>CM019066.1:282989205-285685466 GCA_009667805.1 Leptobrachium leishanense
GTATTAACATTATATACACCCCACAAGGTCGAGTGAGTTGTCATTGCAAAGGCCAGAGTCTGTCCTTTTCAATGATATAAAAAATAACCATGTAAAAACATGCGAACAATGCTGCTGCCATTACCTGTTTTTGATTTCCCCACGCCAGGAGTACAGTGTTCGCTACGTAGTCCTATCATTTATGAAATGCAATGCCCCGAAATATAGCTGGAAATTTATTGACTCTGCTTGTGCAAATTTTCTCATATTTTACCAGGCTTTTGTCGAATCCCAGAATAACATAACTGTTCCATTCCTGGAGAAGTGCCCTGTCAGAAAAGTATTCAAGGACCGTATGACAGAACTGTATGACTATCCCAAGTACAGCTGCCACTTTAAGAAAGGCAATAGGTTAGTATACTTTTATTCTGGTGATTCTGTTTCCAGGTGGTTATACATATACATTCTATGTAGAATAACACTTCTGTATTCATGCCTACTGGGCTTGACATCTTCTACTAAATGATTTATTTACGATGTGATAACTCTGCATTTAATCAGCTAAACCAGGAATTTTGAATAGAAGCGGGAACTGACCTACGGGCACACAATAGGTTGGAATTTTTTAATATAATTTTTTTTGTTTAAAACTTTCAGTTCCTGATTTGTGTCTCCAGATTTGTCCCTTTTATTGAATTAACCTCATGTGAATTTTCTTTTTTGTTTTTTTTTCTTTTTATAATGTGACTAGTATGCTCAACTTTGCAACTAGTAAGAGCAGCGTTTCCCAACCCTGGCCCTAAGGACTCGCTTACAGAACAGG
This sequence comes from Leptobrachium leishanense, assembly GCA_009667805.1. Taxonomy (NCBI): domain Eukaryota; kingdom Metazoa; phylum Chordata; class Amphibia; order Anura; family Megophryidae; genus Leptobrachium; species Leptobrachium leishanense. The sequence goes on from CM019066.1 coordinate 282,990,008, forward strand.
TTTGACCGATATCTGAAGAACAGCACGGCGACATGATTTGCTGCTCAGTGATTGCAGGATTCAGTCTGTATTTCCCCAATTTAATCCATAAAATCTTTCCTGCTAGTCCGGGGTCAGACAAGCGTTTTTGAGAGCGGGAGGAACATCAGGAGAGTGGACGTTCCTTCTCTGACGAGCATCTGGCCACCACGCTGAGCGCAGTTAATGTTCTCAGCGCTGTAAGGCTCCACCTATGGAGGATCGCGCTTTTGAGCCCCGTCGAACATGTGTCGTAGCACTTCGACGGGGAGGCTTTCAGCACGGCCACTGTAGCGCATGCAATTCGTGCACACACGCTACAGTTTGTGGCCGGCTTCGTTGAAGTATCATAACGCTGCAACAGACGCCGGGTGGCTCGTCTGACCCCGGCCTTAGTGTCTGGCAAACACCGAATTAGACCCTTCCCCAAAGCGACTGAGTGCAAATGTGGGACAGCATGGGGAGTGTGTGGTATTAATTGCAAAGAACTCTCCATATGTAGAGAGAGATCCTGGGCACTATTCCCTAGTGAATGCTAACGTTTGCGTTCGGATGTGTAAGCGTTATCGCTAGAATAAGTGACTGTAACGCATGCCCCCCATATTATCTTCCTGACGCTAAACACATAAAAAAATCACTTAGTGCATCAGTGATTATTCTAGCTTGCACAAGCTTACTGTACTTTGCGGATCCTTTTCTTAACATGGGGAGAGCAAGCAGTACTTAGCGTTAAGATAAGTAAGATATTACAAAGTGCTAGTGATCATTAGCGCAGGGACACGCAAGGCAAAATTTAGCTACACTTAAAAGCTGGTGCGAACAGATTCTGCTCTTGTAAAGTCATTTAGCACCCTCTAAAACCCCCAATATATCAGATACTCCCCTCTCATACCGCGGCGAGAATGGTGGCCCGATCTGCCACTTCTGGCTGCGAGCATAGTGAGGCTGGGAGGAAATAGCTGCGCAATCTCCCGGCCCAGAAGCACAAACCTCTATGGAGTCTTATGGACTCCAGGAGGTGATACTCGTGGAAGCGCTGCAGTGAGTATCCCAGCAGTTAACGCTGCTTTCTGGGAGAGGTGCTGAAGTAGCGCCTGCTGTGGAATCTCACGCTAAATCTGCAGGTGCAGATTTCCCCCTGTCCCCATTTTAGAGTACAGTAGGGAATAAGGTCACCTGGGTTTTACCTGGGCTTATAGTTGAATTATAAATTTATGAGAGGTCAGGGGCAGGGTTGACTTCTAGTGCTATTTTCAGTTAATTATAGAAAATTAAATGCATAAGAATATCAGGAATATACACTGATCAGCCACCACATTAAAAGCACTGACAGGTGAAGTGAATAACATTGATTATAAAACATTGGGGATAAGGTGATGAGTGAGAATTTGACATAAAAATAGTTCTTTTTGATTTAAATTTTTTTTCCCCAAACAACATGTATGTTGAATTTTCATGGTTTTCTTATTTTTAGAATTCCTAATATAAAACAATGTCAGTTGCATTTTGATTATCAAAGGAAGTTATTTAAGATACACAATTTGGAAATGTACATACATAATTTGCATAGTAACTTTCGTAAGAAAACAAGGGGGAAAAAGAGGGAGAGTTATTTTCACCTAGTGTTCCTTTAATTAACCTCCCTGGCGGTATTCCCGAGTGTGACTCAGGGTTAAATTTCGCTACGGCGAACGGTAACCCCGAGCCACGCTCGGGCTGCATACTCACCTCATCCTGCACTCCCTCGCTGTCCCCCGCAGTGTGATCGCTGCGACTTGTTTCCTGGTAACGCTCCCTGCGAGTCACACGATGCAGGGGGGCGGGACCAGGCAGCAAACTGTAAAATGAAAAAAAATTCCAATGTAAAATCTCCAGCAGCATGACCTGCTCATGAACGGCCACTAGGTGGCACTAAAGGATCAGAAACAGACTATACCTACACATTCTAATATTGCCCCCTTGTTTTCTGAAAGATTTCAGTGATTTTGGTTTTATTTATATTATTGAATATAATTTATTAGCATTATTTTGTATAATTATTTGTGGGATAATAAATTATTATGTCGTGTTTCAAACTTTATCAGACTCAGTGTGTTTACTAGACTCTTTGTTGTATGGATTTCAGTGAGTTATACCTAATTATTACAGGTTTACTATATAAAAAAACACGTTTCCTTACAAAAAAAATTGAGACGCTTTTAGACACAAAATTTGGAAAAAATGAAACCGCCAGGGAAGTAAAAAATTTTTTTTTGATCCGATTAATCGAAAAAATAATCAGCCAACTAATCGATTTTATGAAAATATTCGTTAGATGTAGCCCCAATGGATTGTGTTTCAAACCGTTTAAAGTGACATTGTAGAGCAAGGATCTCAAACTCTGCCTCCCCCCCAATTCCCAGAATTCCTTGAATGCAATAAATGGCTAGAGAATCATGCGAGGTGTAGTTCAGAAACCTCTGGGGGGCCACAGATTGAGATCCCTGTTTTAGTTAGATAGATGGCAAAAGAGTCATGGGAGTTGCTTGAACTGGAGAGAGACTGAAGAAGCGTGATTCAGATTGACGAGGAGGAGGCGGCTTATAGCAGTGACTTTTGTAAGGGGAACGCTTTATTGTGGTGACATAAGGAACGTGAGATGGAGAGACTAGATGGACAAATAGACTTTTTCTGAGACTTTTAGGGTTATTCAGAGAGGGGTGAAAACCAGGAGAATGACTGGAGAATTGAAAATTCTAGGTCAAAATAGCCAAACCAGAAAAATTCTCCCATTTATCTCACTTTCCAAATCGGCTATTTGGTCTAGATTGTTCATTCTCCTGGTTTTCACCTCTCTGAATAACCCTGATAGTCGATTTGGAAAGTGAGATAAATGGGAGAATTTTTCTGGTTTGTCTATTTTGACTTAGAATTATCACTTTTCCAGTCATTCTCGTGGTTTTCACCTCTCTCTGAATAACCCTGTAAATAAAGGCGACTGTAAGCCATCTCTTCTATCACCTTCCCTCTTTTTCCAAAGCGGTCTCATGATTAACAAGAATGTCATTTATTTGCTGTTTATCGCATTTCCTGACACTGTCGTGGCTTTATTATTTTTTCCCCCTCGCAGGTATTTTTACTTCTATAATTCCGGGCTGCAGAACCAGCGGGTGTTGTACGTTCAGGAGTCACTGGATGCTGAACCTCGCATTTTTCTTGATCCTAATACATTTTCTGAGGATGGAACCATTGCTCTGCGTGGTCAGTTATTTAAATTCTGCAACTTACAAGTGTACATACAATGTTGTGTTTTCGAAGTAACCTTAGTTTGTTTCACAAAGATATAAAAATTATCAGCTGGCAGAAATGTGAAGCTTAAAATTTTCACTTACCTAAAGCGCATGCATTTAGATCAGGTGTGGGCAACTACGGCTCTCCAGATGCTTTGAAGCTACATTTCCCGTGATGCTCGGCTGCTCATTAGGTTTGCAGAGCCTCAAGGGAAATGTAGTTCCAAAACATTTGGAGGGCCAGGGTTGCTTACCCCTGATTTATAAGAATATTTAATATTACAATATGTCATTTTGCTGCCCTGTCCTGGGATACTTGTAATTAATAGAAATCATTTTATAAATATCTATCAGAAACAAATTACAACAGGATTTCTATTCCAAGTATCCCAGGACAGGGCAGCAAAATGACATATTGTAATATGACATATTCCTATAAATCAGGGGTCAGCAACCCTGGCCCTCCAAGGGCACTATTACAATCCCCGCGCTAAAACGGGGGACGGTAGGGAGGAAAAACTGTGCCCGCAGTTTTCCCCCTACCACCCCCGTTTTAACGGGGGATTAAAATGCAGGCGCAAACAATGCTGCCTGCATTGTTTGCGCCTGCTAAGCGCAGCCGCGCGCATCCTCTCAATGGAGTCCATAGGACTCCATTGAAACAGACGCCGGCGGTCACATGACCAGCCGGATCTCGCCCCGCGAGATCCGGCCGGTAGGCGTAGGGATACACAGGGAGAGACTGGAGGGACTTTTCCCCCCAGTCTTTCCCTGCTCCTGCCGGCTGGAGGAGGCGAACAGAGCCGCAGTCCTCGCCGCGGGACAGAGGGTAAGTATCTGGTTCATTTTTTTTATTTTTTAAGCCTAATGTTACGGATTCTGCAGAAGCGGAATCCGTTAACACCAGGTTCTGGGTAACCTTTCGCTGACCAGAGCCAGGCGTTAATCAGCGCTGGGACTTTGTAATCCAGCGCTGATTAACACTTTGCACTCCCCATATTAAGCATAGGGAGCGCAAAGTACAGTAACCTCGCGCTGGATTGTAATATGCGTTTGGATTGTAATATGCGGTTTGGATTGTAATATGCGGTAAATATCTCAGCAAACGTTAATGCTCACGCATGTGAGCGTTAACGTTTGCGTTAGGAATGTAATAGAGCCCCAAATGTTTTGGAACTATAGGAACTATATTTCCCTTGAGGCTCTGCAAACCTAATGAGCAGTTGAGCATCACGGGAAATGTAGTTTCAAAACATCTGGAGGGCTGTAGTTGCCCACATGTGAGTTAGAGAAATTCCCAAGAATATAACTGAGCACTAAAGTCATTATTTTGATAAAGCGACAAAAAAAACTTACTTGAGCCTTATGTCAAAAATAGTGAATTTAAGATCTAGGATATCATTTTTTTCATGGTCTCAAGGCAAACACAAAATCAAAAAAAATATTTTTCTTTATGCTGTGATGTAGGCTATGCGTACAGCGAAGACGGAGAATATTTTGCCTACGGGTTAAGTGAAAGTGGCTCCGACTGGGTCACAATCAAATTCATGAAAGTGTCCACACAAGAAGAACTCCCAGATGTGTTGAAAAGGGTGAAGTTCAGCTGCATGTCTTGGACCCATGATGGTCTTGGAATTTTCTACAACTGCTATCCTGAGCAAGATGGTAAAAGTGATGGTAAGTTACTGTTTATTAGTATAAACATGTCTTCCTGGCAATAAGAAACTACATGTAAATTCAAAGGATTGCCTTAGACACATTCTTTAGAGTTCTGTTTTACGATAAAGGTTTATGTTCGAAGAGCCAAATTTGGGATTACATTGCTTTTCTCTTCCTCAGCTTGTTTATCAGTTTCTTCTGTCATTCTACAGCTCTGCAGTATATGTTGGCTCTTCCTAAATACAAATAATAAGATTTCTTGGCCTCCAATATGTTTCTGCAGTTTGGTATTTTTCACAGAGATAAGCTCTTCTGACCAAACAAATCCCATTCAAGACCAACGTAAATAGACACATTTTATGTGTTTTGCAACTCCTTAATTTCCTACAATTATTGGTGGGTATACTGATTTTACTTTTGGTTGCAATTAAGGCCAGTGTCAGACGAGCGCCCGTACTAACGTGCCTCCCGATGCCCGTCGGAGCGTTGTGATGTTTCGACAGGGCCGGCCACAAATTGCACGCGCTACAGCAGACGTGCTGAAAGCCTCCCTGTCGAAACGCTACAACGTGCGTTTGATGGGGCTGCAAAGCGGGATGCTCTATAGGAGGATTGAGCCCTGCAGCGCTGAGCACACTATCTGTCCACTCTCACAGACGTTCCTTCCGCTTTGAAAAACGCTTGTCTGACCCTACCTGACCAGATGTTTACTTTGTGTGCACCTATCCTTTCTTATATCTTCATAGCACAGCCTTAAAAGGGGAATTCCTAATTCATTAGCAATGTTTGTAGTTAAAGCTCTTCATTTTTAGTACGTATTTAACATATATATACTTATTTTTCTTTCAAGGAACTGAAACATCCACAAACCTACACCAGAAACTCTTTTACCATGTGCTTGGGACGGACCAGTCAAAAGATTTTCTGTGTGCAGAATTTCCAGAAGAACCTAAATGGATGGGAGGCGCCGAGGTGAGCAGCCATGTTTCTGTGCTCTTTTCAGTGCAGTTAGTTTGGGTTATTAAAAAGCTGTATTGTATTTCCAAATTACGGGCACTCTGAATGGGTGCTGCTGCTCGGGAACCTGACTCCCAAGCGATGGTGCAGCCTGCGGCACACACTGGGCAGCCCCAGCATGTGACATGCTAATTTGAGTTCGCTGACCCCAAGCATTATGTGCGTGGGGTAACCCCACGCACTGCTCCCAGCATATGTACATGCTGTTGGCTGCCGCAGGAAAGGGATCGCGGCTCTACTGCCGCATGCTCCTCTCATATATCGCATTCTCCTGGATTTTGAAATCTGGTAGAATTTGGAATTCTCTGGGTTCCAAGCATTCGGGATAAAGGATGCTCTACCTGAATAAAAAATTATAGCAAATCAGAGAAATATTGCAAGTGGGTTTCCTAAGCACTTACGTAGTGACTGAAGGGTTAATTAATCAAAGCCAAAGTGCAGTCTCTACTTTGCTCACGATGTGGGTTTTTTGGGCCGATCTATAAATACATTTATAGGGGAGGTGGAGCTGATTTCCCATATTGCACACCTCATGCATGGGTACTGATTAAAGTGTTAAATTCCAGTAGCTGAGGCGTCTCGTGTAAGTTTGAGATTCTGACGTGTCACCCCAAATAAGACCCTAAATTGCTTTCGCTCTAATCGTTCAGGTTTTGTGTACATGGAGCATTGCGGGGCGTTCTCTGTAATAGCACTGTTTGCGCTCCTGGCTCTGTGTAATATCATGATAGCGGCATTACCCGACGCGCGCTGTAGTATCTTTGTTTATGCTGCCGGCTCTTTGTATCAAATACTATATATGGTTAAGAATTTATCTTTTTTTCCAGTTTTTTGTTTCTGAGCCCACAAGCTTACACACACACACTCTGATACTACCGTTAGTACTTAAATTCTTCCACTGTAGAAGCTGGTAACTAATTCTCCGTAACACGGTTAGATGTTGCTTTTAGAACTGTTGTTGTAGCCCGACCCAAAGCTAAGTTACTCTGGTAAAGAACCCTAACGCCCTATACCCACATTACGCCTCTAGGAAAACATGTATTGCAGCGAGAAAGGAAGCCCTGGAGTCTAGGGAACAGACTTTGGAAACCAATCAGATTGCGAACCTAGGTCTGTGGTTCCCCTGTCAGCAGGGCATTTAGGTTATATTTTCTCTTGGTCATTATGGTATGTATTTTTTTAATCCCCAAATTTTCTACACATGTCGCCTTTCTTTTCTTGGCGATAGTTACAGTTACAAGTTTTTATAAAGCACTAACAAGTTCCGTAGCGCTGTACAATGGGAGAGACAGAATAACAAATATACACACACATTACACACAGAACAGTAGGAGAGAGGACCCTGCTTGAGAGCTTACAATCTAAGCGGTGAGGGTAAATGGAGAACAGGAAGTATCGGGGTGCATGTGGGATGGGTAGGAAGATGGTGCAAGAAATGTACAGTGTGGGAATCCTGGAGTGAGCCGCTAGGCTTCTCTAAAGTAATGTGTTTTCAGGGACTTCTTGAAGGGCTTGAGAGACGGGGAGAGTCTGATGTTGCAGGGGAGGGAGTTCCGTAGAAGGGGGCAGCTCGGGAGAAGTCCTCAGGAGGAGAAGTAGGCAGGGGCCTGGTTATGGAGAGCTGTTTACGTGAACACCAATATTTTGAATTGGATTCTAAGTCAATGTAGAGATCAAGAAAGGGGCGAGGTGCCCAGGAAAACATGGGGAGTCTGGAATCATCCCCAGGAACTAGTTGAAAACATTGGGGTCTGACGTAGTAAGCATTTCCATGTAACTTCATTGAACTTGTTATGGTGAGCCGAATCCAAAAACAAGGAGGAAAAAAACAATGCTAATTTTATCAAATAACAAGTTTCCCTGTAGCAAGTCAGCTGAATTTGTATTTTTTTCCAACTGCGAGAAACACTCATAACTGGAAATGATAGCATACAATGAGCGGGGGGGGGGCAGTGCGGTATTCTGGGGGAGTGAATGTCTTGTTATAATGGGGGCTGTATGAGTGAAGATGGAGAGGGGAAAAAAGCGAAACTGAATATTATGGATGGGTATGTAATGTTGACTCATAATAAAAAGCACCATGAATATTTCATTGAGTTAAATGGTCACAAAGTGCTGCTTTTGGCTGTGACAGCTGATGAAAGTTCAGGAGCTGAATCAGCGCCAGCAGGATGGCACTTCAGGGTTCTGATCAGCTATGTACAAGTTTAGCAAAGCTGATCGCCACATCACAGAGGCTTGAGAGGCATCTGTTTGGTTGCTACACACTTATTGCTCCAATGGTCATAGTGACAGCTTCTGTTTACTGCAACAGTATATGGCACCTAGGAGTAGCGCTGAGGGGGACTGCGTAGAGACGGTGAGGTGTTTTCAGCCACTCTCGACTTAAAATGAAGGTTGATGAAGAACCCAAACGTCCTAGTCGCCGTCCCCGTTAATGTTTTTAAATTGATGTGTCTGGAAGCTTATGGTTTTTATTTTTATAATCTGCCTCAAATATTGTACCGGCTGGGTGGAGTATAGGTAACATCACTGCTCTATAACCATGGAGACTGTGGAGACACAGGTTCGATCCCGGCAAGAGCGCCTCTCCAGTAAGTGTCCTTGGGCAAGACACCTAACGGTACATACTCGCCACCCAGGACATACTTGAAAACGAGAAAAATCTCAATGTATCATTCCTGTTAAAATCCTTTCTCAAAAAAAAATCAATGCGCTGATTTGTATTTGACTTCTACCTATTTTTTTTTTTCTTTTTTCAGTGCATTGATTTTTAATTTAAAAAAAAAGCCGTAGATCAGAGATCTCAACTCTGGCCTCGCTGTTGTTTATTGCCTACAATTCCTAAAATTCTTTAAATGCAATAATGGCCAGATAATCATGGGGTGTAGTTCATAAACATCTGGGGGAACCCCTGCTTTAGATAAATCTGTGGCTTTTCTTGTCTTTATATACAGCAGGATGCCAGTTCTGTCTGGTCATTTTCATTAATATGGTGCATTTCTTGCATAGGTCCAGTAGAGGGCAGTAACAATCCAGTCATCGACTGCAAAAGAGAACCTGCACTGAGCAGATTTTCCGTACATTACACTCTGCACTGTGTAATCATTTCATTTTATATCTTGATTTATTATTTTCATTATTTGGGTATCATGGCATGTTTCGGAGGCAATGCATCACTTGTTTTTTTTCTTCCCTCAGTTCCATTTAATTAAATACTTGGTCGCAAAGCACATTACTTATCCAGACTTTCCTACTTCTATGCAGAAAGCATGCGCTTTGTACTCTGGCTCCTGTAAAAACTTTTAAAAGTTAATAATGAATAACTGAACATGGTCAAAAAGTTAGACGACCTTAAGGCCGTGTGCACACGGGACGTTTTTTTATGCGCAGTGACGGGCGTTACTGCCTATCATTAGGTGGGATCCGCACGCGCACACGTGTAACGCGCTACGCCTAACGTGCGCTGAAGACGTCCGTCTTCAGAACACAAAGGCTGTAGTGCTAGGATTGACGCAACGTCGGGCGTCAAATTCATTACGCATGCGCACTTGTTGAGTGCAGGAGGATTTGCGCAGCCCAGTCGACGCGCATCCTAGCACGTCGACGATGATGATGCGCTAGGTTGCGCGTCGACCGGGGTGCAGGTGGGAGTCGAGTGGACTCTGTTGCGTTGCGTTTTTCTTTAACGCACGTACTGTGCGTTAAAGAAAACGTTCCGTGTGCACCCGGCCTTACTGGAAGCACTAAATGCTTAACCAGTATGCTACACGTGCTCCCATGCAACATTAGAATCAATGTGAGGATACTATGGCATTCATTAAAAATCGCAATGTTTTTTTTTTTTACCATTTGGCACAGGATTGATACCATTCCTTCACAGGATAATCGCAAACCACAATTCTAGTCTTTATGGGTTACACAATTTATTATTACCTGTTTTTTTTCCCGTTTTGTTAGTCCTTCAGATTATCCTAATTGCTTTTGGCACAAATGATGACATCCCTTATTATTCCGTAGTGTAACGTACATGGTGGTTTGTTTTTATTTTAATAATCGTAACAAAAGAGCACCCACCTCCTTGGTCCAAGCCAATAAAAAAACTGCTCTGTATATGACTGTCTGCACCAACATCAACAGATACTTGTGTGCAATATCTCCTATTCAGACAGGCCTACATAATGCCGTTACGGGGTTATTTCACTGTTCAATGTTATTTCATAGGAGCTGCGAACAACGGTACAAACCTCTCTTGTTACATCCACTGTAAACCTGATTATCCAAAGAAGCAAACATTTGCTACGTAGGTGAAGTTGCTTCAAGCAGTGGGTACTAGGGATGGACCGATACCACTTTTTTAAGTACGAGTACCGATTGTTTTTTTTTCTTTCACCTATACTTTTATTTAATGTCATGTGACCGCTTTCCAGTAAGAACAGACATATATATATATATATATATGTATATATATTAAAGTTTATAGTTGCAGAGGCCATGTACACAACCCAGCAATTCAGAGAACTGCTTTACAGAGCTCAGGTGCTACATTCCCCCATATGCTGCAAGAAACTCTGGGAAGGACATGCAAATGAAGTCTGCAATTTCTCACCTTTTTGCATCCTAGGTCTGTTTTAACACAGAACCAGGATGCAAGAAACTGGATGCAAGAAAGGTGAGAAATTGCAGACTTCATTTGCATGTCTTACCCAGAGTTCTTTGCTGCATATGGGGAATGTAGCACATGAGCTCTGTGGGCAAAGCAGTTCTCTGAATTGCTGAGATGTGCAAATGTCTCTTGCAATTACAAACTTTATTATTTGCTATGTGGAGGCTTTTAATCTCACTTTTTGTACAGACAGGGAGAGGGGAGGCTGCCAGCAGTCAGGGCACTAGGCCCAGGAGCACAAGGGGTCCCCTGGAGATGGCACAGAGACAAAGGCTGGACACAAGGGCAATCGTGATGGAGGGCCGTGATGCACCCTGCAACCCTTGCTGCGCCTGGAGGGGGTACTACCAGACAGACCTATCCATTAAAAGACAGGAAAGACATGTCAACCTTTACAATGACTGCCGTGCCTATCTCTACCCTTTTTCTAGCAGGGAAAGTCACACTATCCATGTCAATCATAAGATGGGCACATACAGCCACACCAGCCTGTGCCCCCTCTGTGCCTGGCAAGGACAGGGAGCCATGCTAGGCTGTGCCCATTGTTATTGGCTAGGTTGGAAAACAATGCCAGCGTGCAACCATTATGTGATCAGGGAGCCATGCCAACCTGTGCCCTCTCTGTAATTGATGAGACCTGGGAGCCATGCAAGACTGTGCCCCCTCTACGTGGTTGGTAAGTACATGGTGCCATGTCAGGCTGTGCCCCCCCCTCTCTGGGGTTGGTAAGGCTGGGGAGCCATGCCAGGTTGTGCACCCATTCTGTCTGGCCCCTCCAGGTTGTTCCTTCGAGCAGTTGCTGGAAAAGATTGCAGACCAGCCGCAATCTCGCGAGATCCTGTAGTTCACGAGATCTCGTGAACTTTGAGATATCGCGGCTGGTAGTTGCCAATGAGTTGCTGGGCTACAACCCCCGATGGCCTCTCTAGGGAACAGGACCACCCGGACACTGGCCACGAACACCAGCCAGAAAGCCAGCCCAGCGCTGGCTTCCAGTATCGGGGGCATCTCCATAAGTACCAAGTACTCGTACAGATCCTTGTATCGGTACATCCCTAGTGGGTACCATTGTTATTATTCAAGAGAAGAAGCTGTTCTGGGCGTTGTTGTTAAAATGTGTCAACTTGGGAGATACGATTCTCTCAAGTGTCGAACTGAGAACTGGCATTGAAGTGCAGGTGAAATATATGAGCAGAGGCTGCAGGAGAACTGAATCACGCTAGAGAATAATGGTAAAAGGAACCTGGGTTTACTTTACGTTAAAATATATAACTATAAATATCAGGGATGCACCGGAATTTCGGCCACCGATAGATTCTGCCGATAATGGGGTTATCGGTTTCGGCCTGAAAGCAAAACACCAGCCGAAAATTGATGATCCCAGCTGACATTGAGTGAGCACTCTTTCAATGCTGCTTAGCTGGAGATAATTGTAATTGGAAAGAGACAGGAGCTGCTACACATATTTATTTCTGCACACAAAGGGATAACTGCATGATACACACCATCAGGGCAAGCAGTAACCTCTGGCCTCTCAGTGACAAGGAACAAGTGATTTATCATTGACCTTCTGCCAGAGGTATCTGCTCGGAGGACAAGAGGGGGGGGGGGGGGTTAATGTGGGAGCTTTACATCCATGCCTCCAAAAAGTTAATGGCATGTATACACATTCAATGTTTGTCTTTTCCTTTGCATCTTAATGCACATTTATAATGCTTTATTAGTTTTTTAAAGTGCAGAAAAACAGATTAAGAGAAACAGGCTGATGTGTAGGCTCCATCTGAGCCATTATAAATTATAGATATATATCTACTCATTTAAGTTGTGTTGGATGGCAAAAAAAATTGATTAAAAGCCTCCACACAACAAATAATAAACTTTATAGTTGCAGAGTTCTCTGAATTGCTGGGATATGTAAATGTCCTCTGCAACTATAAAGTGTGTGTGTGTGTGTGTCCAATAATTTTACACATGAATGGTATCCGTTTCGGTTTTCGGACAAGCTCATCGTGCATTTTCGGTATTGGTTTCGGTCCCAAATTTTCATTTCGGTGCATCCCTAAATTGTCATTTTGAGTCTTGGATATATATATATATATCTCAAAATTTCAGGTCCCAAGCTACTAACCAGGCCATAAGAGTTACTCACCACCAGTTGCTCCACCTAAACCCTACCCAGCCCTTAACTCTGCCCCTAATCACAACCCCTTAAATTATCTTATGAAATTACACTGTTAAAGGTTTTATTTAGAATAAAGTAGCTCCTCTCCACCCCCCTGCCAGTGACAGAGAGGAGCTGGGTCAGGTTAGGCAGCTGATCCCTGCCACCGTGCAGCCTGGTCTGGGCTGCATGGTGGCACTGCTGGAATACGAGGCACAAAATTATTTATTGTGCTGCCTGTGTGTGCATTTCCTCTCGTCTTCACTTAATTTCCACTTGCCAAATGTGAGTAGGCGAGTGAAAATTTTGAGCCGTGTGTGTGTATATATATATATTTTCTGTTAATATGTATATTTGTGTTTTTTTTTTTTAAATATCTTGCATTTTATTACTTTGTATTTCTGTAATGACTGTAACATTTGAATGTTCTCGAACCCAGGACATACTTGAGAATGAGAGAAATCTCAATGTATCCTTCCTGGTAAAATACTTTATAAATAAATAAATATATATATTCATGTGAAAATGATGTCACCTCTAACCTGCTAATTTCCCATGCTTTTACATATTGTTGACAGATCCTCTGTATTTGGCATACTTTTAGCTTGTAGAAGTTATGTGAAAGTGCTTTCCTGCACTATGTAGGATTCATATGATGCTGTGAGGACGCACTTTCAAGTAATAACCTCTTTATTGAATTAATGTAGAGCAGGGTTGTCAAACTCTGGTGCTCCAGATATTGTGGTTTTACAACTCCTGGAATTTTTTGAGTGTTATAGATGGGCACAGAAATATGGGAGTTGTAAGTTCTGGGGGGCTGGAGTTTGACAACTCTGCTGTAGGGTAATCCTTCCCTGCAGTATGTGAAAATAATATGCTGCATTGGGGAACTTAATTCACAAATCAAGATAGCTTGATTTCATGCAGCATATTCCTACTCCTGGAAAGCCTGTTCACAGGATATAGCAATCCTCTGCAGTGCCACTTGCCCGTCCACCCAGTCCTAGGCCCAAATATAGTCCTTCCCCTCCACCTGTAGCCACTTTATTCTAATCAACCTGTGGCTTGCTATTCTCTCTCTAGCCACCAGATCCACACTCCCCAGGTCCCCTTCTGTTTCACTCACCCCTGTCCTTTAGATTGTAAGCTCATGGGATGTCTGGCTTGTGTAAAGTGCTGTATCAGTAGGGCAATTATCCTAAGGGCAGGGCCATCTGTTCCTTATGTGTTTTAGTATGTCTCATGTCTGCCCCCATTGTACAGCACTGCGGAATATGCTGGCGCTTTATAAATACAGAATAATAATAATAGAAATCAGTTCACTTGTGACTTCCTGAAAGTGCTTAGCTGCAGTAAGCGGAAATCAACTCCTTAAAGGGGTAATTCAGAAAGGACCAAACTTGCCACTGAACGGTGAATTTTACCACATGATGCAATTTCAGGGCAGTCTGTCTAGTCAGAAAACAGTGTAGGTCACCGCAGATCAGCAATCTTCAGCAGCAGCAAAATTGTCCCATAGAGAAGCAATGGTTAATCTATTCAGAGAACTCCGAAGTGTCAGTGAAATTACCTGATTTTCGGTGATTCAGTTTGACCTGTTTAATTTATTCTCTTCAATTTTGGCAAAAAGTATTATATTTTGAACACTTTTTTTATATATTTTTTTTTCTCAATTTTTCTTTAAAAAGGCATTTTTATTTTATTCTGTAACGGACTTTAAATTATTTTTTAAAGGATCTTTTTTTATTTTTACATTTTTTTATTATGTAGACTCAGTTTAACCTCCCTGGCGGTCCGATTCTGACTTTTTATTTGTCAGAATCGGTCCAATTAATCTGGCCCCCTAGCAGTATTAGTGTGGCTCGGGGGTTAACTTTCAATGCTGAAAGCGGTATCCCCGAGCCACACTCTGGCTGACAATTACATGTCCTGCGCTCCCTCGCTGTCCCCGCAGTCACACTGCAGCTGAACGCGATCTCACACTTCCTGGTTCACTCCTCGCAAGAAGAGATCCAGGTAGTGTGATGTTGCGAGCGGCTGGAGGAGACTGCGGGGATCAGCGAGGGAGCGCAGGACATGTAAGTATCCAGCCAGAGTGTGGCTCGGGGATACCGCTTTCGGTACAAAAAGTTAACCCAGAGCGCCACACGGGAAAACCGTCAGGGGAGTTAATGCATTTTTATTTCTTTAAACACCTATGAGAAGAGTAGCAGAGTTCCGATGTTATTTTTTTTTCTTTCTGCTGTTCGGCTGTCTTCGGCAATTTCATCTTTGGTGCACTATGCTGAATAGTGAATTCACTGAAAGGTCGGCGAAATTGATTCGCTGAAGTACAAAGCACCGGAAGTTCTCTGAAATTTCAGTACTTTCTGAATAACCCCTTAAGTATGAATGTGAATTCCTGAAGCATATGAGTTTTACATAGTGCAGGGGAGCACTTTCATGAAGTAACAGTGAATTGATTTCTGCATTATGTGGGGTAGTACTTACTTACAGTATTCAGAACGGATTTGCTGCTGGAAATCATTTTGCCTTAACTATTGAATTTTTTTCTACAGCATATGAATTATGTGACACTCTACCGGACGTATATGATTCCTTATACATGTTAGGTACATTATACAGATTACCTGGCTCTCTCTAGTTTGAAGAATACTAATTGACTTTTTATTTCAGATGTTATGATTACACATGCTTCCCTGGCTGTACATTATTCTCATCATTTATATAACACCAACAGTTTCCGCAGTGCTTTAAAATATCCAAAGGGAACAAGATACAGATAAATGGACATAGGATGGAAACAATAGGTGTAGAGGGCCCTGCTCACAGGAGCTTACAGTCTAGAGGGATTGGGGTTGAGGAAGACAAGAGGAATTTTACTGAATGTAATTATCATCTGTGCCAGTGGTTTGGGAATGGTGGGACAATGAAGTGATTTCAATTGTGTGAGTAGGTGAGCAGGGAGATGAGTTGCATCAGTGATGTGGTACGCTAATCTGAAGAGATGAGATTTCTTGAAGGCCAGAAGATCAGGGGAGAGTTTGATAGGGCAGGGTAAGTCATTTCACAGGACCGGAGCTGCCCTTGAGAAGTTGGCAGTGCGGGTGTAGACCAAGGACAGGCGGAGATCGCTTGCCGACTGGCGTTGTCTAGACAGGACGTGCTTGTGTAGTAACAAAGACATGTAAAGGGGGGTCGAGTTATTGAGCGATTTGAAGGTGAGCGTCGGTATTTTAAACTGTATTCTGAAACGTACAGGAAGCCAATGGAGGGACCGGCAGAGTGGGGAAGGTGCGCGAGGTGTGCCTTGTGAGAAAAATAACCCTGGCGCCTGCATTCATTACAGATGCAAAGGGGCAATGTGGGCATTGGGGAGGCCAATAAGGAGTGAGTTGCAGTAATTATGCTGCAAAATGACAAGAGCATGAACCAGCACCTAGGCGGTATCTTGTGTCAGAAAGGGGCGGACACGGTAAATGTTCTTGAGTTGATAGTAACAGGATTTTGTCACTGTCTGGATGTGGCGAGAGAACGTTAGGTCAGAATCGAAAGTGACCCCAAGGCAGGGAGCATGAGGTGTTGGGCTAATGGGTGTTCCATTTACTCAGACAGGTGGCATTGGGTTTTTCTTGGAGGGAGCAACAAGAATTTCAGTTTAACCATTTGGCTGCTATGGACGCGCTCAGCGCGTCCAGCCAAGTGGTTCTCCTGTGCTACGGACGCGCTCAGCGCGTCCGAGCACAGGAGGCAGCAATCCGCCGGATTCCGGCAGATTGCTGCGCCCCCCCGGTGCGGGCTGACATCTTGGATGTCAGCCCAGCACTCGGGAGCCCGGCGGGGACATTAGATGTCATCGCGGCGACGCGATGACATCTAATTCAGGCGCCCAACCCCCCGCATGTGCGGAGGAGGCGCCTGAAAGGGAGGGGGGGGGGAGGTCCTTCGGACCTCTCTCCCTCCCGATCGCCGGGGAGCAGGGGGTTAAGACAGGCACCGCTTGGAAGGGCACAGCCTGCCCTTCCAAACGGTGGCTCTCATTAACCCCTGGGGAGCCGGATCACGAATCGGCGCTGAGCACGATGACGCCAGTCCTGGAGTTAACCCCTAGCTGCCACCAACGGTGGAGATAGGGGGTTCCAATGAACCCCCTATCTCCCGATCCGTGGCAGCTAGGGGTTAAAGTTTGGTACTGTTGGATCGGCCAGAGCATGGTCGTTCCAACGATACCAAACACGACTGTGAAAAAAGTTTTTTAAAAAAAACAAAAATTACAAATAAAAATAAAAAAATATTTAAAAAAGAAATTATAAAAAAAAAAAAAACAAGTGTTTTTTTTTTTTTTGGTTTGTTAATGCAGCAATATTGTTCCCATTTCAATTATAATGTGAACAATGATGCTGCACTAACGATTTTTGTATGCGGTGCGTTTGTTAAAAATCGCGTAATTTCCCCCAAAAAAAAATGTAACGAGACCCCATCTCTAATTTTTTTAACAAGCGCACCCCATACAAAATATAACCGCAATTGCTCGCATGTTAAAATGTGAAAAAAATACACTTTACACGTTGTAAATTATTGAAAATTCATACTTTATTGCATTTTTTGTTATAATATACAGACAGGTCATGACGTATACATATAATAATGACATATTATTAATCTGCCGAGTCTGACGGAAAGAACGATATATAATATGTCTGGGTCATATACTAAAATAAGCCTTCAAAACGCATTTAAACATGATGAGCAAAACCGGTAAATATGACCTCAGCACAGAGGCGGGAAAAGCCTCAGCAGCGAAAGGGTTAAACAAGATTGAGTTTAAGAAAGCGGGAAGACGTCAGAGAGACATTCAGTGACTCGATGCAGGAGAGGTATATTTGAGTGTCATCAGCGTAAATGACAGGTTTTCATTAAGAATCTGCTGTGCTAGAGGAATGGAATGTGAGCTGCTGATACATTGTAACATTTAACTCTGCTAACTACAATGCACCATTGTAAATTCTGGTGGAACATTTGAAGCTCCCTTGATTTCAGCAGTCTCGGCTTGGGTGGGACTCCCCTGCATAGAGAATTTGCTGTAGTTTCATTGGTATTCAGTTACCAGAATGGAAGTTTGCTGAAGAAAATTCACCATTGTTGCTTAGTGAGTTAGCCCAGTATGACTTTATAAATACGTTTTATTATTGGTCCAGGCATATAGCCCAGTATTATTCTATTGGACTGGGAAATGGCAGATACATGTCCCGGGGCTCATAACAGCTGCGTGAGAAAGCACAGTAGCACGGAGACAAATGAAAGATGACAGGAAAGTTAATAAACACCAAAAACCTTTTCTTGCTCATTGGATTTATTTTACCCATTTCATACACTTTTAGTCTGTTTTTTCCGCAGTGTCTGAGAAATGAAATGAAATAACTTGAATCATATAAATGTGCACAATGGTGTTATAGTATCGCATTAAGTTATTATGTTAGTGTTTCTCAATGTGCAGGTCTGTTATCCTCCAAGAACAGCTTCAGGGAGAACTGTGAAGATGCGAGTGATTGCCTTTCTCCTGGGTCTCTGACCGCAAGAATCAAGCTACATAAGTAGCTGGTGTGAGTTCCTATTCTGTGTGTGCTCAGACTGTGAATGAGAGACTTTTCCAAATACATTAGTAGAGAGAAAGAAAAGCAATGTACAGACTATACTATTACAGGGTATTATAACAGTATTATATACTATTACAGAGCACTGGTGAGACCTCACTTGGAGTACTGTGTGCAGTACTGGAGACCGTATCTCCAGAAGGATATAGACATCTTAGAGAGAGTTCAGAGAAGGGCTACTAAAATGGTGTACGGCTTGAAGGAGAAAAGTTACCAGGAAAGGCTTAATGATCTTAACATGTACAGCTTGGAAAAAAGACGAGACAGAGGAGATATGATAGAAACATTTAAATACGTAAAGGGAATCCACAAGGTAGAGGAAGGGAGTATATTTAAAAGGAAACAAAGTAGCAAAACAAGAGGACATAGTCTTAGATTAGAGGGGCAAAGGTTTAAAAGTAACATCAGGAAGCATTATTTTACTGAGAGGGTGGTGGATACATGGAACAGTCTTCCAGTAGAAGTGGTAGAGGCCAAAACAGTAATTGAATTTAAGCAAGCATGGGATAGGCATAAGGCTATCCTAAACAAAATATAAATCCAGGTAAAGTATCCATGTAATTGGGCAGACTAGATGGGCCGAAAGGTTCTTATCTGCCGACATTTTTCTATGTTTCTACTGTTCCATACTGAAGCCAGAAAGCGAAAATGCATAACAAATCCACAGTCCAAACATTTAACACAGGAACAACCTGCCTAGATATGATTAGACTAAGGGTCAGCAACTTTGGCCTTCCATATGTTTTGAAACTACATTTCCTATGCGACTCAACCTATCTAATGAGCACCAAAGCATCTTGGGACATGTAGTTTTAAATTATCCTGAAGGCCAAGTTTGCTGACCCCTGGATTAGACTATTGGAAATTGTGACATTTTATGTGTACGACAGTTCTACTCCTTGCTACAAGTTATAGCCCCGCTAGTGGGTGTCCCAATAGTACCAAGTCAATTGCTGACGTCTGAGTAAGTTTGTGCACCATGGTCACCTCTTTGCCATTAGCCAAGTGAAGAAGGGAATGAGGTGAGACCATAAGGGTCAAAATGACAGTGAAATACGGTGCAGTGTGCCGCAGATCTACGCAATTCAGCAATCTTCGGTAGCAGCGAAAGTAATGGTTAATCTGTTCAGGGGACACCGAACTGCACCAAAATGTCAGTGAAATACCCTAATTTTCGGTGTTTCCGTTCCATAGGTTTAAACAATCGAATCCCATAGGATTCAATATTAAAAAAAATGATTTTATCAACCGTTTATTCTTTTCAGTTTCAGCAAAAAGCATTTTAATTTTTTGGGGATTTGTTAGGTGAAATTTTTGATTCCCATTTATATTTTTTTATGGTGTTTTTTTTTATTCTGTGGCAGACCTCTTTATTATTTTTATAGGACCTTTTTATTATTTCCAAACATTTTCATGGTTTAAATGCCTTTTAAATAATAGCAGAGTACCGGGGTGTTTTTTTCTGCAGTTCGGCGGCTCCACATTTGCCGCACTTAGGGGGACCCTGTGTTGAATACTGAATTCACCGAAGGGTCGGCGAACTGGAATTGCCAAAGCACACCAAAGTACGCCAAACATGAAATTTTTGCTTTCTGAATAACCCTTTTAGTAAATGCCTAAGGGGGTTATTCAAAGAGATCCGAATTGTGGCCGAAAGGTAATCGAACACTGAAATTCAGCGTACGACCATCGGATGACCCTGCGGAGCTAAGCCTGTCAACTACCTACAGCCTCCATGTCAAGACGGTTCCCGATGGGGATGAAGCACCCCCTGATGCGGCGGACCGTTCTGCCGAGGGGATGGGGCACACACCTCGTTACCACCACGTGGCTCTGATCACAGGCGGTTTGTCCCGAAACCTGCTGAGTAGCTGGACCCTTCATAAGGGACTGGTGCCCAGAACATCGGGAGGTGCTCTTCGCGGCGCGGATCTGGTCCTGGGGGGGCCTGAGAGCTCCCTAGACGGGCCTGTAGAGGACTTCCGCCCCGCATTCCCATGGGACACGGGCTGAAGAGGTTCGTCTTGTTTACCTGCTGTCTTATGCCCAACCGTGCCTCGACCCGCTAAGTTTATTTACCGTCCGTCCTCTGAAACTCTCCCTCACCTGCAAGTTTCCCGTTGTGGACAATTTTGTTTTCAGCACTGTTTTTGGATTTTTTATGTGGACTTTTTCTTTTTGGTGGTTTTACTCGCAGACACTCCCCCCCCCCCCCACCCTCCCCTCTTTATTGCTATGTTCCGGTGAGACCCCCCTATCTGGGGATGTTTATTATTTTCCTTACGCTGTACCTATGATGACAGTTTTGGGTGGCCCTTTGTTATATATCTGTAAGCTGACTTATTTACAAAATAAAATTATAAATTAAAAAAAAAGAAATTCCGCAAACGCTTACCTTTCCTGGCCAATCGGCTATTCAGAGAGCAAGCAGTTCACAAATCTTGACGAATTGCCTGCACATACGGTGCCAGTTCGAGGGCAGTGAAATCCCCATAGAGAAGCAATGCTTCGTCTATTCAGAGAACACAAACCAGCAGAAAAAAGTTGCCGAATTGTCCTGCTGATCGGTGGTTTCATTCGGCATTCTTATTCAGACGAATCCCATAGGCTTCAATGTTAAAATTCTTCCCGTTTTAATCCAATATCTAATAAACCGTTTAATGTTACATTCTGCAGTAAAAGTCTCTTTATTTATAGATTTTTTTTAGGATCTGTTAGGCAATTTTTGGCAAGAACTGTTCCTTTTTTTATTTTAAATCCTCTTTTTCCTGTAACAGCCCTTTTTATTATCATTCATTGGATCTTATATGTAAATTCCAAGCTTTTTCGTTCAGTAGTTTTTTTGCAAACAGCGTTTAAATGTTCAAGCGTTTTTTTTTTTTCTTCACCTCATTCGTCTGCGTTTTTCGGCGGCTGCTCTTCGCTGTGATCGGTGTCTAGTCGGGTTTCTCTGGCGTGTTAGGCGGGGTTAATCCAGTTGTTTCAGTCAGTGTTCGGCAGGTTTTGCAGTGAGTGTTCGTCGGGTTTGCGTCGTGTTTTCCCTGCAGTATGGCAGCCCTGTGGTGCTTGCTGAATACACCGCAGGGTCGGCGAACTAGGATCACCGAATCGCGTCGAATTGCAGGGAACGAAAAGTCACCGAACGTGCGGTGACTTTTCGATTCTCTTTGAAAAACCCTGGCCTGTAAGACTATTTTTACTTAATCTTTCTCTTTTAAATAAGTTGGGTTTTCACAATTAGAAAATGGGCAAATTGCGCAAAGAAGCCAACTTGGGGACTTCACTTAATAATAATAATAATTTAAAAATATCATGCTTGATAAACACAAAACATTGAACTTTTGAAGATGCCAAATGCCTAGTTATCTCAAACTAATTTGTTTCTGATAGATATTTATAAAATATTTATCAGAAACAAATGACACAAGGCTTTTTATTAATTACAAGTATCCCAGGACAGGGCAGCAAAATGACATATTATAATATAAAATATTCCTATAAATCAGGGGTCAGCAACCCTGGCCCTCCAAATGTTTTGGAACTACCGTACATTTCCCTTGAGGCTCTGCAAACCTAATGAGCAGCCGAGCATCACGGGAAATGTAGTTTCAAAACATCTGGAGAGCCGTAGTTGCCCACACCTGATCTAAAGGTTTGAAATGGGAGGGTGGGTGCGGACGGGTCATGAGGGATTAATGTTTAATCCTAGAGTGACCCTTTAATGAATTTTTTTTACACGCGTACTTAGAAGGAAACGCCTAATTCCCAAGCAAACCGTTACACTGATTAACTAGCTGGAGATGTGGATAAAAATAGTAATGTTTCTTGAAAAGAGCAAATTAGATAAATTACCGTTGAGAGAACCTTGCGGTGTGTGTGTATGTGTGTACTGTGCTAGCCCTGACCTCTAGATCAAACCCTGAATTAAACACACACAGCATTAAATTAAACACGTGCATCGATATGCTCCTAGATTGGGGTTAAGGAAGAGTCATCCCCTAGCCTGTTGAATAATAGCGTTATTACTAGATCGCCCGCTGAATTAATTGCCTTTGTACATCTGATAGGATTCCAGGGTCTTCAACTATGTCTCGAGGCTCTACCCTTACAGTTGAACTGTCAATAAATAACGTGGTCAGTGTATTAGTCTCTATTAAATTCTAATGAACTGGAATATATGTGGAGACTTACTCTGCATATTAATCATAGGACCTGCTAGCTTCTTTCAAAATGGGACATTATGGCTTGTGTCTGTGTTCATCGGAACATAATTATGAGTTACAGAAGTGTATTTAAATATCGATCCTGTTAAATTCAAAATTTATTTCACCGCAATTTAAAAATACTAAAAAAAAGTACATATAGTCACACTCGCATTGAACCTGCACTGTCTGCTGCAAAATTTCTGTCATAAATCAACCCTGGCAATTTCGGACAGGGTTTTGGACGAGTGAAATTATTCTGCGAGTCTTTTCGATGATTATATTAACCTGCAATTAAAATGTAGCCAACGCTGCCATGTGTCAAAAGTTGGACAGTCGCTCCGTTAATCCAGATCTTATTAAAAAAATAGGAAGCATTGTATTCAAGAAGAAGAATCAATATTTCACAAGGTTTTTTTCATTTCTTCCAGGTTTGTAATCTCACGTACACACACAATTATTATTTTTGAACGTTCTTTTTTTTAGGGTTTTTCTTCATTCTGAGATGCAGGAAAATATCTGTCAGTAATGTTGCATTATTGTATGCCTCAGGCTTTTATAAAATGCTCAAGTAAAAAGTGTGGAAAAGGGCACCATGTATTTAATTTTGGGGCGCAGTTGTCCCCTGGACCCTTTTTTTTGTTTGAGGTCAAAGGAGGATACTTCTTTTTTGAAAAATAGAGGACGTGGCAGAGTTGGCGCTTCAGTGCTCTGGTGGTGGTATATTCGCAGGTTCCGTGTTTACTTCTGGGGTCCTCTGTAGTCATTTACTGATGTCTCACAGCTCAGACACCAGATTTCAAGGCGGCCGGTGATTTTGTCTAGGTGCACCGGATCTCCTATCAGCCTCAGCCACCTCCTTGGTAGATATAAACCGCCAGGACCCGAATCCGGTATAAAATAGCTAAGTGGTTTTTATTTAAGCAAATAATAAAATACATACAGGGTTATTCAGAGAGCGTGAAAAGCAGGAGAATGACTGGAGAATAAAAAATTCTAGGTCAAAATAGCCAAACCAGAAAAATTCTCCCTTTCATCTCACTTTCCAAATCGGCTATTTTGACCTAGATTTTTTTCATTCTCCAGTCATTCTCCTGATTTTCACGCTCTCTGAATAACCCTGATAGTATGTAATATTACCAGTACACCAATACGCTTTTCGCCTTGGATGGCTTCATCCGTTTGTGTGTCTGTACTTAATAAGTTTTTGTTAGCTAGCTGCCACCTATTCAGGTGCTCAAATCCGTATCTTGTGACACTGAGGCCTGAGACACTAACCGCTTG
The DNA here is from genome assembly GCA_009667805.1 of Leptobrachium leishanense. Lineage (NCBI taxonomy): Eukaryota > Metazoa > Chordata > Amphibia > Anura > Megophryidae > Leptobrachium > Leptobrachium leishanense. The sequence continues at coordinate 283,013,938 of CM019066.1, forward strand.
TAAGACAGTATACTTGAAACAATGTTCAAGAGATGAACAATACCCTTGTGTACTCTTAAAGTTAAAGGGACACTATATATTTAGATTTAGTTACATCATATGATCACACATTGTCTAAGTCTTCAACGTCAAAGCACCCCATCTCAGCGGGTCCTATTCTGCGTATACATATGTACTATGTTTCTCACTTTTCCAGTCCTAAACTACCAGCTAAAGTGTCATAAGGGGTTATTCAGAGAGAACCGAATTGCACCGACCTGTTAATTTCCCCGTACGGTGCAATTTTGTGGCTATTCAAATATTAGCGAATTGCCAGCGAAATCCAGGTGATCTTTGGCAGCAGTGAAATCCCCATAGAGAAGCAATGGTTAACCTATTCAGAGAACACCGAACAGCAGAGAAATGACAGCGAAATGTCCTGAGTTTTGGTGGTTTCACTTGACAGATTTAATCAGACGAATCCCATAGGTTTCAATAAAAAAAAAAATTCCCAGTTTTTCTTAAATATTTATTCAACCAATTATTCTTTCTTCATTCTTTACATTTTTCTGGATTTTTCTGGCAAAATGTCAGTTTTTTTTGTTTTTTTACATGCCGTTCTTTTGTTTTATTCTGTAACCGACCTTTTTCTTGTTATTCATAGGACACTATATTTTATTTTCCAGGCATTTTCATGCACTATTTTTTTTAAATTTATTTTTAAACGTCTTTTAAAAGTTGCGGCTTCTTTTTTTTTTTTTTCTCCCTGTTCGCCGGCTGGTTGGCTTTTTTTCGGATCGATTTTGACGGTCTGTTCGGTGGATGCATTCTGTTGGTTATCAGATCGATGCGGTGTTTTTTCGGAGCGCATCGCTAATTTTTCAGCGGTTTGTGGTTGCGTTCGGTGGGTTTATCGGCGGCGTTCAGTGCATCGATTCGGCACACTTCGGGGACTGTGTGGTGAATGCTAATTCACCGCAGGGTTGGCAAATTAAGGGCGCCGACGGAGAGAGAGCACTGAAATTTCGGTGCTCTCTGAATAATCCCTATAGCAGTGCTCAAAATTTCCACTCGCATTTGGCGAGTGGAAATTAAGTGAGGGCGAGTGGAAATGCACTCACATGCAGCACAATAAATTATTTTGGGCTGCATATTCCAGCAGCCCCACCGTGCAGCCTCCCTTCACCAGGCTGCACAGTGGCAGGGATCAGCTGCTTAACCTGACCAGGCTTGTCTCTGTCACTAGCAGGGGGGTGGAGAGGAGCTTCCCTGCCTCCTCGCTCTGCTCACACTGGGCTCTGATGACTGGGTATACATGTATCTGGGTTCTGATGTCTGGGTATTAATGTTATTTATGTAACTTTATTCTAACAGTGTAATTTCATAAGATAATTTAAGGGTGTGTGTTTAGGGGCAGAGTTAAGGGCTGGGTATGGGTTAGGTGGAGCAACTGGTGGCGAGTAACTTTCATGGCCTGGTTAGTAGCTTGGGAGTTTAAATTTTGAGCCCTGCCCTATAGTATAGGTGGCGTTTATAACCATGACTGCTAGACAGTTCTTTTCTAGATGCTTCCCAGATACCCCTGCTCCTGAATATGGGAGTAATAGGCATGGAAATAAAACACATGTACCTTGTCTTGCTTTGCTATCACACATGCAGATTAGTACCCTACCGACAACTTTAAGTATATTAAGAAATCGTGTGTTCCCAATGAGCAAAAAGACATTACAATAATCATTAAAGGGACTAGCAATCCATTGATAATTAACCCCTTCCAATCCTTGCCTTTTGCTTTGCATGCTCTTTTGAATAACAATCAGTGGCATTTTACAGCGGTTACTTAGACACTCATTGCTGTAGAAGTCTGCACAGTCTGCTTCATTCTATTGAAGGATAGAAAGGAACGTCTTGCTGATTAAACTGGAAATTGGAGGTGACCAGGACATCTGGTGCGAGCGTGCTGCTCAGGGAGACTGGGACCTGTCCAATGTAGCAGATTCAGGATCCCGAAAAAATGGGAAGGTTACGTTTAGGTTCGTGAGCAAGCAAGATGGTAATAGATGATGACCGACACATGCTCTCATACAAAATACCCCTTGTCCTCAAGTCTTCCATGTAATTGCTCATATATACATTTTTTTAGAGTGTATTCGAAATTGTTAGGACAAGAACAAGGTGATCTCTGCCTGTTAGTCATATCTGTCCTTGCACGGAATAGAAGTCCTCTGCGTCACATTCATCAGTGACACGTCCTATTCCCACGTGAAACACGTTCTGTTTTAACAACCTCTGCGCCGACAAGTGTATTGCACTCAACCCTTCTGCCATTACACTGGATAAACGTAGCAGCTCTTCCATTTATTGATGGGTTAATATATTATCCCTTATTACTCTTGCTTGGGGTCCTTCACAAAATGATGTGTAGGGTATACAAGACAAATGATTACCTTGCGTGCATCGCTCTCTTATTGCCATCGATTGTGTTTGGTTTAAGTCATTTGTAACTATCAGCAGGGCATCCATAATTTAATGCACCATTAATGTATATTATTTAGCACACATTGAGATGTAGTGGGTTTTTCTTTAATTAAGGAATGCATGCATCCAATGTTTCAAAGCTTTCTGTCCTCTCAGAATTGCTTTAAATTATTCATAAACAGGTTTTTTGGCACGTTTCCATTTTAGATTTTCCTGTTGGTGAGCAATGAGAAGCACATATTTATGTAGCCTGGTGGACCGTCTAGGGAATATCCGTAAAATGTAAACTTGAATACACAGGATAGTTTGAAGAAATTCAACTTGGCACGGGAGAGAAGCCAATTTCATGGAGGAACAGCAGGAAAACATTTTTTATGGTCCATCCAGGTGGCCCCAGTATAAAATTCGCAATGCAATATTTACCCCTGCCAACGTATTGCCAAGCATGTATCCTTAAAGGACAGCTTGAGTATCTGAAAGGTCCATGTACTCATTTATTCAATCCTGCTCTCAAGAAAGCCTTTTTTAGGTCCCTGAGTGCAGAGCTAGAATTGGTCACATCATTATACATAAACCATTCTTTGGGTTATTTGACACTTTTTGAACAGCTTCATCACGTGTTATTTTTGTAACTTTATTCTAAATAAAACCTTTAACAGTGTAATTTCATAAGTTAATATAAGGGTGTGTGTTTAGGGGCAGAGTTATGGGCTGTGTAGGGGTTACATGGAGCAACTGGTGGCGAGTAACTCTTATGGCCTGGTTAGTAGCTTGGGACTGGAAATTTTGAGCCCTGGTATACATATTTGCCTTGTATATGGCTGACATGTCCGGCGGCAGCGGCGCAAGAAGGGCAGAACTGGTGCTGCTTCAAAGCCATAATCTTCTTGGCAGCACTAGTCATACCTCGCCACGCTCAATTCTGGATTCAATTCATTCTTGTTCACACCACAGGTGCATCACTTAAGACTTTCCATTTAAGCCAGACACTCCATAGCCCAATGCTTGTGTATTGAGGTTTTTTTTTTCAGTGTTTCCTCCAACCTGCTTGCAATAGCTCTCTTGTGCTCTCTGGGAACTGATTCCTACCGTGACCCCAGACCTCCAAGCTTCCAGGCCTCTGCAGCTCCTCCAAAGACCCCCCGTGCCTCCAAGACCACCAGTGCCTCCAAAGAACCCCAGTGCCCTGTGTCTCTACATCTCTTGTCACCCCTCTTCCCATTCCACCTCTGTTCAATAACCCTGGGTTCATACCTGAGCGTATCTCATAATCGCATTTTACCTGAGCGAGTTTTATATGAGCGTATTACCTGGCGATTTTGCGCATTTTAGACAATTCGAAACACGCAACGTACGCGCATTTTTTTCATTGACTACGGAGGCGTCCAATGAAAAATACTTCCTGTCTGAGGAAGTGTGCCTGAAGTCCCCAGGGTGTGATCTATTGTGCCTGTTGCCATGTGCGGAATGCGCGTTCATACGCGCGTTTTTGATGACGCAAGCGCCAATTTCAGCACGTTCACGTTGAAGTCAATGGCCGCAAACGTGCTGTAATACGCCCCAAAGACGCTCCTGTACTTCTTTGGGCGTAGGGCATTTTACAGCGCGTTCCTACGCGCTGTAATACGCCCAGGTGGGAACCATGCCCATAGGAAATAATGGGATTTCAGTGTTTGAGCGTTTTACAGCACGTAGGAACGCGCTGTAAAACGCCTAAGTGTTATTGTATCTTTCAGTATTCTCTCCGGATTTCTGCTTAGGCAGCCGGCACACGAGCATACTGTACTGCGTCCATTACGGACGCACTTTTTCACGGGAGATATTGTGAGCACTGCACAAAGTGCGTCCGTAACATCTGACGTCTCCACACCCTAGGAAAATACATGGCAGCATTGTTTTTGCGTCTGTTTAGCTTTTTAACGTCGATGTTATTTTTGCGTCCGTGGCTTTATGCTTTGCCCGTCCGTGAACAAGTGCGCAGGGGCTTCATGTGGTGTGTTTAATTGACTCCTTTATAAAGCTACGACGGACGGCAAACAGTACGGTCAGACGGACGCAAAATGTTTGCTAGTGTGCCGCCAGCCTAACACAGCCCTTTTCCTGTCCCGCTCTCCTTGTCTTTATTTTTTGTGTTCTGTATATCTTTCTGTCCAGTTCCTGTCCACCTGTTTCTCAGTCCTGTCTGCTTTGTGTGCTTTGTCCTAGAATTGTGTATATCCAATCGGTCCCATTCTTGTCTCCCAGCAGCCTGTTAGACTTTATTCATTGCCCCCTTTGGTTTATCCCTGTTATTATTGGTCCCTATTCAAATAAACCCTTTGTTGATCATCACTCCTGAAAATCCGCCTCCCTCCTCCTTTTTTCACTGCATACTGGGCTTGAACTGACCACCCTGTACACTGAATCCTTGACAATGGCACACATACTTATCCTCTATATAGACGTTCACTACAACTAAAGATAGATACTCTGACTCTTCTCTTTATATTTATCCCTTTTTGTCTGCATTTTGTCATCTTTACTTTATTGATAAATGTAAACATAAGTTACATTTTACTTTTAATTGGTACCAGTTTTCAGCACAGTATTTTTGATATTTATGGTCTTTAAGTAGCATCCGAAATGATCCAAGATCTGAAATCTGAATGCCAACATGACACCAAAAGTAACAAATTCCACACCTGACCTCATGTGATGGACACCATTCTAGGGCTGCAACTAACGATTATTCTTATAATCGATTAGTTGGGCGATTATTATTTTGATTAATCGATTCATCGGATAAAAAAAAAATTAAAAAAAATTTGCATACTTAAAAGGAATTTTATGTAAAAATAAAGAACTACAACCCCTCCCCCTTTTTTCATAACCAATTTGCGTAGTGTACGCAACTTTTGCACGTACATGTGCAAATTGCGTAACTTGCGTACGTTTCACACAAGGTATGCGAGTGCTTGGTCTGAGGGATGGGTTGATGCTGCATGCGCAACTTAAGCCCATGTTTGCTTTCTCAAATGAGCGCGGCTACAAGCACTTGGTCATAGATGATGATGTCAGCATGAAATCGGGGTTAATAAGCTAAAGTGGTCAGGGTGCGTAGAGTGTCCCTTTTAAATAATTTTGTGAAGAAACGGAGTGGGCGGAGGGGCTTGAGGTGGAAGGGAGTGACTTTGCTCAAGTGACTTGACCTGAGTGTGAGAGGGAGTGAGTATGGACAAAAGACCAGATCTGAGTGTGGGAGTGAGTTTGGGGAAAGGGACCAGGCAAAAGGGAGGGAATGGCAGTTCCCAACCAAAGAGGGTGTGGCAGGCAGGGAGGGTGGGGTGGTGGCACGTGACTCCAGCTTCAAGTAAGGATTAAACACAGGCATACAGCTCCTTCACCCAGTGGCTGTATCCTATTGTTTGTGTTATAGTTCTGCTACTGTTGTAAATGGAATAAAAACAAACTGGTTGTGTCTGACATAACCCTAGAACTAAATCATACCTAGTAAAGCAGCGGCGCGTCTTCACCAATCAGCTCCGAAGCTGAGGTTATTTACATTTAACTCAGTCTGAACCTAAACCGTGTGTGCTGTACACAGGACGATTAATCGACAGCCAATTAATCGATAATGGAAATAGTTGACAACTATTTTAATCATTGATTAGTTGTCAATTAGTTGTTTCAGCCCTACACCATTCATTAAAATATTGTATAAGACTACCTTCAGGCTATGCGTACGTGAATCCTATGTGTATTTCATTTTAGACTTGGATCCCGTCCTAAGATATCTCATTATTATATACAAATTTTCCAAAATCACAAAAAATCCAAAATACCGTATATACTCTCGTATAAGCCGAGTTTTTTGACTCAGATTTAGAGTCAAAAAACCGCGATTCGGCTTATACGCAAGTCCGTCCGTGTTGAAGGGGATGCAGCTGCGTGCAGGCGCAGCCGGTCACGTGGTCCGTCTAATCAGGTGGTACTGAGTCTCTGTACCACCTGACTGGCCGGACCGCGTGACCTGCGCACGCACGCAGCCGCATCCCCTTCAACACGGATGGACTCATGCTGTTCAGGACCGGGCAGGCACTCCCGCTGCCCGGCATCTGGGCCCCCTCAACCCCTGCTGGATTCGGAGCTTGGGCAAGTATCCATGTGAGAGCTGGCTGCCGCTGGGGCAATATCCAGGTGAGAGCTGGGGGCAAATCCATGAGCTGGGGGCAAATCCATGAGCTGGGGGCAAATCCATGAGCTGGGGGCAAATCCATGAGCTGGGGCATATCCATGAGCTGGGGGCAAATCCATGAGCTGGGGCATATCCATGAGCTGGGGGCAAATCCATGAGCTGGGGGCAAATTCATTGTTTGAGCTGGGGCAATATCCATGTGCGAGCTGGGGCAATATCCCACTTAGGCTTATACGCGAGTCAATAAGTTTTCACAGGTTTTTTGGGAAAAAGTAGGGGGGTCGGCTTATACACGGGTCGGCTTATACCCGAGTATATACGGTACTGATGGTCCCAAGCATTTCATTTGAGGGATTCTCAACCAGAATAACTTCTCTCTCACTGGGTACAATCTTTGTATGCTTTGTTCTCATACCTGCCAATTTGTTGGTGGCCATTGGGGATTGTAAGACATACGACAGTGTCAAGGTTTATATTAATAGTCAGTTCTTATATGAGCTTCTCTGTAACAGTGTTTGGGAAAAGTAAGAGCGTCGTGTTGGCAGATTAAAATTAATGAGCTTATTATCCTAATGAAAGGTTGGTGCTTAGTTGTTCATCAAGATGCCTTTGTGCAACACTGGGTGATTTTTGAAACTTGGATATTGGTTCGGCATGGGACTTGATTGTCTTTTTATGCATAACCTTCAGCTGTGCACGGTGCTTCTATAAGGTTTGTATAATAGACATTATAGTTCAGTGGCTACAACATCTACTCCATCGTGTTCTTCTGAGCCTTCAAGGAGTTTATTTCCTATATTATTATTGATAGTATGTTTGTTTATGTTAAAAGGAGATATATATATATATATCTTTTTTAAAATGCATACTTTTAATAAGTACCTCTTTTTTCCAGCATCTCCTTTTCAGCCTGTCTGGTACTCTTGTTCTTCTCACTGACATATACCGTCCTTCCTGCCATTTTTTGCTCTCAATGTTACCAGCCGTCCTTCACCTCTCTCACCGGCCCTCATTCCTTTCTGTTTAAAGTGTACTTGTCATCAACATGCTCACTTTCCTTGTGATGTCTCATAAAGCAATGGATATGTCACTGGTAATAGAATGCGATATCCCATTCCTTGATGAGATGTCGTAAACTACTACTTACCTGCTTTTAGGTCTGCGTGTGATGCCCAAAACGGACATCCTCAGAGTAATTACTCAGCACTGTGTGATCAGTGTCAGCGGTGATATCTGCTCGCTGACTCTCCAGTCGATGTGTCGGCAGGCACATGCCAGGAGCGAGTGTACGACTGTCCGATAGGATGCTTCTTCGGCTGACAGCTGGACATCCTGCCATGGAAGTGTTTGATAGAGAATTACACAACTTTTGTGTTAGCGAAAAACTCTGAAGCATTTGTAGAATGTAATTCCCAATTAAACAACACGACAAGATCTTTTTAACCTTTCCATTTTCTGCCATCTTTTATCTCTCCATCTTACTGTTTTCACTTCTCTCCATTGTCCTTCTCAGCCTTTCCCTTTCACTGCACCTTCACTCATTTCTTTAGTTATTCGTTTATTTATTGACTTGAAGGCTGGGTATTCTAGCTTTGGCATCTAGCTACGGAACTTGTTGGCGCTTTATAAATGCTTGTAACTGTAACTGTCACTGTAGCTGATGTGGGTTATGACCCCATCTTGGCAGGCATGAGAGCAGCACAGCCACCTGCGGCTAGAGCTGTGTTGCCGCACATAACATTACACAGTGGGGCATATGCCATCAACTGATATTGCATGAGCGACGACGTGATCCAGCTCTACTAGTAAAGATATAATGTATAGTAGATGATAATACACTCTCAGCGTCACATTTATCAGTAAACCATAGACAGTAAGTGGAAAGCGTTAAAAATTCAAGACACCCACTGCTTGTTTACCATTGCTATTAAGTACGGAGCAAACTGTCACTGGATCCGGATGTCGAGTCTCGATTGTTTTATATAATCAAGGCTTTCACTGATTATGTAAAACAGCTCAGTCTCCTCGCAGGTCTATGGGGCGTTCTCTGTGGGGTCTCTTCCTCTTTCTTTTTTGACGCAGGAAAAAAAAACAAGCACATATACAGAAAATACCATAAATAGTTGTGCTTGTTTTCTTTTAAAATTTCTCCTTTTTAAGATCAAATGAAATTGTTCACATCACATTATGTTTCTTTTTTCAGCTTGCTCTGGTTTTGGAAAAACAAAATACTGAACTTTTGTGAAATAAAGAATGTGTTATCAAATGAGGTTATCCAAATTGCTCTTTTTTCCTGTTTGCCCAAAACGCTTAATGAATTCAATCAGTGTTTCCTGGATCTTAAAGATCTCATATACAAATTAACAATTCTATTTGCAGATATAGAAATATATAGAAAAACAAATGGCACATTCTGGTTCCACAAACAGAAGTTTTATAAATTGTTGGTCATCAAGTGGTGGTAAAAATGTCTTGTGCCAATGTAGGGGTTTACTTATTGTTTTATGAAGGGTCTAGACTGCAAGTACTCATATATTCTTCAGCAACTACCCCACCTTCACCTTCTTTCCACCACCTGTCTGCTATAAATGTTTCGACCTCCTCACACTTTGAGGCTGGTGTCAGATGAGCGTATTTGAAGAGCGGAAGGAACCTCTGTGAAAGTGGACGTTCCTTCCACTCAAAGCCCGTCTGGCCACCTCGCTGAGCGCACCACGGCTCGATCCTCCTATGGAGGATAGCGCTTTGCAGCTCCGTCAATGCACATCCTAGCGCTTAGACGGAGAGGGTTGCTGCACAGTCGTGGCTGGCCCCGTCGCAGCGTCTCTATGCTGCGACGGACGCCAGAAGGCACTGCAGTACAGGCACACCTAGAGCGCTTGTCTGACGCCAGCCTAAGGAGACATCCCCTCAGAGCCTTCAAGAATATTTCCATGATGGTGAAGGTCTGCTCCACGGATGAGCGTGGGGCTTATTTTCAAAGCTCAATCCCCTAGAACAGTGTTTCTCAACTCCGGTCCTCAAGTACTCCTAACAGACCAGATTTGCCAGATATCTGAAGCACAGCACAGGTGATATGATTTGCTGCTCAGTGATTGCAGGATTCAGTCTGCATTTCCCCAAGGTAATCCTTAAAATATGGCCAGATAGGAGTACACAACATTATGATGTCTTTCTTATTATTGCTTTCTTGAACACCACGTATTCCTAACTCCATCAGTATTGTGATCGAGATAACTCAGTCTTCGAAAAGGGCTTGCTGGAGTCCCAAGATCGATTTAACGCAGTCTGGCCTTATTCTAGAGCCATACAAGGGAAATTCCTATATTACAAACTAGCTCCAGAATGTGCTCCTCAAGTTACAGCTATTTGGATGTGTCAGCCTTGGATGTGTCAGCTGAGGGGCTTAAAACTGTTTGAACGTCTGTGTCTGAAACAAGGAGCCCCAGCTGATGTATACCTGTAGTAGCACTATTTCGGTCTATCGCAAATACAGCTTACTGGCAATAAAAATACTTTGTACAGGTGTTCAATGGTTTTTAACTGTGTGGTTAATTTAATTTGGTTTTCCCCCAAAATCACTGGCTCCTGCCAGTGGTTTTATGGAAATCCACTTTGTAATAAAGAGGTTAATACTTGATGCTATTGCATATTCAAGGTTTATGCACAACACCTGCATAGATTCACTTACTGTTTTTCTATCGTAGGTCTCTGATGACGGCCAGTATGTGTTACTGTCTATCCGGGAGGGCTGTGATCCTGTCAACAGATTGTGGTACTGTGATTTGCACAAGCTTCCAGGCGGCATTACTGGTGAGTCTTTTGTCTTGTCTATGGCAGCAACATCTGGCTTTCCTGGGTTAAACACATATCATAAATGAACAATTTCTGACTACTTCTCAAGTGTTTACAAAATCACTATAAACATTCAGCAGACTATACAATCCGAAGATCAAAAATTGAGTGGAAGTATTTTTTTTATTTTATTTTACAATTATCCAGGAGAGAAAAAAAGGAAAATTTTAGTCCTGTTTATCCACAGGACCCTCTTACTATCCTGTCTGAGAACCAACATGAATCCAACCACAGTTTGCTAATCCTGCTTTTAAATAGCCCAGGGCTGATCTCAGGTGGCTGGAGGTTTCGATGTGTTGACATTAACGCTATGCTGTAGGGAGGTGGTTCTCAGGTGCTGCTAACAGGCCAGATTTTAACTCCATAACAACGGGAGGGGGTTAACACCTGGCGAGGCATATTGGTATGCCGTGCCGCCGTGAATCTGTGACTCGGCCCTCCAGCACCCGACACGTGTCATTGGCTGCAGGGGGACGGCCTGACTTCAGGCCGTATCTCTGCAGCCAGCAGTGTGAGGCAGCTGCAGGAAGGGGCTGAGGCGGCATTGAAGTCAGCGGGGCGAACCAGAATGCCCCACATCTTCAAGGCCCACTCTCTGCACGGTACGTCGCATGGAGGGAAATGGTTAAGGATTACCTCAGGGAATGCAGACTGAATACTTCAATCACTGAGCAGCAAATCATATCACCTGTGCGGTGCTTCAGATATCTGGCAAAGCTGGCCTGTTAGAGGTACTTGACGACCAGGACGGGAACCACTGCTCTAGGGTTAAAGTTGGAGGAGGGGAAATGTGCAGATAATCCTAAACCCCTTTACACCCCCTCACTTTTAACGCTTCAGATATGTTTAAAAACCTATCGTATGCCCAGCACTGGACTGCCTGAGGGCTCGTCAGGATGTGACATACTGCTGGCTTCCTTTGATCCGCAGCATGTCATGTGACTACAGGGCATGGGTATCATGTCCAGCCGAATCAATGGCTTGCATTGAAAGCCAATCTATGAAGCTCAGATCAATACTTTCTGGCTGATTCTTTCTTCTGGCTACTGCTACTGTACCAATGCTACCAGGGCACCCTATATCAGGTGCACTTAAGCCTCTCTAGTGAGGAAACCTCTTTGTGCGTTGTCAAGTTAACCCTTTCTGAAGGGAATCACCTGTAGACCCTGTCAGAAAGAGCAGTTACTCGTTCAAAGTATCGGTCTAGTTTCTGGCATCAATGGATTCAGCTCCTGAACCGTTAAACTTGAAATAACCTTTTAATTAATACAATAAGACAAAATTGAGCGTAAATAGATTTCTGCAGGGCATTGAAGCAGGTCAAGATTTGCTATACCAAAACCTTATTGTTAGGAGGAGTCCTGCCACTGCAGTGGTCTTTAACTCTTTCTAGTGTTCAGCCATTAGGTCGATCAACATCTTTAACCCTTCAAGAGCTCTTGGGAGCTGGCGGCAAGTAAAATCAAAACACAAGACAAGCTCAGTGGACTTCCCTCTAGCCAACTTCTTTAATGCGTGTATCAGGATATCAATTTGAGCATTAGGGCAGTGTGCGAAAATCCAACAATTACAACAAATAATTACCCCTTTCTATACCTAAACAATGATCATTTGTACATTACATAGCAGGAGGCAAATCATGGGAAAAATACAATTTCAAGTGAATCTTATACAAGTCATACTGTACTCTGCGAACAAGCATTATTCAGTTCAGTACGGAAAAATAGAAACGTTGGGTTCCAAGCGTATGGCCAAGTATTGTCTATTCCATGAGAATCTAGGGCATAGGAAGAGATACAGGTCTATTCAAAGAAAGGTAAAAACAAAGAGAATGACAGGAGAAGAGAACAATCTAGACCAAATAGGCGATTTGGAAAGTGAGATAAATGGGAGAATTTTTCTGGTTTGGCTATTTTGACCTAGAATTTTCACTCCTCCAGTCATTCTCCTGAGTTTCACCTTTCTTTGTATAGGCCTGATAGTGTATTTTTGCTTTAACAGAGAATCAGAAGAGATCAAAACTCGTACTTCTATAAATTTAACTATTAAAATTCTAATATATATATATATATATATAACAAACCAGAAAGAGAGCACACCAAACAACATATTCAAACAGTACAAAAGAAACCACCACAACAGCAGCAAAATTCATTTAAACATAGAGATTTTACCAGATTTAACCCTTTAAATGCTTACAAGCAATTCTTATCCCCTTCAAAATCACTACAGTTCTTAACCCTTGAATATTGAGCTCTGTTGAAAAATGGTGGAAGTTTAGTTTGCAATGGATGGCCATGGATTGCAAAAGCCTGACAACAGCGACATTGTATTCCACCCCTGGCAGGTCCTATCTTGTATATATACAGTTGTGTTCAAAATTATTCAACCCCCACTGAAATTGAGTGTTTTGGCCAGTTTGACATTGATTTTGATCATTCAGTCATCTTGCTTACAATTAAATCAAAGAGGCACGTGTAGGTCAGACAAATATAACATAACATTTATAATGAAATAACCACAAATGTCTTTTCTGTGCTCACATCATTATCAGTTTTATTCAACCCCAAGTGACATTAAATCTTAGTACTTAGTACAACATCCTTTTACAGTTATAACAGCTTTTAAACGTGAAGCATAGCTTGACACAAATGTCTTGCAGCGATCTACGGGTATCTTCGCCCATTCGTCATGGGCAAAAGCCTCCAGTTCAGTCACATTCTTAGGCTTGCGCACTGCAACTGCTTTCTTTAAGTCCCACCAGAGGTTCTCAATTGGATTTAAGTCAGGTGACTGCGATGGCCACTCCAAAATGTTCCAGCCTTTAATCTGCAACCATGCTCTATTGGACTTGGAGGTATGCTTGGGATCATTGTCCTGTTGAAAGGTCCAACGTCTCCCAAGCCTCAGGTTTGTGACGGACTGCATCACATTGTCATCCAATATCTCCTGGTACTGAAGAGAATTCATGGTACCTTGCACACGCTGAAGCTTCCCTGTACCTGCAGAAGCAAAACAGCCCCAAAGCATGATTGACCCCCCACCATGCTTCACAGTAGGCAAGGTGTTCTTTTCTTCATAGGCCTTGTTCTTCCTCCTCCAAACATAGCGTTGATCCATGGGCCCAAACAGTTCTAATTTTGTTTCATCAGTCCACAAAACACTATCCCAACACTTCTGTGGTTTGTCCACATGACTTTTGGCATACTGCAGTCGACTCTTCTTATTCTTTGGAGACAGCAAGGGGGTGCGCCTGGGAGTTCTGGCATGGAGGCCTTCATTACGCAGTGTGCGCCGTATTGTCTGAGCTGAAACTTCAGTACCCACATCTGACAAATCTTTTCTCAGTTCCTCAGCAGTCACACGGGGACTTTTCTCCACTCTACGCTTCAGGTAGCGCACCGCAGTCGAAGTCAGCATCTTCTTTCTGCCACGACCAGGTAGCGTTTCAACAGTGCCCTTTGCCTTGAATTTGCGAATGATGCTTCCTATGGTGTCTCTTGGTATGTTTAACATCTTTGCAATCTTCTTATAGCCATTGCCCTTCCTGTGAAGAGTAATCACCTCTTCTCTTGTCTTCCTGGACCATTCTCTTGACTTCACCATGTTTGTAACCACACCAGTAAATGTCTAGAAGGAGCTGAGTATCACAGTCATTTTAAAGCTGCCTAATTGGTGCTTATTATGCTTTATTGCTGCTCCGTGACATCCACAGGTGTTTTCAATACCTGATTGAAAACACTTGAATGAACCTCTGTTCTTCAGAGTGGTAGTCTTTAAGGGGTTGAATAATTGTGTCAATGAATAATTCACAAAAGAAACATTTACTACTGTATTACAAAACCAGTTGATGTCATTTTAGTTGCATATGGTTCTTTAAAAAGTCCTTGTAGGATTTCATTCTGAATACAATTACAAATGTACACTAAATTCCCTAAAACCCTTTACAGCATTGGGGGTTGAATAATTTTGAACACAACTGTATATATCTCATTGTTCTTCATTATTGGTTAGTATGTTATAGAGCGGTCTGTCCTGCTTCATCCTTCACTTATGAAATATTATTTTTAAGGCAAACCGAACACCGCTTGTAAATAGAAAAAAGGTAGATTGGAGCTGAATCACAATAATTCTTTTCCACAAATGTATAAATGTTACAACAGAATAACTATTAAAATTGACGATTTCTAGAAAAAGTGATTAAAATCCTGCACTGCAAATTTTAGGAGAGGAAATAAGTTATTGTAAAAAAAGAATTTCCTTGTCTGGGCAAATCAGTCTTCCTCTGTCTACAGAGTTGCTGTGCCACACTCCCCATGTGCAGCAGTGAATTCTGGGTGGTACATGCAAATGAAGTACACACTTGCCTGCTTTTTTGCATCAACCGACTGCTGTAGCGTATACACCCCACATGCCAGCGCAGTGCCCTGCTACATAGTCTCAACCATGGGTCAAGGTGTGCAACTGCACAAAACCGTCTCCTGGTCAGCTGCACCAGGCTTGTTGGTCCTCATCAGTAGGGATGAGCCGAACATACCCCGAGTTCGGTTCGAGCCCGAACCCGAACTTCCCATTTGTTCGGGTCCGAACCCGAACCCCCATGCAAGTCAATGGGGCTGAAAATCCGTTTTTTTAGAGTGCCCTCCAAGAGGGCATATATGCTACATATTTGCCATAAAAGGTGTATGGGGGTCCGGGTAGTGCCCTGGGGGACAGGAAACAAGGACAAAAAGTTTAAAAAAAAAACTTTTTTAAAGGGACAGTGAGTTTTCCATGAAATAAGGGTTAAAAATAAAAATGAAAAATTCCTTCAAATATCGTGCCTAGGAGGTCCCCATAACCTGCCCGTGAAGTGGCGGATTACTAGGATGTATAGAAATATGTTAAAACCAAAAAATGACATTTCAAATGACGGTAAATGCTTTTCCTTTAATCTATCCATAAACAACTGCTTGGGGCGGCAGTCTGTATGAAAAGAGGAGACATTTTCGGACACGCAGAAAAAGTTTACTGATTTTTTGGCGGTGAAAAGCAGGAGAATGGAAACCTCTAGACCAAAAAGCCGATTTGGAAAGTGAGATAAATGGGAGAATTTTTCTGGTTCGGCTATTTTGACCTAGAATTTTCCATTCTCCAGTCATTCTCCTGAGTTTCACCTTTCTCTGAATAACCCTGTCAGGGTTATTCAGAGAGCGGTGAAGAGCAGGAGAATGACTGGAGAATGGAAAATTCTAGGTCAAAATAGCCAAACCGAGGGGCGTGGCTTGGGCTCCATCCGGAATGGCCGCGTGAGTGTGGAGCTCCGCTCAGACTCCAGCACTAAACGGCTCTCCTGCACTCCCTGACCAGCGATGGGGAAATATATAAGACCCCCGGCGCTCAGAAGCCTCAGGGATCAGATCGGGCGGCAGATACCCCATCTTTGCGCCGCTTTTTGGTGGGGCCCTTAGATCTCCCGGCGGGCCCGCCGGACAAGATGGCGGATGAGGTGAGGACACCAACGGACCCTGAACCATCCCTGCTCACCTCCTCACACGCAGAGGCACCCACCTCGCTTGATCCAGCGGTCTGGCTCCCCCTGCTTCGCAATCTGCCCACGAAAACTGACTTAAAGGAGGCAAACGCCGAATTACGCTCCTCCATCATGGCGGAACTGCAACACGTGCGCCACGACATCCAGGGCCTTACACACAGGGTGGACACATTGGAACAGGGATCTGACTCACTGCGGCTAGCCCAAGAAGTATCCACATCAGTCCTGCAATTACGCTCTACTCAGCTTCGTAATATGGCCCTCCACATAGCGGACTTAGATAACAGGGGCCGCCGCAATAACCTACGGCTGAGGGGTCTACCTGAAACCGAAACATCTGCGGATCAACTGACGGGTATGCTTTTATCGATTTTTAATACTTTACTGGACAGACCTGAATCCTCAGCCATTGATTTTGTTCGGGCGCATCGAGCCCTCAGACCCAAGGGGACCACGGGGAGCCCACCACGGGACGTCATATGCTGCCTCTATGATTATGGCCTCAAAGAAGACATACTGCGTAAAGCGCGTGAGGCCACGCAATTCTCTTATGCAGGGACTGAGCTACAACTGTACCCAGACCTATCGCCGGCGACCCTGGCCTATAGACGTGCCCTGAAACCGCTTACATCGCTTTTACGCGACCAACAGCTTCGTTACCGCTGGCACACGCCAACTGGCCTAGCGGTTCTTTCGGATCAAGGCACCTTTATTTTACAATCCCCTGAGGATGTGGCGACCTTATCGACAGATCTCCAATTACCACCTTTACAATTTCCCTGGCCGGATCCCCTTGCTCTTTATAATCAAGCGGCACGTGGGGCACGCCAGACTCCTCTCCCGCCACGTCCAGGACGAAACCGTGGTCAAGCCGGGAGACGCACCGGCTCGCAGCTGTGATCCGGATCCACCCCGCACCCACGCCATGACTCCATCAGCCTGGAATGGTACCTCTCGAGCCCTATAGCCGAATCAGGCAGATCCACGTTGGGCTGCCCCTTTGGACTGGGCTAATCTACAGACAGCGATCTGTAACTTTCAACCCTTTCAGTGATGTGCCACGAAGATAGGATGTTTATTTCTCTTTTACTCTCTCGAATGAATCGCCAGACTGCACAGAACATCCTCCTGGCCTCCTTACCGCCTCACCTAGGGGCTACTCGTTTCTCGAAGAGGCTAAAGGGAATTACTGACTGAGGAAGGGGACACCTGTTGATGCTCCTTACTGAGCAGACAACCCCTCACCACCCTGCCTTTCACTATTTTAATTCTGGCAGGATACCGCCACTGGACTGGGTGGCCCTTTTTCGCTATCCCACATTGCTGGACTGACTATGTGAGGGGTCTCCTCCCTCAGAATCCGCACGTGGACTTGTCCCAACCCCAAACCCGGTCAGGTTCGTCTTTAATAATTCAATGCAAGATGGCCTTCGGCCTCCTACATGTTTGCCGTATATGTTTTACTTTACTGCCTTTTTGAGTCATAGAGCGACTCCACACTGTTATGTTTCTTACTTTTTTTTCTCCTTAATTACCGGTTGGTCCCGCCTGGGGCCCGGTTGCGTACCCCGCCGAGGTTAGCGGCCTCGCAGAGTGCGACCGTCATCTGGTGTTTTCACTAGTGGCGTTGTCGCACCCGCCGCTCATCGCCTCTTTGTGATTGTATATAGTTTCCCCTTGCCTTCCCTTGTTTTGTTTCCCGACCCCCCCCTGAGGAACTTGATATGTCGACTGCACACGGCACGCCACTTACACCTGCAGATTTGGTCATTGTTTCCATAAATGCGAATGGTTTAAATGTCCCTGAAAAACGTTCCCACGCCATGAGAGACTTCCGATCCCAGAAGGCGTCGGTTGTGCTAATACAGGAGACTCACTTTCAGGAAGGGAAGGCGCCCACCCTGACGAACTCTTATTACCCACTAGGCTTCTATAGCAATAATCCTGAGGCTAAAACTAAGGGGACTGCGATTATATTTCACAGACGCGTCCCGTTTCAGCTACTTGATTCTGTGACTGATGCGGGAGGCCGCTTTGTTTTTGTCAAGGGCCGGATCTTAGACCAGGTATACACCTTTGCCAACTGTTACGCCCCTAACAAAGCACAACACAAGTTCCTCTCTGCTACACTACGTACTCTACGAGACTTCGCCGAGGGGTTGGTCGTGCTCGGAGGGGATCTCAACGTGCCCTTAGAACCAGCTCGGGACACTTCCACGGGTACCTCGTCCATACCGCTACACATAATACGCTCATGCCGCAACTCCCTACACACGTCGAGACTTGTAGATTGCTGGCGGACTCTATACCCTGAGGACAAAGACTACTCATTCTATGCGCACCCTTCCCAATCCTACTCTAGGATTGATTACCTGTTCATACCACAATATTACCTCTCGGCTCTACGCAGCGCAGCTATTGGCACGGCCACGTGGTCGGACCACGCCCCTGTCTCTATTACTTTGCGCTCTCCCATGTTCAGGCCGACTGCACCTAACTGGCGCCTTAATGATTCCCTCTTGTCTGACCCGCTTGTGGTTGAGGAGGGACGGCAGACCCTCACGACATTTTTTGAGGAAAACGCCACTGGTGAGGTGGCCTCGCCGCTAGTGTGGGAGGCGCATAAATGCGTGATCAGAGGCTACTTCATCAGAAAAGGCGCTGAACTGGCTAAAAGCCGATCGGCAGCCATGCGAGACCTACAGCACCAGATAGCCCAGATCTCCTCCGATCACAAGAGGGAGGGTAACCCTGAAACTATAGCACACCTGACTGAACTGCGCAGAGCCCTAACTGCACTTATGAACATGACTTATCACAGATCATACTTACGTTCTAAGGCCCTTTTCCACCTACACGGAGATAAGAGTGGGAGGTTATTAGCGCGCATGATAGCTAAAAAACGCTCAGCTACATACATAGCGAAATTGCGCGACTCACAGGGCGTAACACAACGGTTGCCCGCAAAGCTTCTTCAAATTACACGAGACTATTATGCTGCGCTTTATGACCTACAAGGTGATACTAGCCCCCAAGACGTGGCTCGTAAACGCGCGGACATTATGGCTTACCTCACTAAATACTCCACTACACGAATCTCAAGTCAAACGTCAGAACTTTTAGACCGGCCCTTGACAGCAGACGAACTAGCCCTGGCACTTAAAACCTCCAAAACTGGTAAAAGCCCCGGCCCCGATGGTCTCCCAATCCGATACTACAAAATCTACACTGCAATCCTCTCCCCACACCTCTTGACAGCTTATAATGACCTGGCAGAGGGGCACCCTCTCCCTCCCCAGTCCCTATGTGCCAACATAACGATCCTACCAAAAGAGGGTAAAGACACCGACCTCTGCTCCAGTTACAGACCCATTTCTTTATTGAACTGTGACCTGAAGTTGTTTGCAAAAATCCTAGCTGAAAGACTCAAACCCTTCCTTCCCGCCCTTGTCCATGCCGACCAGGTGGGGTTTGTGCCTGGCCGAGAGGCCCGGGACAACACCATGCGAACTTTGCAACTTATGCATCATGCCCGCCGCTCATCCCAGGAGCTAGCGCTCCTATCCACAGACGCGGAGAAAGCCTTTGATAGGGTAGACTGGGACTTCATATCACTCTCCCTGACACGCATTGGCCTGGGCCCTCACCTCCGCGCTTGGATAGGAGCTCTATATGGAAACGCAACTGCACGTGTTTGCGTGAACGGGGTGTTCACGGCCCCATTTCCTATCCGCAACGGCACACGACAGGGATGTCCGCTCTCGCCGTTACTATTCGTATTGACCCTAGAACCATTCTTGGAGGCCATACGGTTAAATTCGGATATTTCGGGGGTTCAGGTGGGTCCTCAACACCACAAGGTTGCGGCGTACGCGGATGACCTCCTGTTTTTCGTCACAAGGCCGGAGGTGTCCCTACCGGCGATCATGGTGGCCTTTGGGGACTACGGCAGACTAACCAATCTTAAAATTAACTATCTTAAATCCCATATCCTCAATGTTTCAGTCCCTGATTCCAGAGCTCAAGCCTTAAAACCATACTTCGCTTTCACATGGGCTGCCGACAAAATTAAATACCTAGGCATCTGGCTCTCATCACAAAGCTCACACCTCTTTCGAGATAACTTCCCTCCACTATTTACACTCATATACAGCGTGACCTAGCCAGTTGGAATTACCCACACATCTCGTGGCTGGGACGTATCGCAGTGATCAAGATGAACGTACAACCCCGACTCCTTTACTTGTTACAAACGATACCTATTGATCTCCCTCGGGCGTTCCTTGCTTCCCTCAGGTCTTTAGTGGCCACCTATATTTGGAGGGGTAAACGCCCTAGGACAAGCTACCAGGTACTCACTAGATCTAGAGCGGCGGGGGGCCTGGCCTTACCCAATTTTAGCCTTTACCATCAGGCCTGTCACTTACAGAGGGTGGTTGAGTGGTCAAGAGAGGGATCGGTTAAATTGTGGAGAGCAGTGGAGCAAGAATTGGTGGGGAGGCCGATGACAGTTCTTCCGTGGCTGCCATTGAAAGTAGGTAGGAAACTGGCCAATTCCTCGCCATATGTGGGGGCAACGTACGGAATATGGCGCCGGATAGCGATTAAATTTAACCTCACCTCCTTTCCCTCTCCCATGACCCCGGTGATACACAATGAGGACTACCTTCCTGGTCTAGACCCTCACTCGGTCAGAAGGCTGATACTCACCCCCACTCCTCGCATACTGCACTTTTTTGATGCTTCGGCTCGCCGATCGCTGACTGACATAATGCAAGACAGACATGTTTCATTTCTTCACTCATTTCATTACGCCCAGATTCGGCACTACTTTGACGGTATCCCCCAACAACATCAGTTGGGGCGCCCACTATGGACATTTGAGAGAATATGTCACAGTACGGGACCTCTCTCACATGGCTTATCACTGCTGTACACGTTGCTCAGGGACGCGACCTCTGCCATTCCACCGCCTTACATGGGAAAATGGGAGTCCGTATTAAATATCACACTTTCGGACGACCAATGGTCCAAGATATGTGAATTAACTCATCATTGCTCCACCTCTTCCAAATTGCAAGAAACCGCATATAAAGTCCTTAGCTTTTGGTACCGGACACCGGACATAATTAATCGTTATGACCCACAGGTTCCTGCGCTCTGCTGGCGATGCAACGATGCACTGGGTGATATGTTACATATCTGGTGGGAATGCCAAATAATCCGACCCTTCTGGGCTCGAATATATGACATACTCAAAGAATTCATTGACCCTCTCCCAGAGTTTACACCTGCTGCTCTACTCCTACATCATAATAATTACTCGATAGCTTCGTACAAACGCACACTGGCCATTCGGGTCCTGAACACTGCCAAGGCCTTAATACCTCTGTTCTGGAGACAGCTCACTCCCCACCCCTCACACTCTGGTTTACCCGCATGGAAGAACTTCACTCCATCGAACATTTGATATTCAAGGCCTCCGACCGACTACCTTTATACTCTGAAATATGGTCGAACTGGGTTCTCAGATCCTCGGCCACCTCATTCAGAGCGTTACTGACCCTCCCCGAATAGGAGAAGGTTTCTAGGGAGCTGTGCATATAAGAGAATGACAGGATGCTCACAGGGCGAATGCTCCTACCCTCATTTCCCCTCCATACCCCTTATTTACCTTTTTAGTAATGTGTAAGCACTGTAGCCCATACTGGACCTGCGTGTCCATAAATGCTTGTTTGCAATTACTGTGATCCTGCGAGTTCACTGGTTTCTGTGATTTATGTGTTTTCCCTGAAATTTAATAAACAGATATTTACAAAAAAAAAAAAATAGCCAAACCAGAAAAATTCTCCCATTTAGGCTAGGGTCAGACTAGCGAATGTTTAACGTGCGTTTAGGCGCACTTAATCACGGCCACACTAGCAGCAAATGACGGCCAATATACGAAGTACGGTCGCACGAAAGTCCGGCTGCGGAAAATGAGTGCATTTTTTCGAGAATGCAGAACCGCTAGTACGAACGTACAGAGTGCACTGCGTCCACTAGCGGCGTGTGTGCGTGATTTGGAGACGTCAGACCCTGCTCATGTCTGGCCAACATAACGTTCAGACACCCAAAGTTTCCTGGTTTGGATCCGTAAAAAATCACGCACAAAAATGCGCATCGTATGACCGTTTTCGCGCAATCCGTGAAAAAATACGGCAATGCGTTCGGACGCACTTTTTGACGGTCGCTGCGAAAAATGCGTTAGTCTGACCCTAGCCATATCTCACTTTCCAAATCCGCTATTTGGTCCAGATTGTTCTCTTTTCCTGCCATTCTCCTGGTTTTCACCTTTCTCTGAACAACCCTGAGAGAGAGGTGAAAGCCTGGAGAACTGGTAAGAGAAGAAAACAATCTAGACCAAATAGCCGATTTGGAAAGTGAGATAAATGGGCGAATTTTTCTGGTTTGGCTATTTTGACCTAGAATTTTCACTTCTCCAGTTATTCTCCTGCTTTTCACCGCTCTCTGAATAACCCTGTGAATGTTTAATCCCGAGGTGAAAAATAATATAGCTTTAGATTTTTTTCAAACACCAGTTAAATGCAGCATATTAGGATGTTTTAGGGAAATTAATTCTCAAATCTCAATCAGAAGCAGACACCACCCCACCCTCAGTATATTGTACAATGTATCAAATTGATTACCAGACTAAAAACACCTGGTGTTATGCCCGTTTGTGAACAGAGGTCATTTAGAGTTGATAATCTTTCCACGTACACATTAGTTTTTAATTCAATATCTAATAAACCGTTGCTTATAATATTCTGCAGTAAAGAGTCTCTTTATTTCTAGATTTTTTTGTATTTTTTTAAGCATTTTCTATACTTTTTTCAAAATTTCTTTTTTTCGAACTCCGAACCGTCCGAACCCGAACAGCTCATCCCTACTCATCAGCAGAAGTTGTTCTTTTGTCACTTTGCAACAATCATGTATGTAAAACCCTGCAACCAGTCTTTCAGTATTTTAAGGTCCCTGTCATTTACCGTTCATTTCTCTATTAAGGTTTTATAGGGTGATAGTGTAGAGTTTAAATGGTTAAATGAACTATATGTTGGGGAATCTAATTGTGTAAAATATGTACTAAATGCTACACAAAGTTTGCAACATAGGCTAGGGTCAGGCGAATGCATTTTTCGTATCGTCCGTAAAAAAGTGCGTCCGAACGCATTGACGTACTTTTTCACAGAATACATGATAGCGGTCATACGATGCGCATTTTTGTGCTTGATTTTATTACGGATCCAAACCAGGAAACTTTGGGTGTCTGGACGTGATGTTGGCCGGACATGAGCAGCGTCTGACTTATCCTAATCACACAGACACGCCGCTATGCGGACGCAGCGCACTCTGTATATCAGTACTAGCGGTTCGAAGTCCTTGCGAAAATGCATTTGTTTGCCGCATGCGTTGCGCTGCTGAACTTTCGTGCGGCCATACTTCGTGTGTGGACCTGCGTTGGACGTCATTTTTCTGCTACCAAGGCCGTCATAAAGTGCAGGGAAATACACGTTCGCACTGCGTTCGTCTGACCCCAGCCTTAATCGTCAGGATGGTTGCAAATATGATTTGAAACCTGCGGTTCTTCCAGGTAACTTAGTGACCTCA
The DNA here is from genome assembly GCA_009667805.1 of Leptobrachium leishanense. Taxonomy (NCBI): domain Eukaryota; kingdom Metazoa; phylum Chordata; class Amphibia; order Anura; family Megophryidae; genus Leptobrachium; species Leptobrachium leishanense. The sequence continues at coordinate 283,037,607 of CM019066.1, forward strand.
ATTTGATGATCGCTCTTATATAAAGCCCTTTTCCCAATCATTGTTGTGTAACACGACAAGTTAGTGCACTTCTTGTTCCTTGATGTATGTTAATTAGCCGTTTTCCCAGGGAATACCATAGTACATAACACATGCTTGCCCGGAGAATTCTCCTCAATCATTCCCAACCTTACTTCAGCGCTGTCGTTCCATGCCAAAATGAGGAAGTTTAAGTTCTATTAAAGTAGAAAATTGGATCGTATGCCTGCTGATGTTTCACATTATGAATTTTTTACTTCCTTGGTGTCTGTTGGGAAGTGTCTAAACATTCAATCTCTGATTAAATTTGTTCATTTTCTTTTTTGAAAACCAACTGAGGAGTAGGCAAAAACCAGCAAAACTCTGTATTGAATTATTTACTCTGACCCTGTGCAGAGTACAAAGTTAACATCATTTTGTGTGTTAAAAAAAATAAGGCAGGAATCTACTTACCCCTAAGTGGAAAGATTAAATAGAATATATTTGCTCAAATAATAAATATAACACTGTGCTTTGTTTCTAAACTTTTTTCTTTTGTTTATATCTTTATCTAAACTTTAAAGGGACGGTGTGCTAAAAAATTGACAGCCCCCCCCCCTTTATTTGCCATTAAACAATTGGGCAGGTGCAGCTGACCGCATCTGCCCAATTATTTTTCTTATGAAATGAGGAAGACCCTGCAGCTTTCAAAAGCAGTTTGCATAGGTTTGTTGCGCATTCGCTTGCAACTTGCATACTTTTGCACAAACCTTCCATAGCACTTGCGCAGAATGATGGATTTGTGCTGCGCATGCTGAACCAATCCATCGGCTCTTGTCTCCCAGAAGAATAATCACTGCTGCAAGCATTCGGAGGCAGGAAGATGTCGGCACACAGAACATGTTGACATCATCGGTGACTGACTGGTGGGATATTTAAATCCTGTCATCCTGGTGTCACCTTTTGTGGGTGGAGAAAACTCCTCTGCCTTACATAAAAGTATCTTGAAAACCAAACTATATGGAGGGGGGCACTACACTACACACAGTCTGACCACTTTGAAAAGCTAAAATGTCCAGGGTGTTTAGAGTGGCTCTCTAAAATATAAAGTGCTAGATTACATACCAAACGCTAACTCTAGTGTTTGGATATGTAAGCATTAATGTCAGTATAAGTGAATTTAATGCATGTCCCACATATTACATCCCTAGCACTAAACCCTTTAAAAATTCATTGCTGCATCGGCTTTTGCGCTACCTTGCACGAGCTTACTATACTTAGCACAACCTATACTTAACACGGAGAGTGCAATCAGTAATAACATTAGGATACGTAAAGTATTATAAATTACCGCACTGATGGGTTATACAAATTTTTTCCGAGTCCTAAAAGCTGGTGCTAAATAATTCCACTTTTGCAGACTCCGTTTAGCACCAGCTAAAACCCCCCTATAAATCCGATACTCGCCTCTCATCCAGCGGCGAGAACGTCAGCCCAATCCGCTGCTTCTTGCTGCCGGGAGCACAGTGAGACGAGAGACAAATAGTCCCCAGTGGCCCTCTGCAATCACTCTGCGGCACTGCGTGATCTCGTGGCCAGGCAGCACAACCCTCCATGGAGTCCTATCCCCAAGGGTAGCGCATCATTCTGGGGCAAGGTGCTGATGTAGTGCCTGCCCAGGAATCTCACGCTAAACTGGGGATGCTATGGGGGATTTCTCCGTTGCCGTCCTCATTTTATCGTGAGCAATGTCACCTAGCCCAAAGAGTGGTGTGATGTACTCTAAAATGGTACTGAATTCATAAAATGCAGTGTTGACACACTATGCTTAGAATATTTAAAAATGCCTCCCCTTTAATGATCGTGTGTGTGTATATTTTTACAGTATCTCACAGAAGTGAGTACACCCGTCACATTTTTGTAAATATTTTATTAGAACTTTTCATGTGACAGCACTGAAGAAATGACACTTTGCTACAATGTAAAGTAGTGAGTGTACAGCTTGTATAACAATGTAAATTTACTGTCCCCTCAAAATAACTCAACACACAGCCATTAATGTCTAAACCGCTGATAACAAAAGTGAGTACACCCTTAAGTGAAAATGTCCAAATTGGACCCAAAGTGTCAATATGTGTCAGGCGCAGGTTTTCCTCCTTGGCGTCCCCGTTTTAGCATGATATATGTAATATAGCCCCTACTAATTTATATTGCTTTGGTGCAGTGCTTGAATCATTTCTCAGCTGTGCTTTCTCTAAGAGACTCCTCTATTTTGTCGTATAGGAAATACTGTATAATACTGCCATGTCTTTTTTTTAAAAGTACATAGTAATACTGAACAATTTTTATACAGTGTCTTTTTTCCAGAACACTTCAAAACGTAGGAAATCTACATTTTCAGCAGAAAGTACTGTACATAGACTGAAACATTTAAACTCCTATTTTGATATATCCAAAATATAACGTTCATTTTACATCTGAGAGAAGATCTCCAAAGTAGACCTCTTAATCTTCACGTTTTAGTTTTGTTGGACAGTCCTGTGGTGCAGCGTTTCCCCGCAGTGATCTTATTAAATGTGTTCTGTGAACCATGACTTGTATTTGTCATGTTTGTTGCAAGCTGTCTACATCTCTTTCTTGCAAATACCATAATAAAATCTGGGCCGAGAAGTCCACTATCATTCTGGACATTAACACTTTATCCTTCTGATTTTCCAGTCAATTGGCAACAAAAGTGATCGCACAGGACCATTGTTTTCTCCATATTGCTTGTTCTTTCCTGTATTAAAGTGACACTGCCATTCCTAGTACAAGTTGGGTTCATTTGACAAGGTTGATCACTCCTTTTATATGTTTTAGCATTTTTGTGTTGACATATATATTTGAAACAAGGGAGTTACCGTAGATACTCGAGTATAACGTGACCCGAATATAACGCGATGGACAGAGATTTATTATGAAAATGAGAGTATATTCAAGACTTGATTATAATGCGAGGAACAAAATTATACTGTACCAGTAAACAATTAAAATCCTTTCAGGTGTTCTCAACAGTCAGGCTACCCCTCAAGCCAGGTGCTCTGCTCTAGAATGATTGTAGTTGTTATGAAGTATGAAGCCGCCGGCCACCTGTCTTCTTTACTAGCGATTTAGATGGCCGGCAGAGTTGAGTGAGGCAAATGATTTGGCGATTAAACCGAGCGTGCCCTCTGGCCATGATGGATCTGACCTCTCCCGAATCCGGGAGTTCCTGAAGTGTTTGCAAACATCAGGGAGCCCGCATTCACTTCATCGAGACTACCAGAACTTCTGGGAGACTTGGAATCCAGAGCAAGGCAATTTTTTTTATTTTTTTTACACCTGATGCAGATGTCTCGAATATAACGCGACCCCTCCAATTTTATGGTAAATTTTTGTCACCAAAATCTAGCGGTATACTCGAGGATCTACAGTATTCCCTCTCTAGGTTTTACTTTTCCTCTCCTCGCTGTGGCACGCCGTACTGGAGAGTCGTCCTGCAGGACAGTCCTCTGCTCAGTCCATATACCTGATTGACCATTAGTCAATGTGCCTTTATCAACAAGTTCCAATCGCACCGTGACAGCCCTCAGGTAGTGCCATCCTTGAAGGGTGACAGATGGCAGTACCCATTGCTGAATCAGAGTGAGTACTAATAGCAATAGCTCATGAAGGGATGAGCTACTGCACTGAGCTTTATGACCATTGCTATATCCACTGCCTGATGGGAAAAAGCATTTGGGCATGTTTCATACAGGTTCTACAGTGAATGTAATCCTATTTTAGTGTCACAGAAAACGGCTTTTCAGTTTTACGGAAACTGAGGGATGCTTGCAGCAGACAGAGAGCATTTACTTTGGTATTTTATGCATGGTTTCCCTAATTTGATACTGGGTAGTGGAAGGGAAATAATTGTTGTCTGCTAACATGAACCTGTAGGAGCCGGGTTCACTTTTCCAGCAATCCATACACAGAAGATGACACTGAGCACACCAACTCCAATGCAGCAGTTTTATTGGGACTTGGCAGCTTTCAGTAACGTGGATGCTAGTCTCTTCGGGGTGCTGTCAGCACCTTTTCTATTTGATTATGGGGTGCTGGTCCAGTCTGCATTAATACACTTTCCAAGTGATATCCCGATATCTTGCTGTGAATATCGCATTGGTCATAAAGACCAAAGTGATATCTCATCCCTTGAAGAGATCACATCCCTCACCCAGTTCCACGTTTCTATGTTTGTCCCATGCAGGTGATGCTGGGAGAGGGCCATTGTGCAGCATTAGTCATTGCACCGCAAAGCAATATGTTGGGAGGAGTTTAGTGGAAACCTGTCTTTTTAACGTGTCTGTTCCTCTCACAACTGACACTCCAGCAGCATGCCACCGCGAGTGACCGTATAAACTTAAGAGGATAACTAAAACATACTATGACTTAGCAAACCAACCCTAACACATGTATAGGTAATAATTTCAAATTATCCCATTGTGTGTTGGGCATGACAGGTGCACTATAAGTTATAAAAAGAGAGAACTCAAATGAGTTGGAGATTGTGGATGCTGTTGAAGTAGGATTAACACCTTTTATGCCTTTTAACACTGCATATTTAAAGGCACAGTCCATCCGCCATGGCCATATGAGAGAATTTAAATGATATTTGTAGGAGTTCCTCCTCATACCACTCTAGCGAAAGGTGCTCACGGATTCCAGGTTGGCCATTCCTGCCACCATGGAAAGAAAGAAAGCGGAAATCCAGGCACTCATCAGGGTGCAATCAATGGCTATTTTTATTGGATGAACAAGAACAGCACCGTTTCAGTTAACAACTTTGCTTTTGTCAAGTGTAGTCCTGGATTTCTACTCTTTGTTTTTCATCCATGGCTTCTGTGACAGAGCATTAAAGCAGAGGTCTCTACTCTGCCCTGTCATTCAGCTGCCATTGGACAGCATTCTGTATTTTGGGGCATGGAGAATTAAGATTGCTTGCTGGTGTAATTTTAGGAAGAGTTGAATTGTTCAACGAACTGCCTTTATGATTCCTCTCAATCTTCTGACTGCTTGCGTACAAGGTTTGCATAGGCTGATCATCTGCGGGATGCTACCAAACTGTTTCTTGCGCTGAGGTGACGACAAGCCTGTGGATTTCTTTACTCCATGTTGGGGAGCATGTCTACAGGCCCCGTTCACACTGTGCGATTTGAAAATCGTGCCTTTTTACGCACGGTTTTCATATATAGAAACCCGAAGGCCCCATTCATACTGTGCGATTTTCATATTCGCGATGTTGCACGACGTCGCGCTTTTACAAAACGCACCAGTTTTTACAAAACGCACTAGTGGAAATCGCAAATCGGAAAAAAAGGGGTCATGTACCAGCGACATGCTACCGCGACGCGCGACAAGATGTGAACAGCTCCATTGAAATGCATTGGAGATGCTACATAGCGCGGTTTTTGCCACAATTTCGCAGCAAAATCCACGCAATAAATCGCAGTGTGAACGGGGCCTAAATCAGGATCTCTAGAAGTTTTTTTTCTCTCACCTGTGGTGCTGTGCGAAGTCCAGTATTTCTATTTTGAGCAGTATTTTCATTTCTAGTGTGTAAAGACGATTGCAAATCTGAGATCGATGGCCCCCATTCAGGCTATAGGTGCTTTTGACTTCTGGCATATGGTGCCTTTTTTTATTTCTTTGATATGCGTTTTATCAACTATGTTGTGTATAAATAATGGTTATTGGCAGACGAGAAATGCTGGCAGTTTTCTCTATCAATATATTTGAAGTCGAACACCCTAATCTTGTGATAAATCAGGCCAAAGCATGTCAGAAATAATTCCCGAAATTACATAGTTACATAGGCTGAAAAAAGACCTGCGTCCATCGGGTTCAGCCTCTCCCACATCACCTACTGCTGTTGATCCAAAAGAAGGCAAAAAATCCAGTCTGAAATGCTTGCCAATATGCAACATACTGGGAAAAAAATCCTTCTTGACCCCAGAAAGGCAGTCAGATTTCTCCTTGGATCAAGAAGCTTACCCACATATTAAATATTATAACCCTTATTATTCTGTGTCTGCAGGAAGTCATCCAGTCGCTTTTTAAAAGTCTGTACAATCTCTGACCCAACCTCCTCAACAGGCAGAGAATTCCACAGCTTTATTGTTCTCACTGTAAAATAACCCTTCCTATGCTTTAGGCTGAATTTTATTTCTTCCAGTCTAAATGGATGACCCCGTGTCCTGTGTATAGTCCTGTTAATGAATAGGTTATCAGACAATGGTTGATAATGGCCCCGTATATATTTATATAAGGTTATCAGATCCCCTCTAAGGCACCGGTTCTCTAAACTAAACAGGTTTAAGCTTGTTAGTCTTTCCTCATAACTTAACCCTTCCATTCCCCTTATTAATTTAGTTGCCCGTCTCTGCACTTTTTCTAGCGCTATAATATCCTTTTTTAAGACAGGTGCCCAAAATTGCACGGCATATTCAAGGTGCGGTCTGACCATTGATTTATACAGAGGCAAAATTATGTTTTCATCCAGAAATTGAACTCTCCTTTTAATGCATGCCAATACTTTGCTGGCCTTGGCGGCTGCTGTTTGACATTGCACATTGTTACTTAGTTTGAAGTCTATGATTATTCCCAAATCCTTCTCCTGCTTGGATTTCCCTAACTCCGTACCATTTAGGGTAGAAGTTTCTTGTGTGTTCTTCACTCCAAAGTGCATAACTTTGCAATTATCTACATTAAATTTCGTCTGCCATTTAAGTGCCCAGTCCCCCAATCTTATCTAAATCCCTCTGCAGCGTAGTAACATCCTGCTCACATTGTATTACTTTTCCTAGTTTTGTGTCCTCTGCAAACACTGATACATGGCTTTCAATGCCTATCTCAAGGTCATTTATAAATAAATTGAATAGTATTGGTCCTATAACAGACCCCTGATGACACCGCTTACCACTGATTTCCATCTTGAACATGTACCATTTATGACCACTCTCTGTACCCTATCTTTTAGCCAGTTTTCTATCCAAGAACAAGTATTTTCATCTAGACCAATTTTTCTTAATTTATATAGTAACCTTTTGTGTGGAACTGTGTCGAAAGCTTTGGCAAAATCCAAGTAAATCACATCCACTGGGACCCCCTGATCTATACTTCTACTTACTTCCTCATAGAACGTAATTAGGTTAGTCTGACATGATCTGTGTTTCATGAAACCATGCTGATTTTTGCTAATTACATTATACCTCCCAATAAATTCCTGAATATTATCCCTTCGTAACCCCTCAAATACTTTCCCAGCCACAGATGTTAAGCTCACAGGTCTATAATTCCCAGGCACAAATTTTAAGCCTTTCTTAAATATAGGGACCACGTCAGCTTTTCTCCAATCCTCCGGTACGATTCCTGAAAGAAAAGAATCGTGAAAGATTAAGAACAGAGGTTACATATTTCAACACATAGCTCCCTCAGTACTTGCGGATGAATTCCATCTGGCCCTGGGCCTTTATTCACATTCACATTGTTTAATTGCTGCAAAACCTTGTCCTGAGTCAACCAGTCACTTTGTATTAGTAAGTTTTTATTAATGATTTTCATGTCTCCTGTTATAGGTTTCTCTTTGATAAGTACTGAAGAAAAATAATCATTCAAAATTTCTGCCTTATCTCGATCTTCAGTGAACAATAACCCTGACTCAGATTTTAGTGAACCTACATTTTCACTCTTGGGTTTTTTAGAATTTGTGTACCTAAAGAATCTTTTAGGGTTGGTCTTGCTCTCTTTTGGCTATTTCTTTTTCATTTTCTAGTTTAGCCATCTAATCGCTTTTTACATGCTTTATTTGGCTGCCCTATATGCTTTATAGGATGCCTCAGATTTATCAAATTTAAAAGTTTTAAATGCCTTCTTTTTATTTTTCATTTCCTTAGTTACCTTCCTACTAAGCCACATTGGTTTCAGTCTGTTTCTTTTATATTTATTAACCAGTGGAATATATTGTGACGTGTACTTTTCTAGTGTTCAGATAAGTGGAATATCTTTAAACTCACAGGGTTATTCAGAGAGCGTGAAAAGCAGGAGAATGACTGGAGAATGAAAAATTCTAGGTCAAAATAGCCGATTTGGAAAGTGAGATGAAAGGGAGAATTTTTCTGGTTTGGCTATTTGACCTAGAATTTTTCATTCTCCAGTCATTCTCCTGCTTTTCACGCTCTCTGAATAACCCTGTCAGTGTTTTTCCCGTGAAAGAGTTTCTGCCAGTCAATGACATTGAGAGCTTCCTTTATTTTAATAAAGTTGGCATTTTTTAAAATTATATGTTTTAGCATGCCCCTTATGAATGTGTTTTTTTGAGTTTATTTCAAAAGACACCATATTATGGTCACTGTTTCCCAACTGTTCCCTTACATTAATATTTGAGAAAAGATCCACATTGTTTGTTATAACCAGGTCCAGACTGTTATCCTCTCTAGTTGGTGTTTCTACCAGTTGTGTCATGAAGGTATCATTTAAAAGGTTCAGAAACCGGATTCCCTTTGCTGAATTACTAGTCCCACTATCCCAATTAATGTCCTGGTAATTAAAATCTCCAATAATTAAAGTGCTACCACGATGTGCAGCCTTCCTAATTTGCTCTAACAGTTGTTCTTCCTCATCATTATCTATTTTAGGTGGTTTATAGCATATGCCAACCAAAGTTGACTTCCCTGTTTATTCCCCAAAGAAATATTTACCCATAAGGATTCCACATTTCCCTCATCGCTTTCCAGTTGTGTAATATTTGGCTTTAAATCCTGATTTACATATAAACATACTCCACCCCCTTTCTTATGTTTCCTATCCCTTCTAAACAATGCATTACCATTTAAGTTTACAGCCCAGTCATGCGTTTCATCCCACCACGTTTCTGTTCTTCCTATTATGTCGTATTGTTTAATGTATGCTATTGCCTCTAGTTCCCCCATCTTATTATTGAGGCTCCTTGCATTAGCAAACATATATTTAATGTTGTCTCTACCCACACATGCTGAATGCGACTTTACATTGCATGCCTCCACTGTTCTGACATTACCCATCCCCCCGGCTCCACCCCCCCTTAGTCTGAGCTGAAACCCTTCCGCTATCTGCTCTGTCTCCATTTTGTAAGCTACTGTCTCCATTTTGTAAGCTACTGTATCCCTCCCCCTTCCACTAGTTTAAAGTCTCCTCCAACCCTTTAACCATTACATTATATTTATCTCCCAACTCTGATATTTTCTACCTGACAGATTGAAGGCCGTGACACACTGCATGTGATGCAACACGCAGTGTGGGGAAGAGGCGTTGCATGCTCAGTGTGTCTTGCATTTTTCTTCTTCCATGCTGAGCTGGGGTCAGAGATGAAAATATTGAACTACAGCCAATCAATGCATGTGTATAAATAGGGGGGTACCTAGAACATTTGGCACCCGGGGTGGAGACTATGTTTGTCGCTCCCTCCCCACTTTGAAATGTAAAAACACCTGGGTTTTTTTCCCCCCAAAAATATTTATTGCAGAAATTGTATGTCAATTTACAGTAATGTGCAGTGTAGGAGCGTTTTACAGAGAACCACAGCAATAAAACTCTCATAGTAAAGGCAGTGAATAGCAACGCACACCGAATCCACAGCAAATAAAGCTCTCATAGTCACCTTTCTCTGGACTCTCGAGTACCTGCTGGCAGGCCCTGCTTCTCTCACTGCAGGGCGACTGACTTGGCTGGGCAGGGCAAGCAACAGACATTACAGGCTGTCCGAATTCACTCGCATGCCTGTGCAGTGTCTGCTTTCTTTCCCCCCATGGCCCACCACGTGCAGGCGGGGCACGTGACATGACATCACGTGTTGAGAGCCTCCGGCCTGACAGACGGCTGCCACGTGCCGCCACACACACTTGAAGGCCGGGGGGGCTGCATCTTACGGATCCAGCAGCTGTCTCGGCTTCCCAGTGTGTGGCAGGCCGGCCTGCTGCTGCTGCTGTGCGCCGTCAATTCCATCACTGGCACCCCCTATCAGTGGCTCTCCCTGGTACCCGGGACGGACCGCCCCCCCCCAGTTTGCCCCTGCGTATAAATCTGCACGTAAGATGCACTGATCACATGAGAGAGCTGATTGGTGGAAATTCAGTTAACTCTACCTCACCGTGCGCCTCGCCTCACATGCCAGCCGGCGCATCTCCCCACTAAGCCTCTTGGTGCTCTGCACTGCACACAAATGTGGGGAATGTCAAAACTTGGAGTCAACTAGATGGAATATTTAGGATTTGTGCAAACTAATACAGAAATTCCAGAGGTAGAGGTAAAATAAGACTTCTGATTTGTCAAAGAATGTAAATGATGAAGGTGTGTGGGGGCTATTCACAAAGCAATAAATTGTTGTAAAATTTAAGGATTTCAAACGATAGCTGAAAATTGCTGAGTAAGGAAATTCTTATATTTCAGCAATCATTCAGCTCAATTACCTTGAATTTAAAACTTTGCATTTTCTCAACAGTTCATCTCTTATATAATAACCCCTGTATCTCTCCACATCTACTTACACAATCCTCATTTTAGCTGGCAGTTTGCTTTAAAGTAGTGATTTTTATTGATGATTTATTAGATGCTCAAGGATGCCAGGTAGAGCTGCTGGTTATGTCTATAAACTTTGATGTGAATGCCACACGTTCATTTAAAAAGGAATAGACTGCAAGTGATTTATGACAAGCACACTTGGCTGGATAACTTCATTTTTATTTTTTACAGTGACCTCTTTCAACCACCAGGACGTTATTAATGGTGCTGGTAACTCTGCTTTATCAGCAGATTTATAAAGGTAGTTAGCTTTGCACGGTTATTGCTGTTGTAAATATGCCATTTACACTTTTACTATACAATGGTAATTGACTTAATGCTAAGTATTTCACGTACCTGTACATACCTTATGGTCGTATTTCAGGTCCAGGCAAACTTGATTGTGGTAATAAAATTTTTTGCCCCAGATGTACCTGACAAGTAGTGAAAGCAAATATTTTTATCTTTGCAAAAAAATAATAATAAAAAAAATTGTATATGTTTCTGTTTTTTAAGTGTATGACCCAAACTGTCATCCCATATACATAAGGGGAGGATGTTGATTAATCAATTTTCCTCTGCGTTAGGATACAAAGCCACAAATAACTTTTTTTTAGTTTTTATTTAAGTTTGTTGTTATTTATCTGACTTTATTCTGTTTACCATATTTGCATTTTCTGTTTTATCTGCTGTTTATCTCCAGTGCTAGAGGAAGTTTGTGAATGGGTTTTTAAAATTCTCCATCCCCAATTTATTTTCACCTAATCTGACCTTCATCTTGGTCCTTGCCATAGCTAAAGAACGCAAATAACAATGATCGTGGAACAGTGTGTGCTTTTGCAAAGCAGATATGGGTTCTAACTTTTCCATCTATTAAGTAAATACAAATGTTTTGCTGAAACAAACTTAAACGTTGCTACACCACATGAGAGACCATTTTAAAATTAGTATTTCAATATTATCTTCTTTTTACGTTGCTGCAATACAAAAAACAATCCATAATAATAATTTGAAATAAAACACCCTACATTTTTGTTTTTTATTTTGTTGTGAATGAAATGACTTTCCTTTTGCTTCTTTCAAATAATGTACAAAAAATGATATTAACCATCATGGATGTACTATATTTTACTCTGTGCAGGGTGTCTGCGTAATCTGTGTTATGTATGAATAATGTTATTGTCTATTTGTATCTGTTGCTATCTGCTGATGGGATTGTTGGCTTGGTTATGTTAGCCTTTTCCAGCGTCCAGTTTCAGGAATGTGTTATCTGTGTACATTTGAGTGGTGTTTGTTAATCTGACTTGTCAGGCAAACACTGCTCCATTTAGTAGGTCCCATAGATGCCAATGAAATAACACTGCAGTGTAAATACAGTTGTGTTCAAAATTATTCAACCCCCAATGCTGTAAAGGGTTTTAGGGAATTTAGTGTACATTTGTAATTGTATTCAGAATGAAATCCTACAAGGACTTTTTAAAGAACCATATGCAACTAAAATGACATCAATTGGTTTTGTAATACAGTAGTAAATGTTTCTTTTGTGAATTCTTCATTGACACAATTATTAAACCCCTTAAAGACTACCACTCTGAAGAACAGAGGTTCATTCAAGTGTTTTCAATCGGGTATTGAAAACACCTGTGGATGTCACGGAGCAGCAATAAAGCATAATAAGCACGAATTAGGCAGCTTTAAAATGACTGTGATACTCAGCTCCTTCTAGACATTTACTGGTGTGGTTACAAACATGGTGAAGTCAAGAGAATGGTCCAGGAAGACAAGAGAAGAGGTGATTACTCTTCATAGGAAGGGCAATGGCTATAAGAAGATTGCAAAGATGTTAAACATACCAAGAGAGACCATAGGAAGCATCATTCGCAAATTCAAGGCAAAGGGCACTGTTGAAACGCTACCTGGTCGTGGCAGAAAGAAGATGCTGACTTCGACTGCGGTGCGCTACCTGAAGCGTAGAGTGGAGAAAAGTCCCCGTGTGACTGCTGAGGAACTGAGAAAAGATTTGTCAGATGTGGGTACTGAAGTTTCAGCTCAGACAATACGGCGCACACTGCGTAATGAAGGCCTCCATGCCAGAACTCCCAGGCGCACCCCCTTGCTGTTTCCAAAGAATAAGAAGAGTCGACTGTAGTATGCCAAAAGTCATGTGGACAAACCACAGAAGTTTTGGGATAGTGTTCTGTGGACTGATGAAACAAAATTAGAACTGTTTGGGCCATGGATCAACGCTATGTTTGGAGGAGGAAGAACAAGGCCTATGAAGAAAAGAACACCTTGCCTACTGTGAAGCATGGCGGGGGGTCAATCATGCTTTGGGGCTGTTTTGCTTCTGCAGGTACAGGGAAGCTTCAGCGTGTGCAAGGTACCATGAATTCTCTTCAGTACCAGGAGATATTGGATGACAATGTGATGTAGTCCGTCACAAAACTGAGGCTTGGGAGACGTTGGACCTTTCAACAGGACAATGATCCCAAGCATACCTCCAAGTCCACTAGAGCATGGTTGCAGATTAAAGGCTGGAACATTTTGGAGTGGCCATCGCAGTCACCTGACTTAAATCCGATTGAGAACCTCTGGTGGGACTTAAAGAAAGCAGTTGCAGTGCGCAAGCCTAAGAATGTGACTGAACTGGAGGCTTTTGCCCATGACGAATGGGCGAAGATACCCGTAGATCGCTGCAAGACACTTGTGTCAAGCTATGCTTCACGTTTAAAAGCTGTTATAACTGTAAAAGGATGTTGTACTAAGTACTAAGATTGAATGTCACTTGGGGGTTGAATAAAACTGATAATGATGTGAGCACAGAACAGACATTTGTGGTTATTTCATTATAAATGTTATGTTATATTTGTCTGACCTACGCGTGCCTCTTTGATTTAATTGTAAGCAAGATGACTGAATGATCAAAATCAATGTCAAACTGGCCAAAACACTCAATTTCAGTGGGGGTTGAATAATTTTGAACACAACTGTAGATGAAGAGCAGAGACACCCCTGGTGCAATAATAAAAAAAACTCAGAATCTATAAAGAGGCCAATTTTCAACTCCCAAAGTATTGAGCCTCTATCGACTCCGTCAAACAACGAGTAGGGATTTGTCAAGGAAATCCCCAAACCTTCTTTTTTGAAAGCCGAAACCCCCCCCCCACCCCCTGTTTTCTGCCGATACATTTTGGCAGCCGAATTTTTGGTGCATCCCTAATGTAAACATTTGCTCTGCCTCAACCCAACCCCCAGAAACTGGTCTGGACTGGATATCTCAGCCACCTCTCCCAGCCTTGGTTAGTAGATAGGGGGAGGCTATTGGGAGGATCTTCTGCATGGAAACGCTGGGGCGTGTTTTCCTTTTGAATGTTTGTAACTGTAAACCCAAAAAAAAGCCATTCCCAGTTTGGTTTTCACCCTGCAAGGATATCCTGATATTGAGTGAGTTTTGGGCCAGAACCAGTACTCCTTCGGGATACTGATTCCGAGGGGAGCATTCTGCATGTGGGTATTAGAGTCCGTAACAAATTACTTTTTATTCTATTAGTATTTTCGATTTTGTATTTTATTCCATCATTCCGGATCCTGATTTACTTACAGGAACAGAGAAAGTTCTCTACGATTCTCCATCCATTGTGAAAGGAGTGATCTGGATTACTATATATGCTGAACGACGAGACCATAATTTGATAACTATAAGCCAGCTCTATATGGGTTTGGGACTGATACTTCCTTGTATGATATACACCTATTTTTAGGATCCAGGCAACATTTTGTATATAGATTTCCATAGAGTAATCCAGAGGCTTTGGAGACGGTGAGTACCTGGCTTCTGTCAACCCCTACAGCATGGGTCAACAACCTTGGCCCTCCAGATGTTTTGGTACTACATATCCCTTGATGCTCTGCTGCTCATTAGATTGGCTGAGCCTCATGGGAAATGTTAAAAAAAATCTACAAAGCCACAGGCTGCTGACCCCTGCTTTAAAGCTTAAATATATACTTACACAAACACACACTGATTAAAAATATAAAACCGTACATTGCTTGTATTAGAGGGATTATTATCTGAGTAATGCGGTTACGTTGTCTCTTGCCTGTTTCTTTACATATTAAGGCCTCCTGAGAGGCTCAATTCGATATTTGTATTAGAGCGCTATATACAGTAAATCAGCCTTTTCAAGGCTGAAGGAAAATAAAATTCTCCTTCAATTGCTGGTTATCCGATACTAGATTATATTAGTATGCTGCAGACTTAACATTAAATTATCATTTCAATCAATTCAAATATCAGAACATGGAAATAATGTTTAAATTGGGAAACCGCTGGGCAAAGATCACAACTTTTTTATTCTTTTGCTATCAATTAGAATGTTGACATTTTATAGTCAATTAAGACTGTGAAATCTCAGTTAAGAAAGGAAAGCTACCGGAAATTAAAGACCCATACCAAAATCCCAAACTACTACAGTATTCGTTACAGTACCATTGCAGTCATGTAGAAAATTGCTGCCCACATTTCTTGCAGTTATGGAGCTGCCCTTCAGTGCTGTTGTTGTAGAGTGGTGGGACTGTTACTATTGGTGCATTCGGGCAATAGCACCCATCGGACTAAAACGACACCTGATTTCTGTGGCAAGTTGCTACCACGATCTGTGCTGCTTTCCTATTGGGTGTAGCGGAGTGCGATGGGAATTCTGATACAAACTGCATTCCATACAATTGCTATATGTGTGTCATCCTGCACTGAAGTCTGGAGGCAGGTTTAGCATTTAG
The DNA here is from genome assembly GCA_009667805.1 of Leptobrachium leishanense. Taxonomy (NCBI): domain Eukaryota; kingdom Metazoa; phylum Chordata; class Amphibia; order Anura; family Megophryidae; genus Leptobrachium; species Leptobrachium leishanense. Next base: position 283,052,976 of record CM019066.1, read on the forward strand.
CTCTATAATCGGGCCTAGTCTGTAAAAAAAACTTCAGTAAATGAAGTAGGATCTTGAATTACGTGCACCCCTTAACAAGCATAGGTGCAAAGGAGTAAGTGTAACCATCTTTTGAGAATTTACGTTTGTAGTTGCATTTTAAAGGGACACTCTAGCTGAGCGAAGTGTACCGGGTCACACACACCTTTCCAAAGGGTATATCTCTAGCTAATCAACCTTCTGTGCTTTATTTAATATACAGCTCTGTGCATTGCTGGGCAGCAGAAGCATTTAAGGGATACTCTAGGGTTAAAAGAGAAGAGAGGGGACACTAAGAAGTTAAACATTACACCCTTGTTGTTATAGCGGTTTTGATTTGTTGGGAAAAATTGCCTTGTATTAGTGCCGGGCTGCATCATTGCTCCTCCAGATGTGAAATCCTGTCAGCAAAGGTCCAGCCAATCCAGTGGCTCTGGGTAGAGCTGGGTCCCAAAACAGTTCCCTGTTCTAGGTCTCCATACATGAAACTGAGATCAACACTCACTGATCTGAACTTCTGTGGGCAAAGCTATTCTCTTGCACTCAGAGGGCTGTATCAGCCCTCCAAAATGCGCGAAGGCACCCAGTGCATTGTGACCACTCAATTTTTTGGCTTTTTTTTTTTAAATAGTTTTTTTTACTGACAGAAGCAAGTTATAATACAACACTAATTAAAACAAAGACACTCACGTTCCCCCACCAGTCTACAATTCCACCCAATGACACCGTCGTGAACAAGAAATACAGTCACAAAGAGAAATATTAAGCCAGCGGTGCCGGATCAGAAAATTCTAGGAGCGCCTGCGGACACAGGAGAGATAGTAAAGGAGGAGTTGTCAGGGCTCTGTTCTGATACCAGCAGGTGGATTCAAAGTCCCTCTTCACTTTAGAAATTACATTTTCCGGTAAACATGACATAAACTGTAGCCACTTATCAAAAAACTGTTGCACTTTATCTTCCTTATGGAGGGTGGACTCTATCCAATCATATTGGAAAACAGCATAGAACCGGGAGTAAAACATGGAGAACGTGAGGGGGAGGTGGCAATCCAATGCCCCAGAATGGACTTCTTGGCCGCTGCGGCTAAAACTCCCAGCAGCGTCCTCTGGTTCTTGTTCAGGCCACGGGCCTCATTGTCCGCAAAGAGATTAAACAGAGCCCAATCTGGCGTGGAAGGAACCGCTAATTTTAAAATCTTTAAACCAAATCTCTGTATGGAGTCCCAAAATAGTGATATAAAGGGGCAGGACCATAAGCAATGGAATAGGTCAGCATTGGCAAGCAAACATTTGAGACACCGGCCAGAACTGAGAGTTGTGACAGGGCCAATCTATTCAGGGCCACATAGGCACCATGTAGCAGTTTAAAAAACATTTCATAATATTGGGCAGAGGGGATTTGCTTATGTAGGTTATTAGTGGCCACTATTAAGGTGAAGGGCGATTGGGGAGATGAACACACGAGGCCGCCAGCCGCGTGGTCGCGACAGACCAATCAAATTGTGGCCTCAACAGCCAGAGTGGCTTTTTAAGAGTAAACAGATATTCTGAACACTTGGACAGCTGACAATGCTTCTTCAGTAGAAAAGTAGGACAAGGGCAGCATCTGCAGCGAATTAAGGATGAATTGGAAGAGTTTTTTTTATGTCTAGTATGATAATATATTTTTATCATTGCCCCCATAAACACCAACAAATTAATCGATATGCCTTATAAGGTTCTGGAACGTTTTACCTGTTATTTTCTGTGTGGTTCGGAATGTTAACGTGAAATCCTTTTTTGTGTGTTTAATGTATGCACGTTCTATATATTAACTGTGAAAGCCTGGACCAAATTATATTCCTAAATATCCTTCTTTTGTGTTAAATTACTAATGTACTTCTATTACAGCTCCTAAATAAATATGTATCAGGTAATGAGGTTTTGTTGCATTTTCTTGAGCCTTGTATTACTTAACGAGTGAGGAAGGGACGGCGTTGTATTTTTTTAATTTGTGTTTTTTTTGTAGTGATTTAAAACAGGGACGGTGGAATGAAAACTCGACTTTTCTTCGCATAATCTAAACCAGTTCAAATTTGTCAAGAACAGAAAGACCTGGACAATGGTTATAGCCCAAGGGATAGAGGACAGTCTTAAAATGTCCCCCCTCCCAACAATTTACACCTTATATTACTTGTTGGTAGATTCTGCCGCTTTTGACATGATTGGTAATTATTGCCTCTTGCTTGCAATTAACATCTTTTAATCAGCTGCTATTTATTGGAAAATGGTCATCATATAAAGATCTGTGCTTAATTCTAAGGTGTTAAAGCTGGAGAGGAATGTTACCACTCTTGGCAAAGGAATTACTTGACTTTGTCACTAGTACTATATTCACCATCATATGACATTTATAGAAAGCTAGATGCACACGAAAAAAGGACAGCGCTTGTATATGGTCATATACGGCGAAGAACAAATGAGGTCCACAACCACAAAACAGTGCAGATGGAAATAAACTTAACAAGTTTTACCAATAGCAGGATGACAGAGATGTGGGCATTCCCGATGACATGTAAAAAATAGAAAAAATGGCACAATAGCGCAACACAGTACAGCTAAAATACAATATCGTATATAGCAATAGCCCACTCACATGGATCAGAGCCTATATAATTCAAGGCTCTGTATATCAGCAGTGGGTCTCTTCAGGGATGACCCCGTCCCATATCCATGCGTCTTCTGAGAAATCTCACATGTGGATAGAGAACAAACACAAATGGACCATAGCGTAAATCAGCCTGGTATGAATAAGCATATCGATCTGAAAGAGCCAAACTCACGTGATATTGAGCCTGTGAAATAAACACTGGCTCCGTACTCGCACTTCTGGTGTAAATGGGGTACACCCACCCCTTTTTATTCCTCAGTCACCAAAAAATGGAGGATTTCCTTCTTATGAAGTAAAAAAAGTTTAATTGCATAAAAAAAGTAACCAAAACGCGTTTCGCTGTCACAACAGCTTCATCAGTTGGTCCAACTGACCAACTGATGAAGCTGTTGTGACAGCGAAACGCGTTTTGGTTACTTTTTTTATGCAATTAAACTTTTTTTACTTCATAAGAAGGAAATCCTCCATTTTTTGGTGACTGAGGAATAAAAAGGGGGTGGGTGTACCCTATTTACACCAGAAGTGCGAGTACGGAGCCAGTGTTTATTTCACAGGCTCAATATCACGTGAGTTTGGCTCTTTCAGATCGATATGCTTATTCATACCAGGCTGATTTACGCTATGGTCCATTTGTGTTTGTTCTCTATCCACATGTGAGATTTCTCAGAAGACGCATGGATATGGGACGGGGTCATCCCTGAAGAGACCCACTGCTGATATACAGAGCTTGAATTATATAGGCTCTGATCCATGTGAGTGGGCTATTGCTATATACGATATTGTATTTTAGCTGTACTGTGTTGCGCTATTGTGCCATTTTTTCTATTTTTTACATGTCATCGGGAATGCCCACATCTCTGTCATCCTGCTATTGGTAAAACTTGTTAAGTTTATTTCCATCTGCACTGTTTTGTGGTTGTGGACCTCATTTGTTCTTCGCCGTATATGACCATATACAAGCGCTGTCCTTTTTTCGTGTGCATCTAGATTTCTATATTGGGTGTGTGTAGGAAACACCCTATCTGGACTAAGCTGCTGTATCTGTTCGTATTGGCGAGGTGTCACTATTTCCATCTTGGCGCCCCTTTTTTCTTGTCTTGTGTATTTATAGAAAGCTGTCTATTCTTTATTATTCTGTTTTTTTTAATAAACATATTTCTATAACAAATATGGTCACCGGTAATTCTATTTATGGCCAGCAAACCTGGCTGTTGCAATATACATGTGTTGCAACCATGAAACGTCTTCTCTTTAAAGGGACACTACACAACTTGATTACCGTACTTTAGTTTTTAAAGTGGTCAGGCTGTGTGGTATCACCCTCCCTTCATTTTTTTTACTTGTGTTCTTTTAACCTGATATACAACACGTTTACAGGTCTTATGGGAGTCAGGGAGTTAGTCCACAAAATTGTGTCAATAGCAATAGGGATGGACCAATATTGATGATCGGCAGCCTCTCTGGCCAACAGTCAATATCTGGTGCCAATATTCTGCATATTCTTGTAAAAAAAAAAAAAAACACAAACCTTACATTATGCCTCTCACTTTAATAAAATTGGAAAAATTGCTCTATTTCCATTTCATTTACTAAATTTAATTAAAAAAAATTAAGCTTTTATTTTTACAAAGAACATGACAATGTCTAGACTGTGGCCTTTGCAGTAACACCTCATATGAAACTGTAGGTGTAAGACATACGGTACCGGATATACAGGAGGCCAAAAGACCACTGTGTCTCCTGTATATGGTATTCTTTGACAGATGGGAGGGAAACCCCTTTTTGACATCCTCACACCCATACGCAATACCATCAGTGGGCAGAGGAAGTCCTACATTGAGGACTGATATCCAAGATGTCAGCCTGCTGTGGGAGGATCAGTGTTGAGCTGTTGGATTTTGCGCTTTGTGGCTGCAGTGAGTCGCTTTGGCCAATTATCGGCAAATAAAAGCCCAGTACCTATTATCGGCTGCCTATAATCTGTCTATTCCTAAGTAGGAATATAGTTTTGATTATTCAATTTTAGGAAATTTTCCTGTTGTCGTAGCTAATCTGGAACCAAAATGTATAATCCGACTACTAGTCGAGAGGATAGTGTAGCGATAGCAATGTCCTTACTTGAAATGTAATGGTTCCGCGGAATTTCTTATGGTCCTCTTCTCAAGATATCCTCAAATGGAGACAAAAAGAGAGTATAATCAATAGTGCGACCCATAAAGAACCAATATAGCGAATAGAGGTAGAATAACTCCACATGAAGGTGGAATCCTCCTGGTTTAGGTCAGTCGCTTTTAGGTAGTTTTTCGGCCACTGCAATATGCCCCTTCCGAAGTAATCCACTCAGAGTGGGAGGGAGAGAAAAACCGGCTTTCTGGATCAGTTGCCTGCAAAAATGGTTATTGGTCATCCGAATGTCCTTCCAAATTGGGTCCACACATATCTTACGCCCACATAGGTACTTGCAGAGACCGGAAGATGGTATATATGAAAGTCTGCTCAAAAAGCTGTGTATGAAAAAGCTCAACAGTAATAAAATAAAATATTTTAATAGGAAATAAGAACAAATACAATAGGCAGGACGCGTTTCGCCAAAATAGATAGTATTATGGCCAATTATCGGCAAATAAAAGCCCAGTACCTATTATCGGCTGCCTATAATCTGTCTATTCTAAATCGGAATATAGTTTTGATTATTCAATGTAGGAAATTTTCCTGTTGTCGTAGCTTAATCTGGACCAATGTATAATCCGACGTACTAGTCAGAGAGATAGTGTAGCGATAGCAATGTCCTTCTTGAAATGTAATGGTTCCCGGAATTCTTATGGTCCTCTTCTCAAGATATCCCTCAAATGGAGACAAAAAGAGAGTATATCATAGTGCGACCCATAAAGAACCATATAGCGAATAGAGGTAGAATACACTCACATGAGGTGGAATCCTCCTGGTTCTAGGTCAGTCGCTTTAGGGTAGTTTTCGGCCACCCAAATGCCCCTTCCGAAGTAAATCCACTCAGAGTAGGGAGGGAGAGAAAAACCCGGCTCTGGATCAGTTGCCTCAAAAATGGTTATTGGTCATCCGAATGTCCTTCCAAATTGGGTCCACTCACCATATCTTACGCCCACATAGGTCACTTGCAGAGACCGGAATGATGGTATATATGAAAGTCTGCTCAAAAGGAGCTGTGTATGAAAAAGCTCCAACAGTAATAAAATAAAATATTTTAATAGGAAATAAGAACAAATACAATAGGCAGGACGCGTTTCGCCAAAATAGATAGTATATGGCCAATTATCGGCAAATAAAAGCCCAGTACCTATTATCGGCTGCCTATAATCTGTCTATTCCTAAATCGGAATATAGTTTTGATTATTCAATGTAGGAAATTTTCCTGTTGTCGTAGCTTAGTCTGGACCAGTGTATAATCCGACGTAGTTTGCAGCTTTTCAAATAGGATATATGTATACTACTGTCACCAAAAGTGAGACACAACTGACTTCTTAATTATAAATATTAGATATATTTCTTGACGCAGAAAGTAACTTGCAAATATATACATCTCTTCAGCTTGATAAGAATAGTACAGAGATGGAAAGAAAGGTGTCCTGCAGGATATAAAAATATCTATATGTGGTATAATGCTTGTGTATGGAAATTACAGCAACACCTGGTATCTGTACTATACAGGGATTTTTAGTCATTGCAACCCACTGAATCTTATTGCTGCACAACAGTAAATGACAAAAGAGCACTCCCTGTATTCTAACCTCTTCCTGGCTGTTGTAATGCAACAGTTATGTTTTGAACTTTTTGTTATAGTGAGGTTTAGGGCACCCATATGCAGCTTGTTTTATCGCTCAGCAAATAGCCTGGAGAGAGATAAGACAGTGGAATTAGTTTTTTCACAGGGGCAAGCTAATCTGTATTTAAAAAGGTGTGCAAAGTGGGTTTTGATATGCTAATATGTATCACAATGCAAAATCGAGATAACTCGACTTTGGTTTTGAAGGAGTTAAATGTTAAAACAGTGTGAACTAGAAATAATTTTTTCCCCCCAGGGTATATCAATAAAGCCAGTCCAATAAAGGATGATGTTAGCAGTTGTAACATTACTTAACCCAGGGCTTGACAAATTTGCTTTGAATCTAGGAGCCAGCTACAAAAGTTAGGAGCCAAAGTTTCGGCGAGGTTTCGCCTTTGCCAAGATATACCTTGATAAAGGCGAATCCTCTCCGAAACGTTGGGAACCTTGCCTCTGCATCTGGGAGTTGGTTTGTACTGACCCAAATTATGATTTTAGCTGCTTCTATTTATTTATCACTTTGTTACCTGGTGCTTTTTTCTGTTAGGTAGTTTTTGTGCATGTGGTCTTTTGGCTACTTTTTTGAGCCTACAAGTGTAGACCATTGCTTCAAATATCAGTTTGGCTGCTCTGAGATGTGTAAAAAAATATATATATATATATATATATATAACACATGGGAGGGGTAGCACTCAACCTAAACTAAGCATTCAGTGTGGGCGCATCACAAAAATAAAATACAAACAAAACCAGGGAGAGAGCACTCCAGACAAACACATTCAAAAACCAGCAACAGCAGCTTCATGCATGAGTGCATAATACCAGCTTTTACCTCATGTTGAAAATGTCTTAAATCTAAGCTTTGTTGAATAAAATGGTGGAAATTTAGTTTGCAATGAACGGCCGTGAATTGCTTAAGCCTGCCAACCGCGTCAATGTAATCCACCCTCTGGCAGGTCCTACTCTGCAAACCTAATGACTGTCCATCATGGGATAAACTCACGGAGGAACAGTCCTTTCTGGAGCTCCCACAGATCAAGGTTAAATAGAACCTGGAGGAGGAGTATCTGTGGCAGGGAGGGGTGCCTACCCGGGATTCATATAGAAAACACATGGGGGGGGTAGCACTCAGCCTAAACTAAGCATTCCGTGTGGGTGCATCTCAAAAATATAATACAAACAAAACCAAGGAGAGAGCACTCCAGTCAACAATTTCAAAAACCTGCAACAACAGCTTCATGCATGGGTGCATAATACCTGCTTTTACCACATGTTGAAAATTTCTTAAATCTAAGCTTTGTTGAATAAAATGGTGGAAATTTTATTCAACAAGCTTGGATTTAAGACATTTTCAACATGTGGTAAAAGCAGATATTATGCACCCATGCGTGAAGCTGTTGTTGCAGGTTTTTGAATGTGTTTGACTGGAGTGCTCTCTCCTTGGTTTTGTGTGTATATATACAGTTGTGTTCAAAATTATTCAACCCCCAATGCTGTAAAGGGTTTTAGGGAATTTTGTGTACATTTGTAATTGTATTCAGAATGAAATCCTACAAGGACTTTTTAAAGAACCATATGCAACTAAAATGACATCAATTGGTTTTGTAATACAGTAGTAAATGTTTCTTTTGTGAATTCTTCATTGACACAATTATTCAACCCCTTAAAGACTACCACTCTGAAGAACAGAGGTTCATTCAAGTGTTTTCAATCAGGTATTGAAAACACCTGTGGATGTCACGGAGCAGCATTAAGCATAATAAGCACCAATTAGACAGCTTTAAAATGACTGTGATACTCAGCTCCTTCTAGACATTTACTGGTGTGGTTACAAACATGGTGAAGTCAAGAGAATGGTCCAGGAAGACAAGAGAAGAGGTGATTACTCTTCACAGGAAGGGCAATGGCTATAAGAAGATTCCAAAGATGTTAAACATACCAAGAGAGACCATAGGAAGCATCATTCACAAATTCAAGGCAAAGGGCACTGTTGAAACGCTACCTGGTCGTGGCAGAAAGAAGATGCTGACTTCGACTGCTGTGCGCTACCTGAAGCGTAGAGTGGAGAAAAGTCCCCGTGTGACTGCTGAGGAACTGAGAAAAGACTTGTCAGATGTGGGTACTGAAGTTTCAGCTCAGACAATATGGCGCACACTGCGTAATGAAGGCCTCCATGCCAGAACTCCCAGGCGCACCCCCTTGCTGTCTCCAAAGAATAAGAAGAGTCGACTGCAGTATGCCAAAAGTCATGTGGACAAACCACAGAAGTTTTGGGATAGTGTTCTGTGGACTGATGAAACAAAATTAGAACTGTTTGGGCCCATGGATCAACGCTATGTTTGGAGGAGGAAGAACAAGGCCTATGAAGAAAGGAACACTTTGCCTACTGTGAAGCATGGCGGGGGGTCAATCATGCTTTGGGGCTGTTTTGCTTCTGCAGGTACAGGGAAGCTTCAGCGTGTGCAAGGTACCATGAATTCTCTTCAGAGTACCAGGAGATATTGGATGACAATGTGATGCAGTCCGTCACAAACCTGAGGCTTCGGAGACGTTGGACCTTTCAACAGGACAATGATCCAAAGCATACCTCCAAGTCCACTAGAGCATGGTTGCAGATTAAAGGCTGGAACATTTTGGAGTGGCCATCGCAGTCACCTGACTTAAATCCGATTGAGAACCTCTGGTGGGACTTAAAGAAAGCAGTTGCAGTGCGCAAGCCTAAGAATGTGACTGAACTGGAGGCTTTTGCCCATGACGAATGGGCGAAGATACCCGTAGATCGCTGCAAGACACTTGTGTCAAGCTATGCTTCACGTTTAAAAGCTATTAGTACAACATCCTTTTACAGTTATAAGTACTAAGATTGAATGTCACTTGGGGGTTGAATAAAACTGATAATGATATGAGCACAGAAAAGACATTTGTGGTTATTTCATTATAAATGTTATGATATATTTGTCTGACCTACACGTGCCTCTTTGATTTAATTGTAAGCAAGATGACTGAATGATCAAAATCAATGTCAAACTGGCCAAAACACTCAATTTCAGTGGGGGTTGAATAATTTTGAACACAACTGTATATATATATATTTATTATATTATTTGTGTTGTTAACATCTGTACATTGTGACGTCGTGATATTTTTTTATTTGTTTACTCATTTTCTTTGTTGTCATTGGACACCCGGTTTACCCACTACATACACAGGCCCACACACACACAACAGACCTCATATATAAATACATACACCAGGGCTGGATATATTTACATTAAATGTAGGAGACAGGAAGAAAACATTGACGCCAACTAGATGTTTTTAGATGCCAAAGACTGGTTTTAGATCGGTGTAAAATAAACTGGAAATTTAGGAGCCAGGAGTAAAATTCTAGGAGCCAGTGGCTACCAGACTCCTGGCTTTTTCAAGCCCTGACTTAACCCCTTCACTGATGATTTTCTACAAATACTTTGTCAGGAAACTGTTTTTGTGGAAAATCTATTTTAATTCAACAGTAAGAAATATTTGGGATTATTCCCAATGCATTTATTACTGTAATAACTTGTTCGGCAGGCACCTGTCACCATCTACTGGCCAAGTAGAGTTATTGCAGTTGGAACTGCAGCTCATGGCTCCGTGCATCGACTGGGGAAAGCCTGATCTCTCAGGACATTCCCTAGATCAGGGGTGGGCTATTACGGCCCTCCAGATGTTTTGAAACTACATTACTCTTGAGGCTCTACAAACCTAATGAGCAGCTGAGCATCACGGGAAATGTAGTTTCAAAACACCTGGAGGGCCGTAATTGCCCACCCCTGCCCTAGATGATTTTAAACAGTTTTAACACCTTGGGCATTATACGGACAGAAGTAAAACTCGAGGGGGCACCTTCTGGAGCCCAAAAGCAAATTAAATTCTTTGCAATCATACAGAATATTTCTAGAAAAATGATCTTGAGTTGCTGTGTCTGATACCACTTCTTGTGTATAAACGATTGCGGTAGGGAAGGAGTTAATGTATGCTTACAAGGACTTAATCTCGATTCTGCAGAGGCCAAACATGACAAAAATGGAAAGCTCTGCTGTTAAACAGGAAATTTCCAATATATTTCCCTTTGTTAGGGAATCAGGGTGTTGGTCCATACAACAGATACTCTAGTAGGATCCATAGCTTGCTCTGGGTCTCCTTCCAGGTCTCAGAAGAAATGTAAAGGAACTACGAAACAAAGTTCTGCAGTTAAAGCATCACAGGAAGATGCCAATGAAAAATGTGGCAGTTGGAAAACAATGAAAACTAATGGCTTTAACAAGACCACCGCATTTGTTTCTGTAGATGGTGCTCCACTTCTACAGCTCTTCCTCACAGTTATATGGAGTTCATTCACGAAGCGCCAATGTTGCAAAAACTGGCTAAAATCACTGTATTGCAGAAGCTGAGAAACACTGGCGCTTCTCAAAATGAAAATCCACGCAGCAAAAAAGAGAACTAGTTTTGACAAGCGTCGGCAGTGCATTACCGGCTGTTTTAGCCAGGAAACACTGCTTAGTGGATAACCCCCATAGTCTATGCTGTCTCCCTCCATGTTCATGCTGTGTTACCTTAAAATGTTATAAAGCGATCTGGCAGGAAGGAGCCTGGAGCATTTAACGTGCCCTATTCTTCATTCTACACGTTCACAGCTGGCTCCTTTTCGATTTGATTTCAGGAGTTTTATTGTACAGTAGTAGTGGAGTGGAATGTAGTAAAGAACAGAAGATGAAAAGAAATAACGTTTTATGAGACCTTGGAACAATATGTGACATCAGGGAACTGTATTAGGATGTCTACAGAGGAGACTTGACCACGGCAACAAAATCTCTGAATTTTACTTTGGTATCAAACACAATAAAAATTGCGTAGCGTATGTGTTGCTGCTATTCCTTGTACTACAAAAAGTCACATTATTGGAAGTAAAGATAACCCTCACACAAATCATTAACCATAACAATATTTAAATTATTGGACTGCTGGATAAAATTGTGTTGTTATTTCAGCAAAGATCCGAGCAAAGTACTATTTACTAAGTGGTGTTCTTGGAAGAACAGTGGATTTAATTTGGGGAGCTGCAGTGGATCAATTATGTTGAAACTACATGCACTATTTGAAAAACTGCCACTATAGATCGCCATACTTTTCAGTATATTTTCTGCCGAAGTTATCTAGTGACGGTCTCCCTGTAGTTTTCAATAGGGTGTCCGCCATAGTTTTCAGCGCTTTATCATTTGAAATTGTCTAGCATTGTTACAGTTTCCAGCTTTGTTCCTAATGGAATTCAATGAAGATCACTACCTTAAAATCGCCAAGGTACGTTCACTGGTGTGACGAACTATGGCAGAACACAGCTAAATGGAGACTAGCCCCAGTTTACTCATAATTATGTAAGACTAACAGTGGTTTTATTAATCAAGATGAGCAAACACGAGTTCCAGATGCCTAGACGGTTATCTGCTATAGCTTCCTGATCAGATCTTACAAAGCCAAAACGATCGTCAAGGGTTGCAATATCTCTTGGGCAGAGGAAGTATCCTTGGCATTTCAGTTCTGGTCATCCTTTTGAGTGACAGCAGAATGATTTGCATATGGTCTAGTCTTCTTTGTAATGGCACCATCGAGCTAAAACCTTGCGAGACCTGAGCTGGAACCCACAGTGTGGCAGGCCACTGGTGCTACTGCCCGTTCGAAGTACTGTCTTAGAACTTGTTTATACTCATTGTTCAGGATTTTCCGCCATTGTTTGCATTCCGTTGTTGACTTTGGCTTCTGTGAATAGCTTATCCTCCCTGGCGGTGTTCCCGAGTGTGTCTCGGCTGTTAAATTTCACCGCTGAGAGCGGTAACCCCGAGACACACTCGGGCTGTATACGTCACCTCTCCGTGCGCTCCCTCGATGATCTCTGCAGTCTCCTTTGGCAATCGCGGCTTTTTACTTCCTGGATTCCTTCTTGCAAGGAAGGAACCAGGAAGTAATGAGGTCACGGTCGCCGGAGGAGGCAGCTGGGGACATCGAGGGAGCGCAGGGAGAGGTGATGTATCCAGCGGCATATCGAGTGTTGCTCAGGGTTACCGCTTCCAACATAGGAATTTAACCCCGAGCCACACTCGGGAATACTGGTGGGGGGGGGGATAGACCGCTTTTAGACGTGGTTTTTAATCTATAATATGATTTTAATCTTTTTTATTTTATTTTTATTACCTGAGTTCATGAGTAATGGACCTGCTTTCAATTAAATTCTGTATTTCGATCTACCAGGCCCACTATTCAACTTTCCCAAGTCGGGAAGAATTTAATACTGAGCATTTTTTTATTACACAGCAGTGATTTCCAAACACATAGTGACATCTACAAAGAAATACTTTGATATGAGTTATAAAGAAAAAATGTCTGCTTGTCAAAGCTCTCAAATTTACCCTCTCTCTTAAAGGGCACCTGAATGTTCTTTTCAAACCGTCTGACCTGTTTTTATTCTTTTAGCCATTTATTTTGACCTTGCGAGTAGCGGACTGAATAGTACACGTTGTTTTATGGACACTTAAGAAAGGGAAACGTATGCGAAATGACTTCTGTTCTGTATAATACTATTGACTTCTCCAGGTAATGGGATTGTTTCATTTTGATGTTGTACCATTTTGCATTTGATATATTTAATTTTCTTTTTTTTAACTTACAGGAATTCTCCCATGGGTGAAGTTAATAGATAATTTCGAAGGAGAATATGAATACATCACAAACGAAGGGACAGTTTTCACCTTTAAGACTAACCGCAATGCACCAAACTACAAGTTAATTAACATAGACTTCAGTGATCCTGAAGAATCGAAGTGGAAAGAGCTTATTCCGGAACATAACAAAGATGTGTTAGGTAAGAATTTAGTGCAAGTGGAAGAAAAGTCTTTTTTTTTTTTTTTTTTTTTACGTTACAGCCAATTTGCTGCAATTGTTTTACCCTCCCATAAATCCTTGACGATCATCATAAAAAACGTAGCCAAGGCTTGACTTTGTATCCTTGTTTTATTTTTAAGATTGTTTGATCAGGGGTTTTCCGTGGAGTTTAAAGTAATCCTTAATAGATACTGGCCGCCATATTGGGCCAACATTTTTTACGATGAACGTTCCAGCCAATAATGGGGAACCCCCAAACCTGAAAGTGGTCACAAGCCTTAAAGTTTTAGAGGCTCCCTATTACCAGCTCAATTACGAGCTGATCACTGTATTAGTAGTTATTTAACCTCCCTGGCGGTTATCCCGAGTGTGTCTCGGGACTAAATTTCACCGCTGAGAGCGGTAACCCTGAGACACACTCGGGCTGTATACATTACCTCTCCGTGCGCTCCCTCGCTGATCTCTGCAGTCTCCTCCGGCGATCGCGGCGTTTTACTTCCTGGATTCCTTCTCGCGAGGAAGGAACCAGGAAGTATAAGGTCGTGGTCGCCAGAGGAGGCAGCTGGGGACATCGAAGGAGCGCAGGGAGAGGTGATGTATCCAGCGGCATCCCGAGTGTTGCTCGGGGTTACCGCTTCCAACATAACAATTTAACGCCGAGCCACACTCGGGATGCCGCTGGGGGGGGGGGGATAGACCCCTTGTAGACGCGGTTTTCCCCAATAATTAGACCGCCAGGGAGGTTAAAGATGCTAATAAATACCTTCCAAAGTACAACATTGCTTTTCTCTCCTGAAGTGTAGAAGATGGACTCGAGCATTGAAGGTGGAGGGCCCCGGAGAGAACGATTTGTTTTCTGCATCTTTCACTTTGGTGGGGAGTGGAGGGGACATATTGTGCCTTCCTCTTCAACAAGGAACCAGAGATGATTATTGGTTTTATTTTTATTTACTCTACCTGTTATTTTTTTTTTTTTTTGTCTCCATGATGAGTGATTTTGCCGATACAAAATATTTTAACACAAGATTTTTAGGATCCAGTGTTTTTAAAAAAATTTTTGACGCAATGAAATGATTGGCTGGAAATAATCGCTCGTTAATTTCTGACTTCCTAAACTTTTGCACTTCCTTTCCGTCGGCTCCTTTGCTTGTGTATTTCTCTGCTAGTGTCTTTGTTATTTTCTGCATGTCTGTAGCATGGTCTTTGCTTGCGAATGAGTCTTATTCAGTGTCTATATGTCAGTGTCTTTATCATGGTCTGCCTGCCTTTGTCATTTTCAGTGTTGTCTATCAATGTCTTTGTTGGTGTCATTGTATGGGTTTGTCAGAATCTCTTTGTATGTCTCTGTCATTCTGTTCGTCAACGCCAATGTGTGTGTCTGTCGGTGTCACTCTGCCATTGTTTGCCAGGGTTTTTGCTCATGTCTTTGTGTCTTTCTTTTTTGTGTGTCTTTTCTAGTGTCCACCTGTTTCAGTTTCTTTGCTATTGTTTCTTTGTGTCTAACAGTTGCAGTGTGTATTGTCAATATCTTTTGAAAGTGTTTCTCTAACACCTCTTTGTGTCTGTGTGCATCACTCAACAAACAAAACCATTATCATGTGTGCTAAAATCCCATTCACCTGCAAGCAAAGCAGAGATTTTTGGTCTCCTAAAATGACCATTAAAGTCGAAATCGCACATGCCATATCAAGGCAAATCATAGGTGGAGTGAAATACGCAGTGAAAAACAAAACGTGTGTATTTGTGAAAAACACAATAAGATTAAATACCTTCTAGAGAGAAATAGTTTCTTTTTAGGCAGGCGGCACACGAGCATACTGTACTGCGTCCGTTACGGACGCACTTTTTCACGGGAGATATTGTGAGTAGGGATGAGCCGAACACCCCCCGAGTTCGGTTCGGGCCCGAACCCGAACTTCCCATATGTTCGGGTCCGAACCCGAACTCGAACTCAATGCAAGTCAATGGGGCTGAAAATTCGGTTTTTAGAGTGCCCTCCAAGAGGGCATATATGCTAGATATTTGCCATAAAAGGTGTATGGGGGTCCGGGTAGTGCCCTGGGGGACAGGAAACAAGGACAAAAAGTAAAAAAAAAACGTTTTTAAAGGGACAGTGAGTTTTCCATGAAATAAGGGTTAAAAATAAAAACGAAAAATTCCTTCAAATATCGTGCCTAGGAGGTCCCCATAACCTGCCCGTGAAGTGGCGGATTTCTAGGATGTATAGAAACACTTAAAAACGAACAAATGACGTTTCATATGACGGTAAATGCTTTTCCTTTAATCTATCCATAAACAACTGCTTGGGGCGGCAGTCTGTATGAAAAGAGGAGACATTTTCGTACACGCAGAAAAAGTTTACTGATTTTTTTGGCTAAATTATTGTGAAACTATGCAGGCTTTGGATGAAAGTAACAATAGGTGCTTCAAAATTGGTCCTTTAGCGTCCCCAACAGTGCCGTCACACTGTAACCCCTCTGAGGATATGAATCTGATACAGGCGTCAGTGGCAGTGCACCCAAATATTGTGCTTTTGGTGCCAGGCCTGCAAGTACTATCATACAGTAACCCCTCTGTGGTATTGTGGAAGAATGCAGGGGTGAACCTTGCGGTCCTATATTAAAAAGATATGCATCTGGTTAAGGCGTCAGTGCACCCAGATATTCTGCCTTTGGTGCCAGGCCAGCAAGTATCATCATACAGTAACCCCTCTGTGGCATTGTGGAAGAATGCAGGGGTGGACCATGTGGTCCTATATTGAAAGGTTTTTTATCTGGTAATGGGCGTCAGTGCACCCAGATATTGTGCCTTTACTGCCAGGCCAGCAAGTATCATCATACAGTAACCCCTCTGTGGTATTGTGGAAGAGTGCAGGGTTGGACCCTGCGGTTCAAAAAATTAAAATGATATAAATCTGGCACAGGCGTCAGTGCAGCCAAATATTGTGCCTTTCATGGCAGCAAGTGCCTTCACACTGTAACCCTATTGTGGAAGAGTTCAGTGCTGGAGGTTTTGTGAATGCAGAAGAGGACATCCCCGATCTATTCCATTACTTCAGCATCAGGGGATTGATAGCTGCTGATCCAGGACTGATTCATTTTTATAAATGTCAGCTGGTCTACAGAGTCGGTGGACAGACGCACTCTTTTGTCTGTGACAAAACCTCCAGCGGCACTGAACGTCCTTTCGGAAAGCACGCTAGATGAAGGGCAACCTAGTAGCTGCATAGCATATTGGCTAAATTCTGGCCAGTGATCCAATCTCAACACCCAGTAAGCCAGTGGATCATCTGCTGGAAAGGTATCCAGGTCTGCCCTTGCCCCTAGGTAGTCCTGCACCATATGGTGAAGACGCTGGCAATGGGTGCCTACATTTGACGTCCCTGGGCGTCGAGGACTAAAAAAATTTAAAAATGCATCAGTCAAGCGGCCCTGGCCTTCACCACTATTCTTCTGATCATCCGCAGCCTCAGAAGCACGTGTGTCAGCACTTGGTAATCTACCAGTGCCTGGAAAGGTGTTACACAAGTGTCGCTTTAGAGCGTGCTCAAGTTTTTTCATCCAGTGCTCCCTCTGTGCGGGCAGGATGAGCTCTGCAACTTTATCCTTGTATCGTGGATCAAGAAGGGTTGCCAACCAGTAATGATCCCTCTCCTTGAAAGCACGAATCCTGGGGTCCTTTAGCAGGCTTTGCATCATTAGGGAGCCCATGCAGCATAGGTTGGAGGTGGCATTAGCTTCCGAGTCTTCCTGGTCAATGAGGATGACCGTATCGTGCACTTCCTCCTCCCAGCCACGCACTAGCCCTTGTGTTTCTGGGCACACAAAACCCTCCCTTGAGGAATCCCCACCTTCAATGCCCCCACTACTTAAATATCCTGCCTCCTCCTCCTCCTCCTGTCTGATCTGAGTAGGACCCGCTGGAATGCTGTCTGTGGAAAGACTGGGGCCTTGAGAGCTAGGGAAGGCCTCCTCTTCCTCCCGCTGCTCTGCCTCTAGAGCCACATCTATAATTCCCCGCAGAGTGTGCTCCAGCAGGAACACTAAAGGAATTGTGTCACTGATGCATGCACTGTCCCTGGTCACCATCCTCGTTGCCTCCTCAAATGGTGACAGTACAGTGCATGCATCCTTGATCATCAGCCACTGCGGGGGGGGGGGGAAACAAGTTGACCTGTACCTGTCCTTGTGCCATACTCCCACAGGTACTCGTTGATGGCCCTCTGCTGCTTGTGCAGACGCTGCAGCATTGCTAATGTCGAGTTCCACCTGGTGGGCATGTCACAGATCAGATGGTTTGTGGGAAGGTGGAATTCTCTTTGAATTTCTGCCAGGCGATCCCTTGCTGGGCATGACCGTCTGAAGTGGCTGCAGACTTTTCTGACCTGGATGAGAAGCTCTGGCAGCCCTGGGTACTTGGTTAGGAAACGCTGTACCACCAGATTTAGGACGTGTGCTAGGCATGGTACATGCCTCAATTTACCCTTGCGTAGGGCGGAGAGAAGGTTGCTGCCATTATCGCAGACGATCATTCCCAGCTGGCGTGGTGTTAACCATCTCTGCACCTGCCCCTGCAGAGCTGACAGAATTTCTGGCCCGGTGTGGCTCCTGTCCCCTAAACAAACCAGCTCAAGCACAGTATGGCATCTTTTTGCTTGAGCCATTGCGTAGACCCTGTCAGGCGTCGGTTTAACTGCCACTTCGCCAGAGACAGAGAAGGAGGAGGGAGAGGTGGTGGTGGTGGAGCAGACAGACCTCATACAAGCAGCTTTCTGGAGGCACGGTGGATGAACAAGCTCCAGCACAGAGCCCCGTCTTGGATCCCTCCCAGCTGCAATCAGAGTTACCCAGTGTGCCGTGAAGGAAATGTAACGACCCTGTCCATGCTTGCTGGACCACGTGTCTAAAGTCACATGCACCTTGCTGCTGACTGCCTTTCCCAATGACTGGATAACATTGTCTTCCACGTGCTGGTATAGTGCTAGAATGGCCTTGCGTGAAAAATAATGGCGTTTTGGAACCTGCCACTGTGGTACAGCACATTCAGCAAATTCACGGAAGGGAACAGAGTCCACCAGCTGGAAAGGCAGCAGCTGCAATGCGAGTAATTTTGCTAAGCTGGCATTTAGACGCTGTGCTTGGGGATGGTTGGGACTCTATTTTTTCTTTCGCTGCAGCAGCTGGGGCAATGTAATCTGACTGCGTAAATCTTCAGCTGCTGGGATGATGTCACATTGTGAGGAAGGACCTGGTACATCCATTACTGTAGCATCATCCCTGCCGGTGGAGGTTGTAGGCAATGACATGGCAGGACATACAGTGGGGGTAGAGACAGATGAGAAGGAGGAGGACCTATGCAAAGTTTTGTGCCAACGGGATGTGTGGCAGTTGTTCATATGTCGCCTCAAGCACGTGGTACCCAAGTGTCCGGTATCTTTCCCACGCTTAAGCCTCATCTGACATAGATTACAAATAGCAACGCTGCGCTCTACTGCACATTTCTTAAAGAAATCCCAGACAACAGAGTTCCTGCAGGTGTTCTTTGAGACAACAGCGCTCTGCACCAGAGCTGCTCTGACATGTGATGCCTTGGACTGGCTAGTGCTACGGTTGGTCACAGAGGATGTTGTGCCTCGTGTTTGCTGTGCCTCCTCCTCCCCCTCTTCCTCACTTAATTCCTCTGTTCGATCTGGCACCCAGGTGGAATCAGTGACCTCATCATCAATGTCATCTTCACCCCCTATCTCCTCGTCACTGGAGCCAACTTGGCAGTATGCTGCAGCTGCTGGGGCAACATGAGTGCCAGTTATTTGTGTGTCATCACTGGCACCCCCTTCCTCTAGGTTGATTATACTCCCTTCCTCAACCTCAGAGATTGAATCAGAGCACTGTACTTGCTGCGCATCCTCAAGCAGCATGTCACTCTCATTGTAGTCAAACAATTCAGCTGACTCCTCCGTGTGTGATAGAGAGGCTACGGCAGGAGTAGCTGTGGACATGGAGGCTGCATTAGATGCTTTGGCAGCTGAGGTGGACTGTAAAGCACTAGAAGCCTGGCTGTCAGAGGACTCGGAGGATGAGGATGGCCTGGTTAGCCAATGCACCAAGTCCTCTGTATGTTGCTGCTGCTTAAGACGGCCAGCACCAGTTAGAAAGGACAAGTGTGCCCCTGCAGAGGATGCACCACGTCCACCACGACCAGAGGCACAGCCTCCCGACACAGGGGCTGCTTGCCCTCTTATCTGTGTCTGGGAGCGTCTGCCTGTCCTTTTTGTTCTTTCAGACATGGTGAGTGATATATAGATTAATATATACAGAACTCTGATTCAACTCTGGTATAAAGATTTAAAGAACTCTGGTATAACTCAGTGAGACACCCTGATAGCTGGCAGCCAGTGACAAGAGACAGATCACCTCAATTCACAAATGTTTTAAAGAAATTAGTGACACCCAAAATACTGCGTGGTACTGGTTGAGTGACGAGACAGATCACCTCAATTCACAAATGTTTTAAAGAAATTAGTGAGCCCCAAAATACTGTGCGGTACTGGTTGTGTGACAAGAGACAGATCACCTCAATTCACAAATGTTTTAAAGAAATTTGTAACCCCCAAAAAGACTTGCTGCCTGTGTGACAAGACACAGAAGATCACCTCAATTCACAAATGTTTTAAAGAAAGTTGTAAACCCCCAAAAAACTTGCTGGCACAGTGACAAGACACACATCACCTAAATTCCCTGATATTTGGTAGAAATGAGACCCCCCCAGACCCCCCCAGTAGCGTGGCAGACCGGCAGTAACAACACACAACTATCTCCTCTGAAATGGGTGCAGAATCGGCGCGTGGAAACATTATATAGTGAGCTGCGGGACATAGCTCTGTGAGCCCATGATTGGGCAAAATTTGCCCAATCAGGACTCTGAGCCGTGATTGGCATACTGTTGAACCTGTCTTGCACCAGACCTGTGGTCAGGTGCAAGGCTGTAGCCAATTACGAGCTTCAGGCCAGTGGGAAAATGCATTGTGGTCCATTGTGGTCGAACATGCGGCGAACACCCGGAAATGTTCGGTGTTCGCAATCTAATCGAACAGGCTAAGTTGGGGTCGAACTCCCAACCGAACAGCTCATCCCTAATTGTGAGTACTGCGTAAAGTGCATCTGTGATGTCTCCACACCCTAGGAAAATACATGGCAGCGTAGTTTCTGCGTCCGTTTAGCTTTTTCACGTCGATGTTATTTTTGTGTCCTTGGCTTTATGCTTTGCCCGTCCGTTAACAAGTGAGCAGGTGCTTCGTGTGGTGTAGTTAATTGACTCCTTTATAAAGCTACGACGGACGCGCAATGTTTGCTAGTGTGCCACCAGCCTGAAATGTGATTTATTTTTTATTTTTATTTTTTATCTTTCTACCAAGTGCCCAGTGAGAGTACTACTATTTATTTTTCATTTTTGTCTTTTCAGAAGTTTTAATTGCATGTGAAAAATATTTAAACAAGCGAACACCCTAATGCCCATATGTAGCCTCTGGCCTATTTCTGCATAGAAAATAACTAGTGGAATATATTTAGTCTCCATACCAGATACGCCCCCTTTGGCGCAACAAGAAAATGTGGTAGGAATGAGAAACGAACGATCATTTATAACCACCCAAATCTTATCCCTGTACTGTAGTGAGTGACCTCCGAGCACTCCCTGTATTCTGCCCTTTCTTTTGGTGTTGAAATGCACCAGTAACATTTCTTGAACTTTTTGTTACAGTTAGGGCAGGAGCTGCTCCTTGTAGCTTATTTTCAGTAATAGAGTGAGACAGGAGTGAGATCTCATTGAGAATTGTGTTTCTTCCGTTGGAGAATACGTAAACATGCATCAACAAAGTGCATTTCATATGCAAATTTCCATTTTTCATTGTATTTCAATGCACTATCGAGTCAGCACATTTTTGGCAGTGAAACGGTTTAAAGAACTTTAAATATACCAGGACACAGACCTGATGCGCTAAAATGAAAATATGCAGAGAGCTTCTTTTTTTTTTCTAATTAATACTTTGGGCTACATTTGCTAAACGCCAGGTTACAGCTGAAAAGTACAACTCGAGTGCAATCACAGAGTTGCACGTATCAGTATCTGCTCGGAACATTATGTAAAGAAACATATTCTAATATTCCTTAATTAGCTGAATTTGATTAACCGTGGTGAAACTGACATATGCAACCCCGTGTTAAGACTTGTGGACGGCAGCTCTGTATTTAGTGAACGGAGCCCTTTGTGAAGCAGCTTTAAACTTTGTATATTAATCTAAATATTAATGAGTCTTGGCAAGGTTTTTCTGCTTGATCTGTGGTCACAACACTGCAGCATAAAATTCCAATATAAATTTGAAATATGCTGTGCTGTCTCATTTCCGTGTGACAAGGGACTTTTTTTTTTCTTTCCCTGACGTATTTTGTGAACCCAAGCTATTGTTTAATGATTTCCAGGGCCCCTACCAAGATTTCGCACCAAAAGCAAATCACAGAAGGTTGGGGGGTGGAGGGTGCACAACTGCTATGGATGAAAAATGTTGCTAACAGCATTATTAGTCTGTTGTGCTCCAAATTTTGATATCGGTATATGTTAAACCATTTCTCATTTGCCTGGTTCCCAAAGGATCCCATTTTTCAAGATTTATCATTTTCCATCGGCTTGAAGTGTAAAAGTTGCTCATTTGTGTTTTGCATTGAGATAGGCATGTTAAATTTTGCATATCATAAGATTTCCCAATTACGTTTGACTAATCACTGAATAAACCGAAATTAAATCTAAATTCTCAGGGCCTGCTTTAATACAACAGATTTTTCCTGCAGACATACTTTTTTTTTCTTTAGGGCATTAGAAACGCTGTTCAGATCAGCACACACATTTATATGTTAGATTTTTAAATATACAATTCATATCAGTAGTATAATTGAGTGTAGTATACGTTTTTTTTTCTTTGTAAGGAAAGCGGCAATATACTGTATACATGACATGAATGAAACTACCTGAAGGTAAAGTTATGAGTTCCTGGTATCCCCAATAATCCTGTCTTTTTACCATTTGACTGTTGCATGGTTGCAGAATCTGATTAATTTATGATCAGATTTAATAAATTCTTTCTCAATCATGCCATCTTGAGGGCCAATAATTTAGCAACTCTCGTCGGAGTAGAACAACACAATTTACGTGGGGACCACAACCCATTAGGAAAACATTTGGTTAATATAGCAACGGTTGTAAAAACAATTACATGTACAATAAAATGCTGCCAAGGCCAGCAAGGAATTCTCTCGAAGGATGAAAGCATAATTTTGCCTCTATTAATCAGTGGTAAGGCCTCACCTTGAATATGCCGCGCAATTTTAGGCACCTGCTTTAAGAAAGGATATTCTAGTGCTAGAAAAAGTGCAGAGACGGGCAACTAAATCAATAGGGGAATCGAAGGTTTAAATTACGAGGAAAGACTAAGGCTGGCCATCCACTGGATCTGTATTTGTGCGATGGTGCGATCATCTGATATCGCGTCTCGTCGTCCTACCGATCCTACAACATGCAGGTTAAAGGCTGAGCGTCCACTGGCACCGTACTCGGACGACCGATGCGTTCATCCGACTATGTACGATGTCGGACGTCCGACAAGGGTCTTCCACTGCAAGCGATCTGTCGGAACAACTATGGACGATCAGATAGATTTCAGAGGTGGAGTGCAGAGACTGCCAAAACCAGGATGAACTGGTTTTACATATAAAACACAGTTCATTCTGCTTTTTTAAACACTGCAGTCCTTTGTGGGACAATGGGTGAGACAGAATACAAGTACGCACAGAACAGTAGCAGAGAGGACCCAAGAGCTTACAATCAACCAAGGAGCCTTCCCTACCCCTCACCCCTACACAAACAGGGCTAGTCCCACACATCTCACATACATATAAATCAGGGATCTCAAACTCTGGCCCCACAGATGTATATTGCCTACAAATGCCAGAATTCTTTGAATGCAATAAATGGCCAGAGATTAATGGCAGGTGTAGTTCGGAAACATCTGGGGGGCCAGAGTTTGAGATCCCTGATATAAATAGTTTATTTTAAATGCCTTTATAACTCCCCTGATCAGTTTCTCCACATCCATCTTCTCTGATCTGCTGAAATACATGCGATGCAAACGAGTGATTTGGTTCTGATCGCCCATCTGATGCCGTGTTTACCCGTCGCTGGAAGACGGACGTCGGACGCAATGGACGATTGTCCATTCACCTGCATGTTGTTGGATCGGACGGACGATATCTGATGATCGCACAAATACGGTGCCAGTGGACGCCCAATGGACCATCGTCCATTGCGTCCGACGTCAGACTTTCAGCGATGGTGAAAGATGCCATCAGATGTGCGATACTTTCCATTTGAGGGGAAAATCGCAGACATCTGACCGATCCCTGAAGAGAAGATGGATGTGGACAAGCTGATCAGGGGAGGGATTTGGATTGATTTTGATCTGGAAAGGTCACAGGCAGTGGCAAATGCAGGTTATTTTAACATGTTCTGCCTTCCCATCTGCTTACTGACTTAACAAAATATATAAATATGTAGACACTATGATTACCAGGTTGGCCATGTTTCACTTCTTCAAACTGATGGGCATTGCATGAAAAAAGTGCCACCCTGCAACGTGTAGAATCCATACACTGCAGGAAAATAAAAAAGGAATACCAGGTGACCAATCACTACTATGAAACTGCATATTCCATAGGTTTTAAATGTAATTTTTTTTAAATCATATTTTTTTCTTCTGAATAATTTTCTAATTTTTTTTTTTAAACTGAATGTTTCAAAAAGCAGGATGTGCTGGTTTTATATACAAAACCAGTTCATTCTGCTTTTGGCAGCCTCTGCACTCCACCTCTGTCTGATTTTGATCTGGATCGTCTGTGGTCACACTACAGATCGCACGCAGTGGACGACCCTAGTCTGACCTGGTCGGACGACCGACGTCGTCCATGGTCTGACGAGAAAGTTGGTCGTCCGACTATGGATCCAGTGAACGGCCAGCCTAACAAGCTTAAACCTGTTTAGTTTAGAGAAACAGCGCCTGAGGCTAGGGTCAGAGTGGGGCAGTCGGAACGCGCGTGCAGGCGCACTAAATCACGGCGGCAGTAGCAGCACATAACGGCCAATGACGGCCAATATACGCAGTACGTGCGTACAAAAGTGCGCCGACACCACGCAACCGGCAAATGAACGCATTTTTCTCAGAACGTGAAACCGCTGCTACAGACGTACAGAGTGCGCTGCGGCCGCATGGCAGCGTGTGTGCGTGATTAGGAGACGTCAGACGCTGCTAGTGTGCGGCCTACATAACGTTCAAACAGCCGGATTTCCCTAGAATTCTGTTGGTGAGTACCTGCGACTGTGCGACTGTGGTCGTCTGACCACTTAAGCGTATTCCGTGAAAAAATGCGTGCGCACGCATCGACGTACATTTTGACGGTGGCCGCAGAAAATGCGCTCATCTGTCCCTAGCCTTAGAGGGGATCTGATAACCTTATATAAATATATACAGGGCCATTATAAACAATTGTCTGGAAAACTATTCATTAATAGGACTATACATAGGACAAAAGCATAGGAAGGGTTATTTTACAGTGAGAACAATAAAGCTGTGAGATTCTCTGCTTGTTGAGGTGGTTGGGTCAGAGAGTGTACAGACTTTTAAACAACAGCTGGATGGCTTCCTGCAAAAATATATTATTAGCCTCCCATGCGGTATAATTTCAATGCTGAAAACGGTAACCCCGAGCCACAGAATGGAACCAGGACACCGGGATCGGACGGAGGTGACTGCAGGAGGACATCGAGGGAGCTCAGGGACCGATATGTATCAGCCAGAGTGTGGCTCTGGGTTATCATTTTCGGCATTGAAATTTAACCCCGAGCCACACTCGGGAATACCGCCAGGTGGCTGAATAAATGTACCGATTTTGACATATAAAAATACAATTGCAAGAAAAAGTATGTGAACCCTTTGGGATTATGTGGAGTTTTGCATGAATTGGTCATAAAATGTGCTCTGATCTTCATCTAAGTCACAACAATTTGAAAAACACAGTCTGCTTAAAATAATTCAACACAAACATTATATGTTTTCATGTGTTTATTGAACATAACATGTAAACATTCACAGTGCAGGGTGGGAAAAGTATGTGAACCCCTAGCCTAATGACTTCTCCAAGAGCTAATTGGAGCCAGGAGTGAGCCAACCTTGAGTCCAATCAGTGTGATATTATTGGATGTGTTGCTGAAAGCTGTCCTGCCCTTTAAAAACACACACCAGTTTTGGGTTTACTGGTATCAAGAAGCACTGCCTGATGTGAACCATGCCTCGCAGAAAAGAGCTCTCAGAAGACCTACGATCAAGAATTGTTGACTTGCATGAAGCTGGAAAGGGTTACAAAAGTATCTCCAAAAGCCTTGATGTTCATGTGTCCACGGTAAGACAGACTGTCTACAAATGGAGACTCTCCCTAGGCGTGGTCGTCCTGTAAAGATGACTGCAAGAGCACAGCGCAGAATGCTTAATGAGGTAAAGAAGAATCCTAGAGTGTCAGCTAAAGACTTACAGAAATCTCTGGCACATGCTAACATTTTTGTTGACACATCTACAATAAGGAAAACATTAAACAAGAATGGAGTACATGGGAGGACACCACGGAGGAAGCCATTGCTGTCCAAAAAGAATATTGCAGCACGTTTGAGGTTTGCAAAAGAGCACCTGGATGTTCCACAGCACTACTGGCAAAATATTCTGTGGACAGATGAAACCAAAATTGAGTTGTTTGGAAAAAACACACACTATGTGTGGAGAAAAAAAGGCACAGCACACCAACATCAAAACCTCATCCCCACTGTAAAACATGGCGGAGGGAGCATCATGGTTTGGGGCTGCTTTGCTGCCTCAGGGCCTGGACGGATTGTTGTCATTGATGGAAAAATTAATTCCAGAGTTTATCAAGACATTTTGCAGGAAAACGTAAGACCATCTGTCTGCCAACTGAAGCTCCGCAGAGGATGGGTGATGCAACAGGACAATGACCCAAAGCATACAAATAATTCAACAAAAGAACGGCTTCAACAAAACAAAATACGCCTTCTGGAGTGGCCCAGTCAGAGTCCTGACCTCAACCCGATTGAAATGCTGTGGCATGACCTTAAGGCCGGGTGCACACTAGACTAGATAAGACGTTTTTTGTAACGCACTAGCGCGCGTTAAAAAAAAAAAACATCGTACCCGACGCTCGTCCACGCCCCCTTGCGTTATCTTCCATAGGAGGATAGCGGAGCACCCGTCGACGTGAATCCTAGCGTTCTAGAATGGCGATGCGCTAGGATTCGCGTCGACGGGTGCTCCGCTATCCTCCTATGGAAGATAACGCAAGGGGGGGTAGACGAGTGTCGAGTACGAGGATTTTTTTTTTAACGCGCGTTAGTGCGTTACAAAAAACGTCTAGTGTGCAGCCGCCTAGAGGAGCGATTCACACCAGACATCCCAAGAATATTGCTACATTGAAACAGTTTTGTGAAGAGGAGTGGTCCAAAATTACTCCAGATCGTTGTGCAGGTCTGATCTGCAACTACAGGAAACGTTTAGTTGAGGTTATTGCTGCCAAAGGAGGGTCAACCAGTTATTAAGTCCAAAGGTTCACATACTTTTTCCACCCTGCAATGTGAATGTTTACATGTTCTGTTCAATGAAAACATTGGCAGGGTTATTCAGAGAGCGTGAAAAGCAGGAGAACGGCTGGAGAATGAAAAATTCTATTTCAAAATAGCCAAACCAGAAAAATTCTCCCTTCATTCTCCAGCCATTCTCCTGCTTTTCACGCTCTCTGAATAACCCTGATAATGTTTGTGTTGTATTATTTTAAGCAGACTGTGTTTTTCAAATTGTTGTGACTTAGATGAAGATCAGAGCACATTTTATGACCAATTCATGCAAAACTCCACGTAATCCCTAAGGGTTCACATACTTTTTCTTGCAACTGTATGTCAAAATTGGACCGCCAGGGAGGTTGAGGTTAATATTTAATATATGGGTAAAAGTTGCTTGAACCAAGGAGAAATCTGACCGCTATGCTGGGATCAGGAAGGAATTTCTTCCCCAGTGTGTTTCCTATTGGCGAGCACTTGAGACTGGGTCTTTTGCCTTATTTTGGATCAACAGCAGTAGGTGATGTGGGAAAGGCTGAACTCGATGGACGCATGGCTTTTTTTTCGGCAGAAGTAAGGCTGGGGTCAGACCAGCGCATTTTTAACGTGCGTTCTGGCGCACTTAATCACGGCTGCACTAGCAGCAAATGACGGGCAATGACAGCCAATATACGAAGTACGGTCGCACGAAAGTCTGGCCGCGCAACGCAAGTGGAAAATGATCGCATTTTTTCGAGAACGCAGAACCGCTAGTACGAACGTACAGAGTGCGCTGCGCCCGCTAGCGGTGTGTGTGTGTGATTTGGAGACGTCAGACCCTTCTCGTGTCCGGCCAACATAACGTCCAGACGCAAAAAGTTTCCTGGTTTGGATTCGTAAAACATCACGCACAAAAATGCGCTTTGTATGACCGTTTTCGCATATTCCATGAAAAAATACATCAATGCGTTCGGACGCACTTTTTTACGTTCGCGTGTAAAAATACGTTCGTTTGACCCTAGCCTAAAGTTTCACATATTGGTTGTTTTTGAAGACAAATTAAGAACTACAAAAGATGTAGACTGGAATATAAAGAAGAAACTCGTTGATTTGGGTACCAGCCAGAAGGCACAAAATCTGTTTTTAATGCATTACTTTTTTTTCTCAAGTTTTGCTTCCTATTTCTGAATGCCACAATCGCACATCATTACCACCACAAGGTTAATCAAGGGACTAATCATTTGTATTCTTTCTGTGATGATTCAGCCTTTCCAAGCAATCAAACTCAGTTGGGGTTAATTAATTCAGTAGAGACTGGGTCTAAATTTAGAACGGTTTTGGTCAAGTTCAAAAGAAAACGACTACAATTATCGGACCATTTAGGCTAGGGTCAGACGAACGCAGCTTTAACGTGCGTTTAGCCGCACAAAATCACGGCCGTGCTAGCAGCAAATGACGTCCAATGCCGGGGAACACACGAAGTACGGCCGCACGAAAGTTCGTCCGCGCAACGCAAGTGGCAAACGAACGCATTTTTTCGAGAACGTCAAACCGCTACTACTGACGTACAGAGTGCGCTGCGGCCGCATAGCGGCGTGTGTGTGTGATTGGGAGACATCAGACGCTGCTAATGTCCGGCCAACATAACGTCCAGACACAAAAAGTGTTTTATTGATGATCCGTACAAAATCACGGACGAAAAGGCGCATCGTATGACCGCTACCGCGTATTCCGTGAAAAAATATGTCCGTTCGTTCGACCGCACTTTTCCACGGTCGACGCGAAAAATGCGTTCGTCTGACCCTAGCCTTAGTAGAATGAATAATTTAAAAAATATTCTTTTGGATCCACCACTTGAAACCCACTAGTATTTTTTTAACCATGTGCAGTTGAATTAAAAGTACTTTATAAGTCAACCAGCGTTTTTGTAGCATTGTGGCTCATTCTTGACTGGGGTAGCCAGCTCTACAGCTCAGGTTCTTAAACCCTTGGCTAGGACCCAAAACGAAGGATGCACAGATACCGATACTAGTATCGGTGCCGATACCAGGATCTGCAAGAGTACTTGGTTCTCGTGCAGAGGCCCCCAATACCTAAACCGATACCGAAAGTCAGCGCTGGGCTGGCTTGCCAGCAGGTTTCTGTGGTGCAGTGCTCGGCACTCTGCCAGGCTCCTCCGAGTGCTCTACATCCTTCGAGAGGCCGCCGGCAAACGGTTGTAGCCTGGAGCTCGCCTGGGATCTTCCAGCCGCGATCTTGCTGGGGGGGCAATATTTGAGCTGGGGCAATATGAGAGCTGGGGGCAATATGTGAGCGATAATATGAGAGCTGTTGGCCATATGAGAGCGGCAATATATTTGAGCTGGGGGCAATATATATATATATTTGAGGTCTGTTCTTATTGAAAAGCAGTCACATGACATTAAAGTATCAGTACTCGGTATTAGTGAGTACTTTTAAAAGTATCGGTACTTGTACTCGGTCTTAAAAAAAATGGTATCGGTGCATCCCTACCCAAAACTCATGTCTGCATACATTTATCTGCAGTTTCGTAGACTATGTACCTCATGTTTGTCAGGCCCTAGACAAATGTCCATGATAATTGTTCTTCCCCAGTGAGATGCAGACCCCTTTGACACTTGAAAAGTTCTAATGAAGGTTCTTCAGAGAATCTGTTCTCATATAAGATATCGCGATTGAAGAATAGGTCAGTAAGCTAATATTACAATTGAGGAAATAAACAGGTCAGAAAGCAAATGTTGAGAAAAGTTCCCATAAAAAAAATATTTAATTAATAACTCTAATTATTTCCTAACACAGAATGGAAAATGAATTGTCGAAGAACTTTGTAATGTCTTTTTTTTCTTTATTTATTCGGGAGTACGTTCACGGTTTTGCAGTACAGGTTTCTTTTTTTTCCCAATCCTCATTAGGATTGCTTTTTCTTGGGTTGCTGCTGATAAAGAAGTATTTTAGCAATTTACTTCTTTTTCCTGCATTCCTCAGTCGTGAGGGGACTCAAGCTCATTTTACAGAGACAGATGATGGCAGCAAACTAGGCAAAGGTATAGGAAATTCAACTAAAATGTGAAAAATGTAATGATTATGCAAGCCTCAAAGATTTATAAAGAGAATCCTGATGGAGTTAGTTTTACATAGTACAGATGACCCCCCTACATTAATATCCCTTCACATCAAGGTAGGGTTGGGCGATATCCATGATTTAGTCTAATTCAAGTAGAGGGATATGTATGTCTAGAGAGAAAAAAAATTGACTAGTGCTGCAACTAACGATTATTTTCATAATCGATTAGTTTGCCTATTTTTTTTATTTTTTCGATTCATCGGATAAAAGGAACATTGATAAAAAATAAACCCCTGCTTCACCCTCCTTTTTTTTGTAAGCAATTTGCAAAGTGTACATAACGTTCGTATTTACATACCCAAATTGCATACTTTTCGCACACAATTCACACGAGCACCTGGTCACAGTGATGGATTGATGCTGTGTACACAGTTTAAACCCAGGTCTTCTTTCTCCACAAACAACGCTGCTACGAGCGCTCAGATAGACATGATGATGTCAGCGTAAAAGCGGGGTGAGAAGGGGGCACATGGGCGTCCGCAGAAATTTTTCCAGGGGGGGCAAAATGATATTCTGCCCTTTTGACAGTGTCATGAAGGGGACAGTTATAAAATAAAGCGTAGTAATACAGAGGCTGCGAAACATGATGCAAGTCTAATAGAAGAAGAAAGGTGTAAGGGTCTGAGCTGAGCGTTGCATTTTCTAGTCTGTTAACGCCATTCAATGCATCACACTAGTCACCCAGGATCGACGCACTAAAGGGAGGGTCTGCAACTGGTGTTACCACAATGCTCTGCAGTAATACGGCACTGTCTCCACTTGGGATGCATCTGCCATGCTGCAGCTGCAAACTCAGGTGAGGTGACACTACTGCAGATGAGTTACTGGAGTGCAGTAAGATCCTGCCTGGTGGTGTCATCTGTAGGGCAGGGACGTGCGGTCAGGGGCGGCAGGTGAGGCAGAGCCTCACCTGCCATTAACCACTTCAATGCTAAGGACGCGCTCAGCGCGTCCTCAGCATTACCGCTGGTGTGCTGAGGACGCGCTGAGCGCGTCCTCACATTGGGGTCAGCGTTCGGCCGGGTTCTGGCCGATCGCTGGCCCCTCCGGTGCGGACTGACATCCTGGATGTCAGCCCGGCATCCGGACCACCAGCCGCCATTATTAGGTGTCATCGCGGGGCGCGATGACACCTAATTCAGGCGCCCCCCCCGCATGTGCGGAGGAGGCGCCTGAAAGGGAGGGGGGGAGGTCCTTCGGACCTCTCTCCCTCCCGATCGGCGGCTCTGCGGGGGTTAACCCAGGCATCATTTGGAAGGGCACAGCCTGCCCTTCCAAATGATGCCTGGCATTAACCCCGGGGAGCTGGATCGCGAATCGGCGCTGAAAAGCGCCGGTTCGCGATCCTTTCCCGGAGCTGGCCGACATCTTGGATGTCGGCCAAGCTTCCGGAACTCCCCAGAGGACTGGCGTCATCGTGCGTAGCACGATGACGCCAGCTAGCGTTAACCCCTAACTGCCACCAAGTGTGGAGATAGGGAGTTCCAATGAACTCCCTATCTCCCGATCCGTGGCAGTTAGGGGTTAAATTTTGATATGGTTGGATCGGCCAGAGCATGGCCGTTCCAACGATACCAAACATGAAAGTTAAAAATTTTGTAAAAAGAAAAATAAAAATAAAAAAATTAAAAAAAAAAAATAAACACTTTTTTTTATTTTTTTTGGTTTGTTAGTGTAGCAATATTGTTCCCATTTCAATTATAATGTGAACAATGATGCTGCACTAACGATTTTTGTATGCGGTGCGTTTGTTAAAAATAGTGTCATTTTCCCCAAAAAAAAATGTAACGAGACCCCATCTCTAATTTTTTTAACAAGCGCACCCCATACAAAATATAACCGCAATTGCTCGCATGTTAAAATGTGGAAAAAAACACTTTACACATTGTAAATTATTGAAAATACATATTTTATTGCATTTTTTGTTATAATATACAGACATGACATAACGTATACATATAATAATGACATATTATGAATCTACCGAGTCTGACGGAAAGAACGATATATAATATGTCTGGGTCATATACTAAAATAAGCCTTAAAAACACGTTTAAACATGATGCGCAAAACAGGTAAAAAATGACCTCAGCACAGGGGCGGGAAAAGCCTCAGCAGCGAAAGGGTTAAACACTGCTCAAGTGATAGAATAAAAAAAACTAACCTGCTTTGTGTTACGCCGCCTTCGGCTCCTTCCTTCCTCTGCGTGCTGTTTTTTTTTTTCTCCATTCCCCAGCCTGAGCTGGCCCTACGTAATCTGCGTAGCACTACACTACGCAAATCACGTAGGCTGTCAAGAAGTGTGCAGCACGGCACATCTGTTCAATGAACAGATGTCCGAGCACTGCCCAGGTCCTGAACATTGCTCTCCCAGTGCCTCTGAGGCCCTGGTAGAGCAATGGAACAGCTTGGACCAATGGGACAGCGCCATTGGTTCAAGCCATTCAAAAACGTCTGCATGGGAGGCAGGCCTCCCATGCATTGATTGGCGCAGGCCAGTCATGTGACTGTCCTGTCTCTCACAGTCAGTGGGTGTGGGGCTGGGCTCAGGGTGTGGCCTCAGCGTGACACAGATCCTGGGGCAGCCAGATCCTGGGGAGCACTGAGAGCAGCCAGTTCCTGGAGAGCACTGAGAGCAGCCAGATCCCGGTAAGCACTGAGAGCATCCAGATCCTGGTAAGCACTGAGAGCAGCCAGATCCTA
Source organism: Leptobrachium leishanense (assembly GCA_009667805.1). Taxonomy (NCBI): domain Eukaryota; kingdom Metazoa; phylum Chordata; class Amphibia; order Anura; family Megophryidae; genus Leptobrachium; species Leptobrachium leishanense. Next base: position 283,085,901 of record CM019066.1, read on the forward strand.
GGGAGCAATGAGAGCAGCCAGATCCTGGGGAGCAATGAGAGCAGCCAGTTCCTGGGGAGCAATGAGAGCAGCCAGTTCCTGGGGAGCAATGAGAGCAGCCAGATCCTGGGGAGCACTGAACCATAACCTGTGTATATCTGCCTCTGATACTAGCCAGTGCCTCACCAGCCACTGACCTCACCGCACGTCACTGCTGTAGAGTGTTACCCGGGTCCATCCTGCACCCACTTTCCCTCGACCTGTTCACTGCAGACGCCCGCGGATAAGAGCTGAAGCAGTACTCACAGTTCACTTGTTCATACATCGCGCATTGCACTAAAATGTTGAATTCTGCGCTGCGGATCACTCTCTCTCCTGTCTGGCCTCAGCGAAGGCAGCTCTAGACCTGGTCAGGATGAGGCGAAACTGAAATGCGTGGCCATAGGACTAGAGATGAGACTTTTACCAAGCATTTTAGATGACGATACAAAGCTATCAGGACCTTTTTTTTCCTCCCCTTAAAAAGACACCCGAACACCCTGAATATATGGAGGAACCCCTAAAAAGACACAAGCACACCCTGAATATATGGAGGAACCCCTAAAAAGACACCCACACACCCTGAATATATGGAGGAGCCCCTAAATAGACACTCGCACACCCTGAATATATAGAGGAGCCTCTGAAAAGACACCCACTCACCCTGAATATATGGAGGAGCCCCTAAAAATACACCCACACACCCTGAATATATGGAGGAGACCCTAAAAAGACACCCGCACACCCTGAATATATGGAGGAGCCCCTAAAAAGACACCCGCACACCCTGAATACATGGAGGAGCCCCTAAAAAGACACCCGCACACCCTGAATATATGGAGGAGCCCCTAAAAAGACACCCGCACACCCTGAATACATGGAGGAGCCCCTAAAAAGACACCCGCACACCCTGAATACATGGAGGAGCCTCTAAAAAGAAACCCGCACAACCTGAATATATGAAGGAGCCCCTAAAAACACACCCACACACCCTGAATATATGCAGGAGCCCCTAAAAACACACCCTGAATATATGGAGGAGCCCCTAAAAAGACACCCGCACACCCTGAATATATGGAGGAGCCCCTAAAAAGACACCCGCACACCCTGAATATATGGAGGAGCCCCTAAAAATACACCCACACACCCTGAATATATGGAGGAGACCCAAAAAAGACACCTGCACACCCTGAATATATGGAGGAGCCCCTAAAAAGACACCCGCACACCCTGAATATATGGAGGAGCCCCTAAAAAGACACCCGCACACCCTGAATACATGGAGGAGCCCCTAAAAAGACACCCGCACAACCTGAATATATGAAGGAGCCCCTAAAAACACACCCTGAATATATGCAGGAGCCCCTAAAAACACACCCTGAATATATGGAGGAGCCCCTAAAAAGACACCCGCACACCCTGAATATATGGAGGAGCCCCTAAAAAGACACCCGCACACCCTGAATACATGGAGGAGCCCCTAAAAAGACACCCGCACACCCTGAATACATGGAGGAGCCTCTAAAAAGAACCCGCACACCCTGAATACATAGAGGAGCCTCTAAAAAGAAACCCGCACAACCTGAATATATGAAGGATCTCCTAAAAACACACCCACACACCCCGAATATATGCAGGAGCCCCTAAAAACACACCCTGAATATATGGAGGAGCCCCTAAAAACACACCCGCACACCCTGAATATATGGAGGAGCCCCTAAAAACACACCCGCACACCCTGAATATATGGAGGAGCCCCTAAAAAGACACCACACACCCTGAATATATGGAGGAACCCCTAAAAGACACCCACACGCCCTGAATATATGTAGGCACCCTTAAAAAAAGAAAATTATTGTCCTGTCCCTAATTCTAGAATTAACCCAAACTCTAAAATTATCCCTAAGGGTAACCCTAGCACTAGATTTAACTCCAAGATTAACCCCTAATGTTAAAACTAATCCATAGTCAAATATACCCACCCATCACCTTCCCCCCCCCCCAAAAGAAAAAAAATACAATAGCTTTTTGTTTAAAAAAATCTTTATTCATTCTCACCATACACTGATCCAGGAGAGCTTCTCTGTCTCTCCTTGTTCCCGGCCAGCACCACATGCTGCAGTCACGTGACACCCTGCAGCCAGTCACGTGGTGGGAGAGGAGATGGGGAGGAGCCTGTAGCAAATCATCCTGTTACCAGAGATGAAAAGTGCTGCGGGCTGTGCTGTGAGTGATGGGCAGTTCCAGGGGGGGGCGGCACGTGCCCCCCCTTGCCCCATCCTGTGGACGCCCATGGGGGCACTCGACACAGCCTGACCACTTTTACTTATTATAGTGTCCCTTTACAATAATTTCATGAACAAACTGAGCGGGAGGAGGGTCTGGAGGTGGAAGGGTGTGAGTTTGTTATAGGGACTGGATTCGCGTGTGAGAGGGAGCGGGTTTGGGCAAAAGACTGAATCCGAGTGTGCGAGGAACCGGACCAAAAGGAAAGCATGACAACTCCAGACCAAAGAGGGGATGGCAGGCAGGTTGGGGTGGTGACACAGGACTCCAGTTTCAAGTAAGGATAAAACACCAGCGGTTCAATGCCCATACCCAGTGGCAGTATCCCAGGGTTTGTGTTATAGCGCTTCTGCAATTGCTGTACCGGCTGGGTGGAGTAAAGGTAACATCACGGCTCTCTAACCGTGGAGAGAGACTGTGGAGACACAGGTTTGATACCGGCAAGAACACCTCTCCAGTAAGTGTCCTTGTAACCTGTTTCTCTGTGACATTGTGTACACGTGGCAGTCTCTGGTTATCACATCAGCTCCTCCATTTTGTATGTAAAGGCATATATACTCCTGACTGTTAATACAATTTCAGTTTGAAGGACATAGCAAGTTGTGTCTGTGTCTCATTTTGAACAAACGCACGCTCATCAATGCCTGGGTACAGCAAATCCTGACCGGTAACAGAGATGGGGGGGACACGTGGAGAATGGAGATGGGAAAAGAGAGCCGTTCAGACCTAACAATCGATTGTTTTCGTTTAGTCGTCGATTAATCGATTAGTTGTTTCGGCCCTAAAATTTAAACACTTTTATACCTATAGACGAACTAGAATAAATCAATATAAGATTTTTAGAATTTTTATACTTATTTAAACTCTGTCAATTAATTTCCTCTGGCCACGCTCCTCAGCTAGGGGTGTTCCTTCAGCTCCCACTTCCTGAATAGTCCCGCCTCCTCTCACCCACTACTCCACTCATCAAAGCTTCACATGAACTAGCACAGGGTGTGCACGTGAAACCCTGTGCGCACTCAGGACCTCAGACAGGGGAAACTGAGGAACTGAATATTGACATCTCTGCAACTGTGCAATAAAGACACACCCGCTGACTCTCTCACCCACTGACACTCACTCGCTGACACACCCGCTGACTCGCTCACAATCATGCACGCTCACACACAAACTCCCTCACCCACTGACACGCTCACTTGCGTTCTTTCATGGTTCACTATCTCACTCAAACTCCCTCGCAGTCACTCTTACTCTTTCTTGTGCTGTCTCTTGTGCGCACACTCTCTCACTGTACCTTTTCTTGTGCTCTCTGCTTTATCTTGCGGTCTTTCATTCTTTACCGTTTCTTGCTGTCCCTCTCTCTGCTGTCTCTTTTCCTCCCTGTGTGTATTGGTTTCTTTCCTTCCCTGTCTCTGCAGTAGCTGAGGGTGAAAGAGTTACAGCTTGAAATGACAATCAGCCCCGCCTTCCCCTCAGCTCACAGTGCAGGAGGGAGGAGGAGCAACTCAGACGCACATGCTGTGTGCGTTTTGTTATCTATACCTAGGTATACACCTAGAAAGAAAAACGGGTAAATATGAAAAAAAATCATATTTACTTAATTTTTATGCCTGCTGAATAAGACTACTGGGTCAATCAAAAGGCATTGCACATTTTTGAAAGCACACTAGCCAAGCATGTTTGTCCCTTTAAGGACGACCATGGTTTTGCTCTTGTGAATAATGAGGACTCTCGATTTGTCAATTGACTGATGCTCTGTGTTACAGGGCAGGCTATTGAATTAGCGCCTGCCTTGTAATATGGTACTGAAACAGGGATGCTATGGGAAAACCTGCAGGCACGGGTTTTCCCCGTTGGCATCCACGTTTTCGAGCCAATAATGTAATATGGCCCAAAGAGGGAATAGCAATGGCAGTATGTGGCATAAAAAATAAAAGCACTTTATAAAGCACATGCTGCTGTGATGCGTGTAAAAAGGAAAAATAAAGTTAGGTTTTTGTCGGTTTCCATTTTGTACGATGCTCCGAGCATCCGGCAATTAAGAAATTCAGAGTCCTTGATTTTCGCAAAAGTAAAATCAAGGTCAATCTCAATTAAATCACCCAACCCTACATCAAGGTAGTAAGTGAGAAAATTAACCCCATGGAAGCCTCTTTCTTGTGTGTTTTTGCCCCAGCTCTCATAGGCCATAGGCTCGCCTCACTGCCGCTCCGAGCGTCTTCCTCCCAGCGTGCGCGGGCAAATGATGCTGCCCGCGCTCGTTGAAGTCCACCAGCCGCAATCTCACGAGATTGTGGCTGGTGGACTTCAACGAACGGCCGGGCAGCATCATTTGCCCGCGCGCTGGGAGGAAGACGCTCGGAGCGGCAAGTGAGTTGGGGGCCGATATATATCGAGAGCTGGGGCATATCCATGAGAGCTGGGGCATATCCATGAGAGCTGGGGCATTATCCATGAGAGCTGGGGGCATATCCATGAGAGCTGGGGCATTATCCATGAGAGCTGGGGCATTATCCATGAGAGCTGGGGCAATATTCATGAGAGCTGGGGCAATATCCATGAGAGCTGGGGGCATATCCATGAGAGCTGGGGGCATATCCATGAGAGCTGGGGCATTATCCATGAGAGCTGGGGCATTATCCATGAGAGCTGGGGCATTATCCATGAGAGCTGGGGCATATCCATGTGAGCTAGGGCATTATCCATGAGAGCTGGGGCATTATCCATGAGAGCTGGGGCAATATCCATGAGAGCTGGGGCAATTTCCATGAGAGCTGGGGCAATATCCATGAGAGCTGGGGGCATATCCATGAGAGCTGGGGCATTATCCATGAGAGCTGGGGCATTATCCATGAGAGCTGGGGCATTATCCATGAGAGCTGGGGCATTATCCATGAGAGCTGGGGCATATCCATGTGAGCTAGGGCATTATCCATGAGAGCTGGGGCATTATCCATGAGAGCTGGGGCAATATCCATGAGAGCTGGGGCAATATCCATGAGAGCTGGGGCAATATCTATGAGAGCTGCATATCCATGTGAGCTGGGGGACAATATCCATCCATGTGTGAGCTGGGGCAGTATCCATCCACGTGTGAGCTGGGGGCCAATATCCATCCATGTGTGAGCTGGGGCAGTATATATCCATGTGTGATCTGGGGGCAATTATATCCATGTGTGAGCTTGGGGCAAATATATCCATGTGTGATCTGGGTGCAATATATAGATGTGAGCTGGGGACAATTATATCCATCTGTGATCTGGGTGCAATATATAGATGTGAGCTGGGGCCAATTATATCCATGTGTGAGCTTGGGGCAATATATAAATGTGAGCTGGGGCCAATTATATCCATGTGTGAGCTTGGGGGAATTATATCCATGTGTGCGCTTGGGGCAGTTATATCCATGTGTGAGCTTGGGGCAATATATAAATGTGAGCTGGGGCCAATTATATCCATGTGTGAGCTTGGGGCAATTATATCCATGTGTGAGCTTGGGGCAGTTATATCCATGTGTGAGCTGGGGCCAAATATATCCATGTGTGAGCTGGGGCCAATTATATCCATGTGTGAGCTTGGGGCAATTATATCCATGTGTGAGCTTGGGGCAATTATATCCATGTGTGAGCTGGGGCAATTATATCCATGTGTGAGCTTGGGGCAGTTATATCCATGTGTGAGCTTGGGGCAATATATAAATGTGAGCTGGGGCCAATTATATCCATGTGTGAGCTTGGGGCAGTTATATCCATGTGTGAGCTGGGGCCAATTATATCCATGTGTGAGCTGGGGCCAATTATATCCATGTGTGAGCTTGGGGCAATTATATCCATGTGTGAGCTTGGGGCAATTATATCCATGTGTGAGCTTGGGGCAATTATATCCATGTGTGAGCTTGGGGCAATTATATCCATGTGTGAGCTTGGGGCAATTATATCCATGTGTGAGCTTGGGGCAGTTATATCCATGTGTGAGCTTGGGGCAATATATAAATGTGAGCTGGGGCCAATTATATCCATGTGTGAGCTTGGGGCAGTTATATCCATGTGTGAGCTTGGGGCAGTTATATCCATGTGTGAGCTTGGGGCAATTATATCCATGTGTGAGCTTGGGGCAATTATATCCATGTGTGAGCTTGGGGCAATTATATCCATGTGTGAGCTGGGGCTAATTATATCCATGTGTGAGCTTGGGGCAATTATATAAATGTATGCTGGGGCCAATTATATCCATGTGTGAGCTTGGGGCAATTATATCCATGTGTGAGCTTGGGGCAATAAATAAATGTGAGCTGGGGCCAATTATATCCATGTGTGAGCTTGGGGCAATATATAAATATGAGCTGGGGCCAATTATATCCATGTGTGAACTTTGGGCAATTATATCCATGTGTGAGCTGGGGCCAATTATATCCATGTGTGAGCTTGGGGCAGATATATCCATGTGTGAGCTTGGGTCAATTATATAAATGTGAGCTGGGGCCAATTATATCCATGTGTGAGCTTGGGGCAATTATATCCATGTGTGAGCTGGGGCCAATTATATCCATGTGTGAACTTGGGGCAATTATAACCCTGTGTGAGATTGGGGCAATATATAAATGTGAGCTGGGGCTAAATATATTCATCTTCTTTATACTGTATTTTTCTTTTAAGACTTAAGAACATAATTAGTTCAGACAGTCGTATGAAGTGTTTTTTCTAAAATAAATCCGAAATTCAGTTCGAATTGTGGGGTTGGCACTTTCAGGCCGATAAATTGGTTCAGCGATCCAGTTTGTGCACTCGGGCTCAAAAAGGTTCGCCATCCCTGGCCTAGAGCATTTAATCAGAAGAAGAATGGTGCTGGGAGGCTTTGGCACAGAGCTGAATTAGCCCTCCGGGGCCGCTTGGGAATAGGAGGGCACTTGGGTCATTGTGGCCAGTCAATTTGCATTGAATGGTTCCAGTGCCTGAGGTGTGTCCCTTTAAGTATTGTTTTCTTTCATGAATATCTAACACCAGCTGTGCATCCTTTTTTTCCAAATATTAAACTTTGTGGAGCTCCGTGCTAATCATTTGCTTTCTTTCGTGTCCTTGGGAAAGCACACTGAAAACATGATGAGAACTGATCTAATCTAAACTGTTTATTAATGGCTGCTTGACACGTTTGGCCTTCTTTTCTTTCTTTTTTTGCTTCTTCTTTGCTTGCACCCAAGGTATTGTATGGATTTCATTTTGTGCTTCTCCTGTATCTCTACATAGATAAATAGACTTTATTATTTTATTTTCCCAAAGAAACTGTCATTTGTGAAGCAACATCTGAAAAGCTCTCTGGGTTTGTGTTAACAAGCATTTATGAGTATCACTACTATCCAATCTCACAAATAAAGCTTTTGGAAGAAATATGTACAGGACATATTAGTGCCTTTGAGTAAAATTAAGTGAAGAAAATAAATTAGGTTTTCTGAAGATGGATGTTTGCAAACCTAGTAGTTCTGAGAGGATGCGGAACTGCAACTTCAACCAGCTATATGCTTGGCAGGTGTTAAAGGGGCATCAACACCATAAAGTGAATTGTTCTTATTTTGTTTATTTTATGTTGCTGATATAATGCATGTGCTTTGGCTTTCTCGTTGTTTGGTTAAGAAAAGATAAACTCTATGGGCACTATCATCTCCTTGAAGCTACTGTTAGCGTTGGCTTAAAGGAGGTCATAGAGCTGCGCCCACATCGCCTTCGAGTCGCTAACGGGTTAAAAATCCCGATAGCACTCGTTAATTTGCAATTCGTAGTGCGAGTTTACTGTATTTTGCGCTCCCTATACCTAACATGGGGAGCGCAAAGTGCAAGCACAGATTAGCGTTTGGGATCACTTGAAAAAGTTACCACCAGCTCAGAGGTGTAGGTAATGAATTGAGCTGCTGCAGAATCCATTACCTGCAGCTCAAAAATCTGATTCTCACCTCTCTTCCTGCAGCGAGAACGGCGGCCCAATCCACTGCTTCTGGCCGCCGGGAGCAGAGTGAGACCGGGGGAAGAAAGTCTTATAGAAAGCCGACTAACAGGATCCACGTGAGGCGAGATCCTGCCAGTCAAGTGACCCAGCAGCACGCTCCTCCATGGAGTCCTATGGACGCCATGGAGGAGATGATGGGGACGGTGCTGTAGCACTGCCCCCAGCATCCGCGAGTTTAGCAATCCTTCAGGGGCAGACTGCCAGACTCGGCGCTTACCCCGCCATCTCTTGGGGAGACCAGGACACAATGAGTGCTAATTTTAGCGAGGGGCAGCTGATATTGTCTCTCTATGTGTCAATGGGCGCATCCGTTTTGTGATCTTTTGTGTTGTAAACTGTCTTTTACCTATGGGTCGATCACGGGCTTAAATCATTTTATTGTGTGGGATGTATTCCAAGGACCTCATCAGGGGATAGATTAGATATTTTTTAAGCTCCTTCATTTATCTCATTCAGCAGCCAGCTCTTATCTTGAGTACCGTACACAACACAATAGCCTTATCTAAAGGTCCACTCCGTTGACTGTGAAGTACTGTAGAAGCTAACCACAGCAATAAAGTAAAACTTTTTCACAGATTTTGGCAAATGTTGCTTCATGGGAAAAATCCATAAAATGGAAACCGATAAAAGCCTAACTTGATTTTTCCTTTTTACATGTAATTACTTCAAACAATCAAAAATCACAGCAGCATGTGTTTTATAAAGTGGTTTTATTTTTTATGTACACGTAATCTAGTTACAGCTTATGTAGGTGGTGGTGTCCCTTTAAGGAGTCACAAAGACATTAATTATAGGTGAATCCATATATCTATGCGGCTCAACGCTGGCTAGATTACAAGCTGGTCACTATATAAAGCAGCCAAACTCGTAACAGTCCTGGTCCGCAAAAGAATAGTACCAACAGTGCCGTATACTGCCACTGGTATTCCCTCCTTGGGCCATATTACATTAATGGCGCTAAAACGTGTACGCTGACGGGAAAAACCTGTGCCTGCAGGTTTCCCCATAGTGTCCCTGTTTTATCACCATATTATGAGCCAGGCGCTAATTCAGTAGCTTGCCCCATAACACAGCACAACTTTCCCTGATACTCGCGGTAGCGCTTCTACACCGCCGCGAGTATCACCACCTGGAATCCAAAGGACTCCGTGGAGGGTGGTGCTGCCGGGCCGCGTGCCCTGGCGATCTCATTCTCACGAGATCGTGCAGGGTTGCAGAGGGAGACTTGGGACTTTTTGTCCCCAGTCTCACTCTGCTCCCGGCAACCAGAAGCAGAGGATCGGGCCGCCTTTCACGCTGCGGGATCAGAGGTGAGTATCTGATTGGGGTTTTTAGCTGGTGCTAAATGATTCTGCAGAAGCGTAATCAGTTAGCACCAGGCTCTGGCTGTGATGAACTTTTTTGTTACCGCGTGAGGAATGTAACATGGGAGGCATTCGCTAAACTAGTGTTAACACTCACTTGTTTGAGCGCTAATGTTAGCGTTAAGTTTGTAATAGAGCCTTTAGAGTTCACATCAAGCTTAATGGCAGAAAGGCATCCGATAACTAGATGACCTGACACAGAAAAACTCCCAAGGCACACCAATATATCCTGGCCTAGTGGTTGAACATCACTGTTCTAGATCTGTAGGAGATCCTCTCTATAGCTGAAGTCCATGTAAATTATTATTTGTTTATTATGTGTGTTGAATACTAATGACAAGCTTTCTGGTGTGTCTGGTGGTTATATTCTAATGACTCTTCCATGATGTCTTTTTTTAGAGTGGGTATCATGTGTCCGATTCAACCTCCTGGCCCTTTGCTACCTCCATGACGTGAAGAACATGCTACAGCTACATGACCTCTCCACTGGGAAGCACAAGAAGACCTTCCCTTTGGACGTTGGCAGCATTGTAGGATACAGTGGCCAGAAGAAGGATTCTGAGATATTTTACCAGTTTACTTCATTTTTATCGCCAGGTGAGGACCATTTACGCAGTATTTCTATCTTTCTACCCAAGGCCTTTCAGATCGTTATATAAATAATTGGTCTCCAGTGTTAAAACAAATGGCTTCATGTTATGGGAAGCAATAAAATATCACCATCTGTAATGCAGCTTATTTTGTGCAAAACATCCAATTTCCTCTTTGAGGTTGCCAGCTCCATACTTTTTCCTGAACTCATGTCGGTTATGTGTACATATGAACAGTACTTTTCATGTACTTCTGTCAATATGTATAACTGTTTCATGTCCAGAGGTCATGGGGAACTATGGAGGTTCTTTTCACTGGTCTGATCGCCTTGGGTGAGATGCGATTACCCCTGGCGAGTTATAACTTAGAGCTCCTTAACCTAGAGCTCCATATGATCTGTTCTTTGTGGGAATCTCCAGATGCAATACCCAGCTTGGCCATGAAGTCAGTCAGACCTCTGGTTTTAAAGACCCCAGCTGTCGCACGGACGTCATTGACGGGTGCAATGTTTGTTTCATGCGTCCCCCTGGCACTGCCGGGAGAGTGCCTGAAAGGAAAGGGGGAGGTCCTTTCGACTGCTTCCCCTCCCGATTGTCCGGAAGTTAAAAACAATAGAGAAGCATCACTGGAAAGCGCGCAGTGGTGCTGTATCGTGGTCATCTCCCGGAGATCTTGGATATTCAGTCAAGCCTTTGGGGCCTCCCCCGCCCACTGGCGTCATTGCCATAAGCGCAATGACGTCAGTTGGACAGCTAACCCCCTAGTTGCCAAGTGGATATAGGGGGGGTCATTTGGACCCCTGTATCTCCCGATCGGAGGCAGCTCGAGGGTCATGTTTGGTATCGTTGAAAAGGTCAGCGCAAGACCAGGTTTGTTGGAGAAAAAAGAAAAGTCAAACTTTTTTCTTTTTTAAAAAAAAAGAAGAATGATTCTTTTTTAAAAATTTAAAAAGAAGAATGATTCTTTTTTAAAAAACTTTTGTCTGTGTAATAAAATAGGACTTCGAATCGTGTTTAACTCTGTGCTATGCCATCCTTGTGGTGGGAGGGCTTGAAGGCACAGGGTGTCACGGTTAGAGATATAGTTATGTTCATATAGCTATATATACAAATTGCCAATGCAGCACAGCTGCCCAGAAAAGGCCTAAGTTTCTGGCGTGTTCTAGGAAGTAATTAAACTGTTAATGGCATTTGTCTCTTTTCTGGCCACTCTGGCCATTCCAGAGAGTACTAGAGGAATAGGTTTTCTTTGATCTGCATGATAAGGGTGGAAATTACCCATTTGCTCTAATGGAATGTCCCTTGTCCTGTCCCCACATGAGTCCACAAGCAATTCACACCCAAAGAGTGTTTCCCAGACCCAGTGGCAACACTTTGTAATTGATCCCAAAGATCAAAGAAGCGGGCATATCCTTTGATCGCTAGAGATAACCTTTGGATAATTGTTATAGTAAAACTAAATAAGAAGTGAACTGAGCATGCCCACGAATTAACAGGAGGGGGAACTCTGGGAAATGTAATGGGAGGGCTGTACCTTCGATGGGCTGTACTTTGAAAGAACTGGAAAAATATATATTCTGAAACGCGCCATGTGGTTTGGCTTTATTCATTTGGGGTTTCACGTAAAAAGTGAGAATTTGCCGGTTTTTCCAATCTCCAGCCCCAGGGGGACACAGATGTCCTGCTAGCTTGCTGACGTGTGAGTAAGGTTCTGTGTTTTAATCCTTTTTGCTTTTTCTGCTTGTGTGTGTAAATTGTTAATTATCATATCTATTTTTTCTGTAACCAAATGCACTGTGATATATCATTTTTTTATCATAATAAATCTAAAACTTATTAAGATCTGCTTCTGCCTGATATTCGATCCACGCTAACTGAAGGACTGGATTATCATAGAGATTTGCCTTTGTTTAAACTCGAGTCTACTAAATTATGAGTTGTGGTGATGTCCGTCGATTGGACTTTTTCCTATTTTGGGCGTCCATAGTCAGAGTCTCAGGCCAGCTCTGGTTCAGGTATTAGGCATCCTGGGTAAAAAGTCTTGATCTGTGGTGGCAGTGTGATGAATAGTACAAGGAAAGTGGGTATAGGGATTGTGGGCAATGTAGTCAGTACTCCGGGTCGAGTGTAGAGGGATACGGCGTTGCAACCCTGTGGCCACTTCATCACATTGCGTGCCCTTCTGGAGTGAAGGCGTTGCCGTGACGGTTAGGCAAGCGCGTGCTGGGGATTGTGGGCCACGTAGTCATTATTTTGGGTCTAATGTAGACAGTGATTTGCTTAACCCTGCGTTTCCTTCGCCGCAGAGCACATTCGTGACACAGGGCATACAGGCCAATGACGCACGTCAGCTGCAAGCGGGCCGCAATCTACGGCTTGCAGTAGCACCTGTCGGCGAGGCATACTTGTACGCTTCAACAGTGATAAGCCACCCCTGACGGGCGACTCCCGTCGTTAAGGGTTTTTGGTTTTTGTTTTGAGAAAGGATTTTACCAGGAAGGATACATTGAGATTTCTCTCGTTTTCAAGTATGTCCTGGGTGGCAAGTATGTACCGTTAGGTGTCTTGCCCAAGGACACTTACTGGAGATGTGCTCCTTGGGATCGAACCCATGTCTCCACAGGCTCTCTCCATGCAGAGCAGTAATGTTACCTCTACTCCACCCAGCCGGTTAAGCATGATGAGCATAAAATGGTCAAAACTAGCTCAGCACACAGGTGAAATTGTTCAGCAGTGAAGGGGTTAAAAAGCAAAAACATGTAAACATTGGGTATTTCTAAACTCCATAAACGAGTAAAAGGAAAATTAGAGGTAAACGCAAACAGCGTGGAAATGTACTTTCAGACTGACAGTGGTAAAACCGCTGGTCCCTATGGGGTTAAGGGAGCATGGAGAGGAACAGATATATGGGTGTGAAGACAAGGGTAGGAGTGGGTTTGACGGGGAAAGGTTAGGGTTCAGGAACAGGTATGCGGTAACAGTATGGGATGCAGGGACACATGTAAGGTTGCAAGTACAGGACTGAGGTAGGAAGAGGGGAACTAGAGAAAGAGGGATAGGTTTATGAGTGTAGTGACAGAACTAGGTGGAGGACAACAATGCTAGGCATGACCTTGTGAGTTTCACCTGTTAAAATTATGGATGGAATCATTGGTGGCGCGTACCTCTTTGGTATGGCTAGTAATGTACGGTATAACCCCAGATTATTAGATGTACTTCTAATGTGAGTTACACGGGCTCACAGAAGACATTTGTCCATCAAGTTCCGCCTGTAACACATCTGTTTCTGTTGTTGATCCAAAAGAAGCAACACCCCCAGTCTGAAGCGCTTTCCTATTTTGTCACAATTTGGGGAGAAAATGTCTTGATCACAGAATGTCAGTCAGATTTAGTTTTTAGTACAGTAACAAGAAAACTCGCACACCTTTAATCTGGATTTTTCATGAATGTAATGGAAAAAATATTATCATCCAAGGAATAGATGATTCAGCAACAAGAAAAATAATAAGATCCTGAGTAGTCAGCAAATTTCCTAGATTTTATCAACTCTAATTTGTAGTGACAAGCGTCACATGGACATTTTTAGGGCTTGCGTTGTCCTGGATGAAGAATTGTTGGACATTATTGGAGCAGCACCAATAATGGAGACACTAAACCAAGAAATTTGTTGGTTCTGCACAGCACCTGTAATAAATCACCCGGCAAATGCTAATAAAATGAGATTGCTATCTTGCTGTCACACTAGCCGTAGTCTGTTCCTGTCAGCACTTTCTCTTCATGTGCTGGATATTTTCTGTATAGAACATCATTTAGAGTTACAGAATGATTTCTTCTCTTCAATGACATTTGAGCTGGCTATCGGTATACATGGTCAAGATGGTGGTTTTGTTAGGCCTTAGAGATAGCCTCATATAAATATTAACAGTCATTACACTCCATCTACGATAAATGTAAAAAAACAAAGACAAATAATGATCTGTTCTCATGAATACAGGTCACCCGTGCTTCATCTGCATCGAATCAATACATGGAAGAGGTGGCATCTATAATCAATGTTCTACCTATCTGGACTTGCGTCTTGAGGATTGTCAGATATAGGATTGAAGCATCATTGACAAATTGAAGGGGATCAAATGTTTCTTAAAGCCTACATTACATTTCCATGCTTCACTAACACGTCTCTGTGCTGCGAAAAATGCAAAAATAGATCTAAAACTAAAGTAAAGCATATTGCACTATTCTTGCCCCCATTGGTTCAGGGATGGTTAACCACTGTGATTTGAATGACATGGAGGTGTGGCACATTGGGTTTGGGACGTATTCCATGTCCGTAACCTCTAGATTAAAGTTAGACATTTTCTATAGATACCCAAGTATAGGACACTGGGAGAATACTGGTATAGATGTCGTTCTGACTTTATCAAGTCCATTTTGGAGTAATTGTAGTAGGCAGCCATTTATTTTTTGCCTTCTTAGAGGGTTTTTTTTTTTTTTTTTTTTTTTTTACAAATGCGCACTTTCATTGTGCTATCTTTCCACCAACTCCATTGTTGGTGATCGTGCAAAAAGTGAAAACTCTGGGTTTTGCCAGTAAACATATAGCTGGGATTAACAGGATCTCTGCATGTCAGTAATGGTCATTTTCAATATCTCCAACGAATAGCTCATATGGTTGTAAAGTGAAATAGAATAGCTTCTTGTATAAATTTTCAGTTGGTTTTGGCCTGAGGTTGAGTATTTAGTTTTGTTAAAAACAAATGTGTTATTCGATGAGTGCCAATAAAGTCAGGCTACTGGTGATTTATTATAATCTAACCTTGACTGTACTGCAGCTGTAACGTAGCAGTTATTGCGAGCACCCTAAGGGTGTTCTAAGAACTAGGACAGTTAAATGTATTCAAGTTATATGTAGAACTACAAGACCTACATGGGGGGTCCCTTAAGACTTCTCTGTGTGAAACTGAAACCTCTGGCTCCATCGTGAGCATTGCCTCTTGGGTACCATGGCACATGTCTTCCCAGCATTAACAGATAAAATGCTCTCGGGTTACAAAGCAGTGTCCTGTTTTGCTTATTGTCTGCAGCAATTTAAGCGCCAATGTCCCATGCGCCATGCCCCAAAAATTGGATTAACTATTAACTCCTGTTGGCCCCTGGCATGCATTTTAGGAAATATAGGGGTCTTTTGAATCTTATCTGTTGTGTGTCTCCTCCCAATATCTGACAGTCAACTACAGGAAGTAGCTGGATATCTGGCGATGACTACCGCAGTGGAACAAGCTGTCATTTGGTACTCTTTAAAAGCAACACTTATAAGTATACAGCACCTACTTTTAAAGAGGTTTTACAGAGTTTAGGGGCAGCTGGGTTGAGATTTGCTTCCCTTCTTGGTTGGGGTGACTCAAGGCTCTGTTCTGGGCCCCCTACTTTTGTCAATCTATACTGCCTCTCTGGGCAACCTCATTTGTTCCCATGGACTCCAATATCATCTCTATGCTGACGACACCCAAATCTACCTTTCCTCCCCGAACTCTCCTCCTGTGTTGGACCGTGTTACAGCCTGCCTATCGGCTGTCTCCGACGGGATGACCTCCCATTTCCTAAAGCTCAACCTCTCCAAAACTAAACTTCTCTTCCCTCCCTCTAAATCCATTTTGCGTCCATTTCCCTGCGGGTGAATGGTGCCACCATTACTTCTACCTCTCAGGCTCAGTGCCTAGGGGTCCTCTTGGACTCCGATCTATCCTTTACTCTTCACATTCTGTCACTAACTAGATCTTGCTACTTCCACCTAAAAAACATTGCACACATCTACCCCTTTCTAAATCAGGACTCTACTAAAATGCTCATCCAAGCTCTTATTATCTCTCGCCTTGACTACTGTAAACTCCTTCTCTCTGGCCTTAAAAGATCCCAGATTATCCCTCTGCAGTCTGTTATGAATGCATGTGCCAGACTCCTACACCTCACATCCCGCACCTCTCACGCCTCACCCCTTTGTCAATCTCTACACTGGCTCCCGGTTTCCTTTAGAATCCAATTCAAAATACTAGTCCTCACCTACAAAGCTCTCCATAACCGCGCCCCTGACTTAATTTCCTCCCTTATTAGCAGGAACATCCCTTCCTGACCACTTCACTCTGCCAATGAGCTGACGCTATCAGTTCCTCGTACCCGCACCCCCAACTCCCGCCTTCAAGACTTCTGCCGAGCTGCCCCCTTTCTATGGAGCTTTCTCCCCCAAACATCTGACTCTCCCCATCTCTCCAGTCCTTCAAGAAGCCCTGAAAACACATTACTGTAGATCAACCTATCGCCTCACTCCATAATCCCCCCATTGTTCATCTCTTGCTCCTTCTTCTCACACAGCCCCATGCACCCCGGTACTTCATGTTCTCTATTCACCCTCACTTAGTGTGTCACCCCTCTCCTCTTAGTTTGAAAGCTCTCAAGCAGGGTCTTCTCTCCTACCGTTCTGTGTGTGTAATGTGTTTGTATATTTGTTAATCTGTCTCTCCCATTGCACAGTGCTACTGAACTTGTTGGTGCTTTTATAAATGCTTGTAACTGAAATGGGAACTGTTACGAGAGCCCAGGTCAAATATTTTCCCTCGACTGTCGTGGCTCGATTTCCTTAGCTAGTCCCCGGATTCTTCCCTCCGCAAACAGCGCTGAATCAATGTCAGTTCTTATTCTCCCAATAAAGCAGACGGCACTGGTCATACTCGCTGGCCATTTCAGCTGGCCTCTTTTTATTTGGTACAGAATCAGATAACAGTTAACA
Organism: Leptobrachium leishanense; assembly: GCA_009667805.1. Taxonomy (NCBI): domain Eukaryota; kingdom Metazoa; phylum Chordata; class Amphibia; order Anura; family Megophryidae; genus Leptobrachium; species Leptobrachium leishanense. Next base: position 283,102,940 of record CM019066.1, read on the forward strand.
TCCCGGCACCACAGTTCACCCTGGTCTCTATCAGGTCATCCTCACAGATTGTAAACTCTTGAGCAGAGTACTCTCTCTTACTGTTCTATTTGTTTAATTTGTATGTATATTGGTTATTCTGTCTCTCCCACTGTACAGCACTAAGGAACTTGGTGGCGCCTTATAAATAACTGTAACTGCAGTAATACAGTACAAGGGTCCTTGTTTGGGGGGTATTTCAGGGGAGCAGCGGCAATCCGGGAGTACTGTTTGATAGCTCGGTCCCCTATGGTGTCACAGTCCAAAAAGTGCCCAGATTCGCAGGCGGGGGCCAGAGCGGCAGCGTGGAGAAGTTACCCCAGGTCATGCCGCATGGCCGCTGCTGCCTGGGGCCAGGAAAGGCTCAGAAACTCGGGTTCCCGATGGAGCACCCTCCTGGAAATCACCCCAACTGCAGCTCCCACGAGGGCGACCGTAACACCAAAAGAGCACCCTGTTGGGGCAAACGATTTTCGTGGCGCCGGAGTTAAAGTTTCTATAGCGGTTTCCATTAAATTGAATGCTGTGTGGTCCTTGAATGGGATTTGGTTGGCACGTCTGACTCCTAGATGGTGATTTGCTGGGGTTTCAAACCAGGCTCCTGGATGGTGATTGGCTGGAGTTTCAAAACCAGGCTTCCCCTGGTGTCGGGGAACACGAGGGACAGGCTTTAAGGTATTTGGATTATGTTCTGCTGGGGAAAAAGGTCAGAAACACCACCTTTACCATGAAAATATAAACAGACCAATAGCTTAAATGAGTGGAATAGCGGAGGAGCAAGGATTTAGTACAGTCCACTGTCTCTGGCCACGGTGTTCCATGACAAAACCAGAATGTTTTCACCATTGCCACTTAAATTAAAGTTGTCATGGTAGCTAGTGTTCCCTATACAAGCTTATTTTTACATGTTAAATGTTACCGGTATACTGGTGGATAGTTATGAAAGTTTTGCTGAAGAGTCTGTTTACAAATGTTGGAATTGCAGCTACATGATTCACTATAGGACACCATATGTCTTTTTATCAGGTCAGAGGTAATGAGCCATTAACAGACTGCCATATTTGGGCTCCCGATCTGATCTGGGTGGTGCGGTATTCAACATCAGCCGACAGTCCAGATCCGGCACCTCCAGCCAGGACTGGTCTGTGTGTAACTTTTCACGACTGTGCTGTGAGATAGCCCAAGTCACATACACGTCCCAGTGACACCAAAATTAAAATGATCGAGTTATTTCCAATCCAGGGCCCAGAGTGCTCCTTTAATTTTATTTTTTTTACACTGTTGGCATTCATACAAAACACTTCATGTAAAAAACATACCTAACAGATATCATCTGCACTTTAAAATCCCATCTACCCAATCTGAACAATGACACTGGTATTTGCTCTTTAGATAGTCTGTACAGTTGGCATTTTCTATTGAAAACAATCTTCTGACCTGTAGAATTGCTTTATATGGATGCAGATAAGTGAAGTTTGATTTTTGATATCCGCTTGTGTCACAAGTTATTTAGGACAAGGCTGTGCTTATCTGACTGTAGTCATACTTGCTGATTAGCATTTCGAAAATGTGACATTGCTGAAATATTGCCTTCATTTTGAGTAGCTTATAAGGAAATTAAGCAATCTGAATAAAAATCTCCCTTTCCTGCGAATAAGTGCTGCTAAATTATTCACTTCATAAATGTACCCAAGGCCACTTTGTGCCATTGCTTGACGCAAGCAATTTTTTGTGTGTGATGTGCGAGAAGCTGTTCTGCCGATGATCAATGTATATCAAGCTGACATTCCCGTTCTCTTGTTCTAGGTATTATTTATCACTGTGACCTGAACGGTGACTCTATGGAGCCAAGGGTTTTCCGGGAAATAACCGTGAAAGGATTTAATCCATCCGACTACCAGACAGTGCAGGTGATGATTACAAATCCATATACATACAATCCCTTCTCAAATATATCTTTTTTCATTTCCTTATTTATTCATGTTTATCAGCATCCAAGTTAACCACAATCAAGATTTCGAAGAGTTCCTCCTAATTAATGTGCTCCTAATAAGCGCCACACGATCTGTCTCAGCGCAGTCCGCTTACTGGTCACTACCGCTCTGCTATTTCTATTTCCTTGGTTGAACCATTCTTTCATGTCTTGACATTCCTGAGGTAGACGGTGTGATCGTGGTTATATACAACGACACTTGTCAAGTCAGGAAGAGACTGAGAGTTAATAGATCAATGAACAAGTGTCAGAAGGTAATGGCTCCTCTATGGCACATAGTCATGTGAGTCATAGTGAATGTATGTAGCAGGATGAAGGTTGTTCTTGAACTGATCTTTTCTTATTTTTTTTTTTTCTAATTCTTCCCATTTTCTATTATATGTCTTGTCTTATTTATAAGGCAATAGTTTTTGCAAGTACTTGAAAGTTTCTGTTACCTAATCAGCAATTAATGGCATGAAAGTATAGAAACACAGAATAGGTCGGCAGATGAGAACCTTTCGGCCCATCTAGTCTGCCCAATAATATGGATACCTTCGTTGGATTTATGTTTTATTTAGGATAGCCTTATGCCTATCCCATGCCTGCTTAAACTCAGTCACTGTTTAGCCTCTACCACTTCTACTGGAAGACCGTTCCATGTATCCACCACCCTCTCAGTAAAATAATGCTTCCTGATGTTACTTTTAAACCTTTGCCCCTCTAATCTAAGACTATCAGGATAATTCAAAGAGATTCGAAAAGTCACTGCATGTTAGGTGACTTTTCGTTCTCTTCAATTCGGTTCCTTTTGCCGATCCCATTTCGGTGACTCTGCGGTGTATTCAGCAAGCAACACAGGGTCCCCGAATTGCAGGGAAAAGCTACCGCAAACCCGTCGAAAACAGACCGCAAAACCCACCGAATGCACGCCGAAAACCCACAAAAACATCTGGAGTAACCTGCCGAAAACCACGGAAAAACCCGAGCAGGAGCTGATCACACGCAGCGAAGCCGCCGGAAAAAGCCGACACCGCAGACAGAGTGAAGTGAATAAATTAGGAAAACAGTTTGCTTGAATGTTTGAAAAGTGAATCGCTGTTTGCAAAGAAACTACTGAGCGAAAATGTCTGAAATGTACATATGAGGTCCAATGAATGATACTAAAAAGGACTGTTACAGAAAAAATAAGTAAACTTTAAAAATAAAAAAAAAATTAAGAAAAATGCTTAAAATATCCAAAAAAAATCTATAAAGAGACTCTTTACTGCAGAATTTTATAATGAACGGTTTATTAGATATTGAATTAAAACGGGAATATTTTTAACATTGAAGCCTATGGGATTCTCCTGAATAAACTTACCGAATGGCAGGGCATTTCGGGAACCTTTCACTGCTGGTTTGTGTTCTCTGAATAGCCGAAGCAGTGCTTTTTCATGGGGTTTTCACTGCCCTCGAACAGGCACCGTATGTTCAGGCAATTCGCCAGGATTTGGCAAATTGCCTGCTCTCTGGATAGCCGAATGGCCAAGAAAGGTAACCGAACGCTGATTTCAGTGTTCGGTCACCTTTCTCAAGCAATTCGGATCTCTTTGAATAACCCTGTATGTCCTCTTGTTTTGCTTCTTTGTTTCCTTTTAAATATACTCCCTTCCTCTACCTTGTTGATTCTCTTTACGTATTTAAATGTTTCAATCATATCTTTTCTGTCTCGTCTTTCTTCCAAGCTATACATGTTAAGATCATTTAGCAAGTATAGGATCAACTCGGTAATCGTGTATGCTACCCAAATGTGATTGTCCTGGTCAAAAAAAAAAAAAGTCTTTCAGTAATCTTTTGGGTGAGGACAACCTTGGTTTGCTGTCATGCTCCCTTGACACATCCTTTGACATAATTAGTGATGCATTCCCCTTTCAAAGTGCTCTGATTCCGCAGACAATACATCACAAGGTTGGTAAGTATGATGGAGCAAATGAATAATGTGTCTAGCTTCATCATGTAATACTCTCTGCACAACAGTGGGAGTATGTCCCTTTTTGTATATATCCCTGTTCGAGACATAACCATAGCAAGATTTCTTCATCAGTTTTTTTTTGTGTCTTTTTTGCATTTTGACCGTGATATCACATCTGGGAAAGACACTTACAGGGTTATTCAAAGAGGATCGAAAAGTCACCACACGTTCGGTGACTTTTCGTTCTCTTCAATTCGGTGCAATTCGGCGATCCCATTTCGGCGACCCTGCGGTGTATTCAGCAAGCACCACAGGGCCGTCGTAGTGCAGGGAAAAGCTGCCGGAAACCCAACGTAAACTCACCGCAAAAAGTGGCGAACGCACACCGAAACCCGCAAAAACATCTGGATTAACCCTGCCGAATACGCTGGAAAAACCCAAGCAGAAGCCGATCACAGCGCAGAGCAGCCACCAGAAAAACCCGACACCGCAGATGAATGGAGTGGGGGAAAAAAAAACAGTACGCTTGAATGTTTGAAAAGTGAAATGCTGTTTGCAAAGAAACTACAGAACGAAAATGTCTGAAATTTACATATAAGATCCAATGAATGATAATAAAAATGGCTGTTACAGAAAAAAGAAAAAGCGATTTAAAAAAAAAAGAAAACGGAAAAAAGTTTCGCTAAAAGATCCCGAAAAATGCCAAAAAGATCCTAAAAAATCTATAAAGAGACTTTTTACAGCAGAATATTATAATCAACGGTTTATTAGATATTGCATTAAAACGGGAATATTTTTAACATTGAAACCTATGGGATTCGCCTGAATAAATCTGTTGAATGAAACCACCGAATTGCAGGGCAATTCGGCAACTTTTCACTGCTGGTTTTTGTTCTCTGAATAGACGAAGCATTGCTTCTCTATGGGGATTTCACTGCCCTCGAACAGGCACCGAACAGGCACCGTATGTGCAGGCAACAGGTGTTAGAAACAAATAAAATTTTCTAGTCTAGTTAGGTATTGCAAGTAAGGTGCTGATCCTGGATCGGAGGTTATAGGATGAGAGAACTGCTGGAGGAAACAGTCTATTCAGATAGGGTGGCAGCTTCCCAGAAAAGCTCTTAAACACCAGGTTGGAAAGGTGAAGGGTGCGTTTAGACTCCAGCGATGGCCAGTTTAGTTCTTTTAACGTGTCACAATGGTGGGTCATGTAGTTACATTGTAGCGCAAAGCGGCAGCATGAGTTATACAATGTAGTAAGTTTCTGAAGGTGTGTTTGCGGGGCCGCTGCATACACTACATCTCCGTAATCAATAGCTGGCATAAGCATTTGTTGTACAATTTGCTTTCTTACCGTGGGGTTCAGGCAGGATTTGTTTCTGTATAGAGCACCTAGTTTGTGGTAAAGTTTAGATGAGAGTTTTTCGATGTAGGGACCAAAGGATAGGTTTGGGTCTAACCACATACGTAGATATTTGAGAGAAGTGACTGTGGTCAGCGTGCCATTTGATTTTGTCCCCACACATAGATGGGGATTTTGCAATTTCTGTAGTTTAGGTTCTGTTCCAAAGAGAATTGTAACAGTTTTGTCAGTATTTATAAAAAGTTTGTTGTGTTTGATCCACGTTTCTACCTCTGTGAATTGTTCTTACAGCACGGCCTCCAGTTGTGGGAGATTTGGTTTGCTGGTATAGATTACGGTGTCGTCTGCGTGTATGTGTAAAGTTGAGGCTTTGCAGATGTTAGGCAGATCATGTATGAATATTGTAAATAGCAGGGGGCCGAGTATCGAGCCTTGGGGTACACCGCAAGTGACTTGGAGGGGGAGGGAGGAGCTGCCAGAAATGGACACATATTGTGATCGGTCGAATACATATGATTGCAACCAGGTTAGCGTGCGATCATCAATACCGGAGTCTTTTTAAGTTTTTTAACAAGATCCCATGGTCTACTGTGTCAAAGGCCTTGGCAAAATCAAGGAAGATGACTCCAGTTAGGTTTCCTTGTTCCATCCCAGCTTGGATATCATTGCAGACTTTTAAAAGGGCAGTTGTAGTTGAGTGATTTGGACAAAAGCCGGATTGATCCGTGGTTAAGTAGTTCCAATATTGATAATAATCACGTAATTGTGTGTGGACGCATTTTTCGAAAATATATATATATATATATATATATATATATGTATGTGTATATATGTACTGTAATATATATATATATATATATATATCTATACATACAGTATATATATATATATATATATACAGTGTATATATGTACTGTATGTATGTGTGTGTATATATGTACTGTATGTATGTATATATATATATGTATGTATATATATATAGTTAACTGGAGCAAGTGTCCGATATCTCTGGTGAAGGGACAGGTTCTGAGAGGTGGTTTCAAGTGAATACATTGTTACCAGAATTGCATGTTAAAGACAAATGGGACATTTAAGTTTAGCCATTGCTGTGTCATCACGCTTTATTACTGCATTAATATATATTTAGTTGTGGACCAATCCCCCCCCCCCCCATCCCTTCTCCATTGCTTTTCGACTGTAAAACATGACAGCAACTCACTTGAAATTGCTTACTTGAAATTTAACAGTAGCCTTTTGACATCATCACTGTACATACACAGTATGAGATCCAATGCAGTGTCTGCACTAATTTACGATATCAAATGGGGAAATTAAACGAACAAAAGACCAGACAAAGTAAAAAAAAAAAACGAAATTAAAGTGCTTGAGGGCCCTGCTACAGTGAAGTTTAGTTGGCATCACTACATGTCAGTTTTATAGGCTGTTAACAGCTTCAATAATATAGAGTGTGAAAATGTGTATTATTGATTTTAATATCCCAGTTATATGTTTAGACTATTATCCACAATCATTTCCCAGCTCCAATGCGCAGACATCCTTCCCACAGGACTGCTCATTGACCCGTAACGAAAACACCTTCAGGGCTTCTATTCTGTTTGGATAAAAGTAGACAAGTTGCATACAGCACGATGCAAGCATTGTTCCAGATTGGCCTGGACACACACACATTCCCATTATGAAGCCAGAATGTGTCACAAGGGCTTACAGATAGGAAGTCATATGTTTGATCACTTACAGTAAGAACTGTATAAAAATATAGGGGGTTATTGTCTAACCACTGATCCTTCATTGAAAGAATGGGTGTTTCAGGTCGACGAACTACATTGAATGGTCTACAGTGAAACGACATTGAATTCAGTATTTGGGGAATTTCCACTGTAGTTCACCATTCTTTTCACCATATTGTCTAAGGAAGTTGTCTAGTGTGTTCTCAACATACATTTTAATTGATTGTCCACAGGTGTTTCTGCTGACATTTCTACATTAATAGATCAGCATAGATTTCAGTGTAGTTTCGCGTTTTCAGGTAAAGTTTACCCTTGTTTTCGCCGTCATTTGTATGGGGGTCACCACTTTAAAACGGAAGAATATTCACCAGTGTTGCAAACACAGATGAAACATGCTTTTTACATAAGAATGATGGTGGTACCATTGTCCAGCGTATTCAGTTATTTCGGGCAACTTCTCCTCTCCATTGTTAGAATTTCCTTCTATAAATACAAGAAGTCCACCGTAGTTGCTACGAAGAACATCGAAACTATGTGGATTACCTCTATGGATTTTTGTGCAGATTATTTTTTTATTGTACGACTTGTATTTTTTGAGGAACCTTGGTCTTAAGAATGTCCACTTGCATCACTGTGTAAGTAATGGTTTTTGGGTTCCTTCACAGTGCCATTCTAGGGGACTCTTTTCTAGTTTAGCAGCTTTATTGGCACTTTATCGAAACTCTCTCTATTAAAAGGTGCCAAGAACAGATCATGATTTTTCCTGCTACATATTCTTCTAACCACCTTTTGTATGCTGGCGAATTCATATTCTTTCAGGTAACTGGAAACTAAAGAACATCTGTTAGGTGCTCATCGTCATGTTTCTGCGCTGCGCTCCAAATATTTGTTTCCCCGCGTGCCTTTGCATCCTATAAAAATGTATGAGTTGCTTTGTTTCAGAAAACAAATATCTATACAGTGAAATACGTGCCTTTGCAAAGCTCCAGACTTAAACAATGAAGAAAAAAGCATCGGCTGTCACATTGGAGCAGAGATAAGGCTGTTCGTCTAGATTTTCATTCCTCAGTACAAAATTGTCTGTTCGTACTCGACATCTCTGCTGCTTTCGTGTTATCGATCTGTGGTTGTCATCTTTTGTTCACAGAGAAAAAATGCGATGGAAAAGAAAAAATACTAGCACCCCTTGAGGGGGAAAAAAGAAAGATTTTGAAATGAGAAATGGAGAGACAATAACAGAAATTGGAAGCAGTGCTTGGCCGGTGTGTTAGGAAACACTCAGAAAGAGCCAAGAATTCAATGGGGGAAAAAAGGAAATCTTTTACAATTGGCTGTGGAAATTAAGAATCTAGCAACACAAGCCAATTTTGTCATTTTAAAATAAACCCGTTAGGATGTTCAGTACCGCCAGCAGACATTTGGAAGCTCACACATTCTGTGTTAAAACAGTCAGGGCAGGATTACCATAAGGGCTACTGGATCCATTACTTAAAAGCCGGTCCAGAGAAAAGTGAAGAGACATTCCAGCAACCATGATCATTATCAATGATCATGGGGTGATGACTCTTACTGGAGACCGTATCTCCAAAAGGATATAGACATCTTAGAGAGAGTTCAGAGAAGGGCTACTAAAATGGTGTATGGCTTGAAGGAGAAAAGTTACCAGGAAAGGCTTAATGATCTTAACATGTACAGCTTGGAAAAAAGACGAGACAGAGGAGATATGATAGAAACATTTAAATACGTAAAGGGAATCCACAAGGTAGAGGAAGGGAGTATATTTAAAAGGAAACAAAATAGCAAAACAAGAGGACATAGTGTTAGATTAGAGGGGCAAAGGTTTAAAAGTAACATCAGGAAGCATTATTTTACTGAGAGGGTGGTGGATACATGGAACAGTCTTCCAGTAGAAGTGGTAGAGGCCAAAACAGTAATTGAATTTAAGCAAGCATGGGATAGGCATAAGGCTATCCTAAACAAAAGATAAATCCAGGTAAAGTATCCATGTAATTGGGAGACTAGATGGGCCGAAAGGTTCTTATCTGCCGACATTTTTTTTTCTATGTTTCTACTGGAGCCAGTGACAGATCTATCTTGTTGTATGACTGCTGGGTAGCCTTCTGGGGGTTGGATCAGTGTGGGTCAATTGATTTTATCAACTCACACAACTACCAACCTAGAGAGTGATAGGAGAAAGGCACAATGCCTGAGGTATCTTCAGCACCAAACCAATAAAGTCTATATGAGAACATTGACATTTCTGGTAATTTTGGCAGTCCTAATACATGACTTTGAAACTAGGGTGTCAATTTTATGGTGATATTAATAGTAGCAATTCTTGTTACAGCCTAGGTTACACTGCTAAACTCTGCCATAATGAAAGGTAGTGTACCCCAAGGAGTATGTTTTTGTGGAAAGTCAGATTAGGTTTACAAATTAAATATACTCACATCTGGCAAATTGGCTGGCGTCAGAGTAGAGAGTCCACTCTCACAGACATTCCTTCCATTCTCATGTGCGCTCGTGTGACCCCGGCCTTAAGCTATAATGTTTATTAATTTGTTTAAATATTATGAATATATACAAACAATTCTACTACTCTGTCAGGAGCATCCGGGAGACGAAAGGAGGGATGGGTTTCGGAAAAGCTTCAGCTCCGATCAAACCACAGTTCTGCTTATTTTTAATTTCCCTATAGTCATATTTGAAGATAAGGTCCAGGTCTCCCATGAAAAATCAAGAAAATGTGTGTTCATATTTCACACAGCCATAAATCACATCAGCTTTCAAATGGTGCTTTAATTCCATCCAATACAAGTGTGCAAGGGGTATATAGTTTTCATCAGAATACGTAAATGGCTAAAAAAAACACAACAAAATAAGTAAATTTTAAGAAATAGCCAAGATGTCCTGTTCCCGAAGCTGCACACGATGTTCCCTGTAATTTCACAATTAATATAAATAATCCACATATAGCACTGTCACTGTCTCATTCCTAACTTTTATTGATCGCCGTCTTTGCGTTACTTCTGTCTGAATTTGCTCTATGGAAATGGCAGCTTGTTCAGACTTGCATGCGCTGTCTGCGGAACGTGTAGGAAATATGAATTGTTGGGACTGTTGCAAACATCCAGAACTGCCATGGTGAATTTTCTCATAAATTCTTCATAACTTGATCATAGCTAAATCCCTGCACCGCAGTCCGAAGGAAAATAACATTTCTGTAATACACACGTTTCATTTAAAAAATGTTGCACCTCTAGGAGAAATAAACAAGAATGGCATTCTCTTAGATCTTGGTATAAACGTAGTGGGCTACAAATAAATGCATTTCTGACATGTTATTTGTATTGTTTTAATATCTGAGAGCACCGTGTACCTAATATAAACGTGGATGTCTTGTTAAAGGACAGTTCAGGCTTTGCTTTGATACTGGGCATTCGTGTTTTAAGTCAAAATTTATTTATAGCGGTAAACAAAAAATAAATGGACCCTGTCCTCGAGGGGGAAGAGGTGGTTTGCCTAGAGCTGTAGAACTTACCTTTCATCGAGTGTTGCAGGAAGCAGCTTATACGCCAGCCCCAGAAGCACTGAGAGGCATTACCCAATGGGTGCTTTTACATGGTCCTCCAGATATTTGGAGCTATGTATTAAAGAAGACTCTGTGAACTTAATGTGTAGCAGTGTACCATGGGAGCTGACATTCCAAAACATCCGTTGGTCCACGGGTGCGCACCCCTGCATTACACATTCGGCTGGCTGTGTACTCATTCAGCTAGCCATCTCTTCCTAAATTATCTCTGAGTACAGATGTAATTTTGACTTCTATACCCCAAAGCCCTGGAAGGCTGTCTAGGGGGAGTTGGTTGACAGCCTCCAGGGCTGAGGGAAGATCTCTGCTTTAAGGCACAGTCCCAGCAGCCAGGAGTTTTCCTTGAGTCGTCACTGGGAGAGTGTCCAAAACGCAATCATCTATGGTTAATATAAATGCTTTTAAGATTTTGCCCCCCTGTTTACTTTGAGGGTTGTCCACTAATTACCGTTGGTTATAGTTGTTGCAAACAGCAGTGACAATAGCTGTTTTGCTGCATCAATCAACATCTGTGATCCAGATAGAGAAGAACAAAGAAAAGCAGCCCATATGTCATCAAGGAACCTTTGCATGCTGGCTTTTGAGTTTCCCTGTCTGAAGTTTATAGTGGTAGCAGCAAATAGTGGATAACCCCCGCTATGTATCTGCTGAAGCCTTCTTGTGTATTTTTTTATGATTTGAGGTCATTTCTTGGCTGTACTTCCAAATCCTATTCCCCCCCCCCCTCCTGCTTGTTTGGACCCAAGCCCTTATGGAAGCGCTGCCTGGTTTCGGTGAGTTAATGCATTTTATGGAGCTCTACATCTCTGAATTTGTTATGTTAACACAGTCCTGGGGAGGTAGAATTGATTTGATACGGCGCTGTATAAATTTGTCAGCTAAGCTCCTCTGAGCTGTCAATGTCTGAGTGTGACATCGTATTGGTTGTCTGCACAGACTGTGAAATTGGCTAGCTCGATTCCAGACATGAAAGCCACAGCAATGACACGCCAAGATGTTGGATGCCATTTCCAACAAATTTTGATTTAAGCTGCCCTGTGTTGGAAATCATAAATTTGATAGAACATATATATACATGTTCTATCTATATCAAATCACATATCTGTATATAACTCTTTTACAGAATGTTTATTCTATGAAGTGACCATAAACAAAAATATATCTCCGTGAATGAAAGTAAGGGCTATTCTCTAGGCCAGTGTTTCCCAAACTTGTCCTCAGGACCCACTGACATACCATGTTTGCCAGATATCTGAAGCTCAGCACAGGGGATATGATTTGTTGCTCAGTGATTGCAGGATTCAGTCTGCATTTCCCCAAGGTGATCCTTAAAATCTGTCCTGGTTGGGGGTCCCGAGGACAGGTTTGGGAAACACTGCTCTAGGCACCGTTGTTTCACTGGAGGTTCACCTTAGTTGCTAAAATCTATAAAAGTCACCTTTGCTTCAACTAAAATGAACTTCAAGGTCAATCTTCCATGTCTGCCCTAAAGTTGGATGTTTTGGCTTAATTATGAAAAACAGGTTATATTGAACGTGAAATAAAGAAACTTTTTCTGCATTAATTTTGTTTAAAGGGAAACCTCAAATTTCAGACTGATGCCAAAATACAAAAAAGGATCCTGAATGCCCAGTATTTCCATTTTACCGATACTTCGAGTAAGCTTGGAGAGCCTCCAAATGTTTTATCCACCCTAGTGTTTAATCTTCATATTCTCCACTGGGGGCAGTCCTGATGCCCCCTTTAGGCCCCGTTCACACTGCGATTTATTGCGCAGATTTTGCCGCAAAATTGCGGCAAAATCCGCGAGATGTCGCGCTATGTAGCATCGCCAATGCATTTCAATGGAGCTGTTCACATCTTGCCGCGTGACGTCGCGTGATGCGGTATCATGTCGCTAAATCGCACAGTGTGAACAGGGCCTTACCTGGCGGTTTCGTAAAATGTAGTTGGATTTCTCAGTATGGCTATTGTGAGCATATTTAATTAATTTATAACGTAGGAAACCTAAAGAGAAAAATGGTATACTTCACAACTTTATGGAGTGGAGGTATATCATCACACTCATGTTGCCATTCATATTTCAGAGCTCGCTAGACATCATTTGGCTTTCTTTAAATTAAATATAAGTTTTCCATGTATTATTCATTGAGTGTAACTTCATACATTGTTTTTACATGTTACCACACAACATATTTTTCCATGGTGCTCACTCCTCATTATGGAATCGAGACTGCTTTTGGTGGTTTCCATTATGAGTTGCTAAGGGGATACTTTGCAATGATGGGAAGTAGATCTATCATCGTTTTTTTTTCTTGATTGGGAGCACAAAATGTAAGCAAGTCTAATTTTACAGGCAACAATCAACATGGTGTATTATCTTACTAGTAATTAATGAATAAGCATTTTTTTGCAGCATTTCTCTGTACCTTTCTCGATCTCAAAGCCTGAGGTGTACACCTATGTTTTCCAATTTCTGTCCTCCAAAATCATTGCTATATATATATATTTTTTTTTCTCTCTAGTGCCATGTGAAGTAGAAATGTATATGGCTTAACCCTTTAAAGACCAAGGGTCTTTTAAGTCAATGCATTTATGACACAACAGTTCCGTAATTGGTCTTTAAGGGTTTAATTCTTTATATTGTTTACGGCCTCGTGGAAGAATGTGTATGAACACCAATGATGGGCGAGGCGATCTGTTGGCTAATATGATACCATCCACTTGCTCAGTCTTGGTTGTCCCCACAATATATAAATCCAATGTTAAATATTATTTAGGCACTTTTCAAGGTTAAAACACATTCACCTCCTTGGTGCATTCAAGTTAAAAAAATAGGGGCTCTATTCCTTTCTCGCTATTAAAATGTTGGTTGGAGCCAATATCCTAAAGGCTGGAATTGCTATTCCGACCTTGTTGCAAGCTGTGCTTGCGACTTGGTCATTGCGTTTCCATGTTGTAAATTAACGGCCCCTATACTTGGTATAGGAGACATTAATTTTCTCTTAGGTGGAGAAAACCAAGATATTCCAATGTAGCTCATTCTTCTCCTCAGAGCTAATATTTGTGAAAGAAACGCCAACTCCCAGAACCTGGTGGTAAGTGATTTGGCTTTTGCAAAATCACTTAACACAGTGAATTAAATGGTTCAAACAAATCCTGTACTTGCCTCTGATCTCACAACGGAGACGGCAGCATGGTCCATTGCTTTCTCTCATAGTGAGCAGTAGGCGATTGTGAACAAAGAGCCCCCAGTGTCCTTTGTGGCTCCTGCATGACCCTGCTATTACGAGCTTGTGGCAGGGATGCATTGGGCTCCATGGAGGATGACTGGGCTTTTATCTATTTCATTCTCAAAATGATGGTCTACCACTTGCTTTGAATGCATTTTTAATCCGTTGTGAATACGGAGCCTTTTATTTACATCCACTCATATGCAACTTTTTGGCTCAACTGGAGTCTTTATCAAGCTTTTTTTCTCCTTTGGATTGTACTTATCGGGCTGTCTGCCTTGCTTGTGTTGAATTCGTGCCTTGTTCCTATGTAGACAAGTGCTTTTCCTTCTGGTTATTTTTAAGAGATTTTATGACCATCATGATGTGACCAGCTGGTTTTCTCCTTTGGATAAAGGCTCGGGTCAGACGAACGCAGTGATCACGTCCGTGTTGCCGCACATTTTAACGTTCGTTGTAGCATACAATTATGATCAAGTACACCAAGTACGTCCGCACAGAAGTGCGGACGCATAACGGACTCAAGTTAGGCAGGAGCGTAAAACCGCTAGAACGAACGTGCGGATTGCGCCACATCCGCAATGTCAGCATAGCTTTGTGTGTGAGTGATGGATCGAAGTCAGACGGACTGCATTTTTGACGTCCAGCATTTTTGACAGAAAAAAAGTTTTTTCATATTAATTTTATTTCCCATCTACATCAGTCAAAAAAACGTCAGTCACAAAAACAGACTGTGTGGCCACTACCTTTTAGTCAGTCAGAAAGTACGTCTGTTGTGCACAGACGCACAGTCCGTACAAAATGCGCTCGTCTGACCCTAGCCTTAATCTGTTAATGATCTCTGCACCTCACTGTGTCTTCTTGAGTTTGGAGATGCCAAGGTTTTAACTATCTATATATAGGCAGAGAGGCAATACTACAAGCCAAAGATTTCCATCACAAAGCTTTTTGCCCATGGTACAGGGAGATGAGGAACCCCTGAATGAAAATTCTATGTAATGGGAGGATTTCTGGGTTAGTTTTTGTTACTTCAGAAGATAGAAGTCTTTTTATTAGCAGGTGACAGGCATACGGTAAACCCAGACAAAGCCATACATTTTATTTTTCCCCTCATAATTTCTGGATTAGCAAAGTTAAAAGCCTGTGCTCTCTTTGAGTGGTTCCTACATTTCTCTTCACTTGGCTTCAAAGTTTTCTTCTGGCTACTCGGTTTGATAAGAATATTTCAAGCTTGAAGTTAAAAATAACTTTTTTTCCCCTAAATCAATGCATCAATTAGGAGCGATGGTTTGAAGATATTGGTGTTACCTGCAGCATTGTTTTTTTATTCCATTTGTATAGATTTGTTGTGTTGTTCCAAATATCGGAGTTCTCATTGCAAAGCCTCTAATTTTGGGAGATTTGATTGATGTTTCACAGCTTTGTCTAGGACACTGGCCTTGAGCACATCGAGCTCTTAAAAGCCATCGTTCCTGTGTCCGTGACTACAGTCAACCGAACAAACCAGCTTGACGGAGAGTGGTAGAATTTATTTCTGTGCTCTAAACATCATTTCTCTTGTCACATTGCACTTCTGTTGAGTCCTGTGCAACATATTTTTACTTTGGAATAAGTTGTAGAAGGACATTTAAAGAATAGCTTGGAGCTGCTTAACATCAGAGTATCCTTTGTGCCGAATATATTGGGCTTGAGTCCTGAAAATATGAAGTTAATTGGGAATCCTGTAGAAATGAATGAGTGGATTGCTTGCATCATGCCAACTGCTTTGAGTGAAAAGAATATACTATTGTAGCTTATCGGTGTCTATTCCCAACAAGAGTCACCCAGCAAGGACCGTGGTGCACTTCTTGCTCATTCCTAGCTGTCAGCTTCAATGCATATCTTTGAACTCCCTTTATAGTTCATTAAAAAGTGACCGTACTGGTAAATTTACTTTTCATTTTGTTATATAGAAAATATTTAATTTTTAAAATATTTTTAGTTTATATATATATATATATCAGTACATGTCCTGATGAACGTTATGTATAACTGAAACGCTGCAATTTTATCTTTTGCGATAAAGTGCACTTATCATAGGTAAATGATTTTTGCCCATCAAACAGGGCATCTCTCCCTTTACATAGGTCAGCATTATTTCGCTCCACTATATAATGTAAAAACCGTTCCATGTTAAAGTTTCTTCCACTCCCTGGTGCAGGCTCCATGTTCCCAGGGTGAGGGGCCGCTGTGATCAGAGAGCCAGCCTACTGGAGGGCCACCTGCAGAGTCAGACTGCTGGGCTGGCTGTCCCTCAGTTTGTGACAGGCAGAGACAGCAGCACTCACAGCGAGCAGGCGGCTGAACTATAGGATGGCTCTCTGCTCACAACTGTCCTCATTGGGGTATGCTGCAGTCACGCGATGGGGGGGAGAGAGTTAAACACAGAATATCTCCGTTTTTACATTCTATACGTCAACAGAAAAAATGCTGCTCTATATAAAGGGAGAGGTGCCTTGTCAAGTGGTTAAAAGTCATTTTGTCCATGATAGTGCCACTTTAATATCATTGGAGTGCTGGTTGCTTTTAAAAGCACTAGACAAACAGGAGTATTGAGAAGTCCTTGAGTGCAGGATCGTTTGCGAGGTTATATAAATATGCCATGCTAAAAAGTTCTACTCGCCATTTGCGAGTAGAAACTGGGAGAGGGCAAGTGAAAATTGAGCTGTCATTAGAATGCCAGTGTTGGCATAGAGCCAACACTGGCATTCCCTTACAGGTGCTAGCATCAGCTTCATGCCGCAACTAGCATTAACCAGGGCTTTTTTTCTGCCGGTACACGCCTGTACTCAATACCAGCACCTATCGGTAGGGCAGATGCTCCTCCGCTGGGATGTGGAGGACATCTGCAGCCTGTGGTGGAAGATCCGCTGATCGGCGCCAATCGCAAACTTGCCCGCAGGGAGCCGACAGTCCTGCCCACTGATGTCAGATGTGAGTCTCCCCCCCCCCCCCCCGCCTGGTAGGTAATGCCTATTCCCAGAACATGACCTTTCCAATTATACAGTTACAAGCATGACCAGGTTTCATGTAACAACAAATAAATAATTTTAAAATCCCTTTCTTTTCCCTAATTTCATTTTATTTTCCTAATGCAGCACTTTTGTTCACTTTTCAATTACAAAGTGAACAATGATGCTGCACTTTTGAATTCTGTAATACACTCATACACACTACACATTACTGTGAGTATTATTGCTGTGGAGCTCTCTGATATGCATGGGTGTGTATTGTGGGAATAGTTTGAGGGGGGCGGCAGCATATCATCTTTGGACCTACACACCCCATCAGTGCCATATATACTTTACATAAGGTCACCGATCTATCGCTACAAGGAAAATGGGCCGTATGGGACTGGGTTAGGCAGGTTTAACTGATGGCGAGTTATAAACTTATAAAGCCTGGCTAGTAGCTCAGGACCTGAAATTTTGAGCCCTGTGTATGTGTGTATACACACACACGCGCCTCGCAGGGGTATATCAAAGTGATTCAAGTAGCTGCTCACTTCCAGCTGTGCTCCATGCCTGTCACGTCACCCAGAAGACCACGCATTTCTACTTAGGAAGGACGCTAGGACTCCTGTCATTTCAATTCATAGCACAGGAGATGCTCATCTCGATACTGTGCTCTTGGAATTGTGGTGGTTGTTTGCTGAGCAGTGGGAGGAGAAAAGTGCCTGAGTTACTTTAGCCCTGCTGTAGAGCCACTACCACCAAAACGCAATACCCTTGGTCGGTGGCTTCAAAAGCTGGCAGCGGAAATATGGGCAGGATACATGCAGGACAGTATTTACCCACTCTACATTGCTAAGGCCAGTTTCCTCAATGAGTCCCATTCCTATACCGTTAGGGGTAGAAGTTAGGGTTTGGGTTAGGTTACTGTTTGTGCTTGTTTTAGGGTTTGTGTTACATTTAGTGTTAAGAGTTTTGGGTTAACTCTGTGTGAATCACTTGGGGTACATGGACCTAGATGTATTTGGTAGGTGCAGGCCTGCTGTTCTAGATTATTTTCTGGCTCCCGCCTATGGTAAAGGCACCCTGTACCTGTAGGTTGCAGGATGTTTGTGTAATCTGTGTTATGTATGAATACTATTATTGTCTGTATCTGTTACGATCTTCTGATAGTATTACTATGCGGGTCACCTTAGTCTTTTCCAATTCCCCACAATCTGGAATGTGTTTATCTGTTAAAGGTTTGAATGGATATTTTTCTGTCTTGTTTGCCAAATATTGAGCAATGCTAATTCCATTGTCTGTCCCTGGTCTGATTGTGTCCCAGACTCTGAGAAGGAGCAGAGAACTTCAGAGCAGTAGAACAGTTCTATAGGGGAGGGATTTATGAGGTGCACTGGGTGACCAGGCTATTGTTTTCCATGGGGTGTCAGGCTCCACCTTGCACTGTGTAGATTATTTCATGAAAGCCAGTTGCTGCTGTCTGTTCTAAACCTCCAGATCTGTGTGGTGCCTCATTTTTGGGGATGCTATACCCGCGCTTTGCGTGTACCCGTCCTTAAGCTTAGGCTAAGAGCTGGAGAAAGACACAAAAGACTGCTGATGGTAGAACGGGGGACCGGCAAAGAAGAAGCACTAACGGATGTGACCCAGCCAGGGAACATTGATCTGTTACAGTCTGCATGGAGTATAAAGTAATGCACCAGAAGCCATTTTTAAGCTAGTGACTTCCAGGCTTTTCAAGTCCTGCTGCACTAGAATGACCCTTTATAGTCTAAGGTGAGTGTCAAGGAAAGTGGAATTCCAAAACATCTAAAAGGTACGGAGATTGCTGACCACTGCTGTAAAGGAATATAGATATCTTTGTGTTCTTCATTCTCTTTGGCCAGTCCAAAGAGTTTCCCTTTTACTTCAATACAAATTAATATACAGTATTAAAAAATAAAATGTTTCAATAATAAAATTTAAAAAAAAAAATAAACTTACAAAAATATATCTCTGAAAATGTTACCAAAGGTGCTGGATCCATTCTGATCACTGGAAAATAGAAATCGCTTGGGTAAACGTCCTGCATACGGTTCTTGCATATATGGCTGATGTAATCAGTGGACCAGAATAGTACAAACAATGAGTACCAGCTTCTGCTGTGCATCTGCTAAGTTTCCTGTTTTTAATTACGCTTAGTTCAGCATTGTGCTGAAATCTGGTACTCTGCACCCTGTGGGATTTGCTCGGGGAGAAGTTCTTTGTTGCTGATGTGCTGTTAGATGCTATTGGCATTTTACTGTTTGTTAGAAGAACTTTAGGAAAGTGCTCTCTTTTGTGTACTACTTTAATTGATTGTTTTTTTTCCTCTTCAATAAACCATCTGTGATTAGGAGCTGCCGAATTAAGGTATGGTCTGTATCTGAAAGCAATGGATTTTAATTTCCACTGCTATACCTGCTTGTTTCTTTGTTATGCAGCATCAAGGTTGTAAAATGCATGTGGGGGCCTCCAGTGCGTCCCCTGCAAACAATAGAGGGACCTACAGAATAGTGTACCCTTAACCAATCTATTGGCTAACATCATAGTTTATACTGGTCCATCTACTTATCTATAGTTCTTAGTTTTAAGTTTCTGATAAACCTCCTACCAACCACAAGAATAAAGTTGACATCCAGGGAGTTTGCTTATGGTTACCATTATAAAAAGGGAGCCATTCCCTTTCAAAGTTTCCCACGTGACGATGGCATACTGCAGAGGAGGGACATCTGCAAGCAGAGAAGAGTGTGCTGCCTTGGCTACCAGTCACATCATGCTGATTGACAGCCAACAGAGCACACTTACATAAGAGGTCTCTCTGCATGCCGCTGTCCCTCCCCCTGTGGCATGCCACAGGGATGGGGGGGCAGGAATGACTCCTTTTCTTTGTCTTTTTAATTACATTTATCAGCAAAAAGGCGCTAACATAAATATAGGGACTGATTCACTTCCAAATGAGCCCAACATGCTTTGGGCATAACTGTGGCACTTTAAGGTTTGCTATGAATCCAGTGTGCTATTCAAAAGAGACCCCGGTCTCTAGACATTTGAAGACAATGAGAGGCCTTCTGGATATTCAAACTCAAGACCTTCTACCCTGAGGTCTGAACAAAGGTGTCAGGGTTCAGACTGCGATTGATGCAGCAGGTGTGGTTGTGAGCCCAGGATGCAGTGAATAGGCAGGTTGCAGGGTAATTAAAGGGTTTATTTTAAAGTAACACATAACAGAAGAGACATGAACTAAATAAGGAGATCAGAGCTAGACACTGGAGGAGACTGGGCACGATGGGGAATAGATGCAGGGGAGGAGAGGGGATGCAGAAAAAGGAGATTTAAGCAATAAAAAGGGATGGCTGAGATTTGTGGGAATGGAGGTTAAGGAGAACTAAATATGGGAGCGGTTAGGAAAGCAAGAGAAATGAGAAATAACAAGATGAAAATAAGAGACTAGAAGTGAGAGTAGAAATAGACACAAAGGGAACTTAACAGCACATGGGGCAAGCAATGAATAAACAATAATACACTAAACAGATAAAAACAGATAACAGAAGCAACGGTCTCAGGCAGGGGGCAGGCAATAGAGTGGTCAAGTCCAAGCAATGGGTCTGGTTCACAGGGATCCTAGATGGGGAAACAGGGAGCTGAATGGAGGGGCACTGGAAGCAGGATGGGGAGTACCAGTATGATGGTGAAATGTCCAGATACCAACAGAAGGAGTTCTTCTCAGGAGATCTTTGGCAATCAGATAGTTCTCAGATTCAGGTAGCTTTCAGGCACAGGTCTTTGCAGTCTGGGACTTCAATGTGGAAGTCCAGAGGGGGGTGTAGCTTCCTTATAAGCAGGTTAAATCAGGGCAAGGTGAGCTCAGGTGGGGCTCCAGGGCTAGGATGCAGTTCTATGAGAGTCCAGGGAACCTGAATAGTTCGTCATAGCAGGGGTTAACGGGGTGTCAGGTGCCAGAGTGTGGTGACCCTGACAAAAGGATTCACATTTACGTCTTTTTTATGAGACCGTCAGTCTTCATATAATTGTCATATATTCTATTTGAACCCCTATTGTATGTAGCACTCTTGGACATTTCAGTTTCAATGCAATAACCTTTTGTGGTATATCTATAACTGGCAAAATGAATGTATTCTGTTCACGCAGGACAAGAATTGGATTAGGAATTTGTATTATGTCCTTTTGCTTGAGTCTTGTGGTCCCTATATAGGAAGGATTATACTAGCCTATTAGCCGTGCTTTTGCACACTTATTGCACGATCACGTCTCAGTAGCTGAAACAGGTGAAGCTAACGGGAAAAAACACCACCTGCAGGTTTCTCCTTTAGAGTCACCGTTTTAAAACCATTTTATGGGGCAGGCGCTGATTCAGCAGCCTGCCCCATAATGCAAAGCTAAGCCCCTAGATATTAGTGGGAGCGCTAACATGCCGCCAAGAGTATCACGTCCTGGAGTTCATAGGACTCCTTGGAGGCTTGTGCTGCTGGGCCATGTGACCTGCAGGATCTTGCTCTCATGAGATCGCGGAGGGAGACTGGGGACTTTTCCCGCCAGTCTCCCTCTGCTCCCAGCAGCCAGGAGCGGTGGATCGAGCCGCAGCTCAAGCCGCGGGATGAGTGGTGAATATCTGATTTTGGTGGGCTGGGGTTTCAGCTGGTGCTTACTGATTCTGCAGAAGCGGAATCAGTTGGCACCAGCTTGGAGCTGTGGTTAACTTTTTAGTTACCACAGTGATGCAGAAATTAGCATTAGGACTTTGTAACCCTAGCTCTCACTATGCTTTGCACTCCTCATGTTAAGTATAGGGAGCGCATAGTACAGTAAGCTCGCAGTAAGAAATGCTATTACTGATGCACGGACGGATTTTTTTAACCTGTTAGCGTTTGGGATGTGATCTGGGCTGCACGCTTTAACCTCATTTATGTGAGCACTAGCGTTATGGAGGTGATAGAGCCCTTCGTTTTACACCTATTGTAGATTAAAGTGCATTTAATACGCCCTGTGTCTGCTACTGGGAAGTGTCCCTTCTGTATGGTCCTAATAAGCCCCCTTGTGGGAAAAAGCCTTCATATTGACCAGTATATGGCAGCCATGTAAGCAGTATCAGGATGATCGAGCAGGGAGTTTATTATTGGAAAATCCGTTGCCCTCATGAGCGTTGTATACCACTGGTGGTGTTCTTGTGAGTCCGTATGTGCATGCGGTGAACAAGGTGCCGTCCTTGCAAGTGACACGCATGCGAGATTCATACTCCTGCGCGTTTGAAGATAGAAGGGGGATCGTCAGAGCACATCCACGACCTTATGTAAGAGGTGCTGGCAGCTGTCTTTTGAGACAAGCATGGGACGTCATACGCCTGGGGCCCCAGACATGCGTGGATGGGTTTTCCCGCTGCATATTACTTACAAGTGGGCAGAATAAAATCTCCCTTACCTACTCTATGTATCCATGCTCATCATATAGCGTTCCCATAACCACCCCCATGGGAGGAGTAACACTCCTTTGGTCAAATCCATTTATTAACCATGAATTTGGAACACATTCATTACGTCTATCCTGCCTTTACAAACCAGCTAATCAACAGTCAATCACCACTTATTCCCTATTGTGACTAAGCCCATCGTAGGATGGTCCGACAGATGTGGTACCACCTCTGCCTTACACCTGGCTTACTGCTACTACCACCTCTTCATTGTAAATACTAACCATGCTGAGGGGTGAGTTCTGCCACATATTTCTTTGTAATAGCTTAAGAACCACTCTAACAATGACACTACTGAAGATGCCAGAAATTATGGTGAAATGCATAGAGTAATGGAGTGAACTATTATTTCAGTCACACTATGGTAATTCATTACTATGGGTAAGATGGACTTTGAGTGCTCTTGACATTACTCTTCTTAATAAATCCTGGAATAAATATTTTGCAATTTTGGTGACCTCTTGGATCAGTTAGATCTTCCCTTCTCTCTGGGCAAAAGCCATGGACCCACGAAGAATCACATTCTTGTCTTCAATAACGAGACTCCTATTTGATCCAGGAAAGTTTGGGGCACCAACTATGTTCTCTGTATATTTTTTATTTACCATAGTGAAACTCTGGTTTGCAATATATTTTTTGGTGCTGTTCTGTCATATTTTTTTTTTCTGTGGTTTACTATTCGGTATAACACTATACCGAGTTTATTGTTTTTGCAAATTGGGCCCAGTATTCTTTATTTTGAACACTTCAAGGTTTGCCATGGTTTTAGTTAAGGGGTACCTGTGAAATGTAATTCCTCAGTCAGTCAACACCACTTGATGTTTCCTTAACATTACATCCCAATTAAATTCCAAAATAAGCTCCCAACCATGCCCCCCCAACCCCAATTGGCACCAGCTTGGAACTGTGGTTAACTTTTTAGTTACCACAGTGGTAACCTATAACTCCCTGCCCTAATCCTCTCGAACTGTAAACTTAAAAGAATCTTCTAAAGCAGGGATGTCAAATTCCGGCCCTCCAGAGGTTTATAGGTTTAAATTCCCATAATTCTTTGAATGTAATTGACAGTCATGGAATCATGGAAGTTTTATTTCAGGAAAATTTTGGCGAGGCCAGAGTATGATAGCCCTGTTCTAAAATCTAGATTGTAAGCTCATCTGTACAGGGTCCACATAGGCGTCTCAATGGGGGTTGGGGGGGCAATTGCCCCCCTAGGTTGTTCCTTGCCCCCCCCCACTCGGGATCAGCATCCAGCTTCCCCCACAGTTTCAGACCCCTGTATCTCTGGTCCCATGTATCCTACATTGCCTATAAAGGTGTCATGTCATTGGAAAGGGTAGAGTATGGTCATTCCAATGATACCCAACATAACCATATTCAGTGTAAGCACAAAATCATAAATAATAAAATTAAAAACATAACAATTTTTTTCACAGGGTGGAAATGGCTCAGCAGAGACTGGGTTAATGGTCAGACTGTATATTACATTGTGTCTTACTCTCATTTTTGCCTTGGTTTAGTTATATATTAAGGGTTAATGGGCAGGCTTTATCCTTCACAGTATACATTTTTTTTCCTTTATTAATGGCATTTTACCAGTTAATGGGTAGGCTACATGCCTCACAGAGTATACAGTTCAAGTTTTCACTTGATTATTGGCATTTTAGGGGTTAATGGGTAGGCTGCATGCCACACTGTTTATTATTTTTATTGTATTTTCCTGCTTTAATGGCATTTTAGGAGCTGTTTTCGAAGTTAGAATCTAAAGGGTCTATTCAGCTTTAGAACATTTGCTTTTTGTCACATTTCGAGGAATCTGTTTTGCCGAAAATACGGTGATTTCCCTATTTAGCGAATGGTCACTGTAATTTGCGAAAATTAGCGTCAATGAAGCAGTTCTCGGATGTCGGCAAAAAACATTGAATTGCAGCAAATAAAATAATGCATTTAACTATCATTGCATCGCATTACTCTGATATTTTGGAATCTTATTTATATATACTTCGGTTTTTTTCAGTGGTACCAGTTAGCGAAAAATATTAGTGCCCTCCCCCCCAGTTTGACTGTGGTGTCTTATGTACCCCCCCCCCCCTATATATTGTTCCTAGACTTGCTACTGAAGGCCCGCCACACCGCTTGTCTCTGGTTTCTAAGTTTGAATATTAATTCCCCTTTCTTTATTGTAAAGTGCTGTGGAAACTGTCGGTGCTATATAAAATATGATGATGATAATCCTCTAACGCAGTGTTTGTAAAGTAGCTATAATGACTGAGCACAATGACAATACCTTATTGCCTGATGCAGGTTGAATTGAAACTACAATTTAGAAGAAGTCTTATGATGTGCAATACTTAATAAATACTCAAATTGCTATTCTGGGTTAAAAAAAAAAATAATAAGATTTTTCTTGGGCAAATTGTGTCCCTACTGAATAGCCCAATCATCATACAACTCCATTAGCCTTCCCTGAAATTCAGTGTAATGAAAGGGGGGAGGGGTGTACCATGGGTTAGACGTGCAGCGATATAAGATGCTGCATGTGTAAATGGCAAATCACATCATAAAGCAAATAAATAAGAATTTTTTAATAGAGTCCCTCAGCGGGAGTAACTGCCTCGCTCTTTAGCGGCTTTTCATGATCAATTCCCTTTCAGTTTCATACAGAACACAAGGACACATCAAGCACAGGTTTTCCTCGCTGATCTTGAAGTAGAGCAGAGAATGGCAGATGTTTTTTTTTTTTACTCTGGGGAGTTTTTCTTTCAGGATAATTAGCTCGGTGTAACTTGCTGCGCCTTTCACACCCAAGGCATTGATATGATATACAAGGAAGGCGCTCCAGCTAAGGTTTCAAAAGGGAGCACTTGATGGGATGCTACACGTCTAGATTAGTGTGTCATCTTTTGGTTCTTTTTAGCATTGCATACTTGATTTATTAGCGATTTGGAGGTGAGTGAATTTTAGGTGAAATGTCAAAACGAAAAGAATAACTAGTTAGAATATTTATCTATATATTATATTTTATAATATTTTTCCCTCACAAGTCTTCAGACAATTACAGTTAACACTTCCAAAAACGACGTATGTGACACTTAAGGATTCTGCTTTATATTCAGATTCCCTACATCACGTATAAGCAACACTTCAGCCCATGCACATATAGTATATATGTATATACAGCCTGAGGAATGCCCACTCATGGGAAAATTTGCTCATATATGATCCAATAAATCTGCACATAAAGGAGCATCCCTGCATAGGCGTCTCTACAGGGGGGCAAGGGAGGGCATTTCCCCCCCCCCTAGGTTATTCCTTGCCCCCCCATGTGCCCCCCCCCCCAAAAATCAGCATCCAGCTTCCCACACTTTTCGGACCGCGATATCTCCTTCCTGTGAATCGTATATGGACATTCTAGGTGTCATTGGAAAGGGCAGATTCTGGCCATATTTGGTGTAAAGTAAAAGTCATAAAACATTAAAAAGAAACGTGCACTTAAATGTAAACATTTTCATAGGGTTGAAATGGCTCAGCAGTGAATTGGTTAATGTTCAGACTATACATTACATTCAGGGTTATCCAAAGAGATTCGAATTGCTTGAGAAAGGTAACCGAACGCTGAAAATCAGGGTTCGGTTACCTTTCCTGACCATTCGGCTATCCAGAGAGCAGGCAATTCGCCAAATCCTGTCGAATTGCCTGAACATACGGTGCCTGTTCGGTCCCTGTTCGAGGGCAGTGAAATCCCCATCAAAAAGCACTGCTTCGGCTATTCAGAGAACACAAACCAGCAGTGAAAGGTTCCCCTAATGCCCTGCCATTCGGTGGTTTAATTCGGCAAATTTATTCAGGAGAATCCCATAGACTTCAATGTTAAAAATATTCCCGTTTTAATTCAATATCTAATAAACCGTTCATTATAAAATTCTGCAGCAAAAAGTCTCTTTATTTATAGATTTTTTAGGATACTTTAAGCATTTTTCTGAATTTTTTAAAAAAAAATTAAAAGTCCGATTTTTTTTTTTTTTTTTTTCAGTTTGCTTATTTTTTTTGTAACAGCCCTCTTTATTATCATTCCCTGGATCTCCTGTGAAAATTTCAGACATTTTCGCTCAGTAGTTTCTTTGCAAACAGCGTTTCTTTTTCCCAGATTCATACAAATGGTTTTTCTAATTTATTCACTGCCTCCTCTACGTCACAGCTGCTTCGGCTCTGTGGGATTCGGCTCCTTTTCGGCTCCTGTTCGGCTCCTCTTCGAAGGTTAATCCAGATGTTTTTGCTTGTTTTCATAGTGCATTCGGTTAGTTTTCGGCAGGTTTTCGGCAGCTTTTCCCTGCAATTCGGGGACCCTGTGGTGTTTGCTGAATACACCGCAGGGTCACCGAAATGCAATCGGCAAAAGGAACCGAATTGAAGAGAACGAAAAGTCACCGAACGTGCGGTGACTTTTCGAATCTCTTTGGATAACCCTGATTGTGTATTACGTTCGTTTTTGCCTTGGTTTAGTTGTATATTAAGGGTTAATGGGTAGGCTTCATCCCTCACAGTATACATTTTCTTTTTTCCTTGATTAATAGCATTTTAGGGGTTAATGTGTTGACTACATGCCTCACAGTGTATTCATTTCATGTTTTCCCTTGATTAATGGGATTTTAGGGGGTAGCTAAATGCCACATTGTTTATTCATTTTATTGTATTTCCCTGGGTTTATGGAATTTTAGGGGTGATAATGGAAGTTAGAATCTAAAGGGTCTAATGATCTTTAGATCCTCTGCTTTTCGTCACATTTCGGGAATTTATTTTGCCGAAAATAAGGTGAATTCCCTATTTAGCGAATGGTCACTGTAATTTGCTAAAAGTGGAGTCACTGAAGCAGCTATCATACATTCAGCGAAAACTGCCGAATTGCAGCAAATAAAATATTTAATTTAAGTATCAGGTTAGTACAACAAAAAGGCATCATTACATCACATTACTCCGGGGTTTTGCAATATTATTTATATATACTTATTTAGGGCACTATTACCTGGTGTGAGTTAACCCTTGCGTCCGCATGGTTTTGCGTTAGCGCCAGGTTAATTGAATCTAGCGCCTGACCAACAGATCATTTGCCTCCCGCTACAAATGGGAAAAATCACTTAGCGCGTTGCTATTAGCGATTTGTACCGTGAGCTTACTGTACTTTCCGCGTCCTATACTTAACACGGGGAGCACTAGAGATCACTAGCGCTTTTGCAGCTAACATATCACTTGGTGCCGGCACTAATTGCAACACTTTACCTACTGCTGAACCCTGGTGCTAACTCCAAAAAGACAGAAAAAACAGGTCCTCGCCCAAAATTAACAGGCTATTAACAGGCAATTGAAAGGAATTCAGCACAGGTGTTCTCATGGCCCCATACACCATAGTAATGGATCTGGTCAGCAATGTCGTTGCTGTTGCAGTAGGCTCTATTATAAATGTATTCTTTATCCACATATATCCTAATTCTAATATATTGCCTAATTTTTAAACATTTTATGCTGGGGGTTATTCATAGTATGGAAGCGGTTGATTATTAGGGTGACCGTGTGGACAATGTTTAAAGGGACACATGAATAAGTCTTGCCCTGAAACATGTATTCTTTATATGCTGCAGCAGGAAAATTTGTGTGGCTCACCTGGCCTTCATTTTGGATCTATTAAATGCAGTGTAATGATTCTACATGCTGTCGGGTGGCATTTATCATGCAATGCCCATCAGCCTTAAAATGTGTGCATCAAAACATGGTTGATACGAACACTGTGGAGGATTTTAATAATGCAGGGGTGAGAGGTTATTCACTGGATGTGTTCATATTCAAGCTTGTGAGGACAGGGGATAGGTATGGCCCGGCACACAAGCACATTAGTTTCCCTAGCGTGTGCTAAACGACCTTGTTTATGGACCACCGCGGACAAGGTGCTATGTTAGTAGGTCGTCAGGCACTACGTTTTAGCGACTCGTGTTAAATTTTTCATTTAGTGATGGTGTTTTAGTTCACACCAGGTGATAGGGCCATTAGTTTTATTCAGTGGTATGATTTAGCAGTGAAAATTATTAGTGCCCCCCCCCAGTTTTGACTGCGGTATCCTATGTGCCCCCCCCCCCTAAATATTGTTCCTAGAGTCGCCACTGCATCTCTGAGTGCCGTGCACATAATTTTTTGGAAATGCTATGCTGTGAAGTTGGGCTACTTCATGTACATGAGCACCTGGGTGGCCGCAGACATGCCTTTCTTTTCTGTTGTGCAGATTGCTACAATATTTTACTTGTACAATGCTTGTGTATGGTGCAAAATGTTGATTGGAATGTAATGACACAATGAGTTCTGTGTAATAGGGCAGTTTCAAAATGAGAGTGTAATAGAGGAGTGGTACTATTGGGGATCATATAATTAACCTCCCTGGCGGTATTCCCGAGTGTGACTCGGGGTTAAATTTCACTACCACGAACGGTAACCCCAGAGCCACACTCGGGCTGGATGTTTACTCACCTCCTCCTGGCTCCCTCGCTGTCCCCGCAGTGTGATCGCAGCCAGCTGCTTCCTGGATGGCTCCCTGCGAGTCACATGATTGAGAGGGGCGGGACCGCAGCAAATTTCATTCACAAAACTCACTGAATACAAATGGAAATGTTTATGAATGGCCACTAGGAGGCAGTACAGGATAAGAAATAGACCATACATCGTCTCACCCTTGTTCTCAGACAGATTTCAGTGTTTTTTGTTGTATTTTATTTAATATCATTTATTTGCATTATTTTGGATAATTATTTTTGGGATAATAAATTATTATTTCGTGTTTCAAACTTTATCGGACTCCGTGTATTTACTATTTTTTTTAAAATTAATTAATTAATTTATAAAGGATTTTACCAGTAAGAACTCTTGATTGCACGGATTTCAGTGCGTGATTCCTAATTATTAGAGGCTATGTACAAAAACACGTTTCCTTTAAAAAAAAATTATACGCTTTTAGACACAAAATTTTGAAAAAATTAGACCGCCAGGGAGGTTAAATAGAATGACTACTTTAAGTGGTGATGGTGACTTGAGTAGGTCCTACCTGTCCCTGGCTGCTGTGACCGTCTTTAAACCAGAGGTTTCCACCCTCAACAATGTGTATTGGTGGCCACTGGGCTGACTTCCAGGGCTAGGAATAATTTAAGCAGGGGTCATCTAGTAATACCGACAGATTCCATAATGCTTTCGGGCATCGCCCAGTGGGAGGTGTGTCCACGTCGCCTACCATATATAATGACAGGCACTTCTAGTCCACATTTCAGTGACGTGCAGTACTTACCTCTGTGAATTCCATAATATAGTGGAAACCATCCATTCCATCCATGACTACATTGCTCCTCAGGAAGGGAACCTCCCCCAACTTTCTCAGAAACTGGTACTTTTGGAATTGATTTACAGCTTGGACCTTCCTGATCCCAGGGTAGGGCCTATTGGGTTGTGGCTCCTTAGTAGGAACCCTTGGGAGCCTGAAAGCCCCTTACCTAGTTCACTTAAAAGACCCCATCGTAGGTGGTACCAATGAGCTTCTCCCACTTCACCGCCCGGGCCCTTTTTCTCTTCTTCTTCATCCCTAGCCCCATTTATTCTTCTTCACATCTTTCTCCTTTAAACCTGACCTTTTCTTTTACTTTTTGAAACCAGGCATGTACTGGCCATAGGAACTACAGGGAGATTCCCAGTGAGCCAATGACTCAGTGGGCCGGTGTAAATGCTGGTTCACCGCACGGATCGCACTGCCCTTAATAGGTGAGGTGAGAATTTCCTCACCATCTGTAAAACTGAACAGTCTACCACAGTCTCTTATTGGGACCACTGTGCCTGTGAGACCCGCTGCGCATCCACCTCACCTTAAGACATTGTGCACACTCAACCTCAGCCCCGCTGCTTTTCTTTACCCAATCGCTCTGCAGCAACTCTGTAGAGCAATTGGTTGAGTGATCCAGTTGGTTTATACACTATTTTTGTGTGTTTGCTTAACCCCTTAGTTACCGCGGACGTACCATGTACGTCATGGCCGCGGGTCTCTTTTAGACCCGCTGACGTACATGGTACATCCTGCGGTCTTTTGAGCGCTGGAAGCGATCGGATCGCTTCCAGCAGCTCAAACGCCATTGCAGGCTGCCTGGGAGTCCAATGGCGGTTAGAAGTGCCGAGGCACCTTGTGATCGCTCCCCGGGAGCGATCAACATCCGGTTTCACCGGAGAGGTGCCCGGCACTTCTAGAGAGCGCTGGAAGCGATCGGATCGCTTCCAGCAGCTCCAGGGCCATTGCATGCTGCCTGGGAGTCCAGGCATCCATGCAATGGCGGTTAGAAGTGCCGGGGCACCTTGTGATCGCTCCCCGGGAGCAATCAACATCCGGTTTCGCCGGACAGGTGCCCCGCACTTCTACAGAGCGCTGGAAGCGATCGGTATCGCTTCCAGCTGCTCTGAGTATATTGCAGGGATTCCTCGACATCGAGGCATCCTTGCAATAGGGTTACCTGCCGCCGGTCCGTCTGTGATCGCTCCCCCCGAGCGATCACTTCCGGTAGCGGCAGGAAGTACTGAGTGCCACGAGGTGCAATGGCAGCGTGCAATGGCCCTGGAGCTGCTGGAAGCGATCCGATCGCTTCCAGCGCTCTCTAGAAGTGCCGGGCACCTCTCCGGTGAAACCGGATGTTGATCGCTCCCGGGGAGCGATCACAAGGTGCCCCGGCACTTCTAACCGCCATTGCATGGATGCCTGGACTCCCAGGCAGCCTGCAATGGCGTTTGAGCTGCTGGAAGCGATCAAAAGACCGCAGGACGTACCATGTACGTCAGCGGGTCTAAAAGAGACCCGCGGCCATGACGTACATGGTACGTCCGCGGTCACTAAGGGGTTAAGCAAACACACAAAAATAGTGTATAAACCAACTGGATCACTCAACCAATCGCTCTCAGTACAAAAAAGATCACATGAGTGATCTGGTGCTCTGCTGGGTGCCTCGAGGGATCAAGGCACCCAGCAGACTAAAAAAAGTGTAAAAAAAGTGTAAAAAAATAAATAAATAAAAATGAATAAAATAAAATAAAAGTGACAGCCAAGATGGCGCTGCCCTTCTAAGGGCAGGGTCATCTTGGGGCTGTGTGGGATGTTCCTAGCCTGCCTCATCAGAGAGGCAGGCTAGCAACATCCAATCAGAAGTAAGAAAAAATCTAAATAAAATTTCTAATTTGTCAGGTCACTATTTTGTAAATATTGGCTCTTACCTCTGTGATTCTCCCTCCCTCTCCTCACTTGTGTTTTGGTGAGCGAGAGAGAGAGATCAGATTTGACAGGTTAGAGATTTTAGGTAGATTTAGTGAGATTAGAAAAATTTAGGCAGATTTAGAGAGATTTTAGGGAGATTTAGAAGAATTGAGGCAGGTTTAGAGGGATTTAGAGAGATTTAGGTGTTTATTTGTATTTTCTTGTGAAACCCAACGGTTCTTCTAAGAACCAACAATCCGCTTATATATATAATAATTATAAAATTTTATAATCTATTCTATATAATGTCTGAGAGGGTGTACAGCGCCGAGGAGGCATATGCCATCCTGGCGTCAGAGTCTGAGGCATCTGCGTCAGACTCAGACCCTGATTTTGACCCCGCTAACTGCTCAGAGACAACGCTAGATACATTATCTATGCTGGCTGATGTATCTAGTGATGTTTCTGATGCAGATCCTGGGCCACCACCTGCCAGCAGGAGACGCACAGCTCCAGCTGAGGAGTGGGTAGTGCCTCATCGCCAGAGGCCAGATATCCCTCCTTTCACGGCAAATCCTGGCATCAATATTGATGTTGCAGGATTTACCGCCACACAGTTTTTGCAGGTGTTTATGGGGGATGATTTGTTGGGCCACATCGTGGCCCAATCAAATCTGTATGCCCATCAGCATTGTGCTGCGAAGCCAGACTCCTACTTGGCAAGGCAGCAATGGACCCCGCTAGATGTGCCAGAATTTCTGAAATTCTGGGCACTTACTATGCTGATGGGCATCATAACGAAGCCCTCAATTCGCTCCTACTGGAGCAGTAGCCCCATCTGCTCTACCCCCATTTACCCCAATCAATGTCACGTAGAAGGTATGAAAACATTTTGCGTTTCATGCACTTCAGTGACAACAGCCTGTGCCCTCCTAGAGAGCATCCCCAGTTTGATAGGCTGTATAAAATCCGCCCCCTGATTACCCACTTCGCCGCCAGGTTTGCAGAGGCTTATACACCTGGAAGGAATATCTGCGTGGATGAATCCCTAATGAAATACAAGGGAAGGCTGGGATTCAAGCAGTATATTCCTTCCAAACGCTCCAGGTATGGAGTGAAGGTGTATAAGCTCTGTGACAGTGAGAGTGGGTATACTCAGGCCTTCCGGGTGTACGAGGGAAAGGATAGTAGCCTTGACCCTCCAGGTTGCCCAGAACACATGGGAACCAGTGGCAAGATTGTGTGGGACCTACTTTTTCCCCTGATGAACAAAGGGTACCACTTGTATGTTGATAATTTTTATACGAGTGTCCCTTTGTTCAAGCTGCTGTATTGTTTTGATACAGCAGCATGGGGTACTGTTCGCAAGAACCGCGTAGGTTTCCCAGCACAGCTTGTCCGCACCCGGTTAAAAAGGGGGGAGACCTCAGCTCTGCGCCAGAGGAGCTGTTGGCGGTCAAGTACAGAGACAAGAAGGATGTATACCTTCTATCCACCATCCACACTGAGAGGTCTGTGGAGGTCTCTGTACGTGGCAGAGCTGAGCGCATCAGGAAGCCAGTGTGCATCAAAGACTATAACCGGCATATGGGTGGGGTTGATCTGGCAGATCAGCTGCTCCAGCCCTACCAGATTATGCGGAAGTCAAGGGCCTGGTACAAAAAGGTTGCAATTTACCTGATACAAATTGCAACCCCTATTTAGGGAGGCCTACCACCCAACTCACTGACGCAACCATCAATCACTCTCACCTTACAGTCCTCTCCTCCTGTTTCCAACCCCAACCCTCCCAGATTGTGAGTTCCTACGGGAATAGGGCCCTCATCTCCTCCTGTACTGTTTGTCAAATGTTGTTCAATGTATTGTAACCCTGTCTATACTGTGCTTATTGTACAGCGCTGCGGAATATGCTGGCGCTTTATAAATAAAGAATAATAATAATAATAATAATAACCCACAATGCCTTTTTGCTCTGCAAAAAGGCAAACCCCGGAGTGACGCTGTCCTTTTTCGGGGTTTTTGTACCAGGATGCACATGCTCCCCGGGCGGTGATGGGGGACAGAGTTGGGGCTACACATTTTATTTATAAAATACCCCCTACTGAGGGCAAACAGAAACCCCAAAAAAGATGCAGGGTGTGTTTCAAGAGGGGGCAGAGGAGAGACACAATCTTTTACTGCCCAGAATGCCCTGGACAACCCAGTCTGTGTCTTGGGGACTGTTTCAAGATATATCACACTGTGTGTGATCTGTGATTTTTTTTTTCCTTTCTATTTTTTTTTTACACTCTAGTTTCTTTCTATTTTTCTTTTACTGCACCAGACTTTTACATTTTATTCCTACATTTTTATGTTCTACAATTGGTGCTGTATTTTGCCAAAATCTTGGCACACCTATGCATGGGGGGCATGAGTGTACTCAGGAGACCTTGCAGAAAACAACCTGGAGAGTTTTCATGCAGTAACAAACAACAGTGTCTCCTAAATCACAGTCCAAATCTAATGTGGGCGTAAAAATCTGAAAATTGAAAAATTACCGCCACACACCTTCTCAAATGTTTTGGGCTAAAACCGTTGCATCCATTGCATCAAAGCACTCCATATGCAATACCTTGGGGTGTCAACATAACAAATATAAACAATTTTCTGGCAATAATTCAAACTGGGGTATGCGGTAGACCCAAAACCAAAGATAGGCCTAGCTGAAGAAATAATCTCAATTTCAACTCCAATGACAGTCATAAAAATTGTATTTGAACCTTCCCAAAATCCTGGCAAACCTATGCATGGGGGGCATGGGTGTACTCAGGAGACCTTGCAGAAAACAACCTGGAGAGTTTTCATGCAGTAACAAACAACAGTGTCTCCTAAATCACAGTCCAAAACTGATGTGGGTGTGTGAAAATGAAAAATGACCACCAAACAGTATCCAATTTGTTTGGAGCAAACGGTTGCATCCATGGCATAAAAACACTCCATTTACAATACTTTGGGGTGTTAGCTTACCAAATATATGCACGTTCATAAAATTGGGGTATGTAAAAGGCCCCTAAAAAGAAGATAAGCAAAGAAGATACTGTATGTCAAATTAGAAAATTGACAAGCACATGTCAAAAGATTGGCGTAGCACCCCAAAAACAACAGAACAAATCTATATATGGGTGGTATCACTTTACTCAGAAGATGTTGCTGAACATATTTTGGGGTGTTTTTTGGCAGTAACCCATAACTGGATTTGACAATTCATGCTTAAAGTACAATGTGTGTGAAAAAATAAGACAAAAAGTGACTACCTGAAAGTTTGACATAGAGCTAGTGCATGGAAAGTGTTAAAATACAACTCTTTGAAGCACCCTAGGGTGTGCCCTTTCTAAAAATATATGTTTTGATGGGGGTAAATTACTTTGGCCGGCTTCAAAAATGTCCCAAATAGGACATGGGTGCATGATGACGAAATGTGAAAATTCCAAGTTGGAAAACTGAAATGCGCACCCCCCAAATAAGGCCTATTAGCCCCCAAATGACCCGACATACCTATACATGGGTGGTATCAATTTACTCAGAAGATGTTGCTGAACATATTTTGGGGTGTTTTTTGGCAGTAACCCATAACTGGATTTGACAATTCATGCCTAAAGTACAATGTGTGTGAAAAAATAACACAAAAAGTGACTACCTGAAAGTTTGACATAGAGCTAGTGCATGGAAAGTGTTAAAATACAACTCTTTGAAGCACCCTAGGGTGTGCCCTTTCTAAAAATATATGGTTTGATGGGGGTAAATTACTTTGGCCGGCTTCAAAAATGTCCCAAATAGGACATGGGTGCATGATGACGAAATGTGAAAATTCCAAGTTGGAAAACTGAAATGCGCACCCCCCAAATAAGGCCTATTAGCCCCCAAATGACCCGACATACCTATACATGGGTGGTATCAATTTACTCAGAAGATGTTGCTGAACATATTTTGGGGTGTTTTTTGGCAGTAAACCTTAAAGTTCACAGTACATGTATTCTTAAATTGCGTTCAAAAAAAATAAATCACCAAAACATTTTTTTTCTCAAACTTTGGCATAGATTTGTGGTAAAATGGTTTGCATGGAAAGAGTCAAAATACCCCAAGTTTAATACCTTGGTTTGTGTACTTTAAAAAAATATGTATATGTGGAGGGTTATTCAGGAATTAGTGACAGATATCAGTGTTACAATGTCACTATCACTAGTTTTGAAAATAAACTCTTTGGAAATGGCAAAGTGCTACTTGCACTTATTGTTGCATAAAATAAGGAAAAAAGCGAGGAATATGTAAACATTGGGTATTGCTAAACTCAGAACTAAATTTAGAAACTACAAAGGAATTACATTTTTTTGACGGTTGTTGATACATAAGAAATTTTGGGGGTCAAAGTTCGAAAAAGTGGTGTTTTTTCAATTTTTTTGTAATATTTCACAATATTTTTTATAGTAAATTATATGAAATGATGAAAAAAATGGTATCTTTATAAAGTCCATTTAATGACGAGAAAAACAGTGTAAAATATGTGTGGGTTACATAAACGAGTAAGAGGAAAATTTGACGTAAACACTAACAGCGCAGAAACGTAAAAACAGCAGCGGTCACTAAAGGACGGATTTGTGTAAAACCGCCCGGTCACTAAGGGGTTAAGTATAAAGTGGGCCGGTCTGGATGAAGTCCAGGGCAGATTTTTTGTCCCAGTCCAGCCCTGTTTGAAACTGTAGTGTCACTCATGCTACTTGGGATGTTGTCTCAAAGTCAATACTTCTAAAACACTAAGATCAAATAAACCCATAATTTTAATAAAACCATATGTAACAATGTGAGCTCAGCATCACTAAGATCATACCAATGTTCTATATATTTTTTTTTTTAATATATCATATAATAGGTTTGCTTCACTTATGCGGGGCATCTCTTTATTGCATTTCCTCTGTTTTGTATTGGTTAATAAGTTTTGGAAAAACGGAATAAACTTTCATTATAACAAAAAAGAACAGGATCCTGCACTTGTGTCAATTGTTGTATGCCTTAGATCAGAAAACGATCTTGTGTTTGACCATTGTATCCTCAGTATTTGAAATGTATTCAAGCATTTGCCTACTTTCAAAATACAAGAATTGCAACGAATGGTATACAAATTCCAGGTTGTTTTTCCAACCTTAAGACTAGTAAACCCTCATGGGAGCTTTTTCTGTACAAGAGCTTTGGGAACTATATTTTGGCCATTCCAATTAATGTCCGTGCTATTTGAGGTGCTTATCAATCATGCCTAATATCTATGGATTAGGAAATTCCATGACTCCTCTTCAGGTTGCATGCATTTCATAACATCCTTCATTACAATTTATTTTTATGCTCCTAGAATCAAGCGTCTAGTCATACTCCCTACTATATCCTCTCCAGTTTGGACATCCATCACAGGTCATTTACGCTATCATTATATGTCATCTCCTTTACACTACCTTCATCTCATAACTGTCAAAAATACGAATGACCTGTCTTAAAATGAGTAATTTTATGCATCCGTACAGACTTTCCCTTTCACGACTCGTATTATCTCGGTAAATTATTTTTTTTACTTTTAAGTAGAAGCATATCTCGTGTGGAATTGAACAATAAGCATTGTTTCGTTCACAGTAGCAGAGTTGAGACGAGATTGAATTTGTTCTTCACGTTATCGGTTCCGAAGGCTTCCTAAGAGCCTGATATCTTAGTGCAGCACTGTAATTGATCTCCGTCTCTCACTCTACTAGACAAGATAATCACTGCAGTTCGGCTGATGGTTTGATTACAAGAAAACCCTTTTCTTGTGTATTTAGACTACTAAAGGTCACTCTATTCTCAATGGGATTTGAAAGTGTTTTCTTAAAACTGTAGCCAATGTAGTAGCACTTCAAAAAAATTGAATGTGTAGAATGTTTCTAAAATGCGTTGCCTTGCCAAATTTCATCTATAAGAGTAGGCACTACATGCTCTTATCCAAATACGTTCCAGGCAAAGTTTGTGGTTTATGTATTTCAGCCCATTGTTGTCTTACTAGTGTGTGTGTTGCAATAATTATTTTCTAAAATCGCTACTTCTTTAATCTCTTTGTGATGAGAGTGACTCTGAACTGAGGGTACCTTGACATTACTGTTGGGGGGTGTGGGATTGTGGGTTCTGGGGGGTCTGACACATCATTTTATTCCCCAACCCTCTCCTATGTCCAAGTCACCCTGTGTCTATAAGGGTACATGGTGTTTCTGTTGTGTGAATATTGTTATAGTCTATGCTTATGTTACTGTATTTCTGATATTCTTACTATGTGTGTCATTGCAGCCCTTTACACCCCCACCTAGAATATGTTCACATCTGTTTAGTGACTATTGTATCAGTCTATTGTGTGCTTGTGCAATGTCTTATCTGTTATCCAAGGTATTCAAACAGTCTGCTGTTCAGGCTGTGATTACGCGTTACACTTTTGTTTCATGTCTGGAGATTAATATGGGATATGGCTGTCACCACGAGTGTGTCATGTTCCATAGATCTCCAGGCCCCTCATTGTAGTGCGTATATATATATATATATATATAAGGGCTGATAATGATTACAATTTTTGTGTTCAATTAATCGATTTTTTTTAATCGATTAATTATAACGCACATACAGATCCAACTACTTTTAGCTGACCTGCATGCATTGCAACTCTGCATTAGTCAGTGGTAAATGTGGTATACACTATATACAATCACCCAACACTAGTTAGTTTCAACAATCCATGACTTTACTTCACAGTTCACACAAATACGTCTTAAATTCAAACTGTAGCACCGACGTAAGTTATTATATTGCCCCAGCTCACACATGGGTATATTTGCCCCAGCTCACGCATGGATATATTTGCCCCAGCTCACGCATGGATATATTTGCCCCCAGCTCACGCATGGATATATTTGCCCCAGCTCACACATGAATATATTTGCCCCCAGGTCATACATGGATATATTTGCCCCCAGCTCAAGCATGGATATATTTGCCCCCCAGCTCAAGCATGGATATATTTGCCCCCAGCTCACGCATGGATATTATTTGCCCCCAGCTCACGCATGGATATATTTACCCCCGGCTCACGCATGGATATATTTGCCCCCAGCTCCCGTATGGATATATTTGCCCCCAGCTCTCACCTCCTGCCGTCGCTTGCTTTGCGCCGCGTGCTTTTTTTCCTACGAGCGTTCCGCCGGCTTGAAGCTTGGCCGCTCGCCTGGGGGAACCACCTGACCAGTCGCGTTCTCGCAAGAACCCAGAGTTCACGTGAACACCGCGATCTCGCAAGAACGCGGCTGGTCAGGTGGTTCCCCCAGGCGAGGCCAAGCTTTATGCCGGCGGACACTCGTAGGGAGCAAAGCACACGGCGGTCGATAAATATATTTTAATCGACCAAAGAAATGAAAGATTAATCGATGAATTAATCATTAATTTCCACAGCCCTAATATATTTAGCTCATATGTTTCATTAAAGTGGTCAGTTCCTGTCTGTTCTACCCCAACTTGCTGAGTGCTGCCTCATTTCAGGGGAATGCTATCACTGCTCTTTCATTGTACCTGTCCTTCAGCTAAGGGCTGGAGAATGCACGAAAGACTGCTGGTGGGAGAACGGGTGTCCGACAAGGGAGCGTCATTAATACATATGGCCCACTTGTGGTGCTGAGATCTGATACTCCCTCCCATAAGGGAACCTTTACTAATCTGTTTTCTACGTGATTGTGCAAGATGTGCACAAACTGTGGAAATCTTAAAGGAGCTCTCTGAGGGGGGTACCTCTGCTTTTTTTCCCAAAAAATAACTGTGCAGATGCTGCTGACAGCATCTGCCCAATTATTTGTTTTTGTCATATTTATTTAACTCAGGTGTCAATACACACTTTTTCTCCCTCGACGCTGGGCTGCTCCTCCTCTTCAGCTCAGGGCTTCCAAAATGCGGAAGTCCCCAGAACTTCTAGCTCAATTTGTGTAGTGTATGTATCTTATGTTCGTATGCTACACAAATTGCATTGCTTGCGTACTTTTGCATGCAAGTTACGTGAACACCTGTGCAGAAATATGGATTGGTGCCGCACATACGCACAAAGCACCAGTCTTTGGCTGCTTTCTCCTAGAAAAGTCCACTCAGCTTGTATTAAAGGCAGGGTTCAACGATATCAGCACACTTTGGGCCCTATTACATTCTCAACGCAAAAACGCTCGCGCAGTGCATTTTTTTTTGCGCACAGCATTATGTGTTATCGCGCGAAAATTAACGGTGGTATTACAATCCTCACGCATTTGGTCATCCGTCAGAAAATAACGTTTGTAAAAGTGACGCGCACAAAGTACGTTTGCACGCAGAAATCAGTAACCGCAATGTAATTTTTGACGCGAGTCCGTCATTTTTTGACGCGAGATTGTCATTTTTTTGACGCGAGATTGTCATTTTTTTAACGCGAGTCCGTCATTTTTGTGCAGACTGCGCACAACAGAAGTACGTTTTGACGGAAGACAAGGTCATTTTTGACAGATCTAGTAAAAAAACGTGCGCATCGACGTTCTCCGTTTTGAATCCGCAGTTTGGTATGGTCAGGTTGTTACAATTTGCCATTACCACCAGCTTTTCAAAGAAGTTAAAATTATGCGCGCAAACGTTGTCCGTTAAATTTTGCGCTAAGATTGTAATACCATGCGCGCACCAGCGCACAAACGCATTTGCGCTCACAATGTTAAGTATAGGATGCGCACAGTTCATCTCGCTCGCGCAGGTTCATCTGCGTTAAACGTTAATGCACATTTTTTGCGCAACTGTTGTAAT
Organism: Leptobrachium leishanense; assembly: GCA_009667805.1. Classification (NCBI taxonomy): domain Eukaryota; kingdom Metazoa; phylum Chordata; class Amphibia; order Anura; family Megophryidae; genus Leptobrachium; species Leptobrachium leishanense. The sequence continues at coordinate 283,143,416 of CM019066.1, forward strand.
ACGACGTTCAGCGCAAAGGGTTTTGCCCCTTGCGTTTTTGCGCACGCGCAAAATTGTGCGCAAAGAATGTAATAGGGCCCCTCTGTGTGCTCACATAATCCGGAGTTAGTTCCTGGCAGACTGCTCTTCACACAGTGATACCAGCCCATGGGGGGGGGGCTCCACATAGCCTGACCACTTTAATAAGCTAAAAGTGATCAGGGTGCATACTGTCCCTTTAGGTCTTTTATGTGGGTTGTTACTTAGCCTGCTAAACATTGTTCATCAGGTTGGTCTCCCCAACTTTCTAATTGGCTAAATTTATGACTTTTATAAAGTTAACCCTTTCACTATCAAGTGGGTTTCCAAAAACACACTGCCAGGAATCAGTGGATGTTTATTGTAAAATCATTTTAATTATAGTATACAGTAAGAAATACAGTATTTTTTAATTTTCCCAGTGTATTTCTTACTGTAGTAACCTAGTTGGTCAGGCAAATATCTACTGGCCAAATGGAGTTATTACGCCACTACAGCTCGTAGCTCCGTGTTATATCAGTTGGGAAAGGTCTATTAGACACTTTACTGCTTGATTTGAAACCGTTTTAGTACCTTGGACATCATGCTCAGGGTGCTAAAATTTTAGAGGCATGTTCTGAAGCCCAAAAGCAAGCGAAATTCATCTGCAACAAGCAAATATCCTTTGCTTTTGTTCTGCTTAGCTGCTGATCGACATAAACTTGGTAAGAGGCACCTATGGGAATGCAGTCTCTCCTTGTCTTGTGCTTCATTTAAAGTGCTCTACACCACACAAGAAGGGCAGTGCCACCCTCTATTTGGCGTAGGTGCTTCACCCCAAAGCCAGGGTTTACGTAGGCTCTTTAGAGTGTGAGTCTCTCTCTTTCGTTTACTGATTGGGAGCATTAGTTTCTTCTTGGGTTACACGATTGGTTTTGTGTCTTTGTCCCCTATTTTTTGTCTTTGAGATACATCGAGAGAAACGAGGAGGAGTGTATCGCTGCTGACTCTCACTGCATTTTATTGTCTGTTCTCTAGGGTAGAATTTTGTATTTTTGTAGAATATTTAAGACTTCTTTCAAATGTGTCTGCTTTACCATTATAAGACAGGTCCCATCTTGGGAGAGGAGGTCACAGTTGATTTTAGATTATCATCTTTTGTGCTTTTCTAAGAAACATTGGGCTATGGATGCTGTTCGCATAGTTCTTATAAATAAGATGTCTTGGCTATTGGCTGTGGCCTTGTTTCAGGAGACATCTGACAGATGGGAAATGAACAATTTGAAAACAGTATTGGGTCTGACTGAGAAATGTAAGCTACATCTTGGTCAATTTCTGGCACTGGTAGAATACGAAGACCATTCAGAAATATTACATTTACTCTAACAGAGGCTTTGTGCACATCCGAAGAAAGAGCGAGAGGGTTGAAGGGAGATTTACTTTTTTGCAGTTCCAGAGGCTCCACATGTAGTGTGCACTGCTTGAGCTGAGGGCTGGGTGTTAGGCGAATGTCAGACGAACGCATTTTGAGAGCACTCTGCGTGCGTGCATAACAGACATACGTACTGATGGAAGATACTGTAGACACCACACAGTGGGGTTTTTTTACGTAGAAAAAAGGGAAATATGGAAAACAAAATTAATTTGGAAAAGGATATAAAAAGCCATTTTGTGGAGGGTGGCGTTTGATCCAAGATGGATGCAGGAGAAGCTTTTTTGTTTCTTGCAATGGCATACCTGTATCTGATGGGAAAAAAAAGGAAAAGGAGGTGGGTTCATCCCATCAATTCTGGCAGATACACCCATGGGCACTTCGTGAGTCAACGTGATGGACGTCGCAAAGGCGCTACATCTGACGTTGCTTCATCACGCGCACAGGACACGTGCGGTGCACTCTGGTCGTCTGTCATAGCACTTTTATGTCGAGGCCTCAATGGCATCCGTTGCCACATGTGTGGTGTGTGCACACTTTGGTGCGCACGTACTTCATGTGTTGGTCTCTATAGATCACAAGTCAATGCTACGACGGACGTTAGACAGTGCGACGACACGGACGTGAGGACTGCGTTCGTCTGACGCTAGTCTTAGAGGTAGATTTGTTGTCTCATTGTCCCAGAGATGCTGAGTGTAGTGTGCACTACCTGAGCTGGGGGAAAGAAGATTGAAGGAATATTTGTGTCATGTTCTCCTGATGCACGAAGCTTCAGGAGAGGTAAAGGCTCTAAGAACGCAGACAACACATCTGCTATATTATTAAATCTTCTAAAAAGGTAAAATATGTTATCCTTTAACTGTTCAAGTTTTGAATGTGAGTGCAATTAAATGTGTGTTAGAATATATTTGTGGTTGAAGTGAGAACATACAGTATCTTAAGTTCAGTCTTTGGTATGGCATTCATTATTACATAAAATATTCAATGGTTTGCAGGGCCGCCATCAGGGCATTATGCCCCATGCTGCCGTAAGGGGCCCTGTCCCGGGCCCCGTCGTGAGCGGCGTCGCCCTTTTACAGCTCCGGTATCAGACTCGAGGAGTCCGAATCCGGAGCTGTGTCTCTGCTGCAGGAGCCGGAGGAGACACTGGGTCTCCTCCGGCTCCTGGCAGCTTCAATGGCTGGCTGGGCGGGGCCAAGCAGCGTGTGGGGGGCCTCCCAAGCACGTTGCTTTGGCTCCGCCCCCTCCACTCAGTGAAGCTGCGCGCCTGAGACGGAGGGCCCGGGCTGAAGACAAGAAGAATAGAAGATAGAAGAAAAGAAGAGCTGAAGGAAGGAAGACAGCGGAGTGGTGAGCCAGGGCCCGGCCCAGACCCCAAGGCCCAGGGCCCAGACCCCAATGCCCAGACCCATGGCCCATTCCCCAAAGTCGAGACCCAGGGCCCAGACCCCAATGCCCAGACCCAGGGTCCAGACCCATGGCCCATTCCCCAAAGCCCAGGGCCCAGACCCCCAAGGCCCAGACCCCAGGGGCCAGGGCCAAGACCCAGGGACCAGACCCCCAGGGCCCAGGCCAGACCCAGGGTCCAGACCCCAGGGACCAGGCCCAGCCTAGACCCCAGGGACCAGGCCCCAAGGTCCAGCCCCAGGGACCACACCCCAGGCCACACTCGGGGCCCAGTCCCCAGGGACCACACCCCAAGGCCCAGTCCCAGGGACCAGAGCCCAGACCCAGGGACCAGGCCCAGCCCAGACCCAGGGACCAGACCCAGACCCAAAGGCCATCATATACAGCCCGTTACTGTGAGATTTATTGCTGTGGATTCTGTGATACGTTCATACAAACCACACATTGCTGTGAGTTTTATTGCTGTGGATTCTGTGATACACTCATACACACCGCACATTACTGGGAGTCTTATTGCTGTGGTGCTACGTTATGTCCTTTTTTTTTTTTTTTTTTGAAGGGGGAGAAAAGCTGTTAGAGGTTGAGGGAGTGCCGGGGGGGCTCATCGTGAGGTTTAGTAAGGGGCCCCATCATTTCTGATGGCTGCCTTGATGGTTTGAAAAAGAAAACATAAACACCACTGCTCTCACGAAATCTATTGCACTGAAATGCAAAGGTCTTATGTTGATTGTATGCACAGTACATACAATATATATATATCTCATGCACACCCAAGAGGACCTTAAAAAAACTGTAATTGGGAAAAAATGCCTCCAGTGTGGTTGATATGCTCCAGTTTAAGGCTAGGGTCAGACGACGCGCATTTTCGTGCGTGATTTTTTGACTGATCGTCAATAAAACACTTTTTGCATCTGGACGTTATGTTGGCTGGACATTAGCAGCGTCTGACATCTCCTAATCACGCACACGCCGCTTTGCCGCTGCAGCGCACTCTGTTCGTCAGTACTAGCGGTTCTCGAAAAAATGCATTCATTTTCCACTTGCGTTGCGCGGCCGGACTTTCGTGCGGCTGTACTTCATATATTGGCCGTCATTTGCTGCTACTGCGGCCGTGACCAAGTACGCCTAAACGCACGTTAAAAATGCGTTAGTCTGACCCCAGCCTTAATGCAGATGATAGTCGGTGCTCTTTTGGTAGAGAGAATAATTACAATATACCTATCACTTTCTACTGCTATTCCACAGTGGATATTCCTTATTTTAAGTTAAATAACTCGCTCAAGCCATATTTTCCAATCAACTGCATTTAGAGAAGTTATTTTGTCATCCTTTTATCTGCCGCCTACCCGAGATCAGAGCCGTCCGTGTAAATTCATATAATCACATTTACTATATCCCTTTCAAGCCATGAGTAATGTATCTTTGACCTGGTTGCGTTGTAAGTGGGATTTTTATTAATACAAATGTGAGAATAGTAAAAGATGAATTTAAGGTTTTTGCTACTTTGAACTTTTATATTCTCTATTTAAAGTGGAATTTAAATATTTTTCTTCAGGTTTTCTACCCCAGTAAAGATGGCACCAAAATACCAATGTTTATTGTCCACAAAAAGGGTATTAAGCTGGACGGTTCTCATCCTGCCTTTCTATATGGGTATGGGGGATTCAACATATCCATCACACCAAGCTACAGGTAAGATACGTTATGTAACTTACATGATGGACCTTGTATAATTTTGGACTTGAAGGGATGTAAACACACTATTGCGATTCTATTGCACAATACAGTCAAACACATTGGTGTGAAACCCCACTGGTGTGTTTTAATGTACAGTAGTATCCTCCTGCTGCATTTACTGTTACTATTAGTCCTTCTGGTGAGTTTACTGTTAATGTAAACCCTGCTACTATTGTTAATAATAATCATGCTGGTGATTTTTACTTCCTAAAGTCCCCAAAAGCGTCCAAAAGTATTGGATAAAACATATAAATATTTTTTTTAATGAAATGCACGGTAAAAAAATAAAGGATGCGTGCCCCATGTGCATCTACTGTTAATATTAACTATTAATTTAAATTTAATGTTAATTTCGCTTAACATGGGGAGCGCAAAGATTTAATTAACGTTAGTATTACATTGTACTAACGCTAATTACCATCCGGCTGCGGTTAACCTGAAAGCTAACCACAGTGAGGACCTGGTGCTAATGGATTCCGCTGCTGCAGAATCCATCAGCACCAGCCATAAATCCCCCAAATAATTCATATACTCACCTTCCATCCGATGGCAAGAACGGCGGCTCCAACCGCCGCCTCTAGCCTCCGGGAGCAGGGAGAGACTGGTGGGAAAAGTCCCCCAGTCTCCCTCTGCGGATCACTACGCCGACCTGCCGGATCTCGGGAGGCAAGATCCTGCTGGTCATGTGACCGGCAACGTCAGTCTCAATGGAGTCCTGCCGCAGGCATCCCAGGGCTTAGCGCCGGATTATGATGCAGGCAGCTTTTCTAGTGCCTGCATCGTAATATGCTAAAACAGGGACGCTATGGAGAAACCTGCGGGCGCAGGTTTTTCTCCCTAGCATCCCCATTTTAGCGTGATGATCGTAATAGTGCCCTTTGGCTTTCGGAACATGTTAATATTTTTTTGTTTTCCACAAGGGAAAACTCCAACAGATACGGTGATAAGTAAAGAATTTTGATTTAGAAAACATTCCTGCATCTTAAAATCACCATTCCCTGCTATTCACAATATTCATAAATGATCTGCCCAATGTCTGCAAAGCCTCAACTGTACACATGTATGCAGATGACACGTAGGCCGTGCTGCAAGAACAATTCACAGGAGGTAGAAAAGTAGATCACAGATAACAAACCTTTTCTAAATACTGACAAAACTGTTACGATGCTCTTTGGAACAGAACCTAAACTACATGAATTGCAAAATCCCCATCTATGTGTCAGGACAAAATCAAATGGCACGCTGACCACAGTCACTTCTCTGAAATATCTAGGTATGTGGTTAGACCCAATTCTATCCTTAGGCCCCCACATTGAAAAACTCTCATCTAAACTTTACCCCAAACTAGGTACCCTGTACAGAAACAAATCCTGCCTGAGCCCCGCGGTAAGAAAGCCGATTGTACAACAAATGCTTATGTCTGCTATTGAATATGGAGATGTAGTATATGCAGCTGCCCCGCAAACGCACCTTCAGAAACTTACTACATTGTATAACTCATTCTGCCGCTTTGTGCTACAACGTAACTACATTACCCACCATTGTGACATGTTAAAAGAGGTAAACTGTCCGTCGCTGGAATCTAGACGCACCCTTCACCTTTCCAACCTGGTGTTTTAAGAGATTTTCTGGGAAGCTACCACCCTACCTGAATAGACTGCTTCCTCCAGCAGTTCCTTCATCCTATAACCTCCGATCCAGGACCAGCACCTTACTTGCAATACCACAATACAAAAAGAAAGTGGCTCGATTCTCATTTTCCTACAGAGCACAGCAGTTATGGAATAACCTCCCAGACGCCATGAAATCTTCCCCCAGTCTTAAGTCACTCAAGAGCTCCCTATTAACATACCTCAATACGGAATGCACCTGTAAACATGTAACATAGTGACTATATTTCCTACATATTTATTTTCTGTGTTAATCTGTGTATCGGTATATTTGTGTTTTGTTTTTAATATCTTGCATTTATTACTCTGTATTTCTGTAACGACTGTAAAATTTCATACTTCTTGAACCCAGGACATACTTGAAAACGAGAGAAATCTCAGTGTATCCTTCCTGGTAAAATACTTTGCAAATAATTAGGAATCAAATGTAGAAAATAGTAGTGTTGAAACTTAGAAATGGATTTATGGTTTTAGAATATTTGTGTATTTTTTTTTCTTTAAGTGGAAATGCCACGCTCAGCATTTTGTACATTTGCATTTTATTCATGAAGCCAAATATGTCAAATTAAAAAAGAACAGAAAATGTAATTCTATAAAAAAAAAATTAAAATGTTATTGTTTATTAAAGAAATGCAATGAAACATGTTCTTCATTTCTAATTATCAGGATAAAAGAGTACCTAATAAAATATATAGCCACAAAGGTTTGAATGACAGTGTCATTGTGTGGAAAAATATATTTACATGCTAAAATCAAATAAAGACTCTTGACATTTTTTTTTTTATGAAGCCTACTGACTAGGGCTGTGCAATTAATCGCAATCGCAAAACAATCGCGATTTAAGCACATGCAATTTCTATATCGCATAAGGCTGCAATTTTATCTATTCATTTTATCGGCTCCCTGTAAGCTTCCGGTGGCATGGAGCTTTGGGCGCTCGCAGGGGGAACCACGTGTACAGCTGCGTTCTCGCGGCTCGTCACGTGGTTCCCCCAGGCGAGCGCCCAAGCTCCATGCCGCCGGAAGCTCACAGGGAGCCGAACACCCGAACACGAGGTGAGCTGGGGCAGTATCCATGTGCTGGGGCAGTATATCCATGTGCTGGGGCAGTATCCATGAGCTGGGGCAGTATATCCATGTGCTGGGGCAGTATCCATGAGCTGGGGCAGTATATCCATGTGCTGGGGCAGTATCCATGAGCTGGGGCAGTATGCATGAGCTGGGGGCAGTATCCATGAGCTGGGGGCAGTATCCATGAGCTGGGGCAGTATCCATGAGCTGGGGGCAGTATCCATGAGCTGGGGGCAGTATCCATGAGCTGGGGGCAGTATCCATGAGCTGGGGGCAATATCCATGAGCTGGGGGCAATATCCATGAGCTGGGGGCAATATCCATGTGCGGGGGCAATATCCATGTGCGGGGGCAATATCCATGTGCTGAGGCATATCCATGTGCTGGGGCAGTATCCATGTGCTGGGGCAGTATATCCATGTGCTGGGGTAGTATATCCATGTGCTGGGGTAGTATATCCATGTGCTGGGGCAGTATATCCATGTGCTGGGGCAGTATATCCATGTGCTGGGGCAGTATCCATGAGTGAGCTGGGGCAGTATCCATGAGCTGGGGGCAATATCCATAAGCTGGGGGCAATATCCATAAGCTGGGGGCAATATCCATGTGCTGGGGCAGTATATCCATGTGCTGGGGCAGTATATCCATGTGCTGGGGCAGTATATCCATGAGCTGGGACAGTATATCCATGTGCTGGGGCAGTATATCCATGTGTGAGCTGGGGCAGTATCCATGAGCTGGGGCAGTATCCATAAGCTGGGGCAATATCCATGTGCTGGGGCAGTATCCATGAGCTGGGGCAGTATCCATGTGTGAGCTGGGGCAGTATCCATGTGCTAATCGCAAATAAAATCGCAATCGCAATATTCATTCAAAAAATCGCAATATGATTATTTTGTCCATATTGCACAGCCCTACTACTGACTTGGTATATACTATTAATAGTGATATATTTTTAACCTGCTGAGTCCATTGAAAAATACAGTATATTTGTACTTCCATACAAGTCACAAAAATCACAAAATAAGTTCTAAAATCCGTTTCTTCATCAATATTAATTAAAAATGTCACTTTCAGTGTTTCCAGACTTATCTTTGTACGACATCTCGGGGGAATTCTTGTCATTGCCAATATCAGAGGTGGTGGAGAATATGGTGAAACGTGGCACAAAGGTAAGCCATTATCTTCTAGTAAGAGCTTAGGTCAAACATTAAACCTGCTGTGTAGTAATTATTTATAATTAAATGTAAATCCAATTAATTTTAATTGGATATTAGTGTCTGATCCCCCCCCCCCAATCTGGTGTCCCTGGAGGATTATGAAGCTTTCCAAAGGAGGATTTTCTCTGCCTGCAAAGCAGTTACTTACAAATCCATTCACTAAAGGTGAAACTCGGGAGACTTTGCAGAAGTGGAAATTCTAGGTCAAAATAGCCAAACCAGAAAAATTCTCCCATTTATCTCACTTTCCAAATCGGCTATTTGGTCTTGAGTGTTCTCTTCTCCTGCCAGTTCTCCAGAGTTTAGTGAATAGAACTGATAGTTTCCACTGATTCCTTCCAGGGTTTAATTTGGGAATGTAGAACTCCGTACATTCTCAACTAGTCAATGGCTCTCAATACATTTTTACTGTGAGCCGTAAGATGTTCCAAAGTGCAACCAGCATCCTGCCATCTTTGGCACAGGAGTAAAAGTGGCTACCAGATTAAGAGCAACACAGAGGGAACCCAGCACTAGATTAAATGGTCTGTATTAAGGGAAATTCAAGGGATAAAGCTGGACAGGATGCAGCTGGGAGGGGAATATATTTAACATCTCAATTTTTCTACCTTTTTGCAATCCATGTGTTAACCCTAGAGTATCCCTTTTAATAAGCAGTTCTATTAACAAATGATCATATTGTTGATTTGTCTACATTCCTAATGTGCAAAATCACCCCTTAACATTAGCAAAAAATAAGGGTATGTTTTGGAAGTGCAATGCCTTTTATGTACGTCGCTGGTTAGGCCTACTGAGCAACTTATAGTTCCTAAATCTCAGGTTTAGAAACTCCCTCATTTTTGTTTATTTGCCTGAATACCTGATTAAGATTAGAACAAACTCATTTTAACCAAAACCCAGTCCTCCCCTCCCTCTTTCAGCCCAGAATGCATTAAACTCAATTCTTCTCACTTTGCTGTGGCCTCATCCCTTCTCTTCATGGCCGATGGCAACCGCTGCAGGATGCATCAGACTCGATTGTTCTGATGTTAGCACATATATATAGCCAATCGGATGTCTCTCGGGCTTGACAGAGGGAGCGGATTGTGCTAGCCTTCCGACCAGAGGAAAGCTCTCCTTACGTACTGGAGGGAAGGGGATGGGGGGCATTCATCATACCATGGCCTTTTAAATGTAATTTGCTTTTTTGCTTTGATGGGGGAGCCCTGGACAGAGTGATGTGGAACTGAAACACAAACAATCATAATCATGTCAAATAGATAATGTTTCACCTGTTTAAGTGCTATATTGCAGTATCTGCTGTTCTACAGACTCTTTTTAGTACTTGTTGACTTGAAACGGTCTCTTTAGCAGTGCGCGTGAAGCCTTCTTCTTAATGCACTCTGGTCCATCCAGTTAGTACTTTAAAGCGAGATCTATTTGGGTACTTAATTGATAAGGCAAAGCAATAAAATGTGATATCAACTTCTTGTGGAAACATCATGTTTTTCCCAGACCTTCATAGCTATTTGTCAATTCTAAATGCATAAAATGTACAAATTGTCCTTTTCCCCATAACAGGGGAATTGAATTAGGCTCTAACCAATGATGTAATATTGATTTTAAAGCAGCGATAACTAAACCATCTATCAACTTCACCACTGACATTGGAGATAAAGTACATGGCAAAAGGTGCAGATTTGTTTTCATAGTGGAGAATAACTGACAAAATGAATGTATAAGCATGCAGATCTAGAAGTATGTGCTCATATTAAAAGCAGGAATCCGAGTCAGTTCTACGAATGTTAAATACGATTGAAAGTATACAGCAAGTGTTTTCACTTTTATATTTTCGGTATAACCCATTGTCGCATGACACCGCAAGCTACAGGGACTCTATCACGATGATCATGTGTCTATATCCATGTCCTGACGCAACCGAAGATCTTTAAGTTGTGAGATATTTAATAACTTGCCTGACTTGTCTGTAACAAGCTTCCTGTAAGGTGCATCTGTACAACCCATGTGCACTTTTGTTGCGATATCACATCAGGGGGTGGATATCGAATTGCTCTTACTGCAGTGATGAGATAACCGTTTTTACTCTCTTCAATCCATTACGGGCGCTGCCACATTTCACTTTCCATGGGGGCCAACTTGCAGCAATTTATAATTGACCTTCAATGGCTGGCACATCTTGAATGCTTCCACACTTCTTTACTGCTATACTCATGGTGATTTTGGTATCTGGGCGAACAAGGCTTAGCCAATCTACACAACATTTCTTTACAGACACATTTACAAAGGGGCAGTATTAAGCCTGAGATACACTGAGCGTGAAGCGCCTGTAGGCGGCGGCGCATATCGAGACGCGCTCAGTGTGTACAGGTTTTTCTGTCTCCCACGCTCAGGCCGCAGCACGATGTGGCGCTGAACGACGGGAGTTGGAAAAATCCAACTTTCCCGGCGGCGGAGTGGCGCGCTGAGAGGAGGGGCAGGATCTGCAGAACACGGCGCATGCGTCATGTCCTGTAGCTCCCTCCCACCAGCGCTCCTCCACACACATCCCTCTGTTGTTTTCGCCACCCCGCAGCAAGACCCGGGACCCCCCTCCATAGTTTGAATTTCTTACCTGCCCTTACCTTCCAATAAATTTGCCAAAAATACAGGGGGAAAAAACACTGCCTGAGCCTCCGCGCAGCCCACATGCCACCCCCTCTACCTGGCTGTATGTATGTATATATGTATATACAGCCAGGTAGAGGGGATGGCATGGCATGTGGGCTGCGCGAGGACACGGGCAGTGGGTTTTTTTCTGTATTTTTAGCAAATTTATTGGGGAAGGTAAGGGCAGGTAAGCTATATATATGAAGTCAGGCTGTGTATGAATATATATATTACACACATTGGGGGCATGTGGACAGCCTCAGCTAAATGCCCCCCCCCCCCATTTGCCTGATTCCTCCAGAAGAAATGTTGAACCCGACAGAGTAGAGAGTGAAAAAAGGGGACACTTCTCACATCCTGACCAGTGTCTGTGTATGTAAATAAATATAATAAACCTTAACTTTTTATCAAGTCCCGGAGTGCCTCCCACCACCATTTTTTTCATATTTATCATAAGGGGAGCTCAGCACCTGGGCACAAAACCAACGGTGGGATTTTTTCTGTTCCACCACTGAGTCTTTTGGAACGGAGTGCCTGGTCCTTTTTCTCATATTTTTGTAAATAAATATATATATATATATATATATATATACAGGCCTTTTTTTTTGAGGTGGTGCGCGCCAGTACGCCGTACTGGCACCTCATCGCCAGCCACCCTTTGCTTTTTAATTTTTGACAGCTCCGGTATCGGACTCTCGGAGTCCGAATCCGGAGCTGTCTGGTCAGCGCAGGGGTGGATCCAGCTGCCGCCGCGTTCTTTTCTTCTACGAGCGGCCGCCTGCATGGATATTTGCTGCTCACCTGGGATCCATCCACCAGCCAGCCACGATCTCGTGAGATCACAGCTGCCTAGTGGATGGATCCCAGGCGAGCGGCAGATACTCATGCAGGCGGCCTCACGTAGAAGGAAAGTATGCGGCGGCCGGCAATGACTTGGAGGGGCCTGGCAGAGGTGAGCTGGGGGCAATATATCCATGTGAGCTGGCCTGGGGCAATATATCCATGTGAGCTGATCCGGGGCAATATATCCATGTGAGCTGATCCGGGGCAATATATCCAGGTGAGCTGGCCTGGGGCAATATATCCATGTGAGCTGGTCTGGGGCAATATATCCATGTGAGCTGGTCTGGGGCAATTTATCCATGTGAGCTGGTCTGGGGCAATATATCCATGTGAGCTGGGGCAATATATCCATGTGAGCTGGGGCAATATATCCATGTGCGAGCTGGGGCAATATATCCATGTGCGAGCTGGGGCAATATATCCATGTGAGCTGGTCTGGGGCAATATATCCATGTGAGCTGGCCTGGGGCAATATATCCAGGTGAGCTGGCCTGGGGCAATATATCCATGTGAGCTGGCCTGGGACAATATATCCATGTGAGCTGGCCTTGGGCAATAAATCCGTGTGAGCTGGCCTTGGGCAATAAATCTGTGTGAGCTGGCCTGGGGCAATATATCCGTTGGAGCTGGGGGCAATATATCCGTGTGAGCCGGGGGCAATATATCCAGTGTGAATAAAGGAGTATTTATTAGGACACAAAAAAACGTCATAATAATCAGTTTTTCCCTGGGCGTGAGAGTACCCCCCACCTATTTTTCCAGGAAAAAAAGCCCTGTGTGTGTGTGTATATATATATATATATATATATATTTATATATATATTTGTATAATGTCTGGCTGTGTGTGTATATATATGTATATATATATATATATTCTGGTCTGAGGTCTGTGTGGGTGGGTGTGTATATATATATATATATATATATGGTGTGGGTACGTATATGTGGTCTCTGTGTGGATATATATGAGCTCTATGTGTGGTATCAATGCATCCCTACTCTATACATAGTGCACCCTGTGTCCCTATAATATATAATCAGGGTTACCTTTTTTTCTCAATTTATTTTTATACTATTCCTATTAAATTGGCAGTAATTTAGTGTATTTTATTCAGTAGAAACTTTTTTGCCTATATGACATGCGCTTTGTGAAAATAAAAGGTTTTGGCATGTACAGTTTAATGTAGTTAGTGGATTCCTATCCAGTGTGGAGAGAAGCAAACGTAATTCAGTGTAGACTGGCTGCGAGGCGGAGCGTAGTGAAGTCAAGCCTGCAAAATGTTTGCTTCTCTTTGCTTCGCGAAGCTGTGCGTCGCTACGCATTCAGTGTATCTCAGGCTTTAACAGTCCAAGGTCCTCCATCCTCCTCTGAGATCCTCCATGTTTTCCTTTGTGGCAGCGGACCTGGTGGGAAACTTACTAATTCTTGTGAAATCTAAGTCTTAGCGCTCTGCCATAAACGGTAGAGACAACATGACAGAAAGGTGTGTGACATGAACAAATCTGTCACTTCGAGTCATTAGCCAATGAGCAATAATCTTCTGGTGGGCAGCTACATTTCACACTCCTCCACACCGGATAGTGTTTCCTGGGAACATAAGACGGCACATAGCACGTTAGGTGTCTCATGACACTATACTGATCATACTAGATGTGACAGAGGTGTCAGTAAAAGAGCATAGAGGGCTTCTGTCACTGCTGCATTCATGGTATGTCTAGTACAGAATTCATAAGCATCTCATCGTATAAGTATCATTCTAGCAGCACTAATTGGAGTAAAAGTCCAAACAAACCAGAATTGGGACTATTTTAGTGCAGACAACCATTAAAAAAAAATCCAAGGTGAGTTCTATTATCATTTAATGCCTTCCTTGCTCTTTTAAAATCGTGTACCGGTCATCATGGCAGGAATAATGTATCATAGTTTTGATTATTCATTTTTCCCCCTCACATTTTGTTATGCAGACTTCGTTCTCTGTACATTTTTAGTAATAAAGATATAGTCATGATCCGAAAATATCCTAATTTCCATTCAGGTGGGTACACAAAATAATCATCCGTCTGCATTCCGCATTACAATTCCACTACCTCCATGTGTTTGCCTTTAGTGTCTGGTTTCTTGATTGCGCATCTGTTTCGCCAACATTTTGATCAGTTAACCATTTCAGGGTGCTAAATGAAGTCTTGTATGGGTCTGCCTAGTTTATGCAACTTATTTGGACAGTAGCCATATTTCCACTAATCAGCTTCAAAGCAATATAACCGGCCTTGATAAAAATTATCTGTTTAATGCGTCCTTCACACTAGTTGGCAGGTGTTGCTTTGTGCGCATACTATTTTGGGAAAACAATTAAAGCAAGTGTCAGCTTTGTCTGAATTCCCTTTTTTCCCCCCTGGGCTTTGATAGGTTTTAAAAAACTTTCCTTCTATATAACATTTCATTTAGACTATTCCATGATTGATTTTTTTTTTCTATAATAACAGAGGCCTCGATTTAAAACTTTTAGATGATCTTGAGTTTGGGTTTTACCACTGAGATGGCATGCCCACAGGATCTACCTCCTTTGTCCCTTCTTATTTCTTCTCCCCACCCTACTTCCATTTTGTCTGAAAGTAACCTTTTTTTTTTTCTTCAGATTTTGTATCTAGTGGTAGTCTGTACCTATTTTGATCCCTCATCTAGTCCTACTGAAAAATACCCTTGTTTTCCCTGCTCGGGACTTGTTAACATGGTAGGGTGATGGGAGGATGTTCCTGCGACTCATTTCCACGCAATGGGTTACACAGAATGCTTGGGTCCTTACATTACATCCATGAGGGGGGAGATATTGAGAAGATTATACTCCTGATAATGTCCCTGTTTTCTTCAAGAGGTTCTAAAAGCATGGGAGGGCAATAGTCCTCTCTCCTGTGATTATTATTTATTGTTCTTCTTTCTGTTGAGTATGAATAATTGGGGTCCCTATATGGGTGCCTCAGCAACAATTGTTTTATTGGGGGTTTTATATACAGTGACAGGAAAATTAATCCCCCCCCCCTGATTTTGTACATTTTCCCACTGACGAAGAAATGATCAGTCTATAATTTTAATGTTAGGTTTATTTTAACAGTGAGAAAAAGAATAACAACAAAAACATCAAACGTACTGACGTGCTTACCGGCGTCCGTCGCAGCGTTGTGACGCTGCAACAGGGCCGGTCACATGCTTGTGCGCACGCACCAAATGCGCGCACAACAAGCATCCGTTATCCAAGCCACTCCGTCAAAGTGCTAGGGTGCGCGTTGACGGAGCTGCAAAGCACAATTCTCCATAGGAGGTGGCTAGACGGGTGTCGAGTGGAAGGAACGTCCACTCTCACAGACGTTCCTTTTGCTACCCAAAGACACTCGTCTGACACTAGCCTAAATTAATATTGTGCAGTAAAAAATGTAATAAAAGTGTATATTTAAGTCAATAAAGTGCATAGAGAAAAGTCCAGGTCAAATGTGCAAACAGTGCAAAAAAAGTGTTCAAGTATATATTGATGGAATACTCAAAAAATGATGATGGGAAATGATGAGCTGATCTTCTTATAAGTGCTGGTGCTGAATCCTCATATCCGTCAGTAATCCTCAAAGAAAGCACATCACAAGAGAGAATAATAGTGCAGACAATCAAAATAAAATAGGCTCGAATTGTAACCAAAATCCAAACCACTCACATTTGTGGGAGCCCACAAGGTCCCGGCTCAAGGAGAAAACAGCCTGCGGCCAAATAGAGGGTGGCACTTCCCTTCTTTCTGTTCGTACTGGAGACTAAAAATAGAGAGAATCGGGAGACAGCACTCCCATAGCGTAATGCTGCATGTATATGGAAATGTGATAAAAGAAGAAATTAGGCACACTCACCGATTTTTGAGCCTCGTAATATCAGGCTCAATCTATGTCGCTCTGGGTCCTCTTAAGGTGGGAACCCAAACCTCTTTGCCTCCGTGATGATGGATCCAAAATTCCAAAACGGAAAAAAGGGGTCGGAGAAAGGTGGCAAATATTGGGAAAATTTATTGGATAAATAAAATAAAATAAATACAGGACAGAATCTACCGAGACGCGTTTCGGCTTAAAAGCCTTCCTCAGTCGGTATAAAGGTGAATGTCCATAAAAAAGTCAGTATGAGATACAAGATGAAGGTGTCCTCTTTTATAGTGCATCAGAATAATATCGCTTCCTACTTCTGGTCAGTTGACTTCCGATCGTTCGGATTTTACCCAGTAATGCTTTGCGATACGAAATGGCGGCGAAAAACAATACGAACGACTGGCCGATCGTAATGGCTATTGAAAGTCGGTATTGGTCGAAAAAAGCATAGAAAACAGCCAAAAGGGATTTAATTAGCAAAAAATACGAAAATTTAGCAATATTCGTTCATATGGTTAATAATTGAAAACCGGATGTAAACAAAAGGAGTTCGACCAATAGCGGTATTTCGGTTCTAATTACATGACAATATATAGATCTTAATTTTCGTGTAAACAATACGAAAAATAGTGATGGGTACAATAAGAGAACAATCATAATGTTTATGAATCCGAAATTCTGTGGGAAACGAATAATGGTCGAGCATATATCATACGATCAGAAAAATCGGGCGGAAATAAAATCGGGCGGAAATGGAAAGTACCCAGTGGGGCCTTGCGGCCACTTTCAGTTTCGGTTTGGGTCTATCAGAAAACCGGAAGTAAACAAATGGATTTTTACCTAATGATAACTTTTCGTTTCGGATTGTGTGATAATACATGAATCTTAATATTCGTATAAACAAATATACGATAGAAATATAATGAAGATTTAATCATAATGTTTATACATCCGAAACGAATAGTGTGTAATGGATGAATAAAGGGATCGGACGAAAATAGGAAAATTTCCCAATAAGGTCTTAGGATCGTTTTAAGTTACAATTTTCGTTCATATATAAATTAAGATCCGAATGATAAATGAACGAAAATATAATGTATACGAAACGCATAAGAAAAGACAGACAGCATTTCTGCTACATCAATTTAAAAGATGGAAAATAGTATAGGAGAGATTTTGCCTAATAAAAACTTGCAGCATATGAAAAGAGCCTATGAACAGCCTAGCAAACATTGAACCAATGCAATAGGCAGAATATATTGACAAATTTAAGATAGAATAAAATTAATAAAACTGTATAAAATTGGGGGATGCATCAAAAAATGATCTATTTATCTAATAAAGCCTTTATATAGATCAAGGCAGAGTTAGGGAGAGAGTTATGAGGAGCAAGAAGGTAGATTATAAATTATAATTAATGGATGATAAAACAGCCAAAAAAGTAGGAGGTTAGTAGTATAAGTTATGGACTAAAAAGGAGAGCTGGTAAAATAGATAAATTAAGAATAATGCTTAAAATGGGCTTAATAATAAAAATGGGGAAGGAGGTAAAGGAAGGCTAATCATTAAGGAAATGGCACAGCTCAAAGTCAGCATTAAGACCGTGAGGTTGGAGCGTATCCATTAAGAAAATCCACCGCATTTCTTCTTTTCCTAATCGAGTTTCCAGGCTTCCTCCTCTCCAGAAAGGTTCCAACTTCTGAACTGCCATAAATTGGAGTTCCTCTGGATTCTGACCATGTTTTAATTTAAAATGTAATGATACGCTGTGTTTGTCGAACCCTTTTTTTATGTTTCTTATATGTTCTTGTATGCGTATATTGAGAGGTCGTGTAGTACGCCCCACATATTTAAGTCCACAGGAGCAAGTCAAGACATATATGACGTTTTTAGAGAAGCATGTCATTATTCCTTTAAGTTTAATTGGCTTGCCATTCCTTTCGATTACTGATGTTATTTGTTTTTTGCTTTTGGTGTTTCTACAGTTTAAGCAGTTCCCACATTGGTGGAAGCCTGCTTGTAATCCAAAATGGTTGATCGTTTTCTTATTTCTCACTTTATGTGTGAGTTCCATCTTTAAGTTTTTCACCCCTCTGCATATAATGCGTGGTATAGCTGGAAGAATACCACCCAATATGGGATCTTTCTGTAGAATCGGCCAATGTTTCTTAATGCTCCTTCTAATTGCCTTGTTGAGAGGATTGTATGAGAATATAAATGGTATGCTCTCCATAGGGTTCAATATTGGATTCTTTTTCTTCTTCTTCAGTAAATCCAATCTTTCCATTTGTCTAACCTCCACTCTGGTGTCTTCCAAGGTTTGTATGTTATATCCTTTGTCAGCAAAGTCTGAACGTAGCTTTGTTGACTGAGTATCAAAATCCGAGATATTTGTGCAATTTCTTTTCATCCGTAAGAATTGTCCTTTCGGAACAGCATTCAGCCATTGAGGTAGGTGGCAGCTCCTACGTTCAATAAAGCTGTTGCAATCAACATCTTTAAAATGGGTCTTGGTCTTAATTGTATCATTTTCAACAAATATTTTTAAATCTAAAAAGATGACTTCAGTTTTGCTCCAGTTGGAGGTTAAAATAATGCCTCTATCATTAGTGGCTAAAAAGTCTAAAAATAATTTCAAAGCTTCTTCTCCACCTCTCCATATAAAAAATATATCGTCGATATATCGGCGATAAAAAACTAAATTCGTACTCCAATTGGATAAAAAGGAATTTTCCCAATGGGCCATAAAAAGATTAGCAAAACTAGGAGCGAATCTTGTCCCCATCGCTGTACCAGATATTTGCAGATAAAACTCTTCTAAAAACCAAAAGTAATTGTGTTCAAGTATCAAATGAATACCTTTAAGAATAAAATCCACTTGTTCAGGCAAGAGCTTATTGTCTTTCTCTAAAAAGAACTGGGCAGCTTCTATCCCTCTATTGTGTGGGATGATAGTGTAAAGTGACTGAACGTCACTAGTAACTAATATATCACCATCTTTCCAATCTGCATCCATCAAAATGTTAATCATCTCAATGGTATCTTTCAAGTAGGTCTCAGTAGTTGTGACATAAGGTTGTAACTGTTTGTCAAGGTATTCTGAGAGCCTACTGGAGATGGACCCTATACCAGAGATGATTGGCCTGCCTGGTGGATTCTCCAAATTCTTGTGTATCTTAGGTAAAAAGTAAAAGATGGGAATTTTTGGATGGTCGATTTTTAGATACTTGAGCTCATTGTTGTTCAGGATGCCAAGTAAATGGCCCTGATCTAGATAGTCGTGGAATATATGTTTAAAATCCATTGAAGGGTCTTTCTTTAGATGTCTATAAGTTGTTGCATCCCCCAAAATGCGCATAGCTTCATTATTATAGTAATCAGCTGTCATGATAACTATTCCTCCACCCTTATCTGCGGGCTTAATTACAATATCGTCATCTTGCATAAGTTCGCGTAGTGCTTTTCGTTCTTGATGTGTCAAATTATCTCTGTTTTTCTTGTGCTCCATTTTTGATAAAACCATCTGTTCAAAAGTGGTAATTTCTGAGGAGATCATGGACTTAGGGAAAAAGGTGGATTTCTCCTTCAGATTAGTGTGTGTATATAAATGGGTAGTCTCATTTCTGTCAATCGGATTCTTTAAAAAATACTTTTTCAAGCATAAGTTCTTCTTGAACTTCTGTAAGTCAATGAACATGCTAAATTTATCTAATTTATTCGTGGGGGCAAACTTCATGCCTTTTAATAGAATATGGTTCTGATGGGTAGAGAGGACTTTATTAGTTAGATTATATATCCCTCCATTCGACCGTACTTTCTCCTTCCGTTTAATTCTCCGTCTTCCAGCTCTGCATCCTCTTCTTCTAAGAAATCTCTCGCCCCTGGTGACCACCCTCTTTTTAAAGAGAGGTTTTTCCTTTGTAGTCGATAGTTGGCTGACTGAAAAACCTCCTCTTTTTTATTTTCGTCCTGGGCTAAGGGTTGAAATCGATTATAGGAATAAATGTCCTGGTTTCCATACTGGGATGTATGATCTCCCCTTCTTGTATTTCTGCTGCCATTATATTGGGGCTTCCTATATGGGACTGAAGTATATCCATAGGAAGAGTGATGGTCCCTATCGTAAGGCGGTCTGGGTCCTTGTTGGGGTCGAGATCTAAAATTTCTTGTGTTATCAAAGGGGCCGCGTCTTGATCCAGGGGGTCTGGGATTGGGGGGCTGATATCTGGCTGGGTCTCTCCAAGTGGGATTCGTTGAGCGAACTGGTCCTATATTCGATCTCCGAGGAGTCAGTGGAGTGTCATCCCCTGACTTAAAAGGTGATCTTTGCCTTCTTCGAAAATCATTCCTCGACTGCATGTGGCGGGTGGTGGTCTGGTATTGGATAGTGAATTTCTAGTATCGAAATACACCGAAGGTGGATCTTGTTTCCTATTTGCCAAACATTGCCACGCTGATAGTCTGTCAGGTCTCTGTGATACTTTTTCTTTTTTCGTTCTTTGATCTCGTTGTCTAGCAAACCTAGGTCTATCTCTAATTTATCGAAGAAGGGTTTCATTTCCTGTTCGGTCAGAGTGGTATTTAATTCGGTATGGGTGCTTTCAATACTATGGTTTAGTTCTTTCAAACGCTCATTTCTTCGATCAACGATTAATCGCATACTATGTAGTGAGAAGCCCTCAAGCATAGTAGCCCATCTTTCGAGAAAGACCACGTCATCTTTATCACAGGCTGGGTTCTTATTGAACCTTAAACCTCTAGGAACCATTTTGTCCTTCATATATTTCTCCAAAGAGATAACCTCCCATTTATCTCTAATCTCTTTCCTCAAATCTTTTTCTAATTGTCGCATCATTTGAACCTTATCCATAGATATATTGTTACTGACAGAATTGCTGTCCTCAAAAGTATTACCATCATCTATGCAAAATTTCTTGCGGAATTCCATCCTAAGTGGGCTGCCCAAAAGACACTGAAGGTTTATTTTAGTAATAGGATAAAGCAAAGAGTGTGTATATATAAATATACACTATACAGTGTGGGCGCCTATTTATAAATTAATTGAAAGTGCAGAATGTAGTGCTAATAAATAGTCAAATGCTGCCCAAAGTATGGTAAAAACACATAAAAAACAACCAAAATATGTGTCAATATACAAGATAAAAGCGAATATCCATACGGCGCATCTAGTACAATTAATAGGTTAATAAATCAATGGATATATAAAATCCATAAAATCTATTAAAAACTCATAAAACGTAACAGTAAAAAATGTAATAAAAGTGTATATTTAAGTCAATAAAGTGCATAGAGAAAAGTCCAGGTCAAATGTGCAAACAGTGCAAAAAAAGTTCAAGTATATATTGATGGAATACTCAAAAAATGATGATGGGAAATGATGAGCTGATCTTCTTATAAGTGCTGGTGCTGAATCCTCATATCCGTCAGTAATCCTCAAAGAAAGCACATCACAAGAGAGAATAATAGTGCAGACAATCAAAATAAAATAGGCTCGAATTGTAACCAAAATCCAAACCACTCACATTTGTGGAGCCCACAAGGTCCCGGCTCAAGGAGAAAACAGCCTGCGGCCAAATAGAGGGTGGCACTTCCCTTCTTTCTGTTCGTACTGGAGACTAAAAATAGAGAGAATCGGGAGACAGCACTCCCATAGCGTAATGCTGCATGTATATGGAAATGTGATAAAAGAAGAAATTAGGCACACTCACCGATTTTTGAGCCTCGTAATATCAGGCTCAATCTATGTCGCTCTGGGTCCTCTTAAGGTGGGAACCCAAACCTCTTTGCCTCCGTGATGATGGATCCAAAATTCCAAAACGGAAAAAAGGGGTCGGAGAAAGGTGGCAAATATTGGGAAAATTTATTGGATATAATAAAATAAATACAGGACAGAATCTACCGAGACGCGTTTCGGCTTAAAAGCCTTCCTCAGTCGGTATAAAGGTGAATGTCCATAAAAAAGTCAGTATGAGAATACAAGATGAAGGTGTCCTCTTTTATAGTGCATCAGAATAATATCGCTTCCTACTTCTGGTCAGTTGACTTCCGATCGTTCGGATTTTACCCAGTAATGCTTTGCGATACGAAATGGCGGCGAAAAACAATACGAACGACTGGCCGATCGTAATGGCTATTGAAAGTCGGTATTGGTCGAAAAAAGCATAGAAAACAGCCAAAAGGGATTTAATTAGCAAAAAATACGAAAATTTAGCAATATTCGTTCATATGGTTAATAATTGAAAACCGGATGTAAACAAAAGGAGTTCGACCAATAGCGGTATTTCGGTTCTAATTACATGACAATATATAGATCTTAATTTTCGTGTAAACAAATACGAAAAATAGTGATGGGTACAATAAGAGAACAATCATAATGTTTATGAATCCGAAATTCTGTGGGAAACGAATAATGGTCGAGCATATATCATACGATCAGAAAAATCGGGCGGAAATAAAATCGGGCGGAAATGGAAAGTACCCAGTGGGGCCTTGCGGCCACTTTCAGTTTCGGTTTGGGTCTATCAGAAAACCGGAAGTAAACAAATGGATTTTTACCTAATGATAACTTTTCGTTTCGGATTGTGTGATAATACATGAATCTTAATATTCGTATAAACAAATATACGATAGAAATATAATGAAGATTAATCATAATGTTTATACATCCGAAACGAATAGTGTGTAATGGATGAATAAAGGGATCGGACGAAAATAGGAAAATTTCCCAATAAGGTCTTAGGATCGTTTTAAGTTACGATTTTCGTTCATATATAAATTAAGATCCGAATGATAAATGAACGAAAATATAATGTATACGAAACGCATAAGAAAAGACAGACAGCATTTCTGCTACATCAATTTAAAAGATGGAAAATAGTATAGAAGAGATTTTGCCTAATGAAAACTTGCAGCATATGAAAAGAGCCTATGAACAGCCTAGCAAACATTGAACCAATGCAATAGGCAGAATATATTGACAAATTTAAGATAGAATAAAATTAATAAAACTGTATAAAATTGGGGGATGCATCAAAAATGATCTATTTATCTAATAAAGCCTTTATATAGATCAAGGCAGAGTTAGGGAGAGAGTTATGAGGAGCAAGAAGGTAGATTATAAATTATAATTAATGGATGATAAAACAGCCAAAAAAGTAGGAGGTTAGTAGTATAAGTTATGGACTAAAAAGGAGAGCTGGTAAAATAGATAAATTAAGAATAATGCTTAAAATGGGCTTAATGATAAAAATGGGGAAGGAGGTAAAGGAAGGCTAATCATTAAGGAAATGGCACAGCTCAAAGTCAGCATTAAGACCGTGAGGTTGGAGCGTATTCATTAAGAAAATCCACCGCATTTCTTCTTTTCCTAATCGAGTTTCCAGGCTTCCTCCTCTCCAGAAAGGTTCCAACTTCTGAACTGCCATAAATTGGAGTTCCTCTGGATTCTGACCATGTTTTAATTTAAAATGTAATGATACGCTGTGTTTGTCGAACCCTTTTTTTATGTTTCTTATATGTTCTTGTATGCGTATATTGAGAGGTCGTGTAGTACGCCCCACATATTTAAGTCCACAGGAGCAAGTCAAGACATATATGACGTTTTTAGAGAAGCATGTCATTATTCCTTTAAGTTTAATTGGCTTGCCATTCCTTTCGATTACTGATGTTATTTGTTTTTTGCTTTTGGTGTTTCTACAGTTTAAGCAGTTCCCACATTGGTGGAAGCCTGCTTGTAATCCAAAATGGTTGATCGTTTTCTTCTATCTCACTTTATGTGTGAGTTCCATCTTTAAGTTTTTCACCCCTCTGCATATAATGCGTGGTATAGCTGGAAGAATACCACCCAATATGGGATCTTTCTGTAGAATCGGCCAATGTTTCTTAATGCTCCTTCTAATTGCCTTGTTGAGAGGATTGTATGAGAATATAAATGGTATGCTCTCCATAGGGTTCAATATTGGATTCTTTTTCTTCTTCTTCAGTAAATCCAATCTTTCCATTTGTCTAACCTCCACTCTGGTGTCTTCCAAGGTTTGTATGTTATATCCTTTGTCAGCAAAGTCTGAACGTAGCTTTGTTGACTGAGTATCAAAATCCGAGATATTTGTGCAATTTCTTTTCATCCGTAAGAATTGTCCTTTCGGAACAGCATTCAGCCATTGAGGTAGGTGGCAGCTCCTACGTTCAATAAAGCTGTTGCAATCAACATCTTTAAAATGGGTCTTGGTCTTAATTGTATCATTTTCAACAAATATTTTTAAATCTAAAAAGATGACTTCAGTTTTGCTCCAGTTGGAGGTTAAAATAATGCCTCTATCATTAGTGGCTAAAAAGTCTAAAAATAATTTCAAAGCTTCTTCTCCACCTCTCCATATAAAAAATATATCGTCGATATATCGGCGATAAAAAACTAAATTCGTACTCCAATTGGATAAAAAGGAATTTTCCCAATGGGCCATAAAAAGATTAGCAAAACTAGGAGCGAATCTTGTCCCCATCGCTGTACCAGATATTTGCAGACACACTAATCTGAAGGAGAAATCCACCTTTTTCCCTAAAAGTCCATGATCTCCTCAGAAATTACCACTTTTGAACAGATGGTTTTATCGGATTTGGAAAAATGGAACACAAGAAAAACAGAGATAATTTGACACATCAAGAACGAAAAGCACTACGCGAACTATGCAAGATGACGATATTGTAATTAAGCCCGCAGATAAGGGTGGAGGAATAGTTATCATGACAGCTGATTACTATAATAATGAAGCTATGCGCATTTTGGGGGATGCAACAACTTATAGACATCTAAAGAAAGACCCTTCAATGGATTTTAAACATATATTCCACGACTATCTAGATCAGGGCCATTTACTTGGCATCCTGAACAACAATGAGCTCAAGTATCTAAAAATCGACCATCCAAAAATTCCCATCTTTTACTTTTTACCTAAGATACACAAGAATTGGAGAATCCACCAGGCAGGCCAATCATCTCTGGTATAGGGTCCATCTCCAGTAGGCTCTCAGAATACCTTGACAAACAGTTACAACCTTATGTCACAACTACTGAGACCTACTTGAAAGATACCATTGAGATGATTAACATTTTGATGGATGCAGATTGGAAAGATGGTGATATATTAGTTACTAGTGACGTTCAGTCACTTTACACTATCATCCCACACAATAGAGGGATAGAAGCTGCCCAGTTCTTTTTAGAGAAAGACAATAAGCTCTTGCCTGAACAAGTGGATTTTATTCTTAAAGGTATTCATTTGATACTTGAACACAATTACTTTTGGTTTTTAGAAGAGTTTTATCTGCAAATATCTGGTACAGCGATGGGGACAAGATTCGCTCCTAGTTTTGCTAATCTTTTTATGGCCCATTGGGAAAATTCCTTTTTATCCAATTGGAGTACGAATTTAGTTTTTTATCGCCGATATATCGACGATATTTTTTTATATGGAGAGGTGGAGAAGAAGCTTTGAAATTATTTTTAGACTTTTTAGCCACTAATGATAGAGGCATTATTTTAACCTCCAACTGGAGCAAAACTGAAGTCATCTTTTTAGATTTAAAAATATTTGTTGAAAATGATACAATTAAGACCAAGACCCATTTTAAAGATGTTGATTGCAACAGCTTTATTGAACGTAGGAGCTGCCACCTACCTCAATGGCTGAATGCTGTTCCGAAAGGACAATTCTTACGGATGAAAAGAAATTGCACAAATATCTCGGATTTTGATACTCAGTCAACAAAGCTACGTTCAGACTTTGCTGACAAAGGATATAACATACAAACCTGGAAGACACCAGAGTGGAGGTTAGACAAATGGAAGATTGGATTTACTGAAGAAGAAGAAAAAGAATCCAATATTGAACCCTATGGAGAGCATACCATTTATATTCTCATACAATCCTCTCAACAAGGCAATTAGAAGGAGCATTAAGAAACATTGGCCGATTCTACAGAAAGATCCCATATTGGGTGGTATTCTTCCAGCTATACCACGCATTATATGCAGAGGGGTGAAAAACTTAAAGATGGAACTCACACACAAAGTGAGAAATAAGAAAACGATCAACCATTTTGGATTACAAGCAGGCTTCCACCAATGTGGGAACTGCTTAAACTGTAGAAACACCAAAAGCAAAAAAACAAATAACATCAGTAATCGAAAGGAATGGCAAGCCAATTAAACTTAAAGGAATAATGACATGTTTCTCTAAAAACGTCATATATGTCTTGACTTGCTCCTGTGGACTTAAATATGTGGGGCGTACTACACGACCTCTCAATATACGCATACAAGAACATATAAGAAACATAAAAAAAGGGTTCGACAAACACAGCGTATCATTACATTTTAAATTAAAACATGGTCAGAATCCAGAGGAACTCCAATTTATGGCAGTTCAGAAGTTGGAACCTTTCTGGAGAGGAGGAAGCCTGGAAACTCGATTAGGAAAAGAAGAAATGCGGTGGATTTTCTTAATGGAATACGCTCCAACCCCACGGTCTTAATGCTGACTTTGAGCTGTGCCATTTCCTTAATGATTAGCCTTCCTTTACCTCCTTCCCCATTTTTATTATTAAGCCCATTTTAAGCATTATTCTTAATTTATCTATTTTACCAGCTCTCCTTTTTAGTCCATAACTATACTACTAACCTCCTACTTTTTTGGCTGTTTTATCATCCATTAATTATAATTTATAATTTACCTTCTTGCTCCTCATAACTCTCTCCCTAACTCTGCCTTGATCTATATAAAGGCTTTATTAGATAAATAGATCATTTTTGATGCATCCCCCAATTTTATACAGTTTTATTAATTTTATTCTATCTTAAATTTGTCAATATATTCTGCCTATTGCATTGGTTCAATGTTTGCTAGGCTGTTCATAGGCTCTTTTCATATGCTGCAAGTTTTCATTAGGCAAAATCTCTCCTATACTATTTTCCATCTTTTAAATTGATGTAGCAGAAATGCTGTCTGTCTTTTCTTATGCGTTTCGTATACATTATATTTTCGTTCATTTATCATTCGGATCTTAATTTATATATGAACGAAAATCGTAACTTAAAACGATCCTAAGACCTTATTGGGAAATTTTCCTATTTTCGTCCGATCCCTTTATTCATCCATTACACACTATTCGTTTCGGATGTATAAACATTATGATTAAATCTTCATTATATTTCTATCGTATATTTGTTTATACGAATATTAAGATTCATGTATTATCACACAATCCGAAACGAAAAGTTATCATTAGGTAAAAATCCATTTGTTTACTTCCGGTTTTCTGATAGACCCAAACCGAAACTGAAAGTGGCCGCAAGGCCCCACTGGGTACTTTCCATTTCCGCCCGATTTTATTTCCGCCCGATTTTTCTGATCGTATGATATATGCTCGACCATTATTCGTTTCCACAGAATTTCGGATTCATAAACATTATGATTGTTCTCTTATTGTACCCATCACTATTTTTCGTATTTGTTTACACGAAAATTAAGATCTATATATTGTCATGTAATTAGAACCGAAATACCGCTATTGGTCGAACTCCTTTTGTTTACATCCGGTTTTCAATTATTAACCATATGAACGAATATTGCTAAATTTTCGTATTTTTTGCTAATTAAATCCCTTTTGGCTGTTTTCTATGCTTTTTTCGACCAATACCGACTTTCAATAGCCATTACGATCGGCCAGTCGTTCGTATTGTTTTTCGCCGCCATTTCGTATCGCAAAGCATTACTGGGTAAAATCCGAACGATCGGAAGTCAACTGACCAGAAGTAGGAAGCGATATTATTCTGATGCACTATAAAAGAGGACACCTTCATCTTGTATCTCATACTGACTTTTTTATGGACATTCACCTTTATACCGACTGAGGAAGGCTTTTAAGCCGAAACGCGTCTCGGTAGATTCTGTCCTGTATTTATTTTATTTTATTTATCCAATAAATTTTCCCAATATTTGCCACCTTTCTCCGACCCCTTTTTTCCGTTTTGGAATTTTGGATCCATCATCACGGAGGCAAAGAGGTTTGGGTTCCCACCTTAAGAGGACCCAGAGCGACATAGATTGAGCCTGATATTACGAGGCTCAAAAATCGGTGAGTGTGCCTAATTTCTTCTTTTATCACATTTCCATATACATGCAGCATTACGCTATGGGAGTGCTGTCTCCCGATTCTCTCTATTTTTAGTCTCCAGTACGAACAGAAAGAAGGGAAGTGCCACCCTCTATTTGGCCGCAGGCTGTTTTCTCCTTGAGCCGGGACCTTGTGGGCTCCCACAAATGTGAGTGGTTTGGATTTTGGTTACAATTCGAGCCTATTTTATTTTGATTGTCTGCACTATTATTCTCTCTTGTGATGTGCTTTCTTTGAGGATTACTGACGGATATGAGGATTCAGCACCAGCACTTATAAGAAGATCAGCTCATCATTTCCCATCATCATTTTTTGAGTATTCCATCAATATATACTTGAACACTTTTTTTGCACTGTTTGCACATTTGACCTGGACTTTTCTCTATGCACTTTATTGACTTAAATATACACTTTTATTACATTTTTTACTGTTACGTTTTATGAGTTTTTAATAGATTTTATGGATTTTATATATCCATTGATTTATTAACCTATTAATTGTACTAGATGCGCCGTATGGATATTCGCTTTTATCTTGTATATTGACACATATTTTGGTTGTTTTTTATGTGTTTTTACCATACTTGGGCAGCATTTGACTATTTATTAGCACTACATTCTGCACTTTCAATTAATTTATAAATAGGCGCCCACACTGTATAGTGTATATTTATATATACACACTCTTTGCTTTAAATTAATATTGTACTTGGTAGCAAAACCCTTATTGGCAATCACAGAGGTCAGACGTTTCTTGTAGTTGGCCACCAGGTTTGCACACTGCTCAGTAGTGCTCAATAGAGCGCTACTGTTCACTTTTCAATTATAAAGTGAGCAATGATGCTGCACTAACTCGCCATCTAATTTCCTATGTTGTCAGCAAGTGGGGAGGCAATGGCATAATGCATTATTACCAGGGGTCAAGTCAAGGGGCAACGCATGAAAACGTAGTTCCAAGCTTTCGAGAGTGTACCTCTCTTCTTCAGGTCTGAAAGCTATGCTGAGCAAAATCCTAGAATTGAACATTAAAGGGCACAAGGGTGGGGGGTTATGATCGGTGTCGTAAATAGTGAGAGTGAAAAAGTATGGTCGAAAATGACAAATGAATGAGAGATCTTAAGCCCATAAAACAACAGTGATAAGCATTATGATGCGCATCTGATGATTGTGCATAAAGAGGAAGGGGTCAGTAACTTGAAAAAATCAGGGAAGAAAGAAAAAGAAGAAAAAACAAAATACAAGCCAGAATGCTGAATGTTTGCAACATTATGGCAGTGAGGTAAAAAGCCAGAGTTTACACTGAGGCCCTTCTTTATGCTATGTGCGAGATGATAATCGCTAATTGGGGGACAGAAATCTTGGTGAGTACACATTGTTCAATCAAAAACCTAAACCGTTGCAGTGCAGTGAGGGGAACTGGGGGTACTTTGGAACCCTGCATCTCTAATGGTAACAGCACATAAGGTCAAGTGAGGTGTCATTGGAAAGTTCAGCGTCTGGCCTTTCCATCGATATCAGATATGACCACAAATTTGTAAAAATCGAAAAATGGAGGAGGGGGTGCAAAATTTTTGGTTCCAAGGCAGTGGCATTATGTGCTTTGCTTATAAAGCAGACCATGCTGCTGCACGAACTCCAACAACGGGAGCAAATGTGGAGGTGGTGGCGCATTGGTCCATCTAAAACGCAAGCTGCTGCGAGAATGGCAGAGGTCCATTGGACCCCTTTATCCTCATTCTTTACACCCCACAAAGTCGTGTTAGGTGTCATTAGACAGGTCAGAGTCTGGCCTTTTCAATGATGCCAAACATGAACATGTAAAATCTAAATGAAAAAATCAAGCAAAAAAGGGTTTTTAGATGAGCGGTCAATGCTCTTTAAGTGGGGGTTGAGTTGCTGCACTATGGACCCCTGGGTTGTACTTCCCCTTTGCCAAAAGTTGCCAGTCAGCCCCTGGTAGTGGCACATTGGATAGGTGAGAAAAAGGGGGCAGAGCGACACCCAACTCTTCTGGTCCAGGCCCATGAAAGCCTTAATCCAGCACTGCTCAAAATGTTGTCTATTTGATCAGAAATAATGATACACAGATTGAGTATCCCTTTTCTGAAATGCTTTGCACAGGGGTATTTTGGATTTCAGATTTTTGGGGATTTCGGAATATTTGCATATAATGAGCTATTTTTGGATAGTCTCCACGTCAACAAGAAATTTATTTATATTTCATAATCACATAGCATGAAGGTAATTTTATACAATATTTTTAATATATTTTGCCCCGTCACTTGACGTCAGGTGTGTTGTTTCCACACACACACTTTTGGGGCTTTAATGTTTTTGGATATTGAAATATTTCTAATTTCAGACCAAGGATACTCTGCTTGTATATGATTCTTCCTTGCAAAACACCCATCAGTTGCACCACCATAAACATACATTTTCTTTCGTGAATTTGAATACATGTCAGTCTCATAACTACCCTAGTTGTAAGTCATGCGCGGTGTTTGCCTTCTAGTTGTAAGTCATGCGCGGTGTTTACCATTCCTTTTTTCATTCATTTTTTTTATTTATTTAGGTGCCATCTTTGGTAAAAAGCAGAATTGTTTTGATGACTTCCAATGTGCTGCTGAATACTTGATCAAGGAAAAATACTCATCTCCACAAAAGATAACAATCAATGGAGGTTCAAACGGAGGCCTATTAGTAGGTATGTATCTAGATCGGCATACCGCATAGAACTATTTTCTTTTACAGTATGTGCAAGTAGTAGCTGGCGCAAAGAGAGACGTGTTCTGGTAACCATTATACTAATTGTTTTCTCATAAAAATGCTGAGATATTTCATTGCTACTAGACTTAATCCTCCAGGAGAGAGACCTACTTTTTTTATGTATGTCCTCATCACTTGCTACCTCAGCTGCTGACCTGTGCGCATTTCCTAATTTGACATTCATCATACAATCCCTCATTATTAGGAGAAATGAGGCAGCAGAAGGTGTCTTGTATCCCACATGGATTTCGCGTTTCCATTGTTAAAATTTTAGTTTACTTTGTTCTAGCGGAGAAGATGAAGAGACGTCGGATTATCTGCCTTCTTTAATTTATTATACACGATCTAGCACCAGTGCTTTGGTTTCCATATGTAACCTCTCCATTCATACCACTAATGGTCTGAGTGCTTGGAGTTTGCCTCCATCCATCCAACACAAAATATGTAATGAAGGCTTTATTTTTAATCTTAGGGAATCATGCAAATAGAACATGTGTTTGAAGAAGAAATTGCTTTAATTAAAAATGTATGCTTTGGCTGTTAAGATGAGCTACAGTTACACCGTACAGGCCAGCTGTCAATAGAGACATTATACAGCTAACATAAATACAGTTGTATGACTTTGGGGGGGGTTGCATTTTCGGTTGATGTCATGGAACTCGGCCAATCATTATTCAGCTAAAGCTGCAAATTTTATATTTGTACTACAACCAGCTAACCTACAATGCTATATATATAAAAAAATACTACCCAGAAATAGTAACCGGTGTTGCCAAGATATTTCATGACCTACAAGGTTCTGTACTAGGTCAAGTTTATTAATGATCTCCCACTGGGAATTAATGTCTCACTGTTGGTTGATGAGAGCAAATTATGTAAGACACGATGTCGCTTCTCAGAGAGGGTGTGAGGTTGGATGGATAAGTGATGGCTGAGTTTCTATGTGGACAGTGCAAAGTCGGGCAGTTGAGAAAAGATTTGGCAGCAATTGCTCTGTCGGTCAGCAGCTAAACAGGCTTTTAACATTAGTATTATTGTAAAGTGTGAAGGTCTTCCCTACGTCTTTTGCTTTTTTTTTTTTTGTATTTCAAAATTTTATTTTGCAATAAACGAAGGGTCACAGACTGACCAGCCAGGTGGCCTCACAGGGCCAGATAAGACATGCTCAGAGAAATCACATAAAACATAAAAAGGGGATCTCAAAAGAAACTGCAGAATATCAAAAATTGGGGGAGGGGATACAATAACAGGGGGGGATGTATAAACTCGTCAGGAGGGTCGATCCAGCAAGAGCAAAACAGAGCGATGGAGTTCGCTGGGGGGGCACCAGGAAAACAAAAAGAAGAAAAAAAAAAAAGGAGAGGGGGAAAGGGTAGTGAGGGACTGCCAATATATTGTGGTATTCCTGGCTCACCCCGGCAACCTTGAAGGAACTGAGGGCCATGGAAGAGGCCACTTGGCCGGGAGACCTGGGGCCAAAAGGGTGGACAGAGCCTAGGTAGTCACCCTAGTGGCTCGCCCAGGCTGCTTCCCAATGTCCTACACAAAAAAAAAAAAAAATAAGAAGAGGGGGCTTAAGTCCCAGTGCTCCAAACGAACACCAGACGAACACCACTATACCCAAAAATTCAGCAGGCATGACCATAAAATCAGTCAGGAGAACATAAAAAGGGGGGGAACAAAAAGTAAGAGGATAGGAACAGATAGCAGACATGAATAAGGGGGTGTTAATTCACAGACATCAGTGAGGGGGTGTCATCAGGGGGAGTAGACCATCAGCATCAAATGGGGGGGTCTCGTCAAAAGAAAAGCGTTAGCCGATCCATCCGAAGTCCAGCATATAGGCCTTAGCCAGTGTCACGAAACTCGAGGGGGACCAAAGAGTCAGCCCATTTAGGCCCAGCGATCGGGAAACTAAGGCACAACATTTCCCTGCACCCTCCACTAGCTCCGCAGGGGAAGAAAATCCCACAGCACTCCGCTCCAAGTGTAAGGGAAAAGATCCTCTGCATCACCATCTCCCCTGATGTCACGTTAGGGTGCCAGACCTCCGCAGCAGAAAGGCCCAAATTTCCAAGAGACACCGCAGTCTCGGCAATCAGTGTCTCAGCTGGCCGCCCGACTGCTGCGGCATGCAACTTATCATCCTCCGCCAGCAGCCTGGAGTCCTGCATTGTCCCGGCGCTCCCGGGGCACCGCTCTCCATCCTCCTCTGCGGCAGAGCAGCCAGCTGCCAGGGCCACGGTCGACGTATCTTCTGGCCAGTCTGCGACAGCTCGACACGAGGCCGCCTCCAACCGGGAGCTCACCTCCACAACCGCAGCTCTCACCTCCTGGAAATCCGCCTTCCACAGCGTGCGGAACTCCGCTATGAGGCGCCAGACCTCCCCCCTCGTAAGCGGGCACAAGTCATCAGGACGCTCGATAACAGCCGTCACTGCAGAAGAGGAAGCAGGCTCCACTAAGGCTTCGACATCCCGCTGGTGGGGGCCCTCCACCAAGCAGGACCCTCTGCCAATCCACTCCGCCATCAGGTCACTCCTCAAATCAGGTAAGATTACCCCAGGGGGAGAGTCGGCGACTCCCGCACAGGCTTCCAAGATGGCCACCTCCGGCTAGGCCGCAAATATCTTCAGTGTGCTCAAACTCCACCGCAAACGGTAGATTGAGGGTTGCCTCGGGCCATAAATGATGCTCCAGCACAGCAGGAATTAAAATGACCCAGGCAACAGCTCTCCTGGACGGTGGGACGTGTATAATATTGCCAGAAAGGCCAGGTCTTCAGAGAGCTCCGCAGAAACACGTCCACACTCATCCACTCACAGCTCCGCCCCCCCTGCTGAGCCATTTTATCCCCCAATGATCACTGGCTGCAGGAAGCTCAGATGATACTTGTCCCTCGGACTCCGTATCCCGTGACCCTCTCTCTTTTGCTTTTTTTAAACTAGTTTTACTCTCTAGGATTCAACCACTAGTGTGTTAAATGTATTTGTAGAGGAAGGGTCATAACCTGAATCTATGCTCCTTTAATAACTAAAAAGGGGTTGCGTGGCACTCGGGATAAGGATGAATGCTTGCACTTTCTGTAATATTGCTGTAAATGTATATTTTATTAGTGTACCTTTCAAAGTTTTAATAATTAACAGTGGCCTGCTATTAAAATGCTATTGATGGCAAAGTTATTGTGTAGCCATTGGCGCTTGTAGACTAGAAACTGGAAGTTCTAAATGCATCATTGATAAAGTTTGGATCCGTGCACGACTAATGTATGCAAATATTTTTTGTTTCTTTTCCAACCAAGCCGCTTGTGCCAATCAGCGCCCAGACCTATTTGGTTGTGCCATCGCTCAGGTCGGTGTGATGGACATGCTGAAGTTCCACAAATTTACAATTGGTCACGCTTGGACCACTGACTTTGGCTGCTCGGACAACAAAGAGGACTTTGAATGGTTATACAAGTAGGTTTCCACGGCCTTATTATTAAAAAGACACGTACAGTCTCTGCACAGCCATGTAAATTGTTTAGGTTCATGAAACAATGGAAGTACCAAGTATCACAGAGTTGCTCAGATAATCGTATTGGAGGAGCATGGGCTGACCTTTTCTAATGTGACTAGCCGAACTGATGCTGAGAAGCACAATCCGGCGATTTACAGCCGTTGTGTTTGTCGGCTCCTACTTATCCTTTGGGAATATAGCTGATAGTGTAGGCGTCAGGCTCAGTTTAGTCTACATTAGATAATTATTGTGAATTCTAAATACAGTCGTGTGCCAGGTATGGTTACTTATTCATAAAATGAACCATTGGTTGGGAAGGTAGACCAGTAATCCATAATATACACCCTCCCACCCAGCCCCTATCCCAATTATATAGTCTCCTTTTTTCCAGCTGCTTCACTCCTCTTTCTGTTTAACCTTCTCATGCTCAAGCTCTTGATCTATGGTCATGCAGTGTCTACTATACTCTCTCTGGTAACTATCTCCACACTCCCCCTGTTCCCTTTTGTTTCACTTGCCTTAGTCCCTTAGATTGTAAGCTCACGGGGTTTCCGGCTGAGCACTTTTATAAAGTGCTGCATTTGCAGGACAATTATCCCACGGTCAGGGCCACCTGTCCTTTTAATGTTTTAATATTTATTATGTCATCTGTTCGTGCTTCCCCATTGTAAAGCGCTAAGGAATCTGTTGGCGCGGCGGCGTAAGTACTTGTAACTGTAACTATTCTTATTTTTTGTAATTTGTCATAGTTTAAATCCATTTTGTGTGAATCCGATAGACCTAACAGAAGCAGCAATCCATTTTACCCTGAACGAAGTTTAGAGGAGTTAACAACAAATGACAGTTTACTTTTACATTTAATGATCTGTGTTGACTCATAAGAAAGGTCTTCTGCAAATCCCCGTTTCCTATGTCTGTTGATTCTAACCCAGAAATCTTTTCCCTGGAGGCATCCATAGTCCATACCGCTGCCTT
The DNA here is from genome assembly GCA_009667805.1 of Leptobrachium leishanense. Classification (NCBI taxonomy): domain Eukaryota; kingdom Metazoa; phylum Chordata; class Amphibia; order Anura; family Megophryidae; genus Leptobrachium; species Leptobrachium leishanense. The sequence continues at coordinate 283,178,767 of CM019066.1, forward strand.
TGCTTCTGCAGGCCAATATTGCAGCAGGACGCCTGGAGTACAATCTCATAACAATTAAACTGGAAAACAGAGTTGATCAGATTTTAGTCATTCCCCTTAAGGGTGAAAGTCTGTGCCGTCTTCATTTGCTGCTCTATAAAGATCCCATAACTGCTCCAATTTTTTTTCTCTCTCATCATCAGTCGAGTCGTGCTAGTAATAAATGAGGAGAGAATGTAATGACAGAAAAGAACTCCTGGTACCAAATTGTTTGTTCATTCTGACATAGACAATAGCTTTTCCTTCCATTATTAATAATCGTTCGTCACAATACTATTACAACAGCAGGAGTATAGGAATATAGCACCATAGCTTGTCATTGATTACCGCTTATTCAAAGTATCTCGCAACGGGAATCCTCTAAAGCTCTGTTTTGTCATGGAGTTTTGAAATAAGAAAAAGCTAATTGTGATTCATACTCATCAATTACGCAAAACAACATATGACAAGAAACACCGACTTAGCCGGTCCTGCTCAATTCTATGAGGCATCCTTCTACACTGGTTAATAGGCTTCTCTCCTGCTCAACATCTGCATGAGCTGATTGTTGGAGCTAGCAATTTATTGCTTTGCAGAGTTATTCAAACTCCCACCAGTAATGCTGATGTTTGCATACTGGTCCTCTTTTCCTCTGTTAAGCAGTCCTCGTAGCGAATAGATCTTTTCATCTCCTGTGGGCCTCAAAATAAAGGTGTAATAGCTACAAGCTAAAACAGCGATTGCATTTATCTGATCTGATGAACGGAATTGCTCAAAAGGCTGAACGGAACATTCTGTTATCCAGTCTAAAAGGATAGCTCGTGTAGCTTAAGTGGACCAGAATCAGTGGCTTCTCATTGGCTGAGCCACTTCCTTTTCTAGACAGAGCACCAAACCATTATTGAGATGGGGATTCATTTGCATGATCTTTAAAGCAGAGTATGGTGAGTATTTTATGTGCTGGTATGAGAGTACTTTCCAGCCTAGAATACCTCTTGGTATCCACAGTGAATTGTGAAAGTGTTAATATTTGGAAGAATCATCAGGGCAAGCAATAAAAGTCTAGAATTCGTTATTAGTTATCATAAGATTGTACATTTGATGGGGGCTACTGATCCATTGGGCCATTCTGTAAGGACCTATTTACCGCTTCACCTCTGATTATGATGACCTTTGATCTCCATGGATAATACCAAGAAACTGTTGTGTATTGCACATAAGTTTCAGTACACTAACCCTTCAAAGGGTTCTGAAATATCTAAATTTTGTGTTTCGTTCAGCTGTATGGAAATGATATGCGCTGGCACGGCAGGATTTAACCTGCGCCAGGCCTCCCTGGGAGGATACGGCTGTGTATTAGATCACTTGTTGTACTTTCCATTTAAAGTCTGTTGATGTAGAAATGAGCAATCTGATACAGAGTTTTTCTGGATTATTTAATCATGCGTATGGATAAAAGCAGCGGATGCTAAATGTCCTGCAGTAAGCACTTACTGAGTTCTGGTTTGTTAATGTGGTATAAAATATCAGCAACTCAGCAGAAAATGAAATTCACATTGTCTAGGAGGAAACTGATATTTTGTTTGGTGTAGATTGTTAATGGATCGATCCACCTATTAGCTCTTGTATCTTATCACTACTACAGCCATTTCAAAGAAATACATCACAAATGCCTTTTCCTCCAGATTCAAAGCTCTAGCGGTAAATAGTGTTTGACCAGTATAGATTGCAGAACCTTTAGCCGAAGCTGGCACCACCGGCTTTGATACATTAGGGTTCACGCATTAACATTATACCAGAATATAAGGGAAAATAATTTGAACTTCAAACGGCAATCTCCATTTTCTGAGAATATGCAACTTCTCCTCCTGGGAATGAGTTGAAGTATTCCCAGCCAGTACTGGCTCTCCATATGGGACTGCTGAGCGTTTCCCATAACCCACTAAGGTGATTTATGCACATAAAAACAGAAGAACAGCTTACCCTGGGTCATCCTTAATAGTGTTCATATCAAAAGCAGCTATAACCTAGAAGATGATTATCCTACACCAGTACCTACCAATCCTGTCCTCAAGACCCCCTAACAGGTCAGATTTTGCAGATCACCTTGGGGAAATGCAGAGTGAATCCTTCAATCACTGAGCAGCAAATCATATCACCTGTGCTGTGCTTCAGATAACTGGCCACCCTGGCCTGTTGGGGGGTATTCAAGGACAGGGTTGGGAACCACTGCCATACACAATCCTCAAATGAAATGTTTCGTAAATCTGTTTTTGTTGTATTCAACCATATATAATTTCTTTCTTCTGGTCCTGTTGTCTCTTCACAAAACGGACAACTGATTCATTCAAATATATAATATTGGTCTGTTTGGATTCAGTTTGTGGTGACGTTACAATCACAGAATTACTTTTTGGCGAGTAACATGAAGGACAATGGCAAAGACGTCAGTCAAAACCATTACCTTCTTGAATTTGAAGAATTGCATAGATTTAAGCTTTAGAAAAGAAACTGTTCCACTGATACTTTGTGCCCTTTTTATTTTGACAGCAGCCAGTCTTGTAACACTGATACAGGTTGAATATCTCTATTTTCAGAACCAAATGTCACTAGAAGTAGAAAATTCCATGCCTGACCGTTATGTGACAGGGGACAAAATTGTTAAAAATATTGTATAAAATTACCTTAAGGCGATGTGAATAAAGTGTAATTAGAAACATGAATGCATATCATGTTTAGATTCGGGTATCCCATCCCAAGATATCTCATCATTATATGCAATATTCTAAAATCCAGAACACTTCTGGCCCTAACCATTTCAGGTGATACACAGCCTCTATTGCTTTATTTGTCACATAGGAGACCCGAGGCGAAATGCAAAGGTAATAGCGCCTTACTCCCTTCACTATCCATTAGTGTCAGTTCTTCTCTAATTTGACGAGTTTTCAAATGACTTTCAATGGAAATGTGGCTGCTGCGCTAGCCGTTCCATTTCAGGTGACCTAAACTGAACACGGTCAACCATTTGGAATTATAATACACCCTTTGGCATTCACTGTTAGATTATGGGATGATTAGGGATTATCATATGCAGTCCATTGTCTGTGTATGTCTTCTAGTCAGCAATGTTGGAAGCAGCACTCTGGGTGCACAATCAAACTGTTCCTCCACTTCAAAGTGTAAATCCATCTTTAATGGATGTGTCAAACCAGTAAAAAGGAGTAGTTTTTATTCCACCGAATGTGGACCTCCGCAACATTTCAATCCCAATTGTCTCCTAATTCATGTGTGCGCTTTCTTTTTAAGACAGATTCACTTAATTTTCTTTGTCCCTCTTTTAGATATTCACCACTTCATAATATCAAGGCATTACAAGATAATGGGACACAGTACCCGGCGATGCTGCTCCTCACCGCTGATCACGACGACAGGGTGGTACCATTGCACTCCCTGAAATTTATTGCTACTCTGCAACATGTGGTGGGACGAAACAAGAACCAGACCAACCCGTTACTCATTCACGTAGACACCAAAGCAGGCCATGGTGCTGGCAAACCCACAGCTAAAGTAATTGAGGAGGTGTCCGACATGTTTGCTTTTATCGCAAAATGCACTGGCATCAATTGGATCGAATGAAAGGATGCTTATGTGTCTTATCGGCAAACTAGGGCTTTTACAAATTTTTGTAATGATCAAAACATTCACATAGATTTCACAGCTGGTGTCATTCCTCGTCTGTTTTGTAAACTGCCCTGCTAGTAAACAATCATTCTTTTTTAAAAAATGTCAGGGTTGGGTCAGTTGGAAAAGCTATGGATTTCGAGTGTTGTATTTTTTGTCAGTTTCATTAACAGATTATCCGTTCTGTTTAAATTATCTGCTTATATATATATATATAAATATATATATACATTTTACACTGATTGAAGTCATTGTGTACATTTGTTTCATATCAAACAAATAAAATAACGTCATTGTCTTTCTAGATGTATTTCACTTCACTTTTACATGTAAGGAAAACAGACCTTTTTCACTTTTCCTGTTCAGTACTGTCCCTGTTTTTGTTTGTACTATCACACAGTCTGAAAAAGATAACAAACCAAGATGTATTACACGGTTTCCATCACAAAGCAGGGTTTGTTTCTGCACCTATTACAATAAATATTGTTATTACTCTATTTGGAGAATATAGCGGATTGGAACTTGCGATTTTATTATGACTCTGACCTCGCACAGTTATGTTTTTATGGTGCATTCTACACTAGCTCACCATCAATTCTCACTGCTCAATAAAAAAAAATGAGAAATTACTTTATATCTCTCCTACAATTTTGTGGTCTCTCCCTATTCAAATTTCTTTTTACCTGTTAGAACTATAAATGATTCAATTTCTTAATAGACTCCGGTAATAGGTCCCCAAATAGGTTATTTAAATTGGAAAAATATAACTTTTTGTGTACAATCCTCACTGATTCTATGACCCTTTATTATTTTTTATTTATGTATTTTTTAATCATTACTAAAGTCACGATACAATTTCCAGGTTATTCATTACGTACCCGCTCTGGTCTGTACATTTATGTGCGTATATCTTATAGATTGGTAATTTATATATGTATAATGCATGCCGAAAGTCGTCGGTCATCTTAATTCTACGTCTTTTTTTATGTCGTTGCTTTATGCTAAGCTTATCTCGATTATTTTTAGTCCATATCAATCTACATTCAGTTTCCCGCAATGACAAAGCAAAAAAATGATGTGCGACACTTCAAAATTTATTAAAACTAATATCACATTGACTTTGGTATTTAAATCCTTAATTCATCACTTAGTTGAAGCATCTTGGGCAGTGATTACAGCCTCAAGCCTTGTAGGAAAAGCTTTGCACATCTGGGTTTGGGTAGTTTCTGCCATTCATCTTTGTAGATCCTTTCTAGCCCTGTGAGGTTGGATGGGGACCATTGCAGGACAGCCATTTTCAGGTCTCTAGGAATGTTTGATTGGGGACTAACTTGTCATACAGTCCATGCTGCTGAAAAACACCCCCAAAGCATGATGCTACATCACTCTGCTTCATTGTTGCGATGGCATTGTGCAGGTAACGAAAGGTTCCCTTTTCCCTACAGAACTTTTATTTGAAGCCAAACAGTTCAGTGTTCGTTCAGAAGACCAGAGAATCTCGTTTCTCACAGTCAGAGAATCTGTTAAGTTTTTTCTTTCCCTATTTAAATTCCAGGTAGGCTTTCAAGTATACAGACAATTGGAGTGTGACAGCAGGCGATATAAACAAAAAATACAACCTCTAGATATCCCAGACGTCTCTCCCTTAGGCGTCTTGACAGTATGAAAAGGATAAATATGGAAAAACGGTAATCTGTAGAGGTAAAAAACAGCGACTCATAGCGCATACAGGTATATACAAAGAGTATTGCAAGAGGTGCCCCTGCTAGGATAGCACTCACAAGATATATAATCTTTAAAATTTATCGTCTCATAGGAGATTTCACATCTGTCGCTCATAGAATGTTCAGCCTGGAAATCCTTGCCGCCGCAGGAACCACCAATCACCATCCAGAGTCAAGACAGAAAAATTTATTGGGGTGTATAAAATAATACAAGGATCCAACGCGTTTCATGCGATAAACGCACTTCCTCAGGGATAAAACATTAAAAAACAACAATATATTACAAATTTTCGAAAGTCTCCTTTTAAACGCTTTCCTCAGGGCGCCGATTGAACGACTTCCGGTCCCTCCCTTTGGCGTGCGCTCCACCTTTGGAACGCACCGGAAGTGACATAACACCTCTTTTCCGGAAGTGATGGATCGCCGCTCCTTATTCCTTCGGTGCGACTCGAAAAAGACTCGAAACGACACGAAAACGAAACTATCCCCTCTCAGTGGATCCGATCTAATGTCCACGAGTTCCGGCGGTCCTTAATATAATTCGAATAGTTCATAGGGGTACGTTCCAGGTCACATCCGAAGAATTTGGCGATAATATTTATGAATAATTCAAAAAAGGAGAAAAGAGAATGAATAAATAAAGTAAAATAAAACAGAACAAAACAATACAATCAAATATTGTAATAGAGCAATACCAAATTAAAACAGTCCTAAATATAGCTTAAATAGAGCTTGTATAATTCATAGAAGTATAATTCACATCGCATCTAATGGATTAGAGAAGAACATTTTAATAGAACATCGTATTTTAAAAAACAACATATTTCAAATTTATTTCAAAGACAATTCTTAATATCCAGGTCTACGTTTAGACCACCCCGTGGCTTTCAAGTGTCTTGTGGTGAGGAGAGGCTTCCATCTGGCCAGAGTGCCATAAAGATTGGCGGGGTGTGTTGTAGTGATGGTTGTCTTTCTGCTAGTTTCTCTCCTCTTCCAACATGATGTTTGGAACTCAGCTCAAAGTGACTTGGGTTCATGGTCACCTCTCTTGCCAAGGATTTTCTCCCCCAATTGCCAGCTCTAGAAGATTCTTCATGGTTCCAAACGTTTTCCATTGAAGAATAAGGCTAGGGTCAGACGAACGCATTTTTCACGTTGTCCGTGAAAAAGTGCGTTCGAACGAATGGACGTATTTTTTCACGGAATACGCGATAGCGGTCATACGATGCGCATTTTCGTACGTGATTTTGTACGGAACATCAATAAAACCCTTTTTTGCGTCTGGACGTTATGTTGGCCGGACGTGTGCAGCGTCTGACGTCTCCCAATCACGCAAACACGCCGCTATGCGGCCGCAGCGCACTCTGTACGTCAGTAGTAGCGGTTTGACGTTCTCGAAAAAATGCGTTTGTTGGCCACTTGCGTTGCACGGACGAACATTCGTGCGGCCGTTCGTCGTATGTTCCCCGGCATTGGACGTCATTTGCTGCTAGCACGGCCGTGATTTCGTGCGGCTAAACGCACGTGAAAAATGCGTTCGTCTGACCCTAGCCTTACAGGGAACCTTCAACACATCTGAATTTTTTTGTGTCCTTCTGCAGTTCTGTTCCCCGACACAATCCTGTCTCTGAGCTATGCAGGCACTTCCTTTGACGGAACTCATAGCTTGCTTTTTGATGTGTAATGAATGCACAACTACGAGACCTTGTGTAACAAGTGTGAGACAGGTTTACCTTTCCAGATCATGCCCAATCAATTGAATCTGCCTCAGATGGACTGCCATCAAAATCAGTGGCGTCACTAGGGTTGGTGTCACCCGGTGCGGTAACTCATGGTGTCACCCCCCAAGTTTTACGGGGGTTTTTTTTACTACTCTTACTCATAAAGCAGTACTCCCATATAACACTGAATGCTCATAATACACGGCGTACATTACTGTGAGGTTTATTGCTGTAGAGCTCTCTCATATACTCACACGCAAATTTTGGTGAACTGCCAGCAAGTACGGTGCCTGTTCGACGGCAGTGAAAGTCCCCATAGAGAAGTAATGGTAAATCTGTTCAGAGACATCGAACAGCAAAGAAATGCCCTGATGTTCAGTGGTTTCACTAGACAGGTTTATTCAGGCGAACAACATCAGGGCTATTCAGAGAGAGGTGAAAACCTTGAGAATTGTCAGGAGAATTAACAATCTAGACCAAATAGCCAATTTGGAAAGTGAGATAAATGGGAGAATTTTTCTGGTTTGACTATTTTGCCCTAGAATTTTCAATTCTACAGTCATTCTCAAGGTTTTCCCCTCTCTCTGAATAACCCTGCATAGGTTTCAATGTTAAAAATATTCCCGTTTTTACCCAATATCTAATAAAAAACGTTTATTCCATTAATCTGTAGTAAAAAGTCTCTTTTATTTGTTGATTTATTTTTCTTCGTATCTAATAAACATTTTTAAAAAAAATCCATTTTTTTTCTTTCTAATAGTGGTTTTTTTCTGTAACAGCCCTTTTTATTATCATTCAGAGGATCTTCTATGTTAATTCCAGACATTTTCGTTCAGTAGTTTTTTTGAAAACAGCTGGTGACGGGTTCGCGGTGGCATTCGGTGGCTGATTCCCTGCACTTCAGGGACCCTGCGGTGAATTCACCAGGGAAATTTGATTCCCCAAAGTGCCTGCGTCATTTCGGTGCTCTGTGAATATCCCCTTTAGTGGTGATTTTTTTGCTGCCCCCTGGAAAGTGCCAGCCTAGGCCTTGCCTACCCAGGACATACTTGAAAATGAGAGAATTCTCAATGTATCCTTCCAGGTAAAATAGTTTTGAGTAAAAAAAAAAAACATTTGCCGCACCCCCGCCCCCCCCCCCCGCGACGCTAGTGATCAAAATATAGAAACATCACAACAATGATCCACAGAAACGAGTCTCGTCTTCGCTAAGCTGCAACTGTCATAGCAAAGGGTCTGAATACTTATGTCCATGTGATATTTCAGATTTTATACTTTTAATAAATTTGCAGTGTTGTCAGAAATCTTTATTTTGCGTTGTCATTATGGGATATAGATTGTATATTGATGTGAGGGGGGCATAGAGCCAAAAAATAAAAATTGAAGAATAAGAAAAGATCTAAATATTTTCTGAATACACTGTATTATGTATATACGTTTGTTTCTAATAAACAGATATGGTTTTCTTTCAAACCAACAAATGTTTAATGGATGCAGTTTTGATATAGAAATGGCAGAAAACCAAATAGTATTTTGTTAAGAAAAACAATACATATTAATGGGATCACATGCTGAGATTAATCTCCTCTTTCAATCAGAGCAAAACTATTCTGGAAAAAACTCGTAAAAACTGCATCTATTTCCTTTTATTGCACAGACAGCTAGAAACGAATCTCGGTTGTGATGATGGTATGAACCTATAGCTCTACTGGATTTATTTAAGTAGCATTATTCCAAATAGCTTTTTCAATTTGATTCAGCAAATGTCCCCTGTGCTTGTGGCAATATCAGGTCATGCAGGAATGGCCCTATTTTTAGCTTGGTGTATTTAGCTGCGGTAAAGTTCCATTCCAAGCCATTTAGTATTCCATAGATCGCTTTAATTGGATGATTACCTACAGTGGGTTTTGGCATCTCTCATATAGGGCAGCGGCAAAGCTGTTACGTCTGAGTGAGTCTTTTTTTAAATGGTGTCTTTGCATGATTAGCAGCTTTAATCAGAATCACATGACAGCAAACTGGACCACATTGCAATGCTAAAATCATATATTTAAAGAAAACAGATCTCCGGTTTTATTATTTCTGTAAATAATTACATGTATTCTATTTGGTATAGTTTGTAATTCCTATATGTAAGAAAATTCCTCATTTTCAGTGTACTGTATCTCCAGGCTTACCACTGATGTGTGCTATCTTCAAGTTGTATCTGTAAGCCCTGTAAGAAGCTGGGCCCTCTCTACCTCGTGCCTTGGTCCTTCTTTATGCACTTAATTTTGTGTAAACCCTGTAGCACAGAATATGTGTAATATAACTATATGAAGAAAAAAATCTTTAAGTGCAAAAAAAGTGTAAACCTATTTAAAACACACTATTGCAGGATACTTGTGGAGCTATCTCACACACACATATATATATATACAGTTGTGTTCAAAATTATTCAACCCCCACTGAAATTGAGTGTTTTGGCCAGTTTGACATTGATTTTGATCATTCAGTCATCTTGCTTACAATTAAATCAAAGAGGCACGTGTAGGTCAGACAAATATAACATAACATTTATAATGAAATAACCACAAATGTCTTTTCTGTGCTCACATCATTATCAGTTTTATTCAACCCCCAAGTGACATTCAATCTTAGTACTTAGTACAACATCCTTTTACAGTTATAATAGCTTTTAAACGTGAAGCATAGCTTGACACAAGTGTCTTGCAGCGATCTACCGGTATCTTCGCCCATTCGTCATGGGCAAAAGCCTCCAGTTCAGTAACATTCTTAGGCTTGCGCACTGCAACTGCTTTCTTTGAGTCCCACCAGAGGTTCTCAATCGGATTTAAGTCAGGTGACTGCGATGGCCACTCCAAAATGTTCCAGATTTTAATCTGCAACCATGCTCTAGTGGACTTGGAGGTATGCTTGGGATCATTGTCCTGTTGAAAGGTCCAACGTCTCCCAAGCCTCAGGTTTGTGACGGACTGCATCACATTGTCATCCAATATCTCCTGGTACTGAAGAGAATTCATGGTACCTTGCACACGCTGAAGCTTCCCTGTACCTGCAGAAGCAAAACAGCCCCAAAGCATGATTGACCCCCCGCCATGCTTCACAGTAGGCAAGGTGTTCTTTTCTTCATAGGCCTTGTTCTTCCTCCTCCAAACATAGCGTTGATCCATGGGCCCAAACAGTTCTAATTTTGTTTCATCAGTCCACAGAACACTATCCCAAAACTTCTGTGGTTTGTCCACATGACTTTTGGCATACTGCAGTCGACTCTTCTTATTCTTTGGAGACAGCAAGGGGGTGCGCCTGGGAGTTCTGGCATGGAGGCCTTCATTACGCAGTGTGCGCCGTATTGTCTGAGCTGAAACTTCAGTACCCACATCTGACAAATCTTTTCTCAGTTCCTCAGCAGTCACACGGGGACTTTTCTCCACTCTACGCTTCAGGTAGCGCACAGCAGTCGAAGTCAGCATCTTCTTTCTGCCACGACCAGGTAGTGTTTCAACAGTGCCCTTTGCCTTGAATTTGCGAATGATGCTTCCTATGGTCTCTCTTGGTATGTTTAACATCTTTGCAATCTTCTTATAGCCATTGCCCTTCCTGTGAAGAGTAATCACCTCTTCTCTTGTCTTCCTGGACCATTCTCTTGACTTCACCGTGTTTGTAACCACACCAGTAAATGTCTAGAAGGAGCTGAGTATCACAGTCATTTTAAAGCTGCCTAATTGGTGCTTATTATGCTTTATTGCTGCTCCGTGACCTCCACAGGTGTTTTCAATACCTGATTGAAAACACTTGAATGAACCTCTGTTCTTCAGAGTGGTAGTCTTTAAGGGGTTGAATAATTGTGTCAATGAAGAATTCACAAAAGAAACATTTACTACTGTATTACAAAACCAATTGATGTCATTTTAGTTGCATATGGTTCTTTCAAACGTCCTTGTAGGATTTCATTCTGAATACAATTACAAATGTACACTAAATTCCCTAAAACCCTTTACAGCATTGGGGGTTGAATAATTTTGAACACAACTGTATATATATATATATATATATATATAAAAACACACAAAAGGTTGCACTCAACCTCAAAACTAAGCGGGTGCATCTAAGACATCAAATACAAAACACCAAGAAAGAGCACTCCATATTATTGACCACCTTCTTCCACCATTTTCTGTGAAAAAAAAGTATATATATATCTATCTTAAACTCATTATACCTTTGTCTGTAAGCACCGATAGACACTCACTTGTTCCTGGTTACTGGCCTTGTCTTTAGTTGGAAAAGAACTGAATAAAAATATTTGCCTATAAGGCTCAGTCAACCTAATGAGTAGCTGTGCATCATGAAAGTTGTTGCTCCAAAACATCTGGTGGGCCATGTTTGCTGATCCCTACATTTATTTATTTATAAAGTATTTTGCCGTGAAGGATACATTGAGATTTCTCGTTTTCCAGTATATCCTAGGTTCAAGAACATTGATTTTTTTTTTTACAGTAGGTACAGAAATACAAAATGTTAAAAACACATACTCAGATTTACACAGTAAATAGATATGTAGGAAATATATTCACTGTGTTACATGTTTACAGGTGCAATCTGTATTGAGGTATGTTAATAGAGATCTCTTAAGGGACTTTAGGCTTGGGGAAGATTTGATGGCGTCTGGGAGGTTATTCCATAATTGTGGTGCTCTGTAGACAAATGAGGATCGAGCCACTGTCTTTTTGTATTTTTTTTTTTTAAAACATAAATTTTTATTTAAAAATTTTTTTTTTCTGTCAGCACAAAAATACAAAGTTACTTTGAAGTAGAGGATAAACAGTATATAAGTGCATAAACATTACTACTGAAAAATAAACAGTGGGGGGGGAGGGGGGGTTGCAGCCATCAAAGAACCAAACTGAAGTAAAAGTTGTGTACCAGGGTCGGTATATCGGTCATAACCCACATGCTTCATAAATTTTTTGTATGTCCCAAAGTGTCCAGGGATCCGATTTGGGTGGATGTATATCTTCCGATGCCACAATCCTCGAGTCAAATCCACGGTATTGGTCTAAGAGGTCAATAACTTGTTTTTTGGTAGGTACTAAGGTGGTCTTCCAATTACGTGCTATGAGCAACGAGGTCGTGGAGATGAGAATAAATAGCATCCTTCTTTGAGGTTTTGGGAGGTTGATCATACCCAATAATAGGATCTCCGGTTTGTGAGGGATCAGCATGCCTAGGACTTCGGTCGCCAGAATCGAGATGTCCTTCCATAATGCATTTATTTTGGGGCAATCCCACCATATGTGACTCATAGAACCTTGAACTAGGGAACATCTCCAACACATATCCGAATGATTCGGCGCATATTTTCTAATTCTGTCTGGAGTGAGGTACCATCTATAAAGTAACTTTCGTTGTGTCTCTAATAAGGTAGCGCATCGAGTAGCCCCCACCGCAAACATATAAGCCGTGGCCCATTGGGTTGGTGTGAAAGATTGTTTTAACTCTCGTTCCCAACTTCTTTGAAATGTCCAAACAACTGATTTTTGTGGGGTATTAAGCACCCTATAATACATCGAGATCGCTTTGGTATTGGAGTAAGAGTCCAAACAAAAAAGTTCAGTTTCCGAGAGTAATGGAACCTTGGCTGACAGTGTAGGAAAGAGCTTCTGAGCTTTAAGGTAAGAGTGTATTTGCATATATGATAAGAACATTGCATTTGGAACCTTGAATTTAGTACATAATGTCTCAAAAGGTAGAATGGAGGCCGTGTCAAAGAAATGATGAAGGTTCAACACTCCGTATCGAACCCACCTAGTGTGATCTCCGTGAGGAAGTAGGTACTTAAGAGCTGCCATGGGTGTAGCCATAGAGAGTGGATGATGCATTGTGAATGAGTCGAACCCTTTATCCCATATCCTAAGATGTAACAATGTACTAGTCAATGGGGATTTTATCCGCGGCCTATCTTTTACAGGGACCCAAAGTAATGTTGTTAAATCATGTCCTTCCATATATGCTGCCTCAATGGTAAGCCATTGCGGTGTGGGGTGTGTGTGAAAGGATTCCGATAAGGATGCTAGGCATGATGCCCAATAATAATGTTGCACATGTATCATGTTCAGACCTCCATCTCTGTGTCTGTAACTTAATAGCTTCCGAGGAACTCTAGGTCGTTTGTTGTTCCAGACATATGAGGTCAAAACAGATTGAACCTTGACTAGATAATGTCTGGGTAAATTTAGAGGCAGAGCACGGAACACATACAATAATTTTGGTAGTATAATCATTTTTGCGGCCGCCATTCTACCCAACCACGAGACTTCCTTCATTCTCCATCTGTGAATAAGCAATCTTATCTCAGAAAGTACACGTTCATAATTATATTGAAAAAGGTCTTCGGGTTCTTCCGTAATTCTGAGCCCCAAATAAACCAAATAAGTAGAGCGCCAGTCAAATTTATATTGCATTTTAAGAGTATCCAGCAATGATTGTGTCATATTAATTGGCAAAGCTTGCGTTTTAAGTAAGTTTACTAAATGAAAGGACACTTCACTGTATGTTTCTAGCTCTCGGTATAAGGCCAATAAGGAGACTTCTGGGTCAGTCAACGTCAGGAGGATGTCGTCCGCATAAAGTTGTTGTTTATATGTTGTAGGACCTATCTGTATACCTCTAACGTCGTCATTTTGTCGGATAGCCTGTGCCAGTGGTTCCAGCACCAGGGCATACAATAGCGGGGAAAGTGGGCACCCCTGTCTTGTACCGTTTGTAATTACAAATTCGTCAGACATAAATCCCGATGTCAGAACTGTAGCTGATGGGGAATCATACAAGGCCTTTACTGCTGACAACATCGGGGGAGGAAAACCATATATCTTAAGGGTCTCATGAAGAAATAGCCAATTTACCCTGTCAAAAGCTTTCTCGGCATCTAATGACAGTATCAAACAAGGTTGACCTACTCGTTTCAAGGATTCCAACAGGTTAATCAACTTTTTTGTGCTATCCGGTCCTTGCCTACCCGAAATAAACCCCACCTGGTCCTGGCCAATTAGAGTTGGTAATATGTATTGTAGTCTGTTCGCTAGAATTTTCCCATATATTTTTATGTCTACATTAAGAAGTGAAATTGGGCGGAGATTACGACATTCGTCAGGGGTCTTACCTGGCTTAGGGAGTGTAATTATGTGAGCCCGTAGCATATCCGTCGGGAATGTACCCTGTTCCCGGGCGTCGTTAAAAATCGAGTGTAAATGCGGCGTGAGATGAGAGGTGAAAGTCGAGTAATATAGACCATTAAGGCCGTCAGGACCCGGGGCTTTTCGTTTCTGCAGTCCTTTAATCACTTCAGAAATTTCATCTAAAGAAATTGGAGAAGCTAATTTTGTCATTTGTGATGAGGATAATTTTGGCAGGTGTAGCTTATGGAGATAACTAGAGATGGCATTGGGTGTGGGCTGTGTCACCTTGTCATCAGTTGATAGGTTATACAGTTTCTCGTAAAAGTCTGCGAATTCGTTAGCAATATCCAATGGATTATGTATTAGTCCCCTGGTAGTTTTGAGGTGAGGGATGCCCTGCGCGGTCGGGGGGGGGTTTTAGTCTGCGAGCCAGTAGTCTGCCCGGTTTATTTTGAAACGCATAGAACCGCGATTTCATCTTGTGCATGGTCGAATTAAATCTGTCCGCTTCTAAGTCAGTAAGTGAGCGTAAGGCATCATCTAATGCGTCCGCTAACTCCGTCGTCGGGGATAATTTATTCTGGGTGTCTATGTCTTGTATGTTCCTAAGAATTTCCAATCGATGTGCTGTGTGTTGCTTTTTAAGCCGCGCTCCCCACTGGATGCATACACCCCTAATGACTGCTTTATGAGCTTGCCATACAACAAAAGGGTCTACCTCCTCGGTCGTGTTTTCTTTAAAATAGTTCGTTAATGCTTCCTGAATCGCCATAGACGCCGGTTCGTGTTTTAATATATGTTCGCTAAATCTCCAGGGTGGTCTCACATGAGAGTGAAATTCATCCCGTATGTCGAGGAGTAGTGGGGCATGGTCAGACCATGTAAAGGGGAGAATATCACATGTGGTGACACGAGAGAGTAAATGCGATGGTAGTAAAAAATAGTCTATGCGTGAGTAGCTATTATGTACTCCCGATCGGAAAGTGTAATCCCTCTCTGTAGGATGAAGCAGGCGCCACGTGTCATATAAATGGTGGAGTCTAAGGAGAGAGTGTAGCTGTGAAAACTGTCTCCCTGCTTGAGTGCTTGTAGGGGCCGAGCGGTCCGTTTTTGGGTCTATACATAAATTCAGATCGCCACAAATTATTAAATCTCCCGATAAAACATCCGTAAGTTTGTTGAAAAGATGCGTTAGAAATTGCGTTTGTGAATTATTAGGGGCGTAAGCTGCTACTATCGTGTACACCCTGCCATTGATTGTGCATATTAAAATAATATATCTGCCTCTGGGGTCTGTGATAATCCTATGAGTCTGCATCGAAATTCTGTTATGGATCAGTATTGTCACCCCTCTAGACTTAGCTCTATAAGTTGAGTGAAATTGGGTGTGATAGTGAGGTGTATACAATTTAGGATGATCCAGTCTCCTAAAATGCGTCTCTTGGAGGCAGACGATATCAGCGTCATACGTGCGAAGATCTCTATATAAAGAGTGACGTTTAACGGGTAGGTTCAAACCCTTTACATTATATGATACTATCTTCATAAAGGGCTACAAAAAAGATGTTAGGGACATATAAACAACATTTTAAACAATTAGTCAGAACTCTCATCCGAGAGCGCGACCCATAGGATCGAGAAGCACTGCAACCCCCCAGGGACAGGGAAAAGGGGAAAAAGGGGGATAAAACAAAACAAAACATCGCCATATAGCGACAAAACTTGGTGCGTTCCAGAACGCCGTACTCTCCATCGGAGCCTCCTGTCAGGGAGACGTCCGTGCCCTTAACTAAGAAGGGGGAGAAACGTAAAAAAGGGGGGGTAGGTCCTTCTGCCACCAGCAGCGAGACAAAGAGGTCAAACATTAAACCACCAGGTTTACCCGTCCTGCGATTTTCGGTCAAAAACAAGTAAGGTGTCCGACATCAGGAGCGGATCTGTAAAAGCGGGACTCTTTCGTGCTCATCCATTCAGCGTTGACGCCAATCCGGCGTCACCTTTTTTAGTGTGGGCCTGCGGTCTTGAGCATCCTCGTTTATTTTAAGGCCCCAAGACTCCAGGGTTGTTCTTCCCTCTGTGGGAGATGTGAGGACTGTAGTAACATCCTCGCGGAGAATAATCAACTTAGTGGGGAATCCCCACCTGTATAATATACCAGCCTCTCGTAGAGATGTTGTTAGCGGGCGAAACAGTCTTCTTTGTTGCAGCGTGGCTTTAGAGAAGTCTGGGTAAATTTCCAGATGTTCGTATTGGGAACCCAATTTCTCTGGTTTACGCATCGCTCGTAAGACATCTTCCCTGGGTTTATAGTAGTGCATCTTAAGAATCACGTCCCTAGAAGCTTTATGAGGGGCAGACGGCGGTTTCGGTATTCGATGTATTCTGTCCATGAGTAGCGTGTCATGCGCAACACCGGGAAGCAAGTGCGTAAAGAAATCTGTTACATAAGCCATGAGGTCTCGGGGGTGAATCGTTTCTGGGATTCCTCGAATTTTGAGGTTATGCCGACGGGACCTGTCCTCAAGATCCGCCAGTTTATTTGTACATTGCAATAGTTTGGCTTCCAAAGATTCTACTGCTGCGGCCGTAGCGTTATGAGCATCCGCCATTTCAGACATTTTATTTTCTAAATGCGAAGTCCGGTCTCCAATTTCCTGTATATCCTTGCGGATGTCCGCTGATACCGTGTCTAGGCGCGCTGATAGGGAGGACGAAAAGTCTTTAAATAAAGTTTCCATGCGGGTGGTGAACGCCATTAGGTCTCCCTCAGAGGTGCCTGTCGCCGAAGTTGGAGAGTGGGACGGGGAGCCGCCGCCATCTTGGGGATCTGCATCCTCGCGGCGTTTACTGGGCCTAGGAGTGAAAAACTCCTTCGTTCCCGGCGTTTTTTTCCCCTTTGCGGCGGCCATCGTGACGGCTGTGTATTCCGGTGGGATATTGCGGTACCTGAGAGGGTATGTGCGGTCCCCGGTGGCTGATATCTGCGTTTTCCTCGCTGTCTGGTCTGGAGCTGGACTAGAACATGTCCGCCATGCTCCGCAGTTGGCTCCGCCCCCGTCTTTTTGTATTTTAAGTAAGGTGCAGGTCCTGGAGCGGAGGTTATAGTAAGATGGAACTGCTGGGGGAAGCAGTCTATTCAGGTAGGGTGGTGGCTTCCCAGGGTAGCTAAAATACCTTTAATTAAAAAAATGGTGTAGCAATTTCAATGTCCTTCACAGGATATGGTCAATGTCCCGTTTATAATCTTTTTCTCCAAGTTTTCTTCTTGTGATGTCCCTCAGAGAAAACACAGAAAGTACATCATAGTGCGACCTATGTATAATTACACATATATATGGATAAGGTGGTAGCACTCACATGTAATAGAACCCTCCTGGTTCTAGGTATATTCACTGTAGGGATATTGTTGGCTTCCCAATAACCTTTTCAAAGAAGAATCACTGGATCCCATTCAGGTTTCCAAGGATGGAGATGGAATAAATTCGCTTCAGCAAACACAATTGGAATCAGATGAAGTTCTGTGTTGGTGGCTGATGGTGTGGAGATTCTCAAAAAATAAAGAGAAGCTCCAAGGCAAGATTAAAATATTTAATAAAATAAAAACAAATAGACCAGAACGCGTTTCACCAATACATTAAAGTATCACAAGGCTTCCTCAGCTGGCTAATTTACAAATGACCATATTACTGCTTATATATCTATTCTCATTGACTGCCAACCATTCACAACCGTCTGATTTGGCGGGAAATTAGTGCAACCAATGGAAACATAACTTTCAGCATACAAGGCCAATCCTAGCCATCTATTTTAGCAGGAAATTGGCACAGCCAATGGAATTATAACTTTCATTATGTAGGACCAATCCCAGCCATCTAATTTGGCAAAAGATTGACCTGACCAATCGAGACATTGCTTTCATTATGCCAATCCTGATATGGTAACAGATAACATTACACTTTGGAAAGGAAAGTAATTCCCACAATGCTCCGATGGTTTCTACCATCTCACAGATCCAGGGGGACAAAGCCCGTCTTTTCCACCATCAGGCCCGTTAGGGACGAGTGGAAGACGAAACACGTCCCTAACGGGCCTGATTCTTCTTTGAAAAGGTTATTGGGAAGCCAACAATATCCCTACAGTGAATATACCTAGAACCAGGAGGGTTCTATTACATGTGAGTGCTACCACCTTATCCATATATATGTGTTATTATACATAGGTCGCACTATGATGTACTTTCTGTGTTTTCTCTGAGGGATATCACAAGAAGAAACCTTGGAGAAAAAGATTATAAACGGGACATTGACCATATCCTGTGAAGGACATTGACATCGCTACACCATTTTTTAAATTTTTGTTTATTTATGTGATGGACCATTAGGTGTATGAGCGATTTCCCACATTGATTCATTTATCAGCGCTACCTTATCTTTTTTGTCTAAAATACCTTTAAGGTTGACGTACAAACTCCATGTATTCTTAAAATGAATGCACTATGTAAGACTTCCCAATCCTGATAACACACACACATTCACATTCTTGTATTTCATTTTCAAACATTGTTACAGTGTTGTTAGACAATGTTGGATTTCAAGGCCCTTCAGTACCGAGGGCTGTTTGTTATTATTTATTTATTTTTTAACCAACATTTATTTAAAACATGGAATGCATAGTTTTCCATTAATTATTGGATAAAATAGAAATTTTGCATACAAAGGTTCTGTTGTAGTTAAAACCTTAAAGTAATGCAAATCTCTTAATTTTTCATGTACTCGTTCATTATTTAACCTTCCTGCCGGTCCGATTCTGACATTTTATGTGTCAGAATCAGTACAATTTTGTTTATCCCCCTGGCGGTAACCCCGAGCCACACTCGGGCTGGATACATACCTGTCCCTGTGCTCCCTCGCTGTCCCCCGCAGTCACATTCTCCTCCGGCCGATCGCGGCGTCCTTCCTGGTTCCCTTCTCGTGAGAAGGGAACCTGGAGGCAGGATGCCGCTATCAGCCGGAGGAGAATGCAAATGCGGAAGGTCAGCGAGGGAGCGCAGTTACGGGTATGTATCCAGCCTGAGTGTGGCTTGGGGTTACTGTTACCGGAATCCACCTTGTTCACTCGGGAGTAAAGTCGGGCCGGCGCGGACAATGACTGCTTGGACACGAGCCTCTTCAGGAAAGGCGAACTTTATTGTGACGTCACCTGGATTGAATCGCAAAGACTGAGTGACGTGAACGCATTGAACATAACATTTTATACATGAATAGACAATCAGGTTACATCCCAATGACCCTCCCCACGGATGACACTTGTCCTCCCCCTTACTGAATACAAAGACATTCCACAATCTGGCAGTAAATTGGCAGCTTTCACAGTATTTTGACAATTGGATAATTTAACACTCTCCCAGATCCTGCTTGTGCCCATCTCCCTGGAACTTGTTTATTGTATACTTCAGATAAGGCCCCAGCTGGCTTCACATCCATCATTGTTCTGGCCCCTAGCTCTCTGACCTTGATGTAACTAATTTCCATCCTGTCACTTCTGCCAGCGTCTGCCCGGATCTTGTTAATTTAATTGCTCTGCCTGTTAGTTTAAGGAATTCCAAAGAATCTATGCAAGCTAGTCCTAATTGAGCTAATATCTGGTATGTACATTTACGTGAACCAAAGTCCTGGGTTTAAGATGGCCGCCTGGAACATCATGGCGGCCTGAGTCCCTTACATTACCGCTTTCAACAAAGAAATTTAACCCCGAGCCACACTCGGGATAACCGCCAGGGAAGTTAAAGAAGGACTGTCAAACTCTGGCCCTCCAGATATTTCTGAACTTTAATTCCATTGATTCTCTGACCATCTATTACACTGAAAACATTCTGGGGATTGTAGACATCAACTTTTGGGGGCCTTGAGTCTGTTTTTTTGGAGATCTGACCTATCTGTCCATTCGATGCCCATTGCTACGCAGTAAAGAACATGCGCTGTAAAGATACTGTGTGGGAGCAGTTTACAACACAAAATATCACAAAATGGAAGTACACATACAGGGTTATTCAAAGAGATTCGAAAAGTCACCGCACGTTCGGTGACTTTTCGTTCTCTTCAATTTGGTGCAAATCGGCTTTCCCATTTCGGCTACCCTGCGGTGTATTCAGCAAGCACCACAGGGCTGTCGAAGTGCAGGGAAAAGCTGGCGAAAACCCACCGAATGCACGCCGAAAACCCGCAAAAACATCTGGAGTAACCCGTCGAAGACGCCTGAAAAACCCGAGCAGGAGCCGATCACACACAGCGAAGGCTCTGGAAAAAGCCGACACCGCAGAAGAAGGCAGTGAATAAATTAGGAAAACAGTTTGCTTGAATGGTTGAAAAGTGAAATGCTGTTTGCAAAGAAACTACTGAGCGAAAATGTCTGAAATTTACATATGAGGTCCAGGGAATGATAATAAACAGGGCTGTTACAGAAAAAATAAGTAAACTTAAAAAAAAAATGCTTAAGATATACTAAAAAAAATCTATAAATAAAGAGACTCTTTACTGCAGAATCTTATAATGAACGGTTTATTAGATATTGAAATAAAACGGGAATATTTTTAACATTGAAGCCTATGGGATTCTCCTGAATAAACCTGTCGAATGAAACCACCAAATGGCAGGGCAATTCGGGAACCTTTCACGGCTGGTTTGTGTTCTCTGAATAGCCGAAGCAGTGCTTTTTTATGGGGATTTCACTGCCCTCGAACAAGCACCGAATGTGCAGGCAATTCGCCAGGATTTGGTGTATTGCCTGCTCTCTGAATAGCCGAATGGCCAAGAAAGGTAACCGAACGCTGATTTTCAGTGTTCGGTTACCTTTCTCCAGCCACTCGGATCTGTTTGAATAACCCTGAGTGACACATGCATAGTAAAATATTTTCTTAGCTTAAATGATTTTTTCCTGTATGGTTTGTTATCAGCAACATAAAAAAAGAAAAAAAATTTGATGGTAGTGTCGCTTTAAGAAATATTCTTTGTGTGAAAGATTCTTGCTTAACTCAAACATGCTTTTTGCAATTTCTCTTTCATCTTCTGGCCAGAAATAATTTCAAAAACAGTAATTCATTTTCTATTGTTGTTTACAAAATGTGTATATATATTTATTTATTTTAAACCGATTTTTTTCTCCCTTGTTTTCAATTGTTATTTCACAGACTTCTACGCAAAGGTCAATCCATCCTCCCAATTGCAACTATGTAGCTGTCTTGTATTTCTGAGATATAGAAAGTGTAAGTGGCTGAGTGGTATGTTTCGCATTCTTTACTAGTAAGAAATCAATGAATGACAAGATCTTTTACACATCTACCTCCCATTCCATAGTATTCTTGTGTTTTCCTGATAATCCTGTCTCGATAGAGTCCTGGTTTCTGCCAACAAAAGAATGGAAAACGCATACAAATTATGTTCAATATATCGCAACAAGGGACATTCAGCCCTGAGATATTTGCGTTCTGTTTTGTTGACTTATAAGAGTCATAAACATCCAAACAGATATTTCTCCTACAAGTTATACACATTCCATTAACCCCATTCACTACCAAGTGATTTTCCAAAAATGCATTGTCAGAAAACAGTGTTTTTTTATAAAATCATTTTTACCTATTCATACACAGTAATAAATAGTTATTACCTTAAACAACCTATTTGGCCAGTAGATGGCATCATCTACTGCCAAACTGAGTTACAGAGGTTTGAGCTGCAAGTCAATTTTTTCCCCATGCATTGGCTGTTAAAAATCTGATATTTCAGAGCTTTCAGCTGCCGATTTTACAGTTTTAGCTCTTTGGGCATTATGCCCACAGGAATAAAACTTTGGGGGCACCTTCTGCAGATTTCATTTGCTTTTGGGCTGCAGATCGAGATATCTCGATATCGGGCACCAGATGGTGCCTTTTGAAGCCCGAGATATCTCGATCTTAAGTACCTGCACGAACTAAACTGTATCATGCTGCATATTTTTATATTGGGCTTGTAATGTATCTGCGTAATAATAAATGTTTGAAGAAAGACTGATGTCCACCTGGTATAACTTTTCCTATTTCTAGGAAACTGCTGATGAATATGAAAACAATGTGAGCAAATTTCCATTTGTATGACCAAATAGGGAAAACCGCCTTATTATGGAGTCTAACAACCAGACGTCGTCTTGGATCAACAAGCTGTTATCACATGTTTTATCTACTGTTTTCCTGATTACTTTGTTTTTCCACAAACGCATCCAGCAAAATCAGAATCAAGACAGTCCAACGTAAAATTCTCGGTCTGAAGTGATTATTTTATCTTTATTGTGTTTACTGTGATGAAACTTTTCCTGTGCTGTAGGCGAAATTCAGCTTTTTTATCTTCTGCAACGGACAACTTGGTGAAGATTTTACTATATATGAAATAATATAAATCGTTGCGATAAACATTTAAACGTCTAAGAATTTCAGGGACTTCCTTTGCAGCAGACTATAGATGCATAAAAGTTGGAAATCGTGGCGTCACGTGCATGTCCTACACAGAATTCACTGTTACACACTGGGGGCCCTATTACAACCTTCGCGTTAAAACGCTCGCGCAACACGTGAATTTGTGCATTAAACGTTAACGCACGTAAATCAACACTGGAATTACAATCCTTGTGCATTTTTTCATCCGTCGAGCAATAACGCGCGTTAAACGGACGCGCAGAAATCAGTGTGCGGACTGTTTTTTTCACGCGATTCAGCCAATCAGAATTAAGAACCACAATTATCTCACGTTAAGTTTTTGCACCTGTCAAAGTCAATCTGAGTATATATGCTGCAGCAATAATAAATGCACACACAACTTCTCAAATTTATTGGTTTGGTATGAGTAGAATGTGTAACTATACTTTGCTGCATTTATTTTTTTTTGGCCTGGTGTATTTGGTTTGGCCAGGTTGATAGAATTTGCCATTAACACCAGCTTTTAGGAGTTGCTAAAATTATGCACGCAACGTCTATGCGTTAAATCCTGCGCATAGATTGTAATGCCATCCGTGTACCAGCACACAAACTCATTTGCGCTCGCAATGTTAAGTATAAGACGTGCGACGTACAGTAAGCTCACGCAGCGTTCGCGCAGGTTCACCCGCAGTAGACGTATACGTGCGTTTGTTGCGCTGACATTGTAATACGACGTTCAGCGCAAAGGGTTTTACCCCTCGCTTTAATGCATTTTTGCGCCGGCGCAAATATTTGCGCAAAGATTGTAATAGGGCCCTGGGTATGTAATGAATGAGCTATGTGGGCAAAGCCGTGTAGATTTTTTTAACAATGTTTTATATTCTTTGTCATTTGTGCAGTGGAGGATTTTAATCTCATTTATTGTCCTAGCCTTAATTTTAATAGTGATATATATATTGTAGAGGTCGGCAGGGCTGGGTCCTGGATGGACAATATGTTTCACCCCTATTTGGGTTGTGGACCCTTTAAGGGCAACCACAGGGTTAATGTTCCTGTCCAGGAAGAGTTTTAAAGCCAGCAACTCCCAGATAGGATTGTGGGAGTTTTTAGGAAAAAGGAAAGTAATCAGTGGAAGCTGTGTGTGTGTTCCAAAAGCAGGAGACATGCTGTGCCTTGCTGGAGAGGCTTCTAAATACTGGGGAAAGGATTCCCCAGGTTTGGGACGGTTTAAAGCGTTGGTGAGCCATCATTATTTTTTTGTTTATTTGTGCTGAAGATCAGGACTTTGCTTTAATTTTGCTGAACCCAAGCGTGTACTTATTATGTTGCCTTTTTGACTGCCCTGAAAGGGTGAATAAAGCTGTTTTGTTTGTGAAAGACATTGTG
This sequence comes from Leptobrachium leishanense, assembly GCA_009667805.1. Classification (NCBI taxonomy): domain Eukaryota; kingdom Metazoa; phylum Chordata; class Amphibia; order Anura; family Megophryidae; genus Leptobrachium; species Leptobrachium leishanense. The sequence continues at coordinate 283,202,918 of CM019066.1, forward strand.
CACGTGCTCTGTGGGCCCCCAAACGTCACAACTGGTGTTTCTAATGCGGGCAATCTGCTACCCCTCACACGCCAAGCAAGAGGAATTTTTGTGAAAAGAAAAAAAAAAAACTGACATTTTTAAAGGACAGTGTTCTGATTGCATGTCCTGGGCTAAGGCTGCACTGAAGTCCACAGCTATGGAGGAGCTGGTTAAGTAGATGGTCTTTGTCAATGTGCAGGCCCAGACTCGCCATGAAGAGGCAATGGCTCAGCAGCAACAAGCCCTGGCACAGGCTGTTGCTGCCCAACAAGAAAGCACCCATTTGCTGGCTGCACAACTTGCAGCACAACAGGTAGCCACACAGACGCAGATCAATGCCCTGCGGGAGGCCATGCAGAAACTTGCACCTGGACGTGATCAAGCAGTGGTCACTGCTGGTAACCATGTCTCCATAAGGGCCAGTCATTTCCTCCAAAAACTGTCTCCCAGTGATGATGTGGAAGCATTTCTCACCACGTTTGAAAGGACTGCTGAGAGAGAGGGGTGGCCCCAAGACCAATGGGCCGGTCTCATTGCCCCGTTTCTGACAGGAGACCCTCAAAAGGCATATTTTGACCTGCCCCTAGAAGATGCAAAGAATTATGACCGGCTGAAAGCTGAGGTTCTGGCCCGCCTTGGGGTAACTGTTGCTGTCCGGGCTCAACGTGTTCACTGCTGGAAGTACTGCCCTGACCAGCCGCCCCGGTCCCAGATGCATGACTTAGGACAGCTGGTTAAAAAGTGGTTGCAGCCAGAGACCCTGACTAGAGAGCAAATGGTCGAAAGGGTTGTGATGGACCACTACCTGAGGTCTCTACCAAAGGATCTACAGCGCTGGGTCAGCCATGGGGACCCCAAGACTGCAGCACTGGTAGTCGAGATGGTGGAGAGATACACCGTGGTGGAGGACCTGCTCAGACCAACCAGTCGTCGAGGACCAGTCTTGCCACCGCCTGTGAGGCCTGCTTCAGTTCCTCGGAGGGAAGCGTCACTGGACCCGGGAACCAGCACCCCAAAATCATCTTCCTCGGTTCTGCAGAGGCCTGTCGCTACCCGAACTGCTGGCGATATACAGTGTTGGAGGTGTCGCGCCTGGGGCCATACCCGGGCACAGTGTCCGCTACAGGAGGAGCCCATGGAGTGTGGATCCGCTCAGAGTGTCCTTCTACACCCTCACAATGTGCACTACCCACCTTGACCTAGAGGGGGGTCAGTTTGAATGTACTGTGTGGGTGAATCACTGCCCAGCCAAAGCTCTCCTGGACTCTGGGAGTATGGTCACCCTGGTGCATGCCCGGGTAGTCGGAAGGCTCGGTCCAGTACAAAGAACCCTCCGGGTTGTCTGAATCCATGGGGATACTCGGGAGTATCCGCTGATCCATGTCACCATTTCCGCCAGGAATACTTCGGTCACCCAAGAGGTCGGGGTGGTGAGTACTCTGATACATGATGTGATTGTGGGACGGGACTGCCCCTTGTTTGCTGAACTGTGGTGCTTGGCACAAACTGAACTGCCCATCGAACTGGGGAACAATTCAGGGTCACCCCCACCAAACATGACTGTGGACACTTGATGAGGAGTTGCTCAAATGTGTTCAAAATGAGAATGTTGTAACTGATGTGAGTGTCCTAGCTCCTCAACCTGAGTTGACACCCAAGGAGGGGGAATCCTCTCCCGTGCCGGTTATGGTAGGAGAGGATGAAGAGGAATTATCCCCTGTAGATATTACACTTGGGGTGGATGAGGGGGAGGGTTCTTCTTATCCAGTACACCCTGACTTAGATGTGTCCAGAGGTGCATTTGGCAGGGCTCAAATGGGTGACCCAATGTTGATAAATGCTCGCGAACAGGTAACTGTTGTCAGTGGGGTACCTCAAGCACCAGATGCAGAGAAAAGATATCCTCACTTTGCGGTCAATAATGATCTGTTCTACCGTGTATCAGAAATTCGGGGAGAAATTGTGGAAAAATTACTAGTACCCCAGCCCTACCAGAGAATGGTGCTGGATCTGGCTCACAATGATGCTCTAGGTGGTCACCTGGAAGCTGAGAAAACTGAGGCCCGGATAACGGACCAGTTTTACTGGCCAGGGATTGGTGCCACGGTTAAGGGGTACTGTTCCTCCTGCCCTGTTTGCCAGTTAACTGCCCCAGCACCCCATTATAGGAACCCCTTGGTGCCTCTGCCAATAATTGAGGTGCCCTTTGAGCGCATCGCTATGGATATAGTGGGTCCCTTAGAAGTCTGCTCGGGGACACGATATATCCTGGTGGTTCTTGATTATGCCACAAGGTATCCAGAGGCGGTTCCTTTAAGAAACCCTACATCAAAGGCCATTGTGCGGGAGTTGTTTTTTATGTTTTCGAGAACTGGCCTGCCAAGGGAAATTTTGACCGACCAGGGGACCCCATTTATGTCCCGGGTGATGGCAGATGTGTGCAAGTTGTTCCAAATCAAGCAGTTGCGAACATCTGTTTATCCCCCTCAGACAGATGGTCTGGTAGAAAGATTCAACAAAACTCTGAAAATGATGCTTAAACGGGTTGTGCAGAGAGATGGAAGAGACTGGGATCATTTGCTTCCCGCGCTGTTGTTTGCTATTCGAGAGGTTCCTCAGGCCTCCACGGGGTTTTCACCTTTTGAGCTGGTGTATGGTCGCAGACCCCGGGGATTGCTAGATTTGGTGAAGGAGACATGGGAAAGTGAGTCCTCTCCACACAAATCGCTCATTGAACATATCTCTCAGATGAGAGAGAGAATTTCTAAAGTGATGCCTTTGGTACAGGAACATTTGCAGAAAGCTCAGGAGGCCCAGAAAAGGGTGTACAACCGGTCAGCCAAGCTGCGGCAATTTCAGGTTGGGGACCGGGTAGCAGTACTTATACCCATGGTGGAAAGTCAGTTCCTAGCCAAGTGGCAGGGACCATATGAGGTGGTTGAAAAAGTAGGGGAAGTAAACTACCGAGTGCATCAGCCTGGGAAAAGAAAACCATACCAGATCTACCACATAAATTTGTTAAAACCCTGGAGAGAACGAGAGGAGGTGTCCGCCATGGTTGGGGTGGGTATAGAGTCTGATGGTGTTGACGCAGTACACATTGCTGCCACCCTGTCCAAACCCCAAACCCAAGAAGTTAAGGAGTTTCTGCAAAGAAACAAAGGCATGTTTTCAGGACTACCGGGACACGCGTCCGGGCTTAAACATGATATTGTGACGGAACCCCATGTAAAGGTTCGGGTAAAGCCGTACCGCATCCCAGAAGCCCATAGAAAGGCTGTTTCTGAAGAGGTTAAAAAAATGCTTCAGCTTGATGTCATTAAGGAGTCAGAGTGAATGGTCGAGCCCCATCGTGTTGGTACCGAAGCCCAACGGCACTTTGCGATTCTGCAATGACTTCAGGAATCTTAACGAGGTGTCAAAATTTGACGCGTATCCCATGCCAAGGGTGGATGAATTAATAGGGAAATTGGGTCCAGCCCGTTATATCACCACCCTGGACCTTACTAAGGGATACTGGCAGATACCCCTGACTAAGGAAGCCAGGGAAAAGACTGCTTTTTCCACTCCAGAGGGTCATTTTCATTATAAGCGGATGCCTTTTGGGTTACACTCAGCCCCGGCCACCTTCCAACGAGCGATGGATAGGGTGCTCCGCCCCTACCTGAGATATACCTCGGTCTACCTGGATGACATTGTCATCTTCAGTCCAGATTGGGAGTCCCATCTTCCCCGGGTTCAGATGGTTTTGGACAGTTTGAGGAAAGCGGGCTTTACTGTTAACCCTGAGAAAAGTGCGGTAGGGATGGAGGAAGCTAAGTACCTGGGATATGTCGTAGGCAGGGGTCTGCTAAAGCCACAATTTAACAAAGTAGAGGCTATCCAGAACTGGCCACGCCCCCTCACAAAAAAGCAGGTTCGTGCTTTTCTGGGTATAGTGGGGTATTACCGGCGGTTTGTCCCCAATTTTGCCTCTATTGCTGCACCACTGACTGACCTGACGAAAGGTAGGAAGTCGGTGATGATTCAATGGAATGCCAATGCTGAAGATGCCTTCGAGAAGCTTAAAAATGCGTTGTGTCAGCACCCAGTGCTGGTAGTCCCTGATTTCATGAGGGAGTTCATTGTACAGATGGATGCCTCAAGTGAGGGTTTGGGGGCTGTGCTATCCCAAGAAGTCAATGGGGCAGAGCACCTCGTGGTTTTTCTTAGTAGGAAACTGACGGCAGCGGAGAAAAACTATGCTGTGGTGGAAAGAGAGGGCTTGGCCATAAAGTGGGCCTTGGATTCTTTGAGATACTTCCTGTTGGGCAGGAAGTTCCGTTTGGTATCTGACCATGCCCCATTGACCTGGATGAGGCAGCACCGCCACGCTAATGCCAGGGTAACCAGGTGGTTCCTGTCTCTCCAGGAGTTTAACAGGCCTGGGAAACAGCACCAAAATGCTGATGCCCTGTCCCGGATGCATTGTGGGCTGTCTACTGTTGCCTCAAACACCTCCGCGTTGAGACAGTGGGGGGGGATATGTAGAGGTCGGCAGGGCTGGGTGGACAATATGTTTCACCCCTATTTGGGTTGTGGACCCTTTAAGGGCAACCACAGGGTTAATATTCCTGTCCAGGAAGAGTTTTAAAGCCAGCAACTCCCAGATAGGATTGTGGGAGTTTTTAGGAAAAAGGAAAGTAATCAGTGGAAGCTGTGTGTGTGTGTGTGTGTGTGTGTGTTCCAAAAGCAGGAGACGTGGGGTGCCTTGCTGGAGAGGCTTCTACATACTGGGGAAAGGATTCCCCAGGTTTGGGACGGTTTAAAGCGTTGGTGAGTCATCATTATTTTTCTGTTTATTTGTGCTGAAGATCAGGACTTTGCTTTAATTTCGCTGAACCCAAGCGTGTACTTATTATGTTGCCATTTTGACTGCCCTGAAAGGGTGAATAAAGCTGTTTTGTTTGTGAAAGACATTGTGCACGTGCTCTGTGGGCCCCCAAACGTCACAATATATATATCACTTTTAAGGGATATTTTTGTAATTTTGAAATGTACCATAAATGTACTTTATCTACTACCAGCTGCATCGTGACTCTCTTTAAAGCATGGAAAATACTTGCTTTTATAACATATGTATGCTTTTCTGTACTCTATACGATTTTGTCAGTCTTCCTCTCAGCATTGCACAAAAATTGAAGGGGTAATTCTCAAAACACCAATGTGCGTTATTGATGGAAACAACCATAGGGGTTATTCAAAGAGAGCCAAATTTGCCACCGAGTTGCCCTGAATGGTGAATTTCCCCTTATGGTGCAATTTCGTGGCAATTCGGCTATTCAGAAAGCTGGCAATTCGGCAAATATTGGCGAATTGCCACTGAAATAAGATGCTATTTGGCAGCAATGAAATTCCCCAGAGAGAAGTAATGGTTAATCTATTCAGAGAATGCTGAACAGCATCAAATGGTTGGTAAAGTGCCCACATTTTCAGGGCTTTTGTTCGACAGGTTTAAACAGATGAATCCCATAGGTTTCACGGTTAATAAAATTACCTGCTTTTATTTTTTAATCAACTGTGTTTTATTTTCATTTGCAGCAAAAAGTCTTTTTATTAAATTTTTTTTTTCGAATTTTTTGGGCATTTTCCTGGAAAGTTTTTTGCGGAATTTATGATTTTAGATTTTTTTTTTTAAAGGCGTTTTAAAATTTTAAATCTTTTTTCTGTAAGAGACCTTTTTATTGTTATTCATTGGACCTATATATTATTTCCATGCATTATTTTTTTTTAAAAACACCTTTTAAAAATTGCGGGAGTTTTATTTTATAATTTTTTTTACCCCTGTTCAGGGGCTGGCTGGCTGTTTTTGGCGGCTGATTGGAGGCATTCAGTGGTCTGTTTGCGGCTGCTGTTTGCGGTTTATCATCAGATGCGTTTGGCAGATCCATTCAGTGAACGAGAGACCACTGAAATTTCGGTGCCCTCTGAATAACCCCCTATACAAATCGCTGGGGCATGGGGTAAGCCTCAATCACTATCTTATTCAGTTTTCTGTAGTTAACAAAGGAGTGGCTAGTTCCATACCTAGATTCAGACATCTTGGGCTGTAAAGTCAGAATTGCTCCAGCAGAATCAGCTGAAAGACAACTGCTAAAGTTGTAATTTAGCAGCCATGCATCCTGTTCATAGTTGCCTTGTGCATTATGTATGCCCACTTGGTATGAGAGTCATGGTCCAGGTAGAATAGTAATCAATCATCTGCATGTCTCCTGAAGGAACTTGTATTGAGTGAGCTGTTTTTCCTTTACTCAATCATAGTTTATTCTCTCCACTTATCCAGTATAACGCAATATGCTTCAACAGCCCTCCTGTTCAGGCAACTGACTAGAAGTGACCCAGTCCTTTGGGGCCACTCTTTTAAAGAACATTGTCTTTCAAAACCCTGCAAGTAGCAGTTGACGTCTCCTTTGTCCTCAATGAAAGACTTGGAGGCCACAAAGGAGAGCTTTTTTCCTTTTCTGGTTGGGGACCTGCAGGATGGAGAACCAGTGCTAGCCCAATGTGGAAACTATGTAATCCATAGTTTGTAGTCCCACTCTGCCTGTTGTATGTCAGCCACCACCCGGCAGAAGACATCTGGGGGTAAGGATTGTGACTGAAAAAGTCTAGCCTACTATAGAACTCCCTCTGGAATGCCAACTCTTCCGAGGCATCTGAAGTTCGGCGACTATCTCGGTCACCCCCATCAGCTCTGCTATCTGCATGTCTTTAGACTTGTTGCTGGTCATTTGTTCTTGTGCTTTCAGGACATCTTTAAAAGTGCTACTTTTAGAGCTACACCATCCACTGCCGGCTGTTGGCCAGTGATTCTCTGGGGTAGAAGGGAGCAATCCCACTGCTTGCCACCAATTGTTACCGAGCTCTGGCGCAGAGCACTCTGCTAAATTGTCTCCCTTCTTCAGCCTTGATGTTTCATTGTGCTATTAGCAGTAATTATAGCCATATACCAATATAATAGTTGAGACATGATGACAGGGAAAACCAGGTCCAGTTTATTGGAACATGAACACACTTTTATATCCTTTAAGATGTGTGTTCCCGCTCCATGGAGTTATTAACAAACCATAGAAAACAGCACAGAATACTCCCAATTTAGCTCCACTATGTTTGGGCCAGCAACTATCCCCCCCCCCAGCCTATCCAGAGGCGAAATGGGTGAAAACGTGGGGCACCCTGGCACTACTGAGGGTTGAATCGCAGCTCTGCCTCTCGCAAGGGTATGTTCCAAAGAGGACCTTGCTCACATGCATGGCATACGATCAATAACTCTGTAAATGATTGACTGGATTGGGGTATTCCTTCTAATCCGGAGCACAGTTCCATGTAGTCAGCTGTAGTGGCGTGGACTTTCCCGTTAGGTGCTTGGTGTTGCCGAATGCTTCCACAGCACAAATACTGAAACTGGATCATTAAATGCAACAGAAAAAAACATTTAAAATTAAATTGTAGAATTATCTTCCTCAGTATGATGGTCCATTCAAAGAAATTAAATGACCATAATGAGAGAAAAAATCTAGTATTTTGTATACCTAAGCTGCTAATACATTACATTTTGTGAATAATCTAGAGCCCCTGAAGCACACCTACCACTGTAATTTCAGATACATAACTCATTGGTGAACATTTATTTATCCTTCCTACATGGAACTTTTGAAATAAAACTCCTAATTGAATATTTTCATAACTCTAAAGTAGAAAATTTCACGTTAGTCCTGTTGTGATGAGGGTGTTTAGTGTCCTGAAGAGGAGAAAACCCTCTATGATCACAGTGCTATGTGGTTGAGGTGACAATCACATCAACTGTAACCACACACTAGGGACAGTAGAGCAGTGGTTCCCAACCGCGTTCCTCAAGTATCCCTAACAGGCCAGGTTTGAAGGATCACCTTGGGGAAAAGCAGACTGAATCCTGTAATCACTGAGCAGCAAATCATATCATCTGTGCTGTGCTTCAGATATCTGGAAAACCTGACCTTTTGGAGGTACTTGAGGACCACGGTTGGGAACCATGGATGTAGAGGTTAAATCCAGGTAGATATATGTTCCCTTTTCTTAGTCTAAATATATTTTGGATTGTGAAAAAAAATATGGCGGATATATGATAAAATAATTTCTGTACACAGTGTGTTAAGTTCACAGACACAGTGAATACTGACACAGGCATAGAAATGTATACTTAATACATAAATATATATTCATACTTTTAAACTAAGGTTTAACAATATAACAATGTTCCATTAAGCCACTCTATGGGAGTTAAGTGGCTCTAGTTTTAATCTTCATATAGCATCTAAAGCAGGGCACTCACCTCCTCTTTTGTAACACATGCACCCTATAGCACCCCGGTGCTGTAAATCTGAGGATTTCAAATCTAAAATATAGCTTTTATTTTAAAATTAGGGCCAACATTTCCACCCCATGGTGGTTTCTTCCAGCATGCACATTTCAGGGGCGGATCCAGCGGGGCAACGGGGAAATCCCCCCCCCCCGAGAAAATATTGCCAAGTGCTTCTGTTCCTGCGAGCGGCTGTCTGCATGAAGCTCGGCTGCTCGCCTGGGATCCACAAGCTGCGATCTCGCGAGATCGCGGAGTTCATGAGATCTTGTGAACTCTGGGATCTTGCGAGACGAGACCGTGGCTTCTGCATGGTTCCCAGGCGAGCAGCAGAGCTTCATGCTGACGGCCTCTCGCAGGAACATAAGCACTCGGAGGGGCCTGGCCTGGCAGGAGACCGTTTGGACCAGATGAGCTTGGGCAATATATATATCCACGTGAGCTGGGGGCAATATATATATATCCATGTGAGCTGGGGCAATATATATATCCATGTGAGCTGGGGGCAATATATATCCATGAGTGAGCTGGGGGGCAATATATTACATGTGAGCTGGGAGGGGTGGTACCCTGGGCCCCTGGTATGGAAAGGGCTCGCAGGGCTGCTCAGATTGGGTGCCACGTGTGTCCTGCCAGCATGGAAAGGGTGCACTGGGCAGCCCACACCTGGGTTACCCTACACTGCATAGCTTCAAGGGGTATGTGCTGGGAGGGGGGTACCCTGGCCCCTCTTATGGAAAGGGTTCGCAGGGCTTATGAGCCACATGAGAACAGACCCTGTGCAATGTTCTAGGGAGAGTGAGTGTAACGAGCACAGCTTGCGATTAGGCGCGTCTCTGCCTGTCACTGCAAACCCAACACCAGCTCTTATCCAAAACTGGTAGAGTGCCCCCCCAAAAAAAAACCCTGTGTCTGGATCCGCCCCTGGCACAGTTATGGCTTGTATATTATTTATTTTATTGTTCGAGTAATTGATAAGAACATTCTTCAATAGATATTATTGAATTAATCATTTAGTGCAATTTATATTGATAATTCAAATCGTCTATATTCTTAACATGTACCTGAAGCCTAGAACAATGACATATCATTTTTGTTTGCTGCCTTCACTACTTAATTACTGTGTAAAGCTGTAGATTTGTGTTATTTTTAATATCTTGCATTTTATTACTTTGTATTTCTGTACCTACTGTAACACTTCAGTGTTCTGGAACCCAGGACATACTTGAAAATGGGAGAAATCTCAACGTATCCATCCTGGTAAAATACTTTATAAATAAATAAATACTTAGACTGCCATATAGCTACAGCTACCAGCAGTGAATTGTCAAGCCATTATTTCTCCAACACCAGCCTCTTGCAGCTAACTTATAATTGAGCCGTAGTGCAGCACTCGCAAAGGTTTAGCAACTTGCACACAAAATAATGATACATAGAGATAGATACAGTTAGATTGATACAGATATATGTAGTTAGAATCAAATATACAACTCTTTCACAGCCAAGATCAAGTATAAGCGATCTTCAAAGCACCTGCTGGTGCGCCGATATTATGATTGGTCAAATTCTTAATAATTATAAAGGAATTTTATTTATTAACCTCCTTGGCGGTCTGATTATGACATTACTTTTTAATGTCAAAAAGGTAAAAAAAAAGTATAGGATTTTATTTATTTATTTTTCGTATCTCCTGCCGGGTCCTGCCCCCCCTGCGGCGTGGGCAGGGAAGGGAACTCGGAAGAAGGATGCCACGATTGGCTGGAGGAGACTACAGGAGGACATCGAGGGAACACAGGGACAAGGTATGTACCAGCCCGAGTGTGGCTCGGGGTTACCGTTTTCGGTACTGAAATTTAACCCCGAGCCACACTCGGGATTACCGCTGGGGAGGTTAAAGAAATTAATTTGCGAATGAACTCCAGAATGTGCCAAAAGGTCTAGCACCTCAGGTATGACAGCTGAAGTTCTAAAACAGTTTGAACAAATGGTACTCTGTGTCTAAAAGATGGATCTACAGCAGCCTCCGCAAGGAGCCCCAGTTGCAGTAACCTTTTTGCCCAGCAGATGGCATAGTCGATTATTTTGTACTATATAATTACATACCGAAAAGGGATTTTCCACAAAATAAAGTGGTTTTATGGAAAATCATATGGTAGTTAAGTGGTTAATGGGTTTAATGTCTAGTATTTCCTCAATTCTATTTGTTATTTCATTCCTTCCCATTCATCTACATTTCATTTTATTCATTTCTCTAGTTTCAGCATGTATTCTTTTTTTCTTCTATAGAGATCAAGATCCCTTTCTACAATTCTACATCCTGTTCCGATATATCCTGTGTAATAGTTTATTATTTTTCTATTGATTTATTCATTTATGCATTGCTTTGCTGTGGTGTGTGTGTATTAATTTGCTTTTTTTTTTTATTATTTCTTGCCAGCGCTAGTTTTAGTAGTTGTAGAATGACTCACATATGCAAAATATTACAGGGGTTTACAGAGAGCATGCCGGGATTTGTCTTCACAATTTTTTTAATAAAATGTGTTGCATTAGAGAGTTTCGTTGTAACTGCAAAGCAACTTTTAAAAAGTACACATCAATTCTATTTCCCGAAAGAGTCCAATATAGATCTCCCATTGCGTCATTGTGTTTTATCGCATGATCTCTGCATGCTGATGGTAAACCAAGCTTTCTCAGGAACGTCACTGAGGAATTGTTTGACCTGTATGTTGTTCAAGATGTGTAAATATTGCTGGCTATAGATTTTTGGGTTGATATCAGTGTGTATTTTCTCTTTTAATGTGATGTGATTTATAAAATGCATAATCATAGCAGGCTTTTAGCTTTAGAAAGAACCTTTTTGAACCTTCTCTTAAGTATCAAGAATGTAGATAAAGAAGAAAGGGGAAGGCCCATGAGCACCCAATCATTAGTACCCATTCTCATGGATATTTTGAGGAGTTGGTGACTCTGCGGCCAGGGAGCATCCCACCATTGCTATTATAATCTGAAATGTCTAGGGTTTAGCTGTGTGCAGTAGATTCCCCGGTTGTCTCACAAGAATTATAAGGTCAGAGAGAAGAATATGCATTGGAATGACTTGCAGCATGGTGGCTAACAGACTGGAAATGGTACAGAGAAGAAGGAATCTTCAGGAAGATAAAAGTGGAAACCTGGTTGGATGCTGGGCACTGGCAAACTAAATGCTTTAAATAGCTTAACAATACATAAGTTCTTCAACACATGTTCTGCATAACATAATATGAAGTAGGGATGCACTGAAATTTCAGATAATTATCGGCCAAAAATGGTGCTTTCGGCCGAAAACGGAAAACTACTGAAAAACAAATCGGACGAAAATCAGTCATCCGAAACAGGGCCTGGAGACCCGGCCGAGCCGGGGGCTCACTTGAGCCTGGAGGCCAGCCGAGCCCCTGCTCGGCCAGGCTCAGACAAGCCAGGTTCGGTATCGGTTTTCAGGCCGAACTGATCCCGAATTTTTGGTATCGGGCTGAAATTTTCATTTCAGTGCATCACTAATATGAAGCCATCATTTCATCGATTGCCCCTCATCTGAATCAAACTTTTTTGCACTGCCAGCCTAAGTTATTCACAGATATTTTAATTTTATGAATGTTATCTTCCTATAAAATGTTCAGTTACATGTTGGTTCCTTCACGTAATGAAATGTTAGATGTCACAAGCAACTGATGTGAAATGAAAGCAGTAAGCAACAGATGCTTATTGTGAAATGCATAATATTGAGCAGTTCAAAAGTGTAATTGCAGATGATGGTGATGTGATTAAATCAGGCTCCGAACAACACAAATCATTCTCTCTCGCGTTCTCTGCTTGTAACACAATTACCAATGTTATAAGCCCATGTGAGAGACGATAAGAAGGGCAAAGTTCTGATCTGTCAATCATGGTTTTTTAATGTTTGCTTGTGAATTCCCAAACAAGATCAGGTGTCAAACTGCAAAAGAATGAAAACAAAATGACATTGTAACAGTCATCTTTATTATCATCTAATACTTCTAAGCAGAAACCTGCAAACCATAATCCTTCATTTTTTCACCCATTAGGTTTTCTATTTCGATAAACCACATGTGATGTCTTGATGTTTTTTTTGCTTCTGTATTTGAAATGCAACGTCCTGTGTACCGTAAAAATATTTGTTGTAAAAAGTGGCCGTGTCTAAAATATTTTATAAAGGGAATGTAGGGACAAATGGCGCAATCGTCTTTCTTTTCCACATACCTACAGGACACTTGAGAAACTTTACTAAGTCCGGCTTCTGTGGAAGATTCCGCCTATAATATTTGGGAATTTTAAGAAGATATACACCTACTTGAAATTGACTGTGATGACCTTGCAGCACGTAATTATCAGAGCTGTAATATTACGAAACTGAAATTTTTTATACTTTCACAGACTTATTGTCGACACATACAGAGAGTTACTTTGGTGTCTGATTACCTTATCGTTATTGAAGTGTACATATATTGTCGCAATATCGATAGGTACCACTGGTGTACCACATAGAAATTCACACTCCACGCGCCTAAAGTGTCTAAAATATTGACTAACATTTTAACCCCTTAAGGACTAATGATGTTCCAGGTACATCTTAAGAAAATGGTTGCTTAACGACCAAGGACACACCTGGTACGTCATTGACTTTAAACCCCCTCCCGACACTCACCTCTCTGGCTTCCTTGAAGTCGGACCACCACTTTTATGGACCCCAGCCATCACACTGACATCATTGCATTCTCCCAGAAGTGGCTGACATCTTGAATGTCAGCCAAGCCTCTGGGGCCTCCCCCCATCCACTGACATCGTCGTACATGTGATGTCAATTGGGCAATTAACCCCCTAGCTACCAAGGGATTTCCTATGGTGGAGATGGGGGGGCCTTTGGACTCCCGTATCTCCCAATCGGTGGCAGCTAGAGGGTCGTGTTTGGTATCATTGGAAAGGCCAGAGCAATGGCCTTTCCAATAATATCATACATGATCATGTTCGGTGTAAAAAAATAAAATAAAATAAAAATTATAAAAGCATAATTTTTTTTAAAACTAGTGATGTCAACATGCACAAAGCACACTGACGTCAAGCTCTCTGAGACCACCATAAGAAGTTATCTCAGAGAGGCAGTGATGGATCAGATCTGTGACCTGACCTGTAATACATATTATGTAGGGGCACATCATCTGCATTAATTATAAAGTGACCTGTTCCGTTTTGTTTTTTTTTGTTTTAGATCATTTTGTTCTCTTTTTTTTCATGTCAGATCATTTTGGTTCAGTTTTTTTCGTTTCAGTTCATTTCGTTACGAAATTTATTTTGTTTTTGATCGTTTTGTTACGTTTTTTTCAGCATTTTGTTTGTTACGTTTTAATTTGTTTAGGTCTCATAATATTTCGTTTGTGTTGAAACTTAGATTTGGGATTTCGTTATTTCGAGGAGCCGATATTTCATTTCGGAAATGCTCCCGAAAGAACGAAAATGGTAAATTTCGTACGAAATTCAATTCGGATCGAAACGACTTGCACATCCCTTCTGCTGATCGTTGGGTATATAAGGTCCAAAAGGCACCCCCAGATTGCAGAAAGAGTTGTGACATCTGCTTGCTTTGGCAGGCTGTGACAGTATTTTGGTGCCTGGAGAAATTTTAGCTGTAGCATTGTTTGACTTCTGTTTGTCTGCGGCATCCAGCAACCTCCCTCTCATGCCATTTTCACTGTATACCATGACTTTTGGGGGTCTCTGACTTTAGTCTATATGATTAAATGGTTGATGGCTGTGTGGCATGGTGTCACAGTGAGTAGGTGCCTGTAGCAGCATCATGAGCATGTTTCTTCAAGTATCTTACTCCGCATCAGACAATTTTTCCTGAAATGTGATGCATTCCACAAGAGATGGTTTGTTTTAATTATGCAGAAAATATATTGTTACAGAAACATGTTAGGTAACTAATGTCTATGTTGATTCATCACCGAACGATATTGTACATAATCATTTTAATTAGCCAATGGTTAATAAAAACTTCAGTTTATATTACAGTCCAAGTTCTGACATTAGCTATTCATAAATATTTATGTATAGGTTATGAAATATAAAATATTTAATTAGTGGTGTAATTACGCATAAATTAGACGCAAAGATTCTGCCAAGGCTTTAGAAGACGAAGAGTCTGTAAAAGACAATGTATTTTTAAAGGGGTTTTTGTCACTTGAAAAACCTTTCACTGCTGCAGAAATAGCTCATCCATGTAGATCTATGAAAGGGGATTTCTCATGTGCACAACACCATATACAACTTTATTAGTGAAAAGCCACAAGCATAAAATGATTCACACACTGCTACCTAACATCTACAGATGCTATCAACTTGCCTAACCCATTACATATTTGAAAATGAGAGAAATCTCAACGTATCCTTCCGGGTAAAATACTTTATAAATAAATAATATATATTTTTACTGGATAATTCAAGGATGACACCATTCTTAATTTTATTTTACATTATTGGGCTCAAATGGTGCAACAGTGGTTCAGGGAGAACGAGACCTCATTCTCACAAATGGATTGGCCACCACAGGCCTTAACAACATTGAGAATTTTTGGGATGTGCTGGAGAAGACTTTACACAGAGGTCCGACTCTCCCATCATCAATACAAGATATTGTTGACAAATTAGTGAAACTCTGGACATAAATAAATGTTGTGAGTAAGTTTAACAAAACGATGCCACAGCCAACGCTTGCCATAATCAAAACAAATGGCAATCCAACAAAACATTAGGGTGTGACTTTTTTGGACATGCAGTGTATATACACTATATTGCCAAAAGTATTCGCTCGGGGGCGTGGCTGGACACCGAGCCGAGCGGACGTGTGGTGTGGGAGCTCCTGTTGCTGAGTGTAATACCGACTGATTCTATACCCTTAGCTCCCGGCCCGCAGATCGGTTCACCTCCGCAGCCACTGTGCAGTCTCCCCTGATCATGGTGTGCCTTCCTTGACCCCCCCGGGAGGCACTATTACCCGGATCCAGCACCGTCTAACCTGCAGTGTTTTGCTGGCAGCCATCTTTGTTTGCGGCCTACTCCGCGGCTGGGACTTTCTGCCTGGATGGGGAAGAAAAGCAGGCGCCTGGAGGGTTCAGAGGCGGCCGCTCAGCCGGATATTCGGCTTTCTCTGGGGGCATCACGGACTGGTCCTGGGCGTCAGTATCGAGACTTGACCCCGGACGTAGCTGTATCCCCGGATGGCTCACCCTGTCACAGTCCGGAGGTGCCTGACACCCCACACCCGCAGCTGTCGACTAAAGACGATATCCGGCAGCTATATGAGGATCTGAGGGCCCTGTGGCAAAATGACCTTACTCAGGTCAGAGCTGAAATTGCGGCCATCTCGTCTGGCTCTGTGTCTATGGGTGCCCGCCTGTCAGTACTGGAGGAGGAGAGACCGGGAGTGCAGGCCCAAATGGAAGACCTACGGAAAACAGGTCACGGCCCTATCGTCCACAGTTTTGGACTTGGAGACTAGACATCGCCGGCGCAACTTGCGGATTAGGGGGATCCCTGAAACTGTAAGTGATGAAGCTCTGCTGCCATGTGTTTCGGGCCTGGTGGCCATGCTGCTGACTCTTCCTCCGGACTTCCCGGTGCCGGTTACCACGGCCTTCCGAGTGCGTAAGGCGGCTGCTGCACCTGCCGCGGCCCCCAGAGACGTTATCGCCGTCACTGCTGATGTCTCCACTCATGCCAAAGTGCTTAAGAAGGTGGGAAATGTCCCGTCGGTGGCTTACAATGATATGCAGGTAACCATCTACCGTGATTTATCGTTTCTTGCCGTTTCCGTGACGTGACAACCCGCATGAGAGACCGGGGACTCAGATATCGTTGGGGCCCTTCTGGCTCCTTGCTGATACTACACGGTGGGACTATGCACTCCATGACCACACCGGACGAAGCACGGGCTCTACTGGACATTGGCAGGCGCCCTCCGAACGCCAAGGCGTCTACTTGCCATGGAAATACGGCTGCAGATCCTCTACAATCGGACCCGGGCTGAAGACGTGTGGCCCCTCTTTGACCAGGAGCCTGACGGCACTGGTCGCCTGAGACTTTCTGGCCGGGGCTACTACGCCAATGTTTTACCAGCAGTGTATTATGCTGTTTTTCTCCTTTTATTGGACCCTGCACCCCACCCCCCTCGAGATGGTCCCATTTTTATGTTTATCGCTATGATTTCCTTCTATTGGACCCTGCACGCCCCCCCCTTGAGATGGCCCATCCCTATGTTTATTGCTATGACTGGCTGATTCCCTCCCCCCACCCCCCTTTATTGATATAGTTATCTTGAGTGAACATCACTACGGGCGGACTTCTTGCAGACCTTGGCATGTAGGACTCTCTGAGACCATTGGGACGTCAGGTATTTTGCCCTCCCCACACCTTCCCCCCCTTTTTTTTTGTGTGGCTGAGGGACACTGGGTGGTCCTGGGCATGCCACTTGAGCGGCCACCATGGCTCTGGCCATCTCTCCTGGACCTAGGTCCCCCGGCCCCTGTGATCTCTTCCATGGCCCCCAGAATACCTTACGTTTCCTGGGGTGAGCCAGGAATGTCACACTCTTGGGCGATCCCCCACCCCTTTTTTTTTTAAAATTTATTTTATTATTTATTAGTTTGTTCCTTTTTTCTCCCCCTATCTTTCCTGATGCCCCTCTGCACCCTCTGCCAAGCTCTGTTTTTGATGTCGTTTGTCCTCCCCTGCCCCCTTTTTTATCTGCGGTTTATTGTTATTCTCCCGCTATGTGTCTTTTGAAAGTGCGGATTACTGTATTGATGACTTACATGTTAAATAAAACCTTGAATACAAAAGTATTCGCTCACCCATCCAAATAATCAGAATACGGTGTTCCAATCACTTCCATGGCCACAGGTATATAAAATCAAGCACCTAGGCATGCAGACTGTTTTTACAAACATTTGTGAAAGAATGGGTCGCTCTCAGGAGCTCAGTGAATTCCAGGGTGGAACTGTGATAGGATGCCACCTGTGCAAGAACTCCAGTCGTGAAATTTCCTCGCTCCTAAATATTCCACAGTCAACTGTCAGCTGTATTATAAGAACGTGGAAGTGTTTGGGAAAGACAGCAACTTGACAGCCACGAAAGACAGCCACGAAGTAGTAGGCCACGTAAACTGACGGAGCGGGGTCAGCGGATGCTAAGGCGCATAGTGCGAAGAGGTCGCCAACTTTCTGCAGAGTCAATCGCTACAGACCTCCAAAGTCCAAACTTCATGTGGCCTTCAGATTAGTTCAAGAACAGTGCGCAGAGATCTTCATGGAATGGGTTTCCATGGCCAAGCAGCTGCATCCAAGCCATACATCACCAAGTGCAGTGCAAAGCGTTGGATGCAGTGGTGTAAAGCACACCGTCACTGGACTCTAGAGCAGTGGAGACGCGTTCTCTGGAGTGACGAATCGTGCTTCTCCATGTGGCAATCTGATGGACGAGTCTGGGTTGTCCAGGAGAACGGTACTTGTCTGACTGCATTGTGCCAAGTGTAAAGTTTGGAGGGGGGATTAGGCTGTGGGGTTGGTTTTCAGGAGCTGGGCTTGGCCCCTTAGTTACAGTGAAAGGAACTCTGAATGCTTCAGCGTACCAAGACATTTTGGACAATTCCATGCTCCCACCTTTGTGGGAACAGTTTGGAGCTGGCCCTTTCCTCTTCCAACCTGACTGTGCACCAGTGCACAAAGCAAGGTCCATAAAGACATGGATGACAGAGTCTGGTGTGGATGAACTTGACCTCAACCCGATAGAACACCTTTAGGATGAATTCGAGTGGAGACTGAGAGCCAGGCCTTCTCGTCCAACATCAGTGTGTGACCTCACAAATGCGCTTCTGGAAGAATGGTCAAAAATTCCCATAAACACACTCCTAAACCTCGTGGACAGCCTTCCCAGAAGAGTTGAAGCTGTTATAGCTGCAAAGGGTGGACCAACGTCATATTGAACCCTATGGATTAGGAATGGGATGTCACTTAAGTTCATATGCGAGTCAAGGCAGGTGAGCGAATACTTTTGGCAATATAGTGTATATAACTTTATCTCTGCTAGAAAGCCACGGTGTGCATAGCATTGATTTTAGGGTTCTATGTAACAACAGATCCAGGATGCAAAAAAGTGAGACAGATGTCATTTGCATATCCTACCCAGAATTCCTTGCTGCATATGCGGAATGTGGCACAGGAGCTCTGGGATGCAATTCATCGAACTGCTGTGATGTGCAAGTGGCTTCTGCAATAATAAACATATATATTTATATATATAATCAGAAGAATGAATGACCAAAAGTATATGATTCAGATGTGTAAAGCTGGTACAATCTCTAAAAACTCGCATATACATCTTCAATCTTAGGTAGAAAGTGCTTAGAGGTGAGATGTTTTTTTTCTTTTGTAATAAAAGCTCTGCGTCACAATAAAATGCCTACCCGAATAAAATTAGCTCAACATTTGTTAAGTCCATATTAATTCCAGGTTGGAACACACACTTCAATGATATAGAAATTTACACGGCACTGGATACATATAAAGGAACTGTATTTTCTCTAACAAGCATTTCTCTTTACTCTGTCAAATAATAAAATTTACAGCACCCATTAAATGTCCCGTGCTGCTAGAATCTGTATAGGGAAATGTATTAGCTGCATGACTATATTTTAACCAGAATGTGCAAAGTATAAACAATCCATCAGTTTAATGCTGGGGAAACTATACCTGTCTTCCTCGGTTACAGTAGAGATTTATACAGGGAAACATCAATGTTAAGTTGGTAAATCAATGTGTTCCTGTAAGTGAGCGTGCAAATAAAACACATTACATTGCAGAAATGTCACATTTTTACAGACAGGATGAGTGAGAACGCAGAACATGGTAGTGTCTCCTTGCAGCTTTGACTTCAGCTTTATTTATTTCATTTGTAAAGAAATAAGATAAGGCAGAAAACTGACAATTTCAGTGATAGAACTAAAGTATATTAGCTCTCCAATGGGCAGCATCTATGGAATTCTATTTATTTTTCTATTTTTGCTTATCCTTGTCTTGTAGTAAACAAAGGTACGTATCTGGTGGCGCGATGATGGTCGCTGAATGGTAGGTGGTGGTTCCCTTAGTTCGTATGAAGCATATGAAAAAGAATAATACAATATATAGTGCAGATGGTACTAACACAAAATTGATATGTGCCAATGTGGTATATTCCACTCACAAATTAAAGAGCCCGAACACTGGCTCTAAGTGGGTCGAGGCTTTTGGGTGTTTTTTGCTTCTCCGTTCCTTAAGGTGACCCACGCCTTATACTGGATGGAGAGTGGCTCATACAAATGGATATGGAAAGAAAACAGAAACAACTTCCTTGTGCAGATCTTTCAAAGTTCAGATGGCATAGATATACGTAGGTGTTAAACTCACATTTGCAGGAGCTTATAGACCAAGCTCGTGGTTTGTACGCTTCAAGGCTCGCATAGGGTGGAACCCAAACCCGTCTTCAAATCCGGAATGTCAAGGGGACAGTCAAATTTAAAGTTAAAATTATTTATTAGAACATAAATAAAACAAATAAAATACTGGCTCAGCCAGGAGACCAGAACGCGTTTCGCCAGACGTGCTGGCTTCTTCAGCTGGTTTACAGGCTGGTTCACATTCGTTTCTTAAATAGTTTAAGTCATAAAATCAATAAAAAGTCCCCACATGTTCCAAATGAAGCAATTAGTGCAAGTTCTCTGCATCTAACCGCATGAGACGGAGGTCGCCATCTTGCGCATGCGCTCTATCGTCCTGTGCGTTCCATTTTGCGTTCCACAGGAGATCCCGGAAGTAGCGTGCGTTCCACTTCGTAGATCTTTCCGAATCTCCAGACGCGCTTATCGGCTGACTTCTGAATTCCTCTGAGCCAACATGCGGACAACCTCAGTGGCCCTTAGGCACAATAAAAAACCAGAAGAAAGGGGCAATACATTATAATAAGACCTTCCCCAACTCTTTGACCTAGAGGAAATATAATGCTTCATGAGAATATACTCTTTAAAACATACTTCTTATTTGTTTTATATCGATGGACCTATGTATAAACGGGGATTTAATGCCCCTTCTCCTAAATCCATTTTATTGAAGCTCGTCTGCCAATTGGATGACTAGAGTTGTCACACTACTTAACGAGGGTTGTATTTCTTATAGAAATCTAATTACTGTTCCCATAAGGGATAATATTCGTATAAAGTTGGTGACCCTTATATTGATGTGCAATAAAATAAAGTAAAAACATTTATTATCCATGCCCATAAGGGATGCTCCTGTGAAATTAGTAATATTTATATTATAAATGTAAATAAACAAGATTAAACCACTAATATCCATACCCATAAGGAGTGATATTCCTTATGGCAATCCATACCGTTATATTTTATTTAAAGTGCTACTATAAATAATTAAAGTGCTAGTGTCGAATCGCTTATACATATAAAGTGACTATGATAAGGTGGCTGAATATTATTATATTTATTATCGTGTTAAAAATATTAAAATTATGTGGCTATTTATAGTGACCAGGTCTATAAAGATGATATTTAAAACCTATTCTAGGTGCCATTTTTATTAGTAGTGATACTAAATCCAAAACACTTTATAGGGATAATACTTAAAACAACATGTGGCATAAATTATGTCAAAGTGCAGATGCAGATTAATGCCCCTAAAGTGCAATATTTTTTTTACTTTATTTTATTGCACATCAATATAAGGGTCACCAACTTTATACGAATATTATCCCTTATGGGAACAGTAATTAGATTTCTATAAGAAATACAACCCTCGTTAAGTAGTGTGACAACTCTAGTCATCCAATTGGCAGACGAGCTTCAATAAAATGGATTTAGGAGAAGGGGCATTAAATCCCCGTTTATACATAGGTCCATCGATATAAAACAAATAAGAAGTATGTTTTAAAGAGTATATTCTCATGAAGCATTATATTTCCTCTAGGTCAAAGAGTTGGGGAAGGTCTTATTATAATGTATTGCCCCTTTCTTCTGGTTTTTTATTGTGCCTAAGGGCCACTGAGGTTGTCCGCATGTTGGCTCAGAGGAATTCAGAAGTCAGCCGATAAGCGCGTCTGGAGATTCGGAAAGATCTACGAAGTGGAACGCACGCTACTTCCGGGATCTCCTGTGGAACGCAAAATGGAACGCACAGGACGATAGAGCGCATGCGCAAGATGGCGACCTCCGTCTCATGCGGTTAGATGCAGAGAACTTGCACTAATTGCTTCATTTGGAACATGTGGGGACTTTTTATTGATTTTATGAATTAAACTATTTAAGAAACGAATGTGAACCAGCCTGTAAACCAGCTGAAGAAGCCAGCACGTCTGGCGAAACGCGTTCTGGTCTCCTGGCTGAGCCAGTATTTTATTTGTTTTATTTATGTTCTAATAAATAATTTTAACTTTAAATTTGACTGTCCCCTTGACATTCCGGATTTGAAGACGGGTTTGGGTTCCACCCTATGCGAGCCTTGAAGCGTACAAACCACGAGCTTGGTCTATAAGCTCCTGCAAATGTGAGTTTAACACCTACGTATATCTATGCCATCTGAACTTTGAAAGATCTGCACAAGGAAGTTGTTTCTGTTTTCTTTCCATATCCATTTGTATGAGCCACTCTCCATCCAGTATAAGGCGTGGGTCACCTTAAGGAACGGAGAAGCAAAAAACACCCAAAAGCCTCGACCCACTTAGAGCCAGTGTTCGGGCTCTTTAATTTGTGAGTGGAATATACCACATTGGCACATATCAATTTTGTGTTAGTACCATCTGCACTATATATTGTATTATTCTTTTTCATATGCTTCATACGAACTAAGGGAACCACCACCTACCATTCAGCGACCATCATCGCGCCACCAGATACGTACCTTTGTTTTCTGTATTTCACTGGTTTGGGGGAAACCACTATACCCTGGTTGGCGTTGGTTTGTTGGTGGCGGTACTAGTTGTTGGCGCCTGTCAATTTTTTGTCTTGTAGTAGTTTGTTCTCTTAACCTCGAATTTTGGAAAATGTAATGGGATAAAACAAGCACCATAGCAGAATCTTTGCATCTTATAAAGAAAAGCAGGTCTATTCAAAGAAAGGTGAAACTCAGGAGAATGACTGGAGAAGTAACAATTCTAGCAGGGTTATTCAGAGAAAGGTGAAAACCAGGAGAACTGGCAGGAGAAGAGAACAATATAGATCAAATAGCCGATTTGGAAAGTGAGATAAATGGGAGAATTTTTCTGGTTCGGCTATTTTGACCTAGATTTTTCACTTCTCCAGTCATTGTCCTGAGTTTCACCTTTCTTTGAATAGATCTGTAGGTCAAAATAGCCAAATCAGAAACATTCTCCCATTTATCTCACTTTCTAATTCGACTATTTGGTCTAGCTTGTTCTCTTCTCCTGGTTTTCACCTTTCTCTGAACAGACCTGAAGGTCTCCTTGTCTTCCAGCATATTGTATTATGTAACTGTAGCTATGCAGATAAGTATTATACTCCACAATGGCAGATATCCTTTTCTTTCATTCGGAGTTGTCACCTATTAAAGAAACCAGTAAATCTATAGTATATTTGATTAGCTGACATTTCCTTACACTATTATCTGACCCAGCGCTGACAAGTGCATTCACAAGTGATCAGCAGTGTGTTTATTGAACAGAACCCATTGCCTATGACAATGGTAGAAGAATAATGAGATGAACCTGCACAAATACTTATAGGCCCAGACTGCCAATTGGACAGTACCTGGTGGCCCGCCATGGCCATGTGCTGGAGGCAACTACTGAGACCTAGCCTCATTACTATGCAGACCGAGATAACTTGGATTTTCAAAGCCACCATTAGGTGCCCGATATCGTATTATTTCCATCTGCAGCTGAGCAGAACAAACACATTTCAGTTGTATTTGGGCTCCAGAAGGTGCCCCTAAAGTTTTAGCATTGTGGGAATGATGCCCAAGGTGCTATCACTTCTCAAAACCAGCTAGGAAAGGTCTCTGGTGGACTTTTCCCCAGCTGAGCATGCACGGAGCCGTGATCTATAGTAACTGCATTTGGCCAGTAGATGGCGACATCTGTCAGATAGGATAATGCAGTAAGGAATACATTGGGAATATTCCCAAATTTGTCTTACTTGTATAATTAATTTAAAATGATTTTCCAAAAGACCACTGGTTCCTGATTAAAATCACTTGGTACTGAAGGCTGTTAATAAATAGACGGGGACTGCCTCTAGATCCCCACTCCTTCCCAGACTGCTTTTTGACCATTGAACGCATGTATGACATGTGTGATCTAATTTAATGTAATATTAATCTTAATGGGAAATGCTACAGTTAACATGGGGGGATGACAACAAAGAAGGGGTTAAATATTAACCCATCCTAACACCAATGCTCATCTATTCCATTTGAAACCTTTAAATTGTGTTCAAACTTACCTCCTTTCCATCACTGGGTTCCTTCAGCGCTCCCCTGGATGTGTCATGCTACAGGCTCCCTGTAAGCGGCAGCTTTCATGTGACTGCAGGGAGGCTGGATATATGCATCCAACCGATCCAATGGCTCTCAATGTAAGTGCATTGAGAGCTATTGGTGGTAGCTGGGTCCCACGGAGAGTCCAACAAACAGGAATTCATCAGAAGCTGAAATAGCACTCGCTGATCTGAACTCCTTGGTGGTGCTAAACCCCTGCACTTGGAGGGCCAATTCAGCTATATATGGAATAGTTCTCTTTTAATATCCAACTAGATTCTTCTACAAAAAAGCCTTCACTGAAAATTTCAAATGAACACACTCCTGGCAAGCTCGAACAAGATGAATTTATATACATTTGTAAATCCACTGTAGCATTATCACCATACTGGAACTGATACACTGTAAAAATATTAAAATATCAAATATAGAAGCATCACCATTCCTTTTTACACCTTCTTTTACATGTTTCTATTTATTTCCCTTCCTCTAAATGCCCTCTTGTGATAAAATAACAAATTTAGAAATCAAGTGACTTTTCAGTAATAAATATTTCACGCATAATCATAAAAATAAACAAGTGTGCACAATGCGCATTATTTACATAAATTTATTTTATGTTTTGTTTCTGTGCTCAAGGATTTTAGCATGCTACCACTGAAGCAAAGCTTTCAAAACTCAATTAATTTGTCACTTTTACCATGTTTAATTAATCACAAGTATAAAAAAACAATAAGACGTTCTTAGCTTTCCCTCTTGCATACATTAGCAGCGTGAAGAGGATTAATTTATTAGACTGACAGCTTAAACAGTAACAAATTATCAACCCTATTCACATTTACTGGGTACGTTTTCATGTATGAGCGCACCAACTATTGTTTTGTCAAACATATTATCAAAAATCATTAATTAATAAAACACTCTATGCATGAATTCCTTGATTAATAGCCGAGTGTCCCATGATAATGTATCAAGCTGAAGGAACTCGTTGTTCTTAATAACATCAACTTTTACCAAATTTAAAGCCTTTTTCCAATCATCCTTTGCAGCATTGGGGAGGTTGGTGTTGCTATTTAACAAACATTTAAAGCACTGGTGTCAAAGACAAGGCCCGCGGGCCAAATCCGGCCCGCCAGACCTCGTCATGTGGCCCGCCAGCCTTAAACTGGCCCGGGGGTTGAGGGGACCCAGATGCCGGGCAGGCAGGAGTGCCTGCCCGGTGACCTGAACAGTCCGTCCTGTTAAAGAGGAGGCGGCTGTGTGCAGGCGCAGCCGGTCACGTGGTCCGGCTAATCAGGTGGTACTGAGTCTCTGTACCACCTGACTGGCCGGACCGCGTGACCTGCGCGCGCACGCATGCAGCCGCATCCCCTTCAACAGGACGGACTGTTCAGGTCACCGGGCAGGCACTCCCGCTGCCCGGCATCTGGGTCCCCTCAACCCCTGCCGGAGCAAGTATCCAGGTGAGAGCTGGCTGCCTCTGGGGCATATCCAGATGAGAGCTGGGGCAAATCCATGTGTAAGCTGGGGCAAATCCATGAGTTGGGGGCAAATCCATGAGTTGGGGGCAAATCCATGAGTTGGGGGCAAATCCATGTGAGAGCTGGGGCAAATCCATGTGAGAGCTGGGGCAAATCCATGAGCTGGGGGCAAATCCATGAGCTGGGGGCAAATCCATGAGCTGGGGGCAAATCCATGAGCTGGGGGCAAATCCATGAGCTGGGGGCAAATCCATGAGCTGGGGCAAATCCATGAGCTGGGGCAAATCCATGTGTGAGCTGGGGCAAATCCATGAGCTGGGGGCAAATCCATGTGTGAGCTGGGGGCAAATCCATGTGTGAGCTGGGGCAAATCCATGAGCTGGGGCAAATCCATGAGCTGGGGCAAATCCATGTGTGAGCTGGGGCAAATCCATGAGCTGGGGCAAATCCATGAGCTGGGGCAAATCCATGTGTGAGCTGGGGGCAAATCCATGTGTGAGCTGGGGCAAATCCATGTGTGAGCTGGGGCAAATCCATGAGCTGGGGGCAAATCCATGAGCTGGGGGCAAATCCATGAGCTGGGGAAAATCCATGAGGTGGGGCAAATCCATGTGTGAGCTGGGGCAAATCCATGTGTGAGCTGGGGCAAATCCATGAGCTTGGGCAAATCCATGAGCTGGGGGCAAATCCATGTGTGAGCTGGGGCAAATCCATGAGCTGGGGCAAATCCATGAGCTGGGGGCAAATCCATGTGTGAGCTGGGGGCAAATCCATGTGTGAGCTGGGGCAAATCCATGAGCTGGGGCAAATCCATGAGCTGGGGCAAATCCATGTGTGAGCTGGGGCAAATCCATGAGCTGTGGCAAATCCATGAGCTGGGGCAAATCCATGTGTGAGCTGGGGCAAATCCATGTGTGAGCTGGGGCAAATCCATGTGTGAGCTGGGGCAAATCCATGTGTGAGCTGGGGCAAATCCATGAGCTGGGGGCAAATCCATGAGCTGGGGGCAAATCCATGAGCTGGGGCAAATCCATGAGGTGGGGCAAATCCATGTGTGAGCTGGGGCAAATCCATGAGCTGGGGCAAATCCATGAGCTGGGGCAAATCCATGTGTGAGCTGGGGCAAATCCATGAGCTGGGGGCAAATCCATGAGCTGGGGCAAATCCATGAGCTGGGGCAAATCCATGAGCTGGGGCAAATCCATGTGTGAGCTGGGGAAAATCCATGAGCTGGGGGAAAATCCATGAGCTGGGGGAAAATCCATGAGGTGGGGCAAATCCATGAGCTGGGGCAAATCCATGAGCTGGGGCAAATCCATGAGCTGGGGCAAATCCATGAGCTGGGGGCAAATCCATGTGTGAGCTGGGGCAAATCCATGAGCTGGGGCAAATCCATGAGCTGGGGGCAAATCCATGTGTGAGCTGGGGCAAATCCATGTGTGAACAAAAAACAGTAATAATTGAATGCAGTGACAATAATTTATGATAATAAAGAGTGGACACATAGTCCTACAGATACAACTGGCCCTTTGAGGGTGACCAAACTGCTGATGCGGCCCCGATGACATTTGAGTTTGACACCCCTGATTTAAAGGGTCTCCAGTTCTAAACTGAGGCAAAATAAGTGTTTGCTTTTATTTAACCCTGCCCATCACTCACACATTAACTGTGGGGGTTATTCCGGTGCCACTGGTGTGTGTCAAAGTTGCCAACACGATTGCAAACTCAGGCATTTCACAAACTTTAAATCTAAAGTGTGGCAGGAGAAGCTGCACTGTGAAGCTTCTACTGCTGCTCTTTAACTTTGCTGGTGTAAACTGTAAGTCACGATTCGGCTCTTGCCCTCCGGATGTATAGAACTACATTTCCCATGATTTTCAGCCTGTCTCATAAGTAATTGTGCATCACGGGAGATGTAGTTTCAAAATACCTGGAGGGCCAAAGTTGCTGACATCTGATGTAATTTATTGTGGACTTATGAAACAAAAAAGTAGGACCGATGTAAAGAGCATTAAGAGTTTACGGATTGATACAGGGGTCAAGTCGAGCAGAAATGCTCAGGAACCCCATTCCCCCACATTTTAGCAGGTTCAGCAGAGCTCCTATTTGAATAGTACACTTGAAAACTTCACTGCCCTGAAACCCAGGGCCCAGACCCCCTAGGCCCAAACCCAGACCCTAAGACCCAGACCCCTAGGCCCAAACCCAGGCACTAGGGCCCAGACCCCAAGGCCCAGACCCCAAGGCCCAGACCCAGGGCCCAGACCCCCTAGGCCCAAACCCCCTAGGCCCAAACCTAGACCCTAAGACCCAGGGCCCAGACCCCTAGGCCCAAACCCAGGGCCCAGACCCCAAGGCCCAAACCCAGGACCCAAGGCCCACACCCTGGGCCCAGACCTCCTAGGCCCAGACCCTAAGGCCCAGACCCCCTAGGCCCAAACCCAGGGCCCAGACCCCCTAGGCTGAAACCCAGGGCCCAGACCCTAAGGCCCAGACCCAGGGCCCAGACCCCCTAGGCCAAACCCAGACCCTAGGGCCCAGACCCTAAGACCCAGGGCCCAGACCCCTAGGCCCAAACCCAGGGCCCAGACCCCAAGGCCAGACCCAGGCACTAGGCCCAGACCCCAAGGCCCAGACCCCAAGGCCCAGACCCTGGGCCCAGACCCCCTAGGCCCAAACCCAGGCCCAGACCCCCTAGGCCCAGACCCTAAGGCCTAGGCCCAACCCAGGACCCAAGGCCCAGACCTGGGCCAGACCTCCTAGGCCCAGACCCTAGGGCCCAGACCCCCTAGGCCCAACCCAGGGCCCAGACCCTAGGCCCAAACCCTAGGGCCCAGACCCTAAGACCCAGGGCCAGACCCCCTAGCCCAAACCCAGGGCCCAGACCCTGGGCCCAGACCCCTAGGCCAAACCCAGGGCCCAGACCCCTAGGCCCAGACCCCCTAGGCCCAAACCCAGACCCCAGACCCCTAGGCCCAGACCCCCTAGGCCCAAACCCAGACCCCAGACCCCCTAGGCCCAGACCCCCTAGGCCAGACCCTAGGGCCCAGACCCTAAGACCCAGGGCCCAGACCCCTAGGCCCAAACCCAGGGCCCAGACCCCAAGGCCCAGACCCCAGGCCCAGACCCCTAGGCCCAGACCCTAAGACCCAGACCCCTAGGCCCAAACCCAGGGCCCAGACCCTGGGCCCAGACCCCTAGGCCAAACCCAGGGCCCAGACCCCAGGACCCAGGGCCCAGACCCCCTAGGCCCAAACCCAGACCCTAGGGCCCAGACCCTAAGACCCAGGGCCCAGACCCCTAGGCCCAAACCCAGGGCCCAGACCCCAAGGCCCAGACCCCCTAGGCCCAAACCCAGGGCCCAGACCCTAAGACCCAGGGCCCAGACCCTGGGCCCAGGGCCCAGACCCCTAGGCCCAAACCCAGGGCCCAGACCCTGGGCCCAGACCCCTAGGCCAAACCCAGGGCCCAGACCCCAGGACCCAGGGCCCAGACCCCCTAGGCCCAAACCCAGACCCTAGGGCCCAGACCCTAAGACCCAGGGCCCAGACCCCTAGGCCCAAACCCAGGGCCCAGACCCCAAGGCCCAGACCCCCTAGGCCCAAACCCAGGGCCCAGACCCTAAGACCCAGGGCCCAGACCCTGGGCCCAGGGCCCAGACCCCTAGGCCCAAACCCAGGGCCCAGACCCTGGGCCCAGACCCCTAGGCCAAACCCAGGGCCCAGACCCCAGGACCCAGGCCCAGACCCCTAGGCCCAAACCAGACCCTAGGGCCCAGACCCTAAGACCCAGGGCCCAGACCCCTAGGCCCAAACCCAGGGCCCAGACCCCAGGCCCAGACCCCCTAGGCCCAAACCCAGGGCCAGACCCTAAGACCCAGGGCCCAGACCCTGGCCCAGGCCCAGACCCCTAGGCCCAAACCCAGGGCCCAGACCCTGGCCCAGACCCCTAGCCAAACCCAGGGCCCAGACCCCAGGACCCAGGGCCCAGACCCCCTAGGCCAAACCCAGACCCTAGGGCCCAGACCCTAAGACCCAGGGCCCAGACCCCTAGGCCCAAACCCAGGCCCAGACCCCAAGGCCCAGACCCCCTAGGCCCAAACCCAGGCCCAGACCCTAAGACCCAGGGCCCAGACCCTGGGCCCAGGGCCCAGACCCCTAGGCCCAAACCCAGGGCCCAGACCCTGGGCCCAGACCCCTAGGCCAAACCCAGGGCCCAGAACCCAGGGCCCAGACCCCAAAGCCCAAATACAGACCCAGGGCCCAGACCCTAGGGTCCAGACCCCAAGGCCCAGACCCCAAGACCCAGGGCCCAGACCCTAGGGCCCAGACCCCAAGGCCCAGACCCAGACCCCAAGGCCCAGGGACCAGACCCAGAGACCAGGGCCCAGGCTAGACCCCAGGGACCAGACCTCAGGGCCCAGACCTCAGGGACCAGACCCCAAGGCCAAGTCCCAGGGACCAGACCCAGAGGCCATCATACACAGCCCGTTTCTGTGAGATTTATTGCTGTGGATTCTGTGATATGTTCAGGCACACCGCTCATTACTGTGAGTTTTATTGCTGTGGATACTGTGATAAGCTAATACACACTGCACATTACTGGGAGTTTTATTGCTGTGGTGCTATGTTATGTCCTTTTTTTTTGAAGGGGGAGAAAAGCTGTTAGAGGTTGAGGGGGGGCCCTGGGGGGCCCCATCGTGAGGTTTAGTAAGGGGCCCCATCATTTCTGATGGCTGCCCTGGACCTCAGACCAGAAGATCACAGCAGAATCCCAGAGCAGCCCCAGATAGCACAGCCAAAAACAAAACAGGGGAAAACGAATATGAATGCCTCTCACTACCAGGGGGCACGGCCAAAACCAGGGAAAATGTGACAATATGTGAGCGCTACAGCCAGGATAAGTGTGTTTAATAGTCCAAGGAGATGGAGTGCAGTGAAAACAATGTTCCTTTCTTTAAGTCCCAGGAGTAGATTTCCCAGATCCTGAAGAGAGCTTTCTTCCTAGGGTAACCTCAAAAAAGGAAAAACATCATCGTGCGATCTGATGTATACCACATGGATAAACCAAAGAAGCATCAGCACACTCACGTGAAATAGAGCCTTCCTGGCTCTGGATGATGCGCCTCTGGGTTATTAACGGCTACCCACTTGCCCTTTTCGGTACAGGTAGTCTTGATACTTCAAGTCTTTACACCCTTAAATATGGATACAGACAGGGCATAGCATAGACTGTAATACTATGGAAAACAGAGGTGGATTAGAAATATACTCACACTTTCTTGGACCTAACCTAGGTCCTTAGGAATCAGGCTCAGAAGTTGTTGTAGGGTACAACTTCAAATAAAACCCCATGCGGTGGAGTAAAAATCAAAAATGTAATAAAACACAGCATAAAATACAACAAAAATAAAAAATAAGGGAATAATTAGTGACCAGAATGCATTTCGCCCGTTAAGATATCCTCAGTGGCTTCCTCAGCTGGTTTTACAGATCAAATGACCATTACTCCCTTTTAAATACCCTAATCTCTCAATGGTTACCCAATTAGGAGTCTTCTTTTTGGCAGGGATTTCACCCCTACCAATCATATAATCCCTTTCATTTTGTTGACCTAATAGGTATAATAAAGCTAAAAGAAAAAAAAAAAAAAAGTTAAAAAAAAAAAATAATTTTGTTAATCTAAAACTTTAAAACTATAGGAGGATGAATGTACTCCTATACATCATATAAATCATCGTTGCGCTGCAGCTCCATCTGTCACCAATGCCTATGGAGAAGGGAGCTGCAGCCCAAAGATGGCAATCAAATCTAAAATATTATCCCTTATAATGCTTCCTAAAATCTAATTTGAAACTGTATGTAAACCGTCCACCCAAATGTAGCCATATCTAACTAGACCTGGGATTATAAAAAATGGCACAATTCAAAAACCAGGTCTAGACCCGAAGGGGTTAAGGTGCCCAGTGTATGTATCCATTTTATTTCAGCACAGTTTATTTTCTTATTAAAATCCCCACCTCTCCAATGGCGACCTATTTTTTGAATGGCAATAAATGACAAATCTTTAGGAGATTGTATGTGTATTTCCTTAAAATGTGCTGGGACCGAATGGGTCTCCAACCCCTTACAAATATTATGGATATGCTCTCTAATCCTTGTGCACAAGGGTCTGATAGTATGCCCTATGTAATGTAACCTACACGGACAAGTGATTCTGTAAATAATACTTTTCGTTCTACACGTAATTACACCTTTAATTCTGTATTCCCTATTGTTCCTATCTGTGAAACTGGGAATAAAAGTTTTTCCAAGCCCTAAATATTTGCAAGCTGGACAATACCCACATCGATAGAAACCCTCTTTTAAATTGAACAGATTCCTATCTTTCAATGGGTTTCTGTGACTATTTACTAGAATCTTTTTCATATTTGGGGCTCCCCGATTAACAAGTTTAGGCTTGTCGCCTATGATGCCCTTAAGAGCTGGATCCCTTTGTAATACTGACTAATACTTCCTTATTATTTGGTGTACTGCTCCCGTATGTTGATTATAATCACTTATGAACATGATCTCATCATTTGAACTCTCGTTGATGGGTTTATATGTGAGGGTATCTTGTCTGTCCTGAGTTCTAATTTCTTCAATAACAACATCGAGACTAGACTCCCCATACCCTTTCTCCAGAAAGTCTTTTTTCAATATATGAGCTTGCTGCAGATATTGGTCTTCCTCTGTGCAGTTCCTTTTAAGGCGTCTAAACTGTCCCTTAGGGACCCCTTTCAACCAGTGTTTGGCATGACAGCTGGATGGGTCAATATAACTATTGACGTCAACCGGTTTGAAAAAGGTTCTGGTTTTAATCTGGCAGTCTTCAATATAAATATTAAGATCTAAAAAAATCGATGGATACGGCGCTTATATTTGAATCCAAAACAATACCCCAGTTGTTGTCATTTAGATAGTGAAAAAATTGGTTCAGGGATTCTGTATCACCCTCCCATATAATCAGAACATCATCTATGTATCTCTTAAATAGGACCAGGTTTTGCACCCAGTCATGCCCGCCATAGACAAACCGGCTCTCCCAGTCTGCCATGAACAGGTTGGCATAACTGGGTGCGAACCTGGTCCCCATTGCATTTCCTCTCACCTGTATATAATGTTGGCTCTCATACCTGAAAAAGTTATTATTCAGGATAAGGTCAATTCCCTCCAAGAGGAAATTGACCTGTTCCTGTGGAACAGTGGAATGATTCTCCAGAAAATTACGGACTGCACTACATCCCCTTTGGTGGGGTATTATACTGTACAAGGATTGTACAAGGATTTCCCCATACTACATTCTTGACGCAACCCCTGTTAGTAATCCGTTTGTGTATCGTTTTTTTGCACTAGCTTCCGTGCACTTACAGTACTTTTCACATCCCATACCTAACATGGGGAGAGCAATCGTCCATTAGCATTTCAATAAGTAAGGTATTCCATAGTGCTAGTGCCAATTACCACAGGGATGCGGACAGCCATATTTTAGCACCTCCTAAAAGCTGGTGCTACATGATTCTGCATTTGCAAAATCATGTAGCACCCCCTAAAACTTCCCAATAAACCTGATACTTTCCTCTCATCACACGGTGAGACCAGTGGCCCGATCCACCACTTTCCGGGAGCAGAGTGAGACTGGGAATAAATAGTTCCCAGTCTCCCTCTGTGATCACTCCGTGGAGCCGCGCGATCTGGCGAGAACGAGATCGCACGGGGCTCGCCTCCTGGAAGCGTAACCCTCCGTAGAGTCCTTTGGACTCCAGGAGGTGATACTTGCAGCAGTGTGAAAGCGCTACCGCGGGTATCTCAGCAGTTAGCGCTGCGTTCTGGGCAAGGTGCTAAGGTAGCGCCTACCCCATAATATCCTAATAAGATGGGGATGAAATAAGCAAATCTGCAGGCGTATTGGCGTATGAGTATTAGGATTGTTTTTAAAGTTGTACTCTATAATACACTTCTTCACAGTGTTTTAGCTTTATTTATTTTTTTAATTCTTTATTTTAGAAGTTTTGCATAGTCAGACAAAAAAACAGCGTTGAGAAAGTGGCCACGCAGGGCCGCATAGAGCCATCTAAGTAAATACAGGGCATCGGTATAAATAAAACAACATCTACCAATGGTCATAATGAGTCATCTGCAATAACACGCTGAAGGGCTAACATGTCCTTGATAGAGGACAGACTCATAGAAATAAAAGCATACTCAAAGTGCCCAATACGTCTCATAATAAGGGGGGAGCAGGAGAAGGACATCAAAAGAACTAGAGTACGCATCGTATTAAAAGGGAGGAGGGAGAAGGAGAAAATAAAATAAAAAAAATAATAATAAAAAAAATTATGTAATACAGAGAAAAAATAAATAAATTATAATAATATGGCAAAGGCCAAAAAGTGACATTCCCGGCACAAACCTCATAGCCCAAGGACCGTGGGGAAGGCCAAGGAGTGGATTAGTCACGAGGCCAGGGCGACCGAGGATACTCCTCTGTACAGCCCAAAAATGCCAAAATAGCAAAAGAGAGGGGGAAAAGAAAAAAAAAAAGGGGGGAAAAGGGGGGAAACGGGGGGGAGCAATCTCTCGAGCAACGAAGAACTTGAAAAGAACTGGCTAAACCAAGCGTATGCGGGGTAACATTGCCTCAAAAAGTCCTAGTAGAAAAAGCAACAGGTAATGTCCTAGACAAAAAGAAAATTAGCCTGGTGAAGTAGTCGCCGGATCCTGAGACAAGCCAATACTGGCTGGCATCGGCCAAGCCTCGGCCGGGTCAGAGATGATGCATGGTATGTTCCCGTGGGTCACCACGAGCGAGCCAGCCAGCCCCCAACGGTAAGGAACCTCTTTAAGACGGAGAAACCCTGTCACCAGTCGGAAGCGACTTCGCGCCAGCAGGGTGACAAACGGTAGGTCTTGGTATAGTGACATCGTCGCCCCTTCAAACTTCACCAAAACAAAACATAACGCGCGTAAAAAAGACGTGCAAAAACACGTGTGCATTAACGTTGTGCGCAGAAATCGGTGTGTGGACTGTTTTCTCACGCGATTCACCCAATCAGAATTAAGAACCACAATTATCTCACGTTAAGTCTTTGCACCTGTCAAAGTCAATCTGCGCATATATGCTGCATCAATAATAAAAACACACACAACTTCTAAAGTTTATTGTTTGGGTATGCGTAGGATGTGTAACTATACTTTGCTGCATTTTTTTTTCCGGCTGGTGTATTTGGGTTCAGCCAGGACGTTCAGATTTGCCATTAACACCAGCTTTTAAAAGACGTTAAAATTATGCTCGCAAACGCATAGATTGTAATACCATCCGCATACCAGCGCACGAACGCATTTGCGCTCACAATGTTAAGTATTGGACGTGCGCAGTACATTACACTCACGCAGGGTTCACGCAGGTTCACCCGCGGTAGATGTTAACATGCATTTTTTGCGCAGACATTGTAATACGACGTTCAGCGCAAAGGGTTTTGCCCCTCGCGTTAATGCATTAAAGTTTGCGCGAAGGATGTAATAGGGCCCTTACTGTATTGCACTGCATTAGTAGAATGTATGTATAAATGTTATATACATTGTTAAAGGTTAGGTAATGGAAAGTAGTTTCCCATAAACCTACTGGTTTCTGACAGTGGTTTTATATAAAATTACTTTATAGTGAGGGGTTAATAAAGGGCTTTTATACAAAATAATTATTTTAGGATTGTATTATGAAAAGTTTACTTTTTAGCCCTTATTGTCCTAATTAAACCTTGATGTGTGTATTATTTACAAGCACTCCTGATTAAACCAGTGATTTGGCAGCTCTAATAAGAAAGTGGAACGTGCGAAGCAGGATGATTTTCCTAAGAGTACAATGCTGGCTTGTGTTAAGCCAATTAAGTTTGTGCTGATCCCCAAAGGCTACTTATTAGACTTTTTTTTTATACGCTTTCCACGAAGACCAGTTATGGAAAGAGAAGATACGGAGAGAAGACAATTCTGTAAGTATGCCCTCGTGTCCCATTCGTTTGTGTATCATTCCATGTGTGTTTTCAGCCTTGAGGGCTCGCCTCGTGGTCACTGGTGTTGCCATAGGTCCCTGACAAGACATTTCCTCGGCCTTGTGATTAATGATTTATTTTATGTGCTCAAGGCAATGACCTAACTCATTCTGTAGCTTTCTGTGCAGCATTATACAAGACATCCCCTGCAACTCAAAAAAAGGTTTCTTTGTGAAATTAATACATACAGCTTCAACACACACACACCACACGAAAAAGGGACTGAAACATATTTAGAAATCTATAATGTGCTTTGATAATGTGCAAAGCAAATGTGTCATTTAGTGTGTGAGTGTGTGAGTGGTTTCTATTATACGACTATTTATGGATGACTTTCATCTCATAGTTTGATTACTTTAGTTTAAACACGCTGCCCCTATACCTGTCAATCAAACCAGTGTCATGCTTGACAAAGACCAGTCGTGGTCGAAATGTCGTCTTTATTCTGGTGTTGGAATAAATCTAATTGATTTAATATCGTGGGTCTTGGAGTTTTATTTATTTATTTTGTGGAACTTGAGGCTGTACAGCAAGGGACCTCCACCCCGGTTACCCACTACTGCTGATGGTGCCTGAACTCATTTTTTGTATATCAGAGCAATGTTCCCTTTTCTTCACATTACCCCTTAGTTCATAACAAAGCCCCCTTTACCCATAACTACTAACCCCTGAATCAGAACAATACCCATTCACATTACACTGATGCCCTTTTAGATCCCAGCACTGCCTATTTCCCTAAAATCAACCCCACATTAATGTACCCCGTGGCCAATTTTATTAGTCGTAAAAGCCACTTGGATACACACACATAATCAGGCCCGGATTAAGATCTCCATGGGCCTGGAGCTGAATAATTTGGTTTGGCTTTTTTTTTTAATTTAGTGAAATGAAGACATATTTTTGGTTATTTAATAGTGCAGATACGGGTATATCTAACCAGGAACATGTTTTTTTTACGAATAATATGACTATGTATAAACCACTGGCCTTGCTCCCAGCATGAGAAATGAGAAAGAGAGTAATGGCAGTGGTATTAATCATTTTATATGTGAAAAATGGACAATATATTTTCT
Organism: Leptobrachium leishanense; assembly: GCA_009667805.1. Taxonomy (NCBI): domain Eukaryota; kingdom Metazoa; phylum Chordata; class Amphibia; order Anura; family Megophryidae; genus Leptobrachium; species Leptobrachium leishanense. Next base: position 283,239,544 of record CM019066.1, read on the forward strand.
TTTAGATTTTACATAGTCACATTTGTAATCAATGCAAAGGCCAGACTCTGACATGTCCAATGACACCTCACTTGACCTTGTGAGGTGTAAAGATTAGTGATGCAGGGGTCTAAAGTTCCCTGCAGTGCTCTTCGCTGCAGTGCAGTTGTTTAGGTTTTTGATGAAACAATTCTTAACAATGGATTGTACCATCACCCATCATCTCCATACTTGTTGGTGACATGAGAAATGTGATGGTTAGTTAGTGCAGCATCATTGTTACTTTTATAATTGAAAAGTGAAAGATATTACTGTTGCAAAGAAAAAGTAAATATTTTTTTTACTTAAAACCTGATCATGTTTGGTATCTTTGGAAAGGCTATGATCTGGCCTTTCCAGTGATACCTCACTCGACCCTGTAGCTGCTATGGATTTGGAGATACAGGGGTCCAAATGCAGACATAGTTATCCTTTCTCTGGGCCTATTCTGAGGAATGGCCTGGAGCTGCTGCCCATCTGCCCCTATGTTAATCCGGCCCTGCACATAATCCCCTTTCTCTTCATGCTCCTTTCCCCCTCCTCTCCCCCTTCACCTCCTCCCCCTCTTTTCACCTCTCTTCCCCCTCCCCCTCCTCTCCCCCTTCACCTCCTCTCCCCCTCTTTTCACCTCTCTTCCCCCTCCACCTCCTCTCCCCTCCACCTCCTCTCCCCTCCACCTCCTCTTCCCCTCCACCTCCTCTTCCCTCTTTTCACCTCTCTTCCCCCTCCACCTCCTCTCCCCCTCTTTTCACTCTCTTCCCCCTCCACCTCCTCTCCCCCTCTTTTCACCTCTGATGAAAGGCTGCGCTGCTGCACTGTGTCAGCCTGTCACACAAGGGGTCTCACCTCTCCTCCTAGTCCAGTGGAATGGGATTTGAGCGGCCACTGAGAAGAGCTCTTCTCTTCCTTATTCCATCAGCAGCAGCATGCTGAACTCCACTTGCCGCGGCTCGTCCCTCTTCCGGAGCCCTGTGTCACGTGACAGCTCACAGAAGCTCAAATCCCCTAGTGGCTCCAGATGGGAATTCTTCTGCCCCCTCCTGGTCTGGCATGGGAAGGCGGCCTCCTTACATAGCGACGGCAATGAATGAGACTGGCTGGCTGCGGTGTGTAGCAGCCGGCCGGTGTCATAAAGGGAAAACAGCAGCAGCTGAAGACCGGCCTGGGGGACATTTGCCACCCTGCCCCCCGGCCCAGTCCGCCCCTGCTGTGGAGTCATGGGTTTGATCCCAACGAGCACCTCTCGTCTCCAGTAAGTGTCCTTGGGTAAGACACCTAACGGTACATACTCGCCACCCAGGACATACTTGAAAATGAGAGAAATCTCAATGTATCCTTCCTGGTAAAATCCTTTCCCAAAAAAAAAATTAGACAGCTAAAATCGATGCACATCTATACAATGTATTTTCCCCCCCCGTCAGTACACCTATCTGACAGGCAGATGGCGCAATTTGTTGGCCAAAAAGCACTGATGCAGCCAGGGCATTTTTTACTATCATCTTTTACCGGGGCTTCGAGTTTCAGACATAGACGTCCCGGCTGTTCAAACTGTTTCAGCACCTAAGTTGAAATGTCGGATGTGCTGAAACTCTAGAAGCTAAATCTAGAGCCCATATACAAAGAAATTTTGTATGCAATTAATGATATTCCTTTACACTGCTCCAAAACAAGACCAGATCAAGTTTACTCGAGCCTCTGCAGGAGCATTTGAAGATCGAGTCGATCTTGGTAGTAAAACGATTTTTGACTTTAATTGTCTGCTTTTGCATGTAAAATTGAGGAATAATGAGAATATGCAATTTTTCGCCACAATAAACGTTAGTAAATGAGCATCTTTCAACTCTACAGAGGTTTCTTTTTTTGATTAAATCAAAGGAGGCAGTTTTCAGTACTCCAGTTGGAACCTGCTTTAATAGGAAGCAACATTATCTAACAGAGGAGGAGTAATGTACTAATCCTTCAGGCACCTGTGCATTAATCCTCGCAAGAGAATTATAGCTGTGCTCAGTCAATTAATGCTAATGCTATATTCACTAACTCCAAAGTAATAAGCGCCATTAAATATGATACTTTGCTTATCAGTATCGATCCTTCTTAATGATAAGGCATTGATTACACTTAAACTTTATTAATTTCTTTAATTATGTATAATGCACTTTATCATATTACTAGAGTAATGGAAAATTATAATAGTTTTATAAAGAATTATACTAAATAAACCGTATATTGTGCTCTGGGCCAAAATAACAAATAATAGCAAACATGACATACTGAAAAATCTTTGAGGCTTAACAGTAAATTTGCAGGTCCAGTTTAGAGACGTTCTTTGTTTTACGGCTGAAATAATTTAATCCTTAAATAGGTTCATTTTTTAAACTGTTTTTTTATTAGAATTCTGCAAATAAAAATTCAATAAATAGGACTTTTACAGGGTTATTCAAAGAGATCCGAATTGTGGCCTAAAGGTAACCGAACAGTGAAATTCAGCGTACGGTTACCTTTTCTGGCCATTCGGCTATTCAGAGAGCAGGCAGTTCGCCAAATCCTGGCAAATTGCCTGCACATACGGTGCCTGTTCGTGGCCTGTTCGAGGGCAGTAAATTCCCCATAGAGAAGCAATGCTTCGTCTATTCAGAGAACAAAATCCAGTAGTGAAAAGTTGCCGAGTTGCCCTGCTGTTCGGTGGTTTCATGCGGCAGATATTTTTCAGGCGAATCCCATAGGCGTCAAATTAAAACAGGAATATTTTTTATCTAATAAACCATTGATTATAATATTCTGCAGTAAAAAGTCGCTTTATTTATAGATCTTTTAGGATCTTTAAGGCATTTTTCGGGATTTTTTGGAGAATGTTTTCAATTGTTTTTTCTTTTTTCTGTAACAGCCCTTTTTATTATCATTCATTGGATCTTCTATGTAAATTTCAGACATTTTCGTTCTGTAGTTTATTTGCAAATAACGTTTCACTTTTCAAACATTCAAACGTACTGTTTTTTTTTTTTACCACTCCATTCGTCTGCGGTGTCGGGTTTTTCCGGCGGCTGATCTGTGCTGTGATCAGCACGGCAGCTGCTCGGGTTTCTCTGGCATGTTTGGCAGGGTTAATCCAGATGTTTTTGCAGGTTTCGGTGTGCGTTTGTTGGGTTTTGCGGTGAGTGTTCGTTGGGTTTACGGTGGCTTTTCCCTGCATTACGACGGCCCTGTGGTGCTTGCTGAATACACCGCAGGGTCGCCGAAATGGGATCGCCAAATCGCACCGAATTGAAGAGAACGAAAAGTCACCGAACGTGCGGTGACTTTTCGATTCTCTTTGAATAACCCTGATATTCTTTGAATGGTTGAGAAACAAATAAAAAGGTAACATACAGCCTTATTGTAACCTGTCGCCTGACACCATCTATTAACTATAATTGATGTGTTCCAAAAAGTAGGACATTGCAGCATTTTTCTCTTATTTTTCGATATCGGCTTTTTGAAGCGACCTGAATCCAAAACTAATATTCCTTCAAATTGTTTCCGTATGTCAGACATCTGGGGATCCTAAACTTTTGAGGTCTCGTGACTGAATTTTCGCAACACCAAGACTTCTATTAAATAAAAAAATGGAGAAGGTAAAATAGATATTTTGTTATTGTTTATTTTCGGGCTTTTGAGTTCGTCATTTGGGAGTGTGAAAAAGAAGGGTTTAGTACATTTATTCCCCTTAAGGAGAAGGCGATTCTGTCATCTGAGACCTTAAGATTACTGAACGCGTCTGAAAACCCACTGAAAAATCGCCAAACATAAACCGCCGAATGCAGCTACGATCTGCCGAACAGACCGCTGGAAAAAGCAACCACCGAAAGAGCAACCACCGAACAGGGGTAAAAAAATAGAAAATGTAGAAGCATTTTAAGATAAACAATGCATGGAAAAACGTATAAGGTCCTCTGAATAACAATAAAAAGGTCTGTTACAGAATAAATAAAACTCCATTTAAAAGAAATTGGAATCAAAAATTATGCCGAATAAATCCAGAAAAATGCCTAAAAAAATCTAAAAATAAATTCATAAAAACAGTTTTGCTGCAAATGAAAATAATAAATGGTTGAATAAAAAATAGGGACTTTTTCTACATTGAAACCTATGGGATTCACCTGTTTAAACCTGTCGAACGACAGCAACGAAAATCTGAGCATTTCGCCAACTTTACCTGCCGTTCGGCATTCTCTGAATAGATAAACCATTACTTCTCTATGGGTAATTTCACTGCCAACGAATTGCACCGTATTTCACTGGCAATTCTCTGAATCTGGCAAATCGTCAGCTTTTTGAATAGCCAAATTGCTGCGAAATTGCACTGTACAGTGAAATTCACTGTTCGATGCAATTTGGTGGCAAGTTCGGCTCTCATCGCATAACCCCTTAAGAGATAAAAAAAAATAGTGAACCAATCAAAACCAGTCTACATTACATACATTTTTAGAAATGCTGAATACACAGTTTCAAACATAATAAACAATTAGCAAAAGAACACTTAACACATGTAATGAAATATATCTTGTTACTTTAAACATTCTAACAGTTGTAGATAATCTGCATGACGATAGGATAATTATTCCGGCCTTGAGACTACATCTTCTTCAAGGTCCCTGGAACAATTAAATATTCTTATCTATCTTTGGATAGATAAGAAAAAGCAAGAAATAAGCACATATTTTCTGTATGGAAGATTTCTTTTACACATTTTGTGGTGCAAGGCAATTTTCAATTCTTTCAGATATCAAAGCTAGAAAACTGAACTGGAATGGCACACTGAGTTCTGGATACTACAAAGGCACGTAACAACTGAGCAACCTCTGTCTGCTGCAATGGGTTTATAGAAGCAAGGAAATACCTTCAGGTGCTATCATAATCACTACTGACCACAGGTGGAAGTGCCCAGTTAGTGGAGTTGGCAGCTTCCAGCAACATGGGTCAGATGTATCTGTGAACTCAGCAGGCGGGATACATTCCCCTGGGGTTCACCAGCTAGGGAATCTGGCTGTGATAGGCTGGCTCTAGAGTTCTAATCCTTGCATGTACCATAAACGAGCCATCATGCCTGGCTGTTTACATGGTTTGGCGTGGTACCGGATACCTTTCTAGTATTGTCATTTCACTCATCATACATATATACAGGGTTATTTAGAGAAAGGTGAAACTCTGGAGATCTTTAGGAGAAGTGAAAATTCCTGGTCAAAATAGCCAAACCAGAAAAATTCTCCCATTTATATCACTTTCCAAATCAGCTGTTTTGACCTCGAATTTTCACTTCTCCAAAGGTTGTACAGAGTTTCACCTTTCTCTGAATAACCCTGATAGTTTCATATCAGTTCACCTGCTAAAAGGCATGTGTGGAAATAAACAAAGAGCTTTACAACCTCTTACAGCAAAAGCTTATACAACATGAATAAAAAAAACAACCTGTGAAACTACAATTGACAGCAAGACAAGCTGTTATTTTATCACCAAAGCTAAATACAAATGTTGATATTGGGTTTACCTGGATTACCCTTCCTACAGCATGTGTATTGAATGAAAAGAAGAAATAGTAGTATTGATGTGTACTGGCAATAATTGCCTCTTTTTCCCCAGTGTTGTTTATTATGTGGATTATTGCAGAAAGCATACCTGACCTTTAGGTTAATCCGATTTCTCTGTATCATTTGTATGTAAGCATGTGTTTTTAATTTAAGCATGACCTATATTATATACAGTATTATGTATGTATTAGGTGCTGGATTAAACCGCAGGTATGAAAGAATAGTTACCCAGACGTGGCGACTTCGCTGTGTTTGTCTCCCTGGGTGCCTGCCTCTGTTTTAGGCTAGGGTCAAACGAACGCATTATTCGCAGCGACCGTCAAAAAGTGCGTCCGAACGCATTGATGTATTTCACGGAATGCGTGAAAACGGTCATACGATGCGCATTTTCGTGCGTGATTTTTTTACGGATCGTCAATAAAACACTTTTTGCGTCTGGACGTTATGTTGGCCGGACATTAGAAGCGTCTGACATCTCCTAATCACGCACACATGCCGCTATGCCGCCGCAGCGCACTCTGTACGTCAGTACTAGCGGTTCTACGTTCTCGAAAAAATGTGTTCGTATATTGGCCGTCATTGCCCGTCATTTGCTGCTACTGCGGCCGTGATTAAGTGCGCCAGAACGAACGTTAAAAATGCGTTAGTCTGACCCCAGCCTAACTGATATTCATTGATGTAACATCTCTTACAACTGGATAGGTGTGAAGGGGACAGATGGGTTGCTACTTCTACTTCTTCTACTCTATGATCTTGCAGTTAATTCGGCATTCTTTAAACACTATCCTTAGTGACTGAGTTATGCCTTTGTATCATGTGAAGCCTCCAATTTGTATTAATGTTGTCAGCGGTTTAGACATTAATGGCTGTGTGTTGAGTTATTTTGAGGGGACAGTAAATTTACATTGTTATACAAGCTGTACACTCACTACTTTACATTGTAACAAAGTGTCATTTCTTCAGTGCTGTCACATGAAAAGATATAATAAAATATTTACAAAAATGTGAGGGGTGTACTCACTTCCGTGAGATACTGTATGTGCATATGTGGGTATATACACGTGTTAATCTGACATACATGCAGAGACGTACACTTTGCTTCCTTTTTAAAACTACTCTCAACCTCAATCTAATAATTGCACACTTTATGTGCACCTCCTCATGCCAGGCAGCACTCCTGCTAAAACCCCAGCCTACCCCCCCACCTACTTATGCCACTACAGCCTAATTCAAACTCATCCCTCCCTCCCCATGGCATCTCTAGTCCCCCCCCCCATTGATACTTCCCCGGAAAGCACCTCCAGTCCTCCCCATTGATTCCTCCCCTCCCCATGGAATCTCCAACCCCACTCTCCATTGATTCCTCTCCTCTCATGGCACCTCCAGTCCTCCCCATTGATTCCTCTCCTCTCATGGCACCTCCAGTCCTCCCCATTGATTCCTCTCCTCTCATGGCACCTCCAGTCCTCCCCATTGATTCCTCTCTTCTCATGGCACCTCCAGTCCTCCCCATTGATTCCTCTCTTCTCATGGCACCTCCAGTCCTCCCCATTGATTCCTCTCATGGCACCTCCAGTCTTCCCCAATTGATTCCTCTCCTCTCATGGCACCTCCAGTCCTCCCCATTGATTCCTCTCATGGCACCTCCAGTCCTCCCCATTGATTCCTCCCCTCTCATGGCACTTTCAGTCCTCCCCATTGATTCCTCCCCTCTCATGGCACCTCCAGTCCTCCCCATTGATTCCTCTCCTCTCATGGCACTTTCAGTCCTCCCCATTGATTCCTCCCCTCTCATGGCACCTCCAGTCCTCCCCATTGATTCCTCTCCTCTCATGGCACCTCCAGTCCTCCCCATTGATTCCTCCCCTCTCATGGCACCTCCAGTCCTCCCCATTGATTCCTCTCTTCTCATGGCACCTCCAGTCCTCCCCATTGATTCCTCCCCTCTCATGGCACCTCCAGCCCTCGCCATTGATTCCTCCCCTCTCATGCCATGCTTGCCCTCTCCCTCCTTCTCTCCCGCTGTCCCCGTCTGTCTCTCCTCCTCCTCCCCCTCCTCCCCTCCCTCTCTCCCGTGTTGTCTCTCCAGCAGTCAGTGTGAGCTGCAGGCGCTGCTAGGAAGGCTCAGGACAGCAGCCTCCCCTCTCCAGCCTATTTTAGTCCCATCTCCCCGGCCACTGACCAGCCTCTCCCTCCCTGACAAACTTTCCCGGGACAGCCCGGGGGAGCCAGCCCTGCTCTGCGACACCCAGGTAAGGGGGCGCTGCCAGGGGGGCACAGAGGGGACATGGGGCAGGCTGTGAGCTCACTGACAGATCTGACAAACTTGTGCTGCTGGGCTTTTCACATCCAAAGACGTGTGTGTGTTTATTTGTGTGTGTTTATTTGTTTGTGTGTGTTCTGAGTAGATATTAAGTATCAGGAGCACATCCCAATGTGAAACCCCTTTATTTCTTGGCTGGCAATCACATGCTTTATAATTTGATTTGTGTCTGCTAGTGCTTCTGACAAATGTAAAACCTCAGAGAAGATCCAGTGAAATCAGCTGTGTTTTTCTATATAGGGAATGACAGGTATTTCTGGAGGGATCCCCTTGGGTTTTGCTGCTGGAACACTAGCACAGGAAATCCCTGGATCCCTTGATATATACATCCAGTGAGGCTGCAGGGCAGACTGATTCCACAGGATGCTCCTACTACACCAATTTCTTACATATTGCTGGTCTGACATCTGATACAAAGTATTGGATGAAACCATTCAGTGCACACTTTGTCTCTTTCTGGGACATATGATTTGATGAATAATTTTACATTTTTTAATACAGTAATACATAAGTGATTTAATAGATGCAATCAAATCCTTGATGTGACTCATTCATCAGCCTGAGTGGACACTGTCTGTGTGTAGGTGGCTTGTTTAAAGGGTCTGTCTAGTTATTATTAGGTAACTGGACATAAATAGAACAAGGTTACAGGAAGGCCTGCTGGCTGCAAAGGTTGTGATGACAGTTGCAGTGACAGAGAAATTCAAGGGGTGATGGGAGTTGAAGCTTAAAGAGGTTGGACTGCATGAGCATTGTTTGCAGAGGATTCTGGGAGTTGTGGTTGTTAGACATGTCAATCAACCTGGTATCAGTAGACCTGGAAATGCATTGTCCTTTAATTAGATGCTTTTTTACATATTTTTGTAAGAAAGTATTTTGGAGGGGTTTTGATTGTGACACTTATCAACTCCCTATTGCACTACATATATATATATAATTTATTCTTTTGTGCTGGGAGCCTCCAAATTATTTTGTTGTTTATATTCTCACTAAACCCGCAAAAAGGTCAACCACAGTTACACATGGTTCATATATGATCCAGAAAGAGATGAGGCTCAGGCCAGGTGAGATCCAGATATAATATTTTTTCTTAAAATAGTGTCCTGTTACTTATCTATTTTTTTATTATATAATACTTTTATATATAATCTTCTTAACAACAAGAATAAATATTTATATGTATGGTGAGTGTGTGTGTTTGATAGATAGATATATATATATATCTCTATCAATCTGAGTACATCTGGAGGGCAGCACTCAACCTTTACTAAGGCTAGGGTCAGACGAAAGCATTTTTCCCCGCAAACGTGAAAAAGTGCGTCCGAACGCATTGACGTATTTTTTTCATGGAATGCGCAAAAACGGTCAGACGACGCGCATTTTCGGGTGTGATTTTGTACGGATCGTCAATAAAACTCTTTTTGCGTCTGGACGTTATGTTGGCCGGACATTAGCAGCGTCTGACATCTCCTAATCACGCAAACACGCCGCTATGCCGCAGCTGCGCACTCAGTACGTCAGTACTAGAGGTTCTGCGTTCTCAAAAAAATGCATTCAAATTCCACTTGCGTTGCACGGCCGGACTTTTGTGCGGCCGTACATCGTATATTGGCCGTCATTGCCCATCATCTGCTGCTAGTGCGGCCGTAATTATGTGCGCCAGAACGCACGTTAAAAGTGCGCTGGTCTGACCCCAGCCTAAGCTAAACAGGTGGGTGCATCTCAAGACAAAGAGTACAATATATATATAGATTTTATTTGAGAAAGTTTTTTTACCAGGAAGGATACATTGAGATTTCTCTCGTTTTCAAGTATGTCCTGGGTGGCGAGTATATACCGTTAGGTGTCTTGCCCAAGGACACTTACTGGAGAGGTGCTCTTGCTGATATATATATCTATCTCTATCTATATATATATATTATACCAACATGCAGTTAAAAGCTCTTACAAATAACTTTTCATCTATTGTTCCAAATAACTGGTTAACTTTTCATAAATGTTCAGAGAAAACTTTGCCTGGCTCCTAAAAAGTGTGGTTGGCTCCTATATTTTCTTACTGGCTTCTAGGGTTAAGGATACCCAGGACACTGCACAGAATTGAAGTTATTAACATTTATTGCTGAGAAGAAGAGTAATATGTCCCCTTCCATCCTTATGTGTTGTATTTCACTTTAAATGTGCAATGTAGCTCATATAGGTCCATTGTCTTGTTTGTTTATGGTGAATGATGTGCTACCTTTTCCTTATTTCCACAGTGTAATGAGTTTTAATTGATGAACGCATAGCCTCAGAGAGCGCTGAGAAAAACATTTTCCAAGAAGAACCATGTATCTGTACTTACTGTATATGTGATTTATATCCACCTACAGACGTTATTTTTATACTCTTGCTATTGTTTAGAATTAAAGTTTTGAACATCTTCATTTATAATATACCCAGGATGCATAAAAGTGAGACAGATGTCATTTGCATATCCTACCCAGAATTCCTTGCTACATATGGGGAATGTGGCACAGGAGCTCTGGGATAAAGTTCTTTGAATTGCTGTGATGTGCAGGGGGCTTCTGCAATAATAAACATAACATGGGATAAATCGTGTATATATATATATATATATATATATGATATATCCCAAGTCTGTGCACTGGCCCACATTCATTTGTCTATTTTAATATACACAATGTAAATTATAATCCTGGGATTTCTGCTAAAGCCAGACACATAATCTGTACTGCACGACTGTAATCCTCGTCAATATAATCAACCTGTAGGTTTTTTTTAAACCAGGAACATAAAACCTAAAATTGTATAGCTTTACCACGTTTTATTTTAGTGGTCATGGATCCGCATTCTGCACACCAAATGTAGATTATTTCCTGATAGGGTTATTCAGAGAAAGGTGAAAACCAGGAGAACTGGAAGGAGAAGAGAACAATCTAGATCAAATAGCCGATTTGGAAAATGAGATAAATGGGAGAATTTTTCTGGTTTGGCTATTTTGACCTAGAATTTTCACTTCTCCAGTCATTCTACTGAGTTTCACCTTTCTTTGAATAGACCTGAAGCAGCTGGGTCCATTTGCTGGTCAAGGGGTAGATTACATAATGCATTGGATTTTTCCCCATTATGTGCAATGTTGTAGTTTAAAAACCTGAAAAGCCGGTAGTCTTATTCCTTTGTGACTAAATCAAATCTAGAAACTGAAAGGGTAAAAATGATTCCCCTTGACCGTCCAGCTGGCTGTATCCTCTGGCCATTGCACTATGTTTAGTTGAAATTGTATACTCGGTGTTTATCAACAGGTGCTCCGTAACCCATTTGCTACTGGACTACTTGCCTAAGGCTGGGGTCAGACCAGCGCACTTTAAGGCTAGGGTCAGACGAACGCATTTTTCACGTCGTCCGTGAAAAAGTTCGGTCGAACGAACGTACGTATTTTCCCCCGGAATACGCGATAGCGGTCATACGATGCGCCTTTTCGTCCGTGATTTTGTACGGATCATCAATAAAACACTTTTTGAGTCTGGACGTTATGTTGGCCGGACATTAGCAGCGTCTGACGTCTCCTAATCACGCACACACGCCGCTATGCGGCCGCAGCGCACTCTGTACGTCAGTAGTAGCGGTTTGACGTTCTCGAAAAAATGCGTTCGTTGGCCACTTGCGTTGCGCGGACGAACTTTCGTGCGGCCGTTCGTCGTATGTTCCCCGGCATTGGACGTCATTTGCTGCTAGTACGGCCGTGATTTCGTGCGGCTAAACGCACGTTAAAACTGCGCTAGTCTGACCCTAGCCTAAGGCTAGGGTCAGACAAAAGCATTTTTCCCCGCGAACGTGAAAAAGTGCGTCCGAACGCATTGACGTATTTTTTTCACGGAATGCGCAAAAACGGTCAGACGACGCGCATTTTCGGGCGTGATTTTGTACGGATCGTCAATAAAACTCTTTTTGCGTCTGGACGTTATGTAGGCTGGACATTAGCAGTGTCTGACATCTCCCAATCACGCAAACACGCCGCTATGCCGCAGCTGCGCACTCAGTACGTCAGTACTAGCGGTTGAGCGTTCTCAAAAAAATGCGTTCAAATTCCACTTGCGTTGCACGGCCGGACTTTTGTGCGGCCGTACATCGTATATTGGCCGTCATTGCCCGTCATCTGCTGCTAGTGCGGCCGTAATTGTGTGCGCCAGAACGCACGTTAAAAGTGCGCTGGTCTGACCCCAGCCTTAACGTGCGTTCTGGCGCACATAATTATGGCCGCACTAGCAGCAGATGACGGGCAATGACGGCCAATATACGATGTACGGCCGCACAAAAGTCCGGCCGTGCAACGCAAGTGGAATCTGAATGCATTTTTTTGAACGCTGAACCGCTAGTACTGACGTACTGAGTGCGCAGCTGCGGCATAGCGGCGTGTTTGCGTGATTAGGAGATGTCAGACACTGCTAATGTCCAGCCTACATAACGTCCAGACGCAAAAAGAGTTATATTGACGATCCGTACAAAAATCACGCCCGAAAATGCGCGTCGTCTGACCATTTTTGCGCATTCCGTGAAAAAATACGTCAATGCGTTCGGACGCACTTTTTCACGTTCGCGGGGAAAAATGCTTTCGTCTGACCCTAGCCTAACATTAGGGCGCAGCAACCTTGGCCCTCCAGGTGTTTTTGACCTACATCTCCCTTTATTATCAGCAACCCATTAGATTGGCAGAGACTCCTGGGAAATGTAGTGCTAAAGCATATGGAAGACCATGGTTCCTGCTATGTATAGTTGCATATCTTCAAAGCAATGTATCAGTTTACAACTTTGATAATTTTTGTGATGTTGTGACTGTTGAGATGAGCCACAGTGGAATTTAAAGGGACATGCCACGTTTGCTAAAATGTACAATGTATTGAAATGCTTGAAGTCTGAGAATGGTGGCAGTAGACCAGGGGTCACTACTACTCCCTTGATGCTCAGCCAGTCATTACTTTGAAAGTGGGAAATGTAGTTCTGAAACATCTGGGGCTTTATTCCAACCTGGTGTAAACAACCAGGACTGTTGTACACTTAGCAACTCTGTAGACTTTAGCGACACTGGGAAGTTTACCATAGCTTTGGAATAGCGTCCCTAGTCCGCCAAGGCTGAGGCACCCATGCACGAGAGCCTTAGTCATCTTATTACGGCCAAAGATCAAGTGCCACTGGTGGACAATCCATGTTAGTCCTCAGAACAGAGTTTAGTCTTGGTCATTCAGAGGGATAACATCCAAGAACGAATAGAATGCCCCACTATATATTAATTTGGTCCAGGTGGCTTCTGATCTCGACCACCTCCTAGAGTCTCCCCTTTTAAGCGGTGCCTGGCTTTAACCCCTTAGGCACTGGGCTGCGATCCAGCGCCATCCGGTGCCGGATCGCGGCCTAACTCCGGTGGGGGCCACCATCTTGGATGGCAGCTCCATCTCCGGGTCCCCCCTTGCTACCTGACATCAGTTAGCCGTGGAACCCCTAGCTGCCCAGGGATTTCCTAAGGAAATCCCCTGGTGGAGAACACCCATATCTCCCAAACGGTAGCAGGTGGGTCATGTTTGGTATCATTCGGAAGGCCAGAGCATGACCTTTCGAATGATAACAAACATGACCATGTTTAAAGTAAATTTAAAAAAATAAAAATAATTTAAAAGAAAATAAAAACTTTTTTTGTGTGTTGTTTTTATTAATGCAGTAATATTGTTTCCATTTCAATTATAATGTGAACAATGATGCTGCACTAATGATTTTTTTCCTATGGGGTTGCGTTTGCTAAAAATCACGTAATTCCCCCCAAAAAAATGTAACGAGTCCCCATTTCTAATTTTTAACAAGCGCACTCCATAAAAAATATAACCGCAAAGGTTCGTGTGATAAAATGTGAAAAAAAACACTTTACACGTAGATGATTAAAAATTAAAATGCTCTTACATTTTTGTTATAATATACAGGCAGGACATGACGTATACGTATAATAATGATCTATTATGCATCTGCCGAGTCTGCCGGAAAGAACGATATATAATATGTCCCCAGGACATACTTGAAAACGAGAGAAATCTCAATGTATCCTTCCTGGTAAAATCCTTTATAAATAAATAAATATAAATAAATAAATGTCTGGGTCATATAATAAAACGTAACTTCAAATCGCGTTTAAACATGATGAGCGAAAGCGGTAAAAAATGAGCTCCGCACAGAGGCGTGAAATGACTCAGCAGTGAAGGGGTTAAGACTCACACACTTTTGTCAGAAAAGATTCAAAAATAATCCTGAAATTGTAGAGCCAGAGGTAGACTTGTGTGGTCTACGACTCCTGGATTTGCCCACCTTGGCTTTAATTTCCGTACAAACCAGTGGCATTATTGGCATATAGGGCATTCTTCTTTTTTAAACAAATGTTTTAGCAACGAGAAAACAAAAGTCTCGCACATATTAATATAGGAAAGCTGCTTGCCTTAATGTTTCTGAGTGCAATAGTTATGATGCCTTGAAATATTTTAGAGAGAACCACAACAACGCATTAATTAGGGTCACTTTGAAAGGTGCATTTGCTTGGCATTTGCTCGGCATTTGCTCGGCATTTGCTCGGCAGCACCAATTTTAACTTATCCCCGCAGTATAAACTCTTAACAAGTAAAATGTGACATATAGAGTGTGTGCCCTAGATTTCCCGTACAGCTTCTACACTTCTAAGGTTGACCAGCTAAAGATACTGAAATGCTTGTAGTATGTACATATATAATGCGTTTTGCTGCTCTATGAGAGGTGTGTTAGGTGTGTGTGTGATGTGATGTGTCTGGGCCGCTTAGGGATTGGCTGAGTGGCATGAGACTCTAGGAAGTGAATGGGGAGTTGGCGAAGTGACTGGAATGAAAGTGGGGGTTTTGTGCGGAGGTAGCTGAGTGTGATGGGGATGTGAGTACAGTTGTGTGCATCACGCAAGGATGTGGTACAGTGGGTGCATTGAACGGAAGTGTGTACATGGATGTATGTCACGGGTGATTTGTGGATTGTCAAGTTTCTGAGATAAGGAAATGTGTGGGGCAGGTTGCGTGAGATGTAAGGCTAGGGTCAGACGAATGCATTTTTTGCGCCGTCCGTGAAAAAGTGCGTTCGAATGAATGGACGTATTTTTTCACGGAATACGCGATAGCGGTCATACGATGCGCATTTTCGTCCGTGATTTTGTACGGATCATCAATAAAACCCTTTTTGCGTCTGGACGTTATGTTGGCCGGACGTGTGCAGCGTCTGACGTCTCCCAATCACGCAAACACGCCGCTATGCGGCCGCAGCACACTCTGTACGTCAGTAGTAGCGGTTTGACGTTCTCGAAAAAATGCGTTCATTTGCCACTTGCATTGCACGGACGAACTGTCGTGCGGCCGTTCGTCGTATGTTCCCCGGCATTGGACGTCATTTGCTGCTAGCACAGCAGTGATTTTGTGCGGCTAAGGCTAGGGTCAGACTGAGGCAGTGCGAACGCGCGTTCTGGCGCACTTAATCACGGCCGCACTAGCAGCAGATGCCGGGCAATGACGGCCAATATACGAAGTACGGTCGCACAAAAGTCCGGCTGCGCAACGCAAGTGGAAAATGAACGCATTTTGTCGAACGTTAAACCACTAGTACTGACGTACAGAGTGCGCTGCGTCCGCTAGCGGCCTGTGTGAGTGAATTGGAGACATCAGACACTGCTAATGTCCGGCCAACATAACGTCCAGATGCAAGAAGTGTTTTATTGATGATCCGTACAAAATCACGGATGAAACTGCGCATAGTATGACCGCTATTGCGTATTCCGTGAAAAAATACGTCCATTCTTCGAACGCACATTTTCACGGACAACGTGAAAAATGCGTTAGTCTGACCCTAGCCTTAACGCACGTTAAAACTGTGTTCGTCTGACCCTAGCCTTAGTGTGTGTGTGTGGCATTAGGAGTTTGCATTGTTGGCAGATTGTCGTGTGAGAGGGGCATAGGGTATTTTCAAACTTTGACTAATTTAAGAGGAACATTGTTGAATATTTTTAATAAATTCTGTATTTTTAACAATTCATTTTTCTCCTTGTCCCAAACAAAAACCTTTAATAATGTGTTTAGGTGATTACTGCACAGCATTGAAGAATAAGACACATTTACCTCTGTTGTTCCTCCCAGGTGAGAGATTTGTATGATCCCATGATACCCTTGGAACACAATTGGAGCTGAAAATATAAGATATGAGTCAAAAAAGTTTTAGAGAGAAACTTATTTTGTCCACTTGGTGTACTTTCTCAAAAGAATCAGAGAATTCTGGGTAAGACCTGCAAACATAGGCGTACACAGGAGGTGTGCCTGATGTGCCCAGGCGCAACATACAGGGTTATTCAGAGAGCGGTGAAAAGCAGGAGAATGACTGGAGAATGGAAAATTCTAGGTCAAAATAGCCAAACCAGAAAAATTCTCCCATTCATCTCACTTTCCAAATTGGCTATTTTGACCTAGAATTTTCCATTCTCCAGTCATTCTCCTGCTTTTCACCTCTCTCTGAATAACCCTGATTGTGTTGAATTAGGAGGTCCTCTTTCACCGACATTTTAGGCTAATGTCAGACGAACGCATTCTGAGCACACTGTGCGTCCGTGCAAAATTGACGTACTTTCTGACTGATGATACTGTCGACACTACACGGTCTGTTTTTTTTGACTGATGTAGATGGGAAATAAAATGAATATGTAAAATGAAAAAAAATTGATACATGATATGAAAAACCATTTTTTGTCTGTCAAAAATGCTGGACATCGAAAATGCAGTCCGTCTGACTACGTTCCATCACTCACACACAAAGCTACGCGGACGTGGCGCACTCTGTGTGTATGTTCTGGCGGTTTGACGTTCTTGCCTAAATTGCGTCCGGTGCCACGTGTGCTGTGCGTCCGCACTTCTGTGCGGACGTACTTCGTGTGTGGGTCTCTATTGATCATAATTTTATGCTACGACAGACGTTAACATGTGCGGCAACACGGACGTGATCACTGCGTTCGTCTGACACGGGCCTTAGATGTCAATTTTCTGGTTCATGATGAATAACATAAAAACGGACTGTATCGCTGATTACAGGGTTGTTATTTGTAATGAAAAATGTGTATTTTGGGCAAAATCTTAAGTGTTCATTTAATAAATGTTCCATAGATGCACACCCTAATATAACGGGCTGCGCACGCCAGTGCCTGCAAAGGAGTTCCATAATCTCTCCCTTTTTTTGTATCTATAAGTCTGCTGGGGTACAGGTGCCTGTCATGTCAGTGCAGTGCCATACTAGACATTTAGGCTAGCGTCTGACGAACCCAGTCATCACGTCTGTGTCGCCGCACAGTTTAACGTCCATCGTAGCATTGATTTGTGATTTAGGCCTCGACGTAAAATCGCTACGATGGACGCCCAGAGTGCGCCGCGTCCGCATAGTGGTCTGTGTGTGTGATGACGCAACGTCAGATGCAGCACATTTGCGACGTCCATCACAGGTTTTTTTGGTCTGGCTGACTGTACCTGTCATTTAATTTTAATTAATTTTGTTTTCCATATTTCCCTTTTTTTTTCTACATTTGTTAAAAAAATGGATCGTGTGGTGTCTACAGTATCTTCTGTCAGTACGTCCGTCCGTTATGCACGCACGCAGAGTGTGCTCAGACTGCGTTCGTCTGACATTAGCCTTAAACAGCTTCTAGCATAGAAGGAGGGCAACAAATAGCTCCTGGATGACAACTTTTTTGCAAAATAAAAAAAAAAAAAAAAAAAAAATAACAGAACAGAAACAAATATGACAAATAAGAGTGGTAGACAGCAAGGGTTCGCAAAGGTAACACTCCTAAAAGTGGGGATAGGGTAGGACACTCCAACTTTCTTCAGGGTGGCAGTACCAGGGAGGCAGTTATGTCAGCAGGTAATCAGTGGACAGGACATCAGGGCACGGAGAGAAAGAAAAAAAAAGGGGGGGGAAGATGGTGGATCGCCCATGTAAGCGGCACTCCCGGCGCACTCCAAGAACCCCGCAAGGGACTGGAGGCCGCGGAAGAGGCCACAGGGCCGGGTGAGCTAGGGCCAGAGGAGGTAGTCAGAGCCATGGTATCCACCTCCAACGGCTCGCCCAGCTCAATCCAGTGACCCGCACACCTAAAATAAAATAAAATAAAAAAAAAGGGGGGGATAGTCCCAGTCCACCACAGAAAAGCCACATCTCCGGTAAAGTAGCCAAAGTCCGCCAAAGAGTGTCCAACACGGGGACCCACGAGGTCAAATCTAGTCAGCAGGGCACAAAAACAAAAAATAAAAACAGCAATCATCAAAAGAGTCAGCATGTCAGCAGAGGCGGTGGGGGTTGTCGAAGATGGGAAATAGGGGGACAATAACAATGGATCAGCAGCTAGAAAGGTGAGGCGATCAGGCCAGGGAGAGTCAGCCAGTGTCCCATAAGAAAGCGAGGCACGCAGTCCCCTCAGAGAAAACATCCAGCAGGGACACATCACATCTCTGGGCTGGGATGCATTCCACAGCAGCAGTGAATCCATCCACCGACCTCCCCATCCACCGCCGTCCCTCTAGCAGGTACATCCCGTCTGGTTCCAGCAGCTCCTCCAGTGGCTGAGCAGCCGATAGAAGTGCGCCTCCTGGAACACCATACGCAGCGCTCTGGTGCCCCTCTTCGGCCAGTTTCACGCTCCTGCCCTGAAAACATGGCGGAACACCCTTTCTCCATTCGAGAAGAACATACATGTGAGAGGTATCTGGGTTTTTTTCAATGTCCAGGATTAACCCCCGATGATCTGGTGCTAGCGTGACCACGGCCTGGCGAATCTGATCTTCAGCCCAAGTGTCTGCTGGAATATCCATGACTATACAACATTCCGACTGGCTACTATACTCCCCACACCACTCGGCAACAGTGTCTGGATCATATTTAACCCTTTAGATGCGGTTTTTCCAGAGACTGGATCCCGGAAACGAGCCCCCACGTGTAGCGCTCACTCCGGAGGAGCCGCTGAAAATGAACCACGGGTCAGTCTCCCCGCACTAGGGAATAAATATACTCCAACACAGTTGTGAGTTTTTATATTTATATAGTTTACTAAAATATTTGAGCAGATGTTGAGACACGGTATTCACAAGTATTATTACAGTATTTTCGTATCCCGGTAAAACGCGTAGCGGAAAAGAAACGAAACACGAGGCTTCGTATTTCGGAAAATAAAATATTCGCAACCGAACATAAAAGCAATGCAATTTCCCGATAGTTCAGAAAAAGGGACCCGTAGCGAAAACCCCAAACATACAATCCCTTTCGTATTGCGGCAAACGCGCAGCGGAAAAGAGAAAAATGTATTCGGAACGTATCTTTGTCTTTTAACCCCCGTTCCGATTCGTAAAAGGAAATGAGTCCTGTACAAGTTAAGTTCCAGAATGTAAGAAGCGTATCTGTGTGTGTGTGGTACCCGGGTACTGTTCAACTGGCCAGTGAATTTATTAAAGGAAAGTCTTCGACTAGTCAGTTGGGGCCCTGTAAACTTAAAAGAGAAAAAACAGCAGAGCGTCCTTTAATCATACAAACAGCCTTGGAGGCCTCTCACCCATCTGATGACTGCTTTAGGCTCCGCTGACCCAGGACGTCTCTCCACCCATTTTGACTGGGGATACTAGCGGCCGGATCCGTTGTCTACCTTCATGCAGCTTGTCCAGCTCCCCGCCTGCTCTCCGTTCGATTCCGCCGGTCTGCAGCTGTTGTCTGGGTACGGCAAGTCTCCTCAGGTTGAGTGACCCAAATAGGAATTACAGGTCTCCCTCGGGCTTTGGCCTAGCTCCTCCAGCGGTCTCCTCAGTGCGTCTGCTTTCTCTCATCCCCTGGCGCGCTCTGGAACTTTCTCCACGAGGCAGAGGATGTAAGACTCCAGTCTCCACCCACTTCCTGGCTTCTTGCAAAGCATGCCAGTTATTGTAGTCCCAAAGTCCAGCATCTCTGATTGCGATAGTCTCCATCTTGTGGCCAAAAATAGGTACTGCCACAGCAAGATTTTTAGCACAGCGCTACACTCTCCCCCTCCTAAAACTCTTGGGTCTCCCCAAGGAGGTACAACAGTTACATTACGTTCCACAATATTTGAATACAATTTACATAACATGTACAGGTTCAACAGCATACATACAGTGAGTTAGGAACACTTCCTCAAGTTGACTCATATTTTGGGCTACCTCAGCTAGCATAGCAGACACTTCGGGCAACCTCCGCACCGTGGTGATGGCTTCTTCAGTGCTATGTCCTGGTGAGTCGTAGGTGAGTCGTTGGGGCGGTCGAACAGAGCGTTTGGGTTCTGGCTCAATCAGTTCCTCTTCAGGTGGAAGTACTATAGGCGTCGGCTCAATTCTTCTCTCTATCACTGGAGCAGACGTTTCTTCAGAGTATGATCCCTCCAGTGAAGGCATAGAACTGTAATCACCTGAATAAGCTTCCGGAGCTACCGGGATCCCAACAGCCTCAGGGACTTCCAACTGAAATTCAAGAGGCTCAGGGATATCAACAATCTCGGGGACTTCCAACAAGAATTCAGGAGCTTCAGGCCTCAAGTTACTCTCCCACCGCTCAGGGACAACGACAACCTCTTCAGGCTCCGGCGAGCGTATCCAGTACAGACAGAAACTTTCTTCTTCACTGTCCCTTTCGCTCTCTTCGACAACCCGGGTCTGTTGAGACCGAGTAACAGGAGGCAAACATGGAACAGGCGGATTTGGCAGAGGCGGTTCGTCCCCAACTGGCATTCTCACAGCCTCTCTCAAAGGTAACAAATGATTCCGGTGCCAGTTCTTGAGAGGCCAGCCTTTCCATCCGGGCGAATCTGATACACTGGTAGACCTGGTAACTGTTTGCAGACAATGTAAACCTGGGAACTCCACCTATCCGCCAACTTGTGTCTCGCAGCAGCACCCAAGTTCTTCAATAGAACCCTATCACCGGGCTGTAGATCTTGTATTCGAACTTTCAGGTCATAGTTCCTTTTGTTTCTTTGCTCCCTGTTTCCCGAGGTCAACCGGGCCTGTTCAAATGCAGAAGCCAAATTCTTTCGAAGTCTATCCACGTAGTTTCTATGGGAAGCTACTGACGTCTGGTCTAGAGATAACCCAAATGCCAAATCAACCGGCAGTCGAGCCTCTCTTCCGAACATAAGACGGTACGGTGAGTATCCAGTTGCATCACTCTCCGTACTGTTATATGCGTGCACCAGAGTAGCTATGTGCCGACTCCAACTCTGCTTCTCCACATTCGACAAGGTCCCCAACATGTTTAGCAGTGTGCGATTAAACCTTTCAGGCTGAGCATCACCTTGAGGGTGATATGGTGTAGTTCGGGTCTTCTGGATTCCCAACAACTCAACAAATTGCCCCACCAGTCTGCTTTCAAAGTCTCTACCCTGATCAGAGTGTATCCTTCTTGGCAGTCCGTAATGAACAAAGAATTTTTCCATCAACACTTTGGCTACTGTTGGAGCGCGTTGATCTTTCGTGGAAAATGCTTGGGCGTAACGAGTGAAATGATCAGTCACTATTAGAATGTTCCCTTGCCCACTAGCATCCGGCTCTAAGCACAAGAAGTCAATGCACACCAAATCCATGGGTCCCTGACTCTGCAGATGGCTCATTGGAGCAGTTCGGGTCAGTAGAGTCTTTCTCTGAATACACCTCAGACAGGAATGACCATAACTTTCCACTTCAGCCCTCATACAAGGCCAATAAAACCTATCTCGCACCAGCTTAAATTAAAAGTTCTCTCTGCACCCAAATGTCCATGCTCATCATGTAGTGATCGCAGCACACTCTCCCTATGTTTAGTGGAGAGGAATAACTGTTGAATCTCTTCCGCGTTGTTGGAGGGGCCCCTTCGGTAGACCACCCCATCCAGCATCTTTAACCACTCCCATTCTTTGTAGACCAACCTGGCTCCACTCGGGGAGTTGGTTAACAAAATCTCTCGCTGGTTTGCAGTCAGGGCCTTTAGGGTCAAGGCAATTAAAGGATCTCTGGCCTGATCCGCTTTCAGGTCCTGTCTTGAAAAGGTAGGTAAACTTTCATCCCTTAACTGCGTAGGGTTACAGTAGAACTCAGGAACAGCCGCAGCCATAAACTCCTATGGCCTCTGCTTCAATCCCTCCTTTGACCCGGCGCTCTGTTCCTTGACACAAAGCTTGCACCCCATCTGGAGTCAACTGAGTCCATTCTGTAGTATAGGGTCTTCTCGATAACGCATCAGCATCTCGATTATTCACCCCAGGGCGATACTTCAGGCTGAACCGAAACCCTGACAGAGCGGCCAACCACCGATGTCCCGTTGCGTCCAGTTTTGCAGTAGTAAGGATATAGGTGAGGGATTATTATCCGTCTTAATCACGAACTCAGCTCCATACAGATAGTCTTTCAACTTGTCCACCACTGCCCACTTCAAGGCTAGGAACTCCAGCTTGTGAGTAGGATAGTTCTTCTCTGAAGGCGCAAGGCTCCGGCTCACGTACGCCACAGGCCTCAGCAATCCATCATACTCCTGATATAGCAGTGGTCCCCAACCCAGGCCCTCAGGGCCCACTAACAGGCCAGGTTTGCCAGATATCTGAAGCACAGCACAGGTGTTATGATTTGCTGCTCAGTGATTGCAGGATTCAGTCTGCATTTCCCCAAGGTGATCTGCAAAATCTGGCCTGTTAGTGGGCCCTGAGGACCAGGGTTGGGGACCACTGTGATATAGGACTCCTCCCAGACCTTCTCGGCTGGCATCCACATGTAGTTCATACGGCTTATGAGGGTCCGCATAGGCCAAAACAGGAGCTCGGGTTAGACTCTCTTTCAACTTTACAAAAGCTCCTTCACATTGACTGGTCCATTCACCTTGTATAGACTCTCGAGCTTTCCTTGGCCCCGGAGCTAACGGGTTTTTGTCAGAGACCTTGCAGCCTTCTTCTGTGGTTTCCTTCTGCAGGAGTTTGTTCAGTGGTTGAGCTATTTTCGCAAATCCTCCCACAAATCTTCCATAGTATGAACAGAATCCCAAGAAAGATCTAAGTTCAGTGACGTTTCGGGGTCAGGCCAAGAAGCTACGGCCTCCAACTTCCGAGGGTCTGTCGAAACACCTTCTGCTGAGACCACATGTCCTAGATACGTAACAGACGGCAGACAGAATTGGCATTTCTCCAGAGACAGTTTCAGCCCCTCTTCATGGAGCCTCTTCAAGACCTTCTCCAGACGTTGCTCATGTTCTTCCAGAGTCTTCCCAAACACAATTATGTCATCCAGGTACACTAATACTTCGATTAGATTCATATCCCCGACTGTCTTCTCCATCAACCGTTGGAACGTGGCTGGAGCCCCCGTAAGGCCTTGATGCATTCTGTTGAATTCAAAGAACCCCAGTGGGCAGATGAACGCAGTTTTCTCCTTGTCTTCAGGATGCATTGGTATCTGGTGATACCCACTTCGCAGGTCTAGTACACTAAACCACTTTGCTCCAGACAAACACTGTAGGGCATCTTCAATCCGAGGAGTGGCATATTGATCGGGGATGGTTCTCCGGTTTAATGTGCGATAGTCTATGCATAAGCGGACAGAACCATTTTTCTTCCGGACCAACACTATTGGAGATGCATATGGACTCCTGGACTCTTGAATCACCTTGGTTCTTTGTAATTCGTTCAGCTGCTCTCGCAGATCATCTAAGTCTCCTAGCGGAACTCGCCTTGATCTTTCACGAAACGGCTTGTCTTCTTGCAACCGAATGCGATGTTCCGTACTCTTAGCCAGGCCCACATCGAACTCATCTTTCGAGAACAATTCCTTCCACTTTAAGACTTGAGACTGAAGACGTTTCTTCCACTCAGGTGAAATGGGAGCGTCCTTGGGGTAGAATCTTTCATCTGGAATCTCTTTACTTTCTCCCCCTCCTGAATCAGTAGAGAGGGGTGTAGCAGACTCTACTTGCCCAATAGGCATTCGTGCTTTAAGAACCACTGGAGAATCCGTCACATTGCACACACTGACCGAAACTCTTCCTCGTGTTCTCTTCAGAGCCTTGGTGGAGATTATTTCAGGAATTACTTCGACTCCGGTTTCACTCCCATGATCAAAATCGGTTCCCAGCACCACATAGGGACCGGGTTGCGATCCGTTCAACTTGACTGAAGCCCGGAAGCTCGCTACTTCTCCTGCTTGCAGAACCTTCTCCGTTCCACCCAGTCTCCACAGTCTTCCCACTTCGGCAGGTGCCTTTCGTTCTTCGACCATCCTCTGATAGACCGGACGTAACATTGGGTGTACTCCTTGAGTTGAACCTTCTTCCAACACGATAGGCGTCAGGAGACGCCGCACTAGGTCAGTATTCGTCCCCACTATCAGGGAGCTTCTGTTCGCACCCGAGGGTCGAGGACACACAATGGCCAATGCATCACAACCCCCAGACTGCCCGATGACTTCAGATCTGATCTCCAACTTTACTTGCAGGTACCCGTCATAAGGGAGTTTCTCAGTGCCGATACCCCATATTTCCAAATCCTTCAAGTGTTTCTCGTAGAAGTCTCTGTAGATCAATGTCACTTGAGCCCCTGAATCTAACAGGGCTTTGGTGTAGACTCCTTCCACTTGGATTGGCACAATAGGAGAAGGACCTATCAGTTGGTCAGGAAATTTGGTGGCGGTATCCGGACGCTTAGACCCAGTTTGCTGTACCCTGGCCTTTTTCTTGGCCCGTGCAGGTTTTGGGTGTGCATTGCTTCCCCATGACGTAGACCCGGATGCTAAGGGAGTGACTCTCTCAGTCCTGGCAGGCTCTACAATTGGCTCGGCTTTGGGCCTCCTCGCCCTCTTAGTCTTTGCTTGGTTTCTGGAGCGGGGTTCAACCCTCGGGCACTCAGGTTGCTCCTTTACTGGTGCCCTCTGGCGTTTCCCGCCGGTGAGGTAGATAACAGTCCTTCCAGGGCTTCCAACAGTCCCTTGACTCTATCCTTCTCAGGCTTCCGGCCTTTGCACTGTGCGCGGAAATGGCCCATCTCTCCACACCCGAAACATCTCTTCTTAGAGAGCGGAGACGTAGTTGCTTGTTGAGAGTTGGTTAAAAGATTTGGACCAGACGCCACAGCAACTTCCGTCGTCTGCATACCTGTGAGGAATTTCTGCATTTCTGCCTGCATTTCTGTCACCTTCATCAATACCCGGCACAGTTCCGCATGCGCTTGTTGCAATTCAACTTGAGCTTCCTGAACTTCCTTGACGGTTTTGGACAATTCACCCCGTTCAGGGAGGTTCGATTCTTTAGCAGCCCTCTCTGTAGATTTAAAACCAACTAGGTGTTCTTGTTCGTCCTCATCAGACCCATAGGTATCTAGAGAGTCGCTTTCAGGCTGCAGGCCGCCGCTATGTCTCACAGGTTGTGCATACGCCCTTTCCCCCGCCTGAAAGATTTCTCTTCTAGCAAAGCCTCTTCCTCTCGCACAACCCGAATCAGTTCCAGGTACTTTTAACTCTTGGCTACCTGCTCTGCTTCTCAGCTGCATCATCACTGGATCTAGAGGTTGAGAGCCCCTCAGGATCTGTTTTATTCGGATCTTATCTACTTCGGCCGGTTCGGCCCCTTTCTTCAGGAGTATCTGGTGTAGAATCTTATCCAGGCGCCTCATGTACTCGGTCATTCTCTCACCTCTTCTCTGATAGGTGTGTTCGTACTGATATACCAGTTCGGCCGCCTTTTCGTTTGTCCAAAAACTTCTTCAAGAACGTTCAAGTAATCTAAAGCAGTACAATCTTTTCTGCTCAGTTTCAGGTTTCTCACCGCTTCTGACGCAGGTCCCTTTAAGCTCTCGGTAATCCTTTGCTTTTTCTGGGCCTCAGGGACATCCCACTCATCCAGAGCCTGCATCGCCTGTTCCACCCATTCTTCAAAGGTTTCTTCTCCCGCCGGAGTTGGTACGTTTCCTGTAAAATTTCTTAACCGTCGATAACCGAAGTTAGTGTGAGGAGGGCTTGTTTTCTGACATTTAGCCAGTAGATCTCCAATAGCCACAATAAATTCAGGCCCAATCATGGCCAACGGACTAGGCACGGGAACACTTGCGGATTCACCACGTGGCGTACTTGGCTTAATTAGTTGGACTTCCACCTCTTCGGCCAGTTTCACGCTCGTGCCCTGAAAACATGGCGGAACACCCTTTCTCCATTCGAGAAGAACATACATGTGAGAGGTATCTGGGTTTTTTTTCAATGTCCAGGATTAACCCCCGATGATCTGGTGCTAGCGTGGCCACGGCCTGGCGAATCTGATCTTCAGCCCAAGTGTCTGCTGGAATATCCATGACTATACAACATTCCGACTGGCTACTATACTCCCCACACCACTCGGCAACAGTGTCTGGATCCATATTTAACCCTTTAGATGCGGTTTTTCCAGAGACTGGATCCCGGAAACGAGCCCCCACGTGTAGCGCTCACTCCCGGAGGAGCCGCTGAAAATGAACCACGGGTCAGTCTCCCCGCACTAGGGAATAAATATACTCCAACACAGTTGTAAGTTTTTATATTTATATAGTTTACTAAAATATTTGAGCAGATGTTGAGACACGGTATTCACAAGTATTATTACAGTATTTTCGTATCCGGTAAAACGCGTAGCGGAAAAGAAACGAAACACGAGGCTTCGTATTTCGGAAAATAAAATATTCGCAACCGAACATAAAAGCAATGCAATTTCCCGATAGTTCAGAAAAAGGGACCCGTAGCGAAAACCCCAAACATACAATCCCTTTCGTATTACGGCAAACGCGCAGCGGAAAAAGAGAAAAATGTATTCGGAACGTATCTTTGTCTTTTAACCCCCGTTCCGATTCGTAAAAGGAAATGAGTCCTGTACAAGTTAAGTTCCAGAATGTAAGAAGCGTATCTGTGTGTGTGTGGTACCCGGGTACTGTTCAACTGGCCAGTGAATTTATTAAAGGAAAGTCTTCGACTAGTCAGTTGGGGCCCTGTAAACTTAAAAGAGAAAAAACAGCAGAGCGTCCTTTAATCATACAAACAGCCTTGGAGGCCTCTCACCCATCTGATGACTGCTTTAGGCTCCGCTGACCCAGGACGTCTCTCCACCCGATTTTGACTGGGGATACTAGCGGCCGGATCCGTTGTCTACCTTCATGCAGCTTGTCCAGCTCCCCGCCTGCTCTCCGTTCGATTCCGCCGGTCTGCAGCTGTTGTCTGGGTACTGGCAAGTCTCCTTCTCCTCAGGTTGAGTGACCCAAATAGGAATTACAGGTCTACCTCGGGCTTTGGCCTAGCTCCTCCAGCGGTCTCCTCAGTGCGTCTGCTTTCTCTCATCCCCTGGCGCGCTCTGGAACTTTCTCCACAAGGCAGAGGATGTAAGACTCCAGTCTCCACCCACTTCCTGGCTTCTTGCAAAGCATGCCAGTTATTGTAGTCCCAAAGTCCAGCATCTCTGATTGCGATAGTCTCCATCTTGTGGCCAAAAATAGGTACTGCCACAGCAAGATTTTTAGCACAGCGCTACAGTACAAATGTAAAAGGCGCATCCAGGGCCACCATCAGGTAGGTGAGAGCCCATGACATGTTCAGGGGCCCAGTGGCTCTAATGAGCTCATGTCATTGCAAACCCTGTGCAGCCTAAGTGCCGCAGATGTAAGGGCCCTCCATGCAACTCAGGACCAGCCCACCAAAATACCAACAAATTTCCTGGTGGGATCTTACATCTGGGGTCTGTAAGAGCATTCTTACTCTTCACTGAGGAAACGATTAAGATGGTCTGAATTATGTAGAATTGCTGAATGAACACTTTTTATCCCCCTCTGGACCTCCGTTGATTGGACAAACTCCCTGTAAAATAACGTAAGCTGAAGAGGAGGCGATATTTTTATTTTTAATTGATGTACTGAGAGAAGCGGAGCCCTGATCACTGGTTCAGTAAGGGGCCCAAAGATTTCTTATGGCAGCCCTGGGCTCTTTGTTAAAGGCCAATCTCCAGAGGTAGACACGTTTATTACTGTAACAATTACCATATCAAGTTAATATAATCGAAAATATTGGTGTATGGCTTTCAATTCTCCTTGTATTAGCATATGTTTTATATTAGCACAGATATATTATTCATGCTAATGCACTCGCAGTATGTGTGTAGTGCTGCTAAGAAATGTAAATATTTTATGTTCTAATAATTTATCTTATAGATAGTTGACCGGATGCAGTACTTATATTTATACTGAGTGGTTAAAGGGACATGCATGTGTAGAATAATTTTTTTAATTGATAGTTAAAAACTTTTATACCAATAGACAAACTAAATCGAAGTTTTAAGAATATGTAAAAAAAAATGTATCTTTAGGCTAGTGACAGACGAATGCAGTCATCATGTCCGTGTCGCCGCACAGTTTAACGTCCGTCGTAGCCTTGATTTGTGATCAATAGAGACCAACACACGAAGTACGTGCGCAACGAAGTGCGCACGCACCACGCAGGTAGCAACGGATGCCATTTAGGCCTCAACGTAAAAGCGCTACGATGGACGCCCAGAGTGTGCCGCTTCCGCGTAGCGGCCTGTGTGCGTGATGACGCAATGTCAGATGCAGCGCATTTGCGACGTCCATCACGTTGACGCTCAGAAGTTTTTTTGGTCTGGCTGACTGTACCTGTCATTTAATTTTAATTAATTTTGTTTCCCATATTTCCCCTTTTTTTTTCTACATTGGTCAATAAAAACGGACTGTGTGGTGTCTAGAGTATCTTCCGTTATGCACACATTGCGCTCAGACTGCGTTCGTCTGACATTAGCCTTAACCGGTTGGCTGCAGACAACTCGCTGAGCGCATCCTCAACTTTACCGCTTGGTTGCGGAGGATGCAATCGTTGCAGCCCCACGCCGATCTGGCACAGACTGCAATCTTCTCCCAGTTAGGGACCTCTCCCTGCCCACTGACTTCATCGCGCATGGTCACAATGACGTCAGAAAGGGACTTCCCCCTTCTCATTTCCTACGAAGCCAGCAAGTGTGGAGGTGATGGCATAATGTGGTATTATGCATTGTTCCATAATAAACCTAAACTGCTGCGAGGGGCCCAGGGGACCCTGCGTCTCTGATTTTCTACACTGCACAAAGTCATGTGAGGTGTCTTTGGAAAGCTCATAATCTGTGCTTTCCAACTATACCAAACTTGACCACTTAAGTGATTTTCTTTTTCTAATTTCTAAGACGTTGGTATTATGTGATTTTACTTAAAAAGCCAACAATGCCATTGCCCCAACTCACCTTTTAATTTTCCACGCTGGGACCAAATGTGGAGGTGATAACGCAAAGCATTATTACACATTGGTCGATCTAAAACACAAGCGCTTCACCGCTGAGAGGAGAGCTGGGGGTACTTTGGACACCTATATATCAATTGTTTACACCCCACAAAGTCATGTTAGGTGTCATTGGACAGAACAGATTCTGGCCTTTCTAATGATACCAAACATGACCATGTAAAGTGTCATTTTAAAAAAACCAAACCACAAAATTTTTGTTTTACTTTTTTTTTTTTTATTTGTTGTTCCAAAGCAATGGCATTGTCCATTTGTCACATATAAAATGAGAAATAACCCTGCCGTTACTCACCTTCTCATTTCCCATGCCGCAAGGAAGGTCAGTGTTTTATATGTAGTCATATTATTCATAAAACACATTACGGAAAAACACAAGCAGGGTTTTCAGTTTGTTAAAATTGCGTATTTTCTCAGAAAAATGCAGTAAAAGTTTTCCATTTATAATTTTTTTAACGAGTGCCCCATAAAATATATAATCACAAAGGTGTAACGTTGGGGGCTTCCAGCCTTTCCGGTGTGCTTGACAGCAGCATGTCTGATGCTGCTCGCTCACCAACGCCCGGTTTAAATTGAAACAGGCAGGGAGGTGGAGGTGAAGGTCTTTTAAAAACCATCAGTTCCTTCTAAGCAGTGCCAGATCGTGGTTATCCATACCTGAGCTCCTTGTACCTGAATTCTCTCGTGATTTAACCTGTTATTGACCTCTGCCTTCCGTTGCCCTAGACTATTTCCTTGTACTACGCTTATGCGCTGATATCGACCCGGCTATTACATTTGACTATTCTATACTCTGTATTCCTGATTCTGGCTCATCTGACTACCCCCGTGTTGCTGACCTGGTTTTGTATTACGACATTGTCTTTGATTAACTCTTTCTGTCTAGCTAGTATACTAATGCCTGTCCAATTTTTAAGGACCAGACAGTTAGGGATTCCTTTACGGCTACCCTGTTGGTATTTTTTGGCTCTGTGGAGCGTTGGGCTTTAAGGACTGCGTGGTGGGATCTGGGAACCGTGACAAAAGGTTTGGATGATAAAATGTAAAAAAAAAAGATTTTACATGCTGTAAATGATTGAAATCTGAATGAGGGGGCGTGGCCGGCTACCAAAGGGAGCAGACGTGTTTACATGGAGCTCCACACATCTGCCGCTATTAGGGACCCCCAGATGACTCACAACGCAGCAGTTTCTTACTTATGGGGTTCTGAAGTAGCTGGCCACCGGGACCAATCTGTCCGGAGCCCGTTTTTTTCCCCCCTCTGGACCAGAGACACATATTATGGCAGCCGATCCGCAGCTGGGGCGAGACACTGGCAGCCATCTTGAGGCCTTTTCCGAGGCCGGGTTGGCCGTGATGTCTGGCTTGGGTCTCCCGGCTGCCCGCCTGGAGAAGATATTGGCAGAACAGAGGAGACAGCGTCATTTGGAGTGTGTCCCCCCCCCCAGCGGAGGTATGGAGGCCGTATTTGCAGCCCTCGAGGCCTGCCTAGATGAGCTGCCGGGGGGGGGAGGATAGCCCGCTTACACGAGGCATGTGACGGCGGCTGATGGGAGCTGGTCGGAAGACTGTGGACCCGCCGGAAGTTCCATCTGCTGGTCGAGGAATGATTATAGATGTCCGGGGAATAGATCGGAGTGATGGAGACGGGCCAGTGTCTGCTATGCTGGGGGATGTGGTGGAGGATCCCAGGCTTCATATAATAATCCCTACAGAGAGGTATGAGGCAATGGAACGGCACGGCGCTTAAGTTTGCCCTTTCGGGGAGTTGGGGCATATGCTACAACATCCAGAGTTACCTGCCAAGTATCCCCCTGTGTCATCTGCGAAGGTGGT
Source organism: Leptobrachium leishanense (assembly GCA_009667805.1). Lineage (NCBI taxonomy): Eukaryota > Metazoa > Chordata > Amphibia > Anura > Megophryidae > Leptobrachium > Leptobrachium leishanense. Next base: position 283,270,662 of record CM019066.1, read on the forward strand.
GCTAGAGAAGACGGCGGATTACAGGCCAGGATCTGGCTTTGGGCTCCTCATTGCAGTGCTTGCCGCAGCTGAAAACGGCCGGGGGCTGCCCACCCGACGAGCTCTTTTTGAAGAGCTTATCCTAATGCACGCTGTGAGTAGAGTTGGAGATACAGGGGAGCTGTCAAAACGCCTGGTATATAGGACTGCTGCTGCTTCCCATGCTGTCTTCTGGCTCGATACGGGCTGAGGTGGTCTGTCCCGCAGTGTCCTCGTCCCTAATCTGAAGCATGTTGAGGAGACCTGTCCCCAGATGATTATATATTATTTTGTTTGATTTAGAAAAATTAACCCCCCCCCGTCCCATCTCCCATTTTTTTGCTTAATTTGGCTACTCCGGGATAACTCGGAATCAATCGTGGCCTGGTGCCCGGTTTGCCCCTGAGTGCCCGGGCCAGGTGCCGTTTTTTTTCCCCCTCGACCTCCCTGCGGTCTTAAAGGACTGTTCGGGTATTCGCCAGGGCAGGCACATTTCTGACCTTTGCCATGTCCCCACTCCCTCCCCCTCTCCTTTTCCACCTGCTTGATGCCCTCGGCAGACTTTCTCTTTTGTTTTAATTTATTTTTTTACGTTACCCACCTGACGACTTTCTGTGGCCATTACTGGCTTTCAGTTACCTATAATTTGTTTTGCGAATGAGACCCCTCATTTTTTAATTTTAATTTTTTTTGCTGTAGCATTTTGACAGGAATTAACATATACATATAATAATGATATATTTTGAATCTGCTAAGTCTGCTGAAAATAAGAATATATAATTTGTCTGGGTCCTACAATAAAACATGACTTCAAATCGCGTTTGAACATGATGAGCACAAAACGATCAAATTGAGCTCAGCACACAGAGGTGAAATGGCAAAGAAGTGAAGTGGTTACACTCTGTCATTTTATCTTCTCTGGCCACGCCCCTGAGCTTGGGGTGTTTCTTCAGCTACCACTTCCTGTATATTCCCCGCCCACTACTCAACGACTCGACCTATAAAACAAGTCCACAGGCGTTCTGACCTAGAGCTTGGCTAAGCTCCACCACACGTGAGTTGGCACTTTAATCAATATTCATATATTAAAAGTAGTGGATCTGCACACTAGGGATGAGCTGTTCGGGTTCGGACGGTTCGGAGTTCGACCCGAACTTTGACAGTTCGAACATTCACGAACTTCTAACTTTTTGGGTGCGTTCGGTTCGCGTTCAAAAAAAAAAAAAAAAAAAAAAATTTTGAAAAAAGTATAGGAAATGCTTAAAAAAATACAAAAAAATTTAGAAATAAAGAGACTCTTTACTGCAGAATATTATAAGCAACGGTTTATTATATATTGAATTAAAAACTAATGTGTACATGGAAAGATTATCAACTCTAAATGACCTGTTCACAAACGGGCATAACACCAGGTGTTTTTAGTCTGGTAATCAATTTGATTCATTGTACACTATACTGAGGGGGTGGGGTGGTGTCTGCTTCTGATTGAGATTTGAGAATTAATTTCCCTCCTAAAACATCCTAATATGCTGCATTTAACCCTTTCGCTGCTGAGGCTTTTCACACCTCTGTGCTGAGGTCATTTTTACCGCTTTCGCTCATCATGTTTAACCGCGTTTTGTAGCCATATTTTGATATATGACCCAGACATATTATATATCGTTCTTTCCGGCAGACTTGTCAGATTCATAATATGTCATTATTATATGTATACGTTATGTCATGTCTGTATATTATAACAAAAAATGCAATAAAATTTGAATTTTCAATAATTTATTATGTGTAAAGTGTTTTTTTCACATTTTAAAATGCGACAGTTTGCGGTTATATTTTGTATGGGGTGTGCTTGTTAAAAAAATTAGAAATGGGGTCTCGTTACATTTTGTTTTTTGGGGAAAATTTCACTTTTTTTAACGCCCCGCATACAAAAATCGTTAGTGCAGCATTATTGTTCACATTATAATTGAAATGGGAACAATATTGCTGCATTAACAAAAACAAACAAAAAAACTTGTTTATTTTTTTTTAGAATTTTTTTTTAAATCTATTTTATTTTTATTTTTTAAAACATTTTTCATGTTTGGTATCCTTGGAAAGGCCATGCTCTGGCCGATCCAACGATATCAAACATTGACCCCTAACTGCCACGGATCGGGAGATAGGGGGTTCCAATGAACCCCCTATCTCCACCATTGGTGGCAGCTAGGGGTTAACTGCAGGACTGGCGTCATCGTGCTATGCACGATGACGCCAGTCCTCAGGGGGAGTTCCTGGAGGCTTGGCCGACATCCAAGATGTCGGCCAGCTCCAGGAGAGGATCACGATCCGGCGCTTTTCAGCGCCGATTCGTGATCCGGCTCCCCAGGGGTTAATCACAGCCACCGTTTGGAAGGGCACCGTTTGGAAGGGCAGGCTGTGCCCTTCCAAACGGTGCCTGGATTAACCCTCTGCCCCGGCGATCGGGAGGGAGAGAGGTCCAAAGGACCTCCCCCCCCCCCTCCCTTTCAGGCGCTTCCTCCGCACATGCGGGGGGGGCGCCTGAATTAGATGTCATTGCGCCGCCGCGATGACATCTAATTGCTCCGCTAGGGTCCCGGAGTGCTGGGCTGACATCCGAGATGTCAGCTTGCACCGGGGGGGGGGGGGGGCGCAGCAATCCGCCAGAATCCGGCGGATTGCTGCCTCCTGTGCATGGACGCGCTCAGCGCGTCCATAGCACAGGAGAACCACTTGGCTGGACGCGCTCAGCGCGTCCATAGCAGCCAAGTGGTCAACTGGTGTTTGAAAAAAATTCAAAATAACATCTAAGGCTAGGGTCAGATGAGCGCATTTTGTACGGACTGTGCGTCCGTGCAGTACGGACGTACTTACTTACTTACTGACTGACAACAAGGTAGTGGCCAAACAGTCCGTTTTTTTCACTGACGTATTTTTTGACTGATGTAGCAGGGAAAATAAATTAAAAAGAAAAAAAAAATTCTGTCCGTCAAAAATGCTGGACGTATAAATGCAGTCCATCTGACCTCGTTTCATCACTCACATACAAAGCTACACGGACGTTGCGGACGTGGCACACTCCGCACGTCCGTTCTAGCAGTATTACGTTCTTGCCTAACCTGCGTCCGTTTGCTGCATCCGCCATGCATCCGCACTTCCATGCGGACGTACTTCGTGTGTGGGGCTCCTTTGGTCAGAATGCTATGCTGCCACGGAGGTACAAATGTGCGGCAACACGTATGTGAACACAAATGTGCGCTCGTCTGACCCCAGCCTTAAGCAATGTTATTTTTTACCTCGGGATTAAACATTCACAGGGTTATTCAGAGAGCGGTGACAAGCAGGAGAATAACTGGAGAAGTGAAAATTCTAGGTCAAAATAGCCAAACCAGAAAAATTCTCCCATTTAACTCCCTTTCCAAATTGGCTATCTGGATTGTTCTCTTCTCCTGCCAGTTCTCCTGGCTTTCACCTCTCTCTCAGGGTTGTTCAGAGAAAGGTGAAAACCAGGAGAATGGCAGGAAAAGAGAACAATCTGGACCAAATAGCCGATTTGGAAAGTGAGATAAGGCTAGGGTCAGACTAACACATTTTTCACAGCGACCGAAAGTGCGTCTGAACGCATTGCCGTATTTTTTCACGGAATGCGCGAAAACTGTCATACGATGCGCATTTTTGTGCGTGATTTTTTACGGATCCAAACCAGGAAACTTTGGGTGTCTGGACATGATGTTGGCCGGACATGAGCAGGGTCTGACGTCTCCAAATCTCCAAATCACGCACACACGCCGCTAGTGGACGCAGCGCACTCTGAACGTCCGTACTAGCGGTTCTGCATTCTCGAAAAAATTCGTTCATTTTCCACTTGCGTTGCGCAGCCGGACTTTCGTGCGACCGTACTTCGTACATTGGCTGTCATTGCCCGTCATTTGCTGCTAGTGCGGCCGTGATTAAGTGCGCCTAAACGCACGTTAAAAATTCGCTAGTCTGACCCTAGCCTAAATGGGAGAATTTTTCTGGTTTGGCTATTTGGTCTAGAATTTTCCATTCTCCAGTCATTCTCCTGCTTTTCACCGCCAAAAAATCTGTAAACTCTTTCTACGTGTCCGAAAATGTCTCCTCTTTTCATACAGACTGCCGCCCCAAGCAGTTGTTTATGGATAGATTAAAGGAAAAGCATTTACCGTCATTTGAAATGTAATTTTTTGTTCTTTACATATTTCTATACATCCTAGAAATCCGCCACTTCACGTGCAGGTTATGGGGACCTCCTAGGCATGATATTTTAAGGAATTTTTCGTTTTTATTTTTAACCCTTATTTCATGGAAAACTCACTGTCCCTTTTTAAAAACGTTTTTTTTTTTACTTTTTGTCCTGGTTTCCTGTCCCCCAGGGCACTACCCGGACCCCCATACACTTTTTATGGCAAATATCTAGCATATATGCCCTCTTGGAGGGCACTCTAAAAACCGAATTTTCAGCCCCATTGACTTATATGAAGTTCGGGTTCGGATCCGAACATTTTGAAAGTTCGGGTTCGGCTTCGAACCGAACTCGGAGTGTTCGGCTCATCCCTAATCTGCACAAGGAAGCTCCCTTGTTTTTTGTTTCCACATATATCCCACATTGGAAGAGGATACTCTATCTAAAGGTGCGGGTCACCTTTGGAATATTAAGAAGCAAAGTACCCACTCAGAGCCAGTGTTGGGGCTCTATATTTGTCAGTGAAATATATATGCACAACGCCCGTTTTCATTTATTAGTACGCTCTGCACTATTATATGCAATTTGCTTATTTTCATATTCTATCCATGTGGATGGATGTTGCATATTAAGAGAACCGCCTGAATCTCGAGAGTGACCTAAATTGCGCTACCAGATACGTATTTTTACGTTTGTTGCAACACTGGTTTGGGGGAAACCACTGTTTATCTGGTTTAGCATCGGGACACTGGTGGCGGTACAAGTGATGGGCGCTAACCATTTCTTTCTATGCCTGATCCAATCTGCCTTGTTGATATCCAACAACCCAAGGTCCTGTCAGCTGAGCCCATCTCCAGCAACCAAAGCTCCTGTGTATCCATATTCCTTTTGCCCACGTCTGCTCCTCTGTATCCAAGTTTACATGTGTTTCCTGTGTCCAAGCCTGCCCCTGTGTACTCAAGGTAACCTGCATCTGTTGTCTCCATTATACGTCACTTGAGCTCTTCACACCTGTCCATATCACTGCAAATTGGGATTTCGCTAACAGTCCATTACACACAAGCCGTGCACTTGAAACTCTGTGCACGCTCAGGTCCTTTAGACTGGGGGAAACCGAGTGACTGAATATTATCTATCTCTGCAACTGTGAAAGCAAGGCTGGCTCACTCACTCGCGCTCTTTCATGGTTTACATACTCAATGTCACAGGCAAATTCCCTCACAGGTCACTCACTCTCACACTCTTTCTAGTGCTGTCTCTTGTGTGCGCTCTCTCACTGTTTCTCTTGTGCCCTCTCTGCACTTTTTCTTGCGCTCTCTCGATTTTTATTGCGCTCTCTCGCTTTTTCATGCTGTCTCTTTCTGCATTATTTTGCTGTATCTCTCTCTGTACCTTTTCTTGCCTTCTGCCTGTGCTTTCTTTTTGCTGTACCTCTCTGCTGTCTCTTTTTCTCTCTGTGTGTATGGATTTCTTTCCTTCACCCTCTCTGCAGTAGCTGGGGGTGAAAGAGTTACAGATTGGAATGACACTCAGCCCTGCCCTCCAATTAGCTCACAGTGCAGGAGAGAGGAGGAGCAACTCAATCGGCATGCTCAGTGCGGTTTTTATGTATTCCACAGAATACACACTGATTGGTTAGATCAAAGTGTCTCCTGAAGTGGGTGTAGAAAACACCAAGAAAGAAAAGCATGTAAATAAGAAAAAATATCATATTTACTTGCTTTTTATGAGACTACTGGCTCATTCAAAAGGCATAGCATGTTTTTAAAGGCTCACTGACAAAGCATGTATGACCCTTAAGCAAATTCTACTGCTTCCACTGGACTGAAATATCGCTTGTAGCAATTATTTAAAATCTATTTTTTTTAATATGATTTAAATGTCACAGGAAAATATGATCACTATTCATAAGTTTTAAAAAATAATGAGGAGATGGAGGAAGGTTCAACTGGTTAGGCCCAGGGGTATGAGGAAGAGGTCTTGGTATTGTGACCTTGGGGACACCCTGGCCTTCATGAATATGGGTACCAGGAATCCTGCCTCATTTTTTTTACTACTGTTGAATGTTGGTTGTTTTAACGTTTACTTCTGACCTAATATATGTACACATCTCCGAATAATTAGGTGTCCTGAGACTTTTGTGTATCCAGTTTGTGAATGGCAAGATATAATAATTTCTCCTCAGTTATCTTAAGTCCTGAAAGCCAAATATGCTCCTGCCTTCTCTTAACAACATACATATTTATTTATTTAGCCGGTTTACACAATTTATATTCCACCACATTATCATATTGTTTTTTTCCATTCACTCCTGTAGCCATATTTTGCCACATATTGACAAGAAATTTGGAGTCTAGTAATAAGGATCAGAAGAGAAACCTGATGAGAACCTACATCCGTATATGTAAAAGAGGAATAGACTGTACCCGATCAAGAATTTTTGTTTTTATAGGGTATAGTCTATTCCCTTTTCTCCACACTGGCCCAGGTTCTCAGTTTTCCTATATTTCTTTTCTGGTCCTTACTGATAGTATTCTAATACGCGTGTAGCGCTGCTTTAAAGACTGTGTTCTGCTGCATTTAAATATTATGGCCACCAGAGGGAGACAGAGACATAGTGGACTATGCTGGACAAAAACTGAACTACACCTACCATCGTCCTTTGCGGGAGGACAGGAAGGGGGTGGGATAGGAAGAGGAAGGAGATCAGCAGCCTCGTGGAAGGCAAGGTCAGAGTGAGCGGAGCAGTGAAAGGTGGAGGACGCACGTGAGAGCTGTCAAGGATCGCGACCAGGCCGGAGTACAGATGCTGTCTCACTGGTGCTGGAGATCGGGACAGTGACCGCGCTGAGACCTACCTACACAGCGCTGAGAGGTCTGGATGACAAGCTGGTTCCGGCTGGACCCCGAGTTAGGAGACCGTGCTGATCGATTGGGAGTGCAGGCGGTGGATCGTTGTTCCAGTTGCGGAGATTCGGCAAGCAGGCAGCGGATTCAGTGGCACAGAGTCCCAGTACACAGCGGAGAAGATCTTTGATCGGGTGCTGGACAGTTTCATCTATCGGATGGGTGAGAGTCCTCCCAGGCCGCAGTTCCCAAATAAGAAATGCATGCTCCAATATTGTTTAAATCCACAGGGCCCCAACGGTGACTAGTCGAAGATTGTTTTGTTTCATTCACTGGCCAGTTGAATACAGTACCCGAGACAATACACATACACATTTTTGAGCTATTATTATTCACGGGACTTACACTCCAGAACTGAGGGGGTTAACCGTTTCTTTTGCCGCTGCGTGTTTTTCCCGCGTTACGAATTCTTGTCATTTAAATACCGTATATACGTAATATATGCTGCTTTATTGGGATCAGTAAAGAATATAATACATAAAAAATCCACAACAGTGCTGGTGTATAGTTATTTCCTAGTGCGGTGAGACTAACCCGAGGTTTATTCAGTGGCTCCTCCGTGAGTGAACGCTACACACGTAACTTATGCCTTAGGGTAGAGATCAGCAACCTTGTCCATCAAGATGTTTCAGAACTACATTTCCCATGAAGTTGAGCAAATTATGGAATAATCTCCCAGACACGATCAAATCTTCGCCCAGTCTTAAGTCCCTCAAGAGCTCCCTATTAACATACCTGGATACAGAATGCACATGTAAACATGTAACATATTGATTTTATTTCCTACATACACTATATTGCCAAAAGTATTCGCTCACCTGCCTTGACTCGCAAATGAATTTAAGTGACATCCCATTCCTAATCCATAGGGTTCAATATGACGTCGGTCCACCCTTTGCAGCTATAACAGCTTCAACTCTTCTGGGAAGGCTGTCCACAAGGTTTAGGAGTGTGTTTATGGGAATTTTTGACCATTCTTCCAGAAGCGCATTTGTGAGGTCACACACTGATGTTGGACGAGAAGGCCTGGCTCTCAGTCTCCGCTCTAATTCATCCCAAAGGTGTTCTATCGGGTTGAGGTCAGGACTCTGTGCAGGCCAGTCAAGTTCATCCACACCAGACTCTTTCATCCATGTCTTTATGGACCTTGCTTTGTGCACTAGTGCATAGTCATGTTGGAAGAGGAAGGGGCCAGCTCCAAACTGTTCCCACAAAGTTGGGAGCATGGAATTGTCCAAAATGTCTTGGTATGCTGAAGCATTCAGAGTTCCTTTCACTGGAACTAAGGGGCCAAGCCCAGCTCCTGAAAAACAACACCAACACATAATCCCCCCTCCACCGAACTTTACACTTGGCACAATGCAGTCAGACAAGTACCGTTCTCCTGGCAACCGCCAAACCCAGACTCGTCCATCAGATTGCCAGATGGAGAAGCGCGATTTGTCACTCCAGAGAACGCGTCTCCACTGCTCCAGAGTCCAGTGGCAGCGTGCTTTACACCAATGCATCCGACACTTTGCATTGCACTTGGTGATGTATGGCTTGGATACAGCTGCTCGGCCATGGAAACCCATTCCATGAAGCTCTCTGCACACTGTTCTTGAGCTAATCTGAAGGCCACATGAAGTTTGAAGGTCTGTAGCGATTGACTCTGCAGAAAGTTGGCAATCTCTTCGCACCATGCGCCTCAGCATCTGCTGACCCCACTCGGTCAGCTTACGTGGCCTACCACTTCATGGCTGAGTTGCTGTCGCTCCCACACACTTCCACATTCTTATAATACAGCTGACAGTTGACTGTGGAATATTTAGGAGCAAGGAAATTTCACGACTGGAGTTCTTGCACAGGTGGCATCCTATCACAGTTCCACGCTGGAATTCACTGAGCTCCTGAGAGCGACCCAATCTGCATGCCTAGGTGCTTGATTCTATATACCTATATAGTGATTGGAACACCTGATTCTGATTATTTGGATGGGTGAGCGAATACTTTTGGCAATATAGTGTATTTATTTCTGTGTTAATCTGTATATTTGTGTTGTTTTTTTACTATCTTGCGTTTTATTACTTTGTATTTCTGTAACAACAACTGTAAAAATTTCAATGCTCTTGAACCCAGGACATACTTGAAAACGAGAGAAATCTCAATGTATCCTTCCTGGTAAAATACTTTGCAAATAAATAAATCTAACGAGAGACTGATTAGCTCGTGAGATGTAATTCCAAAACATCAGGAGGGCCAAGGTTGCTCACCCCTGACCTCATCAATTTTGCCTTTTTGTTTTAAAAATTTAGACCTCTTCATCTTCAACTCCTAGCTTATGCTAATTTTGTTTTAGCTATGCAATTCCTCCATCAAGAGTGGGACCCCATACCGTTTGAGAAAACACATATGCAGTATCTAAAACCATTTCAAACTGTGTATTTTCGCAAAAGCCAATAGAGTGGAAAATAAAGGCTCAGCAAAGTTTAAAATGACACTCGGACAAAAAACAAAGGGAAAAGAAATCCGTAGGTGGAAATCGCAACCCAGTTATGCCTCGAGTAGTAAATGCTTTTTGTCTGTAGCATGGTCTCCCCTGTCTATTTCTAGCTGCCAGCGTCTGCATAAATTAGCTTTGACACTAGCCCTAAGAAGATCATCACACGTGTTACGTCCTCTATTGAAAGTTACTACAGTTGGGTCGACCTAGATCAGCTCATTCAACCAGCTAACACCCCACCAGAGGGCTCTCCTGCACCTGCCATTGGCCAGTTAAGGCTAGGGTCAGACGAACGCATTTTTCACGTTGTCCGTGAAAAAGTGCGTTCGAACGAACGTACGTATTTTTTCCCGGAATACGCGATAGCGGTCATACGATGCGCCTTTTCGTCCGTGATTTTGTACGGATCATCAATAAAACACTTTTTTCTGTCTGGACGTTATGTTAGCCGGACATTAGCAGCGTCTGACGTCTCCCAATCACACACACACGCCGCTATTTGGCCGCAGCGCACTCTGTACGTCAGTAGTAGCGGTTTGACGTTCTCGAAAAAATGCGTTCGTTGGCCACTTGCGTTGCACGAGCGAACGTTCGTGCGGCCGTTCGTCGTATGTTCCCCGGCATTGGACGTCATTTGCTGCTAGCACGGCCGTGATTTCGTGCGGCTAAACGCACGTGAAAAATGCGTTCGTCTGACCCTAGCCTTAATTAACTTAAGTGGCCAAAGAAGCTAGAGAACCCGTTAATATTTAGTCTTGAATGATCAATTTCCAGTATTACTCTACGATCTGGAAGAATCAGAAAACAGGGCACCAGTATCTTGAGTAAATAACAAATTAAATGATGCGCAGACTTGTTAAAGGATCCTGCAGTAAGACTGAACTGTTCCATATAGGTGGGAAATATCTTGGTCTATCTCAGTGGCGTCATAAGGGGGGGCAGGGTGCAGCCCGCACCAGGTGACACCACCCCCTAGAATGACACCCTAATTTATTTCAATTTGTTTACACAAAAATATTTTGCCAGGAAGGATACATTGAGATTTCTCTCAATTTCAAGTATGTCCTGGGTAGGCAAGGCCTAGGCTGGCACTTTCCAGGGGGCGGCAAAAAAACACCACTAAAGGGGATATTCACAGAGCAATGAAAAGACGCAGACATTTCAGTGTTCTGTTGTTCTGCGCACTTTGGGGAATCAAATTTCCCTGGTGAATTCACTGCAGGGTCCCTGAAGTGCAGGGAATCGGCCACCCAATGCTGCCGCAAACCCTTCGCCCACTGTTTTTTTTTAAAAAAAAACAACTACTGAACGAAAATGTCTGGAATTTACATATAAGGTCCTGTTACAGAAAAAAGAAAACCCGCCATTAAAAATGAAAAATCCCGAAAAGGTACTTAAAAAATAAATCAATAATTAAAGAGATTCCTTTAATCTGTAGTAAAAAGTAACGGTTTATTCGATATTGGATAAAAATGGGAATTTTTTAACATTTGAAACCTATAGTGTTCGCCTGAAGGAAACCACCGGACATCAGTACATTTCACTGCTGGTCGGTGTCTCTGAAACAGATTAACCATTACTTCTCTATGGGGACTTTCACTGCCTTCAAACAGGCACCGTACTTGCTGGCAGTTCGCCAAAATTTGTGTGTGAACATATCACAGAGCTCCACAGCAATAAACCTCATAGTAATGTGCGCCGTGTATGAGCATTCAGTATTATATGGGAGTACTGAGTTATGAGTAATAGTTAAAAAAAATAAACCGTAAAACTCGGGGGGGGGGGTGACACAATGAGTTACCGCACCGGGTGACACCAACCTTATTGATGCCACTGGTCTATCTTCTTTCTTAATACTTGTCTATACTTCATAATTCTATGGGTTGTTAATGCTTTTCTGCCATTTGGACAATTTTTTTTCCCCAAACTTGAAGCACGGCCAACTAATTCTGAATTAGATGTGTTTTCTGATGTATTCCACTTCTTAGTTGAGATGCTCGCATTAGCCTTCACATAGCACTATCGAAGGATAATCTTTAATGGAAAGTGGGACTTCCTGCCTCAATGTCTCATGGGGCTTTATCTGTTTTCAATAAGAAATTAAAAATAAATTGAATCAACATTTGCCTACATAATAAAAGAAACATTTAAAGAAACATGGTCGTTGTTCCGAAAAAATAATGGAATGGAGCTAATGTTTTGTGTTTTTTTTATGACAAGTCTTAACCACTCTATTTCTAGTGGAATTAGACTACAGAAGGTAGCTAAAACCTAATACACTATAGAAAATTGAATTCCATTAAGAGAAGCACATTATATAAATAATAGGGTCATCATTTTTCTATGTGTCAAGTCTTAAACACTGTGTAAAAGAGAATTAAAAGCCTTACAGTTCCTGTTTGCAAATGACTGATATTTTAGGAGGTTTATTCAATACAGGTTTATGATGATGTGTGAAACATTTCCCTGCCTCTCAAGAACATTTCTGATGAAAGCTGGATTGAAGTCCCATAGTCGCTTTTCTATGACTTGACTTTGCGCCATGCAGTTGTAGCGCAGGCTACTTGAACTGTGTGTGTATTATTGTGTTTAGCTGTCTCCCAGGCTTGGACAGAGACATGCAGCCTGTCACAGCTGTGAAGGACTTCCATCTTCTTGTCTTAGGGAAAAGGGGAGGGGGGAACGGATTGCAAAGGATTCTGGAACATGTAGTTTCAATTACAGAGGGCATAATGCAATTTGTCAGGAAGAGAACTACACCTCCCAGAAGTGCCTAAGGGAAGCCCGCGTTTCCAAGACAGGAAGTGCACGTGCAGAGCGAGGAGAAGCCAGAGAGGGCGAGACTGTGGAGGTGAACGGTCCTATGTGGTGGATCGTGCATCCAATGGCTGCCTCGTGTATCCAGTGTGGGCGAGACAGGGGCGTGAACGGGAATATTTTTAACATTGAAGCCTATGGGATTCTCCTGAATAAACCTGTCGAATTAACCCCTTAAGGACCGCTGACGTACCCTGTACGTCCTGTCCTCGGGTCTCCCTTAGACCCGCGGACGTACAGGGTACGTCAGCGGCGCCTTATCCCCCTCCCGCTCGATACTCCCCTCCCTCGCTGGATCCCTCGGCGATCTGGCAGGGAGGAAGCCTGCCCATGTGATTTACATGGGCAGGTGAGGCTGATGACGTTGCCACGCTGCATGGTGACGTCATCAGCAGGCGTACCCATGCAAAGCAATGGAGGGGAGGGGGGCTCCTTCAGAGCCCTCTATCTCCCCAACCATTGCAGCTAGGGAGATGCTTTTTACACCGCTGGAAAGGGAAGAGTCTCCCCTTTTCAGGGGTGTATAGCATTAACTGTTTCGCCGCCGGATCGAACCTGGAGGGGGGCTGACATCTTGGATGTCAGCCAAGCCTCCAGGTCCCCCCCACCCACTGACAACCTCACCATATGTGTGAGGATGTCAGTGGGCCAGTTAACCATCTAGATGCCATGTAGAGATAAGGGGATCCTAAGGAGCCCCATATCTCCCGATCCATGGCAGCTAGATGGTCATATTTGACATCATTTGAAAGGCCTTTCCAATGATACCAAACATGAGCAGGTAGGTGTGGTTTAAAAAAAAAAAAAAAAATTATAAAAAATGTTTTTTTTTTTTTAAAGTTTTTTTTTTTGTCTGGGGGGGGTTTAATTAAATAGGACCTAGGCTGTCATCTAAAAATAATTAGCACAAAATGGTCAGAATGAGCGCAGCGCACATAGGTGAACTGTCTCAGCAGTGAAGGGGTTAAAAAGCAAACGCATTTAAAAATTGGGTATTTCTAGTCTCGGGACAAAATTTTGAACCTATTTAGTCGGGGTCTTTTTGGCTGGTTGTAGATTTTGGGGATTAAATTAGGAAAAAGTGTGTTTTTACAATTTTTTTCCTCATATTTTTTTTTTATAGTAAATTATTCGATATGATGGAAATAATGGTATTTCTAGAAAGTCCATTTAATGGCGGGAAAAAGGGTGTATAATATGTGTGGGTTGAATAAACGAGTAAGAGGAAAATTTGACCTGAACACTAACAGCGCAGAAGCGTAAAAACAGCAGCGGTCACTAAGGCTAGGGTCAGACGAAAGCATTTTTCCCCGCGAACGTGAAAAAGTGCTTCCGAACGCATTGACGTATTTTATCACGGAATGCGCAAAAACGGTCAGACGACGCGCATTTTCGGGCTTGATTTTGTACGGATCGTCAATAAAACTCTTTTTGCGTCTGGACGTTATGTAGGCTGGACATTAGCAGCGTCTGACATCTCCTAATCTCGCACACATGCCGCTATGCCGCAGCTGCGCACTCTGTACGTCAGTACTAGCGGTTCAGCGTTCTCAGAAAAATGCGTTCAAATTCCACTTGCGTTGCACGGCCGGACTTTTGTGCGGCCGTACATCGTATATTGGCCGTCATTGCCCGTCATCTGCTGCTAGTGCGGCCGTAATTATGTGCGCCAGAACGCACGTTAAAAGTGCGCTGGTCTGACCCCAGCCTAAAAGACGGATTTGTGTAAAACCGCCCGGTCACTAAGGGGTTAAACCACCGAATGGCAGAGCATTTCGGGAACCTTTCACTGCTGGTTTGTGTTCTCTGAATAGCCGAACAAAGCAGTGCTTTTTCATGGGGATTTCACTGCCCTCGAACAGGCACCATATGTGCAGGCAATTCGCCAGGATTTGGCGAATCGCCAGCTCTCTGGATAGCCGAATGGCCAAGAAAGGTAACCGAACGCTGAAAATCAGCGTTCGGTTACCTTTCTCCAGCCATTCGGATCTCTTTGAATAACCCTGTAAGATTAAAAAACAAGGGGCAGTATTACAAAGCTGGTGCTAACTTAACCAGAGCTGTTGTAAACTTACCAGAACCATTATAACCTATGGAGGTTTTCAGTTTACAACAGCTCTGGTTAAAGTTAGCACCAACTATGTAATACTAAGGAGAGCTTGCCCTAGTGGAACTCCCTTCCTCTGCTCCATATCACCCCCTCCCCACCAGTTTGTTTTCTCTCTTTTCTCCTCCTCTCTGCCCTCTATATGCCTCTTGTATATTGGGTACTAATATGCGGCTACCTCTTGGCATCGTTGGCTCACACACTTATCACCAGTTGTTTACCCACCCTTTCTTTGCTTATGACTCTCATATTATGTGCCTCAGTCATACGATCGCAGTTTCATCACTTTGCTGTTTATTATGCTGAAAAACTTTACTAAAACACAGACTTAAAAAAAAAAAAAAGCAAGGAGAGGACAGGAAGGATAGGGGGTTAGGTGGGCTATGACTTTGATCATAAAAACCCAAAACTCAACCAATCTCATTTCAGATAAGAGAAACCCCAGTTTCATGAAAACATACATAAAACATAGGGTTTCCAAAAAAATCTTCACGTAATTTCCAGCCAAAGGACAGAAAGCTTGAATAATTTTGTTCGGAATCGATTAGAGGCATCATGATCCCTGGTTTAATGAGTCATGTGAGTGAGGGTAGCTGTTTGGGTGGAATTACAGTGTATTGTTGACTGAGTGGGATGGAATTGTGTTACGTGGGTTGGTGCATTAATGGCTGAGTAGGATGAGAGTGATTATGTGGTTGCCTGAGCAGCATCGGAGTGTGTGTGGAGGTGACTGGAATTGGAGTGTCTGACAGCACAACCCTCTCATCTTGCCTTTCTTGTAGTATGATCAAAGACCTTGGGAGTCTTTTGGAAGCAGGTAGTGGTTCTGCCATTGGTTCATAAAGTTTCCAATGTTCTCCTACAATAGATACGGACAATGTCCTGTGCTGCCCACTGGAAACCACTGTGTTTATGCCTTCTAACAGAGCTTCTTTAAGGCAAGGCTCAGCAACATTGGCCCTCAAGATGTTGTGGAGCTACAGTTCCCATGATTCTCCATTAAACAGATGAGTGGCAGAGCATCATGGGAGATGTAGTTACAAAACATCTGGAGAGCTAAAGATGCTGAGTAGGATGTCCACATGGACCGTTTCATGGTAGTCCTGGCCGTGTTTCTCATGTTATCAATCAGAGATAATTCTGTGTTACCTCCATCAGCCTTTTTTACACTTACAGAGTTATTCAAAGAGAGCCGATCTGGCCCCGAAATGTAACCGAACAGTGAAATTCCGCGCACGGCTACATTTCCTGGCCATTCAGCTATTCAGAGAGCACATACGGTGCCTGTTCGAGGGCAGTGAAGCCCCATAGAGAAGCAATGCTTCGTCTATTCAGAGAACACAAACCAGCAGTGAAAGGTTGCCGAAATACCCTGCTGATCAGTGGTTTAATTCGGCAGGTTTATTCAGGAGAATCCCATAGGCTTCAATGTAAAAAAAAATCCCGTTTGAATACAATATCTAATAAACTGTTTGTTATTTTATCGTGCTGTAAAGAGTCTATTTACTTTTAGATTTTTTTAGGATCTTTTAGGCATTTTATTGTATTTTTTTTGTCATTATCTTTCCGTTTTTTTTTGTTTTTTTTTTAAATTTTTCTGTAACAGACCTTTTTTTATTATCATACATTGGATCTGTGTAAAGTCCAGACATTTTCGTTCAGTAGTTTTTTTGCATACAGAGTTTCAATTTTTCAAACTTTCAAGCGTACTGTTTTTTTGTGTGTTTTTTTTTCACCTCATTCGTCTTCATGTCGGGTTTTTCCGTTGGCTGCCCTGCGCTGTGATCGTCGGCTAGTCGGGTTTCTCCAGCGTGTTCGACGGGGTTAATCCAGCTGTTTTCTGCGGGTTTGCTGCAGGTTTTCCCTGCACTACAGGGGTCCTGCGGTGCTTGCTGAATACACCGCAGGGTCGGCGAAACAGGATCGCCAAATCGCCCCGACGTGCAGGGAACGAAAAGTCACCGAACATACGATAACGTTTCGATTCTCTTTGAATAACCCTGTTTGTCTGTTGTAGTTTTTTGTAAACTTTCCCTATTTGCCTTCAGGCATGATTATATTTAAGATTACAATGATGGAAAGGAGCTGAACACTTCACACAAATCCTCTATCCACAAACTCCAGAACCCCTTCAAGCAGTAATGTAATAGTTTGTAATCGGTGAAGCTCCTGTTGCAGCATCTCATTTGTAAACCAATTTTGTCTCTAGATTTCTGTGTGATTTTATTGTCAGAGGGCAAACTCATTCCCCATCCAGAGAGCACAAGAATGCCGATCACCCCTAAGCTGGAGATCATTACTTATTAAATATTACTTTTATGATCTTGAAACAGACTGCTATTTACCTTAAAATGAAACACATCTATTGTTTATTGAACTCGGATAACTTCAAAAAGGGTTACGCAGCCAGCTGGGTATTTAGATCTGGAGGCCGGCAGGGCTAATGGGCTTTATAATTTGTCTATGTAGCCACAGGACATCGATTTTGAAGTAATAGAATTTGTGGCCGAGATGCTGTTTATGGGGAAAATATAAATAATATATCATTTTAGAAGGAGCAAAGAACACTCAAATAATTGTGAAATATATTGTATAAGTAAGGTTGGTCTGTTTGCCAGGCTAAACTGTATATTAACGCTGATTTATAACACAGGAACTGACCAGAATGTACAAATGGTAATAGGAGTGAATAGGCAATAAATACATAAAAGACAAGGGGCGAAATTACATTCCTAGTGGTAAAATGGGGGCGCCACAGAGGAAAAACTGCGCTCGCAGTTTTCCTCCTAGCGCGCCCGTTTTACCACTAGATTACAATGCAGGCGCAAAAAATGCTGCCTGCATTGTTACCGCGCGTTAACCCCTAGGATGCGCGCGGCAGCATTAAGCGCAGCCGCGTGCATCCTCTCAATGGAGTCCATAGGACTCCATTGAAGCACACGCCGGCAGTCACATGACCAGCCGGCCGGTCAGCGTAGTGATACTCAGGGGGAGTCTAGGGGGATTTTTTCCCACGGTCTTCCCTGCTCCCGCCGGACTGAGGAGGTGGACAGAGCCGCGGTCCTCGCCGTGGGACAGGTGAGTATAAGATTTGTTTTTTTTTGTTTTTTGGCTGGTGTTAACGGATTCTGCACCAGCCAAATCCATTAGCACCAAGTCCTGGCTCTGGTTAACTTTTTGTTAACCGCGGCCGGACGTTAATCAGCGTTAGGACTTTGTAATCCTAACGCTGATTAACACTTTGCACTCCCCATGTTAAGTATTGGGAGCGTGTAGTACAGTATGCTCGCGCAAGGTTCGCGCAGGTTCACATGCGGTACACGATTCCGCACGGTTGTAGCGCTGAGTATGTAATTCACAAATGGTTTTACCCCACGCGTTAAAAATTACTTATGCCGGCGCAAACGTTTGCGTCAAGATTGTAATGTGGCCCAAGGAAACTGGAGAACATCCAGGTTACTGTATTACATTTTTCATCAATAAAAAGGACAGAAAGCTAAATAATAGAAAATCTATTCCATGTTATTGTTGAATATTCCAGGTCTGTCCCAAAGGAAAACGCTAGTTACTATGCTCTACACGTGTTCTCTATTTTTATGTAATCCATTTTCCCATTATTTATCTAGTGAGTAAATCATAGATTTCTTTAAGCTGCGACCTGATGTAGACAGGGGTCAGGTCCTAAAAAGATAAGTGTGGGAACTCACCAACATTTCTGTCCATTCCGGTCTTAAAGATTACTGAGAGACGCAGCAGCCATTCCTCTGGCAAACACAGAGAAATTGTCACTCCCATGCCTTCCCAATGTACTTAAATCCAGGATATTCCTTGATTATAGACAGTTTTTAAAATTGTGTGTATATATATATATAATTGCAGCTTTCCAGTTTATCAGCTAAAAGTTCCTCCTAAAATAGTGAGGAAATTGCTTTCCCGAGCGTTCCTGCAGGACTTGACCCCTGGATGTAGAATTGCATGCGAATTGTACGTTTTAATACAAGATAGTGTGACGGTGTGATTAGGGGCAGGGTGGCGGAACACAAATTTATTAGCAGACGAATGGAGAATGCCCTTTTTACCCTATAGGGTTAACCATAAACTAATGCCTGATTAAGTCTGCCCTGCGCTTATAGGAGAGAGCAGTCATGTGTGCAGGGTGCAGGGAAAGCCTAATCCTGAGTCTAGGAGGAAGGTATGCAGTATTTTACTTTTACAGGTTGGTAAATGGGTTAGCCGTCCACCTTGCTAGACAGACATGTTACTGTGTGAAGTTAGTCTTTGCTTCTAGGAGTAGGTGCTTGTTTCGTATTTTGTATTTGTGATATTTTACCCTGCAATGGCTGCACAATAAACCAAGAAACAAAAGCACAGATATTGATGTCCAGTGACTATGTCACAATAGTCAATATGATGGCATACTGGAGTTTTGGGTTCTCAGCTCACCACCTCTAAAATACTGTATATTGATAACCCACATATTACCCATGGAATGATTGCTGACATGGAGAGGACAGGTAGACGGTGTTGACAAATTGCTTTTGTTACATGTAGGATTTAAAAAACAACAAAACAGGTTGCTACATGGGATAAGTGTGTGAGAATACAGGGTGTTTATGTGTGTGTTTGCAAGGGTCCATTTGTCAGGTATGTGTGGCTATATGGAGCTGACCTCACGAGTTCGGGCCCTTTAGGAACTAGGGCGTTCATTATCTGAAGCATCCAGCCTCTCCACAGTCATGTGACATGCTGCTGCTGGCAGCATATCCCATCTGACACCACTCAAAGGGAGACCACCTTTTGATTTAGGTACATTTTTTCTTTAAAGGAAGCTAAAGCGTTTCACCATCACGTGAATAACCCATATCGATATCATCTCAAAACTGTTAACTGAATTATGCAGACGACAAACTTATGTGTATTTTTAAAAAGTGTATATGTGTCTGTCCTGCACCAAAAGATATGAAAGCAAACCTTCAAGTCCTTTAATATTGTGCAAGGTAAAGCCCTCTACTATTGAAGCTTTTATCGTTATCCATTAAAATAATGGCTAAATAACCACCGATGTCTAATATGTACATGAAAATAACTCAATTGTGTTTTTTTTTTTTTATTTGTAGTGTCCTCGCGCCTCTTTTCTAAGTCATGGAAGGATATCTGTCATTGTTAAGACAGGAGAGTTCTTGGTTTGAACTGGAGAGAATGAAACGTTACTCTAGTTTGTTCACCTACTGAGATGGTGATGTTGACCTCAGCTTGGGCCTCATACTTGGATCCGGTTAAGCTGTCTATCCAGAGACATCATGCAGATTTGCCAGGACCTACTGATTGCCTTCGACTATAGTATTAAGTGCTCCAGCATTAAAACCTATAATAAATGTCTAAATGCACAATACACGTTCCACATCAGAGGCAAAATGTCAGTGTTGTCCTGATGTAGAAGCCAATCTGCCAAGCAGTCATGGGAGAAAATGCGAGTTTTTGGGAGAGCCTTGTGGTTGGACACCCAGTATGTTCCGAGTGGAACCAAGGCACAGAGGGATCATTCTACCATCTTTCCAGTGTTTTCTTCGTATTGGGTTGTATGGCTGGAAGCGGTGTTTTTGGACTGTTATACGGATACGTTTTCTTTGCTCTCAGCTTTTTTTGTACGTGTATATGGGCTTGGTTGGATGTCTGCGCGGCAGATGTGTTCTCCTGGAACTTCATCCTTTTAGTGATCTGCATCATGCAGATTATTTACCTTGCCTATCAACTGAGGAGTGTCACATTCGACAAAGAATTACAAGATTTGTACAGTGCTGTCTTTCAGCCCCTTGGGATCTCGTTAACAGTATTTCGAAAGATCATTTCATATTGCAATGCTGAGGTGGTCACGTTGGAAAGAGAACACTGTTACGCCGTCCAAGGGAAAACTCCCATTGACAAACTCTCTTTACTTATTTCTGGAAGGTTTGTATCATTTTTGAATCATTTTAAATATTTGTTATTAATTAATGTAAAAGTCATAAATCCACACATCCACCAAATTATGGAACATGAAAGAACACATATCTATTGATTAACTGCCCTTACAAAAACCTCCTCTATTTGGTGTCTCAAGGTCCTCTTTTAACACACATAACAAATGTCTCGGGAGAATCTTATACATATACATTCACTGATTGTAATGACTGAAAAACACAAAAAAAAATCTATGTTATACTAATTTCTGGGACATAACTGATGTCGTTCTTTGGTTCCATTTTCTTCAGTAATTGTTTTCGTTCTACTTAGTCTTCAGAAGTGACTGTGTTGAAAATGTAAAATAAATGTAAATAAATGTAAAATAATTACTTAGTTATATATGGGCTGTTATTTATAAAAATGAAAGGCGCAAATATCCATAAACTATGCAAACATATAGATGGGTGCATTCGTTTCGGAAAAATTCAGAATTCGGAACGAAATCCATTAATTCGTATTTCGGAAGTACTTCCGAATAATGAATCGATACGATTTTGAAACAAAACGGTATATAACTAATTTATTTTGTTTTACACTGTGTCATCATCATAAAACAAAAATTTGAATAATTATTATTTTTTGGTGTTCCGGAATTCTAATCGATATCAACTATCGAATTGATCTTAAATTAAAATACTTACAATACAAGTAATGCAGTCAGCAAACAACTTTATGAAACAAATAAATTTTGTTTCACAGTTTCACAAGCACCTGTCCCTGTTAAATTGACTCAAATACTAAATCTGTGAGACAGCTATATTTAACCCTAGCTTGTCTTTTAACAGCAAAATTTGATTAATTGGGGTTTTATTTAGTGATTCGAAATTCGAATTGATATCAACTATCGAATTTGAAATGAACTATCGAATTTATCTTAACTTACAACACCAGTAATAGGCAGCAAAGGACTTTATGAAACAAATTAGTTTTGTTTCACTGTTTAATTTGACTCAAATACTAAATCTGTAACGCAGCTTAAAATTTAACCCTAGATTGTCTAACAGCAAAATTTGTTTAATTGGGGTTTTATCTAGTGATCCAAAATTCGAATTGATATCAACTATCGAATTGATTATAGGAAATTCGAATCGATTTCGAAATTTCAAATCGATACGAAATTTTGAAACGAAACGAAATTAGTTACGAAATTCCGAAAATGAAATTCTTTAAAAACGAAAGTAAACGAAACAAATTTTTCAGCCATGCATATCCCTACAAACATACATTTATTAAAGGGGAAAAACTAAGGTTAAAATGGGGGTTGACTCAGAAGAGAAGAATATCCCCTTAAAAATGCACCATTAATAACTGATAATGTTTGTGTTGTATTATTTTAAGCAGACTGTGTTATTCACCATGCGCCGGTGTTCGATAGTGTTTGTTTCAGCGCCAACAAACACCATCATTTCATAAAAGTAAAACCCAAAGTGTGACAGGAGTTCACAGTGAAGCATCTACTGATGCTGTATTGATTTTCCTTTTTGAAATTCCAGCAATTATTGCTAAACACCAATTTTTGCCGTTGAACACTGGCACTTTGTGAATAGCCCCCTACATGTTTCTGGAAACCTAAAGGGGTTATTCACTAATCTCCGAATTCATCTATTCACTAAACTGTCAATTTGAAAAAATACTGGCAAATTGATTGCAAAATACTAGATTTCCCACCCGTCCGATTTTGATCCGGATCGTCCGGTTTTGGAGTCACGTGTCCGGGTTTGACACCCCCTGCCACCCGGACACATGACTCCGAGGTACTGGACCGGCACGAAGGCTCCACCGCATACTTACACGTCACGTTACGCAGGTGCAGTTTTTCCTCCCTTGCGCCTGCGTTTTAGCTCCCAGATTGTAATAGGGCCCATAGTGTATACGCTACAAAAAAAATGGCTGCCCGAAACCAACACTAGAGTGTTCGGGTTTGGCTTGAAGAAAAGGTGGCAACCCTACAAAATACACAGGCCTATTCAAAGAAAGGTGAACCTCAGGAGAATGACCGAAGAAGTGAATTCTAGGTCAAAATAGCGAAACCAGAAAATTTCTCCCATTTATCTCACTTTCTAAATCTGCTGTTTGGTCTAGATTGTTCTCTTCTCCTTCCAGTTCTCCTGAGTTTCACCTTTCTTTGAATAGACCTGACAGTGCAATTTGCCAAAATTCAGCGGGATTCGGCGACCGCAAAATTGCCCCATAGAAGACTAGTGTGTCTTCTATTCACAGAACGCCGAACTGCACTGAAATTCCGGTGAAATGCCCTGATCTTCAGTGTTTCAGTTCAACAGGTTTAACACTTTCCATGCGGCGGACGCTCTGAGCGGGTCCTGCCGGATGGCCACTTCGCTGCGGAGGACGTGCTGAGCGCGTCCTCCCTTTGCAGCGGCAATCAGCCAGGATTCCGGCCGATCGCGGCAGCCCCCCGGTGCGGGCTGACCTTCTCGATGTCAGCCCAGCCTCCCGGACCCCGGCGGACACGATCGAAGTCATCGCGCCTGCGCGATGACGTCTTTTTCAGGCACCCCCTCCGCCATTGCAGGGAAGGTGCCTGAAGGGGAGGGGGGAGGTCCTTCGGACCTCTCCCCCTCCCCACCCGTGCGGGCCAGTGAGTAAAGGCAGGCACCGCTTGGAAGGGCACAGCCTGCCCTTCCAAGCGGTGGCTGTCTTTAACCCCCTAGGGGGCTGGATCGCGATATGGCGCTAACATTCGCCATATCGCAGTCCCCTCCCGGAGCTGGCCGACATCTTGGATGTTGGCCAAGCTTTCGGGATATCCCCCTAATGACTGACGTCATCGCGCATAGCGCGATGGTGCCAGTTTCGCAATTAACCCCTTGCTGCCACCTATGGTGGAGATAGGGGGTTCCAATGAACCCCCATCTCCCGATCCGTGACAGCTAGTGGTTAAAGAGCCTGGCCTTTCCAATGATACCAATCATGACCATGTACAGTGTAAAAAAAAAAATTTAAAAAAAAATTAAAAAAAAAATTTTGTTTTATTAATACAGCAATATTGTTCCCATTTCAATTATCATGTGAACGATGATACAAACGACTTTTTCTATGGGGGGCGTTTGCTAAAAAACACGTAATTTTCCCCCAAAAAAAGTAACGATTCCCCGTTTCTATTTTTTTTTTTAAAAAAGTGCAACCCATAGAAAATATAACCGCAAACGTTACATGTTAAAATGTGAAAAAAAAACACTTTACACATTGTAAATGATTGAAAATTCTAATTTTATTGCATTTTATGTTATAATATACAGACAGGACATAACGTATACATATAATAATGATATATTATGAATCTGCCGAGTCTCCCGGAAAGAACGATATATACTATATCTGGGTCGCATAATAAAATGTGACTTCAAATCGCATTTAAACATGATGAGTGAAACCGGTAAAAATGAGCTCAGCATTGGAAGGGGACATGGGACAGGAGGTGAGTATACGATTGATTTTTTTGAATGGTGCTAATGGATTCTGCAAGGCGGAATCCGTTAGCACCAAGTCCTGGCTCTGGTTAACGTTTTGTTAACTGTAGCCAGACGTTAATCAGCGCTAGGACTTTGTAATCCTAACGCTGATTAACACTTTGCACTCCCCATGTTAAGTATAGGGAGCGCAAAGTACAGTAACCTCGCTCAGAGAAGCACAAGGTACCAAATGCAAACGGGTTACTTAACCCGTTAACACATATTTCAATCCAAACGCTAACTACTTGGGCTAACGTTAACGCTCACGCAGGTGAGTGCTAACATTAGCACCAAGTATTTAATGTGGCTCAATATCTTTCTAAAATGTTTTTTACCAGACCATAAATGTTTTCCATTTTCAGCAATCACCCTTTTTTGTCTTCAAATTTTTTAGAACGCCTTTTCGTGGGTTTTTTTGACAAAATTTTGGTTTCCTAATTTTTTTAAAAAGCGTTTTTTATTTATTCTGTAACAGACATATTTATTATTTTTTTTAAAGAACCATTTTGATTAGACATTTTAATACATTTTTTTTAACACCTATTAAGAGAATAGAGTTCTGCTTTTTTTTGGCAAACTATGGGGACCATTCACTAAATAGTGAATTCACCTTATTTTTCGGTGAAATGGAATCATCAAAGTGTGGTAAAAATCAAAGCACTGAAATTGCACGCAATTCTGAATAGACTCTGAGGTGTTGCTCACTCAGTCATTGTATGCTGCAAGTAATCCTGTTTATGGATATATATATATATATCACGTGTATAGCAGTACGTAGTGATACCTTTTTTTATTGGACTAACGTTACATTTAGAAGACAAGCTTTTGAGAGTCTCCTTGCTTCCTCAGGTCTGGAAGCTAAATTGACCAAAATAATGTAATTGTACAATAAAGAGCCGAGCAGAAGGGGGGAGGGGCGTAAACACAATTACTGGAATCATATGGTTAAGGAAGGTGAACAGCGAAAAGATCATAGGCCCCAACACGGATAAGCATCTAAGCATCACCATGAGCATTTGATGATCGTAAATAACCCAACTACAAAAAAAAGTGTGTGTGGGGGGGGGGGGGGGGTACAGTGCTGAATGTTACATGACATTATGATACTGGGTTAAAAAGCCAGAATCTACATTAAGTCCTTCCTTTATGGTGTTAAAATATGTGATCATTTTCATTTCAAAAGTTCTACGTTCACGAGGGTCTTTAAAATATCCTTTGAGGATTTTATTTCTGAGGTTTTGGCCTGTTAGATTGAAGTGATGTCCTACCGGGGTACAATATGTATTTTCCTGATAAGTATTGCACCCGGGTAGGACATCACTTTTATGTCCTGATGAAAGCCTCGGGGAGAGGCTGAAACGTCGATATTATATGAAATAATAAAGTAACTGCAAAAAGACCTGGAGTGCCGCTGATACCTTTGACGATTTGTACATGTGTGTGTATATATATATATATATATAATTTTAGATTAGTCAAGGATACAAATTTTAAATCGACCTGGTCCCAGAATTGCATAACATTTGGTAACATTACAGGAATGTGAGACTTTATTAACCCTCAACTAATTCTGGCCATCAGTGGTAGAATTTGGCAATGAAAAAGTAAATAGGTGTAGGAAAACTGATGCTTTTTAAGGCAGATGTGTTTGATGCTTATTGTTTTAACCAAAAATATATAAGTGAACTGTTTTGAGTGCCTGGTGTATTACTTTTTTAGCATTAAGACATTCCCTGTGGCTTTAAGGAAAGGTTTGGAGCACATATTTTTTCAAGGCTCCAAGTGGGTTCCCCTATGACCTTAATGTGTCGATTTCTGCTTTACTGTTTTTTATAAAATACTGATCCTTGTGACTCATTCTCTCCGTTGCTATTTTATCAATCCCAGTCCCCTGTGAAGTGAGGGGAAGCTATTAACCGACTTTCAAAGCATAAAGTCCTTTGGGAGCAACTTTAGGCTTTTCTGCGTCTCTGCAGGTACATCAAAATCCCCCACAACGTTATGAATTTCAATCACTCCATATACATATGTGGAGTCAGACAAACTTTTTTTTCAACTGAAATGTCTTTTCATTAACTTTGTGCTTTTTCAGAAAAACACATAAATATATACATCAAAACTGTGTGATTCTTCTTGAACTACAGAGTAGCAAGGTGAATGATCAGAATATGAGCTAGCAAGACTGCCTTCAAAAGTCATACAGACACACCATGTTTTCCTTCCTGCACAGTTCTGCATTCAAGTCACCTTTTGAATTATATGAAAAGTTTGTGCTTGTTTCTGTGACTTTTCTAATACTGTTTCATCCCTACTATTCATTGGGTATTCCCATTTATTGCACTGAGCTTTTACGCCAGGGCTTATCGGTTATCGCAGGCATCGTTTACTTCCTATGCAGTGTGTTGAGATCGAGTCTAAGGGCAAGGAGATTGGATATACATTAGACATTGTAATGCCCAACTCTCAATATTGCAAGGAATGAGGTCAATATAGAGCACACGGGTCCAGTAGGTAAGTCCACCTGGACAAGGTGTGTGTCAGCGCACCATGCATTATTGAAAGGAACTGGCCTACCTAGAAGAAGGACATGCACAGCCCCAAATGGGAGTGTACATCTGAAAAAAGGAATATGTCCCACTGCTTTGCCAGAAAAATGAGGCAGATTGATATTTCAGAGGGACTTTCCCTCCTAAATTGGTAGTTTATTCATTATGAGGGATTAAAGTCAAATCCGTGCAGTAATAATCCTGTGAACATGCATTCAGGCTCATTTAACCGCAACAAATCCAGACAAACCAAATCAACAACAAAATTTGGACAAAGCTAAGCGATCGTAATTTTCGGAGTAACAGAAAATTACAGACCGATATTTTTTTTTTATTTTTTTTTTTTTTTGTGTAGATGTCCAATAACCCACATCACAACACCCTCCCTCCTGCTTTGCCATTTTTGTTTGTAGCTGGTTCGGCAGTGACATTTTGAACGCAACTGTGCTTTACAATAGTATTTGTATAAATGTTGTTGCTTATGAAATAGCCTCTCAGACTCCAGCTGTAGTGCTATGGTAAATTTATTAACAAAACAACTTATAACAAGTTCTATAAACTTCATCTCTAACTTCTAGAAGTCAGTGTCCATGTGTCTGACTTCCTGATTAACTACTTCCTGCTGAACTGCAGTGCAACATGTATTAAACGTCCCTGGAACCAAACACTCTCTGTTCTGGTTCCATACATATAGGGTTATTCAGGGAGAGTGAAAACCAGGAGAATTGGCAGGAGAATAGAACAAATAGCTGATTTGGAAAGTGAAATAAATGGGAGAATTTTTCTGATTTGACTATTTTGACCAAGAATTTTCACTTCTCCAGTCATTCTCCTGGTTCTCACATCTCTCTCTCTGAATAACAGTGTTAGTGATTCAGTATTTGGCCAAATAATTATGGAAACCGTGTTATAATTATCTCACATCTTTCAACATATAGGATAGTATATGATAAGAGGGCATGTGCTAGATTTTATTGCAGATCGTAGCTGTTTTATTTTTGTAGGAACACAAATCCATGTGACAAGTCATCTTGAAATTACTGGATGCAACTCTGCTTTATATATGACTCTTTAACCACTTGGCTGCTATGGACGCGCTCAGCGCGTCCAACCAAGTGGTTCTCCTGTGCTACGGACGCGCTCAGCGCGTCCGAGCACAGGAGGCAGCAATCCGCCGGATTCCGGCGGATTGCTGCGCCCCCCCCCCCGGTGCGGGCTGACATCTTGGATGTCAGCCCAGCACTCGGGAGCCCGGCGGGGACATTAGATGTCATTGCGGCTACGCGATGACATCTAATTCAGGCGCCCCCCCTCCGCATGTGCGGAGGAGGCGCCTGAAAGGGAGGGGGGGGAGGTCCTTCGGACCTCTCTCCCTCCCGATCGCCGGGGAGCAGGGGGTTAAGACGGGCACCGCTTGGAAGGGCACAGCCTGCCCTTCCAAACGGTGGCTCTCATTAACCCCTGGGGAGCCGGATCCCGAATCGGCGCTGAAAAGTGCCGGTTCGTGATCCTTTCCCGGAGCTGGCCGACATCTTGGATGTTGGCCAAGCCTCCGGGAACTCCCCCTGAGGACTGGCGTCATCGTGCATAGCACGATGACGCCAGTCCTGGAGTTAACCCCTAGCTGCCACCAACGGTGGAGATAGGGGATTCATTGGAATCCCTATCTCCCGATCCGTGGCAGCTAGGGGTTAATGTTTGGTACTGTTGGATCGGCCAGAGCATGGCCCTTCCAACGATACCAAACACCACTGTGAAAAAAGTTTTAAAAAAAAAAAATTAAAATATTTTTTTTTTAAAAAAAAATTATAAAAAAATAAATAAGTTTTTTTTTTTTGGTTTGTTAATGCAGCAATATTGTTCCCATTTCAATTATAATGTGAACAATGATGCTGCACTAACGATTTTTGTATGCGGTGCGTTTGTTAAAAATCTCGTAATTTCCCCCCAAAAAAAAATGTAACGAGACCCCATCTCTAATTTTTTTTAACAAGCGCACCCCATACACCATATAACCGCAATTTCTCGCATGTTAAAATGTGAAAAAAAAACACTTTACACGTTGTAAATTATTGAAAATTCATATGTTATTGCATTTTTTGTTATAATATACAGACAGGACATGACGTATACATATAATAATGACATATTATGAATCTACCGAGTCTGACGGAAAGAACGATATATAATATGTCTGGGTCATATACTAAAATAAGCCTTCAAAACACGTTTAAACATGATGAGCAAAACAGGTAAAAATGACCTCAGCACAGAGGCGGGAAACACCTCAGCAGCGAAAGGGTTAAAATGCAGTCATTGTAATGTTAACGTAGATGTGTCTGTGTCAGCTCTTAGCCCCCACAATACCAGGTGGTGTTCCATAAAACCACTCCCAATACCCAGTGGATTAATGGAAAACAACTTTCCATTGCAGGCAGTTTAAAAATGAATTTACGCTTCATACAATACATTTTACAGTAAGCTTATTTGACAGGCAGAGTTGGCTTCTCCTGCTAGTCAAAAAGCGGTACTACATGTATAAAAATACAGCTGGTCTGGAGACGGGCACGCCCGCGCATTAGATTTGACATACTGACACGGGCTAGGAATCAAGGTGGACTGGGTGCCCCAGATTTCTATCGTTATTACGTCTCCTGCCACCTACTGCGGGCTGTTGAGTGGTCGGGGGAGGGGGTACGGAAGAGATGGAAGTCGGCGGAGCAGGCTCTGCTGGAAGTGCCGCTGGCAATTTTGCCGTGGGTACCCAGATCGGTGGGCCTTCGCCTGACTCGGTCTTCTCCGTACACGCGAATTACTTTGCAATGTTGGCACCGAGTGACAACTCAGTCTAACCTCACGTCTCATCCCTCCCCAATGACACCAATCACGTATGGAGACGGGTTCTTGTCTCACATGGGCCCGAGGGCATTAATATCACTCATCCCTGTCCCTGTCCCTAGGGTACACCACTTTCTGACCAATAAGGGCCCGCTACCCCTATACGCCCTATTGGGAGACAGCCCGCCGATGTTCTTGCACCAACTTAAATTTCGCCAGGTCACTGAATGCCTTCGAAATGCCCCGCGACAGCACATGCTGCGACGCCCCTTCACTCCTCTAGAAAGCAGATGCGCATCACCCACCCACCTGGCTCACGGGGTGTCTTTCATGTACTCCCTGATTAGAGAGGCGGCCGCCACGGTCCCACCCCCATTTATGGGTAAATGGGAAACGATGCTAGAGTGTACCTTCACTGATGAGCAATGGATGGGCATGTGTGAAATGACCCACCGGTGTTCCATAGCCAGCGGAGCCCAAGAAACCGCATATAAATTGCTTTCACTATGGTACTACACTCCTCTCAGATTACATGCTATCTCCCCGGCAGCCTCTCCCGACTGCTGGAGATGCTTTAAGGCCCTGGGCTCTGTTCTGCATCTGTGGTGGGAATGTCCCCTGATTCGCCCTTACTGGTCGAGCCTTCATTCCATCGCGAGGGTTCTCCTTGGTTACCCCCCGCCTTTCACACCAGCAACTATGTTGCTACACCATACCTCAATGTCTGTGGCGACGTACAGGAACTCCCTGCTGCCCCGCATCTTGAATGTCGCTAAGAGCCTGATTCCCTTATACTGGAAACGGAATACCCCACCCACTATTCAAATATGGTTCATAAAGATGGAAGAGCTGAGAGTCGTGGAACGTCTCCACTTATCTACCACTGACCAACTACCCCGCTACTCACAAATTTGGTCCCAATGGGACACAATCACGACCACCACTGCCTTTCTTAACCGTCTCAGCCCTACCCTTTCTCAGTTGGAACCCTCTACCACCCCTCCCTGAACCTGACCCCCCCCTTATTTCATATTTCCTATTAGTTCCATTATCCTTTATTTTTTTAATATTCACTGTTTTTCGGATTAGTCAAGGTAATGTGTGGTTCGAACTTGTTCATTCTGAGTTAGTCTTTTTTGAAAAATTGACTATTTAAGCACTATGAACACAGTTCTTTTGTTGTAATATGACTATCACTATGCGACCCTGCGTGGTCAAATGACTTATTTACATGTCTCAAAAACTCAATAAAATATTATTTACAAAAAAAAAAATACAGCTGGAGTGAAAAATGAACTCTCAAGCTGTTGAAACAGCTTCAGCACCTTTAATGACATGTTCAAGTGCTGAAAATTTGGCCTCACATTCTGGAGCCCATTTACAAATGAATTTCCTTTGCAGTAAGCAAATTTCCTTTGCATTGCTCCAGAATCTGACCAGATCAAGTTTAGTCGATGTTCAGCCCCTGCAGATGTTTTTGAACATCAAGGGCTAAATTATGATCCTAGCGCTTAAACGCGGGCGCTAGGGAGGAAAAATTGCACCCACAGTTCCCCCCCCCTAGCGCCCGCGTTTTAGCGCTAGATTACAATGCAGGCGCTAAAAAAGCTGCCTGTATTGTTTGCGGGAACTAAACCCGGGACGCGTGTGGCAGCGCTAAGCGCAGCCACGCACATCCTCTCAATGCAGTCCATAGGACTCCATTGAAGCAGACGCCGGTGATCAAATGACCAGACGGATCTCGCCTTGCGAGATCCGGCCGGTCAGCGTAGTGATACGCAGGAGGGAGACTGGGGGGACTTTTTCCCGTAGTCTTTCCCTGTTCCTGCCAGACAGTAACCTCACGCTGCAAAGTGCAAGATACCAAACGCAAACAGGTTACTTAACCCGTTAGCGTTTGGATTGAAATATGCGGTAAATACTTGGGCTAACGTTAATGCTCACGCAGGGGAGCGCTAACGTTAGCGCAAAGTATGTAATTTGTCCCCAAGTATACTTGACCATGGTAGTCAAGGGGTTAAGTTTGACTCCATGTTTTTGAGAGTGTTTATAGTAGCATCTAGACAGCCTCTTAGAACATTCCAATAAGGAACTTTAAGAAATATCTGTTATTCAAAAGCTTACATAAACACTTGCAATCACCGACAGATTCAGAGACTCTTAAATGATTGCTTCCATAAGTATGAATGCTTTTGACATAGTTGTTTTTACAAAAAGCTAGACCGCTTTTTCATTTCCCTAAGATTAAAACGTATTAATCAGTAGGGATGTGCATGACTTTTTCGTTTTTTTTAGTTTCTTTTCGTTTCTTGTCATTTCGGACAGTTTTTCTTGTGATACGGATCGATTCAGGTGATTCGGATCAGTTAGTCAAATCAAATCAAATCAAAATAAGCTTTATTGGCAGGACCAAATACATTTTAGCATTGCCAAAGCATATGGGGAGGAGGGGGGGGGTAGTGGGACATATATATGGGGGGGAATGGGCAAGTCCATGGACATTGTCAGGGGTAAGGGATAATGTGTAGTCTCTCGTTTTTTTCAGGAGTTATTTTGTTTTTTATTGCTTATTTAAGAATGGGAAGTAGATTACTACCAATAGAATGAACATTTCTTTTACTTATTTATTTTTTTAGGATTTATTAGGCATTTTTTGGGTGGAAATTTTAGGTTTCCTAACTTTTTTTTAAAGAAATAAGGCTTTTTAACCCATAAGTTTCAATGCAGCATATGAATCTGTACACTGCTTGGATGCCTCTCTGCGGTATAATTAATGCAGCATATGAATCTGCACACTGCTGTGAAGTGCCTCTCTGCAGTATAATTCATGCAGCATATGAATCCACACACTGCTGGGAACAATGAAAAAATTTGTTGCATCATCAGCTCCACACTTGCTGGCAGTGTGGACAAAGAGAATGCGAGTTAGCGCAGCATCACTGTACACTTTATAATTGTAAACTGAATAATAGTGCTGCGTTAGAAAAAAAAAGAGAAAATATTATTTCATTTGTTATTTTAGTTTTACATAAATCTAACCTGATTATATTTGGTGTCACTGGAAAGGCCATAATCTGACCTTTCCAATGTTGCCTCATATGTCCCTCTAGGCCTTAGGGCTAAATGATTGTAAAAAATAAAATAAAAAATTAGTATAAAATATTATTTTATTCTTGTTACAAAGCAAGGCACCCCCTTGTGGCAAGCCCCTCTAGGCACATGCCTACTCTACCTACTTATAAATCCATCCCTGGTAATCCTCTTAACCTCTCTTAAGGCTCGGTCTTTTCTTCCCTTTAAATTATAAACAGAATGAGGGCAAACCCCTAGCACTGTACTGTATGCATCAATTTTTTAATGACATAAGACAGCCAATTACCAACTTACATTAAATGGAGCCTCCCTCTTGTGCAGCGTCCACCCGCCCTACACTTGCACAGCCTCTCCGAATCCCCCCCATCAGACACAGAAGCATGATGGGCATTCCATCCTGGAAAGCAGAAGTGCGAGCCTCGCGTCCGCCATCTTGGACATACACCACACTTAGGGCTCTATAACATTCTTTGCGCAAAACGCACGCGCAGTGCGTTAATTTGTGCGCGAGGTGTTAAACGTTAACGTGTGTAAATTAACGCTGGTATTACAATCCTCGCATATTTTATCATCCGTCAAAAAAATTACGCGCGTAAAATGGATGCGCAAAAATGCACGCGCATTAACGCTGCGTGCAGAAATCTGTGTGCGGACGCGATTCAACCAATCAGAATTAAGAACCACAGTTGTCTCCCGTTCAGTTTTTGCGCCTGTCAAAATCAATCTGAGTATATATGCTGCAGCAATAATAAAAACACGCACAACATCTAAATTTTTTTGTTTGGACATGCGTAGAATGTGTAATTATACTGTGCTGTATTTTTATTTTTATTTTTTTTGGACTGGTGTATTTGTTTTCGGCCAGGACGTTCAGATTTGCCATTACCACCAGCTTTTAAAAGACGTTAAAATTAGGCGCGCAAACGTTGTCCATTAAATCTTGCGCATAGATTGTAATACCATCCGCGTACCAGCGCACAAACGCATTAGCGCTCACAATGTTAAGTATAGGACGCGCGCAGTACATTACGCTCGCAAAGGGTTTGCGCAGGTTCACCCGCGGTAGACGTTAACACGCATTTTTTTGCGCAGACATTGTAATATGACGTTCTTCGCAAAGGGTTTTGCCCCTCGCGTTAATGCGTCTTTGCGCACGCGTTAACGTATGCGCGAAGAATGTAATCGAGCCCTTAGCTTATTGCTTATCATGATTGGTTTCTTTTGGGAGACCACCATATGGTACATAACGATTTGAAGGAATTTTGCACAAATCGTGGGTTATAACCCTGTGGGCGCTTCACTATATTTTTCTTCAACTTTTAATATACACATTTGATGGAGTTCTAAACAATATAATTAATCCGTCGTCACATAATAAAACAAGAAAATTTTATTTACTTATCCTTTTTCTTATAAACAATTATTTCTAGCTCCCCTCATCTTTTTAACAAAGTTCCTGAAAAGTGTTGACGTCAGACAATCCTTAGTATCTCACACTTTACCGGATTAATTATTAATAAATGTAATAACTCTAAGGAATTAGTAAAAGGATAGGAATCTTAAAAGCTTCCATCTGACCACTCAAAACTGAGAATCTCTCTTACCCACAATTAGTGAAGCATTTTCTCTATCGAGAATGGAATTTGTGCAGCTATTTTTGTCAGCCATTAAAGCACATTGTTGCTGACATGTGCCTGAGATCTGGTGTATACATGAACACGAGCTATTGAAGAGACACAGATACATTGCTAAGAAGATAGGTCAGATTCA
This sequence comes from Leptobrachium leishanense, assembly GCA_009667805.1. NCBI lineage: Eukaryota > Metazoa > Chordata > Amphibia > Anura > Megophryidae > Leptobrachium > Leptobrachium leishanense. The sequence goes on from CM019066.1 coordinate 283,304,917, forward strand.
GGAACCGGTACAGTGTTTGCACGTGCTTTGATGTTAATGTGCAACTGTCATGAGCAAATCAAATTTTACACCTTTGACAGAGAACCTTTTTCGCTTTATATAGATCAACATTTTTCCCCTGACCTGTACAAGTGAAAAAGGGAGATATTTGCTTTTAAAGAATCCCCTCTTCCACAGGACAGCGTTGTTTTGTGGGGGGAGAGCTCTACAGGGCAGCCCTACACTGTCATTGTGCTGTGCTCCGTTATCAAATGACTGACAGCCAGAATCTATAAAAGAGCGATGCCCTGTCAAATGGACAAAACTTGATTTGTCCGTGACAGTGTCAATTTAATGATACCAGGGGCGGATCCAGACACAGGATTTGGGGGGCACTCTACCAGTTTTGGATAAGAGCTGGTGTTGGGTTTGCAATGACAGGCAGAGACGCACCTAATCGCAAGCTGTGCTCGTTACACTCCCTCTCCCCACAACATTGCACAGGGTCTGTCCTCATGTTGCTCATGAGCCCTGCAAACCCTTGCCATACCAGGGGCCCAGGGTACCCCCCTCCCAGCTCACATGTATTATATTGCCCCCAGCTCATATTTTATATATATTGCCCCAGCTCACATTTCATATATATATATATTACCCCAGCTCACATGGATATATATTTTCCCCAGCTCACATGGATATATATTGCCGCCAGCTCACATTTTATATATATATTGCCCCAGCTAACATTTTATATATATTGCCCCAGCTCAAATGGATATGTATTGCCCCCAGCTCACATGGATATGTATTGCCCCCAGCTCACATGGATATGTATTGCCCCCAGCTCACATGGATATGTATTGCCCCCAGCTCACATGGATATATATTGCCCCAGCTCACATTTTATATATATTGCCCCACCTCACATTTTATATATATTGCCCCAGCTGACATGGATATATATTGCCCGCAGCTCACATTTATATATATATTGCCCCCAGCTCACATGGATATATATTGCTCCAGCTCACATTTTATATATATATTGCCCCAGCTCAGATGGATATACACTGCCACCAGCTCACATTTGTATATACTGCCCCAGCTCACATTTATATATATATATTGCCCCAGCTCACATTTTATATATATATTGCCCCCAGCTCACATGATATATACTTCCCCCAGCTCATTTATATATACAGTATATTGCCCCCAGCTCACATGGATATATATTGCCCCGAGCTCACATTTTATATATATTGCCCCAGGTCACATGGATATTTACTGCCCCCAGCTCACTTTTATATATATTGCCCCTAGCTCACATGGATATATATTGCCCCTAGCTCACATGGATATATATTGCCCCAGCTCGCATGGATATTTATTGCCCCCAGCTCACATGGATATATATTGCCCCTAGCTCACATGGATATATATTGCCCCTAGCTCACATGGATATATATTGCCCCAGCTCGCATGGATATTTATTGCCCCCAGCTCACATGGATATATTAGTCCCAGCTCACGTGGATATATTGCCCCCAGCTCACGTGGTCCCAATAGGTCTCCTGCTGTCTGTCAGCCAGACCCCTCCGAGTGCTTTTCTTTGTACGAGTGGCTGCCAGTATGAAGCTCTGCCGCTCACTTGAGAACCACACACAAGCCGCGGTCTCGCAAGATCCCGGAGTTCATGAGATCTCATGAACTCCGCGATCTCGTGAGATCGCGGCTGGCGGATCCCAGGCGAGCAGCTGAGCTTCATGCCGGCGGCCGCTCGTACAGAGAAAAGCACTCGTGGCCGGCGGGTCGGTAATATTTTCGGGGGGGCAATTTGCCCGATCCGCCAAGGAACGATAGATGAGATGAAATGTATGTTATTAATACTTAGTACAATTTGCTTATTCTTTTAATTAACAAGTCTCGGTCCTCCGAAATATTCAGTTATATATCAACTGCAAACTGTCAATACATCAATATGTTTTAATCCATTTTTTATTTAGACACAAATAAAAAATTTCAAACTATTCTTGTGCCCAGCAGACGTAGAGTATCAATTTTTTTTAAAATTTAAAACGGAGCACCAATATTCTAAGCGCTTTTACTGGTTCGTGCACAGTGGAATGATGGCTCTCCTTGGAAACTGCAGAATGTGATTCATATCACATGCTCTCTGTAAAAGTGTGACATTGTTTTTAATCTGTAACTTTAGTTATCAGACAGATTTTAAAAGTTGTGATGTAATTCCAAGATGGCTGCCTCCACACTGACATGCAGACTGATCTGTAACGGATTCTTATTATTAATATATTATCATGGTTTAGATGGACAGTCCCACAATTTGGGGGCTGTCCCACTGAGACAGCAGTCTGTCCCACTTTTTTTTTTTGAGAAAGGACTTTCTCAGCAGGACACCGAGAAACACCCTTTGGACAGGCCAGCCCCTTTTCTATGTAGCTTCACTTTTTTCTAGGTGGGCCCAAACTTTTTCCAGATTGGCTATTTCCTTTTGTTGTAACATGGGGACAGACATGCTCTTTTTCCAGGAAGGTTGACTTTTTGGGTATCAATGATTCCAGTCATGTTATTGGCACGCCCCTCTCGACCCATCCACCCTGTCCTGATCTCATACCCCACAATGTTTGTAGGTAAGTTATACATAATATAGCTTGGCTAGAAGAAATATAACACAGCCCACCAAAAAAAATAATTATTGGTGCCTTGGTTTTTAGCTCTGTTCCTGGGATTATATGGGGAGCTGAGTCAAAAAAATGCATTGGATAGACCACATCCGCTCTAGTTTCTCTAGAATCAGCCACTCCACCAGGATAAACAATGAGTACAAGGCCATCTCTTTAGTCTTGGAAAAGGTAAATTACAAAGACCATCAATGGGTGATTTGTGTAGATGGTGAATTTTCTACTTGGTCAACAAAGTTGCTACACAATGTATCCTTGCTTTTTATGCCTTTAGGATAGTAGAGCCAAACATGAACATTGGGCAAGAAAACATTGGCCTCCGAAGGGATATATGGTGGTTGGAGGACAAAATGTAATCAATGAACCTTTGGTAGCATGAGATAGAGCCATACTGCCACCCATGGCCGGACTGGCCTACCGGGATGCCGGGAGAAATCCCGGTAGGCTGCTTAATGTTTGGGCCGCTGGGCTGCCTGTAGCTTCATAAATGTTCACTCACGCGCAAGCTGCACGCTGAGTGAGTGATGCACTGCCGCTCATTGACAGTGTGGAGGTGGATCTGGTGGGACGTCTCTTCCTCCCACTTGTCTCCGCCTCCTCCTCCCATCAGCCACTTGTTCCCGCTCACAGGAAGTTCGGGGCCACACGCTGATTCGTTTGGATGGAGAGGCAGCAGCAGGGCAGACTCCTAGGTGAGTTGTGAGAGCAGCTCTCAATCCATTCCTCCCTTCTTCACTCACAGCCCTGCTGCCCCCTCCATGGTAACCAGCACTGCACGGCCCAGGGTGATGACATCATGCAGAATTGCTATGTGCTATGCAGGTGGATAGCTGCCCCCTCCCCCCTGCTGAATTTTGGGAGTGGCTGTGTGGAGCTGGGAAGATGGCAGCATCCTGTGTTATAGCAACCAATTTGTGAACCAGGTGAGAGGCTGGCATTCTCTGACTCCTAGAGATACATAGTCAGGTCTCCCCCAAATTTACAGTCAGACCCCCCTGCCAGGGCACCCCTGGCCATCACCCCCTGTAAAATACCCCCTGGCCATCACTCCCCCCCCCCCAGTAAAATACCCCCTGGCCATCACTCCCCCCCCCAGTAAAATACCCCCTGGCCATCACTCCCCCCCCCCCAGTAAAATACCCCCTGGCCATCACTCCCCCCCAGTAAAATACCCCTGGCCATCACTCCCCCCAGTAAAATACCCCTGGCCATCACTTCTCCCCCCCCAGTAAAATACCCCTGGCCATCACTCCCCCCCCCAGTAAAATACCCCTGGCCATCACTCCCCCCCAGTAAAATACCCCTGGCCATCACTTCTCCCCCCCCAGTAAAATACCCCTGGCCATCACCCCCCCCCCCAGTAAAATACCCCTGGCCATCACTCCCCCCCCCCCAGTAAAATACCCCTGGCCATCACTCTCCCCCCCCCCCAGTAAAATACCCCCTGGCCATCACTCCCCCCAGTAAAATACCCCAGCCATCACCCCCCCGTAAAATACCCCAGCCATCACCCCCTGTAAAATACCCCCAGCCATCACCCCCCCGTAAAATACCCCCAGCCATCACCCCCCAGTAAAATACCTCCAGCCTTCAAACCCCCCCAGCAAACACACCCCCATTAATAAATTCCCAGCCTTCACTCCCCCCATTAATATACCCACAGCCTTCAATCACCCCCAATAAAATATCCCCAGCCTTCACTCCCCCATTAATATACCCACAGCCTTCAATCACCCCCAGTAAAATACCCCAGCCATCACTCCCCCCATTAAAATACCCCCAGCTTTCACTCCCCCCAGTAAAATACCTGCCTTCAATCCCCCCAGTAAAATACCCCCAGCCTTCACTCCCCCCAGTAAAATACCCCCAGCCTTCACTACCCCCAGCCTTCAAACCCCCCCAGTAAAATATCCCCAGCAATCACACACACCCCATTAATATATTCCCAGCCTTCACTCCCCCATTAATATACCCCAGCCTTCAATCACCCCCAGTAAAATATCCCCAGCCATCACTCCCCCCATTAAAATACCCCCAGCTTTGACCCCCCATTAAAATACCTGCCTTCAAAGCCCCCAGTAAAATATCCCCAGCCTTCAATCACCCCCAGTAAAATACCCCCAGCCTTCAATCCCCCGCAATAAAATACCCCCAGCCTTCAAACCCCCCAGTAAAATATCCCCAGCCTTCACCCCATTAATAAATCCCCAGCCTTCACACACCCCCCATCAATATACCCCAGCCTTCACTCCCCCATTAATATACCCCCAGCCTTCACTCCCCCCAGCCTTCAATCACCCCCAGTAAAATATCCCCAGCCATCACATCCCCCCAGTACAATATCCCCCAGTACAATATCCCCCCAGTACAATATCCCCCAGTAAAATATCCCCAGCCATCACATCCCCCCCGTAAAATACTTCCAGCTTTCACCCCCCCAGTAAAATACCTGCCTTCACTCCCCCCCCCGTAAAATACCTGCCTTCACTCCCCCCCCAGGAAAATACCCCGGCCATCACTCCCCCCTCAGCAAAATACCCCGGCCATCACTCTTCCCCCCCCTCCCGGAAAAAAAACCCAGGCATTCCCCTCCCCTCTGTAAAATACCCAACCATCACTCCCCCCCCCCCACAGTAAAATACCACTGGCCATCATACACAAACACACAGGTCCAGTCCCCCACAGACAGACATGCACATCCAGCCCCCCTCCACATACCCAGGCCCAACACACACACATAACAGGTGTAGCCAAAGCCCTCAGAATGAATGGAGCTCCCACTTTCCTCAGTTATTACCCTCCCCCAAGTGAACCCATTAACCCTCCAATTCCACATAGTGAGTGCCCACGCCCCTTCATTTCCCCACAAGGAAAGACCTCATCCCTCCCCCAAAATGAGTGTCCATATTAACCCCTTCCACCTACTGTAAAGACCACATAACCCTCTCCCTGAGCCTCAAACAGTGAGGGCCCTAGGCTCTGGCGGCAGACGTCACGCTGTGTGCCCTGTAGCCTAATCAGAGGGGGCCAGCTGCCATCTTGAAGTCTGTAGGGTCACAGCTCCACAGTAATGTGCAGTGAGTATGAGGGTGTCACAGAGCTCCGCAGTAATGTGCAGTGAGTATCAGGGTGTCACAGAGCTCCGCAGTAATGTGCAGTGAGTATCAGGGTGTCACAGAGCTCCACAGTAATGTGCAGTGAGTATGAGGTGTCAGAGCTCCACAGTAATGTGCAGTGAGTATGAGGTGTCAGAGCTCCACAGTAATGTGCAGTGAGTATGAGGTGTCAGAGCTCCACAGTAATGTGCAGTGAGTATGAGGTGTCAGAGCTCCACAGTAATGTGCAGTGAGTATGAGGTGTCAGAGCTCCACAGTAATGTGCAGTGAGTATGAGGTGTCAGAGCTCCACAGTAATGTGCAGTGAGTATGAGGGTGTCACAGAGCTCCATAGATGCATGTTCTCCCTAGCAATACACAGGGCCATGCAACCTTCATGACTAATAATTATCTAAACCATGATGGCCCCCATGATGTTAAAACAACTGTTAATTAATGTTCATACACACCGCACATTGCTGTGAGTTTAATTGCTGTGCAGCTCTGATACGTATCAATTTCGTTTAGACCAGCCCCATTTTGTGATAGGTATAATTTGTTTTTTTCCAGGGCTGCTTTTTATTCCCAGTCCGGCCCTGCTGCCACCACTGCCTATAAAGCTAGGCCTGATGAAACAATTTGTAAAGGCTTTGAACAAAGACTGTTTGTGCATTGAATTCATAGCGCATAAGTTACCTGGATTTACCATGGAAAAACTGAAGGCAGGAGTTTTCAATGGTCCACATGTCAGACAATTTATAAATGACCGTCATTTCATCACATCAATGAATGAAATTGAATCATGTGCCTCGTCTTCATTTGTTCAAACCTTGGCAACAAGAAGGCAGGCAATTACACACAATTAGTAGAGGATATGCACTTTCATTTCAACAGGCTGGGTTGTAACATGAGTGGTAAAGTCCATTTCTGTCACTTAGAAAGCTTTACTGAGAACCTTGGTGATTTAAGCGAAGAGCAAGGTGAAAGATTTCACGAAGACATTAAACAATGGAAGCCAGATACCAAGGAAGATTGGATGCATACATGATGGCAGACTATTGTTGGAATTTTATGCTGGATTGTCCTGGCAGATCCCAAAATGTGTGTTGGTCAGTGTTATCAATCTAACTGTAATAATACAGATACAATATAGATAATAAAGATAGATTGATAACACTGGCCAACACACATTTTGGTGCCTCAAATGTTAGACCTGTTTCTGGGTATTTTTGACCTGCTGATTCCAAAAATGATATCAGTTTTCCACTTTCATCTCTAGTTTTGAGATAGAGAACATATGCCATATACCACTCTTCACACCCATTAATCCTTTAAGGACGGGGGCAATTTTACAATTTTGGCACTCTTCGAAAAGTAGAAGTGTGCTGAGCTCATTTCGGCTGTTTTTGTTCATCATGTTTAAACGCGGTTTGAAGTCACATTTTATTGTACGTCCCAGACAAATTATATACCCTTTTTTTCGGCAGATTCCTTAATATATCATGATTATATGGATATGTCGTGCCCTGCCAGAATGCTATAACAAATTTTTTTCAAAAAAAATTTAAATTTTCAATAAAATGGCAGTCATCTACAGTGTGTAACGTAATTTTTTTCACATTTTATCATCCGAGCCTTTGCGGTTATATATTCTATGGTTACGCTTGTTAAAAGAGTTAGAAATTGGGAACCCCTTACTTTATTTTTTGAGAAATTATGTGATTTTAGCTAAAAAAAAATCGTTAGTGCAGCATCATTGTTCACAATATATTTGAAATGTGAACAATAATGCTGCATTAATAAAAAAAGAAACATGTTTTTATTTTTTTCATTATTATTTTTTAAATTCTATTTATTACATTTAACATGCCTAGATTTAGTATCATTGGAAAGGCCATGCTCTGGCCTTTCCAATGATATTATTATTATTATTCTTTATTTATAAAGCGCCAGCATATTCCGCAGCGCTGTACAATAAGCACAGTATAGACAGGGTTACAATACATTGAACAACATTTGACAAACAGTACAGGAGGAGATGAGGGCCCTATTCCCATAGGAACTCACAATCTGGGAGGGTTGGGGTTGGAAACAGGAGGAGAGGACTGTAAGGTGAGAGTGATTGATGGTTGCGTCAGTGAGTTGGGTGGTAGGCTTCCCTAAATAGGTACGTTTTAAGGGAGCGTTTGAAGGAAGAGAAGTTAGGGGAAAGTCTGACAGTACGAGGGAGAGCGTTTCAGAGAGTGGGGGCTGCGCGTGAGAAATCCTGCAGTCTATCATGGGAAGAGGTGATGCGGGGAGAAGCTAGGCGCAGGTCACTGTTTGACCTTAGGGAGCGGGCTGGGGTGTATTTGGTGATTAGTGAGGACAGGTAGTGGGGAGCTGAGTTAGTGAGGGTTTTGTAGGTAAGGATAAGGATTTTGAACTTAATTCTGCAGTGGATGGAGAGCCAGTGAAGGGACTCGCAGAGGGGAGCGGCAGAGACAGAGCGGCGGGTGAGGTGAATTAGCCTGGCGGAGGCGTTCAGGATGGATTGTAGGGGGGAGAGGCGGGACAGAGGGAGGCCAGATAAGAGATTATTGCAATAGTCGAGTTGGGAGATTACCAGGGTGTGTATGAGTTGTTTTGTGGTGACAGCAGTAAGAAATGGCTGAATTCTGGAAATATTACGCAGTTGGTATCGGCAGGAGGAGGAAAGAGACTTGATGTGGGGGATGAAGGAAAGAGCAGAGTCAAGTGTAACTCCAAGACAGCGAACTTGGTTTGATGGGGAGATGGTGATACCCTCCACCGTGATAGAGAAGTCAGGAGGTGGGGAGGCATTGGAGGGAGGAATAAGTAGGAGTTCAGTCTTTGACATGTTGATCTTTAGGTGGTGGGAGGCCATCCAGGAGGAGATGCCAGATAAACAGTCATTATTATTATTATTATTATTATTATTATTTATAAAGCGCCAGCATATTCCGCAGCGCTGTACAATAAGCACAGTACAGACAGGGTTACAATACATTGAACAACATTTGACAAACAGTACAGGAGGAGATGAGGGCCCTATTCCCGTAGGAACTCACAATCTGGGAGGGTTGGGGTTGGAAACAGGAGGAGAGGACTGTAAGGTGAGAGTGATTGATGGTTGCGTCAGTGAGTCACTGACTTTTGAAAGGACAGGGGGAGAGAGATCAGGGGTAGAGAGGTAGATCTGAGTGTCATCAGCGTAGAGGTGATAATTAAAGCCAAAGCTGTTTTTGATTTTGCCCAGGGAGGAGGTGTAGATGGAAAAAGAGCAGAGGACCAAGGACAGAGCCTTGAGGTACACCAACAGATAGAGGCAATGAGGAGGAGGAGTTACCACACAGAAGGACCTGTTGGATAAATAGGAGTCAACCCAAGCGAGTGCAGTGTCACCGAGACCCAGAGAGTTGAGGGTCTGTAGAAGGAGGGGGTGGTCAACAGTGTCAAAAGCAGCCGAGAGGTCAAGCAGGATGAGAATAGAATAGTGGCCGTGTTTTTTAGCTGTTAGGAGGTCGTTGGTGACTTTGGTGAGGGCAGTTTCAGTTGAGTGTAGGGGACGGAAGCCAGATTGCAGGGGGTCAAGTAGGGAATTGGAGGACAGGAAGAGGGAGAGGCGGTTGAAGACTAGTTTTTCTAAGAGCTTTGATGTGAAGGGAAGCAGGGATACAGGGCGGTAGTTGGATGGAGAGTTGGGATCTAGGGATGGTTTCTTTAGTAAAGGGGTAACTAGCGCGTGTTTGAAGGCGGATGGAAAGGAGCCAGTGGAGAGAGATAGGTTGAAGATGTGTGTGAGAGCAGGGGTGAGGGAGGAGGAGAGGGGAGGAATTAGATGTGAGGGAATGGGGTCGAGCGGGCACGTCACCCTCTAGTTGCCACGATCGGGAGACATGGGGGTTCAAATAACCCCATTATCTCCACTACAGGATCTCCTTAGGAAAATCCTGGGCAGCTCGGGGTTTCCCTGTTAACTGACATCAACGTACCACGCCTGATGAAGTCAGTGGACGTGGGAAGACCCGGAGGTAGCCTATTTGGAAAGTGAGATAAATGGGAGAATTTTTCTGGTTTGGCTATTTTGACCTAGAATTTTCATTTCTCCAGTTATTCTCCTTGTTTTCACCTCTTTCTGAATAACCCTGATAGTCTTGAGCTCTCTGTCCACCATTCGACGCCAAGTGCTCTTTGGTCTTCCTCTCTTGTGTTTACCTTCTGGTGTCCAATGAAGGGCAGTCCTGGTGATGTCCCCATGCATGCTCTTTTCTGATGACATGCCCAATCCATCTCCATGGTCTTTTTGTGTTGATAGTCTCCATACAGTCTTGTCTACACTGAATGAGGAGTTGTTGGTTGCTGATGGTTTTGGGCCAGAAGATTCGCAGGATTCTTCAGAGGTTCTTTGTGTGAAATATTGTTAGCTTAGCGAGGTCGTTTTCTGTCATTCTCCAGCTTTCTGAACCATACAGCAGAGTGTAAAGTACACAACTCTGGTATAGTCTCAGTTTGGTATTGGTGCTGTACTGAGGAGATTTCCATATGTTGTTTAACATCTGAAAGACGTTTCTGACCTTGCTGAGGCGGCTCATGATGTCTCATGAGTTGTCCCGCATGATAACCCAATAAAATGAATCATGGATTCAATTAAAGAGAAACCATAGTAAGTCTGAGTTTCAATGCAGATCTCGGGTTCACCAGATACTCTTTTCAAGGATAAGAAAGAGCTCAGAGCGTTAAGAAAAGATAAAATTCAAAGCATTGTGTTTATTTACTACAAAGCTGCCGTACCAAAGGAGTGTTTGCAAATGTTTAATGTAACCCTGGAGAAGCCTCCAAGAGAGATCTCATTTTTGTTTGTTTGATTTTATATTTAGATTGCAAAACACACCTGATAGTTTTAACTAAAAGGAATTCTTTTTAGAGCGTTTCATGCTTTCAATACAACTACCACAGTCAGTAGAGTGCTCTATTGTATTTTTCTTAAATATTTGGAAGAACATCTGAGGCTCTTATTTTGGAATAAACTAAAAATTACAAAAGAGCCAAAGTTTGGAATAACATCTGAGGGCCTACTTTTAGAAGAAGGGAAAGCTTCAACAGAGTCTTTCTCTCTGGCCCTTCAGTCTCACTAACATAACCCTTAACATAATTTTGTTCCCATTGTTTGTATTAATATTTTTTCCTTTATCTGTTTCTTTAAAATGTTATATGTTGATACTTGTTTGTGTGATGGAATGATGAAATAGACAGACAGACAAGCAGGCAGACAAAGGTATGGGGCCACTTACAGACCCGAGTTTTTAGTTTTGTAATAATAGACCATTTTTTCATTACAGACAAGGACTTGTATACATTAATATTGAAAAAAAAACTATTTACATATTCGCAAGGTTATTCATTTTGAGTGAAAGATGTACTGACACTTTTTTCAGGGTCTTTGCTGTCAAAATTTTAATTTCAGAACCAGATTCATATTGGTATTTTTAACAGTGCATGCATTTATCCTGAGTATCCTCCTTATCCTGTTTGCCCTGGTCCAAAAACTGCACAAACACATACAGGGTTATTCAGAGAGCGTGAAAAGCAGGAGAATGCCTGGAGAATAACTGGAGAATGAAAAATTCTAGGTCAAAATAGCCAAACCAGAAAAATTCTCACTTTCCAAATCGGCTATTTTGACCTAGAATTTTTCATTCTCCAGCTTTTCGCTCACTCTGAATAACCCTGATATTATATATACTGCAAACTGATTTTTTTTAGGATCTTTTAAGCATTTTTTGGATTTTTTTCGGCGTTTTTAATAGCGTTTTTTCTCTCTTCTATAACAGAACTTTTTATTCTCATTCATAAGACCTTATATGTAAGTTCCAGGCATTTTCAACAGTGTTTCAAATTTGGCACTTTAAAACGTTTTTTTTTTTTTTTACCCCGTCGGCTTGTCGGCTTTTTCCAGAGGCTGGTCAGTGCTGTGTTCAGCAGCTCGGGGCTTTTTCCGGACGTGTTCTGTGTGTTTTTATGTGGTGGATCGAGTGATCTGATACTTAGAATCTTATCGGATGCATTTTTTGGCAAGTTTTCTGCGGTTCTGCGGCGGATTTTTGTGTCCGTTCCCTGCACTCAGGGCCATTGAGGCTCCTCCTTTGTGAGTGTAACCAGTAATATGTATACATAATAATCCATCTGGTGCTTTATACTGCGCGATTGTTTGTTTCGCATTTTCTTGTTATAGGATATATTTACAGTTTGGAGAGCCCTATTTAAAAGCTTGGCTACCTAAGACAAGTTGTCTTGTTTTAGAAGTGAAAGCACAATACCTGTGTAGCGCTGTGTTAATTTGACTCTGGACTGAGATATGTCCACTAGAGGGAGACAGAGCCTATGTTGGACTAAGGGACTCCATCTCCCGGAAACCCATGGGGAGAGGGCAGGAAGTGGGCGTGCTGGTGCCAGGAAAGACATCAGAGTCTCGTGCATGGCATGGGGAGAATGAGCAGAGCAGTGAGAGAAGTCAGATGTATGAGAGACATTGTCCGGGATCGAAACCAGGTTGGAGCGTGTGCTGGTTACGTTATCCAGTGCTGGAGATCGGGGAAGGAGTGTACATCATCGAGTACCACATTCCGCTGAGCAGTTCAGATGACAAGCATGTTCCAGGAGGACCTCGAGTAAGGTGGGCCGCGGATCGAATGGGAGTGCAGGTGGCATATCGGTTCCTGACTGCGGAGATTCGGCATCAGGAGAGCGGATTCGTTGGTACCGGGCTTCAGTCGGCTGAGAGAGCGAGATCCTTTGGTCGAGTCATCGGTTCTGGACAAGTTGTTCGCTGGATGGGTGAGACTGAGGCCTCAAGGCCTATAGTTCCATAACAGTGCGCACTTAATTGATTGCTTCAGGTTACAGGGCCCCAACGTTGACTAGTCGAAGATATTTTTGTTCATTCAGTGGCCAGTTGAATCTAGTACCCGAGTACCCTAGGACACCAATTTATGAGCCTTTTTGAGTGGGACATAAACTCACGAACTGAAGGGTATTAACTATTCTTTTCCGACGCTTGTTTTTTTCCCGCGTTGCGCATACTGTCATTTATCCAAACTTAATTGCTTCATGCTCCAAAGTATGTGTGTGTTTAATGCCACTTTATTGCTCCAGTAAAGTATATAACTTAGAAAATCCACAACAGTGTGCGGGTGTATAGTAATTCCTAGTGCGGTGAGACTATCCTGGATTTCAGCGGCTCCTCCAGGGGTGAGCGCTACACCTGTATGAATTTTTAACGCTCCCTAAAACACTATTTTGTGTACTTTCTCTAAAATCCTATAAATGATAGAGATATGATAAATCAGTCCCTCCTTATGTTTTTCTGCATACAGAAGGCTTAAGCCTTACACATGCCTAGGCAAAGATACTGTGCATACTTATACACACTCATATATGCTTATTTTAAAAGGTTTGTGCTGCCTATGTATGTTTTGCAGCTAATGTTTGAATTTATTCAACCCGCTGATAATACAGTTTCGGAGATTGCCAACTTCCATAATTCATCGGCCATTGAATATCCAAGTAATTATTAAACTTGAAAGCGCTTTTTCAAATATATAAAAAGCAGCATATGGTTGAGGATCATGCCATTGTAAGCGAATTATTGAAAGCAAGATGTGTCTGAAACAATTCCATGATGACCCTTGTATGGCTGGAATTTTGCCGGAAATTAAACTTTCCTTCAAACCTGTGACATTTCATGAGTCATTTATCCATTCATGCCTTTTATGTCTGGTCTCATTTTACCATAACTAAGATATGAGGTCTGAATATAAACGTCATTGTATGATTTGACAGCTCCGATAGATTTGCCACCAATTCTTATCACTGTTCACACACTTGTCCCTTGTCACAACAAGAGGCCCTCCTGCTTTGTGTCTCCCTCTGCCGAGAGCAGAGTTCAAGATGGAATAAGCAGAACAAAATAGCAATGACAGGCATTTCATTAGTTCTAAGAATAGAAGTAGCCGTTCTCAATAAGCACTTATGAAACCCAACTGGCAATTCTTTTGGAATCCAGAAATCGAATGTCCTGAAAGACGAGCACCCTGTACCTTGTGCGAAACTGGTATCATTGAACTGGTTTACCATTGTACCATTCACCTTATCTGTGATTATTACCTGTTAACATTAACCTGCCCTGTAAAAATAAGCTTAAGGAGTACTGCATAAAAACCTGCCCTTGTGTCATGCTAACACTTAGGGTGTTATTCAGAGACATTTCGGTGCTCTCTCGTTCCTCGCACTTCCCTGCACTTTGGGGAATCAAAGTTTCTCACCCTGTGGTGAATTCAGCATTCACCACAGGGTCCCCGGAGTGCAGGAAAAACCTGCTGCATATCTGCCGAAAACCCACCGTAACGCCACAGAAAACACGCCGATTGGAAAAAGCCGATCACAGCGCAGACCAGTCACCGGAAAAAGCCGACAAGCTTTTCGACAATTCGACGCAGGCACAAGTGGTCTTCTCCCCACAAGGTTTCCGACTGCGAGGGCAAGGCTGCTGCCATCAGATTAGGCCTACGCGACTGCGAGGGCTGCGCCTACAGGAACGCGTCCGTGGAGCCCTGGAAAGCCGGTCAAGGGGTGCTAGGGGTAGAAGAGGACATCCTCCATGCCCTGCCCTTTTCCATTGCACACTGATCCGCCAACAATATAAGCAATTAGAAAGCGACCACGTCGGAGCTCCAGAGTCAAGCAGCCATTTTAGAGCTGTTAGGTCACACCCCTAAAACCCCTAGACCTATAAGCAGTTGAGTGGTCTCTAAGGGTCATTTCCGCTTCAAAAATAAAAGATTTGGCAAGAACTGCTACGCAGGATGGGTGATTTTTTTCTATCATACGAATAGGGGCTAGTTCTCGCATCCCAGTTTTGGGTCTTATTTGCAACTCAAAAACAACAGCCATAGTTAAAAGTTAAGATAAAAAAAATGTATTTTGCACCTAAAACAATATATTTCTTCACAGGGACCTTACAAACACAAGCACATTCCTTAAAATAATTATTACAGATAAATAATTATGAAAATATTAAAACCAATATCCAAGTAAGTCTTATAACACTGCAGCCAATCAAAATCTGAGTTGGAGAGGTACTTTAGAAACAGACAAATATCATAACTATGTACAGTATTTTAATATCAGGCTGTACTCAGTGATTCAAGAGCTGCCTCATGCCCACAGTATTTATAACAAAGCTTAACATGTCCATGTCATGCCCAATGGATGTTGGCTTCTTATGAAAGGGAATCACTCCCTGTATATGTGAGCATGGTTTTAGTAACAGATACATAGGGAAAAGTTATTCCCTGTCACTCCTCACAGTTAATTGACTGCTGGTTCACTTTTTGTTAATACAGTACGCATATGTAACCACTAAGCGATAGTCACGCAGTGCTGTGCGAGGGCACGCAGTAAGCTCCGCACATGGAGGAGGAAGATGGAGGTGACTGAGGCTGTAATGGGGTAAGTACCTGCTATGATATCTCATAAAGGAATGAGCTATTGCATTCACCTTTAAGACCAATGAGATATCTATGTCTTGATGGTATGGAGCAGGGATCTCAAACTCCACCCCCCAGATGTTTATTGCCTACAATTCCCAGAATTCCTTGAAAGCAATAAATGGCAAAGAATCATGGGAGGTGTAGTTCAGAAACATCTGGGGGGCCAGAGATTGAGATCCCTGGTATAAACCAATAAATGTGCAAAAAAGGAAATTCTGCCTAAAGCATAGGAAGGGTTATTTTACAGTGAGAATAATAAAGCTGTGGAATTCTCTGCCTGTTGAGGTGGTTGGGTCAGAGTCTTTACAGACTTTTTAAAGAATGACTGGTTGACTTCCTGCAAAAACATAATATTAAGGGATATAATATTTAATATGTGAGTAAAAGCTGCTTGATCCAAGGAGAAATCTGACTGCCATTCTGGGGTCAAGAAGGAATTTTTTCCGCAGTATGTTGCATATTGGCGAGCGCTTCAGACTTGGTTTTTTTGCTTTCTTTTGGATCAACAGCAGTAGGTGATGTGTGAAAGGCTGAACCCGATGGACGGACGTCTTTTTTTTTTTTTTTTTTTTTGGTCTATGTAACCAAGTAAATAAGTGCACTTTAAATGGTGGGGCAATGAAGATGGTCAATAACCTTGCAAAGGCTGTGTGTTTTAAACTTTCCATAATAATAATAACCTCCGGCAAACTTCTAGCAGGTAACTCCCAAATGAGAGATTCTTTACAGGAATATAAACGAGCGGTTTAATGAAAACAACCTGGACCTTGTATTCTCTGCAGAAGCCTTTCTCTTTCCTGGAGAGAGTCAATGAATCTAGGCCAGTGCTTATGGCCATAGCGACCAACACAATCACACGCATAGAAAATGTACAGCATATGGAAATCAAGCTACCTAGTGGAATTTAACTATTTTGGCACACTATATAAACTGTCCTACAGAGCCTCAAAAAAGATAGTTGAGGTCTGCCTGAGCATGCTGTAATATGTTGCTTAACCAACTCATTCCATCAATAAAGATAATTATGGTATAGATAACATTTTATATATCTGCTATTCTGGCTTATATTTATTGTATCCTTTTTTCCTGATCGCTGCAATACATATATAGTTAATAGATATATAGAGTATAGCTTGTGCATGAGTAACTTATGTGCATATCCAATATGATTTCTGAAAGTACTAATTTAATGTACTTTACCAATTTGGCAGGATACGAGTGACTGTAGATGGAGAATTTCTTCATTATATTTTTCCTCGTAAGTTTTTGGATTCTCCTGAGTGGGACTCACTTAGACCTTCAGAAGAAGGGACTTTTCAGGTAACCTACACAAGTATGTTCTTTTGGTAAAGAAAACATATCCTAATATAGAGTTGTATAGTATTCTGTTGACGCATAGCATCAGAACGTTGGATGATTCTGTCATCATTTATTATATCGGTTATTAAATTGTATATAATGGTAATGCAAGACAATCTCATCTAGGAAAATTGGGATTTTTTTGTCCGCTTCTTTTAAGTGTCTTTTTTAGGCTCTTATAATGTGTGGCTAATGCAGTATTGCTGATGTGGAAAATTAATCAGGTTGTAGACACTGTCGGCTTTAAAAATAGTGTCCTTTCCTAATAGGTGTGTGACAGATCAGCGGAAAATCTTAACCAATTGCTGGATATCCTTACAGCATACATATACATATTTCAGTTAAATCTGACAACTGTATTATAATTGACCATGTAGTTTTCTCTGTGCAATAGCTATAAGGTATACTGGCCGAAAGTCACTTTGCAGAATTACATGGTTATGTACAAAGCACCGTTGCTCACCATTGTTGCAATGATGATAAACATCAGCAATCCCAAAAGGGAAATTTAACCAGAGGCAGGAGAGGTTTCATTGCTGAAGCTGCTCCTGACACTGTATGGATTTACCTTTTTGGAAATGCCAATATTTATTATCATTGCAACATTGGTAAACTGAGGATGTTAGTGGATAACCGGATAACCCCCTTAGGGCACTATTCCCTAGTGAATACTCACTGTAGGGTTCGGGTGAGTAAGTGCTAACGTCAGGTTTATTGACTTTAACTCATGCCACCCATATTACCTTCCTAACGCTAAACCTCCTAAAAATTCGTTAGCGCATCGGTGATTGCGCTAGCTTGCACGAGCTTACTGTACTTTGTGCTCCCCATGTTAAGTATAGGATGCGTAATCAGTCAGCGTTAGGATAAGTAAGGTATTACAAAGTCCTATCGCTAATTACCTCACTGATGCGGTAACGAAAAAGTTAGCCACAGCTAGAAGCTGGTGATAACTGATTACGCTTCTGCAGAATCAATTGGCACCAGCTTAACCCCCCCCTCCCAAAATAGATCAGATACTCGCCTCACATTCTGCGGCGAGAACGGTGGCCCGATCCGCTGTTTCTGGCCGCAGGAAGCCGAGTGAGACTGGTGACGAATAGTCCTATGGACTCCAGGAGGTGATACTAACAGCGGCACAGAAACGCTACCACAAGTATCATCTAGGGTAGCACTGCGTTCCGGGGCAGGCTGCAGAATTACCCCGGAATAGCGGGTGCAGGTTTTCCCCGTTAGCGTCTCCATTTTAGTGCACATCAAGGAATAGGTCTCTAAGTGTCCAAGGATTGTTAGGGGTTATAGCCCCCATTTCTGTTTCACTAGTGCCCATTTCAGAAGATTGGTTGTCATTTTACAAACGATTCTGGTGCTCAAATTATCAGTTACCTGTCAAATTCACTTGTTGTCTTCCCTGGATGCTCTTGAAGACCTTGGCAATAAATCCATTTCTCCTAATAGTGGAAAGTACAAGATAGGGATGCGTAGGTATGTATTTATTGGAGGATACTACCAGTGACTATGCCCAAATCAGAGGGCCCTCCCCAGGGGACAGTGTATGGGGCAGGTCTGCCTTGAAAAGGGACAGACACACCTCAAAATGGTCGGACATGTGTCACAGGAAGGGGACAGCTTCCTGTATCAGTGGGTCCTTTTTGAAATTTGAGAGCATCCCAAATAAAGTGGGAAAGTTTTAGGTATCTTATTCTATCCCATTTGCATGCATAGGGTCTTTATCTTGAATGGGCAAGCCAAATTATGCTGTTATATTGCATGATGTGTCTCCTTAGTTACGTTTTAAGCTATACTTTTGATTCATTTATGTATTATAGTTCTCAGGAGATCAAAATCCAATAGTACAACATTTTAAATTTTGAGCTCATTTGTCTATTTAATGTGTATTTTCTTTTTGTGTTCATTGATTTGTTTTATCATGACTAATTGTGAGAATTTTATGAAAGTACTTAAATACTTAAATTGCAGCTACTGTTTGTTAGAAAAAATAATCAGCAATATACAGGGTGTCCATAAAACCTCTTTACAATTTCAAAAGTTGTATTACAAAGGCAAATGAAAAGACAAATAAGTGGAAATTATTACAAAATGAGACGTATATATTTAAGATTTTTCTGCCTTATTTAATACACCTCTATATGGGCACCATTAGTTGCACGAAGCACATCAAGACGGTACTCCTTTTCTTGCCATGTTCACTGTAGCATACCCTCATCAATGGTGACAATGGCATCAGGGATCCTCTGCTTTAGATGAATGTGTGGTGTGGGATCATGTGCGATCGAATCATTGGTCCGTTTTTCTTCAGCGAGACCTCAATTACTGCACGTGTTTACCTTGACCTTTTGACTGAATACGTGGCACCACAACTACATGACCTTCAACCAACCATCATTTTACAGCAAGATGGGGCACCACCACATTGGGGACTGCATGTTCGTGGGATCCTAAATGAAACCTTTCCAGACCTGGGGATTGGAAGGGGTGGCCCAATTCCCTGGCCCCCTCGTTCACCAGATGTCACTCCCCTCGACTTCTTTCTAAGGGGTTATGTTAAAGGTATCGTGTATTGAACGAAGGTCCGGGATATCACTAATCTAAAGCAGAGTATCACTGATGCCATTGACACCATTGATGAGGGTATGCTACAGCGAAAATGGCAAGAAATTGAGCATCGTTTTGTGCAACTAATGGTGCCCATATAGAAGTGTATTAAATGAGGCAAAAAACGTAAATATATACCGTATTTTTCGCTCCATAAGACTCACTTTTCTCCCCCCAAAAAGTGGGGGGAAAAGTGGGTGCGTCTTATGGAGCGAATGCCCCATGATATGCCTCAGCTCACCTGTCGCCGCCGCATTAGGCTCCCTCTGAGCGTGCGTCCGGCGGCAGGAAGCTTGGGCACTCGCCTGGGGGAGCCACGTGACCGCGAGATCGCGGTCACGTGGCTCCCCCAGGCGAGTGCCCAAGCTTCCTGCCGCCGGATGCACGCTCAGAGGAAGCCTATCGTGGCGCGACAGGTGAGCGGAGGCATATCCATGAGCTGCTGGGGCACATCCATGAGCGAGCTGGGGCACATCCATGAGCGAGCTGGGGCACATCCATGAGCGAGCTGGGGCACATCCATGAGCGAGCTGGGGCACATCCATGAGCGAGCTGGGGCAATATCCATGAGCTGGGGCATTATCCATGAGCTGGGGGACAGTATCCATGAGCTGGGGCATATCCATGTGCTGGGGCATATCCATAAACTGGGGGGCATATCCATAAGCTGGGGGGCATATCCATAAACTGGGGGGCATATCCATAAGCTGGGGGGCATATCCATAAAGGGGCATATCCATGAGGGGACAGTACATGTGCTGGGGCATATCCATGTGCTGGGGGACAGTATCCATGTGCTGGGGCATATCCATAAACTGGGGGGCATATCCATGAGCGGACAGTATCCATGTGCTGGGGCATATCCATGTGCTGGGGCATATCCATGAGCTGGGGACAGTATCCATGAGCTGGGGCAGTATTCATGAGCTGGGGCAGTATATCCATTATTACACTATTTGATTTCAGAATATTTATTTTCCTGTTTTCCTCCTCTAAAAACTAGGTGCGTCTTATGGTCAGGTGCGTCTTATGGAGCGAAAAATACGGTACATCTAATTTTGTAATAATTTTCACTTATCGGTCTTTTCATTTGCCTTTTGTAATAAATTTTTGAAATTGTAAAGAGACTTTATGGACACCCTGTATGATATAAGATTTGGATTAGATCAATTTGTACTTTGCTTTTAAGTCTTTTTTTAGCACTTTCAGGCTCCAAGCGCCATCCTTTCATCTATGCAATCATACGCAGTGATAATGTGAATATCTCTTATACGCAGACCACTGACAATGCTTTTAGGAGTAAAACAAGTAATTCTAGTTTATATTATGTATTGGAGCATTCCATTATGCTAAATGTCACCATGGGCTCCATGTCATGGATTTCATAAGCGCACATAATAGTTTCTGCATGTGTCACAGCTCAGTGATCTGCACAATGTCAGTAGCAAAAATGACAATAAAACTGTTCAAGCAGAATGAAAACACATATCTTAGAGTACAATATGTTCCATGGTACTGGCATGGACGAATATCCATGGATTGACCAATGCTTTTGAAATTCATGAGTGTAGAGAGATACACTATGAAGTTAAAAACATATAGATCTGCACAAACTAAGAAGCACGTAGAAGTCAGTAGCAATTCACAATCTTTGTTTCTCTTCATGGTGGAGATTGTTGTTCCGCTCCTGGTGTCTATCTTGTGTCTATATCGCTTTGAATTTCAATTCCTAGGCATCGGAGGAACATTATGAAGGTCTCTATAACACTACCCGTGGTCATTTTAAATGGTTTTCCCCGTCTCCTGGGTTTTTCAAGCTTTGGGTTACAAGAACATTAACATAGTGCAGTAGATCATTAGCAGACCTTTCCACTCAGGGCCCTATCACCTGCCCTAAGCTAAATCAGGGACACTAAGGGGAAAACTATGCAGTTGCAAATCTCCCCTTAGCGTACCTGTTTTACGAGCACATTATGAGGCAGGTGTTGAATCCAGCAGCCTGCCCGTAGTGGCCACTAGCCTCTAGGGTGCTCGCGGCAGCACTAACGTGTTGTTGTGAGCATACCTTCCCTAGACCTCCATGAAGGCGTCTCCTGCCAGGTCACATGACCAGCGAGATCTTGCCTCTTGCATGGTCCTGCAGGTGCGTGGAGGGAGACTCGGGACTTTTTTCCCCCAGTCTCACTCTTCTGGCATCTAGAAGTGGCGGATGAGAGGTGAGTATTTGATTTTTTTTTGGGGGGTTACAGCTGCTGCTAACTGATTTTGCAGAAGTGGAATCAGTTAGCTGCAGCTCTAAGCTGTAGGAAACTTTTTTAGTTAGCGACAGCGGTTCATAGTTAGCGTTAGGACTTTGTGATCCTAACGCTAATTACTGATTGCTTACTCTTTGCACTCTCCATGTTAAGCACCCCATAGGGAGAACAAAGTACAGTAAGCTTGTGCTAAAAAGCACCAATACCAATGTTTTAACCCATTAGCGATCGGGGGGTGATGCAGGCGTCCTGCTATCACCTCATTTAACCTAGCGCTAACACTCATG
Organism: Leptobrachium leishanense; assembly: GCA_009667805.1. Lineage (NCBI taxonomy): Eukaryota > Metazoa > Chordata > Amphibia > Anura > Megophryidae > Leptobrachium > Leptobrachium leishanense. Next base: position 283,326,761 of record CM019066.1, read on the forward strand.
TATTTAAGCGCTAGCCCTAATGAGGTGATAGGGCCCTCAGTGGGCAGTTTCATCTAAAATAATCCCCAGTAACAAATTGAGACCCTGACAGTGATTAGTAATTAAGTAATATTTGTGGGTATGATTTAAACACAGGGGTCAAGTCCTAAATTAAAGAAGTGTGGGAACAGCACCAAAGTTTCCCACACGCTCCCTTGACTAACACGTCCTCTTCTACAAAACCCCTAAGAATTTTGATACATATACATACAGTTTGTACACATTTACATACAAACAAATCCATACAGTGTATACAGGGATTCACACACATACATCTAATATACACTCACACATTCATACAGTATACACAGTCATACATCGGGTGTGGAAATTAAAAAAAAAAACTACTTGTCCAACGGACTAAGCAGTAGTCCAATCTACTTGTCCCTCAGGACAATCTACTTGTCCAGATAAGAAAAATAATTTCAACAAAATAGTGTTTAAATAGAGGTCTTTTTTCATAACAGCCTAAAGAGGCAGCGTCGGATACATGTGATGAATAAAGACCTCTATTTAAACACTATTTTGTTGTGTGTATATATATATAATTACACACACACACTCAGAGGGCTGCAATGTGTATGTATATATACATATGGAGTTCTGAAATATGTGTGTGTGTGTGTGTGTGTATGTATGTATGTATATATGTATACATACAGTCACACATTGCAGCCCTCAGTGTGTATATACATACATATACACTGAGGGCTGCAATGTGTGTGTATTTATGTATATATATCAGCCCTGCATGTGTCTGTATTTACATACATACACACTGCAGCCCTGTGTCTGTATACATACAATGTGTATGTATGTAAATACACACACACAGGGCTGCAATGTAATATATACATATATATAATTAGTGTGGGTAGGAGATCCCACAAAAAAGGTTATGCCCAGGTGCTGTACTCCCTTGATAGTAAATATAGAGAAATAAGCAATGGTGGGAGGCACTCCAGGACTTAATAAAATAACAAAATTTATTCTTTACATTAAAAGTTCGGACTTTTAATGTAAAGAATAAATTTTGTTATTTTATTAAGTCCTGGAGTGCAACCCACCATTATATTTATATTTATATATATATATATATATATATATATATATATATATATTTCTATCCTGAGGGCAGCCGTGTGTGTATACAGTCAGGTCCAGAAATATTGGGACATCGACACAATTCTTACATCTTTGGCTCTATACACCACCACAATAGAGTGGGAATGAAACAAACACAATGTGCTGTAACTGCAGACTGTCAGCTTTAATTTGAGGGTACATTCAACTCAGGTGAACAGGGTAGGACTTACAGCAGTTTGCAGATGTGCCTCCCACTTGTTAAGGGACAATTGGCTTCTCAACTGTTCCATGGCCAGGTGTGTGATATTCCCTCATTACCCCAATTACAATGTGCAAATAAAAGGCCCAGAGTTCATTTCAAGTGTGCTATTTGCATTTGGAATCTGTTGCTGTCAACTCTCAAGATGAGATCCAAAGAGCTGTCACTATCAGTGAAGCAAGCCATCATTAGGCTGAAGAAACAAAACAAAAACCCATCAGAGAGAAAGCAAGAACATTAGGCTCGGCCAAAACCACTGTTTGGAACATTCTCAAAGAAGGAACGCACCGGTGAGTTCAGCGACACCAAAAGACCCGGGAGACCGCAGAAAACAAGTGTGGTGGATGACCGAAGAATTCTTTCCCTGGTAAAGAAAACACCCTTCACAACAGTTGGCCAGATCAAGAACACTCTCCAGGAGGTAGGTGTATGTGTGCCAAAGTCAACAATCAAGAGAAGACTTCACCAGAGTGAATACAGAGGGTTCACCACAAGATGTAAATCATTGGTGAGCCTCAAAAACAGGAAGGCCAGATTAGAGTTTGCCAAACAACACCTAACAAAGCCTTCACAGTTCTGGAACAAGATCCTATGGACAGATGAGACCAAGATCAACTTGTACCAGAATGATGGGAAGAGAAGAGTATGGAGAAGGAAAGAAACTGCTCATGATCCTAAGAATACCACCTCATCAGTGAAGCATGGTGGTGGTAGTGTCATGGCGTGGGCATGTATGGCTGCCAATGGAACTGGTTCTCTTGTATTTATTGATGATGTGACTGCTGACAAAAGCAGCAGGATGAATTCTGAAGTGTGTCGGGCTATATTATCTGCTCACATTCAGCCAAATGCTGCAGAACTCCTTGGACGGCACTTCACAGTGCAGATGGACAATGACCCAAAGCATACTGCAAAAGCAACCAAAGAGTTTTTGAAAGGACAGAAGTGGAATGTTATGCAATGGCCAAGTCAATCACCTGACCTGAATCCCATTGAGCATGCATTTCACTTGCTGAGGACAAAACTGAAGGGAAAATGCCCCAAGAACAAGCAGGAACTGAAGACCGTTGCAGTAGAGGCCTGGCAGAGCATCACCAGGGATGAAACCCAGCGTCTGGTGATGTCTATGCATTCCAGACTTCAGGCTGTGATTGACTGCAAAGGATTTGCAACCATGCATTAAGAAGGGAAAGTTTGATTTAGGATTATTATTCTGTCCCTTTACCTTTGGTCCCTTAACAAGTGGGAGGCACATCTGCAAACTGCTGTAAGTCCTACACCGTTCACCTGAGTTGTATGTACATACCCTCAAATTAAAGCTGACAGTCTGCAGTTAAAGCAGATTGTGTTTGTTTCTTTCCAACTCCATTGCGGTGGTGTATAGAGCCAAAGATGTTAGAATTGTGTCGATGTCCCAATATTTCTGGACCTGATCGTGTGTATGTAATATATATATATATAATTCATGCAGTATACACTCATTTGTACAATATTCACACGCATAGACACAAGGATACAATATACACAAAAACTCATACGGCATGTATACAAATTAGATCTGTGAAAATTAACGATTAATTAATCGTTAAAATTTTTGATCGATCAAATTTATTTGGGGGGGCCATCAGCTCCGGTATCGGACTCTAGGAGTCCGAATCAGGAGCTGTACTGGCTTCCTGGGGCCCTGGGCGGCTCTACAGCAGCGTGCAAAGCACGCTGTTTTGGCGCCGCCCTCCAGTCACATGCGCGACGCGTGTGACGCACGCGCAACACACAGCGACTGGCGCAGGAAGAAGACGGCAGACGAGAAGGCAGCGGAGGAGTGGTGAGTATGGTGCTGCCTGTCTCAGTCCAGCCTCGGACCCAGCCAAACCCCCAGCAGGGCCCAGACCCCAGGCACAAACCAGACCCCAGACACACACCAGGCCCCAGGGCCCAGACCCAGGGCCCAAGACCCAGGACCCAAGCATCAGGGCCAAGACCCAGACCCAGGGCCCAAGACCCAACAGATCAGCTAAAAGTAATTGGATCTGTATGTGCGTCATAATTAATCGAAATTAATTGATTAATCGATTTTAAAATAAAATTCAATTAATTGAACACGAAAATTTTAATCCGTACCAGCCCTAATACAAATACATGCAGAATACACATGTTCATACAGTATATAAACACGTCCATACACTATATACACTTATCTATGCATGGGTAGAAAGCCCTGACAGTTTACTGTGCCACAGCAAATATGTAACCGTCTAATGAAGAAAATCCTAAATGGAAGCAGCTACAATTGTGTTATAACTGTTAGTTACAAATGCTGTGGTTTAAGGTTCTGGGAAACAAATAATTTCTGCTTTCCACAATCACAGAAGGTAGCATAATAAATAACTAAATATTCAGTGGAGGGAATTGCTTTGAGCAAAAATATTGTTAACAATAGAGGTCACTGGGAAAGGGAAAATATGCCGAAAGGGCACCAGTACTCAAAGGACCACTGCATAACAAGGACATATGGAAGGACATTTATTATTATTATTTATTAAGCGCCAAGTCGCCAACACATTCCGCAGCGCTGTACAAGGTGTAATGGGTAAAGACAGGACAATTCTTCAATACATACAGGAGACAGGAGACAGGTCGGTATTCCTGCCAGCAGATACAGGAGGATATGAGGACCCTATTCCCGTGGGAACTAACAAACTCAATGGGTGAGGGGTTTAGAAACGGGAGGGGGGGACTGCAGTGATGAGCTAATGCAGTTAGAGGTGAGGACTGTTTTGGTCGGTCGGATGTCTTGTTACGGAGTCAGGTGGTCGGCTTCCCTAAATAGAAGGGTCTTTAGGGAGCGTTTAAATGAAGCCAGATTTGGGGACCGTCTGACATTTCTTTACAAATACTAAACGGCTATTGCCTAAGATCTAATTGACATTATACATTTCTTGTTATTGATCTCGGTTCATTGTCTGAATTAGATTTTGTTCCTGATGTCCAAGAACATGGTATATGAAGATGTAGTGGACAAATGATTGCCAAGACAGGACAAGAAAATATTGTAAAAATGTTGTTTTTTTGAAAGATGTTGGGCTAGATTACATAGGGACCGCTACCTGTAGTGTTCGGATAAGTATGTGTTAATTCCAACATAACTGACTTTAGCACGTGCCCCCAGATTAACTTCCTAACGGTAAACCCTTTAAAAATCCGTTAGCACATCAGTGATTGCACTAGTTTGGGCGATTTTACTGTACTTTGCTAATCCTAAACTTAACATGGGGTACGTAATCCTGAATTAGCGTTAGGATAAGTAAGGTTTTACAAAGTGCTGGCACTAATTACCGCACCGATGGGTTAAAAAATTTTTAGCGACACCTAAACTGGTGCAAACTGATTCCGCTTTTGAATCATTTAGCACCCCTAACCAACCCAAAAAGAATCCCATACTCACCTCTCATCCCACGGCGAGAATGGTGGCCCGATTTGCAAATTATCCTGGCGCGAGCAGAGTGAGACTAGGGACAACTAGTCCCCAGCCTCCCCCGACCCCCCTGCAATCACTTCACGGCACTGTACGATCTCTGGAGATTGTGCAGGGCTCACGGCCCGGCAGGGAAACCCTCCATGGAGTCCTATGGACTCCACGAGGTGATACTCTTGAAGGTAGCGCTGTGTTCCGGGGCAAGGTGACAGGTAGCACCTGCCCGGATTATCACACTAAAACCTGCAGGCGCAAGGTTTCACCGTTACCGTCCCCATGTTAGTGTTAGGAATGTAATCAAGCCCGTTATCTCTACAGTGAAACAAATGTAAGAATGATGAAAATATTGGTGTAATCAACATTCTAATTCATGACTAAACCAAGGGCTGCTACTGGTTTGATAACTTGGGAAATAATTTCTATGTTATTGCATTCATGTATGCAGGGACAATATCATAGAGGGAAAAATAATGTTGCCTACGTTACCACTGGTTTAGGTATTCCATTGTATCTTGTATGTTGCATTTTGTGTCACATTGATTAAACAGGAACCTTGCTACTTTGGGAACAGCTGAAAAGAAAAAAATCTAAATCAGATGGTAATTGTAACATATTATTTTTAAAAGATAATATCAATATCGCAGTTTTAGAGCATTACAGAAACTGAAGACCATGCACAAGTCTTTTTGTAACTGCGTGTTCCATATTGTTTTGCAGGTAACGCTTACCGCAGAAACAAAGTGCCGATACGTGACTTGGAGGAGGAAAAAACTGTATTTGTTATTTGCCAAAAACCGTTACATCTGCAGACTTTTTTCAGTGTTGATAAGAGGTGACATTGCAGATAAACTGTATGAACTGAACGAAAAGGTTTCACTGGACAGTGGTTTTCGATTTGACATCCGATTACCTAACTATTATCACATGGCATTACCGGAAGAAGCACATTCAACAACCCCCTCCATCCATGTTCAGGATATCTCTGGAAGGAGAAACACAGCTAAAAAACAGTGACTGTGACAATCGTTTGTCATTCTCAGGCTCTACCATTGCCATGCTATACATTGGAAAACTTAACTCAATGAGAAAGAATTCTTCTCAACATTGCGTTTCACATTTAACACTAGCTGGAAAATGCCACGTGTTATCTTCACGATAGGAAGTACTCATTTGAGCTTACTCCTTTCACATGGGCAAAGGTCACAATGCCTTGATTAGTTGTCCCAGACCATTACTTAGGGACTATTTATATAATCTCTTCATGAAAGGAAGCCATTGAAAATCCAGTGGTGTGAAAAGACAGATAGTGGGAAGATTAATTAAAAAAAACAGTACTGCCAAAAAGTGAGAATATCAGACACTAGAAGACAATGCCTGAAAAATGACATATATGGAGCTCAAATCTTCAAACTAGAGGTGTGCACGGCTTGAAAAATTAGTTTCGTTTTAAAATAATTTTGTTTTGTATTTCGGAGCTTATTTCATTTTGTTTCGATTCAAAATTGATTTGATATCGATTCGATAGTTGATATATCAATTAGAATTTCGGATCACTAAATAAAACCCAAATTAATCAAATTTTGCTGTTAAAAGGCAAGCTAGGATTAAATAATGAGCTGTCTCACAGATTTAGTACCAGAGGTCAATTAACAGGGACAGGCTGCTTGTGAAACCGTAAAACGAATCTGATTCGTATCATAAAGTCTTTTGCTGACTGTAGTACTTGCATGTATTGTAAGTTACGATTAATTTGATAGTTGATATAGCAATTCGATATCGATTTGATCGTTTATATCAATTAGCATTTTGGATCACTAAATAAAACCCCAGTTAATCAAATTATTCTTTTATGATGAAACCGTATAATGAATTAAATTTGTTATATACCATTTAGTTTAGTTTCGCATTCAGATCAAATCGATTTGTTATTTCAGAAGTACTTCCGAAATACGAATCAACAAAATTCGTTCCGAATTTCAATACGTTACGAAACGAATGCACACCTCTACTTCAAACCACATATCTTAATTCCCTAATAAAACAATATATGACCATTTGACCTTTCATACATACCGAATGTCACAAAAGAGAATTTTTGAAAAGAAACTATAGACACCCTGGTCACTTTAGCTAATTAAAGTGGTCAGATTGCAAGAAGTGCCCCCCTTTCCATTAGTCCTGCTTGATTGAAAGCACTGTGTGAAGTGGAGGAGTGTCCTGCGCATGTATTGTGTGCTGCCATTTTTTCTGTGAACCCCCACAGCCGTAAACATTCTGGGAGATGGCAGCCGAAGCGAAAGTATGAAAGTTTGGCGACATACGCAATTTGTGCAGCGTACGTATAGAAGTTATGTATGCTACTTAAATTGCGTAAGAAGCTCCAGGAACTTCTAAATTTGGTAAGTCGTGAGCTGTAGAGGAGCAGCAGCCTGGTACCGGGAGAGAAAAGGTCAGTTTAAACACCTAAACTAAAACAAATATTAAAGAAATAATTGGGAAGATGCTGTCCTGTCAGCAGCATCTACTTAATCATTTAATGGGAAAAAAAATGGAGATTACATTTTTATAGTGTGTTCCTTTTAACTTCTGAGATTTTTTTTATTACACGAAAAATAATTAGCATCAAAAATCTGTGTTTTTTTTTGTATAGTGAAAAACGTGTTTATAAAAACTGTACAAAAAAAAGCAAATTTTACAATTCTGTGTAATTACTACCGTATAAAATTTAAATCTAGCGCTTCTCTTTTTCTATTGGACATTTGGATGAAATAATGAAGATATATATATTTTTTCAGTTGTTTAGAAACCTCAACTTGAAATAAATTTTAAATCTAATGACATTTCTTGAAACTTTAGTAAAACGTTATACAATATTATATATGCACCCCAAAGAATTGCATCACATAAGCACACTTATTTTTTGTTTGTTTGTGTTTGTAGATTTTTAAAGATAAAAATACAAAATATACAATGGTATAAAATCCCCATTATTGGGCTGCTGTCATGCTACATGTCGTTTTTACAGATGTTAGTGAAAAATGTGAGGTCTTATCATTTTTACTTGTTTCTTACCATCAAATAAATAATTTTTAAGGCAGTTTTTAGTGTTCCATCAAAATGTGTTCAACATTGATCGATTGGACAAGGGATCCCTTGTTCACAAAAACCTAGAGAAAATTTGCCTAAACTGTAGAGAATTAGGGTAATTTATTTCGGGGTTGCTGATGTGCATATTTTGTACTTATTAGTCTTTAAATAATGTGAATGAAATCCAAATAGCGCCCTCTCAGTTTTTAGGGTTGTGATTTAAGATACTGGCCATATGCATCCAACATTTGTTATACATCTAGTATCTAGGTATCCAATAGTTTTGTACTGAATATCTCATGACACAGATTAGCTGTCAGAGGTCTGTTACATGCTTGATACGTCATATTGTATAATAACAATAAACAGACATTTTTCCATTACTGTGTTATTTTTTTCTGTTATGATACCAAGATGTGGACATTGACATTGATTTCTACAACATCTTGTTGCTCTATTCCAACACAAACATCACAATGTCACATAAATGATTTATGAACCATGGCATTGCTTGTAAGTTGTTTACAGTAGCAATCTTTGGGCTCGATTACATTCCTCATGCTAAAATGGGAATGCTCACGGGGAAGACCTGCAGGTTTCCCCGTAGCGTCCCTATTTTAGCATTAGATTCCGGGGCAAGCGCTACTTCAGCACCTTGCCCCAGAACATTGGCCCTACCCTTGGGGATACTCATGGTAGTGCTTCCGTACTGCTGCGAGTATCACCTCCTGGAGTCCATAGGACTCCTTGGAAGGTTGTGCTGCTGGGTCACAAGCCCTGTGCGACCTCGCTCTTGCGAGATTGAGCAGCGTCGCGGATTGATTGCGGAGGGTGACTGGGCACTATTCCCTAGGTAATGCTAAAATGGGGACGCTAACAGGGAAAATCTGTGCATGCAGTTTTCCCTGTAGCATCCCCATTATAGCATGAGATTTCGGGGCAGGTACTACCTCAACACCTTGCCCTGGAGCGCAGCACTAACCTCTGGAATACTCACGGTAGCGCTTCAACACCGCCGCCAGTATCCCCTCCTGGAGTCCATAGGACTCCATAGAGGTTTGCGATTCTGGGCTGCGAGCCCTGCTTGATCTCACTCCTGCGAGTGCCATGGAGTGATCACGTAGAGAGACTGGGATCTATTTGTCCCAGTCTCACTCTGCTCCCAGTGGCCTGAAGCAGCAGATCAGGCCGCCGTCCTCGCCACAGGATGAGAGGGGAGTATGGTATTTATTGGGGGGGGGTATAGGTGGTGCTAAATGATTCTGTAAAAGTGGAATGAGCACCAGCTGCTAGATGTCGCTAAAAATTTGGTTAGTGCATTGGTGTAGTAATTAGCGCTAGGACTTTGTAATACCTTACTTATCCTAACGCTAATTACTGATTGCTCATCCTATGCTTTACATGGTGAGCGCAAAGTACAGTAAGCTCATGCAAGCTAGTGCAATCACCAATGCAGTAACGGATTTTTACAGGGTTTAGCGTTAGGGATGTAATATGGGGGCATGCGTTAAAGTCACTTATTATACTGACGTTAACGGTTACATATCCGAAAACTACAGTTAGCATTCAATATGTAATCTAGCTCCTTTATATTTTAATGGCAATAAATGATTCGTTGTTTTATTGATGTATATTAATGTCCATAGCAATAAAACTCACAGTTGTGGCCTGGGTGGAAGACTTACAGCTACAATTTCTTTGCATGCACACATTCATCACTGTCTGTCAGGAACCATGCCCGCTTGTCAGAAACCATGCCTGCTGATGCATCAGATCTATGAAAGGTGCTGCCCCCTGGTCAGCACTACTACCAGCACTGATAGGGGTTAATAAGTCAAAGCACCAAAACACACACACAACCACACCCCCTGTTTGTCCATAAAGGACCCCTCCCTCCTATGTGCAGTACCTCAGTATAGGTCTATCCCCTGATCTGTTCAGACGTTCATTCTCTGTCCATTGATTCACCGTGTACCAGACCCCTCTGCTTTGCCCACCGACCACCGCTTTGTGCCAATCCTCTGACCTCCTATTGACCACTCTCTGTCTAATCCATTGTACTGCGCTCTGGCATCACCCAGTTTCCATTCCATCAAGGTACTGAGGTGTGGGTTCCCCTGCATACTGGGCTCAGACCCCCCTGAACTTTGGATCCCACCATGGCCCGCGCCAGGTGCAATCCTGACACTGTCTCTCCCATATACACATTTGTGTAAATACATAAGCTTGCATTCACTATGTGTTGTTATGGCCACAATGGGAGCTGTCCATGTTGGACAGGAGATTCTTCAAATTCACTACACATCGGATATCCCACATTTCTAAGCTGACCAATAGCTGTGCGACTGCTAGGCAAGAATCTGGTTATGGTAGCAGCACGTTAAAACTATAGCCTAATGTTTGATGACAGAGTTCGGATGACTTCCAGCACGGATGGAAACTGTAAGTACGTGTACATTCTTATAGACATTTTGTTTTGTTCTTTCGGTGACTTGCAGGCAAAAAGTGGCATGTGTTGCATTTATAGCTTATTGGGACGCATTTATCAGTTTTCTCACCTCCATTGTTTTCTTGCTCTGGTGTTCATGTTGTGGGTAACAAACAGGGGAATGCTGTCATCGTTGATCCATTGTTGGGTGCAATGTAGGTGTTCCATGGGTGTTCCTTGGTTTCCTCACAGTGAGAGAAAGAATGGATTGGCCATTCACTGACGAGGGCCTTTGCCTTATTAAGGGGTTGGCTTAGCAGTCAAGGTTTGGCACTTTAAGTTGGCTAGTTGACCAGTATGTTTTTCTTCAAATTGCATGTTTTTCTGCATTTTGTCTTTCCATGTGTGTGCAAACATGTTGGAGAGACATTGATTTTATGTTTGTTTGCTTTTGTTTCAGCAGCACTCGACTGATCTCGGGATTTTAACTGCAACTACGTTTTGGGAGCTCCATATGCCAATTTTCAGCTACTCATTGGTGCCAGTTACTACAGAAATTAATTGCAAGATCACAAACCTCATTAGGTGGCTTCAATCCCTAGTGAATTTTGAGGTTTTCCCATAATGATTTATCGGCGAGATCTCTCACGTTATTAAATTAGAGGAATAGTAAATATAGGCTAATATCTCTTTCACGTGAGTATGACCTATAAAACTCATTTCATTAGTTTACCGCCCTGTGAGCCACCCAGATACTGCCTCTGCCATGTTAAAACACCATGTTAATATTTTAAAGCCCCATCGCGTGCCCATTGCTCATATAATAATCCTAAATCTGAACTTCCCTTCACATAACAAAATTGCCATGGTTTAAATACCCTTCTTTAGTACAAACCATTATCCCCCCTTGTCATGTGTCTAAACTTGTTCTCCGGATGCCTGGATATTATTTTCCCTTATCTGGTTCCTCTTTGAGTATAAAAATGTCCTATTTCATCTGCCTGTGTTGTGTCTGGTAGAGTGACCATAAAATTCCAGCTATTTTTGGAGAACGTGTGTCCATCCCCATCTGCCTGTGTCTCACTGCAATTGATCAGAGGTGGTTCTAAAGGTTTTGAGGTCTTAGAGAAAGCTCACATGTGAGACCCCACTTGTTTGTTGTTTTTTTTTAAATGCAAAACGAAACCCAAAAGTAACAAAATTTTCATTCATTTAAACTTCCGACATACTCTAGGTAGAATGATGTATAGTCAGTATGCACATGAATGCAACATAAGAATTCATGTGAGTGTCCTATTTGACCGAGGCATTAGGTGACCACCTACTTTACCTGATTATAAAACCACTGTTGATGAGACGTGAAGCTGGGGTGTGCCTTTTGTTTTCAAAAACACATTAATGATGGAAAAATAGTCCAGCTATTCCTCCATTTTGGTCCATAACTAGAGTTTCTAGATGTTCTTTATCCAAATCAGGATAAACACAAACTGAATTGTGCTTATGCAGATGTTTTGGAATTGCTAAGTAAAATGTGGATTCTGTGCTAGATTTTCCATGCATATTTTAGTAAATAAAAAATGTTTCATGTGTACATATTCTAATGAATGTCCTGCATACACCAGAAATAAGGTGTTGGGCACAGAATGGGGACGTGTTGATATGTTGCTATACCCACTATCATGCCAATTTCACCCTTTCCAGCAGGCGCCAAACATACATTAACAGGGTCGTTCAGAGAGAACCGAAATGTCACTGACATTTTGGTGCTCTCCAGTTCGCCGGCCATGCAGTGAATTCAGCATTCACCGCAGGGTCCCCGAAGTGCGGAGAATCGACTTGCCGAATGAATCGTAAAAGCGTTGCAAAACCGCCAAATCGGACCAAAAAACCTCTGAATATATCCAAAGATTTGCTGAACAGACCGCCGAATCGATCTGAAAAATGCCAACGACCTGCCAAACAGACCGCTGATCAGCCACCAGAAAAAGCCCAGGGTAAAAAAGAAAGAAGGGGGGGGGGGAAACCCATACCACTGCAACTTTTACAGCAGGGCTTGACAAATTTACTTTGAATCTAGGAGCCAGCTGCAAAAGTTAGGAGCCAAAGTTTTGGCGAGGATTCGCCTTTATCAAGGTATACCTCGATAAAGGCGAATCCTCTCCAAAACGTTGGGAACCTTGCCTCTGCATCTGGGAGTTGGTTTGTACTGACCCAAATTATGATTTTCGCTGCTTCTATTTATTTATCACTTTGCTACCTGGTGCTTTTTGCTGTTAGGTAGTTTTTGTGCATGTGGTCTTGTGGCTACTTTTTTGAGCCTAGAAGTGTAGACCGTTGCTTCTAATATCAGTTTGGCTGCTTTGATAAGTATATATATATATATATATTGTTCTGCCCTCACAGTGTGTCTGAGGCACAAAGCTTGGCAGACAGCTAACATAATAAAAATCTGGAAGCAGGATTGAAGAAAAGTCTTTACTGAACTTTATTTGTATCTTTACTTTTCAGATCTTTAAACTTTGTAAAACTGTGGAAAATACGGAATTATGGCAATATATTAGTCTAGGAATACAAATCTACACAAATAAGTGACAGGCATGCTACCTAGATGTAAATTACTGGCTAACAGAAGTTTAACTTAATGTGAAGACAATCAAACACTACTAAACTAATCTAACAGTGCTTTGAGTTGCTAAAAATATATACATAACTAAAAACATGAAGGTTCTACTTACAGACTTATAAGCAGAAGGCCTGTGTAACAGAACTGTGGAGCTTGCTTTCTGCTTGACTCACTGGTAGCTATGCTGGTTGAATCTGGCTCTACCAGGAAGTAACTGTACTGCATGGCATCAGTAATGGCCGCTCAATTAAAGAAACAGTACTCTAATAAACTAAATGCTTAGAAATTTGTGAGTGACAGAACACTCCCCACTTTGGATAATAACATTATGCAACTATGTATCCTTTTTGAGAAGTAAGACAACTTCAGAAACAGGCCTAAAATAAACTTTTGGAGTACCTTCCTTCATGACTTTAATTTCTACCTTTCTAACTTTGTTGTCAACACTAGGTACAACTTTGATAATAAGTCCAACAGGCCATTCATTTCTATGAACTTGAGTGTCTTTCAGTAAGACAACGTCTCCGACTTGTAAGTTAGGCTTGTCAGCTTGCCATTTCCTGCGTGGCTGGAGCGTCACTAAATATTCCTGTCTCCATCGTCTCCAGAATGTGTCTGCAAGACTCTGCACTTGCTTCCACTGCTTGGTATGAAGATCTTTGAGTTCAAAATCTCCAGGAGGTGCCGTTGTTGTTTTGACTTTCAGAGTCAGAAGCATCGCAGGTGTCAATACTTCTGGCATTTCAGGATCTGTGGATACTGGAACTAAAGGTCGAGCGTTCATGATGGCCATAGTGGATGCATCTGAGAAGGTGCATAATTCTCTTCGTTGTGTGACAGACAAAGAGACAGGAACGTAAGATCTTTGGATACTGAATTGTTCAAGATCTAGTAGTGAATCCTTCCACAGTTTCCACTGTGTTTCTTTCTCTTCAGGGAGATGAGTATCACATTCATTTTGTTCACCTTCATTTGCGAATTCTCTCATGAGAGTTTTACCTTGCATAGTTATAGGGGCGACGAATCCCAAGGGATAGTACAAACTATTGACTGTGGACAAGACACCTCTTCTTGTAAATGTTTTTTCTTCTCTGGATACACAGAACGTGAAACTGTCTGACTTTATGTCCCACCTTAACCCTAGATTTCTCTGGAGAGGTGGTGAATCTGCTCCCAAGTCTAGGTCTTTGAGATCTTTTGCACGATCTTCCGAAGGAAATGCTTCCATAACCTTGTAGCTGTTGGAAGCTATCTTGTGTAGTTTCACGTTAGATTCAGCTAACATTTCTCTGGTTCTTTTTAAGGTGGCTATTGCTTTTTCAACACTGGGGAAGGAAGAAAGTCCATCGTCAACATAAAAATTTCTCATGACAAACTGTTTAATTTCTTTCCCATGTTCTTTTTCACCTTCCTGTGCTGCTCGTCTCAGACTGTAGATAGCCACAGCTTGAGAAGGGCTGTTCCCAAACACGTGTACCTTCATTCTGTATTCCGTGACATCTTTGTTGAAGTCATTATCTTCATACCAGAAGAACCTTAGGTAATTTCTGTGATCTTCACGGACGAGGAAGCAATAAAACATTTGTTGTACATCTGCTGTTACTGCAACACGTTCTTTTCGGAATCTTATGAGTACTCCGAGGAGCGTGTTATTCAAGTCGAGCCCACTAAGGAGGACATCATTAAGGGAGACACCTTCATGCTTTGCGCTGGAGTCAAATACTACGCGTATCTGTCCGGTTTCTGAGGATGGTACACCCCGAATATTGGTAAATACCAACGTTCCTGTTTTTCTTCTAATGGTGGTGCCTTCTCCGCTTGATCGTTATCAAAGATCTTCTGCATGAAATCATGGAAGTGTTGTTTCATCTCTGGCCTTCTGTTCAGAGTGCATTGCATGGAAAGGAGACGCTTCATTGCTTGTCTTCTGTTATTCGGGAGGTGACATCGTGGTGAACGGAAAGGTAAAGGAGCTACCCAGTTGTTTGATTCATCTATGAAGACTTCTTTGCTCATGATCTCAAGGAAGAGATTATCTTCCACAGATAATGCTTGTTTGTCATCACTTTCTGTTCTTTCGAACACCTTGCACCCTAATCTATCTGTATCTTCTGTTGACGCTGTAGTCGCCATGTAGACCTGATGCTTCTGGTGTTGCTTTGAGAGGACTAGTCTCTCTTTGATTTGCATGTTGTTTGTACAAGGGCTCAAACATGACGTGCGTCCATTTTGCAACAGGTTCGTTTTGTAGGCATTCACTTTTGTTGGCTTGTGAACTCCGTCCAGACACACGTCACCAATGATAACCCATCCAAGGTCGAGACGTTGCGCAAATGGTGCGTTGTGTAGCCCATTGTACTGTTCCCTAACCTTGTGTACTCTCAGTATGTCTCTTCCAAGTAGGAGGAGGATTGCAGAGTCTGGGTCAAGTATTGGTATCTTTTCTGCTATTTGTCTCAGATGAGGATGTCGACGTGCAATTTCGGGCGTGGGGATCTCTGATCTATCATCTGGTATCATATCGCATTCTATGAGAGTTGGGAGGGACAACTGTGTTTTTCCATCTATTGACTCGATGATATAGTTGGTTGCTCTTCTCCCTGATGTCTCTATAATACCTGAGCAAGTCTTCAAGGTATATGAAACCGGATTTCCACTATCGTTGAAGATGTTGAAAAACTCTGTTCTGGCCAAAGACCTGTTGCTCTGCTCATCTAATACTGCATACATTCTCACAGTTTTCTCTCTGTGACCTTCAGGATATACTTTTACTAAACATATCTTTGAGCATGATCTAGGACTAAATGTCTTTGTACAGATCTTTGTACACGTTGACGTTATTGCTGGTGCTACGTCCTCTTTTTGCTCCCCACCATGATCTTCTTGGGTGGTTACGTTCTCCTCTGCCCAGGGTGCTGGGCCTGGATGCATTGCAGAAAGATGCTTGTCACTGTGGCATTCTCTGCATTGTATTGCTGTCCTACAATCTTTTGCGAGATGTTGAGTTGAAGCACAGCATCTGAAGCAGATGTAATGGTCTTTAAGATAGGACTTACGTTCTTCGATTGTCTTGATCCTGAAACCGCGACATTTTTTCAGAGGATGAGGTTTGTTGTGTATCGGACACTGATCGTCTGGATCTTCAATTTTCTTTTCTGCGATTCTATTGTTGACGTATTCAGACTCAGGTGGTACTTCTGTCTTCCGTACAGACACCGTTGTCCTTGATTCCCTGTTCGGCTGCAGTGATTCTGTTCTGCTATAGTTTGGGTTTCCCAGGTTAAAAAAGGCAAAGCTTGGGTCATTGCGGGTTTTCGCTTGATTCGTTATGAACTTAGTGAAGAAGGAGAAAGGTGGAAATGCCACCTGATTGCATTCTTTGTATTTTGACGCTTCTGTAACCCATCTTTCTTGCAAGTTGTAAGGAAGCTTCACTATTATAGGGTTGACCCCACGTGCAGTGTCTAGATATGAGAGACCTGGTAGGTGTCCACCATTTTTTGCTGATTCCATCTCCAGGAGTATGTCTCCAAGCTCTCTTAACTTCTGATTGTCTTTGTTTGTTACTTTTGGGAAATTTTCAATTTTCTTCAGGAGTGCATCTTCAATTACTTCTGGTGATCCATAACCTTCCTCCAATCTCTGCCACACCATAGCGAGTCCTGTTGTTGCGTTGTGAGCGTGTACGGACCTAATTCTTTTGGCTTGTTCGGAAGATTCTGGTCCGAGCCATTTAGAGAGTAGATCTAGTTTTTCTCTGTCTGTCATGTTTAAGTCTTGGGTGCTGTTAAGGAAAGATGACTTCCAGGCCCAATAATTTTCAGGACGGTCGTCAAACTTCAGGAGACCGGAACTCACCATTTCACGGCGTATCAGGTACTTCGTTACATCTGAAATTCCAGCTGCCTCAGGTGAACGTACTCTGGGAACAGACCCCGGGCTTGGCTGTGGCTGATAGGACGGTGGGGTTGTTAGGTCAGGCTTGATCTGGTTATATGGTGTGTTTTCCTCATTGTAAATAACTCTCCTATAGCCCACATTGGTGTGTGCCTGGGTAGGAATCGTGTCGTTATTGATTTGATGTCTGGAAGAGCTGGCTAACTGGTCTTTGGGTTCGTAAACATTTGGCTTGTCGTGTTGGAACTCTGTTTTGGCTTTGCAGACTTTAGGTGATTCTAGGTAGCCGTCTGCTAGAGGAGCTTTTGATAGTTTTAATGCATTGTCAGTTTGTTGATCAGTGTACACGGTTGTGTGTAACTGAACATATTCCCTGGTACGATGAATTGCACTGAGAGGTGTCACCTGTTCTTCTATGACAGGGAATGTTTCTTTATACTCTTCTTCTGCCGCATTCATGAGAACTTCAGCTTCTGCTACTGCTTTCATGACAACTTCAGCTTCTGCTACTGCTTTCATGACAACTTCAGCTTCTGCTACTGCTTTCATGACAACTTCAGCTTCTGCTACTGCTGCTGAAGCTGCTTTCTCGTGTTGAAGAATATGTAGAGATGCTTTTACCTCTGCTTTTCTTCTAGTAGTTTCAGCTTCATTCTTATGCTGTTCTTCCTCTATGTAGCCCTGTTCTCTTATCATTTCAGCTTCGCGTATTGCATAGGCAGCCATTGCACATGCTTTTTCTGCTTTTGCATGTGCCTTGATGGCAGCAGCACTCGCCGTCGACAGGTTGGAGCAGATTGAGTGTCTTGAACTAGTGTGTTTGGACCTGGCAGTTTTAGCACTAGCTGATGTCAGATCTGATTTACTAGAGACTGTGGAACTTGTGCACCGTGACCTGGTCTTTGGTGTGCTGAGTGTGCTTTGCTCTGCATCTGAAAGCTGAGGAATGGCTGGAGTAGCATGCTGTTCTGTGTGCTGCATGGTGAGACAGATTACTACTTTGCAGGATGCTTGAGGAAGTTAGAGATAGATGTGTAGAAAGAATCCACTTTTCTTTTGATTAGGTCTGCTGTGTATAAAGTCTTTTTACTGTTCTGCCCTCACAGTGTGTCTGAGGCACAAAGCTTGGCAGACAGCTAACATAATAAAAATCTGGAAGCAGGATTGAAGAAAAGTCTTTACTGAACTTTATTTGTATCTTTACTTTTCAGATCTTTAAACTTTGTAAAACTGTGGAAAATACGGAATTATGGCAATATATTAGTCTAGGAATACAATCTACACAAATAAGTGACAGGCATGCTACCTAGATGTAAATTACTGGCTAACAGAAGTTTAACTTAATGTGAAGACAATCAAACACTACTAAACTAATCTAACAGTGCTTTGAGTTGCTAAAAATATATACATAACAAAAACATGAAGGTTCTACTTACAGACTTATAAGCAGAAGGCCTGTGTAACAGAACTGTGGAGCTTGCTTTCTGCTTGACTCACTGGTAGCTATGCTGGTTGAATCTGGCTCTACCAGGAAGTAACTGTACTGCATGGCATCAGTAATGGCCGCTCAATTAAAGAAACAGTACTCTAATAAACTAAATGCTTAGAAATTTGTGAGTGACAGAACATATATATATATATTTATATATATATATATATATATATATACTTATTATATTATTTGTGTTGTTAACATCTGATCATTGTGACGTGATATTTTTTTATTTGTTTACTTATTTTCTTTGCGCTGTTGTCATTGGACACCCTATTTACCCACTGCAGACACAGACCCACCCCCCCCCCACACACACACACAACAGACCTTATATATAAATACATACACCAGGGCTGGATATATTTATATTAGATGTAGGAGACAGGAAGAAAACATTGACGCCAACTAGATGTTTTTAGATGCCAAAGACGGCTTTTAGATTGGTGTAAAATAAACTGGAAATTTAGGAGCCAGGAGTAAAATTCTAGGAGCCAGTGGCTACCAGGCTCCTGACTTTGTCAAACCCTGTTTTACACTGCATGAAAATGCCTGGTAATAATATAGAAGATCCAATGAATACTAATTAAAAGGTCTGGTACAGAAAAATTGCCATGAAAAAAAATTGCTGAAAAATACCTAAAAAATAAATAAAGACACTTTTTGCTGCAAATAGAGAATAGAGGTTGATGAAATATTTAATAAAAATGGGACTATTTTTTACATTGAAACCTATGGGATTCAAACCTGTTGGATGAAACCACTGAAAATCAGGGCATTTCACTGACATTTCTCTGCTGTTAGTGTTCCCTGAATAGATTAACCATTGCTTTTCTATGGGGATTTCACAGCCACCGAACAGGCACCATATTTGACTGGCAATTCGCCAATATTTGCCAAATTGCCGGCTTCCTGAATAGCCGAATGGCCACAAATTTGCACCATACAGGGAAATTCACCACTCTTCACCATTTTCGTGGCCAATTCGGTGCTGTTTGAATAACCCTTTAAGGAGAATTAAATGAATGGATAACCCTCTGGAAGGGGCCTCTGAATATATTGGACTGTACCCCTGTTAACTGCTTTTTAAGATTATACCTGTGTGCTAAGAATGCAAAATAATTACATTTAATTTCCTGAATGACACCGTAAACCATCTAATATAAAGTCCTTCCCCTTTGAAATAATGAGCTATTCACAGAGATTGCATCCAATTTAACTGCAAATGAATTAAAGATTTTCAGCTAAGTAGCATTCAGAAATGATTAGCCTATAAGTAGACATTAATCCACTTTGCTGGAGTTAAATGTAGCCTTACAGGCTATGGCAGCAGATTCTTAAGAGACTTTACGTATTGATGTTAATGGTTTCCTTTAACCCCTTCACTACCAATCAATTCTTGTTTCACTAATTGAAAAATATATCATAACATTTGTTTGCAGCATGGAATGTGTAAATAACACTTAAATGCAGATTAAAATGGCAAGTTTGCACAAAGATTGATATTCTGAGATCATTAAAAGATTAAACTAATATAAATTTGCTCATTTTTAATCTTTGCTGTATTCAATTATCCTTTACAGAAATAATGCTAAAATGAAAGGTTCTTAACGCTAGATGGTGTCCTTTATCTTACACAGTGCCACATGAGGTCTGCATTCACAGCATACATGCAGAAATGGCCTGTCAGGAATGGCACCAGGGTGGCACCGCAGATACAGGGTGTAAGCAGTGGTGTATTTTGGCCTAGGCCAACAAGGCCTAGGCCTAGGGCGGCACTTTCCAGGGGGCGGCGGCCAGCACTGGTGGCCCCACCCCTAAAAAAAAAATATATATATATATATATATATATATATTTTTATTATTTTTTTTTTTAATTTTTTTTTTTTTACTTTTGCAAAGTATTTTGCCAGGAAGGATACATTGAGATTTCACAAATTTTCAAGTATGTCCTGGGTAGGCAAGGCCTAGGCTTTCACTTTCCAGGGGGCAGCAAAAAAACTCTCCACTAAATGGGTAACTCACAGAGCACCGAAATGACGCCAACATTTTGGTGTTCTGTAGTTCCCTGCACTTCGGGGAATAAAATTTCCCCACCCAGCAGTGAATTCACCATTCACCGCAGGGTCCCCAAAGTGCATGGAGTCGGCCGCTGAATGCTGCCACCGCAAAACCGTGGCCTGCTGTTTTCAAAAGAACTACTGAACGAAAATGTCTGGAATTTACATATAAGATCCTATGATTGATAATAAAAAGTTCTGTTACAGAAAAAAGAAAAACCGCTATTAAAAAAAAGGGGGGGAAATTTTGCTGAAAAATTACTAAAAGGTACTAAATAAAAAATCAATAAAGACTTTTTACTGCAGATTAAAATAATAAATGGTTTATTAGATATTGCATAAAAACGGGAATATTTTTAACATTGAAACCTACGGGGGTTCGCCTGAATAAACTTGCTGATTGAAACCACCGAACATCAGTGCATTTCACTGCCATTTCTCTGCTGTTTGGTGTTCTCTGAATAGAATAACCATTACTTCTCTATGGGGATTTGCAATGCCTTCAAACAGCCCTGTACTTGCTGGCAGTTCGCCAAACTTGTGTGTGAGCATATCACAGAGCAGTGGTGTACTTAGGGGAGTGGCAGAGGGCGGGCCGCCCCAGGTACCAGTGATTATTTGGGTGTCATTAGGGGGTACTAGGAGGTGCCACCGTCACTGTGAGTAAAATCAAATGGAATAAAAATCCCCCTCTCCTCCCTCCATAGCTCCTCCCCTGCCCCGCAGCAGCTCTAGGAGAGGGGAGGGGGATGTGATTTGTGTGCAGAGAGAGAAGATGACAGTAAATGGCAGGTAAAGGGGGGGTTTATCAGCAGAATATGAAGCCCTGTCTGCTTACTGCTGTTTAAAGTGGACCTTTCCTTAACCAGCACTGCAGTGATAGAAATTTGTCATTGAGCCGCCTGGCTCCTGGTGAGGCTGCGTGCGTGCAGGTCACGCGGTCCAGCCAGTCAGGTGGTACTGAGTCTCAGTACCACCTGACTGGCTGAACCACGTGACACGCACGCAGCTGCCCGCCCTTTCGTTAACACGGACTCTCACTCTATTCTGGACTGAACCCCCACCGGGAAGGGAATCAAAGCCACAGTGCACCCTCTGGCAGTGACACCCCACTGCTGACAAGATGACTCCATGCACAGGCACAGCCGCGATCCTAACGTGGCCTGGAAGGACCTCCTGCTGAGTCCGTACACAGTCCCTGCTGACTCTGCACTCAGCCCTACCGTGGACGGAGGCCGGTAAATATAGAATAAATAATTGCTGTGTGCTCATATTTACTCGGTTTGCTGGGAGTCTTATTGCTGTGGATTCTGATACGCTGACACACACACCGCACATTGCATTGCTGGGAGTTTTATTGCTGTGGATTCTGTGATACACACTGCATATTACTGTGAGTTTTATTGCCCTGGAGCTCTGGGATATGCTCATACACACTGCACATTACTGTGAGTTTTATTGCTGTGCAGTTCTGATATGCTCATACACAGTGCCCATTTCTGTGGGTTTTATTGCTGTGCAGCTCTGTGATACACTCATATGCAGTGCACGTTTCTGTGGATTTTATTGTTCAACCAATTAGAGCGGCTGTGATCCAGTATACTTGACATGCGTGGCTGTTCTTTGTAAAAATGCTTGAATTTAAACATTTCATAATTCTATTTATCTCAATAGATACATTTGAAATGGTATACAAAATATACAAGTAGGCACTTGGTATCCACTTTAAATATAAAGAGAGGAAAAGGCGGAGCTCTAAGAGGAAAGGGTGGAGCTTAAAGAGGAAGGGTGGGGATTAACCAAGATGAGGTGTGCCCTTGACAGGAAGGGGTGCCTCAAATTTAAATTAGGGGGTGCACGAGTTTAGTCAGGCCTAGGGCAGCACAAAACCTAAATACACCACTGGGTGTAAGAGCCCAATATGCAGGTATACACACAAATGGAGTGGAGGAGGGTAAACAGATACTGGGGTGATCCAGGCAAAGGTACAAATGGAGTATCCAGCAAGAATGGTCAGACGGTCTGAGGTTCAGGGGCTGGCGGCAAGGAGGCAGAGTCTGTGGGCAAGCAGGGTCTGGCACACGATATAATACAGAGAGCATATAACAGGTCTTCACACTTAGCTGGACAAGACTCTAATGCTGAGCCAAAGCTGAGAGGGGTGTGTGGATCTTTTATTACCAGGCAGAGGTGTGAGTGTGAGAGCTGTGCTTAACTGTTAACCCCTGTCAGTGCTGGACAGGACTGAGGGCATCACTTTACATGCACTGTCAGAATACACTATGCAGGCACGATACAGTCAGCGAGGGGGATCCTGACATTGCTTTTGTGTCAGGTACAGAATGCATGATAAAGGTAGTGTGGGGGGGGGGGCGTCAGGCAAGGTGGGCCCTTTTTACTGGATGTTCAGCCCTTGAGGCAGGTTTGCTGCTGCCTGCAAAGAAACAGACCACAGCACAGATACTAGACAAGGGAACAACGGGAAGGGCAGAAGAGCAAGGAGAAAACAACAGAACACTAAAGGGAACCCTAACTCTGGATACGGTCCTTTGGGAAGGTCGTCTATCTAGGAAAGGGAACCTTACAAGTATACACTGAAAAAGAGAACAGGAAGGGCGAGGGTTAAACAGGATACTGGCAACAACAATATACTCATACCCAGCAGCAGACACAGGGAAACTCTGATCTGGGATAAGGTCCTTGCAAAAGTCTTCTACCCTATGAATATAATGCTGCTGGTTGATACAATGAACAGGATGCAGGACACAGAAAGAACAACAGGGATTACAAAGCGAGTAGTTAGAATACAAAGCCAAGATCATACACCAGAGCAGGAAGTCATGCCAGGAATCAGGAACCAGAGAGAAAAGTCAGACAAGCAGAGTTTGGTACACAGAATAGCAATGAATAGCATACAGGGATAAATAGAAGAATTGTCAGAACCAGGCCAAGATCATACACAGGAAAAAAGGACATAGATCACAGGAAGCGTTAACCCTCTCTGGAGCAAGACCCTCAGGAGCAGAGACCCTCAGGAGCAGAGACCCTCAGGAGCAATCTAGAGCTTGCATATTTATAGAGGACATGGCAGACCATGTGACCTCAGGCCAGACCAGCTACAATAAAATATAGGGACGGAGAGGAAGAAATGGATTAGTGCAGACAATGGAAGAGCTGGCCTGGATCGCTCTCACCTCCAGGGGGCATGGCATGTGTGTAACGTGACAGGTAGATAATAGAAATGGTTAGATAGTCTGCTTATGGGGATTTGTAGTGATCATAGCAATATAGCTTCCAAAAAATACCAATACAATAAAAAAACATTATATATATATTCCTGCATATGGAAAGTAAAGTAACACCTTGCATCCAGTGGCGTAGCGTGGGTTGTCAGCGCCCGGGGCCAGCCAAGAATTGTGCGCCCCCCCCCAACCTGTGGACACGTTATCGATATTGCCCCAGCTCTCACATGAATATTGCCCCAGCTTACACATGGATTTGCCCCAGCTCACACATGGATTTGCCCCAGCTCACACATGGATATTGCCCCAGCTCACACATGGATTTGCCCCAGCTCACACATGGATTTTCCCCAGCTCACACATGGATTTGCCCCAGTTCATGGATTTGCCCCAGCTCATGGATACTGCCCCAGCACATGGATTTGCCCCAGCACATGGATTTGCCCCAGCACATGGATTTGCCCCAGTTCATGGATTTGCCCCAGCTCATGGATACTGCCCCAGCACATGGATTTGCCCCAGCACATGGATTTGCCCCAGCACATGGATTTGCCCCAGTTCATGGATTTGCCCCAGCTCATGGATACTGCCCCAGCTCATGGATACTGCCCCAGCACATGGATTTGCCCCAGCACATGGATTTGGTACAGCTCATGGATTTGCCCCAGGACATGGATTTGCCCCAGCACATGGATTTGCCCCAGCTCATGGATTTGCCCTAGCACATGGATTTGCCCCAGCACATGGATTTGCCCCAGCTCATGGATTTGCCCCAGCACATAGATTTGCTACAGCTCATGGATTAGTCCCAGCTCATGGATTTGCCCCAGCTCTCACCTGGATATTGCCCCAGCTCCGGATCCAGCAGCGGTTGAGGGTACCCAGATGCCGGGCAGTGGGAGTGCCTGCCGGCTGCCCGGTCCTGAACAGCGTGCGAATCCGTCCTGTTGAAGGGGAGGCAGCTGCGTGCGTGCGCAGGTCACGCGGTCCGGCCAGTCAGGTGGTACAGAGACTCAGTACCACCTGATTAGACGGACCACGTGACCTGCGCCTACACGCAGCCGCCTCCCCTTCAACAGGATGGACTCACTGTTCAGGACCGGGCAGCCGGCAGGCACTCCCGCTGCCCGGCATCTGAGTCCCCTCAACCCGCGGGCCCTTGGGCGGCGCCCGAGGGCCCGGCGGGTCAGTCCGGGCCACAAGTTTTAGGGGCGCAAATTTCTTTTGAAATTATGCGCCCCTAAGAAAACTTTGCCCGGGGCCACGGCCCCCCCTGCCCCCCCCACGCTACGCCACTGCTTGCATCTGTACTGTACGTGGATTTTTAGCAATTATAACCACTTGAATCTTATCACTGTACAGTAGACAGTGACCCCAGAGCTCTTGCTGTATTCTGCCCTCGCCCTGGCTGTTTGATTTGGCCTTTCGAATGACACCAAAGATGACCCTCTAGCTGCCACAGTTCAGGAGATATGGGGGTTCAAAAGAACCCCCTATCTCCACCATGGGATTTCCTTAGGAAATCCCCGGGTAGCTAGGGGTTCCCCGGCTAACTGACATCATTGTGCCATGCACTAGGATGTCAAGTAACGAGGGGGGACCCGGAGGTGGAGCTGCCATCCAAGATGGCGCCCCCCCACCGGAACTAGGCCGCGATCTGGCACTGAATGGTGCCGGATCGCGTACTGGCACCTCAGGGGTTAAAGGCAGCCACCGCTTGGAAGGGCAGGTTGTGCCCTTCAAAGCGGTGCCTGCCTTTTTTCGGTACCCCTTACCAATGGGGAGGGAGAGAGGTCCAAAGGACCACCCCTACCCTTCAGGCACCTTCCCTGCACTGGCGGGGGGGTGCCTGGAATAGACGTCATCGCGCCCAGCGTGACGACTCTATTTGTGCAGCCGGGGTCCAAGATGTCAGCCCGCACGGTGGGCGCATCAATCGGCTGGAATCCTGCTCAGCGTGTTCTTCGCAGCCAAGTGCTCACGCTGCTGCATGCGCTGAGTGCAATCAGGTGAATCCTATAGGTTTCAATGTTAAAAATATTCCTGTTTCATGCAACATCTATTAAACCATTTATTATTTTAACTTGGAAAAAAAAGTCTATTTTGTTTGGGATTTTTTAGGCATTTCAGGATTTTTCTAGCAAAACAAATTTTCCCAATTTTTTATTTTTTTTAAATAGCGGTTGTTTTTTTTTTTGTAACAGGCCTTTTTATTCATAGGACCTTATATGTTAATTCCGTTAAATTGGTCATTTTCGTCCAATAGTTTTTTTGGAAACCGCGTTTCAAATTTGAAACTTTCAATCGTTTTGCTTTGGGGTTTTTAACCCCGTTCGTCGGCTTGTTGGCTTTTTACAGTGGCTGGTCGGCGGATCCTCTGCTTTTTTCGGTCGCGTTCAGGTTTTTTTTCAGCCGTTTTGTAGCGGATGGTCGGCTTTTTTCGGATTTGTGCAGTGTTTTTTTCAGCGGTTTTGTATGTAATATTGCAGATATGTGTTTTGGTAGTGAAAGGGTTTAGCCCTTTGGTATGTCACAAATTATATCACACTATAGAAATGCAGTGTTTTCCCAAGAAATATTGATATTTTCACGCTTAATACAATAATTTAGTTTACTAAATTCAAACTAACAATCCACTTACAATAAAAGTTGTTATAAAATACAGGGTTATTCAAAGAGATCCGAATGGCTGCCGAAAGGTAACCGAACGCTTAAAATCAGTGTTCGGTTACCTTTCTTGGCCACAGTGGCGTAGCGTGGGGGGGGGGAGGGGGGGCCGTGGCCCCAGGCACAGTTTTCTTAGGGGCGCATAATTTCAAAAGAAATTTGCGCCCCTAAAACTTGTGGCCCGGACTGACCCGCCGGGCAGGTCACGTGGTCCGTCTAATCAGGTGGTACTGAGTCTCTGTACCACCTGACTGGCTGGACCGCGTGACCTGCGCACGCACGCACGCACGCACGCACGCACGCAGCCGCCTCCCCTTCAACAGGACGGACTCGCACGCTGTTCAGGACCGGGCAGCCGGCAGACACTCCCGCTGCCTGGCATCTGGGCCCCTCAACCGCTGCTGGATCCGGAGCTGGGGCAATATCCAGGTGAGAGCTGGGACAAATCCATGAGCTGGGGCAAATCCATGTGCTGGGGCAAATCCATGAGCTGGGACAAATCCATGTGCTGGGACAAATCCATGTGCTGGGGCAAATCCATGAGCTGGGACAAATCCATGTGCTGGGACAAATCCATGTGCTGGGGCAAATTCATGAGCTGGGACAAATCCATGTGCTGGGGCAAATCCATGTGCTGGGGCAAATCCATGTGTGAGCTGGGGCATTTCCATGAGCTGGGGCAAATTCATGAGCTGGGGCAAATTCATGAGCTGGGACAAATCCATGTGCTGGGGCAAATCCATGTACTGGGGCAAATCCATGTGCTGGGGCAAATCCATGTGTGAGCTGGGGCATTTCCATGAGCTGGGGCAAATCCATGAGCTGGGGCATTTCCATGAGCTGGGGCAAATCCATGTGTGAGCTGGGGCATTTCCATGAGCTGGGGCAAATCCATGAGTTGGGGCAAATCCATGAGCTGGGGCAAATCCATGTGTGAGCTGGGGCAAATCCATGAGCTGGGGCAAATCCATGTGTGATCTGGGGCATTTCCATGAGCTGGGGCATATCCATGTGTGAGCTGGGGCAAATCCATGTGTGTGAGCTGGGGCAAATCCATGTGTGAGCTGGGGCATTTCCATGAGCTGGGGCATATCCATGTGTGAGCTGGGGCATTTCCATGAGCTGGGGCAAATCCATGTGTGAGCTGGGGCAAATCCATGTGTGAGCTGGGGCAAATCCATGTGTGAGCTGGGGCAAATCCATGTGTGAGCTGGGGCAAATCCATGTGCTGGGGCAAATCCATGTGTGAGCTGGGGCATTTCCATGAGCTGGGGCATTTCCATGAGCTGGTGCATTTCCATGAGCTGGGGCAAATCCATGAGCTGGGGCAAATCCATGTGCTGGGGCAAATCCATGTGTGAGCTGGGGCATTTCCATGAGCTGGGGCATATCCATGTGCTGGGGCAAATCCATGTGCTGGGGCAAATCCATGTGCTGGGGCAAATCCATGTGCTGGGGCAGTATCCATGAGCTGGGGCAGTATCCATAAGCTGGGACAAATCCATGAACTGGGGCAAATCCATGTGTGAGCTGGGGCAAATCCATGTGTGAGCTGGGGCAATATCCATGTGTGAGCTGGGGCAATATTCATGTGAGAGCTGGGGCAATATCGATAACGTCTCCACAGGTTGGGGGGGGCGCACAATTCTTGGCTGGCCCCGGGCGCTGACAACCCACGCTACGCCACTGCTTGGCCATTCAGCTATTCAGAGAGCAGGCAATTCACCAAATGTTGGCGAATTGCCTGCACATACGGTGCCTGTTCGGTGCCTGTTCGAGGGCAGTGAAATCCCCAAAACTTTGTCTATTCAGAGAACAAAAACCAGCAGTGAAAAGTTGCCAAATTGCCCTGCCATTCGGTTGCTTCATGCGGCAGATCTAATCTGGCGAATCCCATGGGAATATTTTTAACATTGAAGCCTATTTTAATTCAATATCTAATAAACCGTTGATTATAATATTCTGCAGTAAAAAGTCTCTTTATTCATAGCTTTTTTTGTAATATTTTAACCATTCTTTGGGATTTTTTTGCCAAAAATATTTTTCCTATTTTTTTTTTTTTTTAAAGTTTGTTCTTTTTTCTGTAACAGCCCTTTTAATTATCATTACTTGGACCTAATATGTAAATTTCAGACATTTTCGTTCAGTAGTTTCTTTACAAACAGCGTTTCACTTTTCAAACATTCAAGCGAACTGTTTTATTTATTTTTCGCTCCATTCGTCTGCGGTGTCAGGTTTTTCCGTCGGCTGCGCTGCGTGTGATCGGTTCCTGCTCGGGTTTTTACAGCGTTTTCGGCAGGGTTAATCCAGATGTTTTTGTGGGTTTTGCAGTGAGTTTTCGGCAGGTTTGCACTGACTTTTCCCTGCATTATGGCGGCCCTGTGGTGCTTGCTGAATACACTGCAGGGTCGCCGAAATGGGATTGCCAAATCATGCCGAATTAAAGAGAACGAAAAGTCACCGAACGTGCAGTGACTTTTCGATTCTCTTTGAATAACCCTGATAGTGTATACAATCCACTAAACAGCAGCACATTTAGAATAGAATTGTAATGTGAGTATGGGTCAAACCTATTTATCACATTCATTACCCCTTAAAGCAGGCATGGTCCCATAGCAGATGTAAAAAAATACATATATTAATTGAAACCATAAAGGTGACTATTACTTTTATAGTACAGCAGCTGTAAGATTAATATGATTTTTAACATGTACATATGCATGAGACACTGCCGGTAGATTGCATTTCAAGAAAAATCCACCAACGCTATAGATTACTAATTCCAGAACCTTGGCATAAAATTCTATCCCGCCGGCTTATCTAAATCATTTGTCATCTTTGTCATGCCAAGTGATGCATTTTTCTTTGCTTGTTAAACGCAATACTTTTTCCTGTTTGTTAACTCTCAGTTCTTTTAAACATGAAATCAAAACACGGATTCGTCATTTGCACACATTCCATGTAATTCCATGAAATATCCCTTGGGATGTCTTCTTATCAGAAAGGTATCACTAAGAGACAAAACATACATTGACATTTTTGATAGAACCAGCTGCTTACAATTCTGCAATACTGTAAAGCAGAGATACATCACTGCTCTCAGAGGACTATCACGGCATTCGCCCGACTAATTAATATGTACATTTTATTTAATACGGCATAGAACAGGGAGTAGTTTTATGTATTCGCACTATTGGTTAATTGTAGTTTATGGACAAAGGATTCAGGCTGCTGTTTTGTAATGCATGTCACCTTAATTATGGCAGCTGACACTATTCATTGTTTCATTTCAGTCCCAGGTGCTCAGGAGATTTATTAGAAAATGTTGTGTTTTAGGATAGCCATATACAATGTCTACAAATAAAGTAGAATGACAATACAGGCATGTGAACAGGGCCAGATTTGCATCTCAGGAGCCTGTAGGCAATGAAATGTGGAACGCCCCTACCCTCCCCCACCCACAAAAAAAAATTACGAAACAAGCCAAAATGACTTTTTAAATTTTTGTTCTGGAGCAAACTAAAAATTAAAACAAAACTTAAAACCATTTTTTTCTTCAAAAGAATCTGCATAATCTCTTGCATTTTTTTTATTTTGACTGTCAAATCTTTTTTTCAAAATATCTACCCTTTAAAGGGTACTGTAGATATTTTGAAAAAAAGATTTCTACCCTTTAAAGAGTTTTGGTTTGTCTTGAATATTGTAAATCCAGAATCGGATCACATGCAGGGCCGGCTTTATAACTAGGCAGAGTAGGCCTACAGGCGCCTGACATAACGCGGCACCTTGCTCTGTAAAAAAAAATATATATATATTTTTTTTCAATTATTTAGACGTTTAAAGATTTATGTGAAAATAAAATATCAAATAATATAATATGTTTCTCTTTTTTTATTTCTAACGCAGCGCTATTATTCAGTTTACGATTCTAAAGTTTACAGTGATGCTGCGCTAACTCACCTTCTCATTTCCCACACTGCCAGCAAGTGTGGAGCTGATGATGTAACGCATAGTTTCATGGACAACCTAGACTGTGACACTGCAGTGAAGAGAGACAGGGGGACTTTGGAACCTGCATCTCTGAATTGTACACTGCACAAGGTTAAGTGAGATGTCATTGGAAATTTGTAAATACTGTATATTCGCCTGCGAATGCATTCCGCCATGTGTTGGCCAAATTGTCCACTCATTTAGATATTTTTTTTCTGCTGAGTTTTACAATTTGTTATTGTGTTACTAAGTGAGACAGAGGTCATTTGCATATCCTACCCAGAATTCCTTGCTGCATATGGGAAATGTGGCACAAGAGCTCTGGGATGCAATTCTTTGAATTGCTATGATGTGCAGGTGGCTTCTGCAATATTAAACACACTTATTATAGTGTGGAGGCTTTTTGTCTCACTTTTAGTCCTTCACCACAACCATTGTAGACACTTATTTCTATTACAGAGCGCTTAGGACTTTTTTTTTCAGTAATGCCCGTGGTTGGCATATTGATAGCTACACCTCTATCTTTGTTCTTGGAATGTAAGCTAGAATGATAATGTATGATGATGTCAAATTCCTGATACTTTCCCAGTGATCCCCTTATAAGGGGTTGGTTAATCCTTTCTGTACATCATCACACTCTGTGCTCAGGTTACTTCGCTGAAAACTAGCAAAGCCTGTAAATATACCATTTGTATTCTGCATTATTTAATACAGAGCAGCGTATCAGATCTCTTATCAATCTACAACCTCATGAATCTCCTTTATTTGCTGCTGTGTTTGGATACTAACTTTTTGAATATTCACTCCCATGCAAAACTTGTGTCTTTCTTCCTTTACATATGTTGCTGACATTGTTTAACACAGCCATAAAGGGCCATTCTGGCTTTCTAAAGTAAGTCTTAATTCATATAAACAGGTAAATGATGCATTTTAGAACTTTATTTACTTATTTCTCCTTAGGAGTAAATCATATTCCATCCATCCAACGTTACCTTATACTCCTGGTTCATAGCAGGGGGAGGAAATTTATGCCACCTCATTCAGTATTGAGAATGAGAGTGGATGGGGATGGAAAGGATGTCCTTATGTGCAATCACACAGCTATTTATAGTTGCAGTGATAATATATAAAAAGGTTCTTTAGGTATATCTATTGTTATATGACTTCAAGAGATGATGCTTACGATTTAATCACATACAAGGGTTTGCCCTGTGTAAGGCTAGGGTCAGACTGAGGCAGTGCGAACGCGCGTTCTGGCGCACTTAATCACGGCCGTAGTAGCAGCAAATGCCGGGCAATGACGGCCAATATACGAAGTACGGTCGCACAAAAGTCCGGCTGCGCAACGCAAGTGGAAAATGAACGCATTTTTTCGAGAACGTTAAACCACTAGTACTGACGTACAGAGTGCGCTGCGTCCGCTAGAGGCGTGTGTGCGTGAATTGGAGACATCAGACGCTGCTAATGTCCAGCCAACATAACGTCCAGATGCACAAAGTGTTTTATTGATGATCCGTACAAAATCACGGATGAAACTGCGCATCGTATGACCGCTCTCGCGTATTCCGTGAAAAAATACGTCCATTCTTCGAACGCACATTTTCACGGACAACGTGAAAAATGCGTTAGTCTGACCCTAGCCTAAGAGATCGACCACTCACTGTGAGCTGTCATGCGACACAGTCTATAAACCTACTATAAGGGATGTGTGAAACAATGTAGTGTCACATTTATGCCCTACCCCCTGGTGGTGGGAGCAGGGATTCCTCAGTTTGGTGGATTTCAGGCTCAGGCACTGCAGACCATCTCATATGAGCTGATAGTCTGCGGTCACATGACCTGCTCAGCCCTATATATAGGGCCAGCAGTACACTTGATCCTTGGATCAGGATAGACCTATACCCATTGAGAGCCTGCTCCTTTGATTATTTGTTCTGTTATTCTGTGTATGACTCTTTGGGTTTGGTTCCTGGTTTATGCTCTAGTCTGTTCCCTGAAGTTATTTCTGTATATTCGTGTATGACCTGGCTTGGCTTCTTGGATTATTCTCATATCCGCATCCTGAATCAGTGTTCCCTGCAATCTGGATTCCTGTAATTTCCTGTGTCTGATTTGTCTCAGTTTGTACATTGGTCTGTTCCCTGGCATCTGTAACCCTGCAACTACTCGTGTATGTCTGTTCCCTGGAATCTGTATTAGTATATACCCGTGTTTGTCTTGTTATATACATCCAACAACTAGTATAGGTAGTTATAGAGGCCATCATATAAGGACCTCAGTCAGGGCTTAGGATTCTTTCTAGTTTTCTGTACACCTGCACTGTACGTTTCGTGTGCTTGCAGACTAATGTCATTTTGTGTTTATCCTCATCCCTGTTATCTGCTTTAGTTGAGAAATCATACCCACTACAGGGCTCCCCCTTGTGTCTGTCTTCTGCACTATCTCTCTTGTTTCTGAGTTCTGTAAGTGTGTGCTGGATTCTGCTAAATGCAGCAAACCACTAACCTGCCTCAAGGGCTTAAAACTATGAAGCCTAAAGGGCACCCCTCACCCTCTATAGAGGGTGATCGTGACATGTAGCTCTTCTCAATTCATAGAAAAGAAAGCCCCAAACACGAGGCCGGTGTGGAGTCAGTTTAAAAAATAAAAATAAATAAATACTACAAATATTAGCACTTGCTGCAACAGAGAAGCCAAAACCAGCCACAAGTAGAAGACAAGTATAAAAATCTAGCCCAAACAGCAAGTGCAGTAATCAGCTAATAGCTCTGTAATGACCGTATATAAATGAATAGATAATGCAAAAAAGTCCCTAGAGCTAAACGTATATAGTTATCCAAGCAGGTGAAAAAAGTTTACACCAATGATTGTTTCAATAGCTCAACCAGGATACAAATAAACAAATAATGTTGGTGTTTTGCTCTCACTTTATATTCAAATTTAATTTGGAGAAAAAAAAGGATAAAAATTATGCCTAGGGGTTGACGTCATATGGCATAAGCTCTGGCTGAGTATGGGGTTTGAAAGAATCCGTTTAATTTAAATTGAGCAGAAAACGTGTTCCTGTTTGGCTGAGCCTTGTCCTTGTCTGGCAGAGTCCCAGCAGTTACTGTGAAGGCTGGGATTTAACAATGAACTCTTGAGAGGTGATTATAATGTGTATTTAAACGTGTAGATGGCGTGCCATATTTTTTTAAACCTTATAATAAAACTTTAAAAATGCAGCTGATGTATGAAAAGTCCACATGAAGTAAATCTATCATGCAGGGATTGACTCGATCCTGCCTTATCTGATGACATTGTTCTCATTAAATTTTCCATCACGTCATCTTTTTGACTTTAGAAGTGTTCCGTGCAGTTTTATGTTGTGGCAAATAAATGTTTGACACAGATGTACGCTGCAGAAGCAGGCGCTGGCACTGGGGCTTATCAGGTAACCAAAGCTCCCACATTTAGGTGGGGAGGGAGACATCTGCGGACTGTTCTTTTGAATAGAGTAGCACTTAACCCCATTCACTACCAAGATCAAGCTACCTCGGGCTTCAAAGGCACTATCTGGTGCCCTGATAGAGATATGTTGATCTGCAGCCCAAAAGCAAATGAAATTAGTTTGCTGCAAATTAATTTCATTTGCTTTTGGGCTGCAGAAAGTGCCCCCAAACTTCTAGCCTGTGGGCATAATGCACAAAGAGCTAAACCTGTAAAATCAGCTGCTGAATGCTGTGAAATATCAGGCTTTCAGCAGCCGATGCAGGGAAAAAAATAGACCTGCAGCTCAATCCTCTGTAACTCACTTTGACTGTAGATGGTGCCATCTACTGGCCAAATAGGTTATTTGCAGTAATAGCTTTTTATTACTACAGAATTAATTAAAATGATTTTACAAAAAAACACTGGTTTCTGACAATGGTTGTTTTAAAAATCACTTGGTAGTGAAGGGGTTAAAAGTAGGAAATAATGGATGGGAATCAGAAAAATGCAGGTTTTAACATTCTGAACTGATTATGCTACAGCTAACAATAAAAACTCACAAGAACTCTAGAATGTCCCATTAATTGTTCATTCATTATGTTTGTACGAGTGCATTCCCTTTTTTTTTTTTTTGAAATTCAAAATTTTTGTTTTATTGTAAGGAAATCAAAAACAATGGGATACAGAAAAAAAAGGGATTAAGGGAACATTTCAGCAAACAAACACAAGCCACCACTTCAGAAGTACAGTGCAATATACAAAAAAAAGGAAAAGGAGAACTCTCCCCACCCCCGGTACTGCGTATGGGCAAATTAAGTGCATTCCCTTTATTTTCAGCCAAGCCCTATATATAATGCACGGTACTATGGACACATGCACATACCACCAAGATGTTTCCATGTGTGTGCCAATCAAATTTCACATTGATCATTGAATAGGAGTTACTGGTTTCCTCTATATTTATTTATTTATTTATTTAATTTATTTATTTATAAAGGATTTTACCAGGAAGGATACATTGAGATTTCTCTTGTTTTCAAGTATGTCCTGGGTTCAAGAACATTGAGTGGTTACAGAAATACAAAATAGTGAAATGCAAGATATTAACACAAAACCAAATATACAGATTAACAGAAAAATAAATATGTAGGAAATAAAGTCATTATGTTACATGTTTACAGGTGCATTCCATATTGAGGTATGTTAATAGGGAGCTCTTAAGGGACTTTAGACTGGGGGAAGATTTGAAGGTGTCTGGGTGTCTGGGAGGTTATTCCATATTTGCGGTGCTCTGTAGGAAAATGAGGATCGAGCCACTTTCTTTTTGTATTGCAGTATTGCAAGTAAGGTGCTGGTCCTGGATCTGAGGTTATAGGATGAGGGAACTGCCGGGGGAAGCAGCATATTCAGGTAGGGTGGTAGCTTCCCAGAAAAGCTCTTAAACACCAGGTTGGAAAGGTGAAGGGTGCGTCTAGATTCCATTGATGGCCAGTTTAGTTCTTTAAACATGTCACAATGGTGTGTCATGTAGTTACATTGTAGCACAAAGCGACAGAATGAGTTATACAATGTAGTAAGTTTCTGGAGGTGTGTTTGAGGGGCAGCTGCATACACTACATCTCCGTATTAAATGGCTGGCATAAGCATTTGTTGTACAATCTACTTTCTTACCGCGGGGCTCAGACAGGATTTGTTTCTGTACAGGGCACCTAGTTTGGGGTAAAGTTTAGATGAGTTTTTCGATGTGGGGGCCAAAAGATAGATTTGGGTCTAACCACATACCTAGGTATTTGAGAGAAGTGACTGTGGTCAGCGTGCCATTTGATCTTGTCCCCACACATAGATGGTGTGTTTGCAATTTGTGTAGTTTAGGTGCTGTTCCAAAGAGCATTGTAACAGTTTTGTCAGTATTTAGAAAAAGTTTGTTATTTGCGATCCACTTTTCTACCCCTGTGAAATGTTCTTGCAGCACTGCCTCCAGCTGTGGGAGATTTGGTTGGCTGGTATAGATTACAGTGTCGTCTGCGTACATGTGTACAGTTGAGGCTTTGCAGACATTGGGCAGATCGTTTATGAATATTTTGAATAGCAGGGGGCTAGTATCAAGCCTTGGGGTACACCACACGTGACTGGGAGGGGGAGGGAAGTGCTGTCAGAAATGGACACAAATTGAGACCTATCAGACACATAGGATTGGAACCAGGTTAGCGTGCTATCACCAATACCAGAGTTTTTAAGTTTTTGTAATAGGATGCCATGGTCTACTGTGTCAAAAGCCTTGGCAAAATCAAGGAAGATGGCTCCAGTTAGATTTCCTTGTTCCATGCCCGCTTGGATATCATTACAAACTTTTAAAAGGGCAGTGGTAGTTGAATGGTTTGGACGAAAGCCTGATTGATCTGGGGTTAAATAGTTCTGATACTGATAATAATCACGTAATTGAGTGTAGACACATTTTTCCAGAATTTTTGACATTACAGGGAGCAGTGATATCGGGCGGTAGGTGGATACCAAAGTATTGTCTCCACTTTTATGGATAGGTACCACCCTTGCAGTCTTCCAGAGTTCGGGTATGTATCCAGTCGCCAGTGATTCATTGATTAGGGTCGCGACAGGTTTTGCAATTGCTGGCGCACTGATTTTCAGCAGCATTGCTGGGATTTGATCAGGTCCAGACTGGTATTTCATTTTTTGGTTACGGAGAAGTTTAGTGATGGCACTGACAGGCACTGGTCTAAAACTGAATTTCTCTGCGTTACAGGGTCTTTGCACTGTTGGTGGGGCCTGACCTGTGTGCGGCCCTTCTGATTGCATGTCATTTCCTAGAAGAGATGGAGGTGGTAAAAAAATCCATGCGGGTCTATTCAATAAAGGTGAATCTCAGGAGATTCGGCTGGAGAAGCGAAAATTCTAGGTCAAAATAGCCAAACCAGAAAAATTTCCCATTTATCTCACTTTCCAAATCTGCTATGTGGTCTAGATTGTTCTTGTCTCCTGCCAATTCTCCTGAGTTTCACCTTTTAGTGAACAGACCTGGGGGGGTTATTCAATGTCGCTGACATTTCGGGGCTTGCTCGTTCCCTGCACTTTGGGGAATCAAAGTTCAGCATTCACCCCAGGGTCCCCAGAATGCAGGAAAAACCTGCCAAAAACCCACCGGAACCGCCGCAAAAAACACGCCGGACACGTTGGAAAAAGCCGACAAGCTGACGGGGTAAATAAAAAAACAGTACACTTGAAAATGTCAAAATTGAAACGGTTTGCAAAAATCTACTGAACGAAAATGCCTGGAATTTACATATAAGATCCTATGAATGGTAATAAAAAGGTCTGTTACAGAAAAAAGAAAAAACACATTAAAAAAAAAAAAGGGAAAAAGAGTTGCCAAAAAAATCCCGAAAAATGCCTAAAAGATCCTAAAAAAAATCAATAAATAGACTTTTTACTGCAGATTAAAATTATAAACGGTTTATTAGATATTGTGTAAAAACGGGAATATTTTTAACATTGAAGCCAATAGGATTCCCCTGAATGAACCTGCCTAATGAAAACACCGAACAG
Source organism: Leptobrachium leishanense (assembly GCA_009667805.1). Taxonomy (NCBI): domain Eukaryota; kingdom Metazoa; phylum Chordata; class Amphibia; order Anura; family Megophryidae; genus Leptobrachium; species Leptobrachium leishanense. The sequence continues at coordinate 283,364,138 of CM019066.1, forward strand.
CAGGACACTTCGGCAACTTTTCTCTGCTGTTCAGTCTTCTCTGAATATATTAACCATTGCTTCTCTATGGGCATTTCGCTGCTTTCGCACAGACACCATACTTGCAGGCAGTTCGCCAGAATTTGGCAAACTGCCTGCTTTCTGAGTAGACGAATAGCCCCGAAATGTCACAGTATAGGGAAAATCCCTGTTCAGTTGTTCAGTGACATTTCGGAGCCAGATCGTCTCTCTCTGAATAATCCCGCTGATAGATTTCGAGATATCAAGGAGGACTAGTCTTAAAACTCAATTTATTTAATTCTAAATTTATTTTTTTGGAGAATATTCTTTTTGAAGTTCGTTTTTTCTTATATTGTTAATGTCGAGGCCTGCTCTGTGAGCAAGTTAAGGAGATCCAGTTTCTTTACTAATGTAACATGAACACTACAGGCACAACCGCAAAGAATGCAGCTGACATTTTCCATGTGCAGATAAATCTGTTTTCCCTTCCAAAGCAGAGAGGCTGGCTGTGCCGTGCGTACAAGTACAAGCTGAACATAAAACAATGTGCGTTGTCTAAAGATGTGGTTTATATCGTGACACTTCTTTTGACATGTTGACCATGAATTTTTCTTGTAATGACCTCTGGAAATGCTAGTCGTGCAGCAAAAGAAAAAGGTGAATTCAGCATTTATGGAGACAATGATTGTAATTTTTTAATATTTTTTATAAATTATTACACATAGGGTGCACCCAATGTATGATGATTCGCTGTGAAGCTTCTCCTGCTGCTGTTTGGATTCATCTCTTGTGAAACTCCAGCGATTGTCAGCATTGCAGCAACGGCGACTTTGGTCTGTCTTTACAACTCTGGCAAAGGCTGGTACTTTTTAAATAACCCTCTCTATATTTTTTTTTTATTGTAGGATATCCAGAAAAAACAGTAAACCTGAGACTTATTGACTGATTGATGGATCGCTAAATGTTCATGACATTTGGTGACGTCAAATCAAAAGAGATAACCTAGACGTCTGCTCGACAGTAATTTCTTTTATTCCTTTAAAGCAGTGTTTCCCAAACCTGTCGTTAGGACCCGCTGACACGCCAGGTTTTCCAGATAGCTGAAGCACAGCACAGGTGATATGATTTCCTGCTCAGTGATTGCAGGATTCAGTCTGTATTTCCCCAAGGTGATCTGCAAAATCTGGCCTGGTTGAGGGTCCCGAGGACAGGTTTGGGAAACACTGCTTTAAACTATCAGGGTCATTCAAAGAGAATCGAAAAGTCAACGCACGTTCGGTGACTTTTCCTTCTCTTCAATTCGGTGCGATTTAGCGATCCCATTTCAGCGACCCTGCGGTGTACAGCAAGCACCACAGGGCCGTCGTAGTGCAGGGAAAAGCCGCCGCAAAACTGCCGAACACTCACCGCAAAACCCGGCGAACGTACACCAAAACATGCAAAAACATTTGGATTAACCCCACCGAACACGCCGGAGAAACCCGAGCAGCTGTTGATCACAGCGCAAAGCAGCCGCCGGAAAAAGCCGCACAGCAAATGAATGGAGTGAAAAAAAAACCAGTATGCTTGAATGTTTGAAAAGTGAAACGCTGTTTGCAAAGAAACTACAGAACGAAAATGTCTGAGATTTACATAGAAGATCCAATGAATGATAATAAAAAGGGCTGTTACAGAAAAAAGAAAAAACGATTAAAAAAAAAAACACAAAAAAAATTCGCAAAAAAATCCCGAAAAATGCTTAAAAGATCCTAAATAATCTATACATAAAAATACTTTTTACTGCAGAATATTATAATCAGCGGTTTATTAGATATTGGATTAAAATGGGATTATTTTTAACATTGAAGCCTATGGGATTTGCCTGAATAAACCTGATGAATGAAACCACCGAACAGCAGGGCATTTTGGCAACTTTTCACTGCTGTTTTTTGTTCTCTGAATAGACAAAGAATTGCTTCTCTATGGGGATTTCACTGCCCTCGAACAGGCAACGAACAGGCACCGTATGTGCAGGCAATTCGCCAGGATTTGACGACCTGCCTGCTCTCTGAATACCCGAATGGCCAGGAAAGGTAAGCGAATGCTGAATTTCACTGTTCGGTTACCTTTTGGCCACAATTCGGATCTCTTTGAAAAACCCCCAATGTCATAACCGTCTGTGGATATCTTAAAACATCAATAAATGTCCAAGTTCTTCTTGTCCATGTATCCGCTTGTGACCATATGTACAATAAATTCTTGTATGAATAGACATTTATCTCTAACACATGGTCTTTCTTTCTGTTTCACACCTAAGGCCCACGTCAGACGAACGCTGTGATCACGTCCGTGTCGCCGCACCGTTTAATGTCCATCGTAGCGTAGAATCATGATCAATAGAGACCCACACACGAAGTATGTTTACACGAAGTACATGAACCAATTTAGACAAGAACGTAAAACCGCTAAAACGGATGCGCAGAGTGTGGCACGTCCGCATAGCGTTCTGGGTGCGTGATGACACGAAGTCAGACGCAGCGCATTTGCAACGTCCAGCACCTTGACGCACAAAATGGCTTTTCATATCATTTTCCAATTTGTATAATTTTTCATATTAATTTTGCTTCCCATAATTCCCTTTTTTTTCTACATCCGTCAACAGAAACGGACCGTGTGGTGTCTACAGTATCTTCCGTCAGTACGTCTGTCCGTTATGCACGCAGAGTGCACTCTGACTGCGTTCATCTGACATTGGCCTAAAGCCATGGCACCTGAGTAAGGCTAGGGTCAAACGAAAGCATTTTTACACGCAAACGTAAAAAAGTGCGTCCGAACGCATTGACGGATTTTTTCACGGAATAGGCGAAAACGGTCATACGATGCGCATTTTCGTGCGTGATGTTTTACAGATCCAAACCAGGAAACCTTTTGCGTCTGGACGTTATGTTGGCCGGACACGAGCAGGGTCTGACGTCTCCAAATCACACACACACACCGCTATGCCGCTGCAGCGCACTCTGTACGTCCGTACTAGCGGTTCTCGAAAAAAAGCGTTCATTTTCCACTTGCGTTGCGCGGCCGGACTTTCGTGCGACCGTACTTCGTATATTGACTGTCATTGCCCGTCATTTGCTGCTAGTGCGGCCGTGATTATGTGCGCCAGAACGCTCGTTAAAAGTGCGTTGGTCTGACCCCAGCCTTAAAGGGATGCACAAGACCAGGGCTCAAAATTTCCACTCGCCTACTCGCATTTGGCGAGTAGAAATTAAGTTCGGGTGAGTGGAAATGCACATGCAGGCAGCACAATAAATTATTTTGTGCTGTGCATTCCGGCAGTGCTACCGTGCATTCCCCAGGCTGCACGGTGGCGGGAAACAGCTGCCTAACCTGACCCAGCTCATCTCTGTCACTGGCAGGGGGGTGGAGAGGAGCTTCCCTGCCTCCTCGCTGTGCTCACACTGGGCTCTGATGACTGGGTATACATGTATCTGGGTGTCTGATATCTGGGTATTAATGTTATTTTTATAACTTTATTCTAAATAAAGATAATAAAAGGGTGATAATAAAATAAGATAATTTAAGGGTGTGTGTTTAGGGGCAGAGTTAAGGGCTGGGTAGGGGTTAGGTGGAGCAACTGGTGGCGAGTAACTCTTATGACCTGGTACTTAGTAGCTTGGGAGTTGAAATTTTGAGCCCTGCACTAGACAATAAAAATAAAGTTTTTTAGGATATCATCTTCGTAATGGTTTGAGAAAAACTAAGTCCTGCTTTTTGGTATTAAAAGAAACTTCCAAAAAAGGTTAAAAACTGCTGCAAAACCACCAGGTTGCTCCACCCACTCAATACCTCCCAGCATTACCAATCAAAGCTAATCAAATGCTTCTTATCAGCAAATTTCTAAGGACGATGGGAGAATATGCATACACAAGAACAGAACGGATTAAATTCACACATCATTATCATGTTAACAAACCTAATCACACATATCCTGATCATACTGACACACAGCATGCCGTGAAAACTGTAAAGAGAAGGATAAAGTTGTTGGAGAAAAAGAGAGGTTAATGGTGAAAAACATAACATCTGCAAAATACAAAGTTCTATGCCTTTAGAAGTAAAAGGAAATCACTGGAAGGAATATGATGATTAAAGACTCAACGTAGAGAGGTGCAAGGATTTGTTGATGGATGAGGTAAATGAGGAACGGTATGGAGAAAATGGAAATTGGAACATAAAAGCATAGCTTTATATTGGCGAGATGTGTAAGACCTGGCAGAGAGCATCCTACAGACACCCATCCAGCCGGATCCTTGGACATTCCTGTTCACCAGAATGTTGGTCTTGGCTCCCCTGGGCACAACCACATTAACAGCCCAGAAGGCTGTCACCTGAAAGTAGCGCTCCATGGAGATGCCATTGCATATACACAAGACGTACGAACTATTGACCATGTGTGTACCACGGATGAATTAACAGCTGACCTCCACCAAACCGTCCCTTCCTTTCGTAAGTTGTGGGACCCATGACTGGTCGTGGGAGGGGTTAAACCTCCTCAAAAGTAAAGGTAAAAAGGCAATTACACCATTTCTTGTTCTGTAGTTTATTGTTATCACAGCTAACCCCCCATCTGTTTGTTTTTTCTCTTTCTCTTCCTCTTCCTCTTCCCCTGGCTTTCTTGAGGAGGCTCTGCTCATGGTCCATTTTGTTCTTTTTCAATGTATCAAAATGTGCAATCACATTGTGTCTTAGTCTTTGACCTGGATATATTGTCTATCAACGTATTGTTGTATTGCTACCGTTTTATCGACTCACTTTCTGACTAAAATAAAGTCTTAAAAAAATATAGCCTTGAGGTCAAAAGGCAAATAACATTTGGGATGATGAAAAAAGATTGATTTTTTTTTAAATGGAGCTCCAGAATCCAGAAATAGACCTGCACTGAGGATGCTCCTCATCTCAGATTGATGCCAAAGTACCACTATAACTCCACATCAAATTATGCAAAATGAACATAAGCATAGATGATTTTTGCCCATAATTCCAAAGTAATTGCCTCTCTCCTTAAGCTTTAAATATTGCTTAATTTACATTTTTTTGTTGCTTTTCCATTTACTCTATTTATTTTCTCACAAATACATTACCGTATTCACCTCTGATCTCAGCTTTTTCTCTGACACCCTCTTCCTCGCCTCCCTGTATCCCTTTCACACTCACAATCCCTCTGCCTGGCATGGATTTGTTCTCAGATCTATGTATAGGAAGAAACAGAGCCTTGTGTTATGAAATGTGCGTCTCCGTCTCAAGCTATAAAAGGTTACAAGCATTTTTTAATCTAATTTGCGACTTGATTTGCATACAGTAAATATGCAACGCATGTATAATTTCCTGGAACCGCAGTTTGTTAATTGTGACACTGACAAAACATAATTGGCGGCATTTAGTAGGGCAAACAGAAGAAAGAGATCCTATTAATAAAGGCCTTGATATTTAATTCCCTCATGTAGCGCTACAGTATCTAAACGATTCTAAATATAAATGGGGAAGTCTTCGAGCGGTAATACCTAGGGAGGCGAGATTGCTAATGTCACAGGTGCTCCTTTTTGAGCGAGCTATTTGAGACATGAATAAATGGCTTCAACATAAGAAATAAAGAATTTAAGTTTACGTAATTGTGGGCACAATTATGTAAAAAATGCGAAAAGTTCAAATACCTGCTGAAGGGCAAGTCACAAGAGGTGAGGATAATGAATAGGGATTTGTTGCATGTATTCCATGGCCTCGAACAAAACAGATTCAATTGTGAAGAACAAAATACAAATTCACTTATCTGATTACCAGGTTTAGGAATGTGCTGGATTTGCAGACTGAATTTAATGCTCATCTAAGAAGCTTCCGATGAGGAAATTAATTGAAAAATGATAACGATATAGAAGCCACTGGAGGAGAAATGGAAATCGTTTTGTATAAATGCCTGTAATGTTCCAAATTTTTAACTTCCCACTGGAGCGATTGGGGACCCTATTCCAAATGAGATGTTAAATCAGGGATGTCCAAACTCCAGCCCCCCAGATATCTATGAACTACAACTCCCATGCTTCTCCATCCATCTAATGCAGCTGGGAGTTGTAGTTCAGGAACATTTGGGGTGCCGGAGTTTGGACATCCCTGTGTTAAATGAACAAGTGGGGCCATTATACTTAATACCTCCACTCATTCCATTAGCAGTTTGAGTCGCTATTGCAGCTTAGCTTGTGGCTCACATCTAGTGTCTGATTACTGTAAGTTGACACATCCTATACTTTGTATAGGAAGTATTTACTATCAGTCAGACAGAGAATAATTAGCTATTCCTTACCCTGGTAGTTTGTTCTTCTCAGTGCTAGTGAATACTGTCTCAAAACCCCCGGTGTTAAGAGATTTTGCTTTTGCCCTGGAGTGACACCTTTTACCTGAGCTCACTCAGGGTTGTGCTTGGCTTCATGGAGTCAGATACAAGCTCCTGTCTTCTGTTAGGGCTCAAGACACTAATACGGAGGCTCAGTCATAAAAGAGAAGACAACAGGGAGCTGCTAATAGTTATCAGCTTGCAACAATATTTACGTTTAGGTGTTCCCTGTTACTTACTAGGGATCGTATTGCAGTTGAGTTGGTTAGAGAGAGCAGCTAAGGGGAAAAATGATTGCGAGCTAAGCACTGTTCCCAACTCTATTATGGCTGAGTTTCTATATTAGCAGCTTGAGCCTTAATAACAGGCAGCCACTTGCAGATACTGACAGGGGACTCCATGTAGCCAAAAGCAACCCAGTACCTGCAGATTTTCCTTACCATTTCCATTTTACAGCACCCATTCCATGGAAGGCTCTCTTTTAGCGTCTAGCCTTGAAACGAAGCAAAAGGCTGCTAGATACCAGCAGGGGGGCGGCACGCTGCCACAAGTTTCACCTCCTGGAGTCAATAGGATTCCATGGAGCCCTGCACGTCCCAGCCGCAAGCTAGACGTGAGCTCGCCCTCATGAGAGGAAGCGGCAGATCGCGCCACCCTCTCCACTGCAGGGTGAGAATTGTGTCTGTTATTTTTTGGGGGAGTCACAGGGTATTAAGTGTTTTTGCTAATGCAGAATCACTTAATACCAGCTTTGAGGAGATGATATTTCTCAGTGAAATACCGTTTCCTGGGAGGAAGTAAAAGGTACCTTGGAATAGCTTGTGCTTCTATTCGGAGTTGTAAATTAACGTTTCCTACACTATGGGGGTTAGTCACAGAGATCCGAAATGTAACCGGACACTGAATTTCAGCGAACGGGGAGATTTCGGGGCCATTCGGCTATTCAGAGAGCAGGCAATTCGCCAAATTTTGGCAAATTGCCTGCATGTACGTGCCTGTTCGAGGGCAGTGAAATCCCCCATAGAGAAGCAATGCTTTGTCTATTCAGAGAACACTGAACAGCTGAGGAATGTCAGTGAAGTGCCCTGCCGTTCGGTGGTTTCATTCGTCAGGTTTATTCAGGAGAATCCCATAGGCTTTAATGTTAAAAATATTCCAGTTTTAATTCAATATCTAATAAACTGTTTATCATTTTATTCTGTAGTTAAAAAGTCTCTTTATCTTCAGATTTTTTTAGGATCTTTTAGGCATTTTTTGGAATTTTTTTGTCAAAGTTTTTTCCGTATTTCTTTTTTTAAAATTGTGTTTTCATTTTTCTGTAACAGACCTTTTTATTATCATTCATTGGATCTTATATGTAAATTCCAGACATTTTCGTTCAGTAGTTTTTTTGCAAGCAGCGCTTCAATTTCAAACTTTCAAGCAAAGTGTTTTTTTTTTTTTTCACACTGTTCGTCTGTGTGTCGGCTTTTTCTGGCGGCTGCTCTGCACTGTGATCGGTGGCTGCTCAGATTTTTCCGGCGTGTTCGGCTTGGTTTTTGCGGCGTTCCTGCGGGTTTTCGGTGAGTGTTCGTTGGGTATTCTGCGGGTTTTCGGTGAGTGTTCGGCGAGTGTTCTGTGGGTTTTGCGATTCTGCGGGTTTTCGGTGAGTGTTTGGCGAGTGTTCGGCGAGTGTCCTGCGGGTTTTGTGGTGAGTATTCCCTGCACTACGGGGGCCCTGCGGTGCTTGCTGAATACACTGCAGGGTCGGCGAACTAGGAATCGCCGATTCGCCCCGAAGTTCGGTGAATGAAAAGTCACCGAATGTGTGTTGACTTTTCGGATCTCTCTGACCACCCTGACAGTGATCTTGGGTAAGGAATCCCTACACACAAACCACAATCTCACCTTCCGTCAAGAGTGGAATGGTGATTCTCAGCGATAACAACAGCAGACAATGGGGCCCTATTACAATCTGGGCGTTAAAACGCAGGCGCAAGGGAGGAAAAACTGCGCCTGCAGTTTTCCCCCTTTGCGCCATCTTTTTAACGCCAGATTACAATGCAGGTGCAAAAAAATGCTGCCTGCATTGTAGCGCCCGTTAAAAATCAGGATGCTCGCGGCAGCACTGAGCGCAGCTGCGAGCATCCACTCGCTGGAGCCCATAGGACTCCATTGAGGTCCTCTCTGACGGTCACGTGACCGGCCGGATCTTGCATTGCGAGATCCGACCGGTCGGTGTAGGGATACGCAGGGAGAGACAGGGGGGTAGACTTTTTCCCCCTGTCTTTCCCTGCTCCCGCCGGCCAGAGGAGGCGACCGGAGCCGCTGTCCTCGCCGCGGGACACAGGGTAAGTATGTGATTTTTTTTTTTTACTGTTTTAAGCTGGTGTTAACACCAGGTCCTGGCTCTGGCTAACTTTTCGTTGACCAGAGGTCGGCGTTAATCAGTGCTGGGACATTGTAATACCAGCGCTGATTAACACTTTGCGCTCCCCTTGTTAAGTATAGGGAGCACAAAGTGCAGTGACCTCGCGCTGAGAAGTGCAAGGTACCAAACGCAAACGGGTTTTTTTTATAAAAGATTTATTTATAGTACTTAACCTGAATATACAAAGTAGTGCTTGAGCATCAACTAATGAGGTATAGCTTGTATAATCTAATAAAATGGTGTGAGACTAATCCTCAATGCCTCAAAAATTTCAGCAAAAAACACACTTTGACAGCACGTTAGAGATACAGAGAAATTTACATATGAACCTTGCCTTCTCCCCCCCCCAACATTGCTTGCACCACAACTATATTCTCAACAGCAACAAACTTGAATCCAAAGATCTATACAGAATGCCCCAAGTAAGGTTATTCCCTGGCTAAATTAAGACCCACATCTTTGGGCAAACAGGTTTTTTAACCCGTTTACGCTTGGATTGTAATATGCCCTGAACACCGCAGCTAACGGTAGCGCTCACGCAGGTGAGCGCTACCGTTAGCGTGCAGAGTGTAATAGGGCCCGTTATGTGTAAGGTTTTCTGTAGTTATCTTTATAGCTATGTAATAGGACCCGTGGTGTGCAATTATAAGGAACAATCATAATTAGAATATAACACAATGACACAGATGCAGTAAAATCTTTACTGGGTGAATAAAAATGTCATTTATATATGCAAAACATATGGATATTCAACCGGTAAAGATTTTACCTATACATACAACCTATCAACACAAAATAATAAAACTGCAGCACAAAAATAACGTGAAATGGTGCGCTTTAATTAAATAGTTTGCAAACAAACGTCTTTCTCCTGAACAAATGCATAAAATGACTAATGTAAATTGTGTTTCACAGACTTGTAAATGAGTGTAAATAAAAATAGCTCTGCATGCGTTTAATTACAAAGAAAGTGAAATCTTCTCTGGGTTGCTTTACAGTCAACTAAAGAGACGAGATATAAAAGGTAGAAGTTAGAGGCTCTTTGCAATTTAATTTAACGAGGCAAGTGAGTCCCTTTACAAGCTCTCACAAAAAGTGTAATATTCTGGTCTTTGAACGTTTTACTTTATTAATGTCATTGTGGGATTCTTCCCGATTTTCTCATCCAAACTTCACTATTTTATTTATTTCAATACATCTATAATGATAAGGAAGAGACGCTAGAGACGTTAGTTTAATATCTGTAAAATTACTTTTCTGTCACCTGTCGTAGGACAGGATTCACCAAATATTGTTTTTTATATAAAGAAAGTAAGAGCTGCGTTTTATTGGGGGTACTTTGCCCCGAGATACAAGGGACATTTAGCAAAAAGTATGTCTGCCCAGTTGAACCACGATATTCTCACCATTGTAAGTATAGGTAGGAACACACTACTCAAAGGTCAAAAGGACGTCACGGGGGAATCCCCCCCCCCCACTGCACAAAAAAAGCTTTATTTGATCAAACTAAAAGATAATAAATTGGGGGGAACAATGAGCCCCCAATACTTTTGCCAACACATATTGTAATATTGTTAACTAGGTGGAAAGCCTGCCCAGAGGGCAGTCTATTGTTGTTGTCGCCAGCTCAGAATTCACGTCCATAGTTTTTTTTTCAATGTCCTATCCAAGAGTATCTCTCTATATAAATACGTTTGTAACGCGTCCATCGCCATCCCATCCGCAACAGGAGGGTCAACTGAGCAGCTGTGATGGGTGGGCGCACAGCTGACAGCGCATTACAAAGGCATTTATATATTAGAGCAGGTTCCTCTTCCCTCTTAGAGTGTAAGCGCATGGGAACAGGACCCTCAGATTGTAAAGTCATGGGACCCCTTAGATTGTAAGCTCGTGGGGCCCCTTAGATTGTAAGCTCATGGGGCCCCTTAGATTGTGTTGGGCTTGGGCGGGCATTTTTTTTGTAGCGTATACATTATGCGTATATTTAATGGAACGTGGTATGCATGGCATGCCAGGCTAGTATTTAGGCACACTGGTATTATGAGACACAGGTATTATGCATGGCAGACTGGTAATATGGCTGGCAGACTGGTATTATGCATTGCAGACTGGCATTGTGCATGGCAGACTGGTAATATGGCTGTCGAACTGGTAATATGTTTGGCAGACTGGTAATATGTTTGGCAGACTGGTAATATGGCTGGCGAAATGGTAATATGTTTGGCAGACTGGTAATATGTTTGGCAGACTGGTATTGTGCATGGAAGACTGGTAATATGGCTGGCAAACTGGTAATATGTCTGGCAGACTGGTATTGTACATGGCAGACTGGCAATATGGCTGTCAGACTGGTTTTGTGCATAGGAGACTGGTATTGTGCATGGCAGACTGGTATTGTGCATGGCAGACTGGTATTGTGCTTGGCAGACTGGTATTGTGCATGGCATACTGGTATTGTGCATGGCAATGTGCATGGCAGACTGGTATTGTGCATGGCAATGTGCATGGCAGACTGGTATTGTGCATGGCAGACTGGTATTGTGCATGGCAATGTGCATGGCAGACTGGTATTGTGCATGGCAGACTGGTAATATGGCTGGCAGACCGGGCACCAAGGAGATGGAGGCCGGGCGCCGAGAAGATGGAGGCCGGGCACCGAGGAGATAAACAAATCCGATCCATTGGAGAGGCGCTGTGCGCCTCTGCAATGGATCGGATTTGTTTTGTCCCTCGCGCACGCCGGCTGTGCGGGTGCCACGGCCGTTGGATGCGCGCGCAGCCAACCGCCGCAGGTTGCGCGCGCGTGCGCAGTCCGTTTTTTTGGCGACGGACACGCCGGAGCTTATAGTATTATGATATAGATATGATCAATTATACACATATGCAGTAGCTCATATCCACAGACAAGGCAGTTTCAAACTGGTGAGACTCGACTGAAGGGAAAACCCTTTGCACGTAAGATGCACACTTTAGTGACTGTTTTAACCCTTCCAATGCATAACACGTGAAACTGCTGGATCGTCCACAGAATGCCCATTGGCGAATTTTCATGTGCAGTGATCCAGCATCCGCACCATGAGAGATGCACCCAGGGCAAGAAATAACTGAATATGGGAACACTGCCAACGTGACACAGGTTCACCGTATTAATATGTAAGATCTGCCTCCAGTATTGCCACCAGATAAGGGATGCTCAACCTGTAATATTAATAGTGTAGATGTTAAGACGGCGTGCCTCCGAGCAGCATGTAACACCTTGGGGATTGTCTGACGATCCCAGCGTATGCTGTGGTCTGCTGCAGCGTACAGGAGCCAGGTTTCCGAGCACTCATCCGGCGCACCCTTAATTCGAAAATACAAAAGGCTCCGCAGATTCTGCTTTTGGTGTCTCTCGGGATTTACAATTCCGGATAAGGGATGCTCAACCTTTACTATCAGGGTTATTCAAAGAGCTCCGAATTGCTTGAGAAAGGTAACCGAACGCTGATTTTCAGCGTTTGGTTACCTTTCTTGGCCATTCAGCTATCCAGAGAGCAGGCAATTCGCCAAATCCTGGCGAATTGCCTGAACATACGGTGCCTGTTCAGGGGCAGTGAAATCCCCATGAAAAAGCACTGCTTCATCTATTCAGAGAACACAAACCAGCAGTGAAAGGTTCCCCTAATGCCCTGCCATTCGGTGGTTTAATTCGGCAAATTTATTCAGGAGAATTCCATAGGCTTCAATGTTAAAAATATTCCCGTTTTAATTCAATATCTAATAAACCGTTCATTATAAAATTCTGCAGTAAAGAGTCTCTTTATTTATAGATTTTTTAGGATATTTTAAGCATTTTTCTGAATTTTCCTTTTTTTTTTTAAAGTCAGAATTTTTTTTTATCCACTTGGCTGCTATGGACGCGCTCAGCGCGTCCAGCCAAGTGGTTCTCCTGTGCTATGGACGCGCTGAGCGATTCCGGCGGATTGCTGCGCCCCCCGGTGCGGGCTGACATCTTGGATGTCAGCCCAGCACTCCGGGACCCCGGCAGAGCAATTAGATGTTATCGCGGTGGCGCGATGACATCTAATTCAGGCGCCCCCCGCATGTGCGGAGGAAGCGCCTGAAAGGGAGGGGGGGAGGTCCTTCGGACCTCTCTCCCTCCCGATCGCCGGGGGGCAGAGGGTTAATCCAGGCACCGTTTGGAAGGGCACAGCCTGCCCTTCCAAACAGTGGCTGTGATTAACCCCTGGGGAGCCGGATCGCGAATCGGCGCTGAAAAGCGCCGGATCGTGATCCTCTCCTGGAGCTGGCCGACATCTTGGATGTCGGCCAAGCCTCCAGGAACTCCCCCTGAGGACTGGCGTCATCATGCATAGCACAATGATGCCAGTCCTGGAGTTAACCCCTAGCTGCCACCAATGGGGGAGATAGGGGGTTCATTGTAACCTCCTATCTCCCAATCCGTGGCAGCTAGGGGTTAATGTTTGATATCGTTGGATCGGCCAGAGCATGGCCTTTCCAACGATACCAAACATGAGCATGAAAAAATGTTTTTTTTAAAAAATAAATATATATTTAAAATAAAATTCTAAAAAAAAAATAAACAAGTTTTTTTTTTGGTTTTTGTTCTGTTAATGCAGCTATATTGTTCCCATTTCAATTATAATGTGAACAATAATGCTGCACTAACGATTTTTGTATGCGGTGCGTTTGTTAAAAAAAGCAAAATTTTCCCCAAAAAACAAATGTAACGAGACCCCATTTCTAATTTTTTTAACAAGCGCACCCCATAGAAAATATAACCGCAAACGATCGCATGTTAAAATGTGAAAAAAAACATTTTACACATAATAAATTATTGAAAATTCAAATTTTATTGCATTTTTTGTTATAATATACAGACAGGTCATGACGTATACATATAATAATGATATTATTATGAATCTGCCAAGTCTGCCGGAAAGAACGATATATAATATGTCTGGGTCATATATCAAAATATGGCTACAAAACGCGGTTAAACATGATGAGCGAAAGCGGTAAAAATGACCTCAGCACAGAGGTGTGAAAAGCCTCAGCAGCTAAAGGGTTAAGTTTACTTATTTTTTCTGTAACAGTCCCCTTTATTATCATTCCCTGGACCTCATATGTAAATTTCAGACATTTTCGCTCAGTAGTTTCTTTGCAAACAACAGTGTTTCACTTTCACACATTCATACAAACTGTTTTCCTAATTTATTCACTGCCTTTTCTGCTGTGTCGAAGGCTGCAATCGGCTCCTGTTCGGGTTTTTCTGTGGTTTTCGGCAGGTTAATCCAGATGTTTTTGCGGGTTTTCGGCGTGCATTCGGTGGGTTTTGCGGTTAGTTTTCGTCGGGTTTGCGGTAGCTTTTCCCTGCAATTCGGGGACCCTGTGGTGCTTGCTGAATACACCGCAGGGTCACCGAAATGGGATCGGCAAAACGAACCGAATTGAAGAGAACGAAAAGTCACCGAACATGCTGTGACTTTTCGAATCTCTTTGAATAACCCTGTATGTATCTATTAATATTTTTTTCTGCATATAATTATGTATAGATATATATATATATATATTAATAAACATGCAAGTGAATTTTATATAATTGTGTATATATAAATTGTAAAACGAAACACAACAAAGATGCCCAAATAAATATCCTTCATCAGTCACACATGGATATAATCACAGGAGTAAAAGTATATATGAGCTCTTTTCTGGTGGTGAATACGGTGAGGACAGAAGAAAAGAAGTTGCCCTCTGTTCCGGAAAGCCTTTTAAAAAGGCAAATGCTCTTCGCGGCCCAGAAAGCCAAGAGGTTCAAGAGAATCCTTTCCGAGAAAAAGGCTTGTAAAACAAAGAGGAAGATCTTCTACAAGAGAGCCGAGACTTACTACAAGGAGTACAGGCAGGTGGACAGAAAAGAGATCCATATGTCACAGATGGCTCGCAAAGCTGGAAACAACTATGTACCTGCTGAGCCTAAATTGCTTTCGTGTTCAGGATTAGAGGTATCAATGGTGTCAGCCCAAAGGTTCACAGGTATTGCAACTTCTTCGTCTCCATCAGATCTTCAATGGTACATTTGTGAAAATGAACAAGGCATCCATTAACATGCTGAGGCTGGTAGAACCATACATTGCTTGGGGGTATCCTAATCTGAAGTCGGTTAAGTGGCTCATCTACGAGCGTGGGTACCGGAATATCCACAAGCGCTGTATCCTTCTGACAGACAACTCTCTCATTGAGAATCAATTGGGCAAGTGTGACATTATCTGTGTTGAAGATCTTATTCATGAGATCTACACTGTTGGCAAGAACTTCAAAAATGCAAACAACCTCCTGTGGCTGTTCAAGCTCTTTTCTCCAAGAGGTGGCATGAAGAATAAAACCACACACTTAGTGGAAGGTGGTGGTGATGCCGGCAACAGGGAAGACCAGATCAACAGGCTTATTAAGAGGGTGAGCTAAAGGTTTTCAATGAATGACCTTTCCCTGCAGTCTGTTAATAAATCTGTTCCACAATTTAAAAAAAATTATATATATATATATACAGTTGTGTTCAAAATTATTCAACCCCCAATGCTGTAAAGGGTTTTAGGGAATTTAGTGTACATTTGTAATTGTATTCAGAATGAAATCCTACAAGGACTTTTTAAAGAACCATATGCAACTAAAATGACATCAATTGGTTTTGTAATACAGTAGTAAATGTTTCTTTTGTGAATTCTTCATTGACACAATTATTCAACCCCTTAAAGACTACCACTCTGAAGAACAGAGGTTCATTCAAGTGTTTTCAATCAGGTATTGAAAACACCTGTGGATGTCACAGAGCAGCAATAAAGCATAATAAGCACCAATTAGGCAGCTTTAAAATGACTGTGATACTCAGCTCCTTCAAGACATTTACTGGTGTGGTTACAAACATGGTGAAGTCAAGAGAATGGTCCAGGAAGACAAGAGAAGAGGTGATTACTCTTCACAGGAAGGGCAATGGCTATAAGAAGATTGCAAAGATGTTAAACATACCAAGAGAGACCATAGGAAGCATCATTCGCAAATTCAAGGCAAAGGGCACTGTTGAAACGCTACCTGGTCGTGGCAGAAAGAAGATGCTGACTTTGACTGCTGTGCGCTACCTGAAGCGTAGAGTGGAGAAAAGTCCCCGTGTGACTGCTGAGGAACTGAGAAAAGATTTGTCAGATGTGGGTACTGAAGTTTCAGCTCAGACAATACGGCGCACACTGCGTAATGAAGGCCTCCATGCCAGAACTCCCAGGCGCACCCCCTTGCTGTCTCCAAAGAATAAGAAGAGTCGACTGCAGTATGCCAAAAGTCATGTGGACAAACCACAGAAGTTTTGGGATAGTGTTCTGTGGACTGATGAAACAAAATTAGAACTGTTTGGGCCCATGGATCAACGCTATGTTTGGAGGAGGAAGAACAAGGCCTATGAAGAAAAGAACACCTTGCCTACTGTGAAGCATGGCGGGGGGTCAATCATGCTTTGGGGCTGTTTTGCTTCTGCAGGTACAGGGAAGCTTCAGCATGTGCAAGGTACCATGAATTCTCTTCAGTACCAGGAGATATTGGATGACAATGTGATGCAGTCCGTCACAAACCTGAGGCTTGGGAGACGTAGGACCTTTCAACAGGACAATGATCCCAAGCATACTTCCAAGTCCACTAGAGCATCGTTGCAGATTAAAGGCTGGAACATTTTGGAGTGGCCATCGCAGTCACCTGACTTAAATCCGATTGAGAACCTCTGGTGGGACTTAAAGAAAGCAGTTGCAGTGTGCAAGCCTAAGAATGTGACTGAACTGGAGGCTTTTGCCCATGACGAATGGGCGAAGATACCCGTAGATCGCTGCAAGACACTTGTGTCAAGCTATGCTTCACGTTTAAAAGCTGTTATAACTGTAAAAGGATGTTGTACTAAGTACTAAGATTGAATGTCACTTGGGGGTTGAATAAAACTGATAATGATGTGAGCACAGAAAAGACATTTGTGGTTATTTCATTATAAATGTTATGTTATATTTGTCTGACCTACACGTGCCTCTTTGATTTAATTGTAAGCAAGATGACTGAATGATCAAAATCAATGTCAAACTGGCCAAAACACTCAATTTCAGTGGGGGTTGAATAATTCTGAACACAACTGTATGTAGTGTACATATTATATCATAACTATCATATTTTAACACCTGCTGTATATTAAAATCCCTCTTGCGGGTCTCCAGTAGGACTACAGTCAATCACTGTACTTTATTGTATAATAGAATCCCGCTTGCATTTCTACAGTATAAATAATTTGATTTGTTGTACCTTTGTTCTCTGTGATAGAATCTTTCTAGCTCTACGTTAAGGATGGCCGCACTGATTGTGACCCAGCTGTAAGACCGCAAGCATCACAAATCTCACTGTATGTTTTCACATAACTTAGGGTCATTGCTATGTGTTTTTTTTTATAGCTGTTCCATCCATTACTGATCAGTTCATGCAATGACAAAATGCCATGTATTGAGGGTTAGAGTATCCTACCACGTTGGATGACTACCATCATGGATTTAAAGACAGTTAGTAAAATCCTCCCTCTATTTTCACCCAGGCAGATGCGGCTCTAAAGATAGTGAGGTCACGCTCTTGTTATGGAAAATTGCAGACATTAACCAAATACATTTTAATCAAGAAGGCTAACAGAATTATCTTCATAAATGACAGTGTGTGTGAACGCAGACATGTATTTGTGTGAATGGCCTGTATGCATGTGGATGCAGGTATTGAGATCTGTTGTGTCTGAATGAAGGAAAGGTTTCTGTTTGTGGGATGTAATATTGACATTTTGCTGAGTGTCAGTGTGAGAGTCTCTGCATGGTGGAATGATAGGCAGGTCGCCTTCCTGCCATTGAATCTTACAAGGCCTCACGTTGAATTTTGGTGTTTTGCATAATTCTGGGGACCACCTTCTCCTGATGGGAGCTGGGATGCATACAACACATTGCATGTTCATTTTTTTTCAAGGTATGAGATTCCCCAGAGACTGAGTTGGAAGTCGAGTTTAATTGAAACTAGGCCAATGAATTTCAAATATGTGCAACGATTTGAATAAACGTATTGTGTATTATTCAACTAACCATCTAGGTATGCCTAGTTCAGTCAGATCAGTTTCAGATTTAACCCCTGCTCTTCTGAGTGCTATTGGTTGTTAGCATAAGATAAATATTTGGAAAATGGTATTTGTAATTAGGACAAATGTAGGACAGATCAATCTTGTGTGCAGACTGTTATAACAAGAAAAGTAGAAGATTAAAATAATATAAATTTGCACATTTTACAGTTTTCATTGATTTTGTTTATCCATTACAGAAATATTGTAGGGATGAAAAGTTTGTGACAGTAGATGGTGTCCCTTATCTTGCACAATGTCAAAAGGGGTCTGCATTCTTGCCACACTAGCAAAAAATGTCATTTGTATAATCACATTAAATGTGATAAAGATTGGTAATAAATTGGTCAGATATCCTGCTTATAAGGATGAGATTATTATCAATGCAGCTACCAACCAACAGT
The DNA here is from genome assembly GCA_009667805.1 of Leptobrachium leishanense. Taxonomy (NCBI): domain Eukaryota; kingdom Metazoa; phylum Chordata; class Amphibia; order Anura; family Megophryidae; genus Leptobrachium; species Leptobrachium leishanense. Next base: position 283,382,488 of record CM019066.1, read on the forward strand.
ATGTAAACATATACATATGCACATGAACATAATGCCAGCATATGAAAAGTTCTTTAACATATTACATCTGTGTATTGACGCAACAGAGCTTGTTGAACTTTTATTTTATTGCAGTGAAGGTGGGGGCAGCTCATTCCAGTGATACAAGGTGACACTTTTGAGGTCTAAATAAAAATGTTGTTTCTCCCCAATCCAGCATTAAAATGTATGTTAACTTGAATTTCTTGGGATAAATTTCTTTCTTTCATATTTTTTAAATGTAAAAACAAGTAAGATGTGTAAAGGGATTATAAATCTCTATAGTTCTTATTTTGTGTTTTAATGTACAATTGTTGCATATGGCAGCCTTCCAAAACATTGATTTCAAATATTTATATATATTTAAATAAAATAACTTGACCCCCTCCTTACATGTCTTCATTACTGGGCAAGCACATCCCTTCTAGACCCTTCCGGTCAGTGGGTGACCTCCACCTGTCTTCACCCGCACTACCGACTCTCGTTTTGAAGACGTTCAATGGCAGCTCCGGTCCTGTGGAATGACCTACATCGTCCTATCTTCAGGCCTTCAGGAAATCCCTCAAACCCATCTCTTCAGATTAGCGTACCACATTACTGATGCCTACCTATCCCTCTCCTCACCTACCCACACATTATGATGGATTCCTCTTCAATTTCCTCACATTCCTGAACCACTGGCACTAGTGATCCTTCCTGACTACCAATAAAACTGCTCTTGTCTTCCTTCACCCCAATCCCTCTAGATTGTAAACTCATCCGAACAGGGCCCTCTACACCTTTGTTTCCCTTCCTATGTTTGTTTATTTGTGTCTTGTTCCCTTTGGTTATTGTGCTGCGTAAACCGTTGGCGCTATATGATATTAATAATAGATAATAATAAATTAATATATTGTCTTTCCATTGAATTACATATTTCTTTTGCGTGCATGAAGTCACACTGATGGCTTTTTATGGGTTCATACACCTCTCTCTATCTTTCTATCCTAGCTAGCAGGTGTGTAGGCGGCTTGAACCGCCGAGTAATAGGAGATACCGTATATACTCGAGTATAAGCCGAGTTTTTTGACTCAATTTTGAGTCAAAAAAACGCGATTCGGCTTATACGCGAGTCAAGGACAGGGCCGGACTGGCCTCCCAGCTACTTATCACGAGGCTGGAAACGGGCGCAGCTGTGTGCGACGCACAGTGATGTCATCATGCTGGAGGGGGCGGCGCCAGTGCAGCGTGCCGTTCCCAGCCTCGAGATATGTAGCTGGGAGGCATGCTACAGCAGCAGGCTGGACCTTCGTAATGGAGGACTAAGGAATCGGCAGCGGGCAGTGCATGCTTGGGTGACATGCAGGGATGGCTGGGGCAAGGTGTCTGCAGCCCTTGCACAGTCCGCCACCGCAAGCTAGATGCAGCCGCAGGCCAGGAGGACATGCTAGTCCTCCAGCGTTGTTACCGTGCGACAGTCAGTGCAGGGTTAAAAGGGGTGCGTGTCACTGCCTCTTAAAGATGACCCGTGCAGAGCCGAGGGGGATCCACGAACGTACTGACATGCACATTCACCTTTAATCCCAAGTACAAAAAACAGACTAGTCTCCCATTGGGCTGTCAGTTCCCCAGTGGGTCTTGGACGTGTATGTAAACATTAAAGGGGTAATTCACTAAACTCAGAATTGGCCCAGAATTGCAATTTTCCAAATACAGACGAATTAACAACAAAAAATCTCATATCGGAGGACAGGCAAGAGGCAGGATGACTGAGAGCACTCTCCGAGTGCCGAGTTGATGGTGAGTAACAGTTGCACTGAGGATTATATTTTGTTGCAGGACAGAATGGATCCCCCCAAGGCCCCTCTCATTCTTTTAACCCACCCTAGCAGGTTTTTGGCATCTATTTTTATTTTTGAAATTTACCAGTGGCTGCTGCATTTCCCACTTAGGCTTATACGCGAGTCAATAAGTTTTCACAGGTTTTTTGGGAAAAAGTAGGGGGGTCAGCTTATACACGGGTCGGCTTATACCCGAGTATATACGGTATTTATACTTTCTAATTGGTTATCTATCTCTATTGCCCCACACTACATTTGAGCTGTGTGACCCATACCACTTCCATTGAGATCAATTAATGGCGTTGGACTCTTTCTGGTTCACTTTTTAACATACTGTTTGTGTGCCTTTTATTGTATTAAATTCATTGTGTTTCTGGCACTCTTGTTGCATTTTTTGTGCAAGTTGGTTTGTAAAGTTGGATGCAAAGTTTTGACCAAAAACTTGAGACTTTTTAAGGCAAACACACATGCACACAGCCACTGACAATTCCGCATTGTCAGGGTGGCACCCGGCATGAGCCATGGTGGGACCCACTGGGTTCGACATGAAAACCTCTAGGCAAGGACACCGAACTCATGTATGCAGGACTGCATATGTATTGCGTATCTGTGTGTGGATCATGTAGTAAGGTGTTTGTGAAGTGAATCATAGGATAGATGTTTTGTGCAGTATGAGTGAAAAATGGCTAGTATTTGTGTGTTAAAGTCTGAACTCATTTTTTTTTTGCGCTCATCGTTGGACAAGTTTGCTCTAAGACACAGTCAGACACAACAACACACTTAGTCGGATTGCCTGTAATTATGATTTGAAATCACAGACAGAAAACTTGCTTTTGATGAAATTAAGTACTTTTTCTTATCACATTACTTAAATGTAAAATCAAACTGCCTGAACGAATCGTATCCTTTTGATGTCACTTTATGCATTGTGGCTCGGTGCCCCAGGCATCCCGCTGCACTAAGTGATCATTAATGATGTTGGCTCATTGACATTAAAACCAATTATAAATATATTATAACCCAAATCCTTGTAACATGGCAATAAAACACTCAGTGGACGCCAAACTGGTACTTTTTTATTTAACAAAAAAATAATATGATTGCATGTGCAGCACAACTAAGAAACAAAAACCAACAAAGCGACATTCTATTGCATCATTATAAAAACATAACACATAGTGGGCTTTCCATGTGAAACTATCTGTAAATGAAGTGATAACCATGTAGCACATAAATAGAAAGGCCACTGGTCAAGGACTTCCCTTCCATCTCCATCTCCATGCCCCAATTCTCTTCTACATTATTGTTAGTATTATCATTTTTATATATAGCAGCTACAGTTTCTGCAATTTATAATAAAAGACGGGGAATCCCAGAGAGACCAGCCACATTGAGGGTCCTGCTCACATGAGCTTAGGGTCTAGAGTCACTCTAACAGGGTTATTCAAAGAGAATAGAAAAGTCACCGTACGTTCGGTGACTTTTCGTTCTCTTCAATTCAGCTTGATTCGGCGATTCCATTTCGGCGACCCTGCGGTGTATTCAGCAAGCACCACAGGGCCGTCGTAGTGCAGGGAAAAAACACCGAAAACCTGCCAAACACTCACTGAAAAACCCAGGCGAATGCACACTGAAACCCGCAAAAACATCTGGATTAACCCCGCCGAAGACGCCGGAGAAACCCGAGCAGCCACCGATGACAGCGCAGAGCAGCCGCTGGAAAAAGCTGACACCGCAGACAAATGGAGTTGAAAAAAAAAACGGTACGCTTGAATGTTTGAAAAGTGAAACGCTGTTTGCAAAGAAACTACTGAGCGAAAATGTCTGAAATTTACATATAAGATGCAATGAATGATAATAAAAAGGGCTGTTACAGAAAAAAGAAAAAACGTTTAAAAAAAAACTGGAAACATTTTTATGCAAAAAAAAACAAAAAATGCTTAAAAGATCCTAAAAAATCAATAAATAAAGAGAGTTTTTACTGCAGAATATTATAATAGACGTTTTATTAGATATTGAATTAAAATGGGAATATTTTTATCATTCAAGCCTATGGGATTCGCCTGAATAAATCTGCCGCATAAAGCCACCGAATGGCAGGGCATTTCGGCTACTTTTCACTGCCGTTTTTTTTTCTCTGAATAGACAAAGCATTGCTTCTCTATGGGGATTTCACCCACGGATTTCACCGTAAGTGCAGGCAATTCGCCAACATTTGGTGAACTGCCTGCTCTCTGGATAGCCGAATGGCCAAGAAAGGTAACCGAACGCTGATTTTCAGCATTCGGTTACCTTTCGGCAGCCATTCGGATCTCTTTGAATAACCCTGTAAGTTCCTTGGACCAGGATCATCTATAGTTGCTGTATTAATTTGAAGCTATGTCTTGTTGAAACGTGTTTGGTGTAAGTTCACACACTTCATTTGTATCATCCTGTGGAAGCTGCGATCACTCTATAAATAAAATAATAACAGTGACAGATAATGAGAAAATAGCCATTAGCTGATTTCTCTCCTCTCATGGCACTTGCAGTCCTCCCCATTGATTCCTCCCCTCCCCATGGAATCTCCAACCCCACCCTCCATTGATTCCTCTCCTCTCATGGCACCTCCAGTCCTCCCCATTGATTGGTCTCTTCTCATGGCACCTCCAGTCCTCCCTATTGATTCCCCTCCTCTCATGGCACCTCCAGTCCTCCCCATTGATTCCTCTCTTCTCATGGCACCTCCAGTCCTCCCCATTGATTCCTCTCCTCTCATGGCACCTCCAGTCCTCCCCATTGATTCCTCTCCTCTCATGCACCTCCAGTCCTCCCCATGATTCCTCCCCTCTCATGGCACTTTCAGTCTTCCCCATTGATTCCTCTCCTCTCATGGCACTCCAGTCCTCCCCATTGATTTCTCTCCTCTCATGGCACTTCCAGTCCTCCCCATTGATTCCTCTCCTCTCATGGCACCTCCAGTCCTCCCCATTGATTCCTCTCCTCTCATGGCACCTCCAGTCCTCCCCATTGATTCCTCTCCTCTCATGGCACATCCAGTCCTCCCCATTGATTCCTCTCCTCTCATGGCACCTCAGTCCTCCCCATTGATTCCTCTCCTCTCATGCACCTCCAGTCCTCCCCATTGATTCCTCTCCTCTCATGGCACATCCAGTCCTCCCCATTGATTCCTCTCCTCTCATGGCACCTCCAGTCCTCCCCATTGATTCCTCTCCTCTCATGGCACTTTCAGTCTTCCCCATTGATTCCTCTCCTCTCATGGCACCTCCAGTCCTCCCCATTGATTCATCTCCTCTCATGGCACCTCCAGTCCTCCCCATTGATTCCTCTCCTCTCATGGCACTTTCAGTCTTCCCCATTGATTCCTCTCCTCTCATGGCACCTCCAGTCCTCCCCATTGATTCCTCTCCTCTCATGGCACTTCCAGTCCTCCCCATTGATTCCTCCCCTCTCATGGCACCTCCAGTCCTCCCCATTGATTCCTCTCTTCTCATGGCACTTCCAGTCCTCCCCATTGATTCCTCTCATGGCACCTCCAGTCCTCCCCATTGATTCCTCTCCTCTCATGGCACCTCCAGTCCTCCCCATTGATTCCTCTCTTCTCATGGCACTTCCAGTCCTCCCCATTGATTCCTCCCCTCTCATGGCACTTCCAGTCCTCCCCATTGATTCCTCCCCTCTCATGGCACTTCCAGTCCTCCCCATTGATTCCTCTCATGGCACCTCCAGTCCTCCCCATTGATTCCTCTCCTCTCATGGCACCTCCAGTCCTCCCCATTGATTCCTCCCCTCTCATGGCACCTCCAGCCCTCGCCATTGATTCCTCCCCTCTCATGCCATGCTTGCCCTCTCCCTCCTTCTCTCCCGCTGTCCCCGTCTGTCTCTCCTCCTCCTCCCCCTCCTCCCCTCCCTCTCTCCCCGTGTTGTCTCTCCAGCAGTCAGTGTGAGCTGCAGGCGCTGCTAGGAAGGCTCAGGACAGCAGCCTCCCCTCTCCAGCCTATTTTAGTCCCATCTCCCCGGCCACTGACCAGCCTCTCCCTCCCTGACAAACTTTCCCGGGACAGCCCGGGGGAGCCAGCCCTGCTCTGCGACACCCAGGTAAGGGGGCGCTGCCAGGGGGGCACAGAGGGGACATGGGGCAGGCTGTGAGCTCACTGACAGATCTGACAAACTTGTGCTGCTGGGCTTTTCACATCCAAAGACATGAGGTCAAAGTGTGTGTTTATGTGTTTGTGTCTGTGTGTGTGTATCATCATCAGACACACTAACAGCTTGGTAAATATTGAAATGGAATGCATTGTGGTCGTTAGTCCATTGGGATATTTCACCTGCTTTCTGCCTTTACAAACACTGAATGTTTATATTTCCCCCATATGAGTTTCATTATTGTTCTGCTACATTGTAGCAAGCTGAGCCACACATAGCTCTGGCTATTTCCAGCTGTCCTGCTGGCACAGGCTGATGATCTGCACTTGTAGGTCACACAGAGTGGTGTCCCTGTACAGTAAGCAGGGCAGAGAACAGACAGCCTGGAACATGAGAGCAATGTGGAAATGACTCAATATTTAATGGGTTCTACAAGAGTACAATTACAAATACATTTATTTATTAAGCATATACTGTTGCAAATGCGAGTAGAACTCTGTGTTTACATAAACAACCCTGGCTAACTATATACACGGTGAAACATGTTATATACAATATATATATATATATTTACATTGTCCATCTATTTATTCCTGGATAGGTATGATTTATATTTTTATTCTTGTTTCTGGTAACAGATTTGTAATGTATTAACTCAAAGTGCAGGGACTGATAATATGACTAGTTCTGCAAATACACAAATATATTCCCTTGACTGAATAGATCTCTCTCAATCTATAAAAAGTTTAGATACTGGAATACTTTTATAACTGTATAAATGACTAAGGGAATGCACACTAATGCTCATATTTTTAATTTAGCAAAAAATGAAAGCATTTCCACATTAAACATGATTCGGTGATTCACCATAATTAATAATTTAGCATGAAAAAAAAAAGTAAAAAGTTCTATGGGTGTCGATTGCACTTCATTCTTCTGCACGGTTGTTTTTATGTCAAACCTGCAGGAAGGTGGCAGTGCTTTAACTCCTTAGGCTTACGGCACATTGTATGTACTTTATTTTTTGGGGTCTTGCAGTGAATATATATATATGTGTGACGGGTTGTAAAAAGTGAGATAAAAAGCCTCCACACTATAATTAGTTGTGTTTATTATTGCAGAAGCCACTTGCACATCCCAGCAATTCAATGAATTGCATCCCAGAGCACTTGTGCCACATACCCAATATGCAGCAAGGAATTCTGGGTAGGATATGCAGATATACAAAAAACGATTATCCAGCACTCAAGCTATGGCCTCAGCGATATCATATGCCGTGGTGCTGTACAAATCCCAATGGAGTGTGTATAGGTACAGAAAGCGGGAGCACTCACGGTCTTGTAAAAAATACCAAAGTTTAATAGTTCCTCATTAAAAAATTCTCAGTTTCGGCTCACTAACGATTAAGGCTCGTTAGTGAGCCGAAACGTCAGAGAATTTTTTAATGAGGAACTATTAAACTTTGGTATTTTTTTACAAGACCGTGAGTGCTCCCGCTTTCTGTACATATATATATATATACAGGGCTATTCAGAAAGGTGAAAACCAGGAGAATGACTGGAGAATTGAAAATTCTAGGTCAAAATAGCCAAACCAGAAAAATTCTCCCATTTATCTCACTTTCCAAATTGGCTATTTGGTCTACATTGTTCTCTTCTCCTGCCAAATCTCAAGGTTTTCACCTCTCTCTGAATAGCCTTGATAGCGTCCAGACCTGAAGAAGAGAGGAATCCTCTTGAAAGCTTGTCTTTGAAATGTAAAGCTAGTCCAATAAAAAAAGGTATCACTATGTACTGTTTTACTCATATTTTGGCATCTGGACTAACACGTCTTATCCTATATATATATATATATATATATGAAGTGATGTCAGATGTTAAAGGGTAGTGGCATGTCACTGAAGGTTTAAGAATAAGTATGTTTTAAAGAAATTTCAAGTTTTCTAAGGCTGGGGTCAGACGAGCGTGATTTCTACGGACTGTACGTGCGTGCAGTACGGACATCGTCAGTACGGATGACGCAGTAGTGGTCACACAGTCCGTTTTTTCACTGAAGTTATTTTTTGACGGATGTAGGAGGGGAAAATAAATTACAATGAAAAAACATTCTGTCCGTCAAAAATGCTGGACGTATAAATGCAGTCCGTCTGACCTCGCTCCATCACTCACACACAAAGCTATGCAGACGTTGTGGACGTGGCGCACTCCGCACGTCCGTTCTAGCAGTATTACGTTCTTGCCTAACCTGCGTCCGTTTGCCGCGGCCGTTGTGCGTCCGCAGTTCAGTGCGGACGTACTTCATGTGTCAGGCTCCAATGGACTTACTTTCATGCTATCACGGACGTACTTTTAGGCGCAATCACGGACGTGAACACTACGCTCGTCTGACCCCAGCCTTAAAGGATGTCCTTGCATCATAGGCACAGCAGTAAACTGTAGTTTTTAAATGTGTATATACTATGTATGTATATCTATATATTTATCTATGTATATTTTAATATACAAGTAGGAAAATAAATATTCTTGTAGAGTTTATTTGTACTCTAAATATATTCTGTCTACCCTAATTACATTGTGGTTTTCAAGAAATCTTTGTCGTACCTTGGTAAATAAGGACATTCGCTAAATTTTTAAGTTAATGCCCAGAACTATCCGCTTGTTTCATGTAATATTCTGCCTCTGCCAGCTGATGTCTCTTCCCCTCCCATCCTCCTCAGCACCGAAAACAGTAGCAGAACTGTTCACTTCTTGCTGTTGACAAAGAAGATTAGAATAACAGAGTAGAGGTCCATTGGTATCTGAACCCTGCCATGAAATTCCATTTACTCCTTGTAGGCAAAAACAAAGTAAATACTTTGAATTTCTAAGACCAGCGCCGGTGCAAGGATTTTTGTGTACATAGTAAAGATATACTTGTCTGCTCTCCCCCTTCTGTGCCAAGTCAATCAGCATCTCCTTCCTAATATCGATGCATAATAGTAATCACAGTGCCCCACTGCAATAAAACTGACAGTATCGTGCACTGTGTATAAACTTATCACAGAGCTCAACAGCAATAAAACTCACAATAATATCTAGGCCTACAGAAGTTGTTGTCGTTTATAGATACTTGTAACTGTGATACGCTCATACAAACCCTATACCCTAGGGTGTATGAGCGTATCACAGTTACAAGTATTTATAAACGACAACAAGTTCCGTAGTACTGTACAGTGGGTGGTGATGGGCTGGCTGGACGCGGCCAATAGATACCAACGGGGTGTGCATAGTGCACCCCGCAGTGTAAAAGGGTTATACACACAGAACAGTATGGGAGAGGACTCTGCTCGAGAGCTTACAAGTATTGTGAGTATGTAAAGTAGTGAGGTGCCTGTGCGCTGTGAGGGAAGATAAAGCATGAATTATACAGTGGGGGATTGTGGAGTGATTCGATAGGCTTCTCTAAAGTATAGTGTTTTCAGAAACTTCTTGGACTGGAGGGACGGGGAGAGTCTAAAGTAGGGATGAGCCGAACACCCCCGAGTTCGGTTCGCATTCGAACTCGAACTTTCCAAATGTTCGAATTCGAACTCGAACTCGAACTCAATGCAAGTCAATGGGACTCAAAATTCGATTTTTAGAGTGCCTTCCAAGAGGGCATATATGCTAGATATTTACCGTAAAAGGTGTATGGGGGTCCGGGTAGTGCCCTGGGGGACAGGAAACAAGGACAAAAAGTTTTAAAAAAAACATTTTAAAAAGGGACAGTGAGTTTTCCATGAAATAAGTGTTAAAACTAAAAACGAAAAATTCCTTCAAATATCGTGCCTAGGAGGTCCCCATAACCTGCCCGAGAAGTGGCGGATTTCTAGGATGTATAGAAACATTTAAAAACAAAAAAATTACGTTTAAAATTACGGTAAATGCTTTTCCTTTAACCTATTCATAAACAACTGCTTGGGGCGGCAGTCTGTATGAAAAGACATTTTAGGACGCGCAGAAAAAGTTTAGTGATTTTTTGGGCTAAATTATGGTGCAGGGTTTGGATGAAAGTAACAATAGGTGCTTTAAAATTGGGCCTTTAGCGTCGGCAACAGTGCCATCACACAGTAACCCCTCTGAGGATATGAATCTGGTAAAGGCGTCAGTGGCAGTGCACCCAGATATTGTGCTTTTGGTGCCAGGCCAGCAAGTGCATTCATACAGTAACCCCTCTGTGGTATTGTGGAAGAGTGCAGGGATGGATCATGCGGTCCTATATTAAAAGATACGAATCTGTTAAAGGCGTCAGTGCACCCAGATATTGTGCTTTTGGTGCCAGGCCAGCAAGTGCATTCATACAGTAACCCCTCTGTGGTATTGTGGAAGAGTGCAGGGTTGGACCCTGCGGTTCAAAAAATTTAAATGATATAGATGTGGCACAGGCTTCAGTGCAGCCAAATATTGAGCCTTTCATGGCAGCAAGTGCCTTCACACCGTAACCCTTTTGTGGTATTGTGGAAGAGTTCAGTGCTGGAGGTTTTGTGAATGCAGAAGACATCCCCGATCTATTCCGTTACGTCAGCATCAGGGGATTGATAGCTGCTGATCCAGGACTGATTCATTTTTATAAATGTCAGCCAGTCTACAGAGTCGGTGGACAGACGCACTCTTTTGTCTGTGACAAAACCTCCAGCGGCACTGAACGTCCTTTCAGAAAACACGCTAGATGAAGAGCAACCTAGTAGCTGCATAGCATATTGGCTAAGTTCTGGCCAGTGATCCAATCTCAACACCCAGTAAGCCAGTGGATCATCTGCTGGAAAGTTATCCAGGTCTGCCCTTGCCCCTAGGTAGTCCTGCACCATATGGTGAAGACGCTGGCAATGGGTGCCTACATTTGACGTCCCTGGGCGTCGTGGACTAAAAAAATTTAAAAAAGCATCTGTCAAGCGACCCCGGCCTTCACCACCATTCCTCTGATCATCCGCAGCCTCAGAAGCACCTGTGTCATCACTTGGTAACCTACCAGTGCCTGGAAAGGTGTTACACAAGTGTCGCTTTAGAGTGTCTTCAAGTTTTTTCATCCTGTGCTCCCTCTGTGCGGGCAGGATGAGCTCTGCAACTTTACCCTTGTATCGTGGATCAAGAAGGGTTGCCAACCAGTAATGATCCTTCTCCTTGATAGCACGAATCCTGGGGTCCTTTAGCAGGCTTTGCATAATAAGGGAGCCCATGCAGCGTAGGTTGGAGGTGGCATTAGCTTCCGAGTCTTCCTGCTCAATGAGGAGGATGACCCCATCGTGCACTTCCTCCTTTCAGCCACGTACCAGTTCTGGTGATTCTGGGCACACAAAACCCTCCCTTGAGGAATCCCCACTTTCAATGCCCCCATTACTCAAATATTCTTCCTCCTCATCCTCCTCCTGTCTGATCTGAGGAGGACCCGCTGGAATGCTGTCTGCGGAAAGACTGGGGCCTTCAGAGCTAGGGAAGGCCTCCTCTTCCTCCCGCTGCTCTGCCTCTAGAGCCACATCTATAATTCCCCGCAGAGTGTGCTCCAGCAGGAACACTAAAGGAATTGTGTCACTGATGCATGCACTGTCCCTGCACACCATCCTCGTTGCCTCCTCAAATGGTGACAGTACAGTGCATGCATCCTTGATCATCAGCCACTGCGGGGGGAAAAAAACCAAGTTGACCTGAACCTGTCCTTGTGCCATACTCACACAGGTACTCGTTGATGGCCCTCTGCTGCTTGTGCAGACGCTGCAGCATTGCTAATGTCGAGTTCCACCTGGTGGGCATGTCACAGATCAGACGGTTTGTGGAAAGGTGGAATTCTCTTTGAATTTATGCCAGGCGAACGCTTGCTGAGAATGACGTCTGAAGTGGCTGCAGACTTTTCTGGCCTGGCTGTGAAGCTCTGCCAGCCCTGGGTACCTGGTTAGGAAACGCTGTACCACCAGATTTAGGACGTGTGCTAGGCATGGTACATGCGTCAACTTACCCTGGCGTAGAGCGGAGAGAAGGTTGCTGCAATTATCACAGACGACCATTCCCAGCTGAAGCTGGCATGGTGTTAACCATCTCTGCACCTGCCCGTGCAGAGCTGACAGAATTTCTGGCCCGGTGTGGCTCCTGTCCCCTAAACAAACCAGCTCAAGCACAGTATGGCATCTTTTTGCTTGAGCCATTGCGTAGCCCCTGCCATGCGTCGGTTTAACTGCCACTTCGCCAGAGACACAGAAGGAGGAGGAAGAGGGCACTGGCTGCAAAATACTGCGTGGCACTGGCTGTGTGACAAGACACAGATCACCTCAATTCCCAGATATTTTGTAGAAATTAGTGACCCCAAAATACTGCGTGGTACTGGCAGTGAGTCACAAGACACAGATCCCCTCAATTCCCAAATATTTTGTAGAAATTAGTGACCCCCAAAATACTGCGTGGTACTGGCAGTTAGTCACAAGACACAGATCACCTCAATTCCCAGATATTTTGTAGAAATTAGTGTCCCCCAAAATACTGCGTGGCACTGGCAGTGAGTCACAAGACACAGATCACCTCAATTCCCAAATATTTTGTAGAAATTAGTGACCCCCAAAATACTGCGTGGCACTGGCTGTGTGACAAGACACAGATCACCTCAATTCCCAGATATTTTGTAGAAATTAGTGACCCCCAAAATACTGCGCGGCACTGGCAGTGAGTCACAAGACACAGATCACCTCAATTCCCAAATATTTTGTAGAAATTAGTGACCCCCAAAATACTGCGTGGCACTGGCAGTGAGTCACAAGACACAGATCACCTCAATTTCCAGATATTTTGTAGAAATTAGTGACCCCCAAAATACTGCGTGGCACTGGCAGTGAGTCACAAGACACAGATCACCTCAATTCCCAAATATTTTGTAGAAATTAGTGACCCCCAAAATACTGCGTGGCACTGGCTGTGTGACAAGACACAGATCACCTCAATTCCCAAATATTTTGTAGAAATTAGTGACCCCCAAAATACTGCGTGTCACTGGCAGTGAGTCACAAGACACAGATCCCCTCAATTCCCAAATATTTTGTAGAAATTAGTGTCCCCCAAAATACTGCGTGGCACTGGCAGTGAGTCACAAGACACAGATCACCTCAATTCCCAAATATTTTGTAGAAATTAGTGACCCCCAAAATACTGCGTGGCACTGGCTGTGTGACAAGACACAGATCACCTCAATTCCCAGATATTTTGTAGAAATTAGTGACCCCAAAATACTGCGCGGCACTGGCAGTGAGTCACAAGACACAGATCACCTCAATTCCCAAATATTTTGTAGAAATTAGTGACCCCCAAAATACTGCGTGGCACTGGCAGTGAGTGACAAGACACAGATCACCTCAATTTCCAGATATTTTGTAGAAATTAGTGACCCCCAAAATACTGCGTGGTACTGGCAGTTAGTCACAAGACACAGATCACCTCAATTCCCAGATATTTTGTAGAAATTAGTGTCCCCCAAAATACTGCGTGGCACTGGCAGTGAGTCACAAGACACAGATCACCTCAATTCCCAAATATTTTGTAGAAATTAGTGACCCCCAAAATACTGCGTGGCACTGGCTGTGTGACAAGACACAGATCCCCTCAATTCCCAAATATTTTGTAGAAATTAGTGACCCCCAAAATACTGCGTGGTACTGGCAGTTAGTCACAAGACACAGATCACCTCAATTCCCAGATATTTTGTAGAAATTAGTGTCCCCCAAAATACTGCGTGCACTGGCAGTGAGTCACAAGACACAGATCACCTCAATTCCCAAATATTTTGTAGAAATAGTGACCCCAAAATACTGCGTGGCACTGGCTGTGTGACAAGACACAGATCACCTCAATTCCCAGATATTTTGTAGAAATTAGTGACCCCCAAAATACTGCGCGGCACTGGCAGTGAGTCACAAGACACAGATCACCTCAATTTCCAGATATTTTGTAGAAATTAGTGACCCCCAAAATACTGCGTGGCACTGGCTGTGTGACAAGACACAGATCACCTCAATTCCCAAATATTTTGTAGAAATTAGTGACCCCCAAAATACTGCGTGTCACTGGCAGTGAGTCACAAGACACAGATCCCCTCAATTCCCAAATATTTTGTAGAAATTAGTGACCCCCAAAATACTGCGTGGTACTGGCAGTTAGTCACAAGACACAGATCACCTCAATTCCCAGATATTTTGTAGAAATTAGTGTCCCCAAAATACTGCGTGGCACTGGCAGTGAGTCACAAGACACAGATCACCTCAATTCCCAAATATTTTGTAGAAATTAGTGACCCCCAAAATACTGCGTGGCACTGGCTGTGTGACAAGACACAGATCACTCAATTCCAGATATTTTGTAGAAATTAGTGACCCCAAAATACTGCGCGGCACTGGCAGTGAGTCACAAGACACAGATCACCTCAATTCCCAAATATTTTGTAGAAATTAGTGACCCCCAAAATACTGCGTGGCACTGGCAGTGAGTGACAAGACACAGATCACCTCAATTTCCAGATATTTTGTAGAAATTAGTGACCCCCAAAATACTGCGTGGCACTGGCAGTGACAAGACACAGATCACCTCAATTCCCAAATATTTTGTAAAAATTAGTGACCCGCCACATACTTGCTGGCAGTGACAAGACACAGATCACCTCAATTCCCAAATATTTTGCAGAAATTACTGAGCCCCCAAAATAGTTGCTGGGAGTGAGCACAAAGATTACCTAAATTTCCAAATATTTTGCTGAAATTACTGAGCACCCAAAATAGTTGCTGGGACTGAGCACAATGATTACAACAATTCCCAGATATTTGGTAGAAATGAGACCCCCCCAGTAGCTGGTGGCAGACTGGCAGTAAGAACACACTAACACAACAACAATCTCCTATGAAATCTCCTCTGAAATGCGTGCAGAAGCGCTGTGTGGAAACCTTATATAGTGTGCTGCGGGACTTAGTTCTGTGAACCCATGATTGGGCAAAATTTGCCCAATCAGGACCCTGAGCTGTGATTGGCATAGTGTTGAACCTGTCTTGCACCTGACATGTGGTCAGGTGCAAGGCTGTAGCCAGTTACAAGCTTCAGGCCAGTGGAAAAGTGCATTGTGGTCCATTGTGGGCGAACACGCGGCGAACACGCGGAAATGTTAGCCTGTTCGTTTGTTCGCGAACTACGATGTTCGATGCGAACTCCGAACAGCTCATCCCTAGTCTAAAGTTACAAGGGAAGGAGTTCCCTAAAAAGGGGGCAGTTCTGGAGAAGTCCTAAAGGCAAGAATTTGGCGTGCAGATACATGGAGATGAAAATGTCAGATCATTGGCAGAGCGAAGTGGAAAGGATGGGATATACCTGCTAATAAGGGAGATGTAGGCAGGGGCGCGGTTATGGAGAGCTTTGTACGTGAGCACCAGTATTTTGAATTGGATTCTAAAGGAAACAGTGAGCCATTGTAGCGATTGAAAAGGAGGTGAGGTGTGAAAGGTGCGGGAGGTGAGCTGGATGAGCCTTGCATTACAGACTGCAGAGGGATAATCTGGGATCTCTTAAGGCCAGTGAGACGGAGGTTACAGTCAAGGTGGGAGATAATAAGATCTTGGATGAGAATTTTAGTAGTGTCCTAATTAACCCCTGCGCTGCTGATGACGTGTGGGGCACGTCCTCATTGACTCCCGCTATATGCGGAGGACGTGCCCCACACGTCATCCGCTCGCAGGGGCGCCGGCGGAGATACTCACCTCTCTGTCCGGAGTCCCGCAGCGATCTGACTTCAGCATCCTCAGACGCTGAAGTTAAGCCCCTCCCGATGTCAATGACATCATCGCGCCATGCGCAATGATGTCATTTCCAGGCGACCCCCCGGCAATGCCGGGAGATTGCCTGAAAGGGAGGGGGGATCCATTCGGAAGGAGCGGCGCCAAAAGCCAGGCACAGCTTAAAAGGGGAGAGTCTCCCCTTTTAAGCAGTGCCTGGCTTTAACCCCTTAGGCACCGGGTCGCACTTGCGGCACTGAATTGCGGCCTAGCTGCGGTGAGCAGGGCCACCATCAGGGCATTATGCCCCATGCTGCCGTAAGGGGCCCGGGCCGCCGGGACCCCTTCGGCCACGGCGGTGCCCTTTTACAGCTCTGGTATCGGACTCTCCAAATCCGGAGCTGTACTGTCTCCTCCGGCTCCTCCTGACTGGCTGGGCGGGGCTAAGCAGCATGTGTGGGCCTCCCAAGCGTGCTGCTTTGGCGCCGCCTGTGACAGATTAGATCTGTATATCTATCGTGATATGTATATAAGTATCTATCTGTATCTATCTATCTATCTGTGTCTATCTATCTGTATATCTATATATATATATATATATATATATATATGTATATATATATATATATCTATGGCTATCTATATAGCCGAAGTGTCCATTTTCCACAACTGCCTGGTGAAGACCTCCGCTCTGAGTAGGTGCTAGAAAGTAATTAAAATGGTTATCTTCTTGCCCCTGGGAGGGATATAACACATGGCTGCAAAATGGGATTTCTTTTGATACAGGGCCAGGGTGGAAATAACCCATTTGGGGCACTGGAAGGTCCTGTATACTCTATTCACATATTGGAGTCCTTGCTACAGACGGCACGGCACCAAGCTGCAAGGGGCCTTGCCTTTCAAAGAAGTAATCACATCTTTTCATCATTAGAGGGGGTCTTGGGAGATGATTGATATCTTTGGGCAATTAGAATTAACGAAGAAGCGCACTGAGCATGCCCAGGAAAGGGGATCCCTGGGACATGTAGTGCAGGGGGCTGTCCCATGTATAGGTTTTTTTGAATGACCAGGAAACCCTATATATTCTGGAGCACGTCATGTGGTTTTGGCTGATCAACGGGGGGTTCACACTATGTGATGGTCTGTCCATGCTGTCCATGCTTCAATCTCCAGCCCCCAGGAGTCACCGATGCTAGTTTGCTGACATGTGAGTATGGTCTGTGTTTTGCTCTTTTTATTTTCTTGCTGTTGTGTGTAATCTGTAATCCTTGATTTATCATATCCATCTTTTTGTAACAAATGCACTGTGGTTTTTTATCATAATAAATATCCCTTATTAAATTCTGCTTCTGACTGATATTCGCTCCACGCTAACTGAAGGGACTGGATTATTGTTTTTTTGTTTTAAGCTCGAGTATCTACTAAATTGTGAGTTGCGGTGGCTGGGGACGGTTGGATAAGCGCGCAGGGATTATTGTCCGCGTAGTCATTATTTTGGGTCTAGGATAGACAGATAGTGAGTGGATTGCTTAACCCTGAGTTTTTCGCTGCAGCGCGCTTAGTGTTCGTGAGAACTGGTGGCAGCATAACGAATAGAGTAAGAAAGTGGGTGTAAGGATTGTGGGAAACGTAGTCGCAACCCCAGGTCGAGAGAAGACAGGTATGGCATTGCAATCCTGGGACCACTTCATCACGCTCTGCATGTCTGTTGCGGGCAGAGGCGTTGCCGGAATGGTTGGGTTAGCACGCGCGGGGGATTGTTGTCCGCGCGGGGGATTGTTGTCATTATCTGGGTCTAGGATAGACAGATAGTGAGTTGCTTAACTCTGCGCCTTTCGCTGCGGCGCGCATAGTTGTCGTGACACCGCCCCCTCCAGTCAAGTGAGCAGCTGCCTGCAATGGAGGAGGGCCCGGGAGAACAGCAGAGAAGACGGAGGGCCCGGGAGAACAGCAGAGAAGACGGAGGGCCCGGGAGAAGAAAAGAAGAAGGAAGAGAGAAGAAAAGAAGAAGGAAGAGAGAAGAAAAGAAGAAGGAAGAGAGAAGAAAAGAAGAAGGAAGAGAGAAGAAAAGAAGAAGGAAGAGAGAAGAAAAGAAGAAGGAAGAAGAGAGGACAGGGACAGAAGACGGCGGAGAGGTGAGCCAGGGCCCAGCCAGACCCCCAGGGCCCAGCCATTCACACTGCCAGCCCCCTCCCTCTACACACATATTAATTGATTACTGTAAACAGCTTTAATATGCCCCTTCTCATAGTTTCCTAGCTTTAGGAAACACTCACTATATTATCATTTAGCAGCATGTATGAAAATAGGTATAATTACAGGGAAATTTTTTAAAGACCTTTAAAGGATAGCGCGAGTCGCCATGCTCATTTAAATGGTCTTGTAAGATGATCTTGCTACAATCCCTTCACCCTGGTGTTCTTAGGGGCAGCACCAACTGAAGGATATCAATCATAGTCCACTGAACTGCCTTCCTGGGTCCTACTCCATCTAGACCCCAAAACTGTTAACGATTGCTTGTGTGCTGGCAAAGTTTGGTGACAAGTTAGTGGATTGATCAACTATCAGCCTATTGCTACTAATTAATTTACAGCATGTGATCTAGTCAAGCTGGGCTGGGCTAAAAGAAGCTTCTCTGAAAGAAACGTTTCCAATATCAAACAAAAAATAGCCATTATATTATTTGTCACTATGCCTTTAGCAAACTGGCATATAAAAAGGCTGGGATGGTGCTTTTCATTGTTCCTCCATGTTTCCTAATGTGCAGTGATATTCTTTCAGCTTGTGTGCATGTTTATGAGTGTGACTGCCCTGAGCCGTAATTGACTTCTTATTTCATTATTTTTAAAAAAAATCTTCAGTTTGTTTAATTTTCTCCCCATTTCATAAGTTTAACTCAAGTTAGACTTAACCCCTTCACTCCCAAAATTGAGCTAACTCGATTTTGCATTGTAATGCATTGAAAACCAATTATGAGCATGTCAAAAGCTAATTTTCATACCTTTTTAAAGCAGGATTAGTGTGTCCATGTGGAGAAAGAAAATCCTTTGTTTTAGCTCTCTCCAATGATCCTAACAAGCTGCAAATAGCAGCCCTAATCCTTTCTGTAACAAAACATTCTAACACTTTGCTTTTGCAATAGAATAGCCAGTGAGAGGGCAGACTACAGGGAGAGCTCTGGGGTTACTCACTACTGTACAGGGATACAATTCAGGGGATTATAGTGTGTGAGAAAACATGTGCAGTACAAGCTGGGTTATCCAAAGAGATCTGAATGGCTGGAGAAAGGTAACCGAACTGTGAAATTCAGCGTTCGGTTACCTTTCTTGGCCATTCGCTATCCAGAGAGCAGGCAATTCGCCAAATCCTTTTCTTTTTTTAACTTTACTTATTTTTTCTGTAACAGCCCTTTTTATTATCATTCCCTGGACCTCATATGTAAATTTCAGACATTTTCGCTCAGTAGTTTCTTTGCAAACAGCGTTTCACTTTTCAAACATTCAAGCAACCGTTTTGCTAATTTACTCACTGCATTCGTCTGCGGTGTCGGCTTTTTCCGGCGCCTCCGCTGTGTGTGATCAGCTCCTGCTTGGGTTTTTCCGGTGTTTTCGGCGGGTTAATCCAGATGTTTTTGCAGCTTTTTGGCGTGCATTCGCCGGGTTTTGCAGTGAGTTGTCGGCGGGTTTGCGGCGACCTTTCCCTGCAATTCGGGGACCCTGTGGTGCTTGCTGAATACACCGCAGGGTCGCCGAAATGGGATCCGCAAAACGAACCGAATTTTAGAGAACGAAAAGTCACCGAACGTGCGGTGACTTTTCGATTCTCTTTGAATTACCGTATTTTCTGGAGTATAAGGCGACCAAGTGTATAAGACGACCCCCTAATTTTCCAGTTAAAAAATAGGTTTTGGGCTATACTCGTCATATTGTATTGTATATCCCTCGTATAAGACGACCCCCAATTTTTGGGGGATGTTTTTAAGTATAAAAAGTAGTCCTATACACCAGAAAATACTGTACCCTGAAGGTGTTCCTGTAATTTTCATGTACATGCATTATGCAGACAATTACAGATACTATTTTTACAATGTGTTGGTATTTTTGGAAGCTGCTTTGCAAATAATCTCATTATGATCAATACAAAGCCCCATAAACAGGAGATCTGAACATTTTATCATGTCTTTATCACATTTACTGTATTTGACACAAGGGCCGTTTCTGCCTGTATGCTGAAACTGCAGACCCTGTGTAACGTTGTGCAAGATAAGGGACACCATCTAGAGCTCAGAATTCTTCATTTCAACAAGATTTATTATTAGATGAATAAATGAAAAATGAGCAAATTTACATTATTTAAAATTTTTAACTATCTCAGAACAACAATCTCTGTGCAAATTTTCTATTTTACCCTATATCGAATTGTTAACTATGCATCCCCTGTTTCAAATAAATGTTATGATATTTTTTTTCCAACAAAAATCCTTTGGTAGTGAAGGGGTTAAAGTGACCATAAAGCAGCCAGGTTCACTTTCCCTGTGATTTCCTGGGATGTAGATATGGAATTGGTCATAAGGGTTATAGCTAGCCTCTGTTTAACTGGATCTTGTACCAAATGCCACCATCATCCTCCTTCGAGGAGGTTCATCTAGCAGCACCGTAAGATTGGTAGTGACATAAGCCCTGATTCTGTAGTCAATGCACCGGCGTGCAATCAGACGCAAGGAGAGGAGGGCTGTTGTATAGAATGCCTCTTCCATTCACAGCTGTCACTCTCTCCTGTGACATGACATTAGTAGCTCCTGGCAGCTATACTTTAAGGCTGCTGTCAGACGAGCGTAGTGTTCACGTCCGTGATTGCGCCTAAAAGTACGTCCGTGATAGCATGACAGGAAGCCCATCGGAGCCCGTTACACGAAGTACGTCCGCACTGAACTGCGGACGCACAACGGCCACGGCCCACGGACGCAAGGCAGGCAAGAACGTACAACCGCTAGAACGGCCGCACAAAGTGCGCTGCGTCTGCAACGTCTGCATAGCTTTGTGTGTGAGTGATGGAACGTGGTCAGACGGACTGCATTTATACGTCCAGCATTTTTCACGGACAAAATGGTTTTGCATTTTAATTTATTTTTCCCTCCTACATCCGTCAAAAATAACTTCAGTGAAAAAACGGACTGTGTGACCACTACTGCGTCTTCCGTACTGACGATGTCCGTACTGCACGGACGTACAGTCCGTAGAAATCACGCTCGTCTGACCCTAGCCTAAAAGGGAATAACTTAAAATGTCCCATTATATGTATATATGAGTTATTCCCTTTCAAGTGAGCCCAGCATGTGATGAGCATGACAGGTACACTTTAAGTTAGAAACATTGGATGGTTTTTATCCCTATTGCAATACACAACAACAACCCATACATTTATATGCAGTTTTCTTTTTCATAGATGTGTGTAAGAGATGTGATTTGTTCGTCTTGACACTCTATGTGAGAGTCAGGACAATCTGACCTTCACTATATAGTAGGGATGCACCGACACCACTTTTTAAGACTGAGTACGAGTACCGATACTTTTTCAAGTACTCATCGATACCGAGTACCGATACTTTTATTTTATGTCATGTGACCACTTTCCAATAAGAACAGACCTCATATAAAAATTCCCCCAGCTCACATGTATATATCCCCCCAGATATATATATTTACAGAATGCCCCCAGCTCTCATGGATTATGCCCCAGCTCATAGATATTGCCCCAGCTCATGGATATTGCCCCCAGCTCATGGACATGCCCCAGCTCATCGATATTGCCCCAGCTCATAGATATTGCCCCAGCTCATGGATATGCCCCAGCTCATGGATATGCCCCCAAGCTCTCATGGATATTGCCCCAGCTCATAGATATGCCCCAGCTCATGGATATTGCTCCCAGCTCATGGATATTGCCCCAGCTCATGGATATGCCCCAGCTCATGGATATTTCCCCAGCTCATAGATATTGCCCCAGCTCATGGATATTGCCCCCAGCTCATGGATATGCCCCAGCTCATGGACATGCCCCAGCTCATGGATATGCCCCCAGCTCATGGATATTTGCCCCCCAGCTCATGGATATTGCCCCAGCTCATGGATATTGCCCCAGCTCATGGATAATTGCCCCCTAGCTCATGGATATTTGCCCCCAAGCTCTCATGGATAATGCCTCCCAGCTCATGGATATTGCCCCCTAGCTCAGACCCCAGACCAGACATGGGGTGGCTTTTCGAATGCTCTATCGGCATATGGACAGCTGCCCCTGGAGCTCTCCGTGGCATACTTACCTTCCTGAGTGACGCCGACAAAGTCTTCGCGCGTGTGCTTGTTGAAGGACCCCAGCCGGGATCACGTGGGACTCCCACGTGATCGCGGCTGGGGTCCTTCAACGTGCGGAAGCACAGAAACTTTACCGGCGTCGCTCGGGGAAGGTAAGTAACACCAGATTTTAAAAGGTGTTAAAATTATGCTCGCAAACGCTGTGCGTTAAATTTTGCGCATATTGTAATACCATCCACGTACCAGCGCACAAACGCATTTGCGCACACAATGTTAAGTATAGGACGAGCAAAGTACAGTACGCTCACAAACGGTTCGCGCAGGTTCACCCGCGGTGGACGTTAACATGCATTTTTTGTGTGGACGTTGTAATACGATGTTCAGCGCAAAGGGTTTTGCCCCTCGCGTTAATGCGTTTTTGCGCACGCGTTAACATTTGCACGCAGAATGTAATAGTGCCCGAAAAGAATAATACCCGTATAGTGTCATGCAATAGAGGCAATGGTGAAAAGCGATGCTCAACATTTACAGCAGATAACCACAACAGAACATTTAAACTACGAAAAAAGAAAAAAGAAGAATAATAAAGAAAAAAAAATCAAAAGTCACTCCTCACTCGCACTCACGAAGCCAACAGAAGTGGAAGCCACGTGACCCGGCAAGCGTTAGTGCAGCGAGAGGTATAAGGTCCCAACTGACATGAGTGGTCAATGAGCATAGTGTGCATTAGGCCGGGGGGACCTGTCGTTCCGTGTAGTGGGAATACAGTAATGTAACCAATAAAACCATCGTATATTGTGTGCCCGCATTGTACCCTCTGCAGAATGAATGAGTTCCTCAATCACTCGAATTTGCTCTACAGCGTTCAGCCATTCCCTGATAGTGAGAGAAAGGGGGGGGGGTCCTTCCAGTGACGGGGATCAAGGACTTATTCAAAAGTCGAATCAGCATCGACTTCTTGTATGTCTCATGGCTAGTGGTGTATGATGTAGCAGGTACACCTCTGAGGTAAACCGGATAAAAAAAAATTTCCCCCCAGTATTGTACACATCTGTCCCACATGTTAAACACAATTTGGGTCACAGTTCCTCCTTTATGTAGCTTTTCATTATAGTCCCTTGATAGATTTGAACACTAGTCTTTATCCAATGTCTGCGCTATTTTTTCTCTTCTGCTTAATAAAAAACCTGTCCATCTTTTGTAAACCATAGTATTCCATCCTGTGATATTATTCACGCGGCAAGAATTACTTTATGGATATATTCAGGAGCTAATACCACAGAGAATTTCTACAAAATGCATTTACAAGTCTATATCGAGCACAATGTCACGAAGCCCTCGCTGACCTTGAACTCAGTAAATGCGTTTTATTGTATAGAGGAAGACGAAGGAAACTATTTTGTGTCATATAAGATAAATGTTAAATAAGATATATTAAATGAGGCATTTTATGTATGGTACAATACTAATGGAGAAATATACATATAGTTATACATGCACACAATGATAAACATATATATAGAGAGAGAAAATAGATTTATTATGTCTCCGCTTCTTTGGCGCTCACTAGGGTTTTATGGATGTTGTTTTACCTCAGCACGTCTTATGAATGAACAATATTTGAATCCCCTGGAATACCTAATAGTCTCATTAGATGTATTTGGGCTTTCGTTTTCATTCTCTCTCGAGGTATCCCTGAAACTTGCTCCTTTAGATATTGTTTAGCTATACAGTAATACCTTGGTTTACGAGTAACTTGGTGTGCGAGTGTTTTGTACAACGTTCAACTCTTTTTAAAAAATTTTGACTTGCTACACGACCGTGGTTTTGCACTACGAGCAGTTGTTGCGCATCAGCGCGTGCGTGGCCGGAGCAGTGGCTGCGAGACCGCGGCATGTTTATGCGGCCAGATTCAGAGGTGGAGAAGACAGATCAATGCGCGGATGCGTGGTGGGGCAGATCAAATCACCAGCCACTTGTCTCCCATGAAGCGTCTCTCACTGACACCCACCACCAGGTACAGGAGAAAGTAAATTTGTATGTGCTAGGGGGACTAGGCGTGCTAGCCTCTGCTCTATTTCTGGCTACCATTTCAGTTTCCGCCTACTAGGTAAACACATGAGGTGGCACAGGCAATCTGGCCCTGTCCTCTGACCTGTCCCTCTTGTGTGTAATTGTAACACCATGCATTACACTACTGTGAGTTTTATTGCTGTGGAGGTCTGTGATACCTTCATACACACTGCTCATTACTGTGAGTTTTATTGCTGTGCAGCTCTGTGATACCCTCATACATAACGCACATTACTGTGAGTTTTATTGCTGGACAGCTCTGTGATATCCTCATACATAACGCACATTACTGTGAGTTTTATTGCTGGGCAGCTCTGTGATACCCTCATACACACCGCACATTACTGTGAGCTTTATTGCTGTGCAGCTCTGTGATACCCTCATACACACTGCACATTACTGTGATTTTTGTTGCTGTGGAATCTGTGATATACTTATACAAGCTGCAGATGGCTGTGAGTATTATTGCTGTGGAGCTCTGTGATACGCTCATACACACTGCACATTACTGTGATTTTTGTTGCTGTGGAATCTGTGATATACTTATACAAGCTGCAGATGGCTGTGAGTATTATTGCTGTGGAGCTCTGTGATACGCTCATACACAATGCACATTACTGTATTGTGAGTTTTATTTTGTATTACTGTAATCATTTTCATATGAATAAATGGTTGTGGAACGAATCGTTAGAGTTTCCATTATTTCTTATGGAGAAATTCGCTTTGATATAAGTGATTTGGATTACAAGCAAGCTTCCGGAACGAATCATGCTCGAGTCGCAATCCAAGGTATCACTGTACTAAAGTTTATTTTAAGGCCAAAAAGAAGCAACACATTTGTCCTAATGATTTCTACCAGAGCCTACACTCTCTTACCCTGCTGGAGTCTCAGCACTACAATAAATAAAAAAAATCCTAACGTGCCTGGACTAAAGTACATCTCCTTTTAAGAACAAGTTATTTAGTATTCCATTATATTTGGGAGTCGGCAGAATGTGCACAATAACTTTTTATCTCTTTCTTGGAATAAACTTAGGAAATCAAACAATGCAATGACGGTAAAAGCTGGAAATTGTGAAAGCGCAGGAACAAATATAGCTATATATTTATTTACTATTATTTATAAAGCACCAACCTACTCCACAGCGCTGTACAATGGGTAGGATCACATAAACATAAAATTAACAAAGAGAAAAAGGATTTTTATTAAGTGAGCATAGGAGGAGGAGTGGGATGATACGCAGAGGTGAGGGTAAATAGCGGTGTAGAGAATGAGAAGTAATGGGGGACAAAACAACTGATAGATACTGAGACTGAAAATAAAATCTAGCTTTTATTTATACAAAGTAAAAAAGTACAACGGAGCAGGACTAAGCCTGCAGTGTGAATAACAAAAAACTGTATCAAGACACACATAACAAGATGATATTGATACAAAAATTAGACATGAAAACATGTATCAGCTGACTACACTATCAGGGTTATTCAAAGAGATCCAAATTGCTGGCGAAAGGTAACCGAACCCTGAAATTCAGCGTACGGTTACCTTTCCTGGCCATTCGGCTATTCAGAGAGCAGGCAGTTCGCCAAATGTTGGCGAATTTCCTGCACTTACGGTGCCTGTTCGGTGCCTGTTCGGTGCCTGTTCGAGGGCAGTGAATTACCCATAGAGAAGCAATGCTTCGGTTATTCAGAGAACAAAAACCAGCAGTGAGAAGTTGCCAAATTGCCCTGCTTAATTCGACAGGTTTATTCAGGCGAATCCCATAGGCTTCAAAGATAAAAACATTCCCATTTTAACTCAATATCTAATAAACCATTGATTATAATATTCTGCAGTTAAAAGTCTCTTTATTCTTAGATATTTTTAGGATCTTTTAGACTTTTTTTGCAAACATTTTTTTTCCGTTTCTGTTAAAATCGTTTTTTCTTTTTTCTGTAACAGCCCTTTTTATTATCATTCATTGGATCTTATATGTAAATTTCAGACATTTTCATTCTGTAGTTTCTTTGCAAACAGCGTTTTACTTTTCAAACATTCAAGCGTACTGTTTTTTTTCACGCCATTCATCTGCGGTGTCGGGTTTTTCCAGCGGCTGCTCTGCGCAGTGATCGGCTCCTGCTCGGGTTTCTCCGGCGTGTTCGGCGGGTTTAATCCCGATGTTTTTGCGGGTTTCGGTTTACGTTCGCCCTGGTTTTGTGGTGATTTTTTGGCTGGTTTGCGGCGACTTTTCCCTGCACTACGACGGCCCTGTGGTGCTTGCTGAATACACCGCAGGGTCGCCGAAATGGGATCACCAAATCGCACCGAATTGCAGAGAACGAAAAGTCACCCCGAATGTGCAGTGACTTTTCGATTCTCTTTGAATAACCCTGTGAGATGGTAGAGTGGGTGAATACCTGAACAGATCTAGCTAGAGAATAGATGGAGGATTGCGGCCCTTCATGGATTCATGGCCATAGGCCAGTAAGGAAATTAGATAAACTACTGGGTAAAAGACATCACAAACTGGACCTCTGGGGTGTCAGAGATATTTGTCAGTGATTTTCCATGTGGAGACGTGGCATAGCCTCTCTCTACTTGCAACCACTCCATCTACGCTCCTAATGACGCCAATACTGGTGAAACGAATAGAGATTGATGGAGGAATCTATCTTGGGACGCACTTGTTTAATTGATCCTGCCGTAGGATTTCGTGGTATTGAGTGCTCTCCATGGCTCTACAGTTGTGTTCAAAATTATTCAACCCCCAATGCTGTAAAGGGTTTTAGGGAATTTAGTGTACATTTGTAATTGTATTCAGAATGAAATCCTACAAGGACTTTTTAAAGAACCATATGCAACTAAAATGACATCAATTGGTTTTGTAATACAGTAGTAAATGTTTCTTTTGTGAATTCTTCATTGACACAATTATTCAACCCCTTAAAGACTACCACTCTGAAGAACAGAGGTTCATTCAAGTGTTTTCAATCAGGTATTTCAGCAACTTTTCACTGCTGTTCGGTGTTTTCATTCGGCAGGTTTATTCAGACGAATCCCATAGGCTTCAATGTTAAAAATATTCCTGTTTTTATGCAATATCTAATAAACCGTTTATTATTTTAATCTGCAGTAAAAAGTCTCTTTATTGATTTTTTTAGGATGTTTTAGGCATTTTTCGGGGTATTGTAGGCAAATTTGTTTTCCTTTTTTTTTTTAAAGCATTTTTTCGTTTTCTGTAACAGACTTTTTTATTATCATTCATAGGATCTTATATGTTCAGTAGTTCAGCAGTTTTTTTGCAAACAGCGTTTCAATTTTGACACTTTCAAGCGTATTCTTTTGGTTTTTTTTCACCCTGCTCGTTAGCTTGTCGGCTTTTTCCAGCGGATGGTCAGAGCTGTGATCGGCGGCACGTCTACTTTTTCTGGCGTGTTCGGTGTGTTTTTTGCGGTGGCTCCTGTGGGTTTACATCCGATAAGGAAATAATTAAATGGGGGGGGGGAGAGAAAATAATTAATACAATTGGGAGAATGTAGAAAGAATAAAATGGGGGGTATAAGAAAATAATTCATAAAATTGGGGGGTAATAAAATAAGAAAATATGTGTACGTGTTGTGCATGTCTGTGTGTTTAGGTGTACAGGGGTGGTTAGGTGTGTGTGTCTTTTTAGGTGTATGGGGGTGGTTAGGTAGGTGTACAGGGTGATTAGGTGTATATGTGTTTAGGTTACGGGGCTGTTTAGGTGTGTGTTTGGGTGTATGGGGGTGGTTAGGTAGGTGTACAGGGTGGTTAGGTGCGTGTGTGTTTAGATTACGGGGCTGGTTAGGTGTGTGTTTGGGTGTATGGGGGTGGTTAGGTGCTTGTGTAGGTGTATGGGGTTGTTAGGGGTGTGTGTAGGTGCCGGCATAGATATATAATAAGGGTGTGTTGGCACCTGTATAGGTATAAAATCAGGGCATGTAGGTGCATGGACAGTAGTTTGAGTATAGGGGTGCATATCAAGGTGTGTATAAATTTTATATACAGTGGCAAGAAAAAGTATGTGAACCTTTTGGGATTACGTGGAGTTTCGCATGAATTGGTCATAAAATGTGCTCTGATCTTCATCTAAGTCACAACAATTTGAAAAACACAGTCTGCTTAAAATAATACAACACAAACATTATATGTTTTCATGTTTTTATTGAACAGAACATGTAAACATTCACAGTGCAGGGTGGAAAAAGTATGTGAACCTTCGGACTTAATAACTGGTTGACCCTCCTTTGGCAGCAATAACCTCAACCAAACGTTTCCTGTAGTTGCAGATCAGACCTGCACAACGATCTGGAGTAATTTTGGACCACTCCTCTTCACAAAACTGTTTCAATGTAGCAATATTCTTGGGATGTCTGGTGTGAAGCGCTCTCTTAAGGTCATGCCACGGCATTTCAATCGGGTTGAGGTCAGGACTCTGACTGGGCCACTCCAGAAGGCGTATTTTGTTTTGTTTAAGCCATTCTTTTGTTGAATTACTTGTATGCTTTGGGTCATTGTCCTGTTGCATCACCCATCTGCGGAGCTTCAGTTGACGGACAGATGATCTTACGTTTTCCTGCAAAATGTCTCGATAAACTCTGGAATTCATTTTTCCATCAATGACAACAATCCGTCCAGGCCCTGAGGCAGCAAAGCAGCCCCAAACCATGATGCTCCCTCCGCCATGTTTTACAGTGGGGATGAGGTTTTGATGTTGGTGTGCTGTGCCTTTTTTTCTCCACACATAGTGTTGTGTGTTTTTTCCAAACAACTCAATTTTGGTTTCATCTGTCCACAGAATATTTTGCCAGTAGTGCTGTGGAACATCCAGGTGCTCTTTTGCAAACTTCAAACGTGCTGCAATATTCTTTTTGGACAGCAATGGCTTCCTCCGTGGTATCCTCCCATGTACTCCATTCTTGTTTAATGTTTCCTTATTGTAGATGTGTCAACAAAAATGTTAGCATGTGCCAGAGATTTCTGTAAGTCTTTAGCTGACACTCTAGGATTCTTCTTTACCTCATTAAGCATTCTGCGCTGTGCTCTTGCAGTCATCCACAGGACGACCACGCCTAGGGAGAGGAGCAACAGTGCTAAACTTTCTCCATTTGTAGACAGTCTGTCTTACCGTGGACACATGAACATCAAGGCTTTTGGAGATACTTTTGTAACACTTTCCAGCTTCTTGCAAGTCAAAATTCTTGATCGTAGGTCTTCTGAGAGCGCTTTTCTGCGAGGCATGGTTCACATCAGGCAGTGCTTCTTGAAACCAGTAAACCCAAAACTGGTGTGTGTTTTTAAAGGGCAGGACAGCTTTCAGCAACACATCCAATAATATCACACGGATTGGACTCAAGGTTGGCTCACTCCTGGCTCCAATTAGCTCTTGGAGAAGTCATTATGCTAGGGGTTCACCCTGCACTGTGAATGTTTACATGTTATGTTCAACAAACACATGAAAACATATAATGTTTGTGTTGTATTATTTTAAGCAGACTGTGTTTTTCAAACTGTTGTGACTTAGATGAAGATCAGAGCACATTTTATGACCAATTCATGCAAAACTCCATGTAATCCCAAAGGGTTCATATACTTTTTCTTGCCACTGTATATATCATTTTTTTTTTTAGAAATGATTTTACCAGGAAGGATACATTTCTCTAGTCTTCAAGTATGTCTTGGGTGGCGAGTATGTACCATTGGGTGTCTTACCCACAGACACTTACTGGAGAGGTGCTCTTGCCGGGATCGTACCTGTGTCTCCACGGTCTCTCTCCATGGTTATAGAGCAGTGATGCTGTTGTGTTTCTGTAGGCGTAAACAAAAGTGGGCTGCTCTTTTTAAAGTGCCCAGACCCAATTTTTTTGTCCCAGTTCTGGCCTGCATACACCTAAATAAAAGTTTTAAAAAAAATTCAATTTTTCCATGTTTTTTGACTGTGTATATACGATACACAGAAAAAAAGACATTTCCAGACATTGCAATCACCAGTAGCTGGGTTTTCTCTTAGGAGCTCAGTAATCTCAACTGAAGTTTTACAAGGGAACGATTAATTGTCTGGATGACACTGAACATTATGACTCAACGATTCCACAGCAAAAGTCAAAATGAGAGTAGTGTGCCTTTTTATATGGTTACTTTCACATCGGATATTTTTATAGTAAAACATATGCACAAAATGGAGTACGCTATGTGGTAGTTTTGTTTCAAACATGGCGTGTAGCATATACGATTAAACAAAATGGGAAAAACGATGTTGCGTTACAATTTAATTACATTATACCAGCAAACAGCAGCTGTGCTATTTAAACACTGCAAAGCCCCTAGAGGAATCGAATAGCAATCAGGTGGTAACTTGGCTACAGGTCTCCATGGAATAAATCAGGATTTTCCCAAAATAATTTTTTGTGACAAATGCTACCCCTTATGATGGCATATGCTGTTCCTCGCTGAAACACCCGCTGTACCAAAAGTACCTATTTTTTCATGTTTCTTGCAGAATTTGTTATGCTTTGCCTCCTCTACCTATCTTCTTGTCTGCTTAGCATATAGATTACGTTTTCCACGTGAACTCTGTTGATATAGTATTCTGAAATTATGAAAGTGATGTCCCAGGAAAAATTAATATTTTATTGTTCAATCAACTCACTTATTTGCGTTTGTGCTTAATCGCGGAAGCGCCGGAAGTGCGGTCTGCTCAGAATTCGGTTTATAGTCAGCAATAATGGGAGAGAGGACAAGAAAAAAGAGAAAAAGGACCAAAAGAGAGAAGGAGGAAGAAGACGATGGAGGAGCCTTGAGAGATAGAGCAAAAAAAACAAACAGTGCGAGGGAAGAAAGGAAAAGGAAGATAATAAAAAATAAATAAGAGAGTGTGAGGAGAGACTGGAGTGCAACCCTAGGATATGTCAACTTTCTGGGGGATCTGATGCCCAGAGAGAGTTGTTGGAGGTGGGTGAGTGTTCCTGGCTGCACTTTCCTGCCTTCGCCACTTAGCAGGGAGTCATTTAAAAGGGGCATCAATTATTCATGTTTTTTCACTATTTGCCATAAGCAAATGAACGAATTAACTGCAAATAATACGGGTCGACTGTACTTTTCTGTGGTTTCCTTTTGTTTGTAAATGTGATTATATATAGTGTTATTTCTGACTGAAGCATTGATCAGTTTGAATGTATATGTACATTAATGTATGAATGCTATCTGCACAAAATCTCAACAGAAAAAAAGACCAAAAAGATTATTTTGTTATATATTCTAACATCTATTTTTTCATGTAGTGCTGAGAAGAGGTCCTTAATGGCATAATACTCTTACATGGTTTTTCAAATAGAGCCGAACTGGTCCCGAAATTTCACCGAACAGAGGATTTCCCTGTACGTTGGCAATTTCATGGCCATTTGGCTATTCAACCGTTGGCAATTCGCCAATTTTTTGCAAATTGCCAGCGAAATATGATGATCTTCGGCAGCAGTGAAATCCCCCATAGAGAAGTAATGGTTAATTTATTCAGAGAACGCCGAACAGCACCGAAATGTCTGTGAAATACCCTGATTTTCGGAGCTTTCATTTAGCAGGTTTAACCCTTTCGCTGCTGAGGCATTTCACACCTCTGTGCTGAGCTCATTTTTACCGGTTTCGCTCATCATGTTTAACCGTGTTTTGAAGCCTTATTTTAATATATGACCTTATTATAGTATATCATTATTATATGTATACGTCATGTCCTGTCTGTATATTATAACAAAAAATGCAATAAAATTTGAATTTTCAATAATTTACAACGTGTAAAGTGTTTTTTTCTCACATTTTACCATGCGTGCATTTGCGGTTATATTTTCTATGGGTTGCGCTTGTTAAAAAAAATTGAAATTGGGTCTCGTTACATTTTTTGGGGGGGAAAATTAAGCGATTTTTAACAAACGCACCCCATACAAAAATCGTTAGTGCAGCATCATTGTTCACATTATAATTGAAATGGGAACAATATTTCTGCATTAACAAAACAAAAAAAAACTTTTTTTAAAATATGTTTTTATTTTTATTTATTTGTTATTCCTTTTTACATGGTCAGGTTTGGTAACATTGGAAAGGCCATGCTCTGGTCGATCCAACGATACCAAACATTAACCCCTAGCTGCCACGGATCGGGAGATAGGGGGTTCATTGGTGGCAGCTAGGGGTTAACTCTAAAACTGACGTCATCGCACTATGCACGATGACGCCAGTCGTCAGGGGGAGTTCCCAGAAGCTTGGCCGACCTCCAAGATGTTGGCCAGCTCCGGGAGAGGATCACGATCCGGTGCTTTTCGGCGCCGAATCGTGATCCGGCCCCCAAGGGGTTAAAGCCAGACACCGTTTGGCCCCCGGCGATCGGGAGGGAGATAGGTCCGCAGGACCTCCCCCTACCTTTCAGGCACCTCCTCCGCACTCGCGCGGGGGGGGCACCTGAAATTGATGTCATCGCGCCAGCGCGATGACATCTATTGGTCCCGCTGGGGTCCCGGGGTGCCGGGCTGACATCCAAGATGTCAGCCCGCACCGGGGGGGCTCAGCACTCATCCAGAATCCCGGCCAATTGCTGCCTCCTGTGCATGGACGCACTCAGCACGTCCATCGCACAGGGGAAGCACTTGGCAGGACACGCTGAGCGCAGCCTTAGCTGCCAAGTGGTTAAACAGGCGAATGCCATAAGTTTCAATGTAAAAAATATTCCCATTTTTATTGAATATTAATTAATTAATCAATTCTTTTAATCTGCAGCAAAAAGTCTATTTAATTTTTTTTTTGGGATTTTTTTTCAATATTTTTTTTTAATAGCGTTCTTTTATTTCTGTAACAGACCTTTTTATTATTATTCATAGAACCTGATATGTAATTTTCAGGCATTTTCGTGTAGTAGTAGTTTTTTGCAAACAGCTTTTAAATGTTGCAGTGTTTTTTTATTTTTTTTACCCTGTTCGGCATCTTTTCCGGCGACTGGTCGGCGCTCTGTTTGGCCTGATCGTCGGCTTTTTTCGTCTGCGGTTTTGCGGCAGAACATGAGATGCATTTGGCTTTTTTTTTCGTGGGTTTTCAGATGACTGATTTTTTTTTGCCGTTTTTTTGCATTTGAAGTGGGTTGAATTTTGCATTTTGTGACAGTTTTTTGGTTGCGGACGGCGGATTTTCCCTGCACTTTGGGGACCCTGCAGTGAATGCTGAATTCACAGCAGGGTCGGGGAATTTAATTCCCCAAAGTACAGGGAACGAAAGAGCACGAAAATTCTGGTGGAATTTAGGTGCTCTTTGAATGACCCTGTTCGCAATTAAATTGTTATTAATTAAAAATGACACATCTCAGGATTATTGTCTCGCACTCTTGACAAAGGTACATAACGTATGTTGATTATAGTTTTAGGCTCACTAGTTGTAGGTTTATCCAAAGGGATCATTAGAACAGTAAATTAGAGTTTCTATTTCAGGTTATTTAAGTTTATGCAAGAAGTGGGATACATGTATTTGACTGAGATTAATTTTCCTAGCCACTTATCCAACAGTTGTGTGTTTTGGTTTGTTTTTTCTTTTTTGATCCCTTTCTGTACCAGAGTTTCACACACTTATATCAAAGTTAGGAGTCAGTAAAAAAAAAATGTAATTAACACCATCAAAAAGTTACGGATTGTAAATGTTTCCTCTCATTCAGACACCTAGCAAAAAAAAAAGTTGTATTTCAAACGAAAAAATGGTGCAGCAGTAGCATACTGATGTCAGTTTCTGTGACTTTGGCAAACAAAATAGTGCAGAAACTGTTGCTCGCATAAAAAAATGGAGCAGAATTCGTTGGTTGCGTAAAATATTCTGCTCCTTTTTTAAGGCAACAACATGGTGATTGACAGCCAGACCTTGGGGCATAAACTGAAAAGTCAGCTATTGGTTGGCATATGCTATAAACCACTTAACCTACCTGGCGGTCTAATTTTTTCAAAATTTCGTGTCTAAAAGCGTCTCAATTCTTTTTTAAAGGAAACGTGTTTTTGTACATAGTTAGCCTGTAATAATTAGGAATCACGCACTGAAATCCGTGCAATCAAGAGTTCTTACTGGTAAAATCCTTTATAAATAAATAAATAAATAGTAAATACACTGAGTCCGATAAAGTTTGAAACACGACATAATAATTTATTATCCCAAAAATAATTATCCAAAATAATGCAAATAAATGATATTCAATAAAATACAACAAAAAACACTGAAATCTGTCTGCAAGCAAGGGTGAGACGATGTATGGTCTATTTATTATCCTGTAGTGCCACCTAGTGGCCGTTCATAAACATTACACTGTATAATCCAAAATGTAAACTGTAAAAAATATTTATTTTATGCTGGCCCACCCCCTGCATCGTGTGACTCGCAGGGAGCCTTCCAGGAAGCAGCTCGCCGTGATCACACTGCGGGGGGCAGCGAGGGAGCCAGGAGGAGGTGAGTAAACATCCAGCCCGAGTGTGGCTCGGGGTTACCGTTCGCGGTATCGAAATTTAACCACGAGTCACACTCGGGAATACCACCAGGGAGGTTAATGTGAAAAATGACGAGGAAAAACAGCTGTTAGAGCAAATCAGGAAGGCTGCACATCTGGGTAAAACTTTAATTATTGGAGATTTTACTTACTCTGACACTAATTTGGATATTGGCGCTAGTAATTCAACTAGAGGAATCCGGTTTCTGAACCTGTTTAATGATACCTTCATGTTACAACTGGTAGAAGCACCAACTAGAAAGGATGTCTGTCTGAATCTGGTTATAACAAACAATGTTGAACTTTTGTCAAATATACAAGTAAGGGAGCAGCTGGGAAACAGTGACCTCAATTTGGTGTTATTTGAAATAAACTCAAAAAAGGAAATTCATAAGAGGCATGCTAAAACGTATAATTTTAAAAAAGGCCAACTTCATTAAAATAAGGGAAGTTCTCAATCTCATTGACTGGCAAAAACTCTTTCATGGGAAAAAGACAGTGGATAAGTGGATTATCTTCAAACTAACACTCGAAAAATATGCATCTAAATATACACCATTGGGCACTCAAATGGCAGATGAACTTTAATGTAGATACTGTCAGGTTACACGTTGCCACAGTGGCAAGAAGCCTCCTAAAGTGATTATTCCAGCCTGACAGCCGTTTGCCTATTTGCCTGCAGTACCTCAATCAGCCACTGCAGCAGCCACAGGTGTCTCGATTGCCTCCCTGTGCTTCCCTATTTAAGGGGAAATCTCCCATGATGCATTGCTGCTGCATTAACATTGACTTCCAGTGCGAAGTGTATCCTGTGTCTCCAGTGCCAAGTGTATCCTGTGTCTCCAGTACCAAGTGTATCCTGTGTCTCATGTATCCTGCTACAAGTAATCTCCAGTGTCATCGTGTACCCTGCTCATCATGTATCCTGTATCCTGCTACAAGTTGTATCCTGCATTAATAAACCCCCTTTGTACCGTGGAACCTGTCTGTGTGTCTTTATCACTGCATCCTGGGCGCCTCTCCTCATCTACCGATCCAGATTCCTGGCAGAATGCAGCAGCCATTAACCTATGAGCCCGAATTGATAAAAGACACGCGGGGGTTAATCCAAACATCATTCCATGAACTGGTTCATCACCTGCTTGGCCTAATGAACAAGTTGCTGAAGAGGCTATGGGACCTATCCCCTAAGGTATGCGTTTCCAACCTTAAGAAAAACCATGGCCCTCTCTCACTAGAGGAGCAAAGCAGAAGGCAGCAAATGAATCTCTGTTTCTACTGCGAAGTAATATGGCACCGGGTCGCCCAATGCCCGGTAAAACCCGCTAAGAGACCTAACACCCCTATGTACTATGAGCACAGCAAACCTCCAAAGACTGTTCTGCCTGAATATCCCTGCTTTCCAGTGTTACAGGGAGGAACATTTGTCTCTGTGGTTAAACCAGCTGATCTCACCAATATCCAGCATCTACCAAAGACCTCTCTGGTTAATTTTGAAACTATGGAGGTTAACCCTTGCCTGGCTTATATGGAGAAAGATCAAGTCCAAGATCCAGTAACCCCATACACCATTGCCAGGAATGCCATATATGCATTGGTGACCATCCATATTCCTCAAAGTCCTGTGGACCCCTGTGTTGCTCTCTCCATGGTTACTGAGGAGTTTGAGCCTGAAGCCCACGCCAAAGGGCCTGCTGCTGAAGTGTCAGCTGAAGAATCCAAGTGTGCTTCCCCGCAGCTTGAAGAATCCAAGTGTGCTTCCCCGCAGCTTGAAGATCAATCCAAGTGTGCTTCCCCGCAGCTTGAAGATCAATCCAAGTGTACTTCCCCGCAGCTTGAAGAATCCAAGTGTGCTTCCCCGCAGCTTGAAGAATCCAAGTGTGCTTCCCCGCAGCTTAAAGACCCCAAGTGCGCCTCCCAGCAGGAGCGTGAAGACCCCAAGTGCGCCTCCCCGCAGGAGCGCGAAGACCCCAAGTGCGCTGCCCAGCCGCTTGAGAAATCCAAATCCATGCCTGCTTTACCGAAAGAAGCGGTGCATATCAAACCCACTTCACTGCCAGCTTGTGAGGTCATAGGCAAGACAGCCGAAATTTCAGTGCTTACCTCCACCGTTGTTGCCCTGGCAAGCCAGGTTGATTCCCTCTCTCAGATCCTGCAGAATCTCCAGAAAAATCCTGCTTTCCTACTGAAACAACTGGCTAAAATAAGTGCCACTGCCAAAATACCACCATCTGCTGCAGTTGCACCACCTAACTTTGATTCATCCTCAGAGACTGGCCTGGACTTTGTTGATTCCAATGGTGAGCCACCGCGACAACCAGCACAGAGCAAGCAAAGAGCATACCTAAGTGCTACCACCTTTATGCCAGCTGCCATCCCAGCTACTTACCTTTGTGGATCTGGCACCCCTATAAAAATTACAGGAGTACGTAAGGTGGACTGTCCAATTCCCCACAGCCGCCAAATCAAGTTTCCCTCCTGCTCTAGGGCTCCTTGTCAGTCGTCTGTGGTGACCCCTATCACTGACCCATATCTGGACTCTGTGCCCTCTGCTTGCATGTCACTGTACACCGTGACTGATGGCAAGTCACTCCCAGACCTTCAAGTTCAAAGTCCCTCCTGTGTTTACCCCCAGACTGAGCCACGCATTGCAGCGGAGATCAAAGAACTATCCTGCCAAGAAATCCGGTGTACTGATGTACTTGACACAGAATTGATTGAACCCTTGCCACTGGACTGTACTACCTCCAATGGAACAGTGGTGGGTCTTACCGTTACAGCGACATATCAGACCTCCTTAGCTGCCCGGAGTTCAGCCTTCGGTGGGGGGTATTGTCAGGTTACATGTCGCCGCCGTGGCAAGAAGCCTCCTAAGGTGATTATACCAGCCTGACAGCCCTTTGCGTATTTGCCTGCAGTACCTCAGTCAGCCACTGCAGTAGCCACAGGTGTCTCGATTGCCTCCCTGTGCTTCCCTATTTAAGGGGCAATCTCCCATGATGCATTGACTTCCAGTGCCAAGTGTATCCTGTGTCTCCAGTGCCAAGTGTATCCTGTGTCTCCAGTGCCAAGTGTATCCTGTGTCTCGTGTATCCTGCTACAAGTAATCTCCAGTGTCACCGTGTACCCTGCTCATCGTGTATCCTGTATCCTGCTCCAAGTTGTATCCTGCATAAAATAAACCCCCTTTGTACCGTGGAACCTGTCTGTATGTGTTTATCACTGAATCCTGGGCTCATCTCTTCATCTACCGATCCAGATTCCTGACAGATACATGCATGGTTATGCACTTTAGAGAGAAGAACACACAAGCAACTTATACCTAAATGGAATGGAGTTAGGGAAATCAAGGCAGGAGAAGGATTTAAAAATAGTCATACAGGGTTATTCAGAGAAAAGTGAAAACCAGGAGAACCGTGAGGAGGAGAGAACAATCTAGATCAAATACCTGATTTGGAAAGTGAGATAAATGGGAGAAATTTCTGGTTTCGCTATTCTGACCTAGAATTTTCACTTCTCCAGTGATTCTCCTGAGGTTCACATTTCTTTGAATAGACCTCATAATAGACTTCAAGCTAAGCAACAATTCCCAATGTCGAACAGCAGCTGCCAAGAACAGCAAGTTATTGGTATGGAGGGGAATTCATTCTCGGGATGAAAACATAATTTTGCCTGTTTATAAATCAGTGGTAAGACCGCACCTTGAATATGCCGTGCAATTTTGGGCACCTGTTTTAAGAAAGGATATTATGGCGCTAGAAAAAGTACAGAGGCAGGCAACTAAATTAATAAGGGGAAATGGAAGATTTAAGTTATGAGGAAAGGCTAACAAGTTTAAACCTGTTTAGTTTAGAAAAATGCCGCCTTAGAGGAGATCTGATAACTTTATATAAATATACATGGGTCCATTATAAACCATTGTCTGGAAACGTATTCATTAGTGGGACTATACACAGGACACAAGGTCACCGTTTAGACTGGATGAATGGAAATTCAGCCTAAACCGTAAGAATGGTTATTTTACAGTGAGAACAATAAACCTGTGGAATTCTCTGCCTGTTGCGGTGCTTGGGTCAGAGACTGTACAGAATTTTAAACGACTGGAAATCTTCCTGCAAAAATAGAATATTTAATATGTGGGTAAAAGCTGCTTGATCCAAGGAGAAATATAACTGCCATCTGGGGTCAAGAAACACTATTTTTCCATTACGTTGCATTTTGGGAAGTGCTTCAGACTGAGTTTTTTGCCTTCTTCTGGATCAACAGCAGTAGATGTTGTGTTATAGACTGACTCTGATCTTTACAATGACTCTTCACTTGACCTCATGGAGTTATAGATAAGGAGATACAGGGGTCAAGAAGACCCCTGCCTCCTCTACTAAATTTTGTCCTGCTCTGATGGAGTTAAAGAGATTTTCCAATGCCACTAGAGCAACAGCTTGGCAAGTAACACACAGGCGGTGTAGGTAACATCCACTGAAATTCAGCAGGAGGCATTCGGACGTCTCCCACGTGCCCATTACAACAAACAAGTTATGTTAATACAGTTGCAGAGACGAGAGAGTTCTTCTAATGACTAGTTAGCAACAGTGTTGAAACCCTATAAAGCTAGGCCTCACTTTAGCTAGTGTTTTTACTCAGTACATCCTTTTGAGCAAAATGAAACACACACAAGAATATAGACAAGAGACAAATACAAGGCGTCCGGTTACATATGGTGCAATGTCTAAAAATTTTACACTTTTAAAGGGGGTCTTGTGTTTTGTCAAACACTAAAGAACTGGGGTCAGTCATTAATTAGGTGGAGGAGGAAATGTTTAGATAAGGCAGCAGGGTGTGTATTGTGATCAAGGCTACCTGAGATAAGAGATGGCAGCTGAATGAGATATGACAAGGAGCTTAACTCCTTCACTGCTGAGGCATTTCACTGCTGTGTGCTGAGATAATTTTTACCACTTTTGCTCATCATGTTTAAAAGCGATTTGAAGCCACATTTTATTATATGACCCAGACATATTATATATCATTCTTTCTGGCAGAGTTGGCAGATTCATAATATATAATTTTTATATGTATACGTCATGTCCTGTCTGTATATTAGAACAAAAAATGCAATAAATT
Organism: Leptobrachium leishanense; assembly: GCA_009667805.1. Lineage (NCBI taxonomy): Eukaryota > Metazoa > Chordata > Amphibia > Anura > Megophryidae > Leptobrachium > Leptobrachium leishanense. Next base: position 283,422,224 of record CM019066.1, read on the forward strand.
TTGAATTTTTAATCATCTACAGCGTGTAAAGTGTTTTTTTTTTTCAAATTTTATCACATGAACATTTGCGGTTATATTTTCTATGGGGTGAGCTTGTACAAAAATTAGAAATGGGCACTTGTTACATTTTTTGGGGGGAATTACGTGATTTTTAGCAAACGCACCCCATAGAAAGAAATCATTAGTTCAGCATCATTGTTCACATTCTAATTGAAATGTGAACAATATTGCTGCATTAATAAAAACAACACACAAAAAAACATGTTTTTTTTAATTTTGTTTTTTACTTTGAACATGGTCATGTTTGGTATCATTCTCATACTCAGGCCTTTCGAATGACACCCTCCATGACCCCTTAGCTGTCACGTTTCTGGAGATATCGGGGTTTCCTTTGGAAATCCCGGGCAGCTAGGGGTTCCCCGGCTATCTGACGTCATCACGCTATGCGTGATGACGTCTGGCAGCGAGGGGGGACCCAGGGGTGGAGCCGCCATCCAAGATGGCGGCCCCCACCGGAGCTAGGCCGCAATTCGATCCGAACAGATCCCCCCTCCCTTTCAGGCGATCTCCCGGCATTGCCGGGGGGTTGCCTGGAAATGACATTATCTCGCATGGCACGATGACGTCATTGACGTCGGGAGGTGCTTAACTTCAGCGTCTGAGGACGCTGAAGTCAGAACGCCGTGGGACCTTGGACAGAGAGATGAGTATCCCGCCGGGGCTCCCGCAAGCGGATGACGTGTGGGGAACTACCGTGGGCGGTTTCAGAGAGGGTAATTTGAGGATTCCCTCTGCATGCTGACGTCACTAGTGACTGCTTTGGTGACCATGCTTGGAAATTCTAAATCTGGGCTAAAGGTGATGCCGGGTGGTGTGAAGAAAACCCACCCACTTAACCCAGCATTTCTGACAGATCAGGGCAGGAGGAAAGGGGGGGGAGAAGGGGGGCACACCTCCCATCCTGATCACTTTAGAAACACAAAGTGGTCAGTATGGGGAGAGCTTTCATTTAAATAGTTTGTGTAGACTAATCCAGAAAATTAGAAGCTAGAAGTAAAATTGTAGAAACCTACAACAACACCTGAATTGAAGTTGAAGCCAGTACCTTAATCTGCCAGCAGAGACTTTACTTTGGTACTGCACCTCCTAAGAAGATCATGTTTGACAGCCATGGCTGTGATTAATATGTGGGAAAATAATTTTTGTTGTGTTTTATTAATGTCAGGCAAAGGTTGACTTAGCAGTAGTAATTGAATGCAAATGTGGCTGAAGTTTGATTATATCATACGATTCAGAGGTTTTTCTCCAGATGGCTATGCTAATGAAATGGGTCCTGCTGACGGAACGTTTTTCATTAATATGAGTTTGTGAACTGGATCACTTCTAGAATTTTGGTAAATAACTGTGTAGAAAGAATTGACATACTTTCACCCCGTCTATTTTTGGGGTGCTTTGAGAACAAACGTTTTGTTAGGAAGAACTAGCTTGTGACAGATCTAAAATTAAGATTTTGCATTAACAATGCAATTCAAAGAGAGCGAGATGTGCCGGACACAGCTTCCAATCTGCAGAGACCGCTGCTTAAATTATGAAAGTTGCTCACAGAATACAAAATTTCTATTCTGTCTTAGAAGCACTGAAGAATTGCTTATTTGAAAGATGGATCAGAATTTAGGAGCTGCCCGGGTGATGTTTTGCTCTCCAGACGTTTCTGAGACTCTTTTCTTTATTTTTTATTCTGATAGTAATCGCTTAAAATGAGTCTGTCGTGGCTTAAATAATTGTAATTTATCTAGATTGCAAATTCCCACAGGAATAGGCCCCTCATGTCCTCCTGTATCTGTTGGCAGCAATACTGACTTGCCTCCTTTATGTATTGTTGAATTGTCCTGTCTTTACCCATCACACCTTTGTACAGCGCTGCGGAATTTGTTGGCACCTAACAAATAATAATTCCTGTGATTTATAGAGATTTATGCATTTATACAGTGTGAATGTATAGACTGTGTATGAATCCATATTGAGCAAGCTGCCCACTCACCTGTGTATGTGATCAGATCCCCATGATTACCAATGTGAAATAATTGACAGCCTTCCAGATAGAGGGAAGCTCTTTGCGTTGGAAAGTTGTTAAAGTTGCGCTCAGCTCACCACGACAAACCAAATTAAATTAAATGGTGGCTAGTGTGTACTGATGATTTGTTTTTAAGGGCATTTTTTTCAATGTGAGTCAAGTATTGAGTGCATATTTACACATATACCTGCATGGGTACTTTTATTGAAAAATATTTATATATACAGTGGTAAAATGTCTAACAGGTCTATTCAAAGAAAGGTGAAACTCAGGAGAATTGGCAGAAGAGAATAATCTAGACCAAATAGCCGATTAGGAAAGTGAGATAAATGGGATAATGTTTCTGGTATGGCTATTTCGACCTAGAATTTTCACTTCTCCAGCCATTCTCCTGAGATTCACCTTTTCTTTGAATAGACCTGTAAGTGTTATCTTGAAGTTATTCAGTATATATTAGTGGATATAAATGGCCAAGACCTTTTTTTACTGACCTTATATCCTGTGATCACATAGAGGATAACGTGCCGGTTCCATCTGTTTTGTTGCCAAATTTATTGATTAACAATATTATTATCTTTGTTTAATTGTTAAATAGAAAATTTGTAGTATATGTATCATGAATCATTTAGTATACTTACCATTCATAAAACATATGTTTGAAGTATTTGTAAACTCTGTGAATGCTTTCCGCCTGCAATTTCTGGTTATCCATCCCTGTGTATGGCAGCCTAGCATCTGCTCCTGCAGATGGTGCATTACGCCCTTGTGCTACAGGGACAACCTCTTGGGCATTCTCATACATTGATTTTCACAAGGAACAAAACACCTCTGCCGGATAATTCTGCAACTGTGCCTCATAAGCGTGAGTGTTATTTGTTTCATTGCTCAAAAATCAGGGTGTAACTCTAGTGAAATTATCAAAGGTAAATGAATAAACATGTTTTATTAAACGACCAAGATAGACTTATGTTAATTCCATGGGTAGCAAACTACAACCTTGAAGAAAATGTATAAGTCTCTGTCTATAGATACCTTGGTGCGTTCTAAGGCCATGATATAGTTAAACGACTCTATCCTTGCTATGTATGCTTGTTAAAAGAAACACATCTACAACAGAAATGATGTCTATGAAAAGCTTCTTAAAAGTACTAAGATGTCATGGACAGACTTTGTTGATACTTTAAACCATGGTGACAGAATATGATGAAGTTCCTGTGTCTCTCCAACAAATCTTTGTTCACACAGATGCATACATGATGAACACATAGGAATACAGCCCGCATCATCCTCAAAGTGACATTTTAGCCGCCATAAATAAATTAATTTGATTAACTGGTCATGGTGTGCAGAGAGCCCACCTTCTTCCTACCCAGCTGTCCTTGTGGCTGTGACAGCCGTTCAGAGTAGAAGACGGTGATCAGCACTGAATGCAGTCAATCAGCTCTCACTGGACAGTCGTCCATGGTTTTGTTTAGTTTAAGTTAACGGAAACTAATTGTCCAATCTGATTGGATGTGTGTGCACTAGTCGCACTGATAGTCAGGGGGACAGAGCCCACCGCTTCCTGCGGCACGGGCAATATGGCTGACTGGTAGAGCACTGGGATGTCTTCATATGCTAAGACTACCGTTTGATAAGATCTGTCTTAGGCTAGGGTCAGACTGAGGCAGTGCGAACGCGCGTGCAGGCGCACTTAATCACGGCCGTGCTAGCAGCAAGTGCCAGGCAATGACAGCCAATATACGAAGTACGGTCGCACAAAAGTCCGGCTGCGCAACGCAAGTGGAAAATGAACGCATTTTTTCGAGAACGTTAAACCACTAGTACGGACGTACAGAGTGCGCTGCGTCCGCTAGAGGCGTGTGTGCGTGAATTGGAGATGTCAGACACTGCTAATGTCCGGCCAACATAACGTCCAGAAGCAAAAATGGTTTTATTGATGATCCGTACAAAATTACGGATGAAACTGCGCATCGTATGACCGCTATCGCGTATTCCGTGAAAAAATGCGTCCATTCTTCGAACGCACATTTTCACGGACAACGTGAAAAATGCGTTAGTCTGACCCTAGCCTTAGGGTCACCAGGTACCCTGGCAAAAATAAGGAATAGCATTCCCTCTGCGTGCCTATAGCAGTATTAATCCACACAAGAGATGATATGGGCACTCCAATTCAAATTCAGGAAGGCTGTATATTGGAATTGTATCAAACAGAGATGACATTTTGACTCAACAAAGAGTCTTTTTCAAGACTTGAAAAAGACTCGTGAGTCAAAACATCTGTCACCTTTCCACATATCAGCCAGGCCCCCTGGTGGTATAGTGATCCAGGCCAGCTCTTGTGGTGTTCTGGGCTAGCCAGTCCAGGCTCTCCGCCCCTGGACTTCCCCGAGGCTGATTTGGCCTGGTGTCACATGGCCTGCCCTGGTTCCCTTAAATATGGCTAGCAGTGCATTAGCTCCTGCATAGAATTAGAAGGCCAGTATAAGGACCTTGCCCCAGATCAGGGTTTCCTCATGTGTGTGTGTCTGTGTAGTATCCTAGTTCTGTCATCCTTGTCCAGGTTCTGTGTTATTCTGTATGCTGTGTCCTGTATCCATGCAGCCAGCAGCAAACCTGCCTAAAGGGCTTAACAACACCCAGTATAAAGGGCCCACCTTGGCTCCAGCCAGGTGCCCCCGTGACGACATCATCTCTGTTTGATGCTATTACAATAAAGCATTCCTGAATTTGAATGGGAGTGCCCGTATCATCTTTTGTTTGAATAAGTATGCTGGAACATGGCCTCTCCTGATACAAGGAGGCAACTGATTATTTATTTATATACTCATTCTAAGGGTATTGTGCCGCCTGGATTATTTTTTGATCGTTATAGCAGCATTAAAGCCATTCAGATATTCCTATGCTTTTCTTAAAAGTCTTCTTTTGACTCAAGAAACAGCTTTATTCAGTAAATGGGCACTGTAATGTATACAAATTAATATGGGCTTTGTCAATGTTTTTAACAGAGAGTTATTCCCTAAAATTGAACTAGACTTTAGAATTTTAATTGCTCATTAAACCAAAAATTTTCAACTAGCGAGTACAGACGTGAGTGCAAATATTACAGTCGAATTTTTATCAGGGATGAAAATACTGGTATGCTCTCATATAAATCTCCCAAACCAAAAAATTATCAAATTGTAGGCAAAAAAACAGCAAATTTCAGTGATCGAGCCAAAGTAAAGCGAGCCCTTAGCCTGAAAATCTTTTATTCGGGTCTGTGCTTGTATTTTAGTATTTTATTTCTAAATAAGAACACTTGTGCCTAAAGTAAGCATGCCGTGAGTGTTCTTCTATGAATAGATACTGGAAAGATGCCATGTTGTCACACAATGTGAAAACATAAAGCATTATCTCAATTCTGTTTATCTCTTGGCAGCAGACGAGAATCCTGGCATGACAGCCAGGGCTACCACATATCAATCAATACATAGTGGAACCAGGCAGGGTGTCAGATGAACACCAATATCAAGTTACAACAAACATCCAGGCGTTTTACAGTATTTGTACTCTGTAAATAAAAATAATATATATATTTATAATTTTTAATATTCTGTTAATGCATCCAGTAAGGTTACTGACATTACTGATGATAGAGACTTTTTAGCAACTATGCAGTTTAATAGCTACATAAAAATATTCAGTGCTTAATATTGTGTTTGAAAGGTGCAGTAGCGTTAATTTCTTTCTGTCGTTTTAATGATTGTAGCCTAGAGGATACAAATGGATGTTGTTTGACATTGGCAGCTTTATTGCATTATCAAAGCAATTTAAACTGGTTGAAATTAGGAATTAGGATTTCATTAGCACTTCTAAAATTGCAACATTGATTTGTTTATACTGTCATTACGGATTTACGGTTGCATTTTTTTGTAATTTTCGTTTATCTTATAAGTCTGTTTTTTTTAATATTTAATTTGAGATATACTGTACAATACACAGTTGAGAGAGTAAAGAAAACATTGCTTCACCCACTAGAGTGTTAAGATCATTACTTTTATTTAGATATAAAAATCTCACCTCAAAATGAAAATAGCACCAATGAAATTGTAAAACGCCTATACCCTTGTACAGTGGATACAAGGGAGTCAACCTTCATATACTGAGCCCAGCCCTGACCTGTGTGGTAGTTGCATAGGACCCCTCCTATCACGTGGGCAAGGTGAGTGGTGGATCCCAATATGTAAAAATGGACACATGGCAAGTGACATAGTAGGATGCTAAACTCCTGTAGGTAGGCCCTATCAGTTAGAAGCTTTGTATCTCCTATTATTTGATCTCTGGGACATCTCTAGTCACAAGGATGACGGAGGTATAATGTGACACTGAAGTATTTGCTGATCTGCATATTCAGTGGGGAGCTGTCACATTTGCTACCCCGCTCACCCTTGACAACCGTGGAGAGGATCCTCTTGGACACCTCTAACCCTCTGATCCTTTAAATCAGGGGTCAAGTCGAGGGGGAACGCGTGGGAACGGAGTTCCTGTACTAATTTTGCAGAGGGAACAGAGTTCCCTTTGGTCTCATACTCTATAAAGCTTGTAGTCAGGTGTTCAATCATATTTCTCTATTAAGTCACAATAAATATAGGATTTATCATATTTTTGCTATATTCCACATATTTATTTATTTATAAAGTATTTTACCAGGAAGGAGACATTGAGATTTCTCTCGTTTCAAGTATGTCCTGGGTTTAAGAAATTGAATTGTTACAGTAGGTACAAGGAACACAAACGGTTAGGCAGGCATATTATGGATATATAATATATAGGCAGGTACAGAAATACAAAGTAATAAAATGCAAGATATTAAAAAACAACACAAATATACAGATTAACCCAGAAAATAAATATGTAGGAAATATAGTCATTATGTTACATGTTTACAGGTGCATTCTGTATTGAGGTATGTTAATAGGGAGCTCGAGTGACTTTAGACTGGGGGAAGATTTGATGATGTCTGGGAGGTTAGTCCATAATTGTGGTGCTCTGTAGGAAAATGAGGATCGAGCCACTTTCTTTTTGTATTGTGGTATTGCAAGTAAGGTGCTGGTCCTGGATCGGAGGTTATAGGATGAGGGAGTCGCTGGGGCAAGCAGCCTATTCAGGTAGGGTGGTAGCTACCCAGAAAAGCTCTTAAACACCAAGTTGGAAAGGTGAAGAGTGCATCTGGATTAAAACCATGGCCAGTTTAGCTCTTTTAACATGTCACAATGGTGGGTCATGTAGTTACATTGTAGCACAAAGCGACAGAATGAGTTATACAATGTAGTAGGTTTCTGGAGGTGTGTTTGCGGGCAGCTGCATACACTACATCTCCGTATTCAATAGCCAGCATAAGCATTTGTTGTATAGTCTTTCTTATTGACATATATACATTTAATATATCAGATCTGAGTGTGTTTGTGTTACGTGCGAGGTGATAATTGCTTATTGGGAGACAGAAATCCTGGCGAGTTCCCACACTTGTTTTTTTAGGACTTGATCCCTGCTTTAAATGGTCGGGACCGCTAACCCTATCACTCCCAGCCAGGGAGAACAGGCACACCAGCAATAAAGAATATAACCCAGTAACAGCAGGTTTCACGACAGAGTGTGTACTGGGGCTCAAAGGGTTAATCTCACCAACAGCTGGAGAGCAACCTGAGTAAGGTTTCTTAAGTATATTCATACACCAGGGATCATAATAAGCGTGGTCATATACACTGTCCGGATTGGCAACAGGCAGGGTTCTAATACACTCCGGTTTGGCAACAGGGCAGATCGATGGATTATCAGAGTCAGCGCTATGCAGGACAGACATATACTCTAAGTCAGCGTGGTACAAACTCAACATACACTCTGAATCTGCTTTGGGCACAATACACATACAAACGTAATCAGAAAGAGAATAGTCAAGAAGGCAGTCCGGGTCAGCAACAATCAGGGTCATCATACAAATCGATTCGGCAACAGAGCAAGTAATCAGTGAAACAACGAAGTGAATACACCAGGAGATGCAGGAACTAACTCCACGTCAGGGCGATGAACTGTCTCGCACGCCCTGCATTTAAGGCCAGCGGCTCCGCGTCATCACGCCGCACCCCACCCCTCCAGGTGCACGAACAGCCGGAATCTCTGGCACCCAGCCAGCCAGCGATGCCAGCCACCTGAAGGTCTGCAGGTGCCGAGGATGTGACAGGAGTGTAGCCGAGGTCCAACCAGGAATTGGTAATATAATTAACAAATGGGTGCTTTGTAGGGTGTAATTAAAGGCAGAGGTGGTGAGGCCAGGCATCAAGGATGTTGTGTTTGTAATGGCGAAACGTGCAACGGGTGCTATGTGGTTATCTTAAACGTTTCACTTGATAATTGTTTAGGGGCTTTTATTCCTACATCCCACTGAGGACTTATTCTGAGATGAATCTGAATTTGTGGATCAGTTGTTTGCTAAATTCCTTACTTGCTTGTTTCTTCTCTTCCTTGGAACCTAACTCCTGCAGTTTTGGCCAGTTGTACGACGAACCAGAATAGGTAGTGGAGATTAGTGTCACTATATACTGCTCTTTGTTTCTTTTTTTGTGGATGTCAATAGTCAAGTAGTAGATGTCAAGTAGTTTTGTGGCCCTTCCATGTATGTGGACCTGATGCAGAAGATGTTTTAGGAGGCATTGTATGTGGAGGTTCTCATCCAACCTTTTATATGTAACAGCAAGAGAAATAATTCCAACCGAGTCATTAGCATTTACAAGTGAGCCATTTAGTTCAGCGGCCCCACTCGTTGATGTAAAAGGTTCTACTGCTATTCTAGTTGAGCCTTCATCCTTGTTGAAGGTATGCTGCTTTGTCAGGTTGCGGTAAATTTATGCTTCCTATACTTTGTATTTTTTGCATAGGAAGAGTTAGTGATAAAGCAGCTGAAGGATAATGAGTGACTCCAAGGTCACTCATTATTGTTGTCTGCAGCTTTAAATAAGAAGAAAATACCCAATTTCAAAGGTTGGTGCTGAAGCAAAATCACTTAACACCAGCAAATCACTTAAACAAAAAAATACACTGTAACAAATTCCTTGCTCACTTCTGACCCGTGTTACGGAAGATGGTGTGATTTGCTTTCTGCATTCACTGAAAATAAAAGGACACTGAGAACTAAAAGCTCTCAAGTGACCTTGCAATAACCTTGCGAGATCTTGTGCAAGTTTCTCCAGGGTGTGTGCAAGTCTCTATGGAGTCCTATAAATTCCAGGAGAGTGTACCAGTGGCTGGGTGATGGCGCTGCCTGCAACTACTAGGTGCTTCCTAATATTAATAGTTGAGCCACTAACATATAAGCTTACTCATAGTATTCTTGGTAACAGGGAGCCGCTAATGATTAATGGCTAGCACCAAATTTTGCCATTAGTGATTTCCAGTTACAATAGATTCCTATATGGTAACTGCAAGAAGTAATATTTTTTTCTATCCACAGCTCTGAAAGCCAGCAATTTCTAGAGTTTGTCAAGCTCTTTTTCCAAGAACATTGGTGTTAAAAAATTGAGCAATCAGTGGAATGGGAACATTAAAAGTAATTGCCTGACACAAAGCAGTTCTCCCATACTGATATCACAATGCTTGTTCTTGCACTGAGAAGCATTTCTCTAGCTTGATATATTAGGGTCACATCTGCAGCGGCAGAAAGTTGTCATACCAGATGTCATGAATACGTTGGACATGTTCAGATTTATCTGACACTGATGGTGATGATGTTGCCCCTCTTAGCACCTGGAAGTCCATTATGGACATAATCGATAATAGATTATCTTGCAATCCTGTGGCAACCTTGGATGAGAATGGATAAGTGTTTTCTGAGCACAAATTTCATCACATGAGTGAAGATATCCAGAGTGAGTTCCATTCGTTTTTCACAATCAGACGAATGTTATATTGTTGCTTTCGTTAAATCATTTTATGACAGAACACAGGTACAGTGATTATAATATTTATAGTAGTTTGCATATTTTCTTTATATATTGCCCCAGTTTCTGCCTTTTTGCATTACTTCAGATATGTATTTCCACCACTTATCCTCATTCTTCAGTGCAAGATCCTGACCAGCGACTCAGGTCAGTGGTGTATTTAGGTTTTGTGCTGCCCTAGGCCTGACTAAACTCGTGCACCCCCTAATTTAAATTTGAGGCACCCCTTCCTGTCAAGGGTACACCTCTTCCTGGTTAATCCCCACCCTTCCTCTTTAAGCTCCACCTTTTCCTCTTAGAGCTCCGCCGTTTCCTCTCTTTATATTAAAAGTGGATACCAAGTGCCTACTTGTATATTTTGTATACCATTTCAAATGTAGCTATTGAGATAAATAAAATTATGAAATGTTTAAATTCAGGCATTTTTACAAAGAACAGCCACGCATGTCAAGTATACTGGATCACAGCCGCTCTAATTGGTTGAACAATAAAATCCACAGAAACGTGCACTGCATATGAGCGTATCACAGAGCTGCACAGCAATAAAACCCACAGAAATGGGCACTGTGTATGAGCATATCAGAACTGCACAGCAATAAAACTCACAGTAATGTGCAGTGTGTATGAGCGTATCCCAGAGCTCCAGGGCAATAAAACTCACAGTAATATGCAGTGTGTATCACAGAATCCACAGCAATAAAACTCCCAGCAATGCAATGTGCGGTGTGTGTGTCAGCGTATCAGAATTCACAGCAATAAACTCCCAGCAATGCAATGTGCGGTGTGTGTCAGCGTATCAGAATCCACAGCAATAAAACTCCCAGCAATGCAATGTACGGTGTGTATGAGTGGATCAGAATCCACTGCAATAAAACTCCCATCAAACCGAGTGAATATGACCACACAGCAATTATTTATTCTATATTTATCGGCCTCCGTCCGCGGTAGGGCTGTGTGCAGAGTCAGCAGGGACTGTGTATGGACTCAGCAGGAGGTCCCTCCAGGCCACGTTAGGATCGCGGCTGTGCCTGTGCGTGGAGCCATCTTGTCAGCAGTGGGGTGCCACTGCCAGAGGGTGCACCGTGGCTTTGATTCCCTTTCCGGTGGGTGTTCAGTCCAGACTAGAGTGAGAGTCCGTGTTAACGAAAGGCGGGCAGCTGCATGCGTGCGTGTCACGTGGTTCAGCCAGTCAGGTGGTACTGAGACTCAGTACTACCTGACTGGCCGGACCGCGTGACCTGCACGCACGCAGCCTCACCAGGAGCCAGGCAGCTCAATGACAAATTTCTATCTCTGCAGTGCTGGTTAAGGAAAGGTCCACTTTAAACAGCAGTAAGCAGACAGGGCTTCATATTCTGCTGATACCCCCCTTTACCTGCCGTTTACTGTACTCTTCTCTCTCTGCACACAAATCATATCCCCCTCCCCTCTCCTAGAGCTGCTGCGGGGCAGAGGAGGAGTTATGGAGGGAGCTCATTGTTTGAGAACACAGCTCAAAGCTGACACACAGTGACAGTGGCACCTCCTATTACCCCCTAATGACACCCCAATAATCATTGGTACCTGGGGCGGCCTTCCCGCCGCCACTCCCCTAAGTACACCACTGCTCTGTGATATGCTCACACACAAGTTTGGCGATCTGCCAGCAAGTACGGTGCTGTTTGAAGGCAGTGCAAATCCCCATAGAGAAGTAATGGTTAATCTATTCAGAGAACACCAAACAGCAGAGAAATGGCAGCGAAATGCCCTGATGTTCGGTGGTTTCAATCAGCAGGTTTATTCAGGTGAACCCCATAGGTTTCAATGTTAAAAATATTCCCGTTTTTATGCAATATCTAATAAACCATTTATTATTTTAATCTGCAGTAAAAAGTCTTTATTGATTTTTTTTTTTTTTTTTGTACCTTTTAGTAATTTTTCAGACATTTTTTTTGGCAAAATTCCCCCCCCCTTTTTTTTAATAGCGGTTTTTCTTTTTTCTGTAACAGAACTTTTTATTATCAATCATAGGATCTTATATGTAAATTCCAGACATTTTCGTTCAGTAGTTCTTTTGAAAACAGCAGGCCACGGGTTTGCGGTGGCAGCATTCAGCGGCCGACTCCATGCACTTTGGGGACCCTGCGGTGAATGGTGAATTCACAGCAATGTGGGGATTTTTATTCCCCGAAGTGCAGGGAACTACAGAACACCAAAATGTTGGCGTCATTTCGGTGCTCTGTGAGTAACCCATTTAGTGGTTAGGGTTTTTGCTGCCCCCTGGAAAGTGAAAGCCAAGGCCTTGCCTACCCAGGACATACTTGAAAATTAGTGAAATCTCATTGTATCCTTCCTGGCAAAATACTTTGCAAAAGTAAAAAAAAAATTATTTATTTTTAGGGGTGGGGCCACCCGGTGCGGGCCGCCGCCCCCTGGAAAGTGCCGCCCTAGGCCTAGGCCTTGATACCTTGATTTGCACTAGATATTGCCCCTCTGGAATATAAGGCAAATTATTAAAGCTTATCTGTCTGCCGCCTTGATAAATTTTTAGCTGCAGTCCAGAAAAATATCAGTACTCTGAGCTCAGTGAGAGCATCAAAATACATAAAGTGTTAGTGCCTTGTTTTCCACCTCAGAAAAATGATGAAAAACAAATTATACAAGCTGTGTCATATAGACTCAAACACAACATTTTTGTTACAGATCTTAAACGAATAAATAGAAATTAATGAGAGTTTCAGGAAACGTACCTCTTCTTATGCTGAGCACACCCAAATACATGCACAGAAGTTGTACCATATTTCTGCAAGAAGCCCTGTCTTGGTTCCAAGTAGTAAGGCATTTTGTTCCGTGGAAGGGCATTCTTTTGGCTGTGCTGATTGCTGCCACATAATGGCTGCTTTCAGCAGGTGCTGTTTGTGCACAACCTAAGAGGAGGTACATTTTTTCTGAAACTCTATTCGTTTATAGTCTATAATGATAAGTGTGGGATTGGTTTAAATGTATCACCATGTACTAGACACAATGTAATATTTTGATATGTGGACTGCACGTTTCTTTCAAGAAACAGTCAAATTGTAATAAAAAGCAATGGTCACAATATGTTTTTTTATGCAGAGAAATTTCAAGAGGCATGGGATAATTAAAACATTTATAAACGAATAATAGGAAATAAATCAATACAATATGGAAGTTTTTGACTGATTATAACCTGTGAAATTGTGTTATGGAACGAATTTAATGAAAAACAGCATGTTTTGCATTTAGTACCTTGGACAGAGAATCTATATTATGCTGGTTTCAGTGTCTTTCACATGAGAAGCTCTAGTGCAGTACAGATATAAAAATACATAATAGTTGTCTTCGATCGTCATTGCTATAACTATAACTTTAACTATATAACTTTTTATTACTGCTATTTTTTCTGTCAAAAGTGATTTCTACAAAAATAGTCTATTGAAAATAAACCTGTCATGATATTTTTTACTAGGAATATGTAATTGATTATCATTACTTAATAAAATAACACATCTGTACTAGAGTCATTTCCAGAAATGAGGCTGCCTTTATCTTGTGGCTCCCGGTGCTCACCAAAGTTCTAGCCTCTCATCTTCTCCTAACACGCTAACCCAAAGCAATGCAATCATCGATCTCCACTGAATAACCAGGAGGTGAAAATGGAGAACCGTCTAAAAGACTGCTTTTCCTTTTCTCACCTGTCAAGCAATCCTTATACAACATTTTTCAGAAGGAAACATAGGCATGGAATTTTCTAATTCTTTACAAAATCTATACACGTGCTGTGATAATAAACTTTGCTATGTGCACCTTAAATTCTCTCCCTGACTGTCTGATTTGAATAACTTATGATATCTTGGCCTCAGTCCAGTTCCATGACAGGTAGAATCAAATATACATCTACAAAACAATTGCTTAAAAAATTACCTTAATGACTCCCCTCCCCCGCTTACTGTACTTTGTTTAACCACTTATGCCCCTCAGAGCGGGATACATCCATTCTTAAAACCATTTTGAGAAAAAAGAGGTTTGTGAGGGTCCTAAGGATGAGCAGCTGCCCTAGTGGCCTGCTCTACGGTGGGGCCCGCTCAGGTCTCACAGGGTTTTTGCTCGATTGTGCCATTGCAGGGACGAATGCTCCATATGCAAATCAGCCTGCTTTCACCCAGAGAGGGTGGCCAGTACTGATTGCCAAGGACGTCTTCCCTGCACGAGAGGTGCAGCAACCCCCAACGATCGTTTCGGCCTGATTTTAACTGGAACAACAACAGAACTAGAGGTCCTGATTTACTACACTTAGATATATCCAGTCATCACAGGCACATCCCCATCACCAAACGGTGAATCAACCTTGAACATAACGTTGGGATTATGTTTTACATGTTGGTGTCCAGATACTCTAGTCCCTTATTGTTCCTCCCTCTTTCACTCATTTCTTAAGCTACTGGGATAAACAGCCAAGGGTACCCAGTTATTAATCCCCTGTCTTCGCAATCAATACCTACTTAATGAAATTAGGGTTTCGCTCTAGGGTAACAAACCATTATGTTTCAGGAATTTGAGAATAGAGGAATATCGCAGTACATCGAACTTATTATTATTCAAATCTTCTAGTCTTCCTGTCCTTTCCACAGCTATTGGCCTAAAATACAGGATTGTATGGTAGAGACACTAGGGCCCTCTTTACTGTCCTTAATACTAAGATGGCATATTAGTGGCTATCTCTGTTGAATAGATTTCCAAAATCATAAAAACAGGCTTTAATGTCCTCATAAAATAGCATAATACCTCGCTAGCCCTTTACTATTTGAAACATAGTCACGTGATCTCTGTAGGACGTGCTGTGGCAGAAGTGGCTTGTATGTATACCTTTGGTGAACCTGCCCACAAAAAGCATAGTTCTTTATCCAGTTTATGATCTCATATCCTAAACTATGTATATGTCAATCATCTTTGACCCTTGGGTCTTCTTTTCAAGTGCACCAGTCATACCTAACTTAAGTTGGGGTCATTTGATATGGAATCACTCCCAATATATCTATTAGAATTTTTTTGCAAGCACATATAATGGAAAATATTGAGTAATTCCCTATCGAACCTTAGCAGTCACTCACTTTCGGTGGCTTGTTGTTGTGGTGAGGGACAGCTCGTTGTGAACAGAAGAGCCGTCCTATGGGATAGTCCTCCAGTCATTCCTCATGCCTTTTTGCATTCTGCTGCACTGACTGACAAGTCTGCATGCTATTGTGGCCACGAGGGTCAATCACACAGTGTGGTGTGAGTGTCCTCTTACAGATGCGCCCATGTGGCAAAAGCAGGTTCTTTAAGACCATTGGAATATCTATCCTATGATGGGATATCGCCACAAGAATTAAACTGACTGGTACAGGTTCACTGTGAAGCCAACCTCAGCTATCTGAGAATAAAATGAGTTCTAGAGTTATTTAATTGCCAAAGTTAAAAGGCGTCCTGCTCATATTTACTGTGCAAAGAAAAATAAGGAAGGCATGGATAAGAATGTTCAAAGCCCCGCACATAGCCCAAAAGGAACACCCAAATTGAATTACTAAGCAGTGTTAATTTAGTCGAAAATGGAAACTGGATTTTAAGATCAATATGTTATTTGTAACATAACAGTTATATCTGTGCCTGTTTTGCATGTTCAGGCCTTAATAACATAAATAATAACAGTTTAATAGATGTTTACTCCAGGAGTATAGAATGAGAAATGCTGAAATAATGCATTAATTGCGCTTTAACGAAATCCATTAGATTTTAGTCGACTAAATTTACAGTAGACTTTAGTCAACTAAAATCTAATGATATTTTATTCGACTAAAACTAGACTAAAATGAAAACAATTCAGATGACTAAAATTTTACTAAAATTAAATGCTATTTTAGTCAAAAGACTACGACTAAAACTAAATCACAATTTGCCGTCAAAATTAACACTGTTACTAAGCAGTATCGCCTCGGGTGTGTCCCACTGATCCCAGAGTAATCAACTCCATTAGCAATTCCAACGAATGAATAAATGGACCTGGGGACGATCCAACTGCAGAAAAGGCACCTTTATTTAGGAAATAAGAAGCAATCTTTTGACTGACACTGAAGCCTTTCTCAAGCCTTAGGTGCCCAGTTCCCTTTATTAGTTTGAAGAATAAAATTGCAAGCTCAAGCACCACTTACAAATAAACAAATAATATTAATGAGAAGCTGCTCTTAGATGTTATTGCTCATGTACAGTTGTGTTCAAAATTATTCAACCCCCACTGAAATTGAGTGTTTTGGCCAGTTTGACATTGATTTTGATCATTCAGTCATCTTGCTTACAATTAAATCAAAGAGGCACGTGTAGGTCAGACAAATATAACATAACATTTATAATGAAATAACCACAAATGTCTTTTCTGTGCTCACATCATTATCAGTTTTATTCAACCCCCAAGTGACATTCAATCTTAGTACTTAGTACAACATCCTTTTACAGTTATAACAGCTTTTAAACGTGAAGCATAGCTTGACACAAGTGTCTTGCAGCGATCTACGGGTATCTTCTCCCATTCGTCATGGGCAAAAGCCTCCAGTTCAGTCACATTCGTAGGCTTGCGCACTGCAACTGCTTTCTTTAAGTCCCACCAGAGGTTCTCAATCGGATTTAAGTCAGGTGACTGCGATGGCCACTCCAAAATGTTCCAGCCTTTAATCTGCAACCATGCTCTAGTGGACTTGGAGGTATGCTTGGGATCATTGTCCTGTTGAAAGGTCCAACGTCTCCCAAGCCTCAGGTTTGTGACGGACTGCATCACATTGTCATCCAATATCTCCTGGTACTGAAGAGAATTCATGGTACCTTGCACACGCTGAAACTTCCCTGTACCTGCAGAAGCAAAACAGCCCCAATCATGATTGACCTCCCGCCATGCTTCACAGTAGGCAAGGTGTTCTTTTCTTCATAGGCCTTGTTCTTCCTCCTCCAAACATAGCGTTGATCCATGGGCCCAAACAGTTCTAATTTTGTTTCATCAGTCCACAGAACACTATCCCAAAACTTCTGTGCTTTGTCCACATGACTTTTGGCATACTGCAGTCGACTCTTCTTATTCTTTGGAGACAGCAATGGGGTGCGCCTGGGAGTTCTGGCATGGAGGCCTTCATTACGCAGTGTGCGCCGTATTGTCTGAGCTGAAACTTCAGTACCCACATCTGACAAATCTTTTCTCAGTTCCTCAGCAGTCACACGGGGACTTTTCTCCACTCTACGCTTCAGGTAGCGCACAGCAGTCGAAGTCAGCATCTTCTTTCTGCCACGACCAGGTAGCGTTTCAACAGTGCCCTTTGCCTTGAATTTGCGAATGATGCTTCCTATGGTCTCTCTTGGTATGTTTAACATCTTTGTAATCTTCTTATAGCCATTGCCCTTCCTGTGAAGAGTAATCACCTCTTCTCTTGTCTTCCTGGACCATTCTCTTGACTTCACCATGTTTGTAACCACACCAGTAAATGTCTAGAAGGAGCTGAGTATCACAGTCATTTTAAAGCTGCCTAATTGGTGCTTATTATGCTTTATTGCTGCTCCGTGACATCCACAGGTGTTTTCAATACCTGATTGAAAACACTTGAATGAACCTCTGTTCTTCAGAGTGGTAGTCTTTAAGGGGTTGAATAATTGTGTCAATGAAGAATTCACAAAAGAAACATTTACTACTGTATTACAAAACCAATTGATGTCATTTTAGTTGCATATGGTTCTTTAAAAAGTCCTTGTAGGATTTCATTCTGAATACAATTACAAATGTACACTAAATTCCCTAAAACCCTTTACAGCATTGGGGGTTGAATAATTTTGAACACAACTGTATGTTCCATATAATTCGGGGCGTTTGCTTTCCTACAACATCCTGATTTTATGGCTATCGATACAACATAACCTTCACTTGCTTTACTCATCCCTCTCCATCTCCCCCTTCCCGTTCGTCATCTCTACCTCAAACTATTAGTTTTCTTCTCAGCCCATTCTTCGACACCCTGCTGTTTTATGAAATAAATCACTGCAATGTTTATGTGATCGCTCTTAGCTGTACCATTAATCTCATAAAGAATTTGGAACAAATACCATAATTCTTAATCATCTATGTACCCTATGTGCAGATTGGTTGAGTTTTTTTTTTTTTTAAAGACATAATTGAACACAAAAAATGTAAAGTGAACGCAGCGTTATGTGTACAGCCATGTTCAGAAATTTGCATTGACACGAGGAACGATTGGTTGTATTTTTTTAGACATTGGTAATCTCGAGGCTGGGCAAACTGCATTGACATAGCTGACTTCAGTATATTCTGATTGGTTTGTGGCTTTGATTAAACTGTCTTAACAATGTCGTCAAAGCTACTCACTCAGCCAGTAACGTCAAAGCCTCAGTCACTAGAAGTGCCACTTGACCTTAATCATTTTCCTTTTCCTACACAATTCTCTCCCTCGATGGAACAAGGTTAGTGTAAATCACAAAGTAAGTACTAAAATATTTTTCTCTTTACAGACTTTTTCAAAATGAATATCGTAAATATGTCTAGCACCGTGTTGCCTGTGGAGCTTACTGCCAACATTTATAATGCGACAGAGCAGGAGGAGATGTGTGAAAATTGGCGTGAAATACACCACTTGGTCTTCCATCTTGCGAATGCCTGCTTTGCGATAGGAGTGGTAATTCCAACTACTCTAAACCTTCATATGATTTGTATGCGTGGCATGCTTTGTTTAGGTAAGCTGTTGAATTTTATGTTTTGTTTTTTTTTACTATATTTTGTTAAATTCCACAAATTCCAGAATTTACACTAAGCTTGAAAACGAGTCATCATTTTGGAGTTGGGACCACTTCTTTTCTGGTCAATCCTAGAGACATTTACACTTGGCAAAATCCCCTCACATTTTGTAGTCCCTCATTGGAAGAAAAGTCTGTTTTTAGTTCTGATAGTCCTTATCAGTACCAATAGTGCCTATTAGTGTCTTATATATTCTAGCTCAAGGAACACTCTAGGCCCCATGACCATATATCTGAAGTTAAGTGGTGCGGTGAGAGTCCCCCTCCTCCCATGGGGGTTGTATCAGCCTTCTAAAGTTGAGGGCTTCCTTCCACCTTGGAACCTATCAATCTATTCCCTCTAGACAGACGTCTAGGTTTCCAGTCAGCTGGGTCGACGTTACACAAGGTCAAGATGTCCAATGCCTTTTGGTGCAGAAGTGTGTGCACAGACAGATCGAGCAATGTCTTCTGGTGCTTCCTGCAGCCAGGGCCGGTGCAAACATTTTTGTCTACTCAGGCATAGGTGTGTTCTGGCGCCCCCCCCCCCATCCATGCCATGCCAATCAGCATAGAGATGCATAATATTCTCTATCGGGAGTGTTTGGTGTCCTAACGCATTGCCAATCTATGCTGTGCCTGGTGCCACAATGCCAATCTACGCAGTGCGTGGTGCCCCTCCTTTGGCACTGAAGAGGCACAAGGCACAAGCCTAGATTGGCAACATGCCATCAGAAGGGGCACCAGGCACAGCATAGATTAGCACTGCAATCTATGCTCCGCATGGTGCCCCTCCTGTGCCACAGTGCCAATCTGCGCCTGGTGGTGCCCACTGGTCCTGCTGTGTCAATATATCCACATAAATCATACTGCCTGCCACTGCCATTGTTTCTCTGCGACCTACCACTCTCACTCTGTGGCTGTGGTCCACCGTCTGACTCCAGGTCTCCAGCAGCAGACCGGCAGCAGAGTCCTCGTCCCCGAATTCATTTCACCCTCCCTTGATTCATTCTCCCCCTCAATTAATTTCACTCCCCCTTAGTTCATTCTCCCCCTTAATTCATTCTCCCCCTTAATTCATTTGACCCCCTCAATTCATTTCACTCCCCCTCAATTCATTTCACTCCCCCTCAATTCATTTCACTCCCCCTTAATTCATTCTCCCTCTTAATTCATTTTCCCCCTCAATTCATTGCTCTCCCCCTTAATTCATTCTCCCCCTCAATTCATTTCGCTCCCCCTTAATTCATTCTCCCCCTTAATTCATTTGACCCCCTCAATTCATTTCACTCCCCCTTAATTCATTCTCCCTCTTAATTCATTTTCCCCCTCAATTCATTGCTCTCCCCCTTAATTCATTCTCCCCCTCAATTCATTTCACTCCCCCTTAATTCATTCTCCCCCTTAATTCATTTGACCCCCTCAATTCATTTCACTCCCCCTTAATTCATTCTCCCTCTTAATTCATTTTCCCCCTCAATTCATTGCACTCCCCCTTAATTCATTCTCCCCCTCAATTCATTTCACTCCCCCTTAATTCATTCTCCCCCTTAATTCATTTGACCCCCTCAATTCATTTCACTCCCCCTTAATTCATTCTCCCCCTTAATTCATTTCACTCCCCCTCAATCATTTCACTCCCCCTTAATTCATTCTCCTCCTTAATTCATTTGACGCCCTCAATTCATTTCACTCCCCCTCAATTCATTTCACTCCCCCTTAATTCATTCTCCCTCTTAATTCATTTTCCCCCTCAATTCATTTCACTCCCCCTTAATTCATTCTCCTCCTTAATTCATTTGACGCCCTCAATTCATTTCACTCCCCCTCAATTCATTTCACTCCCCCTTAATTCATTCTCCCTCTTAATTCATTTTCCCCCTCAATTCATTTCACTCCCCCTTAATTCATTCTCCTCCTTAATTCATTTGACGCCCTCAATTCATTTCACTCCCCCTCAATTCATTTCACTCCCCCTCAATTCATTTCACTCCCCCTTAATTCATTCTCCCCCTTAATTCATTTGACCCGCTCAATTCATTTCACTCCCCCTCAATCATTTCACTCCCCCTTAATTCATTTCACTCCCCCTTAATTCATTCTCCCCCTTAATTCATTCACCCCCTCAATTCATTTCACTCCCCCTCAATCATTTCACTCCCCCTCAATTCATTTCACGCCCCCTTAATTCATTCTCCCCCTTAATTCATTCACCCCCGTGCTCACACACACCCAATGCTCTCACACACAACCCCTCAATGCTCTCACACTCACACACCACCCCTGCTCACACACCCCTGCTCACACACCCCATGCTCACACACACAGACACACACCCCATGCTCACACACCCACCTCCCCATGCTCAAACACACACCCCTCATGCTCAAACACCACCCCCTCATGCTCACACACACACCACCCCATGCTCACACACACACCCCATGCTCACACACACACACACACACCATGCTCACACACACACCATGCACACACACACACACGCACACCATGCTCACACTCACAAACACACACACACCCCATGCTCTCACACACACACACACAGGTTTGCTACATGCCCTAGGATTGAATCCCTGGCTGCCTCCGTGGTCCCAGCTCAACTGGTCTCTCTCCACTCCCCTCTCCCTGCATGTGCTAGACACTTCACGCACATGAGCAGGGGAGGGAGGCTCTGCTTGCTGCTTCACGGCTGTGTGAGGAGGAAGGGGGTGAATGGTTGGGGCCAGCATGTTCCCATGTGAGCTGCTTGTCTGGCAGCCTCGTCTTCCTCATCCTCTGCACCACCCCCCCGGCAGGGCCTTTACTTCCGGTGCAGCGTGTGGGAGTGGGATCCCACACGCTGCCGAGTAAATGGGAGACCCTGATCCCGATCCTTGCAAGGCCTCTGCTCGCTGGGTGGTCCAGATTTTTTCCGCCCCTCAAAGTGGCAGAAAGCCAGAATACCGCCTGCAGCAGATGCCATCAGCCCAAAACAGTGCTGAGGGAAACTATAAGCATAGTCAGTAGAATTAAAGCTTCAAGCTCCTATCACTTTTCTGTAAGTTATAAAAGCGTAGGTCATATTATTATAACAGAACAGAAATACATGGCATAAGTTCAGCAACACCTTGGAAATCAATGTTGCCATCCTGACAGGTGGAGTCACATCCTGGGCCAGGCAGATCACACTGTTGAAGCCACAAGCCTATGGCACATAAACAGGACCTGTAATATCTACATTAGCTTGGAATGTCATCAGTTCTACTTGGGAATTTCACAATTAATGGATAAGCAATAAAAATGCCGTTTTAGAAGCGTGGGAATATTAGCGCAAGACATCTACAAGCAAAAAAAGAAGTTGTAAATGATGAATGTTATTTATGAGCTCAGACTCATAAAGGTTTTTACAACATTGCTTCACAGCACCCAGTTTACACCAAAAGAGATTAAATACAGATTATCTTTCATCGTTTAATTAAATACGTCAGTCACTTTGATGTCCAAGAAGTGACATTTTGCTTCCATCTTTTCAGATTAGGGATGAACACATAAATAGGTCAGGGATATAATATTGGTTAGAATAAATGCCGTGGCATGACACACGATCTGCGGCTTTGCAGATACCGTGGACAATGTAAGCTATAGATCAAACATTTATTTGAAAGTGACATATTTCTCTGATGATGCTTAGACATCTGACAGTTGATGGGCAATGCTCATTTATATCTCTGCCGCAAATTGATATTCTCAGTGATATTAATCTGGTTAATAGGTGTTCTGAGCTATGCTTAAATACTTCAACTCAGTACCTATATTAAAATTGTGTATCTGCCTTGCACTTGGTAAATTATAAATACAGTGATCTGTTTTTTAAGAGGCCCTAATGTCTTTCCTATTTGAAACCTTAAAAGCCTATTGGTTTTTAAATATTGGTTGCTTCCAGTACCTTAAAATCAGACGCTATTTCAGGATATTTTTTAAAGCCTCTTTGATGGTAATAATCTACAGATATTCCGCAAAACCTGCACAGATTCACAGCAAAGTTGTTACCTTCTATTGTAAAGGTGAAGCATCATTGATTATACGGAAAGAGAATAGGCCATGCAGATCACGGGGTAAAAACACTTTAGAGTGGTATTTAAGGGTAAAGACAGACAATCTATTGCAGTGGAGAGACACTTGAACATAATGGCTTTCATGTATTATACCTTAACCACTTCACTACCAAGGGATTTTTCAGAAACCCACTGTCAGGAACACGTATGGTTTTTTTGAAAATCATTTTTTAAATAATTATTCAGTAAAAATATTTGGGAATATTCTCAATGTATTTCTTACTGTAATAACTTATTTGGAAGGCAAATTTCTCCATCTGCTGGTCAAACGGAGTTACTACAGCTCTGTTCTCTGTGCAGGATCAGGTGGCTTTTAGACACATTCCCGATTGGTTTTAAAAAGTGTTAGCAACTCAAGCATCATACCCACAATACTAAAACTTTAGTGACGTGTTCTGGAGTCCAAATGCAAACAAACTTTGTTTGCAATAAAAAAATTCCTTTGCTCCCGTGGAACACCATATCGTCTATACACGATATCGGGGCACCAGAAGATATCTTTCAGATCAAGTATAGTCGTTCTCGGTAGTGATTGTAGGGGTTAAAGATGTCCTATGTGGGAATAATGTTATATTGTTCATTGTTTGCTTGATGGTCATTATTGATTTCTACAACAGCACCTCCTATTTGGAGAAGCCAGGTTCACGTTCTCTGTGATGTCCCATTAGGGGGGGTGGATATTTGAGGTATTGTTAGCACAATTTATCTTATCTGCATGTCCCTCGCTAGTGCTGCACAGCATGTCCTTCACAGCCCTCCTGTCACATGGAATCCTGCCAGGATTCCAAAATTTGCATCTATCCAAAATCCAAAATGCTCATGGTCTTGAGCATTTCTGATAAGGGATGCTTAACCTGTAATGGAGTGTGTAAGAATGCCAAGACTGTTCAATTTTCTCTGTACTGTTATTCCTTAGTATAATTTGGTTTTTTTGTTCTGCTTTCTCCCATTCTCCTTTACAGGTTGCTCTTTCTTCATCATTTGGGCAGCTCTTTTCCGATGTGCGCTGGATATAATGATATGGAACGCAGTCTTCCTTGGTCTCAATTTTATGCATTTTATTTATCTGATATATAAAAAAAGACCTGTGAGTACTATTTACATATGTTTCCACTTTGCATTTGTCAGTTATGTATTTGGTCATTAGAACTGTCAAGAAGGCCTTGCATAAGATAATGGACAATGATTATATTTGTATTATGATTGTATTTATCACTAGTCCTAAATGAAATGTGAGAAGTTGAAAAACTATTCAGATAACTAAGATAGAAAAGGACATTGAGGTTTTTAAGAGCGTTTACTTCAGGGGTCAGCAACCTCGGCCCTCCAGATATTTTGAAACTACACGTCCCACATTGCTTAGGTACTCATTAGGTTGGCATA
This sequence comes from Leptobrachium leishanense, assembly GCA_009667805.1. Lineage (NCBI taxonomy): Eukaryota > Metazoa > Chordata > Amphibia > Anura > Megophryidae > Leptobrachium > Leptobrachium leishanense. The sequence goes on from CM019066.1 coordinate 283,446,571, forward strand.
GCCTCATGGGAAATTAGCTCCAAAACATCAGAGGCCATATTACATATGTACCGCTAAAACGGGGACACTAGGGTAGAAAACCTGTGCCTGAAGGTTTCCCCTTAGCGTCCCTGTTTTAGCACCATATTACGGGGCGGGTGCTGATTCAGCAGTCTACCCTGTAATGCAGCGCTTAAGCCACTGGATACTTGAGGCAGCGCTATCGCGCTGCCATGAGTATCACCTCCTGGAGTCCATAGGACTCTGTGGTGGCTTGTGCTGCTGGGTCAGTTGACCTGCTGGATCTCACCTCTCGCGAGATCCTTCAGGTCCGCTGAGTGATCGGGAGGGAGACTGGAGACTCTTTCCCCAGTCTCACCCCGCTCCCAGCAGCCAGAAGCAGTGCATCGGGCCACCTTTCTCGCTGCGGGATGAGAGGTGAGTATCAGATTTTTGGGGGATTTTAAGCTGGTGTTGATTGATTCCGTAGAAGCACTATCAGTTAGCACCAGCTACTAGCTGTGGTTAACTTTTCAGTCAACCAAAGTGGTGCGGTAATTAGCGTTAGGACTTTGTAATCCTAACGCTAATTAATCTTTGTGCTCCCCATGTTAAATATAGGGAGAGCAAAGTACAGTAACCTCGCTCTAGAAAGCTAAAGGGTTTTTTCACCCTTTAGCGTACAGGTTGTAATTTGGGTGGCCTGCCCTAGGGCCACTTAACCTAACGTTAGCGTTAAGTTTGTAATGTTTCCCCAGGAGGGGCCAGGTTGCTGACCCCTGGTGTAGTTTGTTTTATTTAGCAAGAGTTTTAAAGGTTATTCCCGGGCGAGGGAACAAACAGCCTGTATCTCCAGCTGGTGCATACCATTGTAATTGGTACCTAGTGGTATCAGTGCTCCATGATGACTACAAAGGAGCAGATACACAGCCTGCTACTGAATTAGGTGCTCTGACCAGTCCCAAATGCCCCAGATCATGGATAGGCCAGATGGCATTGTGACAGGGGCCCGGGTCCCATGGATCCTCCAGGCCCGGAACATGATGGCAGCCTTAGTAGTACAAAACATTATGGAGATCTATACCCCATAGAGATTGATGAAACTAAAATTTAAATAGCATTGTAATATTGCTGATTATTGAATTAAAGAAAAACAAAGTTAATTGATTCTTTCAGCTTTGTTGTTTTGACTTGGCAATACAGTTTTTAGTTTTGCATATTTGTAATATTTCCTATTATGTCCCTCAAAATAGGAAGAACCTTATATTTTTTTTTTACTGGAAACTGTAATTGTAGATGAGCAGCCTGCAAACTAAATGACTGATTCGGGTATTAGGTAGTGTGTGTGCACCAAGTCTTGACATACTGGGTATGCATGCCTATATGACATTGCCTGTTTTGATTAATGCGGTCACAGTTTTCTAAAGAGGTCTATTGACTCAGTTAATCCATTTGTTTTCAAATCATGTAGTTTCTATTTATAAGCCACACTATATTTTTTTCCTTTAGCATCTCAATTAACGGAAAGCATGTAATTAATTTTCTGTAAGTCTAGGTAATTAACGTAATGATTTAACTGACTCGGATTTTCATTGATATTAAAAGATGAACTGTGACACCTTTTAACCCTTTCGCTACATAACAGGGAAAGATTATGTTACAGGGAAATGCAATGAAAATGTAAAATTATCACATTAAAACTCTAATTGTTTACCTTTTTAATGCAAGATCAGTGTTCGTCCTGGATAGAAACAAAATTCATTTTGTGACACCTGTATTGTTGTAAAGAAGCTACAAGGAGCAGCCACCACCTTCACTGTACAAAAAAGTTCAATAATGCTGATAGGGAGAGGGCAGAATAGAGGGAGAGCTCTGGGGTCACTCACTGCTGTACAGGAATAATATTCAGGGGGTTATAATTATTTAAAAAAATCTATGTACAGTACAGATACAAGGTGTTACTGTAATTTCCATATATAAGAATTACATCCACATTTAGATATTATTATTTTATTTTGTTTTTATGTTTTTGGAAGCAGCATTGCTAATAATCTCATTATGTATAATACAAATATTGAGAAGTAGGATATCTGTTCATTTTTATTAGGGCCAGTCTTAGAACCTTGTGAAAAATGTCTTACCTCCACCCTTCTTTGGCCACATCCATCATCCAGTACCTCCCATAATATAAACGGCGCCATTCCAACCAATCCCAGCCCAAAGGGATAAGAAAATCGACAACAGAAAAAAAAATGCACATAGACAGATTCACACACAATGACACAGACAATGACAGTAATGCAAAGACAAGGGCAAAATCAGACAGACACTAAAGAAATACAGACAGGGATGCTTACAAATACACTGACACACAGAGAAACTGGTGGCAAAGACACTGACATCTGACTTAAGGCTGGGGTCAGACCAGCGCATTTTTAACGTGCGTTCTGGCGCACTTAATTACGGCCGCACTAGCAGCAAATGACGGGCAATGACAGCCAATATACGAAGTACGGTCGCACGAAAGTCCGGCCGCGCAACGCAAGTGGAAAATGAACGCATTTTTTCGAGAACGCAGAACCGCTAGTACGGACGTACAGAGTGCGCTGCGCCCGCTAGCGGTGTGTGTGTGTGATTTGGAGACGTCAGACCCTGCTCATGTCCGGCCAACATAACGTCCAGACGCAAAAAGTTTCCTGGTTTGGATTCGTAAAACATCACGCACGAAAATGCGCATCGTATGACCGTTTTCGCATATTCCGTGAAAAAATACATCAATGCGTTCGGACACACTATTTTACGTTCGCGTGTAAAAATGCTTTCGTTTGACCCTAGCCTTACAGGCAATGACAAAAACATTGATAGATGCACAAGCAACCACTGGTACAGGCAAAGAGACATTGATAAACTGAAAGACAAACAGACTGAAAAATATACAGGGCAACTGAAAGGGGCACACAGAGAATGACAAACAAAGTTAACGATGTGCAGAGATACTGACAAACACATCTAAAAGACACTGGCAGTGACAAGAGACAACGAAAAAAACACTGACAATCACTGTCATGCCGGCCATTTGCACCCATTCTCAGAAGCTCCTGGCAGCATGCTTCCTATGCTGCTCCTGTCCTGTAACCTGCATTGTGTAAAACATCATCCAGCAATTGATAGAGTAGAATACGTCAGGGAACTGGAAGAACTACATTACACTCTCGAACAAGATTTTGACACATATTTTAGGACATGGTACTGGTGGACGGAATTCAGATCCAAACATAGGAGAACGCCTCAGAACTCATAGGCACAGGCTCAGATTCGGGAGCCCGTTATATCGGTTCCAGAGATTTCTGTGCAGAATGACACTCAGATGTGATATCTCCACAATTATAATAAGTTCAATAAGTTCGACCAGTGAAAATGACGGTATAAGACTAGCATTAGTGATAGGCTTTTCTTCTAATTGTTTTTTTGGTTTTTTTTTCTCTTTCCTTCTTTCTTTTTATTTTATTTTTATGTATTTTTATATGTGTGGTTTGTTAATTTTTAAGTAATGGGAAAAATGGTTTGGTGATGTTTTTCTGATTGCTTATTCAACCTCAAATATTTGCATTTGATACTCTATACTGTAAGCTCCTATATGATATATATGTCGTTGCTCCGAACATCATTTTGCGAATTTTGTCACCACTAATTGTTGTTTTTATTATGATACAAAACTTAATAAAAATTTTATTACGTAAAAAAACATCATCCAGCAGTGAAGTAGTTAAAGACCAAACACACACACTGAAAATAAAGGGCAACGCCCCAGGTTCTATGTTGCTGTTCATTATAGCTTATTCCCTGATAGTAGTGAGGACACGCACTCTGTTGCCCTGCTATTCCTGAGTACCCCATTTACCTACCTGCTCCTGTTCAATCACCGGATCCCTGTCCATTCACCATCTCACCAAATCGCAGCTCCAGCAACCATCATCTACTACCTGGTTAGTCTCTGCATATTAATCCTCCTCCACCCATACCCACCTTATGTATGTGCAGATCACTGCACCCTGGGCTCACCATATCCCAATACCCCGGTGCCACCCTGGTACCGTAGCTGTGACAATCACACAGAGATGCTGGCAAAGACACTCAGGGTTATCCAAAGAGATTCAAAAAATCACCGCAAGTTCGGTGACTTTTCGTTCTCTTCAATTCGGTTCCTTTTGCCGATTGCATTTCGGTGATCCTGCGGTGTATTCAGCAAACACCACAGGGTCCCCGAATTGCAGGGAAAAGCTGCCGCAAACCCGACGAAAACTAACCGAATGCACGCTGAAAACAAGCAAAAACATCTGGATTAACCTTCGAAAAAGCCGAACAGGAGCCGAACAGGAGCCGAATCACACAGAGCCCGAAGCAGCTGTGACGTAGAGGAGGCAGTGAATAAATTAGCAAAACCATTTGTATGAATCTGGGAAAATGAAACGCTGTTTGCAAAGAAACTACTAAGCGAAAATGTCTGAAATTTTCACAGGAGGTCCAGGGAATGATAATAAAGAGGGCTGTTACAGAAAAAATAAGTAAACTGGAAAAAAATCAAAAAAAAATCGGACTTTTAAAAAAAAAAAAAAAAATCTGAAAAATGCTTAAAGTATCCTAAAAAATCTATAAATAAAGAGACTCTTTGCTGCAGAATTTTATAATGAACGGTTTATTAGATATTGATTTAAAACGGGAATATTTTTAACATTGAAGCCTATGGGATTCTCCTGAATAAATCTGCCGAATTAAACCGCCGAATGGCAGGGCATTAGGGGAACCTTTCACTGCTGGTTTGTGTTCTCTGAATAGCCGAAGCAGTGCTTTTTCATGGGGATTTCTCTGCCATCGAACAGGCACCGTATGTGCAGGCAATTCGCCAGGATTTGGCGAATTGCTTGCTCTCTGGATAGCCGAATGGCCAGGAAAGGTAACCGAACGCTGATTTTCAGCGTTCGGTTACCTTTCTCAAGCAATTCGGATCTCTATGGATAACCCTGACTGACACACAATGACGGAGACACCGAAAAGACGAGAAAACAAAAGGAGAAAAATGGCACTTACTCATCCGTATGTGTGAAGCAAAGCATCATCCTAAACAGTAATTTTAGGGAAGGAGTAGTAGTGTAGTGCAGGGATATTTATTCAAGATAGTTTTTTTTTCTTCATTTTATAGAATCCAATCATTTTTGTGGAAGATTAATTTTATTAAGAATTGGAATCTATAAAATGAAGAGAAAAAAAAACATCTTGAATTAGCTCCCCAACATTAATTTAGCTTTACCTACATGAATTGTTTCAAGCATCTGGATTCTTTCATTTATATTCATATTTAGGTAATTGACTGCAGCTGCCTCTATGTTTGTAATGAGTTATTTTGCTAGGATAAAAAAGCACAAAATTCTATGATCCCTCCTTTAAATCTTCACCCATGGCTGCTCCCCAAAATTTAAATAACGCCCCTAAACCTGTCCATTGCTTTCGCACATTTTTTCTGCCAATAAAATTATATTGATAATTAGGTTACATAGTTACATAGTTATATAGGCTGAAAAAAGACATGCGTCCATCAGGTTCAGCCTCTCCCACATAAGGGGATATATTTATATTTCCTTTATACTATTCAGGGCAAGATTGAGCTTGGGATTACTTAATAATATACAAATATATTTAAACAGTTTAAAAATACACAAAATCACATTTAAAATATGGATTAATTCCATATTTCTCCTTAATTGATCAGCTGGATTGTTTTCCAAGTCTGAATTGGACATACATGGGAGTGGATCTGGGTGTCTTCAGAGTATTCATTCGTTTTCCCATCATGAGTTTGACAGTCTGTCAATAAGCATAATTAAAACTACATATACTGTACGTCTCATTAGGACGTCTCATTATGGTTAAAATCGTGGTAGCTGCAGGGGTTTCATAAAGTACCTTAAAGAGAATCATTCTCTTCTGTGATTTGTGAAAATAACCGAAATGTGATCCTATGGAAATACCTAATGTAATGCATCCTGCTATATTTCTATTGGTTCCTGAAATTAGGTTAGGCTGATTCTTTGTTATAGTGATGGTTATGGCATGGCTTGTATGAAACAGCGGTTAATCTCCTGTAGTTATCCATGCATTCTGTTAAGAAATGGCTTGTTAATCCTTTTACACTGCACAGATAAAACAGATCATGGCATTGACAATATTTCTATTCTATATACGCTTAAGTTATTTTTTCAGTGTCACTTAGAATAAATATTTAATTCTGTGTTTGCGTGTGGTAAGCAATGTAACATCCAATTTCACTTCAATCTCTCTTGCTGTCCTTCGCTCATGCCAAAACCGAATTACTGCTAAATCCCTATGGGATGTGAATTACAACATTTTAATCTCTTCTCTAAAATGGAACGTAAGATTAGTTTAACAGTACATGTCATCTAAATGCCACAATATAACATTTTACTATACACAAAATATTGAGGTAGACTCTGATAGCAATGAATCACTTTATATGGAAAGTGCTCAATATATACGTATATATATATACACACAACCCCAATTCTGAAAAAGTTGGGACAGTACGGAAAGTGCAAAGAAAAACCAGGAGTCAATAGAAAATTCAGTTCACCCTGTATATTGAAAACACATTAACACGTTATTTGATGTTTTACTTTGAAAATTTTATGTATTTTAGAAAATATAAATTAGTTTCAAATCCAATGACTACAACAGACTAATAATATTTAATATGTGGGTAAAAGCTTCTTGATCCAAGGAGAAATCTGACTGCCATTCTGGGGTCAAGAAGGAATTTTTGGTCCGGGGTGTTGCATATTGGCGAGCGTTTCAGACTGGGGATTTTGCCTTCTTTTGGATCAACAGCAGTAGGTGATGTGTGGAAGGCTGATTCCGATGGACGCATGTCTTTTTTCAGCCTATGTAACTCCACAAAAGTTGGGACGGTCGAATGTTTACCACTGTGTAACATCACTTTTTCTTTTAATAAGACGTATTAAGCATCTGGGCCCTGAAGACACCAGTTGGATAAGTTTAGCAAGTTGAATTTGCCCCCACTTATCCATTATGCATGTCTCAGCTGCACAACTGTACAGGGCCTTCATTGCTTTATTTTGCGCTGTAATGCGGTGCCACACATTCTCGATCGAAGACAGGTCAGGACTGCAGGCAGGCCTTGCTAGTACCCACACTCTCTGCTACCGCAACCAAGTGCTTGTAATCTGGGGCAGAATGTGGTTTGGCGTTGTCCTGCTGGAAGATGCAGAAATGTCTCTGGAAAAGACGACGTCTGGGTGGTAGCATATGTTGCTCCAAAAGGTGTACAGCTGTTCTGCAGTAATGATGCCCTCACAGATTTACAAGCTACCCATAATATGGGCAATGACACATGCCCATGCCATGACAGATGCTGGCTTTTAGCCCTGAAGCTAATAACCACTTGTGACAGAACACGCTATCACTGTTCGACTTGGAGGGGGCTGTGTGCTAGCCTTTGCCCAGAGACTATGGCCCATGAAAGTAACTATTGGGGGAACTGGTGGACCTTTTAAATATTTTTGGTTTTCAATGTTTTAAAAATCTGCCAGTTAACTAAATATTTCTGATGTCTGTGTGTTATTCCCTTGTGTATTTATTGTATAGTCTCTTGTTGTGTATTTTGCATACATTCCCTCAGTTATCTAACTCTTCTCTGTATAGTGTAGTTCTCTGTAGTAGTACCTGCTCTCTCTATTGTGTAAGTTCTCTCTATAAGAAATTCCTTTTGTTTTACCTGTTTTCTCCCCCCTCTTCTCCTCCTAGGGAATCCCATTGTCCATTGTTTGAAGGTCCTGTGCATTTATATGATCTGTGACGTTATCTGTTTGATTGTATGCAAATGTGTTGGTCCTTGACTGTATCTGTCCTCTCTGTGAATAAACAGTCAGTTCTATTCTGACCAAGCTTGAAGTCACGACTCATGATTTGGGGTGCCAGGAATCTTCTGCCCGCTGTGCTAAGGAAAGGCTCGAGGTCTACAGCTATGGCCTATTTCTGGGGGTGCTAGCCAGGCTCTCTACATGCACCAGGCCTTAAGCTGCGGCTAAGGTACTAGAGAAAGGTGGGAGAGTCACGAGGAGAACCCGGGTGTCCATGCGAGGAAGCGGCATTTGACAGATGTGACCCTGATCGGGCACAGAGATCTGTTACACTGCTTGGATGGTCCTTTTCCTCTTTGGACCAGTGAACACAGTGTCGCTGTGCTACTGTCCATCTGAGATAAGACCGAGCCCAGAGAAGTTGGCAACTCTCCAGGACAATTTTGATGTATGGCTTCTGCTTTTGCATTGTAAAGCCTTAACTTGCATCTGTGGATGAAGCAGTGAATGGTGTTGACTGTCAAAGGTTTACCAAGCCCATATTCCTGAGCCAATGTCAGGATATCCATTACAGACTCCTTACGGTTTTTGAGACACTGACGTCTGAGGGATCGGAGATCAGTAATCAGAAGTGGTTTTCGTCCTTACCCTTTACGCACCAAGATTTGACTGGATTTCTTGAATCTTTTTATTATATGGTGCACTGTAGAAGGTGAATGGCCAAATGTTGTTTGCAAAGTGTTGGATTATTCACTGAAACATCTGTTGGCAGCTTGGAGAGCCTCGCCCCATCCTTGCTCTTGATGGCCTAGGCCAGTGATGATGAACCTATAGCACACGTACCACAGCTGGCACGCAGGGCTGTCTAACTTGCCTCAGTGCCTCTCCGAGTGCTCCTCTTCCTCCCAGCGGCCGCCGGCAAAGGATGTAGCCCGGCCACTCGCCTGGGATCCACCAGCCGCAATCTTCTGAGATCACAGAGTTAACTCCGGGATCTTGTGAGACCGCGGCTTGTGCGTGGTTCCCAGGCGAGCGGCCAGGCTATATCTTTTGCCGGCGGCCGCTGTGAGGAAGAAGAGCGCTCGTAGGCACCTGGCAGAGGGGAGACTGATTGGCAATATATAAATGTGAGCTGGGGCAATACATACATGTGAGCTGGGGGCAATATATTAATGTGAGCTGGGGGCAATATATAAAATGTGTGAGCTGGGGGCAATATATCCATGTGTGAGCTGGAGGCAATATATCCATGTGTGAGCTGGGAGCAATATATCCATGTGTGAGCTGGGGGCGATATATCCATGTGAGCTGGGGGGGGCAATATATCCATGTGTGAGCTGGGGGCAATATATCCATGAGTGAGCTGAGGCAATATATCCATGAGTGAGATGAGGCAATATATCCATGTATAAGCTGGGGGCAATATATCCATGTGTGAGCTGGGGGCAATATATCCATCTTCTTATATTGTATTTTTCTTCTAAGACTTAAGCACATAATTTGTTCAGACAGTCGTATGAAGTGTTTTTTTGTAAAATAAATCAGTATTTAGGTCTAATTCTGCGGTCGGCACTTTGAGACCCATAAGTCACTTCTGCGATCCAGTTTGGGCACTCGGGCTCAAAAAGGTTTGCCATCCCTGGCTAGGCCTTTTTTTGGAGGCTCCTTATATACTATGATTACACGATTGCCTCACCTGTTCCACATCACCTTATTATTTCAACTTGTCACATCGCTGTATGTCCTAAATTGCCAGAGTCCCAACTCTTGTGGAGTGTGTAGCAGTCATCAGATTTGAAATAAATGTATATTTTTAAAAATACATTAAATTCACAAAGTAAAACATCTAATAATGCAAAATAGTACAGGGTGGATTGAATTTTGACTCTTTTTGTTAGTTTTTTTGCTTTTTCCATACCGTCACAACTTTTTCGGAATTGGGGTTGTATATGTACACACAAAAGGCTGTTTTAGCATAAGCACTATTAGAAATGCTGCTCCAGGTCCATGTCCAAATATAGGGGAAGGGAAAAGATAACAAAGTCAGAACCAATTGCCACTTACACAATGGGATTATGATGAGATAGCAGCACAAGAGGGTTTTTTGTAAAGAGAAAAAAATAATTCTATTGCATCAAAAATTGTTGTTCCATTATCTTGAAATATTTAGAATCAGATTTAAAATCTTTAATTTTTTTTTGCAGATTAAGATAGAAAAAGAGTTAAAGGGAATTTACCGCAGGTTGTTTGAACCCCTTCGTGTTCCTCCTGAGCTGTTTAAGAGACTCACTGGACAATTTTGCAGCATCCAGACATTATCTAAAGGTCAAACGTATGCTGTGGAAAACAAGACATCTGTGGATGACCGTTTGAGTATTCTTCTCAAAGGAAGGTATGTTGAGTGGAAAAATACAGGCAATAAAATGAAAAATCACAAACGGAACATGGTGGTAAGATGCTGCAATGGAGCTGTGTGACAATATCAACATCTGTTCATTTTTTTGCTTTACCCATGTGATATTTTTTGAGCTAGGTTGTGTCCATGTATACTGTAGATGCACAATTATCTATGTGTTTTAACCAATCAGCATTTTGCTCATAGCAGGCTACCATTTTTCTAAACACATGCGTCTATTAGGAGGGAGAAGTCCAGTGGTGAGATGTTCACACGGTTTGCATTGTTTTTTTGCGAACTGGTTGCTAAAAATTAATACTTCCCATGTATCTTGATGCGAACCGAGCGGATGCAGCACTGAGTGCAGCTGCAAGTTGTGCCACTCCAAACTGCTCCATGTGCCACGACCAGGCAACAGAGAGGGGGAGAGACAGATCCTGGAGCATCAGTGTCACATGGCGAACTCTTCATACACCTGAGGTTATCACTGGGACACTTAGGAAACAGAGGGATGAACACATTAAACTCTTCACAAGAGTGGAACATGGGGAGAGGGTTTTCAAAGTCAATCTGTGTATCTTTGTGTGGGAGGGGGGAGTCAGGATCCATTTGCGCATTTCTGTATGGAGGGGGAATGATGGTCTTTGTGTTCCAGTGAGTGTTTGTCATTGTCTTCTTGTCTCTGTCAGGGTTTTTGCAAGTGTCTTTGTCAGTGTCAATGTCTTTGTGCATGTTCTGTCAGTCTCTGTGTCATTCTGCATGTTAAATACATACAGATGGAGACTTTCGACAATGGCCTCTCCTGAATTTTTGCATTATTATGAGGTACATATAGTCATATAATAGAATTTGGGGCAGACTTATAGATATAAACGTGTTACCACCATATATTGATACCAAGAACCTTCAAGTAATATTAAATAAATATGCATGTCCATCTCTCCAGAGTAAACAGCCATACAGCTATGTTTACCACCTGCACTGTCAGCTGTCAGCTGTTGGGATAGATACGCCTCATAGAGTAATGTTTAGTAAACATAAATTTTAACTGAATTTCCATTTTTTATTCATGTAAATATTTTTAGGATGAAGGTTTCCTACCGGGGTCATTTTCTTCATGACATTTATCCTAATTCTTATATCGATTCCCCTGAATATCGTTCAACAGAAATTCACCGTGGAGAAAAATTTCAGGTAAATCTTTTTGTGTATGCTGTAGGATGTCCTAAACGTCATATAATAGCATGTATTGCAGTTGATGCAAGATTTCATACACACATAATTATCCTTGTGCTCAGGGGTCTAGTGCTAAAAAAAATAAGTATGTGAGCTCAACAAGATTTCTGTCCCGTTATGATTCCTGGATTCATCTATGGTGTCTCTGGAATTGATACACCAAAGAATAATTCCCCAAAACAAGGGCTGCCACTGAACAAACAGGGGTAATTAAGAGTTGTCATGACCTCAGGTGATTCACAGAGTTCTCTGCTCTATCAGGTCTCCCAACACTCCAAGGATGCTCCTCTTTTGTATCCGTTCTGGTAGAGCAGTGGTTCCCAACCGGGGTCCTCAAGTACCCCTAACAGGCCAGGTTTTAGGATCACCTTGGGGGAATGCAGACTAAATCCTGCAATCACTAAGGAGCAAATCATATCACCTGTGCTGTGCTTCAGATATCTGGAAAACCTGGCCTGTTGGGGGTACTTGAGGACCGCGGTTGGGAACCACTGTGGTAGAGCACCGCTGTAGGTGCACTTCACTGCCATTCATTATGTTGTGCACTCTTGCTATACTGTCTGGTAAGGACAGGACCCAGAGGTTCCTCCCCTTTCAACCCCTGACCAATGGTGTTCTTATTCCATCCCTTGCGTATCCTGGCCAATAAGGTTCCAAGTCAGGGTTTATAAGGACTTCCACTGGATTTGTATATTGACCTATCCTGATTTCTTTTTTTTTTTTTTGTATTCAAAATTTTTTATTTTGAAAAAGTCAGCGGTACAATCAGACAGTTAACATAAATGATAGCGATAACGTGGGATAAACATACAATTAGTCGCAAGTAATAAAACAAAAATCAAATAACAAAGAGGGGGGAGACATACCAAAAAGTGCTCCAGAGAGGGAAAAAAAAAAGGGTGGCAAGGCCAAGTGTGACTGTCCTGGCTCACTCCTAAAGGAGGAGGCCATGGAGACGTGCAGGTCACAAGGCCAGGGTACTCGGGGGCCAGGTATGGTGGGCAGAGCCATGGTGGCCACCACAATGGCACGCCCCGAGTTGGCCCCAAACGCCAAAAGTAAAAGTAATAAAAAAAATAATAATAAAAGGAAGAGGGGGGGGAGGGAATCTGCAGCACGAGGTGGTGTGTAAAAACAAGGGGAAAGGGAGGAAAAATGAGGGGGGGGGGTAAGAGTTCGCACCAAGAATGAAACCATCAAAAATACTAAAAGGGGAGGGAAAAAGTTTGCCTAGAGTCACAACGGTCAGGTTAACACACCGCAAGGGGGGGGCAATATAAGGGTCAAGAGGAGAGGTACCATAGCGTTAATACGCAGCGGGTGTGAAGCATAAACAAGCGTCTGCAGGAGAGTCATTTCAGGGACACGGAGAGCACGGATCGGCAACGGATAAGGGGCACCACATAGCAGATCGCTTCAGCCTGTGTCCAACGGGAGTATCACTTGGGTAATGTCATCACGAGTAGGCCAGTCTAGGAAAGCACAGCAAAAGGATAGCCAATGGGTTAGCCCCTCCATAACCACATCTCCCAGGTGAGATGCACCATCTAGACGAACCAACACATAGAAGGTCTGCCAGTTCAGCCAGCTCGAGACAGCACCAGACGAAGTACAGATCTCCACGAGAAGTCGAGAGTCGATCCGTGCCACCTCGAAGGGAAACTCACTCCCCGCCAGTTGCTCCACTGCCGTGGGTGTCCCGAGGGCACACTTGCTGGCCCTCTTCACAGCCACAGCAGCGCTCCTCTCAACGACCAGGGCCTCCTCGTCACCCCGACCAGACACCAGCAGACGCTTGTCTTCCAGGCCTCTCTGGTCACCAATGCTGACCACTTCCTCCTTCTTCTGACTCACTGCGTCGTTGGTGAGTATAGTCGCTTCAGCCCCATCCTCCAAGGCAGAATCCACTCCTCTGCAGCGCCATAAGACGGCCATCATCTGGCACCACTTTCCTTTAGTGAGTGGGCCCGGATCCTCCCCTAGCAACTCTAAGCAAGCATCGAGGCCCGCTATCGCGGCCATTTTCTCATCAGGTGGGGGGAGTGCAACGGCCCAGCTCCGCATCCCTCTCATTAATCCCAGCTCTGGCACACTGTCCACCACCGCTACCGGAGGAAAGGGGCCCTCCATCACCCCGGCAGGCAGCTGACGTCCACCTGGCCAGACTTCGCAGGAGAGATGACCCAGCAAAGTTTGGGGAACAGGCCCCAAGATGGCCGCCGGTAGATCACCACGGTCGAGGGTCTGACATACAAAAACTCACGTCTCTGCTCCGGAGAGGGGGCAATACAGGCTCCAGAAGTTACACCCCTGGTGGCCAGCCGCTTCGGGACCCAAATAAAGTGTTCACTGCAAGCGACCTATCCTGATTTCTATGCTCAGTGACCTTGGCCTGTCTGATACCCTGGCTCTATGTTACTGATATTTGCATGTTTTATACATTTATGTGTACCTTTCCTTTCACAGACCTAGGCTTGTTTTTGTTAGGTGTCACCCACTAGCTACTATATAGAAATGACTAAAACACCAAAACAGTGTGTGACCAACCAATACCTGCCCTTTTAAGAAGTAATCATATATAAACACAAAGGCCAATATCATATCTAATCATACTCAACTTTGAAATGACACAGTCCTGGTTCATAAACCTTCCATATTAGTTACACTGTATATTTCTTATACGACATGAAATTAAATCAGCTATGAAATGTAATAATCAGGAAAAGGATCGCAGTCATTCCATAGAAATTAATCTTATTTGCTTTCCACTTAAATAGGGATTTTACTATACAAGCTATGACAGCGAGGAGTAATTGTGCACTATCTCCTGAATGAATTTAATGCATTTACTTACAGCAGCTTCCAACGTAATGATTTTATCCATGAAAAAGAAATCCGCTAGACAGTGCAGGCAGCATATCTGTAAAAACATTTACAAAATAAATACTGCCATTTTTTGAGGGAAAAGCAATAATAGGGGAAACATATTTTCAAAACTCTTTAAGCATCATCTATTTTTCTCATGAATTACATGTATGACATGTGCTGAGAACTGAGCGTTCAATTGTGAAGTAGCTTTGTAGCACTTTTTAGGGACCTACAGATCCTACAACTCTTGATGAATTCACTGAGATTTCAAACCTTTTTCTGACAATATTATTATAAATTCATGTTGCATACATATCTGAAAGATTTTATTTTTATTTAAAAGAACATTTCCAAGTTCCATGACAAACACAGCTTATAATAATGGTCATGGTCCAGATGGGCTGTGGGTGCCATCCTTTGTAGTGTCTTGGGTGGGGGTACAGGTGATGGTGATGGAGACTATAGGAGTACAGGGTACAGGTGATGGAGACTATAGGAGAGGGATTAAAAGTGCGGTACCAAAGAGGCGTGGTCAGGTATATCCGGGATAGGGCAGGCGGCACAGGTTCAGTAACAATAGAAAAGAAGCAAAAGTTTGTTACACAGAAGGGGAGCTTCAAGGTGCAGAACTTCAATAGGAAGATGTTGAGCAATACTGAGGCAAGGTGGCAAAGGTGTAAGTGGCTATGTACACCGCAGAAGAGGTGGACACACCCCACTGGGTTGAGCCCCCTCACCTGCCCTAGGAACACACCCCAGTCCAGACACTTAGAAGCACTCCGGCCAATCAACTACCTTCCTCCCCAGCGGCACTCCAATTTAGGCCTCCCCTTGGAAGCCATGCGCTCAGAGGACAGATGCAACAGTAAACCGAGGGTGTGTGAAGCTGGCCATTGGAGGAGCAGAACCTCACGACGGGCCAAGACACCAGACACCAGACCACCCAAAGACGTGGCTGGGTCCCAGGTCCCGGAGAACCTGTAAGTGATGGCCACGGGAGACAAGCGCAGGGAGGAGGGCAGCTTCAAGGATGAGGGGCTGGTGTGGGACCCGGGGTATTCCAGTGGTTGTGCACGACAACATTTCAGTATTGGTCAAAACAACTGACGATTTTGGCTAGCAGTTTCCTAGACATGCAATAATGGAAATGCAGCATGTTAATCCTACATAGCAAAACCTACTTAGCTTTATAGTTATTTTGAATGGTTACCCTTCACTACCATGATCAAATTTATTCAATCTTCAAAAGCTCCTGCAAGGAGACCATGATTGAGTATACTCGATTTGATCATATTCAGGAGCACTGCATAAGAATTTTGATTATTGGAAACAAAACTTATTTGCAAATGGGGTCAGAATGCACCCCAAATTTTCAGGACCTCGTACTTGTCAGCCAAGGTATTAAAGCTGTTTCAACAGCTTGGGGTTCTGTTTTTTCCTTCAGGGAAACATGGATCCTCATCTGTATTACTACATGTGTAGTAGTACTTTCTGACCAGCAGACAGAACCCTTTGCCAGTCAAATTAATTTGCTGTCACTTACTGTCTCAATAAATGAGTGTGCATGCTTGTTGACAGTGTGGTTAAGGGAAAGTTGTTTTCCATTAACCAACTGGGTCATGTAAGTGGGTTTATGGGAAACCTTTTGGTAGTGAAGTGATTAACGCAGAAGTGACATTTCCTTGTAATCGCATCCAACGAAGAGGTGTGTTATCCTTCAACAAATACCATAGGGTCAGTACGCTCTTAACACCCTAACAATGAGTCTCATGCTAAATATTGTCCAGATACCTCTAAAATGCCAAGCATAGCGCTGAATGGATTAGAGCTAGCCATGAAACATTGAATAATGACTACTGGTCATTTACAATATCCAATTTCTTCATGGTTTGAACCATTTTTTGGGCCAAGGGCAATTGAAATGTCCTGCCATTGAATACATTTTTCCATTTAAGTGAGTTGCAGCTCCCAGAGGAAAGATGTTCATTAACCTTTGTTAAAATTAGATATGTCACATGGATAATAATATTTGCCTAACGCCGTTTACCTGTGTTTCTTAGGTCTCAATCACTGCAGATGATAACTGTTTGTTCTTGTGCTGGTGCCGAGAGAGGTTAACCTACTTTTTGGAATCGGAGCCATTTCTTTATGAAATATTTAAATATTTGATTGGTAAAGACATCACAAACAAATTATATTCATTGAATGATCCTACATTAAGTGACAAGGTAAGGCACTGAAATAAAAGGGGTTATTCAGAGAGACGTGAAAACCAGGAGAATTGCCAGGAGAATGAACAATATAGACCAAATAGCCTATTGGAAGGTGAGATAAATGGGAGAATTTTTCTGGTTTGGCTATTTTGACCTAGCATTTTCACTTCTCCAGTCATTCTCCTGGTTTTCACCGCTCTCTGAATAACCCTGTATGTTTCATACTTGGGTGTTGATTAGCGTCCTCGATTCTGCAGTAAATCTTCTACAATCTGAAGGCACAAATGTGAACGTTTGTAGAACCAAGTGATATTACTCTATGATGAGTGCTCATCTTCATCTGGTTTTGGATGCAACATATAAGCAAGAGAATAAAGTCACCTTCTTCATAAAACAACATTTACTAGTCTTTGAATTCATTTATCTGCTATGTCTGCTATTTTCTTATATTCCTAAATATGGTGCTGAAAAACATCCTTACATTTTTATATTTGTTTATATATTTTATTTTACTTTATAGGGTTTAAGACTTGTTTTTATGGTATTGATCTGTAACTGAAAAAGACACATTAAATCATTAAAGTAGATACTAAAAATAACAAGTTAATAATTGCATATTCTTTTTAATGTTTTATATGCATGTATTTGAATGTAATACAAATTGTAAAGAAATAAATGAAAAGTTTTATTATACTGTTTTTCATTAACTCATCTGCAGGCAATTGAAATTAATGTTGTTTTCTAGGACATGTTAAAATATATTCTTATTGGTTGTGATGGATTCCTCTACCCACATCTTCCATAAGTTATAATTTTAATTGGTGGTGGGTGGAAATAAAGCGATCTATCTTTTAACAGTCGTACACTTAACAGTTTTGAAAATACCCTCTCCATAAGATAAATGTGCATTTAAAAATCAATTAAGCACAATTTACATCATTGATGGAAATATATTGTTAATGTTATGTCGTTTTACAGCTAAGTACCTGGTTGTATCACAAATTGAATATTAACTGCCAAATCCATTAAGTATTTCTACGCATTTTATCACTAGTAATTGCTTAAAATGACATGCTTCCCAACACCTTATAAGATTGATGTTTGAGTTTTGTCAAGTTGTATTAAGCTAGAATTCTTCACATTATACAAAGACAGGACCTGTGTCCACAAAGTCCCATAGCCATTTCAAGAAACTAAGAGCAGTATTATATACAGCTCGCTAAAACGGGGACTCTAAGGAGGAAAACCTGCTCCTGCAGGTTTCTCCTTAGCATGCCAGTTATAGCTCCATATTATGGGGCAGGCGCTGATTCAGCAGCCTGCCCTGAAATGCAGCGCTAAGCCTCAGGATACTCGAGGCAGCGCTAAGCGCTGCCACAAGCATCCCCTCCCTGGAGTCCATAGGACACCATTGAAGCTTCGACTGCCGGTCACTTGACCTGCAGGATCTCGCCTCTCATGAGATCCTGCAGGTCGGTGGAGTGATTTGCTTAGGGACACACAGGGGACTCCCCCCCTCATCTCACTCTGCTCCTGGCAGCCAGAAGAGGCAGATCGGGCTGCCGTTCTCGCCGCCTGATGAGAGGTGAGTATATGATTTTTTTTGGGGGGGGGGGGTTGAAGCTGTGGTGATAACTGATTCTGCAGAAGTTCTTAAGTTAAGGTTTTTATTAAGGGAAAATAAAATCCAATCCCACATGGCCCTGTGTGAAAAAGTGCTTGCCCCCTAAACCTAGTAACTGGTTGGGCCACCCTTAACAGCAGGTACTGCAATAAAGCGTTTGCGATAACTTGCAATGAGTCTGTTACAGCGCTGTGGAGGAATTTTGGTTCACTCATCTTTGCAGAATTGTTGTAATTCAGCCACATTGGTAGGTTTTCGAGCATGGACTGGCTTTTTAAGGTCATGCGACAGCATCTACATATGATTCAGGTCAGGACTTTAACTAGGCCACTCCAAAATCTTCATTTTGATTTTCTTTAGCCATTCAGAGGTGGACTTGCTGGTGTGTCTTGGATCATTGTCCTGCTGTAGAACTCAATTTCGCTTCAGCTTGAGGTCACGAACAGATGGCCGCACATTATCCTTCAGGAGTTTTTTTGATAGACAGCAGAATTCATGGTTCCATTTATCACAGCAAGTCTTCCAGGTCCTGAAGCAGCAAACAGCCTCAGACCATCACACTACCACCACCATATTTTACTGTTGGTATGATGTGCTTTTTCTGAAATGCAATGTTACTTTTACGCCAAATATA
Organism: Leptobrachium leishanense; assembly: GCA_009667805.1. Classification (NCBI taxonomy): domain Eukaryota; kingdom Metazoa; phylum Chordata; class Amphibia; order Anura; family Megophryidae; genus Leptobrachium; species Leptobrachium leishanense. The sequence goes on from CM019066.1 coordinate 283,465,412, forward strand.
ATGGGACACACACCTTCCAAAAAGTTCAACTTTTGTCTCGTCAGTCCACAGAGTATTTTCCCAAAAGGCTTGGGGATTATCAAGATGTTTTCTGGCAAAACTGAGACAAGCTTTTATGTTCTTTTTGCTCAGCAGCGGTTTTCATCTAGGAACTCGGCCATGCAGGCCATTTTTGCCCAGTCTCTTATGGTGGACTCATGATCATGTTCTTTGGATGTTGTTGTGGGGTGTTTTTGACCTCTTGGATGAATCGTTGCTGTGCTCTTGAGGTAATTTTGGTCGGCCGCCGACTCCTGGGAAGGTTCACCACTGTTCCATGTTTTTGCCATTTGTGGATAATGGCTCTCACTGTGGTTCGCTGGAGCCCAAAGCTTTAGAAATGGCTTCATAACCTTTTCCAGACTGATAGATCTCAATTACTTTCTTTCTCATTTGTTCCTGGATTTCTTTGGATCTCGGCATGATGTGTAGCTTTTGAGAATCTTTTGGTCTACTTCACTTTGTCAGTCAGGTCTTATTTAAGTGATTTCTTGATTGCGAACAGGTGTGGCAGTAATCAGGCCTGGGTGTGGCTAGAAAAATTTAACTCAGGTGTGATAAACCACAGTTAAGTTATGTTTTTACAGGGGGGGGCAAACACATTTTCACACAGGTTCATGTGGGTTGGGATTTTATTTTCCCTTAATAATAAAAACCTTCATTTAAAAACTACATGTTGTGTTTACTTGTTTTATCTTTGTCTAATATTTAAATTTGATCTGAAACATTAAAGTGTGACAAATGTGCAAAAAAATATGGAAGGGGGCCAACACTTTTTCATACAACTGTATTGGTTTGTTTGTTGAGTTCACATTATACAAACAACATTTTCTTAACACCTTATTCACTTTCCACATCAAAGGGTTTTTAGACATGAGGATATGTATTATTTTGTGTGAGCCTTCATTAATTGTTTAGACATATTTTTACAAATTAACCCCTTTATTGATCAAGAATTCTCGGACTTCAAAGGCACCATCCAGTGCACCGATATTGAGATATCTCCATCTGACGATCTGCAGTCCAAAAGCAAATGAAATTAGTTTGCTGCAAATGAATTTCTTTTGTTTATGGGCTGCAGAATGTGCCCCCAAAGTTTTAGCCCCGAGGGCATAATGTCCAAAGAGCTAAAACTGTGTAAAATCGGCTGATGAATGCCCTGACGTTGGGCTTTCAGCAGCCGATGCAGGGGGAGGGGGGAATAAAGCTGCAGCTGTAACAGCTGCATCTCAATTTGGCAGTAGATGGCGCCATCTACTGGCCAAATAGGTTATTTACAGTAAGAAATACAATGGAAATATGCCAAAATATTTCTTACTGTATAATTAATTAAAAATTATATTACAAAAAAACACTGGTAGTGAAGGGGTTAAAGAAAAAGTGTGAGGGGCAGCAGGGTTTAAAAACAAATGCAATCATGCATATTAATATATATATATTTTTACCTTACAGTTTCCTTTTGATTGTAAGTGAATGATGAAACTATAGATATGACGAAAAATATTTCTGTTCTAGATTTATATTGTGATTTCTGTTTTTAGACTATTTATAACATGTGCCCTGAAAGTGCTTGTTAATTCTACACTTTTCTATAATTTTATATTTATTATTGTTTCTATTGTTAATATTTAAAGGTAGCCAAAAAAATTGATCGTCAGGCGAGTCTCTCCTCCCAGCTTTCCGTCATGCAGATGAGAAACAGCATGGCAAGCACAAGTGATGGTGAAGATGGTCTGCATAACTTTCTACGAGGGGCATCCACAGCCTCTTCTCTTCGTAAGTCTTAACAAGAACATAGTCATCAGCATAGGACTTTCAAATTAATATTCAACTGTTTAATTAGAGAACAAATGTTCCATTTGCTTAAAGTAACCACACCTTACATTGCAGCCTCTTTACCTCTTAAATGGGATATTCTTTATATGTCTCAGTAAGGATGTAGGCCATTTATCTAGATCAGTGGTTCCCAACGCTGGTCCTCAAGTATCCCAAACTGGCCAAATTTCAAGGACTACTTTGGGGAAATACAATGCTGACTACTGCAATCACTGAGCAGCAAAGCATATCACTTGTTATGTTATTAAATAAAGATGCCAGGTCCTTCGTTTGCGAGAGGTTGAAAGCTCATTATTGCTATGAAATATACTTCAAATTCTCTCCTGATTAAATACATCTTGGAAACATTTTATTATAATAACACATTGCTGAAAGTATAGTGCTGTTCTAACTTCTAACAATCATACAGTAAGAAATATTTGAGAATATTCCCAGTATAATTCTTACTGTAATAACCTATTGGGCAGAAAAATAGAGTTACTGCAGTTAAAACTGCAACTCGTGTCTGGTGTCAACTAGGGAATGCCCCACCTTGGGCATTATGATCACTGGGCAAAAACTTTGGGGGCACCTTCTTTAGCCCATAAGCAAAGGAAATTTGTTTGCGACATACAAATTTCATTTGCAATCATACAGCACAGCCCTGGATTGTGTTAATACAAACTTGGGCTGCTGTTTCTGCTACCACTGATCACGTATAAACCATTACAGTAGTGAAGGGGTTAATGACATACTGGGTACTCTGAGGCTTGTGCAGTGCACTGATGAGAGGACAAGCGTTTACATATCTAAATGTTTATGTATTACAATAATATATATATATATATATATATGTTGTGTATTTAATGTTTATAGAATTCTATTTTGTTTATTTGTTATGTTTATAACAATAGTAGCATTCTTTAAATAATTTTGCAGACTAACAATTGCTTTTTTTTGCCTGATATGAAATACTAACTGTCTGCTTTTATATTAAGGTAATAAGCATCAGGAGTTCTATAATGCATATGGTGTGGGTCGTGTGACGCATGATGTTTTCTGTTGATAACCTGATATTAAAACCCAAGAATCACTCTGAAGGTATTAATGAGATGATATTTTTATAATGTTGCAGTGAATTAATTAACTAATATAAATCTATAGCTGTTCATTTTGGAGTTTTTAATGGACTGCTAGTATGTTTGTTCTTTCTTTTCATTTTCTTTTATTTACTTTCATGTATTCTTTTGCTATTGTTTGAAGTCTTGAATGCACTGGAAAGTTCTTACTAAATCTAAATTTCTTTCTTTAATTTCAATTTTATTTCTGATTTCCTTTGCATGAACAAATCTACCTGAGCTTCTCTGTTCTTCAGCTAACATTCTATGCTTTTTTAGGTTCGCGATCATGTTCTTTCATTGGGCATTAGTTTCTGATCTTCAGTGTATTAGTTCGAATGGTATATATATATTTTATGGTCTCTCTCTCATTTTTTGGGGATACAGTTCTTTAAAAAGCCTTTCAATTCCCATCCAGTTTCAGTATATGACAAGAATTCATAAGCTACTGAATGTTTTGATTGCGGCAAACTTTTCTTCCTGTCAATCTATATTTTCCATTTTCTCACCACAGATTCTTCCTGCTCTCATATAATCTTGCTGTATTTCTTGTAGAAATGATTTGGCTTTGTGCATGATGTCTGTTACGCTCTCATCAGATCCATCTTTACAGTTATTATTATTTATTAAGCACCAACACATTCTGCAGCATTGTACAAAAAGATATATATAGACAAGACAATTCTGCAATACACCGGGAGGCAAGTCAGTATTCCACCAACAGATACAGGAGGAGATAAGGGCACTATTCCCGTAGGAACAGACAATCTAGATGGGTGAGGGGGTGAGAAACAGGAGGGGAGGACTGCAGTGATGAGATGTTGATTCAGTGAGAGATGAGGATGGTTATTGGGTCGGTCGGATATTTTGTTCCAGAGTTAGGTGGTAGCAGGGGCGTGCAGAGGGGGGGCCGGTGGGGCGGTGGCCCCGGGCATCCACTTCCCGGGGGGCATCCAAGCCGGGTCTGGACTGCTCTACAGATATTTGTGCCGCTGCCGCCGTTGCACTATTTTTTCATTAGCGCCAGCGGGGGTATCTTATTTGGAGGCCGGCGCATGGGAGCAGTGACTGAGGATCCGCCCAAATTTTTGCGCTGCTGCTGCAGCACTATCTTCTTTGGAGGCTGGCGCATGGGATGCTGAGCAGTGACTGACGCCGGCGACCACGCCCATACGAACGTGTCTTAATCTCGCGCTTCTATTCCTGCACGGCTGGACGCTTGTGTGTGGGCGCATTCGGCCGGCATCAGTAACTGCTCAGCGTCCCATGCGCCGGCCTCCAAAGAAGACAGTGCTGCGGCGGCAGTGCAAAAATTTGAGCGGATCCTGGGGCTGCAGCAGGCTGCTCGTCTCTCCTCCGGCCGAGCCAGGGTCCAGCCACCAGATATGTGCCTGCCATAGTGGGGGCTATTAATAGCCCCCTCTGTACCAATTCATTTTAATAGCCCCCTCTGCACCAATAATTTATTTTAATAGCACCCTCTATGGCCCAATTCATATTAATAGCTCCCTCTGCACACCAATTCATATGTATTGGTGTGCAGAGGGAGCTATTAATATGAATTGGGCCATAGAGGGGGCTATTAAAATAAATTATTGGTGCAGAGGGGGCTATTAAAATGAATTGGTACAGAGGGGGCTATTAATATGAATTGGTGCAGAGGGGGCTATTAATATGAATTGGTACAAAGGGGGCTATTAATATGAATTGGTACTAAGGGGGCTATTAATATGAATTTGTACAAAGGGGGCTATTAATATGAATTGGTACAAAGTGGGCTATTAATATGAATTGGTACAGAGGGGGGGGGTGAATGATGAGGTGGTACACTATTCCGGTACTTCTGCATAAGGCCAACGCTGCTGTCCCAGACGACTGCTGGAGGAGATGTGGGGGCAGAGGCACTCAAGCACATATGTGGTGGACGTGCCCCATGATATCGAAATACTGGGACTCTGTACAAGCTCTGTACAAGACCTGTGTCTTTGGGCCTGGGATACCTAGGGACCCCTGGACCTATTTATTTAGCCAACTCAGCCCCAGTCTTATCTCTACACCGTAATCGCCTCAACAAAATCTTACTGGCGGCGAGGAAGGCGGTGGCGGAAGCCTGGAGGTCCCCACGGCTCCCTTCACAGAGGCGAATGTTGCAGATAATGGAGCACATTCAAATTATGGACGAACTGTCAGCTAAAATCCACCATACACTACCCGCATATCGGAAGGTCTGGGATTTATGGGACTCTTTGGGGGTCTAATGGTCTAACATGAGTGATGTATTAGGTGTCTTGACAGAATAATGTGTAATTCGGTGATGTTTTCAACTACTTGTTGCAGTCTGCTTACTGGCTTGCTCTCGGCCCTTCCAGTGCCTTTACTTGTTGTTCAATGTTGTCTTGTCGTGTCTTGGTGTGTTTTGTTTCCTCTCCCTCCCTTATGTCTCTTCCCTCACTTTTCTTCTCTCTCTCTTTTCCTTTGTTTATTTGTGCCCTATGCCGCTCTTGGCTTTTTGGGGCCCGTATCTTAACAGCTACAAAATGGGTCTGAGTTGGATCCCATCGCCATTGGTACCTTGTATTGAATATCTGTTTGTTCTGCTCTGACATCTTTAGATAACGTATTTAAAAAAAAAAAGAATTGCTGTGCAGAGGGGGCTATTAATATGAATTGGTACATAGGGGGTGATTAATATGAATTGGTACATAGGGGGTGATTAATATGAATTGGTACATGAGGGGGCTATTAATATGAATTGGTACATAGGGGCGATTAATATGAATTGGTACATAGGGGTGATTAATATGAATTGGTACATAGGGGGTGATTAATATGAATTGGTACATGAGGGGGCTATTAATATGAATTGGTACATAGGGGCGATTAATATGAATTGGTACATAGGGGGTGATTAATATGAATTGGTACATGAGGGGGCGATTAATATGAATTGGTACATAGGGGGTGATTAATATGAATTGGTACATGAGGGGGCGATTAATATGAATTGGTACATAGGGGGTGATTAATATGAATTGGTACATGAGGGGGCGATTAATATGAATTGGTACATAGGGGGTGATTAATATGAATTGGTACATAAGGGGTGATTAATATGAATTGGTACATGGGGGGCTATTAATATGAATTGGTACATAGGGGCAATTAAAATGAATTGGTACATGAGGGCTATTAATATGAATTGGTACATAGGGGGTGATTAATATGAATTGGTACATGAGGGGGCTATTAATATGAATTGGTACATAGGGGCGATTAATATGAATTGGTACATAGGGGGTGATTAATATGAATTGGTACATGAGGGGGCGATTAATATGAATTGGTACATAGGGGCGATTAATATGAATTGGTACATAGGGGGTGATTAATATGAATTGGTACATAGGGGGTGATTAATATGAATTGGTACATGGGGGGCTATTAATATGAATTGGTACATAGGGGCAATTAAAATGAATTGGTACATGGGGGCTATTAATATGAATTGGTACATAGGGGGTGATTAATATGAATTGGTACATGGGGGGCTATTAATATGAATTGGTACATAGAGGCAATTAAAATGAATTGGTACATGGGGGCTATTAATATGAATTGGTACATGGGGGGCTATTAATATGAATTGGTACATAGGGGGTGATTAATATGAATTGGTACATAGGGGGTGATTAATATGAATTGGTACATGGGGGGCTATTAATATGAATTGGTACATAGGGGCAATTAAAATGAATTGGTACATGGGGGCTATTAATATGAATTGGTACATAGGGGGCGATTAATATGAATTGGTACATGGGGGGCTATTAATATGAATTGGTACATAGGGGCAATTAAAATGAATTGGTACATGGGGGCTATTAATATGAATTGGTACATGGGGGGCTATTAATATGAATTGGTACATAGGGGCGATTAATATGAATTGGTACATGGGGGGCTATTAATATGAATTGGTACATAGGGGCTATTAATATGAATTGGTACAAGGGGGCTATTAATATGAATTGGTACAGAGGGGGGGGGTGAATGATGAGGTGGTACACTATTCCGGTACTTCTGCATAAGGCCAACGCTGCTGTCCCAGACGACTGCTGGAGGAGATGTGGGGGCAGAGGCACTCAAGCACATATGTGGTGGACGTGCCCCATGATATCGAAATACTGGGACTCTGTACAAGCTCTGTACAAGACCTGTGTCTTTGGGCCTGGATACCTAGGGACCCCTGGACCTATTTATTTAGCCAACTCAGCCCCAGTCTTATCTCTACACCGTAATCGCCTCAACAAAATCTTACTGGCGGCGAGGAAGGCGGTGGCGGAAGCCTGGAGGTCCCGCGGCTCCCTTCACAGAGGCGAATGTTGCAGATAATGGAGCACATTCAAATTATGGACGAACTGTCAGCTAAAATCCACCATACACTACCCGCATATCGGAAGGTCTGGGATTTATGGGACTCTTTGGGGGTCTAATGGTCTAACATGAGTGATGTATTAGGTGTCTTGACAGAATAATGTGTAATTCGGTGATGTTTTCAACTACTTGTTGCAGTCTGCTTACTGGCTTGCTCTCGGCCCTTCCAGTGCCTTTACTTGTTGTTCAATGTTGTCTTGTCGTGTCTTGGTGTGTTTTGTTTCCTCTCCCCTCCCTTATGTCTCTTCCCTCACTTTTCTTCTCTCTCTCTTTTCCTTTGTTTATTTGTGCCCTATGCCGCTCTTGGCTTTTTGGGGCCCGTATCTTAACAGCTACAAAATGGGTCTGAGTTGGATCCCATCGCCATTGGTACCTTGTATTGAATATCTGTTTGTTCTGCTCTGACATCTTTAGATAACGTATTTAAAAAAAAAAAGAATTGCTGTGCAGAGGGGGCTATTAATATGAATTGGTACATAGGGGGTGATTAATATGAATTGGTACATAGGGGGTGATTAATATGAATTGGTACATGAGGGGCTATTAATATGAATTGGTACATAGGGGCGATTAATATGAATTGGTACATAGGGGGTGATTAATATGAATTGGTACATAGGGGGTGATTAATATGAATTGGTACATGAGGGGGCTATTAATATGAATTGGTACATAGGGGCGATTAATATGAATTGGTACATAGGGGGTGATTAATATGAATTGGTACATGAGGGGGCGATTAATATGAATTGGTACATAGGGGGTGATTAATATGAATTGGTACATGAGGGGGCGATTAATATGAATTGGTACATAGGGGGTGATTAATATGAATTGGTACATGAGGGGGCGATTAATATGAATTGGTACATAGGGGGTGATTAATATGAATTGGTACATAAGGGGTGATTAATATGAATTGGTACATGGGGGCTATTAATATGAATTGGTACATAGGGGCAATTAAAATGAATTGGTACATGAGGGCTATTAATATGAATTGGTACATAGGGGGTGATTAATATGAATTGGTACATGAGGGGGCTATTAATATGAATTGGTACATAGGGGCGATTAATATGAATTGGTACATAGGGGGTGATTAATATGAATTGGTACATGAGGGGGCGATTAATATGAATTGGTACATAGGGGCGATTAATATGAATTGGTACATAGGGGTGATTAATATGAATTGGTACATAGGGGGTGATTAATATGAATTGGTACATGGGGGGCTATTAATATGAATTGGTACATAGGGGCAATTAAAATGAATTGGTACATGGGGGCTATTAATATGAATTGGTACATAGGGGTGATTAATATGAATTGGTACATGGGGGGCTATTAATATGAATTGGTACATAGAGGCAATTAAAATGAATTGGTACATGGGGGCTATTAATATGAATTGGTACATGGGGGGCTATTAATATGAATTGGTACATAGGGGGTGATAATATGAATTGGTACATAGGGGGTGATTAATATGAATTGGTACATGGGGGGCTATTAATATGAATTGGTACATAGGGGCAATTAAAATGAATTGGTACATGGGGGCTATTAATATGAATTGGTACATAGGGGGCGATTAATATGAATGGTACATGGGGGGCTATTAATATGAATTGGTACATAGGGGCAATTAAAATGAATTGGTACATAGGGGCAATTAAAATGAATTGGTACATGGGGGCTATTAATATGAATTGGTACATAGGGGCGATTAATATGAATTGGTACATGGGGGCTATTAATATGAATTGGTACATAGGGGCGATTAATATGAATTGGTACATGGGGGGCTATTAATATAAATTGGTACATGGGGGGCTATTAATATGTACTTGATTTGGGGGGGCATGCAATCAAAGGGTTGGCCCCAGGCATCAAAATCCCTCTGCACGCCACTGGGTGGTAGGCTTCCCTAAACAGAAGAGTCTTTAGGGAGCGATTAAAGGAAGCCAGATTGGGGACAGTCTGATATTGCGAGGAAGCGCATTCCATAGGGTCGGGCCGTATGAGAAGTCCTGCAGTCTGGCATGTGAAAGGGTGATAATGGACAGTTTAAAAATGCAAACTCAGAAAGCTTCATAAGTTACTAGTGTATAATAAAACCATTTGTATTTTTACTATTTATCTGAGGCTGCTGTTTTGGAGTCATTCCTAATTCATTCCTCACACTGAGTGACTTAACCCCTGCGTTTGTAATGGACAGCATAGCTTATCTGTATGTCCATGAATAGATTTATTGATTGCATTTTGCCCATGGTAGATTAAAAAGTGAGCTGAAGGATCTTGGGAAAAAACAATCTAGCTTGAAGTATTTCATGGAAAAAATTTTAATCTCAAAAGTCAAGTTCCAGCGCGACACAATTTGCTATGTTTACTAAGTACATCCCCATTGCCTTAACGTATGCAGAAGAAATATAGATTTTCTAGGTAGCATCCACAGTCTGTGCCAACTAATGCTTTATATATTACTACAGAGTGTGCCGTTTATCATTAAGGTGATTAATGAACCGGGCTTATGCGTACGGAAGTCAATGTTTTCTTATGCATTAGTGCACAGTGCATTAGCCAGGGAAACGCTGGAAATCCCAATTCTCAACCTCACTATATAAGATACTATTTATGTTGAATGTGTGCCAATAACAAACTGTATGTAGCTTGTGCTTTGGCTCTAATGTGATATTTGTGGCCACATTGACAGGTCAGTCTCCCTGCCTGAGAGCATCGCTGCAGATGATGCCAATTGAGGAAGGTGTTGAAGACGAGGTGTTTGAACCGGCATGTTCAAGGACTGCAAGAATCCAGCAGCCGCCAAGAGCACGCAATCAAACTAATGACGCAGAAACTCTCACATGGAACAACAGATAATCTTATAAACTGCCTAGTACATATTTACACACCTACACATATACATAAATATATACACTATATTGCCAAAAGTATTCGCTCACCCGCCTTGACTCGCATATGGATGGGTGAGCGAATATTTTTGGCAATATAGTGTATATATGTGTGTGTATTTGTTTGTATGTGTTATAAAAAAAAAATAGAAAATGCCCTCATTTAAATTGCTCAAATACAATTTTTTTAGTTTGTTTTTTGATTATATGCCATTAAATTAAAATTTCACTCCTGGCTCGGTCGGAAAAATAAAATATACTAAAAGCAGCAGGGTTATCCAAAGAGATTCGAAAAGTCACCGCACGTTCGGTGACTTTTCGTTCTCTTCAATTCGGTTCCTTTTGTCGATCCCATTTCGGCGACCCTGCGGTGTATTCAGCAAACACCACAGGGTCCCCGAATTGCAGGGAAAAGCTGCCGCAAACCTGACGAAAACGAACCGCAAAACCCACCGAATGCACGCCGAAAACCCTCAAAAACATCTGGATTAACCTGCGAAAACCACGGAAAAAGCCCGAGCAGGAGCCGATCACCCACAGCCGAAGCCGCCGCAGATGAGGGAGGTGAATAAATTAGCAAAACCGTTTGTATGAATGTGTGAAAATGAAACGCTGTTTGTAAAGAAACTACTTAGCGAAAATGTCTGAAATTTACACAAGAGGTCCAGGGAATGATAATAAAAAGGGCTGTTACAGAAAAAATAAGTAAACTGAAAAAAAAAAAAAAAGAAATCGGACTTTTAAAAAAAAGAAAAAAAAAATCCTTAAAGTATCCTAAATAATCTATAAATAAAGAGACTTTTTGCTGCAGAATTTTATAATGAACGGTTTATTAGATATTGAATTAAACAGGAATATTTTTAACATTGAAGCCTATGGGATTCTCCTGAATTAACTTGCCGAATTAAACCACCGAATGGCAGGGCATTAGGGGAACCTTTCACTGCTGGTTTGTGTTCTCTGAATTCGCCGAAGCAGTGCTTTTTCATGGGGATTTCACTGCCCTCGAATAGGCACCAAACAGGCACCGTATGTGCGGGCAATTCGCCAGGATTTGGCGAATTGCCTGCTCCCTGGATAGCCGAATGGCCAGGAAAGGTAACCGAACGCTGATTTTCAGCGTTCGGTTACCTTTCTCAAGTAATTCGGATCTCTTTGGATAACCCTGCAGAAGTTTTACAAAAACAGTCCTTTTATGAAACTGTTATCACTGGTTTATAATGGTCCTTGTGTATGGAGGTTTGCCAATGCATTGCGATGGATTTAAGGTGCAGATTCCACATTCACACGTTGATAGTCACAATGATTAACTGAATCTAGATGGCCATTAAAAAAGTCTTATTGGCAATTAATTTACTTCTCTAAACCCATTTCATGTCTATAGAACATCATTTTCTTACAACATTATTGACATGACACTTTTTAGCACTGTTTGGGTTCCTGGACACAGTGAGAGCACATTACACCAAAGCCTTTAATGTTTATTGTAGTAAAAGCACACAGAATGATATGTAAAAATTTATAGAAGTATAGGTGTGTAGTGAACAAAACTATATTTCCCATCTAATATTGAATGCTGTGTTATATTTGTATTTATTAAAAATGATTGTATTTCATTAAAAGAGGTTTTTTTTATTTTGTTAATTGGTTCTTTTTAGATATAACAAGTTCTCAATTTGTTCTTGTATTCTTTTAGAATGGTTAAAAAATCTAACAATCATCCTGCCCATAGATCAAATATGCAATAAGATGTTACTTTATATTCTATATTCTTAATACATTTATAAATGGATGAGTACTAGCACATGTATATGTTTTTTGATAATAAGTGAAACATTTGGTATCCAATGGTTAACCATTGTTGTTCATATTTTGGTCAGTGATAACTTGTTTACCTTATGTGTCAAAGAATAATGATTGAAAATGATAATTTCTGCCTAGGACTAGGACACATGCAAGAAAATAAAAGATGGGCAACGGGAGAACAATGCTACCCAGTTATACTTCAATTTAAGTGTGTGATTTATTGAGGAAAAAATTGATATATTCAAAATTCTGTAGATCTATAACTCCTAAATTACCAAATGATTTCCCATAAAACCACGGGCAAGGGCTGAGTGGTTTCATGAAAAGTCTCTTTACATCACATAAACAGTAAAAATTTATATAGATCTAAACATACAGTTTTTACAATATCTTAAGCTAGAGTAAGCGCATTCGACAGGTAGAGTGCTCCTCCTGCTGGACAAATTTTGCTACTGCAGAATGTGTCTGCAAGACACAAGCGGAATAGAATCTGTGTCAGACACAGAGAACACTTCCCTGAGCTGCAACACTTTGGCTGCAAAGTCTGGTATGCTGCAGCTTTGGGAACGTGTTCTGGAGATTATATGCAAGTGAATGTAGTTTTGTTTTGCATTGCTCAAGAACATGACTAGATTGAGTTTACTTGATGTTAAGCTTTTGGACATTGGGTATACTCAATCAGGGTAGTTAAGGGGTTAAAATATACCTATGAATGCAGTCCGGTGTCAGGGATCAGGACCGGTAGGTGAGATGAGCCCACTATGGAGTAATACAGAGGCAACAGACAGGAGTCGCAGTACAAAGAGGATTTATTCTTAAGGAACAGGCAATATATACACACACGAGGAATTGGACAGGAATGACTGGACTGGGGCACAGGGAAGGCCATGGCTGGACTGAAGCACAGGGATGGCCATGGCTGGACTGAAGCATAGGGAAGGCCATGGCTGGACTGGAGCACAGGGAAGGCAATGGCTGGACTGGAGCACAGGGAAGGCAATGGCTGGACTGGGGCACAGGGAAGGCAATGGCTTGACTGGGGCACAGGGAAGGCAATGGCTTGACTGGGGCACAGGGAAGGCAATGGCTGGACTGGGGCACAGGGAAGGCAATGGCTGGACTGGGGCACAGGGAGGCAATGGCTGACTGCAGCACAGGGAAGGCAAACGGTATAGTCTCTGGTAAACACTGGAGTCTGTAGCAGAGGTTGGGGAGTATACAGCAGACAGGACATGGTTAGAGGGTCTTGACACAGGATACGTCTTGGAGGGACTTGACACAGGATACGTCTTGAGCAAAATACTGGAAAAGGCTTGGAGCAGGATACTGGGAGAACTTGACAGTGGATCAATGCTTGAATCCTGGCAATGCAGCAGCACTGCATCATGGGAGTTTGACTCTTAAGTAGGGAAACACAGGGAAGCAATCAGAGCACCTGTGGTTGCTGCAGTGGTTGCCAGGGGAATTGCAGGCATAACTTGTGTTGCCACCTGTCCAGTTTTCACCCGGACAGTTCGGCTTTTGAATCGTGTTCAGGTTTCAGACCCTCTACAACCTGGACACATGATTCAAAGAGCTGTTTGAGAACACTGGCCTTAGGGGTGTGCCATGGGCATCAGAACTATAGGGAGGGACAGATATCTCCCAGTAATGTAAGTGGAGGGTACATATTATCAAACCCCAAGTTTTGCACTTGCACTTTGAAGCTCTTTTTTGGCTGCCGCTGATAGCAGGTTAGCTGCAAGTGCATGTGTGTGTGTGTGCGCGTGTTCCCACAGGCAGAGGTCTGTGAGGTTTAAATTGGCTGAGAGCTCACTGCCCCATACCTCCCCAATCAGCAGCTGTGTGAGACAGTGGGGGATGCAGATAGGGGACAATCTCCATTAGAATAATAAAGTGGCAGGGAGAGGGGAGGGTCAGCAGGCTGTGAATGCCTATGTCTGCTCACTGCTAATCTATGGCTCCATGAACCAGCAGTGAGCAGAAGAGAATTCCAAAAGGACCAACTGTGACAGGTAGGTGGGTTGTCACTGAGCTGCCTGGCACTTGGTGAGATCCTGCATGCAGAGGACCAGGCGATATTAAAACTCTGCTGACCTCAGTCATCTTTCATACACAACGTGTATATGCTTGGTGGGGTCACCTCAGCCCGAAGCAGACCGGGGAGAAAAACATAGTAGGGCAATCCGCCACAGCCCGTGTCAAGCCGGAAGTCAGCATGACAGACATCCACAGTCCTGTCTCCATGGGAATCCGGCCACTCTTGTAAGGATTCGATGCTCACCTCCTCAGGTGGCAGGTCAGAAGCGTACACCAGAGACAATCCAGTCAGGGTAATTTCCACGAGGACTGCAACTCCCGCTGCTGCGCCGACTCCATGGGCATCCATCACAGCACCGCTGCACGGAGCCCAAAGCTCCCCCACAGGTAAGGGATCCAGAAACAGTCCCCTATCCAGGCTTCCAGCGCCAGCCGCACAGTCCACATCATCCTCGGGGAGCAGCTCGCCATCTATAAAACAGAAGAATCTGTGTTCTGGGCGCCACCTAGTGGTTCCTTTCACAATTGTTCATGTGTTGAGGGTTAATTAACCCCTCAAGACCTTTAAGAGCAGGGGAAAAAAAAAAAAAAAAAGCAGCAATAAAACCGTAAATTGTCAATGTTTCTCACAGTAAATCAGCAGCTTGTCCATTCACTCGGGCTTATCCCTAGAACCCAGTTAGAAGCATAGAGAAAAAATGTGGCGGGACAGGCGCTTCCTTCACAATGACAGGGATGTCCTCACTTAAATGACAGTTCTCCCCTCTGTTGGATGAGTGTAAACCTCGAACAGAACAAATAATGGTGCAGTATGTCAAGGCAGTATACTATTAAAATAAAGATAAGAGGATTGCACTCACATGGTGTGGTGTCTTAGTATCAGACACCAGATGTTTATAGTGGCTGGCAGAATTATGGAAAGAACGCCAGACTTCCCTTGGTGCTCCAACGTCTGGTGGTCCTCCAATCTTTGGGTACTCAGGGAGCCTTGATGTTTCAGTATCCGTTCCCCTGATCCTCAGCAGCGGTGTAGATCACAATCATGTGGGGTACAGCAGCCAGGAAACAGGAAGAATAGGGACAGCAAGCAAGGTATAATGGGATTTATTGGTATAAAATAATCTTGGTACATCCAAACGCGTTTCGCGGTATGAAGCCGCTTCCTCAGTAGATGTCAATCTACTGACATCTACTGAGGAAGCGGCTTCATACCGCGAAACGCGTTTGGATGTACCAAGATTATTTAAATTATTTTATACCAATAAATCCCATTATACCTTGCTTGCTGTCCCTATTCTTCCTGTTTCCTGGCTGCTGTACCCCACATGATTGTGATCTACACCGCTGCTGAGGATCAGGGGAACGGATACTGAAACAACATCAAGGCTCTTGGAGTACCCAAAGATTGGAGGACCACCACAGACGTTGGAGCACCACCAAGGGAAGTCTGGCGTTCCTTCCATAATTCTGCCAGCCGCTATAAACATCTGGTGTCTGATACTAAGACACCACACCATGTGAGTGCAATCCTCTTATCTTTATTTTAATAGTATACTGCCTTGACATACTGCACCATTATTTTTGTTTTCTGTTCTGTTTGAGGTTTACACTCATCCAACAGAGGGGAGAACTGTCATTTAAGTGAGGACATCCCTGTCATTGTGAAGGAAGCGCCTGTCCCGCCACATTTTTTCTCTATTTAAGCTCGCCATCTATCTCTGAGCACTCCTGGGGGTCAGCAACAGACAGCTCCAAAATCTCCATCCCATCTCCTGGCGCCACATACATCAGAAAATTACCCACGCGCGGGTTGTAAGCTCCCTCTCCGCAAGCTGCAGGAACAAGAACCTCCGTTACCTCATTCAAATCTGTGGACGCCCGGCCAGTCCTCACCGCGGCCATCAGGCGCCCCCATGAGCTCCGCTACAGACTGCGCCACTCCGCCCGCTCCATCAACATTATCTCCAGGGGTACCATAGATGCGGCCGGAAGACGGGGGCCCTCCATCCTCTCAGTCTGCAGCCACTAAGCACCTGGTCCGACTCTCCTCAGGGGAAGCGGGGGGGGGGTGTAACGAGTGTCCGTAGGCAGATCACACCCGCCGGGCTAAAACTCAGCTGTGCTCTGGAAGGGGGGCAAAAACAGGCCACGGCAGAATCCTTGTTATGGCCAGTCGTGTAGGGACCTCAATAATGGGTGGTACAATGAGAGGCTCCAGCTGAAAACCCCCAGTATCAGGCGAATCCGGCAGAGCTCCATCCAGACACGTCTTCTCCCTCGCAGAGCCAGCCACGCCCCCCATAATCACAGAATTTGACATCACATGCTCTTAGTAGCCTTGTTTTTTCAGGAGCTATAACTGAGGGTTCAAATTTGAGATGCAATTAAACGCTGGCTGCTTCCACACTGACACACTCATCTTCAAGTGATAATCAAGCGCTTAGCAACTGTGGTCCACCAGATGTTTTGGAATTACAGTTCCCATGATGCTCAGTCAACCTAATAAGTAGCTAAGCCTCATGTGAGTGGTAGTTCCTAAAGCTAACGCTAGCGGTCACGCTAGCTTAAAAGAGGTGATAGCGCTCCACACAGATCACCTCCAATTCGCTAGCAGTTTATACTGCGAGCTTACTGTACTTTGCATGGGGAGCGCAAAGTGCAAGCAGAGATTAACTAGCGTTAGGATCACAAGGTCCTAACGCTAGTTCCCTAAGAGCTGTCGCTATTGAAAAAGTTAACACCCGCTCAGAGTTGGTGCTATCTGATTCCGCTGCTGCAGAATTAGTTAGCAGCAGCTGAGAAGCCCCCAAAATAAAATACTCACCTCTCATCCCTTGGTGAGAACGGCGGCCCGATCCGCTACTTCTGCGAGAGGCGAGATCCTACCGGCCATGTGAACAGAAGCCTCCATGGAGTGGTTGCTGAAGACGGCTCCAACCTTGGTGTAAACATAACCAGAGTTGTTGTAAAATCAGAGCTATTATAGGGGCAGATCACAATTGGGATGGTAATGGTGAGGCGCAGAAAGGAAAAGGTTGCCCAAGCCTTTTCCCCTTTGCGGCTTGCCATTAACGTCCCTATTCCACCTGAGCCGCAGGATAAGGAGATCCAACTGAAATATATTTTGCTATTCCCTGATGATGTCAGCGGCACCATGCGCCGCCGAAGGTATTGGCTCCTGGAGTCCATAGGACTTTACTGAGCACATGCGAGTTCTGTGTGAGAACAAGATCAAGGAAGGTCACCTGGGATTCCTCTTGTATTTCCTATTTACAGCGTATGGTTTCTACAACATGTTGCAAGGTGGCATTTTTCATGCACTTCCCATAAGCATGAATAAATTATATGTGTCCTGGAAAACATGGCCAATGTGGCAACCCTACTATCACATACATACACCTTTTTGTCTATATGCCTCCATTGACTTAGTAACAGCAGTTCTGGCATTAATAAACAGCAGGTATTGCATAAATAGCTCAAGGCAACTGCATTTTAATCAGAAGTTAAAAGGCTGGAAATATCTTCCAGAAACATAGAATTCAAATCTATCTGGGATTCTCTGCTTCCTATGAAATGCTCATATCAGCAGAAGTTGAATTTGTTCTATTTATAAACACTCATACCTAAAAGGTCAAAGATCTCTGGCTGACATGCTGCAATTCACTGCACCATCAATCCATATTTGTACAAAATATCCTTGAGCTTTTATCAACAAATGCTTTATTCCTTGACCTGCAAGCTTTTTGCTTCTAAATATTTCTATTGTTAATCCCAAAACTAAATTGTACTGAAACAAAAATCGTTTTGTTTATCCAGGTTGTTCGGGGAACAACCAAAACTCCTGTTGCAATAATATTTGGGCCATACTTTTTCAATTCTGAAGTTTAATTCAGGATTTTCAACAATTTAACCATGTAAGAACAGTATGGGTAATCCCACGTTTTAGGTAAACTCCACCTCGTGCTCTCCTCCTTGGATTTGTCTGTGAAGTCAGAAGAAAATGTGAAAGCGGATTTTTTTTTCTACTACATACTTAATTCTTGTTTAATTAGTTTACATTGATCAACTTGGAAATTGAATTTACTGATCCACTTTGGATTCTTACGATAATAGTCTCTTGAATAATATGGCATGCACATTTCTTCTTCAATTTGTAGGACACTGCCTTTTAATATGTTACAGAAAAGTATATGTTTAACACAAATAATAAAACATCTCTCTAATATTTTATTTTCTAATACAGGCCAGAATTCTAAAAAAACAGAAGAATTGAAAAACTAGAATTTTTGGAGCCATCTGGGTTTTAGTAATTCCGGATTGGGAGTGCTCTGGACTGGCACTGCTGCTCAAGAACCAGGCTCCCAAGCACTGCAGCATACTGCGGCACACACTGGGAGCCTCTGGGCAGTACCATCATGTGACCTGCTGCTCAGTGTTATCGTGACTCCAAGCATCAAGTACAAGGCGTAACCCCACACTTTGCTCCCAAAATGTGTGAACTCAAGGGGCTGCAGCAGGAAGGGGATTGCAGCTATCCCACTGCAATCTCCTTCCACTGAAACATTGGATTCTGAAATTTATTTATTTATAAAGTATTTTACAGGAAGGATACATTGAGATTTCTCTCATTTTCAAGTATGTCCTGGGTTCAAGAACGTTGAATTTTTACAGTAGGTACAGAAAAACAAGGTAATAAAATGCAAAAACAATCTAGAAAAATCCAAAATCTAGAATGCTTGACATTCCAGGTAAAGGGTGCTCCACCCCTACCTCCATTCCTAAAACTGATCTGGTGAAACTTTATAAGAAGAGGAAGGGGGAAGAGGCGGAAGGAATGTGTGTTAATGAAGCAGGAAGCTGGAACGCTTGAAGCTTACAAATCGGATTGAGGGACTGGAGGCAGTGAAAAATGGGGTATACTAAGCAGAGGTGGCTAAGGATGTTTTAGTGGTGATAATAATCTATGCCACTGGCGCCACCCGGTGGTGATGGCAAATAAACAGCCTCACTACAATCAAATAAAATACAATGCAAGTAAAATGGTGCAAATAGGATAAAACAATCTAGGATAAAACAAAGTAATGTGACATTTACAGTCTTATCCTGTATATTCCAGGTTGTAAAAGTCTTAATGATTTTGAAAGTCTTAATAATCAGTGCAGGGAAGAATAAAAAATAAAAGTCATACAGTATCTGTGGAGTCAGCTGCCTCTCCAGACCACTTGGTGTTATATCCCTTTTCCACCTTGTAAGTAAGTATAAAAGAAAGATGTGCTGGAGTAGGCGCTTCTTGTCCCTTTAGTGGTTCCTTCTGCTGCACCCCATGGCTCAGAAGTGTGGTTTCCTTACAGGGTTACCATCCTCTGTGTCCCTCAAAATATAAAATGACTCACATAGAGCAATATTGTATAAAAATGGAGTGCAAACAAAGGAGAAGAATGTCGTACTCACATTTGCTGGTGTCTTATCGATCAGACACCAGATTTGTAGACAGCCGGTGACTTCAGATTACCTATCAGCCTTAGCCACCTCCTCGGTGAATATAAGCATCCAGGACCCGGGATAGGTGTAAAATAAGGCGAAATTATTAGTAATAAAATATACAGTATACCAAAAGGATGTTTTAGGTTGGGGTGACTCCTCCACTTAAAACTGGCTCCATACACAAAAGTCAACAAGCCCATCCTGGTAAATTAACCCCACTACGTAAATCCACATAAAACCATAATAGATTTTCATGATATCATACTGTATAATCTGTATATTGCAGTGTGCTCTGACTAGAGTGTGCGGCATTCTGCTCTTAGACAAATTCCTCATATAAAAAGTGCTAATGCTGAGGTGGCTGAAGAATAATGAGGGATTCCAAAGTTGCTGGTTAATCTTGTTTGCAGCCACTAGTGTAATATAATTACCGGTTGCAAACAGCTGGTTTGAATCGATTTTGAATGACCAAAGTCACTGTCACTTTTGGTATTAACTAGGGATGCACCAAAATGAAAATTTGGGACCGAAACGATACCGAAAATGCACGATGAACTTTGCCGAAAACCGATACCAAAAATGACTTTCTATATATGACTATATATACACATACTGTGTATACATGTGTCTGGTGTGTGCAATATATATATATATTAGTGATGCTCCAAATTGAAAATTTTGGAATGAAACCGAAAATGACTTTTTTCCCCTACAATTTATTTTAAGATAGTTTTTTGTATAACTGTATTAATACTAGACTTTATTAAATTAATATCATGAATTTAAATTAATCCACATTAAAATGTTTAAGATATTTTTGTCCTATTTTGGTGGAGTTATTTTGCATATAGTGCATACATTCATGTGTAAATTTTTTGGGGACACACACACACTTTATAGTTGAAGACATTTACACATCCCAGCAATTCAGAGAACTCTGCAACTATAAAGTTTATTATTTGTTGTGTGGAGGCTTTTAATATAATTTTTTGCCCTCCACCACAACTTAAATGAGTAGGTATATATCTATAATCTATAATGGCTCAGATGGAGCCTAAACATCAGTCTGTTTCTCTTAATCTATCTAATCTAAAGTAAAAGACAAACCGTTCCAAAACGTTCCATTAACTTTTTGGAGGCATGGCTGTAAGTTCCCACATTAACCCCCCTCTTGTCCTCGAGCAGACACCTCTGGCAGGAGGTCAGTGATAAATCACTTGCTCCTTGTCACTGAGAGGCCAGAGGTTACTGATAGTGTGGATCATGCAATTAACCCTTTGTGTGCAGAAATAAATATGTGTAGCAGCTCCTGCCTCTTTCCAATTACAATTATCTCCAGCTAAGCAGCACTGAAAGAGTGCTCGCTCAGTGTCAGCTGGGATCATCAATTTTCGGCTGACCTTTTCGGCTGGTGTTTTGCTTTCGGGCCGAAACCGATAACCTCATTATTGGCAGAATCTATAGGTGGCCGAAATTCCGGTGCATCCCTGGTATTAACTCAAACACACAGAATTAACCCAACAACAGAGAAAAACCCTAATACTGGTTCTAGAAATCTCTGGGCTATAGTACAGAGACAGTACAGGAAGAACAGCAAAAACATACAGGGTTATTCAGAGAAAGGTGAAACTCTGGAAAACTTTTGGAGAAGTGAAAATTCTAGGTCAAAATAGCCGATTTGGAAAGTGAGATAAATGGAAGAATTTTTCTGGTTTGGCTATTTTATCCTAGGATTTTCACTTCTCCGAAAGTTCTCCAGAGTTTCACCTTTCTCTGAATAACCCTGAAGGTCAACAAACAAGCCATGGTCTAGGAACACAGAGATCAGCGTGAACGGTAAAACAAGTTAAATGTCAGATCAGGAGTCAATAGCAGAGTCAGGAGAACAATCCGGGTTGGTACACAGTAGTACTTGATAAAAGCCAGTAGGCTGAGACTTTGCTGGCACCTTATTGTGTAAGGCATTCAATACGAAGACACTTCAACAGAGGCCACAAGTGATTGTATGTCTTGATTTCTCAGAGATGTAGACACTGATTCACAAACACTAAAAGGCACCCTGACACACTGACTGAGATACTAAAAGGCGCAAATACACTTACAGAGATACATAGAAAATTACAAAGATACTGAAAGACACAAACAATGACAAAAGTATCGACAGATCTGCATACAGACACTGACACGCACAGAAACACAGAAACACACACACAGGATCTGACTCCCCACAGAGACACACAAACACCCCTTTGTACATACACACTGTCACACAGACTCTGACCCTCAACACTCAGAGAAACTGATACCTCACACATAAACACACTAACATACAGGTGCAAACACACACAGACCCTGTCCGCCCATATAAATCTAAAACATGGACTCTACCCACCCACCCACCCACACAGACCCCGCAGCCCCAAACACGCAGCCCCAAACACAGACACTAACACACAGGCATACACACAGCCTCTGCACTTCCTTCCCCCACACACTGACAAACACAGACTCTGACGCCACATACAGATACTAACACATGGACTTTGACCCCTAACCCACTCCCAAAACACAGAAACTCAAACACCTCACAAATATAGATCCGGAGACACAGGTGCTACGTCACACACGGTGACACCCCTACACACAGACTCTGAGCCTCCCTACACATATGCACACACAATTTTCCCCCTTACCACTATATGTGCAGTCCTTACTTTTGTTAGGTCCGGGCAGAGAGTGTGTTGTGTCCTTTCTAAGCTCATTTGCTCCATCACTTTTACTAGCTGTAGTATGGCATAGCACGGAATTGAATGGGGCAGTGCAAACCTGGCAAACTGCAGGCACCAGCCCTTTACATACCAGCTGAATTTTTTATATACTGGAGTTTTTACATATCCTGTCCTGCTTTTAAAATGTACCTGCCAGCCTTTCATTTTAATGCCCAACTCTATAATCCATTGGCAGCCGGACTTCGTGTTCACACTGGGCAAATGCCAGTCCGGGATATGCACTAAAGGACAAACCACAGGAAAATGATACTTGAGCCTCACTCATGCTTACATATTTTATACATAGCCAATTGTGTAATGCAATGAAGATTACCCAAATAAATAACTGGGCATATTAAATTTCCTAGACTAGCTGATTACTTACATATCATGCATTCAGCATTAACCCTTTCACTGCTGAGTCATTTCACTCCTTTGTGCTGAGCTAATTTTTACCATTTTGTGCTATCTTTAAACGCAATTTGAAGTCATGTTTCATTATACGATCCAGACAAATTATGTGTTAGTTATATGTTGATACAAAAATTATTAATAAAATGTTAAAGGGGGTTGTTATTTAGTAAATGGGGGGGGTGTTTGGGTTTTTCTAGGCAGTTTCATTTTTAAAACTGACATTACAGACCCCTGTGTGGTGTGAGTGTTTTTTTTACATTATTTGGGGGTTTCTACACCTTCAAGGGGATATCGTTGGAAAGATCAGACTGTAACCTTTCCAGCAATGCTTCTCTTGAGTGTCTAGCCTCTCTGGATGAGGAGATAGAGGGGCCAATAGAACCCCCTTCCCTTCGGACATTCACGCAGCTCTGCCGGGTGGCGCCTGAAGATAATGGCACTGTGCACCGGTGCGATTACGTATGTGCGCCCTGGGAGGGTTGCCACAGAATGGTCTGACGTCAAGGAAGACAGATCACCGTAGGACACTGACCTGAGTGGTCGCAGTCTCCCCTGGGCAAGCATTTTTATCTAGTCAGGCGAAGGTGCATTTTGGTGCCCCCCATCCGTGTCATGTCAAGCCAATCAGGATAGAGGTGCTGTGATAATCTCTATATATACACATATATATATACACACACTAGGGTTGCTCATATAAGTATATTTGCCCCCAGCTCATATGGGTATATTTGCCCCCAGATCACATGTGGATATATTTGTGCCTAGCTCACATGTGGATATATTTGTGCCTAGCTCACGTGTGGATATATTTGCCCCCAGATCACATGTAGATATATTTGTCCCCAGATTACATGGGTATATATTGCCCCAGCTCATTTGGAGATATTTGCCCCAGCTCATATGGGTATATTTGCCCCCTGATCACATGTGGATATATTTGCCCCCAACTCATGGATATATTTGCCCCCAGCTCATGGATATATATATATTTGCCCCCAACTCATGGAAATATTTGTCCCCAGCTCATATGGATATATTTGCCCCAGATCACATATGGATATATCTGCCCCCATCTCTCACCTGCTGCCAGACCCCCCAGGCTCCGCTGGTGTTCCTCATGGTGGCGAGCGGCCGCTGACATGATGCAGCTTTGCCACTCGCCGGGCGGGAACCACATGATCAGCACAGCCGCGTTCTCGCGAGATTGCGCGCGGCGCTGGTCAGGTGGTTTGGACCCTAGCGCTGCGCCGGGTCTCCCCGGCCGACCAAGATACAGGTGCTCGGGGCCAGAGAATTCTGCCCCCACAAGCTGGCAGGAAGCCAGATGCCTGTGCCGCCTTACGCTAGCGCCGGCCCTGCCCCTGGGCTTCGGAAACCCTGTGATGTCGGGGGACATCCTCCGCATGTTGCAGGGAAACCCCATGACGTTTCCCACACATCTTCCACAGCCGAGTTAATAATGTAGAGAAACATATAGTAGATATATTCACTATCACTAGTGCATTACGCTATCCAAATTATTCGTTTTAATTAAATAATGAACTTCACATTAAAATATACCTAAGATGAAACTATTCAACATAAATACTGAAAAGTGACGTGACATTGTAAATGGTACATTCCTTTAAATTATATAAGTATGTAAAAAATCTAAAATTAATAAGTAATATAATTCAATGCAATAGATTATTAATGTCACTATTTGAAGGGTATGTAATTTTTAAAAATATATTAGAAACTATGACATATGTTATAAAATAGTATCTATCAGTAAATTAGAGTAGAACACTGTTTAGTGAATATGCACTGTGACAGTTATTCTGCTAAACTGACCAGAGATGTCTTTCAGGTGTTGCACCTGAAATGATTCACAGGTTGTTCTTGCTTGTTATACTGCGATGGTGACCATTCTGGAGCTTTATACAGTTTAATCAACAAGACATGTTTGCATGGATTTGCTGTTAGATATGTAGGACTATTCAAAGAAAGGTGAAACTCAGGAGAATTGGGAGAAGTGAACAATCTAGCTGAAAATAGCCAAACCAGAAAAATTCTCCCATTTATCTCAATTTCCAAATTGGCTATTTGGTCTAGATTGTTCTTTTCTCCTGCCAATTCTCCTGAGTTTAACCTTTCTCTGAATAACCCTGATAGTTTCAGTAATCTCTTTGAATATATCACCTTCCAGAAATAAAATGGAATTACTTGACGCTAATGAAAGACATGATCGCTGGTCACATTACAGCATATATATGGAATTATTTGAAAAAAAATGTACGTTTTGCAGTGTTTCCGAACCTATCTTTGCCACGGTGCACACAGAGGTTACACGTGTAGAATACAAATATATCACTTTGGAAATAAAACCTAGGATAGTCTGCCCTCTAATGGATGCTTTCATTGATACAACCAAAATTTGAAACAATTTTACAAATAAATGAAGGGCCCGATTCTGAACACACTGTTATGATTTACGAGAGAGACCTTAAGTAATTTATCAGTCTAGCTGCAAACGTCTCTTGCTGTTACGGCCACCTAATGTGAATTAAAGGGGTACTCTATTCTCAAAAGCAGGGGATTGGACCTGAGAAATTAAATATTAACCCTTTTGTTGCAGAGCCGTTTCACCCATGTACTGAGCTCATTCTGTGGTCATCATGTTTAGCCCTTTTATGCCGTGGGGCGTACTATGATGTTCAGACGGCGGGCAGGATGCAACCCTGGGGGCAGCATAGCACGCCCTGCAGTCAGAAACCAGTGATTTTTTGTAAAATAATTTTTAATTATACAGTAATACATATTTGGCCAGTAGATGGCACATCTACTGCCAAATTGAGTTACATAGGTTTAAACAGCAGGTCTATTCCCCCCTTCCCCAGCAAAGGCTGCTGAAAGCCCGATATTTCAGAGCATTCATCATCTGATTTTAAAGTTTTAGCTCTTTGGACATTATGCCCACTGGGATAAAACTTTGGGGGCACCTTCTTGAGCTCAAAAGCAAACAAAATTTGTTTGCAGGAAACAAATTTAATTTGATTTTGTACTGAAGATCACCAGATCGAGATATCTCTATTGGTGCACCAGATGGTGCCTTTGAAGCTCGAGTCGAGATATCTTGATATTGGTAGTGAAGGGGTTAAGCTCACCCATCAAAGCTGCACGAGATCGCCCACTATATGTATAGGAACTTACACCAGTCACAATGGTACCAGCAGATGCCTCCACATAAAGCTTTTTGTTTCCAAAATAAAACATTAAAATTGAAAAACAAATACCAATGCGCCCCAAACACCTTTGCCAACACAGTCAATATCGCCGAATAGCTGAAAGAAGTTCCCAAATACAGTGACTGACAACTTGTAAACTACAAAGTGATGAGCTCGAGGAATGGGGAAAAACCTTAGCTGCAAACATGCAGGGCCCTATTACAATCTTCGCGTTAAAACGCGGGCGCAAGGAAGGAAAAACTGTGCCCGCAGTTTTCCCCCTTGCGTCCGCTTTTTAACGCAAGATTACAATGCAGGCGCAAAAAATGCAGCCTGCATGATTTAAGGGCGTTAAAACCCAGGATGCTCGCGGCAGCACTGAGCGCAGCCGCGAGCATCCACTCAATAGAGTCCATTCGACTCCATAGAGTTTCCCCCTGCCGGTCACATGACCAGCCGGATCTCACCTCGGGAGATCCGGCCGGTCGGCGTAGTGATACGCAAGGAGAGACTGGGGACTTTTTCCCCCAGTCTTTCCCTGCTCCCGCCAGCTGGAGGAGGCGGTTGGAGCCACGGTCCTCACGCGGAACAGAGGGTGAGTATGCGATTTAATTTTTTTTATTTTTTTAGGCTGATGTTAACAGATTCTGCAGAAGCGTAATCCGTTAAAGGGATACTCTAAGCAACATGACCACCTAAGCTATTTTAGGTGGTCATGATGCCCGGAGTATTCCCTTGCCTGTCCCTCCTGCCTCCGCTCAGCCGATCTGCAGAAAAGGCTGAAAACAGCTGAGAGAGGCGGAGGACTTTACTCCGCCCTCCCAGCTGTCAGTCAGCAGAGCGGGAATCATATTTCCCGCTTCTGCCGACTTTTGCCGAGTAGGAGACGTCATCGCGCTTTCAGCGCGATGACGTCTCCTACTCCCCGCAGAAGCTGGCGGCTCCCTCTTCGGGTTAGTGTTGCGCGCATCCTCTTGCGCGCAACACTAATCCTCAGAGGGAGCCGGGAGGAAGCCTGCCGATTGGCTGGCTTATGTGAGAGGCGCGCATGCGCGCTTCTCACGTAAACCAGAAGCCAAGACGCAGCAAGAAGAAGGACGGGAGCGGAAGAGGAGGGAGGTGAGTATAAAAAAAAAAAAACGCCGCTGGAAACCAGAGGATTTTAAGGTAAGTATTGCAGTTACAAGAAAAGAAAAAAAAAAGAAGGTTTTATTAAGGGAATAGGGATAGGTTAGGAAAAAAAAACGGGGGGTGATTTTTTTGTTGGAGTGTTCCTTTAACACCAGGTTCTGGCTCTGGTTAACTTTTCGCTAACCAGAGCCAGACGTTAATCAGCGCTGGGACTTTGTAATACCAGTGCTGATTAACACTTTGGCTCCCCATGTTAAGCATAGGGAGTGCAAAGTACAATAACCTCGCACTGAAAAGCGCAAGGTACCAAACGCAAACGTGTTTCTTAACCCGTTTGCGTTTGGATTGTAATATGCGGTAAATACCGCGGCAAACGTTAAGGCTAGGGTCAGACTGGGGCAGTGCGAACGCGCGTGCAGGCGCACTAAATCACTGCCGTAGTAGCAGCACATGACGGCCAATGACGGCCAATATACGCAGTACGGGCGTACAAAAGTGCGTCCACGCCACGCAACCGGCCAACTGAACGCATTTTTCGTACAACGTGTACCGCTAGTACAGACGTACAGAGTGCGCTGCGGCCGCATAGCAGCGTGTGTGCGTGATTAGGAGACGTCAGACGCTGCTATTGTGCGGCCTACATCACGTCCAAACAGCCAAAGTTTCCAGGTTTTGTTGGAGTGTACCTGCGACTGTCGAAAATGTCTGCTGGACCAGAGATCGATGTGGAGAGGCTGATCAGCGCTGTGGGGGAGTATCCTGAGATATGGGACACGGCCTGCGACAGGTATAAAGACAAGGGGAAGAAGGCCAGCGCATGGGTCGTGGTGTCCCGTGTCGTGTACCCTGATTATGATACGTGGTCCGAGAAAGAGCAGCATATCCAGAGTGAGTATTTGATTATTTTAATCATAATCCCATACATGTAAATCTCAATAATAATAATAAAAACAAATATGTAATCATTGTGGTGGAATCTCAAATGCTCCCCAGCTGACAGGGCACCTGACCTGCATCACTCGTAAAATAATTAGACAGAGCATCGCGAAACCTGTTGCTGTATCTATTCACATCTATGATGTCATCGTTCACATCATCTTCAAGACCGACAACTGTGAGGTATCATCAAAATTAAAACCATCCCTGGCACGCACATAATTATGTAGGATGCAACAGCATTTCACTATATCCACACAGAAATCAACCTGTACATCCAGCGGTCTATGTAAAATCCTCCACTTGTTGGTCAGTATGCCAAAGGTACACTCCACATACCGTCTCGCCCGCGACAGCCTATAATTAAAAACCCGCTTCTTCACATTCAGGTGTGTCCCTGAGTAGGGCCTTAGGAGGTGTGTGGATAGGCCGAATGCTTCATCACCCACGAAGGCATAGGGGACTGCCACGTCACTGCCAGGCAATGGTGCGGGTCTGGGGATGTTCAGGGTCCCACTCTCAATTTCATTCCACAGTGTGGAGTTCCTGAACAGTGTGGAGTCAGAGTCCTTGCCGTATGAACCGACATCCACATAGACGAAACTATAGTTGGCATCTGCCACCGCCAGTAGGCCAATGGAAAAGTAATGTTTATAATTCTAATACAGTGAGCCACTGTGCGGTGGCTTCACTATAAGGACATGTTTGCCATCCACGGCTCCCAGGCAGTTTGGAAAGTTGGCTCTCTCCCAGAATCCTGCTGCAATTTCTAGACATGCCTTGTGTGTCGGTTTTGGCAAAC
This sequence comes from Leptobrachium leishanense, assembly GCA_009667805.1. Taxonomy (NCBI): domain Eukaryota; kingdom Metazoa; phylum Chordata; class Amphibia; order Anura; family Megophryidae; genus Leptobrachium; species Leptobrachium leishanense. The sequence continues at coordinate 283,494,323 of CM019066.1, forward strand.
ATTGGTCCTTCATGGTTTCCCATATGGTTTGGCACACCTTGCGGACGATCTCACCAGCTGTTGATCTGCCAACGCGGAAGTTATAATGCAGATCCTTCAAACTGCATCCACTAGCGAGATACCTAGAAGACAAAACAAAACTGTTTGAATATGATCACATACCATGAACACAAGCTAATGTCACACTCATCATGTTTTGCAGCACAAGAGGCGATGAACAAATGGCGCACAGTACGCGACAATTATACGCGGGTGCAGAAGAAGCAAGCCATGGCTGCGCGCTCTGGAGCTGGCTCCAAGAAGGTCCGTGGATATATCTACACGGAGCAACTGTCATTCCTCCGAAGGACCCAGGAGCCGCGCAGTAGCGTCAGCAGCATCGACCAGCCATCGACCTCCGGCTCACAGGTCCAACACATGGTGCCAGGAGGTTCTGCCAGCTGCCAGGAGGAGGTGAACCGGGGTGGTGAACTGGAGGAGGATGTGGAGACAGGACAGGTGGCAGGTACAGCAACAACGGTCAGCACCAGACCTGCACAGAAGAGAAGGGCACCAGCTACAGACCTGGAGCAGGCCATGGTTACCTTCATGGAGGCTCAAACCAACCATCCACACCAACGCTGCATGCTTGCGGACTCCATGGACATGTCATTCTTCAATTCCTGTATGATCCTCCTCAACAAGATGAGCGAGGCTGAGAAGGTGGAGTACCGGCGCAGATCTCTGGCAATATTGGACGACATCCTTTCCCGTCCCCATCACGCAGCCGGTTACAATGCTGTGCCACAATCCACCAATGCCAGTGGCTCATCCCTCCCCAGTGAGGTGCTGTCCACCCACCCAGCCATGCCACCTGGAGCCAGGCCACACACAGAGTCGGAGTCCTGCTCTAGCCACACCACCGGCCCTCATGACCCAGATGCTCGGCGGTATCATGATCTGTGATACATGTCATGAATATGTTTTAGTTTTGTTTGTCATGTGTTATTTGGTTTCATGTTTAATATATCCTGACCTTCAGTTAACAAGTTATAATATATGTCGAGAATATATTACTGTTATTTTATTTCATGTTTCATATTATATTATTATTTTGGTCTACATTGTTGTCGGAGTCATTTATGATTATGTACGTGTGATGTGATGCCTGTGTGTATGCATGTGACAGTGGGCATGTGACTACAGACATGATGCACTCATGTCAGGTGACTGGCAGCGATGTCATGTATGCAGGTGTTTGACAGTACGTACCGCAAAGTGATGACCAGCATCTCCTCCGGTGGTATGGCGGCCCTCAAGTTGGTGTCCCTCTTGGTCAGTGGCTCGCGTACCCGCGACAACAGTTCATCAAAGGAGGGGATGCACATCCGCATGTAGTTGAAAAACTTCACGGGGTCCCTCTCTCGCAGTGGCCTGTACAGCGTCACAAAGTGTCCATGCGTGGGTCTGGCAGCGTTAATTTGATGAACCCAGGTTCGCCGCTTTCTCTTCCTCTTAAGGTACAGGTACCCCATTGCAGCAAACACAAAGACTTGTACTGGATCCATCTTTGAAAAACGCCACCATACCCAAAATGGCTTTTTATAACCCTACCCCTTATTTTTTCATTCATCAATTAATTAGATTCATCAGATTTTTCTATTTTTTTACAGCTCCGTCATGAAATACGTCCAGAATTGCGCATCGTCTGACCGCTTTCGCGTATTCCGTGAAAAAATGTGTTCGCACGCACCAACGTACGTTTTGACGCTGGACGTCAGAAATGCGTTCGTCTGACCCTGGCCTAATGCTCACGCAGGTGAGCGTTAACGTTTGCGTTAACATTGTAATAGGGCTTGCAGACTTTAGTGACTGCCTTGAGTTCTCCTGAGATACTCGGTAATAAAAAATGCATGGCATACCACCTAAAAAAATTATGGTAGTGCTTTTAATAATCAAAATACACTGTAAAAGTCTCCTGACAACAGTGAAATCCCCTAAAGCATTTTAACGTATTAAACAACATATAAGTGAATCGTTAAAATTATTTCACATTAGATTTAAGTTAATTTAAAAATTTAAGCTAAAACAAGAAAATTACATTGAAATTAATATTTAATGTTATCAATAAAACCAAAAACTAGACACTTAATATTAATTTTGACACTTAATTAATTATGCGATTAATGTTAATTTTAACAGTAAAAACACCTGCGGATTTTACTGTATGATGAAACCCATAAGCGTGTAATCCCATTGCTGTGTTTAATGTACGATAGAATCCCGCAGGTGCACTTTCTTTCAATATTACCCTTGCTTTGCATTTACAGTATTTGTATATCTCACTAGTGCGTTTTACTGTACAGTACAATCCCGCTGGTGGTTTACTCTACATTTAAATCCCGCTGGTGAGTATCACTACAGTACTACACGTTAGTAAAGTGCAGTGAATCGCTGTTAGGGATACTATCACATGATCATTCTTATATCAGAACACTTATACACACTAGGACAACCCTCAAAATTTCAACTCGCCCACTCGCATTTGGCGAGTGCAAATCAAGTGAGGGCGAGTGGAAATTCACAAGCAGGCAGCACGATGAATTATATCATACTGCCTGCTCTGTGTATTCCGGCAGCGGCAGTTTTTTTTTTCTAGGCCTGCCGACGTGCTCAGAGCCAGTCAGCGTGCTTTTCTTTCTCAGCAACACCTGGACATGGCCCGAGTCATTTCCTGCGCGCTGACCGCTCAGTTGCCTTTTCTCCCTTCCCCATAGAGCGCACGCCGGCTACAGTGCATTTACCAGGGATAGAGAACTTCCGGCTAGCGGGGGAGGAAATCAATCAGTCCTCAGAGTGCCACAAAGGGAGCGGGTGCAAATTCCCTCTCCCTCTGCTCTCCTTACTTCAATTCCCTCTCCTAACTGCTGCACCCTGGATCTCCTCTTTCATGCTCCGTCCCTGAATCCGGCATGCCTCAGTGAGTGAGGGAAGCGGAGATGATCACCGCCCCCTCATTCTACTTGGAGGTAAGGTAAAATGAAGGGGGAGGTGTGGAGAGGAATGAGTTAAATGGAGTGGGGGACAGAAATGAATAAAATGGGGAGAGAAATTAATAAAATGCTGGAGAGAAATGAAATAAATGCTGGAGAGAAATGAAATAAATGCTGGGGAAAAAATGAAATAAATGCTGGAGAGAAATTAAATAAATGCTGGGGAAAAATTAAATAAATGCTGGAGAGAAATTAAATAAATGCTGGGAAAAAATTAAATGCTGGAGAGAAATGAAATAAATGCTGGGGAAAAATGAAATAAATGCTGGAGAGAAATGAAATAAATGCTGGGGAAAAATTAAATAAATGCTGGAGAGAAATGAAATAAATGCTGGGGAGAAATTAAATAAATGCTGGGGAAAAATTTAATAAATGCTGGAGAGAAATGAAATAAGTGCTGGGGAAAAATTAAATGCTGGAGAGAAATGAAATAAATGCTGGGGAAAAATTTAATAAATGCTGGAGAGAAATGAAATAAGTGCTGGGGAAAAATTAAATGCTGGAGAGAAATGAAATAAATGCTGGGGAAAAATTAAATAAATGCTGGAGAGAAATGAATTTGGAAAAATAAATGAAATAAAAGGAGGGCGAAATGAATTAAAGGGGGCCCTTGACAGAAAAAAGGTTCCCCACCCCTGTTGTAAAGTAAGTGAAAGTAAAAAGCTGCGCCGGAAGTGACGCCAGAACCAGCGCCGCTACTACAACTCCTGTGAGGGTCCATAATTCGTAAAATGGTGGTGTAAGCGTTTGAGTTTATGCAAAATGGATCTATAAAGAAAGTGATACGGAAGGAGCAAAAATAAAAAAAATGGGGATGGAAGTATTGCACATGAATATTAATGGTTTATCTGTTTAAGCATCCAAGGAGGGAACCTGACTCTGGGGTCTTCTAACTTCTGTTGATAACCTGCCATATGAATAATGAAAAGAGAGTATTAAGTTCCCCTTGATATGTTGGATGCATAAACCCCAAATTAATTTGTTCCATAAACTGTTGGAGAGGAGTCTGTACTTAATGGATGATACTACTTGTCTGGGTCTGGTGCCTGGGTATACATGTATCTGATGCCTGTATATTAATGTTATTTATTTTTGTAGCTTTATTCTGAATAAATCTTTTAACAGTGTAATTTCATAAGATAATTTTAAGAAAATGTGTTTAGGGGCGGAGTTCAGGGCAGGGTAGGTGGGGCAACCGGTGGCGAGTAACTCTTAAGGTCTGGCTAGTAGCGTGGGAATTGAAATTTTGAGCCCTGCACTAGGATATATTTAAATTCTGTGAATATAACATTTTCTATTTGCTGATTGCTGTAATTTTGCAGCTTTCAATTGTCTCAGACATTACTGCTGGTCTGGAAATTATGACCTTTAGCTACTTGTGATATATAGCGCTTTTGCCGTGTCAAAATCCCCATCACTGAAACATCAACAGTAGTGGATCCTAACCATTAACTCTGTAGAAACGCTCGACATTAAAAATATAAATAAATAAATTACACATACTTTTAGTACTTTTAGTCATGGAGTATATAAACAAAGATTTGGTAGAGAATAGTTTTTAATTTATAGTGTTAAATTCAACAGTAATCTCCATAAACAAAGGGGAAAAAACTAATTAACACAGGATGATCTGAAAATAAATAACAATAGATTTCAGATGTGGGGATTTTTTCTTCCCCCAGAAAGGTTAATTGGGTTTAGTATGTGCTGCCATCTTGTGGCATATAATGAATAATTCCTGATATATTCTTCGACATACAAAAACAAAACATTGGCCACTATTCCTGCTAAACTGGTAATAGAGAGGAGTTAATGGGCAATGAGTAAGCGTGTGGTGCGTGCCGCTATCCATTAGTGGCTCCCTATTACCTGATCTATTATGAGTAAGCTGCTATGTTACCAGCAAACAGAGGCCGACTATGGTGCTGCTGCTGGTATCGTCTTTTGAAGCCCATTGAACTCGATACAGACTTGCACATAAGTGAGGTCAGGCAGGGTCAGTGGAAGGACACTGGTAACTATTTGTCCCTAGTTTCTTTCTCCTAGTGGAGAGAGGACGGTGAGCTGTTATGGATCACAAGTAACCCGTTAAGTATACAAGTCCATTCATTAACACTACTGGATTGCTTGCACTAGGACCTGTTTTTCTTTTCATGCTGTAGGCTGATATTTATTTATTTGCAAAGTATTTTACCAGGAAGGATACATTGAGATTTCTCTCGTTTTCAAGTATGTCCTGGGTGGCGAGTGTGTACCGTTAGGTGTCTTGTCCAAGGACACTTTCTGGAGAGGTGCTCTTGCTGGGATTCAAACCTGTGTCTCCATGATTATAGAGCATGATGTTACCTCTACTCCACCCAGCCAGGACAAAATTGAATGGTATCTTTGAAAGGTACTGCTGGCTCATTACCGTTTCACTTGGAATAAAGTCCCACGAGTAGGATATTTGGTGGGTATAATAAATTCATTGCAGTCTGTAATTTATCTAATTTCTGTGGAGAGTTATAGTTAATTACTTTATAAGTGGACTGGGAGATACAGGCAGGCAAAGAGGTTGCTAGAGGTTGCTAATCACTGATCATTTGTTTTTGTAGGATGAGTGAGAACCCATAGGGTTATAAAATTGGACTAATTTTTATTCATTCAGTTTAGGGAAAATATTTAGCGACCTACAAGAATTTTTGTCCAACTAGGTTACTCCCTTCACTGGACAGACTGTTGTGACATGTGATGCAGCAGTGGATGAAGTATGCCACTTGTCCATCACCAAGATCTGTAGACTTCAAGTAAGGCTAGGGTCAGATGAGCGCAGTGTTAACGTCCGTGTTGCCGCACATAAGTACGTCCGTGATAGCATACAATTGTGTTAAATGAAGCCCCACACACGAAGTACGTCCGCACAGAAGTGCGGAGGCATGACGGACGCTGCAAACGGACGCAGGTTAGGCAAGAACGTAATACTGCTAGAACGGACGTGCGGAGTGCGCCACGTCCACAACGTCCGCATAGCTTTGTGTGTGAGTGATGGAGCGTGGTCAGATGGACTGCATTTATACGTCCAGCATTTTTGACGGTCAGAATGTTTTTTTCATTGTAATCTATTTTCCCTGCTACATCAGTCAAAAAATCCGTCAGTGAAAAAAACGGACTGTGTGGCCACTACCTTGTTGTCAGTCAGAAAGTACGTCCGTACTGCACGGACGCACAGTCCGTACAAAATGCGCTCATCTGACCCTAGCCTAAGCACTACAAATGGAAAGGACGTCCAGTCCAGTTAAAGACATTCTTGATTGATGAAAGACATACACTCACGTTTAACATGCATAGAATGTACAAGAACTGAATTTCAGATAAACAGACAAACTTTTAATAACTTTTTGAAATTGAAAGATAAGTTTAGTCAATCACAAGTAAATTCATTTGGGAGCCACATATTCAGAGTCCAGCTTAAATGATAGGAGTTAGGATGTGCATGAAATATATTTGTAAATATGTTCAAACACAATCAAGGACAACTTTTCTTATTTTCTCCCAGGTGCTACAGAGTCTAGAATAGATTAATTAAATTGATATAAAACACAATTGAAAAGATATGATACAGCAATTGAATATGTAAATGAAGACCCACTGGGTCTATTCACAATGTTTAATCACATATAAATGAATATATTTTATAAATGCAAGTGATTGAATATAAAGCAGAGAGCGGAGTACCATTGATTATTAAAGGAAGACATCAAAGTAATAATATAGTGAGAAGATGTTAGTGTGGTAAGAGTAGGAAAAAGACATTGAACACATCATTCTACTAGATCAGTGTTTCTCAAAGTGGGGGTAGCGCCCCCTGGTGGGCAGGGGTACATTCAGAGGCAGGGGGCTCCAGAGCCGCCTGCGCCCCTGACTTACTGGCTTCTGACGAGTGACGGCTGGCCGAGTAGTGAGTGGGCGGGGATTATCTCTGCATCCCTCACTAGCAGCCGCACGCTGGAAGATTATTCATGCTGCGCCCGGAACAAGTGAAGAGGCGCAGTATAAATGATCTTCCGGCGTGTGGCTGCTAGTGAGGAAAGTGGGGATAATCCCCGCCCCCCTCACTACTCGGCCAGCCGCTGTGCGTCGGAAGTCAGCTGCCTCACATTGGAAGCCAGTAAGTTAGGGGCGCGGGTGTCTCTGGGGCCCTGGGGGACTGAAGGCATTAAGGCTAAGCGTTTAATAATTTATTTGTATCAATCTATGAATCGTGACTTTGCCTATCTAATGCTATGCCTGTTCCTTCTGATATCATTTTTCATTGTAAGATAAAACGTAGATAAAAACGTAACTTTTGCTTTTCACCGGATTCAAATGGCTCAGCATTAAAGGGGGTAACGATCAGGCTATATATAACAATGGGTATTACTTGTTTTCCCCTTGATTTAGTTGTATATTAAAGGTTAATTTGGCAGGTTTCATCCCTTTCCACTGCTTTTATTGTGGCATGTTAGGGGTTAATGGCAGGTACACATTTAAAATGGTTAGTTTTTAAATCTGTTTGCATAGCCACTATACCCACCTAAACCTCAGAGCTTACACTTTATTTCGCCCTTCACCATTATGCAATAAAAGCCATAAACCACTTATAATTACCCACCTCCTGGGAACAGCAGGGTAAGTATAAGTAATGTAGCCTTTATTTAATTCTTCCTTCTATACTCTGAAAAGAAACCTCAATGCTTCCCTGTGACACATGTATAAAATGGCATGTGTATTAAAAGTTTACATTTTTTATGTTTCTTTCTTTTTTTACCCTTTTTTTTGTTAAAAGCGCAGCACTCCTTTTATATAGCCCTGATGTTTATCTTTACAGATGCACAGCACAGGTTTACAAAGTTATGCCTCTCAGCTTTTGTCTTAGAACTTAGAAAAAGCACATATTACAGAGAGAAATGTGCAGAGCACTAGATGCAGAGCGCAGTATGAAGCACAGAATATAGAGAGCAATAAGAAACGCAGGTTATATTGACGGAAATGTGCTGAGCATCTTATTCAGAGAGCATTTTATACAGAGCGCTGTATACACAGACCACAATATACAGAGACCATTATGCAGAGCACTGATACAAAGAGCATTTTATACAGAGCTCTGTATACACAGACCACAATATACAGAGACCATTATGCAGAGCACTGATACAAAGAGCATTTTATACAGAGCGCTGTATACACAGACCACAATATACAGAGACCATTATCCAGAGCACTGATACAAAGAGCATTTTATACAGAGCTCTGTATACACAGACCACAATATACAGAGACCATTATGCAGAGCACTGATACAAAGAGCATTTTATACAGAGCGCTGTATACACAGACCGCAATATACAGAGACCATTATGCAGAGCACTGATACAAAGAGCATTTTATACAGAGCTCTGTATACACAGACCACAATATACAGAGACCATTATGCAGAGCACTGATACAAAGAGCATTTTATACAGAGCGCTGTATACACAGACCACAATATACTGAGACCATTATGTAGAGCACTGATACAAAGAGAATTTTATACAGCGCGATGTATACACAGACTGCAATATACAGAGACCATTATCCAGAGCACTGATACAAAGAGCATTTTATACAGAGCTCTGTATACACAGACCACAATATACAGAGACCATTATGCAGAGCACTGATACAAAGAGCATTTTATACAGAGCGCTGTATACACAGACCGCAATATACAGAGACCATTATGCAGAGCACTGATACAAAGAGCATTTTATACAGAGCTCTGTATACACAGACCACAATATACAGAGACCATTATGCAGAGCACTGATACAAAGAGCATTTTATACAGAGCGCTGTATACACAGAGCACAATATACAGAGACCATTATGCAGAGCACTGATACAAAGAGCATTTTATACAGAGCGCTGTATACACAGACCACAATATACAGAGACCATTATGCAGAGCACTGATACAAAGAGCATTTTATACAGAGCGATGTATACACAGACCACAATATACAGAGACCATTATGCAGAGCACTGATACAAAGAGCATTTTATACAGAGCGATGTATACACAGACCACAATATACTGAGACCATTATGTAGAGCACTGATACAAAGAGCATTTTATACAGGGAGCATTATTTAAGTTCCAGGGACATTTCCGGGGATGGTCTTCTCAATCCAGGGACTGTTTCCAGAAATTGGGGATGAATGGTCACCCTACTAATAACCTTCCTAGGATCCCTAAGAACTTCATACATTTCAAACTGTAATAGCAGTGAGGGACAGGCAGAGACTGGAGACTATCACTTATTACCATAATGAAAAACTGTCTCTTAACTTCAAAGCAGATTTATTAAGCCCTTATATAAGAACTTTACATGATAGACACTAGATGACAGAGAAGTAAGAGGCAACACAGAGAGTTTGAAGGCATAGAGTTTGGGGATCACAGTACACAGGTAATAGAGCAAAAAAATAGACTCAAACTACCTGAGCAGGTGATCCCACTTTCTGACACCATCTGATAGGTTTTCTCTTTTGTTCGGTCTCCTATCCCTTGGGTCTACATGTGTCCCCCATCTCGATAAAAGGTCTCTCTGGTCTCTGTACACAGGCATTGACGAGCGTGCACTTGTGGAAAATGAATGAAACACAGACAACCTACTATGTCCTTCACAATTCATATTGTATTCATCAACAGGAGTATATATGTCCTTACAAACAAAATGGAGTAGCTGATGTCATAACCAACCAGAGACTGCCATGTGTACAAAGTGATTGCAGCACTTCTTCCATATTAGGTGACAACAATATGTCAAAGAGAGCAGGTTTAAGGAATTTGCCCCGCGGTATAACAGGGTGGGGGTCTCACATACAGCAGAACAGGATATAGCAGGCATGGGGAGCTGGGGCAGATGGCTTATTTGATGAGGAACATAAATTGCATATTCAAATATTTATATTTTGGATAACTTGTAAAATACTTTACAGTGAGCATAACAACATAAATAGCAATGCAGCTTCCACAAAATACCAATATAATATAAACATAGTATCTGTATGTGGCATAATGCATGTATATGGAAAGTAAAGTAACACTATGTATCTGTATGGGGATTTTCAGCAGTCATAACCCCCTGAATCTTATCCATGTACAGTAGTGACACTAGAACTCTCCATGTTTTCCCCTCTCTCCCTGGAAATTTGTGCTAATGGGTTGTGTATAATAACGTTTTTTTCTCCTTGTATTTCTGAGCGAACTCATATCATAGTAGTGCCCCTTATCTCTCTTCCCCCCACTCTACAGTAAGTTACTGTTATAAGGGTTGCCTATTATTTACCTACCTAGCTCATATTTCCTTCTATTTTGTCCAAAAAAGCCCTAGATTTGAGCATTTTGCATTAGGATTTACACACTTTCACTGTTATTAGCTTTTTTCTGCATTTTTTTCACCAGTTTAGTAGCTACATAGTTAACATTAGTGGCTAATTATTTAAAAAGGAGATTAACCAAAGTCAGATTTTGCTTTTCTTTCCAAGATATGTATAAATTACGGGTAAAGCCCGAAGTGCGGTTAATCCTAGGATTACGGGGGGTGTGGCCGCAGCGAAGGAGAGAGGACGCGTGTCTCAGGAGCTGCGACCCGTCTCTCTCTGCCTGGGTTCCCCAGATGTTTTAATCTGCGGAGTCTTCTTTCCTTGGGACCCGGAGCGGCTAGCCACCGGAAGGAGATGTCCGGGGTCCGATTTGTCGTCCCCCCTGGACCAGCGACTGATGTGTGGTGGTCAGAGTAAGGGGACGGCGGCCATCTTGGGGCCTACTGCCGGGTTATTCACCACGCCGGACATTTTGGGTACTCTCCGGCCGGAGAAGCTACCATTGCCCATATTGGGGTCTTTCCCCGCGTCGCCGCACCTCTGCTGCCCCCACCACCCTCTGCCTGGAAGAGGGCTGAGGCGACGGAGGGTCCCCGTTTCCCGGCTGTAATGGATGGTCTGGTGGGGGGGGGGCGGATGGAGTGGGCTCGCTGTGGGGGTCGGATGCTCAGGCAAAACCCCCACTGATAGGCCTGGAGGCAGGATTCCTGAGACTCGAACGCCTATTGTTAGAGGAGCATGGGGAAGATGAGCACCTGCTAACGCGAGGTGACTTGCGGCGTTTTACCGAGGTCCTGCGGAGCAGTGGTGGAGCGGGTCCTCTGAGCGGAGTGGCTGCTGTGGGACGGCGGGAAGTGATCGAGGGACCTGGCGGTGTGGCCACGAGGGTGCCTGATGACCCCTGGGATTCTGTGCAGTGGTCTCTGTGTCTGGAGACACCCCTTGAACCACGAGCAGTTCATATGGAGCCAGCTTGTTTTACCTTTGCTGGGACAGCGACTGTTGAGAGGCAAACTGCGGCCCCCCTTCGGAGGCCTACACTGGCGGCGCTGCTCGGGACACTGGGCCTATGCATCGAGGGGAGGCAGAGCCGGCCTTTGGATTGGGCAGTGCCTGATGCGACGCCTGTCAAGACTTGGCTGCCGGAGGACCGTGGTGTGTGGGACAGCCTGCGAGAGCCTGCGGAGGATACCTGCTTCATGTTCCCGCTGGACACGGGTTGAAGGGACCTATCTCGATGACCTGCCGCCTCCCCGCTGTTTTCTGACCCTGGATTGCTCAGATCTGTTGAGACCCACCTCCGGTTCACCACCTCCTGATGACCTTATCTTTATTTCTGATGAGACCCCCCGTTCGGGAATGGCCCCCCTTGATTTTTTCTGCAAACGATGACTTTGCTACTCTGAGACTCCCCATTGTTTTAGTTTTTAAGCTGAGTCAAGCTTTTTGAGAGATGTTACTTTTTGATGAGATCCCCCCTCCCAGGGATGCAATATGTTTCTACTACTTGATGAGACCCCCCCCACACTCGGGGATGACTTTGAGGACACTTGTTTTTGCTATTTCACGCAATGTTTTTGACTGTTTCTTAGCTGAGTTTGTTATTCTGTTGACCCCCACCTCCCACCCACCGTTTGTTTTTATTTTCTGCACACCACCTCGTGCCACAGACCCCCCCCTTTTTTTTTATTTATTTTATTTTTCCTTTTGGCATTTGGGGCTACCTCAAGGTGTGCCATTGTGGCAGCTACCATGGCTCTGCTCGCCATACTTGGCCCTCGAATACCCCAGGCCTTGTGACCTGCACATTTCCATGGCCTCCGACCGGTCCTTGGACTTTCAGGAGTGAGCCAGGAAAGTCACATAATTGGCCTTAGCCACCTTTTTATATATCTATTTTCCTCCTTTTTATTTTTTTTTATTTTTTTAGGGTCCTGGAGCATTTTTTGGTGTGTCCCCCTAATCCCCTTCCTATTTTGGATAACCCCTGCCACACTACGTGTCTCTGTGCTTATACAATGTGATTTGCAGAGTTTTTTCTGATTATATGCCTTTTGAGACTTAGCCCTGCGTGGCTGTTGTACAGTCTGACCGACCTTCTATATTGTATGCGTTATTGCTGATGCCTTTTCAAAATAAAAATCTTGAATACAAAAAAAATAATCCTAGGATTACCCGGGTAATCCTGACATTACCCAAAAACCGCTGGGTAAAGCTACAGAAAAATGAAAATTTAGGACTTTACCCGGGTAATTTTAGGACTAACCAACTAACCTTGGGTAACAGTCTGGAAGAGCTGAAAAATGCACACTTTACCCGGATAATGTGCAAGTCTGAAGCTTCACCTGGGTAATCTGCAGAACATCCAACCCCGCCTGGGTAACAGTAAATTTTGCTATTCGGAACACATATATATATATATATATATATATATATCACTTTTACCACCATTTGTCGGGTATATTATAATGTAAAAATTAAAATGGATGCCTGTAGCCATCTTGTTTTAATGTAAAGTCTTTCTTTTTCAATTTTCGCCTAGTTTTAGAAATGGACAGAGATTTTTTTTTAATAGTTCATGGCTAGGTGAACCAGAAGAGTTATGGCCAGATATGATGTTATAGACGATAAAATGTCTTTATTTGATATAATGCTGAGCTAAGTGCCAGACATGTCATATTTAAATTTATTGGTTTGTTTTAACAAGTCCTTGAATTAAAGATATTTTATTTTTGGATATAGGAACAAATTTAAAATCTCTTTGCAATTGTATAATTATATTCACGAAATATATTCTTATAATCAATATATATTTTATTATATTTACAGTAGGAAATAGATGCTCCAAATATTTGTAGAGTATAACTGGTAAACGGTATAATTACTGAAGAATAGAATTTTTGTTGATTTTAACTAGAAAGGAATTTAGTTGATAAGGAGTACCCAGTAAAAATCTTGAGAGGAGTAGAGATATTAAATTTAATTTTGACAGGAAAGACCCAAAGTCTAGGATTGAATATAGGGTCTTTGTTAAGACAGATTGATCTTTGACCTGAGATAAGATATATTAAAATTAAATTGTGGAATTCATTTGAAGAGCAACACTGCCCTCTTGAGGTATAGTAAATATCATAGTAAATATTATACTAATATAGAGAAAGTAATATTTAAATGAAAGGGGTAGATTGTCAGTGACGTCAAATTGACTATAACTGGACCTGCACTGTTCGTTGCAGAAGGCAGATCATCCCAGGACACGATAATGCATTGATTCAGAGATTCAGATCATTCCAACACACAATGCATTCAAGATATTACATATCACTTAATTAGAACCACACCTCTAACTCACATGCATTGAATATCTGACATTGATAATTTTCACATATTCCAAAAACAATATATTACATAAAGAATATTCAAAGGCTGTAACTCATTGAATCCAGATTGGAGAGGTTATGTATGAAAGCTATTTAAATTAAGGAATTAATGTAATTATATATATCTGGAGTATTTCTTGCAATAGATAGACTGAGATATCTCAGATTACTGTTAGATCCGGAATCTCTAAAATATTTATATTCTGCAGATAGAGATATGAAGAAGAATCGGATATAAGGATTTTATCCTAAAGAAATTGTTGCAATGATATACGGATATATATATATTGAATTTGGAAGTTACTGTAATTGAAATTAATAAGCAAGGAATTATATAACTAAAAAAATAAAAAGAAGAAGAATAGAAGCTTAATTCTCGATATTAGGGGAGGATTCACTAAATAAGTTTTTATTACTTATTCTAGAAATAGAATAAGTGATAGCTCATCTTTTGTTGATCCATGTAGCATAGAGAGATACATATATCTCTACAAGATCTAGCTTGTTAAACATTGGTTTGCTGGGAAATACATGTTAATTGTTTTTGTTAAGCAGAAATGTTTATTAACCATTTGTGTATAGTTATTAACTGATAAAGTAAATGATATTTAATCATATATGCAGTTACTAACACGAGATACATATATTGAGAAGCTAGTGTCTATGTGCTGATGGATGGAAATGTTGTTTATAAATCTTTGTTTATGATATGAGATTTGAAACTTTTTTGTATACGTAATAAATATATATATGTTTTTATCCGATTATTGATTAGTGTATTCTTCAAAGCAAAACACAGACAATTAATAGAATTTAGGAGAATTTCTAGGAAAAATAAACGATTGATATTTATATCTCGTATAAGTTTCTTATTGAATATATATCTCGACACATTATAGATGTGTGTTTGTGTGTTTTGTTGTGGTCAGGTATCTGAAATGGATTGTAGAGCAGTTAGGAACCGGATAGATGCTCTAAACCTAAAATTACTACTACGTATGCAACAAGAGTAATGTTGGCATATATGTGAATAAAATTGATTACAGTTAATCAGATTCATAAAGATCTGTTTAGGCCAGTGGAGCAAAAAAAAACAACATTTTAATGTACTCTTTCCCTTCCCCCAAAGTGTCATTTTAATTTGCCCTTTCAGCCATTTAAGTTGTTAGAAATTGGCAGATTTTATATTTCAGGAAATAAAGGAGTCCTTTCTTAATGAGAGCTTGAGTGTCGGTGTGAGGCATGGGATGAGGAAGTTGCTCCGGTAATTGCTTAAGACTGTTGAACTCAGAGTTCTAGCAAATCGACAGCATGCACCAGTTAAGAGAAGGATCAGAAGTCAGGGCTAACTTTGCAAGGAAGGTATGTAACCATGAAAAACAAATGGAGAAGAAAGCAAGGATGGATAGAACAATAGAAATATAGACAGATCTATTTATTGACATATTTGCTAAATTATTCAGCATTTATGAAGAAAAACAGTTCAAGGTTTGGATAAAGGGAGCTAGACATTTATTGTTAGCTTGTGTTGACATATGTATCCTTCTATTTATTTATTTATAAAGTATTTTAACTGGAAGGATACATTGAGATTTCTCTCGTTTTCAAGTACATTGAATTGTTACAATTGTTACAGAAAAACAAAGTAATACAATGCAAGATATTAAAAAATAAAAACAACACAAATATACAGATTAACAGAAAATAAATATGTAGGAAATATAGTCACTATGTTACATGTTTACAGGTGCATTCTGTATGGAGATATGTTAATAGAGATCTCTTAACCACTTGGCTGCTAAGGACGCGCTCGGCGCGTCCTGCCAAGTGCACCTCCTGTGCTATGGATGCGCTGAGCGCGTCCTAGCACAGGAGGCAGCAATCGGCCGGGATTCCGGCCGATTGCTGGCCCTCCGAGTGCGGGTTGATATCTTGGATGTCAGCCCGGCACTCCGGCGGCGCGATGACTTCTAATTCAGGCGCCCCCACGAGTGCAGAGGAGGCGCCTGAAAGGGAGGGGGTCCACTCTCCCTCCCGATCGCCTGGGGCCAGAAGGTTAAGGCAGGCACCATTTGGAAGGGCACAGCCTGCCCTTCCAAACGGTGGCTGACATTAACTCCTGGGGAGCCGGATCACGATTCGGCGCCAAGAAGCGCCGGATCGTGATCCTCTCCTGGAGCTGGCCGACATCTTGGATGTCGGCCAAGCCTCCAGGAATTCCCCGGCATAGCACGATGACGCCAGTCCTGGAGTTAACCCCTAGCTGCCAGCATTGGTGGAGATATCTCCTGATATGTGGCAGCTAGGGGTTAATGTTTGATATCGTTGGATCGGCCAGATCATGGCCTTTCCAACGATATCAAACATGACCATGTAGAAAGTTTTTAAAAAAAATAAAAATGAAAAAATATGTTTAAAAAAATTATAAAAAAATAAACAATTTTTTTTGTTTTTGTTTTATTAATGCAGCAATATTGTTCCCATTTCAATTATAATGTGAACAATGATGCTGCGCTAATGATTTTTGTCTGAGTTGCGTTTGTTAAAAAACGCGTAATTTTCCCCCCAAAAAATGTAACGAGACCCCATTTCTAATTTTTTTAACAAGCGCACCTCATACAAAATATAACCGCAATTGCTCGCATGTTAAAATGTGAAAAAAAAACACTTTACACGTAAATTCTTGAAAATTTAAATTTTATTGCATTTTTTGTTATAATATACAGACAGGACATGACGTATACATATAATAATGATATATTATGAATTTGCCGAGTCTGCCGGAAAGAACGATATATAATATGTCTGGGTCATATACTAAAATAAGGCTTCAAAACACGTTTAAACATGATGAGCGAAACAGGTAAAAATGAGCTCAGCACAGAGGCGTGAAATGCCTCAGCAGCGAAAGGGTTAAGTGACTTCTAAAACCAAGAGACGAAGAAGCCTGTGCAATACAAACTGTGAACCCTGAAAAAAGATCTGGGAAAAG
This sequence comes from Leptobrachium leishanense, assembly GCA_009667805.1. Classification (NCBI taxonomy): domain Eukaryota; kingdom Metazoa; phylum Chordata; class Amphibia; order Anura; family Megophryidae; genus Leptobrachium; species Leptobrachium leishanense. The sequence continues at coordinate 283,511,116 of CM019066.1, forward strand.
AATCATAAAGAGACCAGAGGTGGAAAGAGAGCAAGATATCAGGGAAGAAAATTATGGTAGAAGAACTGCTGGCTTGGGGAACATAGGAAACACAGATTGGTGTGGCAACATTTTTTATAATAAGCATACTATACTGTCTGATGCAAATAGGATCGTTATCCTTGGCACCTCAATTCAGCTCTAAAATCCAGTATTTTCGCAAAGAACAAATTCTTCTAGTTTAAAGGACATAGGTGCTCCTGAAAAGTATCTAGACACAATAATGAATATCCAATAAGTATCCATATCTGCTGAAATAGAGGATTTAAGGAACATTCAGTCCACCTTTAGAGTGATTGTAAGTCTTTCAAGCTTTAGATTTGTGTCCTTCAGCCATGCAGATTGTCTCAGGAAGCAAGTCCCCAGTTATTTTTGAAATCCAGCACATTAATCACATATCTGAATTTCAGCAATGCTGTCATGTTATGGCCATTGTTGTCATAGATAAATGCATCTGTCAAATACCAGAATCAAATCAATGTTCAGTCACCTTGTCTATGTTAGCAGTGAAAGCGAAGGCTTGTGGGAAATATGTCAAAACTCTACATGCGTGCAGTGGAATGATGTCTGAAAGCATGTATGCTGCTCACCGTAACCAATGATGGGTTGTTGTCTGACATAGCTTTAGAGGTTACAAGGTACATACCTTTATTACAAGATATTCAAGTTGCTTGTCTTCTCTATGATGTTATCACATCTCAGTCATTGGCCAAGATTAATTTATCATCACTTTGTGACTGCGGTGCCTTAACAACAAAGTGAGGGAATCAATAATATTAATTATAAACAGTGGTCAAGCCCTAAAAAAATTAGTGTGGGAATTTACCAAGAATTAGAGAATTTACCTGAATTAGAGATTAACATGTCACACGTAACATAAACATACACAACTCGAATATATATTATGTGTGTGTGTGTATTTTAGCAAAAATATATGATTAACATAAAAACACACGATTAAACACCCGGATACATGCTTTACAATGTGTGGGAGCAATGGGAAGTCAGTTCCCTCTGCAAAAATAGAGGAGGAACTGCGTTCCCACTGATTGCCCCTTGACTAGACCCCTGAGTATAATTCAATCATCTGTGCATTATTAAGAAATTGCAATGGGGTAGTATGTTATATTTTTACTTTCCACAGCAAGTAAGCTGAAATCACACTGCAAGTGGGTGTTAAAAAATGTCTTTCTTTCTATAGGCAGTTCTGGAGTAAGGTAGAGTTCTGGATAACTTAATAATACACATGCAAACATCCTACCAATAAAAAAAATAAGAAAATACCCTTTCATTGTTAATTTACACCTTGCATTACTAATGGAATGGATATTGCAATTTTTAATAGTACTTGGAAATGTATAGACTGGAGCGATACAAGGGCTTTTCATGAGTCCTCTCTGTTTTGGAATGTTGTCACAGTCCCCCAAGGACTGGTGGAGTGGGGTGGGGGAGGAGAGAGCTATGAAGCTACGCATGAGTAATTTTGCTGGTTTATTTCAAGCACAAAATTAAGTCACTGTTTGGTTTAAGTTAAAGGGATCCACGTGATTATAATAAGATTTGTGTGTTGGGTGTGAACTAAGAAGGCTATAATGTTTTATCTCAGCCATTTGTAGATATATGTTTTCCAAAATAATATAACCCAGTCATGTACATTTCAACATCCCTCGTGTATAAAATGTATATTGATCCATGTCAGGTCTACAGAATATATTTGTTTTCTTTGTCCTTCCTGGTGTGGATTTCCTGTACCGTAGCTCTGTAGAAGAAGAAGGGGGGAAAAAACGAGTTTGCTTACAACAGACCGAAGTCATAAGGCACATTTGGTTTTGTTCACATTGACCTTGTTGTGAACTTCTGGAGGGATTTTAATTAGGAAGAGAAGCACTTTACACAACCACTAATGAGAACAAGCCTTCAGTTACATCCTAACACAGGCACAATAAAAAAACAGTTAGCACTTTAAACAGCACATTGTGTCCTCAAATATGAGCTTTAACTAATCATATCTGATGCGTAGATTGCGTCGATTCTTTGATTCTTCCTTCTCCAGAGGTTTCAACTAGTTGTAAAGGAAATGTTCACCTAAATCATAATGACGTTGAAGGGATCAAGGAAGAGAAGGAATTAGGTCACCCTACGTTTCACACACTACTAAAAGAATTTTTTTATAGCTGTGTTTGCTGTCAATTTGAAATCCACTGAGGGACTTGCTATACGTCTGCATTTCTGAGTTGTTCATTCATTGGTTTATTTTATGTTTTGTTGCATTCCTTCTGATTAATCTCAAAAGCGTCGTTTTGTAGTTCTAAAGAATTGCGAAAAATTTGTTTTTCTTTTCAGGAAAGATCAAACAAATGTAGGGACCTACTCCAACTAAGCCATTATGATTTACGAGTGTGCCTATTCTAGCTATGCCACATACTTCGCTTGTGGCTAGGCTGTTGTGGCCATCAATAGTGATGAGCCGAAGACCCCCGTGTTCGGTTCGCACTCGAACTCGAACACCCCAAAAAGTTTGACCGCAAACTCGAACACAATGCAAAGACCATGCAAGTCAATGGGGCTCGAACGTTCAAAAATTAAGGTCCCCTCCAAGAGGGCATATATGCAAGATATTGCTCATAAAAGGTGTATGGGGGTCCGGGTACTGCCCTGGGGGACAGGAAACAATGAAGAAAATAAAAAAAACACGAGTGGGAAATGTTTGACCAACAACGAGTGGGAAATGTTTGACCAACAACGAGTGGGAAATGTTTGACCAACACACAGGACAGGGTATACCTGAAATAGGCCAGACGGTATACAAGGATTCTGTCACGGTACTACCTCGCTTACTTCACATAATGTACTTTCTGTCCCGTCCACCATGTCTCCATCACATGCTGGGCAGTTCTCAACTTGCAGCATAGTGCAGGTCCTTCAACCACAGGTTCTTTCCTCAGGATAATCATACCGGGTGTGTTCTAATCACATCGTTACTAATGACATCATCATTCTGCACTCCTGCCCAGCACCCAGCTGATGAGGATCTGATTGATTGAGGAGTCCCAGCATAAATCCACAGAAGCCCAGTGAGACAATGCTTGCTTGAGTTCTCCATACTCAAGCTACCTACAATTGTTTCCTGAAATCTCTTTTGCTGAACTTGTTAGGTATTAGCTAAAGATTTGATCATATATGCTGGATATTATTGAATTTGCTAAACTTGCATGAACGTTCTATTGCTCAACTCTGCTAAAGATTTAGGCTGGGGTCAGACCAGCGCACTTTTAACGTGCGTTCTGGCTCACATAATTACGGCCGCACTAGCAGCAGATGACGGGCAATGACGGACAATATACGATGTACGGCCGCACAAAAGTCCGGCCGTGCAACGCAAGTGGAATTTGAACGCATTTTTCTGAGAACGCTGAACCGCTAGTACTGACATACTGAGTGCGCAGCTGCGGCATAGCGGCGTGTTTGCGTGATTAGGAGATGTCAGACGCTGCTAATGTCCAGCCTACATAACGTCCAGACGCAAAAAGAGTTTTATTGACGATCCGTACAAAATCACGCCCGAAAATGCGCATCGTCTGACCGTTTTTGCGCATTCCGTGAAAAAATACGTCAATGCGTTCGGACGCACTTTTTCACGTTCGCGGGGAAAAATGCTTTCGTCTGACCCTAGCCTTAACCTCATGTATCCTGGGTGTTATTGAATCTGCTAAACTATTACATGGACATTCTGCTGCTCAACTCTGCTAAAGGTTTAACCTCATGTATGCTGGACATTATTGAATCTGCTAAACTATCACGTGGACATTCTGCTGTCCAACTCTAAGATTTAACCTCACATATGCTGGACACTATTGAATCTGCTAAACTATTGCGTGGACATTCTACTGTTCAACTCTGCAAAGATTTAACCTCATCTATGCTAAATCTCATTTAAACTTGCTGAATATTTCTATTCCTGCATATTTGGTTCCTTTTCACAACTCAGATCCTGACAGACGCATTCTAACGCAAGCCCAAATCGATCAGTGTTAGAGTGGTCAAGGATAGCCAATACACAATGGGTATCTATCATATAAGCCAAAAATCAGAGTTAGAGTGGTCAAGGAATAGCCAAGGACTGGTACATGGGGTGGTTCTCATACAAGCCATGTAACAACAGAGACTGAAAAATCAACCAAGTAGTGAATCGCCAGGAGACACTCAGCACTGAGGGAAACAAACTCCACGACAGGGCGATGAGCCAGATTGCGTTGTATTTAAACCCGGTGGGCGCGTCATCATGCCACGCCCCACCTCCTGACCAGCCTGCAAGCTCCTGAAGCTGGCACAACTCCTGGCACCCGGCTTGTCGATGGCGCCGCCGGGTGCCGGGGCCCCCTCTGAGCCCCAGACGTGACAGATTCGCTCATACACACCACACATTACTGTGAATTTTATTGCTGTGGAACTGTGTTATGTCCTTTTTTTGTTTTAGAAGGGGGTGAAAAGCGGTTATGGGATGAGGAAGTTTACGGGGGACTCCATCGTGAGGTTCAGTACGGGGCCCCATCATTTCTGATGGCTGCCCTGTATGCATCCGGTACACGGGTCAGTGCACCCAAATATTAGGCCTTTGGTGCCAGCTAGTGCATTCACACCATAACCCCGCTGAGCTATTGTGGAAGAGTGCAGGGGTGGACCCTGCGGTCAAATATTGAAAGTAATATGCACCTGTCACATTCAAGTGCAGAAAAATTATGTCTTATTCGGTGGTGCACAACACCGAGAATCTAACAGGGTTATTCAAAGAGTTCCGAGTTGTGGCCGAAAGGGTAACCGAACACTGAAATTCAGCGTTCGGTTACCTCTCTTAGCCATTTGGCTATCCAGAAAGCAGGCAGTTCGCCAAATGTTGGCGAATTGCCTGCACATTCGGTGCCTGTTCGAGGGCAATAAAATCCCCATAGAGAAGCAAGGCTTCGTCTATTCAGAGAACAAAAACCAGCAGTAAAAAGTTGCCGAAATGCCCTGCTGTTCAGTGGTTTAATTCGGCAGGTTTATTCAGGAGAATCCCATAGGCTTCAATGTTAAAAAATATTCCCGTTTTAATTCAATATCTAATAAACCGTTTTTTATTATATTCTGCAGTAAAGAGTCTCTTCATTTTTAGATTTTTTTAGGATCTTTTAAGCATTTTTTGGAATTTTTTTGAAAACTTTTTTTTTCCCTCGCACTTTCCGCGAAGTCCCGAAAAGTTTGAAGTTCTCGAACTTTCGATGTTTGAACCAATTCGAACAGGCAGCCCATCCCTAGCCATCAACTGTAAATGACTGCTTCCCATAGTCCTGTCTCGGAGTCTATAGCAGTGGTCCCCAGCCCTGGTCCTCTGGGCCCACTAACAGGTTTTTTTTTTTTAAAAAAAGACTTTTCGAATCTCTTTGAATAACCCTGTAAGACACAAAAAAGTACAAGCACCCGTGGGCTTCTTGACAAAAGCCAGTAGCCTGAAATGTTGCTGGCAGCTTAGTGTGCATGGCATCCAAAAGAAACACACTTCAACTGTGCCCACCAGTGCTGGAACTTTTTGACAGGGACTGAAAGGAAATGCCCCGCATTCATACAAAAAAGTTCATGAAACTTTATTGCTGCATTACAACAGCCAGGGAGAGGACATTGCTAAAGGAGAGCTCTGGCGTCATGCGCTACAGTACAGGGATAAGACTCAGGATTTTACAATAATGGAAACCCCTGCTTTGTAAAGATATACAGTGTTACTGTATCTTCTGTATACATAATGCACATACTACGTTAACATTTTCTTACCAATCTTTGGAAGCTGCATTGCTAATAGTCTGATTATAAACACTACAAAGAGCATTAACAGTACATCTGACCATTTCTATTATCTACCTGTATCACGCTTATTGTATTTGACAAGAAGGCCATTTTGCTTTACACCAATGATGCAAACTATGTTTGAAATTGTGCAAGATAAGGGAAACCATGTAGTGTCTACAAGGTCTCATCCCATCTATGGGCTCTATTTCATAGTTTGTGCTAACTTAACCAAAGCGGTTGTAAACTCAGAGCTATTATAGTCTATGGCAGTGTATCCCAAACCTGTCCTTGGAACCCTCAGCCTGGCCAGATATTGCAGATTACCTTGGGGAAATGCAGACTGAATCCTGAAATCACTGAGCAGCAAATCAAATCACCTGTGCTGTTCTTCAGCTATCTGGCAAACCTGTTAATGGGCCCAGAGGACCAGGGTTGGGGACCACTGGTCTGTAGGATACCTACAGAGTCAAGCACGACCTCTTTGTGAGCTTGCGTTTGCTAGTTTAGATGGGAGCCGCAAAAGGGACACTGTGACCCATTTGCTGACAGTGTTCCACTGCATGTGGCCAGAGGAGGTGGTGAATGTTTAACAGCTCAAATGGAATTGGGTCATTGGTGTTTATTGATTTTGCACAGCAGTTTTAGGTTGTCATTTAAAATAATTTTAAGAGACAAGATGAATTTTACGAACTGATGGCTCATCTCCACCATATGCTGCCTCTATCATAGTCTCTGAGACCCCTTGCTGGAAACTGGCCCTTAACCTCTTCACTACAGAGATTGAAATATCTCAGGCTTCAAAAGGCACCATCCGTTGCCCCAATATCGAGATATCTTGATGTGGTGATCTGCAGTCCAAAAGCAAATGAAATTCGTTTGCAGCAAACAAATTCTGTTTGCTTTTGGGCTGCAGAAGGTGCCCCCAAAGTTTTAAAATTGTGTAAAATCGTCTGATGAAGCCCTGGCTTTCAGCAGCCGATGCAGCGGAAAAAAAGAAGAAAATAGACCAGCCACTCAAACTGCGGTAACTCAATTTGGCAGTAGATGGTGCCATCTACTGGCCAAAATAGGTTATTTACAGTAAAAAATACAATGGGTATATGCTCAAATATTTCTTAATGTACAATTAATTTAAAACGATTTTTTAAAAAAACACCTACTGGTTTCTGACAATGGTTGTTGGTAGTGAAGGGGTTAAACGGACGGATGTCTTAGAATTCACAGCAACCCAGGGAGGCAATTTTTCCCTCTCCACTCCTTACTACAAATATTTTATATGTACCCACTTGTATCAGTTACTTAAAATGGCATAAGATTAGGGCTGCGACTAACGATTATTCTCATAATCGATTAGTTGGCCGATTATTATTTCGATTAATCAATTCAACGGATAAAAAAAAATGTCTTCACTTAAAAAGGAATTTTATGTAAAAAAATAAATAACCACATCCCCTCCCCCTTTTTTCATAAGTAATTTGCGTAGTGTACGTAACTTTCATACATACATACGCAAATTACGTATCTTACGTACTTTTCACACAAGGTTTGCGAGTGCTTGGTCAGACGGATGGGTTGATGCTGCATGCGCAGCTTAAACCCATGTTTACTTTCTCAAATGAACGCGGCTACAAGCACTTGGTCATAGATGTCAGCATGAAATTGGGGTTAATAAGCTAAAGTGGTCAGGGTGCATAGAGTTGGCAGTTCCTGACCAAAGAGGGTGTGGCAGGGAGGATGGGGCAGTGGCACAGGACTCCAGCTTCAAGTAACGATAAAACACAGGCATACAACTCCTTCACCCAGTGGCAGTATCCTAATGTTTGTGTTATAGTTCTGCTACTGTTGTAAACGGAATAAAAACAAACTGGTTGTGTCTGACATAACTCTAGAACTCAATCATACCTAGTAAAACAGCGGCGCGTCATTTCCAATCAGCTCTGAAGCTGAGGTTATTTACGTTTAACTCGGTCTGACTCTAAACAGTGTGTGCTGTACACAGGACGATTAATCAACACCGTTTAATCGATAATGGAAATAGTTGACAACTATTTTAATCATAGATTAGTTGTTTCAGCCCTACATAAGATACACATGCTCGTTTCAAAGCTCACTGTATCCGACACTGATTGTTTCAAGTGTTCTTGATGCTCGTCTTAAAGATTAAAAATTAGGTTTTAGCAGTGATAAGGTGAAAATATTGAAGCTGGACACCTCCGTATGTTTGCAGTGTACTAAATATGTATTTTTATTCAACATATGATTGGAGAAACGTTCCATTATTTCAAACCAATCCCATCAATGGCGTTTGGCACAGCCTGGCAAATGCCACAGTGCTGTGATTTCTGGTCGTACCGGTATGTCACATATCAATAAGGGGTTAATTGTTTTACAGTTACCAAAATATATCACAGGTAATTATAGAGAAACAACAAGTTGAATTACACAATTTAGAGTGAATAAATAAAAAACAAAATTGGAGAATTTTTGGGCTTCTGCTTTTTACATAGTTTCTCAATTATAACTCCCTTGTCTATTGTCCACAGTTACTGGTTTGTGAATAAACCCATATTAAATTGCAAAAGCATTAAAGTACTCACGGAAATACAATGAGGCTCCCGATGGTTCTATAAAAAGTGGTAAGCTACAACATGTTACAGTTCTGACTAATGTTTTATTTAACTACTTTACAGCAAATACTATGTCTGGCCTGTCCATATATCCAGGGGTTTCCTTAACTGCAGTCCTCAAAAGGTTAAACCAATAATAGGTCTGTTTATTCTTACTGTAAATGATCCATTTCCCTTCCAATCAAATTATTAACCATTAATTTAATACGTTATTGCCATATTGGGAAAGTATCCGCAACCCCACTTCAGTGTCATATGCTCAGTGCTTTTTTTCTGGAAAAATAGGTGGGAGTACTCTCACGCTGGGGAAAAACTGATTATTATGACTATTTTCATGTCCTCATAAACAATAGTTGTAGCTCACTTAAAGGAAGACACTATAAAAGGGAACCACATTTTTTAATACTGTGTTCCTTTAAATCAGTGTTTCCCAAACCTGTCCTCAGGACCCTCCACCTCGCCAGGTTTGCCAAATATCTGAAGCACAGCACAGGTGATATAATTTGCTGCTCAGTGATTGCAGGATTCAGTCTGCATTTTCCTAAGGTGATCTGCAAAATCTGTCCTAGTTGAGGGTCGCGAGGACAGGTTTAGGAAACACTGCTTTAAATGAACTACAACTATTGTTGTAACCCTATGGGGGTTATCCACTAAGTGCCTCTGTTGCAAGAAAAATCTGTATTGCAGGGCTGCTAGCGGGTTTTCTTTTTTGCAACGATGGCACTGAGTGGATAATCCCCTAGGATTTGTGAGCACCACAGCAATGAAACCCACAGTTACACGCAGTGTGTATGAGCTCCACAGCAATGAAACTCAGTTATGCGCAGTGTGTATGAGCTCCACAGTAATAAAACTCACTACTACCTTACAGTGCCAGCTCCTCTGATCACACCGCTTGCCTGACAATCCACAGCTCTGGCAGATGTGTGTAAACATGGTGCACCCCACCTCCCCATGCTGTTCAAAGTTTCAGCAGCTGCAGAGAGAGGGGGCGCAGCCCTCCCTTGTCACTTACTGGGGAGGGGTTTATCAGTCCCTACATACACTCCTGACAATCGGAAGCGTTCAGGATCAACATGAGCTGCCGAGCGCTTCCGATTCTCTGCCTGCCACTGCAGGAGGAGGGAGGAGCATCATGCTCTCTCCTGTTAGTTTTGGCTGGTGGTGAGGTGCCAGGACCCCCTAAAAAAAGCCCTGCATATGCTTAGAAAAAGAGCTATTCTTTCTTACAAAGGAAGAGTTTATGGTTATAGCCTTACAGAAAATAACCTGAAATATGTATTTTGCTTAATACACCCACCTCCATATAGATTTTGTTAGAAATCTCAAAGAACTCATAAAAAATAGTTTGCAAATGACTCTTTGTGTGCCAATTTTTTCCATTTTATTACATTGGCATGTGTATACACTATTTTGGTAGTGAATGAGTTAATACACTCAAGGTAACCATATTATCAGTAAAAATTGACCTATTTTGGTAATGTTTAATACTACACTACCAGCAGTACTTTAATACACCACTAAAGCACTTCTTACGAATGATAAAGGTGTTACTGGCATGACCTACTATTCCACTTTATTATAACACTATACCCAGGGCTTAAAATTTTGTGCTGTACTTTCCTAGCCGGAACACAGTGGTATACACCATGAATGAATCCACCCATTGTTTACTAAGCAAAACACACAAGGTCATTCCTTTCATCCATTGCTGTTACTGGTCACAATTTACACCACCTAATGCTGTCCCTGCACTCAAACATATCCCTTCACTATTTCTCCTGTTCCTACCGCACTTCTATAAATGCAATCTTCAACATGTCCCCGCATCACTATACTCATCTGTCTCTATTCCTCTATTTCACAGATCCCTAAACCTGTTCTAATTTCTGTATTTACAGTCTTCATCATGCATGCCTACACGGTCATTCCATTCTTGTGTCCAAACTTCAAACATTCGGCATGAGATCTGTTCCTGCGGACTCTTCATTACACCCTTAAATTCTGCTCCTTAGACTGTCCCTACACTCCTAAAATTATTTCGCCTAAACTTGTCCCTGTTGCTCGGTTGTTGTACGGTTTTATTAAGAAAGCATTCCTGCTTGCTTCAGTTGAATCTCATGACAGCTACTGAACAGCACCACTATGGCCAAACTGTGTATTGCATGTCAGGAGCTTCAGGTTAAAAATCGTCAGGGTTCAAATACATTTTTGCACTGTGTTATACCTTTATCTTTAGGAGATAACAATGAACCACAGATGCTATGGGTGTATTAGAGTTTGATTTGGATTATTTTATTAGACAGAAAACACATGATACAAAAAGGAAAACCAACGCAACATTTAAATGTCAAAGTTATATGTTTTATTTTTTTAATCAATAATTCAATAAAAACCTCACAATATCCATGATTGACAGATATAAAAAAAGACACTAGGCATGAAATGAAAATATAAAATACATGATATGCAGAAAGGCAATCAGTGCTTCAGTCCATTGAGAAGACGGTAAACAGGCAATATGACCCATAAAACTTCAATTCACGTTTTTTTTCTTAAAGAATACATAAAATTCAAGCAATGTTTGTTTATAATCTTGTAAACGTGTTATATTAAAAAAAATGGAAGATAAAGTAATCTATACTACAAAAGTTCACTAAAACTATATAAGACATGATATTCAAAACCTAGGGGAAACAAATCAGTGTTTACTTTGGTCTCTATTGTGGTTATTATTATTATTGCCAAAAGCAACAAAGGTATTAAACCCTTATGCTTTTTTAACCATTTGTTGCTTACAGTAATAATTCAAGAGGTAGTCCGTACTGGTCATAAAGCTGGTGGGCTTGCTGGTCATCCTATGCTGGAACGCATCAATGGAGTACAATGTATCAAACCATACAGAGCCTTCTACCACTGGTAGGGCAAGCAGATCTAGACTCTGAATATACCTTCCGCTAAGGAGTGTAATAACTGTTCTGCTGGCGCATCTGTTGCAAACCTCATGTTTAAGGTAAGAATATATTTCAAATAGGTACATAAAGTAGTGGCAAGGGAAGGTAATAAAATATGCTTATTCCGATGATCTGTAGAGATCATAACATTTTGTAATTTGCACATTTCTGTCATTTTATTATTAAAAATGTCTGGTATTTCCCTAATATGATTTAATTTCTTTGGCTACAGTGTTTGTCTACTGTAGAATTATGTAAATAACGTTGTATTCTGCCGCTGGATCCTGGACTCCAATTTGTATCAGAGCCATAAAATGTGATCCAAGAAGTGCTGTTAAAAAGGTGCAATCAAGCACCATTATGACTTCTGCCTTTGAATAGGTTTTGGTGTCAGGAGTCGTCCCTTTTCTTCCAACATACATCCTTAAAGTTCTAATTTAAAGTAATCATGGCAGCTGTCACTCACTAACTCCTCGTAGGTCGATCTTCAAGATCATTCTGCAGGGGTAAAAAAAGGGTACATTTTTTTTCCATTGAAGAGCCATTTGGCTCCATATATGAGCACATAATATAATGCCTATAACTGCAGGTTATTTCCTTCCTGGGTGTCCCTTTAAAGAACTCAATATTTTAGAGTTCCAATAATAGGAACGCATGTGCAACAAAATGCAAATCAGCCATTCTAAATACAAACACTACTTTACTTACCAAGTATATTAGCCTCTACATTTTGTGAAAAGGGATACCCTGCACCTCTCCAGTCTGGTACTTTATTTCTCTGTAATTTCTCTCCAGTCTGGTAAATCTCAAACATTCACTGGAAATTACACTATCCTAGGCTGCCACCATCTATAACATCCTTTCAGCTGCCAGTGTTTCCATTTGCAAGTACAAAAAGAAGGTAGCTAGGTAAGTAGCCACCCTCTATTATACACCTGACCCAAAGAGCAGAGCGAATCGTAAAATTCTACATTGGCCTCCAGTCTGGAGTATCAAAGGTATTTGTAAAAGTGTTGTTTTTAGGAACTAATATTAAATATAATTTTTTGAGCAGTCTGCTTGCCCTACATTCTGGCAAAAAGACATTTTCCTATTACAGAAGTGATAATTACTCCTGGTACTGCAGATCTCTGCGCTAAATGGCTGGCCACACATCATGAGAAAAGCAATTCACAAACAACAGTGGTGACAGATTTTAGCCATCACAGTGTTACACAGTAATGCATGCTTGCACTTGATAAGAATCATAACCCAGGATGAAATCACAGTATTCTAGTCGATCAAAAAATAAGAAAAACAAATCAATCCAGATCACAGATAAGCCTCCTGCTATTAATCATCAGATACCATAGATTCGATTTGATTTTGGACTGTTGTAAAGCAAGAGCTGTTGTGGAAAAAAAAAAGTTAAGAAAGGGACAACTAATTCATCAAGAGGTACAACTCAATACATCTAAAAAGCCTGTCCTTGCATATGCACGTAGTCCCCCAACCCTGATCTATCTTATAAATGGGTGTTTTTTTTGGATATATAACTTCTATGATAAATTAACTTAAATTACTTGAGGTTCCTGGTGACATTTTTTTTAATATAGGATGCTATTTGCTGCATAAAAAAAGAATAAATGAAACAAACATAAGTTTAACTAAACAAAATAATATGGGTAGAATTACGATTAGAATTTATTTAGAGTGAGATATGTCTCAAAAGTAACATTCACAAGGGGGGGGGGGACTACTTTAAAATATGATCCGATTGAGCAGTTTGTACAATAGTCAATCTTACAATCATGTTTGCAATGTAAAGGTACTGATGACATCCATGCAAGATCTCATACACCAACATTAAATGTAAATTAATACACAGTACTTTGAAACAATGCATTGACATTCCCTCAAGCAATTGAGGATTTAGTGATCATAAAAATAATGAGGAAAAAAAAATATATATATATATTTATGTATACCACTTATAAGAGAACTTTGTTTAGGTGCAATATGAAGACAACTGCAGATGCTTAACTCCTCCACTACCAAGATTGAGTATACTTGATGTTTAAAAGCAGCTGCCGGTGCCTCAATATTGAGTATACTCAATTTTGCCTAATTCTGGAGTAGTGGAAAGGAATTTTGTTTATTGCAAATGATATTTGTTTGCAAATGGGTTCCACATTGTGCCACAAAAGTGTTAGCACCTCAGGCATGACAGCTGAGGTGATAAAACAGTTTGAACAGCTAGGAACCAGTTTTTTTTCTCTTCAAGGAAAAAAAATGGAACCCAAGCTGCATTAGAGATGCAGTAGCGCAATTTGGCCAGCAGATGGCAATCAGAAAATAATCTGCTTGTAATAGCGCATACAATTTGAAAACATGATTTTGAGACATTCAAGCACATTTTCACTGTATGCCTACTGCGAATTTGTTTTCCAGAAATTTGCTGGGTCCTGGCAGTAGTTTTATGGAAAAAAACTTTGTAGTCAATGGGGTTAATTGTACACCATCGTACCTAGTGTGTGTATCTCATTGTTTCATCTTGCATATCTTTTTGTATGTACTTTTTTGAGTAAATTTCATTACTTTGACATTTACTTGGTACTTTGCGCCTGGGAATATGAAAATTCGTTTTTTGGAAATTGTCACTTTAAGAAATAACCCTATTGATCGCAATTCATATGTAAGAAGTCTGAAACTAATGAATTTTAAAAGGATTGCAATTTCAATAAAACAGTACTTCAATATAGGGTTTTTATCTGTGTAGATTATCTTTTGTGACATGATTGCAAGAATTAGGATGACCTTCCACTGCAAAAACTATGGTCATATGACAGGACACCTATTATTAATCTGGTATCTGTCGGTTCATGGCAGTAAAATACGTGAATGTTTTTCCTTCTCCTGACAGTAATTCTACAATTCAAAATCTATGTAACCTTTTCCAGTTTTCGCTATTCTTTAGTAAGTACGACACTTTGTGCTTCTGCTACCTGTAACATGGAGAGCTTTCTGTCCCTGAAATAACCCATTGGAATGCAATATCAGTCTAAATGTATAATGCCCCTCTTATTTTTATGTATATAAAGTGCCAGCAGGTTACATCAAGATGCACAATATACCATAGGTACAATCATACTGACATATGCGAAAACATTGCATGAAATTCAAAATGCCCGTGGATACCCAGAAAAGTCCTGCCCTTGTGGGCTTACAGTCTGATACCTCTCTATTGGGTTTTAGATGAGGCATAGAAAGCACTCCATGATTGAGTAGGTGGGGGCATGGAAAAGTATTGCACACTAAAGAATAGCAGTAAAACACAAGAAAAGGTAAGTTAACCCCTTCACTTACCAACATCACATATACTCCATCTCCAAAAGCACCTACTGGTGGTATGCTCGATGTGGTCTAACTCAAGAGCAATGGGAAGGAATTTCAATTATTGCAAACAAGAATCGTTTGAAAATGGACTCCAGATCATGCCCTGAAATTTCAACACATTGGTCATGGCAGCTGATGTGTTGAAATTATTTGAAAAGCTTTGAGATCCTTTTTTCCATAAATAGGACAATGGAGACCAAGCTATATTGTAGATGTAGCACTTTTTTGGCCTGCGGAGGAAGCCCTCTGCCTGTCAAAAAGGGTTTACCTAGTGAACATCTAGAGGGACACAAAGTAATTTTCCAGAAAACTACTGGGTCCTGCCAGTGCTTTAACCCCTTCATTCCCAAGATCAAAACTTAGGTCTTCAAAGGCACCATTAGGTGTCTGAAAGTGAATTACGTATATCTGCAACTGAGCGGCTCAAAAGCAAACCAATTTCATTTGCTTTGGGCTCCAGAACAGGCCCCTAACCTTTTAGCACTGCGGGTGATGCGCAAGTGATGCCTATATGTTTAAAATTAGCTAGGAAAGTGTCTAACAGACCTTTCCCTGCTGATAAAACACAGAGCCACCATCTGCAGTTGCAAGTGTAGTAGCTCCATTTGGCCAGCAGATGGCAACATCTGCCTGACAAATAGGTCGTTACATTAATCCCTTACCACAAGGGACCTCCCGGCAGCAAGGTGCGCCTAAATGCCGACATGACACACACCATAGCCCTTTTTTGACCCACCTCTCTTCCCAGCAGGCTAAGCGCGACTTTGACTACCACAGTACAGCCTGAGTTCAGGCAGTCATGCAGCAGCCAATGACGCACTCTGCGCACACATAGGGGAGGCGGGGTGAAGGCGTGCGTAGGAAGTAAGCGGGGTGCGCTATGACAGCCTGTGACGTTTAGAAACACCTGCCGTGAGGGTGGCATAGCATGCCCTACGGGGCAAGAGGTTAAGAAATACATTAAGAATGTTCCAAAATATTTCTTAATGTGTAGTTAAAATTACTTTAAAAAAAACACACTGGTTCTCGACTGTTTTTGTTTTTTTTAGATCTACTGGTAGTGAAGGGGTTAACGAAACAATAATAATAAAAAAAAGCAACCATTTATATAAGAGAGAGGAAATGTACTTTCACTCCGCTGTTACGGGTTGCACTCAATAGGAAGCGTTGCAAAATACAGATGCGGTAAAGAGAATGCCCAGTTTGGAATCATATCAGTCCCCTGTAAGAAAAAGGTTTCTTCCCAAATATATGTGGAATAATCAACCAAAATTAAGTTAAAGTAAAGAATACAGTTGTCTTCTGCCGGCTGTCTCAATTGCACGGTTTCTACGTGAGTCTCAACTAAAAGTTAAAGGTTAACATGATACAAAATAGATATTCTCAAACCAGAAAAAAAAATAAAAAAAAATGTACCATCGATATGAAATTTACCAATAAGGATTGAGCAGCATAAGAAAAAATGTTATGTGGTTATATGAGGTAGCCTTTTGCTGTAAACAGAATAAAAAAAAATATCTACGTAAACATTGTGAATACAACCAAAAAAGAAAAAAAAAAGGAGAGAGAGAAATCATGACTATTCACACACGTAACCAGAATATAAAAAAAATAGTTAACACATGAAATAAGAGAAACGTGTATCTGATTATCAGAATTGTGGGTTGAGGTCAAACTTTAGAGGTAGTTACTAAAACCTGTATATAACACTTAATATATTAGATATAAAGGTCTACATATCTATTTGGTTTGTTCTGACATAGCAGGTCTGTAGACGAGTCAGTTATGGAAAACATCATCATAACATGGTATATTCCCTGAGCAAAGTTCTTCATCCTGAGTAGGTTCTGAAATAGTGATCATATTCTCATGTACAAAAATAAAAGACACCTAGGTTTTAACATAGGTTCGGTGTGTGCTCATCGTAGTTCAGTCCCAGATGGTTTAGAATTGGATGGCGAAAATGATGAAAGAGATTTTCATGGATCTGATGTCAGTTCTGAACTATATGTAAACAGGGAATGCCCACTTTTTATTTTTTTTTTAAATTCCACAAAACTTTTTATTTCCAGAAAGTAGGGAAACTTTGGTTTAAAAATGCGAAGTTATTTTTTCCCCATGAACTTCTTGGTTTCTTTTTTTTTTTTTTTCTTTTTCTTTTCACACGGATGTTGCATAACCGACTGAACCAGAGAATCAGGACTGCGCTCAGCCCACTTATTGCACCAGCAGCCAGATTATGTAATGCCACTTTGATTCGTCTACATTACTTAAATAAGACAACTTTTTCATTTTTTTTCTTTTCCTTACTTAAGGCAAGGAAGTTACTCCATCGATACGTCACATTCAATATCGTCAAAAGTTAAATTTTGCATTAAACTACACTGATTTAAAAAAAACGTTTAAAAAATAAAAAAATTCTCGTAACCATGGAGAAACACTCATGGAATTCAAGTGTAGTAACTCAAAATGTGCCTGGTGGATACAGAAAAAAGGTTTTTCTTTCCTCAAGCAGCAACAATACTAAAAATAGGTTAGAACCGTGTTAATACTGCAAAATACTTTTAACAGTCCGACTCGTGAAGGAGTAGCTCTTCAATGGCAGTTTGCGTCACGTTTCTTCACCAATGCACCTTACACAAACATTTAGCTACTTTTGAAGTCTCGTGTGTTTCATGGATAACGTAGTTGTCTTGAAGATGACACATTATTTCATTTAAGCCCAGCAAAAGTACGTGTGGTAAAACCTGCCAATTCTATCCAAACCATAGTACTAATTAAGAGAAGCATACTTTCCTGATGACTGGAAGGAGGATTTAAAAAAAGTGAGGAGAGAATAATAAACATCCATAAAAATGTTCTACAATCTTTTAGTCACGCAAAACATACATAAAAATGTCTCCTCAAGTCCTGTTCGTTGTTCACTCAGTATGGAAACATATCAAGCGTTGGAAAACTATTAATTTGGAGGGTACATAAATGTTTGCTTTGGTCCAATCATGGTAATTGTCAGAGTAAAAGCATTTGGTCAAATTCGGAAATTGTAAAGCGGGCAAAAATATAGATGTATTGCTTAGACACACACACAAGAAGGTTGTGGCGTGTCACACTCATTCCGACTCTGAAACGACTGTTAGCAATGAAAGCCGGCTGATATTCTTGTCCTACACAACGTCAAAATAATGCTTTCAATGACCATTGGATAGGACAAGTGCAAAATTATATATATATATATTATTCGGAAGACCCTAGAAACCTGCAGCTGTCACTATTCCTTTTTTAACCTGAACAATACAACAGGGCTCAAAATTTCAAGTCCCAAGCTACTAGCCAGGCCTTAAGAGTTACTCGCCACTAGTTGACCACCTAACCCCTTATCCTGCCCTGCCTCTGCATTCCCACTCGCCCTCATGTAGTTTCCACTCGCCAAATGCGAGCAGGCGAGTGGAAATTTTGAGGCCTGAATACAAAACTGTTCAACTTCATAAGTTCCATTGTGTGCAGCATGCATGACAAGCACTATCAAGCATTTTGCTCCACTGAGAAACCCGCAAAAGGCTTAAAATTGACCACAAAGCAGTATATTACATGAAGACGTGGATAATGGGACAGAATCACTGTACATCATTTTAAACTGGCCTTACAGGACTGCGGGGCTTTGTTTTGGAGAGTAAAGGAGCTTGTAGATGTCACAGTGCCACGCCTTTATAAATTAACAGGGTGGTCAAGTATTAAGCCACTTTAAATTACATTATAAATCACACACAAATTAAAATGCCCAAACGCTTTGGATTCAAGTGAAATAGAAGGTTATTCTCTCCAGATGTTCCTGGAGAAGCAGCTTTACAAAATAATTATCAATTTCCACTATGGACAAGAATGGTGGTTTTGGTACTGGTGTGTAAAAAGATACACCGAAATGTAAATGGCAGGAGAAATAGAATTGCTAAATGATGGATGTGAACCCCATGCAATAAGGCAACAAAACAAGCACAAATCACTGATCCACTGCAATTCTCTCCTGTAAGGGTATCGTGGTGCTTAAAGCAATTTAAAGCTTCACCTACGTTTTCAAATGAAAATTGATGACAGAAAAAGCCGCAGACATTTAAAAAACGCAAAGTTCTATCGCTGATCCATTCAAAGCAGCACAGGCTGCATTCACAAGTGGGACTTAAATGTGTAAAGTGAAGAATTTTAATCCAATTTGCAGCACATCACACGGCAGACAATTGTGATAGGATTGCTTCAATTCGGGAAACATACCAGATCCAGCACCATCTAGTGAGGGAACATTGTAGAGCAGGCCTGGCCAAAAAGCAGAACCACAACTGATCTAGAAAACTAAAAGCAGAAATGTATTGGCAGGCTTACACCTAGTAAGGCTTCAAGGGACTAGTAGTACAACACAATAGTTGGGGATTATAACTTTCAGCCTACCCTGTTCTATTGCTCTTTCAGATCGTTACTGCCACTCAGAACAATTAGCTATAGATTTTTTATAACTGAATGATGTAAAACTACTGAAGCCATTGGATAGAAAAATGAGATTCAGTCTAAAACATATGATCATTAAGGCTACAATAAAAAAAAAAAAAAATGGGCACGTTGTTTCAACAATTTAAACATTAAACCAAAGCAACAGAATTGTATGTACTCAAAAATATGGGAAATTAAAATGTATATATTGCTTTTTACTCTGTTGTATTTTGGTAATATCTTGGTAATGCAGTTGACGCTGGTTATATATTTCCATACGTGCATATTCCATCTGAAAATTATTGATATGTATACATAAATGTATACAAAAGGACATGATGTAGACATACACACTCACATACACACACAAATGAGGTAATAACACGAGTCACCCTGCCTGTTCAGTTTGCTTGGAGTGATTTGTCTATATGTAGATCTGATTTATCTGTTAATTCACATTTCCTGAACAGTAGTTAAGATTCCCGGTCAGTTGTGAATAGTGAAATGACTTCCCCTGTACTTGCATGAGGTAGAACTTCCCACAGAGGGCAAAGGTATAGGAGACAGGACAAAAGCTTTAAGTTTTTTTCCGTTTTTGAACAGAAGGCCCCTTTCTGCTTTGTTCTTCGGGTGAGGGAGATACCTTGCTTAAGGAAGCTTCTTGTGGTGACCTACGTGAATGTTCTGAGATCTCGGATCTTCCCTCTTGAGAATATGATGGAGATGAAAAGCCATATGCCCCTCCTTCTCTTGGAAAAGTTGAAGTTGAAGGCTGTGGTTCTGCTTCATATCTTCCCTGAGAAGCTGTTGGATGTGGCGAGACCATTTTATGAGGGCAATTAGCTACCATGTGCATTATGCTTTGACAGTAATGGCACTTTTTTGGCTGAGGAGGTAGATTACATTCTTTAGCATGATGATCAAGGCCTCCACAGTTGTAGCATCTGAAAGGAGTAAAAACAAACCGTTACCGAAAACCAAAAATGATACTACATAGGCAACCTCATGTATTCAAACCTTAAATATACTGTATGTGGTATAGAATTGAGCACTGTTGATTCAATTTTGTGAGACAGCCCCTATTGTCATACCGAAAAGTTATATTTTCACAGTATTTACTCATCACATTATTGTTTCTAATGTTTGCATGGTTTTGTTTTATGGCTGATATGCAATGACCTATGAAGCCAAATTACCAATGGGGACTCCACAAACAACTATAAGTCGTGCCAGGTATCGTTCCTCTGTCATTCATCTCATCCAACTGAACAGTAGTCCTTATTGTAAGCACAAAAAGGCACAAATTTTTGGCTTCTCATATTTTCTGTGTGAATGGACGTTACTTGGGGTAGACATGCATCTATGGATCTATGGTTAGATTCCAAGACTGACATGAACTTAATGATAGCTCTGGGAAACTTAACAGAACAATTAAATCTATGCAGTTTCTAAGTTAACCATAGTTGAAAGCCACAGCGCTTGCTTCTGGACTCAGAATCTAAGCCCGGCCACAAGCTCACATCTCCCTCTGCCACAGCGCTTGCTTCTGGACTCAGAATCTAAGCCCGGCCACAAGCTCACATTTCCCTCTGCAACAGCGCTTGCTTCTGGACTCAGAATCTAAGCCCAGCCACAAGCTCACATTTCCCTCTGCCACAGCGCTTGCTTCTGGACTCAGAATCTAAGCCCGGCCACAAGCTCACATTTCCCTCTGCCACAGCGCTTGCTTCTGGACTCAGAATCTAAGCCCGGCCACAAGCTCACAATTCCCTCTGCAACAGCGCTTGCTTCTGGACTCAGAATCTAAGCCCAGCCACAAGCTCACATTTCCCTCTGCCACAGCGCTTGCTTCTGGACCCAGAATCTAAGCCCGGCCACAAGCTCACATCTCCCACTGCCAGAGCGCTTGCTTCTGGACTCAGAATCTAAGGTATCTGCAGTCAACATGCCTTCTGCAATTCTACTCCACAATCTCGACTTTAATCCTACTGTTTATATTTTATGCTTGCATCTATCTATTAATATTTTGGCTGTTTGTTTTTTTATTGATAAATGTATGCTCGGCTTTGTAAAACCCATGCTCTCATATGGCCGCCCCACCCCCTCACCATGTCGTAAAAATACCTGTCTTATACAGACCATAATCTCTAATTCTGCAACCGCTTTATTCAACAGCCCGGCCACAAGCTCACATCTCCCTCTGCTACAGCGCATGCTTCTGGACTCTGCTGTCCCACCCACCCAGTGCTGGTCTGAAATTTGTAGCTTACTTTCCAGCTGCTTCCACTTTGCAAATCACCCTAATTAACCCAAGGTTCTAGCCCTTCCCATGATATGTTAATCTGTATATTTGTGTTTTGTTTTTAATAGCTTGCATTTTATTACTTTGAATTGTTACAGTTGTTACAGAAATACAATGTTCTTGAACCCAGGACATACTTGAAAACGAGAGAAATCTCAATGTATCCTTCCTGGTAAAATCCTTTCCAAAAAAAAAACATAAGGTTGTCTCCTTAAAAACAAATAAATTATAACGATTCTTCATTCCAGACGTTTTTGTATCTACTGAGCTCAGATGTGTCATGGTTGAGATGAGTTCAGTTAACTACACCCACAATTTTTTTTTTTGTAAAAAAAATATTTATGTGACAGAATGAATGTAGTTTTACCAGTCCTGCCACACAACATGTTACCGGCCATGATGGGAAAAGTAGATATCTCCCCAATAAGAATGCAATTTGTTTTAAATACATAACTGAAATGTTCTAAAATTCCTCACCTATATCAGGATAAAACATATTGAGTTATGCTATAAACTGTAATTTCGGAAATTGTATATTCTGGTTCATTAAAACAATAACAAAGGGTTGCAGAATTGATTTTAAATCTAAATTGCAGATTGGCCTGTATCACATAACTAATTCATTTATTTATAGTTTTAATTGTGGCATCTTCATACGATTTTCCCTACATTTTGAAGTCGATTGAACCAAGTGAAGGAAAAAAACGGTTTCTAAAGTATTTGCCTTTTCACCATATTGCTGGTTCACCTAGAACCCTCAGACCTCAACTTATAAAGCCCACTTCCTTATTTGCTTCTAAATCACAATTGTATTGGGAAATTATTACGTAATTATGTCCCTTACTACTAGCTCTAAATGCTTAAAGATATGTTAGATTACATTATAATGTGTCTGATATATGTATTATCACAAGAGAAAACTTTTTTCAGTTTTGAATTAGTATACCAATACGACTGTAACATTTTGCCTTAAAAAAAACTAACTTATAAATCCACAAGGGGGCACTACAAGCATTTGGAGACGCGTTCATTTCTAAATGTTTATGGTAATGTCCGCCTGTTCTTACTTCTTGTGAATCAAGAATTCATTCATTATCACCAATTATGTAATATAAAAACAAACAATTTAAAACCAAGAATGAGCAAAAAACAACAAGCTACATTCTGACCAAAAGAAACATAATTTTTTTCATTTTGTAAACTTACAATTAAGAACGAATAAAATAAGTCAAATAACGAGTATGTATAAAAAAAATTTAATTATGAAAATACAAAAACAATTTCAATTTCATTTGTAATGAAAAACTTTACAAAAGTTGATATCTGATATGGAATTGGTTTGAAAAATGTTTTCCATGATTAATAAGGCTAATAATTTGGTATTGTTTTATTAATTGAAGCTAATGTTTCTTAGGTCATGTATTGCAATGGAAATAATGGAATATTAAAAGTTTAGTTTAATGATATTTTTTTGCAGTTTATGTGAAGTAGACTTATAATGCAAAAATTTTAAACAAATTCTCTGCACTTAAAATTAGTTTAAGGTTTCAAATGTATATCTGAATTTTAAACTTACATAATTTAATTTTCCCTACATTCTTGATAATATAACTAGACAGTTGACGTAGAACATTTTTATTTTATTTTAGTCTGTTAAATCAAGCCACTATTATTTCTTTTTATACAAAGAAAGTGAAAATAAAATATTCAGATATAATTTATTTGTTCACTTTTAAATGGACTTAAATTTTAATTTAATTAAAATTTAATTTAAAAAAAAAGATGTTTTAGTTGCCCATACAGAAATAAAAAAACAAACATTTATACGCCCGGTTTCGAAATACAAATCAGGTGGCATATATTTCTCATATTTTGTAATTCTACTAAAATGGACGAAAAAAGGACAATTATAACTAGTAATTCTACTAAAAAGGACAATTTTTTTCGAGCATCCTTAAGTAATAACTAAATCTATAAAAATAAAATTATTAAAAGATTGAAGATCTAACAGATGCCATACTACATGATCAATAAAACCAAGTGCCACGCAGTTTAGAAGGTTTAACTGTTCAAACAAAGGAAACAGCTGCTGCCAGTACCAGGAAAACAGCGAATTTTCGTTTCATTTCCCTTTATGTCACTGAGGCATATGGAGAACCACAACTAAAAAAAAAAAACAACAAAAAACCAACAATTGAAATATTAACATAAAAAGCATTTCCACTTCTAAGAACTATTTTAGACAAAAAAAGGAAAAAGAAAAGCCAACCTCCGCCACCTATATTCAACTGGTAGAATTTGCTGTTAAAATGCCTAATTAGAATTGTAATTAGTGTGGAGCACTTCTGTCCTGTCATCGTTCTCGTTAAACAGCGTTGGCTCACCAGTAACCCTACATTGGACAGGTGTTCGGGGGTTGCAATAGTGGTGTGCACAGCCTGAAGTTACAGGCAAATTGTTTTAATCAGACTCTATGGTATGGATTGTTGTTTCAATCAATTCACTTAACCGTTTCACGTAACAAACCCAAAAATCTGGGACCAATTTCCATACCAACCAGTAATCACTGCCAATTATGCAACCACAAGTGGACTACAGAATCTACAATAAAGAAGCAACTCAACAAACCCAATGTTAAAGCTTGAATTGCTCAAGCTGGGCAGATCTTGATCTAAAATTCCATTTCCCTTTCTTTCTGATGAAACATTTTATTCAACAGTGTGTTCTATAGTCTGTACCAATCTTTTACAAACCAAGTCTTAATTACCACTCACTCTAACAGATGAAAAAAAACACATAGTGCATCCCTATCTTTAAATCCATGCTACAAAATTACAATAAACTGAATAATGATGACTTACGGCTAATATAAAAAGTGACAGACACGAGCATCTAGGCTCAAAAATAAGAAAATAATTTTGTTGGGTAGTTGGACAGACTACCTGGAGGAGTAGATTGTCAGCACCCCACTACAATAACCTTCTTTTTCATCAGCGCCAACCATCACACATATTAAATTGGTCAAAAATAAGAACATTCCTTAGTTATGGATTTGGATGCAAAAAAAAATTAAAAACATTGAATCGGGTACCATAGGTTTTGTTGCCAAGCACTGGAAAATGTATGCTCAGATACTTTTATAACAATGGGTAATAGCATTTCGAGCAGACATTTTGGGGCATATGTAGTTTAAATGTCACCCGAGGTAACACTTTTATTTTTTGCATGCCAGGAAAAGTTCGGGGGGGGGGATACATGTGGCTTCCAGATAGCTATAGATAACTCTACAGATGTGAATGATATCGTTTCCATAGAGGGAAGTATAAAGAAAAAGACACAGCAAGACAGATGAGAGGAGCAGCAGCAGACTCAATGCAAACATACCTACAGACCCAACCAGTACAGAGAAAATAAAGAAAAAAAGAAATGTTTAAATGATACAAAACTAGAAGAGAAATTATAAAAAATTGCAAGCAGAAAATAAAAAGGGAATAAAATACCTGCATCGAAAATTTATTAGAAAATAAAGAATAGGATTTTACTAAAACTGCTCAACAAGAATGAATAGTTATTGCTAATTAATCTGCACACAAGTGGTTCAAATATTTACAGGGTTATTCTGAGAGAGGTGAAACCCTGGAGATCTGTTGGAGAAGTGAAAACTCTAGGTCAAAATAGCTGATTTGGAAAGTGAGATAAATGAGACAATTTTTCTGGTTTGGCTATTTTGACCTAGAGTTTTCACTTCTCCAAAAGTTCTCCAGAGTTTCACCTTTCTCTGAATAACCCCGTAAGTGTGCAAAATAAATAGGATTAAACTCTGAATTAAAATAATGAGTTTAACATTACAGAAAATACAAGAAGGGTAGCCAATGTCTGAAATATAAATTTAGAAGAAATTTTTTTAAAAAAATAATTTGACAATATTTCAAGCTATTTATTCATGAATATGCTGGGTAATGACAAATAAGAGCAATTTATTGATATTTAAAAATTTAAGATGTATATATAAATTCATATAAACACATTTATAGATGCATATTGATGAATTAATCATACACATTTTTCAATTTGCATCTATTACTTAAAAATGCTAAAATAATGATACTGTAATATCGATGTAGACAAAAGTTTAACAAAAGTGTAACAAGAACTGATCTGGGAAGGCATGGACTATGGTACTTTGCCAAAATATCTAGTCTTTATTGGAAAGTTAGAATTAAGATGCTAGACAGATCTGGAGTCACATTGTAAGGTTTGATGAGGCTCTTTTCGTGTATAAATGAAAGTCCATTAAGTGAACAAATGAAATTACAGAAAGTACAAAAATTATTTTATTTAGAAATTCAGGTTACTTCCACATTTTTACTGTGGATCAAAAAATCTTCATGGATCGCTAAAAGGAAAGAAAGGGAGAGGAGGGAAAGAAGGAAAAAAGGTTTTTTTTTTTGTGCTTTGGGAATTTCGCTTTCTTGGTTTATTTTTGCAATAAATGGGAGGATTTATTGTCCCTTCTCCCCAATATTAGCAGCAATAATACGTATAAATTTTATTAGATCACAAATAAAATAGTTGGTGCTCAAAATCACACATTTTTTCCAGTCTGTAAATGAAGGTCCATTTGTCGAAGAGACGTGATTTGTATAGCAAATAAATAGAACTCTTTAACATAAAAAAAATATATACAGGGCTATTCAAAGAGAATCGAAAAACCACCGCACGTTCGGTGTCTTTTCGTTCTCTTAAATTCGGGCCGATTCGGCGATCCCATTTCGGCGACCCTGCGGTGTATTCAGCAAGCACCACAGGGTCACCGAATTGCAGAGAAAGGTCGCTGCAAACCCAATGAAAACTCACCGCAAAACGAGGGCGAACGCAAACCGAAACCCGCAAAAACATCTGGATTAACCAGCCGTAAATGCCGGAAAAACCCGAGCAGGAGCCAATCACACGCAGCGCAGCCGCCGGAAAAAGCTGACACCGGAGATGAAGGAGGTGAATAAATTAAAAAAACAGTTCACTTGAATGTTGAAAAGTGAAACGCTGTTTGCAAACAAACTAGTGAGCGAAAATGTCTGAAATTTACATATGAGGTCCAATGAATGATAATAAAAAGGACTGTTACAGGAAAAATAAGCTAAAATCGGAATTTTTTTTTTTAAAAAAAAAAATCCCCAAAAATGCTTAAAATATCCGAAAAAATCTATAAATAAAGAGAATCTTTACTGCAGAATATTATAATGAACGGTTTATTAGATATTGAATTAAAACGGGAATATTTTTAACATTGAAGCCTATGGGATTCTCCTGAATAAACCTGTCGAATGAAACCACCGAATGGCAGGGCATTAGGGGAACCTTTCACTGCTGGTTTGTGTTCTCTGAATAGACGAAGCATTGCTTCTCTATGGGGATTCACTGCCCCCGAACAGGCATCGTATGTGCAGGCAATTCGCCAAGATTTGGTGAATTGCCTGCTCTCTGGATAGCCGAATGGCCAAAAAAGGTAACCGAACGCTGATTTTCAGCGTTCGGTTCCGTTTCGGCAGCCATTCGGATCTCTTTGAATAACCCTGATAGTTTTGATAAGGACATGGCAAAAAAGATTAAACTAGCCCATAGCTTTTCCGAGATACACAAATTGGAAAGCTACAAGGTTGTAAACAACTTGATGTTTAATATTTATAATAAATTTAAAGTTCCATATGAAATGGACAAAGAGCGCTTACTGGAGCTATGGAAACGAAAAACAATGCAAGGTCTAGAATTGAACCCAAACAACAGATCAGCACACAATTATTTGTATTATTAAATCATTTAAGTATTAGGTGGGACCCCTACACTTAAAGAATTCAAATCCCTGCCATTTTTGAGCGTGGGACATGCATTGACATGACTTCTAAATCAGCGCATAAGAGACAAGGCAGGAAGTGCTGCCGAGTCCTTAGACACTGACATTCCTAAGAGAACAAGACTTCCCCTCCTCTTTCATTACTATAATGAAGAATCGCTTATTTCCCGTAGATTCCCCGCTCAAAATATTCTTTAAAACACTTCTGAAAAAAAATAACACAGAAGAAAAAGCATACACACCGCTGCTGAGCCAAAAACAAATGCCACTCAAGCAACAAACGTGTCCCTTAGATTGCTATAAAGAAATCATATGACAACAAGTTGAGGAATGCCAGAAAAAAACCTTTTCTGCACCATGAGATCATAGCATTCAGTAAGAAAAAGCCTAGACACGTGTCTGCATACTCTGTTTCATATAAATATATACACGTCTCTGCCAAACACATTGCTATAAGAAGTAATAGAAGTTGCATTTAATTGATTCCATGAGAGTGCTGGGACACTACATTGGTATTTTCAGCACCGAGAATGTAAAGCCTGTATCCATCCTCAAAGCCACATGTGCACAAGAAAAAACAGACCCAGACATTTCACTTTTGATTTACTAAGACAAACATACCTAACAAATCCAAGAACCCTCAGCACCCATGATCCCCCCTTTTGATTATTTTTCTGTAAGAACACTTCGCATGCTTTCCCTTGGAATGCAAAATGCATTTATAACCCACTGAACCCCATGTACCAGCATGATTCAATTACTACATGGAAGGCAAGATGTATGCGAGATACAGCTGTTACCCTAAAGAGAGAGTTCTGTACCCAAATTGATGTGTGGTATGGGCATACTTATCTGCCTAGGGTAAGCACTGAACCCATAAAACATATCGGGCTCTATTCTTCACCCAAACATTAACGCATGCGCAAAAACGCATTAACGCGAGGGGAGAAACCCTTTGTGCAGGACGTCGTATTACTATGTCCGCGCAAAAAATGTGCGTTAACGTCTACTGCTGGTGAACCTGCGCAAACCCTTTGCGAGCGTAATGTACATTGCGCGTCCGATACTTAACATTGTGAGCGCAAATGCGTTTGTGCACTGGTATGCGGATGGTATTACAATCTATGCGCAAATTTTAACGCACAGCGCTTGCGCGCATAATTTTAACATCTTTTAAAAGCTGGTGTTAATGGCAAATCTGAACATCCTGGCAGAACCCAAATACACCAGCACAAAAAAAAAACGCAGCAAAGTATAGTTACACATTCTACACATACCCAAACAATAAAATTGAGAAGTTGTGCGTGTTTTTATTATTGCTGCAGCATATATACGCAGATTGATTTTGACAGGCGCAAAAACTGAACGGGAGACAATTGTGGTTCTTAATTCTGATTGGCTGAATCGCGTTGAAAAACAGTGCGCACACCGATTTCTGCGTGCAACGTTAATGCGCGTGCGTTTTTGCGCGTCTTTTTTAGACGGATGAAAAAATGTGCACGGATTGTAATACCACCGTTATTTTTCGCACATTAACGTTTAATGCTGCGCGCAAAAAAAAAAATAGCTCTGCGCGTGCGCTTTTGCGCAATGAATTTAATAGAGCCCATCATATATACACAGAATGCACCTGTAAACATAGGGAGTATATTTCTTACAGAATTATTTTCTGTGTTAATCTGTATATTTGTGTTTTATTTTTAATATCTTGCATTTTATTACTTTGAATTCTTACAGCAGGGTTATGGAAATACAAAACGAGAAAGATCTCAATGTATCCTTCCTGGTAAAATACTTTGTTAATGACAAATCTTTTAATATTTATTTATAGAGTAGAACATAAACAATAGATCCATGCACAATGCATAAAACACTCTTGCTTTCATACTGTGGACCGCTTAATGAAAATGACATCTGACATCTCAAATGATACTTTTTCTATTACACAGCATTGCTTTGCTATATGATGCATGAGATATATTCCCCAAATAACCCCATATATAAAAGGTGGGTTTTATATATTCATAATAGATTAGGCTTTGATCTTGGGTTTTAAAGGGAAAAATACAAAGTGAAAAAGTGTAGAAAGAACAGATCATTCCCTGTGGTTAAAGGAACAAGAAAAAAAAAAGACACTAGCAGGTTCACTAGTGCAACCTTTTTAACCAAGGCTATTTTTACATTGAGAAAGGGGGTTTACCCTGAAAAACATTTGAGGTTTACATGCTCTTTTGTGCATTACAAGGATTACACCAGTGAACCGGACTATACTGTATTATGTTTTGGATCACAGAGAAAAAAGGTACCATAACTGCTGGTAAAACAATTTTATTTTTAAGGCTGGCCTGTCCTCTCCAAATATTTTGGTTTTCTGTTAACCCCTTCACTGCTGGACCATGATTCCATTCCCCGATGAAGTCCTTATAGGACGAAACGCATTGGAATGTTCTACCTTATATTCCAATAAATTCACCTTTTACTCTGACACATTCTTCTCGTGATCCATTCGGAGTGTTGAATTCCTGTGTCCTGGGAGATCCAGAGAGACCGGTGGTCACGCGGAGTGAATTGATACGTGCATATTATACTCCAAAATTTAGTGAGTGAGGTCCTAGGGGCCCATCTAACACTTTTTGCTAACTTACTGCACTATTAGGGTGGATCTGTAAAAAATGATAAGACCATATCTCATTTTTTATTGATTTACATTGACGTCAGCAGGAGGAGACGTCGGGGTGAGGTCAGATATTGTATTCAGTACCACTCAATTTCTATGGGGAATGCTTGTTAAAAAATAAAATAATAGAAGTTACTTTATTTTTCTGAGAAATTACATGATTTTAGCAAAAACCGAAAAAGTTAGCGCAGCATCATTGTTCACATTATAATTGAAAAATACATAGTACCACAATAATAAAAAGAAAAAAAAATTATTATTTTTTACACGTACCATGGTCATGTTTGGTATCATTGGAAAAGCCGTGCTCATGCCTTTCCAATGATACCAAACATGACCGTCTAGCCACCACCGATCAGGAGATGCAGGGGTCCAAATGACTACCTATCTCCACCATAGAGTTTCCATAGGGAAACCCCTTGGCAGCTAGGGGTTAATTCTCTGACTGACATCAAGAACTCTTGTATCCAAAATGATTCACTATCTTAAAAACTTTGATTTTATGCATTACAGTTAAAAGTAACAATATTTAACAAAAACAGTTCAGCGCCTATTTAAGTAACCTATTATATATATTTGACAAGTACAGCAGATTACATTAACATTAATTACAGATTAGCAGAAATAATGGATCATATTTACCCCATTCCCACCCATCCTTAACGATCAATCATCCATATCATTCTGTACTAAACACACAGATAAAGAAGTTGCTCCCGCATTCAAGAATCTACACTTTCACCCACTAAATATTGTCACAAATCAAAGTATTTTCTTCTTGGTAACAATTTAGTTTGAAGAAAAACAAACGTTCTGCATTGAAAAAATAAATATAGCATATAACATCTCATTTGCATACCCATTTAATGCAGGATTGATGCTAACTGTAGACAGAAAGCAAATTCTCATTTAGACCTCCTCCTTTCAGCCTATAATACTGACAGGTCAAGAAAAAAAGTTTAGATCTGATCCACTGCGCACTTGAAACTTCGATTTTGCCACATGAAGACTAAGGCTGGGGTCAGACGAGCGCAGTGTTAACGTCCGTGTTGCCCGCACATAAGTACGTCCGTGATAGCATACAATTGTGTTAAATGGAGCCCCACACACGAAGTACGTCCGCACAGAAGTGCGGGGGCTGACGGACGCTGCAAACGGACGCAGGTTAGGCAAGAACGTAATACTGCTAGAACGGACGTGTGGAGTGCGCCACGTCCACAACGGCTACATAGCTTTGTGTGTGAGTGATGGAGCGTGGTCAGACGGACTGCATTTATACGTCCAGCATTTTTGACGGACAGAATGTTTTTTCATTGTAATTTATTTTCCCTGCTACATCAGTCAAAAAATACATCAGTGAAAAAAACAGACTGTGTGGCCACTACATTGTTGTCAGTCAGAAAGTACGTCCGTACTGCACGGACGCACAGTCCGTACAAAATGCGCTCATCTGACCCTAGCCTAAGACACAAAAAAGTACAAGCACCCGTGGGCTTCTTGACAAAAGCCAGTAGCCTGAAATGTTGCTGGCAGCTTAGTGTGCATGGCATCCAAAAGAAACACACTTCAATTGTGCCCACCAGTGCTGGAACTTTTTGACAGGGACTGAAAGGAAATGCCCCGCATTCATACAAAAAAAGTTCATGAAACTTTATTGCTGCATTACAACAGCCAGGGAGAGGACATTGCTAAAGGAGAGCTCCGGCGTCATGCGCTACAGTACAGGGATAAGACTCAGGATTTTACAATAATGGAAACCCCTGCTTTGTAAAGATATACAGTGTTACTGTATCTTCTGTATACATAATGCACATACTACGTTAACATTTTCTTACCAATCTTTGGAAGCTGCATTGCTAATAGTCTGATTATAAACACTACAAAGAGCATTAACAGTACATCTGACCATTTCTATTATCTACCTGTATCACGCTTATTGTATTTGACAAGGCGGCCATTTTGCCTTTACATCAATGATGCAAACTATGTTTGAAATTGTGCAAGATAAGGGAAACCATGTAGTGTCTACAAGGTCTCATCCCATCTATGGGCTCTATTTCATAGTTTGTGCTAACTTAACCAAAGCGGTTGTAAACTCAGAGCTATTATAGTCTATGGCAGTGTATCCCAAACCTGTCCTTGGGACCCTCAGCCTGGCCAGATTTTGCAGACCACCTTGGGGAGATGCAGACTGAATCCTGCAATCACTGAGCAGCAAATCATATCACCTGTGCTGTACTTCACATATCCTGCAAACCTGGCCTGTCAGTGCTACCTGGGGACAGGTTTGGGAACACTGGTCTATGGAGTTAAGATTACAACAACTCTGGTTAAGTTAGCACCAATTTTGGAATATTGCCCTTTATTTTGTAATGGTTGAATGAGTAATTAAGCATTAAAGACTTTTCAGAATAATTTTTACACATATCTAAAACATACAAATTGCTTTTTGAGCCTACATTTAAGTATTAACTATGCATCTCATCTGACAGATAACTGTTATCCAATTTTTCTAGTAGTGGCAGTAAAGGGGTTAAGAGGTTTGGAAAAAACAATATCACACATCCCGGTTATATCAAACAATACATTTTATGAAGTTGTTACAATGTCTTCAAAGTGGAAAACTCTGAAAAGCTCATGGATCAATTTTTATTTATTTATTTTGTTTTTGAGAAAGGATTTTACCAGGATGGATACATTGAGATTTCTCTCATTTTCAAGTATGTCCTGGGTGGCGAGTATGTACCGTTAGGTGTCTTGCCCAAGGACACTTACTGGAGAGGTTGCTCGCTGGGATCAAACCCATGACTCCACAGGCTCTCTCCACGCAGAGCAGAGATGTTACCTCTACTCTACCCAGCCGGTAAATTAATTTATTACATGTCCACTCACAATCATTTTCTCCTGGCAAAAACACAAAAGGGGTTATTCACAGAGCACCCCTCGTTTCCCGCACTTCTGGGAATGAAATTTCCCAACCCTGCGGTGAATTCTGCATTCACTGCAGGGTCCCAGGAGTGCGTGGAAAAGCTGCAGGAAAACCGCCGAATGAAAAGAAAAAAACGCAGATTAGATTCGATAAAGCACCGGGAAACTGCTATCTGAAAAGTACCAGATTCTGTTTTGCGGCTGATATTTTTTTTAAAAGTGCAGAAAATATCGGATCCGATACGTTATCGCAGGGCTCAAAATTTCAAGTACCAAGCTACTAACCAGGCCATAAGAGTTACTCGCCACCAGTTACTCCACCTAACTCCTACCCAGCCCTTAACTCTGCCCCTAAACACACCCCCTTAAATTATCTTATGAAATTACAAGGTTTTATTTAGACTAAAGTTGCAAAAATAACATTAATACCCAGATATCAGACCCCAAATACATGTATACCCAGTCATCAGACCCCAAATACATGTATACCCATTCATCAGATTCCAGATACATGTATGCCCAGACATCAGATACATGTATACCAGTCATCAGAGCCCAGTGTGAACAGAGCGAGGAGGCACGAAAGCTCCTCTCCAACCCCCTGCCAGTGACCGAGACAAGCTGGGTCAGGTTAGGCAGCTGATCCCTGCCACTGTGCAGCCTGGGGAAGGGGGGGGGCTGCACGGTGACTGCTGGAAAATACACAGCACAAACTAATTTATTGTGCTGCCGGTGTGCGCATTTCCACTCGCCCTCACTTAATTTCCACTCGCCAAATGATAGGGAAAAGGAGGTGGGATAGAAGCTACAAAGCACGCAGTTACACAAAGGCATAAAGTAATTTTGGGTTATTAGTAACTGCAAGGTACTCTTTACAGGATTCATATCAAGGATTAATACAATTGATTATGCACTTGTTAGTGATACCCTGGGAAACCAGCCTGTAGACCATGCAGGAAAAAAAATAAAGGAATGCCAGTCACGCCATCACAAAAAAAATAGGTGCGTTTTTTTTTTTTTGGAATCGTGAAGCTTGAGAAAGGGTTACAATGTGAACCGAAATGTTGCATTACTCCAATAAACCAGCTCATGATGTGAGAGCAGCTTTCTGTTATTTTTTCCTACCTCAGTACCAAAGATGTCTGGAACTACTTTATAGGGACACTCCAAGCCACAAGACAATATACAAGCCTCGGAAATATAGTAAGAAATGAGGAAGACTCAAGAACAAAACATATGACAACGGAAGGAGCCGCGATCAATCGGCGGTGAGAATCCACATACATGTGAAACCGCTAGGTCACCGCTGCAATGGGGGCCCCGCAGACCCAGCCAATGGCATCCAGTACAAAAGAAGTAGGTCCTCAAGCGAAAGATAGTACCGGTAATAAACTTTATTCAAGGGGATAGCAAACCCCAGAGGTCAAGTAATGTGACGTTTCGGCCCAATGGCCTTAATCATACATGTTTAAGGCCATTGGGCTGAAATGTCACATTGCTTAAACTGTGGGGTTTGCTATCCCCTTGAATAAAGTTTATTACCGGCACTATCTTCCACTTAAGGACCTGCTTCTTTTGTACTGAAGAACAACACATAAACCAAAATCCCATAGCACAACTCTGTAGGAATAAACATGGCCTTGACCAGCACACCAATCAAACTCATGAGATATAGAATAATCGCACATCAGTATTTGCTGCAAACCACTGATCCTTCTTATAACCCCAGGAGACTCGCCAGCTTGCAGGAAGTATACACGGGCAGTTAGTTTTAGATCAAAGGAAGATAATAAGTAGTTATATCATACTGACCAAGGTTAAAATACAGATACAACTTCTTTCGCCGTTGACATCACCAGGTATCTGTTATGATGCATGTCCCCATGCATCAGTGCATGGCTCTGTTCACAATATTGTGAGTGGCATAGTCAGCAAGCTCACAGCATACGTGGTGAAGCTGCCATTATTGATGGTAGCAGTTCCGTGAATGGGCGAGAATCACTACGGATTGATATGGGAATGAAAGAGCCGCCCCTGGTACATTGAGTAAGTTGTAAGGCATCACCATAACATGAGTGAACCCACTAGTGTGTATAACTCTCAGTAACTAAGACTGACGTGTAAGCCTGCTGTAAACATTATAGCCCATCACTTGCCGCAAGAGTTGGGATTACTGTGTGCGCAATATTATGAAGGGAAACAATTATTAATTATACTAGCTTCATAATAAATTCACTCGTATGTTATTAATGATATCCAGTTTTGTGACCTTAGCGACTTGCGTGTCCAAACCTACAGCATGTTTAGTATGTGTGTGTCTCACTTTTGCACACATCCATGTTTTTGCTCTCGGTGGCTCGCTCTTGGACAATGGATTGAAGTCCTCTTTGATAGGTCGATGGACTTAATATAGGCTTTCCTGGGGCACTCCTCACGGTTTGCACTATGGGAATTGGTATATAATAGATATTTGCTAAAGTCTGCATTTGACTAGATCTGCATCATAGTTGATGCTTGGAACGTAGGAGTTGGAGATGTGGCCAAAGTGTTTGTGGACTTGCATGCTTTTCTGCACTTTTCCGTATTTGTGTGTTTGCAAACATGTTGGAGACATGTTTTTTTTTATTTCTGTTGCTAATCTGCTTTTGTTTCAGCCACAGGAGGCTAATTTTAATTTTGGATTTTCACCACTATTCTATTTTGGGCTGAGTACATTCCTATACTCATATTGGGGTGGATATTGCGGCTCCGCCGTGACAGCCGTCATCTTTCTTTTTACTAGTGGGAACCTGCTGCATGCTCTTTATTCTACTTTAGATGTTTACCAAATCAAAGACAAGATTATTTGGAATATAGGGCTGAAAAAACGAATCGATTAATTGACAACTAATAGATAATGGAAATAGTTGACAACTGTTTCCATTATCAATTAATCGGTCTGTGTGCAGCACACGCTGTTCAGAGTCAGACTGAATTAAACGTGGATAACATCAGATTCCACTTCTGAGCTGCCTGGAGAAGACATGCCAGCTGTTTTACTTGCTATGATTTAGTTCTAGGGCTATGTCAAACATAACCAGTTTCATTTTATTTAGTTTATAAAACAGCAGCAGAACTATAGCACAGACCCTGGGGAACTGCCACTGGGTGGAGGAGCTCTACCAAAAGGTGTTTTATCCTTACCTGGAGTCCTGTGCCACCACCCCACCCTCCCTGCCTCTCTCTCTACAGTCTTGAGCTGCCATCCCTCTCTTTGGTCCTGTCCCTTTACCTAAGCTCCCTCTCACACTCGGATCTGGTTTCTTGCCCAAACTCACTCCTCTGACATTTGGGTCGAGTCCCTTGTCCAAATTCGCACCTCTGACCTCTAGTCCCCACCTCAATTTGTTCATGAAATTATTATAAAGTGACAATCTACACACCCTGAGCACTTTAGCTTATTAAAGTGGACAGGCTGCGTGGAGTGCCCCCCCCCCTGCTTTGCACGCTGATATCTATATGGGTGCTCATAGCAGCATTTGTTCAGGGATTTAGCAAACATGGGCTTGAACTCTGCACGCAGGATCAATTCATCACTCTGACCAGGTGCTCGCATACCTTGTGTTACGCAAGATACGCAATTTGTATATGTGTGAATGTTAGGTACTCCACATAAATTGAATAAGAAAAAGAAGGAGGGATTGATTTTTACAAAGTCTTCCTTTGAAGTGAAAAAAAAAAAATGCGATGAATGTATTAAAAAAAAAAATCAGACAAACAATCGATTATGAAAATAATAGTTAGTTGCAGCCCTATTGGACTATATGTTCTATAGACCCCGATCAACAGCTTGCCCTCCATACAAAACAATAGGGAGGATTCTGCTTGGCTAAACCATTTGCTGTTAAGTCAGAGCTCATCCCAGAGGCAAAAATGCAAATAAAAATTAAATACAAATACTTAAACAGTGCATTAAAATAAACATGATATAACACCACTTCATTTTTTTTTCCTGTGAGGGTGCTTCTATAGAATGCATTAAAAATGAGGGGTACTCATAGACTGTCATGTTATTTGTCATTTATTTCCCCCCTAGAAATGGATACTGGTGAATTGCCTATGAAAACAAAGTATTGTGACACAATCCACTTATTTTTAGAAATAACCAAATTGAAAAATAAATTTGATGTTTGAGGCAGGCTTCAGGAATTTCAGGACTTTTAATATACACGGGGTTAATATGTTGCTTATCAATAAATAAACGAATCAATAAATAAGCTAGTTAATATTTAAAAAATAATAAACCAAAACATTAAAATACCAAACGCCAAGTACAGCTTAGTTCAAACTGATGCTGGTATTCATTCATCACGCCTACATTTGCATAAAAATAACACTCCTCTTTTTTGTGTTTGTTGATCACCCTCATAGGTTAGTACTCCTTTCCAGCTTTAATAAACACATATAACGTCTACTGCATACGATCTCTCACGTTCCTCTCCCCATGTGCATTTAACAGTTTTTTAGAATTAAAAATTCAATGGGAAAAAAGGATGGAAGAAAGTAAATGATTTACAGTCTGTATCAGTAAATGAACACACTAGAGCAACTTTAAAAGAGAAGTAAGCAGCGTAGTGTGATCAATAAAATAAATCTAGGCTTTCTTTTGATCTCCCAGAGCTGTCAGTCCTCCAAAAGCCATTACCAGTGGGAGTGAATAGACAGAATTCCAGTAGGAATGAGGGGAGACTGTGTATATATTGGAAAAACTATCAAAACATGATCACATGTGCTTTACAAAATCAAGAAAGGCGATTTACCCCAAAATTTAAACCAGTAAAGTTTGCCAGTTGTACAGCAGGTGCTGGTAATCTACAGATCCATGATAATCAGCCAGTATGCATGCTGGTGAGCATTTTGGGATAAACAGGGTTATTCAAAGAGATCTGAATTATGGCCGAAAGGTAACCGAGCAGTGAAAAT
The DNA here is from genome assembly GCA_009667805.1 of Leptobrachium leishanense. Taxonomy (NCBI): domain Eukaryota; kingdom Metazoa; phylum Chordata; class Amphibia; order Anura; family Megophryidae; genus Leptobrachium; species Leptobrachium leishanense. Next base: position 283,549,130 of record CM019066.1, read on the forward strand.
CAGCGTACGGTTACCTTTCCTGGCCATTTGGCTATTCAGAGAGCAGGCAGTTCGCCAAATGATGGCGAATTGTCTGCACATACGGTGCCTGTTCGCGTCGGTGCCTGTTCGAGGGCAGTGAAATCCCCATAGAGAAGCAATGCTTCGTCTATTCAGAGAACAAAAGCCAGCAGCGAAAAGTTGCCGAATTGCCCTGCTGTTTGGTGGTTTCATTCGACAGGTTTATTCAGGCGATTCCCATAGGCTTTAATGTTAAAAATATTCCCGTTTTAATTCAATATCTAATAAACTGTTGATTATAATATTCTGCAGTATAAAGTCTATTTATAGTTAGGCATTTTTCGGGATTTTGTTTCCATTTTTTTTTTAAATCGTGGTTCTTTTTTCTGTAACAGCCCTTTTTATTATCATTCATTGGATCTTATATGTAAATTTCAGACATTTTCGTTCTGTAGTTTGTTTGCAAACAGCGTTTCACTTTTCAAACATTCAAGCAAACTGTTATTTTTTTGTTTTCACTCCGTTCGTCTGCGGTGTCGGCTTTTTCCAGCGGCTGCTCTGTGCTGTGATCGGCAGCTGCTCAGGTTTCTCAGTCGTGGTTAATCCAGCTGTTTTGCAGGTTTTAGTGAGTGTTCGGCGTGTTTTGCGGTGAGTGTTCGTCGGGTTTGCGGCGGGTTTTCCTTGCACTTCGGGGACCCTGTGGTGCTTGCTGAATACACCGCAGGGTCACTGAACTAGGATCGCCGAATCGAAGAGAACGAAAAGTCAAACGTGCGGTGACTTTTCGATTCTCTTTGAATAACCCTGACAGTGTTTAAAAATACCTGACCTGGCATAATTACCAAAGGAGGTATTCTTTAGAATATCTGTGAATAAAGATACATCAAATTACATAATTAACAGTCCTGTTATTGTGCAGTACACAGCATACATGGAGGCTGCAACCAGACATCAAAACCAAAAAACAAGAAAAAGAAAAGTATAAGGGCCATATTACATAGTTGGTGCTAACTTAACCAGAGCTGTTGTAAACTTCCCAGAGCCATTATAGCCTATGGAGGTTTTAAGTTTACAACTGCTCTGGTTAAAGTTAGCACCAACTATGTAATATGGCCCTATGTCTTTCAGCAGCCATCAAACTACTTATTTCTAATAATATTAACAGGGTAATTCAAAGAGATTCGAAAAGTCACCGCACGTTCGGTGACTTTTCGTTCTCTTCAATTCGGTTCCTTTTGCCGATCCCATTTCGGTGACCCTGCGGTGTATTCAGCAAACACCACAGGGCAAAGAATTGCAGGGAAAAGCTGCCGCAAACCTGACGAAAACTAACCGCAAAACCCGGCAAATGCACGCCGAAAACCCGCAAAAACATCTGGATTAACCTGCCGAAAACCACAGAAAAACCCGAACAGGAGCCGATCGCAGCCTCCGGAAAAAGCCGACACCGCAGAAGAGGCAGTGAATAAATTAGCAAAACAGTTTGCATGAATGTTTGAAAAGTGAAACGCTGTTTGCAAAGAAACTACTGAGTGAAAATGTCTGAAATTTACATATGAGGTCCAGGGAATGATAATAAAGAGGACTGTTATAGGAAAAATAAGTAAACAAAAACAGGAAAATGCTTAAAATATCCTAAAAATTCTATACATAAAGAGACTTTCTACTGCAGAATTTTATAATGAACGGTTTATTAGATATTAAATTAAAACGGGAATATTTTTAACATTGAAGCCTATGGGATTCGCCTGAATAAATTTGCCGAATTAAACCACCGAATGGCAGGGCATTTCGGGAACCTTTCACTGGTGATTTTTGTTCTCTGAATAGCTGAAGTAGTGCATTTTCATGGGGATTTCACTGCCCTCGAACAGGCACCGTATGTGCAGGCAATTCGCCAGGATTTGGGAATTGCCTGCTCTCTGGATAGCCGAATGGCCAAGAAAGGTAACTGAATGCTGATTTTCAGCGTTCGGTTACCTTTCTCAAGCAATTCGGATCTCTTTGAATTACCCTGTAAGTATTAGATCCAGGGCTTAATATTATTAATCCCCAGAGCCAGTAGAAAATTAGGCACCAGGCAAAATTTTCTGTATAGAGTTAATCCCTAGGTTTGGGATATAGAGGTAAAAATGTAATAGCCAACTGGCTACTTGGACCTTGGATTTCTCAAGCCCTGTTATAGTATCATTTATTCCCAACTACCTTATCCAGACCTTAGCTACACTTTAATACAAAAAAAATTATAAAAATGGTAAGTGGGATGTTTTATCTGATTATAGGAGGCCAATATTGGTCTCTGACCAACAATTCTGGCATCAATAGGACTTCCCAGCAGTATAAAACTTATACTGGGTGGAGTAGAGGTAACATCACTGCTCTGCGTGGAGTGAGCCTGTGGAGACATGGGTTCGATCCCAGCAAGAGCACCTCTCCAGTAAGTGTCCTTGGGCAAGACACCTAACGGTACATACTCGCCACCCAGGACATACTTGAAAACGAGAGAAATCTCAATGTATCCTTCCTGGTAAAATCCTTTAAAAAAAAAAATTCACACCCTTTTTAATGTGCGCTGAATAATTACAGATGATTTACAGGGTGTTTGTTCTTTATGCATTGACTGAAAGTCTTAAGACATTATATGGATGAATGAACATTTTTACTGAAGATTGTGGCTGCTGGTGGGGGGGTTTACATGTCACTTAAAGCTCATGCATGCAAACTCAAAACAAAGATTATTTCTCAAATTTGTGCTGTAACCCATTTCAAGATTAATGAGATGAAGCGACATCAATTTGCAAAACTATAACTTTAAAAAAGATTAGTAAACGTCATTTGACCGAAAGTCCAAAAGAACCATTTGGGGAAGGGACATGGCATGTTTACCAACCACGGCAGAACTAGAGTGTTGCTAAGGAGGTTTTAAATAAATATTCAACTAGAATGGCTGGAGAATACATTTTTCCTGCAGTCAGACCAACCTGAAAGAATGAATACATTATTTATCCACTTTAAAATATGTATCCACTTTAAATAACCTGTTTTAAACAAACTGTCAAAAAAAAAAAATGAATGAGGAGGATGGGAGACGCTATGACACCTTAGCTGTGCATCAGCGTTCAACTGTGCTTTAACCGTGGATTTGGTGAACAAAGTGAAAGGGAACTCAAGGACATAAAAAGAAGCTTGAGAGAAAGAAAGAAAAAAAAGGTTTAAACGAAGAATCTGGAAGGCTGTGTGGGGTCACGCATGGTGGCATCTCAAATTGAAGAAAGGGAAGGGGGAAGGGCAGAAGGAATTTTTGGTAAATTTTGTGACTGCTTAAGCAAGTTGCCTATTGCTCTTGATGGAAATAATTTTGTTTTAAATCATTTTAAGCGATATCTACTGATGTTAATAGAACAAAACGAATAACAAAAAGTACATGATATACAGTTGGGTTTGAGTCCTTAAAAACATAAATGTGCTGCTATAGTCTAAAAACATTTTTTGTGTTCCTTCTTTTGTGTAATGGGTTGTTCCCAGTTCTTCAATGTTTTTTTGATTGTGATATAGACTATGTGGAAAACATTTTCTCCTTTAAAAGTCAATATGTATATATATTTGTTATTCTGTCTCACCCATTGTACAGCGCTACGGAACTTGTTGGCGCTTTATAAATACTTGTAACTAACAAATTTTGGGTTATCTTATTTAAATAAAATAGGCAGTAATGACAGAGTCTTAATCCGTAATCCATATTCAACAAAGCCTCTAAATGGTCGGTTTAAATATTTTTCACCATTAAATAAAAATAAAAAAATAATAAAAAATAAATAAAATCGCAATTATTCTTCCACCCACTTTAAAATCATTAAACCTCAGCTTGTATCCCAGAAAACAAATCTTCATTTGTAGTCTCTAAGCGTGAGTGCCAAACATTTTTTGGTTTATTTTCTATAAATACTATGTTCATCAGTAGTGACAATGTTTAAATTTGAAATTTGTAGATGTATGACCGTAATGTAAAAAGGAAGATATTTCATGTTTTTACTTTATTTCCACTGTGTATAGAAATGTCCCATTGCTAACAAGCATAGTTGACATCACTAAAAAATTCTGATTATTTTATTATTATTCTTTATTTATGAAGCGCCAGCATATTCCACAGCGCTGTACTAAATAATTTGTAAACTCTAAAACGCATGAGGTGCATGGAAGAAAGTAAACTTAACATTATTGTTAAAAAGGAGTTGTCCATAGTCTCTATTGCTGCATAACATAACAAAGTCATGTCTATTTAGAGGATTGTAAAATGGACTAAAATTAAACAAAAGTTAATTTATTTTGTTTTTACATAGCATTTTCTTTAACAATACACATTTTTAATATATTGACTTAATATTTTTTAAAGCTCCGATCAGCAGCCTGAATACAGTTTTACAGCAAATTATTCTTTTGTGTAGGAGTAAAAATAAAGCTTTTAAGCGAGACTGTAGAATTCAGAGGTTCACAAATCGTAGCGCTACATAGCCACAGGCTCAGAGAATTTTCCAATTCATAGGTTTCTGATTTTTTTCTATATACAAACCTTTGCTTGACTTAAAAAAATATGTAGTTGACTGTCAAGTTTTCTAAGGCTAAGGTCAGACGAGCGCAGTATTAACGTGCGTTTAGCCGCACTTAATCACGGCCGTGCTAGCAGCAAATTATGTCCAATGCCGGGCAGCATACGATGAACCGCCGCACATTTGTGCGGCCGCGGAACGCAAGTGGCAAATGAACGCATTTTTTCGAGAACGTCGAACCGCTAGTACTGACGTACAGAGTGCGCTGCGTCCGCTAGCGGCGTGTGTGCGTGATTAGGAGACGTCAGACACTGCTCATGTCCGGCCAACATCACGTCCAGACGCAAAAAGTGTTTATATTGATGTGTATTGATAACCGTACAAAATCACGAACGAAAATGCGCAGCGTATGACCGCTATCGCGTATTCCGTGAAAAAATGCTTCCATTCGTTCGAACGCACTTTTTCACAGACAACGCGAAAAATGCGTTTGTCTGACCCTAGCCTCAGAGCAGGGATCTCAAACTCTGCACCCCCTAGATGTTTATAGCCTACAATTCCCAGAATTCTTTGAATGCAATCAATGGCCAGAGAATCATGGGAGTTGTAGTACAGAAATATCGGGGGGGGGGAATAATTTGCTGTAAAACTGTATTTTACAGGCTCCTAAGAACTACACAAACTGTCATGCAATGCATACGCATTTGACTGTAACGAGCTATAGTGCATTATATTGTTTTTTGCATTTTTTTCTGGGTAAAATAACTAAATAAAATACACTGTATTCTTTTCCACCTTCTAGTCATGCATATACTCCGTTTAAGCAGATTTGGGGGAGGGGCAAAAAATGTAATAAAAAAAATATTTGCTACCATTTCAAGGATTAGGAAAGAAAAAAAATGTCTGGTACATCCCATACATGTGGCAAAAATAGTTTACAAACAGAGGGAAGTACTATATTCTCTTTAAACCTCAATACTGAGTATTTTAATCAGTTTAGTGCAAACTGCCACATTACCAAAATAATTCTTTGCAAAAGATAAAAATAACAAATTATTTATTAAAGCGAAACGTTTAAGGTTCTATTAAAAGAGTAAAAACAGCCATAAAAACTCCACTGTCCTATAGCCTAAATATTTAGAACATTTAATTGTTCGCCTTTATAACATTACAGTTAAACACTCCATTAATCTGGGATATTTCTTGAAATATTAAGTACTAAGTAAAGTAGGGAAATGTAAAAAATCCCATAACTCATTACTTAATGGTGCAGTAAGAAGGTTTCTTCACAGCCTTAGAAATGTGCACAAATAGGTTCTATTCTACCACATCTGAGAAAAAAGCAAATTAGAAAGTCATTGTGGGTTGAGATTAGACTTTAATAGTATTAGTGCACTGGATGGCAGTGTATGTATTATTTATTTATAAAGTATTTTACCAGGAAGGATACATTGAGATTTCTCTCGTTTTCAAGTATGTCCTGGGTTCGAGAACATTGAATTGTTACAGTAGGTACAGAAATTCAAAGTAATAAGATGCAAGATATTAAAAAGACACAACACAAATATACAGAGTAACACAGACCGGGTAATTCAAAGCGAATTGAAAGGTCACCGCACGTTCGGTGACTTTTCGTTCTCTTCAATTCGGTTCCTTTTGCCGATCCCATTTCAGTGACCCTGCGGTGTATTCAGCAAGCACCACAGGGTCCCCGAATTGCAGGGAAAAGCTACCGCAAACCCGACGGAAACTAACCGCAAAACCCGGCGAAAGCACGCCGAAAACCCGCAAATACATCTGGATTAACCTGCCGAAAACCACGGAAAAACCTGAGCAGGAGCCGATCAAACGCAGCGAAGCCGCCAACACCGCAGAAGAAGGCAGTGAATAAATTAGGAAAACTGTTTGCATGAATGTTTGAAAAGTGAAACGCTGTTTGCAAAGAAACTACTGAGCGAAAATGTCTGAAATTTACATATGAGGTCCAGGGAATAATACTAAAAAGGGCTGTTACAGAAAAAATAAGTAAACTTAAATTTAAAAAAAAAAATAAAAAAAAAATCGGACTTTAAAAAAAAAATGCTTGAAATAGCCTAAAAAAATCTATAAATAAAGAGTCTTTACTGGCGAATTTTATAATGAACATTTTATTAGATATTGAATTAAAACCAGAATACTTTTAACATTGAAGCCTATGGGATTCGCCTGAATAAATCTGCCGCATGAAATCACCGAATGGCAGGGCTTTAGGGAACCTTTCACTGCTGGTTTGTGTTCTCTGAATAGCCGAAGCAGTGCTTTTTCATGGGGATTTCACTGCCCTCGAACAGGCACCGAACAGGCACCGTATGTACAGGAAATTTCGCCAGGATTTGGCGAATTGCCTGCTCTCTGGATAGCCGAATGGCCAAGAAAGGTAAACCTTTCTCAAGCAATTTGGATCTCTTTGAATTACCCTGAGAATAAATATGTAGGAAATATATTCACAGGTGCATTCTGTATCGAGGTATGTATATATCACAACAAAATTGTTCTTGACACAATAGCACTCCATGAGATACTATGATAGAATTAAATGCCCAGAAATCAATCCCACAAGGGAACTTGCAATTCATAAAGGCAGTATGACATATCTGAATAACACCAAAATGACAAAGTGTTGATTTAATAGATCAAATGAATAATAAAAGAAATACAAAACACATAGAACATTCTATTACAATAACTATATTTTTAGGGATTTTAGAACTATTGGCGCACTCTGCATTGCTATTAACCATGGTGATCAATTTTATTCCCATTGATTTTCCCCCGAATTTATCCTTCTTCATTTAAACATTGCTTACACGTGCACGGACCACTACACCCAAAGTGATACTCATCATTTGTTAATATCGGTCACGGAGTTGGCTTATTTACTATTCTTCTGTAAGAATTTCTTTGTTTGTTATTTTAACAACCTAAACATTTGCCGATGAATCAAAACACTGGTCACGGCATTCTGCTCTGAGGTATCAAATTGAGAGGAGTTATATATGTTTTTAATCCCAACAAAAAACAAATACAAAACTCAATTAGAAAGTCAACATGTCGAAGCCTCTGTTGATATACAGTAAAAAGTGTTATACAGTAACACTCCTTTGATTGTCCCTCTGACTATATCAACTGAACAAAAAGTTAAAAGTTCCATCTACTCCCTGAAACATTGTATTGTATTTGATGTACTTTTCAGCAGCTTGTCATATTCGCTCTGAAAACTCCATAAACTTGAAATATTTAAAAAAAAAATTAAAACTCACAAAACCAGACATTATACATGACTAAACCCACAAGTGTTTTGGTAGACTGTAAATTGTAGGTCTGACTTTGAGACTACTTAAATCTGTTTAAAACAGCAAACAATCAAAGTTGATTGTTGTGATTCGCCCAACCTGAACATTTGTAATTTCCTCTATACATCAAAGGAAAAGGTTTTTTCTGGAATATTAATTACCATTTTATAAAATGGACATACTTACTGTTATTCCTGTCACAAAAATAAAAAAAATGCTCATGAGACCATCAGGTCTATTCCCTAAAGATTTAATTCAGGAGAATTGGCAGGAGAATGAACAATCTAGACCAAATAGCCGATTTGGAAAGTGAGATAAATGGGAGAATTTTTCTGGTTTGGCTATTTTTTTTTTGTTTTTTTTTTTGTTTGTTTTCTTTTTCTGTGGTGACTTTACTCTCACCCTCATTTAGATAATTTTCAGGTTCTATCCTGGGTTCGGGTGAAGGAAGGAAAAATACTCTGTTCCAATAAGTCCAGAGCGTTGGCATTCTACTCCTGGATTCAAAAGGTGATCTTGGTTCCAACCGGTTTGCTGGACAGAAATTTACTGCTTTCCAACTATATAGAAACCGTTGTATGTAACCTCTTGAAGGACTGTCATGTATTTGGATACTCTTTTGGTCCTCGGCATGGTTTGGCTATTTTGACCTTGAATTTTCTCTCCTGCCAGTTCTCCTGAGTTTCACCTTTAGTGAATAGACCTGTATGTAAAGTCATCAGCAGATGTGCATTGCTCGGACAATACAAGAACCTTGTAAATAATATTTTAAAACAAAAATGCACAAGTTTATACAGAGACTGGAATGAGAAAGTGTAAAGCATGATATTTTGGATCGAAATTTAAGAGCTTTGTGCATTTTATTATCCAGTTTTAGCCTCTGTGAACAATATGATACAATATACCAGCAGTCCTACAGCATTCCCTTGCTTCTGTGTTGGCAGTCCAAAGCTAAACAAGCTATGGTGGTCAGGGTGCATAGAGTGTAACAATAAGGCTTCGTGTGTACTTTTGGAGTCTCTTTTTTTTTTATTTTTTGAAGTATTTTACCAGGAAGGATACATTGAGATTTCTCTCGTTTTCAAGTATGTCCTGGGTGGCGAGTATGTACCGTTAGGTGTCTTGCCCAAGGACACTTACTGGAGAGGTGCTCTTGCCAGGATCAAACCCGTGTCTCCACAGTTATAGAGCAGTGATGTTATCTCTACTCCATCCAGCCGGTATTTATTATGACATTAACTTTGGTTTGAGTTCTGGAGTTGACTATGATGATAATAGCCATAAGATAAGACTTTTCTCAAGTCTAACTAAATTAATATTTTAATACCTAAACACTAAGATCCAAACACCTGAAGGACTACTTTTCCAAACGAGAAATATCAAAGAAAGATGATCCCTTAAATTTACCTGTGACTGAATGTACTAGGGACAAAATTCACCTACAATCCTTTGATCCACTGAAAGCATTGGCCTTGAACTCATGCAGAATCAATCCCTCTACATCACAGTTATAGCTCATATAACCTAACAAACAGTGACTAGCCTATATTTATCAATAGGATTTTTTTTTTTTTTTTTGCTTAATGCTAACGCACATCTGTTTTCCTTTACTACAACAGTCAGCCAAAGTATACTTGTGGTTTGGCTGAAAGCTTAAAAAAATAAAATCAAATAAGATACATAAATAAAATATATAATTACAGATTATGATCACATTATGTTCATGTGGCACAATATTATGTTCACGCTTAAAATGTATACAATTATGATTTTATTACAAGAGGCGGTGATTAAGCTAAGAGGGAAGGCTCAAGAGATTCTACAGCCACAGGGATGTCATGTGTCAAAGTAAATAAATGGAAAGGGCTCGCTCAAATGAATAGAAGCCACATGCATGCGTGCCTTTTTAACATTTCGGTTTGTGACAGAGGTTTATGTGAAAGTACAGCTTACAACACTTTCTCACAAAAGAAACTATATAGAGTAAAGAGCCAAGTTAAGATTCCACTTCAGTTTTTCTCCCACAGCACACAGGTACAGGTATATCACTTTATTTGCAGATATTGTACTTTTTACAAATTTAAGGTTTGTGGTAATTCTGCATTAAGTGTATCTGCGCCATTTTTCTAACATTTTGTGCTCACTTTATCTCTGCATCACATTTTAGTAATTCTCACAATATTTTACCAACACGTGCCTGTAGCAAAAACCGGGATGCTAAGGGGAAAAATTTGTGTTCGCTACTTTCCCCTTTGCATCCCTGTTTCACCATCAGATCACAGAGCAGGCGCTGAGTCCAGCAGCTAGCCACGTAGTGGCCGCTAGGCTCGCGTTTGCTGGGGCAGCGCTAACGCGCCATCCCAATCATCCGCTCCATGGAGTCCATAGGTCTCCATGGAGGCTTCTCCTGCCGGGTCACACGACTGGCAGGATCTCGTCTCTTATGAGATCCTGCTTGTCGGCAGAGTGATCGTGGAGGGAGACTTGGGACGTCCCCCCCAGTCTCACTATGCTCTCGGCGGCCAGAAGCAGTGGATCGGGCCGTTGTTCGAAGAGAGGGGAGCATTTCATTTTTTGGGGGGTTTCCGCTACTGCTAACTGATTCTGCAGCAGTGGAATCAGTTAGCAGAAGCTCTGAGCTGGTCTTAACTTTTTCGTTTGGACTTTGTGATCCTAACGCTAGTTACTCTGTGCTTGCACTTAGAGCTCCCCATGTTAAGCATATGGAGCGCAAAGTACAGTAAACCTGTGCAAAAAAGCACTACTACCGATTTGCTAATGAGTTTTTTAACGCATTAGCAAATCGGAGTGGATTCAGGCACAGCGCTGTGACCTCGTTTAAGCTAAGGCTCACGATAGCGTTAGGGCTCAAGAAGATTACAAGTCACTGACGGCTCAGAAGATGGTTAGTATCACTTACCAAAAAAGTATTTTTAATGAAAGTATGTACACTATTGCTTATAAACTAATAGATCAAAGTATAGTATAAACATTGCCTTTGTATGAACTTGGTAATAAAACAAATATTGCTATATTCACTTTTAAGGAGGTGATCTGGAGCCAATCCTTCAATATCTCTGTGGTATACCTGTATACATGGGCATCATCCTGGCACAATGGGAAAAGCCTTCCTTCACCTACAGAAGATAAGTTGTTCCCTGCACTAAAATATCTTAAATGTTTGTCTAGCTGGCTCTGCAGATCAACTCATTTGTATTCGACTCCAAAAAAAGAAATATATCTGGGGTCGGGTGTCCGTGGCACCCAAAAAGAGGGTAAATAATTGTAAGCTGCTGCTAGAAAGGGGAATCCCTCTTGTGCATCCAAACCAAAGGGTAACAGTACAGATCTTAGAAGTTACAGTTAAAAGTAATTATAAAGCGCCAACAAGTTCCGTAGCGCTGTGCAATGGGAGACAGAATAACAAATATACATACACGTTACACACACAGAACAGTAGGAGAGAGGACCCTGCTCGAGAGCTTAGAAGACGATCTCATATGTATAAAATAATATTTCAAGCACCATTATTTCTACACCATAATATATAGCCGCATTTCCAGACAAACCATTTAACAGTATTAAAGAGGTTGACAGCATTTGTCGGAAACATTTTTTGGGTAGTCAGACAACAGGCCCATTATGATGTAGTTGAATATGTGACAGGAGCCAGGATCTATTTCGGAATGCACTGAACTGACACAGCTCCGATATCGTATACCCTATAGTGTACTAGAGTTCTCTGCAGCTAGATCAAACTAGGTTACTTTGAGTGTGAGGGAAACAAGTTTAGGAGATGGCGACATGTTTATGGTAGATTAATAAAGGCTATCATGGTTATTCAGAGAAAGGTGAAACTCTGGAGAACTTTTGGAGAAGTGAAAATTCTAGGTCAAAATAGCCAAGCCAGAAAAATTCTCCCATTTATCTCACTTTCCAAATCAGCTATTTTGGCCTAGAATTTACACTTCTCCAAAAATTCTCCAGAGTTTCACCTTTCTCTGAATAACCCTGTATGGAAGAGAAAGTGTACCATTTGAACTGACATTATAGAACTAGAAGAGCAACATTTCCATGAGGAGAAAAAGCTGTGAGGATTTGAGAGTACCAGGACAGACACATTTAACAAGGCACCGGCTGGGTGGAGTGCACCGGCTGGGTGGAGTAGAGGTAACATCACTGCTCTGCACGGAGAGAGTCTGTGGAGACACGGGTTCGATCCCAGCAGGAGCACCTCTCCAGTAAGTGTCCTTGGGCAAGACACCTAACGGTACATACTCGCCACCCAGGACATACTTGAAAACGAGAGAAATCTCAATGTATCCTTCCTGGTAAAATCCTGTATCAAAAAACAAGGAATACCAGAAGAGCAACAAGGGAAGAGTAGAATGGTTCCTACAAATGATCAGAGAAAGAATGGATGCCGAAAATGGAGACAACAGAAAGGATACACAGAAATAACTCATCTTTAATAAAGAATGGTTTGAGTAGGCATAGGGGAGAAAAAGACAATACACAGACCAAGACAGCGGTATGTAATGAAATAATACTGAACGGCAACAAAGAATAATGAAAAGCTTAACCCTTTCGCTGCTGAGGCTTTTCCCGCCCCTGTGCTGAGGTCATTTTTTACCTGTTTTGCGCATCATGTTTAAACGTGTTTTTAAGGCTTATTTTAGTATATGACACCGACATATTATATATCGTTCTTTCCGTCAGACTCGGTAGATTCATAATATGTCATTATTATATGTATACGTTATGTCATGTCTGTATATTATAACAAAAAATGCAATAAAATATGTATTTTCAATAATTTACAACGTGTAAAGTGTTTTTTTCCACATTTTAACATGCGAGCAATTGCGGTTATATTTTGTATGGGGTGCGCTTGTTAAAAAAATTAGAGATGGGGTCTCGTTACATTTTTTTTTGGGGAAAATGACACTATTTTTAACAAACGCACCGCATACAAAAATCGTTAGTGCAGCATCATTGTTCACATTATAATTGAAATGGGAACAATATTGCTGCATTAACAAACCGGCCAGCTCCCGGGAAGGATCGCGAATCGGCGCTTTTCAGCGCCGATTTGCGATCCAGCTCCCCAGGGGTTAATGCCAGGCATCATTTGGAAGGGCAGGCTGTGCCCTTCCAAATGATGCCTGGGTTAACCCCCTGTGCGCCGCCGATCGGGAGGGAGGTCCGAAGGACCTCCCCCCCTCCCTTTCAGGCCCCTCCTCCGCACATGCGGGGGGGGCGCCTGAATTAGGTGTCATCGCGCCCCCGCGATGACACCTAATAATGGCGGCTGCTGGTCCGGATGCCGGGCTGACATCCAGGATGTCAGCCCGCACCGGAGGGGCCAGCGATCGGCCGGAACCCGGCCGAACGCTGACCCCAATGTGAGGACGCGCTCAGCGCGTCCTCAGCACACCAGCGGTAATGCTGAGGACGCGCTGAGCGCGTCCTTAGCATTGAAGTGGTTAAAGGCTGTGACACATTGCACGCGTCTGTATGCAGCGCTGAATGGTACGAGGCCGACCGGGGGAAGCGGCAGCTGGTGTGTAAGGCTGAGTGTAGGAAGGTGGGGTTAATTGAATTTCCTCCAATCTGATCACTTGTATGATCGGCGCGTCTTTTGCGCCGTGACACACAGGTGTATACATGTGCGGTGATTGGATGAAGTTCAATAGTTTCATCTCCAAACGTTCAGCTACCGAACCTGACGCCAGCTTAGCACAGGCGAAGAAAAATGCAAAACACACCGAGCGCGACACCATCCCCACGCTGCACATCTTGCTTCATGTATTACAGCCTTAATTGTGGAAAAGGGCAGCATAAGAGGATCGGCGGAAATACTGAAAATAGGATATATTTTTAAATAAATTGCCTGTATCTAGTCAGGTGTGGTCTCCAAACTTGCTTTTGGTTGCTGATTCCCAGGTTTACCATGGCTCATGTCTAGTGCCTTATCCTTTATACTATACAACAGCACATAAAGGGCCCTATCACCTCCTTAATGCTAGTGCTCACATAAGGGAGCGTTAGCGCTAGCTTAATTGAGGCGATAGAGTTATGGCCAGATCGGGAAAAACGATCGCTAACGGGTTAAAAAATCCGCATTGATATTAGCGCATTTTAGCGCGAGCTTACTGTACTTTGCTCTCCCTACGCTTAACATCGTTCGCTCAAAGAGTAAGCAATCAGTAATTAGCGTTAGGATCATAGTCCTAACGCTAATTAGAAACCGCTGCCGCTAACTGAAAAGTTAGTTACAGCTTAGAGCTTCTACGGCATCAGTTAGCAGCAGCTGAAGAGCCCCCCCAAAAATCAGATACTCACCTCTCATCCCGCGGCGAGAACGGCGGCCCTATCCAAAGCTTCTGGCCACTGGGAGTAGAGTGGGACGGAGAGGGGGGGGTCCCCAGTCTCCCTCCGTGAATAACTCAGCGGACCTGAGTACCTCAAGTGGAATCCGACTCCAGGAGGGGATGCTCTCAGCGGCACGTTAGCGCTGCTCCGAGTAACCTGGAGGGTTAGCGGCCGCTACGGGACAGGCTGCTGGATTCAGCACCTGCCTCACAATCTGTTTGTAAAACAGTGATGCTAAGGGCAATTTTGCAACTGCAAATTTTCCCCCTCAGTGTCTCCGTTTTAGCTGTAGGCACATGATAGTGCCCAAAGTGAGTAATTATCAATAACAAGAGTACACTGTTTTACTACAGCGCTACGGAACTTGTCAGCGCTTTATAATACTTGTGTTTTTACCACAAATTCTGTAGTTACAACAAGGTCCAGTTTTGTGTAAACTAATATTCAAAGTGATTTACAGGACTAGTTTAATCAATGTTTAATCAAATGCCATGCAAATATAGAGCCAGTATTAACATCATACTCTGATCTTAACATCAAGGCTTCGTTACACTTGTTTCAGTGTGAGATTACTTGAACGGGACAAAAATGGGTTCGCATGTTGATACGGCTGGATTACTTGCGAACCGCAGAATAACCTCCCTACATTATCAAGAAGAGTGGGATCTTGCCAATATATAAAGAAAATCAATGAAAGGCATTTTTAAAATCCAAAATAATTATATAACTAGTTGAAAACTGACAAAAATTAGAGAAATGGAAAACATAAAAAAAATTATATTTCAATTCATAATGCACAAAAATTACTTCTTGTGATCCTTTATCGCCAACATAAATCGCATTTTTAAATATTAGCCACCTCCATAAACAAATCTAGTTTGATTGTTAGCATAGTATAGGTATTGGGAGCTCCCTAAAACAAAAGTATGAGCAAGTTTTGGTAATAAGGATCACAGCCTACAAAATCAAAACAAAGGATAAAACAATAGAAAATTTTAAAAACCTTGTGTGTATGTGCTATCAGGAATTGGTTTCGAATTTAACCATCTTTCTGTTTACAGGGCTTAACATGTATTTGAGTTGAAGAAAAACAACACTTCCTTATATAAATCATCCCTTGAAATAGCAGGGCATTTATCTTTTTAACACATTATCACTACCAGAAGGCATAATTCAATTATATTTTACTGTCATAATAACAAGTTTGTGGCTTTTCTGCGCATACAGCTTGAAAGAAAAAAATATTTTTTAAATAGTGAGAAATGGTAAAAAACAAAATCACCCCCGGGGGAAGATTATAAAACGATCCGCAGTGTTGAAGAATGTTTAATACAATAAGGGCTCTATTACATTCCTTGCGCAAAAAAGCTTGCGCAGCTCGTTAATTTGTGTGCGAAGCGTTAAATATTAATGCTGGTAATACAATCCGCACGCATTTTTTCATCCGTCAAAAAATAACGTGCGTAAAAAAGATGCGCAGAAATCGGTGTGCGGACTGTTTTTTCACGCAATTCAGCCAATCAGAATTAAGAACCACAATTGTCTCCCGTTCAGTTTTTGCGCCCGTCAAAATCAAATCTGAGCATATGTGCTGCAGCAATAATAAAAAAACACGCACAACGTCTCAATTTTATTGTTTGGGTATGTGTAGAATGTGTAACTATACTTTGCGGTATTTCTTTTTTTAGGCTGGACGTTCATATTTGCTGTTAACACCAGCTTTTAAAAGACATTAAAATTATGCGCGCAAATGCTATGCGTTAAATTTTGCGCATAGATTGTAATACCATCCGCATATCAGCTCACAAAGCATTTGCGCTCACAATGTTAAGTATAGGACGCGCACAGTACATTACGCTCGCAAAGGGTTCTCACAGGTTCACCCACAGTAGACGTTATGCACATTTTTTGCGTGGACATTGTAATACGACGTTCTGAGCAAAGGGTTTTGCCCCTCGCGTTAATGCGTTTTTGCGCACGTGTTAACGTTTGCCCGAAGAATGTAATAGAGTCCTAAGACAAACCACATAGGTGTACTTAAAGAAAATTAAAATGTAGCATTATAGTAATGGTGCCAGATTATGTAACAGTATGGTATTTACAAACTATAGAGATGAAATGCAATGATGCCATATCCCATTTGAAAGAAAAAGAAACAAAATACCTGGGTTCTAACTTTTTTGAACAAACTGCAGGATAAAACATTAAATGAACATTAAAAACAAAATAGGAATTTACAATCTGACTGTTGTATGCGTTTCTGTGCATTTGATGAAGAAGGTGTGAACTCAAACAATGACGTTACCAAATTAGAACCTACACCGATGTCAGTGCTATTGTAATATCCTTAAACACAGGGTATGGAGCTGGAACATGTCTGCTGCAACAGTATTTACGTAAAAGATGAATGTGCATTGTTTAATTACAAGTTCTAACTTGACAGTTGCCTATATATCTGTTCCCATCAAAATTCACATCCAGTCAAAAAGGAGTAAACTGATGCTCTTGCACAATAATACTAGATATAAACACACCTAGGATTATAGTTCATTCACTTTACAAGACTTAGTCATCGCGAAACAAAAACATAATAATGATAACTTGTTTGAATTCTTCTATAAGGTTCATAACAAGAATGGTTTTTTTTTTGTACTTTGATGTAGCACCATAAATATGCAAGCTAATTTTTCCATTCCACTTGCCTCTCTAGTCTTTAAACTGCCTTAATCTCCTGCCCTCGGATGTTGACTTTATAAGAACAGAGGTCAGAGGTTATAAAGAGACAGACCTCAAAAGATTGACACGATCAACTCATGCCTGAAAGAATTCTTTATCATTCACAAAAACACACATTGCCAGGCATTTTCCATACAAACCTCAAAGCATTATATAGAACATATTTCTGTCTGCTGCACGAGAGCTGAAGCCAAAATCTTTTTTTTTTAAATCCTATTGATAAGCTATTATTAAAGAAATCTTTTTAATAAAACCACCTAAAAAGGAACCTATCAAGTCCTATTAGATGTATACTTTGAACGTTTACATGCTGTTTACTAACAAAGTAAGGTTTCAAAAACTGGTCCAATAACATGTAAAATAATCCAAGCGTTCTCCAGATACATAAAACACATCATGTACCTAAAATAAAAGGAATATTATGTCAGTGGCACACACAACTATGGATTCGCTAGTGCCCCAATTGGGTGACCTTCCCACCACCTTCTTTTGTGACATCATGTACCTAAGTTTACAATATCTTGAATTAACATATTAGCAGTAAGGAGCTAAATCAAAGTAGTTATGAAAAGTTATTATTATCATCATATATAGTGCCAACAGTCTCTGCAGCACTTTATAATAAAGAATTCAACAAAATGACAACAAGAGACAAGAGATATTGACAAACATGCTCTGATGAGCTTACAGTCTTAAGAGAAAACAAACCATGGCCAGTTTTTACAAATTAATAAAAAATTGAAACGTCTACAAGGAAAGATAAAAAAATATAACTTCAAGTCAGGTAAATGTTTTAGCACATAGATGTGCAGAAAAACTAGAAACTTTAGGAGCCACAAATAAAATTTAAATAAGTCAGCGACTACTAAAAAAGCTGGAATTGACTGATCTTTCATGAATGTATATACAATCGCATATCTATAGATTACAGTCCGTGGGCAAAACACCTAACGGTACAAACTCACCACCCAGGACATACTTGAAAGCGAGAGAAATCTCAATGTATCCTTCCACGTAAAATAATTTCTCGGAAAAATAAATTAATTAAACGACAAGCCTACGAGAGTTTACGGCTCTTCCCCAGGTCTGAATCTTTCTACTAATATACATATAATTTAAAGAACTATTGTGTATATATAATCTTGTCTATATATAAACTGAGTGAGATGGGGGCCTGCCAATTATGAAATAGCCACCTATGTAAAAACTGAATTAACTATTGAATTTCAATGACGATATTATATTTAGCATTGTATTCTATTAAAGTGTTATACACGCAATACCAGCAGAAGATAAATTAGACGTTTATAGTACATATAAATTATATTATCATATTGATATTGTGTGACCCCAAACATACATGTGTTGGATTGAAATCTGCCTCTAAAGCCGCGTTGAATTGATTCTGATCCCATACAGCGTATCAAAGGCACACTGCTTTCTGTGCAGTAAAGTGTTACTATATTACTATGAGCTCTATGATATGTTGTTTTTTTTAATAAAATATGACAATAATTGCATGAATTCAAAATTTCATATGTAGACAAGACAAAACAAGTCACGTGGCAATCCGTTAAGCATGATGAACAGCGATGTTGTGAAGGGGAGACGGTTTCAACATGGAAAGAGACATTTAATATAATAATAAAATATAATAAAAATATTATAAAATAAAATATTGTTCTAATATAATAAAAAATTATATATTTTTCTGGTATTAGATGACTAGACTGACCACTCCGTAAAATGACAAGTCTGAGTTTTACTTCCACCCAAATTTGGTCTTAAGTGTACCATGAGGTGAGCAGTCTACGTGATTTTTAAATTAAATACACAGATCATAATACGTGCAATAAAGGAAAAAAACAAAACTAAATCTAAAAAAACAACTAAAAATGCATCTTCAAATCCATAATAAAAACAGACAGAAGCAACAATAATTTGTAATGCCTTTTAACATGCTCTGTAAGCGATCTGATGTGCACATATAACCCCATTGTCATCTATATATGATATGCAATCGCACAATCCTAAAGGCAGACAACAACAATCAACGAATACACTTTCTTTCAAGAAATAAAAGGTAACTTTACAGCAGATATTTAATATATAAAAACACACACATTTAGTGTACTCCGCTTAGTAAATATCCCTCCTGGAAATTAGCAGGTTACCATCAGAGGGCTAATAGAAAATAGTGGAGATCTGTCACCTTCTGGTTTCATGCGCTATCGCAGGCTGCCTATTCTGGCGTTCATCCAATTACCTCGCATGCTGTTGTCAGAGCAACTACAGTCAGACAGATGCACGATTCGCACTAAAGGCTAGACCCAGGTAGCGTGCTCAGAATTGGGGAATAAAAAACCATTTATGGCTTTGTGTACACCTATGATCCCATGTAGTGCTTTTAAATATAAAATATATATATATTATTTGCCAGGAAGGATACATTAAGATCTCTTTCGTTTTCAAGTATGTCCTGGATATATATATTATATATATATATATATATATATATATATATATCCAGGACATACTTGAAAACGAGAGAGATCTTAATGTATCCTTCCTGGTAAATAATATATATATATATGCATTGATCCTCGCACTTCCTATACAAGGCTTGATTGCTCCGGTGCTGGAAATTGGC
Source organism: Leptobrachium leishanense (assembly GCA_009667805.1). Taxonomy (NCBI): domain Eukaryota; kingdom Metazoa; phylum Chordata; class Amphibia; order Anura; family Megophryidae; genus Leptobrachium; species Leptobrachium leishanense. The sequence goes on from CM019066.1 coordinate 283,568,770, forward strand.
ACAAATACTTGTAGATAGCTTTGATATTCCGCCACTTACTTCAAGTCTCCGAGTGGGGGAATATCAAAGCTCTTATATATATATATATATATTTTGTGTGTACATATCTATGCACACATATAGTATAAATATTACATAAATGTACACACAGGTTTGTTTTTTTTCCCACTGCAAAGTGCAATGGATTCTGTTCTGGTTTTATTAGCCATCCCTCTGCACTACTGAAACGAGTTTAGCAATCCAAGAAAAATCCAAAAGAAGGTAAACGTTAATGCAAATAAAAGGTTGTGGTAGAGCGTCTGCGCACACTTAGTGCAGTGGTTTCAAAGAGGTTTAAAAAAAAAAAACATGCAAATTAATAAAACGATGGAGCATGATCTTATTTTTCAAGGCAATTCCAAATAGCAGCTGCCCTGGTTCTATAAATTAGTGGAACATTCTGCTTCTATGTATAAACAGATATATATGTGTAGCAAAATGCCTTGCGGCTTCTGTAACCTTTCAGTTGGTCGTAGCTAGAAAATTCTAGTATCAAGTTAGTAATAGAATCTGTAGTGTAATGTTTTACTAGCCGAGCCGGCTTCCTTCATCAGGTTTGCCTAAATTCTCAGGCTTACTTTCTTTTTTCTTTAAAGTGTTGTTTATCTAGCTTAAAAGCACACAGCTATGGGAAGCGGTTTTATCATCATCATAGTTTATAGTTTTACCATGTCCTAATTTGCCATAAACAATAAAAAGATGGTTCCTGAATGTTTGCATTTGTTGCAAATTCAGCAGCAAAATGTAATGGAGAAAACAAATAATACACACACACAGAAAACAAAAACAAATAATACACACACACAGAAACAAAAACAAAACAAGAAACCCTCTGCTGGATTACAAACGTAGTTCTTCACAATTGACTTGATAACCTTGCTCTTTGCCTATTATATTTACATACCAAATTGACAGACACGGTTATTCAGAGAAAGGTGAAACTCAGGAGAACTGGCAGAATAAGAGAACAATCTACCAGGGGTCAGCAACCTTGGCTCCCTGATGTTTTGGGAACTACATCTCCCACAATGCTCAGTCACCCATTAGGCTAACTGAGCCACAAGGGAAATGTAGTTCCCAGAACATCAGGGAGCCAAGGTTGCTGACTCCTGAAAGACCAAATAGCCAATTTGGAAAGTGAGATAAATGGGAGAATTTTTCTGATTTGGCTATTTTGACCAGGAATTTTCACCTCTCTGAATAACCATGTAGGTCAAAATAGCCAAACTAGAAAAATTCTCCCATTTATCTCACTTTTCAAATCGGCTATTTGGTCTAGATTGTTCATTCTCCTGGTTTTCACCTCTCTCTGAATAACCCTGTTAGAATTTTCACTTCTCCAGTCATTCTCCTGAGTATCACCTTTCTTTGAATAGACCTGTGAGTGTCCAATGAATTGCGTGTAAGGGAAAATAATTAATTTAACAATAAGGGACTAAAGAAGCCATCCAGAAAACATATTGTTGGGGGGGGGGACACTTTATGTTAAGACAAAGTTGGTTAAAAGTATGAATAGATTTAGATATAAACATATAATAGATTACTTTGAACAGTTTCCTAATGAAAAGCAGCTGGAAATTAACCCTTTGTGTTAGAAGAAACTGTATTCAAATATACATTGGCTTCATTCAAATAATCAAGCTCATAAAATATTTTAAATGATTATGTCATTTTTATTTGCAATCGTTCAAGAGAAAAAAAACGTTCTATTTCTTACTACAAAAATGGAGATACTCCCCACACAAAGTTAGAAGACATTTCTTCCTGACAAATATTATCCTATGTATATTCTTATGCTTTTATTTATATTACAGCAACATATTTCATAGCACGGTACAGTGGTTACAATAAATTAGGACAAGTCATAGATGGTCAGAGATGGGAGGCAGAGCGGGTCTGACTCCCCAAGGAGCTTACATTCTGAATCTACACATATTTCTATATGTACATCTAAAATTCAAAGAAAAAATTGTTTTCGGAGGAAAAAAAAGTGATTTATTATCTTTTGAACGCAAAGGGGGTCTCAAAATTAATGAAATGTGGAGTGACAGAGCAGAGTCAATAGATGCACAAATACAGTGAGTAAACACGTCTATGGCAGCAACCACCAATGTAGACTGGTTTGGTGGTTTATTGCTCGAGAGGTAGGAGGGGAATGGTCATTTTCAGCGAGGTTGACCTCCAAACATGAGCAAACTTCTAGCTAGTGTCAGGCTGGGGTCAGACGAGCGTAGTGTTCACGTCCGTGATTGCGCCTAAAAGTACGTCCGTGATAGCATGAAAGAAAGTCCATTGGAGCCTGACACACAAAGTACGTCCGCACTGAACTGCGGGCGCACAACGGCCGCGGCAAACGGACGCAAGGCAGACAAGAACGTACAACCCCTAGAACGGCCGCACAAAGTGCGCTGCGTCCGCAACGTCTGCATAGCTTTGTGTGTGAGTGATGGAACGTGGTCAGATGGACTGCATTTATACGTCCAGCATTTTTCACGGACAAAATGGTTTTGCTTTTTAATTTATTTTCCCTCCTACATCCGTCAAAATATATGTCAGTGAAAAAAATGGACTGTGTGACCACTACTGCGTCTTCCGTACTGACGTACGTCCGTGTGCACAGACGTACAGTCCGTAGAAATCACGCTCGTCTGACCCTAGCCTCAGAGCAGTTATAATTAAAAGGACCACTCTACATATCCTGACTACTTTATATTTTTAAAATTGATCATGTTATCAATCGGTCTCAGAGAAGTCATGATGGATAGTGCAGCTCCGACCCATCGTCCACAGGTGCGACGGGACTTCAGTTTGTATAGTTCACAAGTTCCGCTGCAGTGTGCAGTTTGAGTTTCCTACTCTACACAAGTAGCACAAAAAAGGAGGAGCTCCGTTCGCCAAGGGACAAAAAGGTGAGAAAATTTATAGAAGATAAAAAATAATTGGGCAGAAGTCTGCAGCTTCTATCCAAATATTCAAGGGCAAAAAAATTACCTCTATTTTTAGTAGTGTTCCTTTAAGGTGAACCTGTCATGGCTCATACGATCTGCATAATTTAATAGGTGGATAGGTTCAATCTACAAACTGTGCTAGACAAATTGTCAGCATATGCACATATTTACAAAAAAATCCCCTTATCAAATGCTCTGCATCATAAACCTTCAGGGTTATTCAGAGAGCGGTGAAAAGCAGGAGAATGACTGGAGAATGGAAAATTCTAGGTGAGGCTAGGGTCAGACGAGCGTGATTTCTACGGACTGTACGTCCGTGCAGTACGGACATCGTCAGTACGGATGACGCAGTAGTGGTCACACAGTCCGTTTTTTTCACTGACGGATTTTTTGACGGATGTAGGAGGGAAAATAAATTACAATGAAAAAACATTCTGTCCGTCAAAAATGCTGGACGTATAAATGCAGTCCGTCTGACCATGCTCCATCACTCACACACAAAGCTATGCAGACGTTATGGACGTGGTGCACTCCGCACGTCCGTTCTAGCAGTATTACGTTCTTGCCTAACCTGCGTCCGTTTGCAACGTCCGTCATGCGTCCGCAGTTCAGTGCGGACGTACTTCATGTGTCAGGCTCCAATGGAGTTTCTTTCATGCTATCACGGACGTACTTTTAGGCGCAATCACGGACGTGAAGACTACGCTCGTCTGACCCCAGCCTAAAATAGCCAATTTGGAAAGTGAGATGAAAGGGAGAATTTTTCAGGTTTGGCTATTTTGACCTAGAATTTTCCATTCTCCAGCCATTCTCCTGCTTTTCACCGCTCTCTGAATAACCCTGATTTACGTCAGATAAGTGGATAAGTAGTTGTTGCTGAAGTCCACAAGGTAATTTTTGAATTATGAATCGATGAGACATGAAGCCTTCAGGGCTGTCTAATGGAGACTAAGCAGAAGGTTAAAGTGTGTTAGGAGAGGTAAAACAAGAAATCAGGGAAGAATAGCTTCTTGTACAACATTGAAGAGCAAAACAAGGAAATCTGCTCCAAAGTCTGCGATAAAGAGACAGGACTGTAATTATAGAGGATGGATGCGTTGATAATACTGAAGGAAATTTGTAAGAAACAGAAAGGTGACAAAATGGAAAAGAAAACCTATTTTGAATGGAAAGTCACCTGTGTACGGAAGTGGCAGAATGCTCTAAATTACTTTCATATTGTATATATTTTTTTATAAATAAGGGTTTTCAAAGTAGTAGAGGTAAAGGTAAGAAGGAGAGAGTGACGTATTTGTCACTGGATTGAGTAGTGAGTCTATAGGACTGCTTGAGGTCAGGATACAAACAGGGTTATTCAGAGAGCAGTGAAAAGCAGAATGACTGGAGAAGTGAAAATTCTAGGTCAAAATAGCCAAACCAGAAAAATTCTCCCTTTCATCTCACTTTCCAAATTTGCAATTTCTCCAGTCATTCTCCTGCTTGTCACCTCTCTCTGAATAACCCTGAAAGTGGATGAAGATGGAAGAAAGTAGGGAAACAAAAATAATTAGATATGTCGGTTAGATGCAATCAATTAAAGAGGAACTGCATATTGGAATTGAAGACCTGAAGACCTGTAATTGATTGGAATCTATTATCAAGAATTATGCATCTAATTAAAAAAAAAAAACAAGAAAGGAATGAAACATTTCATTCCCCCCCTCCCCTGTCACCACCAGTTGTGTTCAATGAGACCTCAGTACTCATCCCCAAAATACTGTCTGGAGTCATGTCACATGTATTTACTTTTCAAATATTATTTTATCTAATTTCAACCAAAAAAAGATGTAAAAAAAAAAAGACAAAAAAATACAATATATAATGTGAGATATAAAAAGTAATAAGAAGAAAAAAAATAAAATAGAAAACAAACACATTGCTGGCATACACTGCCCAGACTCCAGGAAACACTTGGCGGAGGGAATGATTACCAATCAAGGAGCCACAATCCAAAAGGCAACAGTACATTGATAATAACAATGCATTATAATAACAGGCAGGTTCATAAAAATGACCGCTTGAGACATTCATTCTCTATGCAAATCTGTTTGAAATTCCATAAATGCCAGGGCTTTCATTTTAGTGTGTGTGAGGTGGCGTTACCGTCACAGTCAGACAATGTGCTAAAAAGAATAAAGTTCATTTTGAAAAGAAAGTGAATATAAAAACCATTCAATTATATACTCAGTGCCTCCTCCAGCCTTTCGCTCTTATAAATGAACAGATTATAGATAATCAGATTATATTCTTCACAAAGTACCCTCCCAGTTTATTCACGAGTCTTGTGATTTAAACTTTTTTTTGTTGTTGTTTTTTGGGTTCTTACATTTCTATTTTTATTGTAATAGATCACATTCTGTATGAAGAGACTTTGTGCAATAATATCATAACAATGTTTATTTCAACTTCATGAACAGAAATAAACCAGAACTGCAAGAATACAATACAATACACTAGATTTATACAGGGTTAATCAAAGAGATTCGAAAAGTCACCGCACGTTCGGTGTCTTTTCGTTCTCTTCAATTCGGTTCCTTTTGCCGATCCCATTTCGGTGACCCTGCGGTGTATTCAGCAAACAGCACAGGGTCCCCGAATTGCAGGGAAAGGCCGCCGCAAACCCGACGAAAACTAACCGCAAAACTCACCGAATGCACGCAGAAAAGCCACAAAAATATCTGGATTAACCTGCCGAAAACCAAGCCCGAGCAGGAGCCGAACACAGCCGAAGCAGCTGAGACCGCAGACAAGGGAGGTGAATAAATTATCAAAATAGTTTGTGTGAATCTGTGAAAATGAAACGCTGTTTGCAAAGAAACTACTGAGCGAAAATGTCTGAAATTTGCACAGGAGGACCAGGGAATGATAATAAAAAGGACTGCTACAGAAAAAATAAGTAAACTAAAAAAAAAAAAAAAAAAAAAAAAAAAAAAATCGGACTTTTAAAAAAAAAAAAATTAAAATATCCTAAAAAAATCTATAAATAAAGAGACTCTTTACTGCAGAATTTTATAATGAACGGTTTATTAGATATTGAATTAAAACTGGAATATTTTTGACATTGAAACCTATGGGATTCTTCTGAATTAACTTGCCGAATTAAACCACCGAATGGCAGGGCATTAGGGAACCTTTCACTGCTGGTTTGTGTTCTCTGAATAGCTGAAGCAGTGCTTTTTCATGGGGATTTCACTGCCCTCAAACAGGCACCGTATGTTCAGGCAATTCGCCAGGATTTGGCGAATTGCCTGCTCTCTGGATAGCCGAATGGCCAGGAAAGGTAACCGAACGCTGATTTTCAGCATTCGGTTACCTTTCTCAAGCAATTCGGATCTCTTTGGATAACCCTGAAAGAATAAAAAAGCAGATGTGCAATAAAAGATAGAGGACATACAAACACAAAGAATACAGCATAGTACTATACCCTAATATTGGCCCCTTCAGGAGCGATGACTAGTCGAGATTGTTAGGATTGAAGGGGATTTCCACGACACCAGTAAAGAATTTTGTTTTACTTGCACATTTCATTTTTTTCTAAAATTTACACATATTGAGATGAAATTGCAAAAAATACGTTGTTTACATGAAAAGAATTTCTATGAAAATGTTTCAAATTTCTAAGTAGCTACAAGCGTTACACATGCAGGGAATTGAGGGGGAGGAATACTAGCTCACACAGGTGCAACATACATTTTGGGAGTATTGCAAAGCTAGCAAGAAGGGGTATTTTACTTCTGGGACACTGTTATAGGTTGTGGCTACAAACCATGTATAACGACATTATTCTGCTGATAAAATGCAGTGTGAGGTGCGCTGGTCTGTCTGTACAAACAGCATTGCGAGAGACTTCTATCCGATTGAATACATTACTTATATATACATATATATCAAACTATTAAAAATAGTCTTATCTTACATTATATTATAGAGTCATTATATACGGTTTTTCACAGCATTACTTTTTAAAATATTTTATTTAAAAATTATAAAAGGGATGCAATGGCATAATGATCCAGTTTTGTCACAGAAATGTCACTTTTTCCAGTGAAGCGACTGGAAAATTATTGCCAACACATCCCTGTGTATGGGAGTGGGAAGAAAATCCAAGTTACCCCAGTGATAGGATTTCAGGGAGAATTTCCTAAGAGAGACTGAAAATTGCCCCAATAATATATACACTATATTGCCAAAAGTATTCGCTCACCCATCCAAATCAGGAGCTGGGCAGGTGAGCGAATACTTTTGGCAATATAGTGTATATTGGATGGGGTTTTCCAAGAAGAGAATACAAGTTCCCAGAGGGTTTTATAGGTTATATTTTTTAGATAAATGTCCAAGTAGGGAGTATGAGCTGCCAATGCATTACATATTGTGTGGGGATGTCAATGGAGGGAATACTAGCACAGGGCTTGACAACTGTGGATCAAAATTTAGGAGGCATTAAAACCCTAACCGTAGGAGCCAACTACGGCTAGATTACATTCTTGACACCAACATGGAACCGGGAAGCAGGAAAAAGATATTTTACATCGTTAGCATCCCCACTTTAACGGTAGGAAGGGAAAAGGGCCCTCATTGTTATAAGTAAAAATTTTAATTTTCAGGAGACAGTTTATTCTTAAAATATTACATCTTAGGCTAGGGTCAGACGAACGCATTTTTCACGTGCGTTTAGCCGCACAAAATCACGGCCGTGCTAGCAGCAAATGACGTCCAATGCCGGGGAACATACGACGAACGGCCGCACGAAAGTTTGTCCGTGCAACGCAAGTGGCCAACGAACGCATTTTTTCGAGAACGTCAAACCGCTACTACTGACGTACAGAGTGCGCTGCGGCCGCATAGCGGCGTGTGTGTGTGATTAGGAGAAGTCAGACGCTACTAATGTCCGGCTAACATAACGTCCAGACACAAAAAGTGTTTTATTGATGATCCGTACAAAATCACGGACGAAACGGCGCATCGTATGACCGCTATCGCGTATTCCGGGAAAAAATACGTACGTTCGTTCGAACGCACTTTTTCACGGGCAACGTGAAAAAAGCGTTCGTCTGACCCTAGCCTTAAGGAAACATCAAACATAAAGGAATGAAGTCTCTATACACATAACACGCCACGAACAGGCCAGCAACTGCCCGTCAGTTAACAGCAACCGGCTGTCGCTCCAGTTCCCTGCACACGAGACAGTCTTTCATTTTCAGTAGCATCCATTTTTACATAAGGTCTTGTGATTACCTTGGGTTGCCTAGCAACAAAAGCGCTGAAGTCTCAGAAGCTCCACCTGACACTGCAAATTACGCAAGACCTGCATTTCCAGGTTGCTGAGCAACCCCCACATCATACAATACGTGTGCTATGCTGAACTAGCATTGGAGAGGAGACTATGCCTCAGAAATAAAGCGCGCGACAGGATTATTAACGATTTCTACCACCAACACATCCTTTTTATTCAAAAACTCATTCTCTATAAGTGAGTTTCCTAAAGCTTTGTGTTTTTTTTCCCTTTACTTGCATGCCATACTCCCTTCCATGGAAATTAATGACATTATAGAACTGATAATAGAACATCCAAGCAGGTTTCTAATTCAGAAGAACTAAATAGATCATAAAATGCACCGGTCACACACTTACCTACAGTATGCCACCATCTTGGCGATAGTATCTCTGTTTGCTGTGCCAGGGCCAGCAGAACTACAAATGATTACCCGTTACGTGCGTTCAGAAAAGCTGGCTTATAAGAGGCAGACCGTGGAGGTGCCCAGCATGAAAGCATAACAGAAACATTGTAAAAATTAAGCTAAGCAGAGGAAGAGCAGCTCAGTTTACAAATCAGATCCATTTGCCCTGTTATGGGTTGGTCAATTACAAAATGTTAAAAGGTAAATGGAGGTTAAAGCAGGTGGGGAGTGGGAGAGGTTAAACAGTATGCCCTCCCTACTCTCCCCACTATAGTTTTAACCTCTCTCCACTATCATGTTCCATTGAGGCTCATCGAAATCTGTTGCTTCTGCTTACATTGAAGACGCAGCTGTCACAAACTCGAGAGTAGCAAATTAATTTCTCGTCAATCCAATGGCTCTCAATGTGAGTGCGCTGCGTGTCAGTCGGTACCCAGAAATGCAAATTAGAAATATTAACAGTTTAAACACAGAAAATTTTTAAAAAAAATACAAGACTTACCCCAGATCCGATGCCACAGAGGACAGTGCAATCCGCTGCATCCTCAAAATCAGGGTCAAGCTGGACTCCATGGAGTTAGACGGACTCCAAACCAGAAACCAGTAGAGGTGTGCAATAGCACTGCCAGTATCGATCAGTGGCTCAAAATCCTTCTGGCTCAAGCCACTGATTTAGAGGCTCGGCCCTAATAGAGCCAGTGGCGTCACCAGGGTTAGTGTCACCTGGTGCCACCTCCCCTGAGTTTTACAACTTTTTTTAACTCCTACACACTGCACATTCCTGTGAGTTTTATTGCTGTGGAGCTCTGGGATACGCTCATACACACCGACGGCGGAATCTAACAGTGGAGGATAATCTTTGATTTTGACAGGCCGTGCCGGTGCTGCCCGAGGGATCAATGTTTGGTGACTTGGTGTCACCCTAGGGGGGGTGTCACCCGGGTGTGGCCTGCATCCACCTTGTGATGCCACTGAATAGAGCCATTAAAAGGTGAGCAGCAAATGGAAGAAGGTTAAGCAGGATTTTTCCATTTGCGACTCCCCATTCAAGGCAGGGTTGAAATCTGGCCTTGGTGTCCTTTAGACCTATATTTAGTTGAATAATGTAACTGATAAAGTAAAGTATGCTGCTTAAGTATCTACTTCCGTACACAAAACATGCTATTCCACAACGATTCCTTTAAAAGGCACTACACAGGTTGAGCACCCCTTATCTGGAGTGCACTGGACTCCGAGCAGTCTGGACTTCTCTGGTTTCCGAATCTGGGCAGGATTCAAAAACCGGAGGGTAGGGAGAGACGTGGCAGGGGAGCCATGACGCTTATGCTGCTGCAGCACCAGCAAGATACACACTGGGAGAAGTTGCGCAGTGCTTTGCAAGGGATATGTATTGTGCAGATCCAGCAGGTCTCACTGTCGCTGTGAAGAATGTCACATGCGGAAGCTGCACAGCATGTCCCAGCAAATCTCGCTCTAGTACTACAGTCTATAGAGGAGCAATCTAAAGACTAACTCAGTCCACAACAGGACCAACAACTGTACAATCGAACAGCTCAGATCCACCGGGCCTAACCCACAACCTAGCTAAACTTACTAATTACAGTCAGTAAAAATTAACAAATGAACCTCTGAGTAGTACCGAGCGGTACTCTTGATAAAGCCCGGTAGGGCGAAATGCGTTGCGTGGTGTGTGTAATTTAGCAGTTTATTCGTTTTCCATCTGAGGTTTGATGTTTATAAATAAATAAATAAATATTCTATAAAGGATTTTATCAGGTATCAGGTACTCGTAAGCAGCATTGAACTACTGAGGTATAGGTACGGATTTATGACTGTCTATGGGTATTTGGAACCTAACATAAGAGTAAATGTACTTCCAGCCAGGTCATCCCTGCAGCAAGATCCCGCTCCGTGTCTTTGTTTTTGATCCCAAAGTGGATTTTGTTTCTGGGGGAGCATAAATAAAGGCCCACTAGTCTACCTTATGTCTGACAAGCAGCATGAGCAGGTATGGTTTGCTATACAGCAGCCTGTGGTTTCATTTTTGGTTAGGACTCTCCCTCATTAGAGGTGCCTTGACGCTGGAGGGCGAGCTTAGTCTTATAATGGCCATTAATAAGAAACCAAACCTCTAATTGTGTTATGTTTCACACGGTATAATGGGAATAAGCGCAGATGACATATTTTTCTTTGTTATGTTTCACACATGTTGTTGGGCTGGATGCATTTGGTGGTTGCAGGCGCCCCATCGGGGAAAAGGGGTGACCCAACTCCTCCTGTAACATAAGAGTAAGTCACTATGGTATTTCATGGGAGTGAACATGAGAATTTGGAGGATTGCAAGCTCTTTACACCATTGACCGCTGACGTACCCTGTACGTCCCTCCACGGGTCTCCCTTAGACCCGCGGACGTACAGGGTACGTCCGCGGCGCCTAACCCCCCTCCCGCCCGATACTTACCTGCCTCGCTGGATCCCTCGGCGATCTAGCAGGGAGGAAGTCTGCCCATGTGATTTACATGGGCAGACGAGGTTGATGACGTCGCCACGCTGCGTGGTGACGTCATCAGCAGGCGTCCCCATGCAAATCAATGGAGGGGAGGGGGGGCTCCTTCAGAGCCCTCTATCTCCCCAACCATTGAAGCTAGGGAGATGCTTCTTGAACCGCTGGAAAGTGGAGAGCCTCCCCTTTTCAGCGGTGTATAGCATTACCGATTTTGCTGCCGAATCGCGTTTCGGCGCTAATTGGCACCAAAACGCGATTCGAACCTGGAGGGGGGCTGACATCTTGGATGTCAGCCAAGCCTCCAGGTCCCCCCCACCCACTGACAACCTCACCATATGTGTGAGGATGTCAGTGGGCCAGTTAACCATCTAGCTGCCATGTAGAGATAAGGGGATCCTAAGGATCCCCCTATCTCCCGATCCATGGCAGCTAGATGGTCATATTTGACATCATTTGAAAGGCCTGATCATGGCCTTTCCAATGATACCAAACATAAAAAGAAAATTAAATACAATAAAAAAATGGTTTAATTAAATAGGACCTAGGCTGTCATCTCAAAATAATTAGCACAAAATGGTCAGAATGAGCGCAGCGCACATAGCTGAACTGGCTCAGCAGTGAAGGGGTTAAAAAGCAAAAAACATGTAAAAATTGGGTATTTCTAGTCTCGGGACAAAATTTTGAACCTATTTAGCCGGGGTCTTTTTTGGTGGTTGTAGATTTTGGGGATTAAATTCCGAAAAAGTGTGTTTTTATCATTTTTTCATCATATTTCATATTTTTTTTTATAGTAAATTATTCGATATGATGGAAATAATGGTATTTCTAGAAAGTCCATTTAATGGCGGGAAAAAGGGTGTATAATATGTGTTGGTTGAATAAACGAGTAAGAGGAAAATTTGACCTAAACACTAACAGCGCAGAAACGTAAAAACAGCAGCGGTCACTAAAGGACGGATTTGTGTAAAACCGCCCATTCACTAAGGGGTTAAATGTGGTGCTGTATGAGTAACTGGCATTTTGATGCCGTTCTTAACTATACATGAGAAAAATAAAGTACATGTAAGATATCAGCAACATAAAGAACAAAATACATAATTTCCTTTTTTTGGTGGTAGTGTCCCTTTAAATAATGAAATAGGCTTAATAACTAATAGGAAATTCGGATATACCCCCATCTGGTTTTAGGATTAACTCAACATCCAGCACAAAATAATCTGTTATGAGAGCAGCGTCCCTATTTATCACTTATTGTCCTGAATAGCCTGCCTTGTAATGGTCAGTGACCATTAACAGATTCTATGGTACAGACTGAATAGCCACCACTTACTCAGTGTAATTATCAAGTAAAACACTTCTACTACTTGAAGACAAGAGCCGCAGTAGCCATGGAAGCAAAAACAATCCTGAGGATGACACTATAGAATCAAAAGTGCAAAGTGCCCTATTTCAAAAGGTTTTTGTGATAAATACTGTATATATTGCCTTTTTCCTGTTATTTTCTCTTTTGTGTGAGGTGCTTTTTAGGATTGCATTTTATGGATTCTTCACCTAACGTATAATTTTGTCTATGATATAAATAATTTTTTCTGAAGAAGCCATGCAGTGAACATTATAGTACGTTCCTAGTACAACAGAGATATCTATGTCATTTTATCCAAAATCCGAAATTCATAAATTTCCACGTAGGTCTTAACAAGAACTTAAAATGCCAATACAGGTGTAGCTTACCAAGAATATGGTGGTGGTACCTCATTTATATGACTGCAAGGTAAGGAAAATGTTAAACAATTTGCAGTTTCTGATAAAACTGGTGTTTTACCACAAGCCTAATAAAATGAATACACGAGTTCCATGTTTTATAGCATAGACATTTGATATTTTACAGAATCCGCAATACAACAACATGCAGCTTACTATTGCTGCAGAAACCATACAAAGCCCTTCTGCTAAAAAGATGAGAAAAGCAAATCACACCTATCCCACCAAAGTATCAATTTACAGTTACAGGCAATACACCTTAGAACATAAACTACTAAACGTTATCAGGCTTATCTCTTAGATGTGTATTTTGTTATATGTTTATTATGTATTATAAATAAAGATAGTATAATCAAGAAATAATCATTAACAATAATTAAACAACTAACAATAATTATCGAACATTACTAGGTTTATTTAGATATATTTAAAAATAAAGCCTGGTGGGTATCTCATGAAATTTTTTTATATATACATATAATCATTTAATAAGTGGCAGACCAAGTCCTTCCATTGACAAACATCCATCGATATAACAGTCTTTCTAAAGGAGAGACTGGTACAGTCAATCAAAATGTCGATTTGTATGTTGCCAAATATAGAGATGAATTCTCACATTTGAGAAGTGTGTGGCACCATTTGTTGGATGTTTGTCTATTGAATTCTGCTGCGTGGATGTGGGTCATGTGAAACACCTATGAAGGCTAAGTGAGTGCTCATCCCAGGACAAGTATCCATTTGGTCCCAACAAATGTTACTTCATTATTCAACACCACATCTACAAAACCGTTCTAGCTCCTAAAATCAATTAGAAATATAATACTGGTCAAGTTATAATATAAAAGGTATATATTTGAGACTAAGGTGTAAGTAGAAAAAAATATATACATATATTACACTAGCAGCATTTGGCTTCTGGTCCAAACAACATGTGCAGTCGGGTGTTAAACTTCATATCACAGCAGACATGGTTACCAGAAAATAACTTTACTATTTGCTCTTATTCAACCTATCAATGGTTTGGTTATGGAGGGTAAATATGGTAATCTGTTTTAAAGTAATTTATGGACAGAGCATTTCAGTTAGCAGCGACAACAGAAGAATCCCTAGTACAGAAAACTTCAAAAAACATTTGCGTCAAATGTAATCCAAGGAAGTTCATAAAGCAATTACCTATCTCCTTTTGGTTTCCTTTTCTGAACCGTTTTTCCCTTGGGTCTTCTCTCACTTCCTAAGCAAGGGCTACCTCCTGGGCCTGTTACCCGTAGTGACTCAAGGCCCTTGGAAGATTTCTTAAAGGTGAACTCAACTGATTCTCCTTCTTTGAGGCTTCTGAATCCTTCCATGTACAGTTTGCTCTGAAACAACAGAAACCGTTCATTAAAAATCAAGAAGGCGTCATCTACACAACATCCCATTTACAGAAATAAAGGGCATTCGTAACAGTACTGTAAGCACATTACAGTATATTGAGGCAGCATGTTAAAGGTTAGAAAGAATCAAACGCCGAACATCACATGCTAAAGCTGAACTGGCGATTCAGGACTTAAGTGATAATTTCCTTAAACACTCAAAAAACAAAGTCCAACTACCCAACTAAAGCCCTTTCAGGTGCACATGGCGGTCATGAACACCAGCTTCCTTAGAGCTTTCTGTTCATAGGAGGGATGGTCTCTATTTGCAGGGGTCTACAGTGGAGATCTAACTACCTATCCACTGACTAAACTGTGCCATTATATCCACCCAGTTATTCTATACCAATTAGCGATTTTAAATCCATGTGGGTCAACAGAAGTAGAAATAACATAGTAATAAATCACAGGAGGTGTTGGAACCATGAGAAGCCATTTTTAAAATGTTCTAGATGTAACTAAACATACATTGGTTTCAATGAAACGTATTTTGCCGAATCGGAGGATGCTGTATGCTATGCTGGAGTTAAGGGGGTATACAGGATGGCATGGCATGTCTGTACCCAGGAGGTTCGTCTGGATTGGTCAAACACTCTGAAGAGAATAATGGTCTCCAATTGTCCGTCCTTAACCCCTAAGATCCTGTCTTAGGCACACCTTGAGTTAACTCTCCTTCTGCGCAGGGAGAGAGAAAATCCTTTCAAAAAAGGACACACGAGGCATGTAATTTTGTCTGGCAATTTCTCTCTGCCTTCCAACGTTTTTTGACGCATATTTATGCTTCTAACAAAAACGTTGTCTCTTTATTTCATTGGTTAACATTTCAAAACATAACATAGTTCATTGGCCAGTTTTAATACAGGTCTGGTGACACATTTCTAGACAGTCCCGTGGCCTCGGCATGTGATTTCTTGAGATATCAGCATTTCTTAAGACATCAGTACTTTTTTTAAGACATCAGCACTTTTTTATCACTTGAGAAAAACATTTGCAAACATCAGTATCCTTGTCATTCTAAAAGACATTTGCAAACATATTGAGAAGTGAACCTTAATCCTATAATACTGCTGATTATCAATTTATCTTAAAACTATTTCTTATATTTTAAACCTTAATTTATCTATTAATATTATAATTCATGGGGTGTTATTTAACTACTTATAGGGTCCTTCTTATAGGTTAGCAGATGGTGGTCTGAGGATTCCTTTTCCTTCACACTCCATCGGCTATTCTGGGGTAGAGGAAAGTGGACAATCGCTACAGGATCTTCGTCCGCAGTGAACAGTAATTGCGCATTGACAACTCTCCCACATTTTATCAGCAGCGAAGGGGATGAAAAGTGTGAACTGCAACTATTCTGAATATATCACTGCAAAGCAAGAACCGCCTTAGACCACCCGTACAAACTATAGTAGAAAAGAACATTGGACAACTTCAACAGAAACACCGGTAGAACCTGTGCTGAAATCTATACTAAGCTACTATTGCAGAAACTATGAGGGAAGCACCACTGAAACCTATGCTGGACTTTGGTTTTGTGATAATTGATCCACTCATTACTCGTTTCAGTGAAAGAATGGGGATTAGTGAATAAACCCTTTAGTTTATCTCATGCAGTATATGAAATATATATATACACACACACAAAACGGTTTTGCTCAATTGCTTCCTAACCACATAAGGAAGTTGGAAGCTTGTAGGAAACACAGTATCTGATAAACCTAGATAATGTAGAGAAGAAATCGTTATACCCCTAGCTAATGTGACGAAATACTAAAAGGGAATAAAATTAAACAATGTATAGTATGAGCTTTGTTTGAATGTCAACAAAATGTATGTCATTGCAAGGGCTGTAAATCTAAAATATGACATTGTCTTACTATTACTATAGCTTTGTCACCTGACCTTTTGGTTTCCCTTACCATGAGAGATGTCTTGAAAGAGGAACAGGAAATCTGAGACAACTCTGCATGGTGATAAGAACAGCAAGCAATGCTAACAAGATGGCTTGACTATATAATGAATTAATCTATAATTAACAGGATTTCAATAATGTAAGCATAGATCTCAAATACCCTTCTCATTCAAAAAGATATATTTGTTGCTCTCCGCCGCGCTACTTTGTGTCCCCCGCCCTTCCTGATATCTGTCCCTTCTGTGTGTGTGTGTGAACCAGCTGTTGGCATAGATCACAGCTGTCCAAGTCAATTTCTCAAAAGGACATTGACTCAACGGTTTACTGTGTCATACATTTTAAAAAACACTAGTATACCAGGGAAGCCTAACCTTGCACTGCAGAGGTTTAATCTAGATTATTGTAGATGCCAGTACGCATATGCCATAAAAGATTGTGCTCATGGGAAACAAGTTCATATATATCTGCTGTGTTTAATTCACTGGAACTATAGAAGCCCCACTGCTGATCTAAAATAAACACACTGGGTACATGGCAGGATCACATCAATCTCCGTCTTTCTCAAAGCCTCCATTTCCCCTTTTCTGTTTCCTCTTACAATACTACCCACTGTTTTCTTGCACCTAACTTCTAGTTGTGTCTCCTTTCATCATGCCCATACAAATTTTACAGTGTGTCAGTAGAATTCCATTAAACTTTATTCATACAATATGAAGAACAAATTGTTAGACCGGTTCAAATGTACAATATGAAAAGAGATCTTTAAAATGCAGAGATCTTCTTTTGTTGTTGATGCTTTTTATGTATCCCATACTTCAGCATATAAATAAGAGTGGTATGTACTCTAGTAAATGAGAATATTCTTAAATTCTATTGAAATATTTACAAACCATCTTTGGTAGAGGCGGATGACCTTCCCTAGTACATCCACTGAAACTCATTTAGCATAATGCTCAACATTTGAAGGAAAGAATCACATCAGTAAGAGTGTGGCAGATCCCATCAAGGGCAGGTCAACCCAGGACATACTTGAAAACTAGAGAAATCTCAATGTATCCCTTCCTGGTAAAATACTTTGCACATAATAATAATAATAATAATAATAATAAAGAACTTGGCTTTCCAGCCAGATTCAACCAAGGATGCACATGCTCAAAGGATTCTGGCCATGGTAGGAAGTACGGCTGCGCAATATGGACAAAATAACCATATTGCGATTTTTTTTGAATGAATATTGCAATTTAGGCAATCGTTTTTGCTTTTTCAAACATGCTACATACATTCTAAATGTATTCAGTACACAAGTGCATAACAAAACTATGAAATAACATAGTATTAATAGTTTAATAAACAAAACTGTAGTAAAATTGTCTTTAAAACAGACAGCATAAAATAAATTAAGATTAACTAACCTCAACTCCAGTCATAACAATAAATAAATAAACAGAAATCAAAACCAAAAAACAGATTGCTCTCTTAAAGGTTTTTTGCAAGAAAAACCAGCATGTCCTACAGATGACCTACATTTTTCACTTCTACCAATTCTCCTGGGTTTCACCTTTAGTGAAGAGACCTGATAGTGGTGTAGCTGCACGTATGAGAGCACACACTAACAAAGAACAGCACAACTCACTGCCACTGTCTAAAATATTGAATAAGTGCAAAGCAGCCAGATGTGAAGATATATACTCTTGGAGACGAATTGCTAAAGAAGTGGTCTTCGTCTAAAAAGGATTGGAGAAATACGAAAAAATGTTCTTCCTTTTTCCTCAGCAAAGATTGGAAGCTAATTGAACGGGCTCCTTTTTAACAAAGACAATAGAGGAATATATGTTTTTTTTCCTTCCTCCTTGTTGTGTACAAAGATTGTTGTAATACAGACATTTATATGTTTTTTAGCGCAACACCACCATTTTTGTTGAGCAATAAAAACACATCAGCAACACATCTCAGAGACTGAGAAGGCTTTATGTGACATGGTTGGACAACCTTATGTCATTGTATATACCAACATTGATTGTAATGGTTTGTGATTTTTGTTTGAGATTGTATGTGTAAGAGAATGGTTTAAAGAAGACTTTCCTCTTTCTTGGTGTTCTTAGCTACTGTTTTTTCTATATACTGTAGGTGTTTTCTTGTTGTTTTGAGTGGAGGAGACACTTTCTGTGTGTGTACAACAAACATCATAGGGCATTCTGTAACAGGTGCTATAGAGTTCCTGCATAAAAAGGTTTGTATTCATATTATTAAATATCCTGAGACTATTGTATGACGTATAATGCATGAAATGTAGAAGAAACCAAGCAGGTCACACTGTCCTCAGATGTATCTACGTACTTTTGAGATCTCTAAGCATTTCCATTCTCATAAAGAAAATGTTGTGTCATTTGGCAGATTAGCAAAGCACTGCTAGTTTGAGAAACAAGAATATAGGAATACACATTAAGGAAAGTTTAAGTACTTTTTAAAGTAATTGGGTTCTTACACCAGGGTAATTTAAAAATCAGATGAAATGCCTTTTCATAAAGTCACATAAACGGTTATTCACTGAAATTTCAGCGTGCTCTCGTTCACGTACTTCGGGGAATTAATTACCCCGACCCTGCGGTGAATTCAGAATTCACCGCAGGGTCCCTGAAGTAAAGGGAAAAGCCGTCGAATGGATCCAAAAAGCTGCAGAAAACCCACCGAACGTACCCAACGATCCTCCGAACACGTCCGAAAGAAGCCGACGATCTGACGAACACAGCGCCGACCAGGTGCCAGAAAAAGCCGACAAACTGGGTATAAAAAAAATATTTAAAGAAAACGATTGAAACTCAAATTTCAAGCTCTGTTTGCAAAAACACTACTGGACAAAAATGTCTGGACTATATAAGGTCCTAAGAATAATAATAAAAAGGTCTGTTATAGAAAAAGAATTTGAAATCTTGAAAAATGATTTTTTTTTTTAAAAAAAGAGACTTTTTCCTGCAAATTAAAAAAAGTTTAACCCTTTAACGCCGCAGGACGTTCCATGACGTCCTGGCGGCGGGCGGCCTTTGAAGACGCGGGGCGTACAGGTACGCCCCGCTGTCTTCAATGGGGCCGCCTTGGCACCTCCCCGCAGCCTGCGCACGCTGACTCGTGGCGCGCGTCATTGGCTGCAGAGGGACGGCCTGAAATCAAGCCGTCCCCTGCAGCCAATGACGCGCACTGCACGCCGGCTGCGGGGAGGGCTCAAAATCAGTGCCGCGCGACGGCACCTGTCAGCGAGACGTACCTGTACGCCTCGCCGGCAAATTCAAACCCCTTAAGGGCGCCACCCCTGCGTCCTTAAGGGGTTAATAGATAGTGTAAAAATGGGAATATTTTTAACATTGAAACCTATGGGATTCGCCTGATTAAATCTACTGAACGAACAGGCACCGTATTTCACTGGAAATTCGACAAAATTTGGCAAATTGCCAGTTTTTGAATAACCAAATGACCCCAAAATTGCACCATACGGGGAAATTCACTGTTCAGTGCAATTTCGGGGCCAGGTCGGCGCTCTCTGAATAACCCTGATCATAATTTGTTAATATTGGACAGATAAGACATTCGGCAAGGACACAGACTGTTTGAACATTTAAGTAAATAGTATGAGTTTAAGCCCGTGGTCAGACAAGCGTTTTTCAGAGTGGAAGGAAGGTCCGTGAGTGTGGACGTTCCTTCCACTCTGACGCCCGCGTGGCCACCTCGCTGAGCGCAGTTAGTGCGCTCAGCGCTGCAAGGCTCAATCCTTCTATGGAGGATCACACTTTGCAGGACCGTCGAACGCGTGTCGTAGCGTTTTGATGGGGAGGCTTCCAGCACATCCGCTGTAGTGCATGCAGTTCATGTGCGCGCTACATGGTGTGGCCGGCCCCGTCGTAACGTCAAAACGCTGTGATGGGCATCGGAAGGCACGTCAGTACAGGCACACATAGCACACTCATCTGACCCTTGCCTTAAAATAAGCAAAGGACACTGCGTTCTCTATTTTTTCCCCCCTTTTTAGGATTTTCATTATAGAAATAGATGCAAAGAAAAATATTTAAAAAAAACATTTCCTTAATTTAATAAAAATTATATATATTTGACTGGTAAAGCAAAAGTAATTGTACTACATTACTCTGCTGAGATTGCAGCGTCTCCGGCCATGCTTCTCTATGCCGATTAGAATTTGTAAAAAATAGTGAAAATTTTAATTCTATTCTTTAACTGCCAGTGCTTGTAACTTGTGAAAATCGCCAGTGTCACAATGCTGAACAAACGCTGGAGTTCCATGAAAGTTCTAAAAAGCGGACACTACAAGCTAAAGTTTATCATTTGTTTTAATGAATACATTGAAAATATATGGAAAGAAAACCTTTAAGTAAGAAAATAGTGGCTGCTTTTATTTTAAATAATTAGACTTTGGAACTTCTGCAGTTTGTTAACCCAGACCAGCAGGGTTATTCAAAGAGAATCGAAAAGTCACCGCGCGTTCGGTGACTTTTCGTTTACTTCAATTTGGTGCGATTTGGCGATCCCATTTCGGCGACCCTGCGGTGTATTCAGCAAGCACCATAGGGGTGTCGTAGTGCAGGGAAAAGCCGTCGCAAAGCTGCTGAACACTCACCGCAAAACCAGGCGAAGGCTCACCGAAACCTGCAAAAACATCTGGGATTAACCCCGTCGAACACACCGGAGAAACCCGAGCAGGAGCCAATGAAAGCGCAGAGCAGCCGCCAGAAAAACCCGACAACGTAGACGAATGGAGTTAACAAAAAAAAAAAAAAAGGACAGTACGCTTGAATGTTTGAAAAGTGAAACGCTGTTTGCAAAGAAACTACTGAACGAAAATGTCTGAAATTTGCATATAAAATCCAATGAATGATAAAAGGGCTGTTACAGAAAAAAGAAAAAAACTATTAAAAAATAAATAAAAATAAAAAAATAGGGAAAAGATAAAAATTATTTTGCAAACAAATCCCGAAAAATGCCTAAAAGATAC
Source organism: Leptobrachium leishanense (assembly GCA_009667805.1). Classification (NCBI taxonomy): domain Eukaryota; kingdom Metazoa; phylum Chordata; class Amphibia; order Anura; family Megophryidae; genus Leptobrachium; species Leptobrachium leishanense. Next base: position 283,590,067 of record CM019066.1, read on the forward strand.
TTAAAAAAAATCTATAAATAGACTTTTTACTGCAGAATATTATAATCAACGGTTTATTAGATATTGTATTAAAACGGGAATATTTTTAACATTAAAGGCTATGGGATTCGCCTGAATAAACCTGTCGAATGAAACCACCGAACAGCAGGGCAATTTGACAACTTTTCACTGCTGGTTTTTGTTCTCTGAATAGACTAAGCATTGCTTCTCTATGAGGATTTCACTGCCCTCGAACAGGTACCGTATGTGCAGGCAATTAGACAACCGGCTGGGTGGAGTAGAGGTAACATCACTGCTCTGCGTGGAGAGAACCTGTGGAGACATGGGTTCGATCCCAGTGAGAAACCTATCCAGTAAGTGTCCTTAGGCAAGACACCTAACGGTACATACTCGCCACCCAGGACATACTTGAAAATGAGAGAAATCTCAATGTATCCTTCCTGGTAAAATACTTTCTAAAAAAAAAATTAAAAAAAAATTGGCGAACTGCCTGCTCTCTGGATAGCTGAATGGCCAGGAAAGGTAACCGTACGCTGAATTGCACTGTTCAGTTACCTTTCGCCAGCAATTCGGAGCTCTTTCAATAACCAATCATGATGCCCCATTACAGTCTATGTTCATGCTGAGACGTACAATGTGTGAGGATTTTACATGGGCAGCAGGTGTTTCTGCAAACTGAAGTTCTTTGGAAATTTTTGTGTGTAAAGCTGAGCTACAAACCAGAAATCCTTCTTTTTGCACACAATGTCTCAGTCAGGTGAGGGTAAATAAAAGCTAGTTATTGGGTATTAAGGAGCTGGGGACAAGTCGCCTTGTAATAAAACCTGTGTAAAATAATGCAATCCAATACCTCACTATGTCCCATCTTGCTTTTACGCAGACAATTTTATTGAGCTTGAAGACACAAGGTTACCGTCACACAATAGTATGATTATGCTAGAACATGTCATCTATGCAGCATTAAATTGTATCTCAACGTTTATGTCGTAATCATTTGAGATACAAGTTTAATAGTAAAATGATAGAGGAGCAAACTAAAGGTTTTTTAATTTGCCACAAAGTATTTATCTGCTGCCTGTTTGTAAAGGTAACATTACGATACACTTTGCTAGTCAGAAAATCTGACCCAGGCGATCGAAGATCCTTTAACCCCTTAAGGCCTAAAGCTCTTTAAAGTCAGTGCATTTATGACATAACAGTTCTGTTATTGGTTCTTAAGGGGTTAATGTTATTATTGAAATAAAAAAAAAAACGTGCATAGACACCCCCACAAAAGACTTGTGTGCCATTTCTGTAAATGTACAGAAATGTCATAAGCTTAGATGTAATATAGGATACTCTGATAAAAAGACAGAAAATTATACATTTCAGTTTGACCGTCTACCTTTAAGGCTGGGGTCAGACGAACGTAGTGCGAACGCGAGTGCGGCCGCACTTTATGACGGCTGTAGTAGCAGCAAATGACGTCCAAAATACGAAGTACGGCCGCACGAAAGTTCGGTCAGGCAACGCAAGCGGCAAACAAACGCATTTTTTCGAGAACGTGAAACCGCTAGTACTGACGTACAGAGTGCGCTGCGTCCGCTAGCGGTGTGTGCGGGTGATTAGGAGACGTCAGACGCTGCTAATGTCCGGCCTACAGAACGTCTAGAAGCAAAAAGGGTTTTATGGATGATCCGTACAAAATTGCGCATCGTATGACCACTACCGCGTATTCTGTGAAAAAATACGTTGTACGAACGCACTTTTTCACAAACAACGCGAAAAATGCGTTCGTCTGACCCTCGCCTAAAATGCTTTGAATTACTTTACTGAAGTAACTGTGGTGGAAGGGCAGAGTTCCTAGGATTCGAGTTTTTAAAACTAGTTTTTGTAATTTGGAACATTAAAGTAGAAAATGAAGCCCCACTCAGAAAACTTATCAATCAGGGAACCAGGGAATTACACTTTCTCCTCACACAGACACATTTACAGTAATGAGTTGGTGACATGACAGAAACTTGGATTCCACCTCAAATGCAAGTGATACAATGTTATTTTTCTAATGAGAATGCTTTGAGTTTGGAAAATGTATATATATTAAACGCTCCTTGTTCTCCATCTTTCTTTTTTTCTAGAAATCTTGAGTACACACACTAGAGGGCTTCTTTTTTTCTTTCGACACATTGACGATGCTTCACAGGGATTCTTTTCGTACTTTCCCCGCTGACAAGGTTTTTTTTCCCCTCTTACTATCAGGGTTATTCAGAGTAAGATGAAACTCTGGAGAACTTTTGGAGAATGGAAAATTCTAGGTCAAAATAGCCAAATCAGAAAAACTCTCCCATTTATCTCACTTTCCAAATCGGCTATTTTGACATACAGGGTTATTAAAGAGAACTGGATTGTGGCCAAAAGGTAACCGAACGCTGAAATTCAGCGTACGGTTACCTTTACTGGCCATTCGGCTATTCAGAGAGCAGGCAGTTCGCCAAATGTTGGCGAAATACCTGCACATACGGTGCCTGTTCGCTGCCTGTTTGAGGGCAGTGAATCCCCATAGAGAAGCAATGCTTTGTCTATTCAGAGAGCACAAAACAGCAGTGAAAAGTTGCCGAATTTCCCTGCTGTTTGGTGGTTGCATGTGGCAGGTTTATTCAGGCGAATTCCATAGGCTTCAAATTCCCTTCAATGTTAAAAATATCCCCGTTTTAATTCAATATCTAATAAACCGTTGATTATAATATTCTGCAGTAAAAAGTCTCTTAATAGATTTTTTTTTTTAGGATCTTGTAGCCATTTTTCGGGAGTTTTTTGCGAAATGTTTTTTTCCGTTTGTATTTTTAAATTGTTTTTTCTTTTTTCTGTAACAGCCCTTTTTATTATCATTCATTGGACCATATATGTGAATTTCATACAGTTTTGGTCTTTTCAAACGTTCAAGCGTACTGTTTTTTTTTTTGGATCACTCCATTCGTCTGCGGTGTCAGTTTTTTCCAGCGGCTGCTCTGTGCTGTGATTGGCGGCTGCTCGGGTTTCTCCGGTGTGTTCGGCAGGGTTGATCCAGATGTTTCTGCGGGATTCGGTGTGCATTTGCCTTGTTTTGCGGCGGCTTTACCCTGCACTACGACAGCCCTGTGGTGCTTGCTGAATACACCGCAGGGTCGTCGAAATGGTATTGCCAAATCACACCAAATTGAAGAGAACAAAAAGTCACCGAACGTGCGGTGACTTTTCGATTCTCTTTGAATAACCCTGCTAGAATTTTCTCTTCTCCAAAAGTTCTCCAGAGTTTCACCTTTCTCTGAATAACCCTGTGTAGGTTTTTTTCTGCCCCCTTTCATTTACTCTATTTCCCATATTGTGTGTATTACGTCACTTACTACGTAAAACCTTATAAATCCGGTTTTAAAAAAAATATTCTGTTTTACTGTATATCTGTGATAAGCATTAATATTATTATTATCATCATCATCATCATCATCATCATCATCATCATCATTTATATAGCGCCAACAGTTTCCGGGGGAATACTTCACAATAACCAAAGGGAATGAGATACAGATAAACAGATATATGATTTCACTGGATCAACAGACCTCAGTAAGGTTTAATGACATTACCGGAGGACTAGCCTGGTGGAACACGGTTATATGTAATATAAACTTTAAAAACTATTTTTGCTTTATTGAAAAAGTGGGACTATGTATTTTATGATACAGATATTATTCTATTGGCTTATGTTGTACTTAGAGCTAAAAGTGACATATAAAAAGAAATGACCTGTTATACTTAAGCACTGGATGTCATAGTTTTGTTTTTACTGCTAGTCATGACTTATGTCTTGTACGTTGCACTTGCCTGTGTATGCTCACGCTGATCCAATAATGAAAAAGAAATTAACCCATGTCATACTGATTGTCCAGTACAACTTGGAAAATACAGCGAAGTAAAATCTGCTCCATTTGGCATGTTATGACCTCATTAAATATCAGCCATTGATTAAAATAATTGCATCAACAGAGCGAAAACCTGAAAGGATAATGTTTGAGATCATTACCCTGACCCTCTATCTACCAGTTTTTCACAATTCCACGTATATTGAATAGACCCTGTAATTATGAAAACATAAGAGTGTTCTATTAGTTTTATATTGTGAGTGTTGCTTTCTTCTCTTAGGCAATAGGACCGAGGTGAATGGTTATACAAGGTCAGATGAGAGAATAATAACCATTAGAAGATCAGATGGGAATGGTCTAAGTGATGGTAAATGAATACAGTGCAGAATAATAATAGAGGACTTGCTTGGGTGAAGCTGGTAAATGAAGGGCTCAGCAGTGTTTATCGCATGGTAAGTGACCTACAGCTGAGAAGGAAAGATAATTATTTCATGTTGACAACAAGAAGTGGGTAGCACTAGGTTTGCCCATTTTATTTATTTATTTTATTCATTTATAAAAGGGATTTTACCAGGAAGGATACATTGAGATTTCTCTCGTTTTCAAGTATGTCCTGGGTTCAAGAACATTGAGTGGTTACAGAAATACAAAATAGTAAAATGCAAGATATTAACACAAAATCAAATATACAGATTAGCAGAAAAATAAATATATAGGAAATAAAGTCATTATGTCACATGTTTACAGGTGCATTCCATATTGAGGTATGTTAATAGGGAGCTCTTAAGGGACTTTAGACTGGGGGAAGATTTGATGGCGTCTGGGAGGTTATTCCATAATTGTGGTGCTCTGTAGGAAAATGAGGATCGAGCCACTTTCTTTTTGTATTGTGGTATTGCAAGTAAGGTGCCGGTCCTGGATCTGAGGTTATAGGATGAGGGAACTGCTAGTGGAAGCAGTCTATTCAGGTAGGGTGGTAGCTTCCCAGAAAAGCTCTTAAACACCAGGTTTGAAAGGTGAAGGGTGCGTCTAGAGTCCAGTGATGGCCAGTGTAGTTCTTTTTAAATTTAAAGTTTTTTATTTTGAAATAAGTCAGCATTACATCATACTGTAAAATAATGGATGACCTCGCAGGGCCAAACAAGAAGACATAACAAGCAACGGAAACCACACATGGCCAAAAAAGTGTCATCGTAAAAACAGCGAATCGAAAAAATCTAAGGATAGCAATATGTTAGCAGAAAACATCCCCTAGACGGGGGTCTCATCAAGGTGGGAAATCAAACATATATAAATGCAGCCACTTAAGGCCGGCCAAGGTAACTACGGTCAGCTGGTCAAAAAACATGCGTCGCAAAGAAGGACAGGGCGGTAAAAATAAGTAAAAAGGCAGAAAGTACCATGTGCAGGCAAAAAAGCAAAAGCCCTATGCAATGCAGGCTGGGACTGATCAAAACAAATTACGAACCGTCCTGAAAGTCCAGGCACTAGGCCAAGCTAGAGACCAGGGACACGTAAGCATATAAGAGAAATGCAGGGGAGGGGGTGTAATTCAGTAAAGCTCAGACCTGGAGAGGTAGAGGGCATAGAAACCAGCCTTCAATCCGGTCGAGGGTCCGGAGGATCTGGTGAGAGGCCCGCAGCCGCAAGGTCAATCCAAGCCACCGCGGGATCCGTGATGGTATAGGGGACATTTGCGTGGGTCACCACCAAAGCTCCTGCCAGACCCCAGCGATATCGGACACCCTGTCGGCGAAGAACTGATGTCACTTCACGAAAACGCCTGCGAGCCATCAGGGTCTGGAATGGGAGATCATGATACAGGGCCAGAGTGGAGCCCTCAAAGCGTACGGGATCCCTCGCGCCCGGAGCAGACATAACCTTGACCTTGAAAGCCACTTCACGGAAGGCCACTACGACGTCTCGAGGAGCCCCAGGTGGGTTCGTCGCAGGTCTCCTGACCCGAAACACCGACCCAAGCATGTCAGGTGTGTCAGGGGGAAGCCCCGTGAGCTGAAGCACAAGACGAGTCACGTAGGACGGCAGAGCGTCGGAGGTAATAGAGTCCGGGACACCCCTGACCCTGATGTTTCGGCGTCTGTGTCTCGTTTCAAGCATCTCCACAGAGCGTGTCAGAAGTTCGACTTGGTATCGCAAACCAGCAACCTGACCAGACAGGTGAGTTTGTTCCGTTGTCACAGCAGAAGTCGTCTCCTGTACCACCTTCACCTGAGCACGCATCGCCGCTATCTCCGTGCGGACCGCCGCCACCTCAGGCTGCCACACCTCACGTATCACCCGAAGCTCCTCCAAGATCCTGCGGAGATCCCCCTTCGTGGAGGGGAGATGGTCGTCCTCCTCCTGCACCTGTTGCTGTCGAAGTCCCGTCCCCACTGCAGACCGATGATCCGAGGTCACACTATTACTGGCGGAGGTAAGGGGAATCTCAGTCGGGTCCCCATCAAAAATATCCTCTGTGTCCGGCGTTGCCCCGGATGATGTCCGCATTGCTGATTTTCTCTTCTTCTGTGCCCGTTTCCTAGCAGCCGCCGAGAGGGGTCGGGAGTCAGACGCCGGTGACTGCGGGGCAAGCCAGGGCATCCCAGTAATACCCCCCTGAGGTTCATAGTCGCTGTCAGCCTCCGAGGAGCCATAGCCCGGGGGAGGGAGGAAGAAGCAGTCAGTCCCGTAAAAGCGGACCCACCTCGCAAAACATCCCGAATGTCCCTCTGTCGGGGGGCCCGTCGCTGGGAACGACGGTAGGCATGGTTCCGGAGATGCTGGGCTGGCACGAGGTCGCAGGGCGGTGAGGGAATCTCAATACGCCTCGAGTAGGCTTCCAAGATGGCCGCTGTGACTAGGCCCAAATCGCGCTGCCGGCAGCAATCTGTCCCCGGGCACGAAACTCAGGGCTAAATCAGGTACCTCAACTCTCCAGGATCCCTCTAGCCAACCGGGAAGCTCACAGGGCAGTGCAAACGGCGAAAAAAGCAATAAAATCCGTGGTAGACACAGAGCTCCTCCAAAATGCTGCTGCTCGCTTCCACAGCTAGCTCCGCCTCCCGTAATCCCTATTTTGGGCCCAAACTATTTTGCCCGTCTTTGTATAATGATCCTCTTTATGTATAATGATCCTCCATATGTTCAGGGTGTCCTCTGTGTATGACAGAGCTGCATTGCAACCCAGTGTAGTTCTTTTAACATGTCACAATGGTGGGTCATGTAGTTACATTGTAGCACAAAGCGGCAGAATGAGTTATACAATGTAAGTTTATGGAGGTGCGTTTGATGGGCGGCTGCATACACTACATCTCCGTATTCAATGGCTGGCATAAGCATTTGTTGTACAATCTGCTTTCTTACCGCGGGGCTCAGGCAGGATTTGGTCTGTACAGGGCACCTAGTTTGGGGTAAATTTTAGATGAGTTTTTCGATGTGGGGGCAAAGGATAGATTTGGATCTAACCACATACCTAGATATTTGAGAGAAGTGACTGTAGTCAGCGTGTTATTTGATCTTGTCCTGACACATAGATGGGGTGTTTGCAATTTGTGTAGTTTAGGTGCTGTTCCAAAGAGCATTGTTACAGTTTTGTCAGTATTTAGAAAAAGTTTGTTATCTGCGATCTACTTTTCTACCTCCTGTGAATTGTTCTTGCAGCACTGCCTCCAGCTGTGGGAGATTTGGTTTGCTGGTATAGATTACAGTGTCGTCTCCGTACATGTGTACAGTTGAGGCTTTGCAGACATTGGGCAGATCATTTATGAATATCGTGAATAGAAGGGGGCCGAGTATGGAGCCTTGGGGTACACCGCATGTGACTGGGAGGGAGGAGCTGTCAGAAATGGACACATATTGCGACCAATCAGATACATATGATTGAAACCATGAGGACTGGATTTTATTCTAAAGGGAAAACTTAACTAAAGAAAACAATCTTCAGTGAATCAAAAAGTGAAGATTCAACAAAAAGTTGTGTTAAAAGATTTATAATAGTCTCTGCCTAGCACATGTTATGAATTGGCAGAAATTACTATTATTCTCAGTTAAACCAACACAAATAAGCAGGCAGTAGTCAATCTCATATGAATATATGTATAAATAATATAAAATTCATATAATATACATAAACAAGCATATATTCATATAGATATGTATACAGATTACATACATGTATATGTAAAATATTTTGCGCTCCCCTGAAGGCAGAGAATTCCAAATAGCTTTTGTGTCATGGTTTATTTGCCTGTAATTCTGCAATTCATTCAGTTAGATCCATGTTCCTACATGAATCAACCCCCAAGGACAGGTCTTTCATCCAGGGCCAGATGTCCCATTATGAGACATCTGCCTAGTGTCTTGTGCCTCTGTACCTCTGCACGTCGCATATGGAAACCAACCACTGAGAGGGGTTCCTCTATATAATGTGGAAAGAAAAAGCACAATGGCAGCACCAATAGCCTGATATCAACAGGCGCAGACCAAAGTGTTTGCCTCATTGTTTATGGGTCCTTCCTGAGCATCTTGCTTTAAACAAGACACAGGTAACAGCTGGGCAGAGAAACTTATATTATAAATATGGGTATAGATGCATAAGCTTCCTAGAAATAATAGGAAAAGGATAACACATTTGAAATTTCCTTTTAAATTGTCCATAATTAATAAGCTTTCGATCTTTTGCCATGTTATCTGGGTGGGTGTCTCCCTGGTCTGGGCAATCATGATTGTGTAACTCTTCATTACATACAGATAAATGTAAATACTAACATCAGTAATGTCGAAAAGGAAGTAATGTCAGCCGCCCACTTTTGACACTGAATATTGTCCCAAGGGTTCACTCATTAGGTGTGGGTATTGTTTTATTTTAGACATGGCGGATATGCTCAGCCGCCTGGTTCCACATGAATACTGGAGATATAACAAGGACGATTTGCATCATCGTGCAGTATATTTTTGCTGGAGTATGGCGCCTTGAAATGATGTTTTTGTCTCCCATCTCTGGGCTGTTTTACTTTCACTTTGAAGATTTGCGCAGGTACACTGAATGTAACCCGCGATCTCGTGAGAAGCCATTTTGGATTTTCCAGACGTAAACGCCAGATGCTGGGAGCATTGGCAACTTCGTTTCCGACATTAATCATGTTAGTATTTACGTTTATCTGTATGTAATGAAGTTCATGTGTGGCTGGGAGGTCTTTTTCTTCTGCTCTACCTGGCATATTGTATAAATATGGGGTTTTGTCAGTATACATGTTAAGGGCACTGTGCACTGAGGAAGGGGCTGTGACCCGGAAACGTTGGTTTCTCGGTTTTCTTGGTTTCAAGTAAATGTGGTAGCACTAGTGCACCAGAAATAGCAGCGCTGGAGGTGTTTTGCTCAACTTTTTCCATGTGAGTCTTTACTCCCCACTTGGATGCAGTGAGGGGAATCACTATCTAGCTGCAGCCGATATCAGGTTTTTTATCTTCATTAGAGGGTTGCAGTCACCCTAACCCCCAAGTCCATTTATTTTGTAGCTTACCCCTTATGGCTTAAATGGACCAACATTAGGGGTATCAGACTTTTGGTTCAGTTGTCAGATGTATGTAATACTAATTTTGTTTTTTTCAGATTTCCAGAAAATTGTTCTGTATAATCCCCAAAGGATGAAGTACGGCAGAAGAAGACTAACAGGGTTATTCAAAGAGGTGAAAAGCAGGAGAATGACTGGAGAATGGAAAATTCTAGGTCAAAATATCCAAACCAGAAAAATTCTCCCATTCATCTCACTTTCCAAATTGACTATTTTGACCTAGAATTTTCCATTCTACAGTCATTCTCCTGCTTTTCACCTCTCTTTGAATAACCCTGATAGTGTGAACAGAGACAGAGACATGGGGCCTCAAACTGAGCCAAGGGACAAATTACGCAATTTCAAAAAGTTTTTACTTGGTAAATAAAAGGTTTTCAGTGCTTTTCTTCACAAAAACGGACAAAATTAGTTATTCCTATGCGGCTCCTCAAAGAAAAAATAGTTTTTATGATATTCAATTTTAATAGTAAGACCAAAGAGACACAGCAGCTACAAAGGGACAAATGCTGACCATATCCCGGTTAACGCCCAACGCTCACAAGTTATATACAATAATGTAGAGCTGTATGCACAAGCAGAAACGGAGTCAAAGCCCTGTCTGATAATGCCAGGCAGGTGGATATAAAGGGTCACAACTATCAAGTAATCTATCAATGGAAAATCTGATTTGCGCAGAATGTATTCTTGTGCGGAATTATCTTGTATGAAGGTATGTTTTGCCCCATACCTTGACCAATGTATTATCATTTCATCCTGAAACAGGTTTTCAAATATTGTATCCACTAGCCACCACCCGATGCTTTTCTGGCTGGGTGCCTGTGTGCAATTGGCAAGTCAAAAATTGCCCCTGGCATCCAACTACTCCGGCTATCCACTGGCATCAAGCTTGCATCCCAGATGGTGCTGCTAGTTAACAGGGGAAGTACTTGCTTTGTGGAGGCCACAGTGTATGGCTGCTATGCACTGACACTTGTTTTGATTCCAACCCTGCTTTAGCACAAGAGTCTGACTGCCCGTCAAGTCGACATTTAAAGATTGCCTTAAAAACCTTGAAGTGTGCCTTTAAAAAGGAGGTTTAAAAAGCACATACAATATATCGGAGAATACACTGGATTGAGTAACGTTGACTTTAGTTAAAGAATAAGCATGCAAACCTAGATTATATATTACATTCGAGCATAGAGGAGCATCATTAAAAGCATAGAGAACATTGTTAAAAGTGTCGCATGTTAAACTAAAGTCCCGAGAAATTAAACATAATAGCGAATTAGACTCCATAAGATTTGATTTACTGACTGTGCCTCTGAGAGCATAAATACAAACATGTCAAACAAATCGAATTCCATTTGCTTTCGTACAACAGACAAGAGCCAATCTGTATATCCCAGTTACTCAGCAACACTCACGGTTTTCCTACGAACTGAGTCATAATGCAGTCAGCTTTCGTGTGGATGAGGCATACTGCAGAATGCTGGCATCACCAGCCCAAAACGAATTCTGCTGCTTAAAACCAAATAAATTAGAAACTGTCCTCGCAGACAATCCTTACCGTAACAACCATATCAACCATATTAAAAAAAAATAAAAAAGAACGAAATAGAGCAGCTGTCGTATCACTTTGTCAAATTGTCCTGCTCAAAAACATGTATACAATGACATATCCAATTCAGTAAAATGATGCAGGTTTATCAAGTTTAGTCAATATGTGCTCATTATTTGTGCCCGATGGGTATTCTTGTTTAAAGGGGTTAATGCTGACCAGACTATCCTTTTTAAAAGAGGGTGTAAACAGAAAATACATTATTAAAAAGAGCATTTATATTAATGCAGCCCTTAACTATTTTCTATACCCTTCTCCGGATAAAAGGATGTAAATTATTATTGTCATGATTTATATAGCGGCACCAGTTTCCGCAGCGCTTTACAATAACCAAAGGGAACGAGATACAGATAAACGGACAAAGGATAGAAACAGGAGCTTACAATCTGTAATCACTGTAACAAAAACAAACCACAGTTGACTTCAGCCTTTATCAGACTGAATGGGTCGTCATCTTCAGAGCAATCAACGCGGAAATGATCACTACCATGTAATAATGGACAGTAAGAAGCAAGGATTGGGGTCTCTTAAAACAGCACAGCTGTGTGGACTACAATAAACGCACAGCCCACAGAACCATGACATTGCAAGTCAAAAACTGTTCTCTAACTCATACCAATGTATGCTTAAAATAATGCAGGTTTTAGATCCACTGCAACAGATGTTAGTGTAAGCTCACCTGCCAACATCATTGCAAACCTTTTTTTGTGCTTAAATCTATGGCGAGTCTCAAACTAACTGTTTGCCTGCTTTCAGAGCAAAGAAAAGCTGTCATGAAAAGGAGGTGGGAGTAACATTCATTATGAGAAAAAAAAAGTTCTAAATGGGCTCAATCTGTAGGAAAAAGAACACTGCCGGCAGAAAATGTGACTTGTTATAGTTTTACAATGTATATAGTTTCGCCGTGGTGCTAGCTCTTGTCCTTTAGTGTCTGTAGTTGTAGTTTTCTCAATCATGTACTTAATACGTCTCCATGCTCCATGAACAAAGTGAAACGTAGAATTATTTTGCAAAGGTAGCAGGTATCTGTACAGCATGATTTTCCCTAGATAACTAAAAAGCTTGAAGAGACAATCTAGGGTTTAAATTAGAAGTGAGAGATGGAGAGGTAAAACTAAAAACACATCCTGACCCACACCATACCTCCACTCCAGTTTTAACCCTAGAAGGAGTAGACTAGTCACATTTAATTATGCGCCATCCTCTCTAGATACTGCTCTGACTTCCAATGAAGTAGCAGGGGTCATGTGACCAGGGGTGAGGATGGACACTTGAGCTAGCGCCCATCCAATTTAAAGGCTCTCAAGAGAAGCATACCAAGATCCATTTGTCTTGCCAACCTTTTAGCAGGAAAGCAGATAACTGAATACTGATCTGAGATTTCTGTGAGGGCTGGCTCTTGAGGGCTGCTTCAGCCCTTCTGGAGGTCGCTCAGATCACTGTAACCATTCAGTTTGCATCAAGTTAGGTCATGGTGCCTAGAGTGTGTCATAGGTGTACCCAGCGTGGAGCCCACATTCGGGGCTGATAGCCCAGAGGGCAGGATACCTGGCTGCATAACAGGTAGACTGGACATGAAGCACAACACAGCTGCACAAGGAAAGCAACAGCAAGGACAAACCACTGAGCAGCAGGAAGGGCAGGGGTTAAGGGGAGAACTAAATACACAGGCACCAGCAGCATACAAGGAAACCCTTATCCGAACACCGGTCCTTAGATGGCAGTCTCTAAACTAAGGGTAGGTACTATTACTGCTGGGTGAAGCAAATAGAAAAGAACAAGAGGGGCAAATACAGAGACATAATGAAAGAACAAGAGCCGAAGTTAAGAACCAGAACAGAGTCATACAAAGACAGGGATCTGAACCAGAATGGATAATCAGACAAAGCCAGGAGTCGTAAGAGTAGGAGAGGTTGATCAGTGGAGGTGCTAGTGGGTGGTAGAGTTGTGTTATGCTACCAACAGGGAAAAGCACAGACCCTCGACAAAATGTGCTCGATTACACATAGTAACAAAGGGGGGAGATTCCTAGTGGCGCAATAAGGAATTTTGTGTCCAGCTACTAAAATGGCTGGTGTGGTCTATGCATAACTTAAAGCAGTCAAATATGCACTGGTATTCAAAGTGAACTACACAATCTACAGGGACTTGTAATAAAGTGCAACTGTGAACAGTGCAATAAAATACAAGGTGCAAAATGCAATAACAAAGTGCATACAGTGTAATAGTGCAAATCCGCAAATGATGTCTTAATAGACAGTACATTATGTCCTTATAATAAAGCCATGCAGATATGTCCAATGTAGTGCAAAAAAGTGCAATGAATATAGTCCGATAGACCAGATATATAGTTCCTATGAAAAACAAAAGGTGCACATAAATAGTGCTATTAAGTGAGTCAGTAGCAACCGTATAAAACAAGATTCGGGAATTTGTGCGTATCCTGGTGCGGCAGTTTGTTTTTTTGGTCCTAGTAGACTCCCAATACACAGGGAGAGGAAAAAAGGAGAAGATAATAGTGCAATATTATCTGTATAAGCTGTGCAGTATAAGTGAAAGAAATGCACTTACACGTTCCAGAGCCTAAAACGTCCAGGCTCTGGATTGAAGCACCCTGGGCCAAATAGAGGGTGGCCACTTCCCTTCATTACAAGAGAGATGCAGAGAGACGGCGTTCTCATAGCGTAACATAGACCAGTCAATATGCTGCAGAGAGACGGCGTTCTCATAGCGTAACATAGACCAGTCAATATGCAATATAATAGAAATTGGTCACACGCACCGATTCTGGAGCCTTAAATGTAAAGGCTCAACTGCTTATTATCCCTGTCGCTACTGAGGCTTTTCACACCTCTGTGCTGAGGTCATTTTTACTTCTTTCGCTCATCATGTTTAACCGCGTTTTGAAGCCATATTTTGATATATGACCCAGACATCTTATATATCGTTCTTTCCGGCAGACTCGGCAGATTCATAATATGTCATTATTATATGTATACGTCATGTCCTGTCCGTATATTATAACAAAAAATGCAATAAAATTCGAATTTTCAATAATTTACAATGTGTAAAGTGGTTTTTTTTCACATTTTAACATGCGATCATTTGCGGTTATATTTTCTATGGGGTGCTTGTTAAAAAAAATTAGAAATGGGGACTCAATACATTTTTTTGGGGGAAAATTTCGCTATTTTTAACAAACGCACCGCATACAAAATCGTGCGGCATCATTGTTCACATTATAATTGAAATGGGAACAATATTGCTGCATTAACAAAAACAAAAAAAAATATTTTTTTAAAAACTTTTTACATGGTCAAGTTTGGTATCGTTGGAAAGGCCATGCTCTGGCCGATCCAACCATATCAAACATTAACCCCTAGCTGCCACGGATCGGGAGATAGGGGGTTCCAATGAACCCCCTATCTCCACCATTGCTGGCAGCTAAGGGTTAACTCCAGGACTGGCGTCATCGTACTATGCACGATGACGCCAGTCCACAGGGGGAGTTCCCGGAGGCTTGGCCGACATCCAAGATGTCGGCCAGCTCCGGGAGAGGATCACGATCCGGCGCTTTTCAGCACCGAATCGTGATCCGGCTCCCCAGGGGTTAATGACAGCCACCGTTTGGAAGGGCAGGCTGTGCCCTTCCAAACGGTGCCTGGCTTAACCCTGTGCACCCCGGTGATCGGGAGGGAGAGAGGTCCGAAGGACCTCCCCCCCTCCTTTTCAGGCGCCTCTTCCGCACATGCGGGGGGGGCGCCTGAATTAGATGTCACTGCGCCGCCGCAATGACATCTAATGGCCCCGACGGGGTCCCCGAGTGCTGGGCTGACATCCAAGATGTCAGCCCGCATCGGGGGCGCAGTAATCCGCCGGAATCCAGCGGATTGCTGCCTCCTGTGCATGGACGCGCCCAGCGTGTCCATAGCACAGAAGAACCACTTGGCTGGACTCGCTGAGCGCGTCCTTAGCAGCCAAGTGGTTAATATTATTATTCTTTATTTATATACCGCCAGCATATTCCGCAGTGCTTTACAATGGGCACAATATAGACAGGGTTGCAATACATTGAACAAACAATTGACAAACTGGTATACTAGTAAACGAGGGCCCTATTCCCGTGTAGTGCTTCATATTGGTGAGCACCATAACCTCTTTGTCCGCTTTCTTGTCTCCTGGATAGATATCTGTTGATACGCAGTGGATTGACCGGAGTCCACTATGTACCAGGTGAAAGGACTAGGGCTTCACAGTGCATAAGGCAATAAAAAAATTAGGATTCTAAAAGTTGCTAAAATGGTAGTATATATATATGTGTTTATTATTGCAGAAGCCACCTGCACATCACAGCAATTTGGTGAATTGCATCCCAGAGCTCCTGTGCCGGATTCACCATATGCAGCAAGGAATTCTGGGTAGGATATGCAAATGACATCTGTCTCACTTTTATGCACCCTGGATCTGTTATTACACAGAACCCTAAAATCAATGCTATGCCACACCGTGGCTTTGTAGCCGAGATAAGGTTTATGCAACTGGTCAAAGCCACTCCTAGGTCAGCGCTGTAGATATATATATATATAAAAAAACAATATAAAAAAGGTGTTATTTAAAAAGGGGGGGAAGAGAAGGTTCAGGGGGTTGAGACGGGTTTTGGCCCTTCCTGTGCCTTCCTCAGTGTGCAGGTAGGTGGATGAAAAATGGGGGGCCAGGAGTCGGTACACAAGAAATCAAGGAGAGCAAGGGTTAACACCAGAGAGTAGTCAGAAACAAAGCCAGAATCCTACATTTATACCAGATATCACAGACAAGAAATGCACAGATCAGGATAAACCAAAATAAACAAATGGCAAGAACATGGCAAACGGAAGGACAACCGACAAGAGAAACCGGAAACCAAAAATAAACAACCAAATAAACGGCAAACAGAAAAACTGGCATCGGGAACAAAATAACAGGCAGCAGATAAACCCTTATGACCTGAGTCCTGCTGAATGAGAGTGACTGGCTTATAAAGGTAGGCCAGTGCTATGGGTCAGGTGGTCAAGGACCTAGCGGGCTGCAAGGAAATTCTAGAGCGGAAGGTGGAGAGGGGTGGACTAGATAGGGGTAAGAGCCGGCCCAGATCAGCTCTCCTATAAGGCTCAGGGCTGGCATCGTGACAGAGTACCTCTTTATTGTACATAGATCAAAGGGCAAATATTACTTGATATGTTTATCTAAAACTGGCCAGATAAGCTATTTGGATAAGAAATACTGTGAAAACATGTAAGTTACATTTATGTCAATTAACGTGAAGAAAAGAAAAAAAAAAGCTTTTATGTTTGAAGAGAGGAATCACAACCAAACCTATGTTGCCATACTGGTCATGAAAATAGTTTTTTTTGTTTTTTGTTTTTTTTTTAATTATAATTTTTATTGAAGAAAAATGTGTCACATGCTGACCGACAAAGAAGGCCTCGCAGGGCCTGATTCATAATACATTGCGAAGATAAACAAAGGGTGGTTGGGGGGTATTACGGTGCTAAGTGGTACGTGTTGCGGGGATGGTGACCTCGGTGAGGGAGTGAAAAAAGAGGGGAAGGAAAAAAGAAGGAAAAAGTGGGAGGTGGGAGAAATATAGTGGCCTTTGCAGTGACGCTCCTGGCGCACTCCCAGGGGAGGCCATGGAGGGATAATGTCACAGAGCCAAGAGGCTCGAGGGCCAATCATGGCTAATACTGCCACGGTGGCACACCCCGAGACATCTTAAAAAAAAAAAAAAAAAGGGGGGGAAGGGGGAGGGTGGGGGGAGTGGGGTCACCATTAGTTGCAGGTCAAGCACCAAGCAAAGGAGGAACGCAACTGAGGGGTAATAACAACAACTATCGTGAAAACAATATAATAATCGCTTGCATAAACAAAAGGCAGTTGTATGCAGCATAAATTACGCCAAAAAGTAACGTTGCAGGGGTGAGACAGTGAGCCTTACACAGAGGTTAAGACATAGACAGCGTGTCATCCCAGGGCCACGTGGACATCCCAACTCAGACCAGGTTACCCGGGGGCACTGGAGAGTCAGCGGGCTGGGTCACTGCAGGTAGCTCCGCTGCGGCGGAAAGCAGTCCCAGGGCGTGAAGATGTCCCTCAGCCTCCTCCAGCGTATTAGCCACCAATACTCTCCCATCTTGCGGGGAAATTATAAGGGAGCCAGAAATGCCCCACTTATATCTTACGTCATGAGTGCGAAGAGTGACCGTGGCCGGCCTGAATTGTCTCCGGGTGGCTAATACCAAAAAGGGGACGTCTCTGTACACTGCAATATTGGCTCCGTCAAAAGGGACCGTAGATACGTTCCTCACAGCTCGGAACAAAAAGGAATGCTGGGTGACATCTCGCAACGTGATAAGAACGTCGCGCGGCGCCTTAGCGGGTGCCATGGCGGCTTTTCGTACACGTAAGGCCACGTGAATAGGGTCCCTAAGAGGTTCCGAGGAACCGAGCACAGTCTCCAGGAATCGTGTAGTATATTGCAACAGTTCCGAGTCCGGGACTGATTCTGGTATTCCGCGTAATTTCACGTTCCGTCGCCTGTGTCTCGTCTCCAGCGCCACCACGGCCGAGTGCAGACTGCTAACCTGTGCTTGTAGGGCGCGCACACTTGTGGAGGCCGCGGCCTGTGTGTCTTCCACTGCTTGTGTGCGTTCCCGGAGGTCTTCCACCTGGATCCGTGTCTCCTCTACAGCCGTCCCGAGCGACTCAAAATCCGCCTGCCACACTTTCCTGGCATCCTCTAACAAAGTGCGTATGTCCCCTTTAGTGGCGGGAAGCGCATCTTCTCCCTCGCCTGATGGTACCGCGTGGGAGACGGAAGGAACAGCCGCCTGCTGAGCCCCTGAGTCAGGCCCCACGCGTAGTGGTACCCGCCGCCCCAAGCCCCCACCAAGGGAGATTCGAATGTCCGGGGTTCCGGAATCTTCCCCCGGTCCGCTCGCTTTAGATTTCTTCCCCATCCGGGCAAACCGCGACCCAGAACAGGACAGAGAGAGTGCGCCAACACCAGGCCCCAAGATGGCCACCAGCAGTCCGAGCAGGAAGCAGCGCAGCGGCCCGCTCACCGATCGCAAGTCCGGAGGGGGGTCCCAGCAGGCTCCGGAGCGTCTTCACCTTATGGCCGACGGCTGGGGATCATTTATTGGCAGGTAGCCCGATCCAAAAGTGTCTCAGAGTCCGTGTATATAAGCGATGAAAATTGTTTTTAGGTGAGGTGAGGCATGGAATGGGCCGGCCTTATCACTGCACGGCGGCATAACACACCCCGTGGCTTTCCAGCAACTTCTGCCGCCCAGTTCCCTTCCCTGCAGCTGATTGGCTGCAGGGGGACTACCCAAGTCCTGTTTAAGCCCACCTGCCCCCCGGCAGACCCACTGCAGTAAGGGGTTAAGGAAAAAAAACAAACAATGTGCTCTATTCCATAGTTGGTGTTAATGTTGCATCTTGATATGTAAGCATTCAGAGAAGTATTTCTAACATCTGGCATCGGTATTCCATAGTTGACGCTACACTGGGGTGAAATTAGTTAGGCCTGACAGCTTGCTCATGCTTACTGTACTTTGTGCTCCCAATATTAAGTATAGGAGACGGAATCTAATTTTAGCATCTCAACAAGTTAGGTGATCCATCCAAAGTGCAGGCACAATTTACTGTTGGGACACAAAGTACAAAATCTACTCACCTCTCATCCCGTGGCGTAAAGGGTGGCCCGATCAGCCACTTCTTCCCAGGAGCGGAGTGAGACTGGAAAAAAATAATTCCTAGTCTCCCTCCACGATCACCCTGCGTGTTCTCCCAAGAGAGGAGTCGCGCAGAGCTCCCAGCCAGGAAACGCAAGCCTACATGAAGTCCTATGGATTCCAGAAGCTGATACTCGGAGGTTAGCAATGCGAGGTGCTGAGATAGCACCTTCCCCGGAATAGGACATTAAACATGGAGACGGCAACGGAAAATCTGCACGTGCACATTATCCTGCTTAACGTCTCCATGTTAATGTCTACAATGGAATAGGGCCCAATGCTTGTTTTTTACAATCAAAAAGTTTATTGTGAGAAAAATGAATGGGTACAATATCGTCTGACATAGATAAACCTCGGAGTAGTATATGTACCATACATACAGTAAAATTAAATACTGTAAAATAATATCAGCGAGAACTTGGAAAGTAACAATGCAATATCTGGTATCAGTGAGAATAACACGTAGTTGACGATGTCTGTACAACAGCCTACAGTAGGGGCTCACGAGTCCACCTCTACTAGGTGATAAAAGACAAACTGCTTGGCCGGCAGGTGCGTTGTAGCGAGAGGAAAAGCGAATCATAAAACACCAAGGGGGTTATTCAGAGAGCTCCGAAATGTGGCCGAAAAGTAACCGGACACTGAATTTTAGCGAATGGGGACATTTCGGGGCCATTGGGCCATTCATAGAGCAGGCAATTCGCCAAATTTTGGCCAATTGCCTGCATGTACGGTGCCTGTTTCAGGGCAGTGAAATCCCCATAGAGAAGCAATGGTTCGTCTATTCAGAGAACACCGAACAGCTGAGGAATGTCAGTGAAGTGCCCTGCCGTTCGGTGGTTTCATTCGTCAGGTTTATTCAGGCGAATCCCATAGGCTTCAATGTTAATAATATTCCAGTTTTAATTCAATATCTAATAAAACCGTTTATCATTTTATTCTGCAGTAAAGAGTCTATTTTTAGGATCTTTTAGGCATTTTTGGGGATTTTTTTGACAATTTTTTTTCCCTTTTTTTAAAATCATTTTTCTCTAACAGAACTTTTTATTATCATTCATTGGATCTTATATGTAAATTAGACATTTTCGTTCAGTAGTTTTTTTGCAAACAGCGTTTCAATTTTCAAACTTTCAAGCCTACTGTTTCTTTTTTTTCCACCCCGTTCGTCTGGTCATCGGCTTTTTCTGATGGCTGCTTGGATTTTTCCAGTGTGTTCGGCTTGGTTTTTGCAGCGGTTTCGGCGGGTTTTCCCTGCACTACGGGGGGGGGGTTGCTGCGGTGCTTGCTGAATACACTGCAGGGTCGGCAAATCACCCTGAAGTGCAGGGAACGAAAGGTCAACGAACGTGCAGTGACTTTTTTTAATCTTTCTGAATAACCCTGCAAGAAGAGATGTTCGAGAAAGAAAAATGAGCTACGAGAATTGGGAAATCAAAAGGGGAGAAGCATTAAAGTAGATAGAGAGAGAGAGGGGAAAAAAAAGGAGGCGGTCAGGGGGGAGAGGGGCGGTAAGTGGTGTGAGTTTGGAAGGGGCCCAATGTTTTTTGAATACAGATTGGACCTACTATATTAGATGGTGGTCTTTGTCTTCTTATATGCAATAGTCAGCAGATATTTTATGCTTGTTATTTAGACTTTCTAAGTATAAAACCGCAAGCGTGTATGAAGAATAAAGAAGAATAAAAGAGTATTGTTAATGTGAACTTATATTTGGCAGATTCACATTTGGCTCATTTCAAAGGGATTCAAAATTTCATTTGCATTTTGTACCAACCAAACAACAAACGAATGTATGGAGTGCATCAATTCCCTATTAACCCTTTCGCTGCGGAGGACGCGCTCAGCGCGTCCACCCGCAGGTAACGTTCCTTGCGGCGGACGCGCTGAGCGCGTCCTCCCTTTGGGGCCAGAGTTCGGCCGGGTTCCGGCCGATCGCTGGCCCCCCCCGGTGCGGGCTGACATCCTCCATGTCAGCCCGGCACCCGGAACCGCCGCCGGCCTAATTAGGTGTCATCGCGGCGGCGCGATGACACCTAATTCAGGCGCCCCCCCGCATGTGCGGAGGAGGCGCCTGAAAGGGGGGGGGGGAGGTCCTTCGGACCTCTCTCCCTCCCGATCGCCGGCGTTGTGGGGGTTAATCCAGGCACCGTTTGGAAGGGCACAGCCTGCCCTTCCTAACGGTACCAGGAATTAACCCCATGGGGGCTGGATCACGAATCGGCGCCTAAAAGCGCCGGTTCGTGATCCTTTCCCGGAGCTGGCCGACATCTTGGATGTCGGCCAAGCTTCCGGGAATGCCCCCTGAGGCCTGGCGTCATTGTGCATAGCACGATGACGCCAGTCCTGGAGTTAACCCCTAACTGCCACCAATGGTGGAGATAGGGGGTATATTGGAACCCCCTATCTCCCGATCCGTGGCAGTTAGGGGTTATTGTTTGGTATTGTTGGATCGGCCAGAGCATGGCCGTTCCAACAATACCAAACTTGACTATGAAAAAAGGTTTTTAAAAAAAAATTAAAAATTAAAATAAAAAAAAAATTAAAAAAATTTATAAAAAAAAAAAAAAAATCTCTTTTTTTTGGTTCGTTAATGCAGCAATATTGTACCCATTTCAATTATAATGTGAACAATGATGCTGCACTAACGATTTTTGTATTGCGTGCGTTTGTTAAAAATCGCGTAATTTTCCCCAAAAAAAAAGTAACGAGACCCCATCTCTAATTTTTTTAACAAGCGCACCCCATACGAAATATAACCGCAATTGCTCGCATGTTAAAATGTGAAAAAAAAACACTTTCAATAATTTACAACGTGTAAAATTCATATTTTATTGCATTTTTTGTTATAATATACAGACAGGTCATGACGTATACATATAATAATGACATATTATGAATCTGCCGAGTCTGACGGAAAGAACGATATATAATATGTCTGGGTCATATACTAAAATAAGCCTTCAAAACACGTTTAAACATGATGAGCAAAATCGGTAAAAATGACCTCAGCACAGAGGCGGGAAATGCCTCAGCAGCGAAAGGGTTAAATGAGCTGCACCCACATCTGACACTCCCTTACAGAGTTAAGTTCAAAAATTCCAGAAGGGCACAGCGCATACACACAGTATACAGTTTTAAGGAAGGAATCATTAATGTCAGCATAGAGACAAGGGATTTGGTCTCACTATACAGCCATGTCATGGTAATCAACATTTTCTCAAAATACCGCAATTTTGGTGGGTATCACTCTACTCTAACCATGAGATATACATTTGCATTGGAGTGTCATTCAATTATCAACACTTCCTAATGCAGGGTTTACCAAACATGTCTTCAGGGAGGACCAACAGGTCAAATTTTGAGGATCACCTTGGGGAAATGCAGAGTGAATCCTGCAATCACTGAGCAGCAAATCATATCACCTGTGCTGTGCTTCAGATATCTGGCAAACCTGGCCTGTAAGTGGTCCCTTAGGACAGGGTAGAGAAATACAGTAGATTTAACTGGTCGGTCTCTTAACACGCCCACATCACTAGATTCACAAACACTCACGACCTTGGTGTATAAAGATCTACACGGATTTCAGAAGCTGTGAGAATCCGATGTTTCAGAGGGAGGAAATTGCAACGAAAAGCACTGTGATCCCAGTCTTGCTGCAGCCCACAGCATGTCAACATACTTGAGTCTCTGCGATAAAACATGTCGCACGCTGAGGCTGCACAGAGGCTCCTAGCATGTGCCAGGGTCTGCTGCAGCACTCTGGAGCCACGTTCCCGAGCAGCAGGACCGTCCGGTTTTCAGAGTCTTCTGGATTTTCGGATTTCAGATTAGTTATAGGCTCGGTGGAGCCAAATCACTAACACTGTAACACGTAACTGGAATAAAGGCAAAACTGGAAATTTTATTGAAGATCTGTGAGTGGATGGAGAAAGCTCTCCCCCCCCCCCTTTGGATTAATAATTAGCTGATACTTGATTAGGACTGCCCTTATAGGAGTTGTGCTTAGGGATGCACCGATACTGATACTAGTATCAGTATCGGTGCCAATACTGATATTTGCACAAGTACTTGAACAAAGGCCCCGATACCTCCTCCGACACCACAAGTTAGCGCTGGGCTGGCATGCTGGTATCCGCGTGGCTGGGGAAGCTGGCCGGATGCATTAAAAGCATTTGGCCAGCATTCCCCTCCAGCTGGCAGCAGTAACGAGTGGCCTCCAGGCTGTGACGCTGCCTACTGCGTGAGATCTTGCTGGAGCGCGTCACAGCGTATCACTGCCCTGTGGCCGCTCGTTAATGCTGTCAGCTGGAGGGGAACGCTGGCCAAGTGTTTTTAATGCATCTGGCCAGCTTCCACAGCGAGGTCTAGTCTGAGGTCAGTATATGGGTATGTCTGGTCTGAGGTCTAAAATATAAATATATATCAGAGTGGGTATGTCTAGTCTGAGGTCTGTATATGGGTATGTGAGTGGGTATGTCCGGTCTGAATATATGTATCCGAGTGGGTGTATCTATTCTGAGGTCTGTATATACACTATATTGCCAAAAGTATTCGCTCACCTGCCTTGACTCGCATATGAACTTAAGTGACATCCCATTCCTAATCCATAGGGTTCAATATGACGTCGGTCCACCCTTTGCAGCTATAACAGCTTCAACTCTTCTGGGACGGCTGTCCACAAGGTTTAGGAGTGTGTTTACGGGAATTTTTGACCATTCTTCTAGAAGCGCATTTGTGAGGTCACACACTGATGTTGGACGAGAAGGCCTGGCTCTCAGTCTCTGCTCTAATTCATACCAGAGGTGTTCTATCGGGTTGAAGTCAGGACTCTGTGCAGGCCAGTCAAGTTCATCCACACCAGACTCTGTCATCCATGTCTTTATGGACCTTGGTTTGTGCACTGGTGCACAGTCAGGTTGGAAGAGGAAGGGGCCAGCTCCAAACTGTTCCCACAAAGTTGAGAGCATGGAATTGTCCAAAATGTCTTGGTATGCTGAAGCATTCAGAGTTCTTTCACTGGAACGAACGGGCCAAGCCCAGCTCCTGAAAAACAACCCCACACCATAATCCCCCCACCAAACTTTACACTTGGCACACTGCAGTCAGACAAGTACCGTTCTCCTGGCAACCACCAAACCCAGACTCGTCCATCAGATTGCCAGATGGAGAAGCGCGATTCGTCACTCCAAAGAACGCGTCTCCACTGCTCTAGAGTCCAGTGGCAGCGTGCTTTACACCACTGCATCCGACGCTTTGCACTGCACTTGGTGATGTATGGCTTGGATGCAGCTGCTCGGCCATGGAAACCCATTCCATGAAGCTCTCTGCACACTGTTCTTGAGCTAATCTGAAGGCCACATGAAGTTTGAAGGTCTGTAGCGATTGACTCTGTAGAAAGTTGGCGACCTCTTCGCACTATGCGCCTCAGCATCCGCTGACCCCGCTCCGTCAATTTAGGCCCCATTCACACTGTGCGATTTGTCTCACGGATTTTTCCGCGACCTCGCACTGTGTAGCTTCTCCAATGCATTTCAATGGAGCTGTTCACATCTTGCCTAGCATGTCGCTGGTACATGACCCTTTTTTTCCAATTTGCTATCTGCGATTTTGCGATTTGTATTGGTGGTGCTTTGCAAAAATCGCACAAAACCGCAACATTATTGCATTATGTCGCGATTTTCAAATCGCACAGTGTGAATGGGGCTTTATGTGGCCTACCACTTTGTTGCCGAGTTGATGTCGTTCCCAAACACTTCCACGTTCTTATAATACAGCTGACAGTTGATTGTGGAATATTTAGGAGCGAGGAAATTTCACGACTGGATTTGATGCACAGGTGGCATCCTATCACAGTTCCACGCTGGAATTCACGGAGCTCCTGAGAGCGACCCATTCTTTCACAAATGTTTGTAAAAACAGTCTGCATGCCTAGGTGCTTAATTTTATACACCTGTGACCATGGAAGTGATTGGAACACCTGATTCTGATTATTTGGATGGGTGAGCGAATACTTTTGACAATATAGTGGGTGTATCTATTCTGAGGTCTGCAAGTATATTTCAGGTGTGGTGTATGTGTGGTCAGGGTGTGTGCAGGTGGTACATGAGGTGTCTGGCCATACATTTCAATATTAACATAAACTGGACAGGCTTTCAGCAACATCCTAAATTATTTATTGGAAAGCGGTCACATGACTTTAAATAAAGGTATCGGTACTCGAGATCACTGAGTATCTGAAAAAAAGTATCGGTACTCGATATCACTGAGTATCTGAAAAAAAGTTGTATCGATGCCACCCTAGTTGTGGTCCCCTCTGAGAGGGCCAGTCTTTGTGCTAGGTACAGAGAGTAGGAAGTAAGAAAAACCCTGAAGTTAAAAAGGGAAGTGCATTCTGTTTTGTTTTTTGCATAATTGGCAAGCAGCTTAGCCACCTAATATTATAGTTAGACTCCGTATGAGGAGTTTTGCTTTGGTTTATAGTTTTGTTGACTGATTACTCTGCATGTACAGTGGTTGCCCAAACAAAGAAACTACTGAAGCACTGACTCATGAGTCCAGTATACTATACTAATTGATTGTGATTATATATATCACACAGTATATATTCTTGATTTCAGAAGAGTCTAAATAACCTTGAATGTACAAAGATTCAAAGAAATACAGAATCATTTATGATATACTTTACTATGAATTCCTGGATTACTGTATCTTAAATGTTGCCAAAATTACTATAGTACAAATAAAACTCGGAACGGTTCCATCACCACACCTACCAAGCCAGAGCTTGTGGTAAATAAAGCTGCTGCTGTGCATATCAAAGATATGAGTGTACCGACAATTCAGGATCATGATTCATTGCAGAAGTAGTTTCCTTTTCACATTCTTAACAACTAACCAAAGATCATCCAAGAGAAGACCTCGGAATGTTTCCGTCTTTCCAAGTTGTAGATCACAGGACATAAACAATGACTAACAAGTAAAAATTTTAAACCAGGGAAACAAAAACTAGCATTTACTTCTCATCGAACAATTTATTGAGTTCTGTACGGAGGTTTGAACGTTCCGTAAATCATCTGTTCTGAGGCGATACTCTGCAATGTTAAATATCTAGAGTCTAAAACAAAGTGTTGTAGCTTAGCACAAGTGTACAGATAGCAAAGGCCTTCCAAAACCAGACCATACATCTAGGTACCATCAAATTAGAAGGAAATGTCTGAAACCTGAGACCCAGGGGGTCACTCCCTTGAGATGGCAGATACAATAGTTACATTTTATTTTTCATACCAGATGATGGAATGTGTACAGGAAGTGTTTCAAATGCTCAAAGATTTAGGATCAATTACGCTATGTGGTCATGAGATCCTGAGGGTTCACTCAGGCAGATGCAGACACTATTTCGCTGCATTTGCAGGTCTGAGATCCTGAGCGCTCTTTGCAGCATTGCTGTCAGTTAACTCACTCCAAATTTACAAATACTGTTAGTTTGACACGCAATATCATCTATGTTTTTGTTATGAATGAACCTCCACGGATTTATGAACTCTGTTCCTGTACAAACACTCGCAGAAATGCTGCAAACAGCACGCAGAACCTCAGACTGAGACTGGGCAGAAGGTTCCCCTTCCAACAGGACAATGACACTAAACACACTGCCAAGACAACATAAGTGTTACTTACTCTGGGACAACTTTGTGAATGTCCATGAGTGGCCCAGTCATAGCTTAGGCTTGTCCCCAATTGAACACTTTTGGAGAAACCTGAAAATGGCTGTCCACGGATGGTCCCCATCCTCACTGACAAAGTTTGAGAGGTTCTCCAGTGATGAATGGCAGAAAATAAGTAAATCTAGGTGTGACTAGCTTTTTGTATCATACTCAGAAAGACTTGATGCTATAATCTTTGCCATAAAGGCGTTAGCCAAGTACGTACAGGTCTACTCACTAAAGGGTAAATTCAGGAGAATTGACAGAAGTAAAAAAATTCCAGGTCAAAATAGTCGAACCAGAAAAATTCTCCCATTTATCTCACTTTCCAAATTGGCTATTTGGTCTAGATTGTGCTCTTCTCCTGACTTCACCCTTTAGTGAATAGACTTGCTAGTTAAGGGTCTGAAAACCTATTTCAATGTGAATTTTCAGGTTCTTTATGCCTTCTAACCCATTTGTAATCTTGTCAAAGCAGATTTTTTTCTTTATTATTATAGCGTATCAAGTGTTGATTGACAGGAAAACAAAAACACTTATCAAAACAAAAGAAAGAATGCTTTCTGAATCTACTGTGCAAATACATGGGCAATGGCTCCCAGGGGGGGGGGTATACCAGTAAGGGGAAACATTAATTAAGGCAGATCAAATATACTTTATATCAATCACAACATATATTCTCTTTTTGTTTTGTTTTTTTAAAGTATTTTACCGAAAAGGTTACATTGAGATTTCTCTCGTTTTCAAGTATGTCCTGGGTGGCGAGTATGTACCGTTAGGTGTCTTGCCCAAGGACACTGTCACACATAGTTGCAGCTATAGCCGATAAAAGGAAGTTATAGTGCTCATAATACCAAGAAAACTTATTTCATTAGGTGAATTCCCGATTAAGAAAGAAAGGCTATAAAAGGTGGAGCTAAATTTGTACATCTTACAAGCAGAATTTATTTTTTATTTACCAATTTGTTTGTTTTGCTTTTTTCCAAATGTGGATTATATAATGCATACTAGTAGGGGTATAAATTTAGAATTTAATTTTGTACATCTTTGGATCTTTTAAGGTTCCAAGCAATGCAAACTGATTCCAAGCAGCACTTCTATATTTTCTATGTTCGTAAACAAACTTGTCTGTGCGGGGCCCTCTATACAAGGTGCTGTCATTTTACAGGTTTGCTTTCCTTTTAGATTTTAAAGATCCGAAGAAATTTTTTAAGTAGAAAATATATATATATAATTTCACAGGGAAGGACGCACTCCAGGACTTAAGAAGTGAAGTAAAAAAAATGATGCTTTATTAAAGATGCAAAAAAGTACTCAATAGGGATGTTGATGTTTAACTTTCGTTAAAGCCCGAATGCTGTGATTTTGCATTGTTACTGATTGTAAATGATATAAAAAACTGTTATTCTTTTTCCTGTAATTTTATACTGATCTGAGACGAATAAAAATATGTTTAAAAAAAAAAAAAGTGCTCAATAGCACTGACCGACGTTTCGGCCCGCTCAGGGGCCTTTATCAAGGTCTGAGTGGGCCGAAACGTCGGTCAGTGCTATTGGGCACTTTAATAAAGCATAATTTTTTTTACTTAATTTCTTAAGTCCTGGAGTGCGTCCTTCCATGAGGATTTTGTATTTTTCTAGATTTTTGCACCCAGGCATACTCCGCATACATGGTGGTTTTTGTGCAGGTTGCCTTCGGTTTTTTGATTTATAATATATATATGTTTATATATATTATAAATAATAAACTTTAACCATGTAACATAAACCCAAAAAAATCAATTAGTTTCACCAGACTTCATTTAGTGCAGTTTATGTAGGACAATATTTTTATAAATCGCTCATCCACGCAACATTTAATATTTTTTCACATCCTGAATGTCCTGCACTGTTAAAGGTTTATCTGGTAAGGTCGTGATACCGCACAGCCAGAACGTAAAGAAAAGGGAAAAGAGAAAAAAAAAAGCAAAATGGAGGAGGGGAAAAGGAGGGGGCACCCTGAGAAGATGAAGGAAAGCCAGCAAAAATGCCTACAGCATATTTTGTTCAGCTTCAGTGAAGTAGCATTTCCTTATCCCCACCAGAGAACAAAACAAAGCTTCATGAAAAGTCTTCCTAGGTCAACCTAGAAACTTTAAAGGGCAACCATAAAGAGGATTTTGCCACCATTAGCTGCATGCCATCTCATAACTCAGAAAAATCCATTCCAATCTGACATTCCTTGACTTTTGCAAAAATACTCCCCCACCCTCCTTAAATTCACCAAGAAATAGAAGAATCGTCGTCTACCTGGTTTTGTCCATTCGGATAACCTTGAAATCCTACAAAGTTTTTTTTTCCAAGACAATATGACAACAAGAGTAAGAGCTCAGTTGTAGAAAGAATTTTAGAAATGGTTTATTTACTTTAACCTTGAGCATACACCAGAATGTTCACCATGGCAAAGTTTAGACAGCTAACTCCAAGTATGCAGCATGCTAGATATGAACTACACGACAGAGATGGGGAATGAATGGAGGTTGGAAATGGGAGGGGGGGGGGGGGAAAAAAAAAACCACGTTAAATTATATATATTTATTAAAACAGGATTTAAAATGCCAAAAACGGGCAAGCGCCAATTTGAGAAAAGTGCAAAACAGGAACATCACCGAAGAGGTTAGAGATCGTGGGCAAAAAGATACACTCAAGCATAACTGCATAAATACGAATCGTACACACCAGCAAACTCTGAACCATTAGGACCAAGCTTTCACCAATTATTTTACTTTCTCACAATTATTTTAAAGCGCATTGTCAAAGTGCGATCAAGTATTTTGCCTGGGGATGCTAGCGTAAATAAACAATAATCCGAAATACTCTTATTGTGGGTTTTCAGAATTTATGGATGTTCTCGCAAGTGTGTCCTATCGAGGACACATTGCACATGCTCATTCTGCTCCTTTAAGAGATTTCTGCAGTCATTCATTCATTCTGCAGGCCGACTAGATAAAGATGCCCTTGAAAAGATGCAGAGCACATCTGATGCTCATTGGCTTAAATAGATCAAGTGACGATGACATAATTAAGATGGAACATATTGAACTTATTTTACATACCTCAACAAGTCATCTATGCTCAATATCCAATGTAACGATCAATATCCAAGTGGATGGAGTCAAGACTTACTCTAGTAGCCAGATGAGCATTTTAAGGGGGTAGACACCCCGACATCACATCAGCAGCAGCCTCTGATACACGTGCACGTCCAAGGCTTGGTACAAATATTTAGCTGGTACATACAGCTCATGCAGGAAAAAGCCCTTCCACTTTTCCAGTTAATACGGAGTAAGAATACACTCCTTTGGCATATATGTTCCTCAGGGAGCAGAGCCCATGTCATGTCCATCTATATATATAACCCTAATTTAGTGTAACCTATACACCATGCTGCAGAAAATGTTGGTGAAATCCAAATAAACCCATAATAATAATAGAATAGGTAGGTACGAAATAGTGTAAATTAGGAAACGTTTTTAATTTGTTGAGTTGATTTAGAGAAAGTTTAAAAACCCACCAGAATACTCCTTTGTGCTTCCGGGTAGAAGAACTTTCAAAGAAAAAAAAAATCAATACAGAGGCCATCAAACAGTCTGTTTTATATACATATATTAAAACACAGAATTTTTAGGCGTGGGTGAGCAATTTGTATGGCCGATATATTTTGTCAAAGTTGGAACCCATTTACTCTTCAGAATAGTTTGCCAAATAGAGAATGATGCTTATATAAACTTGCCCCGTACCATGAATTTCCAACCATGAAGTATCTGCCCGTCAATGGACTCTTGTATACTATCTATTAATAACCAGTATTGTAACTTGTTTTCCGTTCCAAATTAATTGGAAATTTCTCTTCCTTGCCTTATGTTTGAAACCGCATTAAATGCTATATGGAATATTGCTAAAAAATAGGTTACACATTGCAACTATATGCAACTTTAATTAAATACAGTGAAAAATTCTATGCGTGAATGTCGATCTAGTAGAGCGCATTTTTTAGATTTATATTATTTTTGAAGAAGACAAAAAATGATCACTTAGGAGCAAAGTAACTGTTGGTTAAGAACAACGAAAAACCCAGGAGTGTATACATACAATCTATCCGAATACATTGAGTGCTACAAGCCACAGGAATGTCTTATTCCGAGCAGCCATGCCATCATGTGTGGACAAGAGAGGCAGGAATGGATGATGAGTGAATCATCTTGTTTTCACATGTTACACGCTGGATGTAGATTTGATATGTTGTTGCCCTGTTAAAATTGGGAGTGTTTATCACTACTATTCTCTAGCAGGAATCCCACCCCACCACCCCCCTCCTTCATCAGATGCTTGGTGGGTGGGAACCCCTCCCCCTCTGTGGCTGCCATGTGAGTTCAGAGAAAATATGGTAACGTTCACTACTGCTCAAAAACAGAGCGAGCATGACAAGGAATCAGCACATTGCATGTGCCAGGAACAAACAGCCAATTTAAACCACCACCCCATTATTCACTACGTCTGCCTTAATCTGCCATCATCACCGCATTGCACTTTATTTTATTTTGAGGAAAGAAATGGAAGATGGTTACATATAATTATACACACCATACTGAGTTTACAGCACTCCACTTTAATATACCTTTACAGATGACAAAATCCTTGACATACAAACAACCAAAGTGGATAGAAGGATATATATAAATAAAACCAGGGACTCTGCAAGAGACCTACGGAGAGGCCAAAAGACATACATACTCACATATGCTCAATTTGAACCAACATAAGTGTATTCCAATAACGCATACATCCCTATCCTCTACTGGATTAGTCCAGGCAGATCATAAAATTATTATATAGAGATCTGGTTTGTTATATCACCGCATTAATAGTGAACATTTGTGAAACATCACATATGGTAATTGTTAAAATACAGTCAAGCATTGTCTTGATATTAGGACTTAAATAGAAAAGAAAAAAAAAGGAATTGCATGAAAAGGTCATTCAGGCATTAAGACCAGACAGACTATATAAAGCATATATAATGCTCACATCGTCACTCATTTTATTTCCTAATAAATAAAGAGATCAACTGATTAAATATCCTCACGCAAATAAGCTTATGACATTGTGACATTCAAAAAAAAAAAAAATGAAAAAGATTGTGGATACTGATTCATAACTCCTTAAAATAAAAGAAAAAAAGAAAAATAATAAATGCAAATCAAAATAGGATTTTTGATGCCTGATTGCTAGGATTCACCTTCAACCCCTATCTGTGACTCACTGGAGGGAAGTCACATGACTAGAACACTGAAAGAGAACAGTTTTCTTTCCCTTTCTGCAAGAAAAAAAAAATCCTTTCTGCAGGAGAAACAAAAGCTGGTATTAGCTGTCCAGGGCCATTCATGGGTGGGGCCTGCATGCCAAAAAAGCTGTAATGGGCTGAGGTTAATCTTAATGGGGGCCCACTTTAACCTCCTGAATGCATCAAAAAATGTGAAAACTGCATGCACCTCCCCCACCAGGTTTCCTGCACCACATCTTACACCCGGTGGAGAGAAAAAAAAAAAAGAGCCCACACGTTTTCCATCCATATTGCCAGCAAGAAACACTGATCAACCTTATCTGTAAATCCTATTTTTTTTATTTTTTTTACAAATACAAAAAACTGTTACAATACCCTTAAGGAAAAATAAACAAATATAAAAAGAATAAAAAACAAATAACACAGAAAAAAAAATACAGATATGGCTTCTCCAGACACACACACAAACAGCACATCCACTTCAGAAGAGACATGAATACATAGGAGTATCCATTGACTGGGGTGATGGGTGGTCCTTTTGGCCCTCAGTGCTGTGTACATTATTTAGGATGAATAGATAACAGGGCTAGGAGAAGGTTTTAGACCAATAAGGTGTTTAGATCTTTCCGTACAATCTAGGACATTTTAATGCAAATCATTTGCAAATACGTAAATAAAAGAGAATGTAAAAAAGGACGTAAACAAGCAGCGTTGCGACCACAGATTGAAAACATGTTAATATAAATTTGATAAATTAAAGTGAGGCTAAAATACAAAATAAAATATATAAATTTAAAAATACAAGGGACTTGCAAGAGTGACAAAGCAGAAGGCATATTTACCAGGGGAGAATTGGAAAAGTATATATAAATACATATACATAAACAATATTTGAGAAGACCAGCCCCCCTCAATTTTAAAATGTATTAATTGAAACTTCCATTGTTGTTACAATTAATGATTAAACAATATGTAGCTAAAAAATGTAATTAAATAAACATGTTTATGCGGAGCTAATCATAAGCCATTAGGAGCAACATGACACAGCAGACAGAAAACCTTTGCTAATAACAGAAGTTATTTCAGAAGGAAAATCCATATACATACAAAAAAATTATAATATTAAAAAAGGTGCCCAAGGAAATGATGAGAATAGAACAACTATGACCCTCACTTCCCTGGTTTGATCAAGAGAATCTGCAACCTGAGCCAAAGGTGCAAATTCCTCCCATTCAAAGTTCTTCAATGGAGTGGGGGAAGGAAAGTTAACCACTTCCCTGCTGAGGATGTGAGGCCAAGTGGCAGAACCTTGTACTCTGCCAGACATCCTTTTCCCAAGCCACACTGCGTTTATTGCCACAGAGGCAACAAGAGATGAAGGATCAAACACATAACTTGGAACCGGTTAAGCCAACACAAAAAAAAAAAAAATAATTCTACTAACTAAAATAAAAGGACCTATAGAGATGTGTATCTGCTTAGGAGCCTTTGTTTACAATAGAATACATTTTGCATCATTCTATTACCTAGCCTGTATGTTCTGTGTGAGGACATTCAAATGGCATTTAATTATCTTTTCACAAGGAAATTGTTTTTGATAAAGAGGAAATAAAAATACAGCCATAATTACAAAAAAAGGATACAAGTCTGCCTGGTTAATAGAATACATGGAGTATCTATTTACATGGTCATTTTTTACTAGTCTGTTTCTCTAAACGTTAGGAAATAAAAGGATGATTCAAAAAAAAACCACATAACTTAGAACGGATCTTTAGACAGATGTAAGAGTGTTAGAATATATGAAAAACCCTGTTAAGATTGCAAAAATATAAAAAATAAATAAAAAAACTATTTCTTTATACATGCATGAGTAAAAACTTGACAAGACAAAAGTGATTTGAGAACTGCATTATTTTTATTCAGATTAAGAGGATGAAAGTTGATTAGATGTATTTTCTGGAAAGGCTTAGAAAAAAGACACCAAAACATAAAAATCGTATGTTTGTAAATAAAAACCTACAGCCCATCATAATCTTTATCAATGATTCATGTAGTAAAAGACATGAAAACAAAACATTAGATTTCCAGAAAAATAATAAACAACATTGATATGTATGTTTGTACTGCGTTATTTATGCATCTGTACAGAGGATGGACAAGGGATGACGTCTTTCAAAGCACTAACTAGGAAATGAGAGAGCCAGACATAATTTACACTGTTTTGTCTCAATGTAATGAGGTTGTAGAAAAAAAATGATAAACATTAAATGACACTCCATCTGCAAATAAAAGAACATATAATGCAATACACTACTAAAAAAATAATAATAAAGTACCTTCTATGGATTGGTAAATCTATAGCAAAACCCACTTCAGCTTTCAATAAATATAAATATCATATTGACACAAGTCTGTTTAAACAGATTTTAGTCATTTGCTGACAGGTACTCCATAAACAATGAGAAAATAAAGTGGTTTTTTTTTACTGGTATTTATTTATTGGATTGTATACCAATGACCCAACCTGTCATTTTCTACCACAGTAATAAATATAAATATGGAACATCTACAAGTCCTTAGAACAAAATCTCAGAGAAACAAACATAGCAAATAAGATAAATACACATCATTCTGAAAAGACCAAGTAATAGACAAGCTGGTGGTTGCACAAAAGCGCGTTCTAGAAAAGGTATAAATCCATATGTTCAAATGACAATAAAGGCTTATAAATTGGAATTTATCAACGTTCAGGCAACGGAGACCAAATAGACCAATGACAACACAATACAGCTATAATCTTAAAGTGTGTGTAGTTTGTTTGTGGGAAAAAAAATATTGTTGTTTCATTAATACATTTTAATGGCCAGTGATAAATAATAGCAAAGCATTCAATAGAGAACCAACAAGCCTTACATAAAGAAGGCTTCTTATAGGAAGGAAATAAAAGCAGCCATATAAAGTTATCATAGCAAACGATACAATGTAATCTGCTGTAGGATGTGTCACATATCACAGGGTTGCACTTTACCAGGATAGATTGGATTAGGATATACATAGCAGCATTCTGTTTATACAGGATATTCTATAACAGTGATCATGCAGCAGCATTAAGAATTACGACGCGAGAAGCATTTAGGTGGAACCTGACATCCCTTATCCATAAGCATTTAAATATAGGTGATGCAGCCATTAAAATACAAAGTAAACATAATAATGCAATAGCTTGTCAAAGCGTAAAGATGCAACATGACTATAATTATCGGTAGAAAAGACAATGACTGTACCTGCGTTTCTTATACAAGACGACGCAACCATGGACAAAACAAAGAGGAGAGCGTGGAGACACAAAAGACGACATAAGCCTGAATAAATCGTGTGCACTAGCAAACCCTGGTTTCATTGCAAAGCATAAAGCAACAAATGTTATGGAATACACGTCCCTTTCTCAACATCAACACCTTAATTTCTCAATGCATAGGTTTTAATACATTTATATAATGCACTATTCTTTTATTAAGTTAATTATATTATGTACATGCAAGTGCATATTTTATCTGGAAATGGATGAGTGTCATGACAGATGTTATTATATGAAACTTTCTTATACTATATTATACATACACACATTAGAATCTAGGCAGGTTGCCTCAATACATTGTTTATTTTGCATTTTCCCCAGACACTTGGAGACAGCATTCCAGTAAAAGGGACAAGGAAGCCCTTAGTACACACTTGTTCAAATTGCAAGTGGCCATGAAAGAACAAGGTAACCTTTACATAAAGAAAGGGCAGAACTGTTAGAGAATATGAAAGTTAGAGGTAAGCCTTGTGACGTAAGCAGAGAATATGGAGTGTCATCATTATGGGGGGGGGGACTGAATATTATTTATGCGACTGTTTACAATGGTCAGCTTAGGCTGGGGTCAGGCTAACGCATTTTTAAAGTGCGTTTAGGCGCACTTAATCACGGCCGCAGTAGCAGCAAATGACGGGCAATGACGGCCAATATACAAAGTACGGCCGCACGAAAGTCCACGCAAGTGGAAAATGAACGCATTTTTTCGAGAACGCAGAACCACTCGTACTGACGTAGAGTGCGCTGTGGCGGCATAACGGCATGTGTGCGTGATTAGGAGATGTCAGGCGCTGCTAATGTCCAGCCTACATAACGTCCAGACGCAAAAAGTGTTTTATTGCCGATCCGTAAAAAAAATCACGCACGAAAATGTGCGTAGTCTGACTGTTTTCGCGCATTCCGCGAAAAAAATACATCAATGCGTTCGGACGCACTTTTGATGGTCGCTGCGAATAATGCGTTCGTTTGACCCTAGCCTTAAATGATCCCTGAAGATGGTATCTACATACATATAGGAGGAGGAAGATTAAGTATTTAGGGAATTGTGGTTTCTATAGAAATAGCTTTGCAAAGTTCTAGGGCTCTATTACTCTAGTAATAAACAGCATCAGAAAGAAATGAGTGAGTTGTTAACCATTAGCGGCTCCCTATTACTATCTCTTTCGAGTGAGCTATTATGTTAGCTACTGGACTTGTAATACCTGGATGTAGAGGTGAGGAAAGATTTTTTATTAATTTCGTTATCCCCTAACACCAGCTTTTGCAAGATGTTATCGTTTTTTAAAAATACTGACTACAGGCAAATATAACGAGCAACAATAGAATGCTCATTATTCTCCAGCTCCCAAACATTTAATGCTTCCTATACATTGTGCAGGATGTACAGTCAATGGCGTGGGCAGCCCATTTCCTTAGAGTGTGCACCCACGGCAAATTTATTAATTACATATCTATGCATGATAATTTTGTACAAAACAGTTATTTTAATTCGGAATAAGCAATGTTTATGCAATCTCACAGTCAATGTACATGCTGTTTATCATGAACCAGATAAAGAACATCCAAAATATCAATGTAGGGGGACAAAGATTAACCCTTTACGTAACATTAGGATGTGCCTAGGCATACCAGGCACACCCTGTGCACACGCCAACGTGTATAGTAGACAGCTGGACCAGCCAGGCTGTAATAGGGGGATGTCAGCTGGACTGGAATAGTGAGAAAGCAGTTAGCATTAAGGAAGGGGGATGTTATAGTTCATGACCCACTTGTTAATGGAAATGGCTCAGTTGGAATAGGGTGTCTAGATGGAGAGTAACGGCTATGGACATTTAGGGCTAGATTCTGAGACATGTATAAAGATTATTGTACATTAACAAATGTATAAGGTTAAACTGGTTGGTAAATCTGTGCTGGAATCAACTTTTGCTTATATAGCGGTAAACTAGAGTAGATTAAATTTCAAATTTCTTTCCGTGCCATAGGGTGCTGTCAATCAGTTACGCATTCACACTAAACAAGGAAAAGGTTTTCCATTTACAATGTGCGTTTTCCAGTAAAGCAGTAGGGTATAGGGGTGCCACAAATTACTATTTAATGCACATGGGAGCACAAGGAAAAGTGCTGTCCTGCAACAAGTATAAATCATATGCTGCAGGAAGGAAGTTATGGCAGGTTACCTGGGATTACTTTTTGATTTCCTACCTGCAACGTATAGATTCTACATGCTGTGGGGGTGGAATTTTTCCTGCACTGCCCAATCACCATGAATAAATTATGTCCTTGAAAACATGGCCGATATGGCAACCCTAGTAAGGTAGGATTAAAAACAGGTGACCAGAGCCCCTGCTTTGGTACATTATGGTATTGGCCCATGTGCTTCAAACGTATCCACTGATAAAGACACACATATGATTTATAGGTGTTGCAGGGCAGCACTTTTGATTGTGCTCCCGTGTGCATAAAATAGTAATTTGTGTCAACCCTATACCCTACTGCTTTACTGGAAAAACGCACATTGTAAATAGAAAATCTAATTTAAATTCTGATAAAAACATGTGATATATATATATATATAGCACATGGGGGGGGGAATAAATAACTATGATGTTAGTCCCTTCTAGTGCAATATCTTTGATATTTTATTTTCTTACAGAGCAATTCATTGTAATTTTATTTTTTCATCAGTTTACTTTTGTTGGTGTTGGCTTTTCAGTGTTTATTTTTTCCCACCTGAGATTTGCCTTGTCGTGGCGAATGGTCATTGTAAGTAAACCAAAAAACCTCCTTTTATTATGTAGACCGTGTAGGATTCTGAGCAGAGGTATTAAAAATGTTTTTTTCTTCCGTAAGAGGGGGGGGGGGCTGTCTGCTAGCATTGCCCCACTTGAGAGTGATGGGAGTTAAGCATGCAGCATCCTGTGTTGTTGTATTATAAAGAGAAGGAAGCATTCCTGATAAGCAATAGTACAACCCCTAGAGGCTTTGCATTAATAAGAAAAGTTTTCAAAAACAAAACGTATGCTACACATTTTACCATCAGAACAATAACATGTCACACAGAGTTGAACAGCATCAAGACTAACACTGTGACCAAACCACTGAATCAGGTAATTCATAAAAATGCATTGATCAACTGACGGGCAGAGGAAAGAGAAAGAAAAGAGGGATGAAGCTCATCTCCATGAAAACCAATGCTCATCCATATCAACAACAATCCCGCCACACCTACCATGGGTGTTTTGGTCGCAAAAATTTTGAATCGAAAAGAAAAAATGGATAAAAAATAAATAAACAGCTTAAAAAGTTATCAAAGGACTTGATATATCCAGCAGCCAATAATTTTTATTTGCCCACTACTTTTTCAGATTGTTCTACATTAAGCTACATAGACAACATTGCCTGGCTGCTAGAAATGTGACGTTGGTTCCCAAGTTCGCTTTCTGGCTTGATATAAATGTCAAGATCTGAGTTATCGATGGCATGAGACCCTCAATATTGGATGAGCAAAAATAAATGCTTTCTAGTTAAGGTTGACGTGGGATACATTCGAAGTCAGGTGTACTCTTAACCACAACACTGGAAACCTTACCAGAGCGATTAAAGTTTGGGGAATTGCAAAGTTCGTCAGAGCTCTGATCCAGTTTACACCTGACTTGGAATCTAGCTACTAGTGGGCTCTAAATGTATATTCTTGTATAAGCACTGGATAACAGTAGGTTCAAAAGGTAAAGGAGAACAGTCTTACTTGGGGTATAAAGAGGTGCCGTGGACAATGCTTCTGCGGGACAAATGTAAGACAAGTTACTATGACAATTTATTAACCTATTTATCACTAACCTCTATATAAATTACTGGGCGTAGAACAGAGTAAATGCTGACACCTTAGATTAAAACTGCAATATCTGGAAGTTTAACAAATGAACGATATACATACCAAAATACGCTACGGAACACAGACCTAAAGCATGCTTTTGTGACATTCATTCTACTTGATGTCAATGGGATAACCAACTCGTACACACAATGGATTATCAGAGAAGTGCTATGGAGGATTGTCAATAATCAGATCTTGCGCAACAGAAGCGGAGAAAGAGATAAAAACCAAAGTGAACGACTGTGAGAGCTGCAGAATTAAATGCCCAAATGTATAGTGCTTAAACCCCTTGGCTGCGAATGACGTCCTTGCGTTTCACCATAACATACGAAGAAAGAACGTCCCCTGCACGTCATCACTTACCAGCAGCTCTGGGAGGGGGATTCCTCTGACTGGGGGAAATCCCTCAGTGGGTTGACTTCCTAGAAGTCAGACCACACCTTGGGGCCTCCCCACCTACTGGTGTCATTGCGAGTCCACACGATGACATCAGACACAGGACCTCTCCTCTGCCAGGCACGGGATTCCCTATGGAAGAGATACGAGGTCCTTTGCACCTCAGCAACCATACAAGGTAGAGGGGCATGCATGGTAACATTGGAAAGGCCAGAGCATGCCCTTTTCATTGATACCAAATATGACCAGGTTATTTATAGAAAAAAATCTTTCTTATAATGCAGCACTATTGTTCACTTTTCAATTATAAAGTGAACAATGAGGCTGCACAAATTAATCTTCTCATTTCCCATGATGCCAGCAAGTGTGAAGGTGATGGCACACCGCATTATTACACATTGTTTCATTGAAAATCTAAACTGCCATCCATTTGTGAGGAGCGCTGGTGGTCCTTTTAAACCTTGCGTCTCTGATTAGAATACCACGCAGGGTCAAGTGGAGGTGTCATTGTAAAGGTTAGAGTCTGGGCTTTCCAATGATACCAAACATGATTCATGTAAAATGTAAAGGAAAAAAAAAACCTCAAAACAAACATTTTTTTAAAATGTATTCATTTTTTGTTCCAAAGCGATGGCATTGTCCATTTGTCACATATAAAATGTGCAAAAGCATTGCCATCACTCACCATTTCATTTCCCACATCGGGAGCACTGTCATATTATTCATGAACACAATCCTCCAAAATACAAAACTACATTTTTTTTTCTAGTTTTGGTTGAAATTCTGTATTTTCTCATACATGCAGTAACAGGTTCCTACTTCTACATTTTTTAACAAGAGTGCCCCATAGACTATATAACCACACATATATGGATGATAAAATGTAAAAAAAATAATTTTATGTGCTGTAAATGATTGAAATCTGAATGGTAATTACATTTTTTTGTTATAGCATTCTGACGGGACATGACGTATACACAATGAAATTATATATTTTGAATGTACGACGTCTGCTGAAAACAAGGATACAGAATATGTTTGGGATCTATAATAAAGCATGACTTCAACTCACAATTAAACATGAGGAGCACAAAATGTTCAAAATGAGCTCAGCACACGGGGTGAAATGTCCCAGCAGTGAAGGGGTTAAGACAAATATTAACCCCTTCACTCCTGAGCCATTTCACATCTTAAAAAAAACAAAACAAAATACATTTTTCCTTTTTTTAATTATTTTTATTATCTTTTTTCTTTACTTTAAACATGGTCATCTTTAGTATCATTGGAAAGGCCATGCTCTGGTCTTTCTAATGATACCACACATGACCCTGCTAGCTGCCAACAGTCGGGAGATATTGGGGTTCAAAGGAACCCCTATCTCCACCCCTAGCTTTCCTTAGGAGTCAATGAGGACGTTCCCCACACGTCCTCAGCAGTGAAAGGGTTAATGATGTAACACTATTTGCGTCAAAGTGCCTGGCGGCCTAAACAATAGTTTAGTCACCAAGTTGAAAAAGTATGTTTCAGAGCTTCCCAGTGTCTGCAAAGCAAAATAGTGTGTGTGTGTGTGTGTGTGTGGTGTGTGTGTGTGTGTGGACGACAACACAAACGTTATCAAATACAACAGATTCATTTAGTGAAGCGGTTATATATGCTACACTGCAATAAAATAATAATTTTGTATACTTCATAAACAAATGTCAAACCCTTCTAAGTGCATCCACACGATATGTAGACTTATATTAAACAAAGGACTGTTTTTTTATTTTACATGTACTGTTGGGCTGTAAACCTTTTTCCCCCCTATATACACAAGTATCAGCCTTTTATCCATACTGGGAAAGAATTCCGGCATAACTCAGTATAAAAGCACAGGTAGAGATTCCCAGCGTACCTATAAATGGGTATTTTATATATGTATTAAATAAATTCAATCCCCTTATTTGAATCATAATAGAAAGGGAAAATGGATACTTATGTGGCTTTTGGATTATTTTTTTATAGACTGTTTTATTGATTGCAAAAAGGCCACCTTAAGAAGGGGGACACTGACTGAGGAAGCCTAAGGCGAAACGCGTTTCAGTAATCCCTAGATCCACTATTATTGGTTTACACAGTATTTTATACAATATTGTTTTATGGATTAGCAATAATTTTTTAACATCGTTTTTGGTCTTGCTGCTATATTGCCCTGTGGTTGCCTGGGGGAAAGAAGGAGCCCACATTGGGGAGAGGATGCCCTTTTTCCTTGCAGGAGAAACCGCCGGGACCCATCTAATAGGGTTATTCAGAGAGAGGGGAAAACCAGGAGAATGACTGGAGAAGTGAAAATTCTAGGTCAAAATAGCCAAACCAGAAAAATTCTCCCATTTATCTCACTTTTCAAATCAACTATTTTGACCTAGAATTCTCACTTCTCCAGTCATTCTCCTGGCTTTCACCTCTCTCTGAATAACCCTGTAAGACTCCAGATAGAGAACAGAGGAATACAATCATTCACATACAAGTATCCATTTTTCCTTTCTGTTAGATTTTTAATGACTAGAGAGTATTGAAAATTGAACTTCTATTGGTGCGCTGGGACTATCTAACTGTGGTTTTTCGAATTATTGTGCCATTTGGGGTTAGTGGACACTGTTATTCCACTATAAGCAGCACTAGGTTCTTTTGAATATCTTTTTTTAACATAAAACGTTCCTGAGAAATAGCACTGTTCTCCCACATTTTCTCTTTTGCTTTATAAGTCAGTATAAGAAAATGAATTATGCCCTGTCATTCCTACGCAGACTCCCATCATTAAATTGTTTAAATCAATAGAGCTGCAAT
This sequence comes from Leptobrachium leishanense, assembly GCA_009667805.1. Classification (NCBI taxonomy): domain Eukaryota; kingdom Metazoa; phylum Chordata; class Amphibia; order Anura; family Megophryidae; genus Leptobrachium; species Leptobrachium leishanense. Next base: position 283,632,372 of record CM019066.1, read on the forward strand.
AAATATATAGAAATAAAAGGCCACAGAAAAAGTCTAGTTATTACAATATTCACAATACATAAGATTAATATTATAAACATTAACGTAAACAAAGAATATAGCTATGGTAAACAAACACAATAACATGGGAAATACTCAAGCTTTCATACTTTGTGTCATTGCATATGCTGTCATACAGCAGTAAGTATGAGCAAGCAATAACACAGGATGTGAAAATGGATATTTTATCCAAAAAATAATGCAAAGGTTAAGCTATTCAACTTGTATCTATAGAATTCACATTTAGCCCTGAATGTTTTAGAGGAAGACATGGGAAGAATCAATAATATGAAAAAGAAAGTTTTTTTTTTACCATTGTAATTTTAATATATACAGGTAAGGTACTATCATGGCCAATATTTAAGAACGCAGGACTACATACTGGTTTTGTTCTGCCTCAAGGCATTAAATAGCTAAAATGTTATAGTTGACACGTTACGACAGTTTAACATTTATTTTAGATTATAGGCTGGAAAGAAATCTATAAAGAGACAATAAAAGGTGATGGGCCAATAGAAACTGGTTTTAGTAGCATGAGAAATAACTATGGCTTGACAAACGGAATTTAGAATACAAAGGAAATATTTCATATTGATTGGGGAGAATCAAATCTGCCATTGTTGTTCTAGACCGTTGTCAAAATAGGAGATAAGAATGCCAAAATATTGGGTTTTTTTTTATTTGGGAGAGTAAGATATGGGAAGATTCAATTACCTGGAAAGGAAGTTGCATTTCCCACTCTTCTTTTTTTAGAGTATTCATCTATAAAATAAATTTATGGGATCGTAAAAAGCTATTTAACGACCTGAAGGAGGTTCAAATGAAAAAGGGGACCCGGCAACTGATAGCAATGAGACCTTACAAAGATTTGGGAAACCAGATCTAGGAGGTGGAAATATCAAACGACTGAAAAATAGGCTGCTTTATATCAAGAAAAAAAAAGAATACACAGGAAAAGGAAGAATAAAGAAACATCTATCTGCAAACAATAATCCCTCCTTGTTTGTGATTTAACACTTTTCACCTATTATTTGTTGAAACAGACAAAGCACTGAGTGGGGGCCTGAGGAAAGCAATCCAGCAAAAAGCAGGGAGATGTCCCCATGTGACCCATCAAGCTCCATGTCACCACAGTTTTGTCTCTTTGGGGCTGAACCATGGCACCAATCAAAGCTATCACAACAGGGTAAAGGAATACAATATGGTGCCAATAACAGAGCAACAGCAATTAAAATAAAAAAAAAATTCAGCAAAAAAGGAGATAAAAAGATCAAAACACAGACCCTGGAAAATTTTGCATTATCCAACTTTAAAAAAAAAAAAAATGCTAATACTGTATTATCAGGCAGCACATGGGCAGCAGCGAAATACTTATTTACGTAGAACCTAACATAATAATTTTGGATAGAATAACAAATAATTTCTGAGCTTGTAAAAAGTCTTCGAAAAGGGGTCGTGGAATGGGAGTGTACCGAGTAAGGGTCAAATGTAAGACAACTCTGAAAAGGCTTCTATCCGCATTCCAGTAACTACAGTCTTATGGAAATGTTAACCAACCCGTTGCCAGTGACGCACTGCATTAAGCATGTACTTCCAGGTAACAGCAGAAATCTAATTAACACATAGTCTACCTACACACAAAGACCCATCCACTGTGTTATCTTTGGGGACTTTTCTTCCAGTAAGTGAAAATTTTAAAAGATAAACAACGTTGTATTTGTTTGTAAATAAATAGTTGCTGGTAGAAACAATTACCCTGTCACTAAAAAGTCCTCAAAATGAGGGGTTCGGCATCATAGCCCGGATCTTAATTTTCTTGCAATCATTTCATTGGGGGGCTTTTTGTGTTGCACTGCCGTGAAATCCCAAAGGGCCTGTGAAAAAGCTGATCGAGACTCGGCACAGAAGATATTGATGTATAAACATGAAAACTCTTCGAGCCGCATGCTGACTTGAATTGACTCGCTCACAGAAACAGAAAAGAACCACAAACTGCATTTCCTGCTGAACACACGCACACCTCACTGGCAAAGCAATACCCTTTTTATTAAAACAAAAGAAAAATGCCCATTGATTTTGTTATTCTTAACTCTGTACCATTTTAACTGCTGTCAGGCCTTCCTCTACCCTGGAGATACAGTAACCTTGTATAGTGACATTAGTTGGGTTGATTGTATCTGGAGGTTAAGGGTCTGCTTAATTCATGTATTATGTACAATCACATAAGAACCCTGTAGGCGCAAATACAAAAGGAAGAGGTACACGCTCACACAGGCAGTCGTATACAAATTAATTATTAACCATTGATGTACTGCAGGACATGGCAACAACCCTCTGCACAGGGTAGCTGTAAATAACAAAAAAATAAAATGCCATTGAAAAAAAATATATATATATATATCCTTGTCAGTGTAAGCAGGCAGGCACATATGGTAATGAAAGGGTCAAAGTGGGTGGCTTATACTTCTCCTTGTGGGTGGTTAAGGAGGAGGGGGCTGGGGGACAGGGTCAACTTACTTGGTGTACAAAAACATCCACCGGGTTATCCAAGGGACTTCCCTCCCGGCTGGTCATAGAGATGAAACCGAACCCCATCCGTACATTGAACCACTTGCAATGGCCCGCACCATGCATGACCTGGATGCCCTCCTCCTCTTCTTCCTGTTCTGGCAATTTTCCTTGTTCTTCACCAGCACCTTTACCAGCCCCTCCTGAGGATGAGAAAAGGGACAAACCCAATTAAAAACCAAACAAACATGAAATACATAGCAAGATCAGCTGCAAACGTGATCATTAGGTCTAGACATGGCATTTGGCAGGGTTCTGCAGCATTCTTGGTGACACAGGAGGGGGACAAGCTTCCCCATAACACACGATGCACGCTCACAGATCCCCTTTCGTTTTCCAATTCTAATGGAAGCAGCTGCGGGGGAGACGGGAGGCTGGGGGGGATCTCGGCTCTCTTTGTGTCATCCTGTTTATATTTACGTAACAAGACAGAAATACAAGAAAATAACAAGCCGCCCGCAAACAATGCGGGAGAGAGGGGGGACCCGCTGGAGAGACATGCAGGGGACCCCGCACTGCTGCTCTTTCTTATTCCATGCAGTGACTTATTTCCACAAAGGCTGGGCAGGTGCATTCCCTTTCCCCCCTTTTTTTAAAGGTCAATCCATGGAATAAAAGCGATCTCCTTCACAGAAACAATTCAAACAAAAGCTCCCCCCACCTCCTCCCCATCAAAGCCCTCCGACTCCACAGAAGGCGGCACGCGTGCCATTTAGGCAGATCGGCATGAGTTACCCCCCCCCCATCAACAGACCCAGTCACCCCCCCCCCCCGTGCTATCGGAATCAGAACACGATGCAGAGGCAGAGGCGTCGCGTAGAGAGACCCCCCCCCCCAACCTCCCACAAAAACAACGATGAGGAAAATAAATAATAGATGTATGCTATGAACCTTCGGCCATGATGCCCTTTTTCCCAGAAAAGAGAGATGAAAAGTTTCCTTTTTGAGGTGGATGATCTGCTGCATCAATGTGACATCCTGATTTGGAGCGATCCCAAATTTAGCTCGCATGGTCTAGCGTGCTCTCCCTCTTGTGATTGTCTCTCTCTCCCCTGCTCTGCTCGCTCCCTGGCCCCTCCAGCACACGTGACTCTGTCAATTACATGCTTTCTTGCTACTAATTTCAGGCCGGATCCTGGATGGGGGCTGGCAGGAGCTGCGCGCAGCCAATCAGCGCCTCTTCCCCGGCTGCTACGGAAATCATTTATGAATGAACTGCTCACGATGCGTATACACACACACACAAACACATGCGTACATACAAACACATGTACAGATACACACGCGTACACACACACAAACTCGTGTACATAAACACGGATACATACATATACACACACAAATATACATGTACGCACTGCTGGGCAGAAGGTAGTTCAGCCGGTTACAATGTAACCAGTGGAGGGGGTGACACATGTCAATGGCGGCGGCAAAGTTTGTGCGCTGAGCACACTGTTAATATCACGGTGGGGGGCTACAACCCCTTTGACTTTGCTTTAGGACTCCCACTCTCATCACTCGTGGAGGGTGATGGGGCGTTTATTAAAGGGACCCGGAGTCCTTTCACGCCGATCCAGACGGCGGGCGGGCGGGCTCAACGCGGAGCTTTGGCACTTTTTGTTGAGGAGGGGGGCATGGAAGAGGCGGGAGCAGGATCGGACTTCACAGGTTTCTCCGCCATCTCTTTCCGGGGGAGGGGATGTGATTAATGACTTCCTAAATAAGAGCCGGGGGGGGGGCAGGGAACCTCAATCAGCACCCACTGTGCCTTCCGTGTGCTGAGAAAAGGGGGGTACCCCCAGGCGCCTCTTACCCACCGCATGACTATATTAGGGGAGCACCCCGACAATTTAATGGTCGCCCTGTGTGTCTTTATGTACCGAGATGAACATATACACAATCTGCTAATGTCACACTCTGTGACAAACACCCGCTTAGTAATTGATTAAAGCGCTTCCTCGATGAATGAAGGAACTCCATGGGGGGAGGCAGACAGATCCGGGGTGCTGGAGGTCAGACCTGCCTGCCTATAAGGGGGCTTCAAGCGGCCCCACAGCCCCCCCTGTCCACTCCCTAAACTCTAGCCTAGGAGGTATTTATCTGAATGGATCTGCAAGGCAAAGCAGTGGGGGGAGGGGAGCTAATACCTTTCAAACAGCCTCTGACAACAAGAGCAAAACAAGCACTTTACACACAGCGCTGCAAAGAGAGTGCCTGGGGATCACAAACACCACAAGAACTAAATGTGTGTGTGCATGTATGTATATTGTGTTGTGTATGTATATAAGTGCGTGAATGTGATTGTGTATAGGTTTGTGCATATGTGCGTCTATGTGTATACATGTATGTGCATATATTTGTGTCCTAGTGTGTTTGTATAGCTGTGTGCGTACATTGTTAAAGATTACAAGAGCAGATAACGTCAAGTATATTGTAGAAAAAAAGAGCATAACGTTATGTGTTAATCCACTAGGAAATTTGTAGATTCTCTGCAGAATCATTTCGAGGTCAGTGACAGCTTATTTCCTGCACCTTGATATGAAAACACAGAGCAACACATGCGGGTTACAGGGACACAGCCTGTGCCAGGAAAGCCAGTGTTTACAAACACACTACGCATAATATAGCCGAGTCACAGCTCAGCGCCTTGTTCTGGGGTTTTTTTGTGTATTGTTGCTTCCTGATTATATTACTTATTATCAAACTGGGGGAAATCAGCAGAGAAGAAAGAACTATGTTTTTGAGCATTCAACAACAGACCTGTGAGAAAGAACATGGAAGTAAAAGCACACACACACCAAAGGACCAGCGATTTGGATAATGAAGCAGGATCTTAATCCTGAAATTCCTTTGCAGTTTTGAACCGTAAAGGTGCAGTAGGTTGTGTCTGAGATAGCCTTCATATATGGAGGAGCCTTCCTATATGGAGGAGCGGGCTGTGCTGTATAGGCGGAGTCCTCCCCCTCCCCGTTATATGGCACATGAGCAGCTCCTTCATTCATACATTCGGGGCTGCAGGGGAAGGAATGTGCTTTGCAGGAGAGTGGGAAAAAGCCCCCACCCCAACAACAACAAAAAAATCTGAATACTTTGTTATGGGGAAAAAAACTGCGATTACGCACGAGCCAGCAAAATCTTAGTGTGTTCTTCAAATCAAGATACTATTTACCAGAACATACGTGAAAAAGAGAGAAATCTCAATGTATCCTTCCTGCTACAAATACTTTATAAATAAATAATGCAAAATCTAAATGTGGGAAAACCCCTCTCCCTTATACAGAGAGATGCCCCCCTCCTTAAAACGATGTTAGGCAGGACCAGCAGTGAGTTTTAGGTTGCTCGGTCACAAAAACAACCCCCCAACATACATCACTAAAAATACACAAACTCAAAACGAATTGTCCTTTTAGTATCTTTCATTTCATATGTAGTAAGTTTGGATTGTAACCACCCTCTTACATCTACACAGATACATGTATGAACCGTCTGGCAGTGCAATCTGAATAAACACGATTTCAAATGTAGAAGAAAATATACATATATATATATATATATATGTTGTGGTGGAGGACAAAAAGTGAGATAAAAAGCCTCCACACTATAAGTGTGTTTATTATTGCAGAAGCCACTTGCACATCACAGCATCGAATTGCTGTGATGTGCAAGTGGCTTCTGCAATAATAATCACTATATATATATATATATGTATATATAGAAACTGTGTGCTGCTGCACTCAAACATATATATATATATATGGTTTATTACTGCAGAAGCCATTTGCACATCACAGCAATTTAAAGATTATATATACATATATACACATATAGAAACTGTGTGATGCTGCACTATATATATATATGTGTGTGTTTGAGTGCAGCCTCACAGTTTATGTATTTGTATATTCAGACATATATATATAAATATATATATATACAAACGTATGTCATACATTGTTATATCTATCAATATTTAAAACGTGTATTTCTGTAAACTAGAGAAAGCCTTTTTAAAGATCACACATAGGGGTATAGGAGTGACAGCATACCACAATCCACAAATTGAAGTTCTCAGGTCAGCCAAGTGATAGTGCTTGTCAGGGTATTAATATTGTACAATCACTTGCTGTAATATACTCGGACTTTTTGTAAAAAGTAAATAAGTTGTACAGAAGCCACTTCATGATTTGCCATTACAGACCGGATCTGTAGTTCATATGGTTAGATTGATGGATATTTTACACTGTGTCCCATACATAGGCATTCATGTCCCACATTTCACCTTGTTTGGCCACAGGAAATCCCAGCAGTATCAAATTCAACAAGGCAACAGCAACATTGTTTCTCTAGACAAACTTAAAGCATCATTTGGTCCATCTGCACAGACACAGTGGATGCTGGGCTCCTGTATGAAAGAACACTTTCAATGCCCACTTGGCCGGTGTTTTTTTCCTGTAAGCATCCCAGACAAGTCATCAAACCTGTTTTCCCACAGTGAGCACCCCCAGCACGCTGACCCTGCAGCTAAGGACTCTGGGTAGAAACACGGAGATAGAGCCTACAACAATTACCTTTAACCTCCATTTATTTCAGAGTTAAGGAAGCCACTGCCCCTCCCCCACCAGCATATTTGTGAAGGGATTCTTTGATTGTCTTGCAGTAGTCCCTATATGTGTGTGAGATGGGCTGCCTGCATGGCTGGGGGTCCTGCATGGGATGGGAAGCAGGCATCTAGCGTTAGTGGAATTAAGGTCGGGGTCAGTGGCCTGGGCACTGGTGTCAGATGTTATCGGCCCATTCATTTCCTGCTTGGAACACTAGCCTTTCAAGTTTTCCTTTTTTTGGGGGGGGGGGGGTACAATCCTCAGCAGCTGCGATATTTCGTGAAACTTTGATAAATCTGAGATGACCTAACAATCCCTGCCTGGAACCTTCCCTCCTTCCAAGCTCTGCTCCCTGCCATGAAACGGACATCCTGGAATCAAGTAAGCAAAAATGGATGTACACAGAGCAGGGGTCATCTTAGGATAACCGCCTGCAAAACGTTATGCAGTGTCACCTCGCTGCTATGTCTGTATGTATATTTGTGTATAGGGAAATATACTGTATGTATGTATGTTTGTCTAATTGCAAGTGCTGTGTGTATGTATATTTATGTGTGTCGCAATCTCTGTATCTATGTCTGCACAGACTCTGTTTATATGTGTGTATTGACTTTGTGTGCTGTGTCTACTGAATTTGTGCGTGCTGTTTGTGTGAATTGACTTTAAGTGTGTGTGTGTTTTGACTTTGCTCTGTGTGTATTGACTTTGTGTGGTCTGTGTGTGTTTTGACTTTGTTCTGTTTGTGTGTATTGACTTTAGTGTGTGTGTGCTGTTTGTGTTTTGACTTTGTGTGCTGTGTGTGCATTGGCTTTGTATATGTGCGCGTACAGGCTCTGTATGTCTGTGTGTATTGGCGTTTTGTGTATGTGTGTGCGCTGGCTTTATCTATGTGTGTATTCGGGCTCTGTGTGTGGTTTCTTGGATTCGGTGTGTCTGTATATCATAATTACCATTTATATATAGCGCCAACAGTTCCCACAGTGCTTTACCTATGTGCGTGTGCAGGCTCTGTGCATATTTTTGTATGGAGGCGCTGTGTCTGTGTGGTGCAGGCTGTGTTTTTATGTGTGTGTTGGCTTTGTGTGTACAGGCTGTGTATTGTCTGTGTGTGTTTACACCAGCTCTGTGTGTACTGGCTCTGTGTTTATGCATGTCTGTGTGTATACACGTGAGTGTGCAGCCTCTGTGTGCATACATGTGTGTGAGGGTTCTGCGTATATGTGTATATATATATATAACATTGAAGTGCAGGGCTGTGTGTGTGCAGAGCTGAGTGTATGTATATGAATTATGCATGGATTTGCAGGGCTGAGTGTGTATGGGCAGTATCTATATATGCATGCTGAGTATCTGCATAATTACATTATGTATTGATGTGCAGTGCTGAGTATATATTATATATAGATGTTTTGGGCTGAGTGTGTCTAATATATGGATTTTTAGGAATGTGCGTGTATATTATATATAGATGTTTTGGGTTGAGCGTGTGTATATAATGTAGGGATGTGCAGGGCTGAGTGTGTGTATTATATATGGATGTGTAGGGTTGTCTGTGTATATTTTATATATGATGTGTAGGGTTGAGTGTGAGTGTATTATATATGGATATGTAGGGTTATGTTTGTATATATATATATAATATATACAAACATAACCCTACATATCCATATATAATACACTCACACTCAACCCTACACATCCATATATAAAATATACACAGACAACCCTACACATCCATATATAATACACACACTCAGCCCTCATATTATATATGGATGTGTAGGTTCTGTGTGTATTATATATGGAGGTGTAGGGTTGTATTTTATATATGGATGTGTAGGGTTGTGTGTGTATTTTATATATGGATGTGTAGGGTTGTGTGTGTGTATATTTTATATATGGCTGTGTAGGGTTGTGTGTTTGTGTATATATAATATCTATCTCTGCCGGGCTGTGTTTGTGGCACCTTTCTGACACAGTCTCTGTTGATGCAGCAGCAGATTTCCATTTCTTGTCGCAATATATCCCGCTGTGACACAATAAGCCGCTGCCTCTGATGTAACACACCCGGTGCCCGGATACGAATGATAGTTTTCGACAAAGGTGCCCCTGCTAGAACTCGGGCGCTGAAATCCGGTTCCGGGACACTTCTCAGATATGGGTCAGGGTTTGTCGCAGACGGTGGCGTCACGTTAGGGTCGGTACATGACGCGGGATTCTGCTATGGAACAGGCTGCATTGGTGACGTCACTCAGTGCCAGGGCGATTCCAGGTGCACGCGGTCTGAAGGGAATGCATTCCCGCCTTTACACCGGCGGAGCGGGGCCCGTGTTTAGGGTCAGTCGTTACGCGTCCTTTGCTGGTCTTGCCGTAGTTATTCATCGGTGACCGATCGCTATCTGCACCTTTACCCTCACGAGGCGGCAGAATGTCCGCCAAACGCGCCTAATAACAGCCGCACCGCGCTTTCCAGCGCCGGCAGAGCCGCCCATTCGTGGCTTTCAGTGTCGGTGCCCGATCTTGTCAGGTGACCCGAGATATCCCGGGTGCAGTGTTACTGCCGAGCGGCCCGCGGGCAACACATGAAAAAAAGCCTCCAGGCGGGCGTGGTGCTGCGCGAGGACAAGCCTGTCTGCCCGCTCTGTGAACCACACCCAGACCCGAAGCCTGCTGCTGAATGTGCCCCAAAACACACAGCGGGCGTAATGCGTCACACACCGCAACGAATCACACACTGTGTGTAAATATGTGTGTGTGCGCACAAAACGTGTGCATGAATTGTGTTTGTGTACATCTCCGTGAAATGTGTGTTAATGCATAAAGTGTGTGTGTGTACTGTATGCGTGTACATAAATATGGCTGTGTATTTATGTGGTTAATAGAGCTGCGTATTTGTGGGCAAAAAAAATGTGTATATGGATATTTTATGTGTATATGTACAAAAAATGTGTGTGAAAGTCATCAATATATTGGCTGTTTTATGTGTGGTTCGTGTCCTCCTCCTCTCCCCGCAGCCGGTGCGTGGCTGAGTGACTCTCACATCCAGCCGCCCGTTTCTATGAGGAAACATAATAATCCCCCTCACGAGCCGGGGCGGCTGCCGCATCGCACGCGGAGCGCGACGTGGCATGACGCAGTGCGTGACGACCCAGAGTCCCCCGCGCCAGTATGCTGCGTCTAACTGTACCAGCCCTGGCCCCCATATACAAACACATATGAGTGACTACAGGGTGTGATTTAATGATGGAGGGCGGTTTCACTGATAATGTTTCCTTGGCATGGGGTCTGCAGGGAGGGTTCCTCTCACCGAACCTGCATGGGCTGAGCCCCCCCCCCCGCCCCCATACATGGCCATAAAGCTAATTATGCAGCATTCACACAGTGCCACCCACTGCTCCGTGACGCCATGAGACTCTCCAGGGCAAATAAGGGGTGTGTTTGCCTCTCCTCGCTGTGGTGTTCTCTGTGACTGCATCTCCCACTAGTGACTGCTGGAGGACAGGGACAACTCAGTACTGATTAGCACCTATGTGTTTATGGGCTGCTGGCTGCATTCTTCATTAATTGCCTGCTCAAAGAATAGAGATAATGGGCCTGTAACTCCACACATCTCAAGCAATCGCCATCTTTATAATCTTTTTTTTATTCCTTGGAAGTGTTTTTACCCTTTTTTCCAGTAACATTTAAAAGAAATAGATTTTAAATTAGAGCTAGGTTAACAGAAGGTTATTTTAAGGTCGTCAGCGGCCTTTTATAGCTAATAAAGCAGGTCTTACAGTTCCAAAAAGGGCTGTGTCGTGACAATGTAAAAATTATCTTCAAACCTAATGTTTTTATTTTGTTTATACCGTATATAAATATTTTTATTTCGGTTAAATTCCCAGCATTCCATATTAAGAGCCTTTATTTTATATGGCTGGATCTACAACATAGCTGCTAAATTAATGTAATTTTATGAAATGTTAATGAAGAGTCAAATAAAATGGACAGAAAAAATAAATTGCCATCAGACAATGGTAAATTGAACCGTGCCTTCGGAGATCGGGATTTGATATTAGTGTCAATTTATAAGTGATGGAATAAAAAAATCTAATAAAACAACTGAAGAATATCTGTTACTAGGCACTGGTGAAATATGTTTATTTTAAATTATATAATCTTAGATATAATATGAATTTATTTTTTAAAATCTGTTGATACCATTCTGACTTTCAAAAGGATGGTTTCTTAGTTGCTGTACACTCAAACTGTATTTTAAATTGTATTTCGATTAGAATATTTATTTCACTTTTTTCATTCTCAAAAACATGCGTTTATAATAACCCTAAATAGCAAGTTTAAAAATTCATAGCTCCTGATAAGCATATGTTTAGAGATTTAGTTTGTAAGCTTCCTGCTTTTTTAAAACAACAATTAAAACAGAAAAATACAGAATAGTGATTCTAATTAATCTAATAAATGGCGTTGAAATAAGCATTATTGTACCACACAAAAATTGTGTTTCTGTAAACCAGAAATATACCAAAATTATGAACAAATTAAATGAGATTTAATGTTGTGCACTCTGTGAAGTTAGTTTATTATGTTGTTTAATACAGAAAATTGCAGGAATATTGTGGCAAAAACGAACAAACGAATTTCTAATGTTATAAGAATTTATATAGGCGATTCATTGGAGCATGATTGCGTTCATGCAAAATTATGAATTCTCATCAATCATATCTGCTGCTACATTTAATATTACACATAACTATGGGAATGCTTATTTAAATAGTAAAAGCGCTGCATAACCCAAACAGCGAGTGTGTCTCTTAGTTGAAAAAAAGAGATGCCTTTTTAACTGGTACTTATAATTTATTGATCATAAAACTAAATCATTCCAGGGAATTCATCACACAAGAAGGCTTGACTACAAATTTGCATTTTACACTGAGGAGCCACCATTGTCATGGTCCTTAAAAGCAGCTCAATATACAACAAGAGGGGGGAGGGCTGTCTGAAAGCTACAATGGACAAACTAGTTCTACCAGATAGTTTCCCACTGGTGGAGAGCGTTTTGGATTTTTTTTTTCCAAAATTTTCCATTTATCAATACATACTACATTTGACAAATTGACTAACATAATCAACTTCCTATTTATTTCAATAAATGTATTTATTTTTTTTATTTCCCAGTCCCAAACACACAGGGAAAATAACTCATTTTATCTTTAGTAATCAGAAAACGTTTCCATTAATTTTTTAATCTTAAATCCAAAAAAATGAATGGACCAAACGTAAATGTGGGAAACTAAATAATACTGGTACCATCATGGCTTAACCCTCAACCTTGCTAGTTCATTCATTTTAGACAGTACAATTATGTAGGTTTTTTTTAATATTTTTTATGTGGCATAATTTTTTATAATATACTGACTGTAAGCAAAGCAATTATTTATTATTCTATATAGAGTGCCAACAGATTTTTCAGCGTTTTACAAAGGCACAGATTGCTACACAGAGAAGTGGATAAGACTACAATAAAATAAATTTATTTATTTATAAAGGATTTTACCAGGATGGATACATTGAGATTTCTCTCGTTTTCATGTATGTCCTGGGTTCAAGAACATTTAAAGACATAACTTGTCAAACTAGGAATAGCGGACTCTGTTAACTAGGAATTTACAATCTAAAATGAAGTTTTATGTTTCAAATTGAGAATCAGAATTGTTTCCATTTTGTTGTGATTATTCCTTTTTAGATTGTAAGCTCCTCTGAGCAGGGCCTGCTACATCACACATTTCCGTTGTCTCAGATTGGTAATTTCTGTGTCAATTCCCAGCCCTGTATTGTATGTGATTTGGTAAATGTTGGTATTATAAATTTAGTAAAATTGAAAAAATATATATATTTTTACAATACAATATCACTGTTTTTTTGTAGTTTACGTTATTGAGGTTATACACAGAAACTTGGAATAATTTGTTTATCAAAAGGCTTATTGAATAGATCTGTAGCCAAGAAACTAATCACATATCCAGTTTACCTTATGTACCTCTTAAAATATAATTGGCTGTTCTGTTTTTTTAAAATTTATTTTGCTTATTTGACATTTCCACACTGCATATATTTTTAATTACATATTTATGACAAGTCATTAATTGCTATAAAAAGAATTTAAACAAAAATAAAATCTGTTTCAACTGCTAGAATTATCCTATGAATTCTCACAGAAGCTGTGTAATGTGTGGATCCTTCCGAATTTGCTGATCTCAAATGTTGTGATATTACAGACCTTATAGAAAATGTGGGATTACAGAAACAAACGAGTGGACTCTAATATATACTCTTTCATTTTCAATAAATATATGGAAATTATATCACATCTTTTGCTCATCTAATTTATTTTATATAACAATGTAGTGTCTTTCTTTTTTCTCTAAAAGAAAATAAAACCTTCTTTTGTTAGCTACAGACAAACACATGCCTACTTATGTATGTGGCAAAAATCCAGGGAAAGCAAGTAATATTTTCTGAACATCATGTTGTTATTTTGGAAAGTTACATATTCAGAAGTAAATATATATTGATGCTTGCACGTATGTGATTCTATTTTAGCTTGTGACATCATAGTATTAGATGACCTCACACAATTCATGGCTCATCAATGCAGAACGTTGAATTGAAAACTAATTCAAATTGATTTGATCTCTTTATAAAAATGTGAGTTCTTGCAATTCTAGAGGTTTATTTGCAAGGTTGAATATATTATAAATAAATATATAAAATAAATATATATATATATATATATATTACCAGGAAGGATACATTGAGATTTTTCTCGTTTTCAAGTATGTCCTGTGTGTGTGTGGGTTTGTTGTTTTGTTTTAATTTTTCTCTTACTGCAGTGGGATTTCTGTTTGTTTGAAATGCAGAGAAATTCCAATCTTCATCCAATAATCTATCATTGGACTATGACCCTGCTTCTATCCTCTGGACTGTTTCTTGTTAAAGCCATCCCACTTTTTCATGCACCTTTCTCTTATATATAATATAAACATTTTGAATTTCACATTCTCTCATCTCAAGCTGTTTAAGATGCAATGCTTCTTATTCATAAGAAAGATCTTTATGTGTTAATATACAGATAATTGGAAGATGAATATGTCTTCTAGGGAAACAGCATGAGAAATCCGTAAGATACTCGGTTCTACTGAAAACTAGAAAATATGTTTTAGCACGCAGTGTGGGAAGTCAGGGAGGTACTAGTTCAACAGGATGAACCATTAACAGGAGAAAAGTCAAACCAGTTTGGAAGGGATTGGCAAGACCTTATTTGTAGCACAACGTCCAGTTATGAAATCAACCTCTTGTAAAAATCCTTTAGAGATGATAAGAAAATTCAGTAAAGGGATGCTAAAGCATGGCTAGATACTGTATATCTAGCGGTCAGATAACCATGGGCTCCAAGAATAAAACTCTGGCTCTTAAGCTTCTTTGTTTTAAATCTAAACAGATTGACATTTTGTAGTTGGTTTGTAGGTTTGATCCCAGTTGCTCAACCGATGTGTTCAATTGGAAATGGCGCTCCTAAGAAAGCATTCTATGTAGTGCTTAAATACTTTAAAACAACTTCTTTTTTGAAACATTCTCAAATATTCAGGGTTATTCAGAGAGAGGTGAAAACCAGGAGAATGACTGGAGAAGCGAAAATTCTAGGTCAAAATAGCCAAACCAGAAAAATTCTCCCATTTATCTCACTTTCCAAATTGGCTGTTTGGTCTAGATTGTTCTCTTCTGCCATTCTCTCTGAATAACCCTGATTGTGTTCGAAACACCTTCGGCAGCACACACGTTGTTAAAAATAACTCATATATGTATATATAGAAAATTAATAGGAATTGCATGATATTATCGATTATCTTACAATATTTCATTATGGATTGAAATATTAGCATGGAGTTACCACGGTTGGTATATGTATGAGTGTAACAACATGGACAAAGTAGTCAAATATCCTACCAACTGGTGGTTTTATGGAACCTCTTGATATTTTAGACTTTATAATACACCATTCTAATGCTAATTCATAAGCATCCAATACTAATTCATCATTGTTTTCACGTATTAGCATCGAAATACCAGCGTTGCTGCATTTTGGTACGAATATATTAAGAAACGTGCTCTAAAACGCTACCTACTCACATGGAAAAGAAATATATTTGAAATATTTATTTAAAATACATTCTTCCCAAATATGGTGACATATTTAAAATACTAAAATTTTTGTCATATTCAATAATATAGCAAATATATAGAATATGTTCAGAATGCATGCTGAAATATATTTCAAAGTGTATTTTGGAATGCATTGTGAAATATGCTGTGAATATATTCTGGAATTTATGTTAAATGTACTTTAAAATGAAAAATATGTCTGTTTTTTTAAAAAATACACTATTATGGTGGCTAGGTTGAACCTGCTTCTCATTAAATTGAGACTTGCATCACCACAGTTGTACTGGAGGAATGTGCTAAACGGGATTTGACTTGTTTCTTCATGGTCAAATAGCAGAGATGTACCGTTAGGTGTCTCGCCCAAGGACCCTTACTGGAGAGGTGCTCTGGCCAGGATTTGAACCTGGGTCTCCATGGTTATAGAGATGTGATGTTACCTCTAATCCATCCATCCAGCCAGTATAATTGTGTTGTGTTTCTGCCATATAGAAATGTTAAAACTGGCTCATATTTCAACTCCAAATAATAATAAAAAAAAGTTAGACTTGTTTGGGCAGAAGGTAAAATACTTTTCTTGTCAACTTACATTACCAAAACAGAATTTGTATATTGTCAAGTTCCAAATCCTGGGTTGGTAATGTAAGTTGACAAAGGAAGTATGGAGTTGAAATATAAGTTAGTTATATTGGCAGGATGGAGTAGAGGTAAGATCACTTTTCTATAAACATGGAGACCCAGGTTCAAATCCCAGCCAGAGCACCTCTCCAGTAATAGCATGTCTCTGCTACTTGATCGTGGAGAAGCAAGTCAAATACAGTTCAGCACATTCCTCCAGTACAACTGTGGAGAAGCAAGTCTCGAGTTTACTAAAAGCGGGTTCAAAATAGCCACCAGAATTAATAGTGTATTTTTTATTTGCCTGCCACTTGTTTTGCATTTTGAAGTACATTTCACACATATTTTACAATGCATTCCAAAATACACTGAAATATATTTCGGCATGCATTCTGAACATATTCACAAATACTTTGAAATATATTTCGGCATGCATTCTGAACATATTCAATAATATTTTCACAAATACATTGAAATATATTTCTGAACTATATTGAATATGACCAAAATTGTAGTATTTCAAATATATGCCAATATATTAACCACTTCGCTGCGGTGGACGCGCTCAGCGCGTCCAACCGCATGTCACGTTCCATGCGGTGGACGCGCTGAGCGCGTCCAGCCTTTGGGGTCAGCGTTCGGCCGGGTTCCGGCCGATCGCTGGCCCCCCCGGTGCGGGCTGACATCCTCGATGTCAGCCCAGCATCCGGAACCGCCGCCGGGCTAATTAGGTGTCATCGCGGGGGCGTGATGACACCTAATTCAGGCGCCCCCCCCCCCGCATGTGCGGAGGAGGCGCCTGAAAGGGAGGGGGGGAGGTCCTTTGGACCTCTCTCCTTCCCGATTGGCGGCGTTGCAGGGGTTAACCCAGGCACCATTTGGAAGGGCACAGCCTGCCCTTCCAAATGGTACCTGGCATTAACCCCTGGGGAGCCGGATCACGAATCGGCGCTGAAAAGCACCGGTTCGTGATCCTTTCCCGGAGCTGGCCGACATCTTGGATGTCGGCCAAGCCTCCGGGAACTCCCCCTGAGGACTGGCGTCATCGTGCATAGCACGATGACGCCAGTCCTGGAGTTAACCCCTAGCTGCCACCAATGGGGAGATAGGGAGTTCCAATGAACTCCCTATCTCCCGATCCGTGGCAGCTAGGGGTTAAAGTTTGGTATTGTTGGATCGGCCAGAGCATGGCCGTTCCAACGATACCAAACACGAAAGTGAAAAAGTTTGTAAAAAAAAAAATTAAAAATAAAAAAATATTTTAAAAATAAAAATTATAAAAAAAAAATAAACAAGTTTTTTTTCTTTTTTTTGGTTTGTTAATGCAGCAATATTGTTCCCATTTCAATTATAATGTGAACAATGATGCTGCACTAACGATCTTTGTATGCGGTGCGTTTGTTAAAAATCGTGTAATTTTCCCCAAAAAAAAATGTAACGAGACCCCATCTCTAATTTTTTTAACAAGCGCACCCCATACAAAATATAACCACAATTGCTCGCATCTTAAAATGTGAAAAAAAAACACTTTACACATTATAAATTATTGAAAAATCATATTTTATTGCATTTTTTGTTATAATATACAGACAGGTCATGACGTATACATATAATAAGCCTTAAAAACACGTTTAAACATGATGAGCAAAACCAGTAAAAATTACCTCAGCACAGGGGTGGGAAAAGCCTCAGCAGCGAAAGGGTTAAGTATGTATTTTAAAATTATATTTCAAATTATTTCTTTTCCATCTGGGTATGAATGTTCTAAATAACTTGTTGGTATTTTGTGAATTGTAGCTTCCCAAACATGCCGGCGGAATGAGCTTAAGACACCTTTTGCCTACGCAAAAATCTTGCATTTTCCTGTCGTGCATTTACCAGAAAGTGCAGCCAATGGAATATGCGCACAAGAGCTTTCTGTACCCATTCATGTTCTCATGCACTGCTAACGCCTCTGGGAACCCACCATGGGTGCTGCTGCTCACAATGGAAGAAGCTGTTTGCCTGAAATTACTACGTATTTGCCTACAACATATTCAGCTTTCTAAGCACTACAGGGCGATCAGAGTCCTACTTCAATGGCTGCCACTATGTATGTGATGACATGTTATTTGATAAAACTGGAATGTTATTTTTTTGCTCTATTAATTTCAGCTTATTAAAAAGTATTTATGTGCACAGTAAAAAATAAATTTAGAAATGTTTCAAAATGTTGTGCTCTAATAGTGCAGTGTGAATGGCTGGAGCCTATACGTCTCCATATAGTGTCACAAGAGTAAGAACCTAGTTAAAGATGAACTTAGAGAATTTTCCACTTGATAACCTAAATAGAATATACCTTGGGTCTTACAAACAAAATGTGTTTATTAAGAGATAACTATATTCTGTGGTCACTGGCTCAGGTTGAATTTAGAACTACCAAGTCACTGGCAAGTCACAATAGTAGTGTACAAGCCCCAAAGGTCAACTCTTGATGAAGCCGAGATAGGAGCGGTGAAACGCGTGTCAGCATTTTGGTGGTGACGGGAGTCGAACAGGGTTATTCAGAGAGATTCGAAAAGTCACTGCACGTTCGGTGACCTTTTGTTCCCTGCACTTCGGAGTGTTTTGGCGATTCTAGTTCGCTGACCCTGCGGTGTATTCAACAAGCACCGCAGGGCTCCCCATAGTGCAGGGAAAACTCACCGTAAACCCACAGAAACAGCCGCAAAATCCAAGCCGAACACACCGAAAAAATCCAGCCACCGATCACAGCGCAGAGCAGCCGCCGGAAAAAGCCGACACGCAGTCGAACGGGGTGAAAAAAAAAAAAAACAGAAGGCTTGAAGGTTTGACATTTGAAATGCTGTTTGCAAAAAAACTACTGAACGAAAATGCCTGGAATTTACATATAAGATCCAATGAATGATAATAAAAAGGTCTGTTACAGAAAAAAAAAAAAGCGATTTAAAAAAAAAACTGATTTTTTTTGACAAAAAAACAAAACATAAAATTCTTTAAAGATCCTAAAAAATCTATAGCTAAAGAGACTTTTTACAGCAGAATAAAATGATAAACAGTTTATTAGATATTGGATTAAAACTGGAATATTTTTAACACTGAAGCCTATGGAATTCGCCTGAATAAACCTGAGGAATGAAACCACCGAACAGCAGGGCACTTCACTGACATTCCTCAGCTGTTCAGTGTTCTCTGAATAGTTTAACCATTGCTTCTCTATGGGGGATTTCACTGCCCTCGAACAGGCACCGTACGTGCAGGCAATTCGCCAAAATTTGGCGAATTGCCTGCTCTCTGAATAGCCGAATGGCCACAAAAATGTCCTCGTTCGCTGAAATTCAGTGTCTGGTTACATTTCAGCCACATTTCTGATCTCTCTGAAAAACCCCCTAAATTTTTAACTGTTCACTGCATATTGTGGAATTAGTCCAGCCTGTACTATTTTTGGATATTGATCTGCTTATGTAAGGGACTTATTTGTCGACCTTTGGTGCTTGTACACTACTATTGATCTCTATTGCATTAGAGCTATCCACTCCTTCTTAGGTTGATTTGAAGCAGGGGTCATCAACCTTTCCTCTCTAGATGTTTTGGGACTACATCTCCCATGATGCTCAGACACTTACTAGGTTAGGTGAGCCCCATGGGAGATGTAGTTCCAAAACCTCTGGAGGGCAAAGTTTGTTGACCTCTGTATTAAGAGATATATAGGGAGACATTAGAAATCGCAGAGACATAGGATATATTGGCTACTGAATTAATCTTTTTTTTTTCCCCGAGACTGATTGTCTCTATACTATTTGTCGCGGCCATCGCCGCCATAAGAAATACAAATCTGGGTCTGTTCCACCATAGGACCTGGCAGCACCTTTCCTGTTTTGCCTATCATCATTCCAGACCAGATTTCCCATTTAGCCCTGTGCCTCATTCAGTCCCCTATGTCCAGCCTATAGTGCCAGAGGATTTGTGGAGCCCTCGGGTATAATCAATGCCCACCTGATCAGGCCTTCATATATGGAAGCTACGCCCCTATCCCAGCACTTCTGCATTGAAGACCTTTGTGCTGAGTGGACTTGGTCCTTGTTCCTGAGATCCTGTGGTCATGTCCTATTCATTGGAATCTTGGGTACCAAACCTCTTGCCTTACTTACCAGACTTTTGACTGTGGATTTGCTCCTCGGATACTGCACCTAGGAGTCCTGTTTTTGTTACTTCAACCCTTGCAGAGTGAAGTGCTGAGCTCTGCTGCTTTGATACCCCAGTCTTACCTTGAACCATATCCTATAACCTGTTTTTGTATATCAACAGCATCCTCCTGCCAAGCACTCACCATATGCAACAACCTTTTCACATCCTCTGCAATATCCATCCTGGTTAGTCTCAAAAATCTGCTCACCCATCTGTGCAGATCACTGCAACTTGGGCCCATGTTACCCTCACCCTAGTGCCATCCCGGCACCATCCCTGACAGGATTCAATACCATTTATTGTTTAGGATTCGTCTATATGAATTTGGGACATATTTAAGTGAGCATGTAGGAATTGGTGGTATATGGACTTCCACTTCTTATTTGTATTTTTTTCTGATGTGTATATATGTTTCTGTTTGACTCAAACTTTTTATTGTACTTCATAAAGATTATATTACATACATTTTTTTATATGCCCCTGACCAAGATTAGTGACTGGGTGCTCCAGTCCATATGTATATACAGTATCTCACATAAGTGAGTACACCCCTCACACTTTTGTAAATATTTTATTATATCTTTTCATGTGACAAAACTGAAGAAATGACACTTTACATTGCAGCAAAGTAGTGAGTGTACAGCTTGTATATTTGCTGTCCCCTCACAATAACTCAACACAGCCATTAATGTCTAAACCTCTGACAACAAAAGTGAGTACACCCCTAAGTAAAAATGTCAAACAAAATTAATTTGCAAACAAGCTCCAGAATTGCCCCTAAAGTTTCAACACATTAGATATGACAGCCAATCTATTGTAATTGTTTGCAAGATTTACAGGTACGCTTTTTCTTTCAAGGAAAGATGCAGCCCGAGTTCTAATGTAAATGTAATAATAGCACTTTTCGGACAGCTTTGGGCTGTCAAATAGGGCTTACAGGGAAAATATACAATGGGATACTTTTTTATTATTTTTTACTGTGTGGTTAATGGAAAGTAGTTTTCCTCAAAACCCCTCAATGCTGCAAATAGGTTTATGGAAAATCATTTGGCAGCAGGGATGTGCATGGCTGAACATTTTGTTTCGTTTCGTTACGTTTTTAAATCATTTCGTTTTCGGAATTTCTTAACTAATTTCGTTTCGTTATTTCCTTTTGGATCTTTTTTTTTTAATTTAAATTTTGAATCGATTCGAATTTTATATATCAATTCGATAGTTGATTAATGATTCGCATTTTGGATCACTAGATAAAACCCCAATTAATCAAATTTTGCTGTTAAAAGAAAAGCTAGGGTTAAATTTAAGCTGTGTCACAGATTTAGTATTTGAGTCAATTAAACAGTGAAACAAAATTAATTTGTTTCATAAAGTCCATTGTTTACTATTACTTGTATTATAAGTTAAGATCAATTCGATAGTTGATATCAATTTGATAGTTCATTTCAAATTTGATAGTTGATATCAGTTATTCAAATTTTTCTTTTATGATGATGACACAGTGTAAAACATAATAAATTCGTTCTATTTCATTTCGAATTCGTATCGTATCGCTTCGTTATTCGGAAGTACTTCCAAATACGAATTATCAAATTTCGTTCCAAATGCCGAATTTTTCCAAACCGAATGCACATCTCTATTTGGCACTGAAAGGGGTAAAGAATAAAATGTGTAGTTGGCGCCTAAATAGAAACATAGAAAATGTCGGCAGATAAGAACCTTTCGGCCCATCTAGTCTGCCCAATTACATGGATACTTTACCTGGATTTATCTTTTGTTTAGGATATCCTTATGCCTATCCCATACCTGCTTAAATTCAATTACTAAATTTAATACACATGTGTCAAACTCTGAAGTATTAGATAAAGGTGCATCTTAATAAATTAGAATGTCGTGGAAAAGTTCATTTATTTCATTAATTCAACTTAAATTGTGAAACTTGTGTATTAAATATATTCAATGCACACAGACTGAAGTAGTTCTTTGGTTATTTTAATTGTGATGATTTGGCTCACATTTAACAAAAACCCACCAATTCACTATCTCAAAAAATTTGAATATGTTGACAGGCCAATCAACTCCAAACACCTGCAAAGGGTTCCTGAGCCTTCAAAATGGTCTCTCAGTTTGGTTCACTCGGCTACACAATCATGGGGAAGACTGCTAATCTGACAGTTGTCCAGAAGACCATCATTGACACCCTTCACAAGGAGGGTAAGCCACAAACATTCATTGCCAAAGAAGCTGGCTGTTCAGAGTGCTGTATCCAAGCATGTTAACAGAAAGTTGAGTGGAAGGGAAAAGTGTGGAAGAAAAAGATGCACAACAAACCGTGAGAACCGCAGCCTTTAGAGACTTGTCAAGCAAAATCAATTCAAGAATTTGGGTGAACTTCACAAGGAATGGACTGAGGCTGGGGTCAAGGCATCAAGAGCCACCACACACACACAGACGTGTCAAAGAATTTGGCTACAGTTGTCGTATTCCTCTTGTTAAGCCGCTCCTGAACCACAGACAACGTCAGAGGTGTCTTACCTGGGCTAAGGAGAAGAACTGGACTGTTGCCCAGTGGTCCATATTCCTTTTTTCAGATGAGAGCATGTTTTGTATTTCATTTGGAAACCAAGGTCCTAGAGTCTGGAGAAAGGGTGGAGAAGCTCATAGCCGAAGTTGCTTGAAGTCCAGTGTTAAGTTTCCACAGACTATGATTTGGGGTGCAATGTCATCTGCTGGTGTTGGTCCAATGTGTTTTTTGAAAACCAAAGTCACTTCACCCGTTTACTAAGATATTTTAGAGCACGTCATGCTTCCTTCTGCCGACCAGCTTTTTAAAGATGCTGATTTCATTTTCCAGCAGGATTTGGCACCTGCCCACACTGCCAAAAGCACCAAAGGTTGGTTAAATGACCATGGTGTTGGTGTGCTTGACTGACCAACAAACTCACCAGACCTGATCCCCATAGAGAATCTATGGGGTATTGTTAAGAGGAAAATGAGAAAAAGTGACCAAAAAATGCAGATGAGCTGAAGGTCACTGTCAAAGAAACCTGGACTTCCATAGCACCTCAGCAGTGCCACAGACTGATCACCTCAATGCAACATCGAATTGAGGCAGTAATTAAAGCAAAAGGAGCCCCTACCAAGTATTGAGAACATTTACAGTGAATGAACATACTTTCCAGAAGGCCAACAATTCACTAAAAATGTTTTTTTATTGGTCTAATTTTTTGAGATAGTGAATTTGTTAAATGTGAGCCAAATCCTCACAATTAAAAGAACCAAAGACTTAAACTACTTCAGTCTGCGTGCAATGGTTTACTTTTCATACGTTTATATACACAAGTTTCACAATTTGAGCTGAATTAATGAAATAAATGAACTTTTCCACGATATTCTAAAATTTATTGAGCTGCACCTGTACTTTGCACTAACAAAAACTCACAAAATGTACAGAGGCATTTTTGCTAGGGATGTGCGTTTCGGGTTTCTGAATTTCGGAATTTTCATGAAATTTCCCGATTCGTGCATTCGGATTCGGCCGATTTTCCGAAAATTTTCAGATCCGAAAACGGCAGATCCGAAAAAATTTCCGAAATGAAAATTTGTTCGGAATTTTCGAATGGACTAGAAATGTATAAAATCGAAAAACATTTTCGTTCCATTCGTAATTTCGGTTCCATTTCAGTAATTTCGGACAACGTATTTTTTGGTTATATCGCTGATTCTGTAATTTTGTATCATTCCCATCTCAATGTATCCTTCTTGTAAAACTAGAGAAATCTAAATGTATCCTTCCTGGAAAACCAGAGAAATCTCAATGTAACCTCAATTTTAACCTTTTGTAGTTGTTTTTATTTCTAGTCTACATTAGCATCAATGAACATACTAATGAGAACATTTCAAACATAATTGCACTGATCCAAATTCTTTTTTGTGTGTCTCTGCGGTTTTATTTAATGCTACCACCTCAATCCAGTACTGGGGTGCAGGCTGCAACAAAATATTTAAAAAAAAGATAATTTAACAGAAATTTTTGTAGAAAAATAATGCTATACTTATCACATTATCATACTATATTTTTCCAGTAATTGCTGTACTGTACTATATAGTATATTGCGGTGCAAACCTATCAAGTATGTTTTACATTATAGTTTACCCATTTAGAGATCTTTCTATGTATGCAAAAAGCGATAATATGACCAAATGGATCATGCACAGCCTTAGAAATAGTCCCATTATTTCTATATAAACCACCATAATCTTCAATCTTGCTCATGCTGTGTAAAATAACTTGTTGCTTAGCCCCTGACAGGAGTTGGGTTAAATTGGTACACCCTGCATGAGGTCTGTGGATCTCCATGATAATCCTGCATGGGGCTCTCAATAGGCCAGCCTCAGCTTCCCTACCAGGATTCCCCTGCTGTGCTGCCTTGAATTGTTCAGAATCCAATGAATATGTCAGTAGCAATTCCTTATCCTGATTGATGAGGATTTCAGAAAATGCTGTACATACCACGATTGACACACTTTGAAAAAATATGATTCAGCTGCACTTAAGGGTCTATTCACAAAATAGGTGCTTTGCGTTTCGGTCCCTTTCGGTAATTCCATTTCGCTGAAAATACGTTGAATTCACTATTTAGTGAATGGTCACTGTATTTTCCCCAAATTCTAGTCCCTGAAGCAGTTATCGGATGTCTGCCGTAACTGTCGATTTGCGTCAAATTCCACCGAACTGCAAAAAAACCTAAAATACTGAAGTCTCTTATTCTCCTAATCGGCATTTAAACCAATTAAACTGTATTAAAATTTGTCTAAATAATAAAAAAGGTTATTTTGTCTGTTACAAAATAAAATGAACGCCCTTTAAAAAAGTCGAGAAACCAAAATTTTGTCAAAAAAATATACAAAAGGTGTTCTAAACTATAAAAAAATGTATTTTTGTTGAAAATGAACGGTTTTATATTTTTACAATGAATCCTATGGGAATCGCCTGTCAAACTGAAACACCAAAAATCAGGGCATTTCGGTGCAATTCTGTAAATAGAAGACATGATAGTCTTCTATGGGACAATTTAGGTGCTGCTGAAAAACGGCAAAACGCACCGTGTTTTGCTGTCAATTCACCATTATTTGCAAATTGACATCTTGGCGAATAGACAAATTGGCCCGAAATTGCACCGAATGGTGAAATTCACCGTCCAGTGCAATTCAGCGGTTAGTGAATAACCCCTTTATTTTTATGATGCAAAAATTATAACCATACTTACTTTTTGTGGGTGGGGGAATCACTAAAACTTGCTATAAATGATCTATAGTTTACATAACAGCAATACTACGGATAATTGGATGAAAAAGCTAAAACCGCAGTGTTACACTGTGCAAAAACGTTCATGTTTAACTTTCATTACCAAAAATGTGTATACAGGATTTTTACATCAAAAAATGTAACCTATACAAAGCCCAAGTTATATTTTTAACCTAAGAGTTATTATTTTCACTGGGCAGAAATGAAATTCCCATTTAGACCTCACTCCTAAGTTAATTTAAATGCACACCCCCATATTTCTTTCCGGACGCTAAACCTATAAGAAATCCATTAGCACATAGTTTTTTGGTCCAGCTTCTTCGTGCCTACTTTACTTTGCGCTCCTCACCTGAAGTATAGGATGCGCAATCATTAATTAGTTTTTCAATAAGTAAGCTATTACAAAGTGCTAGCGCTAATTACCGCAGGGACGCGCAAACCAATATTTTAGCTACTCTTAAAAGCTGTGCTAAATGATTCTGCCTTTGCAAAATCATTTAGCACCCCAAACCCCCCCCAATAAATCACATACTCGCCTCTCATCCTGCATCGAGAAGGGTGGCCCGATCCACTGCTTCCTCTGGCCACGAGCAGAGTGAGACTGGGAAGAAATAGTTCCCATTCTCCCACTGCGGTCACTCCGCAGAGAGATCCAGCAGGAATATTGGCCTATATAGGCTGGGTAATGTAAATTTATTTAAAGGTCCTAATGATCATAACCCTATAAGCACGGACAGAGCACTTTTTTCAGTCACTTGCTAACATATCTACCCTTAATTAACCCCTTGCTGATGTGGGACGTTCTATGCTGTCCTTGCGGTGAGAGGGCTTCGAAGACTAAGGGCGTACAGGTACGCTCTGCTGTCTTCAATGGGCCGCCTCAGCTCCTCCCCGCAGCTGGTGCGTCACGTGTGGTTGGCTGCAGAGAGACGGCCTGAACTCAGGCTGTCCCCCTGCAGCCATTGCTTGCGCTGCACATCAGCTGCGGGCGGGCCGAAAATCACGAGCACCTGTCGGCGAGGTGTACCTGTACGCCTCACCGGCGTTAACCCACACCTGATGAGCAACAGCCACCCGTCATTAAGGGGTTAGGCTACAATTTGTTTCTGAAATACAAATGTGTATTGAAAAAACATGTTTGAAAAACTATGGGCCCTATTCCAAGGTCGGTGTCTTTAACCAGAGCTGTTGTAAATTAACCAGAGCCATTATAGCCTATGGAGTTGTTAAATTGCAACAGCTCTGGTTAAGTTAGCACCAATTTAGGAATATTGCCCTAGGTTTTTTTTTCGAATTTAGCAATGAATTGAGGACATTCAAACACAAAAGCTAATTCTAATAAAGTACTTTTACTTGGATAATATGCATGGGCTGTGTTTATGTAGACCAGGGGTCCCAAACTCAAACTATCTGAGGGCCAATGGACAAGTTTTCATATATCATGGGGGCCGCATGCAAAATTTCAAACTCGTTTATTCTTCCTTATTAAACCGTTTATTCTTTTCATTTACAGCAAAAAGTATTTCTATTTATTTTTTGCTCTTAAGCAATGGCGTTGTCCATTTGTCAAGTATAAAATGAGCAATACCACTGCCGTTACTCACCTTCTCATTTCCCACACTGCGAGCAAAGTCAGTGGTGTTTCATACATAGTCATAATATTCATCATAAAACAAAATGCGACAAAATACTAAATACTCATTGCATCGAAGGCTGCGCTGCAGCACAGAAGGTCCCTGTGGCACACGTGGGAAGCTGCCGCTTGCTTTCAGGTTTATAAGATAGTGTTCCTTAGTGGTACACTGCACATTACTGTATTACAGAGCTCCACAGCAATAAAACTTACACTCATACACACCAGCACAATACTGTAAGTTTTATTGCTGTGGACCTCTGTGATACAGTAATGTACGTTGTATATGAGCGTGAGTTTTATTGCTGTGGAGCTCTGTGATACAGTCATACACACCAGCACATTACTGTATCACAGAGCTCCACAGCAATAAAACTCCCACTCATATACACTGTACATTACTGTATCACAGAGCTCCACAAACAATTATATTTAACTTATTATTTATTAAACTAAAGTTATATGAAAATGCAGTATTTTATTAAAATATGTTTAATTAAAATAATTATATCTATAAAATATACTAGAATAATTGTATATAAAAATTAAATTTAAATATATTCAAATTGATAATTTTATAAGGGGTAAAAACAACTCCCCTGTTTTAAGAGCTAAAAAAAGGATATCTTAACTGTATTTAATTTTATTATTTTTATTATCTTTTTCTTTTTTCACATTATTTAGTGATTGTTGGATATTATTGGAAATGCCAATTCTGGCCTTTCCAATGACACCTCAATCGTCCTTGTAGCCCTTAAGGATCTGGAGATAAAGGGGTCTAAAGGACCCCTTCATCTCCTGTACTACTGGTCAGGGTAAATACCAGCGGGTGACGTCATTGCACGTGCGCATGATGACTCCTGCGGCCCGGGGCAAGAGCTGATGTCAGCCTGCTGTGGCTGAAACCTCTGCTCGGTGCCAGATCTGCACTGACAGGGGCCCAATAGGATGGGCGTGAAGCATCCTCCTGTTTCTAATCCCCTCACCATCTAGATTGTAAATTCCCACGGGAATAGGGTCTTCATATCCCCATTAGGGATGAGCTGTTCGGGTTCGGACGGTTCGGAGTTCGACCCGAACTTTGGCAGTTCTAAAGTTCGGGAATTTCGAACTTTTTGGGTCTGTTCGGTTCGAGATCGAAAAAAAAAGAAATTTTTAAAAAAGTATAGAAAATGCTTAAAAAAATACTAAAAAATCTAGAAATAAAGAGACTCTTTACTGCAGAATATTATAAGCAACGGTTTATTAGATATTGAATTAAAAACTAATGTGTACGTGGAAAGATTATCAACTCTAAATGACCTCTGTTCACAAACGGGCATAACACCAGGTGTTTTTAGTCTGGTAATCAATTTGATACATTGTACAACATACTGAGGGTGGGGTGGTGTCTGCTTCTGATTAAGATTTGAGAATTAATTTCCCTAAAACATCCTAATATGCTGCATTTAACCCTTTCGCTGCTGAGGCTTTTCACACCTCTGTGCTGAGGTCATTTTTACCGCTTTCGCTCATCATGATTAACCGCGTTTTGTAGCCATATTTTGATATATGACCCAGACATATTATATATCGTTCTTTCCGGCAGACTTGGCAGATTCATAATATGTCATTATTATATGTATACGTTATGTCATGTCTGTATATTATAACAAAAATGCAATAAAATTTGAATTTTCAATAATTTATTATGTGTAAAGTGTTTTTTTTCACATTTTAACATGCGATCGTTTGCGGTTATATTTTGTATGGGGTGCGCTTGTTAAAAAAATTAGAAATGGGGTCTCGTTACATTTTTTTTGGTGGAAATTTCGCTTTTTTTAACAAACGCACCGCATACAAAAATCGTTAGTGCAGCACATGCTCTGGCTGATCCAACGATATCAAACATTAACCCCTAGCTGCCACGGATCGGGAGATAGGGGGTTCATTGGATCTCCACCATTTTTTTTTTTTGAGAAAGTATTTTACCAGGAAGGATACACTGAGATTTCTCTCGTTTTCAAGTATGTCCTGGTTGGCGAGTATGTACCGTTAGGTGTCTTGCCCAAGGACACTTACTGGAGAGGTGCTCTTGCCGGGATCGAACCCGTGTCTCCACAGGCTCTCTCCACGCAGAGCAGTGATGTTACCTCTACTACACCCATGGTGGCAGCTAGGGGTTACCTCCAGGACTGGCGTCATCGTGCTATGCACGATGACGCCAGTCCTCATGGGGAGTTCCTGGAGGCTTGGCCGACATCCAAGATGTCGGCCAGCTCCGGGAGAGGATCACGAACCGGCGCTTTTCAGCGCCGATTCGTGATCCGGCTCCCCAGGGGTTAATGACAGCCACCGTTTGGGGGACGCAGCAATCCGCCGGAATCAGCGCGTCCATAGCACAGGAGAACCACTTGGCTGGACGCGCTGAGCGCGTCCATAGCAGCCAAGTGGTTAACTTGTGTTTGAAAAAAATTCAAAATAACATCTAAGGCTAGGGTCAGATGAGCGCATTTTGTACGGACTGTGCGTCCGTGCAGTACGGACGTACTTACTGACTGACAACAAGGTAGTGGCCACACAGTCCGTTTTTTTCACTGACGTATTTTTTGACTGATGTAGCAGGGAAAATAAATTAAAATGAAAAAACATTCTGTCCATCAAAAATGCTGGATGTATAAATGCAGTCCATCTGACCTCGTTTCATCACTCACATACAAAGCTACACGGACGTTGCGGACGTGGCGCACTCCGCACGTCCGTTCTAGCAGTATTACGTTCTTGCCTAACCTGCGTCCGTTTGCTGCGTCCGCCATGCATCCGCACTTCCGTGCGGACGTACTTCGTGTGTGGGGCTCCATTGGTCAGAATGCTATGCTGCCACGGACGTACAAATGTGCGGCAACACGGACGTGATAATTGCGCTCATCTGACCCCAGCCTTAAGCAATGTTATTTTTCACCTCAGGATTAAACATTCACAGGGTTATTCAGAGAGCGGTGAAAAGCAGGAGAATAACTGGAGAAGTGAAAATTCTAGGTCAAAATAGCCAAACCAGAAAAATTCTCCCATTTAACTCACTTTCCAAATTGGCTATTTGGTCTAGATTGTTCTCTTCTCCTGCCAGTTCTCCTGGCTTTCACCTCTCTCAGGGTTGTTCAGAGAAAGGTAAAAACCAGGAGAATGGCAGGAAAAGAGAACAATCTGGACCAAATAGCCGATTTGGAAAGTGAGATAAGGCTAGGGTCAGACTAACGCATTTTTCACAGCGACTGTCAAAAAGTGCGTCCGAACGCATTGCCTTATTTTTTCACGGAATGCGTGAAAACGGTCATACGATGCGCATTTTTGTGCGTGATTTTTTACGGATCCAAACCAGGAAACTTTGGGTGTCTGGACGTTATGTTGGCCGGACATGAGCAGGGTCTGACGTCTCCAAATCACGCCCTAGTGGACGCAGCGCACTCTGTACGTCCGTACTAGCGGTTCTGCGTTCTCGAAAAAATGCGTTCATTTTCCACTTGCGTTGCGCAGCCGGACTTTCGTGCGACCGTACTTCATATATTGGCTGTCATTGCCCGTCATTTGCTGCTAGTGCGGCCGTGATTAAGTGCGCCTAAACGCATGTTAAAAATTCGCTAGTCTGACCCTAAATGGGTGAATTTTTCTGGTTTAGCTATTTTGACCTAGAATTTTCCATTCTCCAGTCATTCTCCTGCTTTTCACCGTCAAAAAATCAGTAAACTTTTTCTGTGTGTCTGAAAATGTCTCCTCTTTTCATACAGACTGCCGCCCCAAGCAGTTGTTTATGGATAGATTAAAGGAAAAGCATTTACCGTCATTTGAAATGTCATTTTTTGGTTTTTACATATTTCTATACATCCTAGAAATCCGCCACTTCACGGGCAGGTTATGTGGACCTCCTAGGCACGATATTTGAAGGAATTTTTCGTTTTTATTTTTAACCCTTATTTCATGGAAAACTCACTGTCCCTTTAAAAACGTTTTTTTTTTTACTTTTTGTCCTTGTTTCCTGTCCCCCAGGGCACTACCCAGACCCCCATACACTTTTTATGGCAAATATCTAGCATATATGCCCTCTTGGAGGGCACTCTAAAAACCGAATTTTCAGCCCCATTGACTTGTATGGTGTCCGAGTTCAGGTTCGGGTTCGGACCAGAACATTTGGAAAGTTCGGGTTCGGCTTCGAACCAAACTCGGGGAGTGTTCGGCTCATCCCTAATCCCCATGTATCTGCTGGTAGGAATACTGACCTGTCTCCTGTATGTATTGTAGAATTGTCCTGTCTTTACCCATTACACCTTGTACAGCGCTGCGGAATGTGTTGGCGCTTAATAAATAATAATTATAATACGTGCCAGGGAGGGAATCTCCTTGACACTCCACGCTCAGCCAATCTAGACTGGGTCAGTCTGCCCCTGTCTGCGGGCCATTTGTAACCAGTCCTCGGGCCACAAATCGCTCGGTACTTTGAGACACCTGATGAGGACCCATTCTTTGACACTGAGCTGTTTGAGTTAAATCTTACCTCTCATGTAATTTAGGAAACAGGTAATGAGACAACTAAAAATAAAGCACAAGATGAGCATGAAATGTGGCCTGCGCTAGAACTTTGTACTTTTTCTTTTTTTTTAAGGACTGAGGTAGAGCTAGAATTCAGGACAATTGTCACTGCTATGTGCGCCTTTTCCATATGTCAAATTTTGCATTACAGTCAAAGAAGAAATGGATCTTTTATAAGAACCCTCCGTTGTGCAAGGGGCAACATGTCAATATGGATCATACAAAAGTTGATGTTACAGTAGAAAACCTCAGATTTGCTGCACAATGCAAAGTGTTCTTTACATATATTAATATTTGATGTCGAAAAATTTAATTAGAGGACGAGTTATTATTCCTCTGCACAAAGGTCAATAGAAACAATGTTGAATTACTATTGGGCTCTTGATGATCATGATAATTAGGCTTCCCTGCATTGAGTATGTGCTTTTAATGTTGTCGGACTGGGCAAACTGCTCAAATTTCCAATCAATAGCATCCAGCAAGTTTAGTGACAGAAAAATCTGATCTGGTGAAATATTGATAGTTCTTGATCAATGCCCCCTCCTTTCAATCTATCATTGATAAAGTGTCGGCAGTGAGATCATTTTATCAATAGCCGTATGCATACTTAGAGATTGGGTGGCTGGTATTATACGAAGCACATCTTTAAATTAACTCCTTCACAGCAAAATAACATTCTGCATAGGGCAACATAGCAGCTTCGTGTATGACGGAAAAAGAAGCCTGGATTTCAGTCTTAACAAAGGAAACACTGCTTTTATAAAACTATTTACCCAAATGAGGTTAAAAGTGTTCGGCGCTATAAAAAATTTCTACTGAAAAAGTATATACTACAAACAATAAAGACATACATATAAATATTGCAGCTCACTGCTGGGTATATAGTACCTCACCCACAAATATAAATTCACAAAAAATACATTGCTGTACAATTCGGGAGCGCAATTTCTTATAACATAATTTCAGTCTTTTCCTTATTCAATGATGGAAATATAAGGAATCAGTCTTGGGTATGTAGCACTGCTTTTAAGACTGTATTCTGGTGCATTGAATTATTACTGCCACTAGAGGGAGACAGTGTGGAGACACTGTGGACTATGCTGGACAGAGAGGACTCCATCTCCCAGCACCCTTTGTGTGAGGACAGGAAGTGGGTGGTACAAAGAGGAGGATATGCTGGGGAGCCTCGTGTTTGGCGCGCGAAGAGTGAGCGGAGCAGTGAAAGGTGGAGGACGCACGTTGAAGCTGTCAGGGATCGCAACCAGGCCGGAGTGCAGACGCTATCTTACTGGTGCTGGAGATCGGGACAGAAATCATGCTGTGACCTACCTACCCAGCGCTGAGAGATTTGGAGGACAAGCTGGTTCCGGCAGGACCCTGCATTAGGAGGCCGCGCTGATCGATTGGGAGTGCAGGCAGCGGATCGATGGTTCCAGTTGCAGAGATTCGGCAAGTGGGGAGCAGATTCGTTGACACAGAGTCCCAGTACACAGCGGAGAAACATCCTTTGGTTGGGGCATTGAGTGCTGGACAGTTCGTTCGACGGATGGGTGAGAGGCCTCCAAGCCCACAGTTCTGAAACAGAAACGCACGCTCGTTATTGCTTCAATTTACAGGGCCCCAACGGTGACTAGTCGAAGATTGTTTTTTTCGTTCACTGGCCAGTCGAACACAGTACCCGGGTACCTTAGACAACACATGCACATATATATTTTGAGCTATTTTCCGGGACTTACACTCCAGAACTGAGGGGGTTAACCGTTCTTTTCCGCCGCGTGTTTTTCCCACGTGACGCATCCTGTAAATTCATTCAACGCGCATTTATATTTTATGACACTTTATCTTTTAGTAAAGTATGCAAAACTAGAAAATCCACAACAGTGCTGGTGAGTAATAATTCCTAGTGTGGTGAGACTATCCTGAGGTTTATTCAGTGTCTTCTCTGGAAGTGAGCGCTACACGTGGGGGCTCGTCCGGGATCTCAGTCTCTTAGATACCACAATTAAAATGTTAATATGGATCCAGACGCTGCTGCCAAATGGTGTGAGGAGCACAGTAGCCAGATAGGGTTAAGTGTAGTTATGGACATTCCCGCAGACACTTGGGCCGAAGACCAGATTCGCAGTTCCATGGCCGCGCTGACACCAGATCATCAGGGGTCAATTCTGGACGTTAAAACGAACCCAGAGACTTCTCACACATATGTTCTTTTTGAGTGGAGAAAGGGTGTTCCAGTGTGTTTTCAGGGCGCGAGTGTAAAGCTGACCGATGATGTGGAAGTTCAACTGGTTCAGCCAAGTGCGCCACGAGGCGATCCCGCGAACGTTCCCGCGCCCAGTCCACTGGCCATGATCGGGCCTGAGTTCATCGTGGCTATCGGAGGCTTGTTGGCTAAATGTCAAAGAACCAACCCTCCTCACGCTAATTTTGGTTACTGACGGTTGAGGAATTTTTCAGGAAACGTACCAACTCCGGCGGGAGAAGAAACCTTCGAGGAATGGGTAGAACAGGCGATGCAGGCTCTGGATGAGTGGGATGTCCCTGAAGCGCAGAAGAAACAGAGAATTACAGAGAGCTTGAAGGCTGTCAGAAACCTGAAGTTGAGTAAGCAAGACTGTACTGCTTTAGATTACCTAAATATATTACAGGAAGTTTTCGGGCGAACAGAAAAGGCTACTGAGCTCATGTACCAGTATGAACACACCTACAGTACCAGCGAAAGGGTGAGAAAATGACTGAATAAGATTCTGCACCAGATACTTCTTAAGAAAGGGGCCGAACCTGCCACAATAGATAAAATCAGAATGAGGCAGATATTGAGGGGTGCTCAACCTCTAGATCCTGTGATGTTACAGCTGAAAACCAGAGAAGGTAACCGAGAATTGAAATACCTGGAACTGATTCGAACTGTTAGAGAGGAAGAGGCTCTGCTGGAAGTAAAATCCTTAAGAGGAGAAAGAGCTTACGCACAGCCCATGAGACATAACGAATATTCGCCGACTGAAGATGATTCGTTGGATGCCTATGGATCCGAAGTTGATAGACAAGAGCAGCTGGTTGTTCCTATATCAACAGAGAGTGCTGCAAAAGAGTAAACTATTCCGGCATATAGTGAGATACAAAAGACTGTTAAGAAGGTGCAAGAAGCTCAAGCTGAACTGGAACAGGCGCACACGGACCTGTGCCTGGTAATTTTGAAGGTGGCAGAGACACAGACCAATATACAAAAGTTCCTCACCGATATGCGGACAACAGGAGTTGCTGTGGCCTCTGGCCAGGGTCCTTCAAACGAATCACCAAGAGCAAGTGCGCCTCCGTCTCCAAAGAAGAGATGTTTCAGTTGTGGAGAAATGGGTCATTTCAGAGCACAGTGCAAAAACCGAAGGCCTGAAGGAAAAAGAGTTGAAGAGTTCTTAAAGGCCTTAGAAGGGCTGCTATCTACTTCACAGGTGGGAAACGCCAGAGGGCCCAAGTGAGGGAGCAAACTAGGTGCCTGTCAGGTTGCCTGTCCTGGGATGCTAAGAGGAGGTAAGGCCCTGACCCTGGTCCGCACAGCACCGCCGGACGCCGCACAGGCCACCTCGCCGAGACCCGGGCGTAAACGCTGGGAACCCAGGGAGGCGGCCGCGCCAGGCGCCGACGGGCCAGCGGCCCTGACAGTGCCCAATGGTCGAAAACCGCTCCAATTTTCAAGCCAGGATTGAAAGAATTAATCCCCTAGTATCCAGTCCTATGTCACGGGAAAGCAATGCACACCCAAAACCTCCACTAGTCAGGAGGAAGGCTAGAGTACAGCGAACTGGGTCTATATCTCCTGCTGCTACAAGCAAGTTTCCTGACCAGCTGATAGGTCCTTCTCCCATCGTTCCAATCCAAGTAGAGGGAGTCTACACTGAAGCTCTGTTAGACTCAGGTGCTCAAGTGACGTTGATCTATCGAGATTTCTGCGAGAAGCACTTGAAGCACATACCCTTAAAGAAACTAAAGGACCTTGAGATCTGGGGTATCGGAACTGAGAAGCTTCCCTATGATGGATACCTACAGTTGAAGTTAGAAATTGGATCCAAAGTCGTTGGACAGTCTGGAGGCTGTGATGCATTGGCCATTGTGTGTCCTCGCCCTTCAGGGCTAGTCGAAGTTCTATGATAGTGGGGACGAATACTGATCTGACGAAATGTCTTCTGACTCCGATAGTAAAGGGAGAAGGTTCTGCCAAAGGAGTACATCCGATGTTACGTCTGGTCTATCAACGAATGGTCGAAGAACAGAGGGCACCTGTCGAAGTGGGGCATCTGTGGAGATTGGGAGGAACCGAGAAGGTTCTGGAATCAGGAGAAGTGGCGAGTTTCCAGGCTTCAGTCAAGTTGAACGGATCACAACCAGGCCCTTATGTGGTGCTGGAAACTGATCTCAGTCATGGGAGTGAGGCCAGAGTCGAAGTAATCCCTGAAATAATCTCTACCAGAGCTCTGAAACGGACACGAGGAAGAGTTTCAGTTAGTGTGTGTAATGTGTCTGATTCTCCAGTGGTCCTGAAAGCACGAATGCCCATCGGACAAGTGGCTTCTGTTATGCCTCTCTCCCCTACCGATTTAGGGGGGGAGTGAATAAGGAGATTCCAGCTGAACGGTTCTATCCTAAAGATGCTCCCATCTCGCTTGAATGGAAGAAACGACTTCAGTCCCAGATCCTAAAGTGGAAGGACTTGTTCTCGAAGGATGAGTTTGACGTGGGATGCGCTAAGAGTACTGAACATCGCATTCGACTACAAGAGGATAAGCCATTTCACGAAAGGTCAAGACGAGTTCCGCTGGGAGACTTGTATGATCTACGAGAACAGCTAAATGAACTACAGAGGACTAAGGTGATTCAAGAGTCCAGGAGTCCTTATGCCTCTCCCATAGTGATGGCTCGAAAGAAGAATGGTTCTATCCGTTTATGTATAGACTATCACACACTAAATCAGAGGACCATTCCTGATTAATATGCTACTCCTGGGATAGAAGATGCCCTACAGTGTTTGTCTGGAGCAAAATGGCTTAGCGTACTAGACCTGCGAAGTGGGTATCATCAGATACCAATGCATCCTGAAGACAAAGAGAAGACTGCGTTCATCTGCCCACTGGGGTTCTTTGAGTTCAACAGAATGCCTCAAGGCCTTACGGGGGCTCCCGCCACGTTCCAACGGTTAATGGAGAAGACAGTCGGAGATATGAACCTGATAGAGGTGTTGGTGTATCTAGATGATCTTATTGTGTTCGGGAAGACTTTGGAAGAACATGAGCAACGGTTTGGAGAAGGTCTTGAAGCGGCTCCATGAAGAGGGGTTGAAACTGTCCCTGGAGAAGTGTCAATTTTGTCTACCTTCAGTTACATACCTGGGACATGTTGTTTCGGCAGAAGGTGTTTCGACAGATCCTCGAAAGTTGGAAGCCGTAGCTTCCTGGCCTAGACCCCGGAATGTTACCGAACTTAGATCCTTCCTGGGGTTCTGCTCATACTACCGAAGATTCGTAGGGGGATTTGCTAAGATAGCTCAACCTTTGAATAAGCTCCTACGAAAAGAAGTGGGAGAAGACCCCAAGGCCTCTAATCAAAGTTCGTCGGCTCAAGGGCCTAGGAAGGCTCAAGAATCCATCCAAGAAGAGTGGACTAATCAATGTGAAAGTGCCTTTATGAAGCTGAAAGAAATTCTGACTCAAGCTCCCGTCCTGGCCTACGCTGATCCTCATAAGCCATACGAATTGCATGTGGATGCCAGCAGAGAAGGTCTAGGGGGAGTCTTATATCAAGAATATGATGGTTTACTGAGGCCTGTAGCGTATGTAAGCCGAAGCCTTATGCCTTCAGAGAAGAACTATCCTACCCACAATTTAGAGTTCTTAGCCTTGAAGTGGGCGGTAGTAGACAAGCTGAAAGATTATCTGTAAGGGGCTGAATTTGTGATAAAGACTGACAACAATCCTCTTACATTCGTCCTTACTACTGCAAACCTGGATGCAACGGGACATCGATGGTTGGCCACTCTGTCAGGGTTTCGGTTCAGCCTTAAGTATCGCCCTGGAGTGAATAATCAAGATGCAGATGCTTTGTCAAGATAGAAGGCCCTACACTACAGAATGGACTCAGCTGACTTCAGATGGGGTGCAAGCCTTATGTCAGGGGGCAGAGCGCCGGGTCAAGGGAGTAGTTGAAGCAGAAGCTATAGGAGTTATGGCTGCGGGCGTTCCAGAGCTTTATTGTAATCCTACACAGCTGAGGAGTGAAAGCCTACCTACTCTCTCGAAACAGGACCTGAGAGCAGATCAGCCTGAAGATCCTCTAATCGCCTTGATGTCACGAGGCGTGTGCGGTTCTGGTATGAGCCCAGCAGGCGGCGACACAGAGGGGAGGCCAGACTGGAATCATACAATGAAGATTCTTTAATGAAACATAAATAGTCCTTAACTGCAGGTACTTGAACGAACAAAGGAAATATATAAAGTCCTGGGAGAGTTCTAGACTGGAGGGTCTGAGGTTTGTGGGCTATGCAGTACCAGACTGCAGACAGGGCCCACCAAGGAGAAGTCTGGAAAGCGGTACCTTGGTCAGAGACAGAGATTAACTGATGATCCACAGGTAGAGATCGCTGAGAGTCCCTTGCACAGACAGATGTATCCAGGAATAACAGGGCAGATGGATGGACACTGGATACACAGGATAAGCTGGATAAACTGGAGCAGGTAAGCACACATCCAGATGACTTCAGTCAAGGATAACAATAATGCAGACCCACTGCTAGTTGGGTCTCTCTGCTATTTAAGGAGGCTTGATAGCAGATGGGCCTCAGCTGTAATTCCTAGGCTTGACAGGAAAACCCAGGCTGGATCTCCAGGAGCCTGGACACGGCACTGGGCTGAAGTAAACCCCGGATTGGAGCCCAATACAGAAGCATTCCAGGACAAAAGGCAGTCGGGACCAGGCTGAGCAATATGGGTACCCCGGGTGGACTGTGACACTTGACAATGAAAGCTATGAACGCGGGTCAAAGGGGATTTCTACTGACTAATTCCCCCGAAGGAGGCCGATTGGTCTGCAAGGAATGGGAGCGGCTGAAGATGCTGGATGGGGTGGTCTACCGAAGGGGCCCCTCGAACAATACTGAAGAAACACAACAGTTGTTCCTCCCAGCCAAGCACAGAGAAGATGTGTTGAGAGCATTGCACAATGACCATGGACATTTGGGTACAGAGAGAACTTTTAAACTGGTGCGAGACAGATTCTACTGGCCTTGTGTGAGATCTGAAGTTGGAAGTTATTGCCATTCGTGTTTGAGGTGTATTCAGAGGAAGACCCTACCAACCCGAACTGCTCCAATGAGCCACCTGCAATGTCAAGGACCCATGGATTTGGTGTGCATTGATTTTCTGTGCTTAGAGCCTGATGCCAGAGGGCAGGGAAATATTTTAGTAGTGACTGATCATTTCATCCGTTATGCTCAAGCTTTCTCAACCGGAGACCAACTTGCTCCTACAATGGCAAAAGTTTTAATGGAGAAGTTTTTTGTTCATTATGGCCTACCAAAGAGAATCCACTCAGATCAGGGCAGAGACTTTGAGAGCCGACTTGTTGGGCAATTACTAGAACTGTTAGGAATTCAAAAGACCCGAACTACTCAGTATCACCCCCCCCAAGGTGATGCTCAACCGGAAAGATTTAATCGCACTCTACTGAATATGCTGGGGACACTGTCAAAGAGAGAGAAGCAGAATTGGAGTCGTCACATAGCTACGCTGGTGCACGCGTATAACAGTACTGAGAGTGATGTTACTGGATATTCACCTTACCGTCTTATGTTTGGAAGAGAAGCTCGGCTGCCAGTAGACCTAGCCTTTGGCCTATCCCTTGACCAGACATCTGTCACTTCTCACAAGAATTATGTGGAAAGACTCCGTAAAAGTTTGGCTTACGCATTTGAGCAGGCCCGTTCGACCTCAGAAGGTAGAGAACTGAGAAACAAGCGAAATTACGATTTGAGAGTTCGGGTACAGGACTTACAACCCAGTGATAGGGTTTTGTTGAAAAACTTAGGTGTTTCTGCAAGGCACAAGCTGGCTGACAGATGGAGTTCTCAAGTTTACATTGTCTGCAAACAACTTCCTGGTCTGCCAGTTTACCAAATCTGGCCAGACGGAAAGGCCGGGCCTTTAAAGAACTGGCACCAGAATCATCTGTTATCCTTGAGAGAAGCTGTAAGGATACCAGTTGGAGATGAACTTTCTTTGCCGAATCCGCCTGTTCCTCGTTCGGCTCCTGTTACTCGATCTCAGCAGTCACGGGTTGTTGAGGAGAGTGAGGAGAACAGTGAAGAAGGAAGTTTTTGTCTGGACTGGGTGTGCCCGCCTGAGCCTGAAGAAGTCATTCCAGTTTCTGAACAGCCTTATGCTCCTGAATTCAGATTTGAAGTACCTGAGACATCGGAAGTTCCTGTGGTTCCAGAAGATGTGTCCATAGATTACAGTTCTATGCCTTCACTGGAAGGCTCATACTCAGAAGAAGTGTCTGCTCCAACTGTAGATGAGAGAATTGAGCCTGTAAATGTGGCATTTCCACCCGAAGAGGCGATGAATGAATCTGAGTCCAAACGTTCGATCCGGCCCCCTCAGAGACTTACCTATGATTCACCTGGACATAGCACTGAAGAAGCTATCACCACTGGGCAAAGGCTGCCTGAAGTGTCTGCTATGCTAGCTGAGGTAGCTAGGGACATGAGTCAACTTGAGGATGTATATCTGGCCCATTATATGTCTGCTACTGAGCCTGAATGTATTGATTAATGTAAATATTGCACTGTCATGTAACCGTTAAACGCCCTTGGGAGGACCCAAGAGTTTAGGGGGCGGAGAGTGTAGCGCTGCTTTAAAGACTGTATTCTGGTGCATTGAATTATTGCTGCCACTAGAGGGACACAGAGTGGAGACATTGTGGACTATGCTGGACAGAGCAGACTCCAAGTGGGTGGTACAAAGAGGAGAATATGCTGGGGAGCCTCGTGTTTGGCACGCGAAGAGTGAGCGGAGCAGTGAAAGGTGGAGGACACACGTTGGAGCTGTCAGGGATCACAACCAGGCCGGAGTGCAGACGCTGTCTTACTGGTGCAGGAGATCGGGACAGAAATCATGCTGTGACTAGGCTTGTGCACCGATTTTTTTTTCGGTTCGATTCGGTTCGATTTTTCGGATTTTTAAACTTTTCGATTCGGCCCGTTTCGACCGATTTCGGTTTCGATTCGATTCGGTTCGGCACGTT
This sequence comes from Leptobrachium leishanense, assembly GCA_009667805.1. Taxonomy (NCBI): domain Eukaryota; kingdom Metazoa; phylum Chordata; class Amphibia; order Anura; family Megophryidae; genus Leptobrachium; species Leptobrachium leishanense. The sequence continues at coordinate 283,673,392 of CM019066.1, forward strand.
TTTCGGGTACATTTTTTTTTTCGGAATTCGACCATTTTTCGTATTTTCGTGTCACTGTGCTCGTTTTTTGTATCGACTTTTCGTAATTTCGGAAATTTTCGTTTTTTGGAATTGCACATTTTTCGGAATATCGACCATTTTTCGTATTTTTCGTGTCATTTTGCCCGTTTTTAGTATCAACTTTTCGTTTTTTCGAAAATTTTTCGTTTTTCAGAAATTTTCGTTTTTACAAAATTTTCGTTTTTCAGAAATTTTCGTTTTTCAAAATTTTCGTTTTTCAGAAAATTTTCGTTTTTCGGAAAATTTTCGTTTTTCGGAAAATCTGTTCTCCTCGTTTGACACATTTCAAGTCCATTCGAAAAATCCGAAAATTTTCGTTTCGGCTCGGAAAACATTTCGGATCTGAAATTTTCGGATCTAAAATTTTTCGGAAATTCGGCCGCATCCGAAAACACGAATCGGGAAATTTCGTGAAAATTCCGAAATTCCGAAACCCGAAACGCACATCCCTAGCTGTGACCTACCTACCCAGTGCTGAGAGATTTGGAGGACAAGCTGGTTCTGGCAGGACCCCACGTTAGGAGGCCGCGCTGATCGATTGGGAGTGCAGGCGGTGTATAGATGGTTCCAGTTGCAGAGATTCGTGAAAGCGGGGAGCAGATTCGTTGACACAGAGTCCCAGTACACAGTGCAGAAACATCCTTTGGTCGAGGCATCGAGTGCTGGACAGTTCGTTCGATGGATGGGTGAGAGGCCTCCAGGCCCACAGTTCCGAAACAGAAACGCACGCTCGTTTCAATTTACAGGGCCCCAACGGTGACTAGTCGGAGATTGTTTTTTTGTTCACTGGCCAGTCGAACACCGTACCCGGGTACCTTAGACAACACACGCACGTATACATTTTGAGCTATTTTCCGTGACTTACACTCCAGAACTGAGGGGGTTAACCGTTCTTTTCCGCTGTGTGTTTTTCCCACGTGATGCATCCTGTAAATTCATTCAACGCGCATTTATATTTTATGACACTTTATCTTTTAGTAAAGTATACAAAACTAGAAAATCCACAACAGTGCTGGTGTGTAATAATTCCTACTGTGGTGAGACTATCCCAAGGTTTATTCAGCGGCTTCTCCGGGGGTGAGCGCTACAGGTATATCACAGAGACCCCTGGATCATGAGAGACAAGAAAAAAAGGAACCTAATTGTGCAATACCGTACATAAAGTCCATATACCAAAAAAAAAAAATATATATATGTAAAACCGCAAGTATTACACTCACAAGTCAAGAGCTAATATAGCTCATTCTTTACGCTGTTGAGCCTCTAAGGGGGGACTCCTCCCACCAATCTGAAGTCCTAAGGCTTGGTATTCCCTTCTGGTATATAGGATCCGTAAGCACCTCAAGAAAGACCATATATAGTGTGGTCCTGTATAGATACCTTATGTTAATATATAAACTATAAAGTGTACACTCATGTGTTCCGGAGCCTCCTAGATGGTGGCTCCATATCTGAGCCTTAGGTCACTTCCTTGGGGGGGTCTCACCCTCATTCAATTTTAAATCCAGAGAGATAGAACTCTCTCCTCTATGAGAAGCATCATCGTGCCTTGACCTACTGTTTATGGACATATATTTATCTTATTGAACGACATTTACACAAGACAGTCTACTGGAGTTACTATCAAATGAGGGTGAGACCCCCCAGGAAGTGGTCTAAGGCCATAGTGCAAAAATAAAAAAAAATGAAAGATTACTTTATCGGAGCTCCATCTGGTATAGAAACAGTGAATCAACAGGGTATGCTGTGAGAAATCTAATACGCTGAAGTATCACAGCAGTTCATTAATAATTCATGCTTTATGGTAATTCATAAAAATAAATACATCCACAGCTTAATGCATTTTCCACCTGATGTGGTGCTTACTCACCTATTTGTTTCAAATGCCATTTGAGTCAGAGATCAATAGATGGCCAAGGAGATCAAGAGATCTCTCATACTGGTTCTATCTGGTTGCACCTCAATGTATGATATAGCCAACCTCCTCATAAGACTCGAACAAAGAAAAAAACAGCAGCATGTGTTTTATAACGTGGTTTTGTTTGTAATGCACAAGTAAACTAGTTACAGCTTATGTAAGTGGTTGTGTTCCTTTAAGGGCAAAATAAAAGAAACTATTTTATAATGGAGTGTTCCTTTAACATTAGTCCATCCCTATTTTTCAAAACTTAAACTATAATCCCTCTCTAATAACTAGGGCTGCAACTAACGATTACTCTCATAATAGATTAGTTGGCCGATTTATTATTTCGATTAATCGATTCATCGGATAAAAAAAAAATAGAAAAAAAATAGTTTACTTAAAAGGAATTTTATGTAAAAATAAATAACCACAACCCTTCCTCCTTTTTTCATAAATAATTTGCATAGTGTACGTAACTTTCGTACGTACATATGAAAATTGCGTATCTTGCGTACTTTTCACACAAGGTATGCAATGCTTGGTCAGAGGGATGGGTTGATGCTGCATGCACAGCTTAAGCCCATGTTTGCTTTATCAAATGAATGTGGCTACAAGCACTTGGTCATAGATGATGATGTCAACATGAAATCGGGGTTAATAAGCTAAAGTGGTCAGGGTACACAGAGTGTTCCTTTTAAATAATTTTGTGAACAAACTGAGTGGGAGGAGGGACTGGAGGTGGAAGGGAGTGACTTTGCTCAAGTGACTTGACCTGAGTGTGAGAGGGAGTGGGTATGGACAAAAGGCCGTATCTGAGTGTGGGAGCGAGTAGTTGAGGGAGTGAGAGAATGGCAGTTCCTGACCAAAGAGGGTGTGGCAGGGAGGGTAGGGTGGTGGCACAGGACTCCAGCTTTAAGTAAGGATAAAACACAGGCATACAGCTCCTTCACCCAGTGACAGTATCCTATTGTTTGTGTCATAGTTCTGCTACTGTTGTAAATGGAATAAAAACAATCTGGTTGTGTCTGACATAACTCTAGAACTAAATCATACCTAGTAAAGCAGCGGCGCGTCTTCCCCAATCAGCTCCGAAGCTGAGGTTATTTACGTTTAACTCAGTCTGACTCTAAACAGTGTGCGTGGTACACAGGATGATTAATCATCACTGATTAATCGATAATGGAAATAGTTGACAACTATTTTAATCATCGATTAGTTGTCGATTAATTGATTGTTTCAGCCCTACTAATAACCCGTTTTCCAATACCCTAAGCCTCAACTTTAAGCCCTGTCTGTGCCGCACTGTTAGCTATCATCAGTATCCTAAGCTTTCTTGCCTTCTTTAAATGGACACTACCACCAAAAAATAATGTCCATATTTTGTTTATTGTATGTTGTTGATATCTTACACGTGCTTTGTTTTTCTCTTGTAAGTTTAGCTAAGAATTTTACTCTGTCACTGTGTGCATCCGTTATGTGATCTTTTGTGTTGTAACCTGCCCCCCTCCACAGTATATTACGTCACTTGCTCCTTGCTGTATGTCAGTGGCCATAGAATGGAGTCTATGGGTCGATCGCTGACTCAAATCATTGTATTGTGTGGGATGTATTCAAAAGACATTACCAAGGGGTAGATTAGAAGCCTTTCAAGCTCCCTGTGAGATCACATTCAGCAGCCATCTCTTATCAAAAAAAATGCAGCATATCTAATGTATAAAAGTGAATGTTTGTTTGTATGTTTGTGTCAAACCCCACCAACTGTTTATGTTGCCATGGTAGCAGAAAGCACAAAGCTTGAGAGTTCGAACACAAGCGGTATAAACACATATCTTAGCCCTGTATCTGTGCTAAAATTGAAACCTACCCTGTAATCTTTATCGATGGCTGCAAAACAAATGTTTGGGATATGTGAGATGAATTAAAGTGAGATCCACAAAAATTTAATTAAATCTAATATATAAAGGGAAAGATTCAGTATTTTGAGGGGGGAAACCTTACAATTTGTTGCTAGCAGGTTTTAACTATGATAATCAAATGGAGTATGATCAACATCTATATGTAATTATTGTCAAGTCAAAAGATTTAAAAATGAATGTCTAGGAAAAGAATGTGCTGCAGGAGTAGAAAATTAAAACTATTGCCTCTGGAATCACCAAAAAATTAGCTACTTTCTTACATATTAGGGACAACTTCAGAATCTAAACATTTTTTACAGAATCTAAGAAAATACAACTCATGTTTTCAGATGATATAAAAAAAAATAATGAAAAAATAAAAACCCGGGCAACGCCGGGTATATTGGCTAGTGTTTATTAAAGTGGTTTTATTTGTAGTGCACAAGTAATCTTGTTACAGTTTATGTAAATGGTAGAGTCCCTTTTAATTCTAAACCATAGTAACCTTAACCTTGAACAGGACCATCACTAGTAAATCATCACTACTGCACCAAATCTGATACTACCACAACCACATCACATCTCTGAAAACAAGTTTCTCACTGCATGTAATTTAATACGTCGATCTCACTGCACAATTTACTATTTTATTTTTCATTGAGCATTTATGTTGTTACTCTCAAAATTTCTAAATGAAAATATAGCTGAGTGAGTGTTCTTATTCTTAACACCTTCACTACCAAGATCAAGTATACTTGATCTTCCAAGCACCTGCTAGTGCTTCAGAATTTGTTTCATAAGATTTAGCACCTCGGGCATGACAGATGACGTGCCAAAATGGCTTGAACAGCTGGGACATTTTGTCTAAACACAGGACACCAGCTGATTGAGCATGGAGCCTCAGTTGCCGTAGTGCATTTTGGGCAGCCCATGGTCATGCAACGGGACTATTTCTGCTGTCAAATAGGGTTACTACAGTGAGAAATACATTGCGAAATTTCCCAAATATTTCTTACTGTATAATTCATGAAAAGTGATTTTTTTTCCAAAACAACATTGGTTCCTGACATGGAAAATCACTAGGTAGTGAATGTATTAAACATTTGGATTACGTGTAAGAATGTGTGCATTACTTATTTGTTGTTTTACTTAACCCCTTCACTGCTGAGCCATTTCAAGTCTAAGGCTAGGGTCAGACTGAGGCAGTGCGAACGCGCGTGCAGCCGCACATAATCACGGCCGTGCTAGCAGCAGATGCCGGGCAATGACGGCCAATATACGAAGTACGGTCGCACAAAAGTGCGGCCGCGCAACGCAACTGGCAAACAAACGCATTTTTTCGAGAACGTGAAACCACTAGTACTGACGTACAGAGTGCGCTGCGTCCGCTAGCGGCGTGTGTGCGTGATTAGGAGACCTCAGACGCTGCTAATGTCCGGCAAACATAACGTCCAGACACAAAAAGTGTTTTATTGATGATCCGTACAAAATCACGGATGAAACTGCGCGTCGTATGACCGGTATCGCGTATTCCGTGAAAAAATACGTCCATTCGTTCGAACGCACTTTTTCACAGACAACGTGAAAAATGCGTTAGTCTGACCCTAGCCTTAATAAAAAAAAGAAAAACAAGTTTTTTTTTTATTATTTTTATTATGCTTTTTCTTTACTTTATATATGGTCATGTTCGATATCATTGGAAAGGCCATGCTCTGGCCTTTCTAATGATACCAAACATGACCCTGCTAGCTGCAAACAGTCGGGAGATATTGGGGTTCAAAGGAACCCCCATCTCTACCCTATCTTTCCTTAGGAGTCAATGAGGACGTTCCCCACATGTCCTCAGCAGTGAAAGGGTTAAAGGAACACAACCACTTACATAAGCTGTAAGTAGATCACAAAACCACCTTATTAATCACATGCTGCTACCTTCTTTTTCTGAAGTAATTGCATGTAAAAAGGGAAAACAAACTTAGGGCACTACAAAGCTGGTGCTAACTTAACCAGTGCTGCTGTAAACTTTCCAGAGCCATTATAGTCTATGGAGCTGTTAAGTTTACAACAGCTCTGGTTAAGTTGGCACCAGTTTTTTAATACTGCCCTTAGTTTTTTCTTCTCTTGTTTCTATTTTGTGTATTGTTCCCACGATGCAACATTTCCAAAATCTAATCGTGAGTTTTACTTTGTGACTGTTTTATCTCATACAGTATTTAACAGTTAATGAGGTGGAGGAGGTAATGATTTTTGCTAAAACTGCAGTAGCTCTATTGTGATCCTGGCTACTCCAGATAAGAGATGGCAGCTGAATGAGATAAGATTGAGAGCGTAAAAGACTTCTAATCTACCTGTGATGTTCTTTGAATAAATCCCACACAATACATTGATTTGAGTTTGCCGCCTGTCTCATAGACTCCATTCTTTGGTCATTACTACACACTAAGGAGCAAGTGGTGTAAAGGTACTGGGCTCTATTCCCTAGTGAAAACTAACTGTAGAATTCAGTTGAGAAGCGTTAACGGCAGGAAAAGTGACTAACGCATGCCACCCATATTACCTTCCTAACGTTAAACCCCTTAAATAGGTTAGCACATGCTTACTGTGCTTTGTCCACCCTATACTTAACATGGGGAGCGCAATCAATTATTGTTTGGATAGGTAAGGTATTACAAAGTTCTAGCGCTATTTACCACACTTATGGGTTCAGAAAAAATTTAGAGACACCTAAAAGCTGGTGCTAACTGTAAAAATAAAATAAAAAAATATATTTTTAAATTTTTGTTTATTAACCCTTTCGCTGCTGAGGCTTTTCCCGCCCCTATGCTGAGGTCATTTTTACCTGTTTTGCGCATCATGTTTAAACGTGTTTTGAAGGCTTATTTTAGTATATGACCCAGACATATTATATATCGTTCTTTCCGTCAGACTCAGTAGATTCATAATATGTCATTATTATATGTATACGTTATGTCATGTCTGTATATTATAACAAAAAATGCAATAAAATATGTATTTTCAATAATTTACAATGTGTAAAGTGTTTTTTTCCACATTTTAACATGCGAGCAATTGCGGTTATATTTTGTATGGGGTGGCGCTTGTTAAAAAAATTAGAGATGGGGTCTCGTTACATTTTTTTTTGGGGAAAATGACACTATTTTTAACAAACGCACCGCATACAAAAATCGTTAGTGCAGCATCATTGTTCACATTATAATTGAAATGGGAACAATATTGCTGCATTAACAAACCAAAAAAAATAAAAAAAAGGTGTTTATTTTTTTTTTTTTATTATTTTTTTTTTAATTTTTTTTAATTTTTTTTTTTAATTTTAATTTTTATTTTCACTTTCATGTTTGGTATCGTTGGAACGGCCATGCTCTGGCCGATCCAACGATACCAAAATTTAACCCCTAGCTGCCACGGATCGGGAGATAGGGAGTTCATTGGAACTCCTATCTCACAGTTGGTGGCAGTTAGGGGTTAAGTCTAGGACTGGCGTCATCGTGCTACGCACGATGACACCAGTCCTCTGGGGGAGTTCCCGGAGGCTTGGCCGACATCCAAGATGTCGGCCAGCTCCGGGAAAGGATCGCGAACCGGCGCTTTTCAGCGCCGATTCGCGATCCAGCTCCCCAGGGGTTAATGCCAGGCATCATTTGGAAGGGCAGGCTGTGCCCTTCCAAATGATGCCTGGGTTAACCCCCTGTGCGCCGCCGATCGGGAGGGAGAGAGGTCCGAAGGACCTCCCCCCCCTCCCTTTCAGGCGCCTCCTCCGCACATGCGGGGGGGGGCGCCTGAATTAGGTGTCATCGCGCCCCTGCGATGACACCTAATTCTGGCGGCTGCTGGTCCGGATGCCGGGCTGACATCCAGGATGTCAGCCCGCACCGGAGGGGCCAGCGATCGGCCGGAACCCGCATACCAGCGCGTCCTCCGCATACCAGCGGGACTGCTGAGGACGCGCTGAGCGCGTCCTCAGCAGTGAAGTGGTTAATGCAGCACTATTGTTCACATTTCAATTATAATGTGAAAAATGATGCTACACTAACATTTTTTTGTTTGTGTTTTTTTAGCTAAAATCACGTAATTTCTCAGAAAAATAAAGTAACTGGTTTCCAGTTCTAATTTTTTTAACAAGGGTACCCCATAGAGGGCTATATTACAATGTTGGTGCTAACTTAACCCCTTAATGACCCCTGACGTACCCTGTACGTCCTGTCCTCGGGTCTCCCTTAGACCCGCGGACATACAGGGTACGTGAGCGGCGCCAAATCCCCCTCCCGCCCGATACTCACCTCCCTCGTCGGATCCCACGGCGATCTGGCAGGGAGGAAGCCTGCCCATGTGATTTACATGGGCAGGCGAGGCTGATGACGTCGCCACGCTGCGTGGTGACGTCATCAGAAGGTGCCCCCATGTGTTTCAATGGAGGGGAGGGGGGGGCTCCTTCGGAGCCCTCTATCTCCCCAACCATTGAAGCTAGGGAGATGCCGTTTGCACCACTGGAGAGGGGAGAGCCTCCCCTTTCCAGCGGTGTATGGCATTAACAGTTTCGCCGCCGGATCACGTTGCGGCGCCAATTGGCGCCAAAACACGATTCAAACCTGGAGGGGGGCTGACATCTTGGATGTCAGCCAAGCCTCCAGGTGCCCCCCCACCCACTGACAACCTCACCATATGTGTGAGGATGTCAGTGGGCCAGTTAACCCTCTACCTGCCATGTAGAGATAAGGGGATCCTAAGGATCCCTTTATCTCCCGATCCATGGCAGCTAGATGGTCACATTTGCCATCATTTGAAAGGCCTGATTATGGCCTTTCAAATGATACCAAACATGACCAGGTTTGGTTTAAAAAAAAAAAAAAAATTAAATAAAAAAAATAATAAAAAAATTAAATAAAATAAAAAAATGTTTTTTTTAAAAAAAATTTTTTGTCTGGGGGGAGTTTAATTAAATAGGACCTAGGCTGTCATCTAAAAATAATTAGCACAAAATGGTCAGAATGAGCGCAGCGCACATAGGTGAACTGTCTCAGCAGTGAAGGGGTTAAAAAGCAAACGCATGTTAAAATTGGGTATTTCTAGTCTCGGGACAAAATTTTGAACCTATTTAGCCGGGGTCTTTTTGGGTGGTTATAGATTTTGGGGATTAAATTACGAAAAAGTGTGTTTTTACCATTTTTTTCCTCATATTTCATATTTTTTTTTATAGTAAAGTATTCGATATGATGGAAATAATGGTATTTCTAGAAAGTCCATTTAATGGCGGGAAAAAGGGTGTATAATATGTGTGGGTCGAATAAACGAGTAAGAGGAAAATTTGTCCTAAACACTAACAGCGCAGAAACGTAAAAACAGCAGCGGTCACTAAAAGACGGATTTGTGTAAAACCGCCCGGTCACTAAGGGGTTAACCAGAGCTGTTGTAAACTTAAAACCTCCATAGGCTATAATGGCTCTGGAAAGTTTACAACAGCTCTGGTTAAGTTGGGACCAACATTGTAATATAGCCCTGAATATGTAACTGCAAAGGCTCGGATGATAAAATGTGAAAAAAATTACATTATGCACTGTAGGTGATTGAAATTTTATTGAAAATTCACATTTTGTTTTTACATTTTTCGTTCTAGCATTCTGGACGGGCATCATGTATACTGTACATATAATGATATATTATGAATCTGCCATATGAGTCTGCCTTAAAAAAGATGTGTCTGGGTCGTATAATAAAACGAGACTTCAAAACGCGTTTCAACATGATGAGCAAAAACAGTAAACCTGAGCTCAGCACACTTCTACTTTTAGACGTGTTCCGAACTTGCAAAATTGCCTTCGTCCTTAAGGGGTTAACTAAACATAAAAGCGGAGAAACAAAGCACATATAAGATATCACCAACCTTAAATAAACACAATAAGGAGATTTCATTTTTTTTTGGTGATCGTGGCCCTTTATGGTTTATGCGATACGTATGTATTGTAAGCTTTGTTCTTCTAGGAAAGAAAGTCACTGGCTTGGACTGAAAAACGTGACCACCAGTACCATTTTTAGAAAGTCTACACTTTTCATGTGTTTATTAATATAATTTGATTTTAAAATCCTAAGAATAATTTTAATAGTAATTTTGTTGTTCCATTTTGTTATCCATTCTATTTAACTTGTAGGCAATAAACAATCCCCAACCATTTAGACGGTTTGCCTTCCTTTTGTGAAATTCACCTACAGGGTTATTCAGAGAGCGGTGAAAAGCAGGAGAATGACTGGAGAATGGAAAGTTCTAGGCCAAAATAGCCAAACCAGAAAAATTCTCCCATTTATCTCACTTTCCAAATCGACTATTTTGACCTAGAATTTTCCATTCTCCAGTCATTCTCCTGCTTTTCACCTCTCTCTGAATAACCCTGCTACTTTCTAAACTAAGAGTCTCTGGAATACATGTTGTCAGTGTACAATACATTATGTTGCAATGTTCCCCGGAGCAAACTTCACAATTATTTTTTTAAAAAAAATAAATTTTTATTTATTTTCACTGAGTAATAATACAGAAATATAGAAAGGAAAATGCAACATTAAAAGGAAGGGGGGTGGGTTAGGGGGTTGCAGCCGAGAGCACGTTTGCTGAGGTATCAAATATAATCACAATCCACATGCTTTATAAATTTTGTGTATGTCCCAGAGTTTCCATGGATCTGATTTAGGGGGTCTTATTTCTTCCGACGCCATAATCCTCGAGTCGAATCCTCGATATTGATTTAGTAAGTCAATGACTTGTTTTCTAGAAGGAACCAACGTAGACTTCCAATTCCGTGCCAGTAGTAAGGCTGTCGTGGCGGTAAGAATAAAAAGCATCTGTTTCTGTGGGCGTGGAAGGTTGATCATACCTAATAGCAGAACCTCTGGGCTGTGAGGAATCAAGATGCCCAGGACCTCTGTTGCCAACGCTGAGATATCTTTCCACAATGAAGTAATTTTGGGGCAATGCCACCATATGTGACTCATAGAGCCTTTTGCCGCTGAGCATCTCCAGCAAAGGTCCGATTGTTGTGGAGCATAGTGTTTAATTCTGTCTGGAGTAAGGTACCATCTGTAGTGTAATTTGCATTGGGTCTCTAATAATGTAACACATCTAGTTGCTCCCACTGCGAACATGTATGCCGATGCCCACTGTGTGGGTGTGAAAGATTATCCCAGGTCCTTTTCACAGCTTTTCTGAAACGTCCAGGTAATAGGTCTTTGGGGAGTATTAAGTACTTTATAAAACATTGAGATCGGTTTAGTGGTTGCATGAGGATCTAAGCAAAACAGTTCTGTTTCCGACAATAATGGAACAGTGGCAGACAATTTGGAAAAGACGTTTTGAGATTTGAGATATGAGCGTATTTGCATATAAGAAAGAAACAGTGCATTCGGGACTTTAAATTTGGTGCGTAGGGTCTCGAAGGGCAAGATGGATGTCACTTCAAATAAATGTTGAAGGTTCTGAATTCCGTAAAGAGTCCACTTGTTATACCCTCCCTGAGGAAGTAAATAGTTAAAGCAATTTAAAGGCGTGGCCATAGAAATCGGGTGATTTGTAAAAGTAGGGAGTAACCGGTCCCAAATCTTCATGTTTAGTGTGGTGTTAGTAAGCGGGGATTGTATCCGTGGTCTATCTTTGAAGGGAACCCAGAGTAGTGTTGTAAGGTTGTGGCCCTCTAGATAGGTAGCTTCTATGGTGAGCCATTGTGGCATGGGATGTATGCGGAAGATATCCGATAAGGAAGCTAGGCAAGATGCCCAAAAATAATGTTGCACGTGTATCATGTTCAGCCCTCCATCTCTCTGTAACATAATAGTTGTCATGAGACTCTAGGTCTCTTATTGTTCCAGACATACGAGACTAGAACCGATTGTACTTTAACTAGGTAGGATTGAGGTAAATTAAGGGGCAAAGCACGGAACACATATAATAATTTCGGTAATATTATCATCTTTGCTGCCGCCATCCTGCCCATCCATGAGACCTCTTTTAATCTCCATAGGTATACAAGCTCCTGTATCTCAGAGTATTCGTTCATAATTATATCTATAAAGATCCTCAGGTTTCTCCGTAATTTGAAGTCCTAAATAAATCAGATAAGTAGAACGCCAGTCAAATATATATTGTTTTTTGAGAGTGTCTAAGAGGGAATGCGGTATATTTATTGGGAGAGCTTGTGTTTTAAGTATATTCACTAAGTGGTATGAGATATTACTGTATGCCCCAAGTTCTTGGTATAGAGCTGTTAGGGAGACTGTCGGATCTGTCAATGTTAGAAGAATATCATCCGCGTAAGGGTGTTGCTTATATGTTGTCGGACCCACCGCAATGCCTCTGATGTTGTCGTTCTGGCGTATGGCTTGTGCTAAAGGTTCGAGAACCAAGGCATATAACAGTGGGGAGAGAGGACATCCCTGACTCGTGCCGTTCGTTATCATAAATTCATCTGATAGGAATCCCGATGTCAGGACTCTAGCAGATGGGGAGTCGTACAGAGCCTTTATGGCTGTTAACATTGGGGGAGGAAAGCCAAAAGACTCTAGAATCCTGTGTAGAAATAGCCAGCTCACTCTATCAAAGGCCTTCTCGGTGTCAAGGGACAGGACCAAGCAGGGTTGGTCCGAGCGTCTCAGGGTCTCCAATAAATTGATCAGTTTTTTTTGTGCTGTCAGGTCCTTGTCTACCTGAAATGAACCCTACCTGGTCCTGTCCGATTAGAGTCGGCAGGATGTGTTGAAGTCTATTCGCCCGAATTTTTCCATAGATTTTTATATCTACGTTAAGCAGTGAAATTGGGCGACGGTTGCGGCACGCATCAGGGATTTTACCTGGTTTAGGGAGTGTAAATATATGAGCCCGCAGCATGTCCGTCGGGAAAGTGCCTTGTTCTTGTGCATTGTTAAAGATCGTGTGTAGATGTGGTAGGAGATGAGGGAAGAAAGACGAGTAATATAGTCCAGTGAGTCCGTCGGGACCCGGGGCCTTCCGTTTCTGTAACTCTTTAACCACCCCGGAGATCTCATCCAAAGAAATTGGGGAGGCTAATTTGGACGTCTGAGATGGCAATAGCTTTGGTAGGTTGAGTTTACAGAGATAGTCATCAATTGAATCTGGAGTGGGCTGCACTGTGTTCTCATCGGTCGATAAATTATATAGTTTCTCATAGAAGTCTGCAAATTCATTTGCAATTTCCATCGGATTGTGAATCAACCCTCGGTTTGTTTTGAGGTGTGATATCCCTGTTTTGGGGGGGGGAGGGGTTTAAGTCTACGAGCCAGGAGTCTACCCGGTTTATTTTGAAATGCGTAGAACTGTGTTCGCATTCTAGTCATCGTTGAGTTATATCTGTCGGCTTCCAAGTTCGAGAGAGAACACAGTGCAGCGTCTAATTCGTCCGCTAGATCCGCCGACGGGGTCAGTTTGTTTCGGGTGTCTACGTCTTGTATGGTCTGAAAGATGTCTAAACAATGTTTCATATGTTGTTTTTTAAGTCTTGCCCCCCACTGAATACATACCCCTCTGATGACTGCTTTGTGGGCCTGCCAAGTAATAAAGGGGTCTGTGTCCGAGGATAAGTTTCAGGAGACGTTCACTAAATCTCCAGGGTGGTCGGGTATGAGAAGGGAATGTATCCTGTAAAGTGAGAATTAATGGGGCGTGGTTAGACCACGTAAAGGGAAGTATGTTGCATTTGTCTATGCGTGAGAGTAGAGTCGATGGTAATAGAAAATAGTCTATGCGCGAGTAACTATTGTGCACTCCCGACCGGAAAGAATAGTCTCTCTCTCTGTAGGGTGTAGTAGACGCCACTCATCGTATAAATGGTGTTGTCCTAGAAGGGAATGGAGTTTTGACGTCTGTCTCCCTGTGTGAGTTCCCGAGGGGACCGAACGGTCCCTCACTGGGTCCAAGCAAGTATTGAAGTCCACACATATTATTAAATCACCTGATTGAACGTCTGTAATTTTATTCAAAAGGTGCGCTAGAAATTGTTTTTGAACTGTTGGGAGTGTAAGTGGCTACTATGGTATACACTCTACCGTTGATAGTGCACACCAAAATAACATAATGTCCTCAGTGATAATACGGTGAGTCTGTAGTGCTACTCTGTTGTGTATCAACACCGTTACCCCTCTAGATTTAGCCCTAAAAGTCGAGTGAAATTGGGTATTGTATTGGGGCGCGTATAGTTTAGGGTGATCTAACCTCCTAAAGTGTGTTTCTTGAAGGCAGATTATGTCAGCGTCGTAGCGACGGAGGTCTTTATAAAGAGAATGGCGTTTAATGGGTAAATTTAAACCTTTTACATGATAGGATACTATCTTCATAAAAATTTACAAAAGGGATGTGAGGAACGAGTGTGTGACTTTTAAAACCAGTGGTGAGATCCTGTAAGTGGGATCTCGAGATTGGAGAATAAGAAGTGCTGCAACCCCCTGGGGTCTGGGAAGGGATGGGGAAGGAAATAATAAACAAAACAAAATGTCGCAACGTAGCGACACAACTTGGTGCGTTTCAGAATGCCATACTCTCCGTCGGTGTACCCTAAAAGGGGAACACCCATGCCCTTAGCTAGTAAGGGGGAGAAAACGGAAAAAAGAAAAAAGGGGGGGAGGGTCCACCTTTTTCCAGCAGCGAAACCAAAATAATGGTTCGTTGAGTCACCAACTTTACCCATCTTGTGTCTCACGTCCAAGGATGTCCAGGGACTCTAGCAGTGGGATCAGCTCTTTGGAAAGCTGTCTCATGTACATCCATCCAGTCAGCGGTTGTGCCACTCCGGTGCCACTTTTTTCAGTGGGGATGTGCGTTCTTGAGTATCATCTTTAATTTGTAATCCCCACGATGTCAGAGTATCTCGTCCCTCGGTAGGCGATGTGATGATTGTGGTGGTGCCATCACGTGTGATAATTAACTTGGTGGGGAACCCCCAGCGGTAAATTACACCAGCGGTGCGTAGAGATGCTGTAAGTGGACGGAATAGCCTCGTTGTTGCAGCGTCGCTTTAGAAAAGTCCGGGTAAATTTCCAGGTGGTCATATTGGGATCCCAATATCTCAAGTTTACGCATGGCACGCAGAATGTCCTCTCGTGGCTTGTAATAGTGTAGCTGGAGGATCTCGTCTCTGGGTGCTTTTTGGGGAGCAGATGGCAGCTTCGGTACGCGATAAATCCTGTCCATGAGAATTGTTTCATTGGTTACTCCGGGGAGCAAATGCGTAAATAAGTCCGTGACCTAAGTCGTGAGATCCCGAGGGTGTACCGTCTCTGGGATACCTCGGATTTTGAGATTGTTGCGGCGTGATCTGTCCTCAAGATCCGCTTGCTTATTAGTACATTGCTGAAGTTTTGATTCTAATGATTCCACCAATGCGGCCATGGTGTTATGTGCGCCTGCCATTTCAGCCATTTTGGTCTCCAGGTGCGAGGTCCTATCTCCAATCTCCTGGATGTCTTTAGGGATGTCCGCGACACCGCATCTAGGCGCGATGTTAGGGATGTTGAGAAGTCTTTAAAGAGGGTCTCCATTCTGGTGGCGAATGTTGTGAGGTCGACCTCAGTGCCTCCAGCTGTTGGGGATCGGGACGGAGAGCCGCCGCCATTTTGGGAGTCTGTGTCCTCACGGCGCTTGCTGGGCCGGGGGGTGAAAAACTCCTGTTTACCTGGGGCTTTTTTACTTTTTGCTGTGGCCATTGTGGCAGCGCTGTATTCCGGTGGGGGATTTGTGTGTCTCTGGCTCTGCAGGGTGGGTGATATCCGCTGTTTCTCGCTTGCTGGGTCTGGAGCCGGACTAGAACACATCCGCCATGCTCCGCAGTTGGCTCCGCCCCCCCAAACTTCACAATTTAAAGTGCCAATGTCACAGGGAAAACTACGAGCGACCATCTCCCAGGGCATGCCTCCCTTTATGTAGTTTGCGTTTTCTGACTTATGTAATGTAAAAATCTGATATTCCCTACACATTTACTTTCTGTATTAATCTGTATACTTGTGTTTTGTTTTTTTATATCTTTTATATACAGTTGTGTTCAAAATTATTCAACCCCCAATGCTGTAAAGGGTTTTAGGGAATTTAGTGTACATTTGTAATTGTATTCAGAATGAAATCCTACAAGGACTTTTTAAAGAACCATATGCAACTAAAATGACATCAATTGGTTTTGTAATACAGTAGTAAATGTTTCTTTTGTGAATTCTTCATTGACACAATTATTCAACCCCTTAAAGACTACCACTCTGAAGAACAGAGGTTCATTCAAGTGTTTTCAATCAGGTATTGAAAACACCTGTGGATGTCACGGAGCAGCAATAAAGCATAATAAGCACCAATTAAGCAGCTTTAAAATGACTGTGATACTCAGCTCCTTCTAGACATTTACTGGTGTGGTTACAAACATGGTGAAGTCAAGAGAATGGTCCAGGAAGACAAGAGAAGAGGTGATTACTCTTCACAGGAAGGGCAATGGCTAAAAGAAGATTGCAAAGATGTTAAACATACCAAGAGAGACCATAGGAAGCATCATTCGCAAATTCAAGGCAAAGGGCACTGTTGAAACGCTACCTGGTCGTGGCAGAAAGAAGATGCTGACTTCGACTGCTGTGCGCTACCTGAAGCGTAGAGTGGAGAAAAGTCCCCGTGTGACTGCTGAAGAACTGAGAAAAGATTTGTCAGATGTGGGTACTGAAGTTTCAGCTCAGACAATACGGCGCACACTGCGTAATGAAGGCCTCCATGCCAGAACTCCCAGGCGCACCCCCTTGCTGTCTCCAAAGAATAAGAAGAGTCAACTGCAGTATGCCAAAAGTCATGTGGACAAACCACAGAAGTTTTGGGATAGTGTTCTGTGGACTGATGAAACAAAATTAGAACTGTTTGGGCCCATGGATCAACGCTATGTTTGGAGGAGGAAGAACAAGGCCTATGAAGAAAAGAACACCTTGCCTACTGTGAAGCATGGCGGGGGGTCAATCATGCTTTGGGGCTGTTTTGCTTCTGCAGGTACAGGGAAGCTTCAGCGTGTGCAAGGTACCATGAATTCTCTTCAGTACCAGGAGATATTGGATAACAATGTAATGCAGTCCGTCACAAACCTGAGGCTTGGGAGACGTTAGACCTTTCAACAGGACAATGATCCCAAGCATACCTCCAAGTCCACTAGAGCATGGTTGCAGATTAAAGGCTGGAACATTTTGGAGTGGCCATCGCAGTCACCTGACTTAAATCCGATTGAGAACCTCTGGTGGGACTTAAAGAAAGCAGTTGCAGTGCGCAAGCCTAAGAATGTGACTGAACTGGAGGCTTTTGCCCATGACGAATGGGCGAAGATACCCGTAGATCGCTGCAAGACACTTGTGTCCAGCTATGCTTCACGTTTAAAAGCTGTTATAACTGTAAAAGGATGTTGTACTAAGTAGTAAGATTGAATGTCACTTGGGGGTTGAATAAAACTGATAATGATGTGAGCACAGAAAAGACATTTGTGGTTATTTCATTATAAATGTTATGTTATATTTGTCTGACCTACACGTGCCTTTTTGATTTAATTGTAAGCAAGATGACTGATCAAAATCAATGTAGAACTGGCCAAAACACTCAATTTCAGTGGGGGATGAATAATTTTGAATACAACTGTATGTATATTTTGGAGGGTGTTAAAAAGGGAAATCATGTTAAAGTCAGACCTCCGTTGCATCACTTTGAGATCTGTGAGGTGATGGACCTGAAAACATTACTATCCATCCACAATATTAAAGGTTTAATACAGACTTCTGTTTGTATGAATTATTTCACGATCAATAAGTATTGTTGTGATTCTATATGTTGGTGATCTATGGAATCGCTGAATACTACACTGTACTTGGTCATTTATAGTATATCTTAAAACAGCCATGCAAGCTACTGCCTCAGTCTAAATAGGTAGGAAATACATTTGTGGTAAAATGTGTGCTTCATATATGTACATGGTATGCTTTGTAATACAGGCAAACGTACAGAAATCACAACCACATCCTCAACACATTATTCTGTGTAGTAAAATAACCTGCAATTTAAAAGCTTTTTTAACCTGGTGTAATAAAGTAATAAATAGTTTTAGCTGTGTTTGTGTCAAGACTTACAAGAACAAAAAGCATTAGAGCAATGTCTATAAGATGAACTATGCATTTGCTGAGGGCCCTGGACAGCTGAGGGTGTTGTTGGTTTCGACAATTAGTTTTTGAACATGGTTTGGGAGAGGAGCACAGTGTGTGTATTAGAGGGAGCAATATAAAAGAATCAGGATAGACTCATTAATGAGTAAAGGGGAAAAATATGTGTGTGTGTGTGTATATATATATATATATATATATATATATATATGAGAGAAAATCATTGCAGGTGAGGAGGAATAGGGCAGTTGACAGAGTGTGAGGCACAATGGTACTGTCAGGATGGTAGCGCTATGATGGGAACCCCGGGGTGAGGATACAGAGACAGGAGTGGCAAGGGTGAAAGTTTATTGCACAGCACACAACCTGGAATGGGGTAGAGTGTAAACAAGGATCCTCTGTGCAGCTGGACAAGTTAGGAAGGCATAATACAGGACCTGGGAGGATATCGATTCTAGACGAAGATCTGATGTGCATTTCGACAAGGCAGGAACCAGACTGGACTCGCAGAGGTTGGGCAAGGCAGGAACCAGGCTGGACACGCTGAGGTTAGGCGAGGCAGGAAACAGGTTGGACACACAGAGGTTGGGCGAGGCAGGAACCGGGCTGGACAGAGAGGTTGGGCAAGGCAGGAACCAGAAATTGCACCTTTTTTTAATTATGAAGATAATAAAGGAAAAATATAGTTAGTTATTTTATCCCCAGATTTTTCCCATGATGCAACATTTACCAAGCTTTGCTTTGTGTAACGTTGGAGGCTTCTAGCCTTTCCGGTGTGCTTGACGGCAGCATGTCTGATGCTGCTCGCTCACCAACGCCCGGTTTAAATTGAAACAGGCAGAGAGGTGGCTGTATGAGAGGGGGCGCGGTCTGGTGAAGGTCTTCTAAAAACCAACAGTTCCTTCTAAGCAGTGCCAGATTGTGGTTATCCATACCTGAGCTCCTTGTACCTGAATTCTCTCATGATTTAACCTGTTATTGACCTCTGCTTGTTTTCTGACTATTCTGCCTTCCGTTGCCCTAGACTATTTCCTTGTACTACGCTTCTGCACTGATATCGACCCGGCTATTCCATTTGACTATTCTATACTCTGTATTCCTGATTCTGGCTCGTCTGACTACCCCCGTGTTGCTGACCTGGTTTTGTATTACGACATTGTCTTTGATTAACTCTTTCTGTCTAGCTAGTATACATATACCTGGCCAATTTTTAAGGACCAGACAGTTAGGGATTCCTTTACGGCTACCCTGTTGGTAGTTTCTTGGCTCTATGGAGTGTTGGGCTTTAAGGACTGCGTGGTGGGATCCGGGAACCGTGACACTTTGTGGCTCTTGTTTATTTAATATGTAATTTGTACCAGTTAATGAGGTGGAAGATGGAATGTTTAGATAAGACAATTGTTCTTCAGGCTACCTAAGAAAAGAGCTGGCAACTGAATGAGATATGACAGCGATTATAAAAGATGTCTATCCCCCCCTTGTGATGTCCTTTGAATACATCCCACACAATACAATGATGTGAGTCAGCTGCTTGACCCATTGACTCCATTTATAAGACCAAAACCACAAAGTGAGGACCAAGTGAGGTAAAGATACTGTGGGTGGGGGCAGTTTACAACACAAAAGATCACACAATGCATGCACCCAGTGACACATGTAGAGTAATGTATATTATAAACTAAACATATAAGTGAAAAACAAAGCACATGTAAGATATCAGCAACATAAAATAAACACAATAAGGACATTTCATTTTTTTGTTGGTAGTGTCCCTTTAAGAGTCTAAACAGAGCAGTAAACCCACTAGTTGGTATGGAATTTAATCAATAGTCCCTATCTAATACCTCAGCGGTTCTAGCCAACTACACACCTCATAGCTAATATACAAAGTAACAGGAACCTGGGATCATCACACAATTAGAGCCGGGAAACCAGGACAGCACCAAAAATGACTGTTAAAACCAATACAAAAGCATAGTTCGATGCGTTTCGCCCACACAGGGCTTAGTCTTGAGCTGGTTTCACAGCTCTAATTGTGTGATCCCAGGTTCCTGTTACTTTGTATATTAGCTATGAGGTGCACAGGTGGTTAGAACCTCTGAGGTATTAGATAGGGACTATTGGTTCATACCGTATTATTAAATCCTCTGCTGTAGTTTATGGGAACGCAATTTAGTCAGGACTTATTATTAACTGCCGATGTTGGTAATACCAGGACATATTTCTTCATTTATGTGTGTGTCTATGTGTTAATTGTGTCTTTAATAAATTAATGAAGATAAAACAACACAGCGCTAAATGGGCCTAAGCCCATAAAATAGTGGAAAAGGCACAATAATATGTCCACAAATACAGTGATCTTCGTTTTTCAAACAATATGCTTCTTTATGGTGCAGATGGTGGAACGTATACTGTAGAAGAAAGGAGAAGAGAGGACCAGAATTGCGCAGTACTTCAGCAACAAAAATAGAGAATATTCTTATTCGTATTCAACTCACATTTGAAGGAGACCACAACCGGCTCTCAGGATTACAGCAGGCAGGGACTTTAACTCAGGTGCCCATAAACCCCTCAGGTGGTTTCTCCGGTGTCGCCACTGTGGTGCTGCAGTAAGAATCGATAAGACCAAAAGAACATCTCTTGGTGCATTAAATCACAAATAATCTAGGAATTAAAAGAAGCCTAGTTCCAACTCACAAAAGCTGAGCCTCTATTGGCTCCGTCACAATTCGCACAGGGAATCATAAGGAGTTCCCCAAACCTTCTTTTTTCCAGATCAGAAACATAGAAACTGTCGGCAGATAAGAACCTTTTCGGCCCATCTAGTCTGTCCAATTACATGGATACTTTAGCTGGATTTATCTTTTATTTAGGATAGCCTTATGCCTATCCCATACCTGCTTAAATTCAATCACTGTTTTGGCCTCTACCAATTCTACTGGAAGGCTGTTCCATGTATCCACCACCCTCTCAGTAAAATAATGCTTCCTGATGTTACTTTTAAACCTTTGCCCCTCTAATCTAAGACTATGTCCTCTTGTTTTGCTACTTTGTTTCCGTTTAAATATACTCCCTTCCTCTACCTTGTGGATTCGCTTTGAGTATTTAAATGTTTCAATCATATCTCCTCTGTCTCATCTTTTTTCCAAGCTATACATGTTAAGATCATTAAGCCTCTCTTGGTAACTTTTCTCCTTCAAGCCGTACACCATTTTAGTAGCCCTTCTCTGAACTCTCTCTAAGGTGTCTATATCCTTCTGGAGATACGGTCTCCTGTACTGCACACAGTACTCCAAGTGAGGTCTCACCAGTGCTCTGTACAGTGGCATGAGCACTTCCCTTTTCCTACTGCGAATACCTCTCCCTACACAACCAAGCATTCTGCCAGCATTTCCTACTGCTCTATTACATTGACTACTTACCCTTAGATCCTCTGAAATAATAACCCCTAAATCCCTTTCCTCAGATGTTGAGGTTAGGACTGTATCAAATATTCTATATTCAGCCCTTGGGTGTTTACACCCCAGGTGCATTATCTTGCACTTTATCCACATTAAAACTCAATTGCCACAGCTCCAACCATTTTTTAAGTTTACCTAAATCATTTGTCATTTGGCTGATTCCTCCAGGAACGTCAACCCTGTTGAAAATCTTTGTGTCATCAGCAAAAAGACATACTTTACCATTAATACCTTCTGCAATATCACTAATAAAAATATTAAAGAGAATGGGTCCAAGTACTGACCCCTGAGGTACCCCACTGGTAACAAGACCTTGCGCCGAATAATCTCCATTTACCACAACCCTCTGTTGCCTGTCACTCAGCCACTACCTAATCCATTCAACAATATTGGAATCCAAGCTCAAAGATTGCAATTTATTGATAAGCCTTCTATGCGGAACAGTATCAAAAGCCTTACTGAAATCTAAATAAGCAATGTCTACTGCACCACCTTTGTCTATTATTTTTGTTACCCAATCAAAAAAAATCAATAAGATTAGTTTGGCATGATCTCCCTGAGGTAGACCCATGTTGTTTCTGATCTTGTAAACTATGTGTTTTTAGATGTTCAACAATCCTTTCCTTTAACATGGTTTCCATTAATTTCCCCACTACTGACGTAAGACTAACTGGCCTATAGTTCCCCGATTCCTCCCTACTACCCTTCTTGTAAATGGGCACAACATTTGCTAATTTCCAGTCTTCTGGGACGACTCCCGTTAACAGATTTATTTAACCAATCCTTGTTAACGGCTTTGCTATTACACCACTGAGCTCTTTTAATAATTTAGGGTGGATCCCATCAGGCCCCATTGACTTATTTGTCTTTACTTTAGACAGCTGCTGTAGAACCTTCTCCTCTGTAAACTCATATGTAAATGTCTCTTTAGTGTTTCCTCCTAACTGAGGTCTCTTTCCTTCCTTTTCTTCTGCAAAGACTGAACAAAAGTATTCATTGAGGCAGTCAGCGAGACTTTTATCCTTTTATACATACCTTCCTTCCTTTGTTTTTAATCTAACTAATCCTTGTTTTAATTTTCTTTTCTCGTTTATGTATCTAAAAAATGTTTTGTCCCCCTTTTTTACTGACTGAGCTATTTTCTCTTCTGCGTGTGGTTTGGAAGCTCTTATAAATTGCTTTGCCTCTTTCTGCCTAATCTTATAGATTTGCCTATCTTCTTCACTCTGAGTTTTTTATAATTATTGAATGCTATCTTTTTGTTCTTCACTATTTTGGCCACTTCTGTAGAGTACCACAGTGGTTTCTTCCCTTTTTTTGTTTTTGTTAACAAGCCGAATGCAATTGCCTGTGGCCTTCAATAATGCCTCCTTTAAATAATGCCATTTCTCCTGGACTCCCTTTAAACTCCTCCAGTCTGATAATGACTCATTCACACAAAATCTCATTTTAGAAAAATCAGTTTTTTTAAAGTCTAAAACTTTTGTTTTTGTGTGGTGCGGCTCCATCTCTGTTCTTATATTAAACCACACTGACTGGTGATCACTAGATCCCACATTTTCACCTACAACAACGTCTGATACCAAACCTCCATTTGTGAGTATTAAATCCAATATGGCCTCTTTACGGGTCGGCTCCTCAACTACTTGTGTTCGAGATAATCCCAGTAGGGAGTTTAGAATATTGGTACTCCTGGTGCACCCAGCTATTTTGGTTTTCCAATTCACATCAGGAAGATTAAAGTCCCCCATGATAATAACTTCCCCCTTGATTGTCATTTTGGCTATTTCCTCGAACAGCAGATTATCTAGCTCTTCTACTTGTCCAGGGGGTCTATAGATCACACCTACACAAGCTACTGTATGATTACCAAATGTTAGCGTAACCCAAACTGACTCTATGTTCACCTCGCTCACTTTTATTTGGTTCGTTTTTATGTTGTTTTTTACATACAGGGCACTGCTCCTCCTTTTCTACCTTTGTCTTTTCTATATAAAGAGTACCCAGGTATTGTTATGTCCCAGTTATTTTTCTCACTGAACCATGTCTCAGTAACCTCCACTAAATCTACTTTTTCAGCTGCCATCATTGCCTCCAGGTCATTTATATCTACCTGGTAGATATAAACTGTTTGTTTTAAACTAATAAATGTTTTTACTTTAATTTGATTGCTGTCTGCCTTTCTGATCCGGAAAAAGGAAGGTTTGGGGAACTCCTTATGATTCCCTGAGTGAATTGTGACGGAGCCAATAGAAGCTCAGCTTTTGTGAGTTGGAACTTGCCTTCTTCTTTTAATTCATAGATTATTTGTGATTTATTGCACCAAGAGGTGTTCTTTAGGTCTTATCGATTCTTACTGCAGCTCCTTTCTTCTACAGTATACGTTCCACCATCTGCACCATAAATAAGCATATTGCTTGAAAAAAGAAGATCACTGTATTTGTGGACATATTATTGTGCCTTTTCCACTATCTTACGGGCTTAGGCCCATTTAGCGCTGTGTTGTGTTATCTTCATTAATTTGTTATCTAGGTTTATAGAGGAACCTCCGTATACAACATTCAGCGAGTGGTTAGGGCACTTGTATCCAGTGGGCGCTTCACCCTTTTGCTTTGTAGTCTTTAATAAATTAACTCTTGCTGGTGGCACTCCTTGCACATTGTGCAATCTGTAATTTTGATGCTTGAAATGTAGTAAGGAAAGGGAGTCAGTGAGTGTATAAATATTGCTGCTTATGAAATAGCCTCTCAGACTACAGCTGTGCTGCTATTGTAAATATATTTAAACAGCTTATAACAAGTTCTATAAACTTCATCTTTAACTTCTAGAAGTCAGTGTCCATGTGTCTGAATTCCTGATTAACTACTTCCTGCTGAACTGCAGTGCAACATATATTAAACGTCCTCTGGAACCAAACACTTGCTGTTCTGGTTCCATACATATTGATACAGTGAGGGCAATATATCCTACTGGGTACTTCTCACACAGGTGTTGTGGACCACAACTTACCTGCACCATTTTTCTGATTAAATGCAGTGTAATAAAGCAGCCGGGGACTGTTATTCTTATTCCAGGCTAATCAGAGTTTTTCGGTTGATAGCAGAAGAAGAAGAACAGCCTTTGTGTTTGGCAAATCTAATGCCATGTGAAATGTCCTGGCAAAAGTGCTCCAAAGTGTTATTCCAACTGTAGTTTAACGTGTTTCTTACTTTCTATGTACTTCTATTCAGCAAAGTATATCGGTAGGTCACACAGTGATTGACGTATGCTAAATTCTTCAGTGTATTCATATAGTAGCTATTTATGACATTCCTTCAAGGCCAAGTGATGACGACTAAAGAATGTAAAGCCTTTATAGCTGCAGATAAAACGTATGTTTTTTCATTCAGCGCTATCAATGCTGAGCAGAGCTGTTGATAATAAATAAGAACATTCCATGAATGCTTAAGTGCTTCATGAACTGTATTGACATTATGAATAAATGTTATTGTCCGTTAAGTAATAAAAGGGAACCTCTTTGAAAGATACAGTTTGTGTGTGAAGGGGGGTTATTATTAACCCCTGCTGGCTTTCCACCCTGCTTTTTTTTCTCCTTTTCCCCCTAAAGGTAACTCAGTCCTCCTCCAAGGACAGGGTTTAGCTTTGCCCAAAATCTCAGAATCATGGATGGAAACCAGGAAATGAGACCCTTTGTCCCCCAGTTCAAGCTCTCCTGGAGCTCTTCTGGCTGGCTGGTGTCCAATGGATGCTGACTGACAACTCTCAAGACAGTAGGCAGACCTTAGTTTTGAAGGGCTGACACAGAGGCCACAGACAAGAAGGGACATGCTATAGCTACCAAAATCATGTTATCAATCACAGTATGTAATGTGTTTTTTCAAAAAGCACTCGACCTTAGTCTTACACTGTGTGGACTTTCTCTTTAAATAAAATTGTGTAAAATAATGGGAAAACAGAGTGACAGATTAGACAAAAGAAATACAAAGGGAGAAAAACTCTGGAGGTGGTAAATCATTAACCTATCCTGGTGCACTTCTACTTTTTCTGTCCCAGCCTTGTTTTTTGCCTAGTGAATAAAACTTCGATTATATCCCTCTTCCTGGTCTCCCTGGTGCTCTTTCGGCGGGGAGCAGCTTGGTGTTGGTCCACTAGCACAGTGTTTCTCAGTCTGTTATGGAGAAGTACCCCGTGAAGGATTCTGCGTTTGTGTAATGTCAGTATATGTGTTGTGATGCTTTCTGTGTGTGTGTGCGTGCAATGTCAGTATATGTGCTGTGATGCTTTCTCTGTGTGTGTAATGTCAGCATATGTTTTGTGCTTTTTGTGTTCTCAACCCGTGTGGGGTACACGTACCACGGGTTGAGAACCACAGCACTAGCACACACGCAGCCAATCAAATACCTGTCAATGCAGAAACCTTTCCCATCTCAGAAGGCTGTCCAGCAGCAGTTGATTGACAGCTTCCGGACGGAAGTGAGACCACATTTTTCAAGGTGCAATAGAGAAGCCAGGGACTGCCAGGGAGAAGGTAAGGGGGAAACTCATGACACCATGACCACAAGAATTCATGTAAATGTTTTATCCTCTTGATTTGCTGGTGTAAGCTTTTGTCTGTTTCACAATTGTGAAGGAATCTGTACAAGAAAGGAATATCCTAAATACTTACCCCAAGTAGATCAATATAGCACATCTACCTCTCAATTAGAAGGACACTAACTAGGGTCTATGCTAACCAGAATATTATAACTGTTTATGTCACTGTAACACAGCTTGTCCCAGGGAAGGCTTTTGCTAGTTATCAGCTTTTTGGTAGTCCTTTTAATTGATCTCAGAAAGCTGACATGCAGAGTTGATAATGCTGAAAATCAAACATGAGACTATTATTACGTAAAGAGTTCCAACCAAAAGAAAAAAATGACTGACTGCTTCCTAATGGACTAATTAGTTTGCCTGTCATAATATCAATTATATACTACACTATTGGATTAAGAGATCTGTATTTGCTATAAATATTTTATTTGTTCCACTATAATATAAAGCAAAAAATGGAACATCTAAGGATTCAGTCAAAAGAATGATGAAAAGAATATTGGCTAGTATCTGAGCCTTGTGTAATCTTCAAGAATATTCTAGGGCAGGAGTCAGCAACCTTGACTCCCTGATGTTTTGGGAACTACATCTCCCACGATGCTCAGTCACCCATTATGCTGACTGAGCCACATGGGAAATGTAGTTCCAAAAACATCAGGGAGCCAAGGTTGCTGACCCCTGCTCTAGGGGCTGTCTCTCTCCTCTTCGTCTCCAACAGCTGGTACTTCCATTGAAGCTGTGACTGTCACACGACTGTGATGGTGGTGAATGTTTGCTCAAATGTCCAGCTAAACCACTGGCTTGCAATGTAAGTATGTTAAGAACCATTGGCTGGTCAGGAATGTACTGAATTGTACATTCCTGACCAAAAACCCATACAGCTGATCAGTGAAAGCTGATTGGCAGTTTTCCAGGTGGGGGAAATAACATCCAGTTATCAGTAAGAGACTGATTTGATAGTGGACGTTAGATTACAATATATAATCCTGAATCTTGTATCCATGATGTATTTTGAATAAGAATAGCAGTCCAGATGGGTTTCAGTGGGTTAAAACAGAAGATGGGGGTATTTGTAACTTTTTGTTTTCTTTACTTAAGGATTTACTGAACTAAATCTGTTGTTAGTGGATTCCTGAATATTCACATAGAGAAAATCCATTCTCTGCTGGTGTTCTTGAAAGCAGCTTATTCATGTGGATTAATTTCCCATCTTTCATAGCACTACCAAGAATATTTATTTGGTTTAATTTAGCGCTACCTATTCTAACATGATACGCTGTGTGGTCAGGTATTTGATTTGTATCAGTGTGTACTCGTGTAACGTGTATCAAAAATTGTGCTGTAGTAGAAAAAGTAAGGAGAAGAATGTGTAATTCACGTTCCAAAGACGCCACATGAGAAGTATGAATTTAACATTGTTGGAGACTACGAATTCTACTTGATATAACCAGATCATTCTTAGATTTAATTAGCATTTTATGCAAATTTAGCCATATCTGAATTATATACTAAAAGTTGCATGTTTATGTTGGAAATAACAGGTCATCGATTTTCAATGATTTTCATTAAAAAAAATCATATATTGGCTGCTCATCTGAATAATTATAGATTCAAGAAACAACTTTCTTTTACGGTCATGAACCTTTGCGTAACCCATGGTGATCTATTTTGTAATCCCGGTTGAGAAACCTTGTTTTATTTAGAGTGATTGCCATTTGCCACCTGATATTGGTAGAACAGGAATACAGAAATTGTTTAGTATATATACAGAATTAAACATATAAGCATACAAAGCTCAAAGTACTGGAAATGAAATGCCATGCCATTACCCTGCACTCATAAGCCTGCTGCACTATGTCTGAGCCAAAATGCAATATATATAGTCATAAACAGCAAACTGAAAATATTCAATTTAACCCCTTCGCTACCGACATCAAGATATCTTGGGCTTCAAAGGCACCATCTAGTGCCCCGATAGAGATATCTCTATGCTGATCTGCAGCCCAAAAGCAAATGAAATTAATTTGCTGCAAACAAATTTCGTTAGCTATGGGCTGCAGAAGGTGCCCCCAAAGTTTTAGCCATGTGGGCATAATGCCCCAAAGAGCTAAAACTGTAAAATTGGCTGAATGCTCTGAAATATTTGGCTTTCAGAAGCTGTAAGCAGCCGATGCAGGAGAAAAAGAAAAAAATAGACCTGCTGTTAAAAGCTCTGTAACTTAATTTGGCAGTAGATGGTGCCATCTAATGGCCAAATAGGTTATTACAGGAATAGATAGGTATTACTGTATAATTTATTCAAAATTATTTTTCAAAAGAACTGGTTTCGGAGAATGTTTTTTTGGAACATCACTTGGTAGGGAAGGGGTTAATGGAATAAGGAATACATAGGTATTTTTTAAAATGTCTTTTTTCAGAAGCTTTATGTTGCTTATTAAACTACAACATATTCCTAGGTTTTGAGCTCATAGTATTATGAATGAATAGAGTTTGTGGTCAGACTGTTTCACATTCCCAGAACATGACATTTATACACTAAAGTTTGATTGCAATCAATTGTAAAAGTCACCATTGTTGCTACTACAATGCACTTCAGCGATCCAGAGAATCAAACTGAATGGTCCAAACAATAAATAATGATAGCACATTATTCTTTGATAGGGGAAGGGAACTTTGATTATTCTCAGAGGAGAGCCCTTCCAAAATGTTTCGTCATCAGTCAGTGCATACAGTTCTTCAACTTTAAAATTGGTGAACTGGCAAGGAAGAGTAGCAGTTGACATGTTTGAGAATAGCAGAGAATTATATTGTAAGGAACCCCGGTGTACATTACCTGAAATTTGTATAATATTTAAATATTGTTTTTTAGACTTTCGTTAACTGTTAAATATGATTTTTTTTCCTTCCCCTTCTCCCTTCAGATGACAAGCCTTGTATGATATTTTTAAAAGCACGTTTTAAGCTCTTGGGGATTCAGTGAGGTCTTCAAGCAGCACAAGAACTAGGTAAAATTCTAATTTGTTTTATGATAAACCATTTTTAAAAAAAGAATATATATCAAATAAATTTTATATAAGGTATAGGTTTTATACCTACATATGTAGGAAAATTCATGCTTAATTATAATGCATTCCTGGGTCTTTTTCACCATTTTTATTTCCAGTAGAACATCACAAAATATACCACTGATATATAAGAAAGAGGGTGACTATATACCAATATTTTAAATTTACATAACTTGCATTATTATCCACAAAGGAAAATATACAGGGTTATTCAGAGAGCGTGAAAAGCAGGAGAATGACTGGAGAATGAAAAATTCTAGGGCAAAATAGCCAATTTGGAAAGTGAGATGAAAGGGAGAATTTTTCTGGTTTGGCTATTTTGACCTACACGGTTATTCAAAGAGATTCGAAAAGTCACGGCACGTTCGGTGACTTTTCGTTCTCTTCAATTCGGTTCCTTTTGCCGATCCCATTTCGGTGACCCTGCGGTGTATTCAGCAAGCACCACAGGGTCCCCGAATTGCAGGGAAAAGCTGCCGCAAAGTCGACGAAAACGAACCGCAAAACCCGGCGAATGCACGCAGAAAACACGCAAAAACATCTGGATTAACCATCGAAAAACCCGACCAGGAGCCGATCACACGCAGCCAAAGCAGCTGAGACCGCAGACGAGGCAGTGAATAAATTAGCAAAAGAGTTTGTATGAATGTGAAAGTGAAAAGCTGTTTGCAAAGAAACTTCTGAGCGAAAATGTCTGAAATTTACATATGAGGTCCAATGAATGATAATAAAAAGGGCTGTTACAGAAAAAAATAAGTAAACTTAAAAAAAATCCAAAAAAAAATCGGACTTTTAAAAAAAAAAAACAGAAAAATGCTTAAAGTATCGTAAAAAATCTATAAATAAAGAGACTCTTTACTGCAGAATTTTATAATGAATGGTTTATTAGATATTGAATTAAAACGGGAATATTTTTAACATTGAAGCCTATGGGATTCTCCTGAATAAACCTGTCGAATGAAACCACCGAATGGCAGGGCATTAGGGGAACCTTTCACTGCTGGTTTGTGCTCTCTGAATAGCCGAAGCAGTGCTTTTTCATGGGGTTTTCACTGCCCTCGAACAGGGACCGAACAGGCACCGTATGTTCAGGCAATTCGCCAGGATTTGGGGAATTGCCTGCTCTCTGGATAGCTGAATGGCCAAGAAAGGTAACCGAACGCTGATTTTCAGCGTTCGGTTACCTTTCTCAAGCAATTCGGATCTCTTTGAATAACCCTGCTAGAATTTTTCATTCTCCAGTCATTCTCCAGTCATTCTCCTGCTTTTCACGCTCTCTGAATAACCCTGTTAGTTAATTCATATACTGTGTGTTGACTATAACCCTAATAACTTAGTAACCTAGTCATACAATGACATTCACACATATCAATTCTCAATATAGTAATTAAAACACAAAGTACAGAAAAAACAATGGGCTCTATTCCATAGTTAGTGCTAACTTAACCAGAGCTGTTACAAACTTACCAGAGCCATCATAGGGCACTATTCTATCCCTCATGCTAAAATGGGGACGCTAAAGGGGAACACCTGTGCCTGCAGGTTTCCTCGTAGTCTCCTCATTTTAGTGTGAGATTGTGGGGCAGGCACTTATTCAGCACCTCACCCCAGAACCATACAATACCTGCAGTAATACTCACGGTATAAGCTTCTCTACCAATGCGAATATCACCTCCTGGAATCCATAGGACTCCATAGAGGGTACCGTTGCCAGGCCACGTGATAACGCAGGGCCACTGAGTGATCGCAGAGGGAGACTGGGGATTATTTGCTCCCAGTTTCACTCTGCTCCTGGCAGCCAGAAGTCACGGATCGGGCCACCGGTCTCGCCGCGCGATGAGAGGTGAGTATCTGGAGGGGTTTTTAGCTAGTGCTAACGGATTCTGCAAAAGCAAAATCCTTTAGCACCACTTTTGGGTGCCGGTAAAAGAAATCATTTAACACATTGGTGCGCTAATTAGCATTGGGACTTTATCAGGGTTATTCAAAGAGATCCGAATGGCTGGAGAAAGGTAACCGAACGCTGAAAATCAGGTTACCTTTCTTGGACATTTGGCTATCCAGAGAGCAGGCAATACGCCAAATCCTGGCGAATTGCCTGCACATTCGGTGCCTGTTCGAGGGCAGTGAAATCCCCATGAAAAAGCACTGCTTCGCCTATTCAGAGAACACAAACCAGCAGTGAAAGGTTCCCCTAATGCCCTGCCATTCGGTGGTTTCATTCGACAGGTTTATTCAGGAGAATCCCATAGGCTTCAATGTTAAAAATAATCCCATTTTAATTCAATATCTAATAAACCGTTCATTATAGAATTCTGCAGTAAAGAGTCTCTTTTTCTACAGATTTTTTTAGGATATTTTAAGCATTTTTTTTTTTTTTAAAGTCCGATTTTTTTTTTTTTATATATTTTTTTTAAGTTTACTTATTTTTTCTGTAACAGCCCTTTTAATTATCATTCCCTGGACCTCATATGTAAATTTCAGACATTTTCGCTCAGTAGTTTCTTTGCAAACAATGTTTCATTTTTCAAACATTCAAGCAAACCGTTTTCCTAATTTATTCACTGCACTCATCTGTGGTGTCGGCTATTTCCAGCGGCTTCGCTGCGTGTGATCGGCTCCTGCTCGGGTGTTTCTGGTGTCTTTGGCAGGTTAATCCAGATGTTTTTGCGGGTTTCGGCATGCATTCGCCGGGTTTTTGCAGTGATTTTTCATACGGTTTGCGGCGGCTTTTCCCTGTGCTTCGACAGCCCTGTGGTGCTTGCTGAATACACCGCAGGATCGCCGAAATGGGATTGCCGAATCGGCCCGAATTGAAGAGAACGAAAAGTCACCGAACATGCAGTGACTTTTCAATTCTCTTTGAATAATCCTGTGTAATACCTTACTTATCCTAGTCACTGATGCACTAACTGATTTTTTAACTGTTTTTAGCATTAGGAAGATAATATGGATGGCATGCGTTAAAGTCACTTATCCCGACATTAACGCTTACTCACCTGAACTCTACAGTTAGCTTTCACTACAGGGTTGCCAGATCGGCCATGTTCCCCTATACACATATAATTAATTCATTCTGATGGGTAGTGCATGAAAAATGCGACCCCTTAGCATGTAGAATCCATACGCTGCAGGTAAAAGATCAGAAAGGAATCCCAGGTGATCTGCCTTGACGTCCTGCAGCATATGAATTATACATGTTGTAGGGCAGCACTTTTTCCTGTGCTCCCCTCTGCGTGAAATAGTAAAACATGGGCGATCTGGCAACTCTAGTTCACTAGGAAATAGTGCTCATAGTCTATGGAGTTTTTAAGTCTACAACAGCTCTGGTTAAGTTATCACCAATGGAATTGGAATATTGGCCAATGAATTTAGACTTCAAATACTCAATAGAGTATTTAATATTAAAGCAACAATTATTTGGAAAAATATATAAAGTGAGCTAAACTTTCCACATGTTTTAATTCATGAAGAATAGCAACATCTTGGAGAAATAGGAAGAAATCTCAATCCTAATGTTACGGCTTCCTAACTTTCCTTTAGGCAATAGGCTAGAGAAATTGCATAGATGTTAGCCAGCTACAATTTTGGGGTTGTAACTTCATCTCATCTGCACATTGCTATAATGTTGAAGGAAAGACGTGTGAGGTTTTATAAAGCTTTTCCTGTTTGTTTAGGCTAGGGTCAAACGAATGCATTATTCGCAGTGACCGTCAAAAAGTGCGTCCGAACGCATTGAAGGATTTTTTCACAGAATGCATGACAATGGTCAGAAGACGCGCATTTTCGTGTGTGATTTTTTTACGGATCGTCAATAAAACACTTTTTGCGTCTGGACATTAGCAGCGTCTGACATCTCCTAATCACGCACACACGCCGCTATGCAGCCGCAGCGCACTCTGTATGTCAGTATTAGCAGTTCTCGAAAAAATGCGTTCATTTTCCACTTGCGTTGCGCGTCCGGACTTTCGTGCGGCCATAC
The DNA here is from genome assembly GCA_009667805.1 of Leptobrachium leishanense. Lineage (NCBI taxonomy): Eukaryota > Metazoa > Chordata > Amphibia > Anura > Megophryidae > Leptobrachium > Leptobrachium leishanense. The sequence continues at coordinate 283,706,511 of CM019066.1, forward strand.
TTTGTATATTGGCCGTCATTGCCCGTCATTTGCTGCTACTGCGGCCGTGATTAAGTGAGCCTAAACGCACGTTAAAAATGCGTTAGTCTGACCCCAGCCTTAGACTGCGCTAACTTTATATGTGCTGTTTTTTTAAAATATTTTTTCACGATATATTATGATTTGTATAATTTAGAATTCTAATTTTATATTTCCGTTACATCTGTTTGGTAATGTTTAATGAGAAATAACCCTCAAAAAGCACTTGAACCCTCGAAACATTTTAAGACGTTCTTATAATTTCTATGTAAGTATTCAGTCAAATCCTAAAAAACTAAATTTGAAATTAAAATTCCTGTTAATGTATTTCTGTAGAGATTGACCTTGAAATACATAAGTAACCTGAACAGAAAACTAAATGTATCTTCCAACCTATCCTCCAGAACATTAAAAAAATGCTAGACGTTTATGTAGATGGAAACTTGGGAGATCCTGCTCAAACGAGATTCTGATCATGATTGCTATAGAAAGTCTCTGTATATGGATACAGTGAGCAAATTTTTAATTACATGAGCAATTTAAAAAATTCTATAAATTGATGTTGTATGAATATCACTTTCACACTCTATGATAATAGCAGTGTACAAATTGTGTTGATTATTGTTGTTGATTTTTTTTTGTTTGCAGATGTCACTTATCTAAGTTGAGACGAAAGATCCACCTCGACAACCTGCATCTGTTAGTGGTAACACTTTCATACCCTTACTTTTAAGGGACATTACAGTAATTTTTACAATTTCTCAAAATCTGATCGAAAAGTTAAAAATAATAACAAATCAATTATTTATGTATTACCTTTAATGAGTTCATCCTATTTAAAAGAAAAGTCAGCTGATTTCTTCCTCCTGACCTTAATGCATGCGTTTTACTTGATTCTACCCATGCGACTCACATAACAGTCTGTGTCGGACTTTTAACATTTTGCTTTCAACACTAGAATACAGACAAAAATATCACAATAACAAATTATTGACATCGAAGGCACATTTCTTTTACAGGAATTAAAGCTGGCAGAGTTTGTTCCACTAAAGCAGCACCCAGTTAAATGTATGAAGGCGACGTTACATCATAATTGTTTAAACATCCTTAGTAAAAGGAAAAATCAAGATTAAATGTTAATTTCTTGTCACATTCAGATAAAGCGTTCATATATGCAAGACTTGCGTGTCAGAGGTACTGGATGTCAAAAGAGGGTGATAAAGAACAATTTGCATCTTACTTTTGGCTCTTTGTAAAAATCTTGGCATACGTCGAAAGTTCTTAAAATGCTAACAAGTTAACAAACATCTAATTATCTGTTGACGTATAAAATGTAAGACACATGAAGCATGTTACGTCTAGAGCCTTCCATGGTAAAAGCATATTATTGGATGCCATTTGGTTTCCTGATAATGTTAGTGTCCATAAACCTAATCATGACTTTACTGTATTTATCCTATATAATTGATGGAAATTCTTGTTTATTTGGGTACAAAATAGTGACTTAATGTTCAGTTCCCCTTCTTTTTTAATACTGAGCACCATCTACTTGTATAATAGATGTGAGCTGTATTATATACGTAGATGCTAAATATAAGAAAACTGTAAGCAGGCAGCAATGTTTATTTAATTTTGATTAATGACTTTTTTAATTAATAACTTTGTCTTTTAATTTAGTATTTATTCCTACGAGACTTGGTTTTACCACTTCCTACAGCATATGTTTGGAAATACTAATAGAATACAGAGAAATACTCCTGAAAGTTAAAATTACAATATTCCCCTAGTGAACATTAAATAACGGGCTGTTCTTGAAAAGACGGCTTGGCGACATGTACATATAAAAGAAGAAAATTGTGAATTCTCTATAATGAAACAGGTAATGCACTACTGTCGTCGATAGAACCTGGGTGTAATTTTCAGATGATTCCTGTACTACCAAAGTACACTACAATCTACATATACAATGTAGTTATTAGTCATTTCTTTGCATAAATCACTTTATTTCAAGATAGATAAAACCTTGAAACAGAGGTAAAATAGGTGATATCAATCATATATTCTGAAGTTCACATAAATGCAAAGATAAATGTTGCATGGCTTATTTTAAAGTTATTTTATACAAATGATATTTAGACACAAAACAGAAAAATAATATATATAGATTTTGTCAAGTCTTCGTGTACATCTGGATTCTTCTCATTATTGTACCTGCACTTGGATTTTTCACCAAGCAAGTATATATACTTTATTGATTTTCTATATATACTGTATATATGTGTGCGGGGTTCCTTGGAAAATATATTTATTTATTTATTTGCAAAGTATTTTACCAGGAAGGATACATTGAGATTTCTGACGTTTTCAAGTATGTCCCAGGTATATATATAAAAATCATCAGAAAGGGACGCACTCCAGGGCTTAGATCTCAAGATAAAAAATGATGCTTTATTGGAATACCATTAAAAACTTTTTAATGGTATTACAATAAAGCATCATTTTTTATCTTGAGATCTAAGCCCTGGAGTGCGTCCCTTTCTGATGATTTTTGCATGAATTTATGGACTTTGCACCCAGGCACTCATAATTCATTGTGGTTTTGTGCAGGTTGCCATTAGTTTTCTTATATATATATATATATATCCATATATACCCGAAAGAATATTACATAAAAGATAAAGTCGATAAAACAGTTTTTTAGAATGTATTTATTATGTCAATCATTTCATACAAAATAAAACATAATTTCATTAGCACATTACAACTATACATACAATAATGGCAATTATATATATTTGTAATTTTGTCATGTTGTCAATGAATTTACTAAAGTTGAAAAACTGTTCAAGTGTCACCACGTTTTTTTATTTATGCAATTAGATCTGTGTAACATAGCGCAAATGAAGAATATTTAAATAAAACACCAACTATTATTAGAAATGTATAGTCGCATATGGTATATACATACTAAGAGACCTGTTTGACTAATAAAATTTCTTGAAATAATAAATTGTGAAATTGTTAATTTTTTTGTCATTTCATTTTGTAAATTTGAACCTGTAAAAGTGTCATTAATAGTTGCTTCTGTAGGGCCATTTGATTGGTTGTAAGAAAATACATCCTGAAAATACACCCTGCAAAAAAATATTAAAAAAAACAATACATAGTTGCAGAGATAAAATTTATTTGATTTCATCGTACTTAAATTTGTCTCCTGATAACCCAAGAAAAGGATTAATGTTGCACACTGGGATCTGACAAACTTATGTGAAATGCATGAGCCAGTAAAAAAATGCAAGAGCCAACTGAATAAATTTTAGGAGCCAGGCAATGTATTGTATATAGATTTCTATAGAAAACTATTAATTTAAGAGTGGCTAATTCATTTAAGGGAGGTTAAATTCTAGGAACAAGCAAACAATAATGTATAGCAATATATTGTGGACCAATTTGATGATGTGACAGGACAGATAGTCACCAACATATAAAGCTATTGATTCTAAAGGTCTTGTATCCCATTTCTTTCTTTGAGAATATAAAAAGACCTTGTTTTAACGTTTACAACATATATATTAGAGTTCTTTAGTGGAAAATGCTTGAATATATTTATTTTACTGCTTGGCTGTGTGCCACGAAAGATAACAGTTTTAAAAAATTAATTTTAGTACATAAACATTTACATTTCTGATACAAAAACAATTTTTTCTAAACAAAATGAGAGATTAGATCACAAAATAATACTCTGACTCAAATTCGTGGACATAATTTATATTTTACAACAATTAGACTAAAAAATTTTTTATTGCTCGGGAAATTATCTTTATTTCCCTTTAGATTCTTGATTAAAATTCTAAAAAATACAAATTTTCAAATACAAAATAGCATCCCAGTCTTGCGCATACATATTCAAAATCATTGGATTATTTAGAGTCGTTAATATGTATAAATACGTATAAGATTCAGATTGATGCTGCTTTCTGTATCTACAATACAGAACTTTATTGTCTGTTTTAAGAACAGTCCAGAATCATTCAATGCAGAGTTTTTTTTTAATACTTTAGTGAAGATTCTCCCATGGGAATTTCTACATCTTAAATATTTTTTACGATCAAAAACAGATTTTTGCATTTGGTAAAACATAGATTCTTCCACTGTACGCTTAAGTATAATTTCGGTTTACATTGGTACCAATTTAATCCTTCTCTGCTAAATAGAACGCAATCTGTTTTATTCATGATTTATTTAGCATATATTAATATCTATCTGGATTATAAATTCCAGCTGGAATAAGGCCCTACATCCCTCTCGTATTTGTTTGTAAACTGTTGAGTCATGTTTCAGATGTATTGTACTTTTGTTTCAATCTGTTTATTGGCCAAGCAAGAGTCTATTGTACCTCTCTTTTAACTGTACCAGTTATGTACAGCGCTGCAGAATGCGCTGGCGCTTTATAGAGTATAGTAATAATGCGGGCTACTAATGTGTAAGTAATACTGCCTACAGGGGCACATTTAAATAAAAACACACAGAGTCAAAAAAATCCATTGTTAGCCTCTTCTTTTATACAAATAACTAGCGGAGTCCGATGGGGAAGAAAAGGGTGCCCACACAGTCCAAAATATTTGAGGTAAAGCTCGGTGTATAAGTGAAGAATAAATCATTAATTCACCCAGTATTAAACCATATACCTTAATTTTATTTTATTTTATTCCGATGACCCTAGATTTTTGTTTACCTTCTGTAGAGACCATTCAGGAATATCTAGATGGAAAGAAATTGTATGTATGTGATCCACAATAAAAGACCAGGTAATAGGTGGTGTCATCCTACGTGGCACATCATGCAGACCCTTTAAATATTCTGGGTTTAATTCTAAAAACCCAATATATGCCACAGGGCTGTACAGTGGGTGACTGAAACAAAGGCTGATGACGGATGACAAGACAAGTCGTGTGGGAGCAGGAGGTGAAGACAGAAGCCCCAATCATTTGGGCTTATTGTCTTTGTAGGGGTTATTATACCACAATATCATAATTCTTCAGAACCAATAATGTACACTTTGTGAAAGCTATAGATATATGTAGATATATTCATGTTTGTGCGAGGTTGACAAAACATTATAGGCCTCGTCTTCATATAATTAAGCTTCTGTTCACCAGAGGAGAAATTAAGCTGATTGCTTGAAAGGAACCGTGTGACCTCCACCCTAGCTAATCACCTCTGACCTCTTAATTTGATGATGCTGCATATCAATCTGTTTTAGTAGCAGCCTATCAATAACGGCCAGTGTTTTAAAAATGTTACATTGTGTGGGTTCCTGATGAGAATGAGAAGTCACACACTTGGTTTAATACAGTTCAAGACCCTCCCTCCATCCATCCTCCTTTCATCCGAAAAAGTAAATTGGGATAAATCAAGGCTTCACAATACCAAGAACAAACATGATACAGTTTTCCTATCTATCCATCTATCCATCTATCCATGTATCCATCTATCCATGTATCCATCCATCTGCAAAGCACAAGAATTCTTTTTAGAAGTGAATAGAAAGAAAAATCTGATAATTTAGCAAACGATTTCCGACATCGAGGGCAAAGTTTTCTCAACCTTTTTAGCGCCGGCTTCCAATCCATTAGGTGTGCATGTATATAAATATAAAATGTGTAGAATATTTAATAGCAGGGTCTCGGAGCTAGAGTTAAATTGCAGAATTCTCATTTTTCCTCCTTGGGGGAGGGTGCTGCTAAAAATAATATTGCATGGTTTACACGCTAGAAGTAATACTTCTGGAAAAAATGGCCGTGACTATATATTGTTCTTATGGTTATATTATAAATATTTAATGTCATTAATTGATATAAAAAATGTATAATGAAACCTTTCATATGCAAAATAAACAGTGGTCATGCCTGAACAATTACCCTGTCGTCTTATTTCCATCAAACCGTCCGCATCCCTGTAAAGCCCTGCCCCCACTAACCAAGAGAAAGTCGTTACCAGGCATCAATAAGAGGGGAAAGCATGACATTGATCTGGATGGATTAACAAACACTGAGTCCATTGAATAGGAAAGCAATGCAGTTGCGATCTAGTGGTTTGCCCCCCCCCCCTCCAAACCTCCTCATCACATACGGCAGTGGAGGTAATATAATAAAATTTAATAAAATGAAGCAGGGGGAGCAGAGGTGGCTCTTCCTCAGGGTAAAGCCGCAGCGCACACCAAAATAAAGAGACAGCGCACCTACTCGCTGCCTGCGGGAGAAATTACCAGAACTGAACCATCTCTCATTCATGCCAGAGGGGTGTGCTGCCAGCATGCACATGCATTACACTTGCTGCCTCAGTGCATTGGGGGAGATCCTATTGAAAGCCCCCCCTCCACAATCAGGAACTGGGAAGCCTGGGAGAAAAGGGGGGCATTTGTTGTTACATTCAAGGGGCTATGGCTGCTCCAGAGGACACAGAAAGGGGGGGTTGGGGCTCATCATAGTGAAAGAGAAGGCAAAAAACAATAACAACAAAGGGCATCCAAGGAGAGGAACACACACACACACACACTGAGGCTTGTTGACAATCTCAGCCGTAACTGGGGGGAGGTTTTTAGAAAAAGGCTGCTCCAAAATTAGGATAAATTTCTTCTAAAACCTTAAATCTTGCCATTTGTTAAATTCGAGTCCATGCAGAATTTGTTTCTTGCTTGAGAGCATGCCTGTTTCTGGCTGGATCCATGTAATGAACTGTATTATAGAGGACCAAGACGCAGACTGGCTGCTGCCACCCACCCTCTTATTATTTTTTTTAATTTACCCACATGTTTAGCATGTTTGTTTACATTTTTCAGTCTCACAACCATGGTGTTTTTGGTTAGGGGGTACTCCATGCCAGCAAAGCAGGGTGTGGTTTGATTTAAAAAAAAATGACATTTCGACTCCAAAGAGCCTTTATTGAGAAACATTGGATATATGTGTACAATATGAAAGTGAAGTCTGAGAAGTCCCTGGGTGCATCTGTCAATGGAGAGGAGTATATATATATATTTTTTAGAAAGTATTTTACCAGGAAGGATACATTGAGATTTCTCTCGTTTTCGAGTATGTCCTGGGTGGTGAGTATGTACCGTTAGGTGTCTTGCCCAAGGACACTTACTGGAGAGGTGCTCTTGCTGGGATCGAACCTGTGTCTCCACAGTCTCTCTCCACGGTTACCTCTACTCCACCAAGCCGGCACAACATATGATGTTGCACCAGGTCAACTTACTTCTTTATTATTTTTTTTTTTTTTTGGAAGATTGAGTGTGAGTTCTTTTGGAAATAACATATATATATATATATATATGTTTTTCTAGATTGTAAATTCCCATTTGATTAGGGCCCTCAATTCCTCCTGTTACCATTTGTCAGATGTCAACCTGTTTTCAGAGTATCGTACTACTGTATATCGCACCAATTTTTCGGGGCTGCAGAATATTTTGGCGCTATTGAACTAAAGTAAAATAATAATAATAATATATATGTAACAATCTTCTAGGACTCACATGCAAATTCTTTGTAGATTAATTGTCGTGTGCAAGGACTTCGACAACGGCTACTCGGTAATTGAAATCTTGTGGATTTGTACAGAATAAAACTACATTACAATTAAAGATGGAGTCCCAGAGTGTGACCTTCTATTCTTATCCATGGCATTGATTGAAAGGTTCTGTGTGAAAACAGACCGAGGATGCAAAAAAATGAGAAATTGCAGACGTCATTTGCATGTCTTACCCAGATTTCTGTGCTGCATATGGGGAATGTATGCGGTCTTTGAATTGCTGTGATGTGCAAATGGCCCCTGCAATAATAAAACTTTATTATTTGCAGTGTGGAGGCTTTTATTCTCATTTTTTGCCCTCCACCACAACCTAAATAAGTATAAATATATACACACGCACAGACACAGGAGAGGTTAGACATATTGATCTTGAACTGAGGATGTTTTTTTCCTGTGCAATGTTCCTGGCCTTTAACCGGAATATTGTTTGATAACATCTCTCCCTATTTAATATATTTTGGATTTTTTTTTTAAAGGATTTTAACTGGAAGGATACATTGAGATTTCTCTCATTTTCAAGTATGTCCTGGGTGGCGAGTATGTACCGTTAGGTGTCCTGCCCAAGGACACTTACTGGAGAGGTGCTCTTGTTGGGATCAAACCCATGACTCCACAGGCTCTCTTCACGCAGAGCAGTGATGTTACCTCTACTCCACCAAGCCGGATTTCTATAATGATTATAATAAGACACGGACTGAATGTCATGCACTGGGACAGACAGTAAGGGGTAGAAGAAGAAAGGCAGATAAATAGTGTGGTTTGTGGGAGAAACACGTGCAGTGCAGGTTAGGAGTCATTAAGGGTGGACACAAAGGGAGAGAGATATTAGATATTAGTGGTGGAGAAGATGGAAGGAGACATGCTCCAGAATGGGAGAAGTGCAGGAATAATATTAGATACATATATTATTTGGTGGGTTAGAGAAAGGAATGGGGAGGAAAATATACCTTCAAAATTATTTATTTGTAATACAAAAATACCTATTTGCAGCCACACAAATGGCTACCCTACACAAACACAACCTTCAGTCACATACACCCAACCTATTTTACTCAGCAACAGAAATCCTGAGTCCATGTCTGGCCAGACCCCACGAAGCCAGCACTGAATGAGGAAACAGATTCCTGACAGTAAGTTTCTTTGGGCAAATAAAATAGATGGTTATATCAGTTTTGTTATGATTAGTATGCACACAGCAGGTTGCGGTTATATGATCCGAGAGACCTATTTTCTGGAATTTAAAAGCATACATTGTCATGCTATATTATTATGGAAGAGTGATTAGTATTTGAGTTTGTCACCTCTACACACATAAGGGGTTATTCAGAGAGAGCCAATGTGGCCCCCGGAAATGTCGCCGAACAGGGAATTTCCTCATATGGTGACATTTCAGGGCCATTCGGCTATTCAGAGAGCAGTGCCAGCCAGCACGGTGCCTGTTTGAAGGCAGTGAAATCCCCCATAGAAAAGCAATAGTTAATCTATTCAGAGAACACCGAACAGCAGAGAAAAGTTGCCGAAATGCCCTGTTGCTCGATGGTTTCATTCGACAGGTTTATTCAGGTGCATCCCATAGGCTTCAATGTTAAAAATATATCTTGTTTTTATCCAATATCTAATAAACCGTTTATTATTTTAATCTGCAGTAAAAAGTCTCTTTATTTATTGATCTTTTTAGGATTTTTTAGGCATTTTTCGGGATTTTTTCGCCGACATTTCGGTGCTTTCTGAATAACCCCCATAGTGAGATTAGATAAATTCTTTGCCGCACCTCATCTGGTTACAAGGGTCTTTTGGGGACTACGTTTCCAGTTCAGGGTCCTTCTCTTTTCACATCCTTCTGAACAATTTGGGACCTGGAGTAACATTTTGCATTATTTGATCTATGCGCATAGAGACCAGTTACCCTTAAAACAATGTTAACACATTTTTTTCTTGCAGGCTTTCCAATGACAAAAATCAGAACATTTCATAAGTCTTTGCTGGGGACTGGGAGGTGAAGTTGAAACCTTAAAAACAGTGAACCTTAACAAATGTGATGAATGTACACAGGCAACTCATTTGGTCTGTAGTTTTCGATTTGTCCAAAATTCACGAATATCAACTTCATCTGAATTTCGCTGGATCGTTGTTTCGGTTCGTCTTGTTGTTCATTACATTCTATTTATTGCTGATCAAAGAGTATCTGCGTGTGTGGACAGGATGGTTGATGCAGATAATTATTTAGTTAAATATTATCTAGAATGTTGCCAGTGAGCAAGGAGTTAATAGGCGAGCAGGTGGGCTGCCGAAAAACCCACCTGCTCCCAAACTCTATAGCCTGTACATCCCCCACCCATGGACAGTTGCTGAAGGGTTAAACCAGAGGAGGGCAAGCATCCCACCTGCTCTGATTTAACCCTTCACCTGCTAGTCAAGCAGACCAACATCTCTGACTTCAATTGAATGCAATACATACAGTACAATCACAAATTGTAGTCATGAGTGAATTGTCATAACTGAAAGGTCTGCACAAACAAAAATCGTTTGATTCATTTCTCAGTTCGTTCGTTGAGGTGTCTTTCTTTGATCCATGTTTCAGACGCATATGGATTAATCTAATTTTGTCTCAAAACTAATGCACATGTCTAATAATTGTTTTATGAAAAACCTTCTACAGGCAAGAAGCTCCTGCCCAGTACTGACATCTCTGCATGATGGGACAGGCTGCAGCTCCCTCTTGTGGTGAACTTTTTAACATCACTTTAGCCACAATCTCTTGCTGATTTGAGCCAAAGATAAAAAACGTATGCACGTATTGCTGACCTTGCACAAATTTAAATAATGCTGCAAATAGAAACAACAAAACAAAACTGAATGATTACGTTCAGGTCTATTCAAAGAAAGGCCAAACTCAGGAGAATGACTGGAGAAGTGAAAATTCGAGGTCAAAATAGCCAAACCAGAAAAATTCTCCCATTTATTTCACTTTCCAAATCAGCTATTTTGTCTAGATTGTTCTCTTCTCCTACCAGTTCTCCTGATTTTCACCTTTCTTTGAATGGACCTGATCAACCAATGAGAGAGAGGAAGCAATGACCTTTAAGGTACCAACTGTCTTTAATGTCCTAAGGAATGCAAAAGAACCAAGAACACCCCTGGTCTATGTATGCATCTAGTCACAGTGATAGATCTATCTACATCTCTAGAATTGACCTATTAATGACCAATAGAGCTCTTCAAGATTTAGCAACATACGTGAAGCACTAGCAGGATTATTCAAAGAGCACCGAATTGGGCATGAAATTGCACCGAACAGTGAATTTCCCTGTACGGTGCAATTTTGGGGCCATTCAGCTGTTCATATACCTGGCAATTCACCAAATATTGACGAATTCCCAGCAAAATACGGTGATCTTCAGCGACAGTGAGATCCCCATAGAGAAGTAATGGTTAACCTATTCAGAGAACATCAAACAGCAGAGAAATGTCAGTGAAATGCCCTGATTTTCAGTGGTTTCAGGGGAATCCCATAGGGTTCAATGTAAAAAAAATCCCCCATTTTTCTTAAATATTTATTCAACTGTTTATTATTTTAATCTGCAGCTAAATTTATTTATTTCCTAGGATTTTTTTTAGACATCTTTTGGGATTTTTTTCAGCGAAATTGTTCTTCCCGATTATTTTTGTTTAAATGGCATTTTTTTTCTGTACCTGACCTTTTTATTATCATTCATAGGACCTTAAATATGATTCCCAGTCATTTTCATGCAGTACTCTGTTTGACTGTTTGAAACCACCTTTTAAAATTTGAAAGGGTTTTTTTTAACCCTGTCCGGCGGCTTGTTGGCTTTTTCTGGTGGCTGGTCGGCGGCCTGTTCGACGAGTCGTGGGCTTTCTTCGGATTGGTTCAGCGGTTATGCAGCGGATTTTCAGGTGCATTCTGTATTTTTTGGATCAATTCTGCGGTTTTGCGGCGTATTTTCAAATAGTTCAGCGGGTCGGTTCTCCTTACTTCAGGGGACCTTGCGGTGAATGCTGAATTCACAGCAGAGTTGGCGAATCGAACTCACCGAAGTGGTGGAACAAAGGAGCACCGAAATGTCACCAACATTTTGCTGCTCTCTGAATAACCCTGTAGTTCAGTTATATTGGAATTCAGTATTCCTTATTATTTCAGCGTCACAAGTTTTACGTTTCTGAATATCATCGATCACATGACATGATGTCTCCATCTGATCTTCTGGATGGAGGGTCTCGTTGTGCTTTTTAGTTTCCTAAAAGGAACCAGTAATGTGTGCTTCATGGGAGATTTTAGAAACCAATTTAGAATTTGTTCTGAGACCAAACCACAGGCTACATCTCTCTATGAGGCGAGGTACATCAGAATTTTGGAGTACCTCAAATTTACCAGTTTTCATGCCTGATGCAAGAGACCATATCAATGATAAATGGTAAATGAATACCATTGTACAGAACAACTTTTTTTCAGTTAAATAACTGTATATATATAATTACTATATATGTTATGCAAAAGTCCTGCACTCACAGACTCCAAACAATGTTTGAAATGCCCAGTGCTCAGCTTAGTAAAAAAAAAGAAAACTGGAAGAAGAGCTAGCACTCTAAGGTCTTAATATAATAATAAACTTTATTGGTGAAAATTAATTAATTAATTAATTTATAAAGTATTTTACCAGAAAGGGTACATTGAGATTTCTCTCGTTTTCAATTATGTCCTGGGTTCAAGAACATTAAAATGTTACAGTTGTTACAGAAATACAAAGTAATAAAATGCAAGATATTAAAAAAACACAAATATACAGATTAACAGAAAATAAATATGTAGGAAATAGTCATTATGTTACATGTTTACAGGTGCATTCCGTATTGAGGTATGTTAATAGGGAGCTCTTAAGTGACTTTAGACTGGGGGAAGATTTGATGGTGTCTGGGAGGTTATTCCATAATTGTGGTGCTCTGTAGGAAAATGAGGAATCGAGCCACTTTCTTTTTGTATTGTGGTATTGCAAGTAAAAGTAAGGTGCTGGTCCTGGATTGGAGGTTATAGGATGAGGGAACTGCTGGAGGAAGCAGACTATTCAGGTAGGGTGGCAGCTTCCCAGAAAAGCTCTTAAACACCAGGTTGGAAAGGTGAAGGGTGCGTTTAGACTCCAGAGATGGCCAGTTTAGCTCTTTTAACGTGTCACAATGGTGGGTCATGTAGTTACATTGTAGCGCAAAGCGGCAGAATGAGTTATACACTGTGGTAAGTTTCTGAAGGTGTGTTTGCGGGGCCGCTGCATACACTACATCTAAGCATTTGTTGTACAATCTGCTTTCTTACCGCGGGGCTCAGACAGGATTTGTTTCTGTACAGGGCACCTAGTTTGGGGTAAAGTTTAGATGAGAGTTTTTCGATGTAGGGGCCAAAGGATAGATTTGGGTCTAACCACATACCTAGATATTTGAGAGAAGTGACTGTGGTCAGCGTGCCATTTGATTTTGTCCTGACACATAGATGGGGATTTTGCAATTTATGTACTTTAGGTGCTGTTCCAAAGAGCATCGTTACAGTTTTGTCAGTATTTAAAAAAAGTTTGTTGTGTTTGATCCACGTTTCTACCTCTGTGAATTGTTCTTGCAGCACGACTTCCAGCTCCTGGAGATTTGGTTTGCTGGTATAGATTACGGTGTCGTCTGCGTACATGTCAATGTTTCAGCTCACAGCAGGAGTTTTCATCAGGACATATATATACTGTATATATCTTTCCATCCTCATTGGCTTCGCAATACTGATCTACCGTGTCTTTTCCTCCACCAGCAACTGTGGTCTGTTACCACTTTCACAGGACTTCAATTAGTTCCCCTACTAACATCATATTGATGTGTGTTTGATGTGTTGATACATGCTTTCTTTCTCAAATTTTCATTAAATTGCATTGTTGATTTGTATTTCTCACTTTCTCTGTTTTATTTGTTTATAACTTTTTCAAATAAAATATTATGAAAGAATATAATGTATGTTTTTTAACATTATTAGTTAAGTAAGAAATTAAAGATAGACATTTCTTTTTTTAGAAAGGATTTTACCAGGAAGGATACATTGAGATTTCTCTCGTTTTCAAGTATGTCCTGGGTGGCGAGTCTGTACAGTTAGGTGTCTTGCCCAAGGACACTTACTGGAGAGGTGCTCTTGCCGGGATCGAACCCATGTCTCCACAGGCTCTCTCCACACAGAGCAGTGATGTTACCTCTACTCCACCCAAATTGATAGCGTTAATGAAAAATAAATAATGCAACTTCAAATTCTGCCATAGTAGAATTGAAAATTGTGTTTACAATGCAAGTCTTAAAAAATAGTTCTCTCTTTATGTCTGTGTTCTGAGAATTAACAAGCAAACCCATATGGAAAGTTAGGAAATATAAGGGGTTATCTGAAGAACACTGAAATTTAAGGCGCACTTTGGTGCGATTCAGCGATTCCAGTTCGTCAACGGTGCGGTGAATTCACTAATCACCGCAAGGTCCCCAAAGTGCGCCAAACGTGGAGTCACTGTAAATCGCAGGGGAACAGACCGCTGGATGCCATCGACGACCTCTGATCAGCCCACCAAGCGCTGCCTAAGGCTGGGGTCAGACCAGCGCACTTTTAACGTGCATTCTGGCTCACATAATTACGGCCGCACTAGCAGCAGATGACGGGCAATGACGGCCAATATACGATGTACGGCCGCACAAAAGTCCGGCCGTGCAACGCAAGTGGAATTTGAACGCATTTTTTTGAGAACGCTGAACCGCTAGTTCTGACGTACTGAGTGCGCAGCTGCGGCATAGCGGCGTGTTTGCGTGATTAGGAGATGTCAGACACTGCTAATGTCCGGCCTACATAACGTCCAGACACAAAAAGAGTTTTATTGATGATTCGTACAAAATCACGCCCGAAAATGCGCGTCGTCTGACCGTTTTTGTGCATTCCGTGAAAAAATACGTCAATGCGTTCGGACGCACTTTTTCACGTTCGCGGGGAAAAATGCTTTCGTCTGACCCTAGCCTAAGACCACCGAACTGACTGCCCGTCTGCAGAGAAAAAGAATGTAACTGCTATTTTGTAAAAGGTGTTTAAAACAATAAAAATGCATGACAATGTGTGGAAATAATAAAAAAGGGTCTACAAACTGCCTTTAATGTCCTGGGAACTGCAAAAGAACCAAGAACACCCATGGTCTATGTATGCATCCAGTCACATTCTTTCAGCATTGTATGACCACTCATCCATGCAAGTAATTTTGTCTCTAAGCCTTGATTTTTTTAAAACTCTATAGATAGCTGAAGAGGTAGAATGTCAACAACATGACAGCTCTACATTGAAGGTAACGTTTGTGGGTGTATACGGGGAAATATAGTATTTTATAACACTGATTGTGTGGGAAAGCGAAGATAATTATCTTTGCAGTAGATAACCAATTTGGAGAATGAAATAAAATTGAATATGCAGGATAATAAAGACATGATAACCAAAAACAGATCTAGCATTTGTGACAAAACCAGACTGGCGTAAAACCTAAGCAGGCAAGAATTCACTTTGAAATATGTTCTTTAAATACTCATCCCAAGCCTCCTACTGTCATTCTGCTCTTGGGATCTCTTAGTACAGGGGTCAGCAACCTTTGCTCTCTAGGGGCACTATCATCTGCCCGGAGCTAAAACCAGGACACGGAGGGGAAAGATTAGCGTTTTCTAACTTCCCCTTAACGTCCTGGTTTCCCCAGCAGATCGCAGGGCAGGGGCTGAGTCCGGCAGCCTGACCCTTAACGATCGCTAAGTTCATGGATGCTGGGGGCAGCGCTTGTCTCTCGTGAGGTCCTGCTGGTCGGCGGAGTGATCACGGAGGGAGACGAGACTTTCTTCCCCAGTCTCCCTCTGCTCCCGGTGGCCAGAAGCAGCGGATCGGGCCGCCGTTCTCTCTGCGGGAAGAGAGGTGAGTATTTGCTTTTTGAGGGGTTTTGAGCTGCAGGTAACGGATTCTGCAGCAGCACAATCCGTTAACTACACCTATGAGCTGGTGGTAACTTTTTTGTTAGCGCCAGCTCTTAGTAAGTAGCTTTAGGAACAAGTGATCCTAACGCTAGTTAATCTGTGCTTTCACTTTGCGCTCCCCATGTTAGGTATAGGGGGGGGTAAAGTACAGTAAACTCGCGCTATGAATTGCTAATTAAGGACTGAATTAACCCTTTAGCGATTCGAAGGCAATGAGGTCGCAATGCTATAACCTCCTTTAAGCTAACGCTGACGCTAGTGTTAGCTTGAAGGAGGTGATAGAGCCCTAGATGTTTTGAAATGTAATTTCCCATGAGGCTCAGCCAGCTTTATCAGTGGCTTAGCATCATGGGACATATAGTTCCCAAACATCTGGAGGGGGCATGGTTGCTGACCCCTATCTTAGTACTACATGATTAACATACCTAATCGATGAGTCATTGGTTAATGAACCTAGGTTACAATAACAAAAGCTTACACTGATGTTGGCAAATAGAGTTACATCCATATTTGGATGGTTATAAATTAGTAAGGTTTGTAATAGATGCTGTGTGTGGATAAGTTATCAGTGCCATATTTTTATGGTGGTGCTTTATTGAAGAGATTAATGGTTCAAATCCATTTACGAATGCATCTCATTCCTATGTCTCTTTGTTCCAGTAAAGATTGAACATAAAGCGATAGAACACAAAGATATTTCAGACAACTGTTTGCTGCCAACATTATATAAACAGTTTTGAGAATGCCCTTTACCGTTCTGGCGTAACTGTTTCCCTATGCATAAAGAGAGGTTCACGAAAACATGGTTTGAAGGTTTGGGGCGGAAGAACTCAAGTGGGCATACAGAGGCCTAACCTCAACCCCAATAGAACTTGGACCCATTCTCTTTAATATTTTTATTAGTGATATTGCAGAAGGTACTAATGGTAAAGTATGTCTTTTTGCTGATGACACAAAGATTTGCAACAGGGGTTGACGTTCCTGGAGGGATCAGCCAAATTATTTAGGTAAACTAAAAAAATGGTCGGAGCTGTGGCAATTGAGTTTTAATGTGGATAAGTGCAAGATAATGCACCTGGGACGTAAAAACCCAAGGGCTGAATATAGAATATTTGATACAGTCCTAACCTCAACATCTGAGGGTTGGGATTTAGGAGTTATTATTTCAGAGGATCTAAGGGTAAGTAGTCAATGTAATAGAACAGCAGGAAATGCTAGCAGAATGCTTGGTTGTGTAGGGAGAGCTATTAGCAGTAGGAAAAGGGAAGTGCTCATGCCACTGTACAGAGCACTGGTGAGACCTCACTTGGAGTACTGTGTGCAGTACTGGAGACCGTATCTCCAGAAGGATATAGACATCATAGAGAGAGTTCAGAGAAGGGCTACTAAAATGGTGTACGGCTTGAAGGAGAAAAGTTACCAGGAAAGGCTTAATGATCTTAACATGTACAGCTTGGAAAAAGACGAGACAGAGGAGATATGATAGAAACATTTAAATACGTAAAGGGAATCCACAAGGTAGAGGAAGGGAGTATATTTAAAAGGAAACAAAGTAGCAAAACAAGAGGACATAGTCTTAGATTAGAGGGGCAAAGGTTTAAAAGTAACATCAGGAAGCATTATTTTACTGAGAGGGTGGTGGATACATGGAACAGCCTTCCAGTTGAAGTGGTAGAGGCCAAAACAGTAATTGAATTTAAGCAGGCATGGGATAGGCATAAGGCTATCCTAAACAAAAGATAAATCCAGGTAAAGTATCCATGTAATTGGGCAGACTAGATGGGCCGAAAGGTTCTTATCTGCCGACATTTTTCTATGTTTTCTAATAGAATGACGTGCACTACCAAATGTGACCCAAATCTCACCCCACATCCAAGTCTGACATCACAAATGTTCTTTTGGCTGAAAGACAACAAATTTGTGTACATACACTGCAAAATCTTCTAGAAAGCCTTTTGACAAGGTCTAGGAGGGCGACGGTATGAGCCCAAGGGTGCAATGATAAACAGGAGACTATATGGATTTTTAGACCGGGGTTTATTGGAGCAATTCCAATCACAGAAAACAAGATGGTGTAACTGAGTCCAGAGTATGTGAGAAGGGCAGGGCAAAAATGGGCCTGACTGGAGTTGCAGGGTACTTGAAACAATAGACCTGAGTTGCAGGGTGCTTGAGACATAGTACATGGTTACATAGGCTGAAAAAAGACATGCGTCCATCAGGTTCGGCCTCTCACAGATCACCTACTGCTGTTGATCCAAAAGAAGGCAAAAAACCCAGTCTAAAGCGCTCGCCAATATGCAACACACTGGAAAAAAAATCCTTCTTGACCCCAGAAAGGCAGTCAGATTTCTCCTTGGATCAAGAAGCTTTTACCCACATATTAAATATTATAACCCTTAATATTCCGTGTCTGCAGGAAGTCATCCAGTCGTTTTTTAAAAGTCTGTACAGTCTCTGACCCAACCACCTCAACAGGCAGAGAATTCCACAACTTTATTGTTCTCACTGTAAAATAACCCTTCCTATGCTTTAGGCTGAATTTCCTTTCGTCCAGTCTAAATGGGTGACCTGGTGTCCTGCGTATAGTCCTGTTAATGAATAGGTTTCCAGACAATGGTTTATAATGGCCCTGTATATATTTATATAAAGTTATCAAATCCCCTCTAAGGCGCCGTTTCTCTAAACTAAACAGGTTTAAACTTGTTAGCCTTTCCTCACAACTTAACCACTTGGATGCTGAGGACGCGCTCAGCGCGTCAATCAGCATTCCCGCTGGTATGCGGAGGACGCGCTGAGCGCGTCCTCCCATTGGGGTCAGCGTTCGGCCGGGTTCCGGCCGATCGCTGGCCCCCCCGGTGCGGGCTGACATCCTGGATGTCAGCCGCGCATCCGGGACCACAGCCGCCGGTATTAGGTGTCATCGCGGCAGCGCGATGACACCTAATTCAGGCGCCCCCCCCGCATGTGCGGAGGAGGCGCCTGAAAGGGAGGGGGGGAGGTCCTTCGGACCTCTCTCCCTCCCGATCGGCGGCTCTGCGGGGGTTAACCCAGGCATCATTTGGAAGGGCACAGCCTGCCCTTCCAAATGATGCCTGGCATTAACCCCTGGGGAGCTGGATCGCGAATCGGCGCTGGATGTCGGCCAAGCCTCCGGGAACTCCCCCTGAGGACTGGCATCATCGTGCGTAGCACGATGACGCCAGTCCTGGACTTAACCCTTAACTGCCACCAACGGTGGAGATAGGGAGTTCCAATGAACTCCCTATCTCCCGATCCGTGGCAGTTAGGGGTTAAATTTTGGTATGGTTGGATCGGCCAGAGCATGGCCGTTCCAACGATACCAAACATGAAAGTGAAAAATTTTGTAAAAAAAAAATGTAAAAATAAATTTTAAAAATTTTTTTTTGGTTTGTTAATGCAGCAATATTGTTCCCATTTCAATTATAATGTGAACAATGATGCTGCACTAACGATTTTTGTATGCGGTGCGTTTGTTAAAAATCGCGTAATTTTCCCCCAAAAAAAATGTAACGAGACCCCATCTCTAATTTTTTTAACAAGCGCACCCCATACAAAATATAACCGCAATTGCTCGCATGTTAAAATGTGAAAAAAAACACTTTACACATTGTAAATTATTGAAAATACATATTTTATTGCATTTTTTGTTATAATATACAGACATGACATAACGTATACATATAATAATGACATATTATGAATCTACCGAGTCTGACGGAGAGAACGATATATAATATGTCTGGGTCATATACTAAAATAAGCCTTCAAAACACGTTTAAACATGATGAGCAAAACCGGTAAAAATGACCTCAGCACAGGGGCGGGAAAAGCCTCAGCAGCGAAAGGGTTAAACCTTCCATTCCCCTTATTAATTTAGTCGACCGTCTCTGCACTTTTTCTAGCACTATAATATCTTTTCTTAAGACAGGTGCCCAAAATTACACGGCATATTCAAGGTGCGGTCTTACCATTGATTTATACAGAGGCAAAATTATGTTTTCATCCTGAGAGTGAACTCCCCTTTTAATGCATGCCGATACCTTGCTGGCCTTGGCGGCTGCTGTTTGACATTGCACATTGTTACTTAATTTGAAGTCTATGATTATTTCCAAACCCTTCTCCTGCTTGGATTTCCCTAACTCCGTACCATTTAGGGTATAAGTTGCTTGTGTGTTCTTCATTCTAAAGTGCATAACTTTGCATTTATCTACATTAAATTTCATCTGCCATTTAAGTGCCCCAATCTATTTAAATCCCTCTGCAGCAAAGTAACATCCTGTTCACATTGTATTACTTTTCCTAGACAGGAGACTGGAGCTGTGGGGCACTAGGAGACTGGGTTTGCAGGGTATTTGCAGACAGGAAACCTGAGTTGCAGGGTACTTGCAGACAGGAGCAGTAACACTGTGGGTACACAGCACGGTTGGTGCCAGAGGATCCACGGTAGAGGAACTTAACTGCAGGGCAACGAAGACTGGGAGCAGGATCAGAGGGCTTCTTCTTTGGCTGGAAACTGAATGCTAAGCAATGCAGAAGCACTGAGGAAGGGGTGTGTCCGTATTATATAGTGAAGTCCAGGGCTAATGAAACAGAGCACCTGTGATGCCTGCAGGAGAGCTGCAACAAGAAGGGCCACTGGAGGAAAGGTGCTGCCAGGTATTTTCACGGTGGAGCAGCACCGGCTTGGGTCATCCTGTGGTGGCAGCTTGATCAATGCCAGTTTCCGAGAAGAGTTACATCTGTTACAGCTGCACAGCGTTAGCACAAAACTATATTATTGCCCAAGGTTTTGGGATTTGCAACAAGTTCATGAGGTGGTCAGGAGTCTGCATACTTTTGACCATCTACTTTAGTCATCATAATTAGTCCTCTATTCCTTTTGCAACCAAACGAGCGATGATAGACAACCAGGGGCGGACTGACCCATCGGGCATTCGGGCGCTGCCCGAGGGCCCGCGGGTCAGTGGGGACCCGGTTCTGTAAGGGGCGTTGCGTTCCGACCACGGCGGCGCACTAACAAACCGCCTCGTCGGCGGCGCTCCAACGTGCCTTCCTGGGCCCCACATGCACCCTGCAATGATGCCGCCCCCTCACATGATGCGCGCGCATAACGTGGGGGGCGGCGTCAATGCAGGGTGCACGTGGGGCCCAGGAAGGCACGCTGGATCGCCGACGACGAGGTGAAATTTAACCCCGAGACACACTCGGGATAACCGTCAGGGAGGTTAACATGGGAAAACTGTGTTCAGTTGGGCTAAAGTGTCTCCAGTATTATAATAATGAAATTGTGAAGGTGGGTGATCCTATTTAGTTATATTTCTTATTCTGTTTACACATATCAGATGTTGCTCATTCAGGCGGCATACGTTGTCCATGTATACTTTGTTTCCACTTACTGTCAATAAACAAATATATCTGTTGCACAATAACACTGTGACAATTGCTGTGTCAGTGCATAAAATTGACTATGCAGCTGTGTATATGAAACCATGTAATGGCAAACAGTTTTACTGAACATTAAACATGCACCTGCTATGGATCTAGCTTGGTACCAGGCAGCTGCTGTAATCACACTATACCGGCTGCTCAATTGAGCTGCAATTAATTACTTCTCGCAGTGGGCATTATTTAAATAGCTTCCTGTGAGTGTTCATTGAGGTTTCATAATTGTTCAAGCTTCTGTTCTCTTATCCTCTTGTGTCCTGTTTTGATTTTGTTTGCCTGTTTGTCATGCAATTTCTTCGCATGAATAGTGGAAATCATGTCTTCAGCAGCTCCAGTTGTGCTTTCAATCACAGGAGTAAGTAGTGGTTTCCAAGAGGACCATATTCACACAATAAAGGAAAAAGTCAAACTTTAGGTATACATTTCAACCGTAACAAACACAGCGCTAACAAGATTATCTGCTAATTTTATTCACAATGCAAAATGAGAAAATAATATCAGAAACTTGCATTTCATTCATTCTCTAGCAGGTCTATTCAAAGAAAGGTGAAAATCAGGAGAACTGGCAGGAGAAATAAACAATGTAGACCAAATAGTTGATTTGGAAAGTGAGATAAATGAGAGAATGTTTCTGGTTTGGCTATTTTGACCTAGAATTTTCATTTCTCCAGCAGTCTCCAGGTTTTCACCTTTCTTTGAATAGACCTGCTAGTCTAGTTTGTAAGTAACAGGTCTATTCAAAGAAAGGTGAAACTCAGAAGAATGACAGAGAAGTGATAATTCTAGGTCAAAATAGCCAAACCAGAAAAATTCTCCCATTTATCTCACTTTCCAAATCGGCTATAAGGTCTAGATTTTTCTCTTCTCCTGCCAGTTCTCCTGGTTTTCACCTTTCTCTGAATAACCCTGAAAGAAAACCACCTTATTTGGGGACAACAATGGGAAAAGATATTCATAT
The DNA here is from genome assembly GCA_009667805.1 of Leptobrachium leishanense. NCBI lineage: Eukaryota > Metazoa > Chordata > Amphibia > Anura > Megophryidae > Leptobrachium > Leptobrachium leishanense. The sequence goes on from CM019066.1 coordinate 283,728,565, forward strand.
ATTACATAAGTCTACCACAGGGTCATTGTACCCAATTTAGGAAGATCCTATTCTGTCCTAATTTAATGACTGTTCTTATGAGATGAACCCATTTAACTGGGTCAAACGTCCTGCTGGACGCCTTGAGTTAAAGGCTTAAACATGTCACGCAAGGAACTATGTTGCTATAGGAAGGCGTTTCAGTGCAATGCAAAGAATATAAACTATATGTATACATGTACAGGACAACTTATTGGTGGTTATGTAAGATTAGGTATTGTACAACTTTCAATTTAGAATGTGGATATTGGTATCATGCCATCCCCTTGCAGGATCTTTTATCTCTCCATTTCCCACCAAACACTGCGTTCTACCTCGGTAACACAGCTTGTAATATACTTGCCAATCACTGAAGGGATGGGTAGATTACATGAATTGGTAACTGGATTGGGTTTACAAAGTTTCCTTTCATATTACCAGTAAAATTCAAACAGTCTCCAATTACTACACATCAATGGGTAAACTGGAAGTCAACTCTTTTGGCTTCCGTCCGAACAAAAATCTTGACATACAGTCCAAACTGTCACAGACAGGGGCCATGTCCTGGGTTCACTGGGTAAAATATTAATAACTGTATTCATATAACAGCGGCGCAGAATCTGTTGTCGATATATATGCGCAAATGTAAGAGTGTGTGCCCGTCTCAATTTATTAGCACAGGTAATTGGAATCTGAAGAAAAAAACTATTGTCGCCAGGGAGAATCAAAGTTCTTTTGAACTGAGGAAGTGTGGAAGTCTTGCTCTGTAAGAGAGGACCTGGGACAATGGAAAAGATGACACCTTCCTAGTCGGAGTGGAGCCAGCGTGCCATGTTACTCTTGAAAAAGCCGCTGGAGCCTAGCGGTGAAACACGCGTCGAGTGCATCTCAGTCTTTTAACTGTTCACGTTGATTTGGTTTTGGCAGTCAGTGATAAGGGATGACCTATACGTTATAGTGGGTATATGACTCCTTGCTCCTTTTGCATCACCACTCTGGCAGTCACCCTAACCATTTATTTATTTAAGCAATACTTACAGGCTTATTCAGAGAGCGTGAAAAGCAGGAGAATGACTGGAAAATGAAAAATTCTAGTTCAAAATAGCCGATTTGGAAAGTGAGATGAAAGGGAGAATTTTTCTGGTTTGGCTATTTTGACCTAGAATTTTTCATTCTCCAGTCATTCTCCAGTCATTCTCCTGCTTTTCACGCTCTCTGAATAACCCTGATAGTCTTTTTTTCTGCTTTATCTATTGTCCCATTTGGAGACAAACTAGGGTCAGTGCAGAAATCATTCAGACAAAGAGATAGAGGGCGATTATTATTTATACTTTATTCCAGCAATCCTTGTTGATTTATCCATGGTCTTAATTGGGTACTAATTTATTTGTCTGTTTTGTTTCATTAATAAAGTTGTTGCTTTTTTGTATTATTTTTTCCATATTTGCAGGCTTGGTGCAGAGGCTTATTTCCACCCTTTTGGTGTATTTTTGTCCTTTTTCTTTTTGATTTTTGGTTGATTTTGAATAGGAGAGGTTAGTTTACAGTAAGGAGGCGCAAGGAAGTGCTATACTCGAGCTTGCATCAAGAGTGGAATAGCGATTTCATGAGCTAAGATAACTACAGATGTTATGGATGTCTTTTTGAGACGTTATCTTATTGCCAGCCTTGGGAAAGGGTCTCTAAATGCACTCTCATGATAATCACAATGGGCAGTATTACATTCTGGCACCTGCAGGTTTCTCCTTAGTGTCCCCATTTTAGCTCCATATTACGAGGCAGGTGATAAATTAGCAGCCTGACCCGTAATGCAGCGATAGTGCCGTCGCGAGCATCCCCTCCAAGGAGTCCAGGAAGTAAGAACACACCGGAACACGTGGATGCGGGGGAGGACGCAAACGGAAGGGGAGGACACACGCAATAATATTTTAGACTATATATATGTACACTGTTCATCGGGGAAGACATAATCCTTGAGAAAGTCGTGAATGATGAAACGAGTTGGATTTAAGTTTGAAAATATTGATTTTATTGTTTTATTGTTTTAATAAATTGCATATTTAACCGGATCAGTGTACTGGCATATTATGACCAACCACCAGTTGTGGACCACTGCTATCCTACCAGCACACCTTTCCTGAAACTATTGGATGTGGGCTATCAGTATTTCGCTGGAAGATTACATCAACCCTAACTGCAAAGAGAAGAATCTCTAAGATAAGTTTCTGTTTATATGTTATCCAAGAGTGCACCCAGATCATTATATTGCATTGTTATTAGTGGGTGAAGAGGAGGAGTCACTCGGGTAGCACCGACCATATAGTGCTTTAGCATTGTCTTATTTTAATTTTGTTTTTACCTCCATGGAGTCCATAGGATTCCATTGATGCTTCGACTGCCGAGTCACATGACCTGCAGGATCTCTCCTATCGCGAGATGCTGCAGGTCAGCGGAGTGGTCGCGGAGGGAGACTGGCGGTCTTTTTCCCCCCAGTCTCTCTCTGCTCCCAGCGGCCAGAAGAGGCGGATCAGGCCACCGTTGTCGCTGCGGGATGAGAGGTGAGTATGATTTTTGGGGGATCTGAATCTGGTGATAACGGATTCTGCAGAAGTGGAATCAGCACCAGCTCCAAGCTGTGATTAATTTTTGAGTTAACCGCAGTGGGACATAATTAACATGTTAAGCATAGGGAGCGCAAAGTACAGTAAACTCGTGCAATCTCCAAATCGTTAATAAAATTGTTTTATAAAAAAAAAAAACATTTTTATTGTTATAATGCAATGGGTCACAAGTCGACCCGCAGAAAAAGCCATGCAAGGCTAGAATAGCAGAGACATCACATAAAAACAGGAAGGGGGGGTACCCAACGCGATGGATGGGGAGGGCGAGGAACAGGACCGTAGGTACAATGACAGTAAGCGTGGGTGGATCCAGGGGTAAGAAAAAAAGAAAAAGAGAAAAAAGGGGGGAGAGGGCAATGGCCATCACCGTGACGCTCCTGGCGCGCTCCCTTAGGAGGCCATGGAGGTATAATGTCACGAGGCATAGACGGTCCGGGGGCCAGGCATGGCAAAACATGATGGCGCACCCCGTAACCGCCCAGAAAATGCCCAAAAAAAAAGGGGGGGGAAAGGGGCCCGTAATCCACCTTATCTCGCTGTAGGTCGTGTCCCACAAAACAGTAGACACTAGATGGGTGAGATGCAATAGTCTCAAGTCTCGCCAGTAGACAAAAATGGGGGGGGGAATAAAAACTGTGAGGGCAAGGGGGGGGGGGAGTCTCAGCAAATCAAATGAAAAAGGGGGGGTGTCAGCAGGTCGTAGTAATAGCAGTAGGGGGGCAGTTAACAGTCAGAGATCGTGAGGTAAGTATGGTGGGCAAGTTGTAATAATCCAGTCTTCAGCCAGTGTCCAACAACATAAAGCCCACCAGAGCCTCTAGTCCATCAGTGAGGAGGCATTGTAGATCAAAAATGGAGTCCGCAAAGAGCCAAGGACACAGAGAGCATTTCTTAGAAGCCTCCCCGATTAAGGCCAGCCAGCAGCTGCCGGAGGCCCCTAAAGAGCAGGGGGGCAAATCATCGGGTATCCCCGCCGGACCACTATGAACAGCAGGCCGCCCACCAGCCACCACCACCAGGTCTGCAGGGAAGGCCGCTGGGTATTGCTCTCCTCCCAGGCTGAGAGATTCATCAGAGAGGACTCGGCAAAGCTGGGTCTCAGTTGCGGGAGTAATGAGCAGAACGCTCTGTCCGGCGCCGTACTCACACAAGGGTGCCTCCTCAACGCTGGGCCTTGTCACCTCCGCCGGCTCCTCGTGTCTTCCAGCCGGTGGTATAGTCATCCAGCCTGTCTCCTGCATAGCGGCATGCCATTCCTCCCTCATATCCTTCAGCAGCTCCACAAGCATCCCCCGGGTCAGGGGGAGTAAGTTGTCGTCCATTGTCAGCTCGGGGAAAGACGGCGTCTCCACCAGCGGTACAGGTACGGGTAGGACAGGCATCACCTCAGCAGCTAGGCCCGACACGTGCCCCAGTGAGCGGCAAGGAATCGCCGGGGGAAGTGGGCCCTCAGACCACCTGGGAATCTCCCTCCACCTCACCAAGGCCAGCACCGGGAGCTAGCCAGCCGCAGCTGACGGGCAACAAGGCAGAAGCGGTAGTGCCCCTCCGTCCTCCAGGCTTCAAAATGGCCACCAGGAAAAGCAGGGAGCCAGCGGCATCGATCTCAGGGACCTGCAGCGGCCAGAAAACCCAAGCCAGGGCAGTGCTCGGGTCTATAGTGCTCCCGCCAATAGTAAGGAGCCGAGGAGGGTGTTTAGGTGGCCCTAATGAGCCAAAAAATCAGCAGGCAGGCAGGAGTCCGATATATGGAGCGCCTATAAAGCGCGTCTGTCCTCCTCGGCATCCAAGCTCCGCCCCCGCTAATGGGTTTTTTAACCTGCTAGCGTTTGGAATGTATTATGGTTGGCCCTCGCTATAGGGCCTCTTAACCTAACTTTAATGCTCACACAGCTGAGCCTTAACGTTAGTGTTAAGTATGTAATAGGTTCCAGTGTGTTTAGACTGTGTTTGCAGGTAGCTGTGCATATGGCAGTTATAGGGTAAAGGGGTGATGGAAAGTGGTTTTATGGAAATCCACTTGAACGTGAAGGATTTCGATTTCTGAAGTGCAAGCTATATGCTACTCTAGAAATCCTATTGATCTTTTATTTGGGGTTTCACAGTCACTCCTTTATTTCCTCTTTCTTCTTTCTCTTTCTTAATTTCTTTCAACCTTATGTAGCGCTCACTCCCGGAGGAGCTGCTGAAATTGAACCTCGGGTCAGTCTCCCCGCACTAGGGAATAAATATACTCCAGCACTGTCGTGTATTTTATAAATTATATAGTTTACTAAAATAAATGGCATATAATGAATAACACGGTATACGTATATATATTTACAGTACTTCGTAATGCGGGAAACGCGCAGCGGAAAAGAAATACAATGCTTCGTAATTCGAGAAACACGCAGCGGAAAAGAGAAAAATATATCTTTAACCCCCTTTGTGGTTGGGGAGTTAGTCCCGTACAGGTTATGTCCCAAAGAATGTAGGTGTGTGTGTGTGATGGTACCCGGTTACAATATTCAACTGGCCAGTGAATTATTTATGAGGTATCTTCGACTAGTCAAGTTGGGGCCCTGTGGGTTTTTTAAACAAACAGCAGCGTGCTTTCTATTTTCACAACGGCCTGGAAGGCCTCTCACCCATCCGCCAGATACTTGGTGCTCCGCTCGACCCAGGACGTCTCTCCGCTCGATTTTGACTGGGATTCTATGGGTTACCGGATCCGCTGTCTTGCTTTCCTTTAGCTGCCGCAAGATGTCCAGCTCACCGCCTGCACTCCCTGTCAGATCAATCTGCGGTGCTCCTAACTCGGGGTCCTCCAGCTCACTCGATATCAGCGTGGGTATTCTGGTGAATCACTGGGTCTTCCTCTTGTAAGGCTGAATAACCCAGTCTTTATCTCTGTCAGGCCCCAGCTGCGCTCCGGCCTGGTCACTGTCACGCTCTGCAGCACTGTGTCTTGCTTCTCTCACTCCCTGGCGCGCTCTGCCAGCTCTCTCCACGAGGCTCAGGATGTAAGCGTCTCTCCCCCACCCACTTCCTGTATTTACCGCCAAGCATGCTGGAAAACGTAGTCCCAATGCAATGTTCAGTGTCTCACATCGCGCTTGTCTCCCTCCGGTGGCCAAAAATAAGTACTACCACGACAGGGAATTAAAACCATCGCTACACTTAGATTGATTTTCTTGTAGTATTTAATTGTGTTCTAAGTATAGTATTTCATTCACAAAAACGGATTCATTCTCTTTAATTCGTGATTTTCTTTAAACCTTTGAAAAGGCATGCCCAATAATTACATAAATTTTTTCAGTTGAATTATCTGCATATTCTGCTTGTTTTCTGTTTTGGTCTCTGACCACTTCACTCTGCCAATGATCTGATGTTATCATCTTCCTGTACCCACACCCCCAACTCTTGCCTTTAGGACTTCCCCCGAACTGCCCCCTTCTTGTGTAACGCCCTCACCGCAAAATTAGACCCTCCTCGCCTCTCCTTGCTTTAAAGAAGTCTCTGAAAACACATTACTTTAGAGAAGCCTATCGGCTCACTCCATAATCCCATTGTTTATTTCTTGCCCCTAATTGCACCCCACTACTTCACATACTCTGCCACTTACCCTCACCTAGTGTGTCACCCCTCTCCTTTTAAATTGTAAGCTCTAGAACAGGGTCCTACTGTTTTGTGTCTTTAACTTCTATACATTGTGATGTAGCCACTGGACACAGAGATCAGTGCTTCTGCTTCTCTTTATTGTGTAGCTATTGCAGGGTACACAATGGACAGAAAAAAATAAACAAATACAAAACGAACCCCTACTCCGGGATGCGTAGGCTAATTAAACATTTCAGAAATACTGTCTGAAATATTGGGCAGCTAAGCTGCTTACCAATCTGAGAAAACAAAATATAATGTACCTTTTTTCCGGGCTCAGGATTTAGCTTCCTCCCTTGCAGCATACAGCACCAAGACTGCCCTCTCAGAGGGAACCACATCTCCTATAAGGGCAATGCAGTTCTATTTAGGTATCGGCTGTGGGTTAACCCTATAGGGGAAAAAGGGAGTCCTCTATTCACTTGCTGATAAACCTGTGGTCCACCACCCTGCCCTTAATCACACTGTCACAGTATATTTGTTATTCTGTCTCTCCCATTGTACAGCGCTACAGAACTTATTGGTGCTTTATAAATACCTGTAACTGTAAGATGAATCCATCTTCCTCCCCTTCCCCACGAAAAACAGAAATTCCCACCCCCTGCTCTAAACCACTAAGGTGAGGATTAGTGTGCCAGCTGCTGATGAAATAAGACACATTGTAGACAGAAAATGAATAAATATTTTCAAATACTTTCTAAAAGACTGGATTTCCTTTTAATTACTTTTACTATAATATGAATAAATATGATATGTAATATAAAAAAAATTAAAAGCTAACGTCTTTTCTTTGAGTAGAATATACCTCTAACTTTATCTCTGATATGACATTTCATTTTCAATCTTCCAATAAAGCCCTGCAATTTATTTAGAGTTCAAGAACCTAGAAATATAGGGTAAAGGTAAATCAATTGCTCTATAAAGCACATCAGCCCAGTGGCTGGCATTGAACCGCCTATTGTGCATTTATAGATTCAAATGTTTTCAGCAAAAATAATAATAAAAAACCCATAAATAGCTCTAAAATTATTTATAAAGCTGTAAAGGTTAAGAATTCTCAAGTGTGTCTGATGTAGTCGATTGGAGAGCACTGACTGAGAGTAGATCAATCAACAGCAACTTGTTGCTATGGTAGCGACACAAATCTCTGCATTTTGTACAGATTTAAGCTGCTCGAGAACACGCGTCCATATTGCAGCTTGTTAAACATGGTCAATTCTGTATCTGAACCAAAGTGAAAATCTTTGCCCTACGATTATAAATGATTGCTGTTCACATTTATATTCCGTTCCCCTGAGTCATTGCTCCTGCGTAGGATACCTCAAGTATAAAGCTCATCGTTAAATTAAGAGCTACGTTTGTATAAAACATAAAAAATTGAGTCTTCTTTTGGTTAAATAAATATAACTCTTTAATATATATATAAATATATATATGCTACCGGCCTGACATTTGTGTACACCTATTCTCCAAATCACTAATAAATAAATATCTCTTTAATATAACTAAAATAAGACTACATTTTTTTATGTTTTATACAAACGTAGCTCTTAATTTAACGATGAGCTTTATACTTTATACATACATGCACACACAGCAAACCAAGTGAAGAGCACACAATCTTAAAGCTCATATCATTTAAATATTTTTAACTACCTAACCAGGTTATAAATTATGGGAATTTAGTTCACAAAATATGGCCATATCTTGCTGTAGCTTGTCACAACATCAATGTATCCCATCATGACAGATCCTAAACTAAACCTTTAATAACTGCCCTTACGGGATCAACTCACTTACTGAGGACACAATCTTTCCCGGAGCTCGCTAGAACAGAAAATAATGGGTGATAGAACACCTGTGAGATTGTGTGATCAGTGTAATGGAGTGTTCTTCCCTTCGTGTGTTGTGTTTATATTCTTGAAAAGCACCTGCTCATTAGGCTTAATAGAGTAAGAGTTCTGCCTAACTAGTTGCTGTATTATATGTATTGAGGGCTGAAACCCCTCTAGGTGTGCATCCCTTCCTGTCACCAGTGCTCTATCACAGATTCTATTTAATCTTGAGCTGCAGGGTACTCCAGTAAGGATTCTGTCTTCATCACCAACTATGGCTTCAAGTATCACCTATACGCAGATGACACACAGATCTACCTCTGAACCCCTAATCTCTCCCCTTCTGTTCTCTCTCAGGTCAGTGACTGTCTGGGATCTCTGCCTGGGTGGCCTCTCACTACCTGAAGATCAACATGTCCAAGACCGAGCTCCTTCTAATTCCCCCCTCTAACTCTACTCTGATTTCTGACTTTTCTACTGTATAAGTGTTGAGGGTATCACTATCCTTCCTTCAGCCCTAGTCCGCTGCCACAGAGTGACTCTTGGCTCCAGTCTTTCATTCAACCCCTACATCGAATCACTTTCCTCATCTTGCCGCAATCACCTCCGCAATATTGCCAAAATTCGTCCATTTCTGACTGCAAACACCAGCAAGCAACTTATCCACTCTCTTGTAATCTCCCGTCTGGACTACTGCAACAACCTCCTGACTGGCCTTCCTATCTCTCGCCTCTCCCCCCTGTAGTCCATCCTAAACATATCAGTCCAGTTTATCCATCTCACCCGTCGCTCTGTCTCTGCCGCCCCTCTCTGTGAATCCTTACACTGGCTCCCCATCCACAGCAAAATCAAGTTCAAACTACTCACCCTGACCTACAAAAATCTCACTAACGCCGCTCCTAACTACCTGTCCTCACTAGTCACCAGATACACCCCAGCCCGTCCCTTAAGATCCAGCAATGACCTGCTCCTGGCATCCTCCATAATTATCTCTTCACATGCCACACTGCAGGAATTTTCTCGTACGGCACGGACCCTATGGTATGCGCTTCCTCGCAATGTCAGACTGTCTCTAAATCTGGCTTAATTTAAACATTCCCTAAAGACCGTTCTGTTTAGGGAAGCCTACCACCTGACTCCATAACAAGACATCCAACCGACCCAATAACTGTCCTCACCATTCCCTGCATTAACATCTCATCACTGCAGTCCCCCTCCTGTTTCTAATCCCCTCACCCATCTAGATTATAAATTCCCACGGGAAGAGAGCCCTCATGTCCTCATGTATCTGTTGGCGGAATACTGACCAGCCTCCATAAGTGTATTGAAGAATTGTCCTGTCTTTACTTATTACACCTTTGTACAGCGCTGCGGAATGTGTTGGCGTTTTACAAATAATAATAATATAATATGGTCATATATTTAACTAAATTTCCACCATTTATTATCCAAGATAGGTGGTTAAAAATCTTTCAATTGTGTGAGCTTCAAGATTGTGTGATCTGTTCAAAAGAGCGCTCTTTCTATGGTTTGCTGTGTTTTTGTCTTGACAAGCACCCGCCCATTATGCTTAGTACAGGAAGAGTGCTGTCTCCCTGGCTCCTATTATATATGTCATTCATGCATCGGGGAAACAAGGGATGGAGCCCAATGTGTGAAAATAAGTCATGAGGATAGTTCAGGGTGAACGTCAAAGAAAGATGGTGGTGCCTGGTGGGTGGGCCTAAATGCCGGCGGGGACCTAGTACGGCCCAGCTCTCTAGCGACTTGTGCAGCCTCCTCCAGCCTGTCTACACAGCTGATGCGTGCTGGCTGGGGGGCAAGCCATAGGGGCCAGCGATGAGTGCTATGTTGTCACATCACACTGGACATCTGTTCAAACTTAGGTCAGTCACTAATGCATCAAAGTACAATATCTGGGTTAAACCCAGTATATTATGATGGGAATCGATTAGGCTTTGAAAAGATATAACTATAAAACATATTGGCGTTCTGTCGTCATAATTACTTCTCAGGAATACTAATATGGAAAAAAAGTGCTCTTAAAATCTCTAAATTCTTAGAAAAAAAGGGAAAAATACAGACTATAAAAAAATAATTGGAAGGGACATTCGTAAAATTTATGAGTCATTCACTGTTTATCCCCATTCAACAGAAGAGTTTCAGATGAGAGCTGCTAAACTGTGTTCCAGGACAATTATTGTGAGTAACTTAAATGACGGAGGACAAACCTGGGGTAATGCAGAGTATCTACAAGACTTTTGTTAGGACAAGTCAAGAAAAACTTGTTGTGTGCAGTTAGGTAAAAGGCTGCAGCAATCATTTGGAAGCCGCTAATGGGAATTTAGCAAAGGATGCTATAGCAAGGTTTTTACTGGAATGTTCTAAATAACATATTGAGACAGTACTCGACAATATAAAAGTGCTGCTTGAATCTCTTAACAATTTTCAGTATCTGCTAGCCTTCAGAGAAGAATAACAGTTTGTCTAGCTCACGTGCAATGCATTGATTTTGACCCTTTTATGTTTCATAAACACATTTTTATGAATTATTGCAAGAGTATCAGCAGGATGCAGGCAAGCAATTACTCCCTGCAGAGGCGTAACTAGAAACCTCAGGGCCCCGGTGCAAGAATCCATGAAGGCCCCCCCCTTGTCGGCTGTGGGGAGGGGCCGAGGTGGGCCATTGAAGTCAGCGGGGTGTACCAGACGCCCCGCGCCTTCAAGACCCACCCTCTGCTCGGGCCCCAGATATTAGACAGCCAGTATCAGACCACCAGTAATTAGCCAGTATCAGAGGCCCCAGTAACTAGCCAGTATCAGACCCCAGTAATTAGCCAGTATCAGAGACTCCCAGTAATTAGCCAGTATCAGACCCCAGTAATTAGCCAGTATCAGAGACTCCCAGTAATTACCCAGTATCAGAGACCCCCAGTAATTAGCCAGTATCAGAGACCCCAGTAATTAGCCAGTATCAGAGACCCCCGTAACTAGCCAGTATCAGACCCCAGTAATTAGCCAGTATCAGAGACCCCCAGTAATTAGCCAGTATCAGAGACCCCCAGTAATTAGCCAGTATCAGAGACCCCAGTAATTAGCCAGTATCAGAGACCCCCAGTAATTAGCCAGTATCAGAGACCCCCAGTAATTAGCCAGTATCAGACCCCAGTAATTAGCCAGTATCAGACCCCAGTAACTAGCCAGTATCAGACCCCAGTAATTAGCCAGTATCAGAGACTCCCAGTAATTAGTCAGTATAAGACCCCCAGTAATTAGCCAGTATCAGACCCCAGTAATTAGTCAGTATCAGACCCCCAGTAATTAGCCAGTATCAGACCCCAGTAATTAGTCAGTATCAGAGACCCCCAGTAATTAGCCAGTATCAGAGACTCCCAGTAATTAGTCAGTATAAGACCCCCAGTAATTAGCCAGTATCAGACCCCAGTAATTAGTCAGTATCAGACCCCCAGTAATTAGCCAGTATCAGACCCCAGTAATTAGTCAGTATCAGAGACCCCCAGTAATTAGCCAGTATCAGAGACCCCCAGTAATTAGCCAGTATCAGAACCCCAGTAATTAGCCAGTAATAGAGACCCCCAGTAATTAGCCAGTATCAGAGACCCCAGTAATTAGCGAGTATCAGAGACCCCCAGTAATTAGCCAGCATCAGAACCCCAGTAATTAGCCAGTTTTAAAACCCCAGTAAATAGCCAGTATCAGACCCCAGTAATTAGCCAGCATCAGAACCCCAGTAATTAGCCAGTATCAGACCCCCAGTAATTAGCCAGCATCAGAACCCCAGTAATTAGCCAGCATCAGAACCCCAGTAATTAGCCAGTATCAGACCCCCAGTAATTAGCCAGTATCAGACCCCCAAAATTAGCCAGTATCAGACCCCCAGTAATTAGCCAGTATCAGAGACCCCCAGTAATTAGCCAGCCAGGGACCCCCCCTCCACAGGCCCCCATACCAGATTAATGCTTGTACCCCCTGATGGTGGCCCTGTAAACACAAACACACACACACCACCCTCTGCTCACTCACACACACACAAACACCCCACCCCAGCTTGTTACATACTTGCCATAGGTAAGTATGGTCTCCACTCTCTCCGATTCCCCTCCCTGCACGTGCTGGACACTTCCTGGTAGTTACGCCCCTGACTCCCTAGGTCACTAGCTTACAGGTGTTATGGTTCACAACATTCCAGCTGCATTCTTCTTCCCTTTGAGATGCAGTCTATACATGCAGAGCTGCAGGAGAGATGCTGCAGCGGTGTTAATATGAGGCTGTGGTGGTGTTGATGTTGAGACTACAGCAGTGTTAATATAAGGGTGCAGCGGTATTAATATGAGACTGCAGTGGTGTTAATATCAGGATGCAGAAGTGGATGCAAGGTTGTTAATATGAAGATGCAGTATTGTTAATATGAGGATGCAGCGGTGTTAATATGAGGATACAGCGGTGTTAATATGAGGATACAGCGGTGTTAATATGAGTCTGCAACACTGTTAATATAAGGATGCAGTATTGTTAAAATGAGGATGCAGCGGTGTTAATATGAGGATGCAGCGTTGTTAATATGAGGATGCAGCGCTGTTAATATGAGTCTGCAGCACTGTTAATATAAGGATGGAGCGCCGTTAATATGAGGATGCAGCGTTGTTAATATGAGGATGCAGCGCTGTTAATATGAGTCTGCAGCACTGTTAATATAAGGATGCAGCGCCGTTAATATGAGGATGCAGTGATGTTAATATGGGGCTGCTGCTGCGTTAATAAGCAAATTTATCAAACAGTTGTAAGTACTGCATTAGTATCAATTAAGTACTCACACGGTGAATCATAATGTGTCCTGTTCGTTTACACCACATTACTGTGAAATACATAACATAAAATTATAAAAAGAATGGAATGGGTTTTAATGGTGTCTGGCCACATAAGGGAAGTTTATTTTTACTTGCCCCAGTCCTTCCCTGATACCAATGAAGCTAAGTAATAAGAAGTAATAAGACTAATTTTAAGAAAACAGGGAGGGAAGACACATACAAAACCACCTGTGTTCTTATGAATCCGTCATTGTCAGTTATTTGTACCCCCTTCTTTGCCGTCAACACAAATACCTTATGGAGACCGCAGTTAGCATCTGTTGTGTCACGTATCCCTCTATATAGAACACGATGCAAGTCAATTTAGACAATCCCTATCTATCCCTCCGATCCTTAGGTGGTCGGTAGTCTGGCTGCCTCTAGGGACACAAATACGTATATACAGTTGTGTTCAAAATTATTCAACCCCCAATGCTGTAAAGGGTTTTAGGGAATTTAGTGTACATTTGTAATTGTATTCAGAATGAAATCCTACAAGGACTTTTTAAAGAACCATATGCAACTAAAATGACATCAATTGGTTTTGTAATACAGTAGTAAATGTTTCTTTTGTGAATTCTTCATTGACACAATTATTCAACCCCTTAAAGACTACCACTCTGAAGAACAGAGGTTCATTCAAGTGTTTTCAATCAGGTAATGAAAACACCTGTGGATGTCACGGAGCAGCAATAAAGCATAAAAGGCACCAATTAGGCAGCTTTAAAATGACTGTGATACTCAGCTCCTTCTAGACATTTACTGGTGTGGTTACAAACATGGTGAAGTCAAGAGAATGGTCCAGGAAGACAAGAGAAGAGGTGATTACTCTTCACAGGAAGGGCAATGGCTACAAGAAGATTGCAAAGATGTTAAACATACCAAGAGAGACCATAGGAAGCATCATTCGCAAATTCAAGACAAAGGGCACTGTTGAAACGCTACCTGGTCGTGGCAGAAAGAAGATGCTGACTTCGACTGCTGTGCGCTACCTGAAGTGTAGAGTGGAAAAAAGTCCCCGTGTGACTGCTGAGGAACTGAGAAAAGATTTGTCAGATGTGGGTACTGAAGTTTCAGCTCAGACAATACGGCGCACACTGCGTAATGAAGGCCTCCATGCCAGAACTCCTTGCTGTCTCCAAAGAATAAGAAGAGTCGACTGCAGTATGCCTAAAGTCATGTGGACAAACCACAGAAGTTTTGGGATAGTGTTCTGTGGACTGATGAAACAAAATTAGAACTGTTTGGGCCCATTGATCAACGCTATGTTTGGCGGAGGAAGAACAAGGCCTATGAAGAAAACACCTTGCCTACTGTGAAGCATGGCGGGGGGTCAATCATGCTTTGGGGCTGTTTTGCTTCTGCAGGTACAGGGAAGCTTCAGCGTGTGCAAGGTACCATGAATTCTCTTCAGTACCAGGAGATATTGGATGACAATGTGATGCAGTCCGTCACAAACCTGAGGCTTGGGAGACGTTGGACCTTTCAACAGGACAATGATCCCAAGCATACCTCCAAGTCCACTAGAGCATGGTTGCAGATTAAAGGCTGGAACATTTTGGAGTGGCCATCGCAGTCACCTGACTTAGGCTAGGGTCAGACGAACGCAGCTTTAACGTGCGTTTAGCCGCACACAAAAATCACGGCCGTTGCTAGCAGCAAATAGTGACCAATGCCGGGGAACACACGAAGTAAGGCCGCACGAAAGTTCGTTCCGCGCAACGCAATGGCCAACACGAACGCATTTTTTTTCGAAGAACGTCAAACCGGCTACTACTGCACTACAGGAGTCGCTGCAAGGTCCGCATAGCGGCGTGTGTCTGTGGATTGGGAAGACTGTCACGGTGGCTCCCCGTACCCCCCGGCGCCTGGCAGCAGCTTCCTCGCTGCTCGCTAGCCAGGCGCCGAGTGATATTGCGGTCGCTTCCGCACACGTGGGGACGCCGGGGGCGGGGCCTGGCGGGCTGACGCGGACCCGCCGGGTTTAAAGCCCAGACTCGCAGAACAACCGGCGCCCTGACGTGGTAGTTACTTCCCGCAGAGCTCTTGCATTCTATATATTTTTGGCTATTCTGTGTACCGACCCCTGGCATTGGCAAACTGACCATTCTGTGTACCGACCCCTGGCATTGGCAAACTGACCATTCTGTGTACCGACCCCTGGCATTGGCAAACTGACCATTCTGTGTACCGACCCCTGGCATTGGCAAACGAACCATTCTGTGTACCGACCCCTGGCATTGGCAAACTGACCATTCTGTGTACCGACCCCTGGCATTGGCAAACGAACCATTCTGTGTACCGACCCCTGGCATTGGCTTATTAACTATTCTGTGCAACACTCCTGGTATTGGCGTTTACTCTTCTATATTGGTTTTGTGGTCAGTCTGTGTGGCATCCTAAGCACGCATCAGACTACCTCTTCTATTGTTTAGGTCTTGGGAAGAGCCAACCATTCTAGGTCTTGTGTACCCTCCTAGTATCGTTCTTTGTGTCTACCTATCTTTACGTATTCTGTATCTGTCTAGACGTGCCGACCATTCTAAGGATCGGAAGGGTAGTGAGCGGTCTGCGTAATAGGGACCACCATCTTGGTAATCAGGGGGATCCGTGACATTACGTCAGGGCCAATGGATCCCGCAGACCTCTCATCTCAGTTGACAAGAATTGCAGCCCGACAAGAAGAGCAGGACCACAGGATGGACCAAATTGCTCTTGCTCTGCAAACCCTGTTGAATCGATCCACTACTGGTGCTGCAAGTCCTCCAGAACCAGTAGTGCCTAGGGCCAGTTCGGCCTCACCCGAGGGGTGTAGGCTCAGTATGAAGGCACCCGTACGCTATGATGGTACGCCTAACCTGTGTCGGGGTTTTTTGACCCAACTGGAGATTCTATTCGAGAACAATCCAGGGTCCTGTGTATCCGATAAAGCCAAAGTAGGCTACCTAATTAATCATTTAACTGATAAAGCGTTACTGTGGGCCACGCCATTGTGGGAAAACAAAAAACCTATCATATATGACTATGAGGGCTTTACCTCTGAACTAAAACGTACGTTTGATCCCTCTAGAAGGGCCACCAATGCAGGCAGGTCCTTATTCCACATTAAGCAAGGCAATAGGAGAGTCTCCGACTATGCCATAGAATTTAAGACCTTGACTTCTGAGGTACACTGGCCTAACGACGTTTTAACCTTGGCGTTTACCGAAGGCCTGAACGAGGCCTTGATGTTTGAGCTGGCTCCCTTGAAGTTGCCAGAACATCTGGACCATTTGGTTGATTTCTGTATTGCCATGGACGACCAAATTAGGGACAGGAGGCATTCTCGAGACAGACCCAGAAGGCTTTTGCCTCCTTTACCCTTGGTACCCAGACACACCAATACGTCAGGTACTCCAGAGCCAGTAAGAACCGATCTACCGGTCGTGGAACCTATGCAGATAGGTAGAACAGGTATTTCAGAGGCTGAGAGAACTTACAGAAGGGAAAGGGGGCTCTGTTTTTACTGTGCCGGGGCAGGGCATTTTCGTCTTCAATGTCCTCAAAGACCCAGGGGTGGCAGGGGTGACACTGGCAAACCGGGCCAGAGAACACCTACTAGCCAGGTAATCGGTTCACTCTATGCCTCCTTTGTTGATAACGAAAAAAAAAAAACCCGGATTCTGGTGCCCATCTCCTTAACCTGGGAGGGGGTGCACCTCAAGACTGAGGCGTTCCTAGACTCTGGAGCCTCAGGTAACTTTATGGATAGAGTGTTTGCCTCTAAGAACCTCATGCCTCTAGTTCTCAAAGAAAGACCCCTAATGGTGGAGGCCATAGACGGGAAACCCTTGTCATGTCCCCACATCACCCACGACACTATAGAGGTATGCATGAAAACAGGGGTTTTGCACCAGGAAACCATACGATTCCAGATTATTGACTCTCCCTCATGCCCCGTCGTCCTGGGGTTTCCATGGTTGACTGAGCATAACCCGGTGATTGATTGGGTCCAGAGAGACATAAAATGTTGGGGCCCCAGTTGCCAGTTGAAATGCATGGGCAGAGTCACTGTTATTGGTAGCCTTAATATCGCCACAGCACCTCCTTTATCCACAGTAGTCCCTGACTGTTATCAGGCATTAAAGGAGGTTTTTTCGAAGGCCAGGACTGAGGTTTTACCCCCACATCGCCCGTATGACTGTGCCATAGAGTTACTCCCCGGTACCATGCCTCCCAGAGGACATGTATACCCCTTGTCGCAAAAGGAGAACGATATTATGGAGGAATATATAAAAGAGAATCTTGAGCGTGGATTCATTAGACGGTCCTCCTCCCCAGCAGGAGCTGGTTTCTTTTTCGTCTCCAAGAAAGAGGGAGACTTGCGACCATGCATTGATTATAGAGGTTTAAACAGAATAACCATAAGAAATGCATATCCTATTCCCCTTATAACAGAGTTGTTCGACCGACTGAAAGGGGCCCGTATATACACGAAGCTCGATTTACGCGGGGCCTACAATCTGATAAGGGTGAAAAAGGGGCACGAGTGGAAGACGGCTTTTAATACGCGTAGCGGGCATTACGAATACCTGGTAATGCCCTTTGGGTTATGTAACGCGCCAGCTGTGTTTCAGGATCTCATAAATGACACTCTAAGGGACTTTCTGCAAACATTCGTCATAGTGTATCTCGATGACATCCTGATATACTCTCCAGATAAGGAGACCCATCACACCCATGTGCAACAAGTGTTAAGGAGACTATTGAAGGCCGGCTTATACTGCAAATTAGAAAAGTGCCTCTTTGATATAGAGATGGTGCACTTCCTTGGGTATATCATAACCCCTGAGGGGTTTCAGATGGATCCTGGTAAATTGTCGGCAATCCTCGACTGGCCCCTACCCCAAGGGCTTAAAGCCATCCAGAGGTTTCTAGGTTTTACCAACTATTATCGAAGGTTCATTAAAGACTTTTCGGCCTTGGTAGCTCCTCTCACGGCCATGACTAAGAAAGGGGTGGGAAATCAGAAATGGACACCCCAGGCCAGGCAAGCCTTCGAGGCCCTCAAACAGGCATTCACGACTGCCCCTGTTCTCCGACATCCTGATCCGGCTCTGCCTTTCCAAGTTGAAGTTGACGCCTCCGAGCTAGGTCTTGGTGCAGTCTTGTCCCAAAGGGAGGCACCCGACAACCCTTGCATCCATGCGGCTTCTATTCCCGAAAGTTGTCCCCGGCAGAGAGGAACTATGATATCGGAAATAGAGAGTTGTTAGCAGTTATCGCAGCCTTGACGGAGTGGAGATACTTATTGGAGGGGTCTAGGGACCCCATTGTCATCATTACCGATCATAAGAATCTCACGTACATTGGTGACGCCAAACGGTTGAATGCCAGACAAGCGAGATGGTCATTGTTTCTTTCAAGCTTTAATTTCGTCCTCACATATAGACCTGGGTCAAGAAACATTAAAGCAGACGCATTGTCAAGACAGTACGAATCCTACGAACATAACATCCAAGATCAGCATCCCATTGTACCCCAGGAAAGAATTATAGCTCTCACCACGATTAGTGTCTCGTCTCCTCTAATGTTAAGATTGCAGACCGCCCAGGGTACAGCTCCTGGGGGGAGACCTCCTGCGAAACTCTTTGTACCTGAGAACGAAAGGGAAGAAGTATTAAAACTGTATCATGATAACAAAACCTCTGGGCATATGGGGATCACCAAAACACTGTCTAGTATACGTAAGCTCCTCTGGTGGCCCACGGTGCGCCGTGATGTTAGAGATTACATAACGGTGTGCGAGGTGTGCACAAGACATAAAAGTCCCAAAACAGCGCCCATTGGTTTACTCCAGCCTCTGCCAATCCCCGAACGACCATGGTCGCATTTAGCCATGGATTTTATAGTAGAGTTACCCGAGTCAAGAGGTAATACTGTAATACTCACGGTCATAGATCGGTTCTCCAAGATGGGCCACTATGTTCCTCTTCGTAAACTACCTTCGGCACTCGAACTGGTGCCCATATTCATAAACAATGTGGTCCGCATACACGGTATTCCTCTTGGGATTATCTCCGATAGGGGTACCCAATTCGTCTCTAGATTCTGGAAGGGTTTTTGTAAGAATGTGGGGATAGACTTATCTTTCTCCTCGGCCTATCACCCCCAGACCAACGGAGCAGCAGAACGCGCTAATCAGAATATAGAAAAGTATCTAAGATGTTTTATATCTGACAAACAGGACAACTGGTCTGATCTTCTACCATGGGCAGAGTATGCTTTGAACAATGCAGTGAGCGAATCCACAGGACATTCACCTTTCTTCACTGTTTACGGTTTTGATCCTCCCGTGCTCCCTGCTACGTTTCCTGATACCGCGATTCCTGCTCTGGATGAGCATTTAGTGTCTTTGAAAGAAACTTGGGGAAGGGTTAAACGGGCACTGGAGGAAAGTAGCGTTATCCAGAAAATCAAAGCAGACAGTCACAGGAGGCCGGCACCCGTGTATCAAGTTGGGGACAGGGTTTGGCTTTCTTCACGGAACATCAAGCTTTTAGTACCCTCTATGAAACTGGCACCCAGATACATAGGGCCCTATAAGATTCTGCGGCGCATCAATCCGGTCTCCTATGCTTTGGCACTACCCTCCCATATCAGGATACACAATGTGTTCCACGTGAGTCTGTTGAAGCCACTCTTGTGTAATCGGTACACCAGGGCCCGTGTCCCTCCTCCTCCTGTCTCTGTGGAGGGCGAGGAGGAGTTTGAAGTCAAGGCCATTCTGGGCGCCAGGGTGTCTAGGGGAGTCCTTCAGTACTTGGTTGACTGGGTGGGCTACGGCCCGGAGGATCGCTCTTGGCTTCCGGCTACTGAGGTTCATGCTCCTCGATTGGTGAGGGCTTTCTATTTGGCTCATCCCCGTGCCCCTGGGGGTCGTCCAGTGGCCGCCCGTAGAGGGGGGGTTCTGTCACGGTGGCTCCCCGTGCCCCCCGGCGCCTGGCAGCAGCTTCCTCGCTGCTCGCTAGCCAGGCGCCGAGTGATATTGCGGTCGCTTCCGCACACGTGGGGACGCCGGGGGCGGGGCCTGGCGGGCTGACGCGGACCCGCCGGGTTTAAAGCCCAGACTCGCAGAACAACCGGCGCCCTGACGTGGTAGTTACTTCCCGCAGAGCTCTTGCATTCTATTGTATATTTTTGGCTATTCTGTGTACCGACCCCTGGCATTGGCAAACTGACCATTCTGTGTACCGACCCCTGGCATTGGCAAACTGACCATTCTGTGTACCGACCCCTGGCATTGGCAAACTGACCATTCTGTGTACCGACCCCTGGCATTGGCAAACGAACCATTCTGTGTACCGACCCCTGGCATTGGCAAACTGACCATTCTGTGTACCGACCCCTGGCATTGGCAAACGAACCATTCTGTGTACCGACCCCTGGCATTGGCTTATTAACCATTCTGTGCAACACTCCTGGTATTGGCGTTTACTCTTCTATATTGGTTTTGTGGTCAGTCTGTGTGGCATCCTAAGCACGCATCAGACTACCTCTTCTATTGTTTAGGTCTTGGGAAGAGCCAACCATTCTAGGTCTTGTGTACCCTCTTAGTATCGTTCTTTGTGTCTACCTATCTTTACGTATTCTGTATCTGTCTAGACGTGCCGACCATTCTAAGGATCGGAAGGGTAGTGAGCGGTCTGCGTAATAGGGACCACCATCTTGGTAATCAGGGGGATCCGTGACAGAGACATCAGACGCTGCTAATGTCCGGCCAACATAACGTCCAGACACAAAAAGTGTTTTATTGATGATCCGTACAAAATCACGGACGAAAAGGCGCATCGTATGACCGCTACCGCGTATTCCGTGAAAAAATATGTCCGTTCGTTCGACCGCACTTTTCCACGGTCGACGCGAAAAATGCGTTCGTCTGACCCTAGCCTTAAATCCGATTGAGAACCTCTGGTGGGACTTAAAGAAAGCAGTTGCAGTGCGCAAGCCTAAGAATGTGACTGAACTGGAGGCTTTTGCCCATGACGAATGGGCGAAGATACCCGTAGATCGCTGCAAGACACTTGTGTCAAGCTATGCTTCACGTTTAAAAGCTGTTATAACTGTAAAAGGATGTTGTACTAAGTACTAAGATTGAATTTCACTTGGGGGTTGAATAAAACTGATAATGATGTGAGCACAGAAAAGACATTTATGGTTATTTCATTATAAATGTTATGTTATATTTGTCTGACCTACACGTGCCTCTTTGATTTAATTGTAAGCAAGATGACTGAATGATCAAAATCAATGTCAAACTGGCAAAAACACTCAATTTCAGTGGGGGTTGAATAATTTTGAACACAACTGTATATCTGGTATGAAGATATACCCAGGACAGGGTTTAAATGGAGGTAGCCTAAGTAGCTATACAGAGTGGTCTAGGATCGCCAAAAACTGGTACACAAAGGGTGGTTCTCATACAAGCCAGGTCTCTCACAGTACAACTGAATAAACTCAAAAGGAGTCAGTGAATCGAAAAAACGAATCACTCAGCACTGAGGGAAGCAAACTCCAAGACAGGGCGATGAGCTGGATTGCGCTGTCTGCCTTTTTAAGCACAGCGGGTCCGCATCATCATGCCGTGCCCCGCCTCCTGATCTCCCACGTGACCTCCCGAAGCCGGCGCAACTCCTGGCACCCGGCTGGTCGATGGCGCCGCTGGGTGCCGGGGCCCCCTCTGAGACCCAGACGTGACATGTTGCAAATGTTGTTGGTGTGTTGGATGCAATGAGTTTAACTTACCGGTGTTTGGGCGTCTGAAGGTAGGAAAGGTGAGTACGTGGGGTCTCTGATACTGGCTAATTACTGGGGTCTGATACTGGATAATTACTGGGGGTCTCTGATACTGGCTAATTACTGGGGGTCTCTGATACTGGCCAATTATTGGGGTCTGATACTGGCTAATTACTGGGGGTCTCTGATACTGGCTAATTACTGGGGTCTGATACTGGCTAATTACTGGGGGTAATATTTTTGCATATTTTTCGCTACATATACAGTATATCCGAATTTTTCAATTCATTGTACATCCTGGGGAAAACCCCAACAAGGCTGAAACGTTGCTGCTGTGTGATTTTTATAGCCATAAAAATAAATAGTGTGCAAGGTACAGTACATCAAAGTACCTCATTTCAAGCAGGATATAACAATAGTTACTTCACATCACCAGTAAATTATATTAGAGGTTCATGAGACCAACTATTACTTTGCATTGTATATTAACTGCTGAAATGCCTCATGTCCTTAGCTTATTGGATAACAAAAAACAAATATTTCTACAATAATGTTTCAAAGCTTCTAGTTTGTACTCGAACAAAAAGAACCATTAGAAAAGATAAATTTAGGAAAAAGACCAAATGATTAGCCAGCTCATTAGAGACACCTTGTGGTTGCAATGCTTTGTGACTCTACAGCTGGTGATAGCTAGGACCTGACATTCTGGATCAGGGGTTACCAAAATTGACACGCCAGTTTTTTTAGAACTACATCTCCCATGATACTCAGCTAGGCTTGTGCACCGATTTTTTTTTCGGTTCGATTTTTCGGATTTTTAAACTTTTCGATTCGGCTCGTTTCGACCGATTTCGGTTTCGATTCGATTCGGCCCGTTTTTCGGGTACTTTTTTTTCGGAATATCGACCATTTTTCGTATTTTTGTGTCACTGTGCTCGGTTTTTGTATCGACTTTTCGTAATTTCGGAAATTTTCGTTTTTCGGAATTGCACATTTTTCGGAATATCGACCATTTTTCGTATTTTTCGTGTCATTTTGCCCGTTTTTTGGATCGACTTTTCGTTTTTTTGAAAAAGTTTCGTTTTTCAGAAAATTTTCGTTTTTACAAAAATTTTGTTTTTCCGAAAATTTTCGTTTTTCCGAACATCTGTTCTCCTCGTTTGACACATTTCAAGTCCATTCGAAAAATCCGAAAATATTTCGTTTCGGCTCGGAAAACATTTCGGATCTGAAATTTTCGGATCTAAAATTTTTCGGAAATTCGGCCGCATCCGAAAACACGAATCGGGAAATTTCGTGAAAATTCCGAAATTCCGAAACCCGAAACGCACATCCCTATACTCAGCCACTCATTAAGTTTACAGTGCCTTGTGGGTAAAGTAATTCCAAAACATATAAAGGGCTGCGGTCAGGGGCGGACTGACTGGTCGGTCACTTCGGGCACAGACTGGGGGCTTGCGGGGTGGGGGGGCCCGGATGGATCCCTGTGATCTCATCCTGTGAGGAGGAGCAGGCTGTCCTCGTGACAGGCAGCACATAATGCTGCCTGCACTGCAGGGATTTCAGCTTTCTGGCAGCACAATGGTCCAGCAGTAACCCTTGTGCTGCACTCACTCCGAAGCAGGGACTGGCCATGTGACCGGAAGCAGGGTCTTCTGGTCACATGACCAGTCCCTGCTTCAGAGTCTGATGCTGTGCGGGGAAGCAGCCAACACGAGGAGAGCTGGAAGAAGCAAGACTCTGAGTATGGAGGGAGGGAAGAGGTTTGTCTATCTGTCCTTCTGGTAATCCTCTCTTCCTACCTTTTTATGCATCTCTTTCTGAATATGAGTTTATCTATTTTTCCATCTGCCCTTTATAGTTCATCTTTTCTCTATCTATTTCTCTAATTTTCACTTTCTCCTTATTTCTGTCCTCTTTCTCCCCATCACACTCTCCCTTTTACTTTTTCTATCTTCCTCTTTTCTTTGTCATTTCTTCTCTATCAATCTTTCTCACTCTGATTCTTTCTGACTGTATCTCTCTCCCTCCCTAATTCCTAACCCTAGCTTCTAACCCTAATTCCTAACCCTGGCTTCTAACCCTAATCTAACCATAATTCCTAACCCTAATTTCTAATCCTAACCCTAACTTTTATTGCTGTGGAGCTCTGTGATGCACTCATACACACTGCACATTACTGTATCAGTAATATACAAGAGCAACTCTCCAGTAAGTGTCCTTGGGCAAGACACCTAACGGTACATACTCGACTCCCAGGACATACTTGAAAACGAGAGAAATCTCAACGTATCCTTCCTGGTAAAATACTTTGTCAAAAAAAAAAAGGGCATGGCTGAAAAATTTGTTTCGTTTAGTTACGTTTTTAAATCATTTAGTTTTCGGAATTTCGTAACTAATTTAGTTTCGTATTTCGTTTAGTTTCGTTTTTGATTGATTTGAAATTTTGAATCGATTTGAAATTTCGAATCGATTCGAATGTCATATATCAATTCGATAGTTGATATCAATTTGAATTTTGGATCACTAAATAAAACCCCAATTAATCAAATTTTTCTTTTAAAAGAAAAGCTAGGGTTAAATTTTAAGCTCTGTCACAGATTTAGTATTTGAGTCAAATTAAACGGTGAAACAAAATTAATTTGTTTCATAAAGTCCTTTGCTGACTATTACTTATATTGTAAGTTAAGATCAATTCGATAATTGATATCAGTTATTCAAATTTTTCTTTTATGATGATGACAGAGTGTAAAACAAAATAAATTTGTTACATACCGTTTCGTTTCGAATTCGTATCGGATTGATTCGTTATTCGGAAGTACTTCCGAATACGAATTATCAAATTTCGTTCCAAATTCTGAATTTTTCCAAAATGAATGCACATCTCTAGTAATGTATAGTCTCCTATAAACCTGGAAAGTCGTCAGCAGCTAAAAATGTTTGCCACGGGACCTTCTGTGCTGTGGCGCAGCCTTAGCTGCAATGAGTGTGTGATGACTGCTGCAGCAGAGCGGTGGCCATCTGTAAGGCTGGAGGGGGCATGACGGCTTATTAGCATGTGGGTCCAAGCGGATTTTATCTTATTAAAATATTTAATTTGAAAATAGTTCAAAGAAATAAAATCTGTAACACAGCAATGTACATCTGGGTGTAGCATTTTGTGGTTTGAGTTTATGTGGGCGTGACCTACTGTGGGCAGGACACAAGGGGGCCCCATTATCTTCTATTGCCCAGGGGCCCCAATAGTTGTCAGTCCGCCCCTGGCCAAGGTCAGTGGCGTCACTATTGTTGGTGTCACCTGGTGCGGTACTACATGGTGTCAACACCTCCACCCTTAAGTTTTACTACTTTTTTATTTTTTTTACTTCTGTATATATAGATATATGTGTAAATGTCCCAAGTCCTATATGCTAATTATAATACAAAATTACAGTACTTTGAATGATTAACATATATGGCTTACTGTGCCACACATGGACAAAAAAAAATGTTGTTCTTTAATAGTAGTGAGGGTCTGCATGGTTTCTTGCACCTGGCACGTGAGGTATTCAAGTTATACATCTGTTTGTATCTGATATAGCCCTTTTAAAGCCACAAGATAATTTATTGCAAATCACAGTTCCTTTCAGGACCCACCCTGGGTGCCTGTCTCTAGGCAGACAGAACTAGAAAAAAAATCAATAGCCAATCACTGCTTCTTGCTAGTGTAGATGTCAACCAATGGCTGCACAGCTTGGTCTGTATTAAAGGGCCACTGACACCCCTCACAGCTTGAGATGACTCCCCAAAGAGCTCCCAGGGACTGGCTGAACTACAATCCTTACAGAGGGCACTATTCCCATGCTGTCCTTATTTCAATTTTGCATTATAATGTATCGAAAAGCAATCACTAGCTTAACAAAAGATAATTTTCACACTTTTTTAAAGCAAGATTAGTGTGTCTCCTGTGGAGAAGCAAAATCATTTGTTTTAGGTCTCTCCAAGCACCCTGGAGACACATAAAACCACTTGCAAATAGCAACCCTAAACCGCACTGTAACAAAACGTTCAAATAGATTACTGCTGTATCACAGCTGTGAGGGACAGTGCAGAATAGAGGGAGAGCTCTGGGCTATAATGATGGGAAATCCCTGTACAGTACAGATACAAGGTGTTACTGTAATTTCCATATGCAGGGATTATGCTCCACATACCGATATTTTTATATTCTATTATTATTTTTTTTGGAAGCTGCATTGCTGACAATCTCCACCGTTATCACCTCCAGGAGTCCATAGGATACTATAAAGAGGTTATTTTGAAAGCACTGAAATGTCACCAACATTTCGGTGCTCTCCTGTTCGCCGCCCTTCAGCATTCACTGCAGGGCCCCGAAGTGTGGCGAATCAAACCGCTGAAAGCATCCGAAAAAACGACGCAAAAACTGCCGTATTGAATCACAAAACTGACGAATGCATCCAACGATCTGCCAAATCGATCCAAAAAAAGCCGACGAACCGTCGAACAGACTACCGACTAGCCGCCGGAAAAAGCCAAAAAGCTGCTGAACAGGGGTAAACTCCCCTAAAATGCAACTTTTATACCACGTTTAAAAAAACACAAGTGCATGAAAACGCCTGGAAATAATATAGAAGGTCTATGAATAAAAATAAAAAGGTCTGTTACAGAATTTAAAACAGAAAACGCTATGGGAAAAAAAAAATCTGAATTAAAAAGTTTGTCCACAAAAAATCGTTAAAGAATAAACAATGAGATTTGTTTCTGCAAATGAAAAGAATAAACTGTTGAATAAGTATTTAACACAAATGGGAATATTTTTAGGATTGAAACCTATGGGATTCGCCTGATTAAACCTGTCGAATGAAACCACCGAACATCAGGGCATTTCACTGAGACATTTCACTGTTGTTCGGTGTTTTCTGAATTTTATTAACCATTGCTTCTCTATGGGGAGTTCACTGCCTCCAAATTGCACCGTATTTCGCTGGCAATACGCCAATATTTAGAGAATTGGCAGCTTTTTGAATATCTACAGTGGAAAGAAAAAGTATGTGAACCCTTTGGGATTACGTTGAGTTTTGCATGAATTGGTCATAAAATGTGCTCTGATCTTCATCTAAGTCACAACAATTTGAAAAACACAGTCTGCTTAAAATAATACAACACATACATTATATGTTTTCATGTTTTTATTGAACAGAACATGTAAACATTCACATTGTAGGGTGGAAAAAGTATGTGAACCTTTGGACTTAATAAATGGTTGACCCACATTTGGCAGCAACCAAACGCTTCCTGTAGTTGCAGATCAGGCCTGCACAACGATCTGGAGTAATTTTGGACCACTCCTCTTCACAAAACTGTTTCAGTGTAGCAATATTCTTGGGATGTCTGGTGTGAATCGCTCTCTTAAGGTCATGCCACAGCATTTCAATCGGGTTGAGGTCAGGACTCTGACTGGGCCACTCCAGAAGGCATATTTTGTTTTGTTGAAGCCATTCTTTTGTTGAATTACTTGTATGCTTTGGGTCATTGCACGGGTTGCATCACCCATCCTCTGCGGAGCTTCAGTTGGCAGACAGATGGTCTTACGTTTTCCTGCAAAATGTCTTGATAGACTCTGGAATTCATTTTTCCATCAATGACAACCATCTGTCCAGGCCCTGAGGCAGCAAAGCAGCCCCAAACCATGATGCTCTCTCCGCCATGTTTTACAATGGGGATGAGGTTTTGATGTTGGTGTGCTGTGCCTTTTTTTCTCCACACATAGTGTTGTGTGTTTTTTCCAAACAACTCAATTTTGGTTTCATCTGTCCACAGAATATTTTGCCAGTAGTGCTGTGGAACATCCAGGTGCTCTTTTGCAAACTTCAAACCTGCTGCAATATTCTTTCTGGACAGCAATGGCTTCCTCCGTGCTGTCCTCCCATGTACTCCATTCTTGTTTAATGTTTTCCTTATTGTAGATATGTCAACAAAAATGTTAACATGTGCCAGAGATTTCTGTAAGTCTTTAGCTGACACTCTAGGATGCTTCTTTACCTCATTAAGCATTCTGCGCTGTGCTCTTGCAGTCATCTTTACAGGACGACCACGCCTAGGGAGAGTAGCAACAGCGCTGAACTTTCTCCATTTGTAGACAGTCTGTCTTATCGTGGACACATGAACATCAAGGCTTTTGGAGATACTTTTGTAACCCTTTCCAGCTTCATGCAAGTCAACAATTCTTGATTGTAGGTCTTCTGAGAGCTCTTTTTTGCGAGGCATGGTTCACATCAGGCAGTGCTTCTTGAAACCAGTAAACCCAAAACTGGTGTGTGTTTTTAAATTGCAGGACAGCTTTCAGCAACACATCCAATAATATCACAATGATTGGACTCAAGTTTGGCTCACTCCTGGCTCCAATTAGCTCTTGGAGAAGTCATTAGTCTAGGGGTTCACATACTTTTTCCACCCTGCACTGTGAATGTTTACATGTTATGTTCAATAAACACATGAAAACATATAATGTTTGTGTTGTATTATTTTAAGCAGACTGTGTTTTTCAAATTGTTGTGACTTAGATGAAGATCAGAGCACATTTTATGACCAATTCATGCAAAACTCCACGTAATCCCAAAGGGTTCACATACTTTTTCTTGCCACTGTAAATGGCCACGAAATTGCACCGTATGGGAAAATTCACCGTTCGGTGAAATTTCGTGGCCAATTCGGTCCTCTCTGAATAACCCCTTTAGCCTAGGGTCAGACGAACGCAGTGTGAACGCGCGTGCAGCCGCACTTTATCACGGCCGTAGTAGCAGCAAATAACGGCCAATGATGGGCAATATACGAAGTACGGCCGCACGAAAGTGCGGCTGCGCAACGCAAGCGGCAAACAAACGCATTTTTCGAGAACGTGATACCGCTAGTACTGACGTACAGAGTGCGCTGTGTCCGCTAGCGGCGTGTGTGCGTGATTAGGAGACGTCAGACGCTGCTAATGTCCGGCCAACATAACGTCCAGACACAAAAAGGGTTTTATTGATGATCCGTACAAAATCATGGACGAAAATGCGCATCGTATGACCGCTATCGCGTATTCAGTGAAAAAATACGTCCATTCGTTCGAACGCACTTTTTCACGGACGACGTGAAACATGCGTTTGTCTGACCCTAGCCCTAGTCTGTCTCATGATTTTCAATTGTGTGCAGATTCATCCAAAGTTTCAGCTGTAGACTATTTTCTCTAATGTAGCCGCCACGGACACACCCTTGTTCTTATGCTGTACGCTGTATCATGTAACATATTCACAAAAGTGCATGAGTAATGCCCTAATTTTGTATGTTTTGTTAATCATTGACAGTTGAGTCAACCTTTTTAGGTACTATGTAAGTACTTTGTACCTAATTTGTTTCATCTATTTCTATAGAATATGGATCCTAAAATATACAAGAAATTTACGATCTACAATTAAACTACACCTATCCTGAGGGTTTAACTATGAAAGAAAAACGTAATTTAGAAAAGAGCTCAGAACTTTGAAATTATAGATACAAAATTATGTTATATTGATAATGTAATTATTTTGGAAGATTTGTAAAAGATGTTTACGTGTATTCTTATTTTTTAATTACTATTAATATTTATTGTTCTTTTTATAATAGAAGGCATACTCGTAGAAACAAAAACAAAGAAAGCATACAGGGTTATTCAAAGAGATTCGAAAAGTCACCGCACGTTCAGTGACTTTTCGTTCTCTTCAATTAGGTGCAAATCGGCTTTCCCATTTCGGCTACCCTTCGGTGTATTCAGCAAGCACCACAGGGCTGTCGAAGTGCAGGGAAAAGCTGCCGAAAACCCGCCGAAAACCTGGCAAAAACCCAGCGAATGCAAGCCGAAAACCCTCAAAAACATCTGGATTAACCGTCGAAGACGCCGGAAAAACCCGAGCAGGAGCCGATCACACGCAGCGAAGCCTCCGGAAAAAGCCGACACCGCAGAAGAGGCAGTGAATAAATTAGGAAAACAGTTTGCATGAATGTTTGAAACGTGAAACGCTGTTTGAAAAGAAACTACTGAGCGAAAATGTCTGAAATTTACATATGAGGTCCAGGGAATGATAATAAAAAGGGCTGTTACAGAAAAAATAAGTAAACTTAAAAAAAAAAAATCTTTAAAATATCCGAAAAATTCCATAAATAAAGAGACTCTTTACTGCAGAATCTTATAATGAACGGTTTATTAGATATTGAATTTTAAAACGGGAATATTTTTAACATTGAAGCCTATGGGATTCACCTGAATAAACCTGTCGAATGAAACCACCGAATGGCAGGGCATTTCGGAACCTTTCACTGCTGGTTTGTGCTCTCTGAATAGCCGAAGCAGTGCTTTTTCATGGGGATTTCACTGCCCTCGAACAGGCACCGAACAGGCACCGTATGTGCAGGCAATTTGCCAGGATTTGGCGAATTGCCTGCTCTCTGGATAGCCGAATGGCCAAGAAAGGTAACCGAACGCTGAAAATCAGCGTTTGGTTACCTTTCTCCAGCCATTCGGATCTCTTTGAATAACCCTGTAAGTAAAAAAAAAAAAAGTTGTTTCAACTGCAAAGGAGGCAAATGAAATTCTTCAGGATTTTCATAGCAATCTACAAGGGGCATACAGAAGAATAAACAAAATGAGAGATGCCATACGTTCTCGATTCTATCGACCAGGAATGAGCAAGGATATAGAAAAATGGGTAAATATCTTTGTATTTTATACAGTTATTTATTTTGTATTATGAATATTAAATGTGTGTATCTTATCCTTTGTGAATGTGTATGAACACGTATTTTTTAACCTGAAAATTATAAAACAGTAACACCTGCCAGAAAGAAGGTATTGAAATAAAAGTGCCAAAGGATCTCCATCCAATTAGGGTCACACATATCTATAAGCAAGATTATTGTTGCTATTAGTATAAATATGGCAATGTAGTGTTGAGCTAAATCTTTAGTGAAGTGTAATGTGATTTTATTACTGTTTTTGTGGTGTCAGTGATGTCATTATTTTAAAGAGCAGCAAATTGAATTGTATGCCTTTGTTTTGTATTAGTTAGATTCTTGGTGAATAACTATTGTATAAACTGTTTTTTAAAATGTGAACAGGTGTCACTTGCTTGATTATCTATCATTAATCATGGTGTAGAACAGGTCACGTATGCTCTGTGCTGGACTAGTCTGTTGCAATGTGTCCATGGATTCCCTGTTCATCATTCCGAACAATTTCTCTGATAATGTAACAAGTTACATTATATTTCAAACATGTAGTACATAATTCAAAAATCCTTTTATCACGCCTATTCCAGGCCAATTGCTTTATTTGCACGTAGCCCTGGAAGGAAGCAGAGGCACAGATGAGATACTTCCAGTGCACTGTGCATCACCAAAAGTATTAGCTACTGGAGTCCTTAGTACTCAGGAGTCTGGCATTTCCAGGACACAAACTCTGCGCAAGCGTTCACCTGCAGGATCGCATAGTAGCCGTATATTAATAGCTGAGGGAGATCACGGATCATGACAGCAGGCATGGATCATGACACCCCTCCACCATGGAGCGAGAGGTGAATATTGTTTTCTTTTGGGGGGAATTAGTTTGTTGTATTAGGTAATTTTTTTTATAGCCAAGTAACGTAACACCGTCTTTTGGGGGCGGCATTACTTTGAAAAACAATTGTTCCAAGAACGAAGAAGAGCTACCATGGAATAGCTCATTCTTCTATTCCAAGGCATAAATTTATCAGGGTTATTCAGAGAGCGTGAAAAGCAGGAGAATGATTGGCGAATGGCTGGAAAATGAAAAATTCTAGGTCAAAATAGCCGATTTGGAAAGTGAGATGAAAGGGAGAATTTTTCTGGTTTGGCTATTTTGACCTAGAATTTTTCATTCTCCAGTCATTCTCCTGCTTTTCACGCTCTCTGAATAACCATGTATGTTTCCTGTACAAAGTATAAGACACGTTAATTTGCAATAAGATGGCACCAGGAAGAGCTATTATCAAACAGCAAGCACAGCTTGATCCAACGGGGGAATAGCAATTTCAGGCGATACGATACCTTCACAAGAAGCGGGAAAAACATGGAGGTATCTCTCACTATAGTACTTCAGTCCAAACTGAAGGGAAGTGGGTGCTAAACAATAAAAGGACATGTACCTCAACTCAAGCAGTTTAAGTATTTCAGCCTCACAAGGAGTGTCTGTTTTACCCATTCTGTCTCTGACTCTCCGTATATGTGTTCTCTATTTTAATCAACAGGCGTCGAAATAGCTAATAGGTTTGGTTAACATGTAGAAGCTATTATGATTTTACTGTGTTCAGCATATCCCTCTATCAGCCAATTCTGCATTAAGCAGAGACTCAGACGGAGACAGACAGGATGAAAGCAAGATAAGGAGACACAAAGACAGAGCATGACACAAGAGTGTGAGAAACAAGTGAGAATGTGCAAGAGGGCAGCCAGAGTGTGTGTGTGTGCGTGAGAGTGACAGACTGGTTTTATGGGTGCAAACAAGAGCAACACAGAAGGGGTTATTCAGAGAGCACCAAAATTTCAGTGCCCTCTTGTTCTGCAATTTCAGTTTGCTGACCCTGCGGTGAAATCAGTATTCACCACAGGGTCCCCAAAGTGTGGCGAATGGGATATGCTGAAGACAGCTGAATGATGCCAAAGACAGCCGATGAACTGCCAAATGCCGCTGAAAATAGCCGATTCGAACGCCACCAAATAAAAGCTGATCAGCCGCTGAACTGGTAAAAAAAATATAAAAAATGGAAGTCTGCTATTTTAGAGGTGCTTAAAAAAAACAGAAATTAGGGATGTACCGATACCAATACTAGTATTAGAATCTGTGCCGATACTGGGATCTGCACGAGTACTTGGTAGTATACCGGAAGACAGCGCTGAGCTGGCTTGACGCACCCGAGGGGCTGGATGATTCTCCAGCAGCATTCTCCCATGCCCCTGCAGCTGGCCATGTTCCATCGAGCGGCCGCAATGGTTTAGATCGGCCGCTCGGTGATAACACCCCCAGCCACAATCTTTTGAGATCTCGAACTGTGCAGAATCTTGCGAGATCGCAGCTGGGGGGGTGGTTACCACAGAGCGGCCGCTCTCAGTGGCGTACTTAGGCGGGGGCGGGGGGGCGGTACGCACCGGGTACCAGGTGCCAGCGATGGGGTGGGTGCCACAGCCTCCGCATCCCGGGCCCGGAGTCGGACCGCTGGCTGCCCGACCAACCGCCGTCGAATCCGGCGCCAGCCGCGCCATGTTTGTGCCCGATGGGGGGGGGGTGCCACAGCCTCCGCATCCCGCTGGTCGGGGCTGGGCAGCCAACCGCCGCCAAATCGGGCGCCTGCCTGTCTGTCAGCCGATGTGCGCGAGGCCAGCCGCGGTGAGCGGTCAATCATGTTTGATGTGACAGTGCGCCCTGACCTCTCGCAAAAAGTCACGCGGGCCCTGCCTTCACGTGCCGGGCCGCGTGAATAAACGCACAGCGCACTGTGCAGACGTGCGGATGAATCCTCTCAGCCTGCATTGCGGCTGCTTGTTTGTCTGCCAAGAAAGTGCCCACTGCCCAGTAAATCGCCCGCGGTAGTGCGGCACAATAGCAGGGTGCACAAACCAGATGAGCTTCCCCAATCCCCAGTGTAGGAGAGCCAGGCTGTGCCCGCAGGGGGGTACCAATGCCAGGCGCCTCTCCCCAGACCAGTGCAACTGACGCCCAGTGCCCACCAACCTGAGTGAACGAACGGCAACGGGCAACCAACCGATCAGACTGCAAATTCGGGTCACCACCTGCTGCCTGCAGGTACTGGTAAATATTTTTATGGGTACTGTAGTAGCGTATATATATTTATCAATATGCTGCATGAGGTCCGTCTGCTGGTCTTTAATGGGGGTATATATATATCAATATGCTGCATGAGGTCCGTCTGCTGGTCTTTAACCCTTTCGCTGCTGAGGCATTTCCCGCCTCTGTGCTGAGGTCATTTTTACCGATTTTGCTCATCATGTTTAAACGTGTTTTGAAAGCTTATTTTAGGCTAGGGTCAGACTGAGGCAGTGCGAACGCGCGTTCTGGCGCACATAATCACGGCCGCACTAGCAGCAGATGCCGGGCAATGACAGCCAATATACGAAGTACGGTCGCACAAAAGTCCGGCCGCGCAACGCAAGTGGAAAATGAACGCATTTTTTCGAGAACGTTAAACCGCTGGTACTGACGTACAGAGTGCGCTGCGGCCGCATAGCAGCGTGTGTGCGTGATTAGGAGATGTCAGACGCTGCTAGTGTGCGGCCAACATAACGTTCAAACAGCCGGATTTCCCTAGACTTCTTTTCACCCCATCGTCATGAAATACGTCCAGAATTGCGCATCGTCTGACCACTTAAGCGTATTCCGTGAAAAAATGCGTGCGCACGCATCGACGTACATTTTGACGGTGGCCGCAGAAAATGCGCTCATCTGTCCCTAGCCTTAGTATATGACCCATACATATTATATATCGTTCTTTTCGTCAGACTCGGCAGATTCATAATATGTCATTATTATATGTATACGTCATGACCTGTCTGTATATTATAACACAAAATGCAATAAAAAATGAATTTTCAATAATTTACAACGTGTAAAGTGTTTTTTTTCACATTTTAACATGCGAGCAATTGCGGTTATATTTTGTATGGGGTGCGCTTGTTAAAAAAATTAGAGATGGGGTCTCGTTACATTTTGTTTTGGGGAAAATTACGCAATTTTTAACAAACGCACCGCATACAAAAATCGTTAGTGCAGCATTATTGTTCACATTATAATTGAAATGGGAACAATATTGCTGCATTAACGTACCAAAAAAAGAAAAAAAAACTTGTTTATTTTTTTTTATAATTTTTTAAACTTTTTTCATACTCATGTTTGGTATTGTTGGAACGGCCATGCTCTGGCCGATCCAACAATACCAAACATTAACCCCTAACTGCAACGGATCAGGAGATAGGGGTTTCATTGTAACCCCCTATCTCCACCATTGGTGGCAGTTAGGGGTTAACTCTAGGACTGGCGTCATCGTGCTATGCACGATGACGCCAGTCCTCAGGGGGCATTCCCGGAAGCTTGGCCGACATCCAAGATGTCGGCCAGCACCAGGAAAGGATCACGAACCGGGGCTTTTCGGCGCCGATTCGTGATCCGGCCCCCATGGGGTTAATGCCAGGTACCATTTGGAAGGGCAGGCTGTGCCCTTCCAAACGGTGCCTGGGTTAACCCCCTGCACGCCGCCGATCGGGAGGGAGAGAGGTCCCCCTCCCTTTCAGGCGCCTCCTCC
Source organism: Leptobrachium leishanense (assembly GCA_009667805.1). Classification (NCBI taxonomy): domain Eukaryota; kingdom Metazoa; phylum Chordata; class Amphibia; order Anura; family Megophryidae; genus Leptobrachium; species Leptobrachium leishanense. The sequence goes on from CM019066.1 coordinate 283,763,670, forward strand.
GCACATGCGGGGGGGGGGGCGCCTGAATTAGGTGTCATCGCGCCCCCGCGGTGACACCTAATTACTCCGGCAGTGGTTCCCGGGTACTGGGCTGACATCGAGGATGTCAGCCCGCACCGGGGGGGCCAGCGATCGGCCGGAACCCGGCCGAACGCTGGCCCCAAAGGTAGGACGCGCTCAGCGCGTCCTCCGCAAGGAACGATACTGCGGGTGGACGCGCTGAACGCGTCCTCCGCAGTGAAGTGGTTAATGGGGGTATATATATATATCAATATGCTGCATGAGGTCTGTTGGTCTTTAATGAGGGTATATATATATATCAATATGCTGCATGAGATCTGCTGGTCTTTAATGGGGGTATATATATATCAATATGCTGCATGAAGTCTGCTGGTCTTTAATGGGGTATATATATCAATCAATATGCTGCATGAGATCTGCTGGTTTTAATGGGGTATACAGTTGTGTTCAAAATTATTCAACCCCCAATGCTGTAAAGGGTTTTAGGGAATTTAGTGTACATTTGTAATTGTATTCAGAATGAAATCCTACAAGGACTTTTTAAAGAACCATATGCAACTAAAATGACATCAATTGGTTTTGTAATACAGTAGTAAATGTTTCTTTTGTGAATTCTTCATTGACACAATTATTCAACCCCTTAAAGACTACTACTCTGAAGAACAGAGGTTCATTCAAGTGTTTTCCGTCAGGTATTGAAAACACCTGTGGATGTCACGGAGCAGCAATAAAGCATAATAAGCACCAATTAGGCAGCTTTAAAATGACTGTGATACTCAGCTCCTTCTAGACATTTACTGGTGTGGTTACAAACATGGTGAAGTCAAGAGAATGGTCCAGGAAGACAAGAGAAGAGGTGATTACTCTTCACAGGAAGGGCAATGGCTATAAGAAGATTGCAAAGATGTTAAACATACCAAGAGAGACCATAGGAAGCATCATTCGCAAATTCAAGGCAAAGGGCACTGTTGAAACGCTACCTGGTCGTGGCAGAAAGAAGATGCTGACTTCGACTGCTGTGCGCTACCTGAAGCGTAGAGTGGAGAAAAGTCCCCATGTGACTGCTGAGGAACTGAGAAAAGATTTGTCAGATGTGGGTACTGAAGTTTCAGCTCAGACAATACGGCGCACATTGCGTAATGAAGGCCTCCATGCCAGAACTCCCAGGCGCACCCCCTTGCTGTCTCCAAAGAATAAGAAGAGTCGACTGCAGTATGCCAAAAGTCATGTGGACAAACCACAGAAGTTTTGGGATAGTGTTCTGTGGACTGATGAAACAAAATTAAAACTGTTTGGGCCCATGGATCAACGCTATGTTTGGAGGAGGGAGAACAAGGCCTAGGAAGAAAAGAACACCTTGTCTACTGTGAAGCATGGCGGGGGTCAATCATGCTTTGGGGCTGTTTTGCTTCTGCAGGTACAGGGAAGCTTCAGCGTGTGCAAGGTACCATGAATTCTCTTCAGTACCAGGAGATATTGGATGACAATGTGATGCAGTCCGTCACAAACCTGAGGCTTGGGAGACGTTGGACCTTTCAACAGGACAATGATCCCAAGCATACCTCCAAGTCCACTAGAGCATGGTTGCAGATTAAAGGCTGGAACATTTTGGAGTGGCCATCGCAGTCACCTGACTTAAATCCGATTGAGAACCTCTGGTGGGACTTAAAGAAAGCAGTTGCAGTGCGCAAGCCTAAGAATGTGACTGAACTGGAGGGTTTTGCCCATGACGAATGGGCGAAGATACCCGTAGATCGCTGCAAGACACTTGTGTCAAGCTATGCTTCACGTTTAAAAGCTGTTATAACTGTAAAAGGATGTTGTACTAAGTACTAAGATTGAATGTCACTTGGGGGTTGAATAAAACTGATAATGATGTGAGCACAGAAAAGACATTTGTGGTTATTTCATTATAAATGTTATGTTATATTTGTCTGACCTACACGTGCCTCTTTGATTTAATTGTAAGCAAGATGACTGAATGATCAAAATCAATGTCAAACTGGCCAAAACACTCAATTTCAGTGGGGGTTGAATAATTTTGAACACAACTGTATATATCAATATGCATTGCATGCCGTCTGCTGGTCTATCTTTTATCTACTTTGTATTTCTGCAACAACTTAATGTTATTGAACCCAGGACGTACTTGAAAACGAGAGAAATCTCAATGTGTCCTTCCTGGTAAAATCCTTTCTAAATAAATAAAGTGTGATTTTTTTTTTACATTTTAAAGTTGGGGGTGGCAAATATAGTATCCGCCCCGGGTGCCAAATGTTCTAGGTGCGCCCCTGGCCGCTCTAAAATACACACACACACACACACTTCAGATATATATAGCGCTGTTTGTAGAAAGATAGCAACGGCACTCCAGGACTGTTAATTTCTTATTTATTATGACACGAGAGTCAATGTTTCAGCTCCTCGTCTGGAGCTTTCCTCAGGACAAAAATCATTATATATATATATACACATATACAGTATCTCACAATAGTGAGTACACCCCTCACATTTTTGTAAATATTTTATTATATCTTTTCAAGTGACAACACTGAAGAAATCACACTTTGCTACAATGTAAAGTAGTGACATTTTCACTTAGGGCTGTATTCACTTTTGTTGCCAGTGGTTTAGACATTAATGACTGTTGAGTTATTTTGAGGTGACAGCAAATTTACACTGTTATACAGGCTGTACAATCACTACTTTACATTGTAGCAAAGTGTCTTCTCTTCAGTGTTGTCACTTGAAAAGATATAAAATATTTACAAAAATGTGAGGGTTGTACTCACATCTGTGAGATACTGTATATATATAAATATACAGTCATGGCCGAAATTGTTGGCACCCCAGACATTTTTCCCGAAAATCAAGTATTTCTCACAGAAAAGTATTGCAGTAACACATATTTTGCTATACACATGTTTATTCCCTTTGTGTGTATTGGAACAAAACAAAAAAAAGGGAGGAAAAAAAGCAAATTGGACATAATGTCACACAAAACCCCAAAAATGGGCTGGACAAAATTCTTGGCACCCTTTCAAAAAAAAAAAAAAAAAAAAAAAAAATGGGTTCCCAAGTCTACCCCATAGAATATAACCGCAAAGGATCGGATTAATAAAATGCAAAAAAAAAAAAAACTTTACACACTGTGGATAATTGAAATTTTATTAAAAATTCTCATTTTTTTACATTTATTGTTATAGCATTCTGGCAGGACATGACGTTTATATATAATTATGATATATTATTAATCTGCTGAGTCTGCCGGAAAGAACGATATATAATTTGTCTGGGTGGTATAATAATACGTGACTTAAAATCGCGTTTAAATATGATGAGCAAAAACTTCAGCAAACTTCACTTCCGAAAGAGCGCCGAAGTTGTAAAATTACTCCCGTGATTAAGGGGTTAAAAAAAGAGTTGTTTGGGGTTTGTGTACAGTACAACTATGTGATAGTACATTTATGAAGGCAAAAAGTGGGCAGTGAGATTCCTAGCTGCGTTCATGGAGGTGGTTCCCAAGACAACGGTAAACTGAACATGGTGGGGGAGCACATGCGCATTTTGGCAAGATTGCCCAATTTGATGGGGCTTGTGAGTATGCGTGCCGTGCGCGTCTGACTGCATGGAGGGAGACTGCGCATGCGTATCGTGCCACTGACACTGACGTATCTATTGTAAATCATTGCGGTCACGGTGGGTACACACGCACATGCTCATTGTGCCGGAAGTGACGCACATTGCCTCTTTTTCCATCTTGCCTACTTTTTCAAAACACCGCAGCTCAGGGAATACACATACACACACTCTAAGAAAAAAGCAATGTTGCTAAAGTTCCGGCATGGCCGCACGCATTCTGGATGTTGTAGTTGCCGTTTCTCTAGTCCTTAGGCAGCTGCAGGGAATCCAACGAGTGCCCTACATTTCCCTAGACTAGAGGAAGCGCAGGGATGACGCCGGGAGGGCCGCACTGCGCATGTCAGGAGACCCTTACCCTCGCTCTGTGATTGGGGAGCAGCTGTGGTAGAGTCTGCCTGCTCTCATCTGACCCTGTGGATCCCAATGATGGCCCACACCCCTACTGGGCGGCCATGAAGCGCCCGGAGGGCGGGCAGGGGTGCAGCGCCGCCTCCTGCCGGTAGCCCTGCGTTAGCGCAGCAATGTGCCGGCTGTAACAGACCTGCCCAACACTCCGTAACTCCCTCCTGCACCGGCTGCTCTCCATCCTCACAGGCCGCCCGGGAAGAAACTCCGGAGCATGGAGAGAGCCATGGAGCACCTTAACAGACTGAGTCGCTCCCTGCGCAGAGCCCGGACGGTGGAGCTGCCCGAAGGTGAGAGGGGGGGGAGGGGGCGCTGTGGGGAGAAACCGGCAGCGGGGCAAACCATTGGGTATAGGGGACAGGGGTATCATTATTAACCACGCCTAACGCTGCTGTCAGTGGCTCAGCCAATCAATGTGCTCGCTTTGTCCTCCTATGGTATATAAAGGAGGACGGAGCCTCAAGGTTATGGACTGTCAGTGGGGCAGCATCCCAGTGGGGTGGGTTTTTGGTGTTAGAAGTTGCAGCCTCCCAGCACCATCCCTCTTTGCATCCCAGGAAGTCGTGTTGATGTCAGATCACGCAGGGCTAGTCGATGACCCAAAGTGTGCGACAACCATGGGAGAGGAACATGACAGCCTCCAACTCTGCAACTGAGGCTAACAGAGCTTTTTATGATCTGTGTGAGATCCACCGCTTGATGACCTGTTTATCTCTCAAAGGATGGAATGTGACAGATCCAAGAAGCCGTGAACTGATGCAATGTTAACCCTGGCTCCCGAGAGTCCAAACCGTTCTACTCAAATATGCCTAGAACATTGTGCCTGGCTCTAAATTGTTATTGGTTCATAGGTTTGATACGGGTTTGTCAAACCTTGCATTAGGTTGTCAGGCGACCGACTTGGTCCTCAGACTACGGACAACGCCATTGGCCGATCAGGATCATCCACTGGAAGCGTCTGTGGACAACCCATATCGGCTGATGGACAGGCCCCTGAACGATAAACTCCGCGCGGGAAGGAAAAAAAAAACCTGTCTTTGGTGCTCAAACGGAGTTTCAGCACCAAGGACAGCCCCTTTTCAGCAAAGCCAAAGCAAAGGGGAAAAAAAATCCTGGCCGGAGGGGGGTGAAATAGGTTTCAGCACCAGGGACAGCAACGCTGAATGCAGCCGGCTCTGAGAGAAAAAAAAAGACCCATTCAGCGAGAGAGGAAAAAAAGCCTAGTTTAAAAAAAATAATTCGGACAATAAGGCTTTTTGCAGTGGATTAAAAAAAAAATGGTTGAATAAAAATAGAAATATTCTTTACATTGAACCCTTTTGGGGTTTGCACTGAATCACTTCTCTATGGGGCAATTTCCCTGTCGCGACACGCCGGTTTAACTTTACAGGGTGTCCATACTGTCTCTTTACAGTTTCAAACATTTAAGTGAAAATTATTACAAAATGAGACATATATTTAATACACTTCTATATGGGCAAGACGGTACTCTATTTCTTGTCATGTACGCTGTAGCATACCCTCATCAATGGTGGCAATGGCATCAGTGATCCTCTGCTTCAGATTAGTGATGTCCTGTACCTTTGTTCCATACGCGATGGGCTCTATTATGCTCTTAGTGTTAAATCACGAACGCAAGGGAGGAAAAGCTGCACCTGCAGATTTCCCCCTTGCGCTCGCGTTTTAATGCTGGATTACAATGCAGGTGCAAAAAATGCTGCCTGCATTGTTATCGAGCGTAAAATCTTGGATGCTCGCGGCAGTGCTGAGCGCAGCCGCGAGCATCCACTCGCTGGAGTCCATAGGACTCCATTGAGTTCCTCCCTGCCGGTCACGTGACCAGCCGGATCTCGCGAGATCCGGGCTGGTTAGCGTAGGGATATGCAGGGAGAGGCTGGGGGGACTTTTTCCCCCAGTCTTTCTCTGCTCCCGCCGGCTGGAGAAGGCGATCGGAGCCGCAGGTGAGTATCTGTTCTAACGGATTCTGCAGAAGCGGAATCCGTTAACACCAAGTCCTGGCTCTGGTTCACTTTGCGCTGACCAGAGCCAGGCGTTCATCAAGGCTGGGACTTTGTAATCCAGCGCTGATTAACACTTTGTGCTCCCTATGCTTAACATGGGGAGCACAAAGTACAGTAACCTCGCGCAGAGGAGCGCAAGGTACCAAACGCTAAAGTTTTTTTTTTTAACCCGTTTGGATTGTAATATGCGGTAAATACCGCAGCAAACGTTAATGCTCACGCAAGTGAGCGTTAACGTTTGCGTTAGGAATGTAATAGTGCCTGATATCTTTAACATAACCCCATAGAAAGAAGTCGAAGGGAGTGTGCCATCTGGTGAACGAGGTGGCCAGGGAATTGGGCCACCCCTTCCAATCCACTGGTCTGGAAATGTTTAATTTAGGAACCCCCGAATGTGCAGTCCCCAATGTGGTGGTGCACCATCTTGCTGGAAAATAATGGTTGAAGGTCATGTAGTTGTGGTGCCACGTTTTCAGTCAAAAGGTCAAGGTAAACATTTGCCGTAATTGATGTCTCGCAGAAGGAAAACAACTTCTTTCTATGGGGATATCGTATATCAAACAGAGGTACTGTTGTAGGCGCTATAAATTGTCTGAAGTTGCAGTGGAAGAGGGCTGATTCCCCTGCATGTTGTTGGATTGGATGGACGATTTAGGATGATATCGCATGATCGCGTCATCTCACAAATAGCCAGTGGACAGCCTGCCTAAGAGTCCCATTTCAAACTGTCCCTGGAAGAACATCTATTTCCTCATAACCTACAAATTTGATACTTTCTTTTTATGATCGAATTTAGAGTTGCTTGACAATTGCTTATAAACGATCAGTGGCCTGGAGCCAGCTAGAAATGACACACAGCAGCACTCCCCACCTACAAGTAAATGAGTAGAAAGTTTAAACCATTCCTGGATACAGGGATCTAAATATTGAGAAACATGGGCACATTCAAAGGTTTTCTTCAACAGTTTACACTCCTTCCCTTTTTTAAGACTAGTCCCTGGCGATTTCCCATGATTTTAATGGAGATCAACCTTGAGTATACCTTTCTGAAGGAAGAATCTGGATTAGAGCTGACAGGCTGGAAATGAGCTTATTTTTTTCCCCAAAATTCCTCAAAATTTAAAGTCCTTAGCCTTTACTGTAAACACAAATTTAAAAAAATCCAGATCCCTAGTTTTTCAGAAATGTAAAATCGAGGTTGACCTCAAACTCGATTTAATTCAAGGAACTTGCCCCACCTTAATAACCAGGTTAACTTTCCCTGCAAACCCCATCAGGGTATGGATATCCCATTTGGTTTTAAAGCTCAACGTAAAATCTCTCGATGCGATATCGCAGGTGATGCTTTTCCTACGCTGCTATGTTCTGCTTCCGATGGCAGTCGCGCATTGCTGTGTGAATGGTTGGCCTTCATTTGTGACGTTGGCGCAGCAGTCACCTGCGTTCATGCTGGAAGGAATGGAGGCATGTCCTGTGTAGTTAACAGCTGTCATTCACCCTGGTGGCATGCCACTGGAAGGGAGTGACTGGTTTGAGAATAACACTTTTTTTATTTTTATACTATCGGGGTTATTCAGAGAGAGGTGAAAACCAGGAGAATGACCGGAGAAGTGAAAATTCTAGGTCAAAATGGGCAAACCGGAAAAATTCTCCCTTTTATCTCCCTTTCCAAATCAGCTATTTGGTCTAGATTGTTCTGTTCTCCTGGTTTTCACCTCTCTCTGAATACCCTGTATGTGTTGGTGAAAACTGCAACTTATAGTGAGTGATTCCCTTCAAATGAGTCTGCTTTTTGGGTATGTCAGGTGCACTTGACAAGCTGCTGAAATAAAGCTTCACACTTTGTTTTGTGTCCCCCTCCCCTTTTGCTAGAATGAAGTGATTATTAGGCTGTAATTGCAGTTCAATGTTTCTTTTTTCTTTTCAAATTTAGATAATGAAACCGCTGTTTACACCCTAATGCCTATGGTAATGGCTGATCAGCACAGGTTTGTTGTTTTTTTATTTCTATTCTGAACTCTCATAATAAACTGCAAATTGTAATTTTTTTTCTTTTTGCCCTACATACACACAGAATAATAAATGCTGAGACTGTGACTCCCCAGGGTAGGGGCCAGCATCCTTGGCACTCCAGGGGCAGTATTACAAAGTTGGTGCTTACTTAACCAGAGTTGTTGTTAACTTAACAGCTCAATAATCTATATAATGGCTCTGGTAAATTTGCAACAGCTCTGGTTAAGTTAGCACCATCTTTGTAATATAGCCCCAGATGTTTTGGAACTATGAGTGACTGAGCATCATGGACAATAGATTAGCTGAGCCTCATGGGAAATGTAGTTCCAAAACATCTGGAGGGCCAAGGTTGTTGACCCTTGCCCAATGGCTTTTACACTATATTGCCAAACGTATTCGCTCACCCATCCATATGCGAGTCAAGGCAGGTGAGCGAATACTTTTGGAAATATAGTGTGTGTCTTCCTGCCCACTGGGATTGTTCACGTTTAGTTCGGTTGACCTGTTTTTTTCTTTTTCTAGATCAGTGTCGGAGCTACTTTCAAATTCTAAGTTTGATGTCAACTACGCCTTTGGGAGAGTTAAAAGAAGTCTGCTTCACATAGCTGCCAAGTAAATTTTACCAATCTCTTAATCTCTTCAATTATTGCCTTTTGTGAACTCTTGGATTGTATACTATAATATGCACCTGTCAATGGGAAAGCAAATGGTTCAAATAATATCTCTTTAAACCTTGAATAGATTATTTGTCATAAAGATCAGTGATGCAAGTCATTGCTGATATCTTCTGCATGTAAATTCAAACATAGGAAAGAAAGAGAATGACTAAAGATCACATGACCCACATCAACAAATGTGTACTGAAAAACCAAATTCATAATAAAAGCTCAGGGGATTTAGAAACATATTTTATCCTAATGTAAAACGTTTTGTATTTTATAGTTTATTATTTGTTTTATTTATATCGTCTTTGTCATGGAGATCTGTACGTAGAGCGGAGACGTGCAAATTAACCACACAAAGGAAAGAAAATAAGAATGTTGTGAAATGAATACATTGTTTATTGAAAGCTAAAGGAAGGCAGTCATATGGCTTAGTTACCCAGTAGAGCTTGTTAGGTTATTTGTAAGACACAGCTATGGAGACCATTCATGCAAACTCTTGGATACAGTAACAGGCTTGCACACTTTCTTCTCTTTTACGGGACCTATTTTTTTCCCCCTGTCTTTACGGCTTCTTTTTATATTTGTAAGGATTCCCTTTTTCTTGGGAGGTTTACTGGTTTTCAGCTTTGTATTGTGCACTTTGAAATAAAGCCGTATTGTGAGTTAACTGGGTGTGTACTAGATCTTTGTGAAATCATTATCTTTGTCACTGCCTTACAATGTGATAGAAATATTGGAATTCCGCTTTGTGTGCATGTTTCAACGCTGCCAAGCTTGGCCTTCAAGGTGTGCAGCTCTTATTTGGTCTAGTCAAGAGGCCAAGCATATTGTTGTAGGTGGAATCCGTTAGCAGCAGCTGGGACCCCCCCCCAAAAAATAAATTCACACACACACCGCGACAAGGACGGCGGCTTGATCCACCACTTTTGTCCGACGGGAGCAGAATGAGACTGGGGAAAAAGTCCCCAGTATCCCCCTGCGATCACTCCTCCGCCAACCTGTAGGATCTCGCGAGAGGCAGTAGAAGTCTCCATGGAGTCCTATGAACTCCAGGAGGGGATGCGCGTGGTGACTCGTTAACGCTGCCACGAGTATCCTGAGGCTAGCGTCCGTTACGAGGCAGGATGCTGCACCTCTCTCATAATCCACTTCTAAAAACGGGGACGCTAAGGGGAAATTTGTGACTGAAAATTTTTCCCCTTAGCATCCCCGATTTTAGCTTGGGACACATGATAGTGCCCAACATCAGGTAATGTCCCTCCCAGTGATGTGAGTTGGATAGCAGACAAAAGTGGCCACTCACATGTGAACAAACAAGTTTACAGACAGTGGCCACTTGTCTATTCCGCTCACATCACTAGATGGGATTTTATATTCGTATTACCTTATGTTTCTATTTGTCTTTTATGAACTGTAGCATAAAAGTGTATTTCTAAAATCTGTAATCATAGATGTACATACAGCTTATTAACTTCCCAAATAGGTCCCCCCTATACTACGGATAGACCGATTTTATCAGTGGCTGATATTCAACATATTACTGATACTGGTACCGGCTTTTTATTTGCCAACATTGCCGATAATTTGACAAGTTGGCTCACTGCAGCTGCGACATGTGAGGTGCCACAGAATGGTGCTGATCCAGAGCTTCTCCCACAGCTGGCTGACAACTCTTGCTGCTGGACTTCCTCTACCCACTGACGGTATTGGCCATGAGTGTTATGACAACAGATATTGGGGTTCCCTCCCTTCTGGCAGGGAGTTCCCTATATGCAGGAGATGCTGGGGTCTATTGGTCCCAAGTATTCCTGGTATCTGTTTCCTACAGCAGAGGTCAGCAAACGTGGCTCTAGAGATCAGAGGACACATAATGGCAGCAAAAAGTACAGGGCAACAATAAGCCAGACAGTGGAGAGGACAAATGGTGGGGGTCAAAGAAGCAGGGTGTACATGGGAGCCCAATAAGGCACCATGGCCACAGGAGAGGGATAGTAAAGCATAGAGGACATATGAGGGGCAAAGAAGCACAGACACTATATAAATAAAACCGTACGGACAAAAATGAGTAAAAAGCACCTTTCACATTTCTAACGATAAAAAAAATATATGCTGCTGAAAAGTATAATTCACCACGAAGGCGCACTCCAGGTAGTCTTGTAAACTACTAATCTTTTATTGTGCCTACAGAGGGATCAACATTTCAGTCCTTTGTGGATTTTTCTCAAAAGGCAGAAAAAAAAATCGCTGTGCACAGTATTGTATCTTGTTATATTTGAAAGATGAATGCTCTTCAAAGAGAGCTGAAAAAATGATAACAAATAGCTTAGCGATGAGACTTCTGGTTGCTTTAGTCACTCCCTGTGGGTGCATATAGAAAGTACTTTGACCTTTTATCGGTAAACACCATAACCTAGCTTTTCTTGCTAAACCCGTTTTACTGAATGCATCGTGTCCTGGTGTATCATTTCCCTTCTTTACTTTATTATATGAATCAAATCATGCTGTGTATTTTCCTGATCTTAAATTACATAAATCTAATGAATGTTTTCAAAACGTGATCCACATTAATTATACCTAATGGAATTGACTGTAGAAAGCTGTTGATCTCTTTTTAACACAAGGCAAGGGAGCATTTTAAATATATTGGCGTACATGTGATATTGTACCCTGCTGGTTGTTCTAGTTATACAGCTTATTAAATGATCACACAATTACTAAACATATTCCTGTGTTAATTTTAAATAGGCCAATAATGACATGCTGAAAGAATGTAATTAAGCCATGTTAATGTGTTTTGGTTTGGATTGTCTAAACGACTCTGCCGTGTTTTCCAGCTGTGGATCCGTGGAGTGCCTGGTTCTGCTATTAAAGAGGGGCGCCAACCCAAACTATCAGGACATTTCTGGATGCACACCTCTTCACTTGGCTGCTAGAAATGGGTAAGGTTTATGCAGGCTCGCTAGATCAGAAGAATAACAGGAAACAAAAAAGCAAAGATATTTTTATTAAAGTGAAACTGGCATGCCCAAAACAAGATGGGTTCATTTGGCAGGGAATCCCCTCCATTAGAGTTATTCTGTGCCTGTGTTCCGCTGTCTGACATGTCACTGCCGCATGCCATAGAGTGAATCGACAGCTCTGAGGAGAGGGCCATCTTTCAGGACAGCTCTCCTCTTGGGCCGTACGCCTGATTGACAAGTCACCATGCTAACGCCCCCACAGAGGCCCAATTACACATTCCTGCGTGACATTTTCAACAGTTGACTTCAATAGTTGAAAATGGTGAAGGAACAAGGTGCAGCTTACAGGTATTAAAGGCAGAAGGAACCAGAGGGGTTAAACATTAATACTGCACCCCCTTACATTTCAATCCTTTAGTTATTGTTGAAACGTGCCTTCTTTCCTGGTCCCAGTGCATGAACTTCAGGTAAGCCCTTGCAGATCTGAGCTTCAAAGAGAAGCTAAGCCTCTGCTCTAGGAGGGCAGAATTAGCCCTCCTGGAGGGGAGAGCAGGATGAGGGTGCTCAGGATGCTGTGACTAGTTTAATTTATATTGAGTGGTCTTTGTGTAGAATGCCTCTTTAAATCTGAAAGAACATTGTGGAGATTTATATTGTTGCAGTAATCTAATCTATCGCTGTTACATATGTTGCTGTTGACATGCGCCATCAAGGAATGTAAGGCCATCTAAAAAAAAAAAAAAAAAATTATATTTTCCAGGAAGGATACATTGAGATTTCTCTCGCTTTTTTTTCAAGTATGTCCCATTAGTTGTCTTCCCCAAGGACACTTACTGGAGAAGTGCTTTTGCCAGGATACGGACATGTGTCTCCAGTCTCCACGGTTATAGAGCAGTGATGTTACCTCTACTCCACCCAGCCGAGACATTCTAGTTGTTTTTGAACTTTCAGTTATAAATTTCAACATGTTAGATTATATGAAAATGGTTTATCAATTATTTGCTCCATTTGGAAAGGATTTCTCCATGGATATCTCAGTCTAGGCTAAACGCATGCTCTTTACTTCCTGGCTTAGTTCTTGGGGTGTCTCCTGATCTGCAGTGCACTACTGTGTGAGCTGCAGGGACTTGGCAGGTGAGCAAAGCACATACATTTAATATTTCAGTGGGAAGAATCTCACTCTTTCAGTAGGCATAAACCAGTATGATGGGAAATAAATAGATGTAAATTTTAGGAAAATTCTTGTTTTATCCAGCTTAAATGATTTTAGGTGAAGTTCAAACCCTTAGAGCAGAGATCTCAAATTCTGGCTTCCCAGATGTTTATGGCATTCAATTCCCCAAATTCTTTGCTGTAAATGGCTAGAGAATCATGGGAGTTGTAGTTCAGAAACATTGGGAGGGCAGAGTTTGAGATCCCTCAAAGCAATTTATGAAGTCTTAAGTGTATATAATTCTAAAAGTAAAGTAAAGTAAACCACAATACTAATAGGTCATGTTTATTCACTAGTAACGGTCCTAATTCATAATATGAAATAAATAAATAAAATCCCCTACCACGTACTACTAGTATTTACCCTGTGACGGAATATCAAATTTAAATAGATAAAAGTAATTGAATATTTTTCACACCGTGTCTTGTGTCAGGGAGCTCACTAGCTCTTCTGAGTTTTTTTTTTCTTTATTATTGCTTTCTTGAGTGGGAAGGGAATAAAAATCAGAATATAAAATGATCTAGGCATCAGGTTTACATTGCTTTTAAGGTTTTTTTTCTTTTGGGGGGAGGGGTTCACTTCTAATTGCCACTTTAGTTTCCTCCGTGTAGTTACATAGGAGTATGTACTTGGTTTCCTTAAAGTTCAAGTTTTTGTTGTTATATTCTTTCCATGACGTTTTTATATTTCTTCGTAGGCAGAAGAAATGTATGAGTAAATTATTAGAATTTAATGCTGATGTCAACATTTGCAACAACGAGGGACTGACCGCTGTAAGTAAGGCTTATGTGACTTTCCTCCATGTTTTTCCCTGATTGGTTGTCGTAATTATCATAGTTAATCGCGTTTACAAAAGGCATGTACTCCTCATATTTTTGAGTAGAGGTGAATAACCTACTTCTGTGCTATGGCTTGTATGAACCAAGGCCCACATATTCATTGCTTTTAATATTTCTTATCAAATATTTAGCACTAACCTTTTTCTGGTGCAATTCTAAGTAAAATAACATTTTGCTGCGGAGGAGGAATCTCTAGTTATGGTGTCTGTGTCCAGAAAAATGGATAATGCAGTGTACGAGACTGGAAAAGCAGGTGGTTGAAGACAGACATTACGTCAGGAAAGAAGGTGTAAAGGCCCTGATAACTTCAAAACATAAGCTGAGGGGCTTTCGTTGGTTGACATGGTTTGAAAATGTGTTCTGGCCACCATGACGCTTAAAGGGTCACTACACAGTGTGACTACTCAATGTTACCAGATTGGTCACACTGCTGTGAGCTCCCTGCTCTGTCTTCCTCCTCTGAAAGGGAACACAGAGGGCTAATTTAGTCCTTTGTATACAGGGGCTTGGTCCTGGCTGGAATCTGAGCTCAGGCAGCCAAGAACTCAGACATGATCCTGCTGACCCAAGAGCACAAGCCTCCATGTAGTCCTAATGGACTCCAGGAGGTGGTACTCGCGTTGGCACTGCTGCGACTATCCAGGGGCTTAGCGCTGCATTACGAGGCAGGCTGCTGAATCAGGCACAGATTTTCCACCTGGACTTCCCTGTTTTATCAGAAACCATGTAATAGTGCCCTACGTTTTTTAATTTATTGTTTTAAAACTGCTTTTTCAACAACTGTGCGAGGCAAATTGGTGTGCTGCGGAAATTTGCTATACTGTGGCAGAAAGCATTGCACTCTCCTCTGATCTCTGCAAGTGTGTGTAACAAGGACAGTGGCATAATGCGGGAGTAATGGAGTGATGTATTAAGAAAGCGAACTTTAAAGCGAACCCTAACCTATTTTAAAACTTATTTTTTTATTATATATTTATATCTAATTTTTAATGAGCACATAGCCTAAAAGCTGGCGTTGTGCCTTCACAATTCCTTGGTCTCGATCAGCTTGCCGCGAGATGAAAAGGTTGAAAATCACTGTTTTAAAAGCTCCATAATAATATCAATCAATTATCTTGTCAGGTTTAAGTTCAAATAATTTGGACTTGTGTTTTTTTTCCCCTGCATTCCTTTTTGATTTTCAAAATCTATTAATTAGGTCTTTTACGATGACAAATGTTATGCTGATGTCAACAATATAGAATATATATTTTCAAAGACTTCTACGCATTTTCCTGTTGATTGGTTGATATTCTTTCGTAGCAGAATTGTCAAGTGTTTAATTTTTTATTTTTTTTACATGTTTCTTTTTTCCCCTGATCAGATTCACTGGCTTGCTGTTAATGGCAGAACAGAACTCCTCCACGACCTTGTGCAACATGTCACAGATGTCGATGTGGAAGATGCAATGGGTCAGACGGCACTGCATGTGGCCTGCCAAAATGGGCACAAAACGGTCAGAAAGACAGCTCTTAAAAGTTTTACAGGTCTATTCAAAGAATGGTGATACTCAGGAGAATGACTGGAGAAGCGAAAATTCGAGGTCAAAATAGCCAAACCAGAAAAATTCTCCCATTTATTTCCCTTTCTAAATCGTCTATTTGATCTACATTGCTCTCTTCTGCCAATTCGCCTGAGTTTCACCTTTCTTTGAATAGGCCTGTTGGTACTTGTGTTGACATACATATTATTTTTTTCTTAATTGATATGGAAAATATTATTTATTCTTTTAGGCTCAGAACTTTAATTTTGTGCCTAGCAGCCATTTCTAAAAGTTACTTCCTGTCACTTAATTTCATTGTTTTTAATTAGCATTTTGATGGCAGCATGGTGCGGGACTAAGTATCTCTAAACTCAGTCCCCCTTCCCCAAATGTTGAATTTCCAGAAAGGTTTGAATGCAATAGATGGTCAGAGTTTCATGGGAGTTGTAGTTCAGCAACATCTGGGGGGCAGCATTTGGAGATCTGCTGTCTTAAAAAAAAAAAAGTCTTTATCTGTCCTTAACCTCCCTGGCGTTGCGATTCTGACATTTTTATATTTTAGAATCGTCACAATTTTGTAATTCCCCGGAGTTAACTTTCAATGCTGAAAGCGGTAACCCAGAGCCACACTTGGGCTGGATACATACCTGTTCCTGCGCTCCCTCGCTGTCCCCCGCAGTCACACTCCGGACGATCGCAACGTTATGCTTCCTTTCTCTCGAGAGCAGGGAAGCAGGATGCAGCGATCGCACGGAGGAGAATGCGATCGCAGAGGTCAGCGAGGGAGCGCAATTACAGGTACGTATCCAGCCTGAGTGTGGCTCGGGGTTGCTGCTTTCAGCAGTGAAATTTAACCCTGAGCCACACTCGGGAATACCGCTAGGGAGGTTAATGTACAGGTATACCTAACCTATAGGGCCATACTGGTTCATTGCTAGAAAGCTTGCTATAAGCCGAATTGGTCAATGAATGGTGAATTTCCCTGTATGGTGGCAGTTTGGCTATTACAAAAGCTAGCAATTCGCCAAATATTTAGTCTTAAGTTTATATAAACACTGTTGACAATGCAGTGTGTCTTTATGTTTGTATAGTTCAATGGACACCTTGTCATACAGAGGCATTGTGGAGGTCTGCTATAATTATTTCAGTGCTGCCATCTTCTGGCTGTTAGTTGTAATGCATTTAGAAACTGTCAAGTGAATTAAACCTGTCTTTTAACTTCTGCTTCCTTTATTTTATCCAGACTGTCTTGTGCTTATTGGAAAGCGGTGCCGATATAAATAGACCAAATGTCTCAGGAGCTACGCCATTGTATTTTGCATGCAGGTATGTGTGTATTATTTCTAGAGATGCATCAGTGGAAAATGTCCTTTTTAAAAGTAATTTAAAAGCAAAGTCTTAATAACCGTATTTAATGCAGTTCTTAGCGCTCGACTTGCTGTTCCATAACTGTAACTTGACTTTTAAAAAGAAAAAGGGGGAACTGGTGCTAATGAAAGGTGCTACAAAGGTGCTCGTTATTCTTCTAGCTACTCAAACAGAAAATTGCATTCCAAAACCTGTTGTATAGTGGGTTTTTTATATTCTTTTTTTTAAAGGTGATATGATCTTTTAAAATGGTTTTTCTTTAAATCCTTTTTAAAACCAATCAAATCCCTGCTCTTCCATGATTATTGCAAGAAAGTCACGTCATGTTATTCTGAGAGCTTGCAGTACCAATGAAGTTCTACATTAATGATGCTTAGCAGTCATTGCCTAGTGCTTCACTTTGAATACCAGCTACAATTAGCTGTCAGTAATGAAGAGTTACAACCCTTGCAGCATACCACACAAACTAGACTCCAAATACCAGCATTGCAGGTATTTCTGCCCTTTTCTGTATATTTTTGTAACATGTATACAAATGACTCTTCATGCTGATATTATGTACAAGTGGTGGCTACTCCAAAAAATGTTTCTAGCTAGTGCACCCCCATGTTTACATGGACCTCCCGTAGGTGTGCACATATGTCACATTATTACTTGCAAACTGTAAATATTTACAAACTGTTAATTTTACATATGGTTTATCCTGAATCTAATAAGAAAAAAAACAAAAATGGAGCTCAGGGACCTATAGTAGATTGCTTTACACAGGAGAATTTCCGAGTGCACACATATCCCAATGAATACGTATGCATGGGGGTGTTCATTTATTACATGCTGCATTTAAGGGTGCAGCTTGGAAACCGATGTATAAGCAGTTAAAGGGACACTCTTGACATAGTTATCACAGTGCAAATTGAGTGGTCTCTGTGCACTGAGTACCCTCAAGCCCCCTAGGGGGCTCTCATGGGCCTTCAGCCTTCAGAGTCCTGGTGCTTAACCCTGCCCAGAAGCTTATATCAGCGTGAGCTGACCTGAGCTTCAGGCTCTGGAAGCAGGAACTAATTTGGTCCCCATTTCCCTCCCTCCCAGCAATTATAATGGTTGAATACTTGCTGGAGGTTCCAGTTGCGCCTCCCCATGACCACTTTCTGCAAGGGAGGATAGGAGAGCCAGCACTGCACTACATACAAGATAAGTTTTAAAATGATCTTAATGGGTAAACTAAAGGCTGTCTATGGAGAGGATAACGTTTATCCACTTCCATTCCCCTCCTGGTTTTACTATAAATTGTTCAGCAATATGACACTGATCCCTTCATGTGATTAATCGCCTCCATTATTTGCGTTATGAGTGGAACACACTGTACGGCTAATGTCAGACGAACGCAGTTTGAGCGCACTCTGCGTGTGTGCATAATGGACGTAGGTACTGACGGAAGATACTGTAGACACCACACGATCTGTTTCTTTTTGACGGATGTAGGAAAAAAAAGGGAAATATGGGAAACAAAATTAATTAAAATGAAGACCGGTACAGTGAGCCAGACCAAAAAAACTTGAGCGTCAACGTGATGGACGTCGCGAATGCGCTGCGTCTGACGTCTCGTCATCACGCACACAGACCGCTACGCGGACCCAGCGTCCGTCGTAGTGCTTTGACGTCGAGGCCTAAATGGCGTCCGTTGCCACCTGTGTGGTGCGTGCGCACTTCGGTGCGCATGTATTTCATGTGTTGATCACAAATCAATGCTACAACGGACGTTAAACTGTGCGGCGACACGGACGTGATGACTGCGTTCGTCTGACGCTAGCCTTAAACGGTATGGATGTTCAAAGATGCGTTTCATTGTGTGACGTCAGAGATATTTTTTTTTGTCCCAATGACAGCCTTACTTTCCATTTTTTTTATATAGCCTGGACGTCTGTAAAGCAGGAAAAAACCTGCAGGGTTATTCAGAGAGAGGTGAAAACCAGGAGAATGACTGGAGAAGTGAAAATTCTAGGTCAAAATAGCCAAACCAGAAATATTCTCCCATTTATCTCACTTGCAAATTGGCTATTTGGTCTAGATTGTTCATTCTCCTGTTTTTCACCTCTCTCTGAATAACCCTGATAGTGTCCACAAATAAAATGGCTAATAAAGTGATTATTAAAGTGATAATTAACATGGACCATCCTGCAGCGTGACTGTATCTACTAGAAAAGCGATTCCAAACCCGAATGGCCAGATTTTAAGGATCACCTTGGAGAAATGCAGACTAAACCCTGCAATCTCTGAGCAGCAAATCACATAACCTGTGCTGGCAAACCTGGCCTGTTAAGAGTTAGGAGGACCAGGTTGTACTAGGGAAAAACAAGAAAAAAATGTTGCATGCTCAACTCCCATCAGGAGCAACTGCACAACTCCAGCAGCCAGCCCTGGAACTTGTATAAAGAAATGTCAGCTGTTCTCAGCCCTGTATAATGCCTATAATAAATGAGATTTCAACAGGAAGACAAACCTCCCCACTAGGGGCAAACAAACTACAAGTTCTGGGGTTGGCTGCTGGAGTTGTGTCCTCCTCGTGATGGGAGTTGAGCATGCAGTACTTTTCCTAGCAGCCATCCAGTCATATTTGACGCTCACCCTTGCTACATTTTGTGGTTTGCCTCTAATGGGGAGGATTGTCTTCCTGTTGAAATAGATAGAAGACCTTGCTTTGGGCATTTTGGGTTTTGGCTCAGTTGCCGTGTATCATTTACTTCAGATCTCCTATAAGTTATATTGTAGCACTTTTTAGCTGCACGCATTAAATACTGCGTACTTATTATACGCAATATTTGATGTTTTTCTTTTTCCTTACGAGGCATATTTGTTGGTTTTGCACTTTTGTTTTTACTCACCCAAAAATTTTGCCTCGACTTGACAGATGGGCTCACGCTTGGAATGACCGTTGTAATAGAACCAAAAATCTCCTTTTATTGTAGGCATTATTATTCTCCTTTTATATAGCGCCACATATTCCGTAGTGCTTTACAAGATCAGTGTACAAGGAGTTGATACATTAGCATACCACACACGGATGATGTCTTGATTCAGGGGGACCCTGTTCCCAAAGGAATTTACAATCTATGAGATGTACAAGTATTTTGTGAGGTAGGTGCATCCATATCGTTCCGTGTTTTGCCCAAGGACACTCGCTGGTGACGTCTTCTGCGTGGGATCGAGTCGTCTTTTCATGATTGTTGATCAGCAACCTGGTGGTTAGGTTGAACCCGCTTCTCGTAAAATCAAAACTTCTCCACAGTTGTATTGGAGGGATGTGCTGAATGGTATTTTGCTTCTCCGCGGTCAGAAGGCAGAGACGTCACCACTTTACTCCACAGCCGATATTGGGCCCTATTACAATCTTCGCGCAAACGTCTGCGCCGGTGCAAAAACCATATTAACGCGAGGGGCAAAACCCTTTGCGCTGAACGTCGTATTACATAGCGTGCGCAACAAATGCGCGTTATCTACCACAGAAGAACCCTTTGCGAACCCACTGTACTGCGCGCCTTCTATACTTAACATTGTGAGCGCAAATGCGTATGTGCGCTGGTATGCGGATGGTATTACAATCTATGCGCAAAATTTAACGCACAGCCTTTGCGCGCATAATTTTAGCAACTCCTAAAAGCTGGTGTTAATGGCAAAAATTAACAACCTGGCCGAGCTAAAATACACCAGCCCAAAAAAAAATAATGCAGCAACGTATAGTTTCACATTCTACACATACCAAACCAATAAATTTGAGAAGTTTTATTGATACAGCATATATGCGCAGATTGACTTTGACAGGCGCAAAAACTTAACGTGAGATAATTGTGGTTCTTAATTCTGATTGGCTGAATCGCGTGAAAAAAAACTGCGCACACTGATTTCTGCGCGTGCATTATGCGTGTCCGTTTATCGCGCGTTATTGCTCGACGGATGAAAAAATGCACGAGGATTGTAATTCCAGCGTTGATTTACGCGCGTTAACGCTGGGCGCAAAAATTCATGCGTTGCGCGAGCGTTTTAACGCGAAGATTAATAGGGCCCATTGTGTGGTAGGTACGTATGTACCGTTAGGTGTCTTGCCCAAGGACGCTTACTGGAGAGGTGCTCTGGCCGGGATTTGAACCTGGGTCTCCAAGGTTAGAGCAGTGATGTTACCTCTACTCCATCCAGCCGGCATTATACAGGGTTGAGCACGTATGGCATATTTATTTTTTTGTATTTACTTGAAGACTTAATCCTGCTGTTACTTTTAATATAATTTTCTTTTTTTTTTTTTTTTTTAACATATTGTGCTTTATTGATAAGTTGAAAAAGTTATACAGCAGCAATATCAGCTTTACAAAATATGTCAATAACGAAGGCAGGAAGCATAAAACATAGCATAGAATACGACTATTACTGTAAATGCAATACAATACAATGCCCGGGGCGGGTTTGACAGGCAAGCGTCTGTGTGTATGTGGCATGGACCGTTCGGGGTCCCGACGGGGGGCGAAGACCATTTAATATAATTTTCTAAACTCCATCTGTAAGATAATCACAACTCATCCTGCTTTTTTTAATGACATGGACATAAGGAGCAAGGAAATCTCCGCCAGGTGTTCTAAGTGAGCCTTTCTGTGGAGTGTGTTTGTGAAAAGTACACTTGCAACATAATGTAAGATAGTAATATTTTACATTTCAGCTTTGTTTTGAAGAATATTATTTTGAAATATATTATTGTTGAAAATATACGTTGGAATCTTTTCCTCTTGCAGAGAGAAATCTAATGCAGAGTGTGCAAAACTAATATATATGGCAGGAATTACTGTATTGTAACGTCCAGTACAATGATTTTTGTCCCCACAGCCATGGCCAGAGGGACACTGCACAGATCCTGCTGCTGCGAGGCGCCAAGTATCTTCCAGATAAAAAATGTGTCACGCCGTTAGACCTCTGTGTGCAGGTAGCAACATAATGTGGATATATGGGGAAAATAGTATTGCAATATATGAAGGGTGCTTAGAGCAGGGGTCAGCAATCTTAGCCCTCCAGATGGTTTGGAACTACATTTCCTATGAAGCTCCATTAATCTAATGAGTGGCTGAGCATCAAGGGTGTGAAGGTAGTCACTTGAGACCTGGGCTACATGGACCTAGAGATGCGTTTGGGAGGTGCGGGCCTGATGTGTTTATATTGCTTTCCAGCCCGCTCCTATGTTAAAGTCACCCTGTACCAACATGGGTGGGTTTAGGCCAGAATCTGTACTCCTTTTGGGATACTGACATCGAGGGGAGCATTCTGCACATGGGTACGGGACCCCACGTTATAATGGGACTTTTACAGGGTTATTCACCTGGAGAATGGAAAATTCTAGGTCAAAATAGCTGATTTGGAAAGTGAGATAAATGGGAGAATGTTTCTGTTTTGGCTATTTTGACCTAGAATTTCACTTCTCCAGTTATTCTCCAGTTATTCTCCTGGTTTTCACCTCTCTGAATAACCCTGTTAGTTTCCAAACATTTAGGCTGGGGTCAGATGAACGCAGTGCGAACGCGCGTGCAGCCGCACTTTTATTATGGCCGCAGTAGCAGCAAATGACGGCCAATATACGAAGTACGGCCGCACAAAAGTTCGGCCGCGCAACGCAAGTGGCAAAGGAACGCATTTTTTTGAGAACATAGAACCGCTAGTACTGATGTGCAGAGTGCGCTGTGTCTGCATAGTGGCGTGTGTGCGTGATTAGGAGACGTCAGACGCTGCACATGTCCGGTCAACATTACGTCCATTTGTTTTTAATAGCTCCGTCAAAAATCACGGCTGAAATTGCGCACCGTATGACCGCTATCGCGTCTTCCGTGAAAAAGTGCGTTCGGACGCATCGACACACTTTTTGACGGTAGACGTGAAAAATACGTTCGTCTGACCCTAGCTTTAGAGGGCCAAGGTTGCCATCCCCTGACTTAGAGCATCCACTAGGTACATGACGTTTGGTTATTGTATGACCCATATTAATGGTTTTATGTCTTCTATATGCTTTAAAATATCCTCCATCACATGGTGCCAGATGGCTTTAAATAAAGTACAAATCTTTACCCTTTAACAGGCTTTTGCTGCTATATTCAAATATGAATGGGGTTTGTGTGTGTGTATGTATGTGTTTAATATATATATAATATATTTTAGATATTAGATCTGTATTACTTATAATCCCATTATCTTGTGATTCTTTAATACATTTTGACTGCCTTGTGTTGTTTTTTTTTTTTATCCTTACCTTCTCATAGGGTGGCTATGGCGAAACCTGTCACATACTTATACAGCACCATCCAAGGCTTTTCCAGGCGTTAATCCAAATGACTCCGAATGAGGAGATTAAGGAGGATATGGTAAAAATTGTTTTCAGTTCTCTAATTTTTATTATTTTAGTTTTTTTTCCTTTTTTCTTAATGTAGCTAAACATATTTGTTGCTGTGCTACTTGGGCACTGTAGCGTTCATATTTTGCCTTACTTGGGCTCTCTGTGACTGACTCTCGCTGCACCAGTGTTTGATCTCTGCATACATTTGCATGTGGTCCCTCACAAACTTGTTATTGTACAGATAACAACATGTAAATTCTAATATTGTATACTATGTAAACCAGACTATAGTACACACAGTTAATTTGGTCTGGGTTTCTGTAGGAATAAGTATTGCAGGGCTCTTTAAGAACAAGCTGTGGGCCTAATTACAATTTTTAAAAAAGCGCCAACATAGTCAGCAGTGCTGAACAATGGGCAGGACAAAATTAACAAGCCAGTTAGACACTAACACCTCTCTGGGTAACTTCCTGATCTCTCTCCTCCTGTGCTGAACCATGTTACTGCCTGCCTATCGGCTGTCTCCGGCTGGATGACCTCCCGTTTCCTAAATCTCTAACTCTCTCTAAAACTCTAGATTATTCTTTCCTCCCTGCAAAGAGCCCATTTCCCTTCGGGTGAATGGTGCCACAATTACTTCTACCTCTCAGGCTTGTTGCCTCGGGGTCCTCTCAGAATCTGATCCTCACATTCAGTCACTAACCAAATCCTGCTACTTCCATCTAAAAAAAAACATTGCGCATGTCCATCTGTCTTCACAAAGACTGCTAAAATGCTCATCCAAGCTCTTATCTCCCACCTTGACTACTGTCCATCTCTCTGTCCTTAAGAGATCCCAGATTCTCCCTGTGTAGTCTGTAAAGAGCGCCTGTGCCAGACTCCTACACCTCACTTCCCGCACTTCTTGCACCTCTCCCCTTTGTCAATCTCTACAATGGCTCCCTGTTTCCTTTTAGAATCCAATTCAAACTACTGTCCTCACGTACAAAGCTCTCCATAACTGCACCCCTGACTACAACTCCCTTATCAGCAGGTATGTCGAATCCCGTCCACTTTGCTCTGCCAATGATCTTGTGTTATCGTCTCCTCGTACCCACACTCCCAACTATCGCCTTCAGGACTTCTCCCGAGCTGCCCCCTTGTTATGGAACCATTTCCTCATCAACATTAGACGCTCCCCCATCTCTCCAGTCCTTCAAGAAGGATCTGAAAACATCTTACTGTAGAGCAGCCTATCGGCTCACAGCGGTCACCATTCTACTGTCAGCATCCCACTGGACTAGCAAATTACTTGAAATTGTCCTAAATATTGTGTTGGCAAAAGACACTTGCCTACATGTATAGGGAGTTGGGCATGACAGATGCAATTTAAGGGTTCTTCGGGACAATCAAGCTATTTTCCCATCTTGGGTAGCTTTCCTAGATTATGAAATTTGGTTCCCCAGTTTCATGAATAAACCACATCGATGTTTGTGTTTTCATAACCCTCAATTCAAAGTTGTACTGTTTGTTAACCTTTCACAGAGTTTGATAATGTTCCTGCATTATATTTCATATGGGCTTTGTGTAAAGATACAAATCATTATTAATGCATCTTCTCTTTTAGCTGCGCCAGGTCCTTGATCATTTATCACAACAAAGTGAATGTCAGTACCTAAAAATCCTTACAAGTCTAGCAGAAGTAGCTACAACCAACGGTCACAAACTCCTAAGGTGAGTATGAAACCATATGGAAATGCAGTATCTTTCGTTTTAAACATTATTTGAGTTTTACAGCATGCAGTAACTATTAAAGGGACACACTAGGGTTAAAACTGGAGGGTGGTGAAGTTATTAAACATTATCCTCACCGGACCCTCCACTCCCCTGTCCTAACCCCAGAGTATATTTGTGAATATACCTTTATTCCAGCACTGGCCAGACGCGACGAGCTGCCTGCTTCCTATCAAGCCACAGATGTCATGTAACCAAAGGTTGAGCTAGATTGGCTGAGTATTTGCTTGAAGCAGCAGTGAAAGGGTTAAAAAAAATGTTTTAACATTTTTGCTGCTGCTTCTCAATCGAGTATTCAGCCAATTGTCTGGCTGTCAAATGCAAGCAATGATAATGGGAGAGACTAAGGTTATAGGAGATTAGATGCTAGATGTTTGCTTGGCTTATTAACCATTGCTGCCGACACAGGTTCTGTGCCATTTGGCGGCAATCAGGCTTCAATACCACAGGGTGGCATAGCGTGTCCCGCATTGTCGGAGGCCACCTCCAGCCCACCTCCCTTCCCAGGTTTCTGATCGCGAGATGGGGAGTCTGCTTGGCAACTCCGGCAGTCTCTCGGCAGCCCATGACGGCCATCTGTGTCACGGGACAACGGTGACAGCCTGTCACCGTGACAATGTATCAGCCAATCATTTTTAACATTGGTTGACGCATTGTTTTTGCCCCTCTCTTCTCACTTTGCTGCGAAGCTAGAGTGGTAGAGGTTGTAAAGTTAAAAAAAAGGTGTTTTTAACTAGACATGTGCACACAACAAAATTTATTTTTGGACTAATGGATTAGTCCTAAAATTAAATTTATTTAGTTGCTCATGAAATTCGTTTAGATTACTTTCGTATCTAAACGCATTTCATTCGTCTGAGAACCAAATGTACCTCTGAGCGCTGAAATCGGCTGCCCGCTGTTACTGTATCTCTCGGGATGTCAGCTGCCAGTTGTTACATTTCCACTTACTCTGAAAGATACAATAACTGATCACAGCACTGAGTCACTGTAAAATATTAATCGCAGTGGTAGGTAAAATAAATTACGGTGACTATTACACGGTAGTGTTTTTAAGCTTGCCTTGGAATGCTGCTAGCTTAAACAGAGGATCTTATTCACAGAATTGATTTTACCTATCATGTCATTGTGAGCTGCCATTCAGCAACGATTGGTTTGGATGCTTTCCAGTGCTGCTTGCCTGCTGTCTCCCTCTTTGTCAGTGCATTCTCTCAGGTTTGTTTCTCTCTGAGATGTCTCTTATTAGGGTAGATAGTAGACCAGTGTTTCCCAAACCTGTCCTCAGGACCCTCCGCCTTGCCAGGTTTGCAGGATATGTGAAGCACCGCACAGGTGATAGGATTTGCTGCTCTGTGATTGCAGGATTCAGTCTGTGTTTCCCCAAGGTGATCTGCGAAATCTGGCCTGGTCGAGGGTCCCGAGGACAGGTTTGGAAAACACTGGAGTAGACCCTCATGGTTGTCTCATCTGGTGGTTTGAGTGCACTGTAAGGGATGTCTCTAAGCTTAGTATTTGTCTGGTCTCCTAGTGCTGTGGTTGTTTTGCTATGAATGCTCTGCAGGGAGGATACTCTTCTGCCTGAGAAGATACACTGTAGGAAGAGTGCTCTGTTCTGAGCATGCTCTGCAGGGAGATGACCTGCCTGGGAGGATGCCAAGATGTGATGGATGCTCAGCAGGCTGTTTGCACCAAGGGAAAATGCTCTGCGCTGCAGACTGCCGCTCTGCTGTGAGGTTGGTGGTCAGGTCATCACTGGAGGAGAATGCTCTGCAATCTCATGTGGATGTAAAGCTCCAACTGAAGATGCTATGCTCCAAGAGGGGATTGTTGCTTTGCCACTGACAAAGTGGTCTGCTATTCAGAGGAATAGCTCTGTATGTAGAGGTGATGCTCTGCTGTATCAGATATATAAATTTTAGTGGAGAAAAGCCCCCCCCCCCAAAAAAAAAAATATTTGATGTGGATGGGCTGCTCCAAGGAATTGGTGAATGTTAGATTACAGCAGCTCTGTGCGCTGAGATCGGCTGTTACTGTATCTCTCAGCGCAACTTTGTTGCAAGACTCCAATTCCAATACTGACAGGACGGCTGCTGCCAAGCTTCAATGCATTTGCGCTGTCAGTGAAGTGACCCAAGCCGGTGGTGATGAAAGGAGTAGGGGGGGGGACCACTCCATACTGTCCCGGGTCCCTACTATGACAATTATTCACATATTAACCATTTTTAGTTAAATTATTCTGGTCTCTAGATCCAAAGTTGCAATATCTCTCATGAGGGTTATTGTGGAACAGTAAATGAATGCTATTGGGCAGCTAAGGTCACGTGATGTGCTTACTTTGACCAATAGGGAGTGCACCAATAGGCAAAAGAAAAAAAGCTGCAGTTTAAACTACAAGCCCAGCAATCTTGTCAGATTTCTTCATCCACGACATGTAACGTTGGCATTTCATTTTCTACCCCTGAACCAGTTTCTATCGTATATCAAATATAACTGTTTTAGAGGGTGTCCAATAAAAGATCTTTTGGATTTGGTGCTGCTGGTGGACCGGATGTGTGCGTTTATTTGGTGGCCGTGACTATCAGAAAGTCAGATGTGCACTTGATTAATGGTCTGCTGATTTAATCTTTAATTGGCTCCTCAGTATGCCTAATTATTTGAACTAACCCACTACTGGATAATTTGAGGGCATGGCCATATGGGATTTTGTGGAGATGAGCAACCCTGTGTTTTAACGAGCCAGCAAGGGCGAAACACTGTCGGTTGCAAAGAGTTAGGGACTTCAGTTAAAAAAAAAAAAAATATATATATGCACTAGTTAGCATTGCTGGTAATTACTCTCTTATTTTGCAGCAGAAACTGAGACTCTATAATTGGTAACGGTGGGGCTGCGACGGTGATCAAGTCCCAAGCTTTGTAACAGCGCTGAGCCGGGTGTGCTGCTGTTTGTGGCTATATATCACTTTATGTTACTATAGTATTAGGTAAATAAAAGCACCCTATTCATCTGGGTTACTCTTCTCTAACTTTTTTTATTGTGCACTTTGTCTGCAGTCTCTAAATAATAATGATTTGGCGTTTCTGCATTAACATATGTGAGCAGGATGAAGTGCATCTTTGTCTGATAAAGAATATATATATATTTTTCTGTTCTTTTGGTGACATTTTGTTGACACTCTGACTCTGTGACCAGGTCTATATCTTTAAGATTGGTCTGTTAATGTTTTTTCGTGGCGTAATGATAGCTTCAATTCTATATGATATTAAAGGATAACTGAATAAAGGTTATGTTTTACGGATCACATGGAGTATTAGCTGGTACCCCTGTAAATTAAGGTGTAACACTTTTTCAATTATGTGTTTAATCCTTGTATTCCTGTGATCTGATATTTAATTAATGGATTTCTCTGCAGTTATTTTCTTGATACCAGTGACTTGTCACAAAAAGCAAGGTTTAAGTGATTTAACTCCTGCTTTTAAAGGTCTTCTGCAAGGGTTAAGTCTTTCAATGCTGGGATCAGCTAGATCTCTCTTCAATGGGAGAATTAACTTCTTGTAGACTCTGTTGTGGGAGAATTACTTAACCCCACACACAGGAGAAAATCTGTGGGAACTATGTCCTGCGGCAGGAGACTTAACCCTTGCAGGGCTTCAAGAAGACACTTATAAACAAGCACAATTTGTGTGACATTATCCATTCTTGTAAAAGTCTTTCTGCAGCCCTGCAAGGGTTAAATCTCCCACTCCAGAGTCCATTGCTTATAAGAATTGGGCAGTTAAGTCGCCCCCCCCCCCAGGAAGAGCTTAGCGAGTCCCTGCAGTGGGATATTAACCCTTGCACAGCTGCAGAAAGAATTTTACAAGCACAGCACGCGTTACATCATATAAATCCAGTGGCCGCTTGTAGCTCTAGCAAGTATCTGCAGTGGGAGACACAAGTAAACAAAATCCTTTCCTTATAATGACAGAACTGAAATGAAAATGTCAAGCATTTTTCTTTCGTTCTTCCTTAATTCAGATTCCACATTTTTGTACATGCCAGATCAAATGAATACAAAAACATCTGAAGTTCAGACAAAATTGTATTCGTACGATAACGAATGCACATGTCTAAAAATGGACATCCTTGGAAGAGATGCCCTGATGTCACCGCAAAATATTATTTCAGAATAGTGTGCATAATCCTCACCTTTTCCCGCATTCTTTTTATTTGCACCAACGTATTTTTTGTGCGGGTATTTTGGCAGTTTCTGTTCTCCCTAGCAGGATGACCTGGTTACTTGTTGCACACTGAATGGAGACTTTATCAGGTGGCCAAAAAAAAGGTGCACAGTCAACTCATATGTTGTAGAAGTATGCCTTTTTTGTCATGCATGTCATGTCATGTAATGAGATTTTTTCTTGTCTGTTTCTACTGTAATTGTTAAAACCATTTTTTTTCTCTGTAGTAGTTTTATTCTAATGGTGCTTTCAGAATAACTTTTCGCACTTTGTCATAGATGATCTTGTGTTGGTTGTCACAATATCCTCCTCTCTAGGTGACGTTTTGGTTGACATTCAGTCAGCCTCCTAGTTTTATATCTGTTTCTGTGCAATGTAAGGTTTTAGTTGCTTAAATAAATGGAAAAAAAAATCTACTCTGAGAAGTGTGTTTAAACTGGTAAGCTATTTTAGTGCTCTACATCTCTTAACTAGCGCAACGGCTGATTTGGAGAATGCGCCTGTCCAGATGTGTATTTAGTCTATAGGCCTGTATTTTGCTCAACTTACAAAATAGTAGTGTACTGTTCAATGTTGTCAAGCCCCTATATGCATTCTGTTTTCCCAGAAGCGATCTCTGGGGAAATGTGTTGACATAATTGTTGTAAGTACATAGTATAATTTACAAAACAAATTGTGTTTACAAAAATCTTGTCTTCTGCACATCAAGTCCCATGTCCCCACTTTAATAAATGCTTTTTTAAGTCTACTTTTAATGCCCATTAAAGTGTATTCTCACCTGCCAGAATAAAGGCAAACCTCAATTTATGTGAGTTTTAACAATATTACGTTAAAATTTAGTGTTTTGCCTCATAATTAAACTTTCATAGAGCTGGAATCATTTGTAACAGAACTAAAACCGCAGCAAATATGACTGCCACAAGTGATTTTATCTCTATCTTTATCTCTCTATCCTCTTTCCTCTTTCTCTTTCTCTGTCACTTGCTTTCGCTCTTTCCCCTTCACGGTTGAGAATGCAGGGATATTAGAAAGTCGAAACTAAGAGCAACTTGCAGACCTGTACAAAGAAAGCACAGATGCTGTGAATAAATCTAATGGCATCAGAAGTGATGATTTTTCCTACATCTATATATTTTCATTAGTGAAGCTGGAGGTGACATTAGCTGTTCTGTCTCATCCCCAGCTTGTGGGTGTCTGAGACTGTTGTACACTGTAGGCAGAGGCCTGCATAGCACAGATCTGTAATACCTGTGTGTTTACATATCCTTAGGCACTCTTTGAATAGCAGAATGACTTTAAACCTGGTGTAGAAGCATTGACACAAATGTATAGAACAAGCTCAAATCCATGTAAAGATCTAGGTTTTGTGGTTTCAGATTTTCCCTGATGATGATACAAGACGTTTAATATGGGAATCTTAAAAATATGAGTTTAAAATATATGTAATTTCAAATTTGACCTAATAATACCTGATGCACTTTAAAATGTTGATGGAAAAATGTCAAATGGTTAAAGTCATAAAAGTGAGAAACATTTTGGAATAGAACTACCCTTTAACGTTATTTTACATATCTGCCTTGAGATATGTAATCCAATAAATGAGAACCCAATAGTTATTCAGAATAAATGACAAACAATTTATTACCTTTTTAAATAAAGAGGTTTTATTTAGAATTACTAGGTTTGAAATAAAGTCCAAAAGATGTTTTTCAAATTTACCAGTCCAGAGGAAGGCGAAAAAACCTGGACATAACTCTAGTAGTACGTCTCAAGCAAAAAATTCCTTCCTGACCCCATATTAAGGCGGCCGGCTATACAGTAACTCTGTCCCTGGACTTAAATAGCATTTAATTATAGATACTTAAATCGAGGCTCAGCAACATTGGCTCTCCAGATGTTCTGGAGGTAAATTTCCCAGGACACTCAGCCAACCCTAAAGACTGAACATGATGGGAGACGTAGCTCCAAAACACCAGAAGGGCCAGGCTTCTGACCCCTGACTTTAATGGAAAAGGATCTTTTGGACATGGAAAGGGAAAGAGAAATTTGAGGGATAACAAGCCAGTTGAGCTACGTTGCTCCTATATGTTGTAATTCCTCACATTGCTCCATGGCGCTCATCCGTTGCTTTATTCTTGATGGTGCGAGCCCCTCCTCAGGCCCTGACTCGGCTCTGCTCCTCCGTCCCCGGCTCGGCACTGCTCCTCCGTCCCCGGCTCGGCTCTGCTCCTCCGTCCCCGGCTCGGCTCTGCTCCTCCGTCCCCGGCTCGGCTCTGCTCCTCCGTCCCCGGCTCGGCTCTGCTCCTCGTCCCCGGCTCGGCTCTGCTCCTCCGTCCCCGGCTCGGCTCTGCTCCTCGTCCCCGGCTCGGCTCTGCTCCTCCGTCCCCGGCTCGGCTCTGCTCCTCCGTCCCCGGCTCGGCTCTGCTCCTCCGTCCCCGGCTCGGCTCTGCTCCTCCGTCCCCGGCTCGGCTCTGCTCCTCCGTCCCCGGCTCGGCTCTGCTCCTCCGTCCCCGCTCGGCTCTGCTCCTCCGTCCGGCTCGGCTCTGCTCCCAAGGCCCCGCTCGGCTCTGCTCCTCCGTCCCCGGCTCGGCTCTGCTCCTCCGTCCCCGGCTCGGCTCTGCTCCTCCGTCCCCGGCTCGGCTCTGCTCCTCCGTCCCCGGCTCGGCTCTGCTCCTCCGTCCCCGGCTCGGCTCTGCTCCTCCGTCCCCGCTCGGCTCTGCTCCTCCGTCCCCGGCTCGGCTCTGCTCCTCCGTCCCCGGCTCGGCTCTGCTCCTCCGTCCCCGCTCGGCTCTGCTCCTCCGTCCCCGGCTCGGCTCTGCTCCTCCGTCCCCGGCTCGGCTCTGCTCCTCCGTCCCCGGCTCGGCCCTGCTCCTCCGTCCCCGGCTCGGCTCTGCTCCTCCGTCCCCGGCTCGGCCCTGCTCCTCCGTCCCCGGCTCGGCTCTGCTCCTCCGTCCCCGGCTCGGCTCTGCTCCTCCGTCCCCGGCTCGGCTCTGCTCCTCCGTCCCCGGCTCGGCCCTGCTCCTCCGTCCCCGGCTCGGCCCTGCTCCTCCGTCCCCGGCTCGGCTCTGCTCCCAAGGCCCCGGCTCGGCTCTGCTCCCAAGGCCCCGGCTCGGCTCTGCTCCCCAGGCCCCGGCTCGGCTCTGCTCCCCAGGCCCCGGCTCGGCTCTGCTCCCAAGGCCCCGGCTCGGCTCTGCTCCCCAGGCCCCGGCTCGGCTCTGCTCCCCAGGCCCCGGCTCGGCTCTGCTCCCCAGGCCCCGGCTCGGCTCTGCTCCCCAGGCCCCGGCTCGGCTCTGCTCCCCAGGCCCCGGCTCGGCTCTGCTCCCCAGGCCCCGGCTCGGCTCTGCTCCCCAGGCCCCGGCTCGGCTCTGCTCCCCAGGCCCCGGCTCGGCTCTGCTCCCCAGGCCCCGGCTCGGCTCTGCTCCCCAGGCCCCGGCTCGGCTCTGCTCCCCAGGCCCCGGCTCGGCTCTGCTCCCCAGGCCCCGGCTCGGCTCTGCTCCCCAGGCCCCGGCTCGGCTCTGCTCCCCAGGCCCTGGCTCGGCTCTGCTCCCCAGGCCCTGGCTCGGCTCTGCTCCCCAGGCCCTGGCTCGGCTCTGCTCCCCAGGCCCTGGCTCGGCTCTGCTCCCCAGGCCCTGGCTCGGCTCTGCTCCCCAGGCCCTGGCTCGGCTCTGCTCCCCAGGCCCTGGCTCGGCTCTGCTCCTCAGGCCCTGGTTCCTATTCTGAACAGGCGCTGGCTCCCTCGCTGAAATTAGGCGCTGCTGAAATTAGGCGCTGGCTCCCATGCTGAAATTAGGCGCTGGCTCCCACGCTGAAATTAGGCGCTGCTGAAATTAGGCGCTGGCTCCCATGCTGAAATTAGGCGCTGGCTCCCACGCTGAAATTAGGCGCTGCTGAAATTAGGCGCTGGCTCCCATGCTGAAATTAGGCGCTGGCTCCCATGCTGAAATTAGGCGCTGGCTTCCACGCTAAAATTAGGCGCTGGCTCCCACGCTGAAATTAGGCGCTGGCTCCCACGCTGAAATTAGGCGCTGCTGAAATAGGGCGCTGGCTCCCACGCTGAAATTAGGCGCTGCTGAAATTAGGCGCTGGCTCCCACGCTGAAATTAGGCGCTGGCTCCCACGCTGAAATTAGGCGCTGGCTCCCTCGCTGAAATTAGGCGCTGGCTCCCTCGCTGAAATTAGGCGCTGGCTCCCACGCTGAAATTAGGCGCTGGCTCCCACGCTGAAACTAGGCGCTGGCTCCCACGCTGAAATTAGGTGCTGGCTCCCACGCTGAAATTAGGTGCTGGCTCCCACGCTGAAATTAGGAGCTGGCTCCCACGCTGAAATTAGGCGCTGGCTCCCACGCTGAAATTAGGCGCTGGCTCCCTCGCTGAAATTAGGCGCTGGCTCCTCGCTGAAATTAGGCGCTGGCTCCCTCGCTGAAATTAGGCGCTGGCTCCCTCGCTGAAATTAGGCACTGGCTCCCTCGCTGAAATTAGGCGCTGGCTCCCTCGCTGAAATTAGGCGCTGGCTCCCTCGCTGAAATTAGGCGCTGGCTCCCTCGCTGAAATTAGGCGCTGGCTCCCTCGCTGAAATTAGGCGCTGGCTCCCTCGCTGAAATTAGGCGCTGGCTCCCGCGCTGGCTCCCTCGCTGAAATTAGGCGCTGGCTCCCTCGCTGAAATTAGGCGCTGGCTCCCTCGCTGAAATTAGGCGCTGGCTCCCTCGCTGAAATTAGGCGCTGGCTCCCTCGCTGAAATTAGGCGCTGGCTCCCTCGCTGAAATTAGGCGCTGGCTCCCACGCTGAAATTAGGTGCTGCTGAAATTAGGCGCTGGCTCCCACGCTGAAATTAGGCGCTGGCTCCCACAATGAAATTAGGCGCTGGCTCCCACGCTGAAATTAGGCGCTGGCTCCCACAATGAAATTAGGCGCTGGCTCCTACGCTAAAATTAGGCGCTGGCTCCCACACTGAAATTAGGCGCTTGCTCCCACGCTGAAATTAGGCGCTGGCTCCCTCGCTGAAATTAGGCGCTGGCTCCCTCGCTGAAATTAGGCGCTGGCTCCCGCGCTGGCTCCCTCGCTGAAATTAGGCGCTGGCTCCCTCGCTGAAATTAGGCGCTGGCTCCCTCGCTGAAATTAGGCGCTGGCTCCCACGCTGAAATTAGGTGCTGCTGAAATTAGGCGCTGGCTCCCACGCTGAAATTAGGCGCTGGCTCCCACAATGAAATTAGGCGCTGGCTCCCACGCTGAAATTAGGCGCTGGCTCCCACAATGAAATTAGGCGCTGGCTCCTACGCTAAAATTAGGCGCTGGCTCCCACACTGAAATTAGGCGCTTGCTCCCACGCTGAAATTAGGCGCTGGCTCCCACGCTGAAATTAGGCGCTAGCTCCCTCGCTGAAAAGAGGCGCTGGCTCCCTCGCTGAAAAGAGGCGCTGGCTCCCTCGCTGAAATTAGGCGCTGGCTCCCACGCTGAAATTAGGCGCTGGCTCCCACGCTGAAATTAGGCGCTGGCTCCCACGCTGAAATTAGGCGCTGGCTCCCACGCTGAAATTAGGCGCTGGCTCCCACGCTGAAATTAGGCGCTGGCTCCCACGCTGAAATTAGGCGCTGGCTCCCACGCTGAAATTAGGCGCTGGCTCCCACGCTGAAATTAGGCCCTGCTGAAATTAGGCACTGGCTCCCACAATGAAATTAGGCACTGGCTCCCACGATGAAAAAAGAGGCGCTGGCTCCCACGATGAAAAAAGAGGCGCTGGCTCCCACGATGAAAAAAGAGGCGCTGGCTCCCACGCTGAAATTAGGCGCTGGCTCCCACGCTGAAATTAGGCGCTGGCTCCCTCGCTGAAATTAGGCGCTGGCTCCCTCGCTGAAATTAGGCGCTGGCTCCCTCGCTGAAATTAGGCGCTGGCTCCCTCGCTGAAATTAGGCGCTGGCTCCCTCGCTGAAATTAGGCGCTGGCTCCCACGCTGAGATTAGGCGCTGGCTCCCACGCTGAGATTAGGCGCTGGCTCCCACGCTGAGATTAGGCGCTGGCTCCCACGCTGAGATTAGGCGCTGGCTCCCACGCTGAGATTAGGCGCTGGCTCCCACGCTGAGATTAGGCGCTGGCTCCCACGCTGAGATTAGGCGCTGGCTCCCACGCTGAGATTAGGCGCTGGCTCCCACGCTGAGATTAGGCGCTGGCTCCCACGCTGAGATTAGGCGCTGGCTCCCACGCTGAGATTAGGCGCTGGCTCCCACGCTGAGATTAGGCGCTGGCTCCCACGCTGAGATTAGGCGCTGGCTCCCACGCTGAGATTAGGCGCTGGCTCCCACGCTGAGATTAGGCGCTGGCTCCCACGCTGAGATTAGGCGCTGGCTCCCACGCTGAGATTAGGCGCTGGCTCCCACGCTGAGATTAGGCGCTGGCTCCCACGCTGAGATTAGGCGCTGGCTCCCACGCTGAAATTAGGCGCTGGCTCCCACGCTGAATTAGGCGCTGGCTCCCACGCTGAAATTAGGCGCTGGCTCCCACGCTGAAATTAGGCGCTGGCTCCCACGCTGAAATTAGGCGCTGGCTCCCACGCTGAAATTAGGCGCTGGCTCCCTCGCTGAAATTAGGCGCTGGCTCCCTCGCTGAAATTAGGCGCTGGCTCCCTCGCTGAAATTAGGCGCTGGCTCCCGCGCTGGCTCCCTCGCTGAAATTAGGCGCTGGCTCCCTCGCTGAAATTAGGCGCTGGCTCCCTCGCTGAAATTAGGCGCTGGCTCCCTCGCTGAAATTAGGCGCTGGCTCCCTCGCTGAAATTAGGCGCTGGCTCCCTCGCTGAAATTAGGCGCTGGCTCCCACGCTGAAATTAGGCGCTGGCTCCCACGCTGAAATTAGGCGCTGGCTCCCACGCTGAAATTAGGCGCTGGCTCCCACGCTGAAATTAGGCGCTGGCTCCCACGCTGAAATTAGGCGCTGGCTCCCACGCTGAAATTAGGCGCTGGCTCCCTCGCTGAAATTAGGCGCTGGCTCCCTCGCTGAAATTAGGCGCTGGCTCCCTCGCTGAAATTAGGCGCTGGCTCCCTCGCTGAAATTAGGCGCTGGCTCCCTCGCTGAAATTAGGCGCTGGCTCCCTCGCTGAAATTAGGCGCTGGCTCCCTCGCTGAAATTAGGCGCTGGCTTCCTCGCTGAAATTAGGCGCTGGCTCCCACGCTGGAATTAGGCGCTGGCTTCCTCGCTGAAATTAGGCGCTGGCTCCCTCGCTGAAATTAGGCGCTGGCTCCCACGCTGAAATTAGGCGCTGGCTCCCACGCTGAAATTAGGCGCTGGCTCCCATGCTGAAATTAGGCGCTGGCTCCCACGCTGAAATTGGGCGCTGGCTCCCACGCTGAAATTAGGCCCTGCTGAAATTAGGCGCTGGCTCCCACGCTGAAATTAGGTGCTGCTGAAATTAGGCGCTGTCTCCCACGCTGAAATTAGGCACTGGCTCCCACGCTGAAATTAGGCGCTGGCTCCCACGATTAAAAAAGAGGCGCTGGCTCCCACGCTGAAAATAGGCGCTGGCTCCCACGCTGAAAATAGGCGCTGGCTCCCACGCTGAAAATAGGCGCTGGCTCCCTCGCTGAAATTGGGCGCTGGCTCCCTCGCTGAAATTGGGCGCTGGCTCCCTCGCTGAAATTGGGCGCTGGCTCCCTCGCTGAAATTAGGCGCTGGCTCCCTCGCTGAAATTAGGCGCTGGCTCCCTCGCTGAAATTAGGCGCTGGCTCCCTCGCTGAAATTAGGCGCTGGCTCCCTCGCTGAAATTAGGCGCTGGCTCCCTCGCTGAAATTAGGCGCTGGCTCCCACGCTGAAATTAGGCGCTGGCTCCCTCGCTGAAATTAGGCGCTGGCTCCCTCGCTGAAATTAGGCGCTGGCTCCCTCGCTGAAATTAGGCGCTGGCTCCCTCGCTGAAATTAGGCGCTGCTGAAATTAGGCGCTGGCTCCCACGCTGAAATTAGGCGCTGCTGAAATTAGGCGCTGGCTCCCACGCTGAAATTAGGCGCTGGCTCCCACGCTGAGATTAGGCGCTGGCTCCCACGCTGAAATTAGGCGCTGGCTCCCACGCTGAAATTATTCGCTGGCTCCCACGCTGAAATTATTCGCTGGCTCCCACGCTGAAATTAGGCGCTGGCTCCCACGCTGAAATTAGGCGCTGGCTCCCACGCTGAAATTAGGCGCTGGCTCCCACGCTGAAATTAGGCGCTGGCTCCCACGCTGAAATAGGCGCTGGCTCCCACGCTGAAATTAGGCGCTGGCTCCCCGCTGAAAATTAGGCGCTGGCTCCCACGCTGAAATTAGGCGCTGGCTCCCACGCTGAATTAGGCGCTGGCTCCCACGCTGAAATTAGGCGCTGGCTCCCACGCTGAAATTAGGCGCTGACTCCCACGCTGAAAAAAGAGGCACTGGCTCCCACGCTGAAATTAGGCGCTGGCTCCCTCGCTGAAATTAGGCGCTGCTGAAATTAGGCGCTGGCTCCCACGCTGAAATTAGGCGCTGGCTCCCACGCTGAGATTAGGCGCTGGCTCCCACGCTGAATTAGGCGCTGGCTCCCACGCTGAAATTAGGCGCTGGCTCCCACGCTGAGATTAGGCGCTGGCTCCCACGCTGAAATTAGGCGCTGGCTCCCACGCTGAAATTAGGCGCTGGCTCCCACGCTGAAATTAGGCGCTGGCTCCTCGCTGAAATTAGGCGCTGGCTCCCTCGCTGAAATTAGGCGCTGGCTCCCACGCTGAAATTAGGCGCTGGCTCCCACGCTGAAATTAGGCGCTGGCTCCCACGCTGAAATTAGGCGCTGGCTCCCACGCTGAAATTAGGCGCTGACTCCCACGCTGAAATTAGGCGCTGACTCCCACGCTGAAATTAGGCACTGCTGAAATTAGGCGCTGGCTCCCTCGCTGAAATTAGGCGCTGGCTCCCTCGCTGAAATTAGGCGCTGGCTCCCACGCTGAAAAAAGAGGCACTGGCTCCCACGCTGAAAAAAGAGGCGCTGGCTCCCACGCTGAAAAAAGAGGCGCTGGTTCCCACGCTGAAAAAAGAGGCGCTGGTTCCCACGCTGAAAAAAGAGGTGCTGGCTCCCACGCTGAAATTAGGCGCTGGCTCCCACGCTGAAATTAGGCGCTCTTTCCCACGCTTAAATTAGGCGCTGGCTCCCTTGCTGAAATTAGGTGCTGGCTTCCGCTCTGGCTCCCGTGCTGAAAAAGAGGCGCTGGCTCCCGTGCTGAAAAAGAGGCGCTGGCTCCCGCTCTGGTTCCCGTGCTGAAAAAGAGGCGCTGGCTCCCGCTCTGGCTCCCGTGCTGAAAAAGAGGCGCTGGCTCCCATGTTGAAAAAGAGGCGCTGGCTCCCGTGCTGAAAAAAAGCGCTGGCTCCCGCTCTGGTTCCCGTGCTGAAAAAGAGGGCACTGGCTCCCGCTCTGGCTCCCGTGCTAAAAGAGGCGCTCCTCAGGTGCTGGCTCCCGCGCTGAAAAAAGAGATGCTGGCTCCCGCAGTGGCTCCTGTGGTGAAAAAGAGGCGGTGGCTCCTGTGGTGAAAAAGAGGCGCTGGCTCCCGTGCTGTCTCCCGTACTAAAAGAGGTGCTCCTCGGGCGCTGGCTCCCACGTTGAAAAAAGAGGTGCTGGCTCCTGCGCTGAAATGGAGGTGCTGGCTCCTGCGCTGAAATGGAGGTGCTGGCTCCCGCGCTGAAATGGAGGCGCTGTCTCCCACGCTGAAAAAAGAGGCACTGGCTCCCACGTTGAAAGATAGGCGCTGGCTCCTGTGCTGAAAAAGAGGCGCTCCTCAGGTGCTGACTCCCGCGTTGGCTCCTGTGCTGAAAAAAGAGGCGCTGGCTCCCACGTTGAAAAATAGGCACTGGCTCCCGTGCTGAAAAAGAGGTTCTCCTCAGGCACTGGCTCCCACACTGAAAAAAGAGGTACTGGCTTCCACACTGAAATGGAGGCGCTGGCTCCCTCGCTGAAAAAGAGACGCTCCTCAGGCGCTGGCCCCCGCGCTGAAAAAAGAGGTGCTGGCTCCCATGCTGAAAGAGGTACTGGTTCCCACGCTGAAAAGAGGCCCTCCTCAGGCGCTGGCTCCCGCTCTGAAAAATGGGCGCTGGCTCTTCTGCTAAAAAAGAGGTGTTCCTCGGGCGCTGGCTCCCACGTTGAAAAAAGAGGTGTTGGCTCCCGCGCTGAAAAATAGGTGCTGGCTCCCGTGCTTAAAATATAGGCGCTCCTCAGATGCTGGCTACTGCGTTGAAATGGAGGTGCTGGCTCCCGCGTTGAAATGGAGGTGCTGGCTCCTACGCTGAAAAATAGCCGCTGGCTCCCGTGTGAAAAGAGGCGCTGGCTCCTATGCTGAAAAAGAGGCGCTCCTCAGGTTCTCCCTCCCGTGCTGAAAAAAGAGGTGCTGACTCCCACGCTGAACTAGAGACGCTTCTCAGGACCTGGCTCCCGCGCTGAAAAATAGGCGCTGGATCCCATGCTGAAAAATAGGTGCTCCTCAGGCGCTGGCTCCCACACTGAAAAAGAGGCGCTCCTTTAGGTGCTGGCTCCCGCTCTGAAAAAGAGGTGCTGGCTCCCGCGCTGAAAAAGAGGTGCTGGCTCCCAGGCTGAAAAAAGAGGTGCTGGCTCCCAGACTTAAAAAAGAGGTGCTGGCTCCCAGGCTTAAAAAAGAGGTGCTGGCTCCCAGGCTGAAAAAAGAGGTGCTGGCTCCCACGCTGAAGAAAGCGGTGCTGGCTCCCACGCTGAAAAAAGCGGTGCTGGCTCCCACGCTGAAAAAAGCGGTGCTGGCTCCCACGCTGAAAAAAGCGGTGCTGGCTCCCACGCTGAAAAAAGCGGTGCTGGCTCCCACGCTGAAAAAAGCGGTGCTGGCTCCCACGCTGAAAAAAGCGGTGCTGGCTCCCACGCTGAAAAAAGCGGTGCTGGCTCCCACGCTGAAAAAAGCGGTGCTGGCTCCCACGCTGAAAAAAGCGGTGCTGGCTCCCACGCTGAAAAAAGCGGTGCTGGCTCCCACGCTGAAAAAAGCGGTGCTGGCTCCCACGCTGAAAAAAGCGGTGCTGGCTCCCACGCTGAAAAAAGCGGTGCTGGCTCCCACGCTGAAAAAAGCGGTGCTGGCTCCCACGCTGAAAAAAGCGGTGCTGGCTCCCACGCTGAAAAAAGCGGCGCTGGCTCCCACGCTGAAAAAAGCGGCGCTGGCTCCCACGCTGAAAAAAGCGGTGCTGGCTCCCACGCTGAAAAAAGCGGTGCTGGCTCCCACGCTGAAAAAAAAGGTACTGGCTCCCGTGCTGAAAAAGAGGTGTTCCTCAGGCGCTGGCTCTCGCGCTCAAAAAGAGGCGCTCCTCAGGCCCTGGCTTCTGTGCTCAAAAAGAGGCGCTCCTCAGGCCCTGGCTCCCGCGCTCAAAAAGAGGCGCTCCTCAGGCCACTCCTGAGAACTGTGAGTGATCGCCAGGTTTTATGCTTACCTGTCTATTTTGATATCAGATGACCTCACTCTTTTCTGTGACACCTATTAATAAGAATACATATCTATAGAATACAACTAAATACACCCTAAAATATAACCTTAACTGTTATATACAGTATGTATACAGAACCTCAAACTAATAGTTTTATGTAACCAAGGCTGCCATTAGAAATTTTCATGCATCTTACTGAACTACTGGTCGGGATCCCCTTCCCTCTGCTGGCTGTTTCCATGAACTAATCAAATCCAAAACATTATGGCTTGTTTTTTCATTTTATCTTATTTTATGTGACAGGCAGAGAGTTGAATCCCTGGTGGATAAAATGTGTTTTCCTGGTGTGAGCGTTCGCGGTGCACCTTCTCCTGGTGCAGACCATACTTATTGCACCCTCAGTGATTAGCCAAAGTGCTTTCACCGGTCTAGCAGGATATTTCCAGGTATCCCGAGAGTTCAGTTTGGGACGAAAGGGCCCTTATATCTGAGGCACTTTGGCAAGTGACACAGCGTTTTGTAAGGGTGAATAGACGGAGTTCAGTGAGGTGCGAGCTCCAGGTTGTTTGCTAACCTACCTATTCTGTCATAATGTGGGCAGCAGATTACAGCGAGTTATGACTTTTCAGTAAAGCTGTTGTGAAGCCGCATTTCCAGATGGATTTCAATGGATTGTGAATTGTGCAGCCGCTCCTGTCTCAGAATAAGAGCAGGGGTGGTTTTTGTGTTTGTGGGGCCTGGTGCAATGTACAATGCAGGCCACCTTCTGTTTATTCTTTGAAATCCGCATTAAAAATATTCTCTGATCATGAAAGATAGTTAACCCCTATTAATCAGAATACATATCTCTATCTTACAACTACCCCCCCCCCGATACTTATCAATAACTAGTACATAGGTACAAAACCTCAATAAACGAATACATTTTTACATATTCAATGCTGCCATGAGAAATCTTGGGGCCCCTTAGGCCCCCGGCACACGAGCGTTATTTTTGCGTCCGTCTGTGCGCAAAATTTGACGTCCGTTATAGATTTGCAAAGAAGTTAATCTGAACACCACACGATGCACCTGCGCACTGTTTCACGCACGGCATTCGCGTACTGCAACTGACGTCAAAATGGCATGGACGTAAAAAAGCTAGACGGACGTGGGAAATACGCGCTGCTTCCTGTGGGCGTTAACAATTACGCAAGTGCGAAGGCCGACACGCTTATTAACTTATTAACACAATTATTAACTTGGTCTGTTTGAACACATTTATCTCCTGTGAAAACTTGCGTCCGTTGCGGACGCACATTTTCAGTACACACAATATCTCCCGTCAAAAATTACGTCCGTAACGGACGCACTGTGCGCAGTACCTATACGCTCGTGTGCCGGGGGCCTTACTGAGCCACTGTTCGGGCCCGCTTCCCTCAGCTTGCTATTTCCATAAACTAATTAAAAATAAAACATAAAACCTTGTCTTCTTTTTACCTTATTTTCAGGGAGTGGGCTGAATCCTTGGTGGATACAATGTTTTCTAGCTCTTCGACCAGTGACCCAACGGAAACTTCCAATAGGCTGAATAGATTGCGTTCAGGGAGTGCGAGCTGCAGGTTGTTTACTGACCTGTCTGTTGTGATGTCAGATGACATCGCTCATTTGTGACGCCCATATATGGCCATGTGGGCAGCAGATTTCAGCCAATACACACACACGCATTATAATATGGAACACACGCATTATAATATGGAACACACACATTATAATATGGAACACACGCATTATATGGAAAGTAAAGGCCTCACTAAGATTATCTGATAATGTATGGCTCTTCAGTAAAGCAGTTGTGAAGCTGCATTTCCATATGGATTTCAAACTGATTAATTTCCAATGGATTTCGAATCCTGCAGCCGCTCCTGTCTCGGAATAAGAGCAGTTACAAGTTTTTATAAAGCGCTAACAAGTTCTGTAGCGCTGTACAGTGGGAGGCCGAACAACAAATAAACATACAGGTTAAACACATAGTACAGTAGGTGAGAGGACCCTGCTCAAGAGCTTACAATCTAAGAGGATAGGGGGTGACACACTAGGTGAGGATTAATAGAGAATGTGAAATAGCGGGGAGCATGTGAGCTATGTGGGAAGATGCAGCAGACAATGAACAGAGGAGTATTAGGGAGTGAGATGACAGGCTTCTCTAAAGTAATGTGTTTTCAGAGACTTCTTGTAGGGACGGAGAGAGTCTGATGTTGCGGGGGAGGGAGTTCCATAGAAAGGGGGCAGCTCAGGAGACGTCCTGAAGACGGGAGTTGGGGTGAGGGTACGTGAAGCTGATAGCAGGGGTGACTGAGAGGTTAAAAAAACTTAAACTTTTATTTTCGCAATTGCATTATTGAAAATAATAAAAAACCTAATGTGAAGGAGTCACTGGATCGCAAGATACGAAATGGATAAGGTGCGGCATGAGAGGAGATCACTAATGTGAACATTTTAATCCAAACAAGCTCCATCGGGCGTCCTATAACGCATGCAAAACCTCTCAAGGGGGTGTTTGGGATACGGCTACAATGTAGCAATAATGGTAGTGCTATGCTCTCCTTGAATGGGCGCAAATCCAAATAGTCGTCGGTAATCAAGCAACCACACAGTCTACCAAGGTGTTACGCTCTCCTTAAGTGGTGGTCATTCCCTAAATTGCCATTTGTTATTTAAATTCGTTAAATGTGCATGAAAACAAGTGGATGATTCCCATTGATTGTGTTCAAAATGCGTTATTAATCATTCAACAAACATGTATAAAGACCGATCCGTACATAGATCCATTTTAATGGGTTACTCAATACGAGCTGAACTTGCCACCAATTTGCACGGAATGGTGAATTTCCCCATATGGTGCAATTTTGTGTCAATTCGGCTATTCAGAAAGCTGGCAATTGGGCAAATATTGGCCAATTGCCAGTGAAATACAGTGCAGTTTGCCTCAGATCGCCGCAATTCAGCGGCAGTGAAATTTCCCATGGAGAAGTAATGGTTAATTTATTTAGAGAACACCGAACCGGACCGATATGTTGGTGAAATGCCCAGATTTTCAGTACTTCAGTTCGACTGATTTAAACAGGCGATTCCCATAGGTTCCTATGTTAAAATACAAAAATAAAGAAAAATAATTTTTTTGAATCGTTTATTTTCACTTGAAGCAAAAAGTCTTTCAGGACTATTTAGAGAGAGGTGAAAACCTTGAGAATTGCCAGGAGAATAAACAATCTAGACCAAATAGCCAATTTGGAATGTGAGATAAATGGGAGAATTTTTCTGGTTTGATTATATTTTTACCTAGAATTTTCAATTCTCCAGGAATTCTCAAGGTTTTCACCTCTTTCTGAATAGCCATGTTTATTTTTTTTTTTGACCAAATTGTTGAGT
Source organism: Leptobrachium leishanense (assembly GCA_009667805.1). Taxonomy (NCBI): domain Eukaryota; kingdom Metazoa; phylum Chordata; class Amphibia; order Anura; family Megophryidae; genus Leptobrachium; species Leptobrachium leishanense. Next base: position 283,807,510 of record CM019066.1, read on the forward strand.
CCCATAGGTGTAATGGCATTTTTTAAAAATTCTGTAAAAGAAAGTTTTTTTAATACTTTTTTTAATTTTCATTCCTTTATATTGTTTTAAATGCATATAATTATTTTTATTTTTTTTACAACCCCCTTCCCCTTTTGTTTGGCAACTGATCGGCAGCGTTCAGTAGATCCCTTCAGGACACTTCAGGGCAGTCCTTTTCACTTTCTATGGAGCAGTGCTCTGGTCCATGAACCTTTCTGCTGTGCAAGTGCAATGCCACGTTAGCTACTGGGAGCATAATTGAAGACCATCCTAGTGTGACTAGTCTGTGCATTGCAAAGGGGGGGGGGGAAGCTCTGGAATTGTATGAACACAAAGTAGGACCAGCACACAACCTTTTCCAGAAAGGAGAAAAGGTGCGCCAAGCCCTAGAAAGGCCAACTCCCGTAACGCATAGTCAATGTGAAGAAAAAAGGACAGTGCATGAAGTCTGCCAACAGTGGATTTACTGGCAATAAGTTTGCCATTGTTAGAAGTTAAGTGCCTGGTCCTTTTTTGTGGCCTGGGGGCTCTAGTGTTGTCAGCCCTTTTGTTCTTTCCAATTGACCAACTACCTTCTGGTCAATAGAGACAAGAATAAGAACAGAAGAATAACTAGGAGCATAGTAGTCAGTGCTGAGATGAGGGCTTCATGGGTCTGAAGATGGAAGATTTAGGTGGGCACCTTATACGGCAATATTTTCTCCCTCCCATTGAGCCTCATACCTCTCAACCCAATAAGGCTCTGTCCCATCACACATCTCATCCTCTATGCTGCTCCGGTCTGGCCTTCCCTTGAACACATTGTCTTGTACACGTATAGATGTGCAAATAGGATACTGTATCAATTCCTGAATCATAATAGCTCTACGCCTTATTGGAAAGGAGCTTATTTCAGAGCCAGGTGTGTCTGATCATTGCCTACCTTAGTATTAATGCTCTTTGTATCAAAATACCCTTGCACCGAGCCAAGCCTTGGACGTGTGCTTGTAGCTCTTGTTAATCTGTCACTGTAGTTATGGTAGGTTGAGTTGGAATTGCTGCTTTCTCATTGACAATGGTGTACAGACAAACAGAATGTTACATATATTACTTTTAAACTAAAATCAATTGTTTTTGTTCTTTTCTATCCACAGTATCTCCAGTAGTTATGAAGTTCAGATGAAGAGTTTGCTGCGTATAGTGAGAATGTTTTGCCATGTTTTTCGGCTTGGACCATCTTCTCCAAGTAATGGAAATGATATGGGCTACAATGGAAACAAAACTCCAAGAAGCCAGGTGTTCAAGGTCAGAAAAGTATATGACGCATTTAGGAAGATAGACGATAAAGAGATGAATATGACAAAGCATGCCTTCATTTATCACCCCCCTACTGAGCAGGACGTAAGTTTTGTTGGAATCATACCTAATAGTTTTTTGTTTTTTTGTTAAATCCTTCTCCTTTGCTTCTTCTTTTGACTCAATCAAAATATAAGTTTATTTATTTCTTCTCTTATCACCAGCTTTCTTTTTGCTTTATGGTATTTCCCTCCTTTTTTTTTTTTCTCCAGCAGTTTTCTAGGGTTTTTTTTTTTTTTTTGGCAGATGATGTACAACTCCGTCATATCCCACAGACAATCAATTAATATGATGTTCTTTAAATTGCCTTAGTTGCCCACTCTGTTACTTAATTATGATGATGGTATTAAACGTACAATAATATTAGACCAGATAAATAGTATGGCGTTGTTGCTATAGCAGAAATATGAAGTATTTTCGCATCGGTCATCAAATATTAAAAACAGAGGGTACTGGAAGTTTTATAAAATGAAAGAACTATGTAATAATAAGGATAGACCATAAAGATAGAAAAAAATCTAAGAGTTTGGTAGACTCTATACATAACAGCAGTCCGTAGATCCAACCAGTGGTGCAATAAGTCAAAAATAAAACCCTAATAAACTAAAGGAAATAAAAAGTATTGTGAAATAAAGTGTAGTGGAAATTACTGTACATGAATTCAGTGGTGTATTTAGGTTTTGTGCTGCCCTAGGCCTGACTAAACTCGTGCACCCCTAATTTAAATTTGATGCACCCCTTCCTGTCAAGGGCACACCTCTTCCTGGTTAATCCCCACCCTTCCTCTTTAAGCTCCACCTTTTCCTCTTAGAGCTCCGCCTTTTCCTCTCTTTATATTAAAAGTGGATACCAAGTGCCTACTTGTATATTTTGTATACCATTTCAAATGTATCTATTGAGATAAAGAAAATTATGAAATGTTTAAATTCAAGCATTTTTACAAAGAACAGCCACGCATGTCAAGTAAATGGGATCACAGCCACTCTAATTGGTAGAACAATAAAATCCACAGAAATGTGCACTGCATATGAGCGTATCACAGAGCTGCATAGCAATAAAACCCACAGAAATGGGCACTGTGTATGAGCATATCAGAGCTGCAAAGCAATAAAACCCACAGAAATGTGCAGTGTGTATGAGCATATCACAGAACTGTACAGCAATAAAACTCACAGTAATGTGCAGTGTGTATGTGCGTATCCCAGAGCTCCAGGGCAATAAAACTCACAGTAATATGCAGTGTGTATCACAGAATCCACAGCAATAAAACTCCCAGCAATGCAATGTGCGGTGTGTATGAGTGCATCAGAATCCACTGCAATAAAACTCCCAGCAAACCGAGTGTATATGAGCACACAGCAATTATTTATTCTACATTTACCGGCCTCTGTCCGCGGTAGGGCTGTGTGCAGAGTCAGCAGGGACTGTGTACAGACTCAGCAGGAGGTCCCTCCAGGCCACTTTAGGATCACGGCTGTGCCTGTGCGTGGAGCCATCTTGTCAGCAGTGGGGTGCCACTGCCAGAGGGTGCACCGTGGCTTTGATTCCCTTCCCGGTGGGTGTTCAGTCCAGAATAGAGTGACAGTCCATGTTAACGAAAGGGCGGGCAGCTGCGTGCATGCGTGTCACGTGGTTCAGCCAGTCAGGTGGTACTGGGACTCAGTACCACCTGACTGGCCGGACCGAGTGTGACCTGCACGCAAGCAGCCTCACCAGGAGCCAGGCAGCTCAATGACAAATTTCTATCACTGCAGTGCTGGTTAAGGAAAGGTCCACTTTAAACAGCAGTAAGCAGACAGGGCTTCATATTCTGCTGAAACCCCCCCCCCTTTACCTGCCGTTTACTGTCATCTTCTCTCTCTGGACACAAATCACATCCCCCTCCCCTCTCCTAGAGCTGCTGCGGGGCAAGGGAGGAGCTATGGAGGGAGGAGAGGGGGATTTTTATTCTATTCGATTTTATTCCGTATGCAAACGCCATGCTCCGCTGCTCGTTGTTTGAGAACACAGCTCAAAGCTGACACACAGTGACAGTGGCACCTCCTAGTACCCCCTAATGACACCCCAATAATCACTGGTACCTGGGGCAGCCCGCCCTCCGCCACTCCTCTAAGGCTAGGGTCAGACGAACGCATTTTCGCGTTGTCTGTGAAAAAGTGCGTTCGAACGAATGGACGCATTTTTTCACGGAATACGCGATAGCGGTCATACGATGCGCCTTTCCGTCCGTGATTTTGTACGGATCATCAATAAAACACTTTTTGTGTCTGGACGTTATGTTGGCCGGACATTAGCAGCGTCTGACGTCTCCCAATCACGCACACACGCCTCTAGCGGACGCAGCGCACTCTGTACGTCCGTACTAGAGGTTTGACGTTCTAGAAAAAATGCGTTCGTTTGCCACTTGCGTTGCGCGGACGAACTTTCGTGCGGCCGTACTTCGTGTGTTCCCCGGCATTGGACGTCATTTGCTGCTAGCACGGCCGTGATTTCGTGCGTCTAAACGCACGTTAAAACTGCTTTCGTCTGACCTTAGCCTAAGTACACCACTGCTCTGGTGATGTGCTCACACACAAGTTTGGCGAACTGCCAGCAAGTACGGTGCTGTTTGAAGGCAGTGCAAATCCCCATAGAGAAGTAATGGTTAATCTATTCAGAGAACACCAAACAGCAGAGAAATGTCAGTGAAATGCCCTGATGTTCCGTGGTTTCAATCAGCAGGTTTATTCAGGCGAACCCCATAGGTTTCAATGTTAAAAATATTCCCGTTTTTTTTATGCAATATCTAATAAACCATTTATTATTTTAATCTGCAGTAAAAAGTCTTTATTTATTGATTTATTTTTTTTGTACCTTTTTTTTTTTTTAGTGATTTTTCTGAATTTTTGGGGCTAAATTCCCCCCCTTTTTTTTTATAGTGTTCTCCTTTTTCTGTAACAGAACTTTTTATTATCAATCATAGGATCTTATATGTAAATTCCAGACATTTTCGTTCAGTAGTTCTTTTGAAAACAGCAGGCCATGGGTTTGCGGTGGCAGCATACAGCGGCCGACTCCATGCACTTTGGGGACCCTGCGGTGAATGGTGAATTCACTGCAGGGTTGGGAAATTTTATTCCCCGAAGTGCAGGGAACTACAGAACACCAAAATGTTGGCGTCAATTCGGTGCTCTGTGAGTAACCCAATTAGTGGTGAGGTTTTTTGTTGCCCCCTGGAAAGTGAAAGCCTAGGCCTTGCCTACCCAGGACATACTTGAAAATTAGTGACATCTCAATGTTTCCTTCCTGGTAAAATAGTTTGCAAAAGTTAAAAAAATTTTTTTTTTTTCCTTTTTTAGGGGTGGGGCCACCCAGCGGGCCGCCGCCCCCTGGAAAGTGCCGCCCTAGGCCTGGGCCTTGTTGGCCTAGGCCAAAATACACCCGTGCATGAATTAAAAACGTGCATAATATGATCGTAATGCCTAATATGATTTTAGTGCCGTAGCAATTATGCGTTCCAGAACTCCCAGATGCCTCCTGCAGCACAGTTCAGGGGGTGGGAAATAACATAAGATTGTAAGTACAAATGCAATACCTCGATATTATGTGCAGAGATGCTGACTAACACTGACATGTAAGCAGTTTTCTAAATCCCAAGCTTCTATCCGGTCCCACTGTGCAGAAGGCGACTCAGTCCACCACCAACTTTGGCTGCAAGCAGCAGAACATCGCTCTCTATCATTACAGCTCGAGCCACGAAGAAGAGGCTCATTTGTAATAGTGATATGGAGCTGCTAAGCTAAGTGTTATCCGCTTGCCCTGTTTTGTCCTTTAGCGCAGTGTTTCCCAAACCTGTCCTCAGGGCCCACTAACAGGTCAGGTTTGCAGGATATCTGAAGCGCAGCACAGGTGATGATAGGATTTGCTGCTCAGTGATTGCAGGATTCAGTCTGCATTTCCCCAAGATGATCTACAAAATCTGGCCTAGTTGAGGGTCCCGAGGACAGACAGGTTCGGGAAACACTGCTTTAGCGACTCCCTGTTACCGACTAGGGGCTCTAATTAATTCTATCAGCGGTTTTATAAAAAAATCTGAGTAGTAGCTGATTGTTATTTTGGTATATGGTTTTTTTTTTTTTTTTTTTTTGGGCTGGTGTATTTGGTTTCGGCCAGGACGTTCAGATTTGCCAGTAACACCAGCCTTTAAAAGACGTTAAAATTATGCGCGCAAACGCTGTGCGTTAAATTTTGCGCAGATTGTAATACCATCCGCGTACCAGCGCACAAACGCATTTGCTCTCACAATATTAAGTATAGGATGCGAGCAGTACGGTACGCTTGCTCAGCATTTGCACAGGTTCACACGCGGTAGACGTTAACACGCATTTTTGCGTGGACACTGTAATACAACGTTCTGCGCAAAGGGTTTTTCCCCTCGTGTTATTGCGTTAACGTTTGCGCGAAGAATGTAATAGAGCCCTCAGTGTTTAAGGGTTTCAGTCTGAGCATCTGTTTCCCAGCCCTTACCAGCACTTGATAGATTTTCTTTTGGCATAGCGATAGCATGGGGAGCTTGTATTTCAATTATTGTATTAAGGCAGGAGTGCCGATTAGTTGAGGTAACATTTTAATGGGAATCAATATCCTGGTAGACCTTTAATTAAATATGCTGAACTGCAAAATGTCCTATTTGCCACCGGAAATTCAGTAAATATGGGATTGAGGGCAGTTAAATCCAGCCCTAGGTTGGGAATGGGGCTGGTTGTTTGCCATCTGGACAATCAATCTGGGAAGTATTTACCTCTCGATTTAATATATATATTTTTTTCTTTTCATACTATAGTCTGCCCTCCACACCCTCTATTTCCCACCTCACTCTGTGCTTGTCATGATCTGTCAAGTCATGCCAACTTCTGCTGCTGGTGTTGCTTCACGTGCTTTCCGCATTCACTGCAGTTTTTTATCTTTTTGCCCATGACCCATGCTCATCGCTCTTGTGTTCTTGTCAATCTGTCATCTTTGTCATATGAACATAGTGGGCTAGTATAAAGCGTTTGTGTCTCGTTTACTGGTACGAATTGCTACGTAAATCTGTTAATGAATTTCTATATATTTTTCTTGTTTGTAAATAAAATGAAAGTGGGTTTTTTTCTGACATTGTTGCTCATATATCTGCTGTTTATGGCTAGAAAAAAATAAAAATGTCCCGCTGTTTGGCTTAAATGTAACTCCTAATCATCTTAATCTTCCCACATTCCTGCAAGGCCTCTTTATGAATCAAGGGAATGAATTAAAGATGACCTGATAACTTTTCTATCGTTTGCCTGGGCAGCAAATCTCGTCACAGGTGACATGTTCAGCAATTTAAAGTGTGAAGCGGAATTACACTGCCAGAGCTTTGTGTATGTATTCATTCCCAGTGGACATTTCCACATCTTAGTATTACAATACTTATGCAAGGTACTGTGTATGCCTTCACCAGGGACCCGTGCTCCTCAGTCCCAGGGCATCAGCTGTCAGAGTAACGGCTGCATGAAAGGAGGCCGCTTACTGAAATTACAATCTGACCTTGCATGAGTTCCAAATGGTATATACAATAAATGAATACGATCAGCATAGAAAATGGGTAGGCTTTTTACACAAGCAGCTTTTTTTTCCCCCTCTATGAATCTTGAAGGCAATCGGTCTAACGTAGTAACTTCTAGGAATTTCAGACTGGTGGCTTGACTAAATTGAAGGGTCACAACACCCTGAGTGTGCTTCCCTCATCGTTGCCCCCCCCCCCCCGTGAGGGATCCTGCAGGCCCTGTTCATCCCTCTAGTATGGGGTGCGGCCAAAAATCTGAACTCTGCTCATGCTGTTCAGGCTTCTGTGGGGGGGGGAGAGAGAAACCTGTAATGAAGAGTAGTTCATTCCCAGCTCTTCACAACTTGCTGAGGCGCTAGAGCAGGGGTCAGCAACCTTGGCTCCCTGATGTTTTGGGAACTACATCCCCCAAGATTCTCAGTCACCCATTAGGCTGACTGAGCCACATGGGAAATGTAGTACCCAAAACATCAGGGAGCCAAGGTTGCTAACCCATGTGCTAGAGTGTCCAGCCACAGCTGGTCACGTGACCGCTAGAGCTTAAGCTGAAGCAGAAGCTACTCATATTTAGGCCAGCATCAAAGAAGCCCAGCACTGGATTGAAGGGGAGTTTTATCCTCCTTTTATAGAGCTAAAACAAGAGTGGGGGAAGGTGTCTGAAAAGGGGCAGTAGGGGGTTGACATTTAACCCCCCCCCCCTTCCCCTCACCTGTTTAAGTCCATCGGCTGGGTGGAGTAGAGGTAACATCACTGCTCTATGACTATGGAGACGCAGGTTCGATCCCGGCAAGAGCTGAGCACCTCTCCAGTAAGTGTCCTTGGGCAAGACACCTAACGGTACATACTCGCCACCCAGGACATACTTGAAAATGAGAGAAATCTCCATGTATCCTTCCTGGTAAAAATCCTTTCTCAAAAAAAAAATAAAAAAAAATAGAAAATCCTTTGAGCATTTATTGTTTAATGAATCACATAATAAACTGCAATACAATCAGAAGTGACAGCAAAGTGGGAAACCAGTTTCACATGACTGACTTGCTTGTTACAATTCATTGGGATCGGATCCTATACCTCTCCCCCCAAAAAAGAAAAGGTTGGGGATAGAGGTTGCGTAAATGCCCAACCCATCATAATAAAATTGCTCCTGCCATCCAGAAGGACAGATATTCATCAATTTGTATGGTGATCATCTGCTTTATATGGATGCCTCAGCTTAGACGGGAGCTTTAGTACTTTTTGATTTTAGAGTATCCCAGTTTGTCCCAGTGGATGAAGCAGTGAGTGAAACGGGCGCTGTGTAACAGCTCTTAATTCTCAGTAAAAACCATAGCTTTGCTGCTCCTGCAGTTTTATTTCTAATTCTGTAACAGTCGTCTGCATTCAGTATGGACAGACTCTCTTCTTCCCCAACTGGGGGCACTTGTTCCTGTAAGTCAAAAGGGAAGGCGAAATATTCACTCTAGGGGAGAAGATCCCAACCTTTCTAATCAGATTTTTTTTTTAGTATCCACACTCTCATGTCTGCTGACTCGCCAAGAATTTCAAACTACAGATAAAGATACAACCTATCTAAGAGACAAGTGGATTTAGTCCTATTCCTCCATTGGAAGGGAGAAGAGAAGGAAGGCATTTGCAGGAGGTCTCAAATGTCCTGGGCTCAGAAGGAGTTAAAGATTTCCTACACTTGTTATGTTGTGATCACGAACCTGTTATCTTGCTTTGATAAATCCTTTTTCCTTATGGCATGCATTTAAAAGCATTAAAATAATCTATATTCCTTTACTCATCCTGTTGACATTCGGCTCTTTAATTAGACACGTTTGATTTGCACCTTCCTTTCGTCTACTTGCCATTTGTCGACCTTGTATTGTTACTGTGCACTTTATGTTCAGCTCTGTCTTGTTCATTGCAGCCTTTAGAATTACTCTGGCATTCGTTAGATGAATGGCTAGTGCTTATAGCCACCGAACTGGCTAAAAACAAGAGAGACTCCACCAACATCGCTTGCATTTTGCTGAAGCAAAACCCAGTGGATCAACAAGAAATTTCTTTCGCTCATCAATCAGCCATTGGTAGAAGAGGAAGCCAGGAACATCTATCTGTATCATCGGCCATAGGAGACCTGGAGAGCTGCGCTGCTGCTGCTGGGAATCAGGAAGCTGTTCCAGATGGTCAGGATGTTATCTCAATGACAGCAAATCGACTGAGTGCTGTCATTCAAGCTTTCTACATGGTCTGCTCTTGCCAAATGCCTCAGGGGTAAGCTTTTCCAGTTAACATCGTAAAGGTCATTAATTCCCTTAATGCTTAATCTTTGTGAACTAAAAAGGAAAAACGTAACTTTTAATTCCTAGATTCTGCAAGTTGTTTTTTTTTTTTTTTGCAAAATAACTGGTTCTGTGTAGAATTCATAATTATGTATTTGTATATTTTTATGCATGCGTGTTTTGACATTTTTAATAAACCTTTTACTACTAATATTTAATCATTTTAAGTCTTTTTAAAAATGAATCCGTATAAAAATAAAGAGTTTGCCTTTTTAGAACTATCTCGGCAATATTTCATATAAAAATGCTGCTTTATTGATCGCCGTATTCCTAAATATTAATAGATCCCTTCCACAAATAATTTTACCGAGTCCTTTTAATGCTCAGATATGCAAGAGGAGTCATTTTGTACCGAAGTAGTTAAGAATTTTAACTCGTGATAAAATTAGAAAAGCAACCAGCAAAATGTAAGGTCTCATAAGGTTTGTTTGGAACTACAATTTCTACATTACGATTGTTTACAAAAGCAGACTAGCAGTTCTAATAGGATCAGGTTGAAACAATTGACCAATATGGTAGTAAATGTGATGAAAATAGCTAATAGGCCTGTTATCCTTATGGGGAGTAAAGTGATTGATATTATTAGTAATGCGGTTTACAAATAGAATATAAAAATAATCTGGGTCTTATTCCATACCTGACGCTAAAATGGAGACAGTAAGTAGGAAAATCTGCGCCTGCAGATTTTACCTTACGGTCTCCATTCCGTCATATTCCAAGAGTAGGTGCTATCTTGGCACCTTGCCCCGGAATGATACTCTGCGAGTATCAGCTCGTGGAGTCCTTAGGACTCCATGAAGCTTTGCACGACCTGGCCGCGAGATCCCTCTCAGCTGCAGAGTGAGACTAGGACTTGTTCCCAGGCTCAGTCTACTCCCTATGTTGGCACAATACCTGTATATGGGAATTATAGTAACACCTTGTATCTGTACTGTACAGATATTTTCAGCTATTATTGTAACAGATCTGTGACTGGGTCACAACTGTTAATACCACTCCCTTGTCGGAACCCTGTATTCCCACCAGCAGTCTTTTGTGCTTTTCTCCAGCCCTTAGCCGATGGTTAAGGACCTGTAATCAGAAGCGATGTGATGACATTCCCCAGAAATGAGTCAGCACACAGATCTTGAGGTTAGAACAGTCACCCAGAAACTGAGCCTTTAATTAATAATCTATTCTGTGTCAGTCGGGGCCTAACAAGCCAATTAATCAGGAGTCTCTCCTTTCGTATATTTCTGCGACTACTCAGGAATCACTGAAAACAGAAAGAATAAGTGGAGCGTCACACCAATACAATCCCCTCACAATGTCAATGACGTCGCTATGTACCCTTTTTGGTGGTTTCCCCAATGAAACCAAAAATCAGATCTTAACAGTCACACAAGTTCAGGAATGGGTACAGCGCACTTCAATCCTTGCAAGCGTCTTTGTGTCTTCAAATGAGTGTTCTCTTAGGATATGTGGAAGAAAAAAACAATTGGTGCAGTATGTTTCACTGGATCTTGATATATGATATGATATAATCAGAATTTTACTTACAAACATAGAGCCTGGAAACCGGCTCTAGTATATTCAGCTTTCTAGGTATTTTCTTCTCATACAGGTACCTAAATAACCTGTTAGGGTGTTCTTCTCCAAATATATGTAAGGGAGATAAAAACAAAGGGATATCCCCTAGTGTAATTCTGTACAACTTTTTATGTATAAGAAAAAAGGCCAAGGGCTCACTCACTCAGAGAGCCTTCATGCTCTTGGGATATCCGCCCGTGAATCTTTTGGGAAAAATTCACAAAAACCCCCTCCAAACGTAAAGAAGCAGGAACAGCAGGATTCAGGAAAAAAAGCGTATTTATTAAAATATGGTTCCAGAACGTGTTTTTCGACGGCGCACCGTCTTCATCAACTGGCAATTTTTTTTATCTCCCTTTATATATATATCTGGAGAAGAACACCCTAACAGCTTATTGAGGTACCTGTATGAGAAGAAAATACCTAGAAAGCTGAATATACTAGAGCCGGTTTCCAGGCTCTATGTTTGTAAGTAAAATTCTGATTATATCATACATCAAGATCCAGTGAAACATACTGCACCAATTGTTTTTTTCAAATTTTTTTCTTCCGCATATCCTATGGAGACTAAGAACACTCATTTGAAGACACAAAGACACTTGCAAGGATTGAAGTGCGCTGTACCCATTCCCGAACTCAGGAATCAATGCCTGGTGTCTTGCGGTCTGTGACCTAATTAGAACAGAAATAGAGAATGGGATTAACTCTGGTCACCAAGGCGCATTGCGCAACATGCCAACAAAGCAGATTGTTGGGAAAAACACGGGATTCAGATTATACAGTATCAGATGATGGGACAGTGTTTGCCAGACAAAGACCAGTCCAACCTTTAACCGATGTAAACATGTTCTAGATAGGAGTTGGAAAAAGCTACAGTGACCCACACAATAATACTATTAGCGGACAGTAACAGATAAACCTAGACAACAATAACCATATTCACGCTTAGCATTCTAGGTGCAGGGACAAACACCCTGCACCTAGAATTGTAGGCACAGGTAGACCCAAACACAGGATAAGGCAGAGAAACAATACAGAACATCAGGCCTATACCTCTCAAATGCATCTCTTGGTCCATGTACACCAAGTTTAAAGTGACTTTAAAGAAGTAGAACCCTAAATCCATCATAATTCTAAATCTCTGAATCTTATTCCTGTACAGCAGTGAGTGACCTCAGAGCTCTTCCTGTATTCTGTCCTTTTCCTGGCTGTTGTAATGCTGCAGTAAAGTTTGTTGAACTCTGTTACGGTGATTGTGGGGGCTGCTCCTTTTATAGCTTCTTTACAGTGATATTGTAACGGGCGCAGTGGTGCTCACACAAGAGTAGCGAGGTGGAGATCCTTTTTGGACGGGTTTATCGGTTCGATATTAGCGAAATAAACAGTACTTTCAGACTTGTACTCCAAAGCCAGGGAGTACGACAAGACAACAGAACTGCTACTAAGCTGCAAAGGTTTCGAGACCAACGGACAACTTAGAGCACACAACAATACAGCGGATTGCAAGATTGAAACGTCAGTACTGAGATATTCGGTAGGGCAGGCAATGAATTGATCAGACTGCAGGGCAGTCAACACACTGATAGATTTTACGTTTTCAGACCACCTTGATCGGGTATTCTGTAACTTATGATTACCAGGGTCTATTGATACACACACAGGTTTAGGGATCGTGCAAGCCTGGGTACTTTTGGCAAATCGAGCAAGCTGAACATAAGCTGATAACAAACAGTCTTTCGTATTCGCAGATGGTACTAGCTTAACAGATCGTATCTCAGAACCCTTAGACCTGGAGCAAACCCCCGATAAGGCTGCAGTAAGAAAACCAGAGCGAGAGGGGAATCTTATCTCCCCATGAAACGAGTAAAACCCCAAGCAGCGTGCATGGGGTTAAAACAACGGCGCACGACACTAGTCACCGCTATAGCATAAAACCTAAGCGTGGTCAGAGACAAGTCGTGTCAAAATCAGGAGCAGGAATCGTAGACAAGCTGGGTCGGCAACAGATAGCAATAAAGAATGAGAGGAAGCGATGCGGGAACAGAACTCCACGTCAGGGCAACGAGGCAACTCCTCGCGCCCTGCTTTAAACCCAGCGGCTCCTCGTGACCACGCTAGGCCCCGCCCCCTCGGACGCCGCTCGGCCATTACATGGTGCTTGCACTCGACCAGCCCTTGGCACCGAACCTTGCCCAGACCCCCCAGGAAGCACAGCAGGGGCTGAGGATGTAACAGATATAGGGTGACAGGAGCGGGATCTCTAACAATCCCCCCCCCCCCGTGTCACTCTTCTCTTGCATTAGCAAGGTATGCAAAACTGGTATTATACACTAATTTTCATCTTTCATTGTATAACCATATAAAATCTAGTATATGCTGAGCAGGAAGTGAAAAAGGTAACAAAGCAACAGTAAAAAAGCTAGATGTGCCCAAATAAATAATATCCTTTGTTTTAGAGTATATTAGGCGCATAACTAAAGAGCTAGCACAAGTCAAACACTCAAATACAACCGGATCCAAAATGGATTTTAAATTCAGATTCCCTAACTGTCCCAAATTTAATGTTGACAAAGCCAAAACAATGGGAGTTTTTATTAAACACTTTTTGGCTGTGGAAAATAAATTGGAATTGCAATTATCTCTGATCCGCATTAAATGCATTCCTTGTTCTGGTTGCGTGAAATGTTAAGTATAGGCTGTTCTTTACATCTGGAGAAATATGTTCTATTCTTTTTATTTCTAATTTAAGGTTTTATGTTTCCTAGAATGACTTCGCCTCGTTTTATTGAGTTCGTCTGCAAACATGACAACGTTTTAAAGTGTTTTGTTACAAGGTGGGAATATGTACAAGACTGTTTTTGTTCTGTCATATGTTCAGACACATATAAATCTATTTTATTTACCTCTTTTTTTATGTATTTCTGTAATCAGGAACCCCAAAATAATTTTTGATCACTTTCATTTTCTACTGGAATGCCCGGAACTGATGTCACGATTTATGCACATTATCAAGGCACAGGTATGTTTTTGAAAATAAAAAATGGAGTATCTGCTTTTAAATCTGTCAAAATAAAAAGCTTTAACTTTTTTTCTTTATATATACCCTTTTTATTTACAGCCTTTTAAGGAGAGATGTGAATGGTTTTATGAGCACTTGCATGCAGGCCAGCCGGTTTCTGATATGGTCCATAGGCCTGTGAATGAGAATGACATACTGTTGGTTCACAGAGGTATGGGCTGGTTACATCAAAATCACGAACATGTGTTTTTGTTTGTTCCTTGAAAGTGCAATTAATCATTGTTACATATTTAGATTCTATTTTTAGGAGTAGCTGTGAAGTGGTCTTTAAATCAGACAGTGAGAAGCTTAAGCAGGGGATTTCGGTGCGCTTCCATGGAGAAGAAGGCATGGTATGTCACCAGGGATGGGTGGAAGGAAACACTGTACAAATTGTTCTCCAGAGTGCAAAATTTGAAGCAAATAATTGCTTGTTCTTGTCAGAATGTAAACCAAAATCCCAAAAGTAATAGATGATTCACTGTCCAACCAAAAATCTTTTTTACTTGTTTCCGTATTCAATAGAGCCATACACATTGAATTTTAGATCAAGAAAAATGAGTGACTTCAGAATGTTTTTATTAGGTCTAGTTTTTGAGATGCACTATTTGCACTTCATTTATAGTCTTGGTGAGACCAACTAGAACATCAGTTTTCAATTGATTTGTGTAATATCTGACCCATTGCATGAATGTATTTAGTTGGGGTTCATAGCAACTGTACAGTACGATGACTTCAACAAGATCAGAAACCGAAGGATTATTGTGTTTACCGATCAAAACCTCTGACAATTACTATTGGGTTTTCTTTGCTTGTTTTCAAGGTTTGTATCTTTTTTTTTGTCTTCATTTTTGTAAATTTTCTGTAATTTTAGCATATACACTGCTAATTAAAGGGATGTTCTACGGTTAAAATGGGAGAGGAGTTTGGGTTTGTTTTATTATTGGTCTTTGTCTATACCCACTCTCAGATGGGGTTACGATTAGGCACCTGTCAGTTGATCTCTGTATTTTCATGCGCTTGGTGAGAAATGTTTGTTGTGCCTTGTTCTGTGTAAAAACTCATAAATAAAGAATTGAAAAGAAAAAAAAATGGGAGAGGAGTGAAACGGAAGGGTTAAACATTAACTCGTCCTCGCTTGCTTCCGTTTTGACCATTTTAGGGCCAAATTACATTCACATTATACGGCGCAAAAACGCATTAAAGTGAGAGCTTAAACCCTTTGCGCTGAATGCTGTATTACATTGTCAGTGCAACAACCGCGCGTAACCGTGAACCTGCGCGAACCCTGCACGAGCGTACTGTACATGAAAAAATGCACGAGGATTGTAAATCCAGCGGTGATTTACACGCGGTAACGTTTAATGCTTGGCGCACAAATTCACGCATTGTGCGAGCGTGTTTGCGTGAAGAATGTAATTTGGCCCTTAGTCTTTTATAAAAGCGCTTCTCTGGATGTAACATGCTGCCAGCTTCCTGAAAGTCACAGCTATCACATGATCACCGGGAGTCTACATGCTGGAGCAAATGCACAGCCAGTCCAATGACTCTAAATTCATTCAGTGCGATTGGTAGTAGCGGAGTTAAAAAAAAAAAAAAAAAACATTTCTGGGTACTCATGATGCTTCGATCAGCCGTCAGTAAACCCTCACTGCCCTGGAGCAGATGGAGGGATGAGGGCACGCACGCTAGAGAAAGTGAAAGCAACCTTGTTCCCCGGGATGTTTTTGAACTACATCACCCATGATGCTCAGCTTCTTGTTAGGTTGGCAAAGACTCATATGAAATGTAGCTCCAAAACATCTGGAGGGCCAAGGTTGCTGACACCTGTTCTAGAGTGTACCTTTCATTTTATACTTACTCTGTATTACCATGCAAAATTATAAATATTCTTCTTTCTGCAGGGCCAAGGTGTTGTTCGGGAGTGGTTCGACATATTGTCATCTGAAATAATTAATCCTGATTATGCTCTCTTCACTCAATCAGCAGATGGTAAGCGAGACGCATCTCTGTTTTGTTGATGAAGTAAGCTAAAATACCAAATTATATTGTGTTTGTATGCTCATTCAAATGTAGAGAACAAATAGTATGGCATAGACATTGCATATGTGAGATAATTAATCTTATTGTGTTCAACCGATATGATCATTTTATTTATTTCTCAAAAATACATATTATTTTCCTTCCCATTGTACAGCGCTACGGAACTTGTTAGCGCTTTATAAAAACTTGTAACCGTAACTTCTCTAGAATAGTGTCAGATATAAACTTATGTTTTTTTTTTTTTTTAGAATAGTTCTATTATTATAAAGCAGTTTTATAACGTTCAATAGTCAATATCTCTTTTCTTTCTCGCCAAAGGAGCAACGTTCCAACCAAACAGCAACTCTTCGGTCAATCCGGATCATCTCAACTACTTCAGATTTGCAGGCGAGATTCTGGGTCTAGCCCTGTATCACAGGCAACTAGTCAACATTTATTTTACCAGGTCATTCTACAAACATATCCTTGGTAAGATTTTAAACATGTGTTTAAACCTTGGCAGACCACAGTTCTCATGTTTGCATATATCATTAATTTATTTAAAGCCCTGCTAATAATGTATAGTTTTGATTGGTAACTACTAAACCCATTGTATAATTCTATTCCCGTAGTAAACACCAGCTCTGCATTCTCACACGAATGACTCTCCAAACTTGGCACTCATTTATCAACACATACAGGGTTATTCAGAGAAAGGTGAAACTCTGGAGAATGTTTGGAGAAGTGAAAATTCTAGGTCAAAATAGCCAAACCAGAAACCTTCTCCCATTTATCGCATTTTCCAAATCAGCTATTTTGACCTAGAATTTTCACTTCTCCAGACATTCTCCAGAGTTTCACCTTTCTCTGATTAACCCTGATAATCACTTGTATCATTATCGAGATGACCATCAGGGTTATTCAGAGAAAGGTGAAAATTTCTAGTTTCAGTACTCTGTAGGACCAAGGATGCAGACTTAAGGAGACCTCCTTAGTCACACATTCCTCCTGATGCTTGGCTTGTGAACATTGCCATCATATGTGCACACCACGTGAACTGATACGTTCAGATTCCATGTGAACATGGACACTACAAAAACACCCTTGCTTAGGCACTGGTGGTCTTTACAACCCCCTCCCCTTCTACCACAAAAAAAAAAAGTATTTGGACACTAACAGACACTTTCAAGGTAATTTAGTAAGTGCTGGTGTTTGTCATAGTTGCAAATGCAACGAACCTAGGTAGTCAACAAAAAGGAAACTCAAACAGCAGTAGAAGCTTCATTGACGAAGATTCTCCTGCTGTCGTTTGATTTACTCTTTTTCAAACGCTGACGTTTGTCACGTTTGCAACAATGGGAATTTTCGCAATTGTCAGCAAGTACAGCAAACTCTGCCTCTTACTAATTTACCTTTAAAGTGTCTGTGTCTAATCAATTCTTTCTGTTATTCTTTATCTGAATAACCCCTGTTATGATATGGAAAATCCACAAATCAGACACAAATAACAAATCGACCTGTGTTTGTGTAAATTTCATATTCACATTTGCTCCCATTATAGAGCATGAGACAAACGTTTCAGAATTGTTCCCCTCATCCATGTACAAAGCCGATTGGGCATTACACAGTGATAAAGGTAACGATGCTGAATAGTTTGTCTCATTCGCTAAAGTGGGAATGCATGTGACTGGCACCAGTGCAGTCCAAGAAAAGAGCACAGCCCCTATTATTATCATCATCATTTATATAGCGCCAACAGTTTCCACAGCACTTTACAATAATCAAAGGGAACGAGATAAGCGGACATAAGAAGGAAACAAGAGGTATAAAGGGCCCTGCTCATAGGAGCTTACAGTTTAACCCCTTCACTGCTGAGCCATTTCACGGCTTAAAAAAACTCATTTTTCTTTTGTATTATTATTATTTTTTTTCTTTACTTTAACCATGGTCATGTTTGGTATCATTGGAAAGGCCATGTTCTGGCCTTTCTAATGATACCAAACATATCCCTGCTAGCTGAAAACAGTCGGGAGATATCGGGGTTCAAAGGAACCCTTATCTCCACCCCTATCTTTCCTTAGGAGTCAATGAGGACGTTCCCCACACGTCCTCAGCAGTGAAAGGGCTAGAGGGATTGGGGTTGAAGACCAGAGGAATTTTACTAGATAGCAGGATCATTAGTGCCAGTGGTTTGGGAATGGTGGGGCCATAGAAGCAACTTCAATCATGTGTGAGTTGATCTTATGCAGGGAGATGAGTTACGTCAGTGATGTGGTACGCTAATCTGAAGAGATGTGTTTTGAGGGATTTCTTGAAGGCCTGAAGATTAGGGGAGAGTTTGATAGGGCGAGGCAAGTCATTCCACAGGACTGGTGCTGCCCGTGAAAAGTCTTGGAGGCGAGAGTTGGTCGTGCGCGTGTAGTAATGAAGAAATGTAGGGAGGAGATGAGTTATTGAGCGATTTGAATGTGAGCATCGGTATTTTAAACTGTATCCTGGAATGTACAGGAAGCCAATGGAGAGACTGGCAGAGGGGGGAGGTACGCGAGGTGCATCTGGTGAGAAAAATAAGCCTGGCACCTGCATTCATTACATATTGCAAAGGGGCAATACGGGAGTTGGGAAGGCCAATAGGGACTGAGTTGCAGTAGTCAAGATTTCTTAGGGTAGCTGTAGGTGAGAATAACACTGAGCGCTGCAAGCTCTCCTTCTGCATCATAGAAACATAGAAAAATGTCGGCAGATAAGAACCTTTCGGCCCATCTAGTCTTCCCAATTACATGGATACTTTACCTGGATTTATCTTTTGTTTAGGATAGCCTTATGCCTATCCCATGCTTGCTTAAATTCAATTACTGTTTTGGCCTCTACCACTTCTACTGGAAGACTGTTCCATGTATCCACCACCCTCTCAGTAAAATAATGCTTCCTGATGTTACTTTTAAACCTTTGCCCCTCTAATCTAAGACTATGTCCTCTTGTTTTGCTACTTTGTTTCCTTTTAAATATACTCCCTTCCCCTACCTTGTGGATTCCCTTTACGTATTTAAATGTTTCTATCATATCTCCTCTGTCTCGTCTTTTTTACAAGCTGTACATGTTAAGATCATTAAGCCTTTCCTGGTAACTTTTCTCCTTCAAGCCGTACACCATTTTAGTAGCCCTTCTCTGAACTCTCTCTAAGATGTCTATATCCTTCTGGAGATACGGTCTCCAGTACTGCACACAGTACTCCAAGTGAGGTCTCACCAATGCTCTGTACAGTGGCATGAGCACTTCCCTTTTCCTACTGCTAATACCTCTCCCTACACAACCAAACATTCTGCTAGCATTTCCTGCTGCTCTATTACATTGACTACTTACCCTTAGATCCTCTGAAATAATGACCCCTAAATCTCTTTCCTCAGATGTTGAGGTTAGGACTGTATCAAATATTCTATATTCAGCCCTTGGGTTTTTACGTCCCAGGTGCATTATTTTGCACTTATCCACATTAAAACTCAATTGCCACAACTCCGACCATTTTTTTAGTTTACCTAATCATTTGTCATTTGGCTGATCCCTCCAGGAACGTCAACCCTGTTGCAAATCTTTGTGTCATCAGCAAAAAGACATACTTTTCCAATAATACCTTTTGCAATATCACTAATAAAAATATTAAAGAGAATGGGTCCAAGTACTGACCCCTGAGGTACCCCACTGGTAACAAGACCTTGTGCCGAATAAACTCCATTTACCACAACCCTCTGTTGTCTGTCACTCAGCCACTGCCTAATCCAGTCAACAATATTGGAATCTAAACTCAAAGATTGCAATTTATTGATAAGCCTTCTATGCGGAACAGTATCAAAAGCCTTACTGAAATCTAAATAAGCAATGTCTACTGCACCACCTGTGTCTATTATTTT
Organism: Leptobrachium leishanense; assembly: GCA_009667805.1. Classification (NCBI taxonomy): domain Eukaryota; kingdom Metazoa; phylum Chordata; class Amphibia; order Anura; family Megophryidae; genus Leptobrachium; species Leptobrachium leishanense. Next base: position 283,827,316 of record CM019066.1, read on the forward strand.
TGTTACCCAATCAAAAAAATCAATAAGATTAGTTTGGCATGATCTCCCTGAGGTAAACCCATGTTGTTTCTGATCCTGTAATCTATGTGTTTTTAGATGTTCAACAATCCTTTCCTTTAACATGGTTTCCATTAATTTCCCCACTACTGACGTAAGACTAACTGGCCTATAGTTCCCCGATTCCTCCCTACTACCCTTCTTGTAAATGGGCACAACATTTGCTAATTTCCAGTCTTCTGGGACGACTCCCGTTAACAAGGATTGGTTAAATAAATCTGTTAATGGTTTTGCTATTACATCACTGAGCTCTTTTAATAATTTAGGGTGGATCCCATCAGGCCCCATTGACTTATTTGTCTTTACTTTAGACAGCTGCTGTAGAACCTCCTCCTCTGTAAACTGATATGTAAATGTCTCTTTAGTGTTCTCTCCTAACTGAGGTCCCTTTCCTTCCTTTTCTTCTGCAAAGACTGAACAAAAATATTCATTGAGGCAGTCAGCGAGACCTTTATCCTCTTCTACATACCTTCCTTCCTTTGTTTTTAATCTAATTAATCCTTGTTTTACTTTTCTTTTCTCGTTTATGTATCTAAAAAATGTTTTGTCCCCCTTTTTTACTGACTGAGCTATTTTCTCTTCTGCGTGTGCTTTGGAAGCTCTTATAAATTGCTTTGCCTCTTTCTGCCTAATCTTATAGGTTTGCCTATCTTCTTCACTCTGAGTTTTTTTTATAATTATTGAATGCTATCTTTTTGTTCTTCAATATTTTGGCCACTTCTGCAGAGTACCACAGTGGTTTCTTCCCTTTTTTGTTTTTGCTAACAAGCCGAATGCAATTTCCTGTGGCCTTCAATAATGCTTCCTTTAAATAATCCCATTTCTCCTGGACTCCCTTTAAACTCCTCCAGTCTGATAATGACTCCTTCACACAAAATCTCATTTTAGAAAAATCTGTTTTTTTAAAGTCTAAAACTTTCGTTCTTGTGTGGTGCGGCTCCATCCCTGTTGTTATATTAAACCATACTGACTGGTGATCACTAGATCCCAAATTTTCACCTACAACAACGTCTGATACCAAACCTCCATTTGTGAGTATTAAATCCAATATGGCCTCTTTACGGGTCGGCTCCTCAACTACTTGTGTTAGAGATAATCCCAGTAGGGAGTTTAGAATATTTGTACTCCTGGTGCACCCAGCTGTTTTGGTTTTCCAGTTCACATCAGGAAGATTAAAGTCCCCCATGATAATAACTTCCCCCTTCATTGCCATTTTGGCTATTTCCTCAACCAGCAGATTATCTAGTTCTTCTGCTTGTCCAGGGGGTCTATAGATCACACCTACACGAGTTACTGTATGATTGCCAAATGTTAGCGTAACCCAAACTGACTCTATGTTCACCTCGCTCACTTTTATTTGGTTCGTTTTTATGTTGTTTTTCACATACAGGGCCACTCCTCCTCCTTTCCTACCTTCTCTGTCTTTTCTATATAAAGTGTACCCCGGTATTGATATGTCCCAGTTATTTTTCTCACTAAACCATGTCTCAGTAACCGCCACTAAATCTACTTTTTCAGCTGCCATCATTGCCTCTAGTTCATTGATTTTATTGACTAAACTGCGAGCATTTGTAGACACGACTCTGAGCTTGTCATTTTTTACATCGCATGTTGCTTGCACCCTCCGATTTAGTTTTGGGGGACAATCGGGCAGATTGTTTTTTACCCTTTTGTCCCCCCCTCCTAGTTTAAATATTTCTTTGCGAAACCTTTGAACTTCTCACTGAGAACATATGTTCCCCTATGAGTAAGATGCAAACCATCTTTTTTATACAGTTCCTTTCTGCTCCAATTAGAGCTATCATGGGACACAAAGCCAAATCCTTGCTCCCGACACCATTCCCGAAGCCACAAATTGAATTCCCTATTGCACATCTGCCTATCTTGAATGTTATGCACAGGCAAAACTTCAGAGAATGACACAGTGGACGCAATCTGCTGTATTTCACCTCCAAGAACACAAAAATCTTCCTTAATCTCAGAAACCTCATTGCTAGCCAAGTCATTTGTCCCTAGATGGACTAGAACGTCCACTTCCCCTTGTTGCTTTGCTTGTTTGACAATATTGAGAATACGTCTCTTGTCTCTACGAGCAGTAGCCCCAGGAAGACATCTCACCAAACCACTACTCTCCAGCTCAACACCTCTTATGATAGAATCACCCAGCAACAATTGCCTTCTATCAAGTCCCACCTTTTCATTTTTGTCCTTGGTTGCAGTGCTGCATACCTTAGACATAGTGGATGGTGGTTCCTCAACTATGGTGTCTGAGCCTACATCCGTCTTATCACTACACTCTGAAAGTGCCTCAAAAGAATTAAGAAGAGCCACAGATTGTGGGACATGCCTTCTATCCACAACTCTAAGTCTACCAGATCCTACAGTAGTCCATCTGCCGCTCCTAGGAGGCCTCTGTGGCAGTGGCTTAGTAACAGTCATAGCCTGAGTTTCTCTAACAGATAATTTACAAATCTCAGACTTCAAACAGGCAATTTCCTGCTGCAATAAAGAGAGCTGCCTACATATCAGGCACACTCCAAACCTCCAAAAATTGGATCTAAAAACAAATGCATGACAGCTCTTACACTGGACCAAGCCTGCCATTATAAAAGAATGGATTTAAAACCAGCAAATCTTACCTTTTTTGTAGGTTTTCTACCTCCTGTCTAACCTCAGACTACCTCCAGAGTATCTCCAGAAGATCTCCTGTACGTGCTCACTTTGAAGACTTCACTTAGAAGGCTTCCCAAGCTCAATTAATCTCTCTTCTTATTCTGTTTATCCATATTCAAATCGTCTTTGATTTAGGTATGTAGTATATTACTGTTTTTTTTTTTTTTTTTAATTATCCACGAAAGCTTCATATTTTGGAACGGAGTAGACCCTGTGGTTTCTTCGTAACATTCTTTTCTGCAATCCTCCTCAAAGAATTCTTAAATAGTTTTGTGGTAAAAAAAATGTAATCCTTAACAAAGAAAACTTTCTGCTCTTTCAAGCTTTATATATATTTCCCTTCTTGTGCAAATGACTTCTTCACCTTCCTCTGGGGAAAAGATGTATTTAGAACCTCGGCGGTATATCATTTATTTTTAATCATCATTGCTAGAGAAAGCAGGTTGTTTTGTAATAACTGCAGAGCGGGTGATGTGAGGTCAGTCTGATCGGACGGATTCAGGTGACAAATTTTTTGCAAAAATTAATAAAGCCAGAAACAAAAAAGGATACTTCTTTTCTCTGTTATTGAGGAATTAATAAATGATATCCCCGAAGTTTGTGCAGCCTCCTAAGTGCATAGGTGATACCTTAATATACACAAAGAGGCTAAACATTTCACAGCTTAAGGCTGTATTGCAGCAAGACATTCTGGGAGTTAAGAGACAGATCTCCTCCAAAATTACTGGTTTTAGATTAAACAAAAACATTTAATAAACTGACTAAACTGTTTCCACGTTTACTGCGCATAGAACAAATGACAAAATCTAGAGGGGTTATTCGCAAAGCGCAGTGTTGCACCTCTGACAGTTGCAGGCATTTCACAAAACTAACAGGGTTATTCAGAAAGAGGTGAAAATTCTAGGTCAAAATCGCCAAACCAAACAAATTCTCCCATTTATCTCACTTTCCAAATCGGCTATTTGGTCTAGATGGTTCATTCTCCTGGTTTTCACCTCTCTCTGAATAACCCTGTAAGATTCAAAAAACAGCAGGAGAAGCTTTATTGTGAAGGTTCTCCTGTTGCTTTTTGGATTTTACTTTTTTGAAATGCCAGCATTTGTCTGTGCTGCAATACTGGCAGTTTTAGCTAGTGTTTGTACCGCTGCATTGCGAATAACCTTATAAACTGGCTACTTTTAGTTATTTTATCTTTTTCGACTTCAAGTTGACAAGCTATTACTAAATTGTACCCTAAAGGGGGGGCGTGGCCGGACGTTGCAGCGCGCGGTCGCATGTAAGGAGAGCTCCTGTGACCGGCGCTGAATTTTCATTTCTTGCGGCTAAATAACAGCAACCCCGGGGCTGAAACTTCACCCACAGGTGGGTGACACTTCCTGGCCCCCAGATGGTGCCCCCCAAGGCGCAACGAGCATTGGAACCGGCAAAATCGGCGAAAAAAGATCGGGTTCGTGAGGCCCAAGATGGCAGATCTCCCTACTCTGTTTCCTCTCTTACAATGGAAGCGGCTGTCGCAGGCCCATCCTGCATGTCTGACACCTCACCACCTTCAGAAAGCAGACTACATGCCATGCTGCAAGAACTTCGATCTACTATACAAACGGATCTTAAAGAGGCGCTGCAGGAGCTGAGGCACGATGTACAAGACCTGGGTGAGAGGACCGACTCTTTGGAGTCTAAGACAGACGACTTATGTTTAGCCCATAATGACCTAGTGGATCGCCATATAGCTTTGCAGACAGCACATGACACCATGGCAACGAAATTAGCCGATTTGGAAGACCGTTCACGGCGTAACAATGTACGGATCAGGGGCATTCCGGAGGCAGTAACCCCTGCTGACCTTCAGCCTTATATTATGGAACTTTTCCAGATCCTGGTACCAACGTACTCGTCACAAGATTTCCTGATGGATCGGGCACACAGACTGCCACGCGCCAAGAACCTGCCGCCCTCAGCTTCTAGAGAGGTTCTAGTCCGGGTGCACTTTTTCCATGTTAAAGAAGCGTTAATGAGAGCGTCACGGAAATCTATGCCTCTGCCTTCTTCGTATGCCAAGTTTCATTCTACGCAGACCTGTCAACAGCTACCATGTCTAAAAGAAGGGAATTTTCATCCTTCACAAAAATTTTACGTGACCACAACATGGCGTATCGATGGTGATTTCCCACGAAGATCTTGTTATGGCGGGAGGGAGTCTTGCACGTTATCCCTGATCCCCTCACTGGCATGAGCTTGCTGACGGAATGGAAAGTCGTGTCTGAGTTTACTCCCCCTCGGGAGGAATCATCTTCGCCTTTGAAAGTCTCTCCGGAGTGGCACCGGGTCCGGCCAAAATGAGGTGCTTTGGCCCTGCGTTATCCAGCTTTCGGGCGTGCTTCTATTACTCCGCCATGTTGTTTTCCGTCTCCTTGGACGTTAGAACTCCTTCACGGATACCAGACTGACCCCTTCTGATCCACCTTAATGAAGGCGCTCCTGGGGGCCTGTTCTTTTATTCGGCTAGCCCCGAGGCCTTCCAATGGCCTGTAAATTGGCGCGGTCACCTTCTCAGGTAGAGTTTGGACTGTTGTTTCCCCTACTGGAGTTTTTTCTTGACCTTGTGGTTTTTTTTTTCTACTTATACCAATCTGCTGTGTTGATTGACTCCACTCAGCTGGGCTCATGGAGTGCAGTTTTTTTTTTTCTGATGTTTGGTCGGGTTTTTTCTTTTTTTTTTTCTACTTTTCCATTTTTTCTTTTTCTTTTTGTTTTTTTTCTGGTTCGACCTATGTATGTAATGTATGTATTGTTTGTTTGTTTGGTATGCACTATGATACAGTTCCGGGCGCTACTGTGAGCAGGGGAGTCCTTCCATTCTCGCGCGGAGACTGTCTGTACTGACCGCTGTGAGATCTAGAGAGCTGGGCGTAACCAAAGATGAGTAAACCTCACTTCCAGATTTATTCCTTAAATGTTCGAGGCTTGAACACTCCGTACAAACGCCATGCTTTATTTCGCGACCTGCATAAGTCTCAACCGGCTATTGTATGTTTGCAAGAGACTCATTTTTGTAAGAGGCATCCGCCGTTTTTGAAATCGCGCATGTACACTTATACCTACCACTCCACTGCTTTGACGAAGTCCAAAGGTGTCTCGATCCTGTTCCATAGAGACTGGACGTTTGTGTGTTCGGCTCAGTATGTTGATCCGTTGGGCCGCCTTGTGATTCTTGTGGGCACGCTGAACGAATTACCAATCACTATTGCTAACCTATATCTCCCTAATGATAATCCGGTTTCTTATCTGCGGAAAGCTTTTGGTAGAGTGAAAAAAATGTCTAGTGGTACGATGTTTCTATGTGGGGATTTTAATTGCACTCCTGACCCCGACGTTGATACCCAGACGAGCCAATCCCGCTCCCACTCCCCCCCCCCCCATCCTCTAGCAAACAACTACGGGAATTCATGCATTCATTTGACCTATATGATACTTCGATATGTCACCCCAATACACGTGATTACACATATTTTTCTCATGTCCATTCCTCATATAGTAGAATTGACTTGTGTTTGATACATAGCTCAGCTTTGTCTCGTCTCCTGGAGGCGACCATCGGCATCATTACGTGGTCTGACCATGCTCCACTTACGCTTACTTTTGAGGCTGCTTTTCCACCGAGGGGTATGGGGAATTGGAGACTCAACGACTCACTCATTGTAGATAGGGATGACGTGACAACAACGCTACAACTCCTTCAGGAGTACTTCACGGCGAACGTGACTGGGGATGTTGCAACAGCGTCGATATGGTTGGCCCACAAAGCTGTTATGCGAGGACATTTTATACAGAAAGGAGCGCAACGTAAACAACGTTTTACTGCTCAGATGACTGCCCTTACACGACGAATCACTGTATTAGAAACCCAGAATAAATCCTCTCCTACCCCTTATATTACCGCTCAGTTGATTTCGCAGCGCCGCGTGCTAGAACACCTTATGCTCCAAATCACTGCGCGCTCAATTAGACGGCTTAACTATGCTCATTATACCCAAGGGAATAAACCGGGGAAACTGCTGGCGTCTAAATTGAAAGTGAAAAGAATGCAAACCAACATACCGTACCTATTGGATGCTAATAACGTAAAAATTTATAACCCAGCCCTTATTACTGATGAATATTATGCCTCCCTGTACAACCTAGGATCAGACCACACCGTGCCGACCCCTACCCCGGACGACATAGATCTTTCTTCAGGCGGCGAGTCTCCCCTCCCTCTCTCCCTCTCAGGCTACAGGTTTGCTTGCTGCGTTTACAGACGAGGAGGTACTTAAGGCTATTAATGCACTTCCAAAAAATAAAGCCCCAGGCCCTGACGGTTTTACAAATCTGTATTACCAGGTATTTGCTCCATCACTAGTTCCGACTCTTACCCTGTTTTTTAATGACATTAAGAACACTGGCATCATTCCTCTGGAGATGTTGCAGGCAACAGTAGTGACCCTGCCTAAACCTGGTAAACCCCCGACACAATGTGCCAACTTCCGCCCTATTTCCCTGTTGAATGTAGACGCCAAACTGTATGCTAAATTACTAGCTACTAGATTGGCTCCCCTACTCCCGTCCTTGATCGCGACTGAACAAACTGGCTTTGTCCCGGGCCGTCAAACGTGTGACAACACCCGACGTTTCTATGACATAATCGACTTGGCCCATAGGAATAATACCTCCGGACTCCTGCTGGCATTGGACGCTGAAAAGGCGTTCGATCGCCTGCATTGGGGGTATATGCGGATGGTGTTACTAAGGTTTGGTCTCCCAGCACAATTTGTACATAGTATTATGGCCCTTTACTCTGCTCCGTCGGCGAAAGTTTTGGCATCGGGGTTTCTATCCTCCTCTTTCCACATAACCAATGGTACCTGATAGGGTTGTCCATTATCCCCGTTAATATTTATTCTGGCCCTAGAACCCTTGGTGCTGCAGATTAAGACTTCCCCGGCAATCAAAGATATGCCGACCCCCCCCGAATGGGGAGCACAAGCTGGCACTTTTCGCGGACGACATACTGCTTTTTTGACCACACCGGAGATTTTGCTTCCTTCCCTGTTTCACCTCCTTGATAGCTTTGGCGCGTTATCTTACTATAAAAATAATGTGAGTAAAACACAAGCTCTCCCTATAAATATTGTTGCTTCATCCCTCAGCTCTCTGCGTAGTAAGTACCCTTTTGATTGGCGCTCTACCTCTTTAAAATACTTGGGAATCTCCCTCTCTAAATCGCAAGGCACCATCCTTAAGGAAAACTTCACGTCACTATTGAACTCCATCGAGACGCAGCTCTCCACCTGGAGCACAAATGAATCCTCCTGGTTGGGCCGTATGGCGGCCATAAAGATGTGTATCCTACGCCAAATTTTATACTATTTCAGAAATATCCCTGTTTTCATACCGGTGCATTTATTGCTCCGGCTGCAAAAACTACTCCATGCGCATATTTGGAGGGGGAAGCCTCCTCGAGTGTCGGCCTCTACAGTCACTGCGCCGCGACGTAATGGAGGGTTGGGTTTTTTGGATCTACAATCTTACTACAAAGCAGTCTTACTAGCCCAACTGTTGTCGTCAATGCATCTAAAAGAACCACCACTATGGTTGCGGTTGGAGAATGCCATGATTTTTCCATATAGACTTCATGACCTGATGTGGCTTCCATTCCTTCCTAGGAATAGCACCATGGGTCTACTACCCGCCTCGATGCTCTCCCTCATGTCCTGGCGCCAGTGGGGTCGTCCGTTGGTACGGCCTTATGACTTACTATGTCTCGCCCCTCTAAGAGTTTTGTGTCGCTATATCCCAGACTTAAATTTAGACTCTTGGTTCTTGCGCGGCTTGACGCATGTGTGGCAGCTCTTTACACCCCGCTCCCTGAAACCCTTCCCCGACTTGGTACAGGAGTTTGCCATCCCATTGAGTGACTGTTTCACTTATCTTCGTGTGAAACATGCTTTAACCCAGAAGAGCCTGACCTCTTTCACAGCTACGAACCTTTCAGCTTTTCATAAATTGTGTATGGGGAAGAAATGTCAAATGATACCGTTAGCTCTCTGTTACAACAGCCTCCTAACCCCGACCCCGCCTAAAAAATTACCCTATATGGTTAAATGGGAAAAAGACTTAGCTTTCACGCTCTCCATAGATGACTGGTCATATGCCATGGAAACAATATACAAATATTCTAGAAGCACCAATCTACGTGAGGCCCATATCAAACTATTGTGCAGATGGTACTTAACACCAAACTGATTGGCCCATAGCTCAGGGAATACCGGATTCTGCTGGAGATGCCTTACCGGCCTCGGTTCTCTACTGCATACATTTTGCTTATGTCCCACACTAGGGGGATATTGGGAAAAAATAAGCAGACTGATTTCCCATTGTACTTCACTCATACTCCCACTATGCCCGAAATTGTACCTCCTATATATTATACCCATTACTATTCAGATCCGTCATAGGAGGTTTATCTCTATGGTACTGGGGACAGCAAAAACAGTAATAGCGAGACATTGGCGTTCCTCACTATGTCCCTCTATGAAAGAAGTTATGATTGCCCATGAAAGTGTTTTTCAATATGAAGAAATGTTCCACACCGCGAATAACTCAATGTGCCAGTTTTATGATACATGGGAGGGATGGAGGGTGTTTGTCGAGTCTGGAACCTTGATATAAGATACTTTAACATGTACGACTGTAGTGCTGCCGTGTTTTATGTTTTATGTTAGTTTAGGAATTTAACTGTTATTGGAAAATGGAGTCCGCACAAATGACCCCTTCTCGGATTATATTGATACTTCATTTGAATTGTTTGTTGTCAATGCTGCGAATTTATGTTCTTTCTCTTTGAAGTTTCCTTCTTTTTGCAATGTTGTACCAATCTATGTGTGAACTCCAATAAAAACTTTTATATTGAAAAAAATAAAATTGTACCCTAAAGCTGGTCCCCTGTATAGAAGTATAACCAGTTTAAATGTTGAGAAAATGAATTGTGCAAGAAATGTTGGGCCCAACTATTGATTTTGGGGACATTGTATATGTATATTCACCTCACCCCAAATCCTTCTCAACGAGCTTGTCACTCTCCAGAGCTCCTATCGATTTGTCCTGAAAGGTGGGTGATTACAAAACTCATCATTGTCATCATGGGCAGATCTACTGTGAAATTAATAAAGCTTGTGCTTCAGGGCCTCCAATCCTACACTGGGCCGCCGACGTGACTTCGGACTGCATTGCTGAGAACATTTTGGGTGTATTGTAAAAGAAGGGTTTTAAAAGTACAAACAAATTATATGTATTAATTCTATTGTGTAATCCAAAACAAAATAATAGTTACTTTTATAATGTTTAATTTACCATCAAGGAGATCGGCAAAAACAAATGTTCAAACGAAGGGCCAGATTATATTTATGGCGCTAAATTGGGGACACTAACGGGGAATACCTGCAGGTCCCCCGTTTTAGCACCTTATTAGAGGGCAGGCGCTAATTCAGCAGTCTGCCCCGTAACGCAGCGCAACCCTTCATGATACTTGCGGTAGCGCTCCTGCGCCACCGCGAGTATCTCCTCCATGAGTCCATAGGACTCATGGAGGCTTGTGCTGCCAGTCTCACTCTGCTCCCGGCTGCCAGAAGCTGCGAATCAGGCCACCGTTCTTGCCGTTGGATGAGAGGTGAGTATCTGACTTACTGGGGGTTTTATTTATCTGCTGCTCAATGATTCTGCAGAAGCGGAATCGGTTAGCACCAACTTCTAGCTGTGGTTAACTTTTCCATTATCGCATCTTTGGGGTAATTGGCTTTAGGATTACAAACCCTAATTACTAATTGCGTGCCCTATGTAGCGTTAGTACAGTAAACTCGCGCAAGCACCGATGCGGTAATGGGTTTAGCGTTAGGGATGTAATATTGGGGGCATGGCTAAACTCCCTTAACCTAGCGTTAGCTGGCACATATCTGAGCGCTAAAGTTAGCGTTAAGATTGTAACAAGACCCTAAGTGTTTCATTCTAAATATATTTAAAAGAAAATACTTATATACACTATTAACGTTCATGGCAGAAATTAAAAGTTTTATTAAAATCATGGCCAGCCGTAATTGGGGAATAAAAAAAACCCTTATTTGTTTTTCTAATGTAAACGTAAAACACAGGACCTAAGAAGGGGAGCTGTTGCTTGCCATTCCAAGAGTCACGTGAAAAAATATAGGACATAGGAAATTGTATTCACACCATAGACATGTGAGATAACCCAGTGTGGCAATTTTAATCAAAATCTGAGATGTTGTGATTTAATTTTTTTTATTTGTAGTGCTCTCGTGAATCAACCTCATTTAAGAAGATAATGGTTGTTACCCAAACGTCTTTAGTTAACGCCATAATAGCTGACGTTCGAGGGCCCCAAAAATAATGATTTGCCGCTAACTGTCATATGTTTAAAGAACTAGGGCTCTGTCCATATTGAATGCTAACTATAGCGTACGAATGAGTACCTGTTAATGCTAGGATAAGTGACTTTGGCGCATGCCCCCCCCCCCATATTATCTTCCTAACACTAAACCTGTGAAATCTAAACCTGTGAAAAGCGCATCAGTGATTCCGCTAGCTTGCGCAAACTTCCTGCACTTTAAGGTATTACAAAGTCCTAGCGCTAATGAAACACTACTCCTAAAAGCTGGTGCTAACGGATTGCGCTTTTGCAAAATCTTTAAGCAGCCCTAAAACCCTCCCCCCAATAAATCTGAAACTCCCTTTTTAATTCTGTGGCGAACAGTGACCCGATCCGCCGGTTCTCCTGGCCGCGAGCCGTGGTAGCACCTGCCCTGGAATCTCTAGCGCTAAAATTTGGACGCTTTGTGGGAAACCTGCAGGCATAGTTTGTCCCCCGTTAGCATCCCCATTTTAGAGTTAGGTAGGGAATAGAAATCCTAAACTTTCTAACACTTTAGTCTAAGGCCCCGTTCACACCTAGCCGTTTTAACGCGCGTTCGTGCACGCTTTAAAACGCAGGAACGGGGAAATCCCATGCTTTGCTATGGGACCCATTCAGACCTAAGCGTTTTAAAGCGTGCAGGAACGCGCTTTAAAACGGCCAATGCAAAAAGAAGTTCGGGAGCTTTTCGGGCATACAGCAGCGCATTCGCGGCCATATCATAGCCGCGAACGCGCTGCAACGCGCGTTTTTTTGTATGCGCGAACGCGCGTAAAAAAAACGCACGCATTGCGCGACGCAGCGCTGCGCCCAGGTGTGAACCCAGCCTAAATGTACTTGTCGTTACCTCTCCTGGCTCGTTTATGAGCACTTCTATGAGAAGTTGCAGGACTACCGTATCTCCAGAAGAAAGTTTTCCTCATGCTCCCAATAACCTCAGGCCTTCCTCCAGCACTTCAATCTCCATCCCCTGCATCGACAAGGACATAAATTAGAATTCAAATATTTATTACAAAACAATACATGTATAACACTGTGCCATTTAATTCTGCATGGCATCCCAAGACATACTGGGGGGGGGGGGGGAGAAATCTCAATGTGTTTCTTCCTGGCAATACATTTTTATAAACCATCTGCTTTTTTTTGTTTATTATAACTAGCATTGAGCATTTAAAACAAAATACTAGCGTTTCATTGTTGGAAAGAAATAAAATTAGATTTATAAGCTGGCTGTAAAGTGGGATCTGTTGACCATACTTTTAAATCCATTGACAACCAAATTCACGTTTCCTATACCAGAAACTCTTAAGAGGTTGGGCAGTTCTCCCTTGATTAAGGTGACGGCTTTCAGCAGCATTTGCGTTCTCTTTGCACGGTATAATTGAGCAAGCATGTCTTACGTCGGTCCACAGAACAAACCAAATAGTTGTGGTGTAACCATAAAAGCCATCTCCGATTTAAGTTGGTTTGACAGGAAGGTGCATCTGTCTATTTATTAAGCTGTTAATGAACTATGCCAGGACATGGATCATGCGCTTTGGATATTCAAGAAGTTGCTTGTGCTAGAACCTTTTGCTATTGGGTTTAGATAAAGATCTCTTCTTCAGAAAGGTATGAGAAGCTATGGAATATTTTTTATTCTGCAAGTTTAGTTAGCTCTCGGAGTGCCGTTAAGACCATCCCTTACCCTTGCTGTTGCCTTGCATTAATTCATACTGCCACAAGGGAGCGATCTTGTACAATCTATTAAATGGCTGGTGTCTCTTGACTGAAACAAGAATCTGTATGCTTTCAATCCTGCAGGTATCCCTGTAAATTACCAGGATGTGGCCTCCATTGACCCAGAATATGCAAAAAACTTGCAGTGGATCTTGGATAATGATATCAGCGACCTCGGACTGGAGCTTACTTTCTCCGTGGAGACAGACGTGTTTGGAGCCATGGAGGAAGTGCCCTTAAAACCCGGAGGAACGAGCATTCTTGTTACACAAGAGAACAAGGTGAGTGATGAGGCTGGTGTCAAGATGTGCTTGTAAACTGTCACCAGAAACATCCGATTCACTGTGTGATACCAGCCGGCCTCCTCTCCACATGGCTTGAATATCTGTTTAGGAAACGCGACATCTTGAGAAATCTCCACGCTGCCATTAGCCAGCGACATTGATAATCCATCATAATATTAACCGTACTAAATTGCTTCCCTCGCTGAGTCTTCAATTACTATGGGTGTGTGCATTGGCTTTCTGGACTGATGTGAAAATATCACAGGGTAAAGATAGTGCTGAGAAAATGAATCTCTGGTGTTGCAGCATACCCTACATTAAAAGCAATGTATGACTATTAACAATTTCTATTTTTTGGTGTTAATTCAGTCGGCATTTCTCCGCGTGAAGGTGATCGTGTGTTAGACCTACACAATGAAATACCTTGCGCTCCATTCTAATCCTGCTGTTTAAAAGAACACTTGGAGCTGTTTTACTTACTGGCTGAAGCTGCTATTTCGACCTTGCTGCAAGATTTGTTTGGCCTTGGCATTTGCGACTCTTTACTGTGTATTAGTGTCTCCTATGCTTTGTATGGAGGCTGTTAATAACAGCTCAGGTCAAAAACCGTGAGCTATTCCAACTTAGCTTGCTGAAAGCATACCACAGTGGTTCCCAACCGCGGTCCTCAAGTACCCTTAACGGGCCAGGTTTTGAGGATTGCCTTGGGGAAATGCAGCCTGAGTCCTGCAATCACTGAGCAGCAAATCGTATCACCTGTGCTGTGCTTGAGCTATCTGGAAACCCTGACCTGTTGGGGGTTCTTGAGGACCGCGTTTGGGAACCACTGACATACCAGATCTTAAGTGTCCTCGTGTTAAGTGATTTTTCAAAAGTAAAAATTACTTAACTCAAAAACCCCCACCAAAAAAATCCCTAACTTCTAATCACATGATGCAGAGGGTGACATGATCCACCACTTCCATAGAAACATACGTTCTTATCTGCCGACATATTCTTTCGGCCCATCTACTCTGTCTAATTATATGGATACTCTCCTTGGATTTATCCTTTATTTAGGATAGCCTTATGTCTATCCCATGCCTGCTTAAACTCAGTCACTGTTTAGCCTCTACCACTTCTACTGGAAGGCTGTTCCATGTATCCACCACCCTCTCAGTAAAATAATGCTTCCTGATGTTACTTTTAAACCTTTGCCCCTCTAATCTAAGACTCTCGGGGTTATTCAGAGAGCGTGAAAAGCAGGAGAATGACTGGAGACTGACTGGAGAATGAAAAATTCTAGGTCAAAATAGCCAAACCAGAAAAATTCTCCCTTTCATCTCACTTTCCAAATCGGCTATTTTGACCTAGAATTTTTCATTCTCCAGTCATTCTCCTGCTTTTCACGCTCTCTGAATAACCCTGTATGTCCTCTTGTTTTGCTACTTTGCTTCCTTTTAAAATCTACTCCCTTCCTCTACCTTGTGGATTCCCTTTTCCACGCAACACGCGCTTTTTATCTATTTGGCGTAAGGAATCATGACAGAAAAATGTTTAGATTCTGGTCGCTGACACCATTTTAATTATGAACATCCATTATATTATGACAAATACATCGATGGCAAGCTATCAGCCGTATGTTTCTGGAAACGTCTCGGCTTTTTTTTTCCCTTCTGTACATTACGTTGATGGCATATGATTGAAGTGTTGGTTGATTTAACACCCACAGATTGTGTTATGGCGGGGATACTATTTTTTTGCATTCATGCAGATGCTCGGAATCTCGCTGTCATAAATTATGTGAGATCCGTAAAACATTCCGTATGTTCATCAAAATCCGATAACCACAGTGAAAATACTCGCAATATGCTCGCACGCTTTACCTGATACATATTTAACAGATTGCATCACGGATTGCGACAAAGGTTTCCTCTAGAGGTTATTGAGCAGGGGTGTCCAAACGTGGCCTCCCAGCTGCTGTTCCACTACACCTCTCCAATCAGTGCTGTCAAGAGAATGGTGAAAATAGAGCACAACAGCTGGAATGCTAATTTTCTTTTTTATACTCCTAGGGTATATTTTGCAAGCATTTGGTACATATTCTCATGTTCTAATATGCAATCATATTGACATTTGGGGATAATGTCAAACCAACCTGTTCCAAAACCGCAGGGGTCCGTAACCTTGGCCGTCCGGATATTTTGATACTACATAACCCATGATTCCTAGTCCGCTCAAAGAGTGTCTGAGCATTATAGGAAATGTATCAAACCATGTGGGTGGCCAAGGTTGCTGACCCCTAGTGTAGAGTTTCAATTTTATTTTAATTTTTTTTATTTTTCTTTCTTGGCTAGGATTCCACTGTACAGAGCACTCGTGAGACCTCACTTGGAGTACTGTGTGCAGTACTGGAGACCGTATCTCCAGAAGGATATAGACATCTTAGAGTTCAGAGAAGGGCTACTAAAATGGAGAAAAGTTACCAGGAAAGGCTTAATGATCTTACCATGTACAGCTTGGAAAAGAGACGAGACAGAGGAGATATGATAGAAACATTTAAATACGTAAAGGGAATCCACAGGGTAGAGGAAGGGAGTATATTTAAAAGGAAACAAAGTAGCAAAACAAGAGGACATAGTCTTAGATTAGAGGGGCAAAGGTTTAAAAGTAACATCAGGAAGCATTATTTTACTGAGAGGGTGGTGGATACATGGAACAGCCTTCCAGTTGAAGTGGTAGAGGCCAAAACAGTGATTGCATTTAAGCAGGCATGGGATAGGCATAAGGCTATCCTAAACAAAAGATAAATCCAGGGAAAGTGTAATTGGGCAGACTAGATGGGCCAAAAGGTTCTTATCTGCCGACATTTTTCTATGTTTCTATTCATGGAAAAGTATTGGCAAATTACCAGTTTAATTTCCAATTTCTGTTTATTAGGAGACTTTCAGATTTAAACAGAAGTACAAAAAAACCCTAAATGGTAGATGCAAATATACAAAAAGTCGAGGGTGCACTGCAATAAAACAGAATTTTCATAGTAGAGCACTGCAAACACGAAAGAAGTTGAAAATACCCCTGTTTAAATAAATTTGCTCACAATTTGCTGATATGTGGATGAAGAGGAGTCCTCATCAAAGGGAGCATTGCTAAGATACCTATTTTAACGTTGATTTGAAAATACCTACTTACCAGTTAACCAGTGTCCTACGAATATATATTTTTCTAAATGGTATATGGCAGGTGAAGAACAGCATTGTATAAAAATTGGAACACACGCGGTACCAACATAATGGAAAACAAGTGCGTGTATGGTTTGATGCCGTCACGAGTAATAAGCCCTATCGGAAGTGGGGGACAACGACGAATGGACTGGGTCTGGCAAACAACAAACGTGGCACAAGGGGACAAATATGGGTAAGTGCAAGGAAGGGTAGTGCAGATGCCAATCAATATGGAAGTGTCAGACTCTCACTGTATCTGCTCCACAAGCCTCCTGACAGGAGCACTTTGGTAGAGGTACCATCCTCCCAAATGGTTATACAGTGGGGAACAGTATTCTGTAGTGGGGCCATCATGTTTTTCATTTTGTAGCTATACAAAGATTTAGCTGTGACTTGGGAAGGTTGTGGGACGTCAGAATGTGCCAGTGTTTTTGTTATACAGATGGATGGACATATATAGCCTGAGGGTGGATCGTTAAAGGCAGTCTGTCTGAGAGGAACTGCTTTTAGAAGGCCCAGATCAGGAGGCATCTTCAGAACTGAGAGGAGACCAAAGCAAATCTGGGGTCAAGATTTGGAGAAATTATTCCAATGTGCATTTTTACCAGCTTCCCTATTTGATAGAATGGAAAAAGGGGGTATTGGGCACTCCAAAATATTCTGGTGGCTTTATCGAACACTAGGTTGCTACGTTTCAGTTGGCACCTAGACCTTTCTCAAGCAAAGCATCACACAGGACAATGTCCATAAAGTACAAAAGAAACCCAAGTCAAAATTACATACACAGCAGATGGGAGGACCATCTATTTTTGCTCTATGGTGTCCAGAAACCATCAATGTGCATGTCAAGTGCCAGGTACTCATTTTTTGGTACCGCCTGTTCAAATAGTTGGCTTCACTGGTACCTGGAGAACAAAATCTTCCTGGTATTATCTACAATTGAATGCAGCTTCCACTTTTTAATTTTTCACAGCTTCTCCATTTTGTTCTAAATCTTGCAATTGCATGTAATTCAAGTTCCTGCTCAGTAAACATTTCCAAGTATTTTTTTTTTTTTTAAAATGTATATTTTATTCCAAGTATTTTTTTTTTTAAATTGATTTTAATGATGTTCGCTTCACCAAGTCTTCCTTTTGTCATTTCAATTTCCTTTTGAAGACTTCACAGTATTTTTCTATGTATTTACATTTTTTAATCCATTCCAGGGAGTTTACCATCCTTGTTAATTCAGTCCAATATAAACCAGTTCTTTTTACACTGACTATTCCGTGATTGGAGATACTGATGACATTTGTACTCTGCCATGCCAGCTGTAGTAGAATTTATTTTCAAAGTGACACAATATTTTTTTTCAGAAGAAATAAAAAGCCGAGAACGTGGCTACTGCCGCTATCTTATTGGTGCAGTTGTCAGAGACTCGCTGGGTTCTAATGGCTTTGTAGCGACAAATCTAATCCTCTTAGTTGAAATGATCGACGTATAGTTGACAGCAACTCCAGTACTGATCATGACAGCATACCACCCAAACTGCATAGGAACACAGCAAAACCTGCACGGCCACGGAGAGACTCCCAACTCGCTGAATTCTTGAACATCGCAAGGGTTATCGTAAAAAGATTAGAGTCTAGATCACGTCTGTGCTTGTCTAATGGAATATCAGACAATGAGTAGAGTTGTAAATCACGCTCCAAACGAATAAATGTGCGTTTGTGTACATGTATGTATAAATATCTTACAATGACACCATCACAAATCTGTCAAAATAGGACCTAGATTGACATACAGACCTTGAGATCTGTGTTAATAACTTACTTGTCATCGCCTGAAACTGAAAACACGACAGTCTGTTACATGACATGGATTACTTATCGATGCCACACATTTTAATGGCGGTGTAAAATAAATCCAGCATAGGGTTCACGTTCAAGAGGAATGCTGCACTGCCACCCTTGCTGTTTTACAGGGCCACCCTTGGTGTATTACGTTTTACAGGGCCATCCTTGCTGTATTCCAGGGAGGGAGCGTAGTGGTCCCAGTGAACATATGCACAGGAATGCACTGCGCATGACCGTGTGTGTGTACAGACTCAATGTGCTTGCATGCATTAGGACTGACTTCCATCCCAATATGCTGAACGTGGCTGAGTGGGATGGGAATTCATACCTTGCATGGCTGACACATTGAGTGCTGACACACATTAGATTGGATATAATTTCCTTTATTATAAATCTATTTGACTGTAAATGTGACATTATAAATGTGTTTTTGAGGGAGATATTTCACAGAAGATAATAGGTGGTTATGGGCAGATTAAACGTCAGAGCAGAGAGAATGTTGTTAGGATTATGGAAGGTGATGATAGGTTTAAAGGGGAAAAAAACAAGAGGGACAAAAGTATGGGATGGAGTTATGGGGCAATTATAATCTATAGGAGGCACGAGTGATTAAAAATAAGGCCCTCTAATTGTCTCTTGCCTGTAGGCCCCAAATAAAAACCAATTACACTGATCTAGAACAGTGGTTCCCACCCCTTGTCCTCAGGTTCCTCTTAAGAGGTCAGGTTTTCCAGATAGCTGAAGCACCGCGCAGGTGAAATGATTTGCTGCTCAGTGATTGCAGGATTCAAAGTAATCCTTAAAATCAGGCCTGTTAGGGCGACTTGAGGACAGCGTTGGGAACCACTAGTTTAAGGCCTGTGTCAGATGAGCGCACCAAGTGCGCCCATGCACCCGCACTTACCGGTGCCCGTCGCAGCCGCGTGATGCAGCGACGAGGCCGGTCACACACTTGTGCTTGTGCGTGAGCACGAACTGCACGCGCAGCAAGCGTCCGTATAGCGAATCTCTACGTTGATGCGCTAGAAAGCGCGTCAACGCAGCTGCAAAGCACGATCCTCCATAGGAGCAACGTGATTTGCACAGCTGAGCGCACTCATGAACGTTCCTTCCACTCTGCGGTGCGCTCGTCTGACACGAGCCTAAAGGATCATCCGAATTTAGATTTTGCCACTCATTTGACACTTTGAATAATAAACTGAGAAGTGTGCACTTCATTTCATCAAAAAAAAATATATAGTTAAAAAAAGAAAAAGGTAATTAAAAAATATTTTTGTATGAAGTTACACTATTTACATGGGTTCCGTTGAGTAATCTCAATTAAAGACACTCCGACGTGGGGCGAAAAATATGGTTTTGCACGTCACAAAGTAAATTGGACAACAAGACACATAAGTACATGCTTCATTCCAAGGATATCATTTTTAGATAAGACTTCAGATTTAATTGCTAGGCTTATTCTGGCTTAGCCAACCACTCAATTAGCTGCGGAAGTAGAAAAAAAGGGTTTTGCATCCCAAGATCGCTAGTTTGCTTGTTAATCACATACATGATCAGATTGATAAAACAAGGTTGGGCAGACTTGTTAAAATCCTGATACAAATCAAATGCTGTGTTTCTGCTGAAATCTAAATGGCAAACTTCTTGGCAGTGTGTTTTTTATCTATACTTTTATTTTTGGTCTTTATTCTGCAAAATGCTGACCTCTTACCAATTGTTACAAGGAAGCTCCAGCAATTCCTTTTTTTTTTTTTTCTTTCTCTTGTAAAATGCATACATCTGCAAGACACTCCATTTACACAAAACCGAGCCGGAAAGAAATAGGACTTTTGGTGTATGTGGAATTTTGGATTACAGATCGTGCCTATAAATCATTCTATTTCATTTTTGTTCAGTTTTTCAATAAAATTCCAACTTTTGTATTTTTTTTTTCTCGTATGTAAAAGTTGAATATAAGCCTCAGGGTTGACATTTCAAAGTTTTCTACATAAAGTTTTTTTCTTCTCCTTTGAATACTTCTGCCTTTTTTTAAAAATGCTTTTTAATCAACGTATACTTTTTTTGCTTTAAGGCTTGGAAGGCATTTTACCGTATTTTTCGCTCCATAAGACGCACCTGACCATAAGACGCACCTAGTTTTTAGAGGAGGAAAACAGGAAAAAAAATATTTGGAATCAAATCGTGTAATAATAGATATGCCCCAGCAGCTCTCATGGATATGCCCCAGCAGCTCTCATGGATATGCCCCAGCAGCTCTCATGGATATGCCCCAGCAGCTCTCATGGATATGCCCCAACTCCTCTCATGGATATGCCCCAACTCCTCTCATGGATATACTGCCCCAACTCCTCTCATGGATATACTGCCCCAGATCCTCTCATGGATATACTGCCCCAGCAGCTCTCATGGATACTGCCCCCAGGCCCCAGCTCCCCTCATGCCGCCGCGTGTTCGGCTCCCTCTGAGCGTCCGGCGGCATGGAGCTTGGGCGCTCACCTGGGGGAGCCACGTGACCAGCCGCGATCTCGCGAGAGCTCGGCTGGTGACGTGGTTCCCCTAGGCGAGCGCCGAAGCTCCATAGCTTCGGACGCTCGCAGGGAGCCGAACACTGCAACGTGCAGTATTCGCTCCATAAGACGCACACACTTCCCCCCCCCCCCACACACTTTTTTTGGGGGAGGAAGAGTGCGTCTTATGGATCGAAAAATACGGTATATTTTAAAGGAATTCATATTTATTGCATTTTGTTAATTCCATCTAGAAGACCATAAAAGCATTTCCATGAATACTTTAGGGCATGCCTGTCAATCTCGTGGTCTCCCAGATGTTGATGCCTACACTTCCCACAATTCCTCTAATGCAATAGTGTTTTGCTTGGTACTTTGGATGCCAAGAATAAAGCACACAGCTGAAAGGTATATAAATATTTATTGCAAAATAGAATGAATCAAGCAATTTATTGTGAGTAAAAAGCCTCACCAAAATGAACAAGTAGATAACATCACCATTTGAGTTGCAGACAACATCTCTTCAGCAAGACTTGGAGGTCCCTGTTGCAGTCAGGCAGAGTCTGAAGATGGGCAGTTACAATGAACCTTGTGCAACATATCTGTTCCACAGGAGAGACCTCGGTTTGAATAATGTGCGTTCCTGCCTTGTATATTCTAACCGCATCCGTTAACATGTTATCCGCTCAGGAGATGATGCTATCATGACTGTACCTCACTGCAGTTACAAGCATTTATAAAGCGCCAACAGGTTCCGTAGCGCTGTACACTGGATAGGCCAGGTGTCGTGGACTACCTCATTTCAATCGTGCTTCCTGCCCTAGGCTAATTTTGAAATTGAGAGCGAAACTGCCCTTTAAACAGGGAAGGTGAAAGCAAACAGCTGGTTTTCTAAGATAAAAAAATAAAAAAAACTGCATCCGCCAGCTCTGGAAGAGAAACTGTCATTTTAAAACAGAAGCTTTAACATCTGGTTTCGTACATAATAATTTGCAATTTCATTAGTTATTTAACAAATGATCTAAGCTATCACAAAGTGGAAGACATACTCTGTGTTAATGGTAAACAACCAATACAAATAGATGGCCAGAGAATCCAGGGAGTTGTAGTTCAGAAACAACTAGGGGGGCCGAAGTTTGACAGCCCTCCATTAGGGAAATAGTCTGGGGTTGCAGAAGCACTTTAGGGATAGTCAAAGACCTTGATGAAGAAGCTGTCAGGATAAACAGTTTAATTCCTTTTTTAAATTTCAGAAGAATTAATCTGTTTTCCTACATTAGTCAAGAGAAATGCCAACAGTTAGAATCACTGCTGGTCATGGTAGACATGTTCTCCTTTTGACTATTCAATATTGTTCCAGTTGCTCTTCAACAGAGCTGGCCAAAAGGTATGGACACCAGAAGTTGTTGTAGAACTAAAACTTCAATATGGTCACAAAGCACCTCGCAAATTCAATCCTTTGCGTTTCAGCTCACGTATGTGATTTCATGAGGCCGAAAATACCGTGAATTCACTATATAGCGAATGGTCACTGTATTTTGTCAAAAGTGGAGTCACTGAAGCGGTTATCGGATGTCAGAGAAAACAACCGCATTAGCATCGGCTAATTCCACTGAACTGAAAAAAGAAGAGTTTCAATCGATAAAAATGTGTCTAAGAAAAAAGATCTTTTTAAAAACTAATGATAAGGTCTGTTACAAAATGAAAAAGAACTTCGTTGAAAATATATATATAAATAATTAAATAAAATATGTCCAAAAAAATACAAAGTTTTTTTTAAAACAATGTGTGTTTGTAAAAAATAATAACAAGATGACTTTTTTTAACATTGAAACCTATGGGATTCACCTGTTTAAACATAACGAATTGAAACTCTTGCATTTCGGCACAATTCGGCGGTCTGAGTATAGAAAACACAATAGTTTTCTATGGGACAGTTTTGGTGATGCTGAATTGCGGTGAATTGCAACGTATTTGGCTGTCTATTCTCCAGTATTTGGTGAATAGACTAACAGGGTTATTCAAAGAGAACCGAATGGCTGCCGAAAGGGAACCGAACGCTGAAAATCACCATTCGGTTACCTTTCTTGGCCATTCGACTATCCAGAGAGCAGGCAATTCTCCAAATCCTGGCGAATTGCCTGCACATTCGGTGCCTGTTCGAGGGCAGTGAAAACCCCATAGAGAAGCACTGCTTCGGCTATTCAGAGAACACAAACCAGCAGTGAAAGGTTCCCGAAATGCCCTGCCATTCGGTGGTTTTAATTTGGCAGGTTTATTCAGGCGAATCCCATAGGCTTCAATGTTAAAAATATTCCCGTTTTAATTCAATCTCTAATGAATCGTTTCAGGATTTTTTTTTTTCTATAAACAAAAAATCTGATTTTTTTTTATCTTATTTTTTCTGTATCAGCCCTTTTTATTATCATTCATTGGACCATATATGAAAATTTCAGACATTTTCGCTCAATAGTTTCTTTGCAAACAGCATTTCACGTTTCAAACATTCAAGCGAACTGCTTTTCTAATTTATTCACTGCATTCATCTGCAGTGTTGGCTTTTTCCGGCGGCTGCGCTGTGTGTGATCGGCTCCTGCTCGGGTTTTTCCGGTGTTTTCGGCGGGGTTAATCCAGATGTTTTTGCGGGTTTCGGTGTGCGTTCACCCTCGTTTTGCGGTGAGTTTTCGGCGGGTTTGCGGTGACTTTTCAATTCGGGGACACCGAATACACCGCAGGGTCACCGAAAAGGGATCGCCAAATCGAACCGAATTGACGAGAACGAGAAGTCACCGAACGTGCGGTGGCTTTTCGATTCTCTTTGAATAACCCTGTAATTGAAATTCACCGTTTTGGGCCAATTCGGTGGTTAGGCGACCCAACCCATTGTGGGTTTTTTTTCTTTTCCCTTTTTCTCAATGAACCTTCATGGCTGTTACAGATCTGTAACTACAGGTAATCTACCTCCTGGTCAGATCTGATTTACAGGAATTAAAGCTCCTGAATTTAATACAAATCTCACCTAATCATCACAAAGAAAAAAACCCTATAAAGTTATTCAGAAAGTGCTGATGTTGCAAGCACAATTAGAAATAAATCTCTGTTGTTGCAACGGGTGCAAACATTGGAGCTTCAGAAAACAAAAATCCAGCCACAGGACAACCTTCACATTTGACCTTTGCGAAGTGCCACAATTTGTTGCTGCTGCAACCGTGGCAAACACTGACACTCCCCCCCCCCCCCCCCCCATCGGGCGATGCTGTCTAATATATATTGTACAGTCCTACACAGGAGTCCTGCTTTTCAATTTAAAACTGCGTAGATGATGTATGTAAGACACTGCGCATGGGGATTATGTTTAACCACTGCTAATAAATGCATGAATTATTTTCTTGATGAGGAAATGTTTAATCCTTTTACACAGGGAAATCATCAGTTTATCCTTTTTATTCCGTTTTCCACTTGCAGTGCCATCCGCGTCTCAAGTTCACAAAGCAGTTTGTGTACATTTTTGTGTACATTTGTTGTTTTAACATGATTGGAACGTGGCATGTTCCCTTGTATAATAACAACATCTCAGCTGGCGCCTAGTAGCATTATGAGATGCAGCATCTATGCAATTCCTTATTTCTTAAGGGACTTGCAGTTCTCCTTTCCGAACCACTGACTTTAATACTAAGGAGCTTAAGATCTACATATCCAATCCAGTTTTGCTTTTTATGATCAGTGGTGTATACTAATGAATTTTTACGCAATATTCTTTTATTTCTATATGCAATTCTAGTCAACAACAGGATAGTGAAAAATGTCATAGACCTCAGACATCTCCTCAATCTGCAAGATTTTGATGGATTTGTAAACTCTTTTATTCTTTAACATCACCGGTGTCCCTCATATTGGGTTAGAATACAAGAACATTCCTGGTCTCCCTTTACCCTTTTAATTGAAGCTTCTGGGGTTTGTGGAAACTGCAACCGCTATAGTAAGCCTATGATGTCATGGTGGGAAGATGTGATTCTTATTATTATCATTTATTTATATAGCGCCAACAGTTTCCGTAATGCTCTACAACAACCAAAAGGAATGGGATAAAGATAAATGGACATAGGGTGGAAACAATAGGTATAGAGGGCCCTGCTCATAGGAGCTTACAGTCTAAAGGAATTGGGGTTGAGGAAGACGAGAATTTTACTGGATGTCGGGATCATTAGTGCCAGTGGTTTATGTTGGGGCAATGGAAACGACTTCAATCATGTGTGAGTAGGTTAGGAGGGGGATGAGTTGCATCAGTGATGTGGTGCACTGATCAGAAGTGTTGGGATTTGAGGGATTTCTTGAAGGCCAGAAGATCAGGGGAGAGTTTGATAGGGCGAGGGAAGTCATTTCACAGGACCAGAGCAGCCCTTGAGAAGTCTTGGAGGCGAGAGTTGGCAGCACAGGCGTAGACAGAGGACAGGCGGAGGTCGTCCGCCGACCGGAGTTTTCTAGATGGGACGTGCTTGCTTAGTAACAAAGACATGTAAGGGGGGTGACTTTATTGAGCGATTCGAAAGTGAGCGACAGTATTTTAACCCTTTCACTGCGGGTGACGTGTGGGGAACGTCCTCATTGACTCCCGCTATATGCAGAGGACGTTGCCCACACGTCATCTGCAATCGGAAGCCCTGGGAGAGATACTCCCCTCTCTCTCCGGGGTCCTGCGGAGTTCTGACTTCCTTGAAGTCAGATACCGAATTTATACCCCTCCCGACGTCAATGACGTCATCGCGCCGGGAGATCGCCCGAAAGGCAGGGGTGATCCTTTCGGATCCCTCTACCTCCTGATCGGAAGGGTGTACAAAAAAAAAAACGGGCACCGATTTGAAGGGCAGTGTCTGCCCTTTAAAGCGATGCCTGTTTTTAACCCCTTGAGTGCTGGATCGCGATCTGTCGCCATTCGGCGCCAGATCGCGATCTAGCTCCGGTGGGGGCCGCCAGAGCATGGCCTTCTCGAATGATACCTAACTTGACCATGTTCAAAGTAAAACAAAAAAAAAAACAACAAACGTGGGTTTTTTTGTGTTTTGTTTTTATTAATGCAGCATTATTCTTCCAATTTCAATTCTAATGTGAACAATGATGCTGCACTAATGATTTTTTTCTATGGGGTGCGTTTGCTAAATGCACGTAATTCCCCTCAAAAAAATTTAACGAGTCCCCATTTCTAATTTTTTTAACAAGCGCACCCCATTGAAAATATAAACACAAAAACTTGTATGATAAAATGTGAAAAAAAAACCACTTTACACGCTGTAGATGATTAAAAATTCAAATTTATTGAATATTTTGTTATAATATGCAGGCAGGACATGATGTATACATATAATGATATATTATGAATCTGCTGCGTGTGCCGGAAAGAACGATATATAATTTGTCTTGGTCATTTAATAAAGCGTGGCTTCAAATCGCGTTTAAACATGATGAGCAAAAGCGGTAAAAATTAGCTACGCACACAGATGTGAAATGGCTCAGCAGCGAAGGGGTTAAACTGTATCCTGGAACGTACAGGAAGCCAATGGAGGGACTGGCAGAGGGGGGGTTCGCTAGGTGCATCTGGTAAGAAAAATAATCCTGGCTCCTGCATTGATTACAGGATGCAAAGGGGCAATGTGGGCTAATGTGGGGGGGGTCCAATAAGGAGCGAGTTGCAGTAATCAAGTCATGAAATGACAAGCGCACGAACCAGCACTGTGGCGCAGTATCTTTGGTCAGAAAGGGGCGAACGCGGGCAATGTTCTTGAGTTGTTAGTAACAAAATTTGGTCACTGTCTGGACGTGGGGAGAGAATGTTAGGTCAGAATCGAAAGGGACACCAAGGCAGCGAGCTTGAGTTTTGGCAAGATTTTTTTTTCCGAACACGTACATTATGTGTGATAATTGTTTTTTTGCTCCCGGCTTTGTCGTGTGCACCCCCCCCCGTAATGAGCAGTTCATGAAAGAGTCTCGTGTACTTCAATACGTGACTTTTGGATGGGGTCTGTAATATTTCAGCTTTAATGTTTTCTGGTCCTTCTGCATACATTAAACCTTTAACTTTGAGTTCCACTAGGTGGCACTATGTCAATGCATGTTTTAAAGTTTACACTCCTACATGCCAAATAAAGATAATCGTTTTAATACTTAAAACACATTTGTGAGTTTGTTCAGTAATTTGAAATGGTATTTAAAAGATTAAAACTCCATGTTTCATGTACTAATGTGTGCAGCAACTCTTTAAGTTCAGTAACTGGGGAGAAAGATGGACAGAAGGCAGGTCGGATATATGGATGATATTTTGTATTCTGGAACAACTGGATTCATAAACTAGTGTATCAATTTTCAGCATGGTTATGTTTTCTGTATCACAGTATGATTAAATATATACATAATGAATATACATGTAAAACGTATGCATACAGAGCTGTAGCTCTGGAAGATTGACCACATTCGATGAGCTTCTTTTGAACGTTCTTTCTTTTTTTTTGTTCTATTTTGCAGGAAGAGTATGTTCAGCTTGTTACTGAACTGCGGATGACGAGAGCCATTCAGCCTCAGATCAATGGATTTTTGCAAGGCTTCCATTTGTTTATCCCCCCGTCCCTAATACAGCTTTTTGATGAATATGAGTTGGTGAGCAGAATTTTTTCAGATTCTCTTTTCAGTGTGTATATGTGACTGTAATATTATGTGTACTCATGTTTGTAAAATATATATATATATTTTCTTATTTTTCATATTTCATAAAAAAAAAAATTATAGTTCATTATAAGATATGATAGAAATAAGGGTATCTTTAGAAAGTCAGTTTAATGGCCAGAAAAACTGTGTTATATGTGTAGGTTCCATAAATGAGTAGGAGGAAAATTAGACCTAAACACAAACAGTGCAGAAATGTAGAAACAGCAGTGGGTACTTTCGGACAGACAATAGTAATATCGCCTTGTCACTATTGGGTTAAACGATGCTCATTTGGTACTAAGGGGCTTAAAGTGTGCCAAGAAAATATCCCCCACACCATTACACCACCAGCACCAGTCTGAACCGCTGATTCAAGGCAGGATGGATCCATGTTTCATGTGGTGTATGTGTTGCACTCTTTAGAATAAGAGACGGAGCTTGTTCTGGTACAACACATTTATTTTATGAGTTCACCTGAAACAGATAAAAGATTCTGCTTTTACTCTGTATGCACTGTGCACACTCTCTCTTAACTGCATCCAGTGGTAACTTCAGGATTACTGAATCTATATAACATAAAATCCTAATCTATTATACAGTCTATTTTAAATAACAATTGGTACAAACATATCTAGAATTAAACAAATCTACCTAGCAACAAAATATAATCTGGTTTCACTTTCAATCTCTGTTGGAGATTGCACAGAACAAAGATCATACACAAGTAATAATATTCTGCACATCTTCTCAGAAATAAAACCTACTTAAAACTGATTCTGGGAACTGGAGTTCCTCGTACATAAGGCTTCTGTTACTATACTAGCATGCTTTCCTGATTCAGCCATGTTGATTACAGCACATGGCTGCAGTGAATCCATTTAGCAACCTGTGTAACCAGACCGATTCAACAGCATAAAACACTGATGCTTCCTTCATTCTGTTAAATGACATTCTCCATGTTAAAGGAGAGAACAACTATACAGACATTAATACAGCTACTGCAGTTTACAATGCATATTACACCAGGCCTGTCACAGCAATCAGTCTGCAGGGGTCTGTCTGACCAAACTCCTATTTACATAAAATCTCTAATAACCTTTCTCATTAACTGTTAGACTTTAGATACTTTTCTGCCTACCTGAAACAGATAAAAGATTCTGTTTTACTCTGGATGCACTGTGCACACTCTCTCTTAACTGCATCCAGTGGTAACTTCAGGATTACTGAATCACTGAGACAACCACATGGTATTAAGTACAGTTTCTGTGGCTGAGGACACAGCAGTGACACCCGCTGGTAGGAGGTCAGAACAGCAGCAACAGAACTATGTTCTGGTAAATTTCAATATAACAAAAACAAAATGCTTTCTACTTAGTCCTATTTACAGTACTCTTTTGGGGTGCAATGAGTTTAATACGATTTAATACACAGAGTGCCACATATGCCAAATTCTGACCCGACCATCTAAATGTCACAGCTGAAATCGAGACTCATCAGACCCAGCAACCTTTTCCCGATCTATTATCCAATTTTGGTGAGCCTGTCTGTGCGAATTACAGCCTCAGTTTCCTGTCTTTAGCTGACAGGAGTGGCACCCAGTGTGTTCTGCTGCTGCTGTAGCCCATCTACTTCAAGGTTAGACATGTTGTACATTTAGGCTGGGGTCAGACGAGCGTTTTGAAGAGCGTAAGAAAAGTCTGTGAGAGTGGTCGTTCCTTCCACTCAACGCCTGTCTGACGCCCGTCTGGCCACCTTGCTGAGCGCAGTTAGTGCGCTCAGCTCTGCAAGGCTCGATCCTCCTATGGAGGATCATGCTTTGCAGCCCTGTCAACGCGCGTCTAGCGCTTTGCCGGGGATGCTTGCTGCACGGACTATAAAGTCACAAAATTAGATTTACATCATTAGGCATATTAAGCATGAAGACTAACAAAGGACAATATATTCTGTTTCCAGTATACCTAGAACAGGGGTCAGCAAGCTTGGCTCCCTGATGTTTTTGGAACTACATTTCCCATGTGGCTCAGTCAGCCTAATGGCTGACTGAGCCACATGGAAATGTAGTTCCCAAAACATCAGGGAGCCAAGGTTGCTGACCCCTGGTTTAGAAGGTAGCCAATCACAGGTCTTTGGTTTTGACTAGTGCACTGGTCTTGTTTCTTTTTCTATGGTTTAACATAACATTTATTGTTATAGTATAAAATTAAGTTTTAATTGTCGTTTTGTCAATACTCTTTAGACATGCAAATGACATCTGCAATTTCTCATTTTTTTGCATCCTAGGTCTACTTTCACACAGAACCCTCCCATCAATGCATTGCCATACTAGATGGCTTTTTTTAGCAGAGATAAGGTTTATGCAACTGGTCACAGCCACTCCTGGACAGTGCTGTTTCGGGTTTATTGGACCCTCTTCAGCAGGAGCTAGGCATGGCCAGTTGCAATTTGATGCTTAACCCATAGGGTAAATCAATTCTTATTTAAGTTGTGGAGGGCAAAAAAATAGATTAAAAGCCTCCATACACATGTATATGTGTGTTTGGATATATATTGGCATGCATGTATGTGTATATTCTTGTATATCTATATAAAAAAAAAAAATTATATTTAATAGATTTACATTTGATAATTTTTATGGCTTCCATATCGAAAAATTTGAAACCAGAATTTAGTTAAAATAATACTTTATCCACACTTGTGTGGATAAAGTATTATTTAACTAAATTCTGGTTTCAAATTTTTCGATATGGAAGCCATAAAAATTATCAAATGTAAATCTATTAAATATAATTTTTTTTTTTTTTTGCTAATCTGAAATAAATTTTGAGCAGATGGTAAAGGCCGCAGGCTGTAAAACAGGAGAATATTCTAATCCCCTGTTTTTGCGCAGGTTGATTGCCTAGATTACGCTGATCGATTTTGGAAACGGTTGCCCTTCGCACCTTGAAATATCCTCTTTTCGTTTTCCATTTTTATAAGCAACGTGTAAAGTTCAATTTAATGAATGTATAAACACCACTTCTCCCTACATTCAAATCCAGTATCCATCAAACCCTACTGATACCTACATATAAACAGTGACGGGAAACGCTCACCGACAGACCGATGCGCTGCTTTTGGAGAACAAATACAAATAAAAAAACTACATATATTTATTTGCTAAAAGGATGCACGTGCCACTTGTTCCAGTTTCCAAATTGCTCTAACGAGCCCAGAAACGTCAAAATATATAATCTTATTGGCCAAATTACGGGCTTGAAGCCTGACGTTTTCATACCAACCCTGTACTTGTCTCTCTATGCATTAACGAGCTTGACTGTTTATACTTTGCTATTGGCAATTACTGTTGTGTGTATGAACACACGCTATGTGGGTATACCTTTTTTCTATTCGCTACCCTGGGCAGCCGGACTTATTTGTGTTTATAGACTTGATAGGGTGCTAGAAACCTTTTCAGATGGGTTGATTATAATGGAATTCAGGTGTGCACAGATGGAATGTTTATTCACTAAAACCAGATAATCATGAATACTTAATTTGCATGATTTTTAATTTTCATAACAGGCAGCAGCTTGTTCAGAATAGCGGCCTGCCACCTCTTATCTCAGCTTGGAGAACAATGGCATCCTGATCTAAACTTTCCCTCCTCCCCCTCATTAACTGTTAAATACTGTAGGTGAAATACTGTAGGTGAAATAAACAGCCACAAAGTAAAACGATTGCACAGATTTTGTTAAATGTTGCATCATGGGAAAAATCCACTAAACAGGAAATAGCTTAACTTTATTTTTCCTTTTTACATGCAATTACTTCAAATAAAAAAATAAAAGAATTGTAACGCAAACGTAATCTAGTTACAATTTATGCAAGTGGTAGTGTCCCATTAACCCCTTCACTGCCATGTGATTTCCCCCCCAAAATTGTTTTTGTCACAAACCAGTGTTTTGTTTTTTTTATTGTAAAATCATTTTAAATTAATTATAAAGAAATATTTGAGTTTATACCCATTGCATTTCTTATTGTAAATAACCTGTTTTGGCCAGTAGATGGCGACATCTACTGCCAAATCGAGTTACAGCCGTTTGAGCGGCAGGTCTATTTTCTCCTTTTTCTTCCTGCATCGGCTGCTGAAAGCCCGATATTTCAGCAGCTGATTTTACAGTTTTAGCTCTTTGAGCATTATGTCCACAGGACTAAAACTTTGCGGGCACCTTCTACAGCCCAAAAGAAAACGAAATTAATTTGCAGCAAATGAATTTCATTTGCTTTTGGGTTGCATATCGAGCTATCTCTACCAGGGCACCAGATGGTGCCTTTAACCACTTGGCTGCTATGGACGCGCTCAGCGCGTCCAGCCAAGTGGTTCTCCTGTGCTATGGACGCGCTCAGCGTCGGCGGATTCCGGCGGATTGCTGCGCGCCCCCCCCCCCCCCGGTGCGGGCTGACATCTTGGATGTCAGCCCAGCACTCGGGAGCCCGGCGGAGACATTAGATGTCATCGCGGCTACGCGATGACATCTAATTCATGCGCCCCCCCCCGCATGTGCGGAGGAGGCGCCTGAAAGGGAGGGGGGGGAGGTCCTTCGGACCTCTCTCCCTCCCGATCGCCGGGGAACAGGGGGTTAAGACAGGCACCGCTTGGAAGGGCACAGCCTGCCCTTCCAAACGGTGGCTCTCATTAACCCCTGGGGAGCTGGATCACAAATCGGCGCTGAAAAGCGCCGGTTCGTGATCTTTTCCCGGAGCTGGCCGACATCTTGGATGAATCCCCTATCTCCCGATCTGTGGCAGCTAGGGGTTAATGTTTGGTACTGTTGGATCGGCCAGAGCATGGCCGTTCCAACGATACCAAACACCACTGTGAAAAAAGTTTTAAAAAAAATTAAAAATAAAAAAATATTTAAAAAAAAATTATAAAAAAAAATAATTTTTTTTTTGGGTTTGTTAATGCAGCAATATTGTTCCCATTTCAATTATAATGTGAACAATGATGCTGCACTAACGATTTTTGTATGCGGTGCGTTTGTTAAAAATCGCATAATTTCCCCCCAAAAAAAATGTAACGAGACCCCATCTCTAATTTTTTTAACAAGCGCACCCCATACAAAATATAACCGCAGTTGCTCGCATGTTAAAATGTGAAAAAAATACACTTTACACATTGTAAATTATTGAAAATTCATATTTTATTGCATTTTTTGTTATAATATACAGACAGGTCATGACGTATACATATAATAATGACATGTTATTAATCTGCCGAGTCTGACGGAAAGAACGATATATAATATGTCTGGGTCATATACTAAAATAAGCCTTCAAAACGCATTTAAACATGATGAGCAAAACTGGTAAATATGACCTCAGCACAGAGGCGTGAAACGCCTCAGCAGCGAAAGGGTTAAAGCCTGAGATATCTCTATCGGTAGTGAAGGGGTTAAAGCTGGCAGGCAGGCTGTTACATCCAGCGGATCACTGGATTCAGCTGAGTTTTTAACCTAAATGGTTAAAATGGGAGGGGAGGAGGTAACGAAGAGTTAATAATCCCTCTGGTGCCTCTCCTGTTTTAATCTGTGTCCTATTAACAGGGATTGTTCAAGAGTACTTTATAAAGTGACAGGAGTATATACACAGAGTATCTATACCTATTCATCCATCTCTATATAACTCTATCCACATCTATCTCTATTCCCTTCAAATAAACGTCTGCTAATGTATTGCTTGCAATTATCTTTTTGTACATATTTTCAATTGTCTCGTAAATGTAATCTACTGAGTAAATAAATTCAATGTGCTGTGAAGAGCCGCAATGCAAATAAGCCATTCTGTAATTGCGAGATAGGAGGCTAGCATTATGGCACGCGGCACATATCAAAGATACACATTATTAACTAGGAACCGATAAATATGCACAGTCATTTCCCTTAATTCCGTAATGCAATTCTGGAGCATATCGCGGAAGGCGCCAGCCGAGGAGGGGGAGCAAATAAATGCTTATTAATTGTTTATTCTAATTATCGTGATTTTATCCAGCATTTTTTTCAGCAAATGAGTTTGCTTTCAAAAGTGCAAAGGTGTATTGTTCAATTAAAGTGCTGAGAGGATTGTTAGTTTAAATTGGTAATCCCCCCCCCCCCTCTGCCATTTACGTGATGATACAAGTGTCGTTTTATTCTGGTTTCCCGCGAGGTTCCCATAATATTAAGCCTATAATGAGCAATTCTTAAATTCTCTGCTGTTTGAAGACCTAATTATAAAGTCTCTTGCACTTTTTAACGGACTTGTATGAATAAGTATTACAAGTAACAGTTTGATTGATGTTTAACATTTAGTCTTTTTTATTTGTATTTACAATGTTTTATTTTCAGGCTGTAGATGATAAAATACAAAATTCAGATACACGCAGTATTGTACAACAAAGGCCTTTTAATATAGAAAACCAAAATAAAAATTGTTGAAGTAAGTGAACCAATCGGGGAAAAGGATGCAAAGAACCCCACCCAAATTAACTATCTGGTAGAGCAGTGTTTTCCAACCCCGTCCTCAAGTACACCGACCAGGCCAAGTTTGCCAGCTATCTGAAGAACAATGCAGATAAGATTTGATGCTCAGTGATTGCAGTTTTCAGTCTTTCCTCAAAGTAATCCTTAAAATCTGGCCTGTTAGGCATACGTGAAGACAGGGTTGGGAGACACTGAGGAAGAGCCATACATCAGCCTCCAGGCCAGTGTTTCCCAAACCTGCCCTCAGGACCCTCAACCGGTCAGATTTTGCAGATCACCTTGGGGGAAATACAGACTGAATCCTGCAATCACTGAGCAGCAAATCCTATCACCTGTGCTGTGCTTCAGATATCTGGCAAACCTGGCCTGTCAGCGGGTCCTGAGGACAGGTTTGGGAAACACAGCTCTAGGCCCTGTGGCCTCTTGTTGGACGAGAGATAATCCTACCACAGAGACCATGTTCTCTCATGTAATCGCTGTCTGGTCTGTTGTGCACCTTAGCCGTCAACTCATCCATTAAATAGGAATTTGATATCTTTAGGAGAAGGTTCCCCCTCGCAGGAACTGATTGGCAGCTCTCCAGGCAACTATGTTAACCTGTTGTGTGAAAGGCTGAACCCGATGGACACATGTCTATTTACAGCCTATATAACTATGTAACAAAAATCAAAACAAAAAGACCAAAGTGCCAAGCAATGGTCAACAATCACTTATCTCAAGAAATGTTAGCATGAGACAACACTCCCTGAGCAGGACTAAACCTGTAGAAATGAGGAAGAAATAACTGTGTTCTTGTTGCTATATAACTATGTAACCTATTAAAGCTGTGCCTAGTAAAAGACGAATAGTTCTCAGTAGCCCATGGGTCAAAGCCAACTGGTCCATGAAAGACCCCAGACATACATTGCTGGACGGAAAGCCAATAAGGTAGAAATGTATGTGCCCATAAGCCTAGAGTTGCGCTATCAGGAATCTGTGGTGCTCCTGCCTTTTGTGGTGACACCCGCATCACATACCAGCAGAATAGTTTTATTGGCCTGCTCTTATGACACTCATCAGGACCTCAACACCGCCTCCCAGGTGGCCTAGCAGTTACAGTGTGTTTTTCTCTATAGTTCCAGGCTTGACTAAAATATAATCATTTTGTGGATGTAAGAAGCTTGGCGTCTCTTCTTATAGATGAAATAAAAGCCTAGCCATTTTCTTTTAGTTACACAAACCAATGAAACGGCACATTTTTTCTCTTAATCTAAAAAAAAATCCGCTACTCTGTGCTATTTGTGTCCATCATGCAGAGCTGATGGTTTGTTATTATGATTGCTAGTCTTATGCAATGTACATATTAAATTGGCGTAGGCGAGGGTTGATGAAAACTGTACTCTCTTGGATAAGTAACATATGCTACATCTATTAGATCAGCTTCTACCATGAAAATAAAAAAAATCCAGCCTTTACTTATGAAATGGCTGATTATTACGATTATTTTTTTTCCTCCTCAAGGAGCTCCTTCTGTCTGGCATGCCAGAAATTGATGTTAATGATTGGATGAAAAACACTGAATATACTAGCGGCTATGAAAGAGCTGATCCAGTGATTCAGGTAATCATGTGTTTAGGTAGGAGGGGGGGTGGCAATCCTTTTTAAGTCGTTTACAAACCTGAATGTACTAGAAGCTCTGAAAAATATGATCCCAATGATTCCGGTGATGATGTACAGGTTTAGTTTCCCCTATCTGAAATTCTTTGGACCAGAAGTGTTTTGGATTTCGGATTCTGGAATGTTTGCATGCAATAATGCGATTTTTCGCAAATGGGACCAATCTCTAAACGGGAAATTCATTTTTTTTGTACACACAGCATGCAGGTAGTTTTATGCAATAGTTTTAATTTTGACCCCGTCCTGTGATGTCAAGTGTTGAATTTTTCACTTGTGACAGCATGTCTGGGCTAAAAAAATTTGGCAGTAGCACGATCTCTATGGGCCATTCCCCCTTGGCCATATACTCCATAAACATAATAAAAAAGAGACTGGGCCTAAGATTTTAATCAGTAAAACCGTTTAATTCTATCAAAAGGAAAAAAGCCACAAAAAAGTACCTGCAGAGTCAAAGGCTTCCAGCCCCTTTACGTCATCTTGCTACCGGCGCTCTGACGCGCGCTGTGTGTGCAAGTGGGGGCCCCCCCTTGTGAAGGAGGTCTGCACTGGAGGAGCTTAGAAGCTGAAATTTGTGAATGTAGGTGAGTATGGGATGTGATTGTAAGCAAGTATGGGAATGTAGGTGTCACCCAACCCTTCCCAATCAGTCATCCGAACCTGGGCCTTTGAGTTCCTGGCTCGGCTGGGCCTGGCTTGCCTAGGTCTGGAGACTGGCCTAAGCCCCCAGCCAGCCTTTAGGCTTTAGGCGGGCCCCCAGCTCGGCCAGGCCTCCAGGCCCAGGTTCGGATGGATGATTTTCGGCTGTTCTTCTTTTTTTTTTTTCTTCCGACTGAAACTACCATTTTCGGCTGATATCGGCAGCCGAAATTTCGGTGCATCCCTAATATGGAATAATTCATTCATGTAGCGCCTTGATTAAATATTTGTCTTTTGTATATACATATAGCTTTTTTCCTTTTGATATAATCGGTTTTACTCGTTAAGATCTTTGGCACAGTCTCTTTTTGATTATGTCAAAAAGAAAAAAAAAAATTGCACATTTTGGATTCCAGATGAGATGTGGTCAAAATATAGTTTGCTGAATCCTTTCTTTTTACGAAATTGCAAATAAAAACAAATTCAATATTCTTATTTGTAGTATCCAATTTTAGCCTATTGGATATTTGTACTAAAGTTATCAGTTCATGACTAGCTAGGATGCATTTCACAACCATAAAAAGAGAATTGTTATGTAGCCACATTGAAAATCGTAATGTGGCCTTGGGATTGTATGTTACTGTGAAATCCTTCTGTATCCAATCTAAATGGATGCTGCGTTCAAATCTTTAGGGCATTGGCATTTCCATGGCTTTTTTTCTGATTTGTAGCCAAACAACAATTGTAAAGATGAATTCCTAAATATATACAGCTGCAACAAAAAAGAAATGTAGCTTTGTCGGAACATACATTTGAGTTAATTCCTAGTCTCTGATGGGGCAGGCATAAAGAGTCTAATTTTTAGATGGGGAGGGTAGCACAGTCTTTGCCTTCAGCATTTCAATACAAGAATCTTCTTAAATTGCATGTGTTTGTCGAACGAAGGCCCGGCATATGTAAACTGGTTCTCCCTGGGTGCTATGCTTCCATTAGCACTGGAAGTTAAAATGATTAAACGTCTCTATTTTTGCTAATGTAAGGTGGTGTTCTTCTCCATTGATCCATTGCTTGACGCACTAAGGCCATAAATGATAGTGTTAACTTTTATAAGTGCCACGGTGTCCCCAAAAAAAATGCATCAGCATTTCAGAAACCCTCACTCATGTTCTAGTGCAGTGGTTCCCAACCGCGGTCCTAAAGTACCCCCAACAGGTCAGGTTTTCCAGATATGTGAAGCACAGCACAGGTGATATGATTTGCTGCTCAGTGATTGCAGGATTCAGTCTCCATTTCCCCAAGGCAGTCTTCAAAACCTGGCCTGTTAGGGGTATGTGAGGACCGCGGTTGGGAACCACTGTTCTATTGTTTGGCAAGACTGTTCATGCAGTTTTTGGAGCTCTTGCTACCACCACTGGCTTTGACAAGTGGGTCAATGGCCGGTACTTCCACTTCAGCAGTCCTTTTGACTGGATTTGGAGAAACCTGATCTAGTTTGTGTGTGTGTGTGTGTATTTATTTACACACACTTCTCCAAATCTAATTGAACGGACTGCAGAAGTACCGGCCACTGTCCCATCTATCAAAGTTCGTAGTGGCAACAAAAGCCTCCAAAACTGAACATATACACATGTTTTTTATTATTTACTTTACATATATCATTTATTTTCATTCATACCGTAGGTCAGTATGTGCTCCTGGGCTGCTAATGTACATGTCTCTCTTGACTTCTCTTGACCCTAATACCCTGGTCTACTATATATTTTAATCAACACAAAGGGTTTAGTTATAAATGTGAAGCCCTTTTAGAGCCACAACTATTGTAGCTTCTAAGTTGGACACCAGCTGTGACCGCTGGGCTGGTCAGTCTTGTGCAATCACCGGCTGTGTCCCGCTTGGAAGCTGTAGTGCTTATGGTTCCAGTTTGTGGTTGTCATACTCTGTGTGGCACCATGTGTGTACGTTTTTCTTAATCAAAAGTATGCATTTTTAAAATCTGCGATGCCTTCTTTTCTAGTGGTTTTGGGAAGTTGTTCAAGAATTAACTCAGGAAGAGAGAGTTTTGCTTTTGCAGTTTGTCACAGGCAGGTGAGTGACTCCTCTAGAGGGTGCATTGTATGTAATACTATATTTGGTTACTGGCAGATTGCCGGGAAAAGGAGCAACTGAAGTAGTTGGAGTGTCTCCGTTCGGCCTGTACGTTTCAGAGGCTGGAATGTAGGAATTACATGTAAGAATTTGATCTCCATTTCAGATTTCATGATTCAAAAAATGTTTTAATGTTTTTTTAATCTAAAAATTCTGCCAATCATTTAGTTGAAATAAAAAGTAAAATAAAAACTCTGATCCAGTTCCCTGATCATTAGTGTGTGTGTTTTTATACACTCCTGCTTTTCTCAAGTAGCTGGGTCAGAATTTTCATTTTGGGTTTTAATTTGAACTACATGATTGGCAGTAAAAACAAATGACATATTCACGCTTGTAATTCCTTATACAGATATCTCGTTATTTAAAAATACGAATCTCTGGCTCATAGTCACTATGTACTTGTAGTTTGATACAATCTCATCTCTGTGTGAATATACCTTAAGTACCACTAGAGTGGGAAAAAAAAAACCTCAAACCTTCCTTCCCCTGCCTGCAGATCATAAAATTAATTCAATGGGTATGGTAAAACAAATGCCTTTATGATTGTGGCTTTTACGAGTCCTTGAACGTCTTTTAGTATAACCTAGATGTCTTTGTCTCCTGCTATACATTCACCCCGGAGTTAATAATATGTTGCCTTCTGGTTATATTGTTTATAAAACAATGTTGTGTTAAGCAGATGTGAAAAACTACTCTGTGAAAATGTAGATGTATGCTTATTCCTCAACTTTTCAAACGTGAGGACACATCTGTTATAATCAGGGTTATTCAGAGAGGTGAAAAGCAGGAGAATGACTGGAGAATGAAAAATTCTAGGTCAAAATAGCCAAACCAGAAAAATTCTCCCTTTCATCTCACTTTCCAAATCGGCTATTTTGACCTAGAATTTTTCATTCTCCAGTCATTCTCCAGTCATTCTCCAGTCCTTCTCCTGCTTTTCACGCTCTCTGAATAACCCTGAATATGTTCTTCTAGATTTTCTGTCACCACTGTGGAGTTGGTGCCAGAACTATCTGACAGAGTGGAGACGACAGATTTTATCATTTCGATTGTTGTTGGGGCGGAGGAGAACCAGAGGAGTTACCATTCTCTTAGTGGTCAGGATCGCTTGAGCATCACTTGATAATTATTGAAAATATTGCATGTGTTTGGGATATTGGGTTTTGTATAAATTGTTAAAAGTTTTTTCTCATAGGAGCAAAACATTCTTTTCTAGCAGCATAGCAACATGGGCACTTTTCTTTCTTTCGCATAAACAATGATTGGGTTGGCAAACAATATTAGTCTATAAAAAAAGTAATTTCTGACTTTCTGTTTGATTTCCCCCTATTTTTTATGAAGATAGTATATATGAAAAATGATATTTGTGTGTACGGGTCAAATGATGGGTGCATGGCAATTAAATCTACTGTTAAAAGTATAAAAAGTACAACAGAATGCAATGCAAACTCACTCACTTTGGTTTAAATGCTTTGCGTTTTATTTGCGTTGATCACCCAGGAGGATCATTAGGTCGTTAATCTCTTTTCAATGGGAGTTTGCAGGCACAGGAGTTTGGCTGCAATGTTGATGCTTCAGCCATTCATGGAAATTACGGACTAGATTCAGAGACAGATATATGCTGTTCTAAACTTTCCAGAGCCATTAAAGCAGGGATAAGCAACCTTGACTCTTGACATTTTGGAACTACATCTCCCATGAGGCTCGATTTCACTTTAGACTTGCTAAGCCTCATGGGAAATGTAGTTCCAAACCACATGTAATTGCAGAGTCCTTCATCAATGTCTGTAGAATTGGTGGGCTATATTCCAAAGCTGGTGCTATCTTATCCAGAGCTGTTGTAAACTTACCAGAGCCATAATACTCTATGGAGCTGTTAAATTTACAACAGCTCTGGCTAAGGCTAGGGACAGATGAGCGCATTTTCTGCGGCCACCGTCAAAATGTACGTCGATGCGTGCGCACGCATTTTTTCACGGAATACGCTTAAGTGGTCAGACGATGCGCAATTCTGGACGTATTTCATGACGATGGGGTGAAAAGAAGTCTAGGGAAATCCGGCTGTTTGAACGTTATGTTGGCCGCACACTAGCAGCGTCTGACATCTCCTAATCACGCACACACGCTGCTATGCGGCCGCAGCGCACTCTGTACGTCAGTACCAGCGGTTTAACGTTCTCGAAAAAATGCGTTCATTTTCCACTTGCGTTGCGCGGCCGGACTTTTGTGCGACCGTACTTCGTATATTGGCTGTCATTGCCCGGCATCTGCTGCTAGTGCGGCCGTGATTATGTGCGCCAGAACGCGCGTTCGCACTGCCTCAGTCTGACCCTAGCCTTAGTTAGCACCAACTTTGTAATACTACCCGGTATGTTTACTGAATAAGCTTAAACCTGAATCTAGTCCTACATTTAAAAATGGGACCAGGGCATAGGGGCAGTGAGGGCAGAGCCACAGAGGTGCTCCTCATAAAGTACTCAATACAAAACCTTATATAAAGAAGAGGGGTCAGGAAGGGGCTTACTTTTGTAAGGTGAAATGTCATCAACGTATTTTATAGCATTCAAGTATGTGCTAAAAACAATTGTGATAAAAATGAATCAAAACCATACCCTTTCATCCCAGTCAGCCAATAAAAAAAAATTTGAATATATATATATATGTCATTCACAGAAATGTTGGTTTGTTAGGAATCCTGTCAGGAGATATCATCGCTCGTGTCGTTTTTGGAGTATTTCTCTCTTTTTGCGTGTCATGAAGTTCAATGTCTATAGCAAGTTTGGGCTTCAGGTTTATTCTTCAAATGTTTTATTGATCTTGAATTCCTTTATGTAGCAACTATTTTTGTCACTCTTTGCTTCAGAAACCCATTACTCTTAGATGTTGTCTAGTGATATCCTTTTCTAAATAGGATCTGTCAGTTTTGTTCCAAAACACAGAGATCATACGAAAAGTTATTATCTTGCCTATCAGCCAGCCGGTCTGTTTACCGATCCCGGAGGTTTAGCTACTGAGGAAAAAGAGCTAAGACTTAATACAGCACGACTGTTCTTAAGCTAAGATCCATCAAGTGAGAACATTTATTTTTAGAGTTGATCTCTACCCGGTATAATACAGTAAGAATAGGTGGTGTATTTTAGACAGTGACCTAGGGCCATTTACATTAATGAGAGTGACGTGAAATATACCGGCCCACTTGTCAATTTTACGGCCCAAGTTCTACTCCAAGTTACAAGGTCAGTTGTGGTTCAACATGTACATTGTTACATAGGCTGAAAAAAAGACATACGTAATCTCCAAACACTATCTCCAGGCCATTTATAAATAAATTGAATAGAATTGGCGCTATAACAGACCCCTGAGGAACACCACTTACCCCTTGTGTCCATCCTGAAACCACTCTCTGTACCCTATCTTTTAGCCAATGTTCTATCGAAGAACAAGAATTTTCATCTAGACCAGTGATACAGCATATCAAATAATTTCCAAACCCTGATGTTTCAGAACTAGGTATTCCATTATGCTCCGCCAGCGCCAAGGAATAAGTATTTTTATTTTGCCTTGGATAAGGTTAACTGCTAATTATATACCTGTTCAGTTAAATAATGGGGACAAGCTTTGTATTTCCCAAGTCAAACAACCTTATGTTGGCGTTTTTGTCAGAGAGGGTCTACAAAAGGCAACACAGATCCATCAGGACTTTCAATTGGGATATTTGTATTGTACAGTATTGCTGTTTTCAGGCGTGGGTGAAACTACCCCTTTACAGATCCAGTGGAAAGATTGTAGAAAGATTAATTTTAAATGTATAGAAGTTTTTTTAATATAAAACAAAAATGTTACTGCTGTACGTTTAATGGTAAGTATTGGAACATATGAAAAACCTAGAGATCCAACGCAATCATGCTCCAAAATGGACTATTTTTGAAAAAATGTGGGTAAAAAAAGGCCGCCTCGTAGTTTTTCCAGAAGACCTTTTAATTTGCACATCCTGATAGCAGGATTATAGGTACCAGGTAGTGACATTAGCAACCCATTAGTGGTTGAGCTAATTAGTTTTGGGAATTGCATTGACTATTGTCACTTATTGCTTTGCCTCTCAGTTGACGGATTTACAATGCTTTTTTCATCCTTTTTTGCTCGAAACAATTTCTCATCATTTATTCATATATTTCAGTGTTACGCATGAAATGTAGCTGCAATAATGTGCTTTCATGTCAACAGTGCATGTGTTCC
The DNA here is from genome assembly GCA_009667805.1 of Leptobrachium leishanense. Taxonomy (NCBI): domain Eukaryota; kingdom Metazoa; phylum Chordata; class Amphibia; order Anura; family Megophryidae; genus Leptobrachium; species Leptobrachium leishanense. Next base: position 283,869,924 of record CM019066.1, read on the forward strand.
TGTTATTGTAATAAAACATTCAATTGCATATCTTGTAAGTCATGATTTATTTGACATTTTCATTGCAGTTCCAGGGTACCTCATGGCGGTTTTGCATACATCATGGGTGGAAGTGGGCTACAGAATTTCACAATCGCAGCTGTGGCTTATATGCCAAATCTACTTCCAACATCGAGCACTTGGTATGTTTGAAATATTAAACACCATTTCCCATCCATGTTTGTGTGTTGTGTGTATGTATATAGATACAACAAAAATACAAATGTCCAGCACTCTCCCTCTTAATACAGAAAAGAATCCATCTACTACCCCAGTATTGAGGAATTCAATGTTGAGCATTCAATTTAGGACGTTAAATAAATTAATACACATAAAAGGTATATTTTTTTTGTTTATGTGTACACACACACATGTTCAAAGGTTTGGGGTCACTTGGACATTTCCTTGTTTTCGAATGAAAATCAGATTTTGTTGGTTATTAAAATATCATGAAATCTATTAGACATAAAATGTAGACCTTGTTAATAGGGCTGAAACAACTAATCGATAATGCAAATAGTGGACAACCATTGTCATTATCATCGATTACTTGGTGGGCCGATTAATCGGTCTATGTACAGCGCACACACAAAGTCAGACTGAGTTAAACGTTGATCACCTCAGACGCTGCTTCCGAGCTGACTGCAGAAGACCTGCTGGCTGCTTAAAGTGCTATGACTTGGTTCTAGGGTTGCGTTAGACATAACCACTTTGTTTATTTAGTTTACAACAATAACAGAACAATAGCACAGACCCTTGGGTGCTGCCACTGGGTGGAGATGTACCACTGGTGCGTTGTCCTTACTCTGAGCTAGAGTACAGTGCCTCCCTCCCTCTCTCTGGTCCAGACCTGCCATCCCTCCCTTTGGTCCGCTTCCTCCCACACTCGGGACCTTGCCCAAACTCACTCCCTTCTACCCTCAGATCTGGTCCCATGCCCAGAATCCCTCCGTCCTAAGTCCGGTGTCTCCCCCCCCCACCCCCTGTTTTCATCATCAAATTAATTTAAAAAACAGTCTACGCACCTCCACCTCTGTGGCTTTTTAAAGTGGTCAGGCTTCGCGTAGTGCTGATTCTACTCACCACTTTCATTCTGACATGCGTATCAGAGTGCTTGTAGTAGTGTTTAAGGGAGAAACCAACATGGTCTTGAGCTGCATCGCAGCATCAATCCAGCACTTTGACCAGGCGATCACATAACTTGTGTGCAAAAAGTATGCAAGTTACACAATTTGCAAACCGCAACATGAGCGCAGTTTCAAAAGAAATTTGCGCCCCTAATGGTTTCCAGGCAGGCCCAGACTGACCATCGGCAAACCGGGCAGTTGCTCGGTAGGCCGCTGGCCTTGCGGGCCGGTCTGTTGCTCGACATTGTGCCCACCCGGTGAGGCTGCCTGGGGATCACAGCCTGTGTTTCCCAGGCTGCAGCCTAGGCCCGACAGGGACCTCAAGATAGCTGTGTGACATCGGCTGCCCATGCCCCGTCTTGGCTGTTCTTGTGAGTCACGCTGCCTGGAATAGCCTGGACGAAGGAGGCAGGAGCGCTGAGGGGCAGCGCCAGGAGATGATGTGAGTGACCCTAGTCTCTGCTTCATAAAAAGTGTCGTCGTCCCCCCCCCTGCTCGAAAGGGGGGGTTATACCTGCCTGCAGCCTTAGTTTATTTTTCTTTCCAGGGGAGGGGAGTAAATACTTTATTGGCCACCCATAAAAAAAAAGGATTTATTTGCACTCCCCAGAATAAGATTTTTTTTAAAAAATCATTAATTTGCCTTCCCACCTGTGGACAAATTAAAGATTTTATTTTATTTTGGGGCGGTAAATTAAATATATATATATTTTTATTGTTTTTGTAATGGGAGGCCAAAGAAAGTTGTACCGGCTGGGTGGAGTAGAGGTAACATCACTGCTCTGCGTGGAGAGAGCCTGTGGAGACACGGGTTTGATTCCGGCCAGAGCACCTCTCTAGTAAGTGTCCTTGGGCAAGACACCTAACGGTACATACTCGCCACCCAGGACATACTTGAAAACGAGAGAAATCTCAATGTATCCTTCCTGGTAAAATACTTTCTCAAAAAATTTAATAAAGACTGCGTAATCTAGCAATACTGTCAATTTGAGAGTTGAAAGTTAAAAGCCGGAGATATTAAATATATTTGAGTATACTAGCATTAAATTTGTGTTTTTTTTTTTAATTATTATATCAGTATTTTGTTAATATACATGTGCTTGTGGGATAAGGGGTTCAATACTCTACTGGTGGAAGGGAATCGGGGGTGCTGACAACCCATGCAACGCCACTGCCCCAGCCCACTCCCCAAGGTCAAACGTCGACCTACGCCATGCTTCTCCCTGCATTGCCTCTTCCCATGCTAGATTGCAGGATTTCTCACACACGGCCCCCATCCTCTGAAATGCACTCCCTCCTACTGTCAGACTTTCTTCTAATTTCCCTTCTTTCAAACACTCCCTTAAGGCAGCCGGCACACGAGCATACTGTACTGCGTCCATTACGGACGCACTTTTTCACGGGAGATATTGGGAGTACTGCATAAAGTGCGTCCATAATGTGTGACGCCTCCACACCCTAGGAAAATACATGGCAGCGTTGTTTCTGCGTCCGTTTACCTTTTTAACGTCAATGTTATTTTTGCATCCGTGGCTTTATGCTTTGCCCGTCCGTGAACAAGTGCGCAGGGGCTTCATGTGGTGTGTTTAATTGACTCCTTTGTAAAGCTACGACGGACAGCAAACAGTACGGTCAGACGGACGCAAAATGTTTGCTACTGTGCCGCCAGCCTAAGACCTTTGTATTCAGGGAAGCCTACCATCCAACTCAATAACACACCTCACTGCTCCAACCAGTCCATCATTCTCACCTTGCAGTCCTCTCCTCCTGTTTCTGATCCTCCAACCCTTCTAGATTGTAAATTCCCACGGGAATAGGGCCCTAGTTTCCTCCTGTGTTTGTCAAATGTTGTTCGGTCTCAATGTATTGTAACACTGTCTATATGTACCTGTTGTTCAGCGCTGCAGAATTTGTTGGCGCTATATAAAGAATAATAATGGAGTACTGTAACTGTAAATTACAATGGAAAGCTGTTTGTATGAAATCTCTTGGAATAGGAAGGCTATGTGCAAAATTACAGAAGGTAATAGCTGGAACATGAATTGTTAAGTACAGCATGACATTTACAGCTTGTCTGTGCATGGGCTGTTGTAAAGAGAATAATGAAAAAAAAAATCCTAGCAAGATTGAAAGTTTTGTTGAATGAAAGGGTGAAACAGAGTTTTTTGTGATTAAGTGAAGACATACAATGACTGACTTGTCAGAGGAATAGAAATCAAGGCTATGATTACAAAGAACACCGTGGCCCTTTGCTACTTTTTGCAAAAGCCGTAACCATGTGTTTATCGGCTTTGGCAACACAATGTTAGAAATTAACAGAGAGAATCAAATAGCATGGAGAGGAAAATCATACTCAAAAGTGCGAAAACAGGTTGTGTACTTTTTAAAGCGACAATCCTGTTGAGTTGAAGCATGGATTAACTTCAAATGGTACATGGAAAAAATCTTTAATTGTGTGTGTGTGCATCAATATAATATTGAGTACAGCATTGAAAGAAATGGTTACATTATATTGAAAAGCCTGAATGTACGGAAGCCCAGAAAGGCCATGCATTTTTAATTTTTTTTTTTGGTTTGTTTCATTAACTTTTTTTTTCCATACACTGAAAAAAAAAGTCAGGGAAACAAAATTTTTTCCTGACTTTTTGTTTTTTAATACACTGTTTGGGGGGCCTGGGGCCCCACAGCTTGGTTTGTAGCCACCTCCAGCGGGGAGATAGTGAGGCGAATTGGATGCCCAGCAGCCGCAAGCCCTGTGGCTTTGTTTAATAAGACGGAGCCACAGGAACCTGAGCTGGTAGAAGGTGTCACACTGCGGAGTGCCGCTGCACTGGAGGCTGCACCACCTACATACGTCGCTCAGTGCGACCAGCGGTGCCCCTGAGCTTACACACAAATGAGCTGAACTGGAGCTGCCCCACGACGGCAGATAGGCATACCCACCTGACACTACCCAACAGCACCTGGGCCCTGCTACTGGAACCAAGTCTGCCAGACATCCAAATGAGGGAAGAGGATCATTGTGAGTGTATGATCAGTGTGTGTGAGGAGGTCATTGTCCATATAGGAGTGTGGGGTCATTGTATGTGCGTGTGTGTGGCCATCAGGATCAAAGTAGCTGCTTTCAGTGTGTGCTTCCTCTCTATGACACTTCCCAACTGAAAATGGCCTCTCTGGGCTTCCTTACTAACAGTGTATGGAAAAAAAAAAGTCAGGAAAACAAATGAAAACAATTTTGTTTCCCTGACCTTTTTTTTTCAGTGTATGAAAAATAAAAGTTAATGAAACAAACCAAAAAAAATAATTAAAAATGCATGGCCTTTCTGGGCTTCCGTATGAATGTGAAAAAGGTGCACAATATTGATGGAAAAAATGTGTGTATCTCAAATTGGATGGAAAAAGCACTCAGTGCAGATAAATACTAACAATGTAAGGTGCCCTGTTGCTTTTACCAATGGAAGGGATATATGCAAAGAAAAAAGGTGGGAGCAGTCCTGGGCTTCTAAAAATTTAGTTTATTAAGCACTCATTTAAGAGAGAAGAAAAAACAATGTTTTGGCTCCTCAGAGCTTTTATTTGTAGAAGACCTTTACACCTCTCAGCAATTCAGAGAACTGCTTTACCAATAGAGCTCATGTGCTACATTCCCCATATGCAGCAAGGAGCTCTGGGTAGGACATGCAAATTAAGTCTCCAATTTCTCTCTTTTTTTTTTTTTGTATAAACAGACCCAGGATGCAAAAAAGTGAGAAATTGGAGAATTCAGTTGCATGTCCTACCCAGAGTTCCTTGCTGCATATGTGGAATGTAGGACATGAGCTCTGTGGGTAAAGCAGTACTCTGATTTGCTGAGATGTGTAAATGTCTTCTACAATTCTAAACTATGCAAGTGTGTATATATATATATATATATATTTTAGTGTGTGTGTTTCTACACTGGCGCTCTGATTTTATTACGACAAGTAATTTCTGCATCTGTGGAAAAACATACCTCAAAAAAATATAGCAAGTGTTATGGGCACACTCAGAGCCTTCCAATAATACTTAAACTTCATGATTCCACACCAAAAATCCATTTTGGCTCAAGGAACAAAACCTATAAACTATTTTATACTAAAACCCAAGGAATACACTCTCCAGTCTTGTTGCACTATGCTTGCTGGTATATCCCTCTGTCCGACACTGGACAGATATACCCACTGACCTTGTGCATTCCATAGTTGTTGTATAAATTGTTTGTAGTTTATGTATTTTGTTCCTTGGAAAAGGCTCTATGGGAGCTAAATCATAAAAATTTTACCCTGGAATAATAAAGTTTCATTTTTATTGGAAGACCTTAAATGTGCGCATAGCGCTTGAGAGAGGGAAAAAAAAGTTATATTATGTTTGACATAGAAGTGTCATTTCCTAATTTCTCATGTAATCCTTTGGCGATGCCATTTGTCTTTTCCTTTTTTGTTTTACAGTATCAATATGCTTAAATTGCCCGAATATCCCAGTAAGGAAATTCTAAAGGACAGACTTCTAGTGGCACTGCACTGTGGAAGCTATGGTTACACAATGGCATAATGAAGGGAAAAAACCTCATCTGACTACTGATGCACTACTCGGAGTGGCAGAACCAATTTAAAAAACTGTCAAGAGATAAAACGTCTAGATACAGCCCACAGGCAGGACTGACTTTCAAAGATTCGTAAAGTACCTATTTTTCTCCTAGATTAGGCACTTGTGACGGCGTTTAGGTTCTCAGAAGCAAAAAAATGGAGAAAAATAACCAAACTCATAAAATCATGAATCTCTCAATCTAGTTTCAGGTTCAAAAAACACAGAGTACCAGGTTCTGTTTCACCGAAATTTGTTTCCTTTACATGTTCGATACATTGTTTACTTGTATAATTTGGTTTTAGGTTTATTTTTTTTATTTTTTAATGTTTCTTTTAAGAATTGTGTTTTATGCAAAAACTGAAGGGTCGTCATGGTAATTGTATTAAACGCTAATGTCAAAAAAGTATAATTGGTTCTCATACGTTTTCTACTTTTAACAATTATGTGTACATGTCGTGAAAACCGTTTGTAACCTCTCCATACCCTTGTTTGATGTCTTTATCTCTTCTTATGGGTTTATATACGCACAAATCTACCTGTTCATTTTTATGGCTGTTGCTTTCCTTTAAATTACGTATCCATTGCCCGTATTTATATATCTGTATACAGAAACACAAATGGTTAATTTTCCTTAGCTTTAAAAGTTGTATTTTTTTATGTCTTCTCTATTTGCCTTTTTATTTTTAAATTATACATTTCTTGTGCAAATTATCTGAGATGTATTTTTGTACAAATGAGCATGCTGAAATACATAAAGCTTTTTTTCTAAGTAAATTTTGGCTCCCTGGTCTTCAGTTTCAAAGCTTTTATTTATTTTCTTTTTGTGTGGCCTATCCTTAATATACAACATTAATGATCTGCAGCAAGACCGTACAGCACAAATCATACCAAATGGCCCATTCTGAAGCCATGAAGGTTTTTTAATTGAAAAGATAAGACCAGCGAGCACCAAGCTTAAGTCAGATTAAATTGAGAGGATAATTGGTGTGAACACATTTCTTTGGAGTAGCCTTTTATGGGCCTTCTGATGAATAAACAAAACGACCATATACAGCACAATCACTTCTGTCTCCAATCAGAGCATTTTAGGAGCAGACATAAAGCAAGGTTGTATTTTGTAGCAAAGGTTTAGTGGTTTCCTGTTTTTCACTATCCTAATGCCTGTCCGTATTTGTAACATACAGCCAGACTTTCACTACCTCTTTCATATAATTTTAAGTAGTATTGTACTATATTGTGTGTATAGTACATATTATATAAAATACATTAACCATATATGTATATGTGTGTTATATCATACAAAATTACAGAGGACGCAACCCAATCATGCATCTAAAGACGTTAAAAATTCCTAACTTTGGTTTCATAAAAATGAGGGTTCAGTTACAAGATGTGATCACAGATGTCAATGTACCCCATTTGGCAGGTCCCTACCTTTTGTAAACCTAATGCCTACTCTTATGAGATTGACTCAAGATTGTGTTCCCTATTTAACAAATTTTGACCAGTCTGCATTATCGGCATACAGGCAGAAATTGTTGTCGTGTGAAATAAGGTAAATGTGTGAGAGCTTCTTCCTGTAGCTTTCTTTTTTACATTAAGATAGGGTGAGTCTCCTATTCAGCTAGATAGATACCCCTGACACCTGTTGGAGGGGCTAGGGGTAGTTGGTACCACATGTGGTGTTAATGCCCAAAGGTGGAGGAGTTTTGGGACGATATCGGGGTTACTGGAAGATGGTTTTCATCAATCACTTCTGTTGGGCCCCCTGGTCCATCCTATTGCACAGGTTCCCCTTGTCCCTCCTGGGCACAGATTGTGAACTCTTCCACAAGGTGGTGCTGGGAGCTATACACACCTTGGCTAAACACTGGTGGGACGTCGACGCCCCTTAGTTTCTGTCACTCACGCCTATATTACTGAGGCTTACCACATGGATAGACTCTCTGCCATTGTCCACCACAGGCTTCCTGCTTTCTATAAAACATGGGGTGGGTGGTGGAGATGCTGCACTAGAATGGTTAAGCATTCAGTTGCACTCCTCTCCTTTTTTTTCGCACTCCTCTCCTTCTCTCTCCTCCTTTCCACCCCTCTTTCTACTGTCCTTTAGTGTTCATCCTTGGCAGATGGCAGGCCATGCAGAGGGCTGAATAGTTCTCCTGTTAATGTGAGCGGTACGAATTGGATACACGTGACTATTGGAGGTTCGCTGATCTCAAAGTACCTCTATCTGTTCTCCTGGCCCTGTGAGGCGCTTCCGTTGTATTGTGAATTTCCTTTTTAAAGAATTCTAAAAAAGGTGAAAATGAAAGAGAATAGACAGTGTATTTCGTTTCTCCACGGGGGGTAATCTGATCCTGCCTTAAAAAGCTATGCAAATTGTGTTCTAATATGCTAATGATTGCTTTTCAATGTATACGATGCAATATCAAGGTAACTAGTTAACTCTCTTACCAGTGACATCCATCCATATGGAGCTCTCTGCACAAGTAAGGTTTAGTAGAAATGCAAATGGTGAACATGTAAACCATATAATATTGTGTGTAAAATATATATGTGTATATTTAAATGTGTGCAGAAAGTAATACACAAGCTAACATGAATAAAAATACTGAAATTTGGAAAGTACCGTATTTTTCGCTCCATAAGACGCACCTGACCATAAGACGCACCTAGTTTTTAGAGGAGGAAAACAGGAAAATAAATATTCTGAAATCAGATAGTGTAATAATGGATATTGCCCCAGCTCCTCTCATGGATATACTGCCCCCAGCTCATGGATACTGCCCCCAGCTCATGGATACTGTCCCCCAGCTCATGGATACTGCCCCCCAACTTATGGATATGCCCCAGCTCATGGATATGCCCCAGCTCATGGATATGCCCCAGCACATGGATATGCCCCAGCACATGGATATGCCCCAGCACATGGATTTGCCCCCCAACTTATGAATATGCCTCAGCACATGGATATGCCCCAGCAGCTCATGGATATGCCCCAGCTCACTCATGGATTTGCCCCAGCTCACACATGGATTTGCCCCAGCTCATGGATATGCCCCAGCTCGCTCATGGATATGCCCCAGCTCGCTCATGGATATGCCCCAGAAGCTCATGGATAAGCCCCAGCTCGCTCATGGATATGCCCCAGATCACTCATGGATATGCCCCAGCAGCTCATGGATATGGCTCAGCTCACCTGCCGCCGCTGCGTTCGGCTCCCTCTGAGCGTGCGTCCAGCGGCAGGAAGCTTGGGCACTCCCCTGGGGGAGCCACGTGACCGCGATCTCGCGAGATCGCGGTCACGTGGCTCCCCAGGCGAGTGCCCAAGCTCCTTGCCGCCGGACGCACGCTCAGAGGGAGCCGAACCCGGCGGCGGCAGGTGAGCTGAGGCATATCATGGGGCATTCGCTCCATAAGACGCACCCACTTTTCCCCCCACTTTTTGGGGGGAGAAAAGTGCAAGTACAGTGTGTGTGTGTATGTGTATATATATATATTTCAACAAACCGGAAAGAGAGCACACCAAACAACATATTCAAACAGTACAAAGGAAACCACAACAGCACCGAAATTCATTTAAACATAGATTTTACCAGCTTTAACCCTTTAAATGCTTACAAACAATTCTTATTCCCTTCAAAATCACTACAGTTCTTAACCCTTTAATATTGAGCTCTGTTGAAAAATGGTGGAAGTTTAGTTTGCAATGGATGGCCATGGATTGCGTAAGCCTGACAACAGCGACATTGTATTCCACCCTTGGCAGGTCCTATCATACCAACCTAATGACTGCTCTTATGGGATAAACATACTTATTGAGGACCCAGTCCTTTCTGAAGCTCCCTGCAGATCAAGGTTAAATAGAACCTGCGGGTGGAGCACCTGTGACAGGGAGGGGTGCTTGCCCAAAGGGGTGTCAGTCCTATACATACAAAATACACAAGAAGGGCAGCACTCAACCTTAACTACGCTTTCAGTGCGGTTGCATCTCAAGACAATATGATACAACAAACCAGAAAGAGAGCACACCAAACAACATATTCAAACCGTACAAAGGAAACCACAACAGTACCAAAATTCATTTAGGCTGGGGTCAGACGAACGCAGTGCGAATGTGCGTTGAGCCGCACTTTATTATGGCCGTAGTAGCAGCAAATGACGACCAATATATGAAGTACGGCCGCACGAAAGTTCGGCCGCGCAACGCAAGCAGCAAACAAACGCATTTTTTCAAGAATGTGGAACCGCTAGTACTGACGCACAGAGTGCGCTGCATCAGCATAGCGGCGCGTGTGCGTGATTAGGATACGTCAGACGCTGCACATGTCTGGCCTACATCACGTCCATTTGTTTTTTTATAGCTCCGTCCAAAAATATGGCCGAAATTGCGCATTGTATGACCGCTATTGCGTCTTCTGTGAAAAAATGCATTCGTCTGATCCTAACCATCAACGCACTTTTTGACTGTAGACGTGAAAAATGCATTCGTCTGACCCTAGCCTTAAACATGGAGATTTTAATGCTTACAAACAATTCTTATTCCCTTCAAAATCACTACAGTTCTTAACCCTTGAATATTGAGCTCTGTTGAAAAATGGTGAAAGTTTAGTTTGCAATGGATGGCCATGGATTGCGTAAGCCTGCCAACAGCGACAATGTATTCCACCCCTGTCGCTGTTGGCAGGCTTAGGCAATCCATGGCCATCCATTGCAAACTAAACTTTCACCATTTTTCAACAGAGCTCAATATTAGGCTAGGGTCAGACGAATGCAGTGCGAACGCACGTGCAGCCGCACTTTATCACGGCCGTAGTAGCAGCAAATGACGGGCAATATACGAAGCGGCAAACAAACAAATTTTTTTGAGAATGTCAAACCGCTAGTACGGACGTACAGAGTGCGCTGCGTCCGCTAGCGGCGTGTGTGCGTGATTAGGAGACGTCAGACGCTGCTAATGTCCGGCCAACATAACGTCCAGACGCAAAAAGGGTTTTATTGATGATCCGTACAAAATCACGGACGTAAATGCGCATCGTATGACCGCTATCGCGTATTCCGTGAAAAAATACGTCCATTCGTTCGAACGCACTTTTTCACGGACGACGCGAAAAATGCGTTCGTCTGACCCTAGCCTTAAAGCGTTAAGAACTGTAGTGATTTTGAAGGGGATAAGAATTGTTTGTAAGCATTTAAAGGGTTAAATCTGGTAAAATCTCCGTTTAAATGAATTTAGCTGCTGTTGTGGTTTCCTTTGTACTGTTTGAATATGTTGTTTGGTGTGCTCTCTTTCTGGTTTGTTGTATCATATTGTCTTGAGATGCAACCGCACTGAAAGCGTAGTTAAGGTTGAGTGCTGCCCCTCTTGTGTATTATATACAGTTGTGTTCAAAAATATTCAACCCCCACTGAAATTGAGTGTTTTGGCCAGTTTGACATTGATTTTGATCATTCAGTCATCTTGCTTACAATTAAATCAAAGAGGCACGTGTAGGTCAGACAAATATAACATAACATTTATAATGAAATAACCACAAATGTCTTTTCTGTGCTCACATCATTATCAGTTTTATTCAACCCCCAAGTGACATTCAATCTTAGTACTTAGTACAACATCCTTTTACAGTTATAACTGCTTTTAAACGTGAAGCATAGCTTGACACAAGTGTCTTGCAGCGATCTACGGGTATCTTCGCCCATTCGTCATGGGCAAAACCCTCCAGTTCAGTCACATTCTTAGACTTGCGCACTGCAACTGCTTTCTTTAAGTCCCACCAGAGGTTCTCAATCGGATTTAAGTCAGGTGACTGCGATGGTCACTCCAAAATTTTCCAGCCTTTAATCTGCAACCATGCTCTAGTGGACTTGGAGGTATGCTTGGGATCATTGTCCTGTTGAAAGGTCCAACGTCTCCCAAGCCTCAGGTTTGTGACGGACTGCATCACATTGTCATCCAATATCTCCTGGTACTGAAGAGAATTCATGGTACCTTGCACACGCTGAAGCTTCCCTGTACCTGCAGAAGCAAAACAGCCCCAAAGCATGATTGACCCCCCCCGCCATGCTTCACAGTAGGCAAGGTGTTCTTTTCTTCATAGGCCTTGTTCTTCCTCCTCCAAACATAGCGTTGATCCATGGGCCCAAACAGTTCTAATTTTGTTTCATCAGTCCACAGAACACTATCCCAAAACTTCTGTGGTTTGTCCACATGACTTTTGGCATACTGCAGTCGACTCTTCTTATTCTTTGGAGACAGCAAGGGGGTGCGCCTGGGAGTTCTGGCATGGAGGCCTTCATTACGCAGTGTGCGCCGTATTGTCTGAGCTGAAACTTCAGTACCCACATCGGACAAATCTTTTCTTAGTTCCTCAGCAGTCACACGGGGACTTTTCTCCACTCTACGCTTCAGGTAGCGCACAGCAGTCAAAGTCAGCATCTTCTTTCTGCCACGACCAGGTAGCGTTTCAACAGTGCCCTTTACCTTGAATTTGCGAATGATGCTTCCTATGGTCTCTCTTGGTATGTTTAACATCTTTGCAATCTTCTTATAGCCATTGCCCTTCCTGTGAAGAGTAATCACCTCTTCTCTTGTCTTCCTGGACCATCCTCTTGACTTCACCATGTTTGTAACCACACCAGTAAATGTCTAGAAGGAGCTGAGTATCACAGTCATTTTAAAGCTGCCTAATTGGTGCTTATTATGCTTTATTGCTGCTCCGTGACATCCACAGGTGTTTTCAATACCTGATTGAAAACACTTGAATGAACCTCTGTTCTTCAGAGTGGTAGTCTTTAAGGGGTTGAATAATTGTGTCAATGAAGAATTCACAAAAGAAACAATTACTACTGTATTACAAAACCAATTGATGTCATTTTAGTTGCATATGGTTCTTTAAAAAGTCCTTGTAGGATTTCATTCTGAATACAATTACAAATGTACACTAAATTCCCTAAAACCCTTTACAGCATTGGGGGTTGAATAATTTTGAACACAACTGTATATATACACCGTTTAAGATCTCTCATACCTTAAGTAACGTAAGTCTTAGAACATTTTATTCAACCTGCTTTATTTCTGTATTTAACCATATGGTGTGAGTCGCCCAAACTTGCTTAAAAACTACCCCACAGAGTAGATGGTTTGCTGTAGTCTGAGCAGTGTTTTTCACTAGGCCGGATACAACCAATTTTTTCCTAGGTTAGACAATATTCTAGAAAGCACAAATGTTAAGAATAAGAAATGTATTCATTTAGATACTATTTTACAAGGGTGTAAAAATCTATGTAAGGCTATTTTTATTGCTTTCAAGTATGTTTTGGAGATCGTGAAGAAAAAAACGTACAATTGCAAAGTTACATACAAAGCAAACCTTTTTTAAAAATACAACATTGGGTGCAATTACTGTTGCGTTCTGACTGTAGATGGTGAGAAGCAAGATATTTTCAGAGATTACAAAACACCAGAAGGTTATTTCTCCATTACAGAGATCTGTACGAGAATGCTGCTCGACCCGCTTCCTTTTTATATTGTGGAATAACGATTTAGAATTTTCCTGCTGACAAGCATAATGCCAAACTGTAAAGAAACAAGTGGGGAAGAGCGCAACGCATAAAAACGTTCATCCTTTTGTCAACGAAGTATAACATTGTCATGTAATTCAGCAGCTTTCTCGTAACTAATTTGCATAAAAACATGGAAATGTATTTTCTAAAGAGAATTGTTTTTGTTGACCGAAAAAAAGTTCTCTAATTATGTGTTGCGTGTATATATGTATGTAATAATACTTCCTTTGTTGTGGAATAGAACACATTTTAGCCGTTGGTCACATTTGTTAAAAATAAAATTGCTGCTCTTATATATTTTTTTCACAATCTCAAAAATACACTTCCTAAATTGAACACAAAATTATATGTTAACGAATTGTATATGCAAATTTAAAGCCACTAACACAAAGGTGTGCAAGGATGAAGGAAAAAAAAGTCTGAGCTTATATACAAGCCCATACCACATAAAACTTGTCAATAGTAGGGATGTGCGTTTCGGGTTTCGGAATTTCGGAATTTTCACGAAATTTCCCGATTCGTGTTTTCGGATGCGGCCGAATTTCCGAAAATTTTTAGATCCGAAAATGTCAGATCCGAAACGTTTTCCGAGCCGAAACGAAATATTTTCGGATTTTTCGAATGGACTTGAAATGTGTCAAACGAGGAGAACAGACGTTCCGAAAAACGGAAATTTCCCGAAAAACGAAAATTTTCTGAAAAACAAAACTTTTCTGAAAACGAAAATTTCCCGAAAAAACGAAAAGTCGATCTAAAAAATGAGCAAAGTGACACGAAAATACTAAAAATGGTCGATATTCCGGAAAAAAAAATGTACCCGAAAAATGAGCCGAATCGAATCGAAACCGAAATCGGTCGAAACGAGCCGAATCAAAAAGTTTAAAAATCCAAAAAATCGAACCGAAAAAAAAAATCGGTGCACAAGCCTAGTCAATAGTATGGTCTAATTTTATTACATGGTTACATTGGCCGAAAAAAAAGACGTGTTATCATTGAGTTCTGCTTTTCAAACGTCACATACTGCGTTTGATCCAAAAGAAGGCAAAAAACCCAGTCTGAAGCGCTCCCCAAAATGCAATATACTGGGAAAAAAGATTCCTTCTTAACCCCAGATTGGCAGTCAGATTTCTCCTTGGATCAAGCAGCCATTATTTCATATTAAATCTTAGAACACTTGACGTCCTGCAAAAGCAGAATATTATCCAGTTATTGATTTTTAACGTCTGTACAGTCTCTGACCCCACCACCTCGACAGGCAGAGAATTCTACAACTTTATTGTTCTCACTGTAAAAAAAAAACATCATTTTTGTTTTTGGACATTGAACAAAGGTTTTGACTGTATAATGGAATTACGGGTGTTCTCACTGCCAATAAATGAAAGGTAAACAAGTATGTTTCCTTGTTTAAGGGATTCTCTATTCAAAATGTTTCCCTTTTTTGCCCTTAAATATTTGGACAGAGGCTGCTGGCAGCGACTTTTTTTGTTGTCTCTGTGCCAGGTTTACAACACAGGCGCTGGAATATTATGAGCACCCGGAGTAATTTATTCATTTCTGTTCTGGCTTGGTCAGCATAAAGATGTAAATTCGGATCAAGCTAAACTTTAAGGCTGGTGTCAGACGAGCGCATTTTGTACGGAATGTGCGTCTGTGCTCAATGGACATACTTTCTGACTGACGACAAGGTAGTGGCCACACAGTCAGTTTTTTTCACTGATGTTATTTTTGACTGATGTAGGAGGGAAAATAAATTAAAATGCGAAACCATTTTGTCCGTCAAAAATGCTGAACATATAAATGCAGTCCGTCTGACCACGTTCCATCACTCACACACAAAGCTATGCAGATGTTGTGGACGTGGCGCACTCCACACGTTTGTTCTAGCGATTTTACGTTCTTGCCTAACCTGCGTCCGTTTGCCGTGTCCGTTGTGCTTCCGCACTTCTGTGCGGACGTACTTCGTGTGTGGTCTTGATTGATCATAATTGTATGCTACTACGGACGTACAAATGTGGGGCAACGCAGATGTGATCAGTGCGCTCGTCTGACCCCAGCCTAAAGGCTATTTTGATTGGAGAAATGGGGCAGAGGACTTCCTTGCACCGTCACTCAGTGTTTGCAGCCATCCTTTATCTCGATTTATGAGCAAGCTGCTATAATAGCATCTAAATTTAACTGTACCTGCTAGGAATAATTACCAAAAGTCATGACATGTGATGCTGCCAGTATCCTTTCTTGGTCATTAGGAGTGAGAGTCACCAGGACGAGTTCTCTCTGTAATATTTTTTTCAGTGTAAGGAAATCAGAACTATTTGTTCTACTAGTCCTTTGATTTACAGTGAGAAGGCACATTACAACCTCCTCTCCATGCAGTGACAAGATTTAAATATCTTTTATTATCGGTGCGGTTGCAAAATCACTTAAAACCAGTATATGGGATCCAGTATTTAATAGCTATTTTTTTTTATTTTTTTTATAGCTTTTTATTTTTATGTACGGCTCACCCGCAAAATTGTTTGTGGCTCCACTGGAACAGTGCACCCCTATATGTTCCTTCCTGTTCATTAAGGAGACCTCCCTTGCACAGTGTATACATTTAAATTAGGGATGTGCGTTTCGGGTTTCGGAATTTCGGAATTTTCACGAAATTTCCCGATTCGTGTTTTTGGATGCGGCCGAATTTCCGAAAATTTTTAGATCCGAGAATGGCAGATCAGAAAAGTTTTCCGAGCCGAAACGAAATATTTTCGGAATTTTAGAATGGACTTGAAATGTGTCAAATCGAAATTTATTGCTTTGAAACGAGGAGAACAGACGTTCCGAAAAAACGAAAATTTCCGAAATTACGAAAAGTCGATACAAAAAACGAGCAAAGTGACACGAAAATACGAAAAATGGTCGATATTCCGAAAACATGTACAATTCCGAAATTACGAAAATTCGATACAAAAAACGAACAAAGTGAGACGAAAATACGAAAAATGGTCGATATTCCGAAAAAAATGTACACGAAAAACGAGTCGAGCCGAACCGAATCGAAACAGAAATCGGTCGAAACGAGCCGAATCGAAAAGTTTAAAAATCCGAAAAATCAAACCGAATCGAACCGAAAAAAAAATCGGTGCACAAGCCTACTTTAAATATACACTATAAAGGTTGAGCTATATGTCATTCTTTATAGTTGCTTTCACTTTAACATTTTTAAAGATGAAAATAAAAGATGCAATTATTTTAAAGCTATTTTTCCACATTTTATTTGCCTATTGATCCTCTCGTGTGAAATAACAAAGCTGTTGCTGGAAATTGAAAATCTCAAAGTAGTTAACCTTGAGGATGAACCTATAGAAATTATAAAATCATTGTTACCCCCCAAAATATAATTTGTTCACCCTTGTTAAATTATATAGCATAATTTCTTTGCAGTACCGCAATACCATCTGCATTAATTAAGATAACATTTAATAACGTTGCTCTAAATAGGCTAAGTTTTGGAAAACACCTGCAGCATATTAACTTTCAACTGTTACAAGCCTGTTGAGACACAATAACTTTATATAGTGTATAATTTAAGATGATTAATTGCTTTGCATTTTTCTTTCTCCTTTAGTGGCATAAGAAACTTGGGTGGGTGTTTTTTTTATAGGAAGAGAACAGATGTGTTGTCAGATCATAGATCATAAGCACTCATTAACTTTTATTATGATATATAAAATGTGGAGCAATAAAGCATTGTTTTCAATGGGTGAAGATATGTTGTGCATCTAATGTAACATTTTTTAGAACAATACAGTATGATTAGCTATCTGCATATTCTGCATGACAATACCAAAATATGTGAATGAGCAGCAATTATGCCATTTCATTGTGTTAAGGAAACCTGGAAGCGATTTTACATTAGCGTTGCCACGTCAACGTTTCCCACAAGGTCAGATCTATAAAGATGCATACGTCAAGACTGTGTTTGGTGAAATGAAGATTGAACTCTGCTGTCTGAACATGGTTTAACCCAGTGTTTCTCAAACCTGTCCTCAGGACCCACTAACAGGCCAGGTTTTCCAGATATCTGAAGCACAGCACAGGTGATATGATTTGCTGCTCAGTGATTGCAGGATTCAGTCTGCATTTTCCCAAGGTGAACCTTAAAATCTGGCCTGTTAGGCCCGTGTCAAACGATGCAGTGATCACGTCCGTGTTGCCGCACAGTTTAATGTCTGTCGTAGCATAGAATCATGAACAATAGAGACCCACACACGAAGTGCGTCTGCACCGAACTGCGCACGCACAACGCACGTGGCAGGCAGACACAAGTTGGGCAAGAACGTAAAACCGCTAGAACGGATGCGCAGAGTGCGCCATGTCCGCGTAGCGTTGCGTGTGTGATGGAATGAAGTCAGACGGACCGTATTTGCGACGTCCAGCACCTTGACTCCCAAAATGACTTTTCATATCATGTATCAATTTTTATCATTTTTCATATTAATATTCTTTCCCATAGTTCCCTTTTTTTTCTCCAACGTCCGTCAAGAAAAACATATCGTGTGGTGTCTGCAGTATCTTCCGTCTGTACATCCGTCTGGTGGGCACGGACGCACCGGGCACTCAGAATGCGCTCGTCTGACATTAGCCTTAGAGGGTCCTGAGGACAGGTTTGAGAAACACTGGTTTAATCTATACATGTAAGAAGGCTGTAGCTTGTCAGCATCCCTGCATACAAAATCAAAATGTATTGCTGATTTTGCAGAGATTTTAAAGAAGTCCAAATGTTGATGTTTGTCGCAATGTATCAAGAAAAAGCATTTTTATATTGTGAAGGGTTTTATTTCGCTACTTTTTAGGTTAACTCGTCATATGAGAGGTGGTCAATGAGGTCCCCTAACCCATTTCTCCTATCAAAACAAGTGCAGCAATTTGATAAAAACAATAAAAAAACAGCACTTTGCTCATTATTCTAAGTGAAATGTTAATGAGTGCAAGATGCTCTGTAAATAATTGCGTCCTAACACAAACCTAAGAAATCCACATGCAATTCAAGCTTGAGTGCCATGCTATTCTTATTTGACAAGTCTTTTGTGTGCACGAGATACTCAAGTGGTTTTTGTGGTAAAATAGCAAGTGTTTCCCAAAACCTGTAGTAAACAGAAATGGAAATAAAAATATTGGACAGATTTATTGGAACTCAACAAGCAATGTTTCATCTTGAAAAGGCTTGAAAAATGTCTCATTTGAGCTGAAACAGTACTGGTTGTATTCCAATAAATCTTCCAAGAGATATCACTGTGAATAATGCAATTATTCCATATGGTGCATATAATTATGGTGCTTATAGCAATAGAGTTCCAAATAAACAAGCACAAGAACTCCACAAAAATTGTGCCTTATACCGTGCAAATGCAAAATATACAATTATTTCATATGGGCCCATATAACTAAAACTCATAGCATGTAAGGGATCATGCCGCAGGACCCGCAGACAAAGAAAAACTGGTGCTGCTTCACTGTGACATCCACCCCGGTAGCACCCTTCATGTCCCACCCTGCTGGGCTTCACATTGCAGTGCTCTGTGGCAGCGCCAGCAGGTGCACCCAATCATACCTACCCATCTCCTATTAAACAGAGGCACGCCCTACCCAAGATGCTTCTGCATTCTGTAGTGCCTCAATCTCTGTCTTATAACCTGCCTGGAAGGAAGCAGTCCTGCTTTGAACTGAATACTGCGCACCAGACCCCTGGCTTTCCTCCTGGACTTTGTTACTGATTCTCCCTCCTGATACCGTGCCTCAAGACCCCGTTACTGTTCCTGTTCATGACCTGTTGTTCCTGTTCAAGACCCTCTTTTGCAGTTTCCATTATCAAGGCTCCACCGTGTTAACGACAATCATTGCATTAGAACCTTGTCGTTCCACCTGTATCAGCAAAACCTAAGTCAGACTTATTCCTGTCCCCTCCTTCTGTCTATGATCCACCCCTTTGCCTGTATAGTCTATTTGATATCCGTGAGTCCTTTATATTCTGTTTACCTTTGTGTGATCTGTGTACATTCCAATCCTGGCCTTCTGTGTCTTCCCTCTGTTTCCTTAACCTCCCTGGCTGTTTTCCCGAGTGTGGCTCAGGGTTAAATCTCTATGCTGAAAACGGTAACCCCGAGCCACACTCGGGCTGGATACATACCTATACCTGCGCTCCCTCGCAGACCTCCCGCATTCGCATTCTCCTCCATCCAATCGTGGCATCCCATTTCCTGTCTCGCCCCTCTCCAATCTTGTATACGTTCCTAAAATAAACCATGTTTCTTTCACCATATTCAAGATCTCCAGTGCATCACTGTATCCAGGGCTTGTACCCTTGCCTCACGTAACATAGCAAAATATTTCCAAATAGTCCATGCTGTTTGTTTGATATAGTAAGAGTATACATAGTGTAATCGTCATAATATTAAAAAATACACATTATCTGTGCAAAAAACCTGCTTTTGATGAAACACAAAAAACAATAATACTTATACAAATGGAGGAAGAGACTTTTTTCTAAATATATCAGTCTCCAAAGAAGGGAAAACCGAGAGTAAAGAATTGAGAGGATCTCATTGAATAGTCCAAAACAGAAGAATTTTATGAGCAGGAATACACTCACGTATCATAAAGCCATAACAATCTCAGCTCTAGGTGACTGCACACCTGGTCAAATAAAGTATGGCACACCCCATTTTTTTGACGTAGTAGCATGGTGAATCCTCATTTGCATCAGCCTTAGGACACTATTTACACACAAGCTCACACAAATGCTATGCAACCCAAGAGTTAATAACGAAAAAGAATACATAAAATACACTCAAGATACAATGCACTTATCGGGCATGATGCATAAACATAATACGAGGAGATAGTGAGCGTTATACCCAACCCATCGTTGCTACCAACCAACTGTTAAATACTATCACACGATCAGCACAAATCAGTCTCTGATCACATGTAACAAGAGGCTGAACCATAAACCACATTGTGCTCGGGAAATCCCATAACTATTATGCTAGAATCGTACAGATCACAAGAAATAAACATATGGTAAACAAAGTTCAAACCATGTGATGTGTCTTATATAAATACAGGTTATCCCCAAATACAAATTGTATGATTTCATTGTAGGTATGTCTACAGATAGCTGTCCACTACGAATCTGACTGGATCAGTCTCTGGTCACATGTTAACAACGGACCAATCAGTAAGTACTATTGTACTCGCGTAGGATGAAATCAAAAACAAACAGTGCAAAAAGACTGCTATATAAGATGTTAATTTAAAAAATCACTCATTGCGATCATACAAAATATTATCTTTATCTAAACACATCTATAATATAATTGAGTAAGGCTTGGCGTGTCCATCGCCAAGCCTTACTCTGCGCATGCGCGCGCAACCAGCGGCGGTTGGTTGCGCGCGCATGCAACCGCCGCGGCAGGAGCCGGCTGTGTGCTCGCCGCGGCGGTTACAAGATGCACACAGCAGCCGGGTAGAGGCTGCGCTCGCAGCCTCTACCCGGCTGCCGCGCGCATCCATCCCCGAGCGGCTAAGG
Organism: Leptobrachium leishanense; assembly: GCA_009667805.1. Taxonomy (NCBI): domain Eukaryota; kingdom Metazoa; phylum Chordata; class Amphibia; order Anura; family Megophryidae; genus Leptobrachium; species Leptobrachium leishanense. The sequence continues at coordinate 283,890,828 of CM019066.1, forward strand.
GAAAGTTCCCTCGCTTCCGCTCTTTGAAGGACCCAAGCCGCGGTCACGTGACCGCGGCTTGGGTCCTTCAATGACCGGAAGCGGGGAACTTTCACTTCGCCGCTCGGGAAGGTAAGTATGAGGAGCTCATGGGGCGGCTGTCCGAATGCCGATAGAGCATTCGAACAGCCGCCCCATGTCTGGTCTGGGGTCTGAGCTGGGGGCATATAGCCATGAGAGGTGGGGGGCAAATATCTGAGAGGTGGGGGCCAAATATCCATGAGCTGGGGCAGTATCCACGTGCTGGGGCAGTATCCACGAGCTGGGACAGTATCCACGAGCTGGGGCAGTATCCACGTGCTGGGGCAGTATCCACGAGCTGGGGCAGTATCCACGTGCTGGGGCAGTATCCACGAGCTGGGGCAGTATCCACGTGCTGGGGCAGTATCCACGAGCTGGGGCAGTATCCACGTGCTGGGGCAATATCCACGAGCTGGGGCAGTATCCACGTGCTGGGGCAATATCCACGAGCTGGGGCAGTATATCCACATGCTGGGGCAGTATCCACGAGCTGGGGCAGTATATCCACGAGCTGGGGCAGTATATCCACATGCTGGGGCATATATCCACGTGCTGGGGCAGTATATCCACGTGCTGGGGCAATATCCACGAGCTGGGGCAGTATATCCACATGCTGGGGCATATATCCACGTGCTGGGGCAGTATATCCACGTGCTGGGGCAATATCCACGAGCTGGGGCAGTATATCCACGTGCTGGGGCAGTATATCCACGAGCTGGGTCAGTATATCCACGTGCTGGGGCATATATCCACGTGCTGGGGCAGTATATCCACGTGCTGGGGCATATATCCACGTGCTGGGGCAGTATATCCACGTGCTGGGGCAGTATATCCACGAGCTGGGGCATATATCCACGAGCTGGGGCATATATCCACGAGCTGGGGCAGTATATCCACAATAGACTGCCCTCTGGGCAGGCTTTCCACCTTGTTTGTAGAATAAAGGAGCTTCATAGGCATATCCCTACGCTAAAGTTGCTAAAGATCGACTATTCCACCTACTTGGGGAAGTGCGTCCATATGCATAAATCAGTCTGTAATCACATATTGAAAGAGGCATATACAGACCGAAAAAACCTTTTTAGATGTAATATGATGTAAGTAGTGGGAAATACCAAACACGCTTTTATATAAAAGAGGAATACAAATGATACACCTAGTATGTCTAGCGTTATTAAAATTAACAGAACCCTTTATGATAGATGTCAGGTACCGGTACCGGGATGGCACCTGGATGGCAAGATTCTGAGCCCAGGATGCGGTGAGGCACCACTCCAGAAATATATGGTGAGTGGTGAGTTTGCAGGAACACTAATGGTGGTTTGGAGCAGAGAGGACAACGTAAAGGGATTGTAAAACAGAAAACAAACCAGGAAAAATGGGAACTTGAATATTCTGGATACTGCAGGGAAGGACTGGTAAGTTTCAAGGTTTTCAGGGGAGCCCCAGCATACACGTCCTCTCTCTCTGGATACAGATAGACAATGCTGGAACAATGTGGAGAGGAGGGCAGGGCCCTTTATTTTGCAAGGTCAGGTGGTGTAGTGTTTTACTATGTGTTTTCACTTTTAACCATTTGTGTGCAGGAATCTCAGTGCTGGTTCTGAGATGAGCAAGGCTTGAAGGGGGCTGTCTGGCATGGTTCAGGAACCTGACATACTCCCCCCTCTAAGGAGCGACCTCCTGGCGCTCTTAACGTTCTCGAACACTTGAAAGTCAGAGCAGCGGACAATCTTCCCATTGGACCCATAAATGAACCCGTCTGGCAGGGGTTCCACGGTGATGAATCCCTCTGGGGTGGAGATGACCGTGCCGGCATATCCCTCAACTTTGGCACGGGTTTTCCTCTGACGCCTTCTTGTTCTGGCTTTACTAGCCTTACCATTCTCATTGGTAGGTGCTGAATTCTGGGCGACTGTGACAGGGCCACTGTATCCAGCGTTCAGGTGTATTTTTCCCTGACCCGGTGGTCCTTTACTACGTCGTGCAGTCTGCAGCTGGGTGGTCGTATGGTGGTCTTCCAGATCAGGCACTTCATCATCAAGATATTCCAGAGATCCCCACTCTGAATCTGAACCACTAGGGGGCATAAAGTCCAGGTGTGGTTTATAGAGCGTGGACTGCTGGCTGAGGGTGATGGGAGTAGCTGTCGCCACCATAGTGGTGTTCTTGGATTGGTGTGCAGCTTCCCTGATCTTCAATGCCTCTTCAAATCTCGCTAGGTCTTCTAGGCGAACCAGAGTTCCGTTAGAGGCATACACGCAGCCAGGTGGTACAGGGTCTGAAACCTGGGTAGCCATGATCTCCATAAACTCAGGTTCCAAGGGCAGAGGGGGTTCACAGTCCATTGGATCAGGCTCTATAGGTGTGGGGTCTTCAGCCTCCATGGGGATGACAGGATCTTCCTCCTCACTTGACCTGGTAGACTTGAAGTCAAAGCTTCTAGGGTCAGCAAGTATGGAGGGTAGTTTATTTCTGGGTCTGGGCATAGGCTTGGTTGTGGGCACTGCACACTTGGACCGGGGTGCACTTCTGGGCACAGGAATTGGTTTACACACCGGGGTTCTTCTGGGTGTCGGTTTGGGTGCAATGGGAATTCTAGGAGCCGGTTTGGGCAGTGAGGGCTTTCTGGGAGCCGGTTTAGGTGAGGGTGCTGATCTTCGTACCGGGGTAGACTTGGGTACCGAGGATCTCACCCGGGCAGAATTGGACACTGGTACAGGTTTTTTGGAAATGGGTGCAGGTCTGTGTACCAGGGCTGGTTGCTTGTTTGGCCTCACAGGACAGCTTGCCAGCCAGTGGGTTGGAGCAGCACAGTACAGGCACAAACCTTCAGACTGTCTCCTGGCACGTTCTTGTGGTGATAGCGGTCCGTGGGTCTTTTTTGCAGAAGGAATGCACACCTTGCTAGACGAGCCCCACACAGTCTGCAGCAGCGCTTTCATAAACTCGGTCAGGTGTGCAAACAGTTCTTGCAAGGTTTTCTTCACCAGCTCCATCGCAATATGGATCACCGCGGGTTCAGTTGGTGAGGGTTCCAGCATTCTGTCAGGTACCGGTACCGGGATGGCACCTGGATGGCAAGATTCTGAGCCCAGGATGCGGTGAGGCACCACTCCAGAAATATATGGTGAGTGGTGAGTTTGCAGGAACACTAATGGTGGTTTGGAGCAGAGGGGCAGGACACGTAAAGGGATTGTAAAACAGAAAACAAACCAGGAAAAATGGGAACTTGAATATTCTGGATACTGCAGGGAAGGACTGGTAAGTTTCAAGGTTTTCAGGGGAGCCCCAGCATACACGTCCTCTCTCTCTGGATACAGATAGACAATGCTGGAACAATGTGGAGAGGAGGGCAGGGCCCTTTATTTTGCAAGGTCAGGTGGTGTAGTGTTTTACTATGTGTTTTCACTTTTAACCATTTGTGTGCAGGAATCTCAGTGCTGGTTCTGAGATGAGCAAGGCTTGAAGGGGGCTGTCTGGCATGGTTCAGGAACCTGACAATAGATTACCGTCATGAACATATTCCTACTGCAAAAATGTTGATCGTTAACTTTGGTACCAGAACCGCAACGTCAATACCACCCTTCTACTTGTAAGCTATATGATATTCAATATAAATATTAATCACCACAAATTTAGTGGACCTAACCGCCGGTTGTTATAACAACTGAGAATAAATGGGGGAATAGATGTAATAATATTAAATATCAAAAGACATATACAGATATAGCACTTCTCCCTATGGTATATATAATATCAATGGCAATAGCGGCATGACTGATGACTTATAATGTTTATAAAAATGGGGTATATGAAAACCCCTCATTAAGACCTGCCGGGGATAAGGTGTGTAATTTGTAAATCCACCGACATTCCTTCGGACGAAGTTTACGATCAAAGTCACCTTTTCTAGGTGACTGGGTCACTAGTTCTAATCCACAAAATTTCAAAACCTTGGCATTATTATCATGAAATTGTGCAAGGTGACGAGATATAGGTGTTTCTTGAATACGCTTCACTGAATGTACATGTTCCATAATTCTCCTCTTAAAGGGACGGAGTGTTTTTCCTACATACATTTTACCACAATCACAAGTGGCTAAATAGACAATACCGGAAGAATTGCAATTAAAGAATGTTTTAATCTCCTAATTATTGATTCTGCGTTAATCAATGACCATTTTAGAATTCTTAGAGATATATTGACAGGCTACACAATGGCCGCATTGGTACGTGCCACATAAACCTCGAGAAAGCCATGTTTCGGATTGTTTAATCTTCAAAATATTGTGATGGCTATGGACTAACCGATCTCTTAAATTTCTACTGCGTCTAGCAGTAATAGATGGATGGTCAGTCAGTCTATCCAACAAATGAGGGTCCATAGTCAGAAGTGGCCAAAACCTATCAAGAATAGTATGAACCTGATTCCAACCTTTGTCATATGTACCTATACATCTTATCAGATCTTTGTGTTTAGGGCTATGATCAGACAATAGATCATCACGGGAAGTTTGCATAGCCCGTTGGAACGCACTCTTCAGATGTCTATTAAACATAGAAACATAGAAACATAGAAAAATGTCGGCAGATAAGAACCTTTCGGCCCATCTAGTCTGCCCAATTACATGGATACTTAACCTGGATTTATCTTTTGTTTAGGATAGCCTTATGCCTATCCCATGCTTGCTTAAATTCAATTACTGTTTTGGCCTCTACCACTTCTACTGGAAGACTGTTCCATGTATCCACCACCCTCTCAGTAAAATAATGCTTCCTGATGTTACTTTTAAACCTTTGCCCCTCTAATCTAAGACTATGTCCTCTTGTTTTGCTATTTTGTTTCCTTTTAAATATACTCCCTTACTCTACCTTGTGGATTCCCTTTACGTATTTAAATGTTTCTATCATATCCCTCTGTCTCGTCTTTTTCCAAGCTGTACATGTTAAGATCATTAAGCCTTTCTTGGTAACTTTTCTCCTTCAAGCCGTACACCATTTTAGTAGCCCTTCTCTGAACTCTCTCTAAGATGTCTATATCCTTCTGGAGATACGGTCTCCAGTACTGCACACAGTACTCCAAGTGAGGTCTCACCAGTGCTCTGTACAGTGGCATGAGCACTTCCCTTTTCCTACTGCTAATACCTCTCCCTACACAACCAAGCATTCTGCTAGCATTTCCTGCTGCTCTATTACATTGACTACTTACCCTTAGATCCTCTGAAATAATGACCCCTAAATCCCTTTCCTCAGATGTTGAGGTTAGGACTGTATCAAATATTCTATATTCAGCCCTTGGGTTTTTACGTCCCAGGTGCATTATCTTGCACTTATTAGGGTACCCTTTTGCTCGAAAGTCGCTCTTAAGTCCTTTAGCTTTAACTTAAAATTCTTCATCGGTAGAGCAAATTCTTCTTAACCTTAGGTACTGACCCACCGGAATACCTTTCTTTAATGAGGGTGGATGAAAGCTTTGTCAATGCAATAAGTTATTTGTTGCTGTTGCCTTTTTAAACAGGGTCGTAGATAATGCACCATCATTGGTTTTGTGAATTAGAACATCCAGAAACGAGATACAGTCCTGTTGTATCTCATATGTAAATTTGAGATTGTACTCATTACTGTTTAGAAGACCAAGTGTTGTCCACCTTTGTTGTGTGGACAGGTGATTGTTTTCTAGGTGGTACTATCTTCTCACCTTTGTTGTTATATTGGCTCATTTTGAGCCTACAGTGTTCCTTTAAGCTATGGGAGTGCCGGCTCTTTTTTCTTTTCATGTGAATTATGTCAAAAAGAAGGGGTGATACTTTTTTTTGCTCTGTGTTCTAAGGCAGCGACATTTTGTGCTTTCACTTAATGCCACAGCATTTTTAAAAAAAAAAATTTTTGAAAAATTTGGAGAAAGGATTGTTTGCTGTATAAATCACCTTCTCATTTGCAACAACTGGAGCAAATGGGAAGGTGATGGCGCAATGCAATATTACGCATTTCTCCATCTAAATCACAAGCTGCCGCACCGCTGTGAGGAGAATGGAGATACTTTGGACCCCTATATTGCCATTCATTACAGCAAACTCAAGTTAGATGTCATTGTACAGGTCAGAGTCTGGCACTGCAAATGATACCAAAAAGGACCATGTAAAATCTAAAAGCAAAAAATCATCTTTTTTTTTATTATTTGCTTGTTACATAGCAATGGCATACTGTAGGTCATTTGTCAGGTATAAAATTAGCAACACCACTGCCATTACTCACCTTCTCATTTCACAACCTGCAAGCAAGGCTCAGTGTTTTATACATAATCATATTATACGTAAAACATTTTGAAAATTTGCATTTTTTTCAAGTTTCGGTTAAAATTGCATATTTTCTCAAAAAAATTAAAAGGTTTCCATTTAAAAAAAATTAACAAGAGTGTCCCGTGGAATATATAACCACAAAGCTCAAAAACCGCCTAGGGAAGAACATACCATGAAAATATATCTAATATATCAAAGCCTAGGTAGGAGGAAAATTAAATGTATATAGTTTCCAGTAAAAAGAAATGGTTAAATTCAACCCAGGCACCCAAGGGGTGATATTCAGAATGTCTTAATAAATAAACCTCTATAATAAAATTCTCATATATATATGTAAATTTATATAATATATACATATATATAGAAATTTTATTATAGAGGTTTATTTATTATTCTGAATATCACCCCTTGTAGGGTTGATTCTCTGATCCCATTTACCCCACAGTGAGCTGTGACTACTAGTAAACTTGATATGCACCACCTTTGTCTATAGTCTCACTCTACTGGGTCACATTACTGAGTTTTTCTCGGTGTCTATAGATATATATATCTATATAACCAAAAGTTTGGATGATAAAATGAGAAAAAAATATTTTACACGCTGTGAATTACTGAAATCTGAATGGAAACCTTTTTTTTTTAAATTTTTTGTTATAACATTCTGATGCAACATGAAGTATACACCTAATAATGATATATTTTGAATCTGCTGACGACTGAAAAAAAATAATTAGTTTGGTCCTATAATAAAACATCACTTCAAAATACGTTTAAACATGATGAGCACAAAACAATCTAAATGAGCTCAGCACACGGGGGTGAAATAGCTCAGCAATGAAGGGGTTAAAGGTACACTATCGCTAACATAAGCTGTAACTAGATTACTTGTCATTACAAGTAAAAGCACTTTATAAAACAAGCTGCTCTTTTTTTCTTTGAAGTAATTACATGTAAAAAGAAAAATAAAGTTAGGGGTTTTTTTTATCTCCTATTTCCATTTTATGGATTTTTCCAATGATGCAACATTTACCAAAATCTGTGCAAAAGTTTTACTTTACTGCTGTGGTTTATCTTCTACATTATTTAACAGTCTGTGAGAGGAAGGAATGTTTAGAAAAGGCAGCAGGGGTGTATTGTATTGCCAGATAAGAGATGACAGCCCGAATGAGATAAGACACGGAGCTTAACAGACTTCAAATCTACCCCTTGGTGATGTCCTTTGAATACATCCCTGTCACATGATGCCCTGTGACTGGGGCCATTGGAGGAGACTGTGGGCTAGCCTCCTGCCTACGGAGTATGGGCCAAGGGGCTATCTGGAGCTCGACAGGCGGATTACCCCATGTGTTACACCAGCCCAAACTATTTTAAATCCACGCGGACCTTGTGTTGTGTATTGCGTGGAAGCTGGCAGTTAGTCAGTGGGAAGAACCATGAGCCGCAGCCGTGGCTACAGGGCCAGATTAACATAGGGGCTGATGGAGCAGCAGCTCCAGGCCCATGCCCCAGAATAGGCCCAGAGAAAGGATAACTTTGTCTGCATTGAGGGAAATCTGGACCTCTGTTTCTCCAACTCTATACCAGCTACAAGGTCATGTGAGGTATCTCTGGAAAGGCCAGAGCATGGCCATTCCAATGATACCAAATATGTATAAAAAATATGTACCAAAAAAACAGGTTTTATTTAACAATAAAAATAAAATAATAAATATTTCTTTATTTTTTCTTTTTCTTTCTAACTCAGAATTGTTACATCAAAAACCTAAACTGCTGCATCACTAATCTTTCCTTCTCACAAGGTCAAGTGAGGCATCATTGGATGGGTCAGAGTCTGTTTTTTGCATTGATACCAATCATGACCATGTAAAATCTAAAACAAAAGAAAAAAAAAAACCTTGTTTTATTTATTTATTTTTAGTTCCAAAGCAATGGCATTGTCCATTTGTCATGTACAGTATAAAATGAGCAATACCACTGCTATTACTCACCTTCTCATTTCCCACGCTGGGAGCAAGGTCGGTATTTTATACATATTCATATTATTCATAAAACACCATCCTCCAAAACACAAGGGAAATATTTCATTTTTTAGTTAAAATTGTCTATTTCCTGCTTGGGGCAGATGGCGGGTATCAGCTATCCAGCTGTGGAGAGGGGTTTAGAGGGCAGGAAGCAGAGTTTGGCGAAGATATCCATGCGGGATATCTGGTGTCCGTTACAATCCCACACAATACAATAATGTGAGACTGTGACTGACTCATTCACTCCATTCTGGCCAAAGCCACCCAGCGAGGATCAAGTGAGGTAAAGATGCTGTGGGGGGCAGTTTACAACACAGAAGATCGCAAAATAGATGCACCCAGTGATACATATAGATCAAATCTTCCCTAACTAACCATACATGAGAAAAACAAAGTACATGTAAGATATCAGCAACATAAAACTTACACAATAAGGACATTTCATTTTTTGGTGGTAGTGGCCCTTTAATGACAAATTCACAGTCTTCCCAATGGGACAAAACAAAAAAAAAGCCCTGAATACCCAGGCGTATTCCCATGCAAGTACATTTAATTTGAAAACTATCAATTACATTACTCTCTTAAGGTCAGCTAAGGGATGATTAAACACTTTAAATAATTCTCTTTTAATGTCAGGATCATTGTATGTGTATTAACTAAGCCATCCAAAACACTATCCCTTCTGCCTCCTTTGCAAATGACGCAACAATCCATTAAGTTAATATTTCTGACTCCTTCTAGATGAACTGGTGGAAAACCTCAGATTAAACCATTGTGGGCTAAAATGTGCAACTCTCCACAAGTTTATTCATAGTAAAAATCCTCCTGATTCAAACTGGCCATGTTCTTTGTCTTCCTATTATTACTATATTTGTATAACATACGGAATGTAAGTCTTTTTATAGGAAAATAAATGGTTTAGCTACACTTTTATTTGTGCATTAAATTATCCAAACTAGTGTATGATTTTCAAGACACCATAGGATGCCTAATTATGATAAATAATACATTTTCAGAGGATGGCTTCAATAAGATTTTTCTTCCATGTGGCAGATGAATGGAGCAATTAAGAAGAAATGTATTAACAGCTTGGGTATTTGTTTATTAGGCATGCTTTTTAATTAAATATCCATATCACGTTAAAACATCTTTACAAATATATCTTCTTAAAATTTCAAGATGTAATTTTTAAAAAGCATATTTGTCTCCCTTAGACCTTTCACTCCATTTGATGTGCTACGACAGCCGATCTGAGGCATGTTGGTATGGCCAATCTGCGCCACCACGTGGTATAGTGACTTAAAGGGTGTTTTTGGCCACCAGACATGGACATCCTTGTTTACAAGGCCGGGGTCAGATGAGAGTTTTGCAGAGCGGAAGGAATGTTCGTGAGAGTGGACGTTCCTTCCACTTTGACGCCCGTCTTGTCTGGCCAACTCGCTGTGGAGGACCCTATGGAGAATCGCTCTTTGCAGCCCCGTTGAATGCACATCGTAGCGCTTAGACACGGAGGCTTACAGCACCAGTGGCGTCACTAGGGTTGGTGTCACCCCCCCCCGAGTTTTACGGATTTTGTTTTTAACTACTCTTACTCCTAAATCAGTACTCCCATATAACACTGAATGCTCATACACACGGCGCACATTACTGTGAGGTTTATTGCTGTGGAGCTCTCTCATATGCTCACACAAATTTTTGCCAACTGCCAGCAACTACGGTGCCTGTTCGAAGGCAGGGAAAGCACACATGGATATATATTGCCCCCAGCAGCTCTGGATATATTGCCCCCAGCAGCTCACCCATGGATATATATTGCCCCCAGCTCACATATGGATATATTGCCCCAGTTCACAGTTATATATTGCCCCCAGCAGCTCACCCATGGATATATATTGCCCCAGCTCACATATGGATATATTGCGCCTCAGCTCACACATGGATATATTGCGCCTCAGCTCACACATGGATATATTGCCCCACACCAGCTCACACATGGATATATTGCCCCAGACCAGCTCACACATGGATATTGCCCCAGCTCTCATGGATACTGCCCCCAGCACACATGGATATGCCCCAGCTCTCATGGATATGCCCCAGCAGCTCTCATGGATTTTGCCCCAGCTCCTCTCATTGATATTGCCCCAGCTCATGGATATGCCCCAGCTCATGGATACTGCCCCAGCTCATGGATACTGCCCCAGTTCATGGATTTGCCCCAGCTCATGGATACTGCCCCAGCACATGGATATACTGCCCCAGCTCATGGATAGAAACATAGAAACATAGAAAAAATGTCGGCAGATAAGAACCTTTCGGCCCATCTAGTCTGCCCAATTACATGGATACTTTACCTGGATTTATCTTTTGTTTAGGATAGCCTTATGCCTATCCCATGCTTGCTTAAATTCAATTACTGTTTTGGCCTCTACCACTTCTACTGGAAGACTGTTCCATGTATCCACCACCGCTCAGTAAAATAATGCTTCCTGATGTTACTTTTAAACCTTTGCCCCTCTAATCTAAGACTATGTCCTCATGTTTTGCTATTTTGTTTCCTTTTAAATATACTCCCTTCCTCTACCTTGTGGATTCCCTTTACGTATTTAAATGTTTCTATCATATCTCCTCTGTCTCGTCTTTTTCCAAGCTGTACATGTTAAGATCATTAAGCCTTTCTTGGTACTTTTCTCCTTCAAGCCGTACACCATTTTAGTAGCCCTTCTCTGAACTCTCTCCAAGATGTCTATATCCTTCTGGAGATACGGTCTCCAGTACTGCACACAGTACTCCAAGTGAGGTCTCACCAGTGCTCTGTACAGTGGCATGAGCACTTCCTTTTCCTACTGCTAATACCTCTCCCTACACAACCCCACTGCCCCAGCAGCTCATGGATATGCCCCAGCAGTTCATGGATATGCCCCAGCTCATGGATAATGGCCCCAGCTCATGGATATACTGCCCCAGTACATGGATATACTGCCCCCAGCACATGGATATACTGCCCCAGCTCATGGATAATGCCCCAGCTCATGGATATTGCCTTGCCCCAGCTCATGGATATACTGCCCCAGCAGCTCATGGATATTGCCCCTGTTCATGGATACTGCCCCAGCTCATGGATAATGCCCCCAGCTCATGGATATGCCCCAGCTCATGGATATGCCCCAGCACATGGATACTGCCCCCAGCTCATGGATATACTGCCCCAGCAGCTCATGGATATTGCCCCAGCTCATGGATATGCCCCCAGCTCATGGATATACTGCCCTCAGCTCATGGATATACTGCCCCAGCAGCTCATGGATATTGCCCCAGCTCATGGATATTGCCCCAGCTCATGGATATGCCCCAGCTCATGGATATGCCCCAGCTCATGGATACTGCCCCAGCTCATGGATACTGCCCCAGCACACTGTCCCAGCACATGGATATGCCCCAGCTCATGGATACTGCCTCAGCTCATGGATATGCCCCAGCTCATGGATACTGCCCCAGCTCATGGATACTGCCCCAGCTCATGGATTTGCCCCAGCTCATGGATACTGCCTCAGCTCATGGATATGCCCCAGCTCATGGATACTGCCTCAGCTCATGGATATGCCCCAGCTCATAGATACTGCCCCAGCTCATGGATACTGCCCCCAGCTCATGGATATGCCCCAGCTCATGGATACTGCCCCAGCTCATGGATATTGCCCCAGCTCATGGATATGCCCCAGTTCATGGATACTGCCCCCCAGCTCATGGATATTGCCCCAGCTCATAGATTTGCCCCAGCTCATGGATATTGCCCCAGCTCATGGATTTGCCCCAGCTCATGGATATGCCCCAGCACATGGATGTGCCCCAGCTCATGGATATTGCCCCAGCACATGGATATGCCCCAGCAGATGGATATGCCCCAGCAGCTCATGGATATGCCCCAGCAGATGGATATGCCCCAGCAGCTCATGGATATGCCCCAGGCCCTAGCAGCTCATGGATATGCCCCAGCAGATGGATATGCCCCAGCAGCTCATGGATATGCCCCAGCTCACCTCCGCCGCGTGTTTGCTCCCTCTGAGTGTCCGGCGGCATACAGCTTGGGCGCTCGCCTGGGGGAGCCACGTGACCAGACGCGATTGGCAGGTGACGTGTTTCCCCCAGGCAAGCGCCGAAGCTGCACAGCTTCAGACGCTCGCAGGGAGCGAACACGCGGCAGAGGGTGAGACACCCGCCCTTAGGGTGACGGTGTCACCCTAAAGGCGGGTGTCACCTGTGCGGGCCGCACCCCCTGCCCCCACGTAGCGACGCCCCTGTTCAGCACAGCTGCAGCAACTTGTACGCACGCTACAGCATTTGGCCGGCCCTGTTGAAGCATCACAACTCTGCATCGGACACCGGGAGGCACATCGGTATGGGTGCACATAGTGCGCTTGTCTGCCTCTGGCCTAAGTTACAAACAGTTTAATGTTAGGGGTTTCATGAGTTTGGTTATGAAGATTTTGGTGTGTCTGCTCTATTTTTCCTTCTGTTTTACCGGCCATCCCTCTCAAAACCCTTGTGCCACTGCTATGTCTACTGCATCTCAATAGTCCCTCTGCCCTGTCCTTCTCACCCCTATTGTGATTCTTCTCCTTGCCTCTCAATCCCATTATTTTCATTACACTTCTCACTTTCTTATGCCTCTGATTTTAGGCACTTTGTGCTGAATTGGGTAATTTTTCACTCGTACTATGGTGGGGTAAAGGCTGTCAGCAAAAGCTCCATCAGTCTCTATGTTAATACAATCAAATTCAACCCAAATCACTGAGACGATACATAAGATATTCCTATGAAAAAAAGAAATGGCGCAACTCTCTTTCTATACGAATGACTGGATCACCTGTTCTGTAGACCTAATACAGATATGATGTTCCATATAACAGATGAAGATGGTTACTTCACTGTCCTTTATCAAACCACATCTTTCTAATTTGTGAAAATCATGGACATGAAGCCTATTCGATGAAACAGAGAGGGGGAAAGAGGAAAGAAGGAAGGACATGAAGTTGGTTCTGTATTGTGGTGCACAGAGCTAATTCTTTGGGGTTTTTTTGGTATTGATTTCATGAATCCTCCTGTACACTGAAATTGGTATTTCAACTTCCCATGACCTTTGAGATTAGTATTTCCCTAGATCAGATTCTTGTACCTGAAAACATTTTGCCCTTTGAGGACTAATGGAATTAGTTCTTAGTGTAACAGATGGTATCAGGTAACAGCACACATAAATCTAACGTCTTTCTTAAGCCTGACCTTATCATTACAGGAAACATTGCGCCGAGTAATACCTTATCACTGATCCTAATGTAAAATCAGGCATGTTGAGCAATGATTTTCTGAAAGGTAAATGCAGGACATGGGGGAATTCTATAGTGAAAAGAACAGCAACTAAAGTTATTTATCTATGATAGCATTATCATAAATTTTTTGTTCTTATGCACCAGCATTGATTGAACAACTTTGTACTCTTTAGCTTTATATTATGAAGTATATCCGCCATAGGGCAGTATTCTATTGTAACATCACCATCAAGTTACAGCAAGTAAATAAAGCGGCCAGGATTAAAAAAAAAAGACTATATTAGGTTGAATATGTAAAATAGTTGAGGATAGCACCAAACAAAAGAATTGTATTGTTTGAAGAAAGATCACCAAAGTTTATCTATACCAAAGTACTACCGTTGTATAAAAAATAAGCGAAACGCGTATTGGAGGACTACTTTTATCCACCCTTTATTCTCCTATATTGGAACACTTACTGCCTGACCCAACTATTGTCTTTTTTAAATTATTTTGTTATCACTGATATTAAACCCCTTTTTAGCCGTATCCCTGCATCCAGCGTTTGTTATTCCTAGTAACCTTAGACCCCACTAACATCCTAGTACCCAGAAAAGGGCAACATTGGATCTGTGGAAGCCTGACTGCATAAAGGAACATCGCAGGAGCAGAGGAAGGCGAACCTGAAAGGGACATACCAGTGAAACAGTACAAAGACCGTTTGGGAGACAGAGCAAAACGTAAGTGCCTTCTGAGAAACCTATTCAGTTTTTCTGAAATAAAATCTCCCTTTCCTAACTCCTACTCTCTGTCTTGGAGGCACAAGATCAAGAGAGAGGAACTGGGACACAAGGAAGAATAAAGGAAGCATCTCACCAGGAGAAGAAAACTAAAGACTGTTTTTTAAAAAAGACATTGCTATATACTAAAAAACCACTAGATGGCAATCTCGGACAAGGACTAGTACCTACAGTGTTATATCCAGTTACTACTTTTAAGTACTTTTGCTGTGCTTGAATTTATAAGGTGAATATTTCAGGTGCCTTATACGTTGTCATCATATATACTGCCGCACCTATATTCACACGGTCTACACCATAAGGGCTTTATTCACTGTCCTTGAGATACCTATTGAAAATAGGAGTCCAAATCACCAGGGGATTTTTCAGACAGATCCACTCATTCTCTTGCGAGGAGCGCCATATAGTGGGAACCCCCCCTTTCGCTCTAAAAAATAAGTTTGCTGTTTCAGTAAATCAAATCTACCGTGAACAGCAATATCGGTGACGTTTAGTATAAAAGTGTAGAATTAGGGATAGGGCCAGGATTAGTTGGGGATTAAGCATTGTGTTAATGTTGGGTTAGATTAGAGATATGGTTAGGGGTGGAATTATGGTCAGGGATAGAATTATCTTTAAATTATGGATGTAATTGGGGTTAGGTTGGCATTAAATTAGAATTAGAGTTAGGGGTAGAATTAAGGTTATGGTTATAATTGGGGTCACTGGTGTATTTTGGCCTAGGCCAACAAGGCCTAGGCCTAGGGCGGCACTTTCCAGGGGGCGGCGGCCCGCCGGGTGGCCCCACCCCTAAAAAAAAAAAAAAAATGTTTTTTTTTTTTTGTTTTTTTTTACTTTTGCAAACTATTTTACCAGGAAGGAAACATTGAGATGTCACTAATCTTCAAGTATGTCTGGGTAGGCAAGGCCTAGGCTTTCACTTTCCAGGGGGCAACAAAAAACCTCACCACTAATTGGGTTACTCACAGAGCACCGAAATGACGCCAACATTTTGGTGTTCTGTAGTTCCCTGCACTTCGGGGAATAAAATTTCCCCACCCTGCAGTGAATTCACCATTCACCGCAGGGTCCCCAAAGTGCATGGAGTCGGCCACTGTATGCTGCCACCGCAAACCCACGGCCTGTTGTTTTCAAAAGAACTACTGAATGAAAATGTCTGGAATTTATATATAAGATCCTATGATTGATAATAAAAAGTTCTGTTACAGAAAAAGAAGAACCGCTATTAAAATTAAGGGGGGGAATTTTGCCCAAAAAAATCTGAAAAATTAATAAAAGGTACTAAAAAAAATCAATAAATAAATAAAGACTTTTTACTGCAGATTAAAATAATAAATGGTTTATTAGATATTGCATAAAAACAGGAATATTTTTAACATTGAAACCTATGGGGTTCGCCTGAATAAACCTGCTGATTGAAACCACTGAACATCAGGGCATTTCACTGACATTTCTCTGCTGTTTGGTGTTCTCTGAATAGATTAACCATTACTTCTCTATGGGGATTTGCACTGCCTTCAAACAGCACCGTACTTGCTGGCAGTTCGCCAAACTTGTGTGTGAGCATATCACCAGAGCAGTGGTGTACTTAGAGGAGTGGCGGAGGGTGGGCCGCCCCAGGTACCAGTGATTATTGGGGTGTCATTAGGGGTACTAGGAGGTGCCACTGTCACTGTGTGTCAGCTTTGAGCTGTGTTCTCAAACAACGAGCAGCGGAGCATGGCGTTTGCATACGGAATAAAATCGAATAGAATAAAAATCCCCCTCTCCTCCCTCCATAGCTCCTCCCCTGCCCTGCAGCAGCTCTAGGAGAGGGGAGGGGGATGTGATTTGTGTCCAGAGAGAGAAGATGACAGTAAACGGCAGGTAAAGGGGGGGGGTATCAGCAGAATATGAAGCCCTGTCTGCTTACTGCTGTTTAAAGTGGACCTTTCCTTAACCAGCACTGCAGTGATAGAAATTTGTCATTGAGCTGCCTGGCTCCTGGTGAGGCTGCGTGCGTGCAGGTCACACTCGGTCCGGCCAGTCAGTTGGTACTGATTTTCACAATCCCTGGACCCACTTTCTTATACTATTAGTTACGCTGCCACCAGTTCCCCTTAACACTACGCATGTTGCAGCTAAGGACGCAGGGCTAAGCAACCCACTATCCTAGACCCAGATAATGACTGCGTGGACAACAATCCCCACCATCCTCAGCGACCGCAACTCACAGTTTCGTAGGTACTCGAGCCTAAAACAACAAGCAATACTCCAGTCTCTTCAGTTAGCATGGATCGAATATCAGGCAGAAAGCAGATCTTAATAAGGAATATTTATTATGATATAGAAAAAATTATCACAGTGCATTTGTTATAAAAAGATGGATATGATAAATCAATTAGTTACACATTACACACAATCAGCAAACAAATAAAAGGGAGATAACAGCAGATCCTAGTTACTTACAATATACGCTAGACGATCAGCCATAGGGAGGTTCTATTAGAAGCTGGCAATATTCCCTCAATTCTCGATTGACCTCCAAGGAAATAGCCCCAAGCTCATGCTTGATTCAGAATTTATATATAGGGCTGCCATTTTTCTAAGTACAGCCTCCTAGCTGGTAGAGCCTTTGCCTACAATTCACAGAATTCGTCTCTCCTGGGCATGCTCAGTGTGTTTCTTCATTAATTTTAATTCCCTGGTCTATCAATCATCTCCCAGAGACCACCTCTAGTGATCAAAGGATGTGATTGCTTCTTTGATATGCTGTTGGGGTGCCACTCCGGCTGCGTCTTCTCCCTGCCATAAGAAATTGCCCCTCCTGCCTGCTGGGTAGAACCAAAAGGGTGATTTCTTTAATTCACACTTTCGCTGACTTCACAGTGAAAATGGTCAATGACCTGTTAATTGTTTCCTCCAGCAGGCTGGAAGCGCAGGCATTGATTTACTAGGACAGCTGCGCAAACTGGCCTGGGATCTATAGATAGCCATAGATATAAATATATATATAGATATACAGATAGCTAGACACAGAGAGATAGGTATGTCTACCTGTGACAGAGGTGCTAATTCAGCAGCCTGCCCCGTACACAGAGCTAAGGGGCCTGATACTTGTGGCAGGGCTTCTGCACTCCATGGAAGCTTGTGCAGCCGGACTGAGAGCCCTGCACGATTTTGCTCTTGCGAGATCGGGCAGGGGTGCCGTGTAATTTGCGTAGGGAGACTGGGGACTATTTTTCCCAAGTCTCACTCTGCTCCTGGTGGCCAGAAGCGGAGGATCAGGCTACAGTTCTCACTGCGGGATGAGAGCTTAGTATCGGATTTCGGGGGTTCAGGTGGTGCTGACTGATTCTACAGAAGCGGAATCAGTTTGCACCAGCTTCTAGTTGTGGTTCACTTTTTAGTTACCACAGTGGTGCATTAATTAGGACTTTGTAATCCTAACGCTAATTACTGATTGGGCTCTCCATGATAAACATAAGGAGCACAGTAAGCTAACGCAAATGAGCGCGATCACCAATGCACTACTCGATGCACCATTTGGTATAGCAGGAGTGATCTGACGAGACTCTGGCACACCGTGCTCATCTAATGGATGCGCCAGCTTGAATTACTCCAATTCTACTTATACTGTACATTTACAGGCAGTGCTAGAAATCATATTTTAATTTTTGCCATGATATTTAAACTTTTCACGCGGAAATGCATTCAATACTTGCAAAAGATACTTATATATTGGTTCAAAATAGCTTTCATTGTTTATGATTGTCTTTAATTGCCTTTACTAGTGATAAGCATTTTTATATCCAACCGTAATAGACTAAATATTGACGCATGAATAGACTTTGTTAGAAACCCCAACCTCCCCCCCCCAATAATGAATAAAAGTGGTCTTAAAGGTGGTATGATGATATCCATAAAATTACATAATTAGCCATTTATCTTTGGATTGGAATATTAACTCAACTAAATGAAACTACTTTTCCCTTTGGATTGGAAGCATACACAACCATTTCTATTCACCTCGAGTAAGAACAGATGCTTAAAGTCTGACTGTATTTTCAGTAATCATATCTTATTAGCTGGAGATTGTGGCTCCATATGTGTCAACAAATTTTTAATTAAAGTCATTGTAATGTCACAACAACACATTTATTGACAGCTTGCAGTACAGTCATGTAGGGATTTTTTAACAAAAATAAGATTACTGATTGACATTGAGTTCTACTTGCATAATATCAAAGAACAGATGTAATTTAAAGCATCTATATATCAGACACCCAACATTTCCAGCATTTTAAGGATCAAATATAGTCTGATTTGAGACACAGCAGAATGAAGAGTTTGTGACATACTTGAAACGGCTTGTTGAAAAGTCAACGGAAAGTCAACACATTGTACAGCCTCAACCGCTATTATTTTCAGTTTAAGAAACGAAGAATTACCAGCACACATGGGATCTGTTAAAATCTCATATTATTAGATGCTATACACACTAGGATACCAGCAACGTTTCAGCCTATTGGCTTTTATCAGGTTTGATTAAAGCCAGTAGGCTACAACGATGCAGGTATCTTAGTGTGTAAAGTATCAAATAAAAAAGACTTCAGCTGACCCACGAGTGCTGGTTCTTTTTGTTTTCTTGGACTTCATTCTTCATATAGCAAAATTTGAGAACCAAGTGCACCATGGAGCAAATTTGCCCCTTAGTGAATGAGTGCTGGCTAAACTGTTTTTGTTTTCACCATTATTTTCAGATTATGCTGCCAAGTTCGGCAAGTGCTTGCTGTTTAACAATCCTTGCTAACTATTTGAACAAGGACAGAAACCAAAACGATAAACACAGGGGTGCAGTAATGCATGCACACAGGGAAGGGTGGAGGTGGATTCCGGGCTGTAGACAAATAGATATGCTGAGGTGAAGAACATAAAGAGTACTAACCAGTCTCTGGTAGTAGTACAATAGGGATAGTGGAACACGTAGTTGCTAGACCTCTAGACTAGACTGCTAGATTGATAATGCAGAAACCAGGAGACACAAGGGTTTTTGGAGGGCACAAGAATCTGTAGAAATCATTTTCAAGACACAAAGGATCTGTGGAAGTCATTTTCAAGACACAAAGGATCTGTGGAAGGAATCTGAGAGTCTTGAAAGGCAGAAAGGAACTTTGGGAGTTTGGAAACTTCAGAAGGAACGAGGATCCAGAGGAAAAGCCACAGGAAGAATACTGGATACACAAGGAACTTTGGTAAGGCACGCTGGGGATCCAGGGGAAATCACAGATTAGAGGAGCAACAACACACAGGTCTTTCCTGAGTAAAGGGCTACAATGTTGGAGCAATGGCTAATTGGAGGCATAGCCTTTTGTTGATGGTAGTCAATGCATAATTGATCATGTAAGCTGATTGTGAGTTGTAGCAGGGGAAAACCTGTGGTGTGCGCAGGAAAGACAGAATGTAACAGATCGATTTGGGCCTTCTTGCGGCAGTGACGACACGAGACCTGACAAATATACTCAATCTGCAAGGGAACGGATGCTGCCCCAGTATGGAGTATATCGATTTGGGCTAAATATCGAGCAGGTCAAAGGAATTTCAATTTTTGCAAACAAAATTTATTTGCAGTTGGGTTCC
Organism: Leptobrachium leishanense; assembly: GCA_009667805.1. NCBI lineage: Eukaryota > Metazoa > Chordata > Amphibia > Anura > Megophryidae > Leptobrachium > Leptobrachium leishanense. Next base: position 283,910,936 of record CM019066.1, read on the forward strand.
CGGATGTGACCCAAAGTTTTAGAACGTCGGGCATGATACCCAATGTCATTTCTTTCTCTGAAGAAATAACGGAAACCAATATCTATTATGGAGATGTAGTAGCACTGTTTGGCCATCTGTCTGTGAAATAATGCATACAGTGAAAAATGTGCTTTCGAGATTTTCAGATACATTTTCGATGTATGGTTAATGAAAATTTGTTTTCCATAAATCCACTGATTCCTAGCAGTGGGTTTATGGAAATCAATTTGGTAGTGAAGGGGTTAAAACTAAAACAAAGTCTTTTTTGAAAAAATACAATTAATATTCATGCAGCTGTGTGACATTGCAGGCACCGCTACAACTCTGCGCTGATTCTGTAGACGTTAAGGATATCCTATTGGTTGGACATGACAGTTATGTCTAAAGATTACAGAAACTGATATATTATCTTTCTGGAAAGAGAGAGTAAGACCATTATTCATGACAATAAACAATAGATTTCAATTTAGTTTAGAAAAAGAAAGCTCATTTATATCATAACTCTAAAGTGAAAGAAAGTTGTTTTCGGTCTTTTGTTATTAATGTCATCCATTTCACAATAAATGCAGAAAAAGAGCATTTATTTACTCAAAAAGTAGACCATTGACAAAATGTTATGATATATCCAGATAACATTAAGCTACAATTGTGCACTAGAAGAAGTGAAATTAAGTTACTTCATCCCAGAGAACAGGAATATAGATTTACACATAAATAAGTATTTTAATGGCTGAGGCCGAATTGATTTTTAGCTCTTCAACAATTGCTGGAAAGAAGCAGTGCAAAAAACGACCATTGTACAGTTCTCTGTCTTTAACTTATAAATAGTTTATGAGTAAAGGCAATAAGTTCAAAAAAGGACAAAGATACGTTAACAAATGCAGTATTGCTACTGATAGTGAGTGATTTGTAAAGCAGGGACTTAACCTCTTAGTGCCAGGGGTCTACTGGGAGGGAGACAGGCTTAAAAAGGATGTCATTGATGGCAGGGGCTGCCTACGTTGCCCTGCTGCAGCCAATGGCGGCGATGGACTGCTAGGAAGGGAGGCGCGCTATAGGATAGGAGTGCCAGAATGTCGCTGTGTGGCCTTTAGGCCCACCTGACACAAAGAGAGCATAGTCCGCCACATGGCGTTAATGAGTTAAAGGAACACTCTAATAAAAAATCCCCCCCCATTTTTTTACATTAATTTATCCCTATTACCTTAATAAATAGGTAGGGATTTCTTTTTTTTTTTTTAACTGTAATACTTACCCTAAAATCCCATTCTTTCCAAAGGCGTTTTTTTTTTTTATACTAACCTCCCTCCTCTTCCGCTCCAGTCCTTGTTCCTTTCACTTGGCTAATGGTTTACGTGAGAAGCGCACATGCGCGCCTCTCACTTAAGCGAGCCAATCGGCAGGCTTCCTCCCGGCTCCCTCTGCTGAGGATTAGTGTTGCACGCAAGAGGATGCGCGCAACACTAATCCTCAGGCTGCCGCCAGCTACTGCGGCGAGTTGGAGACGTCATCGCGCTGAAAGCGCGATGACGTCTCCTACTCGGCAAAAGTCGGCAGAAGCGGGAAATATGAATCCCGCTCTGCTGACTGACAGCTGGGAGGGCGGAGTAAAGTCCTCCGCCTCTCTCAGCTGTTTTCAGCTTTTTCAGCAGATCGGCTGAGCGGAGGGAGGGGAGACAGAGGGGGCATACTCAGGGCATCATGACCACCTAAAAAAGCTTAGGTGGTCATGTTGCCTAGAGTATCCCTCTAAAGCAATGTTTTAGATGGGTTCCCCCACGAAAATATTTGTTTTGTTTCAAAGCATTCGTTAGATTTTTTAATTCCTTTCGGTGTGTTCATTATGTTACCGTAATTCGTATTTCCTATTGATTCGTTATTTCGGGCTATTATTTATTTGTTATTTTGTATCAATTCGTTATTTTGTTTTGGTTCGTTATTTCGGAATGGTGAAACATATGAATCTGAAGAGATTTATTATTGATTCGTTAAAATCGGATACACTGGAATTAGTGTAGTAGGCCGCAGCTGAGCCAACTACTGCAGTGGCCACATTGATTTTACTGACGTCGCGCATGGCGCGATGATGTCAGTATGGGAATCCCCCCAGCCAGTGTTCGGAATAAACAGCGAACTGATAAAATCAGCAAACTTGCGTGACTTCCTCGGGGTGGGTGCACAGACAGAGAGTCCCTTAATGACACAGACAAAGCTCTGTATCTCAGCCACTTCCCGCAGCAGACGCTGCTTGTTGTCCCTCTTCGCCTTCATTTCGATGTTGGCTTCCTGCTGACACCAGTGGAGCTCTATATGCAACGAATAATGAGTGACTTGTAATAACTGTATAGGATGTGTAGAAGTACAGTCACTACATAAAACGTTGCAGCCACCACAAGCAAAAGCTGAGCAGTAACACATTAGAAGGTAGCAGAACTCAGGCAGAAACTGCAAGATATTCAGCAAAGGGTAAATAAATAAATATATATATATATCTATCGATTATATATATCTGCTGGCTATTAATCAAGTCCTAGTAACCCCTTCACTACCAAGTTGCTTTCCATAAAAGCACATTATGGAAAACAAATTTGGATTATAGATACATCTCACCTAGTGTGTCACCCCTATCCTCTTAGATGGTAAGCTCTTGAGCAGGGTCCTCTCTCCTACTGTACTGTGTGTTGAACCTGTATGTATATTGTTATTCTGCCTCCCATTGTACAGCGCTACAGAACTTGTTAGCGCTCTATAAAAACTTGTAACTGTACATTGAAATTGTGCTTGAAAATATCAAAAGCACATTTTGAATCTCCCTCTATTTCAGATACAAAAAAATCAGTTTGTTTTTCCCTCATCCTCCCTCCCCCACATGTTTAATAGGGCTATCTGTGCATTGTCACAAACCTCATTCTATTTCCACAGCATACTCATCACAGAATCACCTCCATCCCTTCCCTCTGCTGCCCCAACACACCCTCCCCATCCACCCGCCCACGCAGGGCCGGTCCCTAATTTCAGCTCCCCTTTCCAGCCGTCTCCACTTCTCTCACTAATTACTCTTACTAAGCCCAAACATCTGGTCCTTTTCATGCAATCCCTACGATATTCTACTGGCGACCAGTTTCACCTTCCCTCTGCTCCCATTTGTTTCAGTTACCCTAGTCCCTTAGAGTGTAAGCTCATGGGATGTCTGCCTGTGCTCTCGGTTTAAAGTCATGTATTACCTGGACAGTTATCCTACGACCAGGGTTGTATTTCCTCTTGTATCATGTAAGTCTGCTGTTTGTGCTTCCCCATTGTAAAGTGCTACGGAATCTGGTGGCGCTGTATAAGTACTTGTAACTGTAACTTTGTATTTCTGTAACAATTCAATGTTCTTGAACCCAGGACATACTTGAAAACGAGAGAAATCTCTATGTATCCTTCCTGGTAAAATCTTTTATAAATAAATAAATAAACAAAATAAATAAAGAAACATTTTTGCACTGTATGCACTATTTGACAGGCAGATGGCGCTATGATCTGTCCAAATAACACTGCTACATCTCTATAATACAGCCAGGGATTTGTTTCTATCATGCAGGAAAGCAAAGGAATCCAAGCTGTTTAATCTGTTTTGGCACTACGGGTACCATGCCCAAGGGTCTAAGGCTGGGGTCATATGAACGCATTTTTAACGTGCGTTTAGGCGCACTTAATCATGGCCGCAGTAGCAGCAAATGATGGGCAATGACGGCCAATATACGAAGTACGGCCGCATGAAAGCATGGCCGCGCAACGCAAGCGGCCAACGAACGCATTTTTTCAGGAACGCAGAACCGCTAGTACTGACGTACAGAGTGCGCTGCGTCCGCTAGCGGCGTGTTTGCGTGATTAGGAGACGTCAGACGCTGCTAATGTCCGGCCTACATAACGTCCAGAAGCAAAAAGTGTTTTTATTGACGATACGTAAAAAATCACGCACGAAAATGCGCATCGTATGACTGTTTTCGCGCATTCCATGAGAAAATACGTCAATGCGTTCGGACGCACTCTTTTACGGATGACGCAAAAAATGCGTTCGTTTGACCCTAGCTTTATACTTTGGGGGCACATTCTAGAGCCCGATTGCAAACAAATTTGGTTTGCAAAATAACACAATTCCCCTGCGTTGCTGCAGAATTTGGGTTAACTGAGTTTATGCTTCATCAGTTCTTTTTTTTAAAGTAATAGAGATGACTCTAACAGAAAATAATAAACATTAATATCCTACAGGAAAAATATCCTACTAATCAGGCCCCGGTAAAGTACTGTTCAATTACAGCGGGACTCTATCAGTTTAAGTATTTTGTCGGACAAAGTAATGCTTTAGATAACAATGGTCCAACATACACAATTACAATTTTTATTCCTCTTTTATCTCATTGAGAAATGGCGTGAATGTTCTGAAACAGACCATTAACCTTTATCGACCTCGTATTGGTTAAGTGCACAAGAGCGACAATATGACCTTGGTTTGTAGAATGGGGCTTGCGTATTAGTAAAAGTACTGTTATGTTTTTCTCAACCAGCTCCACAAATTTCACATCAGGTAAGGCAATATGTTGCATAAATAATGCAGTTGTCATTATATGCACTTTTGCCAGCATGGACGTTCTTTTTTTTATATATAAAATTATTTTTAGTTTTATTCTCTCTGTATTTTACTGTTCAAAGATCATCTAGTCTGCATGTCAGTCAATCTACAGTGTCTGTCTGTCTGTCTATCATCTCTCCGGCATAAATATTGTTTCTTATTTTTTCTTTATTCAAACACTTAAGTGTTTTTTCCTTTTAGCCCTTTCGCTGCTGAGGCATTTCCCGCCCCTGTGCTGGGGTCATTTTTACCTGTTTCACTCATCATGTTTAAACGTGTTTTGAAGGCTTATTTTATTATATGACCCAGACATATTATATATCGTTCTTTCCGTCAGACTCGTCAGATTCATAATACGTCATTATTATATGTATACGTCATGTCCTGTCTGTATATTATAACAAAAAATGCAATAAAATATGAATTTTCAATAATTTACAACGTGTAAAGTGTTTTTTTTTTCACATTTTAACATGCGAGCAATTGCGGTTATATTTTGTATGGGGTGCGCTTGTTAAAAAAATTAGAAATGGGGTCTCGTTACATTTTTTTTTGGGAAAATTACGCGATTTTTATCAAACGCACCGCATACAAAAATCTTTAGTGCAGCATCATTGTTCACATTATAATTGAAATGGGAACAATATTGCTGCATTAACGAACCAAAAAAAGAAAAAAAACTTGTTTATTTTTTTTATAATTCTTTTTTAAAATATATATATATATTTTTTTACTTTTTTCATAGACATGTTTGGTATCGTTGGAACGGCCATGCTCTGGCCGATCCAACAGTACCAAATATTAACCCCTAGCTGCCACGGATCGGGAGATAGGGGGTTCATTGGAACCCCCTATCTCCACCATTGGTGGCAGTTAGGGGTTAACTCCAGGACTGGCGTCATCGTGCTATGCACGATGACGCCAGTCCTCAGGGGGAGTTCCCGGAGACTTGGCTGTGCCCTTCCAAATGGTGCCTGGATTAACCCCCTGCACCCCGGCGATCGGGAGGGAGAGAGGTCCGAAGGACCTCACCCCCTCCCTTTCAGGCGCCTCCTCCGCACACGCGGGGGGGTGCCTGAATTAGATGTCATCGCGCCGCCGGCGGTTCCGGGTGCTGGGCTAACATCGAGGATGTCAGCCCGCACCGGGGGGCTCAGCGATCGGCCGGAACCCAGCCGATCGCTGGCCCCAAAGGGAGGACGCGCTAAGCGCATCCTCCACACGGAACGCTACCTGCGGGTGGACGCTGAGCGTGTCCACCACAGTGAAAGGGTTAGTCTTTTACCTCTCTCATATTATGTCTTCTTTGTTTTTATGGCTCCATGTTATATAACACTTTTAGGGGTTATTCAGAAAGCACCGAAATGAAAGTGAAATTTCGGTGCTTTCTCGAATCAGCGCACTTCAGTGTGCTTGGTGATTCTAGTTCGTCGACCCTGTGGTGAATTCACTATTCACTGCAGGATCCCCGAAGTGTGACTATCATGGAGCCGCCAAAGACCTCCGCCAACTGCCGAAGAGCACTGATTTGATCGACAAATGCTGCCGAAATGCAGAAAAAAAAAAGAACTCTGCTATTCTTCTAAAAGGTGTTTAGAAATAATAATAAAAATGCATGAAAATGTGTGGTAATAATATAAAGGTCCTAAAAAAAATAATAAAACGGTCTGTTACAGAATAAAAAAAACAGCTATAAAAAAAAATTATGAATCAAAAATTTCACTCAAAATACTCAAACAAATCCATCAAAATTTTCCAAAACATAAATTTTAATAGGCAGCTTTCTGAAAATTTATAGAAAAAAAGGTTGAATAAAATGTTTTTAAAAACGATAATAATTTTTTACATTGAATACTATGCGATTCTCCTGTTTAAACCTGTCGTGCTGAATCACGATAAATCAATGCATTTCACTGACACGTCATTGCAGTTTGGCATTTCCTGAATAGATTATCCATTATTTCTATATGTAACAATTTCGCTGCCGTGGAGGATCGACGAATTGCGTAGATCTGTGGCAAACTACACAGTTTTTCACTGTTAATTCACCAGTATTTGGTGAATTGACAGCTCCCTGAATAGACGAACTGCCACGAAATTGAACCGTAAGGTGAAATTCACAGTTCGGTGCCCTTCGGTGGCAACAGTAGTGTATTTAGGTTTTGTGCTGCCCTAGGCCTGACTAAACTCGTGCACCCCCTAATTTAAATTTGACACACCCCTTCCTGTTAAGGGCACACCTCTTCCTGGTTAATCCCCACCCTTCCTCTTTAAGCTCCACCTTTTCCCTCTAGAGCTCCGCCTTTTCCTCTCTTTATATTAAAAGTGGATACCAAGTGCCTACTTGTAAATTTTGTATACCATTTCAAATGTATCTATTGAGATAAAGAAAATTAAGAAAATGTTTAAATTCAAGCATTTTTACAAAGAACAGCCACGCATGTCAAGTATACTGGATCACAGCCGCTCTAATTGGTTGAACAATAAAATCCACAGAAACGTGCACTGCATACAGTATGAGCATATCACAGAGCTGCACAGCAATAAAACCCACAGAAATGGGCACTGTGTATGAGCATATCAGAGCTGCACAGCAATAAAACCCACAGAAATGTGCAGTGTGTATGAGCATATCACAGAACTGCACAGCAATAAAACTCACAGTAATGTGCAGTGTTGTTTGAGCGTATCCCAGAGCTCCAGGGCAATAAAACTCACAGTAATATGCAGTGTGTATCACAGAATCCACAGCAATAAAACTCCCAGCAATGCAATGTGCGGTGTGTATGAGTGCATCAGAATTCACAGCAATAAAACTCACAGCAATGCAATGTGTGGTATGTGTCAGCGTATCAGAATCCACAGCAATAAAACTCTCAGCAATGCAATGTGCGGTGTGTATGAGTGCATCAGAATCCACTGCAGTAAAACTCCCAGCAAACCGAGTGTATATGAGCACACAGCAATTATGCTGTGGAGCCATCTTGTCAGCAGTGGGGTGACACTGCCAGAGGGTGCACTGTAGCTTTGATTCCCTTCCCGGTGGGTGTTCAGTCCAGAATAGAGTCTGTGTTAACGAAAGGGCGGGCAGCTGCGCGCATGCGTTTCACGTGGTTCAGCCAGTCATGTGGTACTGAGACTCAGAGAAATGGCAGTGAAATGCCCTGATGTTCGGTGGTTTAATCAGCAGGATTATTCAGGCGAACCCCATAGGTTTCAATGTTAAAAATATTCCCGTTTTTATGCAATATCTAATAAATCATTTATTATTTTAATCTGCAGTAAAAAGTCTTTACTTATTGAATTTTTTTAGTACCTTTTAGTCATTTTTCAGATTTTTTTGGCAAAATTCCGCCCCTTTTTTTAATAGCAGTTTTTCTTTTTTCTGTAACAGAACTTTTTATTATCAACCATAGGATCTTATATGTAAATTCCAGACATTTTCGTTCAGTAGTTCTTTTGAAAACAGCAGGCCACGGGTTTGCGGTGGCAGCATTAAGCGGCTGACTCCATGCACTTTGGGGACCCTGTGGTGAATGGTGAATTCACTGCAGGGTGGGGAAATTTTATTCTCCTAAGTGCAGGGAACTACAGAACACCAAAAATTGGCGTCATTTCGGTGCTCAGTGAGTAACCCATTTAGTGGTGAGGTTTTTTGCTGCCCCCTGGAAAGTGAAATTGAAAGTGTAAATTAGTGAAATCTCAATGTATCCTCCATGGTAAAATACTTTGCAAAAGTAAAAAAAAAAAAAAAAAAAAAAAAAATTTTTTTTTGTTAGGGGTGGGGCCACCCAGTGCGGGCCGCCGCCCCCTGGAAAGTGCCGCCCTAGGCCTGGGCCTAGTCGGCCTAGGCCAAAATACACCAGTGGGTGGCAAGCTCGCTGCATTTTGAATGACCCTTTTTGTTTTTTTATTTGAACATCTGCATTCAATGGTGTTTTCATTATTTATGTATATATGTGGTTCTGCTCTTTTAGTGTCAACATATGATATTTTGAACTTATTCTTATTTGTATGCCCCGTCTGAGGACAGTATTGCAAAGATGGTGCTAACTTCACCAGTGCCGTTGTGAACTGAAAAGCCCCATAGACTATCAGGGTTATTCAGAGAGAGGTGAAAAGCAGGAGAATGACTGGAGAATGAAAAATTCTAGGTCAAAATAGCCGATTTGGAAAGTGAGATGAAAGGGAGAATTTTTCTGGTCTGGCTATTTTGACCTAGAATTTTTCATTCTCCAGTCATTCTCCTGCTTTTCACGCTCACTGAATAACCCTGTATGAGTGTTTACAATTTTTCTTGCATTCTATTAGAGTGTATTTTTTTAGTTTATTACATATATTGTAGCTCGCTATTTTCATGGCATCTATTTATATTGCATATAGTGGCTATATAGCAATGTTAATTTTGACAGCAAAATTTTTTTTAGTTTTAGTCTTAGTCTTCTGACTAAAATGCCATTTAGCTCTGATTGGTTCTCTTCCCAGATAGTCCCTTAGTAACATTTTAGATAGTTTTAGTTTTTATTAGTCAATCAAAATGTCAATGGATTTTTGTTATAGTTTTAGGCTAGGGTCAGACGAACACATTTTCACGTTGTCTGTGAAAAAGTGCGTTCGAACGAATGGACGCATTTTTTCACGGAGTACGCGATAGCGGTCATACTATGCGCATTTGCGTTCGTGATTTTGTACGGATCATCAATAAAACACTTTGTGCATCTGGACGTTATGTTGGCCGGACATTAGCAGTGTCTGACATCTCCAATTCACGCACACACGCCGCTAGCGGACGCAGCGCACTCTGTACAACCGTACTAGCGGTTTTACGTTCTCGACAAAATGCGTTCGTTTGCCACTTGCGTTGCGCAGCCGGACTTTTGTGCGACCGTACTTCGTATATTGGCCGTCATTGCCCGGCATTTGCTGCTACTACGGCCGTGATTAAGTGCGCCTGCACGCGCGTTCGCACTGCCTCAGTCTGACCCTAGCCTTAGTCAAAATTACTTTGGTTTTATTTAGTTTTAGTTTAGTTTTAGCCACAAAAAATGTAATCAACTAACAGGGTTATTCAAAGAGATCCAAAAAGTCACCGCACGTTCGGTGACTTTTCGTTCCTCGCACTTTGGGGTGATTCGGCGATTCCTAGTTCACCGACCCTGCGGTGTATTCAGCAAGCACTGCAGGGCCCTGTAGTGCAGGGAATACTCGCCGCCAACCCGCAGAACACTTGCCGAACACTCACCGAAAACCTGCAAAAACCGCTGCAAAAACCAAGCCGAACACCCTGGAAAAATCCGAGCAGCTGGCGATCACAGCACGGAGCAGCCGCTGGAAAAAGCTGACTAGCAGACGTACGGGGTGAAAAAAACCCGAAACAGTTCGCTTGAAAGTTTGAAATTTGAAACGCTATTTGCAAAAAAACTACATAACGAAAATGTCTGGAATTTACATATAAGATCCAATGAATGACAATAAAAAGGTCTGTTACAGGAAAATGAAAAAACAATTAAAAAAAATAGAATTTGTTTACCAAAAAATCCCATAAAATGCCTAAAAGATCCTAAAAAATCTAACAATAAAGAAACTTTTTACTGAAGAATATAATAATAAACGGATAAACGGTTTATAAGATATTGAATTAAAACTGGAATATTTTTAACATTGAAGCCTATGGGATTCTCCTGAATAAACCTGTCGAATGAAACCACCGAACAGCAGGGCACTTAGGCAACTTTTCACTGCTGTTCGGTGTTCTCTGAATAGATGAACCATTGCTTTTCTATGGGGATTTCACTGCGCTCGAACAGCAATTGTATGTGCAGGCAATTCGCCAACATTTGGCGAACTGCCTGCTCTCAGAATAGCCGAATGGCCCCAAAATGTAACCGTATACTGAATTTCAGTGTTCGGTTACATTTCGGGGGCCAGATCGGCTCTCTTTGAATAACTATGATAGTCTTTGACAAAAATTATTAGTTGACGAAATTAACACTGTTATAGAGTACCCACCTCATTAGCGCCCCATTTCATACCTTTTTTGTCAGTACCGGTATTTCTTTGCAGTAAACTAAATTCCCTTTCAAAGCTCCAGTTTCAGACCACGTCGAGCATACTTGACATGGGGGCACCAGCAGGTGCATTTTAAGATTGTGTATACTAAATCTTGGTATTGAAGGGGTTAAGAGACAGCTCTGATCTAATATGCTGTATTTGGCCTTATAGACAGTAGTTCAAGCCTTCATCTCTTGCTAATCAAAACAAGTTCAGCGTATTTAGGCTAGGGACAGATGAGCGCATTTTCTGCGGCCACCGTCAAAATGTACGTCGATGCGTGCGCACGCATTTTTTCACGGAATACGCTTAAGTGGTCAGACGATGCGCAATTCTGGACGTATTTCATGACGATGGGGTAAAAAGAAGTCTAGGGAAATCCGGCTGTTTGAACGTTATGTTGGCCGCACACTAGCAGCGTCTGACGTCTCCTAATCACGCACACACGCTGCCATGCGGCCGCAGCGCACTCTGTACGTCAGTACCAGCGGTTTAACGTTCTCGAAAAAATGCGTTCATTTTCCACTTGCGTTGCGCGGCCGGACTTTTGTGCGACCGTACGTCGTATATTGGCCGTCATTGCCCGGCATCTGCTGCTAGTGCGGCCGTGATAATGTGCGCCAGAACGCGCGTTCGCACTGCCTCAGTCTGACCCTAGCCTTAGACAGCCCTTCCGCAGTCATAATTGCAATGTGTATGATAAAGCAGTGTATCTATTTTGCGCAAATTGCAGCATATGCTCAATTTATACGCTATTATTTTTGTGTAGGAGAACCTGGCACCTCTCCTTTAGAAATAATGCTGCAGTTGCTGAGAAGCTGCTGACTCGGTTCCTTTTTTTTAGTACTTCGAGCACGTTGCCACCATCTAAACTAAACGGAAAATAAAGCATAAATGCAACAGGCAACCTGTTAGTCACACTTAGTAGTTTCGCTTTAGTAGATAGCATTGAATTTCGTCAAAATAATGCACACTGCGAAACTCTGCCAAGAATAATTTCTTAAGTATTGAGAAATGTATAGTTCTATAATTGTTAGTGTTTGTGCATTCTTACACTGACACTCATTTAATTGTAATCTGTTGGATGTGAAGAGAAAGGAGTTAGTATTTTTTAATGGATTTGGCAAGAAACTCCTCAGCTAAAGTATTTATGTCCATTCCAATTAAAATGCAACCAAATGGGTTTGTAGATGTGTTTATCTGAGTCTGAAATCCGTTACATCTTCATTATATCCCTTAAATTTCTTCTGCAGATTAAATTATTTACTGTCTTAGTTCTAAATGAATCTTCTTTACAATAAGGAAAATAAATTAGAATTAGGATTGCCTATCGGTATTTATTCACGGAATTGGTTGAATTTTTTTTTCTAGCTTGGCGATCTATATCTTTTCAAAGCTCATTTATTTATTGTTTATGCATACCTTACCTATAGTGAAGGGGACAAGACACTTGTAGTTAAGCAGTCTTTTTTTTAAGAACACAATGGACAGAAATAAAATATAGTATGTGCGCAGACCATAATTTAGAGTGTGCATACATGTTACATTTATTCCTTGCAAACTCTTATTTTTGATGTTCTTTATCAGGAACCAAATAAGAATAACCCAAAAAGTGTAGATGTGAAAACGAGGTTGTTACATTCTTGGCCCCCACAGCGCTTCCTGGGGGGTCAGGGCGCCAGGTGGCATCGCTGGCTAGCCTGTTGCCAGTAGTAAGAGCTGGCAAAATGGCATCTGAGGGGGCGGAGCTAGGCATAAGTGCAAGGAGCCATCAGCCTTTAAAAGAGGGTGAGTGGAGCTGCTCCTTGAACTGTCGTGGGAGTAATTTGGAGTGGAGTCCTAGTTCCTGTTTTTCTTGAAATTGAGTAGTTCGAGTATCTGTTAGTTTTAGTTCATGTATCTTGGTTTCTAGTTCTTGTATCTTGAGTTCTAGTTCATGTATTTGAGTTTCATGTTCATGTATCTGAGTTCCAAGTTTATGTATCCTGTCGAGTATCTGTTTCCTTGGTTGCTGTACAGAAGCCTATCGTTGATAGTAGGTCTGCCTGCAGGCTATTGAACTTTGTGTTCCCCCTCTGTTTAGCTAAGTTCATGCTTCTGAGTTTCTAGTCTGTTTTTTCTGGTTTATGTTTTCATGTCTGTTTGTCTGTCTGGTTTCAAGGCCTTCTCTCAAGGCATCCAGTTCTGTGTCTAGATCAGTGTCATGTTTGTTCCTAGTTTTTAGATTTAAGTCCTGTCCAGTCTGTTGCTGAATTCATCTGCTGTCTTTTTTCCTGTCGTGTATCTATCGCTGATAGCAGGCCTGCCTGAAGGCTATTGAACTTTGTGTTCCCCCTCTGTATAGCTGAGTACATACAGTATATCCAATCTTAGATTGTAGGCCTTCCCTGCAGGCTAATGAACACAAGTGTTCCCGCTCTGTATGTCTCAAAAGTAAGTCTTGCATCAGCAATCTTGTTCACGTTTGTTCATGTATCACGTCATGTCGATGTGTCAGGACACCGATAGTTAATGTGTTTACACCCAGCGACCTCCTGGCCATGAAGCCATTTGGTGCTGAGTAGTTAATTAGGTTTCTTGTAGTACCTCCCTGGTGTGGGAATCAAGGTACTACAGCCTTTCCCGCTGTCTGTGTTCAAGAATCTGTCCTAAAGAATCCAAAGAAACGCTACTCCAGGGTAGCGCCGTTAGCGCACCGTTACAGAGGTTGAGAGCAGGGGTAGTTAATTAAACGGGCCCCCCATTTTGCGCACACTTAGGGGTGTAACATATATATTTACATTTTTTATGAAAAAGGTCTTTTATTATCTCTGTGGCTGACACCATGGGCCCTATTACATACTTAACGCTAATGTTAGCGCTCCGCTGTGTGAGCGTTAACATTAGGTTAAATGGGCTTAGCGCGGGCCGACTCTAATACATTCCGAATGCTAACGGGTTAAAAAACCTGTGAGCGATTCAGAGATTGTACGAGATCACTGTACTTTGCGCTCCCTATGCTTAACATGGGGAGTGCAAAGAGTTAATTAGCGTTTGGATTACAAAGTTTTACGCTAATTACACCCCACTGTGGTTATCTCGAAAGTTAACCACAGCTTGGAGCTAGTGCTAACTGATTCTGCTTCTGCTGAATCCGTTATCACCTGCTAGAAATCCCCCCAAAATCAGATACTCACCTCTCATTATGTGGTGAGACCGGTGGCCCGATCTGCCTTTTTTGGCCAACGGGAGAAGAGTGAGACTGGGTGAGAAAAGTCCTGAATCTCCCCCTGCGATCATTCCGCTGACCTGCAGGATTTTCACGAGAGGCGGATCCTGCAGGTCATGTGACCAGGCAGTCAGGCGCAGGTTTTCCTCCTTAGTGTCCCCATTTTAGCGGGCAGTGTGTAATACTGCCCCATACCTAGAATAATGCCGTTTAATAATTATGAACTTTTTATATGTGCCCATTTATCCCAGGTATTCATATAACATATTAATATACGAGTACTGATTTTTTATTTTACTTTTTTTTCTTGGAAATAGCAAGATTATTGCCCAATTGAAGAATGTGTAGGGAAATATATAATTTTTTGTTATTAAATTAATAATTTGAATAAAATGTTTAAGTATAAAACAAGAATAATGAAAGGGAGAAATAAGTTGATATATAAAATAAAAAACAATCATGAGTAGGGGACACAACAGAAAATAAGTAGCAATAATACTACTCAGAATAAGCAGGGGTTAATACATGAAAGAGCAGTAGAAGAAGATAAAAAAGGGGAGTAGAGGGGACTGGGAAGATGAAGATTTCCATTTAAGGCCGGGGTCAGACGAGCGCACTATGTACGCTAGTACTGACGTGCCTCCTGGTGTCCGTCACAGCGTTGTGATGTTTCAATGGCGCTGGCCACATGCTGTAGCGTGTGCACGAATTGCGTGCGCTACGGACGTTCTGAAATCCTCCCACGTCGAAGCGCTATGACTTGTTCGACGGGGCTGCTAAGCGTGATCCTCAATAGGTGGATCGAGCCTTGCAGCACTGAGCGCACTAACTGTGCTCAGAGAGGTGGCCAGACGGGCGTCAGAGTGGAAGGAACATCCACTCTCACGGACGTTCCTTCCGCTCTACAAAATGCTCGTCTGACCCCGGCCTAACAGGTAGAAAGAGGTCTCCATGTGGAATGGGGATCCTACAGAGACACTCAAGGGTCCAGTCTAGCAGAAATCCAGGGATTCCTGATTTTGTGACAGGTGGTGAATGTTTCATGGATCTCTGCAGTGATCAGTTTAGGATTTTATCGAAATTGGTTGGTTTATTAAGAACCATTATGAAAGGGAGCTAGTCCCACATATTGAAATCACACAAAGAAAAAAGAAACTCAAAAACACTTTAGGTGTAGAGAATTTTGCTACCATTACAGTCTTTGGCAAGATCAAATCTCTTGCAGTCATTCAAACCGGTATACTATGATTAGCTTAAAATGTGACTTGTATTTACTGTACTGGTAGTTACAATACCCTTCACAAGAAACGTATGTGCCTGGAGAGTGGATCTATCTAGAATGTCATTTATCCAAGAAGAATTCTGCAGCAAGATAATCTGAGAGAGCAAAGTATTTGACAACAATGGCAAAGCTTTGTATATAATATAGTCCAGGCCTCAAAATTTCCACTCGCCTGCTCGCATTTGGCGAGTGGAAATTACATGAGGGCGAGTGGAAATGCAGAGGCAGGCAAGGCAGGATAGGGGTTAGGTGGTGCAATTAGTGGCGAGTAACTCTTAAGGCTTGGCTAGTAGCTTGGGACTTGAAATTTTGAACCCTGATATAGTCTAATAATACTTTCCTTTTTAATGAAAATGCACTAAACAATATTAATAATTAATAATGCACTAAACAATATTTCAGTAAAATGTTTAAACTCCAGAGATTAATTTGATTTCCTTCACTACCAAGTTGTTTTCCATAAAACCACTACCAGGACCCAGTGGGTTTATAAAAAATAAAAAAAGAACTCTTCATTTCAGACTGTGTAAAATGAATTCTAAAATCCATTTTGGAGGCTAAAAGCTTATTTGACAGGCAGAGGGCTCCCCTACCGGCCAAAGAGTGCTACAACATATATAACAATAAAGCTGGCATTCAGTGTTTTCTTCTTCAGCACCTCGACTGAATGTCCGAGGTGCTGAAAATGTGTAGGCATATTCTGTAGCTCATTTGCAAATGAAATTCCTTTTACTCAAGCATGGCGGTGAAGGGATTAGGAAAACATTACGAGGGAATAAAAATTACATAATTTTGTAATTTATGCATGAATAAAGCCATAGTAAGAATGTTCTAAAGTCTATCAGGGTTATCCAAAGAGATTCGAATTGCTTGAGAAAGGTAACCGAACGCTGAAAATCAGCGTTCGGTTACCTTTCCTGGCCATTCGGCTATCCAGAGAGCAGGCAATTCGCCAAATCCTGTCGAATTGCCTGCACATACGGTGCCTGTTCGGTGCCTGTTCGAGGGCAGTGAAATCCCCATGAAAAAGCACTGCTTCGGCTATTCAGAGAACACAAACCAGCAGTGAAAGGTTCCCCTAATGCCCTGCCATTCGGTGGTTTAATTCGGCAAATTTATTCAGGAGAATCCCATAGGCTTCAATGTTAAAAATATTCCTGTTTTAATTCAATATCTAATAAACCGTTCATTATAAAATTCTGCAGCAAAAAGTCTCTTTATTTACAGATTTTTTAGGATACTTTAAGCATTTTTCTGAATTTTTAAAAAAAAAATTAAAAGTCCGATTTTTTTTTGATTTTTTTTCAGTTTACTTATTTTTTTTGTAACAGCCCTCTTTATTATCATTCCCTGGACCTCCTGTGAAAATTTCAGACATTTTCGCTCAGTAGTTTCTTTGCATACAGCGTTTCTTTTTCCCAGATTCATACAAATGGTTTTTCTAATTTATTCACTGCCTCCTCTACGTCACAGCTGCTTCGGCTCTGTGTGATTCGGCTCCTGTTCGGCTGCTGTTCGGCTTTTTCAAAGGTTAATCCAGATGTTTTTGCTTGTTTTCAGCGTGCATTCGGTTAGTTTTCGTCAGGTGTGCGGCAGCTTTTCCCTGCAATTCGGGGACCCTGTGGTGCTTGCTGAATACACCGCAGGGTCACCGAAATTGGATCGGCAAAAGGAACCGAATTGAAGAGAACGAAAAGTCACCGAACGTGCGGTGACTTTTCGAATCTCTTTGGATAACCCTGTATGTTTATGTTATCATGGAGCTCACAGATTCCCATTCAGCCCTCCTGCAACCCGCCACTTCACCTACCCTATTTACCTTCACCTAAAGGGTCACCCCTCTCCTCTTAGATTGTAAACTCTCGAGCAGGGTCCTCCCTACTTCTGTTCCATGTGTGTAATGTGTATTTGTTATTCTGTCTCTCCCATTGTACAGCGCTAAGGAATTTGTTGGTGCTTTATAAATACTTGTAACTGTATTGTACATATTACAACATGTCTAACAGACAATAAAAAAGACTTGATAACTGGTAGGTAAGAGGATATAATTATTCTATCATTAACCATATTTAGAGTTGTAGACTTTTCTTAATGAATTAATGGCATAGCTCGTTGAATTAGGGTAATCAGCATCTAGGTTAATCATCAAGTAGCTCTCCAGCTGTGATAGAGCTGTACATTCCATAATGCAAATTAGTCTTCTGCGTCAGAATAGCTGAAATTGTAGCTGATTATCTGGATCACTATCAGGGTTATTCAGAGAGAGAGGTGAAAAGCAGGAGAATGACTGGAGAATGGAAAATTCTAGGTCAAAATAGCCAAACCAGAAAAATTCTCCCATTTATCTCACTTTCCAAATCGGCTGTTTGCTCTAGATTGTTCATTCTCCTGCCAATTCTCCTGCTTTTCACCTCTCTCTGAATAACCCTGCTAGTTTGCTGCCACTACCCTATATATAATTTATTTATTTATTACCATTTTCTTGTTTCTAAATGTTTAGACAAAAGAGAAAGAAAGTTATTGAAGACATTTCATAAAAGAGAATAATGATATATGATTAAAATTACGATAAAATGATAACCAGAATAATTGTTGAACTATGCACTATGACACTCTTCAATGTGGGTCCTCAAACCATTGTGCAAGAGTTGGACTATGACTTTCTCAGAGTATTTCACTTTCTTCAAGTGAACAGACGTGCATTCTTGAAAGCTTTATCAACCACTACACAAAAGTTTAAAATGTTTTTCAAAATGCATTAAGTCAGCACTTTTCATTGTGAATCCAGCTACTTGCTTCAGCTCTGGATGGCAAAATGGACATTAAATTAGGATAGCAGCACAGAGACTAAAGTGAGGATGGCAGCACAGAGATTAACCCTTTCACTGCGGATGACGTGTGGGGAACGTCCTCATACAGGGTTATTCAGAGAGAGGTGAAAACCAGGAGAATGACTGGAGAAGTGAAAATTCTAGGTCAAAATAGCCAAACCAGAAAAATTCTCCCATTCATCTCATTTTCCAAATAAGCTATTTGGTCTAGATGGTTCATTCTCCTGGCAACTCTCCTGGTTTTCACTGCTCTCTGAATAACCCTGATAGAGTCCCGCTGTATGCGGAGGAAGTTCTCCACACGTCATCCGCAAACCCGGGACCTCCAGAGATACTCACCTCTCTCCTCTGGGGTCCCATGGCGTTCTGACTTCCTTGAAGTCAGACCCTGCATTTTAGGCCCTCCCGACATAAATTACGTCATCGTGTCGGACGCGACAATGTCATTTTCAGGCGACCCCCCCCCCCGGAGATCGCCTGAAAGGAGGGGGGATCCTTTCAGATCCCTCTCCCTCCCGATCAGGAGGATATAATGGTAGAAGGCAGGCACCACTTAAAAGGGGAGAGTCTCCCCTTTTAAACGGTGCCTGACCTTAACCCCTGAGGCACCAGGCCGCGATTCGGCGCCATTCGGTAGCTCCGGTGGGGGCCGCCATCTTGGATGGCAGCTCCACCTCCAGGTCCCCACTCGTCATCTGACTTAATCGTGCATGGTGTGATGACTTCAGTTAGCCGGGGAACCCCTAGCTGCCCGGGGTTTTCCCAAGGAAATCCCAGGGTGGAGATAGGGGGTTCATTTGAACCCGCATATCTGCCGAACAGTGGCAGGTAGATTCATCATGTTTGGTATCATTTGAAAGGCCAGAGCATGGCCTTTCCAATGATACCAAATATGTCCATGTTCAAATTAAGAAAAAAAATGCTAAAACATTTTTTAAAAAGAAAATCTTGTTTTTTCTGTTTGTTATTTTTATTAATGCAGCAATATTGTTCCCATTTCAATTGTAATGTGAACAATGATGCTGCACTAACAATTTTTATCTGTGGAGGGGGTTTGCTAAAAATTGCGTAATTTCCCCCCCAAAAAAATGTATTGAGTCTCCTTTTCTAATTTTTTTAACAAACGCACCCCATAGAAAATATAACCGCAAAGGCTCGAATGATAAAATGTGGAAAAAAAAACTTTACACACTGTAGATGATTGAAAATTCGAAATTTATTGCATTTTTTGTTACAATATTCAGGCAGGGCATGACATATACAGATAATAATGATATATTATCAATCTGACGAGTCTGCCGGAAAGAAAGATATATATTATGTCTGGGTTGTATAACAAACATGACTTCAAATCGCATTTAAACATGATGAGCAAAAGCGATTAAAAATGAGCTCAGCACACAGAAAATGGCTCAGCAGTGAAGGGGTTAAAGTCAGGGTGGCAGCAAGGAAAATGTAATTAGGAATATAGGATGGCAGCATAGAGGCTAAAGCCAGGATGGCAACATGGAGATTAAAGTCTGGATGGAAAGATGGAAAATAAAGTTAGTATGGCAGCATGGAGACTAAAGTCGGGGTGGCAGCACGAAGACTACATTTGGCATGGTTAGCAAGAGACTAAAGTCAGGATGACAGTAAAGAGACTAAAGTCAGGGTGGCAGCACGTGGACTAAATTCAGGATAGCAGCAGGGGGACTAAATTTAAGATGCCAATATAGAGACTAAAGTTAGGATGGCAGCATGGAGACTAAAGTTAGGATGGCAGCACAAAGACTAAAGCCAGGGTGGAAGCAAGTTAACTCAAATTTAGGATAGCAGAACAGAGACTAAATTCAGGGTGGCAGCACCGTGACTGAAGTTAGGAATTTAGGATAGCATCATGGAGATTAAAGTCAGGATGGCAAGGTGAAAACTAAAGTCAATATGGCAGCATTAAGACTAAAGTCTGGATGGCAGGATGAAGACTAAATTCAGCATGGTTGCACAGAGACTAAAGTCAGGATGACAGCATGAAGACTAAAACCAGGATGGCCACATGGAGGCGAAAGTCAGGGTAGCATCATGGAGACCACAGTCAGGCTGGCAGAATGAAAACTAAACTTAAGATGGCAGCACAAAGACTAAAGTCAGGAGACTAAAGTTCGGGTGGCAGCACAGAGACTAAAGTCAGGGTGGCAGCATTGAGACTAAAGTCAGGATGGCAGCACAGAGACTAAAGACAGGGTGGCAGCTAGGGATGGGCTGCCAGTTCGAATCTGTTCAATGTTCGATGCGAATGGATGGATATTACTGTTGTTATATTTGTTGCCATTCTTTTGTACATAACTTTATTCTTGTGTATAAAACTTAAGGCAAATATCTCTTGAGTCTGTATTTCTTCAGAATGGATTTAAATGCCAATTTGTCATCTAAAATGGATTTAAATCCCAATTCACTGATGCAGCAGGTGGGTCATACACTCTCCAAGGAGTCAACTTGACTTTTTAAGATTTATATTTTTGCAGATTTTACTACTTGATAAATTAAGAGTAGTTGTTGAAAAAAATACAAGTAATGTTACCATATGTCTAAAGTGCCGCATTGAATTGTTTCCATGGTGACATGTTCTATTTTTGTTCTTTAATTTCACGGAAGACGAATAAACATAAACCCTTAAGTGCTTCTAATAATACTTGAATGAAAGCATATACCAAATGTGTACAAGTTCATTTTTCATGAATCACAGAAAGAAACCGTCTGTTGTATAAGATTTGTATCAAGAAAGTGGACAAGAATGCAAATATAAAACACAATAAAGTTAAAGGTTTTGAAAAACATAATGATGGTAATAGAAGCCTTACATTAGGTCCTACGATAAGAGTTATTTTTAAGTGGGTTGAAAGTACTTCTTCTGTATAGTAACTACACTATGTAAGAACAAATATGGGACCCTATTCCAGGTTGAGTATTCACCCATTCACTACCAAATTTGAGTTAACTTGATTTTATCATGGTAACACATTGAAAAGTAATCATTCGCATATTGAAAACCCCATATGCATACCTTTATAACCCCTTAAGAACGCCGGACGTTCCATGCCATCCTGCATTTGGCGGGCTTTATTGCCGCAGGACGGAATGGAACGTCCTGGACGTCCGGAGCCCAGCCGGCAGTGATACTCACCTCCTCGGCTGCTCCCATGCAGATCTGGCCTCATGAAGCCAGATCTGCATTTGTATAGCCTCCCGGCACACTGACGTCATCGCGTCTGGCGCGATCACGTCAGTTTCTGACACCCCCCCCTGCTGGAGCAGGGGAAGTGCCTGAAGGGGAGGGGGTTATCGTTTGGATCCCTCTATCTCCCCATCACCGGGGGCTAAAAGGCTGTGTCAGGCATCGCTGGAACGGTCACAGCCTGACCTTTCCAGTGATTTATGGGGTTAACCCATTACTTGCCAGGTCGCTATCCGGCACCAATCGGCACCGGATCGCGGCCTATTTTCGGTGGGGGTCGCCATGGATGGCAGCCACACCTCTGGGTCCGACCGCGTCAACTGACTCATCGAGCATGGTACGATGATGTCAGTTAAACTGGGAACCCCTAGCTGCAAAGGGATTTCCTAAGGAAATCCCATAGAGGAGATAGAGGGATTCTTTGAACCTCCTTATCTTCTGATCAGTGGCAGCTAGAGGGTCATGTCTGATATTGTTGGAAAGGCCAGAGCAAAACACAATTAGAGGCTTTGGTTTACTGCAATGGCCATTGTAGTGTAAGTGTATTTGATTGTACCTCCAGCCAGGTCATCATTGCAGCATGTTCTGCTCCGTGTCTTTGTTTTTTGATCCCGTGGTGGATTTGTTTCTGGTAGGGTATAAATAAAAGCCCACCAGTCTTCTGCATGACTGAAAAGTAGCACGAGCATTTGTGGTTTGCTAAACAGCAGTCTATGGTTTCTTTGGTTAGGACTCACCTTCAATAGAGGTGCCTTGACGTTGGCAGGTGAGCGGTGAGCTTACAATTCAATGGCCATTCGAGTAAACCAAAGCCTCTAATTGTGTTTTGTTTCACACGGTATTATAGGAATAAGCGCAGATGACACCTTTTTTTTTATTATTTGTTATTCGTTGGAAACTGCATTGCTAATAATCTCACTGTGTTTGCAACAAATCCTCAAAAGCAGGAGATCTGACCATTTGAATTATCTATCTTCATCAGATTCACTGTATTTTACACAAAGGCTATTTCTGCCTGTATGTTAATAACAAAGACCTCTTTTAAAATCTTGTAACATATTGGACACCATCAAGAGCCTAGAACATTTAATTATATTATGCAGTATTTCTGCGAGGGATAAGTGAATCCCTGAAAAATAGAAAAAACCCCAGCAAATTTACATTATTTTAATCTTCTATTTCAGAATAACATACACATCCCATGTATCAAATAAATGTTGTGATAATATTATTTTACAAATGTGTTTGGTAGTAAAAGGGCTAATAGATTATTCATTTCAAAAAATGATTTCCATCCTCAAGCAGTAGCCGAAATTATGCAATCCATCACAATTTTAGTGACTTTGAGTACATTTTAACTGCAAGTACATATAAATTGTCCCCACATAGGAGATAAATAATGAATATTAAACAATATTTCACCTTATACAATGTTGTTCCAATAATAACAATTGAGTATTGTTTGAATTACTATAAGAATGCAATTCTGCTGTAAACACCTAGTAATGTCTCTTAAAGGAATCCGTTTATTTACATGCCAGGTTTCATGGTTTGACAAAAAAAATAAGAAGAAAATTACACTACTCTGCAACACTGTAACAATATAATAGTATTAAAATTGCAAGAAAAAAGGAAAACGTCTTACTAATGAGAATAAGCATTGAATTCCTATTATTGCAACTGGGGTGTTCCCCTCTTTCAGGGCCGGATTAAGATCTCTATGATCCGGGAGCTAAAGATTTAGGTGGGCTTTTTTTGGAATTTAGTGAAATAAAAACACATTTTAGGTTATTGAACAGTGCAGATTCGGGTATATCTAACCAGGAAGATACTGTGTGAGTACATTTCGATTCAGGTTTCAATCATTTACAGCATGCAAAATATTTTTTTCACATTTTCACAGGTTTCATCCAAACCTTTGTTCTATAGGGAATTCTTGTTAAAAAAAATGAAATGGGAAACTGTTACTGCATTATTCAAAGAAAATACACCATTTTAACCAAAGAAAAAAAATGAAATATTTCTCTTTTTGTTTTGGATGGGGTTTTATGAATAATATAACTATGTACTGTATGACACACTGGCCTTGCTCTCAGTATGGGAAATGAGAAGGGGAGTAATGGCAGTGGTATTGCTCATTTTATACATGACAAGTGGACAATGTCATCGCTTTGGAACAAAAAATATATAAATAAAAGACTTTCTTATCTTTTAGATTTTACATGGTTATGTTTGGTATCAATGCAAAGGCCAGACTCTGCCCTGTCCAATGACACCTCACTTGACCTTGTGAGGTGTAAAGATTAGTGACGCAGGGTTCCAAAGTCGCCCCCCCCCCGTGCTCTTCGCTGCAGTGCGGAGGTTTAGGTTTTTGATGTAACAATTTGTTATAACAGATTGTGCCATCATCTCCACATTTGTTGGTGACATGAGAAATGAGATGGTGAGTTAGTGCAGCATCAATTTTGACTATATAATTGAAAAGTGAAAAATATTGCTGTTAGAAAGAAAAAAATAAATATTTATTTATTTTTACAGCTAAATAAAACACGATCATGTTTGGTATCATTATAAAGGGCATGATCTGGCCTTTCCAGTGATACCTCATAACCCTGTAGCTGTTATGGAGTCGAAGATAATGGGGTCCAAATACCCACCAATGCAGACATAGTTATCCTTTCTCTGGGCCTATTCGGCAGCATGGTCCTGGAGTTGCTGCTCACTCGCCCCTATGTTAATTCGGCCTTGCCCTCTTCTTTGCTCTTTGTAAAGTGTAGAGATGAAGCAATATGTTCTACAAAAGTAAAAGTGCTCTTCTTTTTGACTTTTCTATACTAGTTTCTTGTTGAATAATTCTAATAAACTCACATGTAATAGAGTCTAGAAGTAACAAAAGTTACCTTATGTGTAATACCTAGATTTTCCAGTGCAGTAACAGAAGACTTTAATTTAATCTACATATAAAGATTTCTTGTGTGTGTATCTTTTCGAACTATCATCCTTAACCCCTTCACTACCAAGAATACTTGATGTAAAGAAGGGCCGGTGCTAGACTATTTTGTGCCCTATGCAAGACCAACTTCTTGCGCTCCCCACAGAATAAATTAACTGTTGAAATGCTGGGACACACACACACTGTGGGCTCGGGGGGGGGGGCGGGGTGGCAGACATACTGCACAGACACACACACACACTGCAGGGGGGCCACACACACTGTGCATGGGGGTGCACATGGTCGTTCGGTGCCCATCTTACCCCTCAGCTGGTCGGGCCCTGGATCGGTCTGTGCCTCTTTCTTCTTTCCCTTGCCCTCTTTGCCTTTCTCTTTCTTCTGTGCCTCTTTCCTTCGCCTTTTCTTTCATCTGCCTCTTTCCTCTGCCTCTTTCTTTTTTTTATCTGCCTCTTTCTTACTTTCATCTGCCTCTTTTGCCTCTGCTTCTCTGCCTCTTTTTTTCTTTCTTCCTCCCTTTCTTTTCTGTCATTCTTTCTTCTGTGCATTTCTCGCTTTCTTCAATGCCTCTTTCTTCTGTGCCTTTCTCACTTTCTTCTGTGCCTTTTTTGCTTTCTTCTGCCTCTTTTTCTCTTTCATCTGCTTCTGGTAGTGCCCGCACATCATCTGGTGGCACCTGCGTATCACCATAAGACGTCCACCACCTTCTGCGCCGCTAAAGGGGTCCGCGAGCCGACAATGTCAGCTTTGAGAGCTGCTGCTGCCGGCTAAACAAGCCACACAAATGAGGAACGGGTACAATAATGGAACCTGGGTTGGGGCCGGCTGCGCCCCTAGGTGGCAGTGCACCCTAGGTGGCAGTTGCCTAGCTTGCCTAGTGGGAGCACCGGCCCTGCCTGCAGGAACCCAACTTTGAGTAAACTCGATCTGGTTATATTTTTGAGCAGTGCAAATTAATTTTGAATATTGAAAACAGAGTGGGCCATATTACATTACTAATGTTGGCGCTCACTTGTGTGAGCGTTAACATTAGCTCTGGTTGCCCTAGCGTGGGTGGACCATATTACAATTCAAACTTTGCGCTCCCCATGTTAAGCATAGGGAACACAAAGCACAGTAAGCTCGCGCTGAAAAACACAATATCTGAATCGCTAACGGATAAAGACAGTAAACTTGTTTGACTGGTACAGAGCTCCCCAACTGGCCAAAATGTGCTTCTGCATGTTCTGTTTGAGCAGCTTTGAAATATGTTTTTATTTTACATAATGATGGAGTTCTATCTGTATTTTAATAAATGCAGTATCACCTTTTGGCCAGTTGGGGAGCCATGTACCAGTCAAACAAGTTTACTGTCTTTACCCATTAGCGATTCAGCTATTGTGTTTTTCAGCGCAAGCTTACTGTACTTTGCGCTCCCTATGCTTAACATGGGAGCGCAAAATGTTAATTAGAGGTAGGATTACAAAGTCCTAACACTAATTATGTCAAGCTACGGTTAAGGCTAGGATCAGACTAAAGCATTTTTCGCGTTGTCCGTGAAAAAGTGCGTTCGAACGAATGGACGCATTTTTTCACGGAATACGCGATAGCGGTCATACGATGCGCATTTTCGTCCGTGATTTTGTACGGATCATCAATAAAACACTTTTTGTGTCTGGACGTTATGTTGGCCGGACATTAGCAGCATCTGACATCTCCTAATCACGCACACACGCCGCTAGCGGACGCAGCGCACTCTGTACGTCCGTACTAGCGGTTCTACGTTCTTGCAAAAATGTGTTTGTTTGCCACTTGCGTTGCGCAGCCGGCAATGCCCGGCATTGGACGTCATTTGCTGCTAGCGCGGCCATGCTTTAGTGCTGCTAAACGCACGTTAATACTGTGTTAATCTGACCCTAGCCTAACTTGAAAGTCAACCACAGCTACGACCTGGTGCTAACTGATTCAGCTTCTGTGGAATTAGTCAGCACCAGCTGAACCCCTCCCCCCAAAAAAAATATCACATACTCACCTCTCATCACACGGCGAGAACGGTGGCTCCATCTGCCTCTTCTTGCCGCCGGGAGTAGTGAGAGACTGGAGAAATAAATCCTCCAGTCTCCCTCTGCGAATCACTACATCAACCTACCGGATCTCGCGAGGTGGAATCCTGCAGGTCATGTAACCGGCAGCAGAAGCCTCAATGGAGTCCTATGGAGGGGATGCTCATGGCGGCACTTAGCACTGCCGCAAGCATCCCGAGGCTTAGCGTCATGTTACGGTGCATGCTGCTGGTTTAGTGCCTGCACCGTAATATCATGCTAAAATGGAGACGCTAAGGAGAAACCTGCAGGAGCAGGTTTTTCTCCTTAGGGTCTCCATTTTAGCGTCAGGAATGTAATAGTGCCCATTATGTTTGCAAATGAACTTCAGAATGAGCCTCCAACTTTCTGCACCTTGGACATGTCATCCAAGGTGCTGAAGCTGTTTGAGCAGCTTGGAAATATGTTTCTATTTTACATAAAGATGAATCTCTACTATTTTAATACATGCAGTAGCTCCTTTTTGGCCAGTTGGGGAGCCCTGTACCAGTCAAACAAGTTTATTGTCTTTAAAATGTATCTAAAATGTATTTTATAAAGGGTACATTCGTTTTTACAATGTCTGCAATGTAAAGTTGATTTCCTGGCAGTGGTTTTATACGAAACATCTTGGTAGTGAAGGAGTTAGAGAGACAGTTTTAAATAAGTTTTAATAAACCTATCCTGTAAAAGAAGCATTCTAGAAATCAAAACAACTTATTTTCAAAATTAACCCCTTTGCTAGTGAGCCGCCCCCCCCCCAGGTGCCAAGATAATTTTCGCAATTTTTTGTTCATCTTTTTTAACCCCATTGTCACATTTTTCTCTGGTTTTGGTCGCACCACTTGGTGGTGAGAGGCATTCATCTCTGTTTGCCCCTGTTTTGTGTTTGGCTGTGCTATCTGGGGCTGCTCCGGGGTTCTGCTGTGATCTTCTGGTCTGAGGTCACATGGCCCCTTCACACAGACACACTGCCTATATAACTCCCAGCCAGTGGTGTATTTTGGCCTAGGCCGACAAGGCCTAGGCCTAGGGTGGCACTTTCCAGGGGGCGGCGGCCCGTACCGGGTGGCCCCACCCCTAAAAAAAAAAATGATTTTTTTTTTTTACTTTTGCAAAGTATTTTACCAGGAAGGATACATTGAGATTTCACTAATTTTCAAGTATGTCCTGGGTAGGCAAGGCCTAGGCTTTCACTTTCCAGGGGCAGCAAAAAACCTCACCACTAAATAGGTTACTCACAGAGCACCGAAATGACGCCAACATTTTGGTGTTCTGTAGTTCCCTGCACTTCGGGGAATAAAATTTCCCCACCCTGCAATGAATTCACCATTCACCGCAGGGTCCCCAAAGTGCATGGAGTCGGCCGCTGAATGCTGCCACCACAAACCCGTGGCCTGCTGTTTTCAAAAGAACTACTGAACGAAAATGTCTGGAATTTACATATAAGATCCTATGATTGATAATAAAAAGTTCTGTTACAGAAAAAAGGAAAACCACTATTAAAAAAGGGGGGAGAAATTTTGCCCAAAATAATCTGATAAATTACTAAAAGGTACTAAAAAAAAATCAATAAAGACTTTTTACTGCATATTAAAATAATAAATGGTTTATTAGATATTGCATAAAAATGGGAATATTTTTAACATTGAAACTGTCAGGTATATTGGAAGGAAAAAAAGGTAAAATAGATGCCTGTGGCCATTTTGTTTTTAAAGACAGTCTTTTTCTTTCGCCAAATTTTCTCTAGTTTAGGAACGAACCGAGATTTTTTTTTTACAGAGTTCATGGCTGGGTGAAAGTGCCAAACATGAAGGAACCTAAAATGTTTTTGTGTGATAAAATGTCTGAGCTAAGTATTAGACGTGCCATAATTAAATTTATTGGTCTGTCTTAAATCTTTAAAACAAAAAGATATTTTGTCTTTTGGGTATAGGAATATAAGAATTTAAATCCTGTAATGTATATATATTCACAAAATATATTTCTATAATCAAGGTATATTCTATTATATTTACAGTAGAAAATGTATGCTCCAATTTATATTGTAGAGAGTTTAAGTGGTAAATAGTATAATTACTGAAGAATAGATTCTGTTGAGTTAACCAGAAAAGAATTCAACTGATATGACTCAGTAAGTAAGTTAGAAAGGAGTGAGGGATATAAATCAAATTTTGATAGGAGACACATAATGTCTATACATTGGGAGAGAGAGGGTCTTTGTTCAGAATGACCTTTTGACCCGAGATAAGAATATTAAAAAGAAATAGTGGAATTAATTAAGAAGTGCAATACTGCCCTTTAGAGGATAGTAAATATTATATTTGATATACCAAAAATATTGCCAGTGACGTCAAATTGACTATAATTGAAGCGGCAATGTTGGTTGCAAATCACTCTGAGATTCCGAGACTCCGAGATGCTGAGATTCCGAGACTCTGAGACATACACCACCATGCATTCAGACGTCCAGTACACATAGCAGTCCGAGATTCCAACATTCAGAGACTCACACCACAATGCATGCAGATCCCAGGACATGAGGCAATCAAGACTCTCACCAAATCTCTGACTCACATGCATTGATTATCTGATATCGATAATCTTCACATATTCCAAAACAAAGCATTACATAGAAAATTCCAAGGCAGAATTATCAAAATCCAGATTGGAGAGGTAATGTATGAGAGTTATTTAAATTAAGGAATTAATGTAAATATATATATGTTTGTAGATATTCTTGCAACATAGACTGAGATTTTTCAGATTCTTGGTAGCTCCAAAAATCATATCTTTATTCTGCAGATAGAGATATGAAGAAGTGGACATAAGGATTTATCCTAAAGAAATGTTGTAAGATTGATGCCAATATATATATTGAATCCGGAAATTACTGTGATTAAAATTAATAAGCAACGAATTATATAACTACAAAATAAAAAGCAAAAGATTAGTTTAATTCTCGAGATTAGGGGAGGATTCACTAAATAAGTTTTATTACTTATCATTAAATTAGCTCATCTTTTGTTGATCCATGCAGCATAGGGAAAATATATATATCTAGAAGATCTAGCTGGTTAAACATTGTTTGCTGGGAAATGCATGTTGTATTAAGTAGAAATGTTTATTAACCATTTGTGTATTAGTTACTAACTGATAAGGTAAATGATATTAATCATATATGCAGTTACTAACAGGAGATACATATATTGTGAAGCTAGTTTTTATATGCTGATGGATTGTGGTTTATAAATCTTTGTTTATGATATGAGATTTGAAACTTTTTTGTATACGTAATAAATATATATGTTTTTATTCGATTATTGATTATTGTATTTTTCAAAGCAAAACACAGACCATTAAAAGAATTTAGGAGAATTTCTAGGAAATATAAACGATTGATATTTGTGTCTCTTATAAGTCTCTTATGAAATAATAATCCCTGATATATTGGAGGCAACTGCCAAGATAGGTCCAGTAAGTCCAATATAGACATATTGGAGGTTTGGCTGATAAGTCCAATATATATAACGTGTTGTATTCACGTGCAGAGATTATATCCGACAAAACCTATGGGGTTCGCCTGAATAAACCTGCTGATTGAAACCACCGAACATCAGGGCATTTCACTGCCATTTCTCTGCTGTTCTCTGAATAGATTAACCATTACTTCTCTATGGGGATTTTCACTGCCTTCAAACAGCACCGTACTTGCTGGCAGTTACCCAAACTTGTGTGTGAGCATATCACAGAGCAGTGGTGTACTTAGGGGAGTGGCGGGGGCGGGCCGCCCCAGGTACCAGTGATTATTGGGGTGTCATTAGGGGGTAGTAGGAGGTGCCACTGTCACTGTGTGTCTGCTTTGAGCTGTGTTCTCAAACAATGAGCAGCCGAGCAGGGCGTTTGCATACGGAATAAAATTGAATAGAATAAAAATCCCCATCTCCTCCCTCCATAGCTCCTTCCGCTGCCCTGCAGCAGCTCTAGGAGAGGGGAGAGGGATGTGATTTGTGTGCAGAGAGAGAAGATGACAGTAAACGGCAGGTAAAGGGGGGGTATCAGCAGAATATGAAGCCCTGTCTGCTTACTGCTGTTTAAAGTGGACCTTTCCTTAACCAGCACTGCAGTGATAGAAATTTGTCATTGAGCTGCCTGGCTCCTGGTGAGGCTGCGTGCAGGTCATGCGGTCTGGCCAGTCAGGTGGTACTGAGTCTCAGTACCACCTGACTGGCTGAACCACGTGACAAGCACGCACGCTGCTGCCCACCCTTTCGTTAACATGGACTCTCACTCTATTCTAGACTGAACACCCACCGGGAAGGGAATCAAAGCCATGGTGCACCCTCTGGCAGTGGCACCCCACTGCTGACAATATGGCTCCAAGCACAGGCACAGCCGCAATCCTAACGTGGCCTGGAGGGACCTCCTGCTGAGTCCGTACACAGTCCCTGCTGACTCTGCACACAGCCCTACCGCGGATGGAGGCCGGTAAATATAGAATAAATAATTTCTGTGTGCTCATATTCACTCGGTTTGCTGGGAGTTTTATTGCAGTGGATTCTGATGCACTCATGAACACCGCACATTGCATTGCTGGGAGTTTTATTGCTGTGGATTCTGATACGCTGACACACACACACCGCACATTGCATTGCTGGGAGTTTTATTGCTAAGGATTCTGTTACACTCATACACACTGCACATTGCATTGCTGAGAGTTTTATTGCTGTGGATTCTGTGATACACATGCATATTACTGTGAGTTTTATTGCCCTGGAGCTCTGGGATACGGTCATACACACTGCACATTACTGTGAGTTTTATTGCTGTGCAGTTCTGATATGCTCATACACAGTGCCCATTTCTGTGGGTTTTATTGCTGTGCAGCTCTGTGATACACTCATATGCAGTGCACGTTTCCGTGGATTTTATTGTTCAACCAATTAGAGTGGCTGTGATCCAGTATACTTGACATGCGTGGCTGTTCTTTGTAAAAATGCTTGAATTTAAAGATTTCATAATTTTATTTATCTCAATAGATACATTTGAAATGGTATACAAAATATACAAGTAGGCACTTGGTATCCACTTTTAATATAAAGAGAGGAAAAGGCAGAGCTCTAAGAGGAAAAGGTGGAGCTTAAAGAGGAAGGGTGGGGATTAACCAGGAAGAGGTGTGCCCTTGACAGGAAGGGGTGCCTCAAATTTAAATTAGGGGGTGCACGAGTTTAGTCAGGCCTAGGGCAGCACAAAACCTAAATACACCACTGCTCCCAGCAGCACAGTGCTTCTTTGACCGTTTGTGGAGTTCATATGGTGGTTGTGTTTCCTGTATCCTGGTCCTGGTTCCTGATTCCCGTGTTGCTGCATAGCTTCATGTCTAGTATTTATGGTTTTGACTTTTGGCTTCTGTTCCTGGATATTCTCTTTCTTGCTCCCTGTACTCTGTATTCTGCATATCCCGTCGCTGACCTGGCCTGACTGAGAACCGCTCCTGTGTATGACTTCTGGCTATCGTTCTGGTCTATTCTCTGGTCTGCTCCTTGAACCCTGTACCATGTATTTTGGTTTCTGTGTATGACCATAAGTGTGATCTCTGGATCTCTCTCTGGTCTGTTCCCCTAACCTCTATGCTTGTTCTGTTGCCAAGTTCTGCTAGTCCTGACCACTCTTATGTTTCATGTTTTATGTGTCTTGTTTGTCTGAGTTTAGTTTACTCATAGGCCATTATTCAAGGACCTCTCCAGTCTAGGATTCTGTCTGTCCTGTTAACCCTCACTCTTCTTGTCCCCCCTGGCTCTGTCCTTTGTGAGGTATCTTCACTAGTTAGAGGCCACACAAGAACCTACCCCAGCATAGGGATCCCTTTAGCTTTCCTCTATGCCCCCTGTCTCTCGTGTTTTCAGTCTGGTTCACCTGTTGTCTGGAATCTGTATTGTGTAAGTCTTGTACCAAGCCAGCAGCTCACCTGCCTAAAGAGCTACACTCCTTGTTCCAAGCCACCACGATGGCCCAAGTGGGCCCCCATCCTGACACCCATTCACTACCGATATCGAGATATCTTGGGCTTCAAAGGCCCCTTCTGGTGCCCCGATATTGAGATGTCGAGATATGCTAATTTGCAGCCCAAAAGCCAATGAAGAACTGGCCCAATAGGGCACAGAGGAACCTCAGGACAGCAGTGAATTGGACACTGAGCCTCCAAAAGAACTGTCCTCTGACCTCGTAGTGAGGAAATTGCGCCAGATAAGTGACCTTGTGGATGTGCTAGTGGACAATGAGCCTCATGCAACCAGCAGCAGGAATGCAAGGCGTGGCGTAATGGGTTTGTTGTCTTGCTACCAGCATCTGCTGGATAGCCACAGGAGGCAAAGGCAATTGACTCTTCACAAATTTGTGTCCAAAAAACCCAGGCAGGAGGATGACCCTGGAGCCTCAACATTCACCAGTTAAAGTGGACTTTTTTCAAAGTCGTTTCCCTATCCCTATCTTCCCCATGTTAAACTGCCCCGTTTAGCGCTGTTTCGTTTAACACTCATAGCGGTACCTATCTACAGCATTAAGTACTTTCCAATTTATTAAAAATTATTTTTAAAAAACCACTGGTTTCTGAAAATGATGTTTTGGAAAATCACTTGGTAGTGAAGGGGTTAAACATGATTTGAAGTCATGTTTTATTGTACAAACCAGACAAATTATTAATGTTTTTTTCACCAGACTCAGGAGATTCAAAATATATAATTTCTGTCTATATGTTATGATCTGTCAGAATGCTATAAAAAAGAAAGTCAAAAAAGTATAAATATCCATTCGGATTTCAATCATTTGCAGCATGTAAATTCATTTTCCCACATTTTCTCATCCAAATCTGTCCGGTTATAAATTCCATGTGTTAGTCTTTATGAAAAAAATGCTAAATGGAGACTCTGTCACTCTATTTTAAAAAAATAAGCAGAAACTTAACCAAAACAAACATTTTTTTTTTGCTAGCACTTTAAAAAAATATTACTACATATAAAACACTGAACTGAACTCCCAGAAATAAGAAGGTGAATAATGGCAGTGGTAGGGCTAATTTTCTACGTGAAAAATGGATAATGTCACAGCTTTAAAATAAAAACAACACTTTTTTCCTCTCTATTTTTCTGTTTTAAATTTTTCTTTTGATTTATTTGATTTGATTTGATTTGTGATACTTGTTTGGTATCACTGGAAAGGCTAGACTCTGACCTTTCCAATGATACTTGACTTGATAAAGTAGGGTGTAAAGAATGGCGATACAGCAGTGCAACGGATTATGTTATAGTTGAAACAATGCGTAATAATGCATTATGTCATCAATTCCAAACTTGCTCAGTGTGAGAAATGAGAAGGTGAATTAGTGCAGTGGAATTGTTTGTGTTATAAGCGAATAATGCCACTGCCTTAGAAAAGAGAAAAAAACCAAAGACCTTTTGCAATTGATTTTTTTAAATTTTGTTTTATTTTTACACATTTTATGGCCATGTTTGGTATCTTTGGAAAGGCCAGACTCTAACTTTTTTAAGGACACCTCACTTTATCTTGTGGGGAGTACTGGACGGTGATGCCTTCGTAGCAGGCTCTAAAGATTTTGATGAAACAATGTGTAATAAGTCATTGCTCAATCACCTCCACACTTGCTGCTGTTGTGGGAAATGAGAAGTGGAGGTAGTGCAGCAATATTATTTGTTATATTACTGAAAAGTGAACAATACTGCTGCTTTAGGGGAAAAAAATTATTCATTTAATTTTTTATTTTTACAGATACTGGTCCTCAATCTGGCCTTTCCAATGACAACTCAAATAACCTCCCCAGTGCACGATTCTGGATTCCAAAGGACCCCTGCATCTCCTGTATTGGGATTCCCCTGTCGGGCAGGGGACTCCCTCTTTATGATGTAATTTTGCACATGCCTGTTGACTTCCTTGGTGGGTCGGCAGTGCCACAGTGAGGACTAACATGCAGGATGTCAGCACGTTATGAATGAAAACCCAGTTCGGCGCCAAGCTGGAGCAACACGAAGATGTGTGTAGAGCATCCTCCGCGCATGGGATTGAAATGGGACGATGCTCCACGAACTTCCTTCGCATTCAAGTGGTTAAAATAAGTTAATCTTCTTGATTCAACAGCCTTCAGGATACTGCAGATACAGCTCTCTTCTCCTTGTCTTTGGTTATTTCTGAGATTATTACAATGAATTATTGAACTGATTTTCCAATATTTTTCATTTTTTTCTTTCACATAATGTTACGCCATTGACGCCCATTTCAATATTCATAGTTAAGAATAATTTTCAAGCCATGAGGTATATATTTAAAAATATTCTTTTTTTTTACAAAGATTTTGGAGTCTGTTATGTACAATTTAGATGAGACGTTTACAAAATTTTATTGAATCATAACCTTGAATCACTTTTATAAAGGTCTGAAATGTCACTCTGTTGAAAGTCATTATTATGGTTCACGGGGCAATGAAAATCCTTGTAAATGTAATGTAAGCATCCCTTCTGGTGCATATTTCAATGTGCCCTCTTATAAATAATAAAAATGACAGTTTGAATTACTGACTCTGAAATACATTCTCTGGTTCCAGTAAAGATTTTGCAGACTGATTTATTGCAACATTAGTAACTAGTGAAATATCACTATATATAAGCAAGAAAGAGGTAAACATTAAATGCTAGTTTTCTTCACGTTAGCTTTGAATAATAACTTACAGAAGTAAGAAAAAAATGTCACCTTTCAACCATCAGAATTTTATTTTTCTACATTCATTTTCATAATGTATATACAGATATTCTAGCGTACAGAACTAGAGCAGGTGCAAATATATATATTTTTTATTTATGCAATGGTTTCACAAAAAAATTATGTTTGATTGAATGCAGGGAAACATTTGCTTATAGTATCAGTGCGGACATATGCAGGAAATGTTTATGTAATTTAATGTCAGGTTTTGTGTTTGTTGATAGTACAATATATTTCACTTTATTTACTTTATAAAAAGCATTTCTGTTTGTCTGTTGGAATGTTGTAGTGTGTGAATGCAAGTATCTATTTGTTTGCATTTTGAATGTGAATACAAGTGTTTTAAGCTCCCTGGCTGTAGTCCCTAGTGTGGCTCAGGGTTATTTTTCAGTACCAAAAAAGGCAACCCCGAGCAACACTTGGGATTACCCTGTAATGTAACTCACCTTGTCCCTGCAATCCCCCAATGTCCACCCGCTGTGTCCTCCGGCTGATGCCGGCATCCGTCTTCTGGGTCCCCTTCCCTGTGAGGACCGCGACGCAGGGGGCGGAACTGGCGGGAGATTAAAAAAAAAAGGTAAAATAAATCATGACACAAACATCAAAATACAACGCAAAATAATGTACCGCTTTGACATTAAAAAATATTAACATAATCAGTCCGCCAGGGAGGTTAATCTTGTGGTGTACCGGTGTGTCTAACTAATGACCGATTTATATTTGTATGAGATGTAGCTTTACAGCAATGTGAAATTACCCTCATGAGTAATAAAAGTGCACTGCATACTGTACATGTCTGAATGCAAACATGTTTTCCTATGGTTTCTAGAGTATAGTGTCAAAGTGTGTGTGTGTGTGGTGTGTGTGTGTGTGAGAGAGACTGCAATGGAATACCAGTTCATGTGTTACTTCAGACTTTATATTCAGTATCAGTTTGTGGCTTAATGCAGATGTATATTTGTATTGTTTGGTATCTATGTGTGATAGATGCCTGTGAAGAGGCAGGATCTTTGATTGTAGAATTTTGTGTCAGAAGCTGAAAAAGAACCAGATAAGTATGAGAAGATGAAGTTCATAAACTGTTCTATTAATAATTGGTGCAAAATTAGTTTTACACATGCAGTTGAAGTAATCTTGGAATGTAAAGAAGAAAAATGCTCTCCTACATATTCTCAGGCATTTACACAATAAAAATTGTGGACATTTATGTGCTGCATACATGTTTTTATTGCATTTTTATCTTTTAATTTCCTAATCTTCCCATTCCCCTCTTCATCTAAACTACTTCTGCGTCTTCTTCATTCCATCTATTATTAATATACATCTACTTCTGTCTGCTTGACTCCACACCTTTGCCTTTCTCTCTAATTGTCAGGTTTGGCAATGCCAACTGCTTTAAATTCACCACCAGAGCTGTCTATCAACCGATTGGTAGAACATCGGCCACACGAGGCAAAAAGACTTTCCATACAGACTTTACATACATTTGCATGGGCTGTCACTAGTTATGAGCCGAACACCCCAGTGTTCGGTTCGCATTCGAACTCAAACAATTTCAAAAGTTCGAGTTCGCACTCGAACACGAACCGAACTCAATGCAAGTCAATGGGACTCGAACGTTCGATTTTTAGTGTGCCCTCCAAGAGGGCATATGTGCAAGATATTTGCCATAAAAGGTGTATGGGGGTCCAGGTAGTGCCCTGGGGGACAGGAAACAAGGACAAAACGTGAAAAAAAAAGTTTTTAAAGGAACAGTGAGTTTTCCATGAAATAAAGGTTAAGAATAAAAACGAAAAATTCCTTCAAATATCATGCCTAGGAGGTCCCCCATAACCTGCTCGTGAAGTGGCGGATTTGTAGGATGTATAGAAACATTTAAAAACAAAAAAATGACATTTCAAATGACGGTAAATGGTTTTCCTTTATGAATAGATTAAACAACTGCTTGGGGCAGCAGCCTGTATGAAAAGAAGAGACATTTTAGGACACGCAGAACAAGTTTAGTGATTTTTTGGCTAAATTATGGTGAAACTTATGCAGGCTTTGGATGAAAGTAACAATAGGTGCTTTAAAATTGGGCCTTTAGTGTCGGCAACAGTGCCGTCACACCGTAACCCCTCTGTGGTATTGTGGAAGAGTGCAGGGTTGGACCCTGCGGTCCAATATTAAAATGATATGAATCTGGTATAGGCGTCAGTGGCAGTGTACCCAAATATTAGGCCTTCAGTGCCAGCTAGTGCCTTCACAACGTAACCCCTCTGAGGTATTGTGGAAGAGTGCAGTGTTGGAGGTTTTGGTAATGCAGAAGAGATCCCCGATCTATTCAGTTACGTCAGCATCAGGGGATTGATAGCTGCTGATCCAGGACTGATTCATTTTTATAAATGTCAGTCAGTCTACAGAGTCGGTGGACAGACGCACTCTTTTGTCTGTGACAAAACCTCCAGTGGCACTGAACCTCCTTTCAGAAAGCACGCTGACCTAGTAGCTGCATAGCATATTGGCTAAGTTCTGGCCAGTGATCCAATCTCAACACCCAGTAAGCCAGTGGATCATCTGCTGGAAAGGTATCCAGGTCTGCCCTTGCCCCTAGGTAGTCCTGCACCATATGGTGAAGACGCTGGCAATGGGTGCCTACATTTGACGTCCCTGGGCGTCGTGGACTAAAAAAATTTAAAAAGGCATCAGTCAAGTGGCCCCGGCCTTCACCTCTATACCTCTGATCATCCGCAGCCTCAGAAGCACCTGTGTCATCACTTGGTAACCTACCAGTGCCTGGAAAGGTGTTACTCAAGTGTCGCTTTAGAGCGTCCTCAAGTTTTTTCATCCTGTCCTCCCTCTGTGCGGGCAGGATGAGCTCTGCAACTTTACCCTTGTACCGTGGATCAAGAAGGCTTGCCAACCAGTAATGATCCCTCTCCTTGATAGCACGAATCCTGGGGTCCTTTACCAGGCTTTGCAGGATAAGGGAGCCCATGCAGCGTAGGTTGGAGGTGGCATTAGCTTCCGAGTCTTCCTGGTCAATGAGGATGACCCCATTGCGCACTTCCTCCTCCCAGCCACGTACTAGTCCTTGGGTTTCTGGGCACACAAAACCCTCCCTTGAGGAATCTCCACCTTCAATGCCCCCACTACTTAAATATTCCTCCTCTTCCTCCTCCTCCTGTTTGATCTGAGGACCCGCAGGAATGCTGTCTGCGTAAAGACTGGGGCCTTGAGAGCTGGGGAAGACCTCCTCTTCCTCCTGCTGCTCTGCCTCTAGTGCCACATCTATAATTCCCCGCAGAGTGCGCTGCAGCAGGAACACTAAAGGAATTGTGTCACTGATGCATGCACTGTCCCTGCTCACCATCCTCGTTGCCTCCTCAAATGGTGACAGTACAGTGCATGCATTCTTGATTATCAGCCACTGCGGGAGGGAAAAAAAACAAGTTGACCTGAACCTGTCCCTGTGCCATACTCACACAGGTACTCATTGATGGCCCTCTGCTGCTTGTGCAGACGCTGCAGCATTGCTAATGTCGAATTCCACCTGGTGGGCATGTCACAGATCAAACGGTTTGTGGGAAGGTGGAATTCTCTTTGAATTTCTGCCAGGTGAACACTTGCTGGAAATGACCGTCTGAAGTGGCTTCAGACTTTTCTGGCCTGGCTGAGAAGCTCTGCCAGCCCTGGGTACCTGGTTAGGAAACGCTGTACCACCAGATTTAGGACGTGTGCTATGCATGGTACATGCATCAACTTACCCTGGCGTAGGGTGGAGAGAAGGCTGCTGCCATTATCACAGATGACCATTCCCAGCTGAAGCAGAGCTGACAGAATTTCTGACCCGGTGTGGCTCCTGTCCCCTAAACAAACCAGCTCAAGCACAGTATGGCATCTTTTTGCTTGAGCCATTGCGTAGCCCCTGCCATGCATCGGTTTAACTGCCACTTCGCCAGAGACAGAGAAGGAGGAGGAAGAGGAAGAGGTGGTGGAGCAGACAGACCTCATACAAGCAGCTTTCTGGAGGTGTGGTGGATGAACAAGCTCCAGCACAGAGCCCCGTCCTGGATCCCTCCCAGCTGCAATCAGAGTTACCCAGTGTGCCGTGAAGGAAATGTAACGGTCCTTTCCATGCTTGCTGGACCACGTGTCTAAAATTATGTGCACCTTGCTGCTGATTGCCTTTCCCAATGACTCCATAACATTGTGTTCCACGTGCTGGTATAGTGCTGGAATGGCCTTCCGTGAAAAGAAATGGCATTTTGGAACCTGCCACTGTGGTACAGCACATTCAGCAAATTCATGGAAGGAAGCAGAGTCCACCAGCTGGAAAGGCAGCAGCTGTAATGTGAGTAATTTTGCTAAGCTGGCATTTAGATGCTGTGCTTGGGGATGGTTGGGACTATATTTTTTCTTACGCTGCAGCAGCTGGGGCAACGTAATCTGACTGCGTAAATCTTCAGCTGATGGGATGCTGTCGCATTCTGAGGAAGGACCTGGTACACCCATTACTGTAGCATCATCCCTGTCAGTGGAGGTTGTAGGCAATGACATGGCAGGACATATAGTAGGGGTAGAGACAGATGAGGAGAAGGAGGACCTATGCAAAGTGTTGTGCCAACGGGATGCATGGCAGGTGGTCATATGTCGCCTCAAGCACGTGGTACCCAAGTGTGGGATGTCTTTCCCACGCTTGATCATCATCTGACATAGAAAACAAATAGCAACGGTGCGGTCTGCTGTACATTTCTTAAAGAACTCCCAGACAGCAGACTTCCTGTACATGTGTACAATGTGGATGGGATCCCTTGGGCACATAAAACAAGGCAGTATGTATATGATGTACTGTAATACATATATATATAATTTATTCCTATACAATTCGTGTGCAAACAAAATTGTGTTAATATAGCATATATACGTGAATATCTGTTTCTGTTTCGTTCATACAGTTCATGTAGTAAGCACAGTAAAACTTTTATGGAGTTAAAGTCTCCCGAAGATGGTTCCTAAAAAGGAAAACATAAGCCAGAAAAGGAAAACCAAATTGTACAGTACTCGATGGTACTTTCTCCTTTCTTGTCCCCTATGGGGTACTTACTAGACCCAGAGCACTTTCTCTCGGCTCTGAGGATTAATGGTGTGCGAGGTCCTTAAGGTGGCCTCCAATCTTCTGACTTCTGACAACCGACTTACTGACTGATGAAGCCAGAACGCTCTATATAACGCTTTATATATTTTAATATATCTTAAATCCGCATTTTATACTTAAATAAATCAAGTAATTTAAAGTTTCTGATCCAGGGTGTTTCTTTTTTGCACCATCCCCTGCACCACCTGCACTGGTGTCCAGAAACTTAACGCGGTAAAAGAAGGTTGGAGGCCACCTTAAGGACCTCGCATGCCATTCATCCTCAGAGCCGAGAGAATATGCTATATTAACACAATTTTGTTTGCACATGAATTGTATAGGAATACATTATATATATGTATTACAGTACATCATATACATACTGCCTTGTTTTATGCGCCCAAGGGATCCCATCCACATTGTATTCTGTTTTTTGTCCGCTGGGTGTCGACTGTCGGCCATATCCCTAGGGGCTTGCATACAGACACATATTGTCAATACGTATATCGCCCATCTTGATCATTCACAATATTCTATACATTATAGCGCCCTTGCGAACACCGATTTTCTTTTCTTCCTGTACATGTGCTTTGAGACAACAGCGCTCTGCACCTGAGGAGCTGTGACTTCTGATGCCTTGGACTGGCTACGGTTGGTCATAGAGGACGTTCTGCCTCGTCTTTGTTGTGCCTCCTCCTCCTCCCTTGACTCCTCTGTTCAATCAGGCACCCAGGTGGAGTCAGTGACCTCGTCATCATCATCATCACCCCCTATCTCCTCGTCACTGGAGCCAATTTGGCAGTATGCTGCAGCTGCTGGGGCAACATGAGTGCCAGTTATTTGTGTGTCACTGGCACCCCCTTCCTCTAGGTTGATTATACTCCCTTCCTCAACCTCAGAGTTTGAATCAGAGCACTGTAGTTGCTGCACATCCTCAAGCAGCATGTCACTGTCATTGTAGTCAAACAATTCAGCTGACTCCTCCGTGTGTGATAGTGAGGCTACGGCAGGAGTAGCTGTGGACATGGCAGCTGAGGTGGACTGTAAACCACTACAAGCCTGGCTGGCAGAGGACTCGGAGGATGAGGATGGCCTGGTTAGCCAATCCACCAAATCCTCTGTATGTTGCTGCTGCTTAAGACGACCAGCACCAATTAGAAAGGACAAGCATGCCCCTGCAGAGGATGCACCACATCCACGACGACCAGAGGCATAGCCTCCCGACACAGAGGCTGCTTGCCCTCTTATCTGTGTCTGGGAGCATCTGCCTGTCCTTTTTGGTCTTTCTGACATGGTGAGTGATATATAGATTAAAGATATACCGAACTCTGATTGAACGCTGTTATAAAAATTGGAGATATGCAGAACTCTGATTCAACTGTGTTATCTAGATTAAAGATTTCCAGAACTCTGGTATAACTTAGTGAGACACCCTGATAGCTGGCAGCCAGTAACAAGACACAGATTAAAATTCCCAGAAACCACCTATAAATCAGTGAGACCCCCTGATGGGTGGCAGTGACAAGACACAGGTTATAATTCCCAGATATCTGCTACAAGTCTGTGAGACCCCCTGATGGGTGGCAGTGACAAGACACAGATTACAATTCCCAGGAACCTCCTATAAATCAGTGAGACCCCCTGATGAGTGGCAGTGACAAGACACAGATTACAATTCCCAGGAACTCCTATAAATCAGTGAGACCCCCTGATGGGTGGCAGTGACAAGACACAGATTACAATTCCCTGATATCTTGTAGAAGTGAGACCCCCCCAATAGCTGCTGGCAGTGAAAACACACAGATTACAACAATTCCCAGATATCTTGTAGAAGTGAGACCCAATAGCTGCTGGCAGTGAGAACACATAGATTACAACAATTCCCAGATATCTTGTAGAAGTGAGACCCCCCAATAGCTGCTGGCAGTGAGAACAGACAGATTACAACAATTCCCAGATATCTTGTAGAAGTGAGACCCCCCAATAGCTGCTGGCACTGAGAACACACAGATTACAACAATTCCCAGATATCTTGTAGAAGTGAGACCCCCCAATAGCTGCTGGCACTGAGAACACACAGATTACAACAATTCCCAGATATCTTGTAGAAGTGAGACCCCCCCAATAGTTGCTGGCAGTGAGAACACACAGATTACAACAATTCCCAGATATCTTGTAGAAGTGAGACCCCCCAATAGCTGCTGGCAGTGAGAACACACAGATTACAACAATTCCCAGATATCTTGTAGAAGTGAGACCCCCCAATAGCTGCTGGCAGTGAGAACACACAGATTACAACAATTCCCAGATATCTTGTAGAAGTGAGACCCCCCCAATAGCTGCTGGCACTGAGAAGACACACTAACAGAACAATCTCCTCTCAAAAAACACATGCTGGGGGCTGTGTGAAGCCTTATATAGTGTGCTGCGGGACTTAGCTCTGTGAACCCATGATTGGGCAAAATTTGCCCAATCAGGACTCTGAGCCGTGATTGGCATAGTCTTGCACCTGACCTGTGGTCAGGTGCAAGGCTGTAGCCAATTACAAGCTTCAGGCCAGTGGAAAAGTGTGTTGTGGTCCATTGTAGTGCATTGTGGGCGAACTCGAACCGAACACGCGGAAATGTTCGTAGTTTGTGAACAGCCGAACGGCCAATGTTCGACGCGAACTCCAAACAGATCGAACCGAACAGCTCATCCCTAGCTGTCACCCGCTGATGACAGCCAAGCTACCAGTCCTCCACATAGTGGTTGACCCATATTGGCATACCTCTGTACATATGGGGTTCTTTGTTACCTTGGGTCTAACACCATATTCCATATTTTCTATTGTTTCTCTTCCCTCACCCCTAACATTTCTTTTTTAATCACCTTCACTTCCTAATATCGCTGTCCCCATCTCCTGCATATCCTAACATCTCAGAATAGCAGAGAACAGTGTCCACTTGAGTGTTGGAGCAACCTATACATTTGTATGTTGCAGATCATAAAGATCACTTAAGGGTTTATCAGAGAGATGCTCTCTTGTTCGCCACGCATTGGCGAGTTAAATTCATCGACCCTGCGATGAATTCAGCATTCACCACAGGGTCCCTGAAGTGCAACGAATTGACCCACTGCTTCATCGATTCAAAACACCGTCGAATGCAGACACAAGCCCACTGAAAAATGACGATGACCCACCGGACAGGATGCCAAAGCGATCCTCAAACCGCCGATGACACGCTGAACAGACCGTCGACCAGCCTCGGGAAACAGCTGTCCAGCTGCCGAACAAGGGTAAAAGCCCTTCCACAAAAACCCTGCAACTTTTAAAATGTGTTATAAAAAAACTAGTCCATCAAAATGCCT
The DNA here is from genome assembly GCA_009667805.1 of Leptobrachium leishanense. Classification (NCBI taxonomy): domain Eukaryota; kingdom Metazoa; phylum Chordata; class Amphibia; order Anura; family Megophryidae; genus Leptobrachium; species Leptobrachium leishanense. The sequence continues at coordinate 283,954,404 of CM019066.1, forward strand.
GGAAATAATATATAATGTCCTATGACTAACAATAAAAAGGTTTGTTACTGAATAAAAAAAAAAGCCATGTGACAAAATTCGAAATAAAAAATTTTGCTGAAAAATGTTTAAAAAAATTCTTATACATAAATACAGAGACTTTTGCTGCAAATGAAAAGAATAAACGGTTGAATAAATATTTAAGAAAAATGGGGATTTTTCTTTACTTTGAAACCTATGGGATTCGCCTGTTTAAACCTATTGAATGAAACCACTGAAAATCAGGGCATTTCACTGACATTTCTCTGCGGTTTGGCGTTCTCTGAATAGATTAACCATTACATCTCTATGGGGAGTCCAGTGATGCCGAAGCTCACTGTATTTCACTGGCAATTCACCAATATTTGGGGAATAGCTAGCTTTTTGAAAAGCCGAATGGCTTTGAAATTACACCGTACGGGGAAATTCACCGTTCGGTTCTATTCCATGTTCAATTCGGTGCTCTTTGAATAACCCCTATAGAAATATTCCTTCTCAAATCCAGGTTGTTTTATAAAAGTAGATGCTTTCAAGATACAAACATCTCAAAATATTTTTTTCCTTGGAACATTCTGATTCTTAACTTCCTTCTTTCCCCAATCTATCCTAATTTTCAGATAAAATTTACAGGGTAATTCAGAGAGAGGTGAAAACCAGCAGAATTGCCAGGAGAATGAACAATCTAGACCAAATAGCCAATTTGGAAAGTGCAATAAATGGGAAAAAATTTCTGGTTTGGCTATTTTGCCCTATAACTTTCACTTCTCCAGTCATTCTCTTGGTTTTCACCTCTATTAACCACTTGGCTGCTATGGACGCGCTCAGCGCGTCCAGCCAAGTGGTTCTCCTGTGCTATGGACGCGCTGAGCGCGTCCATAGCACCGGAAGCAGCAATCCGCCGGATTACGGTGGATTGCTGCGCCCCCCCAGTGCGGGCTGACATCTTGGATGTCAGCCCAGCACTCGGGACCCCGGCGGAGCAATTAGGCTGGGGTCAGACTGAGGCAGTGCGAACGCGCGTGCAGGCGCACATAATTACAGCCGCACTAGCAGCAGATGACGGGCAATGACGGCCAATATACGAAGTACGGTCGCACGAAAGTCTGGCCGCGCAACGCAAGTGGAAAATGAACGCATTTTTTCGAGAACGTTAAACTGCTATTACTGACGTACAGAGTGCACTGCGTCCGCTAGAGGCGTGTGTGTGTGATTAGGAGATGTCAGACGCTGCTAATGTCCGGCCAACATAACGTTCAGATGCACAAAGTGTTTTATTGATGATCCGTACAAAATCACGGACGAAAAATGCGCATCGTATGACCGCTCTCGCGTACTCCGTGAAAAAATGCGTCCATTCGTTCGAACGCACTTTTTCACAGACAACGTGAAAATGCGTTCGTCTGACCCTAGCCTAAGATGTCATCGCGGCGGTGTGATGACATCTAAATCAGGCGCCCCCCGCATGTGCGGAGGAGGCGCCTGAAAGGGAGGGGGGAGGTCCTTCGGACCTCTCTCCCTCCCGATCGCCGGGGGGCAGGGGGTTAATCCAGGCACCGTTTGGAAGGGCACAGCCTGCCCTTCCAAACGGCTGCTGTCATTAACCCCTGGGGAGCAGGATCACGAATCGGCGCTGAAAAGCGCCGGTTCGTGATCCTTTCCTGGAGCTGGCCGACATCTTGGATGTCGGCCAAGCCTCCAGGAACTCCCAGTGAGGACTGGCGCCATCGTGCATAGCACGATGACGCCAGTCCTGGAGTTAACCCCTAGCTGCCACCAATGGTGGAGATAGGGGGTTCCAATGAACCCCCTATCTCCCGATCCGTGGCAGCTAGGGGTTAATGTTTGATATCGTTGGATCGGCCAGAGCATGGCCTTTCCAACGATATCAAACATGATAATAAAAAACGTTTTTTATAAAAATTAAAAATAAAAAAATATATATATTTTAAAAAGAATTCTAAAAAAAAAGTATTTTTTGGTTTTTGTTTTGTTAATGCAGCAATATTGTTCCCATTTCAATTATAATGTGAACAATAATGCTGCACTAACGATTTTTGTATGCGGTGTGTTTGTTAAAAATAGCGACATTTTCCCCAAAAAAAAATGTAACGGGTCCCCATTTCTATTTTTTTTAACAATCGCACCCCATACAAAATATAACCGCAAACGATCGCATGTTAAAATGTGAAAAAAACACTTTACACATAATAAATTATTGAAAATTCAAATTTTATTGCATTTTTTGTTATAATATACAGACATGACATAACGTATACATATAATAATTAGGGATGAGCTGCTATGGTTCGGACGGTTCGGAGTTCGGCCCGAACTTCAGCAGTTCGAAAGTTCGCGAACTTCGAACTTTTTGGGTGTTTTCGATTCGAGTTCGAAAAAAAAAGAAATTTTGAAAAAAGTATAGAAAATGCTTAAAAAAATACTAAAAAATCTAGAAATAAAGAAACTCTTTACTGCAGAATATTATAAGCAACGATTTGTTAGATATTGAATTAAAAACTAATGTGTACATGGAAAGATTATCAACTCTAAATGACCTCTGTTCACAAAGGGGCATAACACCAGGTGTTTTTAGTCTGGTAATCAATTTGATACATTGTACACTATACTGAGGGGGTGGGGTGGTGGCTGCTTCTGATTGAGGTTTGAGAATTAATTTCCCTCCTAAAACATCCTAATATGCTGCATTTAACTGGTGTTTGAAAAAAATTCTAATTAACATCTAAAGCAATGTTATTTTTCACCTCGGGATTAAACATTCACAGGGTTATTCAGAGAGCGGTGAAAAGCAGGAGAATAACTGGAGAAGTGAAAATTCTAGGTCAAAATAGCCAAACCAGAAAAATTCTCCCATTTAACTCACTTTCCAAATTGGCTATTTGGTCTAGATTGTTCTCTTCTCCTGCCAGTTCTCCTGGCTTTCACCTCTCTCTCAGGGTTGTTCAGAGAAAGGTGAAAACCAGGAGAATGGCAGGAAAAGAGAACAATCTGGACCAAATAGCCGATTTGGAAAGTGAGATAAGGCTAGGGTCAGACTAACACATTTGTCACAGCGACCGTCAAAAAGTGCGTCCGAACGCATTGCAGTATTTTTTCACGGAATGCGCGAAAACGGTCATACGATTCGCATTTTTGTGCGTGATTTTTTACCAATCCAAACCAGGAAACTTTGGGTGTCTGCAGGGGCGGATCCAGAAACAGGTTTCGGGGGGGCATTCTACCAGTTTTGGCCAAGAGCTGGTGTTGGGTTCGCAGTGACGGGCAGATATATTGGCCCCCAGTTCACATGGATATATATTGCCCCAACTCACATGGATATATATATTGCCCCCAGGCATCTCACATGGATTTATATATTGCCCCAGGCAGCTCACATGGATATATATATTGCCCCCAGGCAGCTCACATGGTATATATATATATTGCCCCAAGCAGCTCACATGGATACATATACATTGCCCCCAAAAGCAGTTCACATGGAAATAGATATATGCCCCCAGGCAGCTCACATGGATATAGATATTGCCCCCAGGCAGCTCACATGGATATATATATTGCCCCCAGGCAGCTCACATGGGTATATTTGCCCTTAGCTCACATGGGTATATGTTGCCCCCCGCTTCATGGGTATATATTGCCCCCACTCCATGGGTATATTTGCCCCCAGCTCCATGGGTATATTTGTCTCAGCTCCACGGATTTATATTTGTCCCAGCTTCATGGGTATATTTTCCCCAGCTCCATGGGTATATTTGCCCCCAGCTCCATGGGTATATTTGCCCCCAGCTTCATGGGTATATTTGCCCCCCGCTCCATGGGTATATTTGCCCCAGCTCCATGGGTATATTTGCCCCAGCTCATGGGTATATTTGCCCCCCGCTTCATGGGTATATTTGCCCCCCGCTTCATGGGTATTTTTGCCCCCAGCTGCATGGGTATATTTGCCCCCCGATTCATGGGTATATTTGCCCCCAGCTTCATGGGTATATTTGCCCCCTGCTTCATGGGTATATTAATTTGCCCCCCGCTTCATGGGTATATTTGCCCCCTGCTTCATGGGTATATTTGCCCCCGCTTCATGGGTATTTTTGCCCCCAGCTTCATGGGTATATTTGCCCCAGCTCTCACCTCTTTGCTGGTCCAGACCATCCAGGCCAGGCTCCGCCGGCGTTTTACCTCTTCTCCCCGGCCCCCCACGAGGCGACAGGCGAGTGGCCGCTGACATGTACCTTGGCTGCTTGCTGGGAAGTGGGAACCACCTGACCAGCCGCGCAGCCCTGTTCTCGCGAGATCACGCGGCTGGTCAGGTGGTTTTCGTCCCAGGCGAGCGACCAGGCTGCGTGTCAGCGCAGCGGCCGCTCGTCAGTAGGGAGAAGAGGAAAACGCTGGCGGCGATTTTACTCGTGGGGGGCAATTGCGCCGTTGCCCCCCCTCTGGATCCACCCCTGGGTGTCTGGACGTTATGTTGGCCGGACATGAGCAGGGTCTGACGTCTCCAAATCACGCACACACGCCGCTAGTGGACGCAGCGCACTCTGTACGTCCATACTAGCAGTTCTGCGTTCTCGAAAAAATGCGTTCATTTTCCACTTGCGTTGCACAGCCGGACTTTCGTGCGACCGTACTTCGTATATTGGCTGGCATTGCCCGTCATTTTCTGCTAGTGCGGCCGTGATTAAGTGCGCCTAAACGCACGTTAAAAATTCGCTAGCCTGACCCTAGCCTAAATGGGAGAATTTTTCTGGTTTGGCTATTTTGACCTCGAATTTTCCATTCTCCAGTCATTCTCCTGCTCTTCACCGCTCTCTGAATAACCCTGACAGGGTTATTCAGAGAAAGGTGAAACTCAGGAGAATGACTGAAGAGAAAATTCTAGGTCAAAATAGCCAAACTAGAAAAATTCTCCCATTTATCTCACTTTCCAAATCGGCTATTTGGTCCAGAATTTTCCATTCTCCAGTCATTCTCCTGCTTTTCACCGCCAAAAAATCAGTAAACTTTTTCTGCGTGTCCGAAAATGTCTCATCTTTTCATACAGACTGCCGCCCCAAGCAGTTGTTTATGGATAGATTAAAGGAAAAGCATTTACCGTCATTTGAAATGTAATTTTTTTGTTTTTACATATTTCTATACATCCTAGAAATCCGCCACTTCACGGGCAAGTTATGGGGACTTCCTAGGCACGATATTTGAAGGAATTTTTCATTTTTATTTTTAACCCTTATTTCATGGAAAACTCACTGTCCCTTTAAAAACGTTTTTTTTAAAACTTTTTGTCCTTGTTTCCTGTCCCCCAGGGCACTACCCGGACCCCTATACACCTTTTATGGCAAATATCTAGCATATATGCCCTCTTGGAGGGCACTCTAAAAACCGAATTTTCAGCCCCATTGACTTGCATTGAGTTCGAGTTCGGGTTCGGGTTCGGATCCGAACATTTGGAAAGTTCGGGTTCGGCCCCGAACCGAACTCGGGGAGTGTTCGGCTCATCCCTAATAATAATGACATTTTATGAATCTGTGGAGTCTGCTGGAAAGAACGATATATAATATGTCTGGGTCATATATCAAAATATGGCTACAAAACGCGGTTAAACATGATGAGCGAAAGCGGTAAAAATGACCTCAGCACAGAGGTGTGAAAAGCCTCAGCAGCGAAAGGGTTAATAACCATGCTAGTTTTTTCATGTATCCATTTTCTCTGGTCCAGTTACTTCTATCTACATTTTCCTGCATTTTTATACAGCATTCATTTTCCAGAATTCAAAAAAATGAAAATTACTTCTACTCCATGCATAGATCCCCACCCCAATATTATTATTACTTAAAGTCTTAAGGGGTTATGCAGAGAGAGACGATCTGACCCCGAAATGTCACCAAACAGTGAATTTCCCTGTACGGTGCCATTTCGGGGCTATTCGACTATTCAGAAAACAGACAGTTCGCCGAATTTTGGTGAACTGCCAGCAAGTATGGTGCCATTTTGAAGGCAGTGAAATCCCCCATAGAGGAGAAATAGTTAATCTATTCAGAGAACACCGAACAGCAGTGAAAAGTTGCCGAAATGCCCTGCTGTTCGGTGTTTTAATTCGGCAGGTTTATTCAGGTGAATCCCATAGGCTTCAATGTTAAAAATATTCCCATTTTTATTCAATATCTAATAAACCGTTTATTATTTTAATCTGCAGTAAAAAGTCTCCGTATTTATTGATTTTTTTTATGATCTTTTAGGCATTTTTCGGGATTTTTTTGCCAAATTTTCTTTTTTCAAAAGCGTTTTTTCTTTTTTCTGTAACAGACCTTTTTATTATCATTCATAGGATCTTATACGTTAATTCCAGGTATTTTGGTTCAGTATTTTTTTTGCAAACTATCAGGGTTATCCAAAGAGATCCGAATTGCTTGAGAAAGGTAACCGAACGCTGAAAATCCGCGTTCGGTTACCTTTCTTGGCGATTCGGCTATGCAGAGAGCAGGCAATTCGCCAAATCCTGGCGAATTGCCTGCACATACGGTGCCTGTTCGAGGGCAGTGAAATCCCCATAAAAAAGCACTGCTTCAGCTATTCAGAGAACAAAAACCAGCAGTGAAAGGTTCCCCTAATGCCCTGCCATTCGGTGGTTTCATGCGGCAGATTTATTCAGGCGAATCCCATAGGCTTCAATGTTAAAATATTCCCGTTTTAATTCAATATCTAATAAACCGTTCATTATAAAATTCTGCAGTAAAGAGTCTCTTTAATTATAGTTTTTTTAGGATATTTTAAGCATTTTTCTGGATTTTTTTTTAAAAAGTCCGATTATTTTTTCTTTTTAAACTTTACTTATTTTTTCTGTAATAGCCCTTCTTATTATCATTCATTGGACCTCATATGTAAATTTCAGACATTTTCCCTCAGTAGTTTCTTTGCAAACAGCGTTTCACTTTCAAACATTCATTTTCAATCATTCAAGCAAACTGTTTTCCTAATTTATTCACTTCACTCTGCGGTCTCGGCTTTTTCCGGCGGCTTCGCTGCGTGTGATCGGCTCCTGCTCGGGTTTTTCCGTGGTTTTCGGCGGGTTAATCCAGATGTTTTTGCGGGTTTTCGGCGTGCATTCGCTGGGTTTTGCAAGTGAGTTTTCGTCGGGTTTGCGGCAGCCTTTCCCTGCAATTTTCGGGCCCTGTGGTGCTTGCTGAATACACCGCAGGGTCACTGAAATGGGATCGGCAAAACGAATCGAATTGAACGAAAAGTCACCGAAAGTGCGGTGACTTTTCGAATCTCTCTGAATTACCCTAATTGCTTCAATTTCGACACTTTCAATCATACTGTGTTTTTTTTTACCCCGTTCGTCAGCTTGTCGGCTTTTTCCGAAGTGTTCAGTGTGTTTTTTGTGGCGGTTCCAGCGGGTTTTTTGGTGGGATTTCGACAGGGGTTCGGCAGGTGTGCTGCAGATTTGCAGCGGGTTTTCCCTGCACTCCGGGGACCCGGCAGTGAATGCTGAATTCACCGCAGGGTGGGGAACTTTGATTTTTGAACTTTGAAGTGCGGGGAACGTGAGAGCACCGAAATGTTGGCGACATGTCGGTGCTCTCTGAATAACCCCCTTAATAATTCTTTCATTCTAAATAGCATGCATATTAACCAAATTTTATTGCTCTATCCCAAATGTAGAAAAATGCAAGAGGACTCATTACCCTCTAGGAATATGTTATAATATCAGTTCTAAAACAATGATCCGAGCGTCAGACATCTTGATATGGTTCCGAAAACATTAAAGGACACAAATCTGGAAATGCTGGGTAATTCGATCTGAAGGATAATGTTTTTATTGAACAGATGCTAGTTTAGCTTTCTATATTACAGAACATTTGAAAATCACTTGGGATATTAACACGTAGCTTTTTGATATCAATATGTTTCCCCAAATACCTATAAAATAGCAGCATATTGATAGAACTGCAGTTCTTTAATGCTTCAATTGTTACTATGTAAAGTGGTTAAGGAGCAGCTCTGTCCAATCCACCGTTTTCTCTGCAGTGCAAAGATAATAATAATACTGCCAAAAATATACAGGGTAATTCAAAGAGAATCGAAAAGTCACCGCACATTCAATGACTTTTCGTTCTCTTCAATTCGGTGCAAATTGGTGGTCCCATTTTGGCAACCCTTCGGTGTATTCAGCAAGCACCACAGGGCTGTCGAAGTGCAGTGAAAAGCTGCCGAAAACCCGGCGAAAACCTGGCGAAAACCCGGCGAATGCAAGCCAAAAACCCATAAAAACATCTGGATTAACCCATCGAAGACACCGGAAAAAGCCGAGCAGGGGCCGATCACACGCAGCGAAGCCGCCGGAAAAAGCCGAGACCGCAGTTTGCATGAATGATTGAAAAGTGAAACGCTGTTTGCAAAGAAACTACTGAGCGAAAATGTCTGAAATTTACATAGGAGTTCCAAGGAATGATAAAAAAAAGGCCTGTTACAGAAAAAATAAGTAAAGTTAAAAAAAGCAAAAACAATCGGACTTTTTAAAAAAAAATCCAGAACAATGCTTAAAATATCCTAAAAAAATCTATAAATATAGAGACTTTTTACTGCAGAATTTTATAATGAACGGTTTATTAGATATTGAATTAAAACGGGAATATTTTTAACATTGAAGCCTATGGGATTCTCCTGAATAAACTTGCCGAATTAAACCACCGAATGGCAGGGCATTTCGGGAACCTTTCATTGCTGGTTTGTGTTTTCTGAATAGCCGAAGCAGTGCTTTGTCATGGGGATTTCACTGCCCTCGATCAGGCACCGAACAGGCACCGTATGTGCAGGCAATTCGCCAGGACTGCGCACTGGCCCACTGACATCCTCACACATATGTTGAGGTTGTCAGTGGGTGGGGGGGACCTGGAGGCTTGGCTGACATCCAAGATGTCAGCCCCCCTCCAGGTTCGAATCCAATTTGCGCCGAAACGTGATTCGGTGGCGAAACGGTTAATGCCATTCACCGCTGAAAAGGGGAGACCTTTTCAGCGGTGCAAAAAGCATCTCCCTAGCTTCAATGGTTGGGGAGATAGAGGGCTCCGAAGGATTTGCATGGGGACGCCTGCTGATGACGTCACCACGCAGCGTGGCGACGTCATCAGCCTCGCCTGCCCATGTAAATCACATGGGCCGGCTTCCTCCCTGCCAGATCACCGAGGGATCCAGCGAGGGAGGTGAGTATCGGGCGGGAGGGGGATTAGGCGCCGCTGACGTACCCTGTACGTCCGCGGGTCTAAGGGAGACCCGTGGACATGACGTACAGGGTACGTCAGCGGTCCTTAAGGGGTTAATCTATTCATAAATAACTGCTTGGGGCGGCAGCCTGTTTGAAAAGACATTTTAGGACGCGCAGAAAAAGTTTAGTGATTTTTTGGGCTAAATTATGGTGCAGGGTTTGGATGAAAGTAACAATAGGTGCTTTAAAATTGGGCCTTTAGCGTCGGCAACAGTGCCGTCACACAGTAACCCCTCTGAGGATATGAATCTGGTAAAGGCGTCAGTGCACCCAGATATTGTGCTTTTGGTGCCAGGCCAGCAAGTGCATTCATACAGTAACCCCTCTGTGGTATTGTGGAAGAGTGCAGGGGTGGACCATGCGGTTCTATGTTAAAAGATATGAATCTGTTAAAGGCGTCAGTGCACCCAGATATTGTGCTTTTGGTGCCAGGCCACAAGTGCATTCATACAGTAACCCCTCTGTGGTATTGTGGAAGAGTGCAGGGGTGGACCATGCGGTCCTATATTAAAAGATATGAATCTGTTAAAGGCGTCAGTGCACCCAGATATTGTGCTTTTGGTGCCAGGCCAGCAAGTGCTTTCATACAGTAACCCCTCTGTGGTATTGTGGAAGAGTGTAGGGGTGGACCATGCGGTCCTATATTAAAAGATATGAATCTGTTAAAGGCGTCAGTGCACCCAGATATTGTGCTTTTGGTGCCAGGCCAGCAAGTGCATTCATACAGTAACCCCTCTGTGGTATTGTGGAAGAGTGAAGGGTTGGACCCTGCGGTTCAAAAAATTAAAATGGTATAAATGTGGCACAGGCGTCAGTGCAGCCAAATATTGCGCCTTTCATGGCAGCAAGTGCCTTCACACCCTAACCCTTTTGTGGTATTGTGGAAGAGAGCAGGGTTGGACCCTGCGGTTCAAAAAATTAAAATGATATAAATGTGTCACAGGCGTCAGTGCAGCCAAATATTGTGCCTTTCATGGCAGCAAGTGCCTTCACACCGTAATCCTTTTGTGGTATTGTGGAAGAGTTCAGTGGTGGAGGTTTTGTGAATGCAGAAGACATCCCTGATCTATTCCGTTACGTCAGCATCAGGGGATTGATAGCTGCTGATCCAGGACTGATTCATTTTTATAAATGTCAGCCGGTCTACAGAGTCGGTGGACAGACGCACTCTTTTGTCTGTGACAAAACCTCCAGCGGCACTAAACGTCCCTTCAGAAAGCACGCTAGATGAAGGGCAACCTACTAGCTGCATAGCATATTGGCTAAGTTCTGGCCAGTGATCCAATCTCACCACCCAGTAAGCCAGTGGATCATCTGCTGGAAAGTTATCCAGGTCTGCCCTTGCCCCTAGGTAGTCCTGCACCATATGGTGAAGACGCTGGCAATGGGTGCCTACATTTGACGTCCCTGGGCGTCGTGGACTAAAAAAATTTAAAAAGGCATCAGTCAAGCAGCCCCGGCCTTCACCACTATTCCTCTGATCATCCGCAGTCTCAGAAGTACCTGTGTCATCAATTGGTAGCCTACCAGTGCCTGGAAAGGTGTTACACAAGTGTCGCTTTAGAGCATCTTCAAGTTTTTTCATCCTGTGCTCCCTCTGTGCGGGCAGGATGAGCTCTGCAACTTTACCCTTGTATCGTGGATCAAGAAGGCTTGCCAACCAGTAATGATCCCTCTCCTTGATAGCACGAATCCTGGGGTCCTTTAGCAGGCTTTGCATAATAAGGGAGCCCATGCAGCGTAGGTTGGAGGTGGCATTAGCTTCTGAGTCTTCCTGCTCAATGAGGAGGATGACCCCATCGTGCACTTCCTCTTCCCAGCCACGTACCAGTCCTGGTGTTTCTGGGCACACAAACCCTCCCTTGAGGAATCCCCACCTTCAATGCCCTCACTACTCAAATATTCCTCCTCCTCATCCTCCTCCTGTCTGATCTGAGGAGGACCCGCTGGAATGCTGTCTGCAGAAAGACTGGGGCCTTCAGAGCTAGGGAAGGCCTCCTCTTCCTCCTGCTGCTCTGCCTCTAGAGCCACATCTATAATTTCCCGCAGAGTGTGCTGCAGCAGGAACACTAAAAGAATTGTGTCACTGATGCATGCACTGTCCCAGCTCACCATCCTCGTTGCCTCCTCAAATGGTGACAGTACAGTGCATGCATCCTTGATCATCAGCCACTGCGGGGGGAAAAAAAACCAAGTTGACCTGAACCTGTCCTTGTGCCATACTCACACAGGTACTCGTTGATGGCCCTCTGCTGCTTGTGCAGACGCTGCAGCATTGCTAATGTTGAGTTCCACCTGGTGGGCATGTCACAGATCAGACGGTTTGTGGGAAGGTGGAATTCTCTTTGAATTTCTGCCAGGCGAACGCTTGCTGGGAATGACCATCTGAAGTGGCTGCAGACTTTTCTGGCCTGGCTGAGAAGCTCTGCCAGCCCTGGGTACTTGGTTGGGAAACGCTGTACCAATAGATTTAGGACATGTGCTAGGCATGGTACATGCGTCAATTTACCCTTGCGTAGGGCGGAGAGAAGGTTGCTGCCATTATCACAGACGATCATTCCCAGCTGAAGCTGGCGTGGTGTTAACCATCTCTGCACCTGCCCCTGCAGAGCTGACAGAATTTCTGGCCCGGTGTGGCTCCTGTCCCCTAAACAAACCAGCTCAAGCACAGTATGGCATCTTTTTGCTTGAGCCATTGTGTAGCCCCTGTCAGGCGTTGGTTTAACTGCCACTTCGCCAGAGACACAGAAGGAGGAGGAGGAGGAGGAAGAGGGAGAGGTGGTGGTGGAGCAGACAGACCTCATACAAGCAGCTTTCTGGAGGTGTGGTGGATGAACAAGCTCCAGCACAGAGCCCTGTCTTAGATCCCTCCGAGCTGCAATCAGAGTTACCCAGTGTGCCGTGAAGGAAATGTAACGACCCTGTCCATACTTGCTGGACCTCGTGTCTAAAGTCACGTGCACCTTGCTGCTGACTGCCTTTCCCAATGACTCAATAACATTGTCTTCCACGTGCTGGTATAGTGCTGGAATGGCCTTCCGTGAAAAGTAATGGCGTTTTAGAACCTGCCACTGTGGTACAGCACATTCAGCAAATTCACGGAAGGGAGCAGAGTCCACCAGCTAGAAAGGCAGCAGCTGCAATGCAAGTAATTTTGCTAAGCTGGCATTTAGACGCTGTGCTTGGGGATGGTTGACACTATATTTTTTCTAATGCTGCAGCAGCTGGGGCAACGTAATCTGACTGCGTAAATCTTCAGCTGATGGGATGCTGTCACATTGTGAGGAAGGACCTGTACATCCATTACTGTAGCATCATCCCTGTCAGGGGAGGTTGTAGGCAATGACATGGCAGGACATACAGTGGGGGTAGAGACAGATGATGAGGAGGTGGACCTATGCAAAGTTTTGCGCCAACAAGATGCATGGCAGGAGGTCATATGTCACCTGAAGCACGTGGTACCCAAGCGTCTGGTGTCTTTCCCACGCTTGAGCCTCATCTGACATACTGTAGATTACAAATAGCAACGGTGGGGTCTGCTGTACATTTCTTAAAGAACTCCCAGACAGCAGAGTTCCTGCATGTGTGCTTTGAGACAACAGTGCTCTGCACCTGAGCAGCTCTGACATCTGATGCCTTGGACTGGCTAGTGCTACGGTTGGTCATAGAGGATGTTGTGCCTCGTGTTTGCTGTGCCTCCTCCTCCTCCTCCCCTTCCTCCTCACTTGATTCCTCTGTTCGATCAGGCACCCAGGTGGAGTCAGTGACCTCATCATCATTGTCATCATCACCCCCTATCTCCTTGTCACTGGAGCCAACTTGGCAGTATGCTGCAGCTGCTCGGGCAACATGAGTGCCGTTTCTTTGTGTGTCATCACTGGCACCCCCTTCCTCTAGGTTGATTATACTCCCTTCCTCAACCTCAGAGATTGAATCAGAGCACTGTACTTGCTGCGCATCCTCAAGCAGTATGTCACTGTCATTGTAGTCAAACAATTCAGCTGACTCCTCCGTGTGTGATAGCGAGGCTATGGCAGGAGTAGCTGTGGACATGGAGGCTGCATTAGATGCTTTGGCAGCTGGGGTGGACTGTAAAGCACTACAAGCCTGGCTGGCAGAGGACTCGGAGGATGAGGATGGCCTGGTTAGCCAATCCACCAAATCCTCTGTATGTTGCTGCTGCTTAAGACGGCCAGCACCAGTTAGAAAGGACAAGCGTGCCCCTGCAGAGGATGCACCACGTCCACCACGACCAGAGGCACAGCCTCCCAACACAGGGGCTGCTTGCCCTCTTATCTATGTCTGGGAGCGTCTGCCTGTCCTTTTTGTTCTTTCAGACATGGTGAGTGATATATAGATTAATATATACAGAACTCTGATTCAACTCTGGTATAAAGATTAAAGATTTACAGATCTCTGGTATAACTCAGTGAGACACCCTGATAGCTGGCAGCCAGTGACAAGACACAGATTACAATTCCCAGAAACCTCCTATAAGTCAGTGAGACCCCCTGATGGGTGGCAGTGAGAAGACACAAATTACAATTCGCATAAACCTCCTATTAATCAGTGAGACCCCTGATGGATGGCAGTGAGAAGACACAAATTACAATTCGCATAAACCTCCTATTAATCAGTGAGACCCCCTGATGGGTGGCAGTGAGAAGACACAAATTACAATTCACATAAATCTGCTAGTAGTATGTGGGAGCCCTTGATGGGTGGCAGTGAGAAGACACAGATTACAAATCTCAGAAACCTCCTATAAATCAGTGAGACCCCCTGATGGGTGGCAGTGAGAAGACACAAATTACAATTCGCATAAATCTGCTAGAAGTATGTGGGACCCCCTGATGGGTGGCAGTGAGAAGACACAGATTACAAGTCTCAGAAACCTCTTATAAATCAGTGAGACCCCCTGATCGGTGGCAGTGAGAAGACACAAATTACAATTCGCATAAATCCGCTAAAAGTATGTGGGACCCCCTGATGGGTGGCAGTGAGAAGACACAAATTACAATTCGCATAAATCTGCTAAAAGTATGTGGGACCCCCTGATGGGTGGCAGTGAGAAGACACAAATTACAATTCGCATAAATCTGCTAAAAGTATGTGGGACCCCGTGATGGGTGGCAGTGAGAAGACACAAATTACAATTAGCATAAATCTGCTAGAAGTATGTGGGACCCCCTGATGGGTGGTACAAGTCTCAGAAACCTCCTATAAATCAGTGAGACCCCCTGATGGGTGGCAGCCAGTGAGAACACACGGATTATAACAATTCTCAAATATTTTGTAGAAATTACTGACCCCCAAAATATTGCGTGGCACTGGCTGTGTGACAAGACACAGATCACCTCAATTCCCAAATATTTTGTAGAAATTAGTGACCCCCAAAATACTGCGTGGCACTGGCTGTGTGACAAGACACAGATCACCTCAATTCCCAAATATTTTGTAGAAATTATTGACCCCAAAATACTGCGTGGCACTGGCTGTGTGACAAGACACAGATCACCTCAATTCCCAGATATTTTGTAGAAATTAGTGACCCCCAAAATACTGCGTGGCACTGGCTGTGTGACAAGACACATATCACCTCAATTCCCAGATATTTAGTAGAAATTAGTGACCCCCAAAATACTGCGTGGCACTGGCTGTGTGACAAGACACAGATCACCTCAATTCCCAGATATTTAGTAGAAATTAGTGACCCCCAAAATACTGTGTGGCACTGGCAGTGAGTCACAAGACACAGATCACCTCAATTCCCAAATATTTTGTAGAAATTAGTGACCCCCAAAATACTGCGTGGCACTGGCAGTGAGTCACAAGACACAGATCACCTCAATTCCCAAATATTTTGTAGAAATTAGTGACCCCAAAATACTGCGTGGTACTGGCAGTGACAAGACACAGATCACCTCAATTCCCAAATATTTTGTAGAAATTAGTGACCCCCAAAATACTTGCTGGCAGTGACAAGACACAGATCACCTCAATTCCCAAATATTTTGCAGAAATTATTGAGCCCCCAAAATAGTTGTTGGGAGTGAGCACAAAGACTACCTCAGATTACCTCAATTCCCAAATATTTTGCTGAAATTACTGAGCACCCAAAATAGTTGCTGGGACTGAGCACAATGATTACAACAATTCCCAGATATTTGGTAGAAATGAGACCCCCCCCAGTAGCTAGTGGCAGACTGGCAGTAAAACACACTAACACAACAACAATCTCCTATGAAATCTCCTCTCAAACACGTGCAGAAGCGCTGTGTGGAAACCTTATATAGTGTGCTGCGGGATTTAGCTCTGTAAACCCATGATTGGGCAAAATTCGCCCAATCAGGACTCTGAGCCGCGATTGGCTTAGTGTTGAACCTGTCTTGCACCTGACCTGTGGTCAGGTGCAAGGCTGTAGCCAATTACAAGCTTCAGGCCAGTGGAAAAGTGCATTGTGGTCCATCGTGGTGCATTGTGGGCGAACACGCGGCGAACACGCGGCGAACACGCGGCGAACACGTGGAAATGTTCGTAGTTCGCGAACAAACGAACAGGCTATGTTCGATGCGAACTCCGAACCGATCGAACTGAACAGCTCATCCCTACTATGGACACGCTGAGCGCGTCCTAGCACAGGAGGCAGCAATCGGCCGGGATCTTGGATGTCAGCCCGGCACTCCGGGACCCCGGCGGGGTCAATAGATGTCATGTTTCAGGTTCAACAGAAATAGCCAAATTTGCCAGGAATATGTAAAATAAATCACACAATTTTGACTTATGTGCAAGTATTAGGGAAGAAGCTATTTATTAAACAGTTCAGTGAAAACAGATGATAAATAACAACTGGAAACTAAATTAATATCTTGCAGTGTTTTCAAGATCTTAAAACTGAAATTCAGATGAGGTCTAGAGCTGTAATAGTTAGAGAAATATACAGAAAACACTTTTGTCCTATTCTACCACATCAACAGGGTTATTCAAAGAGAATCGAAAAGCCACCACATGTTCGGTGACTTTTTGTTCTCTTCAATTCAGTGCGATTTGGCGATCCAATTTCGGCAACCCTGCGGTGTATTAAGCAAGCACCTCAGGGCCGCCGTAATACGGGAAAAAGTCGCTGCAAACCCACCGAAAACTCACCGCAAAACGAGGGCGAAAGCACACTGAAAGTCGCAAAAACATCTGGATTAACCCGCCAAAGACACCGGAGAAACCTGAGCAGGAGCCGATTACAGCACAGAGCAGCCGCCGGAAAAACCCGATACCGCAGACGAAGGAGGTGAAGGAAAAAAAAACAGTACGCTTGAATGTTTGAAAAGTGAAACGCTGTTTGCAAAAGAAACTACTGAGCGAAAATCTCTGAAATTTACATATGAGGTCCAATGAATGATAATAAAAAGGACTTTTACAGAAAAAAGAACAAATGTTTTAAAAAGTTTAAGAAAAAAAAAAATAATAATCGGCAAAAAGTTTTGGCAAAAAAATCCCGAAAAATGCTTAAAATATCCCACAAATTCTAAAAATAAAGAGTCTTTTTACTGCAGAATATTGTAATGAACGGTTTATTAGATATTGAATTAAAACGGGTATATTTTTAACATTGAAGCCTATGGGATTCGCCTGAATAAATCTGCAGAATTAAACCACCGAATGGCAGGGCATTTCGGGAAACTTTCTCTGCTGGTTTTTGTTCTCTGAATAGCCGAAGCATTGCTTCTCTATGGGGATTTCACTGCCCTCGAACAGGCACCGTATGTGCAGGAAATTCGCCAAGATTTGGCGAATTGCCTGCTCTCTGAATAGCCGGATGGCCAGGAAAGGTAACCGTACGCTGAATTTCAGCGTTCGGTTACCTTTCTCCAGCAATTCGGATCTCTTTGAATAACCCTGATATTGTTTAATTACACAATTGCAAGTTTTAACCCTGTGAATGCATTTATGTGTCTACACCCTTTTGATAAGAATGAAAATGTTGCTCATACAGATAAATAAATCACTTTTTTGGTAGACCTCCAGGGCATCCATATGTGAAGAGGAGGGGGGATAGAGGGAGTGACCCCTTTTTCTCTTTCGTCAGTATATTGGGGCATTATATAAATGAAGTAGTTGTTTGTTCCTTCTCCATTCCATGAAAACAATAATAATGAAAAATGATTGTTGTTTATGGTCTGTGGCATGTGTTGAGTGAGAATACACACTATATGCATATTTCAAGCTGTGACAATGTTACACAATAAGGAATATAAAGTGGTATCTTCTTATAAACAAAAGCATAAAAAATGTTCATTGACATGCAGATGCGGAGACATTCCTGGGCTCCATGTAAGCTTTGGATGCATAGACCTTCTCATGATTTAGAGGATGAGGCTTGAAAAATGAATTACAAGGAGCTGAATGCAGATGGATTGATCCTATGAAATCTCTGCAACTGTTATCTCCCTTAATGAGTTTTGAATTATGCCTGCCTTCTGCAATCTGTGATACTCCCTTCTGTGATTACGCTGGGAAGAATGACACAATGTCAGGTGGAAAATGCACCCTGCATGTGAACAACTATAAAAGAAGCTCATATTAAAATACATTGCTTTGATACAATGAAATGGGATTTGTTTATAGTCAAATTGAATTTTGTTTAATTAGTTAAAATATATGTTAATAAATGTCTCATTTGGCTTAAAGTGCACCACACTGGCATGTGTATAATTGCATCTTGCTAGGGAGCAATTTATTTAATCAGCATGACATGGACGGTAATATACAATATTTTAGATTTAATTGTATATGCAAATCTAGTTTATATATTTTTAATTGACTGCTGTAAATATTTCCCCTGTTCTTTGTTGAAATATTGAACCGTGGTTATGATATTAGCTGGAAAAAAGCCACTGGAGTAGTATTCTTTTCTTCCATAGACATCAAAATATTTGTGTTTAGATAGCACGACGATTAATGATTACATTACACATTCCAAGTTTACGCTTATGAACATATTTTACAAATTTCAAGGATGTATAAAAATTTTCCAGTGCAGCGGATTTATATGTTCCTAGTGCAGGGTTTAAGTGCACTGGTCATCCCCAAGTTTGGCACATTTGATATGAAATCACTCACTATCTATGCTAACATATACAGTATATAGCTAAATATGGACCTGTTAATGCCACAGGACATGCTATGACGTTCGCGGCAAGTGGGCCTTGAAGACAGGGGGCGTATAGGTGCGCCCTGCCTCAGCCTCTCCCTGCAGCCGATGTGCGACGTTGGCTGAAGAGAGCCGGCCTGAACTCAGGCCTTCCTTCTGTAGCCAATGACACGCGTTGATTGGCCAAATCAGAGGCCCACGCAGAGGTGTAACTAGAAACCTCAGGGCCCCGGTGCAAAAATCCATGAAGGGCCCCCCCTCAAAAAGAGATAACAACAGCTTGAAGCTGGTGCTAACTGATTCTGCTTCTGTAGAATCTGTTATCACCAACTGTTTGCCCCCAAAAAACAGATACTCACCTCTCATCCTGCAGCGAGAACTTTGTCCTGATCCGCCACTTCTGGCCACCAAGAGCAGAGTGGGGGGGGGAAGTCCCCAGTCTCCCTCTGGGATCACTCCATGGCCCTGCAGGATCTCGCAAAAGCGAGATCACATGGCCTGGAAGCACAAGCATCCATGGAGTGCTATGGACTCCAGGAGGTGATACTTGCGGTGGCGTATTAGCGCTGCCACGAGTATCTAGGAGGCTAGTGGCCGTTACGGGGCAACCTGCTGGATTCAGCGCCTCACCCGTAACCTGCTTGTAAACGGGGACGCCAAGGGGAAATTTGCAAGTGTAAATTTTTCCACTTAGGTCGGTGTCAGGCGAGTGCACTAAGTGCACCCGTACTTACGGACTTACCGGCACCCAGCGCAGCGCTCTGATGCTGCAACGGGCTGGTCACACGCTTGTGCATGCGCATGAAATGTGCGCACAACAAGCGTACACCCACATAGCCTCCCCGTCGATGCGCTAAAACACACGTCGACGGGGCTGCAAAGTGCAATTCTCCAGCGAGGTGGGTGGCCATACGGCCGTTGAGTGGAAGGGACGACCACTCTCACGGAGGTTCCTTGCACGCTTGTCTGCCCCTGGCCTTAATGCCCCATGCCGGTAGCTGTAGGCAGTGACAATGAGCAGCGCAAGCATGTTGCTCAATGTCTCTGTACAATGCATGACTATGGATTGAGTGCAGGATATTTTTTGTGTAATATAAAAAAAATATAGCTACAGTACTACAATTTTACCCAGATTTTTTTTTTTTTTTGGATCAACTTACATGGGTATTCAGAAATCATTATTTGGGTACCTTTTTGTATTAAGATATTTTTTTTTTTTATCTGGGTGACACAGCCGCTATATCCATTAAGTGCTATATATATATATATATATGTATATATGTATATATATATATAGAAGATGGGCAACTAGCAGCTGTACACACCAGAACAGATAACATGGACTGCAGTATGACTTAAGCTGGGAGTGAGGGCTGAAAGTATATATATATATATATATATATATATTCTACTACACTTACGGAAAACATACAAAATTATTGTTCAGGACAACAAGGGGATGGTTAAAACATTTGTGCTGCTTAGATCCCTGACGTTGCAGGGGTTAAAAATCACAGCACATGAAGAATGTCCTTTCCAGTAGAGGTTGTAATATGTGAGGGGCCGCCTGTGTCCAGGAATGTCTGCTTCTGAACAGGAGGAGACCCCTCACATATTACAGCGGGGGCCTCTGCAGCTGCAGGGGGGTTGCCAAGATCCATGTGAGAGATTACAGTGCAGACTGAGGGCAGATCGTTTCTCACCTGGTCGAGTGGGATCTCTGCTCCTCACTCAGTTGCACGTGGGACAGGATGCCATGTTCCTGCTACTCTGATTTAGTTTCCGGAGCCCAGAGCAGCCCTGAAACTGAGAGTCTCTGGGGGCTGTGCAGTGTGGCTCCTGTGTGTACGCTGCCAAGCAGCAGGGCCCTAGGGACATGAAGCCTGGAGGGAGATGGAATAACTCTGACGGCACTGCCCGAGCTGCTGCCTCTCCCTCCCAGTCACAAGTTCTGTTACACTGCTCTCCTGTAGCACTCAGCCCCTTCCTGCACACCTCTGCACTGGGCGGCAGCTTTCTACTTACAGCAAGCAGGCAGCTCCCATCTGTTTGCTGTCTCCCTCCGTGGTCACGTTGCCTATTGTGACATCACACGCACCGGCGCGCTGTCACTGACTCACTCACGTGACACATCAGCATCAGGGAAGAGTCAGGAGGAACTGATTTCTCCTGCTCCTCCGTCCCTGCCAAAATATAACCACCAGTGCCAGGGCCCCCTCCAGTGGCGGACTGCCAGGGCCCGGTCGCAAGTGCGACCGCTGCAACCCTGGTAGTTCCGCCACTGGGCCCACGGCAACGAGGCGTAGCTATACACCTCGCCGGCGGTAACCCCTGCCCGTTGGGTGAGACCGCCTGTCGTTAAGAGGTTAAAATCCTGACAAGATCCATCTCCTGTGGATGACACCTGGCCTATACAGGTTCACTTTAAAAAATGGGTCAAAGTGCCAGTTAAACAATACATTATCGATTTATCCTTACGCTTACAACACTCTTCTGGGTTGTTTTTTCACTATAATATATATATACAGTAATACCTTGGATTACGAGCATAATTCGTTCGGAAAGGTGCTTGTAATCCAAATCACTTATATCAAAGCTAATTTTTCCATAAGAAATAATGGAAACCCCTGACGATTGGTTCCACAACCATTTATTTATATACAAATGATTACAGTAATACAAAATACCGTACAGTATAAAGTAAAAATAAAACAAATTAACCCGCACTATACCTTTAAGAAGAATTGTGGATTTTTGGGAAGCAGGGAGACAAAGCGTACGTACTGCTCGCTCGTATTACAAGGCCTTGCTCGTTTAATCAAGTTAAAATTTATGACACATTGTTGCTCGTCTTGGAAAACACTCTCAGACCAAGTTACTTGCAATTCAAGGTTTTAGGCTAGGGACAGATGAGCGCATTTTCTGCGGCCACCGTCAAAATGTACGTCGATGCGTGCGCACGCATTTTTTCACGGAATACGCTTAAGTGGTCAGACGACCACAGTCGCACAGTCGCAGGTACTCACCAACGCAATTCTAGGGAAATCCGGCTGTTTGAACGTTATGTAGGCCGCACACTAGCAGCGTCTGACGTCTCCTAATCACGCACACACGCTGCCATGCGGCCGCAGCGCACTCTGTACGTCTGTAGCAGCGGTTTCACGTTCTGAGAAAAATGCGTTCATTTGCCGGTTGCGTGGTGTCGGCGCACTTTTGTACGCACGTACTGCGTATATTGGCCGTCATTGGCCGTTATGTGCTGCTACTGCCGCCGTGATTTAGTGCGCCTGCACGCGCGTTCCGACTGCCCCACTCTGACCCTAGCCTTACTGTATATGGTACATAAGGTAAAAAATAGAGCTATAATAGTTAAACTACTAATAAACTTTTTATCCCTGACAATAAAAGTAGGCCACAAAAGCTATTTTGTATATATTGTATAGAGAGTAATAGCAGAGGGTGAAATGTTTAATTCACTTACTGATGAAGTTGAATAAATGAAACACCCCCTTAGGCAAACATAATATCTTACATTCACTTACATTTTTATACCTTCCATTCATGATTAAACAATGTGCATTGTTTGTGGAAGCTGTGTTCTGTATATGTAATGTAATGGAAATTTAAGCATTGTCTTAGTAAAGATGCTCTGCAATCATTGCCGTTTTAGTCTATATGTTGTTTCATTGCTTTTTATACCTTATAGTTTAAAAGGCATTAATTCATTATGAGTCTGTGAGATGTTCATCACATATTCAGCTTTATAAATAAGCATAGAATAATAAGGTTTTTGATCATCCATTGTTAGCTAGGCATTGACTGCAAATTGAATGCAACATGAATTCCATTATTATCACTCAGGTTTGACTGTATCTAAGCACCAGAGCATAGGCTGACCGCCATCTATGTGAGTGTACATATGCACAGGCCTAAAAAAATACACGTCCTCGAAAATGACGTTGAGAGGCGAACGGATGTGGAGATGAGCGGAAGTAGCCGCGACTGAAGCTTGCGTTGAATCAGGATTGGAAGCAGCGGTCAGAAATTAAGTAATTAGGACAGCGCATAAATGGACATAAGGAAGTGGATGAACTTCAGTCTTAACCTGCCAACTGAGGAAGTTGGATGTATAGCCGACAAAACGCGTCTTGGTGATTTTGGTTTATGGAATAAGTTGCTTTAATTTTTTAAATATTTTAATTAGGGCTGATACAACTAATCAATTAATCGACAACTAATCGACAATGAGAATAATTGATAATGAAAATAGTTGTCAACTAATTGGCTGTCAAGTAATTGATATGTGTACAGCACACACTGTTTAGTGTTAAATTATAATCTTAAGCAAACAAAAACAAATTCCTTAATATAATTACCATATATGAAATTTCAATAGACCGTTTTCTTCCCATATATCAAAGATGAAGTAAGGCGCTGCGCGGCGCTGCGCGACTCTGATCAGAGGAGATGATAGAAACAACCACACCGAGATATGGCAGTTCAACATCTGACTAGCTCGTGGTCAGTCAGAACAATTTATTATTTCAACATCCAATAGAAATGCTCGTTATAGAAAAAGAGATTCCTGTCCAGTCCACATTGGCTGTTATATCTCACTCCTATAAGAGCAGATACATTTCTACATCATGTAACAAAGATTTTGCGGGCATTTCTAAGTTAACACAGGATATCTATTTTAATCATCCCGCTGTGCAGCCTCGAGAGGAAACGAAGCTGAACAGACATTGTATTGGAACAAGAAGGAGGGACAAGGGGGGGAAAGGACGGGTGGAGACTACAACCCTGCATCAGAGCAAGCCCCTATAAATCATACAGAAAATTAAAAAACTACCTATCATATTAAAATACCTTTCATTTAGAATCAGACGCAGTTAAACGTTTATAACCTCAGACTCTACATTAAAGTTTGATTGCAGAAGATGTGTCACTGCTTTACCCCATATCGTTTAGTTCTAGGGTTAGGTCAAACATAACCCAGTTTGGTATTACGCCGGTATTATATCCTTACTTGGAGCTGGAGTCCTGTGCCACCACTCCACAATCCCTGTCTCTGTTTCTCTCCGGTCTGGTCCATTTGCCCAAACTACCTTTCACACTCGGATTTGGTCCCTTGCCTAAATTCACTCAACCCCCACTTAGTTTATGCATGAATTTATTTTAAAGAGACACTCTACACACCCTGACCAGATTTGCATATTGAAGTGGTAAGGCTATGTGGAGTGCCCCCCCTCATCCCGTTTTGCATGCTGACATTATCCTGCTATGTGTCGTATCTGTATCTTGTGTTTGATGTTGTGTACCACCTGTTTTTGTGTGGGCAGCACAGGAGGTATATTATTGTAAACTAAAAAGAAGCGCCAGAATACATCATCTACTACTTGCATATTCCAGCATGCCTTGCCAGTGGCGTAGCGTGGGTTGTCAGCGCCCGGGCAAGGCAAGAATTGCGCGCCCGCCCCCCAATGTGGGGAATAGACAAATTGCACCATACGGTAAAATTCACCATTTGGTGCAATTTGTTGGCAATGTCGGCACATAGTGAATAACCCCTTAATTGTTTGTAAACTTGTGTATCTCCCTTTAAAGAAAACAATTTTAAACAGGACATACAGTATACTAGGGCTCGCAACGCCCCTGATGCTGCCAGTTCCAGCCTCCAGATATTTTACTGTGAAGCTGAACTGTTGATTTTTCAGGTATTTTGTAACTTGGCGATAGAATGCTTCCCAGCAGTCTCCTCTCTGCCGTCTGAACAATAAGAAATACATATGATTTGCCATAAATATGTTCCATGTATCACTGATACGGAGGTGATGGTGCAAAGCGTTATTACACATTGATCCATCTAAAAACATGCTGCTTCTCTGTTGCGAGGACAGCGGGAGATCAAAGGATCCCTGTATTTCCATTATGTACATCCCACAAAGTCATGTTAGGTATCATTGGACGGGTCAGAGTCTGCCCTTTCTAATGATACTAAACATAACCATGTAAAAAAACACACACAAATATGATAGTGTGTAGATTTAAGTGGTTATTCAAAAAACCCTGAACTTGTCACTGAATTGCACCGAAACGTTTGGTGCAATTTCATGGCAGTTTGGCTATTCAGAAAGCTGTCAATTCGGCAAAAACTGGCGAATTGACAGCAAAATACGGTGCAATTCGGTAATCTTCGGCGTCAAGGAAATTGTCCCATAGAAAAGTAATGGTTAAATTTATTCAAGCAACTGCTATGTGGACTGCTATGCTAACTGTATTTGTTGACAGCACTCATTTAATGTATAAATCATTCTCTTTGTGCCTCCACTGCCTGACCACTTAAATGAGCCAAAGTGGTTAAGGTGCATAGTGTCCTTAAAATAAATATTAAAATAAGGAAATATTATTAAAATAAATATAGTAAAATTAAGAACATTAAAATACACTAAAAGTTATATACCAAAATAGATTATTAAAATAAATATAATATACATACAAGTTAAATAGTTTAAAATAATTATATATTGTAAAAGAAATATTAAAATAAAAAGAATTTAGATTAAAATAGACTATCTCAGAGTAATGTGTGGTGTGTATGAGTGTATTACAGAGCTCCACAGCAATATAACTCATAGTAGAAGGCCCCTCCATGCCCGAACACACACACCTCTGCTCTGCATATCGCCCCCCTCCCTGTTGAATCAGTGTTTATATTCAGTTGCAGTGGAAGGGGGGGCAGGGGCCATTAGGTCACAGCTTGCTGCTTCACATTGATATATAGGAGCCTGGCTTCCCTGCTTCTCATATGCAGGGTCACAGTAGCTATTTAGCAACAAACTGTGAAAGACCTCCTCACAGCTAGAGTTAGTGCTGCAGGCAGCCCTGAATACAGAGCATGGAGCTCCATTGGCACTGCACTAACACAGATGTCCACCCACAGCAGTTCACAGTCTCTGACAGTTAAGGTTTTAAACTTTTATACTTTTGAAATAACCCTACACATGTGCAGGCTACCGGGATTTCTCCCAGTATGGCATTTTCTGCTGCGGTGGCAAGGAACTCACCCATCCCAGATGACCAGAGACACACTTTCTGCCACAGTCAGCCACCTACCCGGCAGGCTGCTCCCTCCTTCTGCTGCACAGCAGTGAAGCATGGCGCGGGCCAATGTGCTGCGTCATGGTCAGGTGAGTCGCTCAAGTCAGCTGCTGACAGCGTCATCCTATGACCTGTTCCTCCCTTCCTGACCGGCAGCTGGGAACTTTTAGGGGCGTAAATTTCTTTTGAAATGATGCGCCCCTAAAAAAAAATGCGCCCGGGGCCACCGCCCCCCTGGCCCTCCCCACACTACACCACTGTGCCTTGCGTTCTTGTGTACATCCAGTAAGCCCTTTTACTGTCTGCTGTCTCGTGCCTCTTGTAAATTCCTGGTGTGTTACCCTCTGTGTCTAATTCCTTCCAGTCTGCCTCGTTCTAAAGTCAGCCCTTTTCCTGCCTTGTCCTTCACCATTCTCTCATATACTTGCTACCAGTCACTTGCTATTATTCCTATGTTTACCATAATAAATCCCCCTTTGGACCCCACTCATGTCTCATGCCTATTGTTTCACTGCATATTGGGCTCATACCCTCACCCCTAAACACCATATCATGACACTGAGCTTGCCTTGATTTATCCCAGATCCTGGCTTTATCCTTCTCGCTCTTGTGTACCTCTCTTCTCTTGACCTGTGGCTTGTATTTGTACTACTCATGTTTTAGCGTTGTTACCCACCTGTGATAAGGACCAGTTTTAGTTTAGGTTATCTTACTATCACTGTTCCTGTCTACAGGAGCCTCAGCTGCCCGGCAAGTGGTAGTTGATTTACTGGCTGTCTTAAATGCAATTGGGGTAAAACCCTTAAAATGGATAGACCTAACTGACACATGCTTCCCCAACAAGCTGCACACACGCACACGCCTCCTCAATACACAAAAGTCACAAACTGAATGGATGTAACAACAGAAAAGTGAATGTAACATAAAGATAACATAAGTAATAACAGTTTCCTGGTTGTGAGATCATGCACACAGTCATGCTGCCTCTCAGAGTGATTGGTGGGCTACGTTGTTTACAGTGGACACCCCGACCGACTTTTATCCAGGCAGTTATGCCCATTAGAGATTCACTTGTATATGTTGCTTTGACGTTATGCATTGTGACTTTTGAGTTTCCCCATCAGGCCCATAACAATACATATTGAATCTCGGCCATTGATCCTGCATAAATGCCTTGGAGCATATTGGGATGATGTTGGTGTCTGGATCCAGAAAGCAAAATAGGAAGCGGAAACACATCCTCAACAGTAAATCTCATTACCCCAGTCAAATACTTTAAAATATTTATCCGTCGCCAGGAAACATTTCCACATTTTTATTATTGTTATCTCTATTAAATAAATGTGAGTTTTAATTGGAGGAGTGCCTGATCAACTTTCGAACAAGTTTATTCATTGTCATGAGCTCAAGTAGCTATAAAGTGTCAACAAGGAATAGAAAATATAGACTTGCGAGTTTCCAGACGCAAAACAATGATTTTAACACATTCAATTTTATAATAGAAGAAAGAAAAGGAATGGTTGTAAATCTACAAATAAAATATAACATAAATAATTCAATCCCCTCAGAGCTTTTTTTTAATATGGTTTAGAAAGAAGGATGGAAAGTATTGGAAGAAAAACAAAACCACACTCAATCTAACGGTTGAGCTTTCTTATTCCTTTCGTTTAGTTTTGCCAGGATCGATACCTTGCTGTATGCCTTCCACTGCATTAAAGGCAGTTATAGCTCTTGATCTCTACAGGTAGACACAGTAGAGAGTTTTATATGTACCGACAACCTAGTACTGAGCAAGCCTTCACAGCAAGTCCCTGTTACCATGGAAAAGTCTATACTTCCCTTCTCACAGCCTTGGCACTGTTTGTTGCGTCTCCTAGTCTCATATTAGCTACAAATGAACATGTAGACAGAAAAACAAGCACATTGACACAAGCTGATTCTATAAACTGATGAATAAATAAAGGGTTATTTTTTATGTAAATAAACTTATAGGAAAACAACGTTGAATTTCCAATGATAGTGTCATAATCATTTGGGAAACTTGTGACCACAGTTTAACTATGCTGATATTCTAAACTGTTATTTGTCAAGGTCAACATATAAATCTCAAATAGTACAACATATATTACAGTGAAGTCCATTAAAACATGAATCTTCGTGCATATGGTAAATATTTAAGTCATTTCAAATGAAAGAAAATGTGATTTAATTGGATGAAATGGGTGTATTGTTAAGATGTGCAGAATTAAAGGGCAACTTGGTGCACAACTAAGAACATAACACTCTTTAAACCACAATTAGCCACCTATTCATGCATGTCATTCCTGCAGTTTTTAAAACAATAGGCAATTTCAATTAATAGGTTCAGCATCTTGGGAAATGGAATGAGTCAAGTCAACCTTGAGAAACTTTCCACAACCATAAAATTCAATAAAACTGATTCATTATATCACACCAGTAGAACAGAGGGCTTGGTTAGAGAGATGAGAACATCATCAAAATTGATTAAAAAACACATTTTAGTTACTTTCCATAACCTTATATAAGTCATTGTAGTTGGAAGGTTCAAAAACACTCTAGGTTTGCAGAAATATTTTACTGTGCTCAGAAATGATGGACTTTTAAAGAAATTCTAACAATGGTAGACAGTGGTGGAGCTGATAGACATCATGTGCCAGAGATGAAGATTTTAGTGTACCTCTGCTGCATCCCACATAGCTCTCTTCTGCCTCTGTCTGATTCTTCCCACCTCTCATTGTTTCTCTCTCCCATTCTTGTGACCTCCCAATGTTCCTCTGCCCCATTCAACTCACTACACATGGCTCCTCTTTTCCCTGCATCTTACTTTCCAGTGTTCCTTTTTCCCATTCCATTAATCTACCACTGTTCCTATGCCCTGTTCTTCTCATCTTCCAATGTTCCTTTGGCCCATTCCCCTAAAATTGCATTGTTCCTCTGACACAGTTTGTTCCCCTATCATTGTGTCTCCATCCCAAATTTCTCTCACCCACCTCCATTGTTGCACTGACCCTTCCCTCTGTGTCTCATTGTGTCGGTTACAGTTGGTGCTGACTTCACTATTTAGTAGGCATATTGTGGGACTTGGGCCTGGAGCTGCAGCTCCAATAACCCCTTTATTAATCCAGCCTTGATTATAAAAGTCAAGATCATTGTAAAAATGTGGCTTCATGGATTTTTTAGTATTAACATTAAAGAAAAGTGACATAAGATACTCAGTGACCTTTAGGCTAGGGTCAGACGAGCGCATTCTGTGTGGACAGTGCGTCCGTGCACAACAGACGTACTTTCTGACTGACGACAAGGCAGTGGCTACACAGTCCATTTTTGTGACTGATGTCTGATGTTTTTTGACTGATGTAGAAGGGAAAATAAATCAATATGAAAAACATTTTGTCCGTCAAAATGCTGAACGTCAAAAATGCAGTCCGTCTGAGTTCGTTCCCTCACTCACACACAAAGCTATGCGGACGTTGCGGACGCAGCGCACTTTGTGTGTCCGTTCTAGCGGATTTACATTCTTGCCTAACCTGCGTCTGTTTGCCGCATCCGTTATGCGTTCGCAGTTCCGTGCGGACGTACTTTGTGTGTGGGGCTCCATTGGTCATAATTATATGCTATAACGGACGTACAAATGTGAGGCAACACGAACGTGATCACTGCGTTCGTCTGACACGGGCCTAAATTGATGGACTACGATCCACCTATGTAGACATCCTGACATTCATTTCTACATTCTTTTTTTTTACTTCTCCAGCAGAATTCTGCTTTAATCTGTTCAGTAAATTGTAAAAAAATAAATAAATAAATATGAGGTAAAATATAAATCCTATGGGTTCAATTGATTTCAATGGATTCATTGTCTGTTTAAACTGAAGTTCTAAATTATAAGTTCAAACAACTTCGAGTACACAAGATAAATAAAGGAGGCTCCTGGAGTGAAAGTGGAAAAATAAATATATAAATTTTGAATTAAACTATCTATCATGAGTAAATGTGCTGCTTGTCTGACAATCGCTAGTCCTTTTACTTGGTATATGTACCCCATGTGTCCAATTATTTTCTGGTATCATCTCGCTCTGGTGCCTGCTTTCTTATATTTACAGTATTATGTATTTATATGTGTTGTAGACTACTCACTTGAGAAGCATTTGAAATGTTAAAGTTGTACTTGTTTTCATACGTGAGAATGTTGAGATATTGCTGGATGGAATTGTTTTATCTCCTACAACGAGCTAAATACTTTCACTGTCCTAAAACAAGCAGGAAATCTTATCATGCGCTGGGGAATCGCACACCATGACATGACATCAGCTTTGCAAAAAATGATAACTGATAATGTTCATGAATGCCACAACAACCAGTATTGATTATATATCTAGTGATCCCAAAAGCAAAAGTAGTTAATTTTGTAACAGTAAGTGGTTATTATTTTTAATGAAAGATAACACTGGATTAATAAAGCATTTTAATATGTGTCAGTAAATTAAATATTCATTTATTTTCTTGTGTTTTTATAGTTCTACCTCAAATCATTAAAGAAAAATGACAGAAACCATAAGGAGTATAATGTTTTGAACTGACTCGTCTTTACAAGTTACTTGGAAATAGAGGTGTGCATTCGTTTCGGTAAAATTTGTAATTCGGTATGAAATTTGATAATTCGTATTTCGGAAGTACTTCCAAAATAACAAATCGATATGATCCGAATTCGAAAACGAAACAAAATGGTATATAACGAATTTAATTCGTTATACACTGTGTCATCAAAATAAAAGAACAATTTGAATTATTTTTTTTTGTGTTCCGGAATTCGAATCAATATTAATTATCGAGTTGATATATCAACTATCGAATTGATCTTAAATTAAAATACGTACAATACAAGTAATACAGTCAGCAAAAAGCTTTATGAAACAAATAAATTTTGTTTCACTGTTTCACAAGCACCTGTCCCTGTTAAATTAACTCACATACTAAATCTGTGACAGCTTAATATTTAACCCTAGCTTGTCTTTTAAAAGCAAAATGTGATTAATTGGGGTTTTTTATTGATCCCATATTCGAATTGATATAGCAATTATCGAATTGATATATCAATTATCAAATTCATCTTAACTTACAATACATAGTACGTAGTGCACTACAGTCAACAAACGACTTTATGAAATGAATCAGGATTTTTTAGGCTTTTTTGGGTGAAATTTTAGCTTTCCTAATTTATTTTAAAGCAACAAGCCTTTCTCCCCATAGATTTCAATGTAAAAGATATTCCCCTTTTTATTAAATATTTATTAAATCATTTATTTTTTTTCACTTACAGCAAGAAGTCTCTGAATTTATTTATTTTTTAGGATTATTTTGTCATTTTTTGGGACAGTTTGGGTGAAATTTTACGTCAGTGAAATGCCCTGATTTTCTGTGCTTCAGTTCGCCATGGTGCAGTTCAGTGCATTGTGGCTGCAGTGAAATTCCCCATAGAGAAGTAATGGTTAAGCTATTCAGAGAACACCGAACAACATCACCGCATTGTCAGTGACATGTCCTGATTTTCTGCGCTTCAGTTCGCCATGGTGCAGTTCAGTGCGTTGTGGCTGCAGTGAAATTCCCCATAGAGAAGTAATGGTTAATCTATTCAGAGAACATAGAACACCTTCGCTTTGTCAGTGACATGCCCTGATTTTCTGTGCTTCAGTTTGCCAGGTTTAAACAGGAGAATCCCATATGTTTCAATGTAAAAAATATTCCCCTTTTTATAAAATATTTATTAAACCGTTTATTTTTTTCACTTGCAGTAAGAAGTCTCTACATTTATTTATTTTTTAGGATTATTTTGGCATTTATTGCGATTTTATGGGTGAAATTTTATGTCAGTGAAATGCCCTGATTGTCTGTGCTGCAGTTCGCCATGGTGCCGATCAGTGCAGTTTGGCTGCAGTGAAATTCCCCATAGAGAAGTAATGGTTAATCTATTCAGAGAACACCGAACACCACCGCATTGTCTGTGAAATGCCCTGATATTCCGTGCTGCAGTTCACCAGGTTTAAACAGGAGAATCCCATAAATTTCAATGTAAAATATTTTCCCCTTTTTATTAAATATTTATTAAACCGTTTATTTGTTTCACTTACAGCAAGAAGTCTCTACATTTATTTACTTTTGAGGATTATTTTGGCGTTTTTAGCGATTGGGTGAAATTTTATGTGAGTAAAATGCCCTGATTGTCGGTGTTGCAGTTCGCCATGGTGCCGATCAATGCAGTTTGGCTGCAGTGAAATTCCCAATATAGAAAAGTAATGGTTAATCTGATTAAGTAAATCTATTCAGAAACACCTAACAACAGAAAAAAGTTGCCGAATTGCCCTGCTGTTCGGTTTAGTTCAGTCACGTTTAAGCAGGAGAATCCCTTGGGTGTCAAAGTAAAAAATAATATTCCACTTTTTATTAAATATTTCTTAAACCGTTTATTTTTTTCACTTACAGCAAGAAGTCTCTACATTTATTTATTTTTTAGGATTATTTTGTCATTTTTCAGGAACTTTTGGGTTAAAGTTTAGGTTTCCTAATGTTATTTTAAGTTATTTTAAAGAAACAAGTCTTTTTTCCACCAAACGTTCAATATTAAAAATATTCCCTTTTTTTATTAAATATTTCTTAAACCATTTTTTTTATCAGTTGCAGCAAGAAGCCATTTTGTTTATTTTTTATAAATTTTTTGGCATTTTTCGTGAATTTTTGGGTTGATTTAAAGCAGTGTTTCCCAAACCTGTCCTCGAGACCCTCAACCAGGCCAGATTTTGCAGGTCGCCTTGGGGAAATAATAGTCAGAAAACGACTTTATGAAACAAATTAATTTCGTTTCACTGTTTAATTTGACTCAAAAACAAAATCTGTGAGCCAGCTTAATATTTAACCCTAAATTGTCTTTTATCAGTAACATTTGATTAATTGAGGTTTTATTTAGTGATCTAAAATTCGAATTGATATCAACTATCGAATTTGCTATCAACTATCGAATTGATCTTAACTTACAATACAAGTAATAGTCAGCAAACGACTTTATGAAACAAATAAATTTTGTTTCACTGCTTAATTTGACTCAAATACTAAATCTGTGACACAGCTTAATATTTAACTCTAGATTGTCTATTAACAGCAAAATTTGACCAATTTTATTTAGTGACCCGAAATTCGAATTGATATCAATTATGAAATTGATATATGAAATTTGAATCGATATGAAATCTCGAATCGATACAAAATTTCGAATCGGTCCAAAAGTAAACGAAATATGAAATTAGTTACGAAATGAGAAACGAATTCCCGAAAACGAAATTATTTTAAAACGAAACGAATCGAAACAAAACAAATTTTTCAGCCATGCACATCCCTACTTGGAAATACAGTAATACCATGGATTACGAGCATAATTCGTTCCAGAAGCTTGCTTGTAATCCAAAGCGCTCTTATAATCAAAGCGAATTTCTCCATAACAAATAATGGAAACTCTGACAATTGGTTCCACAACCATTTATTCATATGAAAATAATTACAGTTACAATTCACTGCTCCTGAGGTTTATATCATCACACCAGTAAACTGGATGAGCAGGTAGTAAGAGGTGAAGCTGCCCATCGCTTATGTTTTCATTTCATTCTCCTGCCGCTCTCACTGAAGAGCATCTTTCTAAGGCTAAAAGGTACTTCTAGATGGAGCTCATCCACGGGATATACTTGCTATACTGTACAGTATAAAGTAAAAGTAAAACAAATAAACCTGCACATTGCCTTTGAGAAGAATCATGGCTGGTGGGAGAGAGAGAGAGAGAGAGGAGGGTTATTGTGCAGGACGTTTATCACTAATGGGATCACTGCTATCTGTTGGGAGGGTTTCAGCACGTCCAGTGTAATGTATTTTTTTATTTATTTGCAAAGTATTTTACCACGAAGGATACATTGAGATTGCTCTCGTTTTCAAGTATGTCCTGGGTGCGATGCGATACGGTTACGCATGCTACACCGTGTGGTCCTCCCCGTCAAGCTGACAGAATGCTGCCACAGACGCAGGGAGGAAAGGTGACCATGGCCTCAGTCGTGACGTGTTGCTTGGCAGACAAAGCGGACGTACTTTGACATCGCTTGTATATCAAGACATCGCTTGTAAACCAAGTCAAAATTTATAAAAAAAATTGCTCTTCTTGCAAACGCTCTCAAATCAAGTTACTCTCAATCGAAGGTTTTACTGTATGTCTAAGCAATTCATTTTAGCTTAAAAACAAACCCCAAAAAACTTGACCATGTTCTAAAGTAAAACACATAAGAGTATTTTTGGTTGTAGTATGATGAATCGTTTTTGCACTAACAAATGTGGAATAAATAGAGACTGCCTGTTTCACTACAAGACTTTGTGTGCGGATTTTAAGAAATGAATCTTGCACTCCCTTTACCAAAGAGTAAGGGCACTATTCCCTAGTTAATTCTAACATTAGCATCTGGATGTGTAAGCGTGACCGCCAGAATAAGTGTGTTTAACGCATGTCATCCATATTACATTCCTGACGCAACTCTGTTAGTAATCTGTTAGCACATTGTTTTTTGCATTAACTTCCGTGAGTTTACTGTACTTTGCACATCCTATACTTAACATGGGGAGCGTAATTATTAATTAACATTTCGATAAGTAAGGTATTACAAAGTCCTAGCACTAAAGGCAACATTTTAGCACAGTCTAAAACCTGGTGCTAAATGATTCTGCAAATGCAAAATCTATTAGCACCCCCTAAACCCCCCCAATAAACCCGATACTCGACTTTCATCCGTGGCGGGAAAAGTGGGCGAATCTGACGCATCTTCTAGTCGCGAGCAGAGTGAGACTGGTAACAAATAGTTCCCAGTCTTTCTCCGTGAACACTTCGCAGCAAGAGCGAGATTACGCTGGGCTCACAGCCTGAAAGAGCAATCCTGCATGGAGTCCTATGGACTCTGCAGGCGTAGATTTTGCATGTTAGTCTCCCCATGTTAGCAAGAAGATGGGAATAGGGCCCTAAATCAGGGCCGGATAAACATAGGGGCTGTTGGAGCAGCAGCTCCAGGCCCATGCCCCATAATAGGTAGGGATGTGCATTTCGGGTTTCGGAATTTGGGAATTTTCACGAAATTTTCCGATTCGTGTCTTCGGATTCAGCCGAATTTCCGAATCGGATCGGACCCGAAAACCGATAGATCCGAAAAGTTTTCCGAGCCGAAACGAAAAATTTCGGATTTTTCGAATGGACTTGAAATGTGTCAAATCGAAATTTATTTTTGCTCTATTCATGATTTCGGTTCCATTCGTGATTTCGGTTCCATTTCGGTAATTCTGGACATCGGTTATATCGCTGATTCTGTAAATTTTGTATTTGTAAATGCGTATCACTTGTTTCTTGTGGCATTCGGGTCAGTTTAGCGTTTTTTAAATCGTTTTGTTAATTTTTTTTGTTCCTTGGCTTTCATACCATTTTAATATGATTAAATAAAGTTGTGAAATGTATATTCAATTATTCATAAGAAAAAAAGGATCTTTATTTAATAAAAAAAAACACGATAGAATCGCCAGAATTATCGTAGACACTTTGAAACGAGGAGAACAGACGTTCCGAAAAAACGAAAATTTCTGAAATTTCCGAAAAGTCGATACAAAAAACGAGCAAAGTGACCCGAAAACACGAAAAATGGTCGATATTCCGAAAAAAAAATGTACACGAAAAACGATCCGAACCGAACCGAATCGAAACAGAAATCGGTCGAAACGAGCCGAATCGAAAAGTTTAAACATCCGAACAAATCTAACCAAATCGAACCGAAAAAAAAATCGGTGCACAAGCCTAATAGGCCCAGAGAAAGGATAAATTTGTCTCCATTGATTGGAATTTAGATGCCTGTATCTCAGACTCCATAGCAGCTACAGGGTCATATGAGGTATCACTGAAAATGCCAGAGCGTGGCCTTTCCAATGATATCACATGACCAAGTTTTATGTAACAATGAAAATAAAATAATTATTTAAAATGTCTTTATTTTTTTTCTCTTTCTAACACAGCAATATTGTTCACTTTCCAATTATAAAATGAACAATGATGCTGCACTAGCTCACAATCTCATTTCTCATGTCACCAACAAGTGTGGAGGCGACGGCACAATCCAATATTACGCATTGTTCCATCAAAAACCTATACCGCCGCAGTGCAGCGAGGAGCACTGGGGGGGACTTTGGAACTCTGCGTCTCTAATCTTTACACCACACAAGGTTAAGTGAAGCATCATTGGACAGGTCTTAGTCTGTCCTTTGCGATGATTCTGAACATGACCATGTAAAATCTAAAAGAAGAAAAAACAACTTTTTAAATTAATTTGTTTTTAGCTCCAAAGCAATAGAATTGTCTATTTGTCACAAATAAACTGAGCAATACCACTGCTGTTACTCACCTTCTCATTTCCCACGCTGGGAGCAAGTTCAGTATTGTATACATACAGGGTAATTCAAAGAGATTCGAAAAGTCACCGCACATTCGGTGACTTTTTGTTCTCTTCAATTCGGTTCTTTTTACCGATCCCATTTCGGTGACCATGCCGTGTATTCAGCAAGCACCACAGGGCCCCCGAATTGCAGGGAAAAGCTACCGCAAACCCGACGAAAACGAACCGCAAAACCCACCGAATGCACGCCGAAAACCCACAAAAACATCTGGATTAACCCGTCGAAAAAACCCGAGCAGGAGCCGATATAATGCCCCGAGACGCCAGCGCCGTAAAAAGCCTAAATCTAGCGCCGCCTCGTAGTACTAAGACTCTCAGTCTTCTCAGGACTCTCCTCTGCAACACTCAGGTGTTGCCTAACTCATCTGATGCTCCCTGCATAAAGCCAAACCGCACCCAAGTAACTTTGCTTCTGCATTGCCTTGGTGAATACCAAGCTGACAGGGAGCTACCTCCTGTTCCTGCCTAGAACCTTAATCTGTTTTGTCTCCTCCAGTATTTTCTTGCCCTCTGTACCTGCATTCCACAGAATCCTCGGAGCCTGCTGCTGCCCTGCATCTCGCAGAATCTTCAGCCCGCTGCCGAATCTTCAACCTGCTGCCCTGCACCTCGCAGAATCCTCAGCCCGTTGCCCTCTGTACCTGCATTCCACAGAATCCTCGAGCTTGCTGTCCCGCATCTCGCAGAATCTTCAGCCCGCTGCCGAATCCTCAGCCTGCTGCCCTGCACCTCGCAGAATCCTCAGCCCGTTGCCCTCTGTACCTGCAATCCACAGAATCCTCGGAGCTTGCTGCCCTGCATCTCGCAGAATCTTCAGCCCGCTGCCGAATCTTCAACCTGCTGCCCTGCACCTCGCAGAATCCTCCGCCCGTTGCCCTCTGTACCTGCATTCCACAGAATCCTCGGAGCTTGCTGCCCTGCATCTCGCAGAATCTTCAGCCTGCTGCCGAATCCTCAGCCTGCTGCCCTGCACCTCGCAGAATCCTCAGCCCGTTGCCCTCTGTACCTGCATTCCACAGAATCCTCGGAGCTTGCTGCCCTGCATCTCGCAGAATCTTCAGCCCGCTGCCGAATCCTCAACCTGCTGCCCTGCACCTCGCAGAATCCTCAGCCCGTTGCCCTCTGTACCTGCATTCCACAGAATCCTCGGAGCTTGCTGCCCTGCATCTCGCAGAATCTTCAGCCCGCTGCCGAATCCTCAACCTGCTGCCCTGCACCTCGCAGAATCCTCAGCCCGTTGCCCTCTGTACCTGCATTCCACAGAATCCTCGGAGCTTGCTGCCCTGCATCTCGCAGAATCTTCAGCCCGCTGCCGAATCCTCAACCTGCTGCCCTGCACCTCGCAGAATCCTCAGCCCGTTGACCTCTGTACCTGCATTCCACAGAATCCTCGGAGCCTGCTGCCCTGCACCTCGCAGAATCCTCAGCCGCTGCAGAATCCTCAGCCCGCTGCCGAATCCTCGAAACCCGCTGCCCTGCATCTCGTAGAATCCTCAGTCTGCTGCCCTCTGTACCTGCATCCCACAGAATCCTCGGAACCGCTGCCCTGCATCTCACAGAATCCTCAGCCCGTTACCTTGCATTTCCAGGAACCCCTACAGGCCCAAGACCCTCTGCCTGCCAAGACTCTTCTGCATTTGTTTTCTATTTTTTTTCTAACGATCTCCTTCGCCTTCATTCTCATATTGTCTCCTTTTATAGTTTAGAGTAGCTTAGTACTATCCTTCTGTTTACTCTTTTCTCATCTTGCTTTCAGTTAATCTGTTACTGTTTAATATATATATTCAGTGTCTTCCCTTCCTCCTCTTATCCAGCTCCTTGATATATATTTGTTTATTGCCTTTATGTTACTCCAAATAAACCCTCTCTTGTATATGTTTATCTGAATCTCTGTTTTCCTTATTGCATATTGGGCTCAATCCTACCACCCCAGAACCAGCACCTGACAGCCGATCACACGCAGCGAAGCAGCCGAAACTGCAGACGAGGCAGTGAATAAATTAGCAAAACAGTTTGTGTGAATGTTTGAAAATGAAACGCTATTTGCAAAGAAACTACTTAGCGAAAATGTCTGAAATTTACATATGAGGTCCAAAGAATGATAATTAAAAGGGCTGTTACAGAAAAAAGAAAACTTTTAAAAAAAATAAAAAATCGGACTTTAAGAAAAAAAATTAAGAAAAATGCTTAAAATATCCTAAAAAAATCATTAAATAAAGCGACTCTTTACTGCAGAATTTTATAATGAACGGTTTATTAGATATTGAATTAAAATGGGAATATTTTTAACATTGAAGCCTATGGAATTCTCCTGAATAAATTTGCCGCATGAAACCACCGAATGGCAGGGCATTGGGGAACCTTTCACTGCTGGTTTGTGTTCTCTGAATAGCCGAAGCAGTGCTTTCACTGCCCTCGAACAGGCACCGAACAGGCACCGTATGTTCAGGCAATTCGCTAGGATTTGGCGAATTGCCTGCTCTCTGGATAGCCGAATGGCCAGGAAAGGTAACCGAACACTGATTTTCAGCATTCGGTTACCTTTCTCAAGCAATTCGGAGCTCTTTGAATAACCCTGATAGTCATATTATTCATAAAACACCATACTCCAAAGGTAGGGATGCCCCGATTCCGATAATTTTAAATGATTGAAAACTGAATGGAAATTCCCTCACACAGTATCTGCCTGGTTAGATATACCTGTATGTGCACTATTAAATAACCTAAAATATGCTTTCATTTCACTAAATTCTAAAGACAGCCCACCAAAATCTTCAACTCCAGGCCCATAGAGATCTTAATCTGGCCCTGCCCTACCACTACAATGGAGTGCTACACTGGCTCCATGAGCACCCTTTCTTCTCTTTGAACAATATGCAGCTCCGTACACTGGTGGCATATTTTTAGCCATGAGAGCATTGTGTCTTGTTTTCTTCCTATATAATCCAAAGTAAATTCATATAATTTCTGTGTCCTCAGATGTTCATATGGTTTTATCTTTTCCTTTCATTTTCCTATGACATTTTTGTGCAGACGGGTTTACAGATTTGATGTCTGGCTCTGATATTTTATTCTTTATTTAGTTGATAATACAGTATATGCAGTGCTGGGCTCGTCTTTAGCTAAATTCACCTAGGTTTTGCCATTTAAACGTCTGATCTATTATGCTGCTCAATCATTTTGGAATATGTGGTGTCGGATATTCGGATATACTGTTTACCTCTGACATAATATTCTCTTGTTACTTGGTAATTATCTACATTTACCAGTGCTGTACTTCACTTAACACTTTAAATAGTGCCCCCAAAATATAATTACAGCAGATACCATGGTGCAGGGGGTGGTGCGATCCGCCGCTCTCCCTATACAGCAGAACACTGGGAACATATATTACCCACTGTTCTTCCACCGATCCTTCCGACATACATACGCAAACCTCCTGCTCGGTCAAGGTTGAGCATGGCTCCATGCACTCCTGGAGCTGATATTTTCAGCTCACAATGCTTTTTTACCTTAGTGGCTGCCTGTTACTGACTTGGAGTCCATAGGACTCCATGGAGGGTTGCGCTGCCGGGCGAGGTCACACAGCACCGCGGAGTGAGCGAGGAGGGA
This sequence comes from Leptobrachium leishanense, assembly GCA_009667805.1. NCBI lineage: Eukaryota > Metazoa > Chordata > Amphibia > Anura > Megophryidae > Leptobrachium > Leptobrachium leishanense. Next base: position 283,994,092 of record CM019066.1, read on the forward strand.
GGCTGGGGTCTGTCTGTCCCCAGTCTCACTCTGCTTACGACCAGGAGAAGCAGCAGATTGGGCCACCGATCTCGCCGTGGGATGAGATGTTAGTAGCGGATTTATTGGGGGGGGGGGTTTAGCTGGCACTAAATAGTTTTGCAAAAGTGGCATTAGTTAGCACCAGCTTTTAGGTGTAGCTAAATTTTTTGTTAACCCATCGGTGCGACAATTAGTGCTAGGACTTTGAAATACCTTACTTAACCTAATGTTAATTACTGATTGTGCTCCCCTCAGTGGCGTAGCGTGGGTTGTCCACGCCCGGGGCAAGGCAAAAATTGTGTGCCCCCCCAACCTGTGGACACGGTTGAATAATTAGTTCAGTCGAATAATGCTGCGCTGCTTCACGTGACTCATGTCAGCATTAAGGAGGAGTCAGGACAGAACCAGAATTTTCTGTCCTGGTCCTCCTTTCCGGACGCTGAGTGCTAAGTCACCGCCGGTGCCGCAAAGCAGGCGGCTACCCATGCAAGGGCGTCTCACGGACACCAGTGTCTGTGAGCGGACACCTTGCTGATCCCTTCTGGAAAATATTATTGGTTAAAACTTCTTTTGAAATTTTGCGCCCCTAAGAAAATTCCACCCAGGGCGACCGCCCCCGAGGCCCCCCCCCACGCTATGCCACTGTATATATGGTATAACTAATTATATCTTGGAAGCTTTTTATCTCTCACTTTTTGTCCTCCACCACAACCCTTGTAAGTACTGATTTGCCCTATGGGTCCACTGCAACTGGTCATGCCAAGCTCTTAGCTGATGAGGGTCCAATAAACCCGAAACAGCGCTGTCTCTAGGAGTGGCTTTGACCAGTTGCATAAACCTCATCTCTGCTAAAAAAAAAGCCACCTAGTATGGAGTGGCATTGATTGCAGGGCTCTGTTGAAAAACAGACCCAGGATGCAAAAAAGTGAGACCGATGTCATTCGCATGTCCTATCCAGAATTCCAAGTTGCATATGGGGAATGTAGCACATGAGCTCTGGGATGCAGTTCTTTGAATTGCTGTGATGTGCAAATGGCTTCTGCAATTTATATATATTGCCCTGGTTAAGTGATTCATATTTTGCATAGATTTAAAATATGTTGGACATTGTGGTTCCTCCAAATTGAAATTGAGTGAAACAGTTTGTTTCTGCAACATATTCTCAGATATTATTTTCAGACAGTTTAAAGCTGCACATTTCCATTAAGCAGATATGCTTTTTGTATTTGCTGGGAGCTTATTATTCCCTGCTTATCAGCATGTGCCTAATTTGCATTTATTAGCTCCATGAGTAAGTCAATTCTCTAAATCTTATGAAGCTCTATTCTTTCTCACACATCTTTGTTCTTTAATTTAGTGTCATCTGAACATATTTTAATTATTATTTTTACATTGTACACTCCAGGGTTTAACCTAGCAACAAAGTCTAATAATGACTAGTACAATAGAATAATGCAGTTGTATATTATGATTACGGATTTGATTTCTGGATTTCGCTAATCTTTTGTATTGTTAACACAATGGTGTATCGAATCTAATCTATCATTTTCTGTGACAAAAAAACAGTTTTAAAAATTTTCAAAAAACCTGACTGAGGTAAAATGATGGGGTAGTATGATCATGATTTGCTTAAGCCTGTCACGTTCGCCAATGGACCTGTCAAAGATGGGGTACATTGGCGACTGACTGGCTTAAGCAAATTATGATCATACTTTGAACTGAATCCCCATCATTTATTACCTCAGTCAGGTTTTTTGAGCATGTTTGAAACTGTGTTTTGGTTTTTTTTGTCACAGAAAATGATGGAAGAAGGTGGTCAATAATATGGAGTGCTCTTTTTTGGTGTTTGGAATTTAATGGTTTTGAGGTTGAGTGCAACCTTCTGCTGTGTTGTGTGTATATGTATACAGTCAGGTCCAGAAATATTGGGACATCGACACAATTCTAACATCTTTGGCTCTATACACCACCACAATGGAGTTGGAATGAAACAAACACAATGTGCTTTAACTGCAGACTGTCAGCTTTAATTTGAGGGTATGTACATCCAACTCAGGTGAATGGTGTAGGACTTACAGCAGTTTGCAGATGTGCCTCCCACTTGTTAAGGGACCAAAAGTAATGGGACAATTGTTTTCTCAGCTGTTCCATAGCCAGGTGTGTGATATTCCCTCATTACCCCAATTACAATGTGCAGATAAAAGGCCCAGAGTTCATTACAAGTGTGCTATTTGCATTTGGAATCTGTTGCTGTCAACTCTCAAGATGAAATCCAAAGAGCTGTCACTATCAGTGAAGCAAGCCATCATTAGGCTGAAGAAACAAAACAAACCCATCAGAGAGATAGCAAGAACATTAGGCGTGGCCAAAACAACTGTTTGGAACATTCTCAAAAAGAAGGAACGCACCGGTGAGCTCAGCAACACCAAAAGACCCAGGAGACCACAGAAAACAACTGTGGTGGATGACCAAAGCATTCTTTCCCTGGTGAAGAAAACACCCTTCACAACAGTTGGCCAGATCAAGAACACTCTCCAGGAGGTAGGTGTATGTGTGTCCAAAGTCAACAATCAAGAGAAGACTTCACCAGAGTGAATACAGAGGGTTCACCACAAGATGTAAACCATTGGTGAGCCTCAATAACAGGAAGGCCAGATTAGAGTTTGCCAAACAACACCTAACAAAGCCTTCACAGTTCTGGAACAAGATCCTATGGACAGATGAGACCAAGATCAACTTGTACCAGAGTGATGGGAAGAGAAGAGTATGGAGAAGGAAAGGAACTGCTCATGATCCTAAGCATACCACCTCATCAGTGAAGCATGGTGGTGGTAGTGTCATGGCGTGGGCATGTATGGCCTCCAATGGAACTTGTTCTCTTGTATTTATTGATGATGTGACTGCTGACAAAAGCAGCAGGATGAATTCTGAAGTGTTTTGGGCAATATTATCTGCTCACATTCAGCCAAATGCTGCAGAACTCATTGGACGGCGCTTCACAGTGCAGATGGACAATGACCCAAAGCATACTGCAAAAGCAACCAAAGAGTTTTTGAAGGGACAGAAGTAAAATGTTATGCAATGGCCAAGTCAATCACCTGACCTGAATCCCATTGAGCATGCATTTCACTTGCTGAAGACAAAACTGAAGGGAAAATGCCCCAAGAACAAGCAGGAACTGAAGACAGTTGCAGTAGAGGCCTGGCAGAGCATCACCAGGGATGAAACCCAATGTCTGGTGATGTCTATGCATTCCAGACTTCAGGCCGTGATTGACTGCAAAGGATTTGCAACCAAGTATTAAGAAGGGAAAGTTTGATTTATGATTATTATTCTGTCCCATTACCTTTGGTCCCTTAACAAGTGGGAGGCACATCTGCAAACTGCTGTAAATCCTACACCGTTCACCTGAGTTGGATGTACATACTCTCAAATTAAAGCTGACAGTCTGCAGTTAAAGCACATTGTGTTTGTTTCATTCCAAGTCCGATGTGGTGGTGTATAGAGCCAAAGATGTTAGAATTGTGTCGATGTCCCAATATTTCTGGACCTGACTGTATATTGCTTTAATTGGATTGCATTGAGTGCGGGGTTACTTGGATATTTTATATATATATATATATTTTTTTTTGCAGAGTACATTTACACATCCCAGCAATTCTAACTGCTTACATGTGCCACATTCCCCATATGCCGCAAAGAACTATGGAGACGATATGCAAACGAAGTCCACAACTTCTCACGTTTTGCATCTAGGGTCTGTAATAACACAGAACCCTCCATTCTAAATGGCTTTTTTTAAGCAATGGTCAGGTTATGCCACCAGTCACTCCTGTACAGCTGTTTCGGGTTTATATATATATATATATGGTTTGGACTTGAACATTTTTTCATCTAGTCCTGAATTCCTACTCTTACATTTCCCAACTTTCATTCTCATCTCTCTTTTTACAGAACGATTTCCACTTCTTCTGTTTAGTCTCATCAAACCCCCGATACTTATCAATAGTTCTGCTTCTGTCTATTCTCAGTACTTTGGTATTCAATAGGCTGAATTTATTGACTTTATCTAGGAGAAAAGTGTAGCCTGTTTACTGAGAAGTACAAGCAAGTGAGGATCATTAAACCTCTCCTTACCAGAGGAGACATAGGTTCTTTGCTTTGGTAGTCTTCGGTTCTCTCTGACATCAATATGTCTTTTGAATCTGTTGACCTCTAGATTGCTGTGAGAATGATGCTTCTTACATACTTGAGTAAGAAAAGGAACAATTTTGAGCTTTGTTTCTGTGAGTTAAAGGCTGCTTCTCCATTCCCGTATATCTGCACTGCACTGTATCGATCAAGATGTACATGAAAAGCAATTTTCCTCCGGTAAATGGTCACCTGTATCCGGATTTTGACATGAAAAGAATTGCAAAATAATTGTTCAGACATTTTGCATGATGCTACCTCTGAATGGTACCTCATGAGTATTCTAGCGCTCAGTAACAATCTACATATAGTAACAATAATCAATAGGATTCTAATGAACGCAGTAAAGTGACTACTGGAACTTTGACTCAATGCAACAAATTTATAACACACTGACAGTCAGTGTTCTCTCTTGGTTTCTTTGGGAGAGGAATAAATAATCATGTGTTTTTATTCTATTGCACACAACTTCACTCTCTACCTCTTGTTAGATTGAAATACTTCAAACTCAATTTCTTTACCCTGACAATCACTGAATGAATTTAGTCATAATATAATCTATGCAAACCAAACTACAAATAGATGCTTGTTGCCTTGGTGAAGATTTATGATAATTTCTTTGACAGGCAAGACTGCAGCCTGTCATTTAACTTTGCAACTGCTTCTTCTGATTCCTTCAACTTCTTGCTTGTGGACACATTATCATGATTGATAACCCGCAAAATAAACTAAATGAGCACCAGGAAAGCAGACTCCTTAGCAGTGAATGCCTTTTGACTAATAAACACATCATACCAGTTACACAGTTATAAATGTGAATATAACATCAACATGTATATGTTAATCAATATAACATGGGAATATCAGTGCAACAAATGTACTATGATTCGATGCATGAAGAAGACAAAGATGAGCAATTTTCAGATAGAAGTATGATGATTTTTTTCAGTCAAAGTAGATTTTAACCACTTTGCTACCAATATCGAAGATATCTCGATGTGCTGTTCTGCAGTCCTTTAGAAAATGAAATTTGTTTGCTGCAAACAAATCTTGTTAGCTTTTGGGCTGCAGAAGGTGCCCCCAATGTTTTAACCCTGTGGACATAATGTCCAAAGAGCTAAAACTGTAAAATCAGCTGCTCAAAGCTTTGAAATATCAGGCTTTTAGACGCTGTCAGCAGCCAATGCAGTGAGAAATAGAAGAAAATAGATCATCTAGTAAAACCTCTGTGACTCTGTGGTGGCGCTATCTACTGGCCAAATAGGTTATTACAGTAATAGATAGCTGTCACTGCACAATTTCTTAAAAGTGATTTTTCAAAAATTAACTAGAGTCTGACAATGTTTTTTTGGAAACAAATAACTTAGTAGTGCAGGGGTTAATAAAAAATAATGAGACCTTTTCCACTTTTGCTGTTTAGATGTCGGCTGGAGCTGATATACAGATTGGCTTCAGCTAATATCCTAATGGCTGGAGGTGCTATTCTGACCAAGCCCACGCTTTGCTAGCAGCACGGTCATAGTGCTTCCAAACTGAAAATTAATATCTCCTTTACCTTGTATAGGAGCCATTAAAGGGACATGCATGCTTTGCAAGTGTGCTTTTAAAAATGTGCAGTGCCTTTTTATTGAGTCAGTAGTCTCCTTCAGCAAGCATAAACAAATAAGAAAAAAATAAGTAGATATGATATTTTGTGTTAGTTCATGTGAAGCTTTGATGGGTGGGGTAGCGGGTGGAGAGGAGGCGGGATATATTCAGGAAGTAGGAGTTGAAGAAACACCCCTAGCTGAGGAGCGTGACCAGAGAAGATGAAATAACAGAGTATAAAGCAGAAAATAAATGTTTTTTACACATTTTAAACATTTTAATGATTTATTCTGGTTTGTCTATAGGTATAAAAGTATTTAAATATCAATTAATTTTTTTATTGATATGCATATCCCTTTAATTTGTGCTTAGGTGGAAAATAAAAAAGCTGTTCCAACATAGATGATTTTTCTCCATGGAGCTGGTATTTCTCAGAGAAATACTTACTGGCAGAAATTGGTGTTAAGTGATTTTCTTTTGAAAAATCAATCTTTAAATAAATACCCCAAAAATCCCTTACTCACCTCTCATCCCACGGTGCCAATCCTCTACTTCCTCTCACCGCTAGCAACAGAAGTCTGGGAATAAAGTGTTCCTACTGTCCTTCTGTGATTCCTCTGCAGCAACTCTGCTTCTGCAAACTCACAGCAGGGACGTGCTGGGCTCCATGGAGTCCTAAAGACACCAGGGGATGACCAGGGGTATCAGGTTCTAGCTTCCTATTATTCAGACTTGTGACGCTGTCACAGTGGCTGGGTTGGAATAGATGCTGTAAAAGGGAGCCGTTAAGAAAAATGTTGTAGGTTTGTTTAGAGGCATTTCTTAGATATGATTGAATCTAGAAAAAAAAATACATAGCATGTACAGTATAATAAATATAATACTTTTCAATGTTATATGCCTGTTCTTACTAAATACAACATTCATTTTGTTTGTAAACAGTTAAGTATCACACTTGTAAGGTATTTAATAGTTTTCACAGAAAAAAAAAATCTGCACTGATTTTACAGAGCCCGTATGTGAAAGCTCGTTGTACAAATGTTATGTTAGGGAAATTTATTGTGCCTGAAGCACATTGCAAAGAAGAAAAGCACGCTTTTTACCACCATGCACAAAAAAAATGATGGTTTTACAGCATAATATGTTTCTGCTAGGGAAACTTATTGCAGTCTGTTGGTTTTGGGACCACTGACGAATAAATGATTTGAAATCCTGTGGCAAACAAACAGCCATTCCACATATACATGAGCTGACTCTAGAGGAACTCTTACCTATTATAGATGGAATTGATTCTGCCAGCGCGCCAGCGATAACAATTTCTCACGGCAAAAGTGACAAACTAGAAGCAGCTACATAAATTCATAAGTTCAGCTACAGCTATGTTTTATACAGTTGTAAAAGCTACATATATATACATAAATATATATTTAACACGGTGAAGAAATGTCCTTTTTTTAATCTATAGTTAAATTACAACAGATGCCTTAATTGTATCGGTCTTTGCTACCTAAGCAATGAAGTTTTATGCTTTATCAAGAAAATTGTCCAGTCAAGAATTTTCTTTCTTTCAATTATTCAGACAAGGCGAACTATGTCATATTTCTATTATATGTAACAAGTGTATTTATATGTCTTGCTTTCCTAGGGGTTCCTATGAATTATACCTACATAACTCACAATCGATTCTAAACAACCCAAGTAGAGATTTATCTAAGTTGCTCTGAGAAAATATTGTCTAACCCAAAGTATCAGTACTGTACTTCTCTTGCTGGGGGAGATTTTATTGTTTAATAGAACTCAATGTATTTATAATCCACGAGGTTGAATAATTCATACTGCAAAATAATAAAAGTTTGGGCGATTTGTAATCACAACCAACTCAACGTGGACTTTGATAGGAATACTGAAAAAATTCACCTGGTTTATACATTGTATATGTTACGGTTAAAGCACGAAGTGCGGTTAATCCTAGGATTACCCGGGTAATCCTGACATTACCCAGGCGTCATTAGCAAAAGTCCGAAGGGAAATTAAATTTCGGACTTTACCTGGGTAATCTGCAAAGTATCCAGAGGGTAATCCGGTTTTCTGCTCTGTTGTAACCGGGTAATTTGTACATTACTCTAGTGTTGTTGGATAAAGTGTGATGTGCAACGAAACATCGGACTTTGTACGGGTAATCTGCAAAATATCCAAATGCCTCGGGGTACTCCGCTTACAGTTGACTGAATTCCGAGGATTACCCGGATAAAACTGTAAACTGTTAACAAAATTGTGTTTTTTGTTATTATTAAATCCACAGTCACAAACCACAATAAATAATCGTCATGTAACTCTGTGCATTAATTGTCTGAAAATTAATTTATGAAGATAAAGATATTATATAAAGAGTAACCTATTGGTTATTATGTTTTATAAATGATATATAAGCACATACGACACATAATAAAGATCATGTAACTTTTTTACATTCATATAAGAAACATATCCTCTCTGTATATTCATTATATCCTTAATACATTTTAATGTTTGTCTTTTGCCGTTTTCATTGATAATATCCATAGATAATAGCAATATTCACTGTTACCCAAGCGGGGTTGGATGCTCTGCAGATTACCCAGGTGAAGGTGTGGATAGTCCTCAGATTACCCGGGTGAAGCTTCAGATTTGCACATTATCTGGATAAAGTGTGAATTTTTCAGCTCTTCCAGACTGTTACCCAAGGGCAGTTGGTTAGTCCTAAAATTACCCGAGTAAAGTCCGAAATTTGCATTTTTTTGCAGCTTTACCCAGCGGTTTTGGGTAATGTCAGGATTACCCAGGTAATCCTAGGATTAACCGCACTTCGGGCTTTACCCATAACATATACATTACTAATGGTTTGTATAATTGGGATAATATTTTTGGGCTCTATTCTAGCGTCAGTTATAGGGAACAGCTAATGGAAAACATCTGTTCATTGTGGTCATTATCCACGGTGCTGCTGTTCCTGGTGCTGAAATAGGTTTCAGCAACAAGGACAGCACAGGCCGAATGCAGCCAGACTGAAGGAAGGGAAATGCTGTGAACGGCAAAGAGAAAAGCCTTGTTGTTTTAAAATAATTAGGAATCCAAAAATTTCACCAAAAAATACTAAACAATACTCAAAAAATTCAAAAAATCAGTATGAAGGCTTTTTGCTGCAAATGAAAAGAATAAACAATTGAATAAATATTTAATAAAAATGGGGATTTTTTTTACATTGGAACCTATGGGATTCGCCTGTTTAAACCTGTCGAATGAAACCATTGAAAATCTGGGCATTTCACTGACATTTCGTTGCTGGTCAGCGTACTCTGAATAGAGACCATTACTTCTCTATGGGGAATTTCACTACTGCCGAATCTCACCAAATGGCACCATGGCGGTGTCCATGGCCTGTGGTGCTGAATACAACTGATTCAGCACCACGGCCAATGGACTCAAGTGAAACAGAATAGCGAATCGATTCATAAAAATGGAATCCATTCGTTATATTCCGTTGTGTTTTCGTTCCATTTCGGACAGAACCGATTTGTTATTTCGGAATACTGTGCTTCTGAAATACGAATCGGTAAATTTTGCCCGAATTGTGATTAGGACGAAAAGAAACGCACATATCTATAAATGATTCTGCAAATGCAAAATCATTTAGAACCTACTAAAACCTCCAATAAATCCTCTCATCCCGCGGTGAGTACAGTGACCCGATCCGTCACTTCTTCTGGCTGGCGGCCGCGAGCAGAGTGAGTCTGGGAACAAATAGTTTCCAGTTCCCTCCTTGATCCAATGGACTCCAGGATGTGGTATTTGCGGCAGCTCAGAAGCGTAACTGCGAGTGTTCCAGTGGTTAGCGCTGCATTCCGGGCAAGGTGCTCAGGTAGTGCCTGCCCTGTAATATGTTGTTAACATGGAGACACTACGGGGAACCTGCAGGAGCAGATTTTCCTCTTTAACGTCTCCATGTTAACGCATACTATGGAATAGGACCCATTGTGTTTCTTTAGTGCTTTGTTTCGGCAGTTTTGTGCCTTAAAATATAGTATTTGTGCTACTTTTGTTTGTAAGATAACAGCAATTGTTTTTTTCCAGATGATGGCATCACACAGCCCCCCTACAACAGCTTTGTGATTTGAAAAGGCTTGTTAGTTTCTGTGACGTTTGTGCTGATTTGTGATGTTTAAATCTCTATTCATTTTTCAGTTATTAACAGTTTAATGAAGGTCAACAAAAGTCGCCCAGACCCCCTACAACATCCAAAAGGCATGAAGGATGGTTAGTCAGAAATGTATCTCTTATTCTTTACACCACACAAGGTAAAATTAGCTGTCATTGGGCAGGTCAGAGTCTGGCCTTTCTAATGATACCAACTAGTAAGTTCAGTGTTTTTTACATAATTATATTATTCATAAATGTAGAGAACGTGGTAGACACTGGCTACCTAAAAATTCTTGAAACTTTAATCAAAAAATCGTACACAAATTTAATCACAGATAACCTTCAACAATATAAAAGACACATATGTCAAGTGATTTGCAAATACCTAACCATTATTAGGATGAGGGAAAATCAATTTCATATAGCTTAAAAAAATAGCAAGAATTAGCTTACACCCTCAATAGCTGTTACCCTAAACATGCTGAGCCTTATAGCAAATTCTCTTGATTAGTGCATAGACGACCACCCAGGTCGTAATTTCTCCAAGACACTTTGTTTGGCAACATAAGCCCTCCCAAAGTAAAAAAGGCCAAGGCTATAATATAGAAAATGTGGTACAACAGTCACAGAAGCCCCCAATCCAATGGGTTATTTGCTCTACTGCACATGTGATATAACTGGGACATATCCTTTTAATAATGCAGTCAATGATTATTACAGCAGGCTATCACACCTCAAAAGTATACAATCACCCTCATTGTGCAAAGCTATCATAGAATTATCAAGAATGGTAGGTAATAACCAGAAGAGTCACACAGGCTGTTAAAAGCCTCTCATCTCGATGCGTTTTGCCGCTTACCAAGTGTGGCTTTATCAAGAGATGCCTGTCCAAGCTGCTTTTCCTTCTTAAATGTGATCACCGCACAATCTGCCTTGATTGTGTTTCGTATCACATGGTCAAGTCCCCTCCCACGGATGTCAATGCGCTGTCTATCTAATCCCTCTGCAGGGAAGTAATATCCCACTCACATTTTATTGCTTTTAGTAGCTTTGTGTCATTTGCTAACAATGACACATGACTTTCGATGCCTAGTTCAAGATAATTTATAAATAGATTGAATAGGAGGGATCCTATAACAGACCCCTGAGGGACACCACATACCACTGGTGTTCATCTTGAAAATGTACCTTTTATGATCACTCTCTGTACTCTATCATTAAGCCTTGTTCTACCTAGAACAAGAATTTTCAATTGCTTGAAATCTGAATTGAAATTTACAATTTTTAATATTTTTTTGCTGTAGCATTGTGATGGGACATGATGTATACACATAATATGTCTGCTGAAAAAAATTATATATAACTTGTTTTAGTCCTTTAATAAAACATGACTTCAAACACGATGAGCATAAAACAGTCAAAACTAGCTCAGCACACAGGGTGACATGGCTCATCAAAGAAGGGGTTAACCAATACAAAACCTACATAAAATACTCGCAAGTTCTGTTACTGTGCTCTCTTTAGAGCTGCTATGTGACACTTACTACACAAGTGAATTGTCCATCAACAACCCCTACCCTCACCTTCTTTTCCTTTTTGTGTCCCATCCCTCACCCAAAAAATTGTACAATTTATAATCCCTCTTACAATTGCTGATTTCTCAATAAAACCAAATATGTAAAAAAAGAAGAAAGTAACTACTGTACTGTGAAACCCTAAACTCACATTTTTAATATTGCATAAGATACTAATGTACAGTAAACCCAACCCTAAACTCACAATTCCACTAATATAAAATGTCATAATGTACATTCAGTCCGCAACTTCCACTTTGAAAAAATCCACTGTTTGACATATAATCTGCATTGTCCGCACTATAAAAGCTGCCTTTTTACTTTTATAAAAGCGCCTTATTTTTACTAGCTTCCATTTTTAATATATACCTCTATGTATTAACAACCAAAATAACAAAAACAAATGTTTGCTGAATTAATTGTAATTTAACCCTTTTCCACTGCAGGGCGCACCATGCCGTCCCTGCGGTGGGTGGTCTTAGAAGACGTGGGCGTATTAGTATGCGCAGTTGAATTCTATGTGCCTCCTCAGCCCCTACCTGCAGACGGTGCACAGAATGCCGTTGGCTGCTGCGAGACAGCCTGAACTCAGGCCACCCCCTTGCAGCCAATGATTTGTCGCGTGCGCCAGCTGCGTGGGCTGGTTGAAGGATAGGCCCACCGTAGCACCTGGCGGCATGGTGTACTAGTACGCCCTTTTGGCGTTAACCCCTCCCAACGGGTGCCACCCGCCTATCATTGTGGAGTTAAGATTCATTTTTCTCATTTCGTACGGACTGTATGAAAAAATAAAAATCTCAATATAATCTCATTTTATAATATGACGGCAACATACTAGCAATAATAATTACATACAATATGCCTACGTAAATAATAAGAAGAATGTAAAAAAATACAAGTAATAATAATGTAAACAGCAATAATCATAATAACAAATAAAATAATAATAGTAATAACCATTTTTTGTACAGATTCTATCCTTTATCTTCAATGTATTTTTGCAAAAAAAGTCATCACTTGTTTTCAAAGCTAAATCATAATTCTACTCTAACTCTATAGTTACACTGTTATATTTACTCTTTAAATCGACCTTTAAACCCTCTGGGATTCAGGTTAAACGTTTGTATATACATATTATATCAGTTTATTCCTCCTCGCCAATTCATACCAGCTTAAAATATAAACAAACATAAAAGTCAGTAATTTCAGCATTCTGAGAGGTGTTTCAGGTCGCTGTCTTTTAAATATTAAATACTATTCCTTGTATGCTCATCTATATGGACATTAAGTTTTCTTTCTGTTGGGTTCACATATTAAAAGCCCGGGAGTTAATATAATGAGTAAATAAGGTGATGTAATAGTATATTGTATATGTTATGTTTGCTATTATATATGACATTCATGAAGGTGCATTTGTTTTCTGGTGATGTCACTTGTAATCATAAAATATTCTTTTTATTACAGTTTAATTTGTAGTAAATCTCCACACCAGAGCAGTTTTAGGATCAGAGGCTCCTTTAAGCGTCATCATATGTTTAGTTGCAGGAAGATGAGAGGTACTGCAGGTGTAGTGTACATGGATCTTCATTGAAATAGGGATAAAATCAAGGCCGTGTTTCAGCTCTTAAGGTCCTAATCATGTATGCGACATACTGTTTTCGGTGTTGCTTTATATACACATTTAGTTAAGTCAGTGCATTTATTACAAAAAACAGAGGAGCAAGGAACACAGGGTGGTGACCGACAGATCCCCTTCACTGCTGAGTCATTTCACCCCTGTGTGCTGAGCTCATTTTGACAGTTTTGTGCTCATCGTGTTTAAACGCGATTTGAAGTCATGTTTTATTATAGGACCTAGACAGACTGTGTATCCTTTTTTTAGCAGACTTGGCAGATTCCAAATCTATCATTATTATGCGTATACGTTATGTCCCGTCAGAAACATATAACAAATATTAAAAAAATAATGTGAATTTCCATTCAGATTTCGGTCATTTTAGTGTAAAATTATTTTTTCCCATGTAATCATCCAAACCTTTGTGGTTATATATTCTACAACATACTCTTGTTAAAAACAAATTGAAATGGAAACCTGTTACTGCATTTTTCTGAGAAAATATGCAATTTAAATAAAAACTGAAAAAATGTACTCTTGTGGTTTGGAGGATTGTGGTTTATGAAAATTATAACTATGTGTAAACTGACCCTGCCCACAGCAATGGGAAATGAGAAGGTGAGTAATGGCAATTGTATTGCTCATTTTATACATGACAAATGGATAATGCCATTGCTTTGGAGCAAAAAAACCCCACTTTTTTACTTTTTAGATTTTACATGGTCATGCGTGGTATCATTGGAAAGGCCAGACTCTGTTTGCTCCCACGTCGGCATGCATACCACGCCTGAAGCGCATCTCTCGCATGACTGGCAGTGACGTATCGGGGTCCTCATTTTCCTGTCGCCGTCTGTCCAGTCATGATGACGTTGGTACACCTGGAAGTAAGGTGTGCTCCTCCAGGTGCCGGCACCTCCCAACAGCACCATATCGAGGGCGATAAATCAAAAGTCCCAATTCATTAAAAAATACTCTTTTATATATTGTAACAGGGCATCATGTAGAGAGCAAGGAAAGGTCCTGTCCGGGGTTTATGTGTCACCCAGATTTCTCTCTTACACCTTCCGGAACCTCTAAGCACCTGGTTTTGCACTTTGCCTCAGTGGCAATTTAGTGCAGGTGAGGCAAACAGACATTGCTCTGGAGTCTGGGGAGCAGATGGTCTCTATCGGCTGGAGCACAAGGTTGGTCATGCTAGTTTGCTGAAGCCTGACAAACACTAGGTTTGCACAGGTTGTTAGTCAGGGCTATTGTATGTTTAGTTAGTGCCGGGACACGGCTAGGAATTTTCTTTGTTTTTGAACTGTTTATTTTGAGCAATATACAGCGTGGTGTATAACCTGTGGGTTGCTGCAATAAATATACCCCCGTTTGAAGAAAAGTCACTGGTCTGGTCTCTGAACCTTTCAAGAGTGCTCACCCCAGAGAGCAATTGCACCCGCTACCTGTTTCCCAGCTCACAATATATATTGGGGCTATAATTCCATAGTCAAAAGAAAAAACACATAAATACAGCCATTACACCTAAATTCTAATCGGCATATGGTAACAAACTCAATCATGACCCTTCCCAATCAAATTAGTGTCATCAGCAACAGAAACCAAAAACAGCAAACACAGATCAAAATACAGAAAACAGAACCACCAACCATAAACATCAGTGGACCAACAGAATGGGCATAACATGGTATATACAGGGCTCACAATTTCCACTCGCCTACTCACATTTGGCGAGTTGAAATGCACACACATACATTATTTTGTGCTGCGTATTCCGGCAGTGCCACCGTGCAGCCCCCCCTTCTCCAGGCTGCACTGTGACAGGAATCAGCTGCCTAACCTGACCCTGCTCGTCTCTGTCACTGGGAGGAGGGTGGAGATTAGCTTCCCTGCCTCCTCACTCTGCTCACACTGGGGTCTGATGACTGGGTATACATGTAACTGGGGTCAGATCTCTGGGTATTAGTGTTATTTTTGTAACTTTATTCTAAATAAAAACTTTTAACAGTAGAATTTCATAAGATAATTTAAGGGGGTGTGTTTAGGGCAGAGTTAAGGCCTGGGTAGGGAGAAAACACAAACAGAAAGAGCAAGAGTTAAGGGGTGAATCAAAATACACAGGCACCCAGCAGCATACAAGGAAATCCCAGTCTGAACACCGGTCCTTAGATGGCCGTCTCTAAACTAGGGGTGGGTACAGTACTGCTGGGTGAAGCACATAGAAATAAAACACAGAAAGAACAAGAGGGGAAAACCCAGAGAGGTAGAAAAATAACAAGAGCCGAAGTTAGGAACTGGATCAGATTATCATACAAAGCCAGGGATAAGAACCATAACTGGTACTCCTGCGATGACAGGAGTCAGAGCCTGGAATAGAAAGTCAGATGAAGCCAGGAATCAGGGCCAGAAGGGTAATCATACAACGACAGGAATAAGTACAAAGTATAAGCAGAGAGCATAAGGGTTAATACAATAAAATAGTCAGGAAGAAAAGTCAGGGGTCATACACAATATAACAGATATCACAGAAACACACGAATGAGGATAAAACAAAAATAAACAAATGGCAAAGACAAGGCAAACGGAGGAGTCTTTGCTCAATTATTGATTGTGTTTTTTTGAGCTGGTGTCCTCTATATTATCCTGCTATTGCCTACCTGGTTCTGACCTTTCTGCCTCTGACTACACTGTCCACTTTATGCACTTTTAAATCCCTTTCAGCCCTTATCTATCTTGAACCAGTAAACATAGCCGGGTGTTCCGATCATAACATTGAATGGCCTGTGTACTTCTGGCCAGTCTTTTGTGTAGTGGTTGCTTTGTATAGGTGTACACATTCACTTGCTTGGTTCCTGTTTACCGTCCGTAAGCTTGACAGATCACTCTTAAGCTGCACTAGTTTTCATGTATGGAGTGCCCCTTTAATGAGTTCTAGGGGTTTATAATCATTGGGTAAATAAAGTAGGCAATTTAAATTTCAGATCCAAATATTTTGTATAAATGGTTTTATTTTGTGAGACATTCTATTGCTGGGACAAAAAACATAAACATATACACCAGATTACAGGATACATTCCAGAGAACATCCCTTCAACAATGCGAGAAAATATTTCATTGTAAACGGTTAGCCTCAATTTATATTAATGATTTTCAGCTTAAATGGACATATATAAGGGTTTATAAATTGCAGCACTATTAACAAACATGGAAAAGGATGATTTCTGAGAATTTATCCAAGATGTTGGAAAAGGTTTTAAATTCTGAGGAGTCACGTTCTTCCAGCCACCACTTGATCCAAGTGCTTGTGTCTAAAGGGTTTTCATACCTATAGGTGAAACAAAATCTCGTGAAATGATTTAAATATAAAGTGATTATAAATATATTATTTATACAAATCGAAACTCTGTATAGTGTATTATAGTTCTGCATATATCATTCTATCAATCCTTCTGTCTACTATGGACTACTATGGATCTATTTATCTATATATCTATGTTTTTATGTGCATCTATCTATTCTTCTGTCTACACATAAATCTATCCATCCATCCATCCCTACATCTATTCACCAGTTTGTTTATACAGCTATAGTCACCATCCGTATAATCATAATATTTGCTATTTATTATGAATTCACAATATTTGAACAAGACCTATAAGTTAATTTTCACCATATAGTATTAATGTTAGAATTATTATAGGTAAATAGTGCACAGGCACTTTGTTGGTTTCACATTACACTTACAAATAGTGGAGCGCCACATCCAACAATATCCCCCACACCTAAGTCTCTGTGTACCCGAGTGGTGGTTTCCCCAACAACCAATCAAAGATCAAGCAGATCCACAGATATGTAGAAAGGTATAGAAGGTACAGAGCACACAATTGGAAGGGTTACGTACACTTTGTATCAACGAGTGATTCCCAAATTTTCTGTATGCACGTTTTGCAGAAAGACAATTCTCCTTTGTGCATAATAAGTATTAAAATACTATATTATCTAAGTGTAATGTGAAACCAACAAAGTGCCTGTGCACTATTTACCTATGATAATTCTAACATTAATACAATATGGTGAAAATTAACTTATAGATCTTGATCAAATATTGTGAATTCATAATAAATAGCAAATATATGGTTTTACAGATGATTCTTATCTTTCCAATTTTTCCTTCCATGGATTTATATAAATCCCTGGGATGAATATAAATGAATGAATCCCAATTATTTACACTATACCCAGTGCTACATGTAAATCATATACGATCAGAAATAAAAAACCACCATAAAGGATTACAAAAAAATGTACAATTTCGAAATATGTGTTTAAACCACCAGGTGACAAAGTGCCCCATTCAAAAATATATTGTATTTCCTCTTAATAATGTAATAATACTCTCTCCTTTAGTCTTATTTATTTTTTTAAGAGCTGTGAATTTAAGACCTATTAGGGAACTTTCATGTGCGTCTTTAAAATGTAATGGAACCGAATGTTTTTCAAATGTATTCTTTATATTATGCACATGTTCTGAGATTCGCACATTTGATGCTCTACTAGTTCTCCCAATATATTGGAGACCACACGGACATTCTAAAACATAACTAACATTTTTTGAACAACAAGTTAAAACCTCTTTAATTGGGACTTTTTACCACTTTTTTTATTCATATATTCTTTTATGAAAGATTTTGTTCTATTGGTGGATTGACATGCCAAACATTGACCACAATTATTAAAACCACTCTCAAGACCAAACATATTCCTATTTTTACCATCTAGAGCTTTCTTCCCGGCAAAACGCGCCCTGGTATTGTTTTAATAAAGAACTTATATTTTATCCTGCCTGTCTGCCTTGGATCGTCTGTAAGAGGTTTAGTGGATTTTTTATCCTGCTGAAAAATCCATATGCGCATTTCCAAGAGTCAGTAGTGACTCCACCAAGAGTAAGTTTGAATTTGTCTACTTTTTGAATATCATCATTTACATATACAGAGTTATGCTATGGAGCAATCCTTGTTTTATCTCCATTTATGAGAAAAAGAAGAGTCAAAAGAAGAAGTCTAAGGTGTTTTGGTCAAAAGAAGGGTCAAAGGAAGAGTCTAAGGTGTTTTGGGTACCTGGGAAGTAGATTACCCCTGGAGCCAGTTAAGGCTCAAACTATTGAGTGTGTAGAGGCATGAATTGAACATCTATAACCCTGCACATACATATTGCATGACAATTTTCTCTTTCATTTTTTATATACTGTGAGAAAACTGTTGAATTGTCTTTCTACAAAACATACAGAAAATATGGGAATCACTCGCTGATACAATGTGTACCTAACCCTTCCAATTGTGAGCGCTGTACCTTCTATACCTTTTATACTGATTGCCTTTTGCCTCTTTTAGGGTGGCACCACCTTTCTTGTCTGCACCTCATGGTTTCCAATATGAAAGACAAAAGATGGGGGATACGGGAGAAAAAGGGAGAGAGTACATTCGGATGTGATAGTATTGAGGGCAACTGGGAGCAGTATCCAACTCACTCATGTTTGAGTCTCATTGGTTATAGGCTTAGAAATCACACTTTAGACACCATAAATGAATGTGCTGATATTTTGTCAGAGTTTCATTTCGTAAATTGCAAAGTTTAGTGAATCCAGCACATAGTCTATCTCTCTCACTCTGTATTTCTCATGGGTTTTTCTTGTCTCATGAACTGTTCACATTCAATATTTTGCTGCCAGGGAAATAGCTCAAAAACATTTAACCAATGTCACGTTGAATAGCTGTTAAACTGGATTTTAAACACTGTACTCAAAATATTTTAAAATCAATTAAATAAGGAACTGAAGGAATTCAGTGAAATTGGTCATGCAGTAGAATTTTACAAGAGAATGAAATGTAAATAGGTAAAGAAAATCCAACTGACGCACAATGTGAATTACTGTCCTGCAAAATCAGTCCAAGGGCATTCCATTCTTTCAAATATTGTTTTAAATAATAACTTTCTCCTGTGCTATTCCATAAATGAAAGATAGTGAGACACTGTGTACATGAGATTACTACAGAATAGGCTTTTTTTCAGCTGATAGAATTCTGATGAGAATTTATGTTGCTATGGTTAGAAGGAATATTAGAAACATCATTATACGCCAGAGACCAAAGAATTTGTGGCTTAAAAAAAAAAAAGAATAAAGACAAAGGAAAATAAAGAAAACAGAAGTTTGTTTTTAGTCATTACAACAATTGTATTAAGCAGTTTAGGATAAATGTTATTTCTATTTTAAACTGTTGAGATTTTAAACATAGTATTGGCTATTTTATTTCCAGAAATCTTGTTTTTAGTTCTGCAATAACCCTTTTCCTTAAATGCTTCTTCTCTCAAAATGACTTAACTACAGCATGAGAATACATCTCTACTCTTTCAAACCCAACTAAATTTAATTTTGAAAGAGAATAATCAAGTGTTAGACATGCAAATTCTTTCAAATAATATGAGAGGGCTAAACAACCACATAGAGTTACAGAAAAGCCAAGATAATGTGATAATCAATCAGCAAGATTTCTGGCTCCCAGGTGTCTTTTACACAGGTCACGAGCTGAGATTAGGAGCACTCTCTTAAAGAGAGTGCTCCTAAACTCAGCTTGTTACCTGTATAAAATGGCCCCAAGAACACCCCAAGACCCTTATGACCCCAAGAACATCATCCCCACCATCAAATATGGAGGTGGAAACATTATGCTTTGGGGGTGTTTTGCTGCTAAGGAGACAGGACAACTTTACAGCATTGAAGGGACGATGGATAAGGCCATGTACCGTCAAATCCTGGGTGAGAATCTCCTTCCTTCAGTGAGGGCATTGAAAATGAGTCGTGGATGGGTATTCCATCATGACAATGACCCAAAACACAAGGCTAAGGCAACAAATAAATGGCTCAAGGAGAAGCACATGAAGGTCCTGGAGTGACCTAGCCTGCCTCCAGACCATAATCCTATAAAGAGAGTTGAAGGTTCGAGTTGCCAAACATCAGCCTCAAAAAAAACATTAATGACTTGTAGAGGATCTGCAAGATGTGTGCAATCCTGGCAGCCAACTACAAGAAACGTCTGACCTCTGTGTTTGCCAACAAGGATTTTGCTCCCAAGTACTAAGTCATGTTTTGCAAAGGGGTCAAATACTTATTTCACTTATTAGAGTGCAAATCAATTTATACCTCTTTTGAAATGCGTCTTCTGGATGTTTTTTGTTGTTGTTCTGTCTCTCACTGTTAAAATAAACATACCATTAAAATTATAGACTGATCATTTCTTTGTCAGTGGGCAAACATGCAAAATCAGCAGTGTATGAAATAATTAATTCCCTGACAGGAATAGCAGCCTTGTATGCACTCTCTCAGGTTTTCAGTATTAAGATTAAGAGCTACAGTCATGTTGCAAAGTCATGTAACAACTTACCTTATAATGCTTCTCTTGCAAAACTGCACCACCCCCTGGTGCAATCAGCCAATGAGAGCCCAGTAGGCAGGTCAGTAGACTGACCTGAAAAGCGAGGCTAGTTTGTTTACAAGATTTATATAGTAAAAATATTTTATTGCAAAAACATATCAAAAGATGGTAGGGTGCTGCCCCAGCTGCACCAATGGAGCAGCAACAGATTCTGCTTCTTTAATCATTAGCATCAATATTATCAATGACCATAAGGTGGTGACTTGTTCATAGAATACCATTTCTTTTCCATTCTTATGTAAGTAGTGCAGCAGTTACCTCATACAAGGTGCATAGGTACAACAGTTTTCCTGAACAAGAAGCTATGCCAATAAATAGTTATTTTTTGAGTTGCGAACATAAATCACTTTTATTGTGTTGTGCATTTTTGGAACAAATCCCAAGGTGTAAGTGTACTTTTTATACCATCATTTGAATGTTTGCTTTAAACCAAATTCATTTTAACTGGCATTTTTTTGAACAGCAATTTGTGTTACAATTTAAAAATGTATTATCTGATTCATGGGCATAAATCATTTTCTCAACAATACAGGTTTTATGGAGTCAACCCTGGTTTAAGCATTCCAGAAACTATATTCATTTAAATCAAACTTTATTTTCAAGCTTTAGAGTTTCTTCCAGTTCTTGCAGAGTATATCATACTGGCCTGAGGTTAGCAACAAGGTTATATGAAAAAGCAACATAATGCAGATCACAGCTCAGCAAGATATCCTCAGGCACACAGTTTTGTTCACTGAACAAGTGAAACGAAAGGAACTGGATAGCAGTCGTAACATTTTCAAGTTTCTATGGTCAAAGGAATTGTTTGCAAATCAATAGTGCAGAGTTCACGGACCAGGCTGGATACACTCAAATCAGGGAAATTTAAGAATCACCATTGAAACAGTACACAGTTTCTTACTAAATAAAGTTAACATTGTTTTTTAAAGCAATGTCTAGAATAACACTCATTTGCACGACATTTTATATTTTAGCTGAATGGCTAAACTTCTGATTTCGACTGAAAGCATTGATTACACTGAAAACGGAAAGGGCAAGTCACTTATTTCTAATGAGAAGCTCCTTTATATAAAACACTTGAATCTTGGAAAATGATTGAAATTTATTTATTTATAAAGTATTTTACCAGGAAGGATACATTGAGATTTCTCTTGTTTTCAAGTATGTCCTGGGTTCAAGAACATTGAATTGTTACCGTTGTTACAGAAATACAAAGTAATAAATGCAAGATATTAAAAAACAACACAAATATACAGATTAACAGAAAATAAATATGTAGGAAATATGCTCACTATGCTGCATGTTTGCAGGTGCATTCTGTATTGAGGTATGTTAATAGAGATCTCTTAGGTGACTTTAGACTGGGGGAAGATTTGATGGCATCTGGGAGGTTATTCCATAATTGGGGTGCTCTGTAGGAAAATGAGGATCGAGCCACTTTCCTTTTGTATTGTGGTACTGCAAGTAAGGTCCTGGATCGGAGGTTATAGGAGGAGGGAACTGCTGCGGTAAGCAGTCTATTCAGGTAGGGTGGTAGCTTCCCAGAAAAACTCTTAAACACCAGGTTGGAAAGGTGAAGGGTGCATCTAGATTCCAGCGACGATCAGTTTAGCTCTTTTAACATGTCACAGTGGTGGGTCATGTAGTTACATTGCAGCACAAAGCGGCAGAATGAGTTATACAATGCAGTAAGTTTATGAAGGTGCATTTGAGGGGCAGCTGCATACAATACATCTCTGTATTCAATAGCTGGCATTAGCATTTCTTGTACAATCTTCTTTCTTACCGCAAGGCTCAGGCAGGATTTGATTCTGTACAGGGCACCTAGTTTGGGTTAAAGTTTAGATGAGAGTTTTTCGAAGTGGGGGCCAAAGGATAGATTTGGGTCTAACCACATACCTAGATATTTGAGAGAACTGTGGTCAAAGGGTCATTTGATTTTGTCCTGCCACATAGATTTTAAAGTTGCAATTTATGTAGTTTAGGTGCTGTTCCAAAGACCATCGTAACAGTTTTGTCAGTATTTAAAAAAAGTTTGTTATCTTTGATCCACTTTTCTACCTCTGTGAATTGTTCTTGCAGCACTGCCTCCAGCTGTGGGAGATTTGGTTTGCTGGTATAGATTACGGTGTCGTCTGCATACATGTGTACAGTTGAGGCTTTGCAGACATTGGGCAGATCGTTTATGAATATCGTGAATAGCAGGTGGCCGAGTACTGAGCCTTGGGGTACACCGCATGTGACTGGGAGGGGGGAGAGAAACGCTGTCAGAAATGGATACATATTGTGATTGATTGGATACATACTATCAAAACCAGGTTAGCGTGCGATCACCAATACCTGAGTTTTTACGTTTTCGTAATAGGATGCCATGGTCTACTGTGTCAAAGGCCTTAGCAAAATCAAGGAAGATGACTCCAGTTAGGTTTCCTTGTTCCATGCCAGCTTGGATATTTATTTTTATTTATTTATTTATAAAAGGATTTTACCAGGAAGGATACATTGAGATGTTTTCAAGTATGTCCTGGGTTCAAGAACATTGTTACAGAAATACAAAATAGTAAAATGCAAGATATTAACACAAAACAAATATACAGATTAACAGAAAATAAATATGTAGGAAATATAGTCCCTATGTTACATGTTTACAGGTGCATTCCTTATTGAGGTATGTTAATAGGGAGCTCTTAACCACTTGGCTGCTATGGATGTGCTCAGCGCGTCCAGCCAAGTGGTTCTCCTGTGCTATGGATGCGCTGAGCGCGTCCACGCACAGGAGCCAGCAATCCACCGGATTCCGGCGGATTGCTGCGCCCCCCGGTGCGGGCTGACATCTTAGATGTCAGCCCAGCACTCCGGGACCCCGGCGGAGCAATTAGATATCATCGCAGCGGCGCGATGACATCTAATTCAGGCACCCCCCCGCATGTGCGGAGGAATGCGCCTGAAAGGGAGGGGGGTCCTTCGGACGTCTCTCCCTCCCGATCGCCGGGGGGGCAGAGGGTTAATCCAGGCACCGTTTGGAAGGGCACAGCCTGCCCTTCCAAACGGTGGCTGTGATTAACCCCTGGGGAGCCGGATCACGAATCGGCGCTGAAAAGTGCCAGATCGTGATCCTCTCCTGGAGCTGGCCGTCATCTTGGATGTCGGCCAAGTCTCCAGGAACTCCCCCTGAGGACATAGCATGATGACGCCAGTCCTGGAGTTAACCCCTAGCTGCCACCAATGGTGGAGATAGGGGGTTCCAATGAACCCCCTATCTCCCGATCCGTTGGAGCTAGGGGTTAATGTTTGATATCATTGGATCGGCCAGAGCATGGCCTTTCCAACGATACCAAACATGAGCATGAAAAATGTTTTAAAAAAAATAATAATTAAATTATTTAAAAAAAATCTAAAAAAAAATAAACAAGTTTTTTTTGTTTTTGTTTTGATAAGGCAGCAATATTGTTCCCATTTCAATTATGTGAACAATAATGCTGCACTAACGATTTTTGTATGCGGTGCGTTTGTTAAAAAAAGAAAAATTTTCCCCAAAAAAAAATGTAATGATACCCCATTTCTAATTTTTTAACAAGCGCACCCCATACAAAATATAACCGCAAACGATCGCATGTTAAAATGTGAAAAAAAACACTTTACACATAATAAATTATTGAAAATTCAAATTTTATTGCATTTTTTGTTATAATATACAGACATGACATAACGTATACATATAATAATGACATATTATGAATCTGCCAAGTCTGCCGGAAAGAACGATATATAATATGTCTGGGTCATATATCAAAATATGGCTACAAAACACGGTTAAACATGATGAGCGAAAGCAGTAAAAATGACCTCAGCACAGAGGTGTGGAAAGCCTCAGCAGCGAAAGGGTTAAGGGACTTTAGACTGGGGGAAGATTTGATGGCGTCTGGGAGGTTATTCCATAATTGTGGTGCTCTGTAGGAAAATGAGGATCGAGACACTTTCTTTTTGTATTGTGGTACTGCAAGTAAGGTGCAGGTCCTGGATCGGAGGTTATAGGATGAGGGAACTGCTGTAGGGTGGCAGCTTCCCAGAAAAACTCTTAAACACCAGGTTGGAAAGGTGAAGAGTGCGTCTAGATTCCAGCGACGGCCAGTTAAGTTCTTTTAATATGTCACAATGGTGGGTCATGTAGTTACATTGTAGCACAAAGCGACAGAATGAGTTATACCATGTAGTAAGTTTCTGAGGTGCGATTGCGGGGCGGCTGCATACACTACAACTCTGTATTCAATAGCTGGCATAAGCATTTGTTGTACAATCTGCATTCTTACCGCGGGACTCAGGCAGGATTTGTTTCTGTACAGGGCACCTAGTTTGGGGTAAATTTTAGATGAGAGTTTTTCGAAGTGGGGGCCAAAGGATAGATTTGGGTCTAACCACATACCTAGATATTTGAGAGAAGTGACTGTGGTCAACGTGCCATTTGATTTTGTCCTGACACATAGATGGGGTGTTTGCAATTTGTGTAGTTTAGGTGCTGTTCCAAAGAGCATTGAAACAGTTTTGTCAGCATTTAGAAAAAGTTTGTTATCTTTGATCCACTTTTCTACCTCTGTGAATTGGTCTTGCAGCACTGCCTCCAGCTGTGGGAGATCTGGTTTGCTGGTATAGATTACGGTGTTGTCTGCGTACATGTGTGCAGTTGAGGCTTTGCAGACATTGGGCAGATCATTTATGAATATTGTGAATAGCAGGTGGCCGAGTATCGAGCCTTGGGGTACACCTCAAGTGACTACGAGGGGGAGGGAAGTGCTGTCAGAAATGGACACATATTGCGACCGATCAGACACATATGATTGAAACCAGGTTAGTGTGCGATCACCAATACCAGAGTTTTTAAGTTTTTGTAATAGAATGCCATGGTCTACTGTGTCAAAGGCCTTGGCAAAATCAAGGAAGATGGCTCCAGTTAGGTATATAATTGGATATAATTGGAAACTTTTAAAAGGGCAGTTGTGGTTGAATGATTTGGACGGAAGCCGGATTGATCTGGTGTTAAATAGTTCAAATACTGATAGTAATCGCGCAATTGAGTGTAAACACATTTTTCCCAGAATTTTTGACATTACAGAAAGCAATGATATTGGACAGTAGTTGGATACCAAAGTATTGTCTCCACTTTTATGGATAGGTAGTACCACTCTCGCAGTCTTCCAGAGTTTGGGTATATATCCAGTCGCCAGTGATTCATTGATTAAGGTTGCGACAGGTTTTGCAATTGCCGGCGCGCTGATTTTCAGCAGCATTGCTGGGATTTGATCAGGTCCAGACTGGTGTTTCATTTTTTGGTTACAGAGAAGTTTAGTAATGGCACTGACAGGCACCGGTCTAAAACTGAATTTCCCTTTGATACAGGGTCATTGCAAACTTTTTGAAAGGGCAGTTGTAGTTGAATGATTTGGATGAAAGCCTGATTGATCTGGAGTTAAATAGTCCTATGGACTCCATGGAGAGGATGCGCACGGCGGCGCTTAGCGCTACCACGTTCTTTCCTGGAACTTTTCTAGCACTGCATTGTAATTCCGGGCTAAAACGGGGGCGCAAAGAAGAAACCTGCAGGCGCAAGTTTTTCTCCTTAGCGTCCCCATTTAAACGCGATTATTGTATTGTAGCGAAATTTTTGATTCACACTTTTTTTAATGGTGTTTCTTTCTTATTTTGTTTCAGACTGGTTTATTATTTTTTATAGGACCTTCTTTTATTATTTCCATGCATTTTCATGGATTCCATGCATTCCATGCATTTTTATTGGTTTAAATGCTTTTTAACCCTTTTGCTGCTGAGGCATTTCCCGCCTCTGTGCTGAGGTCATATTTACCGGTTTTGCTCATCATGTTTAACCCCTTAACGCCGCAGGACGTACATTTACGTCCTGCATTAGGCGGGCTTTGCCGCCGCAGGACGTAAATGTACGTCCTCGGCGTTTAGAGCCCCCCCGGGAGATACTCACCTTCTCCGGTCGCTCCCACGCTGTTCTGAGTGTGATCCCTCCTCCGGCGTTGTGACGTCATCGCGCCGGTGGCGCGATGACGTCAGTTTCAGGCGTCCCCCCCGCCGGAGCAGGGGAAGCGCCTAGAGGGAAGGGGAGGGATCCTTCGGATCCCTCTACCTCCCGATCGCCTGGTCCCCGGCGGCTGTGGCCAGCATCGCTGGAAGGGTCACAGCCTGACCTTTCCAGCGATGTATGGAGGGTTAACCCCTTAGTTGCCAGGTCGCGACCGGGCACTAATTTGTGCCCGATCGCGGCCTATTTCCGGTGGGGGCCGCCATCTTGGATGGCAGCCCCCACCTCTGGGTCACCCCCCGGTCAACTGACTCATCGCGCCATGCGCGATGATGTCAGTTAACCGGAACCCCCCAGCTGCAAAGGGATTTCCCATGGAAATCCCTTGCAGGAGATAGGGGGGTTCTTTGAACCCCTTTATCTCCTGATCGGTGGCAGCTAGGGGGTCATGGCTGATATTGCTGGAAAGGCCAGAGCATGGCCTTTCCAATGATATCAAACATGACCATGGTAAAAGTGAAATAAAAGTGTAAAAAAAAGTAAAAATAAAAATAATAAAAATAATAAATTAAATAATAAAAAAATAATAAATATAATAATAAAAAAAATTTTGTTTTTTTTAATGCAGCACTATTGTTCACATTTCAATTATAATGTGAACAATGATGCTTCACTAATGATTTTTTTTTTTTGGGGGTTTAGCTAAAATCACGCAATTTCTCCCCAAAAAAAAAAATGGGTTCCCCGTTCTAATTTTTTTAACAAATCTACCCAATAGAATATGACCGCAGAGCCTCGGATAATAAAATTAAAAAAAAAAAACACTTTACACACTGTGGAAGATTGAAATTTTATTGAAAATTCAATTTTTTTTACATTTTTTGTTACAGCATTTTGGCAGGGCATGACATATACATATAATAATGATATATTATTAATCTGCCGAGTCTGCCGGAAAGAACGATATATAATTTGTCTGGGTGGTATAAGAATACGTGACTTAAAAATGGTCAAAATGAGCTCAGCAAACTTCTACTTCCGAAACAGCGCCGAAGTTGTAAAATTACTCCCGTCCTTAAGGGGTTAAACGTGTTTTGAAGGCTTATTTTAGTATATGACCCAGACATATTATATATCGTTCTTTCCGTCAGACTCGGCAGATTCATAATATGTCATGATTATAAGTATACGTCATGACCTGTCTGTATATTATAACAAAAAATGCAATAAAATATGAATTTTCAATAATTTACAATGTGTAAAGTGTTTTTTTTTCACATTTTAACATGCGAGCAATTGCGGTTATATTTTTTATGGGGTGCGCTTGTTAAAAAAATTAGAGATGGGGTCTCGTTACATTTTGTTTTGGGGAAAATTATGCAATTTTTAACAAACGCACCGCATACAAAAATCGTTAGTGCAGCATTATTGTTCACATTATAATTGAAATGGGAACAATATTGCTGCATTAACGAACCAAAAAAAGAAAAAAAGACTGGTTTATTTATTTTTTTACAATTTTTTTTTTAAATATTTTTTTTTTTAAAAAACTTTTTTCAAACTCATGTTTGGTATTGTTGGAATGGCCATGCTCTGGCCGATCCAACAATATGAAACAATAACCCCTAACTGCCACGGATCGGGAGATAGGGGGTTCATTGGAACCCCCTATCTCCACCATTGGTGGCAGTTAGGGGTTAACTCCAGGACTGGCGTCATCGTGCTATGCACGATGACGCCAGTCCTCAGGGGGCATTCCCGGAAGCTTGGCCGACATCCAAGATTTTGGCCAGCTCCGGGAAAGGATCATGAACCGGCGCTTTTTGGCACCGATTCGTGATCCGCCCCCATGGGGTTAATTCCAGGTACCATTTGGAAGGGCAGGCTGTGCCCTTCCAAACGGTGCCTGGGTTAACCCCCTGCATGCTGCCGATTGGGAGGGAGAGAGGTCCGAAGGACCTCCCCCCCTCCCTTTCAGGCGCCTCCTCCGCACATGCGGGGGGGGCCCTGAATTAGGTGTCATCGCGCCCCCGCGATGACACCTAATTACTCTGGCAGCGGTTCCGGTGCTGGGCTGACATCGAGGATGTCAGCCCACACCGGGGGGCCAGCGATCGGCCGGAACCGGCGAACGCTGGCCCCAAGGGAGGACGCGCTCAGCGCGTCCTCCGCAAGGAATGATACTGCGGGTGGACGTGCTGAGCACGTCCTCCACAGTGAAGTGGTTAAAGAGCAGTCCCTCCCCCAGTTTGGTGGTGTTTGGCAGCTGATTGGCTTTTTTTGGCGGCGTGTGGCAGTCAGTTTGGCGGCATTCGGCAGATCATCAGATTTTTTTTGTTGACTTGATAAAGACCTGAAAAACAAAAATTGGTGGTGTTGCGCTAAAGGAAAATAAAAAAACTTATGTATGGTCTATTTTGAAGGCATACTATACTGCACAGCAAAAAAGAGAAAGAAAGTTCTATTTCTCAATAGTTCGTTCAATGGATATCCAGTCTCTGTTGTAGAAAGGATTTTCAGTGAAATCTTCCAAGACTTTGGAACGAATGACCACTTCTTTGGTGAATCTTCATTAAAGTGTATATATCTCGGAAAAAGAGAAACTCGATAGTGTTATACCGTTTATTAATGTGTATACAAATCTACTGACATAATATACGTACAGAAAAAAGAGGTAGTGGGTTTAGGATTTGATCTCACCCACTGCCAGATAAAACATCACGTCCCAATCAAGCCTCTATAGACAAAACCACCAGGAGCTCCCGGGCTGCTTCCAAGGTGGTCACTCAATACCAAAGGTGGGACCGCGATGATAAAGTGACGTAGTGCTGACGCGTTTCGCCCCGCCCACGGGACTTCATCAGAGCATACGTCACTATGCCATCATCCTCTCTAAATAGTGTCTTAACTTGACACACCTGGTGAAATTCTAATGAAATTCTCTGTAGCCACTCCCTATGGGAGATCCTACAAATGCTTCAGTATGTTTAAATATATTGCAAATGGAAGCACAAAAACAAATGTATTAAAAGATTGCCATATATAGGCGATCACAAACAGCCCTAAGAATAATCTTTAAGGCAAAAATTCATAACACCCATAAAACACTCTGTGTATGGATCAATGATTATTTTAAAAACAATATTAAAAAACAGCATTGAAAACGAACAGTATTAAAAAACGAACAGCATTTAAAAAACGAACAGCATTTAAAAAAAAAAAAAAAAAAAAAACGAACGAACAGCACTAAACAACGAACATTAGAAAGAGTATAGATTCTTAATACTTCTAAGAACGCTCCAAAAAGGGAGGGGAGGGATCTTAAGACATAACTACATAATTACAAGAGTAAAATGTAAAAAAGTAAAAAACATATGGACAAAAACATCCGTAAAATATTACATCATTCAAATACTATTAATAATAAAGTACAAACAGTAAAAATATACCGCATACAATGGAATACGTATAGCCATAATAGAGACACATAAAATACATGATGAAGGGCAGGAATCATAACTACCATAAAAATACAATTAGGTAAGGAAATTATATAGATCAAAATCAACATTGAGACCCAAAGGAGTGAAAGTTCTTAAATCGTATGCTGTCCTCATCTCTTCCTGCCCCATTCTCTGAATGTTATTGCCTCCTCTCCAATATTTTCCTACCCTTTTAATGCCCAAAAACTTTAGACCTCTTGGGTCCGAATTATGAGACTTAAAGAAATGTGCGGAAACAAAATGTTGCATATACCCATTCCTAATATTGCGAATATGTTCATCTATGCGTTTGTGTAAAGGTCTTGCCGTGCGTCCCACATACTGTAGTCCGCACGGACATTCCAATAAATAGATAATATTGTTGGTTTTGCATGTAATTAAATTGTTGATCGGGTACTCAATATTAGTTATATTCGATTTGTAATTCTTGACGCAATTGCTACTTTTTGGACTATTCGAGTTCTTACACGATTGGCAATTTTTGCAATAGAAAAAACCTTTTTCTTGTTGTAGCCATCCTGTTTGTTTATGTTCTTTTATATAACTCTGGACTAAGGTTTGTTTTAAACTGGGGGCACCCCTAAAGGTGATACTGGGTCTTTCATTCAAAATGCCCCTCAGATCCTCATCTTCCATCAAAAGATACCAGAATTTATTTATAGTCTTCTTAATATCCATATGTAGGTTGTCAAAATCAAAAATCAACCTCGTTGTGGGTTTCTTTTTTCTTCCAAAATTCGTTTGTGTTAAAAGAGTAGATCTATCGATCTTCTTCACCCCTTGAAAAGCTTCCTCTAAAATTGTCTCGGGGTATTTTTTTCTTTGAAGTCAGCTAGAAGTTTCACCGATTCTTTCAAAAAGTGCTCATTCTCAGTGCAGTTCCTCTTAAGACGCATAAGTTGTCCCTTGGGGATGTTATTAAGCCAAGGGGAAAAATGTCCGCTGGAAAAATGGATATAACTGTTGACATCTACAGGTTTAAAAAAGGTACGTGTTTTAATGGTGGCATTCTCTATATAAATATATAAATCTAAAAAAACCACCTCCTGTTTGCTATAATTAAAATCCAAATGGATATTAAAATCATTCCTATTCAAAAAAGCTAAAAAAACCTGTAGAGAGGCCTCATCTCCCTTCCAAATAAAAATGACATCATCGATATATCGACGATAGGTAACGAGGCCCGCACCCAGGAAGTCATCCAAAAAGTCTCCTCCCAAAAAGCCATAAAAAGATTAGCATAACTGGGTGCGAACCTCGTTCCCATCGCAGTGCCCGCCACCTGAATATAAAAATCTTGATTAAACCAAAAATAATTATTATGTAAAATCCACTTAATGCTAGCTATTAAAAAGTCTCTCTGTTCCAAAGGAATTTTTCCATCCATCTCCAAAAATTTGGATGTAGCTTGAAGACCCTTAAAATGCTGAATGATAGTATAAAGGGAAGCAACGTCCCCCGTCACTAGCCAGAAGTCGTCCTGCCATTGATGTTGTATTAAAATATTCAAAATGTCCTTGGTATCCTTTAGATATGACCTAGTGTTCTTCACTACAGGCTGCAAAAAAATATCAATATATTCTGACAGTCTCGAGGAAATGGATCCAATGCCCGATATTATGGGGCGGCCAGGAGGATTTTCTCTATTTTTGTGGAGTTTCGGTAAAATGTAGAAGGTAGGTATTTTTGGATGATTAATAGACAAATATTCATATTCCTTTTTGTTCAAAATATTGTTTATCCGCCCTTCATTCAGTAGTGCCATTAATGTTATTTTCATATCACTAGTAGGATCTTTTTTCATGATTTTGTATGTGTTATTATCACTCAATTGTCTTACACACTCCTCTATATATTTGGTTTTTGTCATCAAAACAATCCCTCCCCCTTTATCCGCCGGTTTAATTATTGTATTTTTATCTTCCTTGAGTATTTTCAAAGCCTCTCTTTCTTTTTTAGACATATTGTTGTAATTCCTGTTCCCATAGACGGAATTCTTTTTGTTATTAATTTTTTCTAAATCTTTAATGACTAGTTTTTCAAACATGTCCATGGAGCTAGATTTGCAGAACTGAGGAAAGAAGGTTGATCTAGTTTTCAAATCTGTGTGTACATATGTAGTGATAATCGGATTGCTGTTTTCAATTGGATTCTTACAAAAAAACTTTTTTAAAGTTAAATTGCGGACAAATTTCTTGACATCAATCAATGCTTTAAACCCATCATGTTTACGTGTGGGGGCAAATTTCAAACCCCTACTGAGAACTTCAATCTCCATAGGAGAGAGTGTCCTTTCGGATAGATTGAAAATCCCCTTCTGATTCAAAGTGATGGTGTTGTCAAAAGGAATTCGTTCAGTTTCTACTAGTATCTCAACGGTCTTTTCATTTTTCTCTTTTCCCTTTTTCTGTCCAGCTCGGCATCCTCTGATGTTGCCGAATCTGAATCGGTTTCTCTTCGTCTCTTCCAAGTTGAAACCGCCGATAAAAAATCCTCCCTTTTCTTTCTAGGGGCAATCGGCCAATCCTTGTTTTTTTCTTGATTTGGTTCGAAAAAAACTTCCTCATTGTCAAGTGGTCTAAAGCGATTTTTCAAAGGAATAGCATTAGTCCCAGAGACAAATTGATTGTAATGCTGTTTCTGTCTATGAACTTTTTTTGGGTGTATCCATTGTTCATTTCTTGTTTTATTATCATACAGAGTTTTTCTGTTCTCATCCCGAATTTTTTTAGGAATGTAACTAAAATGATTCTTTTTCACATATGGATCACCTGCATAATATGCATTATTGAACCCGTGCATAGACTGACTCTTTTTTCGTCCTGAGTGTCCACCATCTCTATAGGGGTTCCTCACAGTCTGCACTGACGGTTGTTCATGTATTTTCTTTCTTTGTAGACTATTAAAAGTCCACACTTGATTGTGTAGATAATCCAATTTATCGCGTTTGTATTTTGTGATTTTTATTTGTTTCGTATCATTTTCTTCCTTATTAAGAAAAACTTCCGTTTGTTTAGAAAGAGTCTTAAAATCTGGAAGTTCAAAAAAAGGAGACAATTTATCTTGTATTTTACCAATCTCTCTATTAATTCTGGACAAATTCTCCTTTTTTCTGGTGATTATAATGCCCATCATGTGGATTGAAAAGCTCTCAAGAGCTTCATTCCAAATCATCATGAATTCTGGTACATCTCTATCAAAAGTCGAGTTCTTAAAAAATCTTAAACCCCTAGGGGTGATCTTTTCATGTAAATACCGTTCAAAGGTTGCTATATCCCATTTTAAACGCATTTCCTTTTTCATAAGGTTTTGGAGATTCTTGAACTCATCTTCCAAAGAATTCTCACTAGTAGGTACTGTAGTGATCTCGACCTCATCATTAAACAATTGGTTATAATTAAAATCACCATGCTTATCTCTATATTCAAAGATCGCCATGTTGGTAAACAAGGTGTTAACTCAGTATAAGTGGATGAAGAGTTAACAAGCAAAGAGGGTTTATACTGTGGAAACACCCAAAAACAATGAGCAGCAAAAAAACACCACCCTGATATCCACCAAATTCAGAAAGCATATAACATGAAAAACAAAAATTGGTGGTGTTGCGCTAAAGGAAAAGTAAAAAAACTTATGTATGGTCTATTTTGAAGGCATGCTATACTGCACAGCAAAAAAGAGAAAGAAAGTTCTATTTCTCAATAGTTCGTTCAATGGATATCCAGTCTCTGTTGTAGAAAGGATTTTCAGTGAAATCTTCCAAGACTTTGGAACGAATGACCACTTCTTTGGTGAATCTTCATTAAAGTGTATATATCTCGGAAAAAGAGAAACTCGAATGTTTATACCGTTTATTAATGTGTATACAAATCTACTGACATAATATACGTACAGAAAAAAGAGGTAGTGGGTTTAGGATTTGATCTCACCCACTGCCAGATAAAACATCACGTCCCAATCAAGCCTCTATAGACAAAACCACCAGGAGCTCCCGGGCTGCTTCCAAGGTGGTCACTCAATACCAAAGGTGGGACCGCGATGATAAAGTGACGTAGTGCTGACGCGTTTCGCCCCGCCCACGGGACTTCATCAGAGCATACGTCACTATGCCATCATCCTCTCTAAATAGTGTCTTACTTGACACACCTGGTGAAATTCTAATGAAATTCTCTGTAGCCACTCCCTATGGGAGATCCTACAAATGCTTCAGTATGTTTAAATATATTGCAAATGGAAGCACAAAAACAAATGTATTAAAAGATTGCCATATATAGGCGATCACAAACAGCCCTAAGAATAATCTTTAAGGCAAAAATTCATACCACCCATAAAAAACATCTGTGTATGGATCAATGATCAATGAAATACCTACCTTCTACATTTTACCGAAACTCCACAAAAATAGAGAAAATCCTCCTGGCCGCCCCATAATATCGGGCATTGGATCCATTTCTCGAGACTGTCAGAATATATTGATATTTTTTTGCAGCCTGTAGTGAAGAACACTAGGTCATATCTAAAGGTACCAAGGACATTTTGAATATTTTAATACAACATCAATGGCAGGACGACTTCTGGCTAGTGACGGGGACGTTGCTTCCTTTATACTATCATTCAGCATTTTAAGGGTCTTCAAGCTACATCCAAATTTTTGGAGATGGATGGAAAAATTCCTTTGGAACAGAGAGACTTTTTAATAGCTAGCATTAAGTGGATTTTACATAATAATTATTTTTGGTTTAATCAAGATTTTTATATTCAGGTGGCGGGCACTGCGAATGGGAACGAGGTTCGCACCCAGTTATGCTAATCTTTTTATGGCTTTTTGGGAGGAGACTTTTTTGGATGACTTCCTGGGTGCGGGCCTCGTTACCTATCGTCGATATATCGATGATGTCATTTTTATTTGGAAGGGAGATGAGGCCTCTCTACAGGTTTTTTTAGCTTTTTTGAATAGGAATGATTTTAATATCCATTTGGATTTTAATTATAGCAAACAGGAGGTGGTTTTTTTAGATTTATATATTTATATAGAGAATGCCACCATTAAAACACGTACCTTTTTTAAACCTGTAGATGTCAACAGTTATATCCATTTTTCCAGCGGACATTTTTCCCCTTGGCTTAATAACATCCCCAAGGGACAACTTATGCGTCTTAAGAGGAACTGCACTGAGAATGAGCACTTTTTGAAAGAATCGGTGAAACTTCTAGCTGACTTCAAAGAAAAAGAATACCCCGAGACAATTTTAGAGGAAGCTTTTCAAGGGGTGAAGAAGATCGATAGATCTACTCTTTTAACACAAACGAATTTTGGAAGAAAAAAGAAACCCACAACGAGGTTGATTTTGATTTTGACAACCTACATATGGATATTAAGAAGACTATAAATAAATTCTGGTATCTTTTGATGGAAGATGAGGATCTGAGGGGCATTTTGAATGAAAGACCCAGTATCACCTTTAGGGGTGCCCCCAGTTTAAAACAAACCTTAGTCCAGAGTTATATAAAAGAACATAAACAAACAGGATGGCTACAACAAGAAAAAGGTTTTTTCTATTGCAAAAATTGCCAATCGTGTAAAAACTCGAATAGTCCAAAAAGTAGCAATTGCGTCAAGAATTACAAATCGAATATAACTATTGAGTACCCGATCAACAATTTAATTACATGCAAAACCAACAATATTATCTATTTATTGGAATGTCCGTGCGGACTACAGTATGTGGGACGCACGGCAAGACCTTTACACAAACGCATAGATGAACATATTCGCAATATTAGGAATGGGTATATGCAACATTTTGTTTCCGCACATTTCTTTAAGTCTCATAATTCGGACCAAGAGGTCTAAAGTTTTTGGGCATTAAAAGGGTAGGAAAATATTGGAGAGGAGGCAATAACATTCAGAGAATGGGGCAGGAAGAGATGAGGACAGCATACGATTTAAGAACTTTCACTCCTTTGGGTCTCAATGTTGATTTTGATCTATATAATTTCCTTACCTAATTGTATTTTTATGGTAGTTATGATTCCTGCCCTTCATCATGTATTTTTATGTGTCTCTATTATGGCTATACGTATTCCATTGTATGCGGTATATTTTTACTGTTTGTACTTTATTATTAATAGTATTTGAATGATGTAATTTTACGGATGTTTTTGTCCATATGTTTTTTACTTTTTTACATTTTACTCTTGTAATTATGTAGTTATGTCTTAAGATCCCTCCCCTCCCCTTTTTGGAGCGTTCTTAGAAGTATTAAGACTCTATACTCTTTCTAATGTTCGTTGTTTAGTGCTGTTCGGTCGTTTTTTTTTTTTTTTTTTTTAGATGCTGTTCGTTTTTTAAATGCTGTTCGTTTTTTAATGCTGTTCGTTTTCAATGCTGTTTTTTTATTATTGTTTTTTAAAATAATCATTGATCCATACACAGAGTGTTTTATGGGTGGTATGAATTTTTGCCTTAAAGATTATTCTTAGGGCTGTTTGTGATCGCCTATATATGGCAATCTTTTAATACATTTGTTTTTGTGCTTCCATTTGCAATATATTTAAACATACTGAAGCATTTGTAGGATCTCCCATAGGGAGTGGCTACAGAGAATTTCATTAGAATTTCACCAGGTGTGTCAAGTTAAGACACTATTTAGAGAGGATGATGGCATAGTGACGTATGCTCTGATGAAGTCCCGTGGGCGGGGCGAAACGCGTCAGCACTACGTCACTTTATCATCGCGGTCCCACCTTTGGTATTGAGTGACCACCTTGGAAGCAGCCCGGGAGCTCCTGGTGGTTTTGTCTATAGAGGCTTGATTGGGACGTGATGTTTTATCTGGCAGTGGGTGAGATCAAATCCTAAACCCACTACCTCTTTTTTCTGTACGTATATTATGTCAGTAGATTTGTATACACATTAATAAACGGTATAACACTATCGAGTTTCTCTTTTTCCGAGATATATACACTTTAATGAAGATTCACCAAAGAAGTGGTCATTCGTTCCAAAGTCTTGGAAGATTTCACTGAAAATCCTTTCTACAACAGAGACTGGATATCCATTGAACGAACTATTGAGAAATAGAACTTTCTTTCTCTTTTTTGCTGTGCAGTATAGTATGCCTTCAAAATAGACCATACATAAGTTTTTTTTTATTTTCCTTTAGCGCAACACCACCAATTTTTGTTTTTCATGTTATATGCTTTCTGAATTTGGTGGATATCAGGGTGGTGTTTTTTTGCTGCTCATTGTTTTTGGGTGTTTCCACAGTATAAACCCTCTTTGCTTGATAAAGACCTGGTGACAGTCGAAACATTGTCCTGTGGTTTATGATGGAATAAAGCCATTGAATGATTTTGCTGTATGCTGTAATTATTATATTGCATCATTGTGTAACTCCTTTTTCACTTATTCCTGGAAGCAGGTCATAGTGGACAGCAGTTGCAACTTTTCCTGATGCTGACAGAGATCCTAAGCCTCCGCAATAGTTGGAAGATCGGGACATCGGGACAGTGTAGTCTCTTTATTATAGGGAACCCACCCCACTGAGTAGATGAGTATCCTTCACTTAATAACACTCAGAAACCAGAAACATATTTAAAACGTGTAATGCAGCTGTATACGGATTAAAGGGATTTCAACATATAAACACAGCAATAACAATGCAGCTCCTGGATAATTATTATTT
The DNA here is from genome assembly GCA_009667805.1 of Leptobrachium leishanense. Classification (NCBI taxonomy): domain Eukaryota; kingdom Metazoa; phylum Chordata; class Amphibia; order Anura; family Megophryidae; genus Leptobrachium; species Leptobrachium leishanense. The sequence continues at coordinate 284,031,977 of CM019066.1, forward strand.
GGTTGTAAAGTCCTGTTGTAGGTATAACAGTCACAACATTCCTTTATTGCAGCAGGGCTTCCCCTAGCAAAGTCCCATGGGTAATTTGTGCACAACGTTGGGGCCCTTTAGTATATAGCGCTATCTGGATAAAGTCTCTCATTCAACTGCATTAAACTGGATAATCCTGAAACAGTCTCTGGAAACAGTACCTTTATATAACTCCTGTGATTGTAGTTTCTTCATATATAGAGAGAAGAATGCTTGTCTGGATGTAGATCACTCCTCTTGTGTAACTAGGTTGCTCATACACTTCAATCTCTTTAGGAAGAGCCAGTAAATCAGGGAGGAAAAGCCTGCAGCAACAAATGGCAGCTTCCCAGCTTCTTGCACATGTAGTCAGCACTGGTTTATCTTGCTTTCACTTTATCCCAGCAGGAGAATCTCTTGCAGACTCCTGAAGAGATTTATTCTCTGGACCAGTAGACAATGGCTGCTGCTCCTCTGTTCCTTCCTGGTTCTCCTCTCCACCTTTGGTCCCTCCTCTCCACATGCCAGAAAAAAAACAAAGTTCAAAAGGTCCTGGAAGCTCAGTAAAACAAAGTTCTAAAAGTCCTGGAAGCTCAGTAAAAAAAAATAAAAAACATGAGTTCATTACAAATGTTTTAGGCGGTGTGCAGTGGTCAGTTCGGCGGCATTCAGCGGATCATTGACGGTATTCAGCGGCTCCCTTTCAGCGTACTTTGGGGACATTGCATTGAACAATGAATCATGAGAAAAAGGTGGAGATAAGGTATGAGAGGTAAGTGTGTTTGGCGAATGATAAAGCGATCGGAAAGGGGGAGAGGTGTGTTAGAATGTTAGAAATATTGGATATAGTGCAGAGGCTGGCGAAAATAAGGTCCAGGGTGCTGCCAGCTTGGTGGGTAGGAGCGTTGGACCACTGTGTGAGGCCTGAGGAGGATGTGATGGCAAGAAATTTGGAGGTGTGGGGGTTGGTAGGAGAGTTGATGGGAATGTTAACGTCTCCAAGGATGAGAGATGGAATGTCGGATGAGTGAAAATGAGGGAGCCAGGCAGAGAAATGTTCAAGAAAGGATCCAGCAGAACCAAGGGGTGGTAGATTACTGCAACATGTAGGGTGTGTAGTGTGGAAAAGGTGGACGGCATGGACTTTGTTGGCGGAGAATAGGAGGGAGGGTATAGGAGGAACAGGCTAGAAACTGCAGGTTGGAGAGAGTACAATCCCCCGCCCATGCGGTCCCCAGATCTATGTGTGTGGGACAGTTTGAGACCGCTGTACGATAGAGAGCCTGGGGTAGCTGAGTCGGAGGGCCATGTACAGCCCTATTATAGTGTCCACTGTGTGAATTTTTTTCCTATAGATATTGTTTCTCAATAACTTAAAATCATATCCTTACGTGATCACTGTAACTCTAGAAACTGTCTATACCCAGGTATTTTACCATGCATAGCTGTGCCTTCAATGCAATTCTATAATTTGTGCACAGTAATTCAAGCTGAAATGATACACCGGTTGATTGTGGAGTAGTTAAGTGTGTGGATGCAAATTACAATCTACAGGCCCTATTCCCTAGTTAATGCTAAAGTGGGGACACTAATGGGGAAAACTTGCACATTGCCCTGGAACGCAGTGATAACCGCTGGGATACTCGTAGTAGCGCATTCGCACCGCCGTAAGTATCACCTCTTGTAGTCCATAGGACTCCATGGAGGTTTGCGCGTCCGGGCCGCAAGATTGTCCAGTGCCGCGGAGTGATCACAGAGGGAGACTGGAACTATTTGTTCCCAGTCTTACTCTACTCCCTGCAACAAGAAGCAGCAGATTGGGCCATCATTCTTGCCGCGGGATGAGAGGTGAGTATCGGATTTATTGGTCGGGGGGATTTAGGGGGTGCTAAATGATTTTGCAAAAGTAGAATCAGCACCAGCTTTTAGGTGTAGCTAAAATGTTGCCTTGTGCATCGCTGTGGTGATTAGCGCTAGGACTTTATAATACCCTACTTATCAAATCGCTAATTAATGATTGCGCTGTCTATTTTAAGTAAAAGATGCGCAAAGTACATTAAGCTCGGAGAAACTAGTGCAATCATCGTTTAGCTAAGTGATTTTTTTATGGGTTTAGCATTAGGAAGTTAATATGGGTGGCATGCTTTAAAGTCACTTATCGTGGTGGTAACGCTCATTCAAACACTACCATAGGCGTTAACTAGGGAATAGTGCTGTACTTAATTTGTAACAAATTAAGAGAGTTTGTAAATTATTGGTGCTTTTCAAACTTTTCTTCAGTTCTTTTATGACCATATTAATTTCAGTAAATCCCCCCAAAATCTCTTTATAACATATAATGTCACATGGTTAAAATACATATAAATAAGCCTGTTAGACACAGTGCGTTTCCCAATATTTTTTTGCGAGAATACTGGAAACATTTCTTAATGATGTTTAGGACATGCCAGCATAGACTCATTAAAAAAAAAGAGAAAGAGCCCAGCTCATTATTATTCATGGGTGGGATTATTTAGGCTTAAACCTCCTAAAAATGCATTAAGAATACTCAGCTAGACATACATATAAGCTGAATTTCCATTTGGTTTTCTTCTCGCTGAGCCTTCAAATTAGAAAGAGATGCAAAGCCAAAAGATTAATACAATGAAAATAAAGATTGGGAAATTAAATGACACGATGCAATTTTCTGCCTCATTCGGCTGGCACCAATAATATGCAAAAAGAGCTGGCACAGTTGTGGTTAGTCACTACAGTGATGCAGGACAATCAGTCTCTTTCTCAAATGATGGCATTTTCTTAAATCACAGAGCCAATGACTCTTTCAATTAACAGAGTTCCCTGAACAGATCAAGGTTCCCATCTGTTTTTGTTGATATAGTCGATCAGTCATATTACAATCATTATTAAGAAACATAATTCATGCAGGTTTCGCATTTGAACATTATCTCATTATTTTGCACTTACCCATAGGGGAGTTTATAATTAGCTTTTTGTTTTTCCTTTTACATTAATTTAACCTTTTGTGTGTCAAACATGTGAAACATATTTGTAGACCAATGGGTCCTCTATCAATCAATTTGCAGGAAAATAAAGAAAACTCTGTAAATAAAGAGAATTCTAGACTTTCAGCTTACATGAAATATTTGATGTTCCTTGTGCACTTAGAAGCGTAAAATGCTTGATTTATTTGACTTCTCAGTAAGTTGTAAAATTGGAAATAACTGATTTATTAAGTACATGTAATTAAAAGGTTAATTTGAAAGTTGGGTATGGAAATTTCCTGGGTTGTTTATGTTATACATATGACACATTGAAATGTAAGCATAGTCAATAGTCTTTAGCAATGACAGATGATTTTCATAATTTATATCATGTGTAACAAACACTTCTGGGGTATTACCCAACTGCTTCAATGAATGAGCCAATTTTACAGCCAAATGTTATGCTGATAAAAGGTCCTTGCTAGGAAAGGAGGTTACATTTCACCACTAATTACTTTACATTTTACTCTTCTTTCTTGCCATACTCCATTTGTCCCTGAATGTTTATTAAGGTTTCATTCTAGTGGTTTTTGTTGTAAGCATTAATAAAATTACCCATAATCCCCCTAGGGATTTCTGGAGATCAGGGGAGTGATTGTCAGTAATAGGGGTATGGTCCAGCAGGCAGATGAACAAATAGCAGAAATACTTACACTAAACCAGTCCTTAGAATGGGCGGGTAATAGGACTAGACTAAGAATGGTCAGAATACAAGCAATTGCCAGGATCACAGGGGTACATGCTATTGAGGAAAACAAAGCCGAGGTCAAGGTCTGGAGAAGTGCGAGTCAAAAGGTAAACCAAGGTCAATATAAAGAAAATCCAGGAAACAAAGGAACGCACTGAGGAATGTACAATAACAATAACAGGGAAGTGGGCAAATGAAAGTGCTGGATATACAGTATATACCATAAGATAGGCAACTGTTGGTTGGCGACTGAAAATGACATCAGGTGCCGGGTGCGATTGTATACACATTTAACAAAAAGATGCACATTTAGTGGTGCATCAGTCGGATGATGCCTTGTTCTGCCAGCCTTGATGGAATGATGCACAGTATCACCTGAATAAGCAGAAACAATGCACAGTATCGGTTTGATGTAATGGCACATTCTATTGTTATTGACTGTCACCCGATGTCAACAATATGAGATACTGATAGGATATTAGAAGTATGTTGCAAAGAACAATACTGGACCAAAAGTACATGAACAAACAGGAGCTGAGGCAGGTAAGACACCAGTGTTAGTCACGACTGAGATGTAATAGTGTTTGAGTGCCTATATGTATCTATGTTATATATAACTGCTTGGCTGTGTGAATGTGTCTGTGTGGGTCTTTGATTGACAGTGTCATGATCTAAGTAAGCAGATTTGTGGATATAATAGTGTGTAAGTGGTGTAGTGGTGAGAAAGGGCCAACGTGAGGACAATATAATGTCAAGGGGAAGTATAGTTTGCAATAAATAGTGTGCCAATTTGTAGACACATGGCGATAAGGATCATAGTTGGGAGAGGAGCAATATGGTGACCACGGGGAGGGCACAGAGCAATCTGGTGAATATTGGGAGGAGGGGTTAAGGCAAGGTGTGGCCATAAGAGATAAAGAATAATGTGATGACATTGGTGGTCGAGTCCCAAAGGGGGACAAACAGTAACAAGGCACGAGGCCATGTGTTGCCAGGGATGCCATTTGGTGCATAGGACTATGTACGGGTCATGTGATGGTAACTTGGTAGTTTGACCCACAAATGGCAAGCCATGTGGAACAGTTATCTTACGACATGTGGATGTTTAAGCAGGTCTCTTTAAAAAAATGGTTTCTGGTTATCATAGGTTTTTTCTTTTTATGGTTAAATTCTCCACTTTATACATTATAACACAAAGTGTTGGTGTTAATTAATGTCCCATGTGATACACACCTGACATTTATTTAACGTATCTGCTGTTCTCTTTCCACCCTAAAGCCTTGTTATTTTGGTTGGTGTTGATGCCTTGTGTTGTTATTGCTTAGGATTGATGTTATTTATCTGGTAAAATGAACTATATGAAAAAACATGCATACATCTGCATCTTAATTAAAACCACTGTTATTTAAAATATGATCAATTTTTCATTGCCAGTCATCATCTTGATGTGCTTGTCATGATTGACCCAGATAAACAATGTATTAAAAGACCTATTTTTGGAAAACCACATTGAAGCAATTCATTATTAAATGATTCCATTTGTCATCCTATGTTACATGAAATACTCATGGGCAAATTCATTAGGCTTCATTGCAACTGCTCCAGTTAAGAGAATACTACTAGGAATTTAATTTTTTAAGTAAAGTAGAGGTAATATATTGAATATAAAAACTCCCAATGACGTCATTCCAGGACACCAACAGTAATAAAAAGTACAAATAAAAACAAAATTAAAGAAAATGCTCTTTACTAATTTAGGGAGAAAGGTAAAAAAAAGGAAAGACTGAATAGCATAGTTATTTATTTAATATTTTGTTTAACTAGGTTCTATTCCATTACAATAAGTAATCTCCCCTACACCCTCCAAGCTGTTGTGAATCTAATATGTACAATAAGCCACATGCTGCTTGTTCTATGAATCATGATTAGATAGTCTTTGTTTATTTTATTACTTAGTACTTTCAGCACTGTCCCCCCAATTGGAGCAGACCACAGGGAGTTTGTTTTGTGCCATTCTGATATGTTGATTAACCACTTGAATGCTAAGGACGCGCTCAGCGCGTCCTCAGCATTCCCGCTGGTATGCGGAGGACGCGCTGAGCGCGTCCTCGCATTGGGGTCAGCGTTCGGCCGGGTTCCGGCCGATCGCTGGCCCCTCCGGTGCGGGCTGACATCCTGGATGTCAGCCCGGCATCCGGAGCAGTGGCCGCCATTATTAGGTGTCATCGCGCCCCCGCGATGACACCTAATTCAGGCGCCCCCCCCGCATGTGCGGAGGAGGCGCCTGAAAGGGAGGGGGGGGAGGTCCTTCGGACCTCTCTCCCTCCCGATCGGCGGCACACAGGGGCTTAACCCAGGCATCATTTGGAAGGGCACAGTCTGCCCTTCCAAATGATGCCTGGCATTAACCCCTGGGGAGCTGGATCGCAAATCGGCGCTGAAAAGCGCCGATTCGCGATCCTTCCCGGGAGCTGGCCGACATCTTGGATGTCGGCCAAGCTTCCGGGAACTCCCCCAGAGGACTGGCGTCATCGTGCGCAGCACGATGACGCCAGTCCTAGCATTAACCCCTAACTGCCACCAAGTGTGGAGATAGGGAGTTCCAATGAACTCCCTATCTCCCGATCCGTGGCAGTTAGGGGTTAAATTTTGATATGGTTGGATCGACCAGAGCATGGCCGTTCCAACGATACCAAACATGAAAGTAAAAAAAGTTGTAAAAAAAAAAAAAAAAAGAAAAAAAAAAATAAAAAAAAATTAAAAAATAAAATTAAAAAAAAAAAATAAACACTTTTTTTTTATTTTTTTTGGTTTGTTAATGCAGCAATATTGTTCCCATTTCAATTATAATGTGAACAATGATGCTGCATTAACGATTTTTGTATGCGGTGCGTTTGTTAAAAATGGTGTCATTTTCCCCAAAAGAAAATGTAACGAGACCCCATCTCTAATTTTTTTAACAAGCGCACCCCATACAAAATATAACCGCAATTGCTCGCATGTTAAAATGTGGAAAAAAACACTTTACACATTGTAAATTATTGAAAATACATATTTTATTGCATTTTTTGTTATAATATACAAACATGACATAACGTATACATATAATAATGACATATTATGAATCTACCGAGTCTGACGGAAAGAACGATATATAATATGTCGGTGTCATATACTAAAATAAGCCTTCAAAACACGTTTAAACATGATGCGCAAAACAGGTAAAAAATGACCTCAGCACAGAGGCGGGAAAAGCCTCAGCAGCGAAAGGGTTAAATTAAAAGGGTCTCTCTGCGTGTTACAACACTAAGACTGATAGATCAGGCACGTAAGTGAACTTAATTTCATCCAGTGGGCTGGTGCGGATTGTGAAAATAAAAGAGGCAGCTCTCCAACATCTAGAATATTAACGTTACTCCTTTTCCCATTATTGTCTGCAAACTTATGCAGGAAAGAACTAACTTCTGAATAAAATATGTAGGTTGGAGGGTGTTCTTTCCAACCTATATAATTTATTCTCATTATTTCCCACTGGCTCTGAAGAAAGGGATTAGCCTTGAATGTGGTCAAATTGCTGTGCCATGTTCTTCATAATTTATTTATGACTTCATGTACACTTCTACTTAAAATAACTACTTAATGGACTTCAGACACACACACGCACTTCAGACACTTTCTCAATGTCTCATCAATGCCATTGATCAATTAGATATTCTCGAGCTTCCAATTAATACATGTTTTAAAGTTAAGTAGTTTGACCTGGATAAGATTAGAATAGTTGTGCTATGAAGGCTTGGAATTTTCGTTCATGAATGCATGTCACTGTTACATTATAAGTAATGTATTATGTTATTTAGCTATCCAGTGGGACACATAGACTGTTTTATGTGTATTTTCCCTCCTTGTACTGTGAATCATACCTGATTCACACTATACTTTAAAGGGACACTCTATTCATCCTGAGAGCTTTACATTTGTAAAGTGGTCAGGAATCAGATGTGAGCAGTGCCCCCCTTTCCTCCCAGTTCCATCAGTCTGGTGAAAACGCTGGGTGAAGTGGAAGAGTTTCTTCCACACCACCCAGCGTCACCAGCAGCCGGGGATTTTTGAATTTCCCGTTACCAGTTCGGTCACCAGTGACTTTGGCGGGCTTTGAGAATGATCGTTGTAGCGATCAGTCTTTGAGAGACGGCTGATCGATCGGATCTACGCAAGCAGGCAGCTCCGATCCATCGCTCTGCACAGGCGCTACCGAACTTGCGTAAAGGACAAAAGTCCTGTTGTGGTGCATAATTTGCATTTTCTATGCTTCACAAGTAGCAGGTTGCATAGGGCAGCAAATTGTGTTAGAAAGCTAGAGGGACTTTTGGGTACAGGAGTCCCTGAAGCTGAAGCGAAGGAGCTGCACCCGGCAAGTAGGAAATGGTGAGTAAAATCACCAAAAATCAAAAAAATAATTGGGCAGATGCTGCCTAATTGTTTAACCCCTTCCCACCCAAAATTGAGTTACCTCAATTATGCATTGAGAAGCACACATTAGCATATCAAGAGACAATTTTCACACCTTTGTAAAGCAGGATTAGTGTGTCCCCTGTGGGGAAACATTATCCTTTATTTTATGTCTCTCCAAGCCCATTGAAGAGACAAAAAAACAGCTGTAAATAGCAGCCCTAATACTAACTGTAAAAAAAATTCAACTAGATTAATGCTGCAATACAGCTGCCAGGGAGAGGGCAGAATACAGGGGTCACTCACTGCTGTACATGGATAAGATTCAGAGGGTTATAAAATTATAATGACTGAAAATCCCTGCACAGTATACATATAGAAACATAGAAACATAGAAACATAGAAAAATGTCGGCAGATAAGAACCTTTCGGCCCATCTAGTCTGCCCAATTACATGGATACTTTACCTGGATTTATCTTTTGTTTAGGATAGCCTTATGCCTATCCCATGCTTGCTTAACCGCTTCGCTGCTGAGGACGCGCTCAGCGCGTCCTCAGCAGTCCCGCTGGTATGCGGAGGACGCGCTGAGCACGTCCTCCCATCGGGGTCAGCGTTCGGCCGGGTTCCGGCCGATCGCTGGCCCCTCCGGTGCGGGCTGACATCCTGGATGTCAGCCCGGCATCCGGACCAGCAGCCGCCAGAATTAGGTGTCATCGCGGGGGCGCGATGACACCTAATTCAGGCGCCCCCCCCGCATGTGCGGAGGAGGCGCCTGAAAGGGAGGGGGGGAGGTCCTTCGGACCTCTCTCCCTCCCGATCGGCGGTGCACAGGGGGTTAACCCAGGCATCATTTGGAAGGGCACAGCCTGCCCTTCCAAATGATGCCTGGCATTAACCCCTGGGGAGCTGGATCGCGAATCGGCGCTGAAAAGCGCCGGTTCGCGATCCTTTCCCGGAGCTGGCCGACATCTTGGATGTCGGCCAAGCCTCCGGGAACTCCCCCTGAGGACTGGCGTCATCGTGCGTAGCACGATGACGCCAGTCCTAGACTTAACCCCTAACTGCCACCAACTGTGGAGATAGGGAGTTCCAATGAACTCCCTATCTCCCGATCCGTGGCAGCTAGGGGTTAAATTTTGGTATCGTTGGATCGGCCAGAGCATGGCCGTTCCAACGATACTAAACATGAAAGTGAAAAATTTTGTAAAAAAAAAATAAAAATTAAAAATAAAAATAAAAAAAAATAAAAAAAAAAAATAAAAAAAAAAAAATAAACACTTTTTTTTAATTTTTTTTGGTTTGTTAATGCAGCAATATTGTTCCCATTTCAATTATAATGTGAACAATGATGCTGCACTAACGATTTTTGTATGCGGTGCGTTTGTTAAAAATAGTGTCATTTTCCCCAAAAAAAAATGTAACAAGACCCCATCTCTAATTTTTTTAACAAGCGCACCCCATACAAAATATAACCGCAATTGCTCGCATGTTAAAATGTGGAAAAAAACACTTTACACATTGTAAATTATTGAAAATACATATTGTATTGCATTTTTTGTTATAATATACAGACATGACATAACGTATACATATAATAATGACATATTATGAATCTACTGAGTCTGACGGAAAGAACGATATATAATATGTCTGGGTCATATACTAAAATAAGCCTTCAAAACACGTTTAAACATGATGCGCAAAACAGGTAAAAATGACCTCAGCATAGGGGCGGGAAAAGCCTCAGCAGCGAAAGGGTTAAATTCAATTACTGTTTTGGCCTCTACCACTTCTACTGGAAGACTGTTCCATGTATCCACTACCCTCTCAGTAAAATAATGCTTCCTGATGTTACTTTTAAACCTTTGCCCCTCTAATCTAAGACTATGTTCTCTTGTTTTGCTATTTTGTTTCCTTTTAAATATACTCCCTTCCTCTACCTTGTGGATTCCCTTTACGTATTTAAATGTTTCTATCATACCTCCTCTGTCTCGTCTTTTTTCCAAGCTGTACATGTTAAGATCATTAAGCCTTTCCTGGTAACTTTTCTCCTTCAATATAAGGTTTTACTGTAATCTCCATATACAGGCACATGACCCATACCGATATTATTTTTATATTCTATTGGTATTTTTTCGAAGCTGCATTGCTAATAATCACATTATGATCACTACAAATCCCAATAATCAGGAGATCTGGCCATTTATTACATTTACCTTTATCACAGTCACTGTATCTAGCACAAAGGTCTTTTCTGCCTGTATGATAATAATTCAGACCCCATTTGAAATTGTGTAAGATAAAGGACACCATCTCGAGCTCAGAATCTAACATTTCAACAATATTTCTGTAAACCATAAACAAATACAAGAAAAATTTAAAATGAGCAAATTAACATTATTTAATTTTTTTTTAACTATCTCAGATTAACAATTTCTGTACAAAACCTCTGTTTTACCCTATATATAACCTTTTCGCTGCTGAGCCATTTCACACCTGTGTGCTGAGTTCATTTTTACTGGTTTCGCTCATCATGTTTAAATGTATTTTCAAGCCATATTTTATAATATGACCCAGACATATTATATATATCGTTCTTTGCGGCAGACTCGGCAGATTCATAATATATCATTATTATATGTATACGTCATGACCTATCTGAATATTATAACAAAAAATGCAATAAAATTTAAATTTTCAATAATTTACAACGTGTAAAGTGTTTTTTTTCCCACATTATAACATGCAAGCGTTTGCGGTTATATTTTTTATGAGTTGCGCTTGTTAAAAAAATTAGAAATGGGTACTCGTTACATTTTTTTTGGGGGAAAATTACACTATTTTTAACAAATGCACCCCATACAAATATCGTTAGTACAGCATCATTGTTCACATTATAAATTAAATGGGAACAATATTGCTGCATTAACAAAACCAAAGCAAAAAAAAACTGTTTATTTTTTTCATTATTTATTTACTTTTTAATATTTTTTTTTTTTTTTTTACTTTTACCATGGTCATGTTTGGTATCATTGGAAAGACCATGCTCTGGCCGATCCAACAATATCAAACATTAACCCCTAGCTGTCACAGAACAGGAGATAGGGGTTCCAATGAACCCTCTTTCTCCACCATTGGTGGCAGCTAGGAGTTAACTCCAAAACTGACGTCACCGCGCTATGCACGATGACGCCAGTCGTCAGGGGCAGTTCCCGGAAGCTTGGCAGACATCCAAGATGTTGGACAGCTCCGGGAAAGGATCACGATCCGGCCCCCAAGGGGTTAAAGCAAAGCCACCGTTTGAAAGGGCAGGCTGTGCCCTTCCAAACGGTGCCTGGCTTTCACCGCTGGCCCCAGCCGATCGGGAGGGAGAGAGGTCCAAAGGACCTCCCCCTCCCTTTCAGGCACCTTCCCCGCACTCGCGGGGGGGGCGCCTGAAATAGATGTCATCGCGCTAGCGCAATGACATCTATTGTCCCCGTTGGGGTCCCGGAGTGCTGGGCTGACATCCAAGATGTCAGCCCACACTGGAGGGGGCTCAGCAATCGGCCGGAATCCCAGATAATTGCTGCCTCCTGTTCTAGGACGCACTCAGCGCTGGGGAACCACTTGGCTGGACACGCTGAGCGCATCCTTAGCAGCCAAGTGGTTAATTGTTAATTTCACATCCCATGTTCCAAATAACTATTATGATAACATATTTTTCTACAAAAATTACTTGGTAGTGAAGGGGTTAAGGACAAAAAAAGAAACTCTATTTTTTTAATAGCGTGTTCCTTTAACACGTTTCACATAACAACCAATAATTGTAGCTTGTGTTTCCTAACCTCTCTACCCCACTTTCTCATCTATTTTCTTCCATTCATAGATGTGGTTTGGTGAAAAAATCTGGGGGTAGCCCAACAGCTTGTGGTATGCCTCCATTTCTTTCGGTTTTTTAAAACCTTTATTTATTTATAAATCCACCCCCCCACCCAGGACCCCCCTCTATTTTCAAGCATCCTTTCCAGCTGTCTACACTTCTTTCTCTAAATACTCTTACTAATCCCAGGCTTCTAATTCCCAGACCATCAATTAATCTCACCTTGCAGTCCTCTCCTCCTGTTTCCAACCCAAACCCTTCTAGATTGTGAGTTCCTATGGGAATAGGGCCCTCATCTCCTCCTGTACTGTTTGTCAAATGTTGTTCAATGTATTGTAACCCTGTCTATACTGTGCCTATTGTACAGCGCTGCAGAATATGCCGGCACTTTATAAATAAAGAATAATAATAATAATTTATAGATTCAAGCAATACAATACATGGAATGCATAATAGAAGAGACAATCAGAAGCAACCCCTACCCCGGGCAATACACTGACATAGCTCGAAAAGTAAACATCCAAAACCTCAGACAGGGACAGAACTCAGAAAGTGGTCAAACACCAAGGATTGGGAGGGTGGTAGTAACAGGGGTCCTGACAGGAAGTGTGTCATATACCAACAGGTAAATTCAAAGTCAGCCCTTAGTTTGGAGATAACATTCTCCGGCAGATAAGACATGAACATCTTCCACGCCTCAAAGAGTTTGCTAACTTTGTCTTCTTTATGCAGAGTAGTCTCTGCCCAGTCATGATGAAAAATGGCATAAAAACTAATAGAACATTGAGAATGTGGGGGGTGAGGGGGAAATCCACTGACCCAGGATGGCCCTCTTGGTGGCTGTAGAGAGGATGCCCAAGAGGGTTTTCTGTGCCCTGGACAGGGGGCAGGCTTCATGGTCAGAGGATATTAAGCAAAAGCCCAGTCAGGGGAGGCAGGCAACTTAATTTCAAAATTTGATAGCCAAATCTCCTCATAGAACCCCAAAAGAGGGTTAATAAGGAGCAGGATCACAAGCAATGGAAGAGATTGTCAGTGTCCGGCGAGCATTTAAGACAGCAGCCAGAACGAACAGGATTTAAGAGGGCCAATCTGGCCGGCGCCACATGCAGCAGTTTGTAAAATATTTCCCCATATTGGGCTTGCGCAATCTATTCGTGGCTGCTATGAGGGAGAAAGGTGACTGTTTAGGGAGGTGTTTACACCAACCGGCCGCCAAACCCATGCTCGCTAATGACCAGTCATATTGTCACTGAAGGAGTTTTCGAAAAACTGCGGTGGTGGGACTGATTTTCATAATCCTATCGAGTGGGTTTAGAAAGTCACAGGTCGTTAAATCTCACAACTGCTTAAAGACAAACGCAGAGAGCTGCAGGTAATAGACGGGTGGAGGGACATAGGGGTCACCAGGGTATGCCTTCATTTCTTACTGTTTTTTTAAATTAAAGTATAAGTTGTGGTCAGTAACAATGATGTTTCAAAACTAGGATTGAAATAAAACATTGCTGAAAATAACAGAAATTCAATACAATGTTCTTGAACCCAGGACATACTTGAAAACGAGAGAAATCTCAATGTATCCTTCCTGGTAAAATCCTTTATAAATAAATAAATAAATAAATAAATAAAATTCAGAAAAAAATATTGTTTTATCCAGCTGTGCAAATTGTGCATTTAATTTGATTGTCAGTTCTCAAAACATGTGAGGCACTGTAAGCAACACTGAAATGCATTATCCTGGGGATTCACACGGGATAAAAAAAAAAAGGATGTGGGTGTATTTTATTTTTTTACTAGAAATTATAAAAGTAAAATGTTTATTACATGGTTGTGCAAACTCTTTTCTTACTACAAATACAATAAATATATTCAAAGGTTTGTTCCAGAAAATATTTATTGTTATGATCTGTAGTTTCACACGTAAAGTGTACATGTTATAAAGGAATATCATTTTAACTTATGTACAAAAATGCTACATTGCGCTGCATAAATAGTAATAAAAAGCTCATTATTCAGGGTACATCAATGCCATTGTGAGAGTGGTACAAAGCATCAGTTGACTGATTTTACTACTATGTTTTGTGAGTTAGGGCTTGATCTGTTCATATTCTAGAGCAGTGCAAAGCAATCTTGCTTACTGCAAACAACCTTTGCTTGCAAATGGGCTTCAAAATGTGCTCACAAATTTTCAGCATCTTGAGCATATCATTCAAGGTGCTGAAACTGTTTGAACAGCTTGGAGATTGATTTTTCATATACAGAAAGTCAGATCTCCAGCTGTACTATTAGACAAGTAGTAGCACTTTGTGACCAGCAGGGGGAACCCCCTGCCTGTCAAATAAGCTTACTGTATCTAAAATGTATTTTCTATTGGGAACTTTCATTTTAGCACTGACCGTAGTGGAAAGTTGTTTTCCAAAAATCCAATGGGTTCTAGCAGTGCTTTGTGGAAAACAACTTGGTAGTGAAGGGGTTAAAACAAATACAAAAAACATTGTAAGGAATATTACCAATTCATATTCATAAATCAATCAGTACTTTGAAAATGCAGGTAAGTATTGATATTAAATATTAAAACTACTGAATTCCAGAATTTTTCTTAAAAAAGTGAGCTTGACGGTGATTATTATTATTGTTACTCACAGTAGTTTTTACTTAAAATGGAGAGAATGAAATTCTATCAAAATACCTGTCATTGCAACAAGCGTTGATCTGTGGAATTTTCATTAACACTTTACTTAACTAATCTCCTAAGTAACTAGACAGACATTTATTTACCCTTATTACTTTCACAGTCATTAGCTATACATGACAAATAGCTTACACTATTTAAGATACAACATGAAATGTGTAAAAATGACAAAGGAACTGCTAATTATGCGAGTGCTCTGCATGAGCTGATTTGCATAAATTTCAGAATTTCTGTCATAATAATAATACTTCATTGTAAAAGTAGATAACACATTGTTGAAATTAATATAACTGCTCTGTTTTGATACACCTAGAACTACCAGATTCACCATATTCATTCTGGACAAATATCACATGGATGCATATAAATTGATATTTGGCAACACTGGAATCATCCTAATTTCCAAATCAGTGATTACTGAATTAAATTCCATTCAATTATAATTGAATTTATTTGAATTGATTTGGATGACGAAAAGCAATTGCAAATTACCTAAATTACCCCAATCACACAGGGTTATTCAGAGAGAGGTGAAAAGCAGGAGAATGACTGGAGAAGTGAAAATTCTAACAGGGTAATTCAAAGAGAATCAAAAAGTCACTGCACGTGCAGTGACTTTTCATTCTCTTCAATTCGGGGCGATACGGCAATCCCATTTCGACCACCCTGCAGTGTATTCAGCAAGCACCAGAGGGCCATCGAAGTGCAGGGAAAAGCCGCAAACCCGCCGAAAACTCACTGCAAAAACCCGGCGAATGCACGCCGAAATCCGCTAAAACATCTGGATTAACCCGCCGAAAACACCGGAAAAACCCGAGCAGGAACCGATCACATGCAGCGCAGCCGCTGGAAAATGCCGACACCGCAGACGAAGGCAGTGAATAAATTAGCAAAACAGTTTGCTTAAATGTTTGAAAAGTGAAACGCTGTTTGCAAAGAAACTACTTAGTGAAAATGTCTGAAATTTACATATGAGGTCCAGGGAATGATAATAAAAAGGGCTGTTACAGAAAAAAGAAGAAAAGTTAAAAAAACAAAATTGGAATTTTTAAAAAAAAAAAAAAAAAAAAAATGTTTAAAATATCCTAAAAAATCTATAAATAAAGAGACTCTTTACTGCGGAATATTATAATGAGCGGTTTATTTGATATTGAATTAAAACGGAAATATTTTTAACATTAAAGCCTATGGGATTCACCTGAATAAACCTGCCGAATTAAACCACAGAATGACAGGCATTTCGGGAACCTTTCCCTGCTGGTTTTTGTTCTCTGAATAGCCGAAGCATTGCTTCTCTATGGAGATTCACTGCCCTCGAACAGGCACCGAACAGCCACTGTATGTGCAGGCAATTCGCCAAGATTTGGCGAATTGCCTGCTCTCTGGATAGCCGAATGGCCAAGAAAGTTAACCGAACGCTGAAAATCAGCGTTCGGTTACCATTCTCCTGCAATTCGGCGCTCTTTGAATAACCCTGTAAGTCAAAATAGCCAAACCCAAATTCTCCCATTTATCTCACTTTCCAAATCGGCTATTTTGACCTAGAATTTTCACTTCTCCAGTCATTCTCCTGGTTTTCACCTCTCTCTGAATAACCCTGCTAATCATAAAACAATCAGAAAACCCTAACCATAATAGTAACCCTAACCCTAATTATAAAACATGTAGAAATAGTAACCCTAACTCTAAAAGTATCACTAATCCTAACCCTAATCATAAAACAAGCAGAAAAAGTAACCCTACGCCTAAAAGTAAAGCTATCCCTAATCATAAAACAAGGAGGAACAGTAACCCTATGCCTAAAAGTAACCCTAATTATAAAACAAGCAGAAATAGCAACTCTAACACTAAAATTAGTCCTAATGCTAAAACAAGCAAAAACAGTAGCTCCATGGCTTAATTTCTGCTGAATCCTGCTACAACAGTATCCAGGATCTCTCAATTTTTGACTGCCTGTGGTCAGGTACCTTTTTACGCAGATCCAGAACCCCACGTGATATAAAAGCAAAAATACTAACATAAAATTGAAAATATATAATTTACATGACGACTTTCAAGTAGATTTCATGTTCTTTATTCTTAATAAGTGGGAGTGAAAAGCACAGGGTAATTATGACACATGCACAGAATAAAAAAAGTCCAAAACCTGAAGTAGAGAGGACGATAATAATGCAAAGTAAAAATGTCCAATAGATCGTTAAATTTGACATCCTTTTTCAAAGTGAAAGATGAATCACATGATGACTCTAAACAAGTCAGGATGGCGATGACGACACACGAGGATGGATGTGCTGGTGAGCAGGAGCAGCAGTAGGAGGCTACCATGGATAAACAACCAGAGCAAGAGCTACCACAGCAGCAACTAGCCAGGTGCAACAGCAGAAGGTTCATTCCAGTTCGGATTTGGAGGGAGAAGAGCAGTGCTACCCTTAGCATTTGTGGGGCCCTGTAAGAGTGATATTAATGGCCCTCAGCGTGTACAGTCCAGTATTGCTAATCAAGCCATGATAAATGGAGTAACTCAGTCATAAACCATTCGACGTCCCCATAGCCGTCCTGATCTCTCTACATTAACATAAATCTCATCACTGCAGTCCTCACCTCCTGTTTCTCACCCCCTCAACCATCTAGATTGTAAGTTCCCAAGAATAGGGCCTTCAATTCCTTCTGTATCTGTTGGTGAAATATTGAATTACCTTCTTGGCGTATTGTAGATTTGCTATTTAACCCTTTCGCTGCTGAGGCTTTTCACACCTCTGTGCTGAGGTCATTTTTACCGGTTTTGCTCATCATGTTTAAACGTGTTTTGAAGGCTTATTTTAGTATATTACCCAGACATATTATATATCGTTCTTTCCGTCAGACTCGGTAGATTCATAATATGTCATTATTATATGTATACGTCATGTCCTGTCCGTATATTATAACAAAAAATGCAATAAAATATGAATTTTCAATAATTTACAACGTGTAAAGTGTTTTTTTTCACATTTTAACATGCGAGCAATTGCGGTTATATTTTGGATGGGCTGCGCTTGTTAAAAAAATTAGAAATGGGGTCTCGTTACATTTTTTTTTGGGGAAAATTACGCGATTTTTAACAAACGCACCGCATACAAAAATCGTTAGTGCAGCATCATTGTTCACATTATAATTGAAATGGGAACAATATTGCTGCATTAACGAACCAAAAAAAAGAAAAAAAAATGTTTATTTTTTTTTTATAATTTTTTTTTAAATATATCTTTATTTTTAATTAATTTTTTTTTTTTTTTTTTAAATTTTCACTGTAGTGTTTGGTATCGTTGGAACGGCCATGGTCTGGCCGATCCAACAATACTAAACATTAACCCCTAGCTGCCACGGATCGGGAGATAGGGAGTTCATTGGAACTCCCTATCTCCACCGTTGGTGGCAGTTAGGGGTTAACTCTAGGACTGGCGTCATCGTGCTATGCACGATGACGCCAGTCCTCAGGGGGAGTTCCCGGAGGCTTGGCCGACATCCAAGATGTTGGCCAGCTCCGGGAAAGGATCACGAACCGGCGCTTTTCAGCGCCGATTCGCGATCCAGCTCCCCAGGGGTTAATGCCAGGCACCATTTGGAAGGGCAGGCTGTGCCCTTCCAAATGGTGCCTGGGTTAACCCCCGAAACGCCGCCGATTGGGAGGGAGAGAGGTCCGAAGGACCTCCCCCCTCCCTTTCAGGCGCCTCCTCCGCACATGCGGGGGGGGGGCGCCTGAATTAGGTGTCATTGCGCTGCCGCGATGACACCTAATTTCAGCGGCTGCGGTTCCGGATGCTGGGCTGACATCGAGGATGTCAGCCCGCACCGGGGGGGCCAGCGATCGGCCGGAACCCGGCCGAACGCTGACCCCAATGGGAGGACGCGCTCAGCGCGTCCTCCGCATACCAGCAGCCAGTGGTTAATTGCTTCTTTGATGAAGTCTACACTGTCAGGTAGACAATCTGCAGCCTTCACTATTGCAGATAGTATTCACTTGGACCCTCAAGTCAAAGAGTACTTAAAGCTCTCATCAAGGAGGTACAGTATAAGCTTGGGAATACAGTGAAAAGGCTATAATGTATGATCTTTTATGATTTTTAATAATATTACTTTCCCGTGATTTATTTATTTATAAAGTATTTTACCAGGACATTTCTATCGTTTTCAAGTATGTCCTGGGATGATGTAGTGTATATTTATGTAGTAGTCTCTTCACACAGTACTGATATGTTGAAGTAAAATGAGCTACAGTAAATGTTGTTGAAAACTATTAATAATACAATTGTCATTTCAGTTTTTGATGGTTTTAGTAAAATAACACAATAAGTGAATGTAAAAGTGTATTTTCAGCTCCAACACTTTAACTTGTACTTTATTGAAGCTTTCCCTTAAGGCATCTTGAAACAGATTGCTTTGATACCTTTGCTTAATTCTGTGAAAAGTGAATACACTGTAGAATACTGCAAGGTACCTGGATGTATGTATTATGAAGAATACTTTTTATTTTTCTGTTCTTTTAATTCATTTCAATTTATTAATGTTTTTTAACCCTTTCACTGCTGAAGACGTGTGGGGCACGTCCTCATTGATGCACGTTACATGCTGAGGACGTGCCCCACACGTCATCAGCTGTGCGGGACCCCCGGCGGAGATACTCACCTCTCTGTCCAGGGTCCCGCGGCGTTCTGACTTCAGCGTCCTCAGACGCTGAAGTCAAGCTCTTCCCGGCATAAATGACGTCATCGCGCCAAGAGCGATGACGTAATTTCCAGGCGACCCCCCGGCAATGCCGGGAGATAGCCTGGAAGGGAGGGGGGGATCCGTTCGGATCCCTCTCCCTCCCGATCGGAAAGGAGCAGCGCCGAAAGCCAGGCACCGCTTAAAAGGGGAGAGTCTCCCCTTTTAAGCGGTGCTTGGCTTTAACCCCTCAAGCGCTGGGTTGCACTTCAGTGCCTTGCGGTGGGGGCCGCCATCTTGGATGGCGGCTCCACCCCGGGTCTCCCCTCGCTGCCTGATGTCATCATGCATAGCGTGATGACGTCAGATAGCCGGGGAACCCCTAGCTGCCAGGGGATTTCCCAAGGAAATCCCCTGGTGGAGATAGGGGGTTCTTGTGAACCCCGATATCTCCAGAACTGTGGCAGCTAGGGGGTCATGGAGGGTGTCATTTGAAAGGCCTGAGCATGGCCTTTCGAATGATACCCAACATGACTAGGTACAAAGTAATAAAAATAATAAGAAAAAATTATAATAAAAATAATAAATAAATTAAAAAATAAAAAATAAAAAGTGTTTTTTTTGTGTGTTGTTTTTATTAATGCAGCAATATTGTTCACATTTCAATTATAATGTGAACAATGATGCTGCACTAATGATTTTTTTTCTATGGGGTGCGTTTGCTAAAAATCACGTAAATCCCCTCACAAAATGTAACAAGTCCCCATTTCAAATTTTTGTACAAGCGCACCCCATAGAAAACATAACCGCAAACGCTCATGTGATAAAATGTGAAAAAAAAAAACTTTACACACTGCAGATGATTAAAAATTCAATTTGTATTGTATTTTTTGTTATAATATACAGACAGGACATGACGGATACATATAAAAATGATATATTATGAATCTGCGGAGTCTGCCGGAAAGAACGATATATAATATGTCTGGGTCATTTATTAAAATGTGGCTTCAAATCGCGTTTAAACATGATGAGCGAAAGCGGTAAAAATTAGCTCAGCACACAGCGGTGAAATGCCTCAGCAGTGAAGGGGTTAACACATTTTACAAGTGAGCTGCAAATAGTTGGAGGAAAGTGGGTGGAAAGGTAGAAGGCAGATGTAACTGGGATTTGTAGTGTTCTAGTCGCCGAGTGCTGGGATGTGATGTATACTGACAAAAACATTGGTAGCTTGCTATAAATATACTATGAATAATATTTGCCAATGCTATGTTGTTAGGTGTACATAAAAGGACACGTCTGACTGTTGCATGTACTTGCAGGATCACTGGCCATGCCGGGCAAGACCATGCAGGTTTACTCAGGAACTCTATCAACATTATTGCCCTGAGTTTGAGCTAAAATGCTTTTAGTGATGTACTGAGCTGCTTTTATTAGGGTCTTTTCTCTGCTGTTCTTAGAACTAAGACACAGAATTGTCATCCACAAGTCTTTATGTCTCCCATGATATTCTCTGCCCCAAAGTCAAAATCTCCAATTCTGACATGGCCTTCATTATCTAGTAGGATATTAACAGGTTTGAGATCTCAGAATTATGAAGAAGAGAATTGCACACTATTCCCCATGAATGTACGTCTAAGCTTTCCATATAAAGAGAAGCGGCGGGGGATTCTGACTTGTGGATG
Organism: Leptobrachium leishanense; assembly: GCA_009667805.1. Lineage (NCBI taxonomy): Eukaryota > Metazoa > Chordata > Amphibia > Anura > Megophryidae > Leptobrachium > Leptobrachium leishanense. The sequence continues at coordinate 284,053,087 of CM019066.1, forward strand.
ATCTTGAAGGAATGCAGATATTACATCTCACATATAATTTCTTCTGCAAATAACCTGGAAAAAGACATATAAAGAATAAATATAAACGAATGTCTCCTAATTCATAAGAGGGAGAATTATATTCATTCTCCTTAATAAATGAAAGTATTCAGGAGAGAAAGGTTTAGTGCAAGTACATTACCCTAAGCCCATAGTGTGCCCCAGTGTACCCCTCTCTGTGCACCCCTTAGCAGGCCTGCATGTTGAATGATAAGACAGAGCACCAATGTTACGACTGAAAGCTAATTGCATAGCGAACTCCACTGATGGAGGCTGAACAAAGCAGCGTGCAGTAGTGGACTGCATAAAGTACCAATTGTGATATCTTATCATGGGCTGAGATATCACATTGATCTTTTGGACCAATGCGATGTCAAGATGTCAAGACTTGCACGTGAATTGGATTTAAAGTGAGGGAGATGTGCACATAGTCAGCCTCACTCTCTCTTCCCAGATTCCATCTTGCTCCAATGGCAGAACAATAGCTGAGACAGTTGGAGATGGGCTGGGTGCAGTGGTTGACCAGGGCGTCTTGCATGTCTTGCCATGCTCTTAACATACCACAACACTGTGGACCAATGCGATATTCAACCCTTGATGGGATATTGTTGCAAAGTGCACATGATCAGAAGAGGTGCACTTAACCCCTTCACTGTGGATGACGTGTGGGGAACGTCCTCATTGACTCCTGCTATATGCGGAGGACGTTCCCCCACGTCATCCACTAGCGGGAGACCTGGGAGAGGTACTCACCTCTCTTTTCCGGCTCCCACGGCGTTCTGACTTCAGGAAAGTCAGATGCCGCTTTTATAGGCCTCCCGACCAAATGATGTCATCGCCATTCGGAGCCAGATTGCAGCCTAGCTCCGGTGGGGGCTGCCATCTTGGATGACAGCTTCACCTCCGGATCCCCACTCGTCACCTGACATCATCGCGCATGGCGCGATGATGTCAGTTAGCTGGGGAACCCCTAGCTGCTCGGGGATTCATATAATAAAACGTGACTTCAAATCACGTTTAAACATCATGAGCAAAAGCGGTAAAAATTAGCTCAGCAGCACTCAGACGTGAAATGGCTCAGCAGTGAAGGGGTTAAGGCTTTTAATACTAACGTGGAGAGGATAGCTACATTAATTTTTAAAGTGCAGTAAATGATTATTTGCTTGTTGTATTTGTTTTATATTGGGGATCTGTAACACAAAATACTGACACTGTAAAAACGGAATATATAGACCTCTCAGGAGGTGTCAAGCATGCAATATGTATTTGTGCCCTACAGCAAAGCAAACGGCAGAATAAAAATAAGCATGAAATTGTTGACAGTGTGTTGTCCTGCTAGATCTGAGCTTTATATTGCAAACTTATGAAATCTGACATATGGTCATGTTATTCACTAGCTACAAGAAACTGAAATGTTCATAGAAAAAAAAATAACTATTTTGTTGAATAAATATTTCCTTTACACAATTATACACAATGTTCGTCTAGCTGGGTATAAATTTATATGTCCTGCTGTTTCATACAAATTGTGGATTATTATTAGATATTTCAAATTCAAACTCTTAACCTCACAATAAGGTTTATTTATGATATTAACAAAATATGAAAAAACCCTTAAACCATAGTGTAGAATTTTAACAGCGATGGCATATATTTTGTAGACACCATAGACTAAAATAAATGCTTTGACATAACATGCTGTGATTACATGATAACCTTGCAACGTTCCTAGAATGCTAAATCACCAGTATGACATTTTTGCTACGAATCCTGTCCTTCTATGGGTTCCAAGAAAATGTAAATTCTGAACTTTCTGAATATTGTTCAAGCCACTATAGAAATACATTACATAACTTGAGCGTGTTTTCTTTATATTATTTATTTATTTATAAAGTATTTTTACTAGGAAGGATACATTGAGATTTCTCTCATTTTCAAGTATGTCCTGGGTTCAAAAACATTGAATTTATACAGCAGGGTATTGAAATAAAAAGTAATAAATGCAAGATAATAAAAACAAAACACAAATATACAGATTAACAGAAAATAAATATGTAAGAAATATGGTCACTATGTTACATGTTTACAGGTGCATTCTGTATCGAGGTCTATTAATATAGATCTCTTAAGTGATTTTAGACTGGGGGAAGATTTAAAGGCGTCTGGGAGGTTATTCAATATTTACGGTGCTCTGTAGGAAAATGAGGATTGAGCCACTTTCTTTTTGTATTGTGGTATTGCAAGTAAGGTGCTGGTCCTGGATCGGAGGTTATAGCATGAGGGAAATGCTGGGGGAAGCAGTCTATTCAGGTAGGGTGGTAACTTCCCAGAAATGCTCTTAAACACCAGGTTGGAAAGGTGAAGGGTGCGTCTGGATTCCAGCGAGGGCCAGTTTAGTTCTTTTAACATATCGCAAAGGTGGGCTATGTAGTTACATTGTAGCACAAAATGGCAGAATGAGTTAAACAATGTAACAAGTTTATGAAGGTACGTTTGCGGGGCAGCTGCATACACTACATCTCCGTATTTAATGACTGGCACAAGCATTTGTTGTACTATCTGCTTTCTTCCCGCGGGGCTCAGGCAGGATTTGTATCTGTACAGGGCACCTAGTTTGGGGTAAAGTTTAGATAAGAGTTTTTTGATGTGGGGGCCAAAGGATAGAATTGGATCTAGGGAAGTGCTGTCAGAAATGGACACATATTGCAATCGATCAGAGAATACCAGCTGAAGAAGTCTGTTGACGAAACGCGTTCTGGTAGATACATTATGTATTGTTGTTTTAAGAAATAAATGGTTTTAAAGCCCGCTGTTTGCCTAAAGGATTCCTGACAAAGAAGGTGCGGGGGGTACCTTATATCCCCTATGCCTATTGAAGAGAGCCATTTGGGGCTCTGGAGCATGTGAGTTCAAACTCCTTTGATTCTAATATATATAACCTTCTGTACAATATTACACTAGGGATATCCCTGGTATATGTCCACATCTCTACCGAAGGAGAGTATCTGCGGGGACCGAGAGGACTATCCTAAGAGGTTGAAGGGCACCTGAAGTGGACCACACAAGCCCCTTAAGGCAACTTGAACTAGAGCCGGGTTGGGCTCTCTAAAATGTGAATAGATCACTTTTTGATTATATCTCTAAGAAGAATTACATACTGCACAATTTTGGTCTCCTTCTCTTTCCAGTGGGATAAAAAAATATATCTGAAAAAAGAAATCAATACGAAAGTAAAAGAATTAAGGAACTTATTGACATGGACTGTGTATAATCTGCCTACCGTTGACTATCTCACTGGCGCTACGTTCTTTTTTGTTTATACATACGATTGAAACCAGGTTAGCGTGCGATCACCAACACCAGAGTTTTTAATTTTTTGTAATTGGATGCCATGGTCTACTGTGTCAAAGGCCTTGGCAAAATCAAGGAAGATGGCTCCAGTTAGGTTTTCTTGTTCCATGCCAGCTTGGATATCATTACAAAAATTAAAAAGGGCAGTTATAGTTGAATGATTTGGATGAAAGCCTGATTGATCTATGGTTAAGTAGTTTGAATATTGATAATAATCATGTAACTGTGTGTAGACGCATTTTTCCCAAATTTTTGACATTACAGGGAGCAATGATATCGGACGGTAGTTGGATACCAAAGTATTGTCGCCACTTTTATGGTGAAGGGGAGTTCCACCTTTTGGGACATATAGCGATCCCTGGTCACCGGGTTATTAGCGCCACCATTTCAGTTATAGTTTTTGGGCTCTATTACATTCTTCACGCAAAAACGCACTTAGAACGCATGAATTTTTGCGTGCAGCGTTAAACGTTAACACGCGTAAAACAACGCTGGTATTACAATCCTCGTGCATTTTTTCATCCGTCAAAAAATAACACGTGTAAAACGGACGCGCAAAAACACGTGCGCAGCACAGAAATCAGTGTGCGGACTGTTTATTTCACGCAAATCAGCCAATCAGAATTAAGAACCACAATTGTCTCCCATTAAGGTTTTGCGCCTGTCAAAGTCAATCTGCGCATATATGCTGCATCAATAAAAAATTACCTTAAATTAAATTAACGCAGGTATTACAATCCGAACGCATTTTTTCATCCGTCCGAAAATATCGCGCGTAAAAAAGAAGTGCAAAAACTAGTGCAAATTAACGCTGCGTACAGAAATCGGTGGGCAGACAATTTTTTCACGCTATTCAGGCAATCAGAATTAAGAACCACAATTGTCTCCCGTTCAGTTTTTGCGCCTGCCAAAATCAATAATCAATAAGTATATATGCTGCAGCAATAAAAAAAACATGCACAACTTCTCAATTTTATTGTTCGGGTATGTGTAGAATGTGTAACTATACTGCTGGGAAGTTCCCGGCAGTGTGCGAATTCATATGCTGCATTAATTATACTGCAGAGAGGCACTTCCCAGCAGTGTGTGGATTCATATGCAGAATTATGCTTCAGAGAGGCGCTGCCCGGCAGTGTGCGGATCCATATGCTGAATTATACTGCAGAGAGGTGCTGCCTGGCAGTGTATGGATTTGTATGCTGCATTGAAACCTATGGGTTAAAAAGCCTTTTTTCTTTAAAAAAAGTTAGGAAACCTAAAATTTCACCCAAAAAATGCCTAAAAAAATCAAAAAAGAATAATTAAGTAAAGAAACTTTCATGCTATTGGTAGTAATCTACTTCCCATTCTTAAATAAGCAATAAAATACAAAATAACTCATAAAAAAGCAGAAAACCAACTGATCCGAATCACCTGAAATGATCTGAATCGCCAAAATGATCCGAATCGTAAGAAAAACTGTCCGAAATGATCCAAAACGAAATAAAAATCATCCGAAAACCCCCCAAAACGAATCGAAATAAAAAGTCATGCACATCCTAGAGCGTACAGGCTGAGTATTCCTAATTTGCAAAGGCTGGGAGCCGAGCATGCCACTGTGCAGCATGTCACATGCTGGGATGCGCAGAGGCTCCCAGAGTGCGATGCGCTCTGTCGCAACTATCGGGAGCCACATCACGAAACATTATGATCAACCAGAGCATCAGGGAGGTGAGTATAACTAAAATTCTGAAGGCTACAAATATTCAGAGTCTACTGAATTTTATAATTCCTGCCTGATTAGGGATGTCTAACCTGTAGTGCATAGAACATTCCTTCTCAACGATATTTCTGGAAAGAATGAATAAATTAATGAAGTTGTAAAAGGCTGAACGCAATGGACGCGAATCGCTTTTTCAGCCTGTGTAACTATGTATAAATTGATATTTTTATTTTCTTTAATCTATCTCAGAATAGTAAACAATTTGGTGTTGACTCTATCTATCTATCTATCTATCTATCTATCTATCTATCTATTTATCTATCTATCTATCTATCTATCTATCTATCTATCTGTCAGTCTACAGTATATCTGGTAATACATTGATCGACAGACAGACATTTCTTTTTTGTGTTCACTTGTGTTGGACATTTATTGTAGCATTGTTTCATATGTTCTTTCTCTATAAACTTTCTAAATTTAATCATATTGCCATTCAAGTGTTAAAATTAGATTTTTGAATTACATAGTAAAGCAAAACAGCATTGACCCATGTAATTGATTTTAAAGTGGAAATACAGTTAAGTATAATCTTTCCGAAACGGCTTCATCCCATACAAAATTTTTTTTTGAAAATGGTAAGAATCCAATTAAATTAGAAGTGGAATCAAAGTAAACCATTAAAAACATAAATATTTTCATGCTTAAAAAGTTTTACTAACAAGCTTTATTGTTGTATTGAGAGGCACTTTGGTTTCTAATTAAATGAAATTCTTAATCGGAAGCATTTGTGTATCTGCATGATAGTTTGATATGATCGTATAAATATTTGTCATTAACTAGCCAGGTATGGTGGTGAGAAATCACACAGTATAATAAAGACAATAAACCCGGCTGTTAGTTACATAGTATAGTTACATAGTTATATAGGCTGAAAAAAGACATGCGTCCATCGGGTTCAGCCTCTCCCACATAACCTACTGCTGTTGATCCAAAAGAAGGCAAAAAACCCAGTCTGAAATGCTTGCCAATATGCAACATACTGGGAAAAAATTCCTTCTTGACCCCAGAATGGCAGTCAGATTTCTCCTTGGATCAAGACGCTTTTACCCACATATTAAATATTATAACCCTTAATATTCTGTGTCTGCAGGAAGTCATCCAGTCGTTTTTTAAAAGTCTGTACAGACTCTGACCCAACCACCTCAACAGGCAGAGAATTCCACAGCTTTATTGTTCTCACCGTAAAATAACCCTTCCTATGCTTTAAGCTAAATTTTCTTTCTTCCAGTCTAAATGGATGACCCCGTGTCCTGTGTATAGTCCTGTTAATGAATAGGTTATCAGACAATGGTTGATAATGGCCCCGTATATATTTATATAAGGTTATATCAGATCCCCTCTAAGGCGCCGTTTCTCTAAACTAAACAGGTTTAAGCTTGTTAGTCTTGCCTCATAACTTAACCCTTCCATTCCCCTTATTAATTTAGTTGCCCGTCTCTGCACTTTTTCTAGCGATATATAATATCTTTTTTTAAGACCGGTGCCCAAAATTGCACGGCATATTCAAGGTGCGGCCTGACCATTGATTTATACAGAGGCAAAATTATGTTTTCATCCCGTGAGTGAACTCCCCTTTTAATGCATGCCAATACTTTGCTGGCCTTGGCGGCTGCTGTTTGACATTGCACATTGTTACTTAGTTTGAAGTCTATGATTATTCCCAAATCCTTCTCCTGCTTGGATTTCCCTAACTCCGTACCATTTAGGGTATAAATTACTTGTGTGTTCTTCACTCCAAAGTGCATAACTTTGCATTTATCTAGATTATAATTCATCTGCCATTTAAGTGCCCAGTCCCCCAATCTATCTAAATCCCTCTGCAGCGAAGTAACATCCTGTTCACATTGTATTACTTTTCCTAGTTTTGTGTCATCTGCAAACACTGATACATGACTTTCAATGCCTATCTCAAGGTCATTTATAAATAAATTGAATAGTATTGGTCCTATAACAGACCCCTGAGGGACACCGCTTACCACTGGTGTCCATCTTGAAAATGTACCATTTATGACCACTCTCTGTACCCTATCTTTTAGCCAGTTTTCTATCCAAGAACAAGTATTTTCATCTAGACCAATTTTTCTTAATTTAAATAGTAACCTTTTGTGTGGAACTGTGTCGAAAGCTTTGGCAAAATCTAAGTAAATCACATCCACTGCGACCCCCTGATCTATACTTCTACTTACTTCCTCATAGAACGTAATTAGGTTAGTCTGACATGATCTGTGTTTCATGAAACCATGCTGATTTTTGCCAATAACATTATACCTCCCAATAAATTCCTGAATATTATCCCTTAGTAACCCCTCAAATACTTTCCCAGCCACAGATGTTAAGCTCACAGGTCTATAATTCCCAGGCACAAATTTTAAACCTTTCTTAAATATAGGGACCACGTCAGCTTTTCTCCAATCCTCTGGTACTATTCCTGAAAAAAAAGAATCTTGAAAGATTAAGACCCATATGCAAAAAATAATAATACAATTTTGTGTATAGATTGTTATTCTGTGAATTTTTTAATCTTCTTTGCTTTTTCCAGAAAACAATTGGAATGAAAAGTTTTAGTCACAAGATGGTGTATCTTATCTTGCATAGTTTCAAACAGGGTCTTCAGTATTAGCTTACAGGCAGAAATGGCCTTCGTCACAAAGGCAGTAAATGTGATAGAGTTGTATAAAGAAATGTGATCTGATACCCTTTATATGTGTATTGGTAGTAATCTTAACACAAAAATACTATCAGAATGTAAACATAATGGGCCAGATAACAAATGAACTGATATGCTCTGGGAGGATGCCGATAGACATATTAGCTTCCTCTGATAGCCTTATAGATCCTTCTGGTATTTTATTTATTTATTTTATTTATTTATAAAGGATTTTACCAGGAAGCATACATTGAGATTTCTCTTGTTTTCAAGTATGTCCTGGGTTGAAGAACATTGAGTGGTTACAGAAATACAAAATAGTAAAATGCAAGATATTAACACAAAAACAAATATAAAGAAAAATAAATATGTAGGAAATAAAGTCATTATGTTACATGTTTACAGGTGCATACCGTATTGAGGTATGTTAATAGGGAGCTCTTAAGGGACTTTAGACTGGGGGAAGATTTGATGGTGTCTGGGAGCTTATTCCATATTTGCGGTGCTCTGTAGGAAAATGAGGATCGAGCCACTTTCTTTTTGTATTGTATTAGAAACGAGCATGTTTCAGCAGGTTACTGTACATTAATGGCTCCAATACTTTGGAGCTGTGAATTTGTTGTACCTAGAAGGAGAAGAATGAGATATTCCAATATAGCTGGTTCTTCTCCTATAGAGCCGGTACTAATTAAAAAGTACTGGCTTTCACAAGCTTAAATCTAAAGGAACATTAAAAAAAACCTTACTTAACTGAGATCTCACAATGCAGAGGGTGGTATGAATCATTACTTCCTCTTGCTAAAAGCAGCGGAAGACTAAGAACAAACAGTTCTATCTGTTCTTTGGTTGCTCTTTCCACAGGTCCTGCATGTCCCTGCTGAAGAGAGCTCCTGCACAGCTTATGCAGGGATGCACTGCACTCTATAGGCTCATACCCATAGTGGCACGTGGCACCAGTGTTGATGTTTTTCTGCAGCTAAAAAACACAATACAGTGGGTCAGTGGGAACATGAACATTAATTTCAAGCCACAAATGGGAAAAGGCTTACCCAATAAGAGGTCAGTTGTGATTTGGTCCAATATCTGCATTTGGGCATAATGCCTACAGGTAGAAATTAGTACAGCAATACTTTATACTATACAGGAATGTTCAGTAGTGATAACAACCTTAATCTCACCTCTGTATTGTTGTGAGTAACCCCAGAGTTCCTCATTAGTTCTGTTCTTTTCTGACAGTACTACAACAGCAGTAAAGTCTTTTATTTTTGGGGTTTTGCCATGATAGGGCCATATTACATACTTGGTGCTAACTTAACCAGAGCAGTTGTAAACTTAAAACCATATTACATAGTTGGTGCTAACTTAACCAGAGCTGTTGTAAACTTTCCAGAGCCATTATAGCCTATGGAGGTTTTCAGTTTACAACAGCTCTGGTTAAGTTAGCACCAAGTATGTAATATGGCCCAATGTGTGACTACTCTTTCCATCTTATTTGTAGTAATACAGGGTGACCATATTGAAGTCTAAGTGAGAATTTAGTTTTTGGCTTCTGCATTGAAAAGGCATGTAAGTCAGTTTTCAGGGTTTTAATTTTGTTTTTGTTTTTTAAATATTCCTTAATGCAAAAATTAGCTGGCTCATTTAGGGTGTGAAAGGATTATGGAATAATTTTTTAAAAAGTTAAAGGCAGTTTAAAATATACTATACTAGCTTTTGCCCGCGGCTTCGCTCACGTGGACTTTGGATTTGTTAAAATTGTTTTTAAAAGAAACATGAGTTTTTTTGTTCAAACTGTACAAAATATTTACAGGTTGATGTCTTAAAGTAACAAGTAATGTTTATTGCAGACGTTAGTCAGGGTGTATTGGCTACAAAGCAAAGTTGTTTCATTCACATGCGTTCATGAAATTTTTTTGTGTTGTAAATACAAACCGAGGCTCACTCTGGAACAGGCAGTGTACAAATGCCCATGTGAGAAGCAGACGGCTTTTAGATCAATCCCTGCTACCTTCAAAGTCTGCCACAGAGACTTGTTGATGGTCATCGCAAAACAAACCTTTAGGGTGAACTGAAGCATTTTGAATTGAAACTGATATTCTGAAGGTATAAGAGGTATTCGTGGTATGAACACCGACTCCCCTGACTCTCCCGGCCAGATCCGGTTAGGACCATAGCCTCAATCACATTTCTGTGGAGTGCTTTTACATGCAGTCTGGTGCCATTACAGAGCTTAGGTGGGTTGAGGTTCTGCAATAATATCACAGGTTCTCCCACGCTGCAGCATTGAGGGGGTGTGTTAGGCCTGGCTGTGAAAAGGAAGCAGACATGCTGGAGCAGTGAGGGAGTGTGTGGCCTGGCTGTGAGTGGTAAGTGGACATGTTGGAGCAGTGAGGGAGTGTGTGAGCCCTGTCTGTGAGAGGGAAACAGCCATGCTGGAGCAGTGAGGGTGTGTGTGAGGCCTGGCTGTGAGAGGAGCTGCATAGAGACTCCTGTGTAAAAGTATTCAACCCCTATTTTTGCCCCCCCCCCCCACTGGATTTTTGGAAAATGTTAAAATACGTGTTTTTTTTATTTTTCAAGATGAATCTAAATACCAATTTTCACGTCTGTAACATCTTCTGTTTTGGAGATATAGGTATCCTGTTTAAAAGTATTCACCCCCCTTTTTTCACCTCCCACTTGGGATTTTTGGAAAATGGTAAAACACGTGTTTTTTTTATTTTTCAAGAAGACTGTAAGTGCCAAATTTCACACCTGTAACCTCTTTGGTTTTTGAAATATAGGTATACTGACCTATATTCAACCCCCTTCCCCCGACCCCCCTTAACTGGATTTTCAGAAAATGGTAAAACACATGTTTGTTTTTTTGCCCGAAGATTGTAAACACCAAATTTCACACCTGTAACATCTTTGGTTTTTGAAATATGGGTATACTGATAAAAGTATTCACAACCCTTTCCCCCACCCCCCCTTACCTGGAGTTTTGGAAAATGGTAAAATACGTGTTTTTTTATTTTTCAAGATGAATCTAAATACCAATTTTCACATTTGTACCATCTTCTGTTTTCGAGATATAGTTTAAAAGTATTCACCCCACCTTTTTTCACCCCCCACTTGTTACAATCTTCTTGAAAAATAAAAAAACACATATTTTAAGTGCCAAATTTCACGCCATTTGGTTTTTGGAAATATAGGTATACTGATAAAAGTATTCACACCCATTTTTCTCCCCCACCTCCTTAACTGAATTTTCAGAAAACGGTAAAACACATTTTTTTTCACGTAGATTGTAAATACCAAATTTCACACCTGTAACATCTTTGGTTTTTGAAATATAGGTATACTGATAAAAGTATTCAACCCCCTTCCCCCGACCCCCCTTAACTGGATTTTCAGAAAATGTTAAAACACATGTTTGGTTTTTTGCACGAAGTTTGTAAATACCACATTTCACACCTGTAACATCTTTGGTTTTTGAGATATAGGTATCCTGTTGAAAAGTATTCACTGCCCCTTTTTTAACCCCCCACATGTGATTTTTGGAAAATGGTAAAATACGTGTTATTTTATTTTTCAAGAAGACTGTAAGTGCCAAATTTCACACCTGTAACTTCTTTGGTTTTTGAAATATAGGTATACTGATAAAAGTATTCAACCCCCCTTTTTGCCCCCCACTGGATTTTCGGAAAATGGTAAAATGTGTATTTTTTTATTTTTCAAGATGAATCTAAATACCAATTTTCAGGCCTGTATCACCTTTGGTTTTTGGAAATATAGGTATCCTGCTTAACCCTTTCGCTGCTGAGGCTTTTCCCGCCCCTGTGCTGAGGTCATTTTTTACCTGTTTTGCGCATCATGTTTAAACGTGTTTTTAAGGCTTATTTTAGTATATGACATCGACATATTATATATCGTTCTTTCCGTCAGACTCGGTAGATTCATAATATGTCATTATTATATGTATACGTTATGTCATGTTTGTATATTATAACAAAAAATGCAATAAAATATGTATTTTCAATAATTTACAGCGTGTAAAGTGTTTTTTTCCACATTTTAACATGCGAGCAATTGCGGTTATATTTTGTATGGGGTGCGCTTGTTAAAAAAATTAGAGATGGGGTCTCGTTACATTTTTTTTTGGGGAAAATGACACCATTTTTAACAAACGCACCGCATACAAAAATCGTTAATGCAGCATTATTGTTCACATTATAATTGAAATGGGAACAATATTGCTGCATTAACAAACAAAAAACAAAAAAAAAAAGTGTTTATTTTTTTTTTTTTAATTTTTTTTTTTAATTTTTTTATTTTTATTTTTATTTTTTATTTTTTTTTTACATTTTTTTTACTTTCATGTTTGGTATCGTTGGAACGGCCATGCTCTGGCCGATCCAACGATATCAAAATTTAACCCCTAACTGCCACGGATCGGGAGATAGGGAGTTCATTGGAACTCCCTATCTCCACACTTCGTGGCAGTTAGGGGTTAATGCTAGGACTGGCGTCATCGTGCTGCGCACGATGACGCCAGTCCTCTGGGGGAGTTCCCGAAGCTTGGCCGACATCCAAGATGTCGGCCAGCTCCGGGAAGGATCGCAAATCGGCGCTTTTCAGCGCCGATTTGCGATCCAGCTCCCCAGGGGTTAATGCCAGGCATCATTTGGAAGGGCAGGCTGTGCCCTTCCAAATGATGCCTGGGTTAAGCCCCTGTGAGCCGCCGATCGGGAGGGAGAGAGGTCCGAAGGACCTCCCCCCTCCCTTTCAGGCGCCTCCTCCGCACATGCGGGGGGGGCGCCTGAATTATGTGTCATCGCGGGGGCGCGATGACACATAACAATGGCGGCCACTGCTCCGGATGCGGGCTGACATCCAGGATGTCAGCCCGCACCGGAGGGCCAGCGATCGGCCGGAACCCGGCCGAACGCTGACCCAATGCGAGGACGCGCTCAGCGCGTCCTCCGCATACCAGGGGCAATGCTGAGGACGCGCTGAGCGCGTCCTTAGCATTGAAGTGGTTAAAATATTCAACCCCCTTTTTTCGACCTCCCCACTTTGATTTTTGAAAAACGGTAAAAATACATGTTTTTTTATTTTTCAAGGCGGATCAAAATACCGATTTTCACATCTGTAACATGTTCTGTTTTTGAGCTATAGGTATCCTGTTTAAAATAGTCAACCCCCTTTTTCACCCCCTTGGAGGCGGAGTTTCCAAAAATCCTTCCTTAGTGGATTAAACGGGTTAAACAGGGTTAAACTAGGTTAAACGGTTTCAGCTGGGCGTTGATGAGTCAGTCAGCCAGTCAGTCAGTCAGGACTTTCACGTTTATATACAGTATATACAGTTGTGTTCAAAATTATTCAACCCCCAATGTTGTAAAGGGTTTTAGGGAATTTAGTGCACATTTGTAATTGTATTCAGAATGAAATCCTACAAGGACTTTTTAAAGAACCATATGCAACTAAAATGACATCAATTGGTTTTGTAATACAGTAGTAAATGTTTATTTTGTGAATTCTTCATTGACACAATTATTCAACCCCTTAAAGACTACCACTCTGAAGAACAGAGGTTCATTCAAGTGTTTTCAATCAGGTATTGAAAACACCTGTGGATGTCACGGAGCAGCAATAAAGCATAATAAGCACCAATTAGGCAGCTTTAAAATGACTGTGATACTCAGCTCCTTCTAGACATTTACTGGTGTGGTTACAAACATGGCGAAGTCAAAAGAATGGTCCAGGAAGACAAGAGAAGAGGTGATTACTCTTCACAGGAAGGGCAATGGCTATAAGAAGATTGCAAAGATGTTAAACATACCAAGAGAGACCATAGGAAGCATCATTCGCAAGTTCAAGGCAAAGGGCACTGTTGAAACGCTACCTGGTCATGGCAGAAAGAAGATGCTGACTTCGACTGCTGTGCGCTACCTGAAGCGTAGAGTGGAGAAAAGTCCCCGTGTGACTGCTGAGGAACTGAGAAAAGATTTGTCAGATGTGGGTACTGAAGTTTCAGCTCAGACAATACGGCGCACACTGCGTAATGAAGGCCTCCATGCCAGAACTCCCAGGCGCACCCCCTTGCGGTCTCCAAAGAATAAGAAGAGTCGACTGCAGTATGCCAAAAGTCATGTGGACAAACCACAGAAGTTTTGGGATAGTGTTCTGTGGACTGATGAAACAAAATTAGAACTGTTTGGGCCCATGGATCAACGCTATGTTTGGAGGAGGCCTATGAAGAAAAGAACACCTTGCCTACTGTGAAGCATGGCGGGGGGTCAATCATGCTTTGGGGCTGTTTTGCTTATGCAGGTACAGGGAAGCTTCAGCGTGTGCAAGGTACCATGAATTCTCTTCAGTACCAGGAGATATTGGATGACAATGTGATGCAGTCCGTCACAAACCTGAGGCTTGGGAGACGTTGGACCTTTCAACAGGACAATGATCCCAAGCATACCTCCAAGTCCACTAGAGCATGGTTGCAGATTAAAGGCTGGAATATTTTGGAGTGGCCATCGCAGTCACCTGATTTAAATCCGATTGAGATCCTCTGGTGAGACTTAAAGAAAACAGTTGCAGTGCGCAAGCCTAAGAATGTGACTGAACTGGAGGCTTTTGCCCATGACGAATGGGCGAAGATACCGTAGATCGCTGCAAGACACTTGTGTCAAGCTATGCTTCACGTTTAAAAGCTGTTATAACTGTAAAAGGATGTTGTACTAAGTACTAAGATTGAATGTCACTTGGGGGTTGAATAAAACTGATAATGATGTGAGCACAGAAAAGACATTTGTGGTTATTTCATTATAAATGTTATGTTATATTTGTCTGACCTACACGTGCCTCTTTGATTTAATTGTAAGCAAGATGACTGAATGATCAAAATCAATGTCAAACTGGCCAAAACACTCAATTTCAGTGGGGGTTGAATAATTTTGAACACAACTGTATAGATATATATATATATATAATCAATATATTATATATATCAATATATATCAATATACAGTATATCAATCTCCACTATCACTCCTTCTGTCCCTAATTGCCCTGACTTTAATGTGAATTAAATAAAATTATGTATTGTACCACATTTGAGACAGTGACTTTTGTAATAGAAGTGTCAGTGCTGAGTCGATCTGAAAATATTGTAGAGAGAGAAGTCCATGTCACGTATGTCAAACCAGATTAAAAAGAAGTTTAAACATTGCAAACTTTGAATGCAGCTGGAGTGCCATAATGATATACAGAAAACACTACGGCAAGAAAATAAGATTATTTAATATTGGTTTATAATAGGATACGAAAAATGAAACTACCCGAGAGACTCTATGTGAATACTACAAACTTGATTGAAAAAGGAATAACATGAAGCTCTTCATAAAAGAAATGAAAATTACTTATAAACCCCCCACATTTGCTGTGTGACACACAAAGAAGCTGACGGCCTTGTAATGCAAACTCTTGGTTTGAAACAATGAGTTAGATTCACTGTGAAAAAAACATAGTTCAATAAGGTCTCCAGCTGTAATCTGAAGCCACAATCTTGTTGCCATTAAATATATAGGTGTATGCTTACGTGGCAGTTCTCATGTTAAAGAACATAGCACCCAAACAGATGCTGCAGAATTGCAAAAGGTTGTCCAAGCCAAGTGCAGTATTAACCCCTTCACTACTGATATTGAAATACACTATATTGCCAAAAGTATTCGTTCACCCATTCAAATAATCAGAATCAGGTGTTCCAATCACTTCCATGGCCACAGGTTTATAAAATCAAGCACCTAGGCATGCAGACTGTTTTTACAAACATTTGTGAAAGAATGGGTCGCTCTCAGGCACTCAGTGAATTGCAGCCTGGAACTGTGATAGGATGCAACCTGTGCAACAAATCCAGTCGTGAAATTTTCTCGCTCCTAAATATTCTACGGTCAACTGTCAGCTGTATTATAAGAACATGGACGTGTTTGGGAATGACAGCAACTCAGCCACAAAGTGGTAGGCCACGTAAACTGACGGAGCAGGGTCAACGGATGCTGAGGCGGATAGTGCGAAGAGGTCCCCAACTTTCTGCAGAGTCAATCACTACAGACCTCCAAACTTCATGTGGCCTTCAGATTAGCTCAAGAACAGTGCACAGAGAGCTTCATGGAATGCGTTTCCATGGCTGAGCAGCTGCATCCAAGCCATACATCACCAAGTGCAATGCAAAGTGTTGGATGCAGTGGTGTAAAGCACGCCGCCACTGGACTCTAGAGTAGTGGAGACGCGTTCTCTGGAGTGACTAATCACGCTTCTCCATCTGGCAATCTGATGGACGAGTCTGGGTTTGGTGGTTGCCAGGAGAACGGTACTTGTCTGACTGCATTGTGCGTAGTGTAAAGTTTGGTGGAGGGGGGATTATGGTGTGGGGTTGTTTTTCAGGAGCTGGGCTTGGCCTCTTAGTTCCAGTGAAAGGAACTCTGAATGCTTCAGCATACCAAGACATTTTGGGCAATTCCATGCTCCCAACTTTGTGGGAACAGTTTGGAGCTGCTCTTTCCTCTTCCATCATGACTGCGCAACAGTGCACAAAGCAAGGTCCATAAAGACATGGATGAAAGAGTCTAGTGTGGATGAACTTGACTGGCCTGCACACAGTCCTGACCTCAACCTGATAGAACACCTTTGGGATGAATTAGAGCGGAGGCTGAGAGCCAGGCCTTCTCGTCCAACATCAGTGTGTGACCTCACAAATGCGCTTCTGGAAGAATGGTCAAAAATTACCATAAACACACTCCTAAACCTTGTAGACAGCCTTCCCAGAAGAGTTGAAGCTGTTATAGCTGCAAAAGGTGGGCCAACATCATATTGAACCCTATGGATTAGGAATGGGATGTCACTTAAGTTCATATGCGAGTCAAGGCAGGTGAGCGAATACTTTTGGCAATATAGTGTATCTTGGGCTTCAAAGACACCATCTGGTGCCCGGTTCTCTGTATGCTGATCTGCAGCCCAAAAGCAAATTAAATTCCTTTGTTGCAAACCAATTTTGTTTTCTTTTGGGCTGCAGAAGGAGCCTCCAAAGTTTTAGCCCTGTGGGCATAATGCCTAAAGAGCTAAAACTGTAAGATCAGCTGCTCAAAGCTCTAAGGCTAGGGTCAGACTAACGCAGTATTAACGTGCGTTTAGCAGCACTAAATCACGGCCATGCTAGCAGCAAATGACGTCCAATGCTGGGCAACATACGAAGAACAGCCGCACAAAAGTGCGGCTGCGCAACGCAAGTGGCAAACGAACGCATTTTTTAGAGAACGTGATACCGCTAGTACTGACGTACAGAGTGCGCTGCGTCCGCTAGCGGCGTGTGTGCGTGATTAGGAGACGTCAGACGCTGCTAATGTCCGGCCAACATCACGCCCAGACGCAAAAAGTGTTTTATTGATGATCCGTACAAAATCACGGACGAAAATGTGCATCGTATGACCGCTATCGTGTATTCCGTGAAAAAATGCGTCCATTCGTTCGAACGCACGTTTTCACGGACAACACGAAAAATGCGTTAGTCTGACCCTAGCCTAAAATATTGGGCTTTCAGCAGATGATGCAGGGAGAAAAAGAAGAAAATAGACCAGTCGCTCAAACCGCTAACTCAATTTGGCAGTAGATGGCACCATCTATTGGCCAAAAATAGGTTATTTACAGTAAGAAATACAATGGGTAAAAGATCAAATATTTCTTAATGTATAATTAATTTAAAATGATTTTACAAAAAAAAATTGGTTTCTGACAATGTTTTTTTGGAAAATCACTTGGTAGGGAAGAGGTTAACACTGATAAAATGTCAGACCTTCAAAAGATATGTAGAGCAATATTAAACCCTTCACCACCGTGACCATTTATACATGATCAGCAGTAGCAAATGCACAGCCCAAGATCGAGTAAAAACAATCTGGGTCTATACTGAATCACAGCAAAATAAATACTTTGTTTCATTTTAATTTTGTTTGCATTTGGAAACCAGAAGTCAACACTTTTTAATACCTGCTGCAGAATGTCTCTCATGGTCTTATCCACAGCTGGCCCTGCACAGAGCTCATAACTGTAATAACTTAATTTGGCCAACAGATGGCAACATCTACCTGGCGAATAGGTTATTAGAGTAAGAAATAGATTGGGAATATTTCCAAATATTTCTTCCTGTATAATTAAATGAATTTCAAAAAACCCACTGGTTCCGGGCAGTGTTTTTTTTAGGAAAATCACGTGGTACTGACTGGGTGATAGTTTAAAATATTTGCAACATTACTCTAAATATGTGAATACCAACCAGATAAATGTTAGCAGCCAAAGATCACTGGCAATCCCAGGCAATTCACATCCCTGTACACACTGTTGTGAATACTGATGGATTAACACAATGAATAAAACAGCAAAACTAACACACATCCCTTGACTACCCATGTCCAGTAAATGTAAGTCCAATAAAGACTCATATGTAGAATAAATAGATAAAGAATAAATTAAATAACATTTACAACCAGCTTTCCTACGATATATTAAACTTTAAAGGAATGATTAGAATGGCAAGCCACAATTTGTTGTAAGCCTCAATGATTATACAAAGCCTAAAAATGAGCAAATAGCACTTTGTATGGCAGAGAGGTGTTAAGAGATAAAAATGGCCTAGCTACTCTAGTTATGGAAAAAGGAAAACCCATAAATGTAAACAGCTTAGATCAGGGATGTCCAAACTCCAGCCCCCAGATGTTTCTGAACTACAATCCCCATGCCTCTCAATCCATCTAATGTAGTCAGAGATTTCTGGGAGTTGTAGATTAGGAACATCTGAGGGGCCGGAGTTTGGACATCCCTGGCTTAGATAGTCTTGCACTGTGCATAGACGAAGTTCATTTCCTCAATGTGCATGCAAATATAGCGGGGAATCCGGTCTCAGCTGTACCTCCATGCGTGGCTAACAACTGACATATAGGAATAAGGGCAAAGCTTGAATTATGTAATGTACATTGGTGAAAATCTTAGGTTTGTAATTTTTGGTTTGTTTGGTTTGTCTGAAGTGTGTTACACCATTGACTCATATTGTCTGAAAATAGCATGAAATACTACATTTTGTTAAAGTCGATTTGTTGTTGAGAAAGGTGCCTGTTCACATACACACAGGCTGGTAATTGTATATCTAATTAACGGTTTAATTTAACCCTTACTCAAGGGCAGCTGATGAAGAAATAATTGGGAAAACTGGACAGCCCGGAAACCTTATCTGCTCATAATCACATAGATTCCAAAAAGAGGTGGATTTTTGTCCCACTTTTGCCCTATCCGCACTGGACTTCCATCCCCTGGACCGGTGGATGGGGGTAAAATGAGTAAACGGAGGGGACCTTTGTTACCTATATAACCCTATATATAGTAGGTAAGTGTAGCGCTGCTTTAAAGACTGTGTTTTGCTGCATTTAATTATTATGCCCACCAGAGGGAGAAAGAGACTTATGGACTTGCTGGACAAACTCTGAACTACGATTTCCATCATGCTTTGCGTGAGTACAGGAAGTGGGTGGGAGGAAGAGGAAGGAGATCAGCAGCCTCGTGCAGAGAAGAGGCAGAGTGAGCCGAGCGGCGAAAGGTGGAAGACACACGTGAGACTGCCAAGGATCGTGACCAGGCCGGAGAGCAGGCGCTGCCTTGCGGGTGCTGGAGATCGGGACAGTGACTTTGCAGAGACCTACCTACGCACCGTCGAGAGGTTTGCACAGAAATTTAGTTGCGGTTGGACCCCGAGTAAGGAGACCGTGATGATCCATTGGGAATGCAGGCGGTAGGCCGTAGTTTCGCATTGTGGAGATCGGACAAGCAAGAGAGCTGATCCGGTGGCACAGAGTCCCAGTGGTAAAGTGGAGAGACATCCTTGATCGGGCAGCGGGACAGATTGTCTAACGGATGGGTGAGAGGCCTTCCAGGCCGCAAATTCCAAGTATAACAAAGCACGCTGCATTATTGTGCAAATCTACAGGGCCCCAACGTGACTAGTCGAAGATTTGCTCATTTCATTCACTGGCCAGTTGAATACAGTACCCGGGTACCCAAGATCATACACACACACACCTTTTTGAGACATTACTTTCACGGGACTTACACTCCAGAACTGAAGGGGTTAAACTTTTATTTTACCGCCGCGTGTTTTTCCCGCATTACGAAATCCTGTCATTCATATACCGTATCTACATTATATATGCCGCTTTATTGGGATCAGTAAAGTATATAATCTATAAAATCCACAACAGTGCTGGTGTATATTTATTCCCTAGTGCGGTGAGACTAACCCGAGGTTAATTCAGCGGCTCCTCCGGGGGTGAGTGCTACACGTGGGGGCTCGTCCGGGATTCCAGTCTCTGTAAAAAAATGCAATTAAAGGGTTAATTATGGATCCAGACACTGCTGCCAAATGGTGTGAGGAGCAAAATAGCCAGATAGGGTTAAGTGTAGTTATGGACATTCCCGCAAACACTTGGGCCGAAGACAAAATCCGCCGGGCTGTGGCAGCGCTGACACCAGATTATAAGGGGGCAATACTGGACATTAAGGCGAACCTAGAGACTTCTCACACATATGTTCTTTTTGAGTGGAGAAAGGATGTTCCGGTGTGTTTTCAGGGCGCGAGTGTGAAGCTGGCCGACGATGTGGAAGTTCGACTGGTCCAGCCCAGCGCGCCACGTGGTGATCCCGTGAATGTTCCCGTGGCTAGCCCGACAACATCCGGTCACAGGGTACCGGATACTACTTCAACCCCGGTGACAGGGTTCTCTCCTGTTGCATTCTTTACCACAATGGGAAAACTGGTGGAAACATTAGCCCAAAACTCTGCTACGTCTCCCAATTATGGATATCGCAAGTTACGGTTTTATTCTGGTAAGATCCCTGTGCCAACTGGAGAAGAGGACTTTGAGACTTGGATAGATCAGGCAGTGCAAGCCGTGGAAGAATGGGAAGTTGCTGACACCGTGAAGAGACAAAGGTTGATCGAGAGCTTAAGAGGTCCTGCTTCAGATGTCTTCCGAAATCTAAAAAGGGACAAGCCAGGCTGCACTGCTCCGGAGTATCTAGAAGCTTTACAGGAAATTTTCGAGGGATGGAGGATTGTGCCAAGCTTATCCACAAGTTCTCTCACACCTATCAAAAGGAAGGAGAAGAATTGTCCACCTATGTCTGGCGGCTGGATAAAATCATCCATCAGGTCATTCTCAAAGGAGGCATGGAACCGAGTCATGCAAGCAAAGCTTTGATGGATCAAGTTTTCAAAGGAGCACTCCCACTGGATCCCATAATGTTGAAATTTCAGACTAGATACCAGAGCAAGAGACTGACCTATTCCAAACTGGTCAAAGCTATCCGAGAAGAAGAGGCCTTAATTAAGGCTAAAAGGGTTGCTAATGCTTCACACACAGTTTTCACCGCAGAAGTAGGAACTCTCTGTGTAGCAGACATACAGACCGAAGTGCTGGCTTTGAAAACTCAGATGTCGCAAATGATAGAGTTGATGACATTCCTGTCGGCTAAGGACACCAGAACTGAGGGGGTTGCTGTAGCCTCGAACAGGGGTCCCCAAGTGAGCCGCAAGAAGAAAATATGCCCACACTCTCGAGGAAGAAATGTTTTGGCTGCGGGGAAATCGGCCATTTCAGGGCCCAGTGTCCAAAGGGGAGGGCCGAAAAGAAACCGGTCGAAGAACTCCTGAAGGCCGTGGAAAAACTGTTGTCCACTTTGCAAGCGGGAAACTCCAGAGGGCCCTGGTGAGGGAGCAAACTAGCTGCCCGACTGAAAAAAACCGCTGCAATTTTCAAGTCCCAAATGAAAGGCCGAGGGGGCCCAGATCCGTGCCAAATGCTGTGTCTGCCAGGACTGAAAGAGTTACTCCCTTAGTATCCAGTCCTATGTCGCGGGAGATCAACGTACACCCAAGACCTCAACGAGTCAGGAAGAAGGCTAGGGTACAGCGAACTGGGTCTATACCTCCTGCGGCTACGAACAAATTTCCTGACCAGCTGGTAGGTCCTTCTCCCATCGTTCCAATCCAAGTAGAAGGAGTCTACACTAAAGCTCTGTTAGACTCTGGGGCTCAAGTGACTTTGATCTATCGAGACTTCTACGAGAAGCACTTGAAACATATACCTCTAAAGAAACTAAAGGACCTTGAGATCTGGGGTATCGGAACTGAGAAGCTTCCCTATGATGGATATCTACAAGTGAAGTTAGAAATTGCATCCGAAGTCATCGGACAGTCTGGAGGTTGTGATGCATTGGCCATTGTGTGTCCTCGCCCTTCAGGAGCCAACAGAAGTTCTATGATAGTGGGGATGAATACTGATCTGGTGAGACGTCTGCTGACTCCCATAGTAATGGAAGAAGGTTCTACAAGAGGAGTGCATCCGATGTTATGTCCAGTCTATCAACGAATGATCGAAGAACAGAGGGCACCTGCTGAAGTGGGGCGTCTGTGGAGATTGGGAGGAACAGAGAAGGTTCTGCAATCAGGAGAAGTGGCGAGCTTCCGAGCTTCAGTCAAGTCGACCGGATCACAGCCGGGTCCTTATGTGGTACTGGAAACTGATCTCAGTCATGGGAGCGAGGCCAGAGTAGAAGTAGTCCCTGAGATAATCTCTACCAGAGCTCTGAAACGGACACGAGAAAGAGTTTCAGTTAGTGTGTGTAATGTGTCTGATTCTCCAGTGATCCTGAAAGCATGAATGCCCATGGGACAAGTAGCTTCTGTTACACCTCTCTCCCCTACCGATTTAGGGTGGGGAGAGAATAAAGAGATTCCAGCTGAAAGGTTCTATCCTAAAGATGCTCCCATCTCGCCTGAATGGAAGAAGCGACTTCAGTCCCAGATTCTAAAATGGAAGGACTTGTTCTCGAAGGATGAGTTCAACGTGGGATTAGCTAAGAGCACTAAACATCGCATTCGACTACAAGAGGATAAGCCGTTTCGAGAAAGGTCAAGACGAGTTCCACTGGGAGACTTGGATGATCTACGAGAACAGCTAAATGAACTACAGAGGACTAAGGTGATTCAAGAGTCCAGGAGTCCTTATGCCTCTCCCATAGTGATGGTTCGAAAGAAGAATGGTTCTATCTGTTTTTGTATAGACTATCGCACGTTAAATCAGAGGACCATTCCTGATCAATATGCTACTCCTCGGATAGAAGATGCCCTACAGTGTTTGTCTGGAGCAAAATGGTTTAGTGTACTAGACCTGCGAAGTGGGTATCATCAGATACCAATGCATCCTGAAGACAAAGAGAAGACTGCGTTCATCTGCCCACTGGGGTTCTTTGAGTTCAACAGAATGCCTCAAGGCCTTACGTGGCTCCCGCCACGTTCCAACGGTTAATGGAGAAGACAGTCGGGGATATGAACCTAATAGAAGTGTTGGTGTATCTAGATGATATTATTGTGTTCGGGAAGACTTTGGAAGAACATGAGCAGCGGTTGGAGAAGGTCCTGAAGCAGCTCAATGAAGAGGGGTTGAAACTGTCCCTGGAGAAGTGTCAATTTTGTCTACCTTCCGTTACATACCTGGGACATGTTGTTTCGGCAGAAGGTGTTTCAACGGATCCTCGAAAGTTGGAAGCCGTAGCTTCCTGGCCTAGACCCCGAAATGTTACTGAACTTAGATCTTTCCTGGGGTTCTGCTCATATTGCTGAAGATTCGTAGCAGGATTTGCTAAGATAGCTCAACCCTTGAATAAGCTCCTACAGAAAGAAGAAGTGGAAGAAGGCTCCATGGCCTCTGATCGAAGTTCGTCGGCTCAAGGGCCAAGGAAGGCTCGAGAATCCATCCAGGAAGAATGGACTAATCAATGTGAAAGTGCCTTCATGAAGTTGAAAGAGAGTCTGACTCGAGCTCCCGTCCTGGCTTACGCTGATCCTCATAAGCCGTACGAATTGCATGTGGATGCCAGCAGAGAAGGTCTAGGGGGAGTCCTATACCAAGAATATGATGGATTGTTGAGGCCTGTAGCGTATGTAAGCCGAAGCCTTACGCCTTCAGAGAAGAACTATCCTACCCACAAATTAGAGTTCCTAGCCTTGAAGTGGGCGGTAGTAGACAAGCTGAAAGATTATCTGTATGGGGCTGAATTTGTGATAAAGACTGACAACAATCCTCTTACGTACGTCCTTACTACTGCGAAACTGGATGCAACGGGACATCGGAGGTTGGCCGCTCTGTCAGGGTTTCAGTTCAGCCTTAAGTATCGCCCTGGAGTAAATAATCGAGATGCAGATGCTTTGTCAAGAAGGCCTTATAATACAGAATGGACTCACTTGACTCCAGATGGGGTGCAAGCCTTATGTCAAGGGGCTGAGCGCCGAGTCAAGGGAGCGATTGGGGCAGAGGCTATAGGAGTTATGGCTGCGGGCGTTCCAGAACTCTATTGTAATCCTACACAGCTGAGGAGTGAAAGCTTACCTACTCTCTCGAAACAGGACCTGAGAGCAGATCAAGCCAGAGATCTCCTGATCGGATTGACAATAAAAGCAATGAACGCAGGTCAAAGGGGACTTCTGCTGACAAATTCTCCCGAAGGAGCTCGTTTGGTCTATAAAGAGTGGGAGCGGCTGAAGATGTTAGATGGGGTGGTCTACCGAAGGGGCCCCTCGAATAATGCTGAAGAAACGCAGCAATTGTTCCTCCCAGAGAAGCACAGAGAAAGTGTGTTGAGAGCATTGCACGATGATCATGGACATTTGGGTGCAGAGAGAACTTTTAAGCTGGTTAGAGACAGATTCTATTGGCCCTGTATGAGATCTGAAGTTGAAAGTTACTGCCATTCGTGTTTGAGGTGTATTCAGAGAAAGACCCTACCAACCCGAACTGCTCCAATGAGCCACCTGCAAAGTCAAGGACCCATGGACTTGGTGTACATTGATTTCCTGTGCTTAGAGCCTGATGCTAGTGGGCAGGGAAATATCTTAGTAGTGACTGATCACTTCACTCGTTATGCCCAAGCTTTCTCTACAAAAGACCAATGTGCTCCTACAGTAGCAAAAGTTTTAATGGAGAAGTTTTTCGTTCATTACGGCCTGCCACAAAGAATCCACTCAGATCAAGGCAGAGACTTTGAGAGCCGACTTGTCGGGCAATTGTTAGAAGTACTAGGAATTCAGAAGACTCGAACTTCTCCATATCACCCCCAAGGTGATGCTCAACCAGAAAGGTTTAACCGCACTCTACTGAATACGTTGGGGACACTGTCAGCTAAAGAGAAACAGAGTTGGAGTCATCACATAGCTGCGCTGGTGCATGCGTACAATAGTACTGAGAGTGATGCAACTGGATACTCGCCTTATCGTCTCATGTTTGGAAGAGAGGCTCGACTGCCAGTTGATTTAGCTTTTGGCCTATCTCTTGACCAGACGTCTGTCACTTCCTACAAAAATTATGTGGACAGACTCCGGGGAAACCTAGCTGCTGCATTTGAACGGGCCTGTTTGACCTCAGAAGGTAGAGAGCAGAGAAACAAGCAAAATTACGATTTGAGAGTTCGGGTACAGGACCTACAGCCCGGTGATAGGGTTTTGTTAAAGAACTTGGGTGTTTCTGCAAGACACAAGCTGGCGGATAGATGGAGTTCTCAAATTTACATTGTCTGCAAGCAACTGCCTAGTCTGCCGGTATACCAAATCCGTCCAGATGGAAAGGCCGGGCCTCTAAAGAACTGGCACAGAAATCATCTGTTACCCTTGAGAGAGGCGGTACGGATACCAGTTGGAGATGAACTTTCCTTGCCAAATCCACCTGTTCCTTGTTCGGCTCCTGTTACTCGATCTCAGCAGTTACGTTCTGTCAGAGAAAGTGAAGAAGACAGTGAGGAAGAGGACTGGTGTTTGAGCTGGGTGCGCCCACCTGAGCCTGAAGAAGCTATTCCGGCCTCTGATCAGTGTGAAAGTAGCCTGAGGCCTGATGCTCCAGAATTCCGACCTGAAGTACCTGAAACCTTGGAAGTTCGTGAAATTCCAGAAGATGATTCCATAGATTATAGTTCTATGCCTTCACTGGAAGGCTCATACTCAGAGGAGGTGTCTGCTCCAGTTGTGGATGAAAGAATTGAGCCCGTAAATGTGGCACTTCCACCCGAAGAGGAGATGATTGAACCAGAGCCTAAATGTTCTATCCGACCCCCTCAGAGACTCACCTACGATTCACCGGGACATAGCACTGAAGAGGCTGTTACCACTGTGCGAAGGTTGCCTGAAGTGTCTGCTATGCTAGCTGAGGTAGTCAAGAGCATGAGTCAGCTTGAGGATGTATATCTGACCCATTATATGTTTGCTACTGAGCCTGAATATATTGCTTAATGTAAATGCTGAAATGTCATGTATCTGTTTCACTCCCTTGGAGAGACCCAAGAGTTCAAGGGAGGGGAGAGTGTAGCGCTGCTTTAAAGTCTGTGTTTTGCTGCATTTAATTATTATGACCACCAGAGGGAGATAGAGACATATGGACTTGCTGGACAAACTCTGAACTACGATTTCCATCATGCTTTGCGTGAGTACAGGAAGTGGGTGGGAGGAAGAGGAAGGAGATCAGCAGCCTCGTGCAGAGGAGAGGCAGAGTGAGCCGAGCGGCGAAAGGTGGAAGATGCACGTGAGACTGCCAAGGATCGTGACCAGGCCGGAGAGCAGACGCTGCCTTGCGGGTGCTGGAGATCGGGACAGTGACTTTGCAGAGACCTACCTACGCACCGCCGAGAGGTTTGCACAGAAATTTAGTTACGGTTGGACCCCGAGTAAGGAGACCGCGATGATCCATTGGGATTGCAGGCGGTAGGCCGTAGTTTCGCATTGTGGAGATCAGACAAGCAAGAGAGCTGATCCGGTGGCACAGAGTCCCAGTGGTAAAGCGGAGAGACATCCTTGATCGGGCAGCGGGACAGATTGTCTAACGGATGGGTGAGAGGCCTTCCAGGCTGCAAATTCCAAGTATAACAAAGCACGCTGCATTATTGTCCAAATCTACAGGGCCCCAACGTGACTAGTCGAAGATTTGCTCATTTCATTCACTGGCCAGTTGAAAACAGTACCCGGGTACCCAAGATCATACACACACACACCTTTTTGAGACATTACTTTCACGGGACTTACACTCCAGAACTGAAGGGGTTAAACTTTTCTTTTACCGCCGTGTGTATTTCCCGCATTACGAAATCCTGTCATTCATATACGTATCTACATTATATATGCCGCTTTATTGGGATCAGTAAAGTATATAATCTATAAAATCCACAACAGTGCTGGTGTATATTTATTCCCTAGTGCGGTGAGACTAACCCGAGGTTAATTCAGCGGCTCCTCCGGGGGTGAGCGCTACATAAGGAATAGATTACAGGAGGTCAAACATACCACATTTATTTATTTATTATTTATTTATTTATAAAGGATTTTACCAGGAAGGATACATTGAGATTTCTCTCGTTTTCAAGTACGTCCAAGTTAATCCCTCACCTGCTAGTAACGGAGTGGCGGTCGGGAGCAGGTAGGCTGCCACTCAGCAAAGCCAGCTTGATTTAAATTTAATGCAATCCACCTGCAAAGTGTACTCCGTAATCCTTCAACACTAACCAAAATTTATCCCACAAACGGAAATCATTCTTGTACATTTTTCTGTTTGTCTCTTTCATTGATGTGTACTTTTATCTGTGTTTCAAACAAAATGAAAATCTCGCATAATCCAGAAAAAAACTCAATTTGTCCAAAAACTAGTGCACTTATAATGCAAGGAAAAGGGGGGGGGGTTGTGAGGGTCCTGAGGACGAGCAACAGCACTAGTGGCCTGCTCTTCGGCGGGGGCCCGCTCAGGTCTCACAAGGTTTTAGCTTGTTTAAGCCATTACAGGGATGAATGCTCCATATGCAAATCAGCCTGCTCTCACCCAAAAAGGGTGGCCAGTACTGACTGTAACCAATATAAATGATATATGTAAAGCAGCAATTGGATAAGAAACATTATGGTATATGTATAGATATTGCAACTACTGTATATGAATAATTTGGAGAAAAACTCTCCTTTTTGTATTTATACTTTTACAAAATATTACAAATTATGGCAATTAATCATATTTCCATTTAAAAATAACTTTTTCCCCATTGCGTTCAATCACAACTTTTGTTTTATTGTTATTTATTGTTTTACATCCGATTCTTTTTTTTATCAAGTTTTAAAAATGTATTTCACAGGAATAAATCAAACAGACATAAATATAATGTATACAAAAAGTGAAATATAAGATACTCCAGAGCAAATTACAACAGAAATCTATCTTTTCAAATAGACATAATAGTGGCCATTTGTCAATGTCTAATGCTGCAAAAATGGTTTATTATGTTTCAGGTTCAAAAGAAATAGCCAAATTTGCCAGGAATATGTAAAATAAATCACACTATTTTGACTTCTGTGCAAGTATTAGGGAAGAAGCTACTGTATTTATTAAACAGTTCAGTGAAAACAGATGATAAATAGCAACTTGAAATTAAATTAATATCTTCCAGTGTGGTTCAATATCTTAAAACTGAAAATCAGATGAGGACTAGAGCTGTAATAGTTAGAGAAATATACAGAAAACACTTTGTCCTATTCTACGACATTTACATATCAGCTAGTCTTTTGGAAGGGCTCAACTTGTCGTCTTAGCCCTACAAAACTTTATCAATTGAAAAGACATGGCGGAGTCAATTTACTGCATGTTAAAGACCATAATCTGACAGCGCAGTGCGGACATGCCATTGACTGGACTAAAAATCACTCTTGTTTTTCTGATGTACTTTAAGAATCAGCCTTAACTCCTCCCTTGTGTGAAAAAATGGTAGCGCCGCAAGATATATTTTCTTATATTATATAGAGTTCGCCTAAACACCAAAGTGCCCTCTATCCAGTAGGTGCACACACAAAATAGAAAATACAAAGAAAATTGATCTGGCGCACTCTCTATCTACTGTGATATACCACCCTTAGTATACATCCATGTGGATTTATAGGTATCACACCAGGAAAATTTTGCAGAACACCTATATCGAGATGTATATACCTTATAGGTATTGTAGAAACAGGATCAATATATGTCCGATGTATCATAAAAGAAAAAAAACATATACATAAGATAGCGCACCCTGTATATAGGCGTACTATATCAAGTGAGCATTCGATCTTAAACTCACGTGACTTTGAGCCAGACTGGGCTCTCAGGGAATGTGGTGTGTGGGTTGTTTACGGCCACCCTTTGGCCTTCTTTCGTCAGAGTGGGAAGCTTGATATTTTGGGATCCTTGAAATTTCCTCAAATGAATGGAAAATGACAATCGCTAATAGCGTATTATTGTTATATACCACCAATGGATGGAATGGAGTAATGACCACACTCACGAGATTTTGAGCCGTGTCCAGGCTCTATATATTTTGCATAGATTATCCCGACAATCCAAGGACCATGGATACCAGCGGAATTTAAAACAATTTATTTAAAACATATAAAACAAATATAAAACAATTCACCAAGTCCTCAATGTTCGCCGAGACGCGTTTATGCAAGCATAAGACGGGAGGACTCCTGCAGCGAAATGCGTCTCGGCGAACATTGAGGACTTGGTAAATTGTTTTATATTTGTTTTATATGTTTTAAATACATTTTTTAAATTCCGCTGGTATCCATGGTCCTTGGATTGTCGGGAGAATCTATGGGACATATATAGAGCTTGGACACGGCTCAAAATCACGTGCGCTATATTATGTATATGTTTTTTTATTTTATGATACATCGGACATATATTGATCCTGTTTCTACAATACCTATAAGGTATATATATCTCAATATAGGTGTTCTGCACAATTTTCCTGGTGTGATACCTATAAATCCACATGGATGTATACTAAGGGTGGTATATCACAGTAGATAGAGAGTGCACCACATCAATTTTCTTGGTATTAACTCCTCCCTTGTCCTTTCCATTCTTGCTAAATTGTCCCTACCAAGACATATTCTTATATTTTCAAGATAATCCAATTGTTACCACGACTATTAACGCATCGAATCTATCCAGGCTAAAGATATCTGCATACCCCTCTTATTCCCTTTTTCTTATAATAGCTACAAACCCAAATTTTGGAAAAGGACTAGCAACCACAGCCTTCACTACCTGGGTGGAAGGGGGACTGCGCCTCCTATATCTTTTCTTAGACGCACATAGAAAGGCTATTTTACCCTTAGCAGCTCTGAAAGCCAAAGATTCAAAATTGCCTTTTCCACGGTTCCCCTATTTCTAAACACTTCTACTTACAACAACCTCTTCCTTCACAGAGCATGATTGGACCATTTGACTTCAAATTGAAAATTATACCAGGACCAGACAGCAAAATTACTACTCTCTCTCATTTCGCGTTATCCAGAAGATTGGCCCGAGGTATCCCCAGGCCCTCTCATTGGTTCAGACACTTCCCATACCATACAGTATGTGATATATTATCTGCTCTTGCTTGATCAAATTATTACCTGCTGTATCGTATCATGAAATGTTTGTAAAAATATTTTGCCATGCTTATTAGCCACCTCATCGATTGTTCCATGTGGGATGGAAACCTACCCCATCATGTTTCAAATGCGCTGAGCCACAAGCTGATTTCTATAATTGCTTCTGGAGCTGTCATGTAACAAAAGCCTTTTGGTCGACAGTCCTATCTCGCATTATCTCCTCCACTAAAATTTCTCTACCTTTATCACCGGAATTTGCAATATTTGGCCCTGTCCCGTGCACAAAAAATGTATTTATTTAGTAGCGGTGGTTGGTCACAAAACCTTACTGCACAACTGGAAAAAACCTACTTCAATTCCAGTAGCTCTTTTTCATACCTTTCAGATTATCTATAACTCATGGACTGGCTCCTTATGCTAATTTATAAACAAATGCAGGTTAATAAAATCATTGGTACTTGTAGTGGCGTAGCATGGCTTGTCAGCGCCCGGGGCAGGGCATGAATAAATGCGCCCCCCTCCCCCAACCTGTGGACTGGTTAGCACGCCTTCATTCCCTGTGATTGCAGGTACCTTGGACAGGGCTGGTGCAAGATTTTTTTGTCTACATAGACAACGGTGTATTTTTCTAACCCCCCTCCCAATATCTTCCACAACAATAAAGTCAAGCTTATTCACACTGAGTGTGAATGACTGTGAGTTTTATTGCTGTGGAGCTCTGTGATACACTCATACACACCACACAGTAGGGTGAGTTTTATTGCTGTGATATAGTAATGTGTGGCGTGTATGCGCATATCCTAAACAATAAAACTCACAATAATGTGTAGTGTGTATGAGTGTCAGAGCTCCACAGCATTGATACTTTAAAATAATTATAGGTTAATGCAAATTATATATTGAAACACATTTAAATAACACATTTATTCGTATGTATTTTATTTTTTAATATTAAAGTAAATTATACATGAAAGTAATGATTTTACATTTTTTATAAATAAATTATATAATAAAATACACTAATATTTAAAAGTATTAAACTTATTAAAAAGATGTACAGGTTAAAACATATTAAAATATATTGACCATTAAAATATGTATTACTCTATTTATAAACAAGGTGGAAAGCCTGCCCAGAGGGCAGTCTATTGTGGATATACTGCCCCTGCTCATGGATATATGCCCCAGCTCATGGATATTGCCCCAGCACGTGGATACTGCCCCAGCTCGTGGATACTGCCCCAGCTCATGGATATTGCCCCAGCTCATGGATATTGCCCCAGCTCATGGATATTGCCGCAGCACGTGGATACTGCCCCAGCTCGTGGATATTGCCCCAGCACGTGGATACTGCCCCAGCACGTGGACATTGCCCCAGCACGTGGATATTGCCCCAGCACGTGGATACTGGCCCAGCACGTGGATACTGCCCCAGCTCGTGGACATTGCCCCAGCTTGTGGATATTGCCCCAGCTTGTGGATATTGCCCCAGCACGTGGATACTGCCCCAGCACGTGGATACTGCCCCAGCTCGTGGATATTGCCCCAGCTCGTGGATATTGCCCCAGCTCTTGGATATTGCCCCAGCACGTGGATATTGCCCCAGCACGTGGATATTGCCCCAGCACGTGGATACTGCCCCAGCTCGTGGATATTGCCCCAGCTCTTGGATATTGCCCCAGCACGTGGATATTGCCCCAGCACGTGGGTATACTGCCCCAGCTCGTGGATATTGCCTCAGCTCTTGGATACTGCCCCAGCTCGTGGATACTGCCCCAGCACGTGGATACTGCCCCAGCTCCTGGATATTGGCCCAGCTCATGGATATTGCCCCCCAGCTCCTGGATATTGCCCCAAGCTCCTGGATATTGCCCCCCAGCTCATGGATATTGCCCCAGCTCGTGGATACTGCCCCAGCACGTGGATACTGCCCCAGCACGTGGATACTGCCCCAGCTCCTGGATATTGGCCCAGCTCATGAATATTGCCCCCCAGCTCCTGGATATTGCCCCAAGCTCCTGGATATTGCCCCCAGCTCATGGATACTGCCCCCCCAGCTTATGGATATTGGCCCCCAGCTCATGGATACTGCCCCCCAGCTTATGGATATTGCCCCCAGCTCATGGATACTGCCCCCAGCTCATGGATATTGCCCCCCAGCTCATGGATATTGACCCCCAGCTCATGGATACTGCCCCCAGCTCATGGATACTGCCCCCCAGCTCATGTATATTGCCCCCAGCTCATGGATACTGCCCCCCCAGCTCATGGATATTGCCCCCAGCTCATGGATATTGACCCCCAGCTCATGGATACTGCCCCCCAGCTCATGGATATTGCCCCCCAGCTTATGGATATTGACCCCCAGCTCGTGGATATTGACCCCCAGCTCATGGATACTGCCCCCCCGGCTCGTGGATATTGACCCCCCAAGCTCTCATGGATATATACCCCAGATCAGACCCCAGACCAGACATGGGGCGGCTGTTCGAATGCTCTATCGGCATTCGGACAGCCGCCCCATGAGCTCCGCCGTCCGCGCCATACTTACCTTTCCGAGCGGCGCCGGGGAAGTGAAAGTTTCCCCGCTTCCGGTCTTTGAAGGACCCAAGCCGCGGTCACGTGACTGGGGCTTGGGTCCTTCAAAGAGCGGAAGCGAGGGAACTTTCCCTTCGCCGCTCGGGTGTTGGATGCGTGTGGCAGCCGGGTAGAGGCTGCGAGCGCAGCCTCTACCCGGCTGCTGTGTGCATCTTGTAACCGCCGCGGCGAGCCGGCAGCCGGTTCGTGACGCGGTGGTTGCATGCGCGCGCAACCAACCGCCGCTGGTTGCGCGCGCATGCGCAGAGTAAGGCTTGGCGATCGACACGCCAAGCCTTACTCAATTATAGTATAGATAACCTTTAATAACCAATAAGCATGCTATATCATAAATTAATGTGGCATGTTCATTAAAAGGAGTTAATATGGAAGGTGAGAGATGGAGGGCAGGTTTCAGAATGTTTCTGTTGACCCCTTACCGAGGAGACAGAGTGGGGGGGGGCGCAGACCCTGCAGCTTAACTGTCACTGAGAAGAGAGGAATGGAGACAGGAAAGCAGGAAGTAAAACCTAGGGACAATAGTGAGATGTCCAGGAGAGAGAGGGTTAAAGTGAAGCATTTACGGGACACAATAAAACTCACTGTCAGGCCTGCTCCTCCATGGATCTCTTTCTCTCTGGTCCCTTGCTGCAGTGTGTGCCCATTCCTCATCCTCAGCAGAGCCCGTACACGTGTGCAGGGACAGGATGACAATGAAGATTGTGAGGAGGAGCCAGATCCGGAAGCCTTGTGTCCTCACTCATCCTGCACAGCGGGGTAAGCAGCACTTGGGACATTCTGTGCATGTTGTGCCTCCGTTGTGCAGAGGGGAGGGGGCGGAGGCGCAGTGTGAAGCAGAGTAGTAAGAATGCTCTGTCCGTCTCCTCCTTGCCAGACTCAGCGGACTATGCTGTGGACACCTTGCCAAGCTGATCCCTGCTGCTGGGAAATATTAGGGGCGCAAATTTCTTTTGAAATTATGCGCCCCCTGAGAAAATTGCGCCCGGGGCCTGGGCCCCCCCAGCACCCCCCACGCTACGCCACTGGGTACTTGGCAGTCTTCTTTCATATCGCTAACACCTGTGCCAGCTACTATTCAGTCATCTATGCAGTATACTTTTTGGTTCTCTGTGGTGATGGTAGTGGGTTGCAATCTAGAGAAGACTAACAAATGTGCAGCGTCTCTAGGGAGAACCCTATTTCCGACTATCGGGACTTCCTGAGACAACGCTGTGAAAGCCCGCCGGCCTCCAAATATGCATAAAGAAAGAAATCAGACTGCTCAAGGAATCAGAGAATCAATCCCACTGATTTATTAGGAGCAAAATTTATTGCTCCTATTAAAACCGTGGGATTGATTCTCTGATTTCTGCAGCACGCTGATTTCTTTCTTAGTGAGATACAATCTGTTATTGTCCCTAACTTAATGCCACGTTCTATGCCCAGGAGAAACAACATGAAAACCCATGTTCAAGCTGCTGTTGTGGTATCCTGAACTCATTGCATGAAAGGTGCGGCCTAATCCTGTCCACGCCTTGCTGGTTTGCTGAGTCTCATCCGAAGTAGCAACAGGTGCAACCTCTCTGGCTTGTTCCAGAGAAGCAAGTCCTGACCTAGTCTGCCTTGTTGATCTCCAGCAACCTAAAGTCCTGTCAGCTGTGTCCATCTGCAGCAACCAAAGTTCCTGTGTATCTTTCCTTTGTCCACGTCTGCTCCTGTTTATCCAAGTTTACCTGTGTTTCCAATTTCCTGTGTCCAAGCCTGCCTCTGCTTTTTCAAGTTTACCTGCATCTGTTGTCTCCATCATACTTCACTTGAGCTCTACACACCTGTCCGTATCACTGCAAATTGGGCTCTCGCTAGCAGTCTGTTACACTTAAATCCTTTCACCACAGGCTGAAGACGAGGCTCCAAACCTATCCATCCCATCACAAATACACCAGAAAAGTAAATTTGACCAGGCAGATCTCTTGTTCTTGTTTCCAATCAGTGTTTTG
This sequence comes from Leptobrachium leishanense, assembly GCA_009667805.1. NCBI lineage: Eukaryota > Metazoa > Chordata > Amphibia > Anura > Megophryidae > Leptobrachium > Leptobrachium leishanense. The sequence continues at coordinate 284,087,982 of CM019066.1, forward strand.
TTTTTGTTTGTTATTCTTGAATTTTACATTGTCTAATGTTGACATCATTTTGAGATACCATTTTCTTCATCTCCATGTTCTACAAGATGTTATTCCTCTTATACTATTTTTTATTAGTGACAGTCATGCCACCTCATATACATATGTCGAAAGGACTTGAACCCGGACTGAAATCCCCTACAAATTTATATACAGTATCTGCTGTTTACTCGGATTGTTACAACACTCATGTTTAGTTCTACAGATCTTATTTCAATATAAAAAAAAAGTGTTTGCATTGATTTCCAAGTTTTTACATGCCTGGCAACATCTGGCATTTACCCATTTTCCTGCTGTGTACTGCTTATTCATTTTTGTTTGATGTTACTTGATTGTGTCCCAAGCGTCCACAATAAAAATTGTCAAATTAAAAAAGAAGAAAGATACTGGCTGAGCCAATATAAATGTCAGCTGAAGCAGACACCCTAACTTCTAGAGTTGCCAGTCCAGCCTTGCCAGACGTAGCTTGGTCATAGCGCCTCAATACTGTAAATTAATGGCCCCCTATACCTTGTATAGGAGTCATTAATTTGTGCCTGGGAGTAGAAGAACGAGCTATTCCTTAATAGTACGTCCTTCAGTTCTGGAACTGGTGTTTCTCAAAGAAATACCAACTCCTAGAATCTGGAGATTTTGTTTTTAACCCCTTGCGGACATACCATGTACGTCATGCCCACGGGTCTTCCTTAAACCCACGGATGTACATGGTACGTCAGCGGGCTCCTAACCTCCCTCCCGCTGATACTTACCTCCCTCGCCAGCTCCCGCTGCGTTTCTGACAGGCTGGAAGCCTGCCCTGCCATTTCCGGGGTGCCGGCAGGCTCGATGACGTAATCACGCTGCGTCATCATCATCAGCAGGCGCCCACTGGCACCTACAGTAAAATTCAGAAAGGGAGGGGGCTAATTTGGAGCCCTCTATCTCCCCAATCATGTAAGCTAGAAACTTATAAATTACACCACTGGAAAGGGGAGAGTCTCCCCTTTTCAGCGGTGTACAGCATTAACTGTTTTGCTGCCGGATCGCCATTCGAACCTGGAGGTGGCTGACATCTTGGATGTCAGCCAAGCCTCTGGGTCACCCCCCACCCACTGACATCCTCACCATATGTGTGAGGATGTCAGTGGGCCAGTTAACCCCTAGCTGCCAAGTGGAGATAGGGGGATCCTTTGGATTCCCTTATCTCCTGATTTGTGGTGTTCAGGAGGGTCAAGAGGGTCATGTTTGACATTATTGGAAAGGCCTGATCATGGCCTTTCCAATGATACTAAACATGACCAGGTTTGGTATAAAAATAATAAAATAAAATAAAAAAAATGTTTGCTTTTTTGTCTTGTGGGGTTTAGTTAAATAGGACCTAGGCTGTTATCTAAAAATAATGAGCATAAAACGGTCATAATGAGCTCAGAGCGCATAGGTGAACTGGCTCAGCAGTGAAAGGGTTAAAAAGCAAAAACATGTAAAAATTGGGTATTTCTATTCGAGACAAAATTTTGAAAGTATTTAGCTGGGTTTTTTTTGGTGGTTGTAGATTTTGTGGATTAAAGTACGAAAAAGTGTGTTTTTTACCATTTTTTTCATCATATTTCTTTTTTTTATAGTAAATTATAGGATATGATGGAACTAAGTCCATTTATTGGCGGGAAAAACGGTGTATAATATGTGTGGGTTGCATAAACGAGTAAGAGGAAAATTTGATCTAAACACTAACAGCGCAAAAACGTAAAAACAGCAGCGGGCACTAAAGGACAGATTTTCCTAAAACCGCCCGGTCACTAAGGGGTTAAGAATCGCTTAACACAGTAAAATAAAACAATCACAAAATCGCATACTACCCTCTCATCTCAAGAGGGCGGTGCAGTTTGCCACTTCCTCTTGCCACCCACGAGCAGCAGAAGACTAGGAGCAATTAGTTTCAGGTGTCCCTCCGCCCTTCCTACGCATCTCCTGCGTGATCCCGCTACTGTGAGCTCATGCAGAGTTTGTGGAACTGACACGTTGGGCTCCAGAAAGTCCTATGGTCTCCAGGAGCTGATACCTGGTGCAGTTTTTGGCGCTGCAGCCGGTATCACTCTGTACCTCAATTTTAATCTGAGGCCAGCCATTGATGAAGTGGCTAAATCAAAATAGGTGCAGCAAAAGGGAGAAGGTAAGGTAGGATATTCAAATAGCTTCTGCCTAGTGAAGCTTTAATGTTCTGCAGAAATGTCTCTGCTTTACTCAAGAATATCGGGCAAATAGGGCTAAAAGAAGGGTGGAGAAGGGGGAAACTCCTTGCAGTCTGACCATTTTATAAAGCTAAAGTGGGTAGAGTGTCCTTTTAATCAGTTATAGTTATTCTGTAACAAAATTAATACAGCTATTAACACATGGTGGTAGTTGAATTTATTACTAAATAACAAAAAAAATATATATAAAAAAAATTGTTTATGTATACATTAATGTATAACATTCCCTCGGAGACCAAGCACTAATCAACAAATGTATGTCATGCCAGCTGGTGGTGCACTGCCTGTTCGTTCCGCAGTAAGGCATCCTGGGCACCTATCTGGACACCTATCATCTGAGACTGGTGCACCAGGTCACAGACCTAGGAAGGCTTTAAATAGCAGCAACTGACAGAGCTGTTTGCCCTGCCGTGGTTTCTAGTACACCCCTCAGCGCGATGCTGAATCTCTGTGTTGTTGATCCCTCTGTTTGACCTCTGGCTAAGTATTCTCGGTTCTTGTTTATACTCTTGTACCTGCTTTGCTACCTTGGCTGTTGTATCTGGACTCTGGTTTTGTTCTATATCCCTGAATTATGTTATACCGATTCTGTGTTCTGACCTGGTTTTATTTACATTGTACTCTCTCTCTTGTCCATGTGGATTCAGCACTTCTTTGTATTGTCCTTGTGTTTATTTTGATATTCTTTACTTAGCTTAGATCTGGCCATTCTAAGGACCGGCCTCTTAAATGATTGGTTTGCTCGCTTAACTGGGTGGTCTGCCTGCTGGGTTACGCACTATTCATGACAATGTATAGGTAAGATCTGTGTAAAATAACACGATGAATAGTTATATGTAGAACTGTGGACTTCTGATACTTCTTAATGATTGGAATGGCTCTGTTCTGGGAAAACTCAAACCTTTATACACGAGCTGTTAGATTATGAAAGTATCTATTACTGGAGCCTGTCTCGTGAAGCATAATGGTGCAGGTTCTGTTAGTTAATTGCCACTTTAAGAATTGATGTTATGCCACAATGTGTGTATATTATACAGTAACTGTGGTTTTTAACACTGCATTGAATCAGTTAGAAAAACGAGGAACAAAATTATTGTCAATTCTTCAGTTTAATTAACCGAATAGTCAGCTTGAAAAGAGGAGCTTAATTTAACCAAATTTTTAATAGATATAGTTATCAATTCATTTATTTTTTTTTAAAAAAAGTAACATGCTCATGTATACAATTAGTATGCTTGGACACGTTCTGCTGTACCTAGGTTGTCATAATGATCTGAAATTTATGGTGCTGCAAATGGCAATTTATCCAGCAATTTTATCAACGGTTGAAGCCCTTATAATGAATTTTGTGCTATTGTGCTATTACTACCTTACTAGTTACACTATAATTATTAGAGATGCCCATCCAAAATCGCCCTGTTTAATAAAAAAAATGGACTCACCAGAGGGGATTATTAATAAGAATATTACTATTGGAAAGCAATAAAATAATATTAACTTAATATAATAAACACTATAAATATATTGGATGGTAAGAAAACCTGAAATTTATGCAGAAGAACAGACTCTTCCCCAGCACTTAAAATAGCAAGCGATTTTCTTAAATACAAAATGCATAGTTAACACTTAAATATAGGGTAAAATAGCAGTTAATCAAAGATTGTTGTTCTGAGATATTTTTCATTTATTTATCATTTATGGAACTATAGTTTAGTTGAAAGGTTCTAAATTCTAGTGTCCTTTACCGTGCACAATTTAACACATTGTCTGCATTATTAGCACAGAGGAAGAAATGGCCTTTGTTTCAAATATATTACATGTGATAAAGATAGACAACAAATATGGTCAGATATGCTGCTAATGGGGGTTTGTAGTGATCACAATGAGATTATTAGCAATTTGGCCTTCAAAATTGCCAATAGAAATTATAAAAATAATGCCTGCATAGCACATTTACAGCAACAAATTTATTTGTGCTAGGATAATTAGAACAACTGAAACATTTATTTATTTATTTGCAAAGTATTTTACCAGGAAGGATACATTAAGAATTTCTCTCAAACGTTGACGGACTCTGTTTATGCAAATAAACACTTATTCCAAAGAAGACCTGGGCGTGCTGGTCTATGGAGCTAAAAATATATATAAATATATATTTTTATATATATATATATAAATTGTTAGTGCAGTGTAATATATACAGTACAGGGCCGACTTTAATGCGGGGCAAAAGGGGCAGCTGGCCCGTACCTAGTCATTGTTGTGGGGCTTAAGGCAGCTAGGGATGAGCGGTTTGGGTTCGGACGGTTCGGGGTTCGACCCGAACTTAGCCTGTTCGAGTAGATCGCGAACACCGAACATTTCCGGGTGTTCGCCGCATGTTCGACCACAATGGACCACAATGCATTTTCCCACTGGCCTGAAGCTCGTAATTGGCTACAGCCTTGCACCTGACCACAGGTCTGGTGCAAGACTGGTTCAACACTATGTCAATCACCGCTCAGAGTCCTGATTGAGCAAATTTTGCCCAATCATGGGCTCACAGAGCTAAGTCCCGCAGCACACTATATAACGTTTCCACGCGCCGATTCTGCACGCATTTCAGAGGAGATTTCAAAGGAGATAGTTGTGTCTTGTTACTGCCGGTCTGCCACGCTACTGGGGGGGGGTCTGGGGGGTCTCATTTCTACCAAATATCAGGGAATATAGGTGATGTGTGTCTTGTCACTGTGCCAGCAAGTTTTTTTGGGTTTACAACTTTCTTTAAAACATTTGTGAATTGAGGTGATCTTCTGGGTCTTGTCACTGTGCCAGCAAGTCTTTTTGGGTCTCATTTCTACCAAATATCAGGGAATTTAGGTGATGTGTGTCTTGTCACCGTGCCAGCAAGTTTTTTGGGGGTTTACAACTTTCTTTAAAACATTTGTGAATTAAGGTGATCTTCTGGGTCTTGTCACTGTGCCAGCAAGTATTCTTGTGTCTTATTTCTACCAAATATCAGGGAATTTAGGTGAAGTGTGTCTTGTCACTGTGCCAGCAAGTTTTTTTGTGGTTTACAACTTTCTTAAAAACATTTGTGAATTGAGGTGATCTTCTGGGTCTTGTCACTGTGCCAGCAAATATTTTTGGGGCTCACTAATTTATTTAAAACATTTGTGAATTGAGGTGATCTGTGTCTTGTCACACAGCCAGTACCACGCAGTATTTTGGGGGTCACAAATTTCTACAAAACATTTGGGAATTGAGGTGATCTGTGTCTTGTCACTGCCAGCAAGTATTGTGGGGGTCACAAATTTCTAAAAAACATATGTGAATTGAGGTGATCTGTGTCTTGTCACACATCCAGTACCACGCAGTATTTTGGGGCTCACTAATTTCTTTAAAACATTTTGAATAAAAGGTGATCTGTGTCTCGTCACACATCCAGTACCACGCAGTATTTTGGGGCTCACTAATTTATTTAAAACATTTGTGAATTAAGGTGATCTGTGTCTCGTCACACATCCAGTACCACGCTGTATTTTGGGGCTCACTAATTTCTACAAAATATTCGTGAATTGAGGTGATCTGTGTCTCGTCACACATCCAGTACCACGCAGTATTTTGGGGCTCACTAATTTATTTAAAACATTTGTGAATTGAGGTGATCTGTGTCTCGTCACACATCCAGTACCATGCTGTATTTTGGGGCTCACTCATTTCTTTAAAACATTTGTGAATTAAGGTGATCTGTGTCTTGTCACACATCCAGTACCATGCTGTATTTTGGGGCTCACTAATTTCTTTAAAACATTTGTGAATTGAGGTGATCTGTGTCTCGTCACACATCCAGTACCACGCTGTATTTTGGGGCTCACTAATTTCTACAAAGCATTTGTGAATTGAGGTGATCTGTGTCTCGTCACACATTCAGTACCACGCTGTATTTTGGGGCTCACTAATTTCTACAAAACTTTTGTGAATTGAGGTGATCTGTGTCTCGTCACACATCCAGTACCATGCTGTATTTTGGGGCTCACTAATTTATTTAAAACATTTGTGAATTAAGGTGATCTGTGTCTCGTCACACATCCAGTACCACGCTGTATTTTGGGGCTCACTCATTTCTTTAAAACATTTGTGAATTAAGGTGATCTGTGTCTTGTCAAACAACCAGTACAACGCTGTATTTTGGGGCTCACTAATTTCTTTAAAACATTTGTGAATTGAGGTGATCTGTGTCTCGTCACACATCCAGTACCACGCTGTATTTTGGGGCTCACTAATTTATTTAAAACATTTGGGAATTAACCCTTTCGCTGCTGAGGCTTTTCCCGGCCCTGTGCTGAGGTCATTTTTACCGGTTTTGCTCATCATGTTTAAACGTGTTTTGAAGGCTTATTTTAGTATATGACCCAGACATATTATATATCGTTCTTTCCGTCAGACTCGGTAGATTCATAATATGTCATTATTATATGTATACGTTATGTCATGTCTGTATATTATAACAAAAAATGCAATAAAATATGTATTTTCAATAATTTACAATGTGTAAAGTGTTTTTTTTCACATTTTAACATGCGAGCAATTGCGGTTATATTTTGTATGGGGTGCGCTTGTTAAAAAATTAGAGATGGGGGGTCTCGTTACATTTTTTTTTGGGGAAAATTACACTATTTTTAACAAACGCACCGCATACAAAAATCGTTAGTGCAGCATCATTGTTCACATTATAATTGAAATGGGAACAATATTGCTGCATTAACAAACCAAAAAAAATAAAAAAAAAGTGTTTATTTTTTTTTTTATAATTTTCTTTTTAAATTTATTTTTATTTTTATTTTTCAATTTTTTTTTTTACAACAGTTTTCACTTTCATGTTTGGTATCGTTGGAACGGCCATGCTCTGGCCGATCCAACCATACCAAACCTTAACCCCTAGCTGCCACGGATCGGGAGATAGGGAGTTCATTGGAACTCCCTATCTCCACCGTTGGTGGCAGTAAAGGGTTAAGTCCAGGACTGGCGTCATCGTGCTACGCACGATGACGCCAGTCCTCAGGGGGAGTTCCCGGAGGCTGGCCGACATCCAAGATGTCGGCCAGCTCCGGGAAAGGATCGCGAATCGGCGCTTTTCAGCGCCGATTCGCGATCCAGCTCCCAGGGGTTAATGCCAGGCATCATTTGGAAGGGCAGGCTGTGCCCTTCCAAATGATGCCTGGGTTAACCCCCGCAGAGCCACCGATCGGGAGGGAGAGAGGTCCGAAGGACCTACCCCACTCCCTTTCAGGCGCCTCCGCCGCACATGCGGGGGGGCGCCTGAATTAGGTGTCATCGCGCTGCCGCGATGACACCTAATTCCGGCGGCTGTGGTCCCGGATGCCGGGCTGACATCGAGGATGTCAGCCCACACCGGGGGGGCCAGCGATCGGCCGGAACCCGGCCGAACGCTGACCCCAATGGGAGGACGCGCTCAGCGCGTCCTCCGCATACCAGCGGGAATGCTGAGGACGCGCTGAGCGCGTCCTCAGCATCGAAGTGGTTAAGGTGATCTGTGTCTTGTCACACATCCAGTACCATGCTGTATTTTGGGGCTCACTAATTTATTTAAAACATTTGTGAATTAAGGTGATCTGTGTCTCGTCACACATCCAGTACCACGCTGTATTTTGGGGCTCACTCATTTCTTTAAAACATTTGTGAATTAAGGTGATCTGTGTCTTGTCACACAACCAGTACAGCGCTGTATTTTGGGGCTCACTAATTTCTTTAAAACATTTGTGAATTGAGGTGATCTGTGTCTCGTCACACATCCAGTACCACGCTGTATTTTGGGGCTCACTAATTTATTTAAAACATTTGTGAATTAAGGTGATCTGTGTCTCGTCACACATCCAGTTCCACACTGTATTTTAGGTCTCACTCATTTCTTTAAAACATTTGTAAATTAAGGTGATCTGTGTCTTGTCACACAACCTGTACCACGCTGTATTTTGGGGCTCACTAATTTCTTTAAAACATATGTGAATTGAGGTGATCTGTGTCTCATCACACATCCAGTACCACGCTGTATTTTGGGGCTCACTAATTTCTACAAAACATTTGTGAATTAGGGTGATCTGTGTCTTGTCACACAACCAGTACCACGCTGTATTTTGGGGCTCACTAATTTATTTAAAACATTTGTGAATTGAGGTGATCTGTGTCTTGTCACACAACCAGTACCACGCTGTATTTTGGGGCTCACTAATTTCTACAAAACATTTGTGAATTGAGGTGATCTTCTGGGTCTTGTCACTGTGCCAGCAAGTATTCTTGTGTCTTATTTCTATCAAATATCAGGGAATTTAGGTGATGTGTGTCTTGTCACTGTGCTAGCAAGTTTTTTTGGGGTTTACAACTTTCTTTAAAACATTTGTGAATTGAGGTGATCTTCTGGGTCTTGTCACTGTGCCAGCAAGTCTTTTTGGGTCTCATTTCTACCAAATATCAGGGAATTTAGTTGATGTGTGTCTTGTCACTGTGCCAGCAAGTATTTTACGGGTTTACAACTTTCTTTAAAACATTTGTGAATTGAGGTGATCTTCTTGGTCTTGTCACTGTGCCAGCAAATCTCTTTGGGGCTCACTAATTTCTTTAAAACATTTGTGAATTGAGGTGATCTGTGTCTTGTCACACAGACAGTACACGCAGTATTTTGGGGGTCACAAATTTCTACAAAACATTTGGGAATTGAGGTGATCTGTGTCTTGTCACTGCCAGCAAGTATTTTGGGGGTCACAAATTTCTAAAAAATATTTGTGAATTGAGGTGATCTGTGTCTTGTCACACATCCAGTACCACGCAGTATTTTGGGGCTCACTAATTTCTTTAAAACATTTGTGAATTAAGGTGATCTGTGTCTCGTCACACATCCAGTACCACACAGTATTTTGGGGCTCACTAATTTATTTAAAACATTTGTGAATTAAGGTGATCTGTGTCTCGTCACACATCCAGTACCACGCTGTATTTTGGGGCTCACTAATTTCTACAAAACATTTGTGAATTGAGGTGATCTGTGTCTCATCACACATCCAGTACCGCTGTATTTTGGGGCTCACTAATTTCTACAAAATATTTGTGAATTGAGGTGATCTGTGTCTCGTCACACATCCAGTACCACGCTGTATTTTGGGGCTCACTAATTTATTTAAAACATTTGTGAATTAAGGTGATCTGTGTCTCGTCACACATCCAGTACCACGCAGTATTTTGGGGCTCACTAATTTATTTAAAACATTTGTGAATTGAGGTGATCTGTGTCTCGTCACACATCCAGTACCACGCTGTATTTTGGGGCTCACTCATTTCTTTAAAACATTTGTGAATTAAGGTGATCTGTGTCTTGTCACACATCCAGTACCACGCTGTATTTTGGGGCTCACTAATTTCTTTAAAACATTTGTGAATTGAGGTGATCTGTGTCTCGTCACACATCTAGTACCACGCTGTATTTTGGGGCTCACTAATTTCTACAAAACATTTGTGAATTGAGGTGATCTATGTCTCGTGACACATCCAGTACCACGCTGTATTTTGGAGCTCACTAATTTATTTAAAACATTTGTGAATTAAGGTGATCTGTGTCTCGTCACACATCCAGTACCACGCAGTATTTTGGGGCTCACTAATTTATTTAAAACATTTGTAAATTAAGGTGATCTGTGTCTCGTCACACATCCAGTACCACGCTGTATTTTGGGGTTCACTCATTTCTTTAAAACATTTGTGAATTAAGGTGATCTGTGTCTTGTCACACAACCAGTACCACGCTGTATTTTATGGCTCACTAATTTCTTTAAAACATTTGTGAATTGAGGTGATCTGTGTCTTGTCACACAACCAGTACCACGCTGTATTTTGGGGCTCACTAATTTCTACAAAACATTTGTGAATTGAGGTGATCTGTGTCTCGTCACACATCCAGTACCACGCTGTATTTTGGGGCTCACTCATTTATTTAAAACATTTGTGAATTGAGGTGATCTGTGTCTCGTCACACATCCAGTACCACGCTGTCTTTTGGGGCTCACTAATTTCTAAAAAACATTTGTGAATTGAGGTGATCTGTGTCTTGTCACACATCCAGTACCACGCAGTATTTTGGGGCTCACTAATTTCTTTAAAACATTTGTGAATTAAGGTGATCTGTGTCTCATCACACATCCAGTACCACGCTGTATTTTGGGGCTCACTAATTTCTACTAAACATTTGTGAATTGAGGTGATCTGTGTCTCATCACACATCCAGTACCACGCTGTATTTTGAGGCTCACTAATTTCTACAAAATATTTGTGAATTGAGGTGATCTGTGTCTCGTCACACATCCAGTACCACGCTGTATTTTGGGGCTCACTAATTTATTTAAAACATTTGTGAATTAAGGTGATCTGTATCTCGTCACACATCCAGTACCACGCAGTATTTTGGGGCTCACTAATTTATTTAAAACATTGTGAATTGAGGTGATCTGTGTCTCGTCACACATCCAGTACCACGCTGTATTTTGGGGTTCACTCATTTCTTTAAAACATTTGTGAATTAAGGTGATCTGTGTCTTGTCACACAACCAGTACCACGCTGTATTTTATGGCTCACTAATTTCTTTAAAACATTTGTGAATTGAGGTGATCTGTGTCTTGTCACACAACCAGTACCACGCTGTATTTTGGGGCTCACTAATTTCTACAAAACATTTGTGAATTGAGGTGATCTGTGTCTCGTCACACATCCAGTACACGCTGTATTTTGGGGCTCACTCATTTATTTAAAACATTTGTGAATTGAGGTGATCTGTGTCTCGTCACACATCCAGTACCACGCTGTCTTTTGGGGCTCACTAATTTCTAAAAAACATTTGTGAATTGAGGTGATCTGTGTCTTGTCACACATCCAGTACCACGCAGTATTTTGGGCTCACTAATTTCTTTAAAACATTTGTGAATTAAGGTGATCTGTGTCTCATCACACATCCAGTACCACGCTGTATTTTGGGGCTCACTAATTTCTACTAAACATTTGTGAATTGAGGTGATCTGTGTCTCATCACACATCCAGTACCACGCTGTATTTTGAGGCTCACTAATTTCTACAAAATATTTGTGAATTGAGGTGATCTGTGTCTCGTCACACATCCAGTACCACGCTGTATTTTGGGCTCACTAATTTATTTAAAACATTTGTGAATTAAGGTGATCTGTATCTCGTCACACATCCAGTACCACGCAGTATTTTGGGCTCACTAATTTATTTAAAACATTTGTGAATTGAGGTGATCTGTGTCTCGTCACACATCCAGTACCACGCTGTATTTTGGGGCTCACTCATTTATTTAAAACATTTGTGAATTAAGGTGATCTGTGTCTTGTCACACATCCAGTACCACGCTGTATTTTGGGGTTTACAACTTTCTTTAAAACATTTGTGAATTAAGGTGATCTTCTGGGTCTTGTCACTGTGCCAGCAAGTATTCTTGTGTCTTATTTCTACCAAATATCAGGGAATTTAGGTGAAGTGTGTCTTGTCACTGTGCCAGCAAGTTTTTTTGTGGTTTACAACTTTCTTTAAAACATTTGTGAATTGAGGTGATCTTCTGGGTCTTGTCACTGTGCCAGCAAATCTTTTTGGGGCTCACTAATTTATTTAAAACATTTGTGAATTGAGGTGATCTGTGTCTTGTCACACAGCCAGTACACGCAGTATTTTGGGGGTCACAAATTTCTACAAAACATTTGTGAATTGAGGTGATCTGTGTCTTGTCACTGCCAGCAAGTATTTAGGGGTCACAAATTTCTAAAAAACATTTGGGAATTGAGGTGATGTGTGTCTTGTCACTGCCAGCAAGTATTGTGGGGGTCACAAATTTCTAAAAAACATATGTGAATTGAGGTGATCTGTGTCTTGTCACACATCCAGTACCACGCAGTATTTTGGGGCTCACTAATTTCTTTAAAACATTTGTGAATAAAGGTGATCTGTGTCTCGTCACACATCCAGTACCACGCAGTATTTTGGGGCTCACTAATTTATTTAAAACATTTGTGAATTAAGGTGATCTGTGTCTCGTCACACATCCAGTACCACGCTGTATTTTGGGGCTCACTAATTTCTACAAAATATTCGTGAATTGAGGTGATCTGTGTCTCGTCACACATCCAGTACCACGCAGTATTTTGGGGCTCACTAATTTATTTAAAACATTGTGAATTGAGGTGATCTGTGTCTCGTCACACATCCAGTACCATGCTGTATTTTGGGGCTCACTCATTTCTTTAAAACATTTGTGAATTAAGGTGATCTGTGTCTTGTCACACATCCAGTACCATGCTGTATTTTGGGCTCACTAATTTATTTAAAACATTTGTGAATTGAGGTGATCTGTGTCTCGTCACACATCCAGTACCACGCTGTATTTTGGGGCTCACTAATTTCTACAAAGCATTTGTGAATTGAGGTGATCTGTGTCTCGTCACACATTCAGTACCACGCTGTATTTTGGGGCTCACTAATTTCTACAAAACATTTGTGAATTGAGGTGATCTGTGTCTCGTCACACATCCAGTACCATGCTGTATTTTGGGGCTCACTAATTTCTTTAAAACATTTGTGAATTGAGGTGATCTGTGTCTCGTCACACATCCAGTACCACGCTGTATTTTGGGGCTCACTAATTTCTACAAAGCATTTGTGAATTGAGGTGATCTGTGGTCTCGTCACACATTCAGTTACCACGCTGTATTTTGGGGCTCACTAATTTCTACAAAACATTTGTGAATTGAGGTGATCTGTGTCTCGTCACACATCCAGTACCATGCTGTTATTTTGGGCTCACTAATTTCTTTAAAACATTTGTGAATTGAGGTGATCTGTGGTCTCGTCACACATCCAGTACCACGCTGTATTTTGGGGCTCACTAATTAATTTAAAACATTTGGGAATTAACCCTTTCGCTGCTGAGGCTTTTTCCCGGCCCTGTGCTGAGGTCATTTTTACCCGTTTTGCTCATCATGTTTAAAACGTGTTTTGAAGGCTTATTTTAGTATATGACCCAGACATATTATATATCGTTCTTTTCCGTCAGACTCGGTAGATTCATAATATGTCATTATTATAGTGTATACGTTATGTCATGTCTGTATATTATAACAAAAAATGCAATAAAATATGTATTTTCAATAATTTACAATGTGTAAAGTGTTTTTTTTCACATTTTAAAACATGCGAGCAATTGCGGTTATATTTTGTATGGGGTGCGCTTGTTAAAAAATTAGAGATGGGTCTCGTTACATTTTTTTTTGGGGAAAATTACACTATTTTTAACAAACGCACCGCATTACAAAAAATCGTTAGTGCAGCATCATTGTTCACATTATAATTGAAATGGGAACAATATTGCCTGCATATTAACAAACCAAAAAAAATAAAAAAAAGTGTTTATTTTTTTTTATTAATTTTCTTTTTAAATTTATTTTTATTTTTATTTTTCAAATTTTTTTTTTACACATTTTTCACTTTCATGTTTGGTATCGTTGGAACGGCCATGCTCTGGCCGATCCAACCATACCAAACCTTAACCCCTAGCTGCCACGGATCGGGAGATAGGGAGTTCATTGGAACTCCCTATCTCCACCGTTGGTGGCAGTAAAGGGTTAAGTCCAGGACTGGCGTCATCGTGCTACGCACGATGACGCAGTCCTCAGGGGGAGTTCCGGAGGCTTGGCCGACATCCAAGATGTCGGCCAGCTCCGGGAAAGGATCGCGAATCGGCGCTTTTCAGCGCCGATTCGCGATCCAGCTCCCCAGGGGTTAATGCCAGGCATCATTTGGAAGGGCAGGCTGTGCCCTTCCAAATGATGCCTGGGTTAACCCCCGCAGAGCCACCGATCGGGAGGGAGAAGGTCCGAAAGGACCTACCCCCCCTCCCTTTCAGGCGCCTGCGCCGCACCTGCGGGGGGGGGCCTGAATTAGGTGTCATCCGCGCTGCCGCGATGACACCTAATTCCGGCGGTTGTGGTCCCGATGCCGGGCTGACATCGAGGATGTCAGCCCCGCACCGGGGCGCCAGCGATCGGCCGGAACCCGCGCCGAACGCTGACCCCAATGGGAGGGACGCGCTCAGCGCGTCCTCCGCATACCAGCGGGAATGCTGAGGACGCGCTGAGCGCGTCCTCAGCATCGAAGTGGTTAAGGTGATCTGTGTCTTGTCACACATCCAGTACCATGCTGTATTTTGGGGCTCACTAATTTATTTAAAACATTTGTGAATTACGGTGATCTGTGTCTCGTCACACATCCAGTACCACCTGTATTTTGGGCTCACTCATTTCTTTAAAACATTTGTGAATTAAGTGTATCTGTGTCTTGTCACACAACCAGTACAGCGCTGTATTTGGGGCTCACTAATTCTTTAAAACATTTGTGAATGAGGTGATCTGTGTCTCGTCACCACATCCAGTACCACGCTGTATTTTGGGGCTCACTAATTTATTTAAAACATTTGTGAATTAAGGTGATCTGTGTCTCGTCACACATCCAGTTCCACACTGTATTTTAGGTCTCACTATTTCTTTAAAACATTTGTAAATTAAGGTGATCTGTGTCTTGTCACACAACCTGTACCACGCTGTATTTTGGGGCTCACTAATTTCTTTAAACCATATGTGAATTGAGGTGATCTGTGTCTCATCACACATCCAGTACCACGCTGTATTTTGGGGCTCACTAATTTCTACAAAACATTTGTATTAAGGTGATCTGTGTCTTGTCACACAACCAGTACCACGCTGTATTTTGGGGCTCACTAATTTATTTAAAACATTTGTGAATTGAGGTGATCTGTGTCTTGTCACACAACCAGTACCACGCTGTATTTTGGGGCTCACTAATTTCTACAAAACATTTGTGAATTGAGGTGATCTTCTGGTCTTGTCACTGTGCAGCAAGTATTCTTGTGTCTTATTTCTATCAAATATCAGGGAATTTAGGTGATGTGTGTCTTGTCACTGTGCTAGCAAGTTTTTTTGGGGTTTACCAACTTTCTTTAAAACATTTGTGAATTGAGGTGATCTTCTGGTCTTGTCACTGTGCCGCAAGTCTTTTTGGGTCTCATTTCTACCAAATATCAGGGAATTTAGTTGATGTGTGTCTTGTCACTGTGCCAGCAAGTATTTTACGGGTTTACAACTTTCTTTAAAACATTTGTGAATTGAGGTGATCTTCTTGGTCTTGTCACTGTGCCAGCAAATCTCTTTGGGGCTCACTAATTTCTTTAAAACATTTGTGAATTGAGGAGATCTGTGTCTTGTCACACAGACAGTACACGCAGTATTTTGGGGGTCACAAATTTCTACAAAACATTTGGGAATTGAGGTGATCTGTGTCTTGTCACTGCCAGCAAGTTATTTTTGGGGGTCACAAATTCTCTAAAAAACATTGTGAATTGAGGTGATCTGTGTCTTGTCACACATCCAGTACCACGCAGTATTTTGGGGCTTCACTAATTTCTTTAAAACATTTGTGAATTAAGGTGATCTGTGTCTCGTCACACATCCAGTACCACGCAGTATTTTGGGCCTCACTATTTATTTTAAAACATTTGTGAATTAAGGTGATCTGTGTGTCTCGTCACACATCCAGTACCACGCTGTATTTGGGGCTCACTAATTTCTACAAAACATTTGTGAATTGAGGTGATCTGTGTCTCATCACACATCCAGTACCACGCTGTATTTTGGGGCTCACTAATTTCTACAAAATATTTGTGAATTGAGGTGATCTGTGTCTCGTCACACATCCAGCACCACGCTGTATTTTGGGGCTCACTAATTTATTTAAAAACATTTGTGAATTAAGGTGATCTGTGTCTCGTCACACATCCAGTACCACGCAGTATTTTGGGGCTCACTAATTTATTTAAAACATTTGTGAATTGAGGTGATCTGTGTCTCGTCACACATCCAGTACCACGCTGTATTTTGGCTCACTCATTTCTTTAAAACATTTGTGAATTAAGCGTGATCTGTGTCTTGTCACACATCCAGTACCACGCTGTATTTTGGGGCTCACTAATTTCTTTAAAACATTTGTGAATTGAGGTGATCTGTTGTCTCGTCACACATCTAGTACCACGCTGTATTTTGGGGCTCACTAATTTCTACAAAACATTGTGAATTGAGGTGATCTATGTCTTCGACACATCCAGTACCACGCTGTATTTTGGAGCTCACTAATTTATTTAAAACATTTGTGAATTAAGGTGATCTTGTGTCTCGTCACACATCAGTACCACGCAGTATTTTGGGGCTCACTAATTTATTTAAAACATTTGTAAATTAAGGTGATCTGTGTCTCGTCACACATCCAGTACCACGCTGTATTTTGGTTCACTCATTTCTTTAAAACATTTGTGAATTAAGGTGATCTGTGTCTTGTCACACAACCAGTACCACGCTGTATTTTATGGCTCACTAATTTCTTTAAAACATTTGTGAATTGAGTGATCTGTGTCTTGTCACACAACCAGTTACCACGCTGTATTTTGGGGCTCACTAATTTCTACAAAACATTTGTGAATTGAGGTGATCTGTGTCTCGTCACACATCCAGTACACGCTGTATTTGGGGCTCACTCATTTATTTAAAACATTTGTGAATTGAGGTGATCTGTGTCTCGTCACACATCCAGTACCACGCTGTCTTTTGGGGCTCACTAATTTCTAAAAAACATTTGTGAATTGAGGTGATCTGTGGTCTTGTCACACATCCAGTACCACGCAGTATTTTGGGGCTCACTAATTTCTTTAAAACATTTGTGAATTAAGGTGATCTGTGTCTCATCACACATCCAGTACCACGCTGTATTTTGGGGCTCACTAATTTCTACTAAACATTTGTGAATTGAGGTGATCTGTGTCTCATCACACATCCAGTACCACGCTGTATTTGGGGCTCACTAATTTCTACAAAATATTTGTGAATTGAGGTGATCTGTGTCTCGTCACACATCCAGTACCACGCTGTATTTGGGGCTCACTAATTTATTTAAAACATTTGTGAATTAAGGTGATCTGTGTCTCGTCACACATCCAGTACCACGCAGTATTTTGGGGCTCACTAATTTATTTAAAACATTTGTGAATTGAGGTGATCTGTGTCTCGTCACACATCCAGTACCACGCTGTATTTTGGGGCTCACTCATTATGTAAAACATTTGTGAATTAAGGTGATCTGTGTCTTGTCACACATCCAGTACCAGCTGTATTTTGGGGCTCACTAATTTCTTTAAAACATTTGTGAATTGAGGTGATCTGTGTCTCGTCACACATCCAGTACCACGCTGTATTTTGGGGCTCACTAATTTCTACAAACATTTGTGAATTGAGGTGTGATCTATGTCTCGTGACACATCCAGTACCACGCTGTATTTTGGGGCTCACTAATTTATTTAAAACATTTGTGAATTAAGGTGATCTGTGTCTCGTCACACATCCAGTACCACGCAGTATTTTGGGGCTCACTAATTTATTTAAAACATTTGTAAATTAAGGTGATCTGTGTCTCGTCACACATCCAGTACCTCGCTGTATTTTGGGGTTCACTCATTTCTTTAAAACATTTGTGAATTAAGGTGATCTGTGTCTTGTCACACAACCAGTACCACGCTGTATTTTATGGCTCACTAATTTCTTTAAAACATTTGTGAATTGAGGTGATCTGTGTCTCGTCACACATCCAGTACCACGCTGTATTTGGGGCTCACTCATTTATTTAAAACATTTGTGAATTGAGGTGATCTGTGTCTCGTCACACATCCAGTACCACGCTGTCTTTGGGGCTCACTAATTTCTAAAAAACATTTGTGAATTGAGGTGATCTGTGTCTTGTCACACATCCAGTACCACGCAGAGTATTTTGGGCTCACTATTTCTATAAAACATTTGTGAATTAAGGTGATCTGTGTCTCGTCACACATCCAGTACCACGCAGTATTTTGGGGCTCACTAATTTATTTAAAACATTTGTGAATTAAGGTGATCTGTGTCTCGTCACACATCCAGTACCACGCTGTATTTTGGGGCTCACTAATTTCTACAAAACATTTGTGAATGAGGTGATCTGTGTCTCATCACACATTACCAGTACCACGCTGTATTTTGGGGCTCACTAATTTCTACAAAATATTTGTGAATTGAGGTGATCTGGTCTCGTCACACATCCAGTACCATGCTGTATTTTGGGGCTCACTAATTTATTAAAACATTTGTGAATTAAGGTGATCTGTGTGTCTCGTCACACATCCAGTACCACGCAGTATTTTGGGGCTCACTAATTTATTTAAAACATTTGTGAATTTAGGTGATCTGTGTCTCGTCACACATCCAGTACCACGCTGTATTTTGGGGCTCACAAATTTCTACAAAACTTTTGTGAATTGAGGTGATCTATGTCTCGTGACACATCCAGTACCACGCTGTATTTTGGGGCTCACTAATTTATTTAAAACATTTGTGAATTAAGGTGATCTGTGTCTCGTCACACATCCAGTACCACGCAGTATTTTGGGGTTCACTAATTTATTTAAAACATTTGTAAATTAAGGTGATCTGTGTCTCGTCACACATCCAGTACCACGCTTTATTTTGGGGTTCACTCATTTCTTTAAAACATTTGTGAATTAAGGTGATCTGTGTCTTGTCACACAACCAGTACCACGCTGTATTTTGGGGCTCACTAATTTCTTTAAAGCATTTGTGAATTGAGGTGCACTGTGTCTTGTCACACAACCAGTACCACGCTGTATTTTGGGGCTCACTAATTTCTACAAAACATTTGTGAATTGAGGTGATCTGTGTCTCGTCACACATCCAGTACCACGCTGTATTTTGGGGCTCACTCATTTATTTAAAACATTTGTGAATTGAGGTGATCTGTGTCTCGTCACACATCCAGTACCACGCTGTCTTTGGGGCTCACTAATTTATTTAAAACATTCGTGAATTGAGGTGATCTGTGTCTTGTCACACAACCAGTACCACGCTGTATTTTGGGGCTCACTAATTTCTACAAAACATTTGTGAATTGAGGTGATCTGTGTCTCGTCACACATCCAGTACCACGCTGTATTTTGGGGCTCACTCATTTATTTAAAACATTTTGTGAATTGAGGTGATCTGTGTCTCGTCACACATCCAGTACCACGCTGTCTTTTGGGGCTCACTAATTTCTAAAAAACATTTGGTGAATTGAGGTGATCTGTGTCTTGTCAAACATCCAGTACCACGCCAGTATTTTGGGGCTCACTAATTTCTTTAAAACATTTGTGAATTAAGGTGATCTGGTCTCGTCACACATCCAGTACCACGCTGTATTTTGGGGCTCACTAATTTCTACAAAACATTTGTGAATTGAGGTGATCTGTGTCTCATCACACATCCAGTACCACGGTGTATTTTGGGGCTCACTAATTTCTACAAAATATTTGTGAATTGAGGTGATCTATGTCTCGTGACACATCCAGTACCACGCTGTATTTTGGGGCTCACTAATTTATTTAAAACATTTGTGAATTAAGGTGATCTGTGTCTCGTCACACATCCGGTACCACGCTGTATTTTGGGGCTCACTTATTTCTACAAAACATTTGTGAATTGAGGTGATCTGTGTCTCATCACACATCCAGTACCACGCAGTATTTTGGGACTCACTAATTTATTTAAACCATTTGTGAATTGAGGTGATCTTCTGTGTCTCGTCACACAGCCAGCAAGTTTTTTTGGGGCCCACTAATTTCTTTAAAACATTTGGGAATTGAGGTGATCTGTGTCTTGTCACACATCCAGTACCACGCAGTATTTTGGGCTCAACTAATTTCTTTAAATCATTTGTGAATTAAGGTGATCTGTGTCTCGTCACACATCCAGTACCATGCTGTATTTTGGGGCTCACTAATTTCTTTAAAAACATTGTGAATAGAGGTGATCTGTGTCTCATCACACATCCAGTACCACGCTGTATTTTGGGGCTCACTAATTTCTACAAAACATTTGTGAATTAGGTGATCTTGTCTCGTCACACATCCAGTACCACGCAGTATTTTGGGGCTCACTCATTTCTTTAAAACATTTGTGAATTGAGGTGATCTGTGTCTTGTCACACGACCAGTACCATGCATTATTTTTGGGCTCACTAATTTCTACAAAACATTTGTGAATTGAGGTGATCTGTGTCTCGTCACAATCCAAGTACACGCTTGTATTTGGGGCTCACTAATTTCTACAAAACATTTATGAATTGAGGAGATCTGTGTCTTGTCACACAACCAGTACCACGCATTAATTTTTGGGCTCACTAATTTCTACAAAATATTTGTGAATTGAGGTGATCTTCTGTGTCTCGTCACACAGCCAGCAAGTTTTTTTGGGCTCACTAATTTCTTTAAAACATTTGTGAATTGAGTGATCTGTGTCTTGTCACACATCCAGTACCACGCAGTATTTTGGGGCTCACTAATTTCTTAAAACATTTGTGAATTGAGGTGATCTGTTGTCTCGTCACTGGCTGCCAGCTATCAGTGTGTCTCACTGAGTTATACCAGAGTTCTTTAAATCTTTATACCAGAGTTGAATTAGAGTTCTGTATATATTAATCTATAAATCACTCACCATGTCTGAAAGGAACAAAAGGATAGGCAGACGCTCCCAGACACAGATAAGAGGGCAAGCAGCCCCTGTGTCGGGAGGCTGTGTCTCTGGTCGTGGTGGACGTGGTGCATCCTCTGCAGGGGCACACTTGTCCTTTCTAACTGGTGCTGGCCGTCTTAAGCAGTAGCAACATACAGAGGACTTGGTGGATTGGCTAACCAGGCCATCCTCATCCTCCGAGTCCTCTGCCAGCCAGGCTTCTAGTGCTTTACAGTCCACCTCAGCTGCCAAAGCATCTAATGCAGCCTCCATGTTCACAGCTACTCCTGCCGTAGCCTCGCTATCACACACGGAGGAGTCAGCTGAATTGCTTGACTACAATGAGAGTGACATGCTGCTTGAGGATGCGCAGCAAGTACAGTGCTCTGATTCAATCTCTGAGGTTGAGCAAGGGAGTATAATCAACCTAGAGGAAGGGGGTGCCAGTGATGACACACAAATAACTGGCACTCATGTTGCCCCAGCAGCTGCAGCATACTGCCAATAGGCATGAGCTGTTCGGGTTCGGACGGTTCGGAGTTCGACCCGAACTTTGGCAGTTTGAAAGTTCGCGAATTTCAAACTTTTTGGGCGTGTTCGGTTCGGGTTCGAAAAAAAAAAGAAATTTTGAAAAAAGTATAGAAAATGCTTAAAAAATACTAAAAAATCTAGAAATAAAGAGACTCTTTACTGCAGAATATTATAAGCAACGGTTTATTAGATATTGAATTAAAAGCTAATGTGTACGTGGAAAGATTATCAACTCTAAATGACCTCTGTTCACAAACGGGCATAACACCAGGTGTTTTTAGTCTGGTAATCAATTTGATACATTGTACAATATACTGAGGGTGGGTGATGTGTGCTTCTGATTGAGATTTGAGAATTAATTTCCCTAAAACATCCTAATATGCTGCATTTAACTGGTGTTTGAAAAAAATCTAATGCAATGTTATTTTTCACCTCGGGATTAAACATTCACAGGGTTATTCAGAGAGCAGTGAAAAGCAGGAGAATAACTGGAGAAGTGAAAATTCTAGGTCAAAATTCTCCCATTTATCTCACTTTCCAAATCGGCTTCGTATATTGGCCGTCATTGCCTGTCATTTGCTGCTAGTGTGGCCGTGATTAAGTGAGCCTAGCCTAAATGGGAGAATTTTTCTGGTTTGGCTATTTTGACCTAGAATTTTCCATTCTCCAGTCATTCTTCTGCTCTTCACCGCTCTCTTAATAACCCTGACAGGGTTATTCAGAGAAAGGTGAAACTCAGGAGAATGACTGGAGAATGGAAAATTCTAGGTCAAAATAGCCAAACCAGAAAAATTCTCCTATTTATCTCACTTTCCAAATCGGCTATTTGGTCTAGATTGTTCTCTTCTCTTGCCAGTTCTCCTGGCTTTCACCTCTCTCTCAGGGTTGTTCAGAGAAAGGTGAAAACCAGGAGAATGGCAGGAAAAGAGAACAATCTGGACCAAATAGCCGATTTGGAAAGTGAAATAAGGCTAGGGTCAGACTAAAGCATTTTTTGCAGCGACCATCAAAAAGTGCGTCCGAACGCATTGTCGTATTTTTTCACGGATTGCGCAAAAACGGTCATACGATGCGCATTTTTGTGCGTAATTTTTTACGGATCCAAACCAGGAAACTTTGGGTGTCTGGACGTTATGTTGGCCGAACATGAGCAGGGTCTGACGTCTCCAAATCCCGCACACACGCCGCTAGTGGACGCAGCGCACTCTGTACGTCTGTACTAGCGGTTCTGCGTTCTCGAAAAAATGCGTTCATTTTCCACTTGCGTTGCGCAGCCGGACTTTCGTGTGACCGTACATCGTATATTGGCCGTCATTGCCCGTCATTTTGCTGCTAGTGTGGCCGTGATTAAGTGCGCCTAAACGCACAGTAAAAATTCGCTAGTCTGACCCTAGCCTAAATGGGAGAATTTTTCTGGTTTATCTATTTTGACCTAGAATTTTCCATTCTCCAGTCATTCTCCTGCTCTTCACCGCTCTCTGAATAACCCTGACAGGGTTATTCAGAGAAAGGTGAAACTCAGGAGAATGACTGGAGAATGGAAAATTCTAGGTCAATATAGCCGAACCAGAAAAATTCTCCCATTTACCTCTCACTTTCCAAATCGGCTTTTTGGTCTAGAAGTTTCCATTCTCCTGCTCTTCACCACCAAACAATCAGTAAACTTTTTTGCGTGTCCGAAAATGTCTCCTTTTTCATACAGACTGCCGCCCCAAGCAGTTGTTTATGGATAGTTTTAAAGGAAGCATTTACCGTCATTTGAAATGTAATTTTTTGTTTTTTACATATTTCTATACATCCTAGAAATCCGCCACTTCACGGGCAGGTTATGGGGACCTCCTAGGCACGATATTTGATGGAATTTTTCATTTTTATTTTTAACCTTATTTCATGGAAAACTCACTGTCCTTTAAAAACTTTTTTTAAAAACTTTTTGTCCTTGTTTCTGTCCCCAGGGCACTACCCGGACCCCCATACACCTTTTATGGCAAATATGTAGCATATATGCCCTCTTGCAGGGCACTCCAAAAAACCGAATTTTCAGCCCCATTGACTTGCATGGGGGTTCGGGTTCGCTCAGGGAGTGTTCGGCTCATCCCTAACTGCCAAGTTGGCTCCAGTGACGAGGAGATAGGGGGTGAAGATGACATTGATGATGAGGTCACTGACTCCAACTGGGTGCCAGATCGAACTGAGGAATCAAGTGAGGAGGAGGGGGAGGAGGAGGCACAGCAAACACGAGGCACAACAACCTCTGTGACCAACCGTAGCACTAGCCAGTCCAAGGCATCAGATGTCAGAGCTGCTCCGGTGCAGAGCTCTGTTGTCTCACAGAACACATGCAGGAACTCTGCTGTCTGGGAGTTCTTTAAGAAATGTGCAGCAGACCCCACCGTTGCTATTTGTAATCTATGTCAGATGAGGTTGAAGCGTGGGATAAACACCGGACACTTGGGTACCACGTGCTTGAGGCGACATATGAACAAGTGCCACACATCCCGTTGGCGCAAAACTTTGCGTAGGTCCTCCTCCTCCCCATCTGTCTCTACCCACACTGTATGTCCTGCCATGTCATTGCCTACAACCTCCACCGACAGGGATGATGCTACAGTAATGGATGTACCAGGTCCTTCCTCACAATGTGACATCATCCCAGTAGCTGAAGATTTCCGCAGTCAGATTACGTTGCCGCAGCTGCTGCAGCGAAATAAAAAATATAGTCCCAACCATCCCCAAGCACAGCGTCTAAATGCCAGTTTAGCAAAATTACTCGCATTGCAGCTGCTGCCTTTCCAGCTGGTGGACTCTGCTCCCTTCCGTGAATTTGCTGAATGCGCTGTACCACAGTGGCAGGTTCCAAAACGCCATTACTTTTCACGCAAGGCCATTCCAGCACTATACCAGCACGTGGAAGACAATGTTATCCAGTCATTGGGAAAGGCAGTCAGCAGCAAGGTGCATGCGACTTTAGACACGTGGTCCAGCAAGCATGGACAGGGTCGATACATTTCCTTCACGGCACACTGGGTAACTCTGATTGCAGCTGGGAGTGATCCAAGATGGGGCTCTGTGCTGGAGCTTGTTCATCCAACACGCCTCCAGAAAGCTGCTTGTATGAGGTCTGTCTGCTCCACCACCACCACCTCTTCCTCCTCCTCCTCCTTCTCTGTCTCTGGCGAAGTGGCAGGTAAACTGACGCCTGACAGGGTCTATGCAATGGCTCAAGAAAAAAGATGCCATACTGTGCTTGAGCTGGTTTGTTTAGGGGACAGGAGCCACACCGGGTCAGAAATTTTGTCAGCTCTGCAGGGGCAGGTGCAGAGATGGTTAACACCACGCCAGCTTGAGCTGGGAATGATCGTCTGCGATAATGGCAGCAACCTTCTCTCCGCCCTACGCAAGGGTAAATTGACGCATGTACCATGCCTAGCACACGTCCTAAATCTGGTGGTACAGCGTTTCCTAACCAAGTACCCAGAGCTGCCAGAGCTTCTCATCCAGGCCAGAAAAGTCTGCAGCCACTTCAGACGGTCATTCCCAGCAAGCGTTCGCCTGGCAGAAATTCAAAGAGAATTCCACCTTCCCACAAACCGTCTGATCTGTGACATGCCCACCAGGTGGAACTCGACATTAGCAATGCTGCAGCGTCTGCACAAGCTAAAGAGGGCCATCAACGAGTACCTGTGTGAGTATGGCACAAGGACAGGTTCAGGTCAACTTGGTTTTTTTTCCCCCCCGCAGTGGCTGATGATCAAGGATGCATGCACTGTACTGTCACCATTTGAGGAGGCAACGAGGATGGTGAGCAGGGACAGTGCATGCACCAGTTACACAATTCCTTTAGTGTTCCTGCTGGAGCACACTCTGCGGGGAATTATAGATGTGGCTCTAGAGGCAGAGCAGCAGGAGGAAGAGGAGGCCTTCCCTAGCTCTCAAGGCCCCATTCTTTCCTGAGACAGCATTCCAGTGGGTCCTACTCAGATCAGACAGGAGGAGGATGAGGAGGAGGAGGACTATTTAAGTAGTGGGGGCATTGAAGTTGGGGATTCCTCAAGGGAGGGTTTTGTGTGCCCAGAAACAGAAGGGCTTGTGCGTGGCTGGGAGGAGGAAGTGCATGATATGGTCATCCTCATTGACCAGAAGACTCGGAAGCTAATGCCACCTCCAACCTACGCTGCATGGGCTCCTAATGATGCAAAGCCTGCTAAAGGACCAAGGATTCGTGCTATCAAGGAGAGGGATCATTACTGGTTGGCAACCCTTCTTGATCCACGATACAAGGGGAAAGTTGCAGAGCTCATCCTGCCCGCACAGAGGGAGCACAGGATGAAAAAACTTGAGGACGCTCTAAAGCGACACTTGTGTAACACCTTTCCAGGCACTGGTAGATTACCAAGTGCTGACACACGTGCTTCTGAGGCTGCGGGTGATCAGAGGAATAGCGGTGAAGGCCAGGGCCGCTTGACTGTTGCTTTTTTAAATTTTTTTTAGTCCACTACGTCCAAGGACGTCAAATGTAGGCACCCACCTTTGTGTGTGGGGGTCCATTTAACACAATTGTATGCTATCACGGACGTACTTATGTGCGGGCAACACGGACGTTAACACTGCGTTCGTCTGACCCAAGCCTTACTGTATGATGATACTTGCTGGCCTGGCAGTTTTGCACCAAAGGCACAATATCTGGATGCACTGACGCCCATTACCAGATCAAAAACTTTTCAATATAGGACCACATGGTCCACCCCTGCACTCTTCCACAAAAATACCACAGAGGGGTTACTTTATGATGATACTTGCTGCCCTGGCAGTCTTGCACCAAAGGCAGAATATCTGGGTGCACTGACGCCTTAACCAGATGCATATCTTTTTAATATAGGACCGCAAGGTTCACCCCTGCATTCTTCCACAATACTACAGAGGGGTTACTGTATGATGATACTTGATGGCCTGGCATTAAAGGCACAATATCTGGGTGCACTGACGCCCATTAACAGATAAAAAAACCACTTTCAATATAGGACCACATGGTCCACCCCTGCATTCTTCCACAATACTACAGAGGGGTTACTGTATGATGATACTTGATGGCCTGGCATTAAAGGCACAATATCTGGGTGCACTGACGCCCATTACCAGATCAAAAAATTTTCAATATAGGACCACATGGTCCACCCCTGCACTCTTCCACAATACCACAGAGGGGTTGCTGTATGATGATACTTGCTGGCCTGGCATTACAGGCACAATATATGGGTGCACTGACGCCCATTACCAGATAAAAACTTTTCAATATAGGACCACATGGTCCACCCCTGCATTCTTCCACAATACCACAGAGGGGTTACTGTATGATGATACTTGCTGGCCTGGCATTACAGGCACAATATCTGGGTGCACTGACGCCCATTAACAGATAAAAAAAACACTTTTCAATATAGGACCACATGGTCCACCCCTGCATTCTTCCACAATACTACAGAGGGGTTACTGTATGATGATACTTGCTGGCCTGGCATTACAGGCAGAATATCTGGGTGCACTGACGCCCATTAACAGATAAAAAACTTTTCAATATAGGACCACATGGTCCACCCCTGCACTCTTTCTACAAAAATACCACAGAGGGGTTAATGTATGATGATACTTGCTGCCCTGGCAGTCTTGCACCAAAGGCAGAATATCTGGGTGCACTGACGCCTATTACCAGATCAAAAACTTTTCAATATAGGACCACATGGTCCACCCCTGCACTCTTCGACAAAAATACCACAGAGGGGTTACTGTATGATGATACTTGCTGCCCTGGCAGTCTTGCACCAAAGGCAGAATATCTGGGTGCACTGACGCCCATTCCCAGATTCATATCTTTTTAATATAGGACCGCATGGTCCACCCCTGCATTCTTCCACAATACCACAGATGGGTTACTGTATGATAGTACTTGCAGGCCTGGCACTAAAGGCACAATATCTGGGTGCACTGCCACTGACGCCTGTATCAGATTCATATCCTCAGAGGGGTTACGGTGTGACGCTAAAAGCCCAATTTTAAAGCACCTATTGTTACTTTCATCAAAAGCCTGCATAAGTTTCACAATAATTTAGCCCAAAAAATCACTAAACTTTTTCTGCGCGTCCTAAAATGTCTTTTCATGCAGGCTGCCGCCCCAAGCAGTTGTTTATGGATAGATTAAAGGAAAAGCATTTACCGTCATATGAAACGTCATTTCTTGGTTTTTAAGTTTTTCTATACATCCTAGAAATCCGCCACTTCACGGGCAGGTTATGGGGACCTCCTAGGCACGATATTTGAAGGAATTTTTCGTTTTTATTTGTAACCCTTATTTCATGGAAAACTCACTGTCCCTTTAAAAACGTTTTTTTTTTTTAACTTTTTGTCCTTGTTTCCTTTCCCCCAGGGCACTACCCGGACCCCCATACACCTTTTATGGCAAATATGTAGCATATATGCCCTCTTGGAGTGCACTCTAAAAAAATGAATTTTCAGCCCCATTGACTTGCATGGAGTTCGAGTTCGGGTTCGGGTTCGGTCCCGAACAAATGGGAAGTTCGGGTTCGGGCTCGAACCGAACTCGGGGAGTGTTCGGCTCATCCCTAAAGGCAGCTGCCCGCAAAACCCTTGGACCACTCTGCAGCTTGTCGCAGACTTCTCCCGCAGGGGCTGACATCCAAGATGTCAGCCCTGCCCGCAGGACTTTACCCCACTCACCCCACTATAAAGCAAACAATGCAACTGCATCTCATTTCCAATGATGGGAGCAAATGTGGAGGTGATGGTGCAATACTGTACGTTATTACGCATTCGTCATCTAAAACACAAGCCGCTGCACCACTGTGAGGAGAGTGGGGGTCCTTTTGACTCCTGTATCTCCATTCTTTACACCTCACAAAGTCAAGTGAGGTGTCATTAGTTAGGTCAGAGTTTGGCCTTTCCAATGATACCAAACCTTACCATGAAAAATATTTTTCTGAGAAAATATGCAATTTTAGTTAAAACTGAAAAAAAATACATTTATCGTTAGTGCAGCATCATCGTTCACATTATAATTGAACAGTGAATCTTGTGAAAAGTCTTCAATTGGTTAAGAACTGTTGTAATTCTGAAGGGGGTAAAAATTGCTGGAAGCTTTGAAGGGTTAAAATCTGGTAAAATGTTTAAATGTATAAAGCTGCTGTTGATTTGTTTTGAGTGTGTTGACTGGAGTGCTCTCTTCCTGGTTTGTTGTATTTTGTTGTCTTGAGTAGGGATGAGCGTTCGGTTCGGATCTGTTCGGAGTACGATTCGAACATCACCCGTTCGGCTGTTCGTCGAACTCCGAACATTTCCGAGTGTTCGCTGCAAGTTCGCCCACAATGCACCACAATGTACCACAATGCACTTTTCACTGGCCTGAAGCTTGTAATTTGCTACAGCCTTGCACCTGACAGCAGGTCAGGTGCAAGACAGGTGCAAGACTATGCCAATCACGGCTCAGAGTCCTGATTGGGCAAATTTTGCCCAATCATGGGCTTACAGAGCTAAGTCCCGCAGCACACTATATAAGGCTTCCCTGCCTGCAGCCCCAGCGTGTGTGTTAGCAGGAGTGAATCAGAGAGGAGAGGAGATTGATCTGTCAGGGTGTATCAGTGACGTTGTAGGAGATTTCTGGGAATTAGAATCTGTGTTGGCACTGCCAGGCTATCAGGGACAGTGTGTTTCAGTGAGTTGTAGGAGATTTCTGGGAATTAGAATCTGTGTTGGCACTGCCAGAATAACAGGGACAGTGTGTTTCAGTGAGTTGTAGGAGATTTCTGGGAATTAGAATCTGCGTTGGCACTGCCAGACTATCAGGGACAGTGTGTTTCAGTGAGTTGTAGGAGATTTCCTTGAATTAGAATCTGTGTTGGCACTGCCAGAATAACAGGGACAGTGTGTTTCAGTGAGTTGTAGGAGATTTCTGGGAATTAGAATCTGCGTTGGCACTGCCAGACTATCAGGGACAGTGTGTTTCAGTGAGTTGTAGGAGATTTCCTTGAATTAGAATCTGTGTTGGCACTGCCAGGCTATCAGGGACAGTGTGTTTCAGTGAGTTGTAGGAGATTTCTTTGAATTAGAATCTGTGTTGGCACTGCCAGGCTATCAGGGACAGTGTGTTTCAGTGAGTTGTAGCAGATTTCTGGGAATTAGAATCTGTGTTGGCACTGCCAGGCTATCAGGGACAGTGTGTTTCATTGAATTGTAGGAGATTTCTGGGAATTAGAATCTGTGTTAGCACTGCCAGGCTATCAGGGACAGTGTGTTTCAGTGAGTTGTAGGAGATTTCTGGGAATTAGAATATGTGTTGGCATTGCCAGGCTATCAATGACAGCGTGTTTCAGTGAGTTGTAGGAGATTTCTGGAATTTGAATATGTGTTGGCACTGCCAGGCTATCAGGGACAGTGTGTTTCAGTGAGTTGTAGGAGATTTCTGGGAATTTGAATCTGTGTTGGCACTGCCAGGCTATCAGGGACAGTGTGTATCAGTGAGTTCTACCATAGTTCAGCAAATTAGAATCTGTCTTGGCACAGCCTGTTATCAGTGTGTATCAGTGAGTTATAACACAGTTCAGCAAAATAGAATCTGTCTTGGCACAGCCTGTTATCAGTGTGTATCAGTGAGTTATACCAGAGTTCAGCAAATTTGAATCTTGGCACAGCCAGGCTATCAGGGACAGTGCCAGGGGTCAAGTCCTGGGAAAAAAAGTGAGGGAACTCACCCAAGAATTCCACAACCCCCATTACCTGAATATATATAATATATTCACGAGTATAGCAGTATGGAGTGATACCTTTTTTATTCGACCAATGTTCCATGTAAAAGACAAGCTTTCGAGAGTGTAACGCTCTTCAAGTCTGGAAGCTTACTGATCAGTGAAAGGTATCACTATGTACTGCTATACTCGTGATTTTGTCAACTGGACTAAAACAGCCTATTGAATATATATATATATATACAGGGCTCAAAATTTCAAGTCCCAAGCTACTAGCCAGACCTTAAAAGTTACTCGCCACCAGTTGCCCCACCTACCCTGCTCTGAACTCTGCCCCTAAACACGACTTCTTAAATTATCTTATGAAATTACACTGTTAAAGGTTTTATTCAGAATAAAGTTACAAAAATAAATAACTTTAACCAGACCGAGACTCCAGATACATGTATATCCAGACATCAGACGCCAGATACATATATACCCAGACATCAGACGCCAGATACATATATACCCAGACATCAGATCCAAGTAATATCTTCCATTAAGTACAGACTCCTCTCCAAAAGTTTTTAGGACCAAATTAATTTGGGGTTTATGCATCCGATATATCAAGTGGAACCGAATACTCTCTTTTAATTGTTCGTTTGCCAGATTATCATAAGAAGTTAGAAGACCCCATAATCAGTTTTCCCCCTTGGATGCTAATACAGATGAATCCATTAAAATTCGTGTGCGATACTTCCATCGCCCATTTCTTTTTTTTGCCCCTTCGTATCACTCATCTTTCTTTATAAATAGATATATTTAATTTTGCTGAACCTCAAACGCCTACGCCACCATTTCACCAATTATGACCCCTCACGGGAGAGGTTAGTTCTGCCAAGGGCCCCCTTTAATTCATTTGTCTCTCCCCCTGTAATTCATTTGTCTCTCCCCCTGTAATTCATTTCTCTCTCCCCCTGTAATTCATTTCTCTCTCCCCCTGCAATTCATTTCTCCCTCTCCCCTGCAATTCATTCCTCTTGCAATGCACTTCCCCTGCAATTCATTTCTCCCCCTCCCCTGCAATTCATTTCTCCCCCGCAATTAATCCCCCCTCCCCCGCAATTCATCCCCCTCCCCTGCAATTTATCCCCCCTCCCCTGCAATTTTCATCCCCCTCCCCTGCAATTTTCATCCCCCCACTCCCCTGCAATTCATCCCCCTCCCAATCCCCTGCAATTCATCCCCCTCCCACTCCCCTGCAATTTTCATCCCCCTCCCACTCCTCTGCAATTTTCATCCCCCTCCCACTCCCCTGCAATTTTCATCCCCCTCCCAATTCCCTGCAATTTTCATCTCCCCCACTCCCCTGCAATTCATCCCCCTCCCAATTCCCTGCAATTTTCATCTCCCCCACTCCCCTGCAATTCATCCCCCTCCCAATCCCCTGCAATTCATCCCCCTCCCACTCCCCTGCAATTTTCATCCCCCTCCCACTCCCCTGCAATTTTCATCCCCCTCCCACTTCCCTGCAATTTTCATCCCCCTCCCACTTCCCTGCAATATTCATCCCCCTCCCACTCCCCTGCAATTTTCATCCCCCTCCCACTTGGACCCCCAGAATAATATACACAGGCACTGGACCCCAATATACACAGGACCCCCAATATACACAAGCACTGGACCCCAATATACACAGGCACCGGACCCCCAATATACACAGGCACCGGACCCCCGAGATTGTATATATATCCAGCCAGCAGCACACTCATTCAGACCTTTAGATTCAGATGGGGACCCGCTTGCACCAGCGTGCTTCTGCTCCTCCACGCGGCCGCCGGCTACTGAAGGCTGTGATGAGCTCTCGCAAGATCTCGCCTGCAGGCAGTGTCACATCCTTCAGAGGACAGCGGCCGCGCGAGGCAGCACGCTGTGCGGCCAGCTAAACTGTGTTGGGCTTGGGCAGGGCTGGGACAAAAAATTGGCCCTGGACTTCATCCATGAGAGTGGTCCAATCCAATTATGCAAACACGCAGGGTCGCATTAAGATCTCTTTGGGCCGGAGCAAAAGATTTTGTTTGGATTTTTTGACATTTAATGAAAATATATATTTTTTATTATTTTATATTGTGTGCAATTTCGGTGCTTTGCGTTTCCCTGCATTTCAGCGCTCTTTGGATGATTCCATTTCGCCAAAAATACAGTGAATTCATTATTGAAAATTCATTGTGTTTTGCCGAAAATGGAGTCACTGAAACAGTTTGCCCCCAATTCATATTAATAGCCCTCTCTATCGCCCCAATTCATATTAATAGCCCCTCTATCGCCCCAATTCATATTAATAGCCCTCTATCGCCCCAATTCATATTAATAGCCCAATTCATATTCTATCGCCCCAATTCATATTAATAGCCCTCTATCGCCCCAATTCATATTAATAGCCCAATTCATATTCTATCGCCCCAATTCATATTAATAGCCCCTCCATTGCCCCAATTCATGTTAATAGCCCCTCCATTGCCCCAATTCATATTCTATCGCCCCAAATCAAGTTAATAGCCCCTCCATTGCCCCAATTCATATTCTATCGCCCCAATTCATGTTAATAGCCCCTCCATTGCCCCAATTCATGTTAATAGCCCCTCCATTGCCCCAATTCATATTCTATCGCCCCAATTCATGTTAATAGCCCCTCCATTGCCCCAATTCATATTCTATCGCCCCAATTCATGTTAATAGCCCCTCCATTGCCCCAATTCATGTTAATAGCTCCTCCATTGCCCCAATTCATGTTAATAGTCACTCACACTAAACACTCACACACTGTTGTACTGTGCACACAGGCATATAAAATAAATCTTAATTTTATGCGCTGAGCAAAGCATATCACACACACACACACACGCTGTAAACTAATCCCTGGGTGCACTAAGCATATCACAGGAGGTACATGATGCCAGGCAGACCTCCACGTGCTGGCTGCTTTACAGATTGGGCACAGAAAGTAACAGAGGCATAAGTCATTGTGCATGGACAGGCACAGGCAGGAGGTCTGGCTTAAGAGCCTGTCTCTCCACAAACCTTTTCAAGCTCATCCAGGGAGCAGCCCAATACTTTCCTGCATGTCTCCCCTTCGACCATCCCCCCCCTCCTCCTACCTGCCGTGAGGGTCAGAGGCTGATCTGCCTGTCACAGCTGCAGAAAGGGAGGCCGAGGTGAGCATCTCACACAGCAGCCAGACTTCCCTCTCCCTCTAGATCCAATGTGTGTGTGTGTGGGGGGGGGGTGCAGCCAGCGAGGAGCAAGGTGGTCTGAAGCGCTGTGGGTGAGAGGAGTGGGGGGGGAGAGGGGGAGACTGGTGCTGCCAGTGTGAGTTGGGACAGGCTGCCTTACTTACCCGATCACCCCAGAGCTGCCTCCAGTCACTGCAGAGCCATGGTCGGGTTGGGCCATTCATGCAGGGCACGCACTGCCAGTCAGCCTGGAGTTGCCTCCTTCCTGCAATGCTTGGCGCCGGCGCGCTGAGTCACATGATACCAGCGTCAAGAGAAGGAGGAGTCAGGAGAGGAACAGACGAATAGCAGCTCCTGTGGGCCGGCCGGCAAGCTGACTAAGACTGGGGCTTGCATAGGTACATGCCTGGGCTCGGGCCACAGCGGGAACCTGCGTTCCCGCAGCGTTCCCGCTGTGGGAAAAATGCGGGAACGGCGCTCCCCTGCGTTCCCGCTGGACTCGAGCCCTGGACAGTGCGTATCACTGACTTATAGCATTGTTCTGGAAAATCGGTATATCTTTGATCTAATTCTAGATACCATACAATAACACAGTTTAATCAGAGTTCATCTGTTTATCTATTGAGAGTTGAATCTGGCTGTTGCCAGCAATCAGGGTGTTGCAGCCTGCAGGAGAGGAAGTGAATGAGAGAGAGAGAGTAGAGGACATTGGCAGCCTTGCAGGGAAAATATCATTAAAACGCCGACTTATATCAGAGTTCTGAAAATCTTTAATCTATATACCAGAGTTGAATCTGAGTTCTGCATATCTCCAATCATTATACCAGAGTTGAATCAGACTTCTGTATACCTCCAATCTTTATACCAGAGTTGAATCAGACTTCTGTATATCTCCAATCTTTATACCAGAGTTGAATCAGAGTTCTGTATATCTTTAATCTATATATCACTCACCATGTCAGAAAGACCAAAAAGGACAGGCAGACGCTCCCAGACACAGATAAGAGGGCAAGCAGCCTCTGTGTCGGAAGGCAGTGCCCCTGGTCATCGTGGACGTGGTGCATCCTCTGCAGGGGCACGCTTGTCCTTTCTAACTGGTGCTGGCTGTCTTATGCTGCAGCAACATACAGAGGATTTGCAGGATTGGCTAACCAGGCCATCCTCATCCTCAGAGTCCTCTGCCAGCCAGGCTTGTAGTGGTATACAGTCCACCAAAGCATCTAATGCAGCCTCCAAGTCCACAGCTACTCCTGCCGTAGCCTCACCAACATACCTGGAGGAGTCAGCTGAATTGTTTGACTACAATGACAGTGACATGCTGCTTGAGGATGCGCAGCAACTACAGTGCTCTGATTCAAACTCTGAGGTTGAGGAAGGGAGTATAATCAACATAGAGGGAGGGGGTGCTAGTGACACACAAATAACTGGCACTCATGTTACCCCAGCAGCTGCAGCATACTGCCAAGTTGGCTCCAGTGATGAGGAGATAGGGGATGATAACGATGATGAGGTCACTGACTCCACCTGGGTGCCTGATCGAACAGAGGAGTCAAGTGAGGAGGAGGCACAACAAACAGGAGGCACAACATCCTCTATGAGCAACCGTAGCCAGTCCAAGGCATCAGAAGTCACAGCTGCTGAGGTGCAGAGCACTGTTGTCTCAAAAAACATGTACAGGAAGTCTGCTGTCTGGGAGTTCTTTAAGAAATGTGCAGCAGACCACACCGTTGCTATTTGTAATCTATGTCAGAAGAGGATCAAGCATGGGAAAGACATCCCACACTTGGGTACCACGTGCATGAGGTGACATATGACCACCTGCCATGCATCCTGTTGGCACAACACTTTGCATAGGTCCTCCTCCTCCTCATCTGTCTCTACCCCCACTATATGTCCTGCCATGTCATTACCTACAACTTCCACTGACAGGGATGATGCTACAGTGATGGGTGTAAGATTACGTTGCCCCAGCTGCTGCAGCGTAAGAAAAAATATAGTACCAACCATCCCCAAGCACAGCGTCTAAATGCCAGCTTAGCAAAATTACTCGCATTACAGCTGCTGCCTTTCCAGCTGGTGGACTCTGCAATCTTCCGTGAATTTGCCGAATGTGCTGTACCACAGTGGCAGGTTCCAAAATGCCATTTCTTTTCCCGGAAGGCCATTCCAGCACTATACCAGCACGTGGAACACAAGTTATGTAGTCATTGGGAAAGGCAGTCAGCAGCAAGGTGCACATTACTTTAGACACGTGGTCCAGCAAGCATGGGCAGGGCCGTTACATTTCCTTCATGTCACACTGGGTAACTCTGCTTGCAGCTGGGAGGGATCCAGGACGGGGCTCTGTGCTGGAGCTTGCTCATCCACCACGCCTCCAGAAAGCTGCTTATATGAGGTCTGTCTGCTCCACCACCTCTTCCTCTTCCTCCTCCTCCTCCTCCTCCTTCAATGTCTCTGGCGAAGTGGCAGTTAAACCGACGTGTGGCAGGGGCTACGCAATGGCTCAAGCAACAAGATGCCATACTGTGCTTGAGCTGGTTTGTTTAGGGGACAAGAGCCACACTGGGCCAGAAATTCTGTCAGCTCTGCAGGGGCAGGCGCAGAGATGGTTAACACCACGCCAGCTTGAGCTGGGAATGGTCGTCTGTGATAATGGCAGCAACCTTCTCTCTGCCCTACGCAAGGGTAAATTGACGCATGTACCATGCCTAGCAGACGTCCTAAATCTAGTGGTACAGCGTTTCCTAACCAGGTACCCAGGGCTGGCAGAGCTTTTCAGCCAGGCCAGAAAAGTCTGCAGCCACTTCAGACGGTCATTTGCAGTAAGTGTTCGCCTGGCAGAAATTCAAAGAGAATTCCACCTTCCCACAAACCACCTGATCTGTGACATGCCCACCAGGTGGAACTCGACATTGGCAATGCTGCAGCATCTGCACAAGCAGCAGAGGGCCATCAATGAGTACCTGTGTGAGTATGGCACAAGGACAGGTTCAGGTCAACTTGGTTTTTCCCCCCCCCGCAGTGGCTGATGATAAAGGATGCATGCACTGTACTGTCACCATTTGAGGAGGCAGCGAGGATGGTGAGCAGGGACAGTGCATGCATCAGTGACACAATTCCTTTAGTGTTCCTGCTGGAACGCACTCTGCGGGGAATTATAGACGTGGCACTACAGGCATAGCAGCGGGAGGAAGAGGAGGCCTTCCCTAGCCCTCAAGGCCCCAGTCTTTATGCAGACAGCATTCCTGCGGGTCCAGAGATCAGACAGGAGGAGGATGAGGAGGAATATTTAAGTAGTGGGGGGCATTGAAGGTGGAGATTCCTCAAGGGAGGGTCTTGTGTGCCCAGAAACCCAAGGACTAGTACGTGGCTGAGAGGAGGAAGTGCACGATTGGGTCATCCTCATTGACCAGAAAGACTCAGAAGCTAATGTCACCTCCAACCTACGCTGCATGGACTTCCTTATCCTGCACCAACCTACGCTGCATGCAGGGCCGGCCCAAGACCTTGTGCTGTCTGGAGCGAAGGATGAAATGCTGCCCCCCCCAAAAAAAAACGCAGTGTGTATGAGCGTATCAGAGTGCGCCACAGCAATAAAATTCAAACACTCTTACACACCGTACATTAGAATTTTCTTGCTGTGGAACTCTGTGAAACAGTAACGTGAGGTGTATATAACTGAGTCCAGCGCCACATACCCAGCAGTGCTCAGCGTCACATACCCAGCAGTGCCCAGCGTCACATACCCAGCAGAGCCCAGCTTCACATGCCCAGCAGAGCAAAGCGTCACATACCCAGCAGTGCCCAGCATGACACATCCAGCAGTGCCCAGCTTCACATGCCCAGCAGTGCCCAGCATGACATATCCAGCAGGGCCCAGCTTCACATGCCCAGCATCTCATACCCTGCAGTGCCCAGCGTCACATGCCCAGCAGTGCCCAGCATCACATGCCCAG
Source organism: Leptobrachium leishanense (assembly GCA_009667805.1). NCBI lineage: Eukaryota > Metazoa > Chordata > Amphibia > Anura > Megophryidae > Leptobrachium > Leptobrachium leishanense. The sequence goes on from CM019066.1 coordinate 284,125,406, forward strand.
CAGTGCCCAGCTTCACATGCCCAGCAGTGCCCAGCTTCACATACCCAGCAGTGCCCAGTGTCACATACCCAGCAGTGCCCAGCATCACATGCCCAGCAGAGCCCAGCGTCACATACCCAGCAGAGCCCAGTTTCACATACCCAGCAGAGCCCATCATCACATACCCAGCAGTGCCCACATATGGGTTTATTGCCCCAGCTCACACATGGATATATTTGCCCCCAGGCCAGGTTATGGATATATTCGCCCCCAGGCCAGCTCATGGAAATATTTGCCCCCAGGCCAGCTCATGGATATATTTGCCCCCAGGCCAGCTTATGGATATATTTGCCCCCAGGCCAGTTTATGGATATATTTGCCCCCAGGCCAGCTTATGGATATATTTGCCCCCAGGCCAGCTTATGGATATATTTGTCCCCAGGCCAGCTCATGAATATATTTGCTCCCAGGCCAGCTTATGGATATATTTGCCCCCAGGCCAGTTTATGATATATTTTCCCCCAGGCCAGTTTATGGATATATTTGCCCCAGGCCAGCTTATGGATATATTTGCCCGCAGGCCAGTTTTTGGAGATATTTGCCCCCAGGCCAGCTTATGGATATATTTGCCCCAGGCCAGTTTTTGGATATATTTGCCCCCAGGCCAGCTTATGGATATATTTGCCCCAGGCCAGCTTATGGATATATTTGCACCAGGCCAGTTTATGGATATATTTGCCCCCAGGCCAGGTTATGGATATATTTGCCCCAGGACAGTTTATGGATATATTTGCCCCCTCGGCCAGCTTATGGATATATTTGCCCCCAGGCCAGCTCACGGATATATTTGCCCCCAGGCTTACCTCTGCCGGCCCCTCCAATGGGCAGATCCTGCGGCCGCCGCGTTCCTTCATTCAACGAGCGGCAGCCTCGTGAGTATCTGCTGCTCGCCTGGGATCCACCTTTCCAGCCTGCCGCGGTTTCGCGAGATCACGTGATCTCGATCGCGACAGGCTGGAGGATGGATCTTAGGCGAGCGGCAGATATTCATGCGGCTGCCGCTCGTTGAAGGAACGAGCGCGGCGGCCGCACGTACTGCCGCTGCCGCAAGAAAAAATAGTGCAGAGCGCTGCAGCGGCACTGGGGGCTGAAATTTGCCACCCCCAAATTTCTGCTGCCTGGCGCCGCTGCTTCGCTCTGCACCATTGTCGGGCCGGCCCTGGCTGCATGGACTCCCTTATCCTGCAAAGCCTGCTAAAGGACCCCAGGATTCGTGCTATCAAGGAGAGGGATCATTACTGGTTGGCAAGCCTTCTTGATCCACGATACAAGGGTGAAGTTGCAGAGCTCATCCTGCCCGCACAGAGGGAGCACAGGATGAAACAACTTGAGGACGCTCTAAAGCGACACTTGTGTAACACCTTTCCAGGCACTGGTAGGCTACCAAGTGATGACACAGGTGCTTCTGAGGCTGCGGATGATCAGCGGAAGAGCGGTGAAGGCCGGGGCCGCTTGACTGATGCCTTTTTAATTTTTTTTAGTCCACAATGCCCAGTTGTTAAATGAAGGCACCCATTGCCAGCGTCTTCACCGTATGGTGCAGGACTACCTAGGGGCAAGGGCAGACCTGGATACCTCTACAGCAGATGATCCACTGGCTTACTGGGTGTTGAGATTGGATCACTGGCCAGAATTTAGCCAATATACTATGCAGCTACTAGGTTGCCCTTCATCCAGCGTGCTTTCTGAAAGGACGTTCAGTGCCGCTGGAGGTTTTGTCACAGACAAAAGAGTGCGTCTGTCCACTGACCGGCTGGCATTTATAAAAATGAATCAGTCTTGGATCAGCAGCTATCAATCCCCTGATGCTGATGTAACGGAATAGATCAGGGATCTCTTCTGCATTCCCAAAACCTCCACCACTGCACTCTTCCACAATACCACAAAGGGGTTACGGTGTGAAGGCACTTGCTGCCACCAAAGGTAAAATATTTGGGTGCACTGCCACTGACGCCTATGCCTGATTCATATAATTTTAATATTGGACCGCAGGGTCCACCACTGCACTTTTCCACAATACCACAGAGGGGTTACTTACGGTGTGAAGGCACTTGCTGCCACCAAAGGCACAATATTTGGGTGCACTGCCACTGACGCCTATACCTGATTCATATCATTTTAATATTGGACCACAGGGTCCACCACTGCACTCTTCCACAATACCACAGAGGGGTTGCTTACGGTGTGAAGGCACTTGCTGACACCAAAGGCACAATATTTGGGTGCACTGTCACTGACGCCTATATGAGATTCATATCATTTTAATATTGGACCGCAGGGTCCACCACTGCACTCTTCCACAATACCACAGAGGGGTTACAGTGTGAAGGCACTTGCTGCCACCAAAGGCAAAATATTTGGGTGCACTGACGCCTGTACCAGATTTATATCATTTTAATATTTGACCACAGGGTCCAACCCTGCACTCTTCCACAATACCACAGAGGGGTTACAGTGTGAAGGCACTTGCTGCCACCAAAGGCACAATATTTGGGTGCACTGCCACTGATACCTATACCAGATTCATATCATTTTAATATTGGACCGCAGGGTCCACCACTGAACTCTTCCACAATAACACAGAGGGCTTATGGTGTGAAGGCACATGCTGCCACCAAAGGCAAAATATTTGGGTGCACTGATGCCTGTACCAGATTCATATCATTTTAATATTTGACCACAGGGTCCAACCCTGCACTCTTCCACAATACCACAGAGGGGTTACTTATGGTGTGAAGGCACTTGCTGCCTCCAAAGGCACAATATTTGGGTGCACTGCCACTGGCGCCTATACCAGATTCATATCATTTTAATATTGGACCGCAGGGTCCACCACTGCACTCTTCCACAATACCACAAAGGGCTTACGGTGTGAAGGTACTTGCTGCCTCCAAAGGCACAATATTTGGGTGCACTGCCACTGGCGCCTATACCAGATTCATATCATTTTAATATTTGACCGCAGGGTCCAACCCTGCACTCTTCCACAATACCACAGAGGGGTTACGGTGTGACGGCACTGTTGCCGACACTAAAGGCCCAATTTTAAAGCACCTATTGTTACTTTCATCCAAAGCCTGCATAAGTTTCACCATAATTTAGCCAAAAATTCTGCGTGTCCTAAAACGTCTCCTCTTTTCATACAGGCTGCCGCCCCAAGCAGTTGTTCATGAATAGATTAAAGGAATACCATTTACCGTCATTTAAAATGTCATTTTTTTTGTTTTTAAATGTTTCTATACATCCTACAAATCCGCCACTTCACAGGCAGGTTATGGGGACCTCCTAGGCACGATATTTGGAGGAATTTTTTGTTTTTATACTTAACCTTTATTTCATGGAAATCTCACTGTTCCTTTCAAAACATTTTATTTAAAACTTTTTGTCCTTGTTTCCTGTCCCCCAGGGCACTACCCGGACCCACATACACCTTTTTTGGCAAATATCTAGCATAAATGCCCTCTTGGAGGGCACTCTCAAAATCAAACCCAATTTGGGTCCCATTGACTTACATTGAGTTCGGATCGTGTTTGAGTTCGAACTCGAACTTCTGAAATTGTTCGAGTTCGAAGTCGAACCAAACACGGGGGCAATCGGCTCATCCCTAGTCTTGAGATGCACCCACACTGTGCTTAGTAAAGGCTGAGTGCTCCCCCGCGTGTATTCTGTATGAAAAGGGCTGGCACCCCTATTGTCACAGGTGTTCCACCCACAGGATCTACTTAACCTTGAACTGCAGGGGGCTCCAGTAAGGACTCGGTCCTCAGTAAGTGAGTTGATCCCATAATAGCAGTCATTAGGTTAGCATGATAGGACCTGCCAAAAGGTGGAAAACATTGATGCAGTTGTCAGGCTTAAGCAATTTATCACCACTCATTGCAAACTAGATTTCCACCATTTTCAACAGAGCTTAGGGTTAAAAACCTTGTAAAATTCCTTTAAATGGGTTAAGAACTGGTGTAAGCTTGAAGGGGGAAAGAAATGTTGGAATCTTTGAAGGGTTAAAATCTGGCAAAATCTGGTGAAATGTTTAAACGTATAAAGCTGATGATGGTGGTTTTTGAGTGTGTTGACTGGAGTGCTCTCTTCCTGGTGTTATATATATATATATATATATATATACACACACGTATCACTCCCTGTCACAGGTGCTTCACCCGCAGGTTCTATTTAAACCTTGATCTGCAGGGAGCTTCAGAAAGGACTGGGTCCTCAATAAGTATGTTTATCCCATAAGAGCAGTCATTAGGTTAGTATGATAGGACCTGCCAGGGGTGGAATACATTGTCGCTGTTGGCAGGCTTACGCAATCCATGGCCATCCATTGCAAACTAAACTTCCACCATTGTTCAACAGAGCTCAGTATTGAATTATTGCAAGGGTTAAGAACTACAGTGTCTTTGAAGGGGTTAAGAAATGTTTGTAAGCATTTAAAGGGTTAAATCTGGAAAATCTCTATGTTTAAATGAATTTAGCTGCTGTTGTGGTTTCTTTTGTGTTGTTTGAATAATATGTTGGTGTGCTCTCCTCTTGTTTTGTTGTATATCATGTTGTCTTGAGATGCACCCGCACTGAAAGCGTAGTTAAGGTTGAGTGCTGCCCCTCTCGTGTATTTTATATATATATATATATACTACAATAACAAAAAGAATGTTGCCATAAGAGGTAAAATGATCCTGCATATGAAACGGATTAAAGTCTTTTTGCATGTATTGTGTGCCTTTGATTTATAGATTCACTATAAAAAAAGGAACATGGAATCATTAGCTCTGAATTAAGAGGAAATTTGAAAGTAAGAAACTGACCAAAGACTGTTTGACCTGCAGAAGGTCGTATATTTTTGACAAGCTATTTAATCATTTAAAAGCTGTCTTTTCAATGATGCAAATAACTGCTAAATTGGCTTGTCATTGTTAGCAAAGGCGCACAATTAAGGTATTTTCTATTCTATTCATCATCGTTCTTAAAGGGCTATTTTTCTCGTAACAAAATAAAGTCAAGTATTCAAATGTAATATATAAAATTAAATATAATTAAAGAATATGTAGGAGTTTAAGAGGTACACCATTGTGGCTGTATTATTAAGTAATTTCCCTATTCTCCTACAATTATTGTTTAAGTCTTGGATGTGCATTGAAAAATAGGCAATGAAAACACACAATACAAAGGCAAACCCTCAAGTGGTTTCTTAGTATTCTCAGGGTTTTGATTGTATATCAAGATATACAGAAGCATAGATCACTTTGTCATTAACTGGTATTACATGTGGACGTCACAAGAATTAATGAATATTAATAAAGATGAAAAATAAGTCCACAAAAGTTGCAAATAATGTACGGTTTTCTTTCAAAGTGGATACAAAATACATGTATCCATTACTTTTTGCATCCTTAAAAACAGAATTATGTAATTTCGCTTACTTCAACACATTTGGTTGCTCTTTTTTTCCTTTTCATTATCTATATTATTACTTCTTTTTAAAACTATTTTAACTATATTCTTCACTACAATGGACAACCAAATGCAGGATCCCAACATCGAGTAAGCTTGATCTAATCATATTCTGGAGCAATGCAAACGAGTTTCATTTACAGGAAACATAATTTGCTTGTGGATAAGCTTTAGAATGTGCACCCAATTTTCCAGCACTTTGGGAATGTCATCCAAGGTGCTGAAACTATTTTTACAGCTTGGAGATCCATTTATCTTTTGCAGAAACTCAGAGCTCAAGGTTTGTTACTATACATGTAGTACTGTTTTTGACAAGCAGGGGGAGCTGCCTATCAATAAGTTTATTGTCTCTAAAAATGTATTTTATGACGGGCGCATTCATTTTTTAGCTCTTTAGCGGAAAGTTATTTTCTATAGATCCACTGGGTCCTGACAGCGATTTCATGGGAAAAAAAACTTAGGTAGTGAAGGAGTTAAAGCATTAACCCCTTAAGGAAAAAAATGATGTAACGTTTACGTCATAAATGCATTAATTTTAAAAACCCTTGGTCCTTAAGGGATTAATATTTATTATTGTTCCTCCTAGACAACACAAACTAAGATCAGAATGTAAGAAATAGGTAAAAAGCTTGTCAGGAAAAGGAAATCAGAAATCAGATTAGTTTGCTTGTATGAGAAGCCATTAACCTAGGACAAGGAGCACAAATAAAGTGAACATGAGTAAAAAAACTTTTCATGTAATATACCATGATGCCATGGATACATCAGCTGTAATGAAATATTGCACCTGTACTTGCCTCGGTTCCATTGATGAGGACAGCTCCAACTTTCAGCACCTCGTCCTCCCAAGTGACTAGTTAAAATTGACATGGTACTATATGACCTGTTTGTTGCCACATCATTTAGCTGTTATGTTACCCTGTAGCTGTAATAACAATAAGGAGAAGAAACACATACAGAAGGGTCTTCCTACTCATCCCATATCAAAATTTCCCAAAAAAAAGGCACTCAGTGTTGGTGATATACTAATGCAAGAACAGGGAAAATTTGATGACATTAGCGAGGGCAATCTAGTATATGTATTTATTTTTTTAGATAATCTACACATGATCAAACTACGCCACCCAAAAACAGAGGAAAAATTGAGCTTTCCCATTGGCTGATAGCATTTCAACTTAAATACTTCAGAGCCTATCTATCGGGCTCAATCAGGATGAAAACTCTATAGTATAGGAGGAGTGGGGTCGCGCCTTATCCCCGATGGGGCGGCTGCAACCACCAAATGTATCTAGCCCAGCAACATGTATAAAACATAACAAGAAAAAAAGGTGTCATCTGCGCTTATTCCTATTACACCATGTGAAACAAAACACAATTAGAGGCTTTGGTTTCTTTTAATGGCCACTTAGAGAGTAAGCTCACCTGCCAACATCACGGCACCTCTAGTGAAGGTGAGTCCTATCCAAAAATTAAACCACAGGCTGTTGTGTAGCAAACCATAACTGCTCATGCTGCTTTTCAGTCACGAGATAGGCTGGTGGGCCTTTATTTATACCCTCCCAGAAACAAATCCACCTTGGGATCAAAAAACAAAGACACGGAACGGTTTTGGATGGGGACCGATGGGGTGGATTAGACCAAATGTATCCAGCCCAGCAACTTGTATAAAATATAACATAAATAAAGGCCCACCAGCTTACCTCATGACTGAAAAACAGCATAAGCAGTGATGGTTCGCTACACAGCAGCCTGTGGTTTCATTTTTGGATAGGACTCACCTTCACTAGAGGTGCCGTGACATTGGGAGGTGAGCTTACTCTCTTAGTGGCCATTAAAAGAAACCAAAGCCTCTAATTGTGTTTTGTTTCACACGGTGTAATAGGAATAAGCGGAGATGACACTTTTTTTTTTCTTAGGATGAAAACTATAGTTTCGAAAGATTTCTAGGGCATCGCTGACCACTTGACTGTAAGTATTATCTACCCTAGGGGCTTTTATCAATCATAGGGGATATAGTTAGGGAAATTAAAACAAAATTTAACCTAAATTAGGGGGTGAGGTTGGCCCATACCTATTATAGAGTTAAGCGAGATTGTATTATTTTTAGGGGTTACATTTTGTGGGGTTAATTGGTCATAAAGGAAACTCTTGGTCGCCCCATGTAAATAACGTCTTATGGCCTTGGGGTTTTTGGAAGGTAAGTTGGTGGACTGCACAGGAAAAAATATGTCATGCTAAAAAAGGTATGCAATGGGGTTTTAAAAGCTACATTATATTTTTTAATTGTTTTCTGATACGAGTATGTGTATGCACATTTTTGATAGCGAATTGGGTTAAAAGATTCCATAACCTTTTCTTTCAGGGAATTACAAATATGTACATTTATTTTGAGCAGTTTAAAGTTGCATAAATATATGATTTAACTTCAAATGAGAAGAAAGCATTATATATATACATATATATTTTATTTATTTATTTATAAAGGACTTTACCAGGAAGGATACATTGAGATTTCCCTCGTTTTCAAGTATGTCCTGGGTTCAGGAACATTGAATTGTTACAGAAATACAAAGTAATAAAATGCAAGATATTAAAAAAAAACGACACAAATATACAGATTAACAGAAAATAAATATATTCAATATGTTACATATGTTACATATGTTACATACACAGTATATATAACCACAGAAACGCCTTCAGAAATACACACTACACATATTAAAATACAGCAGAAATGATACAATTCACACTGGTAATCAATTCGATCTTCTTTGTACATGATAAATCTAATATCTTAGAATTCATATACCAACAAAAATCCAAACAAGGAAGCATTATGTAGTTATTTTAATTATATTTTCCCAAGTGTTATGTGCACATATTTTAATTAACCGCCTGTTGGGGCTTGCAATAAAATGCGATTCCTGCAAATTAGACTTGTGTATTTTTGTCACTAGACTCTGACATTAGACTTCTGTTTGAACCGAGTAAGACAATCAGAAAACACCAGGGGAGATATGAAGGGTGCTTATGCAGAGTCAACAGCATCTTTTAACAGTATAAGTCCTTTCCCATCATCATTCCCATCAATAGAATTGAAGATTTTAATAGGGATCGGCTATGGAGAGTACAGCATGAAAGCACATACACAAGGACGTAAAATAAATCACCAGGTACAAACAGAAGAAGACATGATGCAAGTAAACAGTCACCTCTTCAGGAAACAACAAAATATACCTGAAGTCTAAAACACTATTTTCTTTCTTCTTGACTCCAAGTCCCTAATTCCCTTAAAAATATTTTTTCTTCTAATGAATGATACTTACAGGGTGATCCAAAGAGATTCGAAAAGTCACCGCACGTTCGGTGACTTTTCGTTCTCTTCAATTCGGTTCCTTTTGCCGATTGCATTTCGGTGACCCTGCGGTGTATTCAGCAAACAGCACAGGGTCCCCGAATTGCAGGGAAAAGCTGCCGAAAACCTGACGACAACTAACCGAATGCACGCTGAAAACAAGCAAAAACATCTGGATTAACCTTCGAAGAAGCCAAATAGGAGCCGAACAGGAGCCGAATCACACAGAGCCGAAGCAGCTGTGACGTAGAGGAGGCAGTGAATAAATTAGCAAAACCATTTGTATGAATCTGGGAAAATGAAACGCTGTTTGCAAAGAAACTACTGAGCGAAAATGTCTGAAATTTTCACAGGAGGTCCAGGGAATGATAATAAAGAGGGCTGTTACAAAAAAAAAAGTAAACTGAAAAAAATAAATTAAAAAAAATCGGACTTTTAACCACTTCAATGCGGAGGACGCGCTCAGCGCGTCCTCCGCATTACCGCTGCTGTGCGGAGGACGCGCTGAGCGCGTCCTCCCATTGGGGTCAGCGTTCGGCCGGGTTCCGGCCGATCGCTGGTCCCCCCGGTGCGGGCTGACATCCTCGATGTCAGCCCGGCATCCGGAACCGCAGCCGCTGGAATTAGGTGTCATCGCGGCAGCGCGATGACACCTAATTCAGGCGCCCCCCCGCATGTGCGGAGGAGGCGCCTGAAAGGGAGGGGGGGAGGTCCTTCGGACCTCTCTCCCTCCCGATCGGCGGCGTTGCGGGGGTTAACCCAGGCACCATTTGGAAGGGCACAGCCTGCCCTTCCAAATGGTGCCTGGCATTAACCCCTGGGGAGCTGGATCGCGAATCGGCGCTGAAAAGCGCCGGTTCGCGATCCTTTCCCGGAGCTGGCCGACATCTTGGATGTCGGCCAAGCCTCCGGGAACTCCCCCTGAGGACTGGCGTCATCGTGCGTAGCACAATGACGCCAGTCCTAGAGTTAACCCCTAACTGCCACCAACGGTGGAGATAGGAGTTCCAATGAACTCCCTATCTCCCGATCCGTGGCAGCTAGGGGTTAATGTTTGGTATGGTTGGATGGGCCAGAGCATGGCCGTTCCAACGATACCAAACACTACAGTGAAAAAAGTTTTTAAAAAAAATAATAATGACATATTATGAATCTACCGAGTCTGACGGAAAGAACGATATATAATATGTCTGGGTAATATACTAAAATAAGCCTTCAAAACACGTTTAAACATGATGAGCAAAACCGGTACAAATGACCTCAGCACAGAGGCGGGAAAAGCCTCAGCAGCGAAAGGGTTAAAAAAAAAATAAGAAAAATGCTTAAAGTATCCTAAAAAATCTATAAATAAAGAGACTTTTTGCTGCAGAATTTTATAATGAACGGTTTATTAGATATTGAATTAAAACGGGAAGATTTTTAACATTGAAGCCTATGGGATTCTCCTGAATAAACTTGCCGAATTAAACCACCGAATGGCAGGGCATTAGGGGAACCTTTCACTGCTGGTTTGTGTTCTCTGAATAGCCGAAGCAGTGCTTTTTCATGGGGATTTCACTGCCCTCGAACAGGGACCGAACAGGCACCGTATGTTCAGGCAATTCGCCAGGATTTGGCGAATTGCCTGCTCTCTGGATAGCCGAATGGTCAGGAAAGGTAACCGAACACTGATTTTCAGCGTTCGGTTACCTTTCTCAAGCAATTCGGATCTCTTTGGATAACCCTGTTAGTTTAATTAGTTTAATGTATAATAATAATATAAATGTTTATTGAATGTGTAGTTGCAAATGCAAGCAGTAGCTCCTTAACCCCATAAGGACCAATGACGTACCAGGTATGTCCTACGAAAATGGTCGCTTAACGACCAAGGACATACCTGGCATGTCATGTGGTTAACCCATCCTCCCTATACTCAGCTCTATGGCCGGGGTCCTGCGTTGGTCTGACTTCCTTTGGACCCCTCTCCCTCCCGATCAGGAGCAGATCCAGCTTGAAGCGAGTCATTGCTGGAAAGGACACAGGGGGGAGAGGGTGTCTTTTGGACCCCCGTATCTCCTGATCAGTATCAGCAAAATAAAAACGTGTTTTTTTAAAAAAAAAAAAAAAATCTGGGTCGGACAGTAAAACAGGACTTCAAATTGCATTTAAACACGATGAGCACAAAGATGTGAAATAGCTCAGCAGTGAAAGGGTTAAAAAGCAAACATGTAAACAGTGGGTATTTCTAAACTCAGGAAAAAATTTAGAAACTATTTAGCAGGGGTCTTTTTTGGCAGTTGTAGTTTTTGGGAGTCAAAGTTTGAAAAAGTGGTATTTTCTTTTCATTTTTTTCTTCATATATTATACATTTTTTATAGGACATTATACGAAGCGATGAAAATAGTGGTATCTTTAGAAAGTCCATTTAATGGTGAGAAAAACGGCATATAATATGCATGGGTTCCATAAACGAGTAGGAGGAAAATTAGAGCTAAACACAGAATGTAAAAACAGCACTGGGTTCTTTCGGACAGACAATGGTAAAAGAGCCTTTTCACTATGGGGTTAACCTACAGTGAAAAATAATTAAGTATTTTAAGTTGCTTGTTATTCTTGCCCTTAGTGCAACCACTAATATAAAAAGACACATGTGCATTGAAAAAAAAATCAAATATACTCTTCCCTATTTAGACCCGTTACCTGTGAAAATCAGCTCAATCAGCTGCATCTCGTTTATGGTCCAAGGAAAACGCAGAATTCAAATAAGCCTTTGGTATTCTTCCTCCTGCACTTGATGTATTACAAAAAATCATCAGGTCTATTCACTAAAGGTGAAACTCAGGAGAATTAGCAGAAGTAAAAAAAATCAAGATCAAAATAGTCAAACCAAAAACATTTCTCTCATTTATTTCACTTTCTAAATCAACTATTTGGTCTATATTGTTCTCTTCTCCTGCCAATTCTCCTGAATTTCACCTTTAGTGAATAGACCTGTATGTTTCTGCCTTATTTATGTGACCCACAATAGAGTTCAATGGACACCAAAGTGTATACATTTACTTTACTATGGAAAGGATGCCACGTCCCAGGCTGCTTCCTTTCAGGGCATGATAAAAATGTAACAAAATAAGAGAGGATGCTTCAATTTGGTTGATTCCATGTTTGATGCTTGTGTCTTTTTCAAAAGTGTTTTTCAGGACGAATAATTTTTTTTTGTTTAATCAATTACAGTCACAGTCTAGTTTTCAACCGCCACTCCCTCTTCCTGTCCTCTAATTCCTTACTCGACCCCCTGCAATCAGGCTTCCATCCCCTTCACTCAACCAAAACTGCCCTCACCAAAGTCACCAACAATCTCCTAACTGCTAAAAACCACAGCCACTATTCTCTTCTCATCCTGCTTGACTTCTCGGCATGCATGTACTGGCCGTAGGGACTACAGGGAGATTCCCGGTGGGCCATTGGCTCAATGGGCCAGTGTGAATGCTGTTTCACTGCGCGACTCGCACTGCCCTTAATGGGTGAGGTGAGAACTTCCTCATCATCTGTAAAACAGATGCAGTCTGCCACAGTCTCATATTGGGCCACTGTGGTGGTGAGACCCACTGCACATCTGCCTGAATTTAAAACATGGTGTACCTCAGTGCAGCTGCTTTGCTCTACCCAATCTTTCTGCAGCAACTCCGGTATCCGTAGAGTGATTAGTTGAGCGATCCGATTGGTTTAGCGATCCAGTTGGTTTATATACCATTTTTGTGCATGTTTGCATAATTAAAGTGGGGCATTCTGGATGAAGTCCACGGCTGAATTTTTGTCCCAGTCCAGCCCTGCTTCTCGGCTGGTTTTGACACTGTCAACCACCCTCTCCTTTTACAGACTCTGAGCTCTCTTGGTCTCCGTGACACTGCACTCTCATGGATTGACTCCTATCTGTCCAACAGGTCCTTCTCTGTGTCATTTGCTGGTAACTCCTCCTCTTCAATGCCTTTATCAGTTGGTGTACCTCAAGGTCCTAGGTCCTCGCTCTTCTCTATCTACACCTCCTCCCTGGGCAAAATCATTAACAACTTTGGCTTTAATTACCACCTCTATGCTGATTATACTCAGATCTACCTTTACCCCTTTGACCATTTCTCACTGCTGACACCACAAAGCAATTCATCCACTCCCTTGGAATATCTGAACTTGACTATTGTAATAATCTTCTAGCAGGCCTCCCTCTCTCCTGCCTCTCCCCCTACAATCCATTCTAAATGCCTCTGCCAGGCTCATCCACCTCCCTCATCGCTCTATCTCTGCCTCTCTGCGAATCACTCTCTCCTCTCTGCGAATCACTTCACTGGATACCCATCCACTGCATAATTAAATTCAAAACCTTTATCCTGACCTAAAAAACTCTCACTAACTCAGCTCCCAACTACTTGTCCTCACTAATCACCAAATACACCCCAGCCTGCTCCCTAAGTGACCTGCGCCTAGCTTCTCCCTTCATCCCCTCTTCCCATGAAAGTCTGCAGAATTTCTCATGCGCAGCCCCCATACGCTCTACCTCGTACTGTCAGACTTTCCCCTAGTCTCCCTTCCTTCAAACTCTCCTTTAAGACATTCCTATTTAGGGAAGCCTACCACCCAAGTCACTGACGCAACCAGTCCATCACTCGCACCAGTCCATCACTCTCACTTTGCAGTCCTCTCCTCCTGTTTCCACTTCTAGATTGTAAGTTCCCATGGGAAATGGACCTTAGTTTCCTCCTGCACTGGTTTGTCAAAATGTTGTTCAATGTCTTGTAACCCTGTCTATATTGTGCCCATTGTACAGCGCTGCGGAATATATTGGCGGTTTAAATTTATAAATAGAGAATAATAATAATAATAGTACCGGCATAATCCGTAGCACTTTACAATGTGGGAGCACAAACATGAGACATACATGATAAATGAGGAAAAGACAACCCTGCCCATAGAATAACTGTCCAGGTAATACAGCACATTAGTGCTCAGCCAGACATTCTGTGAGCTTACAATATAAGGGATGAGGTAAGTGAAACAAATGGGAGCAGTGGGGAGGTGAAGCTAGTGACCAGAAAGAATATAGTAGGGATTGCATGGGAAGTACCAGAAGCCTGGGTTTAGTAAGAGTAATTAGAGAGAGAAGTGGAAAGAGCTGGAAAGGAGACCTGAAATTTGGAACCCGGCTTGGGTGGAGGGGACAGCAGAATGGAATAATAGAGTTCAATCTGTGAGCTTGTGGGCCTGATGCTTGGTGCTTGTTTCTGGGTGCAGAATGGAATAATGGAGTTCAATCTGTGGGCTTGAACCTTTTATCATAATAGTTGTGTTAGTTTTAGGGTTTGGGTTACTTTTAGGATTACAGTTACAGCTAACTCTAACATCTAACACTAAATTTAATCTCCTCCTCTAATTTTGGTTCATTTTAAGGCAACAGATTCCATTTCTTTTTTTGAGGTAAGGGTAGTGATCAACAGTAACATAATAGAACTAATGGGTTACCAATACTGGTAATTCCATGAGCTACTTCTTGCAGGTTACCAATAGATTTAGAATTTGGAGGTGATCTGTGTGGAGCGCTATCCCCTCTTTTAAACTAGTGCTAACGTAAGCGCTAGCGTTAGCTTGAAGTAGGTGATAGGGCCCTTAGAGTATATTCCTAGATAAAAAAAACAGAACAATGTAGAGTGTATGCTATCCACCCCTAATTCTCAAAAATATCAGTACTGATATAAATCAGAAAAAAACCTGACAAACAGTTCATTAAACATATCTGAGGAGAAATGTAATGCAAATTCTAAGCCACAGATTGTTTAACCCCTTCCCGACCGCTGACGTACCCTGTACGTCCTGTGTTCGGGTCTCCCTTAGACCCGATGACGTACAGGGTACGTCAGCGGCGCCAAATCCCCCTCACGCCCGATACTCACCTCCCTCGTCGGATCCCACGGCGATCTGACAGGGAGGAAGCCTGCCCATGTGATTTACATGGGCAGGCGAGGCTGATGACGTCGCCACGCTGCGTGGTGACGTCATCAGAAGGTGCCCCCATGTGTTTCAATGGAGGGATGGGGGGGCTCCTTCGGAGCCCTCTATCTCCCCAATCATTGAAGCTAGGGAGATGCCGTTTGCACCGCTGGAGAGGGGAGAGCCTCCCCTTTCCAGCGGTGTATGGCATTAACCATTTCGCCGCCGGATCACGTTGCGGCGCCAATTGGCGCCAAAACATGATTCAAACCTGGAGGGGGGCTGACATCTTGAATGTCAGCCAAGCCTCCAGGTCCCCCCCCACCCACTGACAACCTCACCATATGTGTGAGGATGTCAGTGGGCCAGTTAACCCTCTAGCTGCCATGTAGAGATAAGGGGATCCTAAGGATCCCTTTATCTCCCGATCCATGGCAGCTAGATGGTCATATTTGCCATCATTTGAAAGGCCTGATTATGGCCTTTCAAATGATACCAAACACGACCAGGTTTGGTTTTAAAACAAAAATGTAAAAAAAAAAAAAAAAATAATAAAAAAATTAAATAAAATAAATTTTTTTTTTTTTTTTTTAAAGTTTTTTTTGTCTGGGGGGAGTTTAATTAAATAGGACCTAGGCTGTCATCTAAAAATAATTAGCACAAAATGGTCAGAATGAGCGCAGCGCACATAGGTGAACTGGCTCAGCAGTGAAAGGGTTAAAAGGTAAAAACATGTAAAAATTGGGTATTTCTATTCTCGGGATAAAATTTGGAAACTATTTAGCTGGGGTCTTTATTGGTGGTTATAGCTTTAGGGGATTAAATTACGAAAAAGTGTGTTTTTACCATTTTTTTCATCATATTTCATATTTTTTTTATATTAAATTATTGGATATGATGGAAATAATGGTATTTCTAGAAAGTCCATTTAATGGCGGGAAAAAGGGTGTATAATATGTGTGGGTTGAATTAACGAGTAAGAGGAAAATTTGATCTAAACACGAGCAGCGCAGAAACGTAAAAACAGCAGCGGTCACTAAAGGACGGATTTGTGTAAAACCGCCCGGTCACTAAGGGGTTAACCAATTCACTACCAAGCACTTTTGTGGAAAAAAATTACAATAACATTAATGTGCAACATGGGATGCGACCTTAACAATTAAATATAGTTTTGAGATAGTTAAAAATGTGAATTTGCTCATTTTTTATTTTTCATGTATTTGTTTATCCTTTACAAGAATATTGTTGGAATAAAAGATTCTGAACTCTAGATGGTGTCTCTTATTTCATAAAATTTCACAAAGGGTCTGCAATTATCAACATACAGGCAGAAATGGCCTTTGTGTCACATACAGTAAATGTGATGCAGATAGATAATAAAATTGTCAGATATCCTGCTAATGGAGATTTGTACAGATCATAAACATAATGAGATTATTAGAAATGCAGCTTCTAAAAAATAGCAATATAATTTAAAAATAATATCTGTATGTGGTAAAATGTCTGGATATGGAAATTACAGTAACACCTTGTATCTGTACTGTCCAGGGAGTTTCAGCAATTGTAACCCCTTGAATATTATCCTTGTATTGATTGATCCCAGAGCTCTCCCTTGAGGCTAGGGTCAGACGAGCGCATTTTGTACGGACTGTGCGTCCATACAGTACGGACGTACTTTCTGACTGACGACAAGGTAGTGGCCACACAGTCCGTTTTTTTCAATGACGTATTTTTTGACTGATGCAGCAGGGAAAATAAATTACAATGAAAAAACATTCTGTCCGTCAAAAATGCTGGACGTATAAATGCAGTCCATCTGACCACGCTCCATCACTCACACACAAAGCTACACGGACGTTGTGGACGTGGCGCACTCTGCACGTCCGTTCTAGCAGTATTACGTTCTTGCCTAACCTGCGTCCGTTTGCAGCGTCCGTCAGCCCCCGCACTTCTGTGCGGACGTACTTCGTGTGTGGAGCTCCATTTAACACAATTGTATGCTATCACGGACGTACTTATGTGCGGGCAACACGGACGTTAACACTGCGTTCGTCTGACCCCAGCCTTACTCTGCCCATTCTGGTTGTTGTAATGCAGCAGGAAAATCTGTAACATTTTTGTTACATTGAGGATGAGGACTAGATTTTTCTAGGCTCTTTATAATAATACCGAGTGACAAGAGTGAGGTATCAAAGAGAATTTCCTTTCTACCCAGGGGCACACTAATCTTGCTTTAAAAAGTATGCAAAAGAGATATCATATTAAATTCTATTTTTTTTATTTTTTATTGTATTACCATGCAAAATCGAGTGTATTCGGTTTTTAAAAGGTTAACAAGAAACATTAACATATACTAGAAACATTTTGACTCTTCAGAACTCTTTCAAGGCATACTATTATATTGTATTATCATTTAAAATATTAGTCAAATTTTAGAAGAACCCTTCACAGTCAAGAAAATATTTCAATTTTCTTACCACAAGAAAACTAACACTTATTATATAAAATTCCAGTATGGTGCATTAAGGCAAAATAAGATCCAGAGCTATTTTATGCATAGTCACACATGTGAGTGCTTGAAACCAATCTGTTAAAGATGAAAACAATGTACTCTGCAGATGCCTCTCAGGGATTACAAGGATCTTCATCTAAATGCCACACTCTGCTACTTTAGATAGTGGCAAGTTAGCCAGTACCAGCGATAGATTTCCCAAAAGGAAAACGCAAGCCATTGAATATAAACAAAGCACACGCCTCGTGCGTTGAATACTTAAAATATATTCTGTAATTTGACATTACTTCTTATAGACCATTAATATCTGGAATTTCTAAACATGAATTAAATATTTCATAACTGGTTTTATTTCCTTCTCTTTTAGGATTATGTTATTTATTTATTAGATAAATTGAGCAAAATCCATCTGAATGTCACCACTGCAACTTTTATTTCCCAAATCTTTTAATAGCTAAATACAAAAGTCTCTTTCTTTACCGTATCTTAAAGAAATTCTGTTACATGTCATGAACTTAGCTACAAATTCATTAGTAATGGTTAATGTTAATGGTCCCAGTGAATGAAACTGGAAGATGGTTACTGTAAGTGAATGTGAACACAAATTCCATCAGTAAAATTTCCGTATCTCATAAATTTACAAATAATTACTAAAATATAAATAATAAAATAACTTTTGTAAAAATAATTACTACTATTTATTCAAAAAGTCAAAAATGGTAGAACACCTACTTTTCCTCATTACATTACTTTTCCTTAGAATAGTAAATTGAGTGAGCTTGGTGTAGCGCATCTGCTGCACGGAGAGGCGTATCTGTGCTGCATTTGGAATGATTCCTGTGCCTTTGGTGTGCCCTCATGCTATCCTGGTGTGTCTCTATGTACCACGTTTTGGTCTGCCTCATTGTGTGTTGACAAATAAGACAGGATTTAACTTTGTCCAGTTTTTTTTCTCCTTTGCATTGGGCCCAGCTTTTCAATTCTAGAATGCAACATTATTATCAGCAGTATTATTATTTATTTATTTATAAAGTATTTTACCAGGAAGGATACATTGAGATTTCTCTCATTTTCAAGTATGTCCTGGGTTCAAGAACATTCAATTTTTACAGTAGGTACAGAAATACAAAGTAATAAAATGCAAGATATTAAAAATAACACAAATATACAGATTTACAAAGAAAATAAATATGTAAGAAATACACTCACTGTGTTACATGTTTACAGGATTTAATCTCATAAGTTTTCAGGATAATGTGTTGAATATTTTCTGAATTTCACAGTTGAGTCTTATTTGCTCCCTGAGGACAGGGTTTCACCAACAGGCCAGATTTTAAGGATTGCATTGAGGAAATGCAGACGGAATCCTGCAATGATTGTGCAGCAAATCATATCACCTGTGCTGTACGTCAGATATCTTGCAAACCTGGCCTGTTATTGCTCCATGAGGACAGGTTAGGGAAACACTAGTATAGGATATATATATATATATTGTGTTTATTATTGCAGAAGCCCCAGCACATCACAGCAATTCAATGAATTGCATCCCAGAGCTCCTGTGCCTCATTCCCCATATGCAGCAAGGAACTCTGGATAGGATATGCAAATGACCTCTGTCTCACTTTTATGCATCCTGGATCTGTTATTACACAGAACCCTAAAATCAATGCTATGCCACACCATGGCTTTGTAGCAGAGATAAAGTTTATGCAACTGGCCAAAACCACTCCTAGGACAGCACTGTTTCAGATTTGTTGAACCCTCATCAGCTAGAAGGTAGGCATGACCAGTTGCAGTGGATGCTTGGACCGTAGGGTAAATTAGTGGCTACAAGGGTTGTGGTGAAGGACTAAAAGTGAGATAAAAAGCCTCCACAACAAACCCGAAACAGTGCTGTCCTAGGAGTGGTTTTGACCAGTTGCATAAACCTTATCTCTGCTACAAAGCCATGGTGTGGCATAGCATTTATTTTAGGGTTCTGGGTAATAACAGATCCAGGATGCATAAAAGTGAGACAGAGGTCATTTGCATATCCTACCCAGGGTTCCTTGCTGCATATGGGGAATGTAGCACAGGAGCTCTGGGATGAAATTCATCGAATTGCTGTGATGTGTAAGTGGCTTCTGCAATAATAAACACAGTTATTATAGTGTGGAGGCTTTTTATATCACTTTTAGTCCTTCACCACAACCCTTGTAGACACTATATATATAGTTTTTCTAGAGAGCAGGTTTTCTAGAGAGCAGGTATGTTTGCTAATGTTGTTTCAATGGAGATAAATGCCAGTGCTTCATAAAAGAAAAACAGCTGCAAGAGAAGCTTCACATCTTCACAAATGTATATATTTAATCAAATAGGGGTTGACTATTTAGTTAAAGCGATTGACTGTAGACAGTTTAGTGTATAAATTGCCAAAGGATTTTGGGGCACTTTAGGAGGATTGTTTATTTTTAACAGTTTATCTTGTAAACGCAAAAGGCCAAATTACATACTTGGTGGTAACGTTAGCGCTCACCTGCGTGAGCGCGCTAACGTTACCACCAAGTATTTTCCAAATATTACAATCCAAACGCTAACGGGTTAAGTAACCCATTTGCGTTTGGTACCTTGCGCTTCTCTGCGTGAGGTTACTGTACGTTACGCTCCCTATACTTAACATGGCGAGCGCAAAGTGTTAATCAGCGTTAGGATTACAAAGTCCTAATGCTAATTAACGTCCGGCCGCGGTTAACAAAAAGTTAACCAGAGCCAGGACTTGGTGTTAATGGATTCCGCTTCTGCGGAAAAAATTATAAAAAGAATCGTATACTCACCTCCTGTCCCACGGCGAGGACCGCGGCTCTCTCCGCCTCCTCAGTCTGGCGGGAGCAGGGAAAGACTGGGGGAAAATTTCCCCCAGTCTCCCCCTGCGTATCACTACACTGACCAGCCGGATCTTGCGAGGTGAGAACCGGCAAGTCATGTGACCGCCGGCATCTAGCTCAATGGAGTCCTATGGACTCCATTGAGAGGATGCGCGTGGCTGCGCTCAGCGCTGTCGCGCGCATCCCGGGGCTTTGCATGCAGTAACAATGCAGGCAGCCTTTTTAGCACCTGCATTGTAATCTAGTGGTAAAACAGGCACGATAGCGGGGAAAACTGCAGGCGTAGTTATTCCTCCCTAACGCACCTGTTTTACCGCTAGGAATGTAGAAGATCTGGTCATGAGAGGCTTTACAATAGCAGGAGCTTTTCTGAAGGAGCAGCAACATTTCCTCCTAATCCTAGGACTTCTCATAAACCAAGGTTGAGAAACTTCCTAGGATAAGGACAGAAACATCACTGCTCCTTCAATAAAGCTCCCACTGTTGCAAAGCATACAGGTCTATTCACTAAAAGGTGAAACTCTGGAGTCCTGCTGGAGAAGTGAAAATGCTAGGTCAAAATAGCCAATTTGGAAAGTGAGATATATGAGAGAATTTTTCTTGTTTGGCTATTGTGACCTAGCATTTTCATTTCTCCAGCAGTTCTCCGGAGTTTAACCTTTTAGTAAATAGACCTTCTTGTGTGACTAGTCCTTCTTGCTCTGCTGTTATTACCTGTGTCACCACTGGTTGCATGATCCGGATATATTCAAACTTACTTATAAATTTACTTGAAAGTCTTCAAATAGTTGCATTTCACTAGAAAAAATAAATATCTCTAAATTTGGATGTAAATATTCATATTTAGGTGTACAGTCAGAGATATTTTAGTATTAGAATTTTTAATGTTCCAATGGATTTTTGTTAAGCATATTTGGTGTTGCAAAAGTTGATACAATTCAAAAGACAAACACGTGAAGTAAATTAGATTTACACACATATCTAAGATTTTGCCAGTGTCAAGCAAATGCAATTCTATACTAGATGAAAATTCATAGTTAATTTTATATTTTCCATTACTATACCTAAAACATCATGAACAGAAACGAGGGGTACAGAATCAGAAAACATTTTAGGTTTCCTAACTTTTTTTAAAGAAACAAGGCTTTTTAACCCATAGGTTTCAATGCAGCATATGAATCCGCACACTGGCGGACAGCACCTCTCTGCAGAATAATTCAGCATATGAATCCACACACTGCCGGGAAGCGCCTCCCTGCAGTATAATTAATGCAGCGTATGAATCCGCACACTGCCGGGCAGCGCCTCTCTACAGAATAATTCAGCATATGAATCCGCACACTGCCGGGCAGCACATCTCTGGAGATCAATTCATTGATTCGGATCGATTCATTTTTTGATCAGTTAGTTTTTGTTTTTTTATGAGTTATAATTAATGCATCATATGAATCCACACACTGCTGGGAAGTTCCTGGCAGTGTGTGGATTCATATGCTGCATTAATTATACTACGGAGAGACGCTGCCCGGCAGTGAGCGGATTAATATGCTGAATTATACTGCAGAGAGGCATTGCCCGGCAGTGTGCGGATTCAAATGCTGAATTATTCTGCAGAGAGGTGCTTCCCAGCAGTGTGCGGATTCATAAGCTGCATTAATTATACTGCAGAGAGGCGCTGCCCGGCAGTGTGCGGATTCATATACTGCATTGAAACCTATGGATCAAAAAGCCTTGTTTCTTTAAAAAAGGTTAGGAAACCTAAAATTTAAAAAAATGCCTAACAAATCCTAAAAGAATAATTAAGTAAAGAAACTTTTATTCTATTGGTTGTAATTTACTTGCCATTCTTAAATAAGCAATAAAAAACGAAATAACTCATAAAAAAGCGAAAAACCAACTGATTTGAATCACCTGAAAAGAGCCGGATCGGCGAAATGAACCGGATCGCCGTAATGATATGAATCACCGAAATGATCTGAATTACCGAATGATCTGAATCAATCTTAAATTTCGGATTGATCCGAAATTTCGGGTGGTCAATATTTCATTTTCAGAAATGCTCCCGAACCACGAAAATGGTGAATTTCGTCCGAATTTCAATTCGGAACGAAACGAATTGCATATCTTTACAATATATCTGTCTAATCTAGCCATCCTACCATATCTTATCTTATACATATAGTTAACTATCTTATCTATCTATCTATCTATCTATCTATCTATCTATCTATCTATCTATCTATCTATCTATCTATCTATCTATCTATCTATCTATCCTGCAGGACTAAACAAGATTGCTATCACTCATTGATTGATGACTAATCTTGACTGTTAAATTAATACATACTTAATATGGGAAAAATTCCAATAATATTGATGTTAGTCGAAAAGAATGATTTTTTTTTGACAAGATAAAGTAAAATATAATTTATTTCCCCTGGAGCCATCTCCCATTGTTGAACACATTCTCATAAAATAAAATGTTTGCCACTGTTTCTGTTTTGTTTTCCATGTTTAAAGCAGCCGAGATTGATTGCCATGGTCATAAACGTAATGATGCATATAATGAAAACATATTTTATGGACAAAATAAATTTAAAAGAATACTGAATTCTGTGTTATACACATTAATGGAACAACATTCAAAATGTCGCTAATTTGACCTCGAGTTACTTACTGAATACAAGACTTCCTTCATGCTTATTTAAATTTTACAGTGCACTTTTTTTACTTTATAAATTCTTAGTATTTTGTTGAAATAAATCTATAGCATTTTAACAATAAATATATACTAGTATTCTAGTAGTAAGTAAATTGATCCATTATCATGTCACGATAATATAAAAATATTTTACACATACAGTTTGGTCATCCTATATCTCGAATTGCAAAATTTGTAACACTCCGAAAAAAGAGTTTTCAGAGTCTTCCATTTTTACCCACTTTCCTGGTACTCTGAATGGGTCCTTCTTCACTTTGGCGCACTTCCACGGGCAGCAGCACCGTTGAGGGACACAAGAGGAGACACTGTGCAGCTCCAACCTATGACATGCTGCACAGAGTCAACAAGAGACATGCTGGCCCTATAGAGTATGTCTCTCAAAAAGGGCTGTGCAGCTTCTTCCAGCATGTATTTCATTCGCCTGCAGTGACCCACCCCTCCCCTCCCCTCCAGCTTCTGAAAACCAGAATAATCAAAAATGCAGAATTAACAGGGAGTATTTCGGATAACCAGTGATCAATCTGTAGTTCTGTAGACTTTTAAATGCGTTGGCTTGGCTATCCCAGATTAGTAGTAATAATTGTTAGAAATCCTGAGTTAGAGTCTAAGCCTGGTGTAGATGTAAAAATCGGGTTGACAATAGTCCTCGTGAAAGTGCACGGCAATACAGTGTGCAGTTTACAATTCTTATTGTGTCTTTTTTTTCAAAGGGAAAAAGGGAATTACTTATCTCTGGTAAATATATAAATATGTTTATATGAAAGTATTTTACCAGGAAAGATACATTGAGATTTCTCTTGTTTTCAAGTATGTCCTGGGTAGGTGAGTATGTACTGTTAGGTGTCTTGCCCAAGGACACTTACTGGAGAGGTGCTCTAGCTGGGATTTGAATCTGTGTCTCCACGGTTATAGAGCAGTGATGTTACCTCTACTCCATCCATCCGGTACATGTAAATGTATGGTAAATGTAGTCAAGTCTCAATAATAACTCCCTGGCAATATATTGCCCAGAACAGACCTAATGCATTTTCAAACACAAAAATTAGACATATAATGGTACAGCATCGTATGTTCCCACAGTTGATCTTAATCATAAATATGTAAATAAACTCACAAAATCAGAGCCTTTGGGGCTCTTGTAGTCAGCCTTTTGGCCACTCTGGGGGGGGGCCCTCACCCATACTTTAATTTCAAAGAGAGAGGGAAACATCCATTGCGCAGGCATCCAAGTTCCACAACAGTGTGGTAGGAAAAAATATATATACTCACATGGTAAGTGCTCAGTAACATCACTTTTGACTATTAATGGGCTCTTGCCTGGCTTCCGATCCTGTCCTGGATCGCACCTAGTTGAAGTGGTAATCCCGTAAACAATACTCCAATCAGGCAAATATGAAATATGAAAATCCAGACGGAAGTTGGAAAAAAAAAAGAACTTTATTCTAGTAAAAACAATTACAGATAAAATCAATAAAATTAGGAATAATCAGAGACGCGTTTCGCCTGTCCATCTGTAGGCTTCGCCAGTCCGTTGTGTATATGTAACCAGAGCTATTAAAATCTATGAATTTACCAAATTCACCAATGCTCTTGATAAGGTTACACTAGAGCACCGGCTTAACCTGATCGGTGTTTACTTGACAAATAAACATAAATAACATCAACATTTGTGTTTCCATAGTGATATGGGTTGACTTAAAAAAAGAAGACATTGCTTCTCTTGTAGTGACTGCCTTTCCTCTATTGTAAATATTGTAGGACACTGCAAGGCTGACATTTAGCTTTATAGCTCTTCATCTGTAGTTGAACTCTGATCACGTTCTGTGATACAAACCTATTGTTAAAGCTGGTTTAGTATCAAGGGAGATAAAGTTCTTTGTCAGATGGTGAGATAACTATATTGCTGTGATGCATTTAGACATTTGCTACACATTGCTCAACAGTCTAGACACCAGAATATCCTGAGACTTTTTCTTTGGTAAGGTAAGAAATAAATTGGTAAAAAAAGGATTACATAATGGCTGTAAATTAGGAAAAACAACAAGTTAGAAACACTTGCCACACTGAAAAAGTCACAGGCTCACAAGTAAGGGTGGAAATTGATGATAGTAAATACCTTGTAAGAAAGGTGATGCCTATGTAACCTGTAACTCAATTTTTAAAAGGAATAATGAGTAATTGTAAGAAATTGATATGTAAATTAAGAAATCACGTGTTTTAAGATGATAGATTTATCTAGATAAAGCGCAAAACCAGTTATAATGTCCCATTATCCCCTTCATTACCAAGTAATTTTCCATCAAACCACTATCAGGAGCCAGAAGGTTTATGGAAAACCATTTTACAGGAGCCACACAGTAAAAGGTTTGCTTTAAAATACCTACGGTGCTTAACATGGAGTTTGCCCTACTTGATCGGCATCCATCTGCTGCCAAAATAGTGGACTTTCTTACCGCGGATGTAAGATATTGACATGTTTGAGTGCTTCAAGCAGTTCTCACACTTTGGCTGCTATCTCTCGTATGCTGGAATTTGCAAATGAATTTTGTTTGCGACATACAAAAGTCATTTGCAAAATAAGACCACATTGAGTTAACTCGATCTTGGCAGTTTCACACCCACTGATGAAGCTGACCACAGCGAAAGGCGTATGCAGTGTTTTATTTATTGTACTGTAAACGTTTAATAAAGTAGTTTTAAATGTAGCCAGAGATTGTCTGTCATGTTTAAGTGGATGAATCACCACCATTATCACCACTGAGGACCATATCAACTAAGAAGGGGTCTGGTGCCTCTTGGAATCACCGGCTGCTTGAGATTCAGTGCCTCTTGAATAATAGGCACCATTAAATGTGAGTAGACTTTTTATATTCTACTATAACCATCTCTTTTAAATGGTCTGCACATTGCATTTTATTTGGTTTTACCGAGGAACATCCCACGAAGTAAAGACCTCATTTTCCGTGTAATACTGAAAAGTTGATGAATTGATCACCAGTGCGAGCGCTGATATCCAATACATCCTGCATATCAATTTTGTTTGCAACATACAAAAGTCATTTTCAAAATAAGACCACATTGAGTTAACTTGATCTTGGCAGTTTCAGGTGCTTTTGAAATCAAGTTAACTCAATAGTAGTATTGCAAGGGTTAAGCAGTGTTAGTTGCCAACATAGAGTTTTTACTTTTTTTTATCTGAAACTAATGAACACCAAAACTTCTTCGATTTCATCTTCAGCAGGTTTTCATCCCAATGACGGAGCTAAATGTTGCTGCTAGAGTAAAGCTATTTCAAAGCGTTTCAATTAAAAAATGAAGCCTCCATTACTTTAATACACAGGGATGTGCTCTTGTAATTCGTTCATCCCTTGGGAAAAAAAAGTTCCACTGACAGATTTTATGTACTGCCATTGAATATATTTGCATATAAAAATCATATTAACTCTAAGGCACATCCTTTCTAGTGATAAAAAGTGCTATTAGGTTAGCCTTTCATTACAAACCAATCACATCATTAACTCAATTATCTTTCTTGTTCTTTTCGGTTTTCTTTCTGAGCTCAGAAATCATTGTAGAGCAGAACATGTGCCTAAAACGAAGCCCTGTAGTGAAGGTGACATCTTACTAGTAATTTGTACGATTGCAGCATATTCCTTGTCTTTGTATCAGCAGCACATTGTCATATTTAATGCTGTAGACTAGCAAGTTTCAAAGGCATGTAAAGATATATTAAAACTTGTGCTTGTAGTGAAAGAATGGGAAAAAAAGGAAACGATTAAGACTGGGTTCGCTAATGCATTAGAGATTCTTTTATGTTCTAATTATCTCCATTCAGCCAGTGAAATCCAAATACGGCAAAATCGTTATTCTTGTAGAAGCCTGCAAAAGTATAAGCCCCACCTTCAATGTATTATGTGCATAAATATATTCCAGTTCATCAGGTTTTCCATCTGATTAAAAAGGAGTTTTCCCATATGAAGAAGTGGCCCTATACATCTGGGGACATTATTCGGTTCAATGTCCATCAGGAATATGTATTTCAGCACCTGGAAGAAATTCCATTAAACAAATACATGAATTAAACTGCTGCATAGTCTGTTCGCAACAACAAGTGTGTAGAAAACTCCACAGGAATAAAACTCAACTATCCACCAAGTTCTGTTTGAATAATATTGGGGGACTCCAATAAGAGGGTGTTTGACTTTGACTACACCGCCACATGGTGGTAACAACAGGACCAGGTGAACATACCTGTGTTGCCAGAGCTGATATTTTTAAATGCTGTTTTGAAGTGTATTTGGAAACAGCAGCAGTTTTTCTTTGTTCTGAGGCCTGCCTGTCACTGAGTCCCTGCAGAGCAATGCAGCCAGGACTTCAATTTCCACATTCTTACCTTCCAGGGTGCACCACACTCTGTCTGGAACCGCTGGGGAGGCTGGAGGTAAGGCGACAATGTAGACGTCTTTTGGCCCGCCCTCCTCTTGACATCATCAGAGGGGGCCAGACACCAGCAAGGAGGAAGGGACCAGGAGGAGAGAGAGCACAGGATTCCGTATCCAGCACCGCAGGGGAGTCTGGTCTCTGACCTGGCAGATACAATGCATCTCGTTGGGCACCGGCTGCATCTTAGAGGAGGAGCAGCAGGGACACAGCGCCAGGCAGATAGTTTAAAAATTTGGATCCCTGTCAAGGCAAGTGACCAGGGATTCAAATTAACCGAACGCTGATTTTCAGCGTTCGGTTACCTTTCTCCAGCCATTCGGATCTTTTTGAATTACCCTGATTGTATGTTATGTGTTTGTTTATACTATACTCCTTCAATAACCTTAATATAGGTTAGAAAAAAATAGCAATTCATTTTTTTGTGGTCTTATACATAGGAGAGTAATTGAATAGCCATGTGTGCCAGTTGTTTTCTTTTTTCAATTGTTCCAAGCTGCCTAAGATCCTTTCAAGAAAGCCAAATATTGAAAAGCACAACTTGACGCGGTTGGTGGAATTTAACGATTTCAAATAGACTGTAGAGATTTCAATTGCATTTGTTGTTTGAGAGCTGATTTCTTTATAAGAGCTTCCCAAGCTTTATCACATAATATAGATCGCTTTTTCATCTGGCTAACCAGGAATCAATTTCAGGGGTTGTAAATAAAACTAATAATAATAATAATACAAAACTAATAAAACTAATGGTATTGAAAATTTACATAGAGAATATATTTAATGGTTAAATATGTCAGGAACACATATCACCGTTTGGTAAGCACAGTAGTAATGATTGTCATTAGCTGCAAAATAGTATTTCTCCCCTCCTGCAGATAGTGTCGTTTCACAAGATCTGCTCTGTGGTTGTACCTTCTTGCTGTGATGATGAGCAGTAGGATGCTATCATAACCAGATGCAGGTACATAATTTCATATTTTAGCAATCCTATGCAACAGCATGAGGCTTCCGTCTTCCTTTACTGGACCTGGCAATCATTGCAGTAATAGCCATTGGTAGACCTAGCAAAAATATCAGGGGGACATTACGCCCATGTGGTCCATCTCCACTACCCCACTGCAAAACCAGAGATTATTTACTGCTATTTGATGGATACTCTAATTGTTTCGATTATTTTTTTTATCATTTATTACCAATGTTCTCTTATCAATCAAAAAAAAATAATCATGAGATTCATGTTTTCAGTGAAGGACGATTAGAACACCAGTCCTAGGTTCTTTATTTTCTAGGGACTTCACAAGTCGAGCATAAGTGATTAAATGACAGGTATCACTTGGTTACTGCAATGAAGCTTCTCGTGGTGCCCAAAGGTGGCTACATACTGGAAATCCTATTCATGGTAGAGAAAAGAATAAGGGAGCAGGGTGATCTCCATCTACATTGACACCAAAAAGACACCTCAAGCCTTCCCAGATTGAGGTACAAAGCAGGACTATCTTAACCACCAACTTGTTACATTGTGGAATCAAGAAGGATTTTTTTCCCTTTTGGCTATAATTAGAAAATAATCCAAGTGACGTTTTTATTGCCTTCTTTTGAACCAAAAGTAGCGGTGGGAATGTGTGGAACGTTGAACTTTATAGTACGTGGTTTTTTTTAACCTTCATTACTATTTTATTAGAAGGGTTAATTAGTAAAAGCTGGTGTTTGCCGATGTTGCAAATATCTGTGAAAAGTCAGCAGTATTGCAGTGCCCACAAATGCCGGTATTTCCCGAAACTGAAATCCAAATAGAAGCTGTTGTACACTTGAGGGGTTAGTCAAAGACAGCCGAATTGGCCACGAATGCACCAAACTGTGAATTTCCCCGTGCTGTGCAATTTCGTGGCAATTCAGCTATTCAAAAAGCTAGCAATTCACCAAATATTGGAGAATTGTCAGCAAAATACGGTGACCTTAGGCAGCAGTGACATTCCCCATAGAGAAGTAACAGTTAATCTATTCAGAGAACGCCGAACAGCTATGAAAAGTTGGTGAAATGCCCAGATTTTCGGTGGGTTCATTCGACAGGTTTAAGGAAGTGAATCCCATAGGTTTCGATGTAACTAAAATTCCCTGTTTTTATTAAATATTTATTCCACCCTTTATTATTTTCATTTGCAGCAAAAATTCTCTTTATTAATTTATCGTTTCAAATTTTTTAGGCACTTTTCAAGATTTTTTTCTGCAACACTTTTGATTCCGATTATTTATAAAATGGCATTTTTTTCTGTAACAGACATTTTTATTGTTATTAATAGGACCTTATATACTATTTCCATGCATTTTCATGCATTATTTGTTTTTAAAACTTGTGTTTTTTATTTATTTATTTTTTTACCTCTGTTCGGCTGCTGGTCTGCTTTCTCGAGTGCCGTTCAGCAGTCTGTTCATTTGGCATCTTATTGGATGCGTTCGGTGATTTTTCTGCTGTTTATCATATGTGTTCAGTGGTTTTTCAGCAGTTTGCGGCTGTGTTCGGCAGATTTATCGGCGGCTTTTAGTGGTTTGATTTGGCGCCCTTTGGGGACCCTGCAGTGAATGACAAATTGAGGTTGCCAATGGGCACCGTAGGAGAGAGCACTGATATTTCACTGAAATTTTGGTGCTCTCTGAATAATAGACATGTGCATTCGTTTTAGTACTAAAACGATTTAGTCCGAATTTTGGGATAATTTAGTTTTAGTATGACTCAAGAGATACGAAATTGCTCAGTACAAAAAACAAAAGAAACTAAAATAAAATGCACTACATTTTAGTTTCAGTCCTTTTTGTAATATTACATTGAGTGAAGGAGACCAGCAATGAAGAGCACAACATCGCAAAGCTACAGAAAAGGTTTGTATGCGTAATCCTTCCTGACCCCTACCCATAAATCTGACAGTGATAGAGCTCCAGAATACTCATTCACAGCACAGCCAGCCAGCACAGGAAAGGTAACCTTTACTTAACCCTTGCATGTCTATGAGGCACACAAGATGATAAAAGCAGCTGGAGAAGGAAAACAATCAAATAAATCACACTGAAAGCTAATGACAGAAGAGGGCTGGATAGTAAAAACCCCTTTATAACAAGCAGCGCTGGGAGAAGAGAGGGACTTTATAAAATGTGTGTTATCTCCCCTCCTGCTCTGCATAATAGGGGCTTAGGTCTGATACATTTTATATTATCCAGGAGCACTATCCCCCTTTCCTCATCTACTGTATAATACACGTTTAATACAAAGTCCCTCTCCTCTCCCAGTGCTGCTTGTTATAAAGTTTTTTTTGTGTCTGATACATTTAGTATCCAGTTCTCACAGTTACTCTGTCATTATGAGCCTTCAGTGTGATTTATTTGAATGTTTTCCCTAGATTTAAAGTGCTTTATTTTATTATATAAATCAATTTGCAGCTTTCAGACCAATTTACGTTAATATTTTCCCTCTCCCCTGCTTTTATATTCCTGTGTCTCCCCCACAGAGATACAAAGTTTAAGTAAAAGTTCCCTCTCCTGTGCTGGATAAGCATTGTATTCCGAAGTTCTGCACCCTCCACATGCCAATGCAGTAGGATATTCTATACAGAAAGAGTGTTCTATACATTATACAGAGAGGGGTATTAATGCAGGAGGATGTTATATACATTATACTGAGAAAGGTATAAATTGAGGAGGATGTTCTTTACAGAGAGGGACATTAATTAATTCAGGAGGATGTTCTATACGTTATACAGAGAGGGGTATTAACTAATGCAGGTGGATGTTGTATACATTATACAGAGAGGGGTATCAACTAATGCAGGAGGATGTTATCTACAGTATACAGAGAGAGATATTAATTAAAGCAGGAAGATGTTCTATACACTATACAGAGAGTAGCCTTTTTTTTTAGCCCTTTAAATCCAGTGGCTGTGAGCGCTGAGATCGGCTGCTTGATATACTATCACTCAGTACAATGTATCAGGCTCAGCTGTTACTGTAACTGACTGTAACAGCGCTCGGAGTTTCAGTAAAACAAGGAAATAATATTGTTCTAACCTCTTATATATAAAAAATATTGTTTACTAGTTTTACTGAAACTTTGAGCGCTGTGATAAGCAGCAGTCAGTTACTGTAACAGCTTTGCCTGACACATTGTGCTGAGAGTGAGAGCTACTGTAACAAGCAGCGATCTCAGCCCTCTGAGGAGCCACTACAATAGTAATTGTATTCACTGGTTTTCGGATGAATGAAATAAATTAGTTTTCATACTAAAGAACTGAAAACGAATTTCTTTAGCAACTAAATAAATTGCATTTTAGGACTAATCCATTAGTTCAAAATTAAATTTTGTGCTGTGCACATGTCTACTGAATAACCAATTTATATGCAAGTCTCCATGGAGTCATATAGACTGCAGGAGGCTATACCAGTGTTGGCCTGCAACACCATTGCTGGTATAATTTGCTGGCTACCTTCTATTACAAGCCAAGCTGCTAACATATCAGCTTGATTATAATAGAGCCAATAATAGGGAGAAGTTAAAGCTGTGGCGACTTCAACAGTTAGTGGTTGCCTGTTGCCGATTAGGTGATAATAGGGCACCATGTTTACATACTTTTAGCTTTTTCTTAAAGAACAGAGCCACCAAAATGCCATTATGTTTTTAACAATATCCATGAGCAATCTATTTACCCATTGCTTCTTTTGCTGAGTGCAGGGTCTGCTGTGTTTTCTGTTTGAGAAACGATAAGAAAAAAACTACTTAGGTTTCAAGCTACCACTGGTACCTCCTATTGTCAGACACTCATCACTTTTCCCTTTTGATCCCCAGGGATAAGATGATTAAAAAAAATAAAACCAAAAAATGACTGCATTTTGCCGATGTTTGGTCTTTCCACTGCTTGAAATGTCTCTATTCACAGCTGAGACTTTTTAAAGTCTTGCACACAAACAACCTTCTCACTGAAACCATTTTAAAAATGTTTTACGGTTAGTTTGGCTATTTCTTATTATATTAGATTATGAAATTAATAAATCTGCAGAAAACAAACTATTACCGGCTAGTTACATTAAGCTGTAGTATAATGTATAAAGGTCTGCATTTGTATGGCACAAACAGATTTTGTAATATAGTAAACAGTTGCATCTATTTATGACAACAAACAACATGTTGATAGACAAGCAATTATTTGTCATCTTAAGATTTATTCAGGTTTTCGTTTTTTTTTATCTTCTCAGTCCTTATGTCTATACTTTCAGTGATATACTCATGTTATTCTATTTATGTGATGAAACTATATATTGGGATTTGTGTATACAAACATAGCCCTATAGCATCTGCTCCTCTGTTACCGCCATTCTAATATTATTTACTGTAAATTTAAAGCGGTGGTTTAGTTAAGAAAATGTAGTTCTATGAATACATTGTAAAAAATATGCAAATAGCACAGTTATTTATTATTTACTTTAAAAGCAAAACTACAATACAGTAAAAATATCCACACGGGCTGTGAACATGAAATGTATTCAGAATCCAGTCGAAAGAAATATAACTTTATAACCATCACAAATTGAGATAGTCTTCCCCCCAACTGACTGAGCGCACCTCTTGTTGTGACCACCTCTTGTGAAGCCATGGATTAAAACTGAGCTTTTGGCATGCTGACAGTGTTAGATGTAAAGTCATTTCAGCATGCTGTGAAGCCGACAGAAGCAGTCAATGTTGAATATCCTGGAAGACTGACATATTCTGCTCATTAAAGGGATGTTTCTGTTCTGCTAACATCAATGAAAGCACTGCCAATATACGATTGTTCTCCCCTTTTAACCAGTTTATTACTTGAAGCAATCATGGGAGTCAATGCTTTCGCTGTATTAAGTTGTTCAATTTCATTTTTTTGCAGGAGCAAATGGGATTGTTTGTTTTAGATTTTTTTTGAACAATTACATTAAACTGCAGACTAAAGAAAGATCTTGATTATTTTATGGATTACACCTGGGCTATCCATTCACCATAGAACTTTTGCTAAGTGCATTAATGTCCTCACCAGTAGCTGGTCAACTGTTTACCCGTGCCCAATTTCTTAACCTCCTTATTGGGGGGGTGAGACAAACATTAGTAACATTTTGTTGCCTAATCCATGCACTGGAACGAAAAGATTAGACATGCTCAGCAAGAATTCAGCACATTCTTGATTAATCCCTCCTCATAATTTTGTCCTTCTTTGTTTATATATATAGAAGTTGGACAGATGTAATATGTATATATATTCATTCCTCAAAGCCAACACTCCAGGGTCTTCATATAAAACTTCAAATTTATTTGGATCAATAAAAACGTCAACGATCGTTTCAGCTCATTTCCACTGAGCTGTCATCGGGACTTATTACCTTGAGCTGAACACCGGGCATTGGAAAGGAGAGAAAGTTCGTGAGTGCAAGAGTATTTGGAGATATATAGATATATAGTGAGGGAAAAAATTATTTGATCCCCTGCTGATTTTGTACGTTTTCCCACTGGACAAAGAAATGATCAGTCTATAATTTTAATGGTAGGTTTATTCTAACAGTGAGAGACATAATAACAAGAAATACATTCAGAAAATGCATTTCAAAAAAGTTATAAATTGATTTGCATTTTAGTGAGTGAAATAAGTATTTGATCTCCTATCAATCATCAGGATTTCTGGCTCCCAGGTGTCTTTTATACAGGTAACAAGCTTAGATTAAGGTCTCTTAAAGGAAGTGCACCTAATCTAAGCTTGTTACCTGTATAAAAGACACCTGTCCACAGAAGCAATCAAATTCCAAACTCTCCACCATGACCCAGACCAAAGAGCTGTCCAAGGAGGTCAGGGACAAGACTGTAGCCCTTTTCTGGGCTACAACACCTTCGCCAAGCAGCTTGGTGAGACGGTAGCAACAGTTGGTGTGATTATTTGCAAATGGAAGAAACACCAAATAACTGTCAGTCTTCCTCGGTCTGGGGCTCCATTCGAGATCTCACCTCGTGGAGTTTCAATGATCATGAGAAGGGTAAGGAATCAGCCCAGAACGACAAGGGAGGATCTTGTCAATAATCTCAAGGCAGCTGGGACCATAGTCACCAAGAAAACAATTGGTAACACACTATGTTGTGAAGGACTGAAATCCTGCAGCACCTGCAAGGTCCTCCTGCTCAGGAAAGCACAGGTACAGGTCCGTCTGAAGTTTGCCAATGAACACCTGAATGATTCAGAGGAGAACTGGGTGAAAGTGTTGTGGTCAGATGAGACCAAAAAAACAAGATCTTTGGCATCAGCTTGCAGTGTTTGGAGGAGGAGGAATGCTGCCTATGACCCCCAAGAACACCATCCCTACCATCAAACATGGAGGTGGAAACATTATGCTTTGGGGTGTTTTGCTACTAAGGGGACATGACAACTTCACTGCATCAAAGGGACAATGGATGGGGCCATTTACCATCAAATCTGGGGTGAGACTCTCCTTCCCTTGGCCAGGGCATTGAATATGGGTATTCCAGCATGGCATTGACCAAACACACAGCCAAGGCAACACAGGAGTTGCTCAAGAAGAAGTGCGTTAAGGTCCTGGAGTGGCCTAGCTAGTCTGCAGACCTTAGTCCCATATAAAATCTATGGAGGGAGCTGAATGTTCGAGTTGCCAAACGTCAGTCTCAAAGCCTTAATGACTTGGAGAGGATCTGAAAAGAGGAGTGGGACAAAAGCCCTCCTGAGTTGTGTGCAAACCTGGTGGCCGACAAGAAACGCGTGACCTCTGATTGCCAACAAGGGTTTTTCCACCACGTACTAAGTCATGTTTTGTGAAGGGGTCAAATTCTTATTTCACTTATTAAAATGCAAATTAATTTATAACTTTTGAGAACTGCGCTTTTCTGGAGGTTTTTGTTGTTTATACACACATACCAATCCAGAAGAGCAGTCCAATTCTGTCACATTCAGCCAGGCAGGTGGGGGAGGGTGCGTGCCCAGAGGTGCAGTGACACAAGGAGGCAATGGATTTCAACAAAAGGGGTTTTATTGAGAAGTATCACAGAATATGGAGGAGGGATAACCTAGGAAAAGGGATGCCTAACATATAACAAGGGACAACAGTGGACAGGAAGGGGTTAACCATATGCTATTGAATATGCGGGTTCTAGGCAGAGAAATGATGAGAGAGAAGTAAACAGAATGAACAGGCTGGAGGGACTGGAACAACTAGATATTAAATATGCAGGGGGGTCTGAGAATGGGCAGGAAGGAGTTAACCATAAAATACACAGGCATACTTAGGACACAGGAGAGGGAAGAGATTAATTTACAGACAGACGGACAACACAGGTACGGTTCTAAGAGCAGGGTAAGCTGATGTAAGGGAAGAGTCCAGTATGCAGGGAGTCTGTGATACACGGGTAAGTCCTTTAAGCAATGCAGGGGTTCACTTGGATGAAGCAAGGGGTTCACTTGGATGAAGCAAGGGGTTCACTTGGATGAAGCAAGGGGTTCACTTGGATGAAGCAAGGGGTTCACTTGGATGACGCAAGGGGGTTCACTTGGATGACGCAAGGGGGTTCACTTGGATGACGCAAGGGGGTCACTTGGATGACGCAAGGGGGTCACTTGGATGAAGCAAGGGGTTACTTGCATGAAGCAGTGGGTCACTTGGACGAAGCCCAACAGGTCCAGGGGTATGGAAGGCAGTTGTCCGGTAGGCAAGCAAGCCGTCAGATATTCAGGTAAGTCCTGGACACAGGTTTGTCAGAGTAACAGGCTCCTGGCTGCCCGAGTTCCACTCTGCAGTGAAAGTTTGATGCTGAAGCATCTAGGTAAGGGTGTGGTTCTATTAAATAGAGGCAGCAGGCTGAATGATGAGATGCACCTGACACTCAGTGCAGAGCTGGATAAGGCAACAGTTTATTCTGTGGCAGTACCTGAAGGGTGCTGCCCTGCAGTGTGATGAATGTCACAGCACCATTTTATTATTTGCAACGCCGCCGCTGACGAGGACCGTGACAAATTCATGCATGTAAAGACATTAACTAAGCTCACACATCAAAGGTTTTAACGCATTTAAAGCCTTTACAGGTTCAACAACTATTAACCGTGTCAAAATTTCCACAGCTGGTAACCCACAGATTTTATACAAGGACTAACCCTAAGCTCTGTTAAAAAATTATGGGAACTTAGTTCACAATATATGGCCATAAGTTGTTTAGCAATTTATATGCCAGTATACCCACATGCCTCACTGCCAACATCCCACATTCCTCCATTATTTCCACTTGCCGCATTACCAACATGCCACAATGCCTCCATTATGCTCACTTGCCACAATACTTCCATTATGCCTACATACAACAGTAACTCCAGTATACCTGCAAGCCTCATTGCCAATTACATTTTGCCTCCATTATGCCTACATTCCATATTGTCTACCTTTATTTCAGTTTGCCACGACATCCTATATATACCTCCTTCAGACTGGGCTGCATGCCGGCTGCCCACTCTGAGAGGTATTACAAGGATACATCTGAGATTTTGAGGTAGCATGGCCCATGTAAGGGAGCATAAACCCTGATTCTGTACATACCTTAGAGGGAAAAGTGTTAATCACTCAAAACAAAATTGCATGGTTAAGGGATAATTTAAGGTACTTTTCTATAATACCATTGGTTTCTGACAATGGTTTTATTGGAAATTTCTTGATAGTAAAGGGGTTAATGCAATGTAATAGCAAAGAACTGTGAAATCCCATTGAGCACTGTTAACTCAATTATCTGAACGTGCAGGATATTTTTGAAATCCCGTCGAGCAATGTTAGCTCAATTATCTGGAAATGGAGGCTATATCCTACTGCATGGAAAAGAGGTTGAACTCAATACACACGTGCATTTGTTTTCATGCGAATCACGACTTGATGAATCGTGGTTGATTCAATTACAAAGCAATGAACCACCGCATGGAGGAAGTCAACTAATAACAAACTGCAGCAGCAGTTTCATTATTAGTTAATTCTTTTGTGCAGCATAAGGTGTTAAGTGTTAGCTGGCAAGGGTTTGCTAGCCTGCTAACACTTTAAAAAAGTAAAAACAAAAAAGAATAAATGCACATATGGGGATCATAATGACTCCCATAACACCTTATGCCTGACATGACGTGGGTGGTGGAAGGGACATGGTCATGCCAGATTTACATCTCAGGAGCCTGTGGCACAGAAACCTGGAGCGCATCTTC
Source organism: Leptobrachium leishanense (assembly GCA_009667805.1). NCBI lineage: Eukaryota > Metazoa > Chordata > Amphibia > Anura > Megophryidae > Leptobrachium > Leptobrachium leishanense. The sequence goes on from CM019066.1 coordinate 284,162,982, forward strand.
CCCCCATCAAGAAAAAGCCCCAAAAGTGCCGTAACGTTTTCAATTTGTTTTGGGTGAAACTTAAGAAAACAACAACATTTTATAAAACTGAAAATCAGTTTCTTGCTGCACTCATACCAAAGGGAGGAGCAGAATCTGTTGCCTTAAAGTGAAGCACAAATAGAGCAGAATGGCTCAGGTTAAACAAGCACAAATAGTAACCTAACCCTAATCTCTAACCCTAGCTATGGAAAATAATACTCCATTTCAGCCTGGAGCAAACACAATTCTGGGCATAAAATACAGTGGCACCTGAGGTTCTTTTACAAACGTGACTTTTTGCAGCCTAATTTTTTGATGCTGCTTTAATTAAACAATTTTGCAATATGATATCAAAACTTTGCTTTAGAGCAAAAAAGGTTGGTGTGCGTTTTTTTTCTCCTTATTGCTATGCTTGTTTATCATTTTGTTTTAACATTTTACATTGTCATGTTTGGTATCATTAGAAAGGCCAGACTCTGATCTGTCCAGTTACACCTAACTTGACCTTGTGGGGTGTAAAAGAATGGAGATACAACTTTCCAAAGGACCCCCCCCCCCGCTCTCTTGACAGCAGAGCTTGTGTTTTAGATAAACCAATGAGTAATAAAATTGCTCATTGCTCTATCAAGTCCACATTTGTTCCCAGTATGGGAAATGAGAAGGTGAGCTAGCGCAGAAAGTTGTATATGTTTTATAAGTAAAACCGTATAATACATCTGAAGAGAAAAGAGCAGAGAAAAAAGTAAATACTGCATTAATTTTTTTAAACATATTTTTACACATTTTATGGTCCTGTTTGGGATCTCTGGAAAGGCCAAACTCTGACCTTTCCAATATTACCTCACTTGACCTTGTGTGGTGTATAAATCAGATGCATGGTTCCAAAGTTCCTCTGTCTGTCCTCACTGCAGTGCTACTGTCTATGTTGTTGATGAAACTATCAGGGTTATTCAAAGAGATTCGAAAAGTCACCGCACGTTTGGTGACTTTTCGTTCTCTTCAATTCGGTTCCTTTTGCCGATCCCATTTCGGTGACCCTGCGGTGTATTCAGCAAGCACCACAGGGTCCCCGAATTGCAGGGAAAAGCTGCCGCAAACGCGACGAAAACGAACCGCAAAACCCAGTGAATGCACGCCGAAAAGCCACAAAAACATCTGGATTAACCTGCCGAAAACCACGGAAAAAGCTCGAACAGGAGCCGATCACACACAGCCGAAGCAGCCGAGACCGCAGAAGAGGCAGTGAATAAATTAGCAAAATAGTTTGTGTGAATCTGTGAAAATGAAACGCTGTTTGCAAAGGAACTACTGAGCGAAAATGTCTGAAATTTGCATATGAGGTCCAGGGAATGATAATAAAGAGGGCTGTTACAGAAAAAATAAGTAAACTTTAGAAAAAAAAAATTCAGAAAAATGCTTAAAATATCCTAAAAAATCTATAAATAAAGAGACTCTTTACTGCAGAATTTTATAATGAACGGTTTATTAGATATTGAATTAAAACTGGAATATTTTTAACATTGAAGTCTATGGGATTCTCCTGAATAAATTTGCTGAATTAAACCACCGAATGGCAGGGCATTTCGGGAACCTTTCACTGCTGGTTTGTGTTCTCTGAATAGCCGAAGCAGTGCATTTTCATGGGAATTTCACTGCCCTCGAACAGGCACAGAACAGGCACCATATGTACAGGCAATTCGCCAGGACTTGGCGAATTGCCTGCTCTCTGGATAGCCGAATGGCCAGGAAAGGTAACCGAACGCTGATTTTCAGCGTTCGGTTACCTTTCTCAAGCAATTCGGATCTCTTTGGATAACCCTGAATGTGTTGTGCCACCAACTCCACACTTGCTGACCATGTAGGGAATGAGAAAGTGAGTTAGTGCAGTATCATTGTCCACTTTATAATTGTAAAATAAAAATAAAGCGAAAACTATTTTTATTTTATTTATTATATTTTTACATATATCTGGTCATGTTGGGTTTCATTGGAAAGGTCAAAATCTATGTGTCCCTATAGGGCACACACACACATATATACTGTATATATATATATATATTTATAGGATATATTTCCCTCTAGCCTGTACGTCTCCAGAGATACATGGGTCTAGATGATTGTAAATTGTACTTTTTAACCTTTTTTTTTTTTTAGAGAGCAAGTCAACCCCTTCTGACAGGCACCTGCAGGCACTCGCCTACTGTACAATAATGAACCAGCTGGAGTGGGATTTACCATTGTCCCCCTCCACCATAGGCGACTCTACAGGGGGGCAAGGGGGGGCAATTGCCCCCCTAGGTTATTCCTTGCCCCCCCATGTGCCCCCCCAGCAAAAATCAGCATCCAGCTTCCCACACTTCTTCGGACCGCTGTATCTCCGTCCCTGTGCGTATATGGAAGATCTTGGTGTCAATGTAAAGGGCTGATTCTGGCCTTTCCAATGATATCCAACATGACCATATTCAGTGTGAAGTAAAAGTCATAAAACATTAAATAATAACAGCCACTTAAACTTAAACATTTTCACAGGGTTGAAATGGCTCAGCAGTGAAGTGGTTAATGTTCAGACTATACATTACATTGTGTATTACGTTAGTTTTTGCCTTGGTTTAGTCGTATTTTAAGGGTTAATGGGTAGGCTTCATCCCTCACAGTATACATTTCATTTTTTCCTTGAGTAATGGCATTGTAGGGGTTAATGGCCCGGTGTCCTGCCATTGGAGCGAACTTGCCATAATAGCGAACTGCATCACTTCCGGTGCACCTACGTCACTAAAAATGATCAAAAACAGCTGTGTTCAGCATCCGGAGGTACAACTGTAGAAACGCCCTGTCCCTTTAGAAACGCCCCGTGCCAGCACCTCTCCTCCCCCTATCATACACGCTGGAACACAGACAGAACGAATTAACCATCTCAGCGTCTCCCCCAACAAATCCCCCCCCGCCCGCTCAAGTTAATCAGCCGCCCTGTCTCGGCACTTCTCCCCGCACCGAGCATCACTGACTCTGGGGAGGGATTGCTCTATTCTCCCCAAAGGACCCCTGGGTCTCCTGCAATGGAAGGTTCCCCCGGGGAGAATAGAGCAATCCCTCCCCGGAGTCAGTGATGCTCGGTGCGGGGAGAAGTGCTGAGACAGGGCGGCTGATTAACTTGAGTGGGCGGGGGGGGTTTGTTGGGGGAGACGCTGAGATGGTTAATTCGTTCTGTCTGTGTTCCAGCTTGTATGATAGGGGGAGGAGAGGTGCTGGCACGGGGCGTTTCTAAAGGGACGGGGCGTTTCTAGAGTTGTACCTCCGGATGCTGAACACAGCTGTTTTTGATCATTTTTAGTGATGTAGGTGCACCGGAAGTGATGCGGTTCGCCATTATGGCAAGTTCGCCATTATGGCAAGTTCGCCATTATGGCAGAACACCGGCACTCTGCAATAGAAAAAAAAAACCAGTTCTATCCTGCACACAACCGCATTAGCGCTGGGTCTCAGCCCGGGTCTTAGAGTTTTCCTAGCGTGCGCCAAACGACCTTGTTCATGGACTACTGCAGACAAGGTGATCTGTTAGTAGTTCGTCAGGCACGAAGTTTTAGTGACTCGCGCTAAATTTTTCATTTAGCGATGGTGTTTTAGCTCACACCAGGTGATAGGGCAATTAGTTTTATTCAGTGATATGATTTAGTGGTGAAAATTATTAGTGCCCCCCCAGTTTTGACTGCGGTATCTTCTGTGCCCCCCCCCTAAATATTTTTCCTAGAGTCGCCACTGCCCTCCACACTGCCTCACCAGGTGCGTGAAGTGGGGGGAAGTAGGCATGGGGGTGGACATGTCTACCAATTGCCCAAATCCATGAACAATGATTCTTCAAAAACATTTAAATGGTTTGTCGAGTAAAAACAATTATTTGCAGTGCGTAACCATCAAGTGTCTTGCAAAGTTCTGTGAGAAGGGACAGGAGGAGGCCATCCGCTATTTTCATGGCGCAGCTGTAAGTTGCTGAACCTGTGCTAAATATGCACCTTTTGGGGAAAGACAGAAAAATTGTCATTCCCATGCATTCCCAATGTTCTCAAGCCCTGTAAACACCCTTGAATGAAGACAATTTTGTCAAGTTATGTCAGACAAATGAGAACTCTGTTCCCCCTTCTGAAATATTGTGACAACTGCATTCTCAGTCATTCATGCTCGACTTGACCTTTGACCAACCACCTCTTGGAAGTAGACCAGTGGCATCAACCATACAGTGGCATCACTAGGGTTGGTGTCACCCGGTGCGGTAAATCATGGTGTCATGCCCCCCAAGTTTTACAGTTTCTTTTTTTTGTTTTTCACAGAAGAGATATACAGGGTTATTCAAAGAGATCCGAATTGTGGCCAAAGGGAACCGAACAGTGAAATTCAGAGTACGGTTACCTTTCCTGGCCATTCGGCTATTTAGAGAGCAGGCAGTTCGCCATAGAGAAGCAATGCTTCGTCTATTCAAAGAACAAAAACCAGCAGTAAAAAGTTGCCGAATTGCCCTGCTGTTCGGTGGTTTCATTTGACAGGTTTATTCAGGCGAATCTCATAGGCTTCAATGTTAAAAATATTCCCGTTTTAACTCAATATCTAATAAACCGTTGATTATTATATTCTGCAGTAAAAGGTATCTTCATGTATAGTTTTATTAGGATCTTTTAGGTATTTTTCGGATTTTTTTTGAGAAATATTTATTTTCATTTTTTTTATAAAAATATTCGTCGGGTTTGCGGTGGCGTTTCCCTGCACTACAATGGCCCTGTGGTGTTTGCTGAATACACCGCAGGGACACTGAAATGGGATCGCCAAATCACACCGAATTGAAGAGAATGAAAAGTCACCGAACGTGCGGTGACTTTTCGATTCTCTTTGGATAACCCTGATAGAGAGATGTACAAAAACACAAGTACAAGCAATAAGTCATATCAAAGCATGGTAAAGCATGAGGATCAAAGAATAAACACAAAATTGGGACCATATAATAGGTAGGGGAGAAGAAAGAAGAGAACAAAAGGGCAGTTTCTTTTTTTAACTACTCTTACTCATAAAATCAGAACTCCCATATAACACTGAATGCTCATGCACAGTGCACATTACTGCAAGGTTTATTGATGGGGAGCTCTGTGATATGCTCACTCACAGGGCACATTACTGTGAGTTTTGTTGCTGTGCAGCTCTGTGATACAGTAATGTGCCTTTGTATGAGTGTATCACAGAGCTGCACAGCAACAAACCTCACAGTATTGTGCACTGTGTATGAGCAGTCCCGGCAAGCAGCGGCTGCCTCAGAGTGATAGGAGTCCTATCACTGGCCACCGAACGCTGCTGAAAAAAGCCGATCAACTGCCGAATGCTGCCGAACTAAGAGTAATTTTTTTTAAAAGTAATTTAAAACAATGAAAATGCATGGAAATAGTAAAATAGGTCTTAAAAAAAATATTAAAAACGGATGTTACAGAATAATAAAAAAACGCCATTCAAAAAAATAAATAAAGACTTTTTGGTGCACATGAATTTTTTTTAAAAAGACAAATTTTTTTCTCCCAGTGAAACCTATGGGATTCACCTGTTTAAACCTGTCGAACTGAAGCACCTAAAATCTGGGCATTTCACCAACTCTTGGTGCAGTTTGGCGTACTCAGAATAAATTAACCATTACTTTTCTATGGGACAATTCCACTGTCGCTGAAGGTCGCCGAATTGTGGAGATCTGAGGAGAACTGCATGGTATTTGGCAGGCAATTCACCAATATTTTGAGAATTGCCAGCGTTCTGAATGGCCAAACTGCCATGAAATTGCACGTACGGTGAAATTCACTGTTCGGTGCAATTTTGTGGGAAGTTCGGCTCTTATTGAATAACCTCTTATATACCCCCCCAAAAGGTTAACCCTGCTACTATAAAAAGTGTCTATACCAAGTATTAATATGTCGAGTTTGAAAATGTATGTAAGTAGCATATTTCTTTTAGACATGTACTCAGAGAAATGCCTGCATACTTTTGCTGGTAGGACCCCCATCACCCAGTATTCGCAGGCACCCACATTGTAACGTTACCTTGGTCTTTTTTTTTTTTTTTTTTATTTATTTTTGTCTTTCTCCACCATTTGCTTTGCTAATTAGCATGTGAATCTCCTGCCCTATTGACACAGCCCATCCAGCATCAGGTGTTTACCTTTTAACTGCCTGAATGCAATCAGTCTGCCCTATATAACAGCTAAGACTGGCTCCAGTGACCTCCCCAAGTGGCATCCTAAGTGGACGTTCAGAGTTGATTTCCTGGAGTTGCGGGACTGGAGGAAGGAACTGCAAGGCCCACTTTTTACTCTGGGTAAACACACGTCTATATCATGCTTTCTCTAACGCTTCTACTCTTTACTTCTACCTTTCTCCTTAAATGGAACTCCTGCCCCTCTACCACCAACCCCTACACTATCTGCATCTCTCCCTCCCTCCTCTCGTCCCACATGATGGCCTCGCATGAGCTCCTTTGTTTCCTCAGAACATGGTCTCCCTCTATCTCTCGTGCTGCCAATCACTCCCACTCCCACAAATCCCATTCCCACCTTCTCTTTCTCACCCTCCTGCTGTTACTCTATTCAGGTGACATATCCCCTAACCCTGGCCCCACAACACATCCAATACTTCCCTCTCATCCTATCTCCATCGCACATAATTCACCTCCCTGCAAGCCCAGCAACCTCATTCCCATAATCCCTCAGCGCCTGTCCTCTTTCTCCTGCGCCCTCTGGAACGCTCGCTCTGTGTGCAACAAACTCACAGCCGTCCATGACCTCTTCCTTTCAAACTCCTTCAACCTCCTAGCTTTAACTGAAACCTGGCTAACTCCCTCTGACACGGCCTCCGTTGCTGCTCTCTCACATGGCGGTCTACACTTGAGCCATGCCCCCAGACTGGGTGAGAGAAATGGTGGCGGGGTCGGAATCCTGCTATCTCCCACCTGCACCTACCAGCATCTCCCTCCACCCCCATCCCTCTCCTTCTCCTCCTTCGAGACACACTGCATCTGCCTGTTCTCTCCTCTGGCTCTCAGGGTGGCAGTCATCTACCGCCCACCGGGACCAACCTCCCAGTTCTTTGACCACTTTGCTACCTGGCTTTCTCACTTCCTGTCTTCTAATCTTCCATGCCTAGTTCTCGGGGACTTCAACATTCCCATTGATGATCCTTCCGCCCCTGCTGCCTCCAAACGTCTTTCACTCACGTCCTCCCTTGGACTCACACAATCCTCCCTCCTCCCTACCCACCGCAATGGTCACGCTATTGACCTTGTCTTTTCCAACCTCTGCTCCATTTCTGAGTTCAACTGTCGCCCTTTCCCCATCTCTGACCACCACCTTCTCTCTTTCAACCTATCTGGACTTCCTAAACACCCTGCTCCCCCACCCCGCACACACACTCGCCGAAATCTACATGCATCCATCAATTCTCCAACCTACTTCACCACCTCCCTCATACCTCATCCTTCACCTGCCCTAATCACTACAACACTACGCTTATCTCTGCTCTAGACACTCTTGCTCCTCTTCGACTCTGTAAGGCCCCACTCCGCCAGCTTCAGCCCTGGCTCACCCTCCAGACTCGCTACCTGCAAAGATGCTCCCGCACTGCAGAGCGTGCCTGGAGGAAATCCCGCTCTGAAGCTGATTTTGTTCACTTCAAGTTTATTCTCCGGTCATACACCTCTGCCCTCCACTTGGCCAAACAATCCTTCTTCTCATCTCTTATATCTTCACTGTCCTCCAACCCTAAACGGCTCTGGTCCACCTTCAACACCCTCCTCTACCCACCTGCACCTCCCCCCACAGCTGCCTTCAGCGCTCAAGACCTGGCAGACTACTTCCTCAGTAAAACTCTAACTATCAGAAGCAACATCCCAACACAAGATAGTTATCTACCACCTCCACTCCCACAGGTCCCCTCTGCCACCCTCTGCTGCTTCCTCCCAGCCACTGAGGAGGAAGTCAATTCCTTATTGTCCTCCTCACATCTCACCACGTGCCCGCTCGACCCCATTCTCTCACATCTAATTCCTCCCCTCTCCTCCTCCCTCACCCCTGCTCTCACACACATCTTCAACCTATCTCTCTCCACTGGCTCCTTTCCATCCGCCTTCAAACACGCGCTAGTTACCCCTTTACTAAAGAAACCATCCCTCGATCCCAACTCTCCATCCAACTACCGCCCTGTATACCTGCTTCCCTTCACATCAAAGCTCTTAGAAAAACTAGTCTTCAACCGCCTCTCCCTCTTCCTGTCCTCCAATTCCCTACTTGACCCCCTGCAATCTGGCTTCTGTCCCCTACACTCAACTGAAACTGCCCTCACCAAAGTCACCAACGACCTCCTAACTGCTAAAAAACACGGCCACTATTCTATTCTCATCCTGCTTGACCTCTCGGCTGCTTTTGACACTGTTGACCACCCCCTCCTTCTACAGACCCTCAACTCTCTGGGTCTCGGTGACACTGCACTTGCTTGAGTTGACTCCTATTTATCCAACAGGTCCTTCTGTGTGCCCTTTGCTGGTAACTCCTCCTCCTCATTGCCTCTATCTGTTGGTGTACCTCAAGGCTCTGTCCTTGGTCCTCTGCTCTTTTCCATCTACACCTCCTCCCTGGGCAAAATCATCAACAGCTTTGGCTTTAATTACCACCTCTACGCTGATGACACTCAGATCTACCTCTCTACCCCTGATCTCTCTCCCCCTGTCCTTTCAAAAGTCAGTGACTGTTCATCTGGCAGCTCCTCCTGGATGGCCTCCCACCACCTAAAGATCAACATGTCAAAGACTGAACTCCTACTTATTCCTCTCTCCAATGCCTCCCCACCTCCTGACTTCTCTATCACGGTGGAGGGTATCACCGTCTTGGAGTTACACTTGACTCTGCTCTTTCCTTCATCCCCCACATCAAGTCTCTTTCCTCCTCCTGCCGATACCAACTGCGTAATATTTCCAGAATTCGGCCATTTCTTACCGCTGTCACCACAAAACAACTCATACACGCCCTGGTAATCTCCCGATTTGACTATTGCAATAATCTCTTATCTGGCCTCCCTCTGTCCCGCCTCTCCCCCCTACAATCCATCCTGAACGCCTCCGCCAGGCTAATTCACCTCACCCGCCGCTCTGTTTCTGCCGCTCCCCTCTGCGAGTCCCTTCACTGGCTCCCCATCCACTGCAGAATTAAGTTCAAAATCCTTATCCTTACCTACAAAACCCTCACTAACTCAGCTCCCCACTACCTGTCCTCACTAATCACCAAATACACCCCAGCCCGCTCCCTAAGGTCAAACAGTGACCTGCGCCTAGCTTCTTCCCGCATCACCTCTTCCCATGATAGACTGCAGGATTTCTCACGCGCAGCCCCCACTCTCTGGAACGCTCTCCCTCGTACTGTCAGACTTTCCCCTAACTTCTCTTCCTTCAAACGCTCCCTTAAAACGTTCCTATTTAGGGAAGCCTACCACCCAACTCACTGACGCAACCATCAATCACTCTCACCTTACAGTCCTCTCCTCCTGTTTCCAACCCCAACCCTCCCAGATTGTGAGTTCCTACGGGAATAGGGCCCTCATCTCCTCCTGTACTGTTTGTCAAATGTTGTTCAATGTATTGTAACCCTGTCTATACTGTGCTTATTGTACAGCGCTGCGGAATATGCTGGCGCATTATAAATAAAGAATAATAATAATAATAATAATAATACCTAATCTGTGTTTTCCATTATATTTTGCACATGTCTCAGTGTGCCTTAAAGTCCCACATAATCCAATTTGCTCATTATTTTAGCAGAAGTTAATTTCAGAACAATGCTCACTATGATGGAACCTTAGAATGAGGCATTTTTATGAATACTTTGGAAGCATAATCTAATTTCAAATGATCAACTCAAAGGTGCTAGAGCATTTATTTTAAATGAAAACAATTGTTTGCCATACCTAACCAAATTTCCATGATTAGTTTTATGTTTTAAATATTTATGTATTCATTCTTGCATTCTGATATCTTGTATTAGCAGCTTAATATTTTTTTGTCAGATGGTACAATAATTTTTAAGCAGCACATCTTGATTTTTTCTTTATTTAGTCTTACAAAATATCAAAAATTTTAACTACAGATTGAGGGTATATCATTTGTTTTTTACATAAACCTTAGTAAATGGCCACTAGCATTCAGGGTAATCTATACATGTAACACCTGATCCAGGTGCCTAGAAAGGTATAAGCTTAAACGTCCTCGCGAGGCCTACGAAGAGTATACCAATCGCTGAGGGTTGCTATATCTTTCATACAGAAGATGCATCTAATTTGGAATTTCAGTTCTGGCTGCCCATTTGGTGGAGCTGGCTGATTGACATATGGTGTAGTTGAGTTCTCCAATGGTACCAGTGGGTCTAATTATTGTTATTATTATTCTTTATTTATGTAACACAAACATATTCTGCACCATTGAGCAACAGGTACAATATAAACAGTGTTACAATAGATTGACAAAAAACATATGTACTGTATGTATCTAGCCTACCCACTGCAGCCAGGATAAGGGACTCACAATTCCCCAAATTTCTAGAACCACAACAAACCAACACTGGCGCTTGAGCATTATGAATGTGATGTTAGTAACGAATGTGCAAGAAGCTGGGTACCGAAAAGAAGTACGCATGTGTGAAAGTCTGTGAGAACTAAGAACGCACAGGTGAAATGTAGAAACCAGAACTTCCGGGTGCGGTTGGCAGATGGCGCAGACATAGAAGCCCGGATAAGTGGGAACAGATGGTCTTCATTGGTTACAGCCTTTCTGAATGATTCGATAATTATAGAAACTGGTATGCTTTAAAAGGGACTTGTTTTTTGTTTGAACGCATGCTCCTGAGGAAGTGTGGCATACGAAATGCATTGAGCGGAGAGGCAATGAGCACAGAACCAACCAAGGAATACCTGAGTCTAGCTGATCTTCAACTGTGGGGGATCTTATTGGTGGATGGCAATCGGGAGGTCTGCGCCATTGTGGCAAATACTTTTATGCAAATGTACTGTATATGTGCTTTATGTTTGTGAGTTTGTTTTTGACTTTTAAACAATTTTATTCTGTGTTAAAAATGACTACACTATATTCCTTTATGTTCTGCTTTGAATTAGTGTATTTCCCTGAGGGGCAAAACCTTACAGGGAACCCTGGTGGTACTCTTATTTATTCAAACTGAATTGCGCCGGTCTTGGTTTGTTGTGCTTTTACAATAGATTGAGACCGAACAACATTGGATGAACCAACACAGGAGGAAATAAGGGCATTAGTCCCATGGGACATTAAAATGTTGGAGGGTGAGAAACAGGAGGAGAGGACTGCAAGGTGAGAGTGATGGACTGATTGGGGCAGTGAAGTGTATTAGTGAGTTGGGTGGTAGGCTTCCCTGAAAAGGAATGTCTTAAGGGAGCGTTTGAAGGAAAGTCAGACAGTTTGAGGGAGCTCCAGAGGATGGGGGCTGCACGTGAGAAATCCTGCAGTCTAGCATGGGAAGAGGCGATGCATGGAGAAGCTAGTTGCAGGTCGCTGTTTGACCTTAAGGATCAGGCTGAGGTGTATTTGGTGATTAGTGAGGACAGGTAGTAAGGAGTGGCATTAGTGAGAGCTTTGTAGATCAGGGTGAGCAATTAAATCTGTAGTGGATGGGGAGCCAGTGAAGGGACTAGCAGAGGAGTGGCAGAGACAGAGCGGCTCTGAGGTCAATAACTATGAGACCTGAGCAGGTAAACGCCAAGATAGGATGCTGTTACCCATTCTTGGTGTTTGTCTCAGTAAAGATCTCAGTACCCCAACTGGGTCACATCTGTTAACGTTGCTTCCTCGCCGGGCCCAAAGTGATCTCCCCAGCAAACTTTCATGCCTTTCTCCAGTCCTTAGACAAAACTCAAGGATGGGTACACGTAAAGAGGATTGCTAGCATCCCCCAGAAATAAATCGACGCTGTAGATCTGGGAGTTTTCTTAGAACAACAACAACACTGAACGTTTTTACTGAGCACATATGAATAGTCCCAGGGTAGCATGGCAGCCAATAAAAAATAACACCCTGGTATTTTACAGCACTACATCATAATCCCTCCCACTAGAAAATGTTGTGAGTTTCCCATGTTCTTACATTCTGATGTGATTACTCCTTCTACTTCACAGCATTTGGGACACAATTAGACTAGGAAAGATAATGGGATAAACATTGCTCACCATTCCTAGACAAGAAAGGACAATGGTAGTTGTGGATGGTAAACAGGATTACAGTCTAATACATCAGATAACGAAGCAGTGTTTTACAAGTCCGATTAACAAAAGACCACTCAAACATATGACAGATATTAATGCATTCCTGCGTGGGGATGCTGGAAAAGACTGAAATAACCCACCCAGCAAACCTATCTGCAGATAACAACAGATATAAATACACCATAAGGACAGACAGATTACACCAACATACTGCACCCTACAGGCACAGGGTGATTTCAACATAAGAGAGGGCAGAGAAATAATATACAACATGAGGCCTGCACCACCCAAATACATTTCTAGGCCCATATACCCCAGGTTCAAAGTGACACACGTCACAGATTTCTCCTTAAACCTGTTTTTGCTAATAATAGAACAAGTTTTGTTTTCTCAAATGGCACATTTCCCATGCCCAGAATACTGTGAATAATGTAAGACATTTTAGGGAAATGTTGCTTTTAGCTCTTTCTCGTATGCCCAAAATCAAGAGATTAAAGTATAGCTAAAATAATCTTTATGAAGAGTCTGTTATTTATCTTCATGAAAGGAATGGAAGGAAAAATATTGATTTGCACATTTCGTAATTTGATTAAATAAAAATCTGTTTGTGTGAAAGGCTGAACTAGATGGAAACACCTTTTCCAGTCTATGTAACTATGTTCAGTATGTTTGAGTGTGGCGTGTCTCCATTTACCCCTTTTCTCCATCCACCAATGTTGCACATACAATTTTATGCTTTTCATGTTTTTGCCCAACAAAGACAAACGTTTTGATTTTGATGACTGAGTTCCCATGTTCTACAGTATGATGGTTCTTACGTGCATTTATATTTTTAATCTTTATAAAATAAAATGTGCATATAGGACTTTGATCAGAGTGGCAGTCAGCTACCGCCCACCTGGACCAACCTCCCAGTTCCTTGACCACTTTCATACCTGGCTTTCTCATTTTCTTTCTACTAACCTTCCATGCCTAATTCTTGGGACTTCAACATTCCCAATGATGACCCTTCTGCCCCTGCTGCCTACAAACTTCTTTCGCTCACATCCTCCCTTGGACTTATGCAATCCTCCCTTCTCCCAACCCATCATGAAGGTCACTCTATTGACCTTGTTATTTCCAACCTCTGCTCCATTTCTGACTTCGCTTGCCGCTCCTTCCCTATCTCTGACCACCACCTTCTCTCTTTCAACCTATCTGGACTACCTAAACTTCCTCCTTCCCATCCAGCACATGCACTAGCAGAAATCTGCATGCTGTGGATCCCCGGCAATTCTCCATTCTACTTCAACATCTCCCACACACTTCAACCCTCACCTGCCCTGACGCTGCCACTGACCACTATGACGGTACACTTATCTCTGCTCTAGACACGCTTGCTCCTCCTCAATGCTGTAAAGCCCCACAACACCAGCTTCAGCCTCCAGACACGCTACCTGCAAAGATGCTCCCGCACTGCAGAACGTGCCTGGAGGAAATCCCGCTCTGAAGCAGATTTCATTAATTTCAAGTTCATTCTGCATTCATACACCTCGGCCCTTCACTTGGCCAAACAAGCCTTCATCTCAACTCTTATATCCACTCAGTCCTCCAACGCTAAACGACTATGGTCCACTTTCCACTCTCTCCTCTACCCACCCGCACCTCCCCCCTCCTCTGCCTTTAGCACCCAGGAACTGGCAGATTACTTCTTAAATAAAACTCTCGCTATCAGACACAACATCCCAACCCAAACCAATAATCCACCACCTCCAATCCCAGAAGCCCCCTCTGCAACCCTCTGCTGCTTCCTTCCAGCCACTAAAGAGGAAGTAAATTCCTTACTGTCCTCCTCTCATCTCACCACGTGCCCGCTTGACCCCATTCCCTCACATATAATACCTCCACTCTCCTCCTTTCTCACCCCTGCTCTCACACACATCTTCAACCTATCGCTCTCCACCGGCTCCTTCCCATCCACCTTCAAACATGCACAGGTTATCCCTTTACTAAAGAAACCCTCCCTCGATCCCAACTCTCCATCCAACTACCGTCCTGTATCCCTGCTTCTGTTCACCTCTAAACTCTTGGAAAAACTAGTTTTCAACCGCCTCTCCCTCTTCATGTCCTCTAATTCCCTACTCGACCCCCTGCAATCAGGCTTCCGTCCCCTACACTCAACTGAAACTGCCCTCAGTAAAGTCACCAATGACCTCCTAAACGCTAAAAGCCACAGCCACTATTTTATTCTCATCCTTCTTGACCTCTCGGCTGCTTTTGACACTGTCGACCACCACCTCCTTCTACAGATTCTCAGCTCTCTTAGCCTCTGTGACACTGGGCTTTCTTGGATTTCAGTCTTATCTGACTAACAGGTCCTTCTCTGTGTCATTTGCTGGTAACTCCTCCTCTTCAATGCCTTTATCAGTGGGTGTACCCCAAAGCTCTGTCCTAGGTCACCTGCTCTTCTCTATCTACACCTCCTCCCTGGGAAAAAACATTAACAGCTTTGACTTCAATTACTACCGCTATGCTGATGATTCTCAGATCTACATCTCTACCCCTGATCTCTCTCCTTCTGTCCTTTCCAAAGTCAGCGACTGTTTATCTGGCATCTCCTCCTGGATGGCCTCTCACCACCTAAAGATTAACATGTCCAAGACTGAGCTCCAACTAATTCCCCCCTCTAATGCCTCCCCACCTCCTGACTTCTCCATCATGGTTGATGGTATCACTATCTCCCCATCTAACCAGGTTCGCTATCTCAGAGTTACACCCGACTCGGCTCTTTCCTTCATCCCCCACATCCAGTCTCTATCGCTACCAACTATGTAATATTTTGAGAATTCAACCATTTCTTACCACTGACACCGCAAAGCAACTCATCCACGCCCTTGTAATCTCCCGACTTGACTTTTGTAATAATCTTCTTGCTGGCCTCCCTCTCTCGCCCCCTACAATCCATTCTAAATGCCTCTGCCAGGCTCATCCACCTCACCCGCCGCTCATTCTCTACTGCTCCTCTCTCTGCGAGTCCCTTCACTGGCTCCCCATCCACTGCAGAATTCAATTCAAAATCCTTACCCTGACCTACAAAGCTCTCACTAACTCAGCTCCCCACTACCTGTCCTCACTAATCACTAAATACACTCCAGCCCGCTCCCTAAGGTCAAACAGTGACCTACGCCTAGCTTCTCCCCGCATCACCTCTTGCCATGATAGACTGCAAGATTTCTCCCGCGCAGCCCCCATCCTCTGGAACGCTCTCCCTCGTACGGTCAGACTTTCCCCTAGTATCCCTTCCTTCAAAAGCTCCCTTAAGACATTCCTGTTTAGGGAAGCCTACCACCCGACGCGCTGATACACCTCACTGACACAACCAGTCCATCACTCTCACTTTGCAGTCCTCTCCTCCTGTTTCTACCCCAACCCTTCTAGATTGTGAGTTCCCACGGGAATAGGGTCCTCGTTTAATATTGTACCAGTTTGTCAATTGTTGTTCAATGTATTGTAACCCTGACTATATTGTGCCCATTGTACAGCACTGCAAAATATGCTGGCGCTATATAAATAAAGAAGAATAATAATAATAATCAAGGTCTATGATGCTGGTTTCCTATTCAGCTTTACTTTTTGTTACTGTTAATGGCAAAATGCTTTCTTTTAGAATAAATGATAAGATAGAGAATCTTCCAACCTCAATGCATTTTCAATTTTCAGTTTTTAAATGCAGTGTATATTCAAAGCAATATAGATCCATCTTGTTATTCTCAACCTGTAATTTTTCAGCTAGTGGCTGTTTTTGCTACCTTGGTAACAATAACCTTTACTTACTTTCAATCACAAAACATAGCTTCTGATCATAACAAGAGAAAATGAAATGTGGGCAGCTTGAGACGATAAGGCAAAGCACTGTAAATATTAATCTAAAAGAATATTTATATGCTTCCTTTTGAGTTTACAAGAAAACATTTTCAAGGTCAACGCGTTTCTAATAAAACTATGTATAATTATCAAGTGAACCTGGTTCCTTGTTTTGCAATACATTACTAAATTGTCAACGTATATGTATAAAAATGTTTTGCAGAATGAAAAGGATATACAAAACGTAACAGAATAGGATTTATATTGCTGTTGCTATCAATATTGTAATTTTTATGAACCTTTGATGGATATGTAAGGTGATCCAGCATTCTAGAAGCATATGTCTACCAAACATTTTACAAATGGACCATCATGTAGATTTCAAAAACAGTTAACGTCAAATCCACAGCAATATGTTGCTGTTTTTTGAGATTTACTAATGTCAAACCTAATGCACCTTTTCACTTCTAATAATGCTAAAAATACTAGACAATACAATCTCGGGAATGTAACTTGTGACTTTCCAGATGCTGAAAATGATCTCTCTTATAATTCTCATTGCCAAATTTATTTAATGATGACAGATTTGAGTAATAGTTTGTCTCACTAAGGGGAAGAACTGGATTGATGGTTGAGCATTAACAGGGGCTAGCCAGGTGCAGTTGGGCGCTAAAGGAACTCTACCACTTACATAAGCTGTAACTATATTACTTGTGTAATACAAATTAAATCACTTTATAAAACACATACTGTTGTTTTTTTTCTTTGTTTGAAGTGTTTGCATGTTGTAAGGAAACTAAAGTTAGGGTTTTTTATCTCCTTTTTCTATTTTTCTATTTTGTGGATTATTCCCATGATGCAACATTTTGCAAAATCTGACCAAATGTTTTATTTTGCTGCTATGGTTTATCTTCTACAGTATTTAACTCTCAATGATGTGGTGGATGGAATGTTTAGCGAAGGCTGTAGGTGGTCTTTTGTGATCCAGGCTACCTGAGATAATAGATGGCAGCTCAATTAGATAACACAGGGAACTTAAAAGACTTCTAATCTACCCCCTGGTGATATCCATTGAATACATACCACACAATACAATGATGTGAGTTGGTGGCCAAAGCCCCATATTGAGGTGCACGTGTTGTAAAGATACTCTGGGGGAGGGGGCAGTTTACAACACAAAAGATCACAAAATAAATGCACACAGGGACACATATAGTGTAAAATATTTTCTTAACTAAACATGCATGAGAAAAACTAAGTATGGAAGATAACAGCAACATAAAATAAACAAAATAAGGACATTTCATTTTTTGGTGGTAGTGGCCCTTTAAGAAATGTGTGTAGCGCTCACTCCCGGAGGAGCCGCTGAAAATGAACCACAGGTCAGTCTCCCCGCACTAGGGAATAAATATACTCCAGCACCGTTGTGGATTTTATAAATTATATAGTTTACTAGAGTAAAAGGCATATAATGAGACACGGTATTCGTAGATATATTTACAGTATTTCGTATCGCGGTAAAACGCGCAGCGGAAAAGAAATACGAGGCTTCGTATTTCAGGAAAATGAGCAGCCAAACAGAAAAATACAATGCTTCGTAATTTCGAGAAACGCGTAGCGGAAAGAGAATACAATATTTCGTAACTCGAGAAACGCGCAGCGGAAAACAAAACAATATGCAAATCTTTACCCCTTTTTGGGATATTAGGGAGTGAGTCCCGCACAGGTTAAGTCCCGGACTGTGAGTGTATGTGTGTGTTATGGTACCCGGGTACTATTCAACTGGCCAGTGAATTTCTTAAATGATGTCTTCGACTAGTCAAGTTGGGGCCCTGTGGGTTTTAGAAACAAACAGCAGTGTGCTTTCTTGACTTTATAAACCGGCCTTGGAGGCCTCTCACCCATCCGCTCGATCACCAAGGTTCCCCTGACCCAGGACGTCCCTCCGCTCGATGCCTTGCTGGGATACTGGCTACTGGATCCGTTGTCTGGCTTTCTTTGCTCCGACAGTGACTTGTCCAGCTACCGCCTGCTCTCCCATCCAATGGACCTGCGGTACTCCTAACTCGGGGGTCCTCCGCTTCCTTGACAGCAGCTTGGGTAATGCCTGTGGATCACTGGGTCTCCTTCTTGCGAGGCTGGATAACCCAATCTGGAATCCCGGTAGGCCGCACCTGCGCTCCGGCCTAGTCACTGTTCCGCTCTGCAGTACTGTGTCCTGTCTCATCCACTCCCTGGCGCGCTCTGCCAGCTATCTCCACGAGGCTCAGGATGTACCTCGGCGTGTCCCACCCACTTCCTATGTCCGTTCCCAGAGCATGCCGGGAAATGTAGTCCCAATGTTCAGTGTCTCTTATCGCGCTTGTCTCCCTCCGGTGGCCAAAAATAGGTACTGCCACAGTAAGGATTTAAACACAGCGCTACATGTGGTTGGAGGTTCAGGATTTAAGCATTACAATCAGACTCCCCGTAAATGTTTCAGAGGTATTATGAGCAATACACATAGAGGGGGCATAATCATTTGAGGGTTTTTCATCTCCATTTGGAATTTGTAGCCCCTGGCTATTAAGGTTCACCTGGCATTTGACTCCAATCTACTGATTTCCCTATTTTACTTTATTTCCTCAAATATAAAGCCAATGAAAAAAAATAGATTATTTTGCTGTTTTTGATTTAAACATGGAAAAAAATAACCTATATTACATGATTTACATATCTTTTATAGTGCTCGACCCACCGAAGGTCAACAGCTGCTGATTATGGTTGCCATGTTACCAAGATATATTCCTTGTTGTCTCTAGTAGCAGTGCATTACAGAAGCAAAAGTTGGTGTGTGCCAGACCCCGTTGGTAAGTAATTCACATTGGGAGTTGCGGGACTGGAGGCAGGAACTGCAAGGCCCAATTTTACTCTGGGTAAACGCACGTCTATATCATGCTTTCTCTCACGCTTCTGCTCTTTACTTCTACCTTTCTCCTTAAATGGAACTCCTGCCCCTCTACCACCGACCCCTACACTACCTGCATCTCTCCCTCCCTCCTCTCGTCCCACATGATGGCCTCGCATGAGCTCCTTTGTTTCCTCAGAACATGGTCTCCCTCTAACTCTCGTGCTGCCAATCACTCCCACAAATCCCATTCCCACCTTCTCTTTCTCACCCTCCTGCTGTTACTCTATTCAGGTGACATATCCCCTAACCCTGGCCCCACAACACATCCAATACTTCCCTCTCATCCTATCTCCATCGCACATAAATCACACTCCCTGCAAGCCCAGCAACCTCATTCCTATAATCCTCAGCGCCTGTCCTCTTTCTCCTGCGCCCTCTGGAACGCTCGCTCTGTGTGCAACAAACTCACAGCCGTCCATGACCTCTTCCTTTCAAACTCCTTCAACCTCCTAGCTTTAACTGAAACCTGGCTAACTCCCTCTGACACGGCCTCTGTTGCTGCTCTCTCTCAATGGAGGTCTACACTTGAGCCATACCCCAGACCGGGTGAGAGAAATGGTGGCGGGGTCGGAATCCTGCTCTCTCCCACCTGCACCTACCAGTATCTCCCTCCACCCCCATCCCTCTCCTTCTCCTCCTTCGAGACACACTGCATCCGCCTGTTCTCTCCTCTGGCTCTCAGGGTGGCAGTCATGTACCGCCCACCGGGACCAACCTCCCAGTTCTTTGCCACTTTGCTACCTGGCTTTCTCACTTCCTGTCTTCTAATCTTCCATGCCTAATTCTCGGGGACTTCAACATTCCCATTGATGATCCTTCCGCCCCTGCTGCCTCCAAACTTCTTTCACTCACGTCCTCCCTTGGACTCACACAATCCTCCCTCCTCCCTACCCACCGCGATGGTCACGCTATTGACCTTGTCTTTTCCAACCTCTGCTCCATTTCTGAGTTCAACTGTCGCCCTTTCCCCATCTCTGACCACCACCTTCTCTCTTTCAACCTATCTGGACTTCCTAAACACCCTGCTCCCCCACCCCGCACACACTCGCAGAAATCTACATGCTGTGGACCCCCATCAATTCTCCAACCTACTTCACCACCTCCCTCATACCTCATCCTTCACTTGCCCTGATGCTGCCACTAATCACTACAACACTACTCTTATCTCTGCTCTAGACACTCTTGCTCCTCTTCGACTCTGTAAGGCCCCACGCCGCCAGCTTCAGCCCTGGCACACCCTCCAGACACGCTACCTGCAAAGATGCTCCCGCACTGCAGAGCGTGCCTGGAGGAAATCCCGCTCTGAAGCTGATTTTGTTCACTTCAAGTTTATTCTCCGGTCATACACCTCTGCCCTCCACTTGGCCAAACAATCCTTCTTCTCATCTCTTATATCTACGCTGTCCTCCAACCCTAAACTGCTCTGGTCCACCTTCAACACCCTCCTCTACCCACCTGCACCTCCCCCCACAGCTGCCTTCAGCGCTCAAGACCTGGCAGACTACTTCCTCAGTAAAACTCTAACTATCAGAAGCAACATCCCAACACAAGATAGTTATCTGCCACCTCCACTCCCAGAGGTCCCCTCTGCCACCCTCTGCCGCTTCCTCCCAGCCACTGAGGAGGAAGTCAATTCCTTATTGTCCTCCTCACATCTCACCACGTGCCCGCTCGACCCCATTCCCTCACATCTAATTCCTCCCCTCTCCTCCTCCCTCACCCCTGCTCTCACACACATCTTCAACCTATCTCTTTCCACTGGCTCCTTTCCATCCGCCTTCAAACACGCGCTAGTTACCCCTTTACTAAAGAAACCATCCCTCGATCCCAACTCTCCATCCAACTACCGCCCTGTATCCCTGCTTCCCTTCACATCAAAGCTCTTAGAAAAACTAGTCTTCAACCGCCTCTCCCTCTTCCTGTCCTCCAATTCCCTACTTGACCCCCTGCAATCTGGCTTCCGTCCCCTACACTCAACTGAAACTGCCCTCACCAAAGTCACCAACGACCTCCTAACTGCTAAAAAACATGGCCACTATTCTATTCTCATCCTGCTCGACCTCTCGGCTGCTTTTGACACTGTTGACCACCCCTCCTTCTACAGACCCTCAACTCTCTGGGTCTCGGTGACACTGCACTCGCTTGGGTCGAATCCTATTTATCCAACAGGTCCTTCTGTGTGTCCTTTGCTGGTAACTCCTCCTCTTCAATGCCTCTATCTGTTGGTGTACCTCAAGGCTCTGTCCTTGTTCCTCTGCTCTTTTCCATCTACACCTCCTCCCTGGAAAATCATCAACAGCTTTGGCTTCAATTACCACCTCTACGCTGATGACACTCAGATCTACCTCTCTACCCTGATCTCTCTCCCCCTGTCCTTTCAAAAGTCAGTGACTGTTTATCTGGCATCTCCTCCTGGATGGCCTCCCACCACCTAAAGATCAACATGTCAAAGACTGAACTCCTACTTATTCCTCCCTCCAATGCCTCCCCACCTCCTGACTTCTCTATCACGGTGGAGGGTATCACCATTTCCCCATCAAACCAAGTTCGCTGTCTTGGAGTTACACTTGACTCTGCTCTTTCCTTCATCCCCACATCAAGTCTCTTTCCTCCTCCTGCCGATACCAACTGCGTAATATTTCCAGAATTCGGCCATTTCTTACCGCTGTCACCACAAAACAACTCATACACGCCCTGGTAATCTCCCGACTCGACTATTGCAATAATCTCTTATCTGGCCTCCCTCTGTCCCACCTCTCCCCCCTACAATCCATCCTGAATGCCTCCGCCAGGCTAATTCACCTCACCCGCCGCTCTGTCTCTGCCGCTCCCCTCTGCGAGTCCCTTCACTGGCTCCCCATCCACTGCAGAATTAAGTTCAAAATCCTTATCCTTACCTACAAAACCCTCACTAACTCAGCTCCCCACTACCTGTCCTCACTAATCACCAAATACACCCCAGCCCGCTCCCTAAGGTCAAACAGTGACCTGCGACTAGCTTCTCCCCGCATCACCTCTTCCCATGATAGACTGCAGGATTTCTCACGTGCAGCCCCCACTCTCTGGAATGCTCTCCCTCGTACTGTCAGACTTCCCCCTAACTTCTCTTCCTTCAAACGCTCCCTTAAAACGTTCCTATTTAGGGAAGCCTACCACCCAACTCACTGACGCAACCATCAATCACTCTCACCTTACAGTCCTCTCCTCCTGTTTCCAACCCCAACCCTCCCAGATTGTGAGTTCCTACGGGAATAGGGCCCTCATCTCCTCCTGTACCGTTTGTCAAATGTTGTTCAATATTTTGTTTTTGGTTCAAAGGCCATTTAGGAAATTTACTTAAACCACCTGTTCAGTAATTTAAAAGAAACATTTTACTACTTTCCAAGCATTATTTATTTCCCATGTTTAGTGACTTATTACAATTTAAAAAAGGAGTTCTTGTTAATCTCTCCCGATGTAAATCTAAATTATTATTATTCTTTATTTATAAAGCGCCAGCATATTCCGCAGTGCTGTACCTGGCCACCTCGTTCACCAGATATCACTCCCCTCAACTTCTTTCTATGGGTTTATGTTAAAAATATTTTGTATCAAACTAAGGTACAGGACATCCCTAATCTGGAGCAGAGGATCACTGATACCATTGCCACCATTGATGAGGGTCATGTAGTTGTGGTGCCAAGTGTTCAGTCAAAACGTCAAGGTTAACATTTGCAGTAAATGATGTCTCGCTGAAGAAAAATTACTTCTTTCTATGGGGTCATGTTACAGATATCGTGTATCTAACAAAGGTATGGGACATCACTGATCTAAAGCAGAGGATCTCTGATGCCATTGCCACCAATGATGAGGGTATGCTACAGCGAACATGGCAAGAAATCAAGTACCGTCTTGATGTGCTTCGTGCAACTAATGGTGCCCATATAGAGGTGTATTAAATGAGGCATAAAAATTAAATATATACGTCTCATTTTGTAATAATTTTATCATTTGCCTTTGTAATAAATTTAAATTGTAAAGAGACTTTATGGACACACAGAAAAGAAGTAACAGAATTCACTCCATTAATAAGTTAAATTAATGCACTTAATCCAAAATTTAAAGCAGAAGAAACTAGGTCTTCCTCTTTTGTATTTTAATAAATTAAAATAGGGATTAAAACGTACACATTATTTTTTTTTATACAACAACACTCGTTTCTTTAATGTACAACCCACAACCATCAGGTTCAGTCAATCACTTTATTGTCGCGAACAGCTAAAATGCGTAGAAAACTGAACATAGGAACCTGATTTTCATCCATGTGCATTAAAAGTTCAGTAGCTTTAAGACAGTTACAATTCTATTTTCACTTAATTATGAAAATCCCCTGGACTTTGTATAATTGTTGCAAGCTGTGCCACAGTTATTCTTCCTGAGCACATGGAGACTATTTTTGTTCTAGCAAAGATCTTGAGCTGCCATCAACTTGATGCCCAAAAGACTTTGAGACACAGTGCTCAGGGTCAATTGTTTTTTAAACTACTTTTTGGAGTATATTCAATATGACAAGCAAATCAATCTTTTCCACTTCAGGGACTGATGATGAAATTCTACATTTTATAAAGCATTGTACCGAGAGTATAAATTGAATGAATAGCTTTCAGCCTTGTTCAATTTTACACCATTTTAGCAGGGATACTATAAATGCAGAACACAAAGACATTTTGAGCTTTTTAACATGAACGCAGACGGGTTTTTTTTACAAGGTGACATGCCACTTATAGTCATGTATAAAGTAATTTGACTTGGATTTCAAAATGTATGTCTAAGAGACAAAAAACCCAAATTAATCTCGAACAAATCTTAGTGGAATAGTGTTTAAAAATACCTATATTCTTTTATCATTGTTCATATACCGTTAAAGTATGATTTAAGAATAATGCATCACAATTTACAAAAATGTAACTATAGGTTGTAGTGTGCAAACTCAGTGCAAAACCCAAAATAAAATATAACGCTGCAGAATATCGTGTTATGCTCACATAAAATACACAATAAAAGCAACAGGCCACAAAACAAATGAAAAAAATTTGCAGAAAATATTACCAACAGCATAAAAATTCATTGGGAAATGGAAAAAAAAAGCCTAAAATAGTACAATCTTAATAAATAGTTTTGTGATTGGGTAGACACTGCAGAAACTGGGAGTTTCCGGTGATGAAGATGCTTTTGGACTTTAAAGCCCATGATGGAGAGATTGAGGACTTGGCCGTCAGTCTGGAGAATAAGTTGGTGACCATCCACCACTGCAGTTTTAGAGGGTCATTGTCTTATTTGAAATATTAAGAGAGAGTAAATATTAAATTACCCTCTTCAGCGAATTGGATATGAAAAATAAGGATAAGTGAAACCTCCTTAGGCCAGTGTCAGACGAGCGCACTAGGTGCGCCCATACTGACGTGCCTAACGGCATCCATTGCAGCGATGTGACGCTTCATCGGGGCTGGTCACACTCTGTAGTGCGTGCATGAATTGCGACCGCTATCAGCGGATGTGCTGAAAGGCTCCCCGTCGAAACACTAGACACGCTTCGGACAGGGCTGCAAACTGTGATCCTCCATGAGACGATCGAGCCTTACATCGCTGAGTGTACTAACTGCGCTCAGCGAGGCGGCCAGGCGGGCGTTGAGTGGAAGGAACATCCACTCTCATGGACGTTCCTTTCGCTCTTACTACCACTCGCCTGACCCCAGCCATAGATGTGCACAAAAGAGTATGCACACTTGGGAAATTGCTCCTGCTTTCAACCATTTCTGTTCCTGTCTACACGTTTTGGGTTTTTATTAGGTACATGATAATCAACATGGAAATTAACAGTTTGTCACTGTTTACAGTATGTAAGTAAAAAACAAAAGGTGCTGCACAACCTAAAGTATGGGCTGCGCACCTCTATGGACAGCTCAGTGTGCTTGTAAATAGATAATACATATATTTTACTAACCCCTTTACTATTGAGCCATTTCACTTCCATGCGTAGGCTCATGTTGACTGTTTTGTGCTCATCAGGTTTAAATGTGTTTTAAAGTCATGTTTTATTACAGGACCCAAAAATGTTTTATACCCTTTTTGCCAGTGTATATCATTATTATGTGTGTATCTCATGTCCTGTCAGAATGCTATAACAAAAAAGTCAATTTCCATTCAGATTTCAATTATTTGCAATGTGTAAAATTATTTTCCCACATTTTATCATCCAAAACATTGTGGTTAAATATTTTGAGTTACTCACGTTAAAAAAATCGAAATGGAAACCTGTTACTGCATTTTTCTAAGAAAATATATAATTTTAAGGAAAACTGAAAAAAAAATTTTTCACTTGTATTCTGCTGCTCTGCGTTTTATGAATAATGTGACTATCTATAAAACACTGAACTTGCTCCCGGCATGGGAAATGAGTAGGTGAGCAATGGCAGTGGTGTTGCCCATTTTATATGTGACAAATGGACAAAGCTGTTGCTTTAGAAATTACTTTGTTTTGCTTTTTTTTTTTACATTGCACATGGTCATGCTTGGTATTATTAGAAAGGCCAGACTCTGACCTGTCCAGTGACTCCTATCTTGAACATGTATGGTGTAAAGAATGGAGTGCAGAATTGTGGCTTACTAAATCTAAGCAACAGTCACTTACATCCTTCGAGTGAGCAGCGCTATATAGAGGGTATCCAACAATTCTATTTTCACTTAATTCTGAAAATCCCATGGACTTTGTATAATTGTTGCAAGCTGTGCCACAGTTATTCTTCCTGAGCACATGGAGACTATTTCTGTTCTATCAAAGATCTTGAGCTACCATCAACTTGTGCAGAATTGTGGCTACTTGTAAATTAGATGAACCAATGCATAATGGCACATTCCACCATTACTTTCGCATTTGGTACTAACATGGGTAATGAGAAGGTGAGTTAGCACAGTGGCATTGTTTAATTTTCAAGTAAAAGCACATAATGCCACTGCCTTAGAACAGAAAAAACAAAGTAAATTTTCCTTCTAATCTTTTCTTCCATTTCTTATTTTTACAAGTTACATCTTCATATTTGGTATTGCTGGAAAGCAATGACCTTTCCAATGACACCCCACTTGACTTTGTGTGGTGTAAAGGTAAGTGGTTCCAAAGAACCCTTGGCACTCCTTGGAGCAGTGTGGTAGCTGATGAAACAATGCCATCGCCTCCACAGTGGCTGGCATCATGGGAAATGAAAAGGTGAATTAGTGCAAAATCATTGCCCAATTTATAATTGAAAAGTGAACAATAGTGCTGCCTTGGAAAAAAATATATTTTATTTATTTATTCTGGTCAAGTTTGATATCATTGGAATGGCCATACTCTGGTCTTTCCAACAATAACTCACATGGCCCACTATCTTTTATGGTTCCAGAGGTATGGGTGCTCAAATGACCCCCACATCCCCTTCATAGGGAATCCTCTGCCAGGCAGGGGGAAGTCCTGTTTCTGATGGCCTAGCAGGAAAGTGGAGGACAAGCCCTGCGCATTGTCTGCTACCAACTGGTTAAACAGAAAAGATAAAGTAATAAGTGAATAAGAGTGAACAGGTGAAACAGAAAAAAAAATAACAAAATAGAAAATACTAGTAACCCAGCTAGAGGAAAGCTTATCTTCATCTAAATGTAAGTTCAGAGTTCTCTCAACTTGCTCATACTAGGAGACATAGATTACATACTGCCCACTAAAATGGGGACGCTAAGGAGGAAAACCTGCACCTGCAGATTTCTCCTTAGCGTCTCCATTTTAGCTCCATATTATGGTGCAGGTGCTGATTCAGTAGCTTGCCCCGTAATGCAGCGCTAAGCCTCAGGATGCTCGAGGCAGAGCTAAGCGCCGCAGTGAGCATCCCCTCCATGGAGACCATGGGTCTCCATTGAGGCTTTGACTGCAGATCACATGACCTGCAGGATCTCACCTCTCGCAGTAAGTTTGGGCTGAAAAGTGCAGTCTTCGAATCGCTAACTAAGGCTAGGGTCAGACTGAGGCAGTGCGAACGCGCGTTCTGGCGCACTTAATCACGGCCGCACTAGCAGCAGATGACGGGCAATGACAGCCAATATACGAAGTACGGTCGCACAAAAGTCCGGCCGTGCAACGCAAGTGGAAAATGAACGCATTTTTTCGAGAACGTTAAACCGCTGGTACTGACGTACAGAGTGCGCTGCGGCCGCATAGCAGCGTGTGTGCGTGATTAGGAGATGTCAGACGCTGCTAGTGTGCGGCCAACATAACGTTCAAACAGCCGGATTTCCCTAGACTTCTTTTCACCCCATCGTCATGAAATACGTCCAGAATTGCGCATCGTCTGACCACTTAAGCGTATTCCGTGAAAAAATGCGTGCTCACGCATCGACGTACATTTTGACGGTGGCCGCAGAAAATGCGCTCATCTGTCCCTAGCCTTATTTATAACGTGCTAGCGTTCGGAATGTAATATGGTCGGCCCGTGCAAGGGCCACTTAAGCTAACGTTAACGCTCACACAGCTGAGCGCTAACGTTAGCATTAAGTATGTAATAGGGCCTTTTGTCTTGCGTACCAACAAATTATTTTCTAAGATTAATCATGTTTATCATAATATAGTTTCACGTCTAAGAAAAAAAAGTCCCTCTTGGACTCCGATCTATCCTTTCGTCCCCACACATTCTGTCACTAACAATCTTTCTACTTCCACCAAAAAACATTGCACGGATCCGCCCCTTTCTTAATCAGGACTCTAGTAAAATGCTCACCCAAGCTCTTATTATCTCCTGCCTAGACTACTGTAAAATCCTTCTCTCTGGCCTTAAGAGATCCCAGATTCACCCTCTGCAGTCTGTAATGAATGCCTGTGCCAGACTCATACACCTCACCTCCCTCACCTCCCACACCCCACCCCATTGTCATTCTCTACACTGGCTCCCTGTTTCTTTTAGAAACCATTTCAAATTACTGGTGCTCACGTCCAAAGCTCTCCATAACCACGCCCCTGATTACATCTCCTCCCTCATTAGCAGGTACATCCCGTGTTGACCACTCCGCTCTGCCAATGATCTGATACTATCAGTTCCCCGCACAACCATCTCCCACCTTCAGGACTTCTCCCAAGCTTCTCCCTTTCTATGGAACTCCCTCCCCCGCAACATTAGACTCTCCCCGTCTCTCCAATCCTTCAAGAAGTCTCTGAAAACACACTACTTTAGAGAAGCCTATCGGCTCCCTCCATAATCCCTCACCGGACATTTCTTGCTCCATCCTTCTCAATCAGCCCACATGTGCCCCGCTACTTCACATACACAAGGTACCCTCACCTACTGTATCGGTCCCCTCCTCTTAGATTGCAAGCTCTCGAGCAGGGTCCTCCCTCCTACTGTTCAGTATGTGTAATGAGTATCGATATTCGTCATTTCGTCTCTCCCATTGTACGGCGCCAAGGAATTTGTTGGCGCTTTATAAATGCTTGTAACTGTAACTTGATAATTTACATGTTCAAAATAAAATAATTACATTGTTTTATTTGTAAAAAAATAAATAAATATATTATCAACACATTACATCACTCAATAGATTGAAATAACATTGGGCTCTATTAACTGCTTCGCGCAAAAGCGCACGCGCAGTGCAATTTTTTTGCGCACAGCGTTAAAAGTTAACGCACGTAAATTAACGCTGGTATCACAATCCGAGCGTATTTTTTCATCCGTCAAAAAATAACGCGTGTAAAAAAGACACGCAAAAACGCACGCACATTAACGCTGCGCGCAGAGATCGGTGGGCATACTGTTTTTCACGTGATTTAGCCAATCTGAATTAAGAACCACAATTGTCTCCTGTTAAGTTTTTGCGCCTGTCAAAATCAATCTCAGTATATATGCTGCAGCAATAATAAAAACACGCACAACTTCTCAATTTTATTGTTTGGGTAGGCTTAGAATGTGTAACTATACTTTGCTGGTTTTTTTTTTGGGCTGGTGTATTTGGTTTCGGCCAGGACGTTCAGATTTGCCAATAACACCAGCTTTTAAGAGACGTTAAAATTATGTGCGGAAACGTCCGTTAAAATTTGCGCATAGGTTGCAATACTATCCGCGTACCAGCGCACAAATGCATTTGCGCTCACAATGTTAAGTATAGGACGCGCAATGTACATTACGCTCGCAAAGGGTTCGCGCAGGTTCACCAGCGGTTGACGTTAACGCGCATTTTTTGAGCGGACATTGTAATATGACGTTCTGCGCAAAGGGTTTTTCTCCTCGCGTTAATGCGTTTTTGCGCACGCGTTAACGTTTGCGCAAAGTATTTAATAGAGCCCTTTATGTTTTTAGTTACAAAAGAATATTTTAGCAAACTTCTGATATAACAACAGCAAAATGTGCAGAGAGGTTTCGTCTTTAGTTATAAACATATGAAAAATGGATAGTTCCTGCACATAGGTTTTAAAGCAAATCATGAATATGCTTCAAAGCACTAAATTTAGTATGGCTTTCTCATGAAGCTTGACTATTAATTAAAATCTCAGGAATTTGTACTCTTGTTACTTTTGTTTGAAAAAGAATTCATGCATAAAGGATAAAAGGGAAAGAAAAAAGTATCATTTCATATAGCCAATGTGTATAACTCAATTCCACACAGTGAGGGACTAGACACAGTTAGAGAATGCTTGATGGAAAATTAAGTACCCGCAGAACTGTTTGGAACAATTTGTACTTCTGACGATTGTACTAACAAAGATTTATTTCAAGAACACATCTTATTTGAGCAAACTAAGGTCACAGTGTGAGGCAAATATGTATCCCTCACGATTTAAGATAGACGTGGTCTTCATATAAAATGAACATATTTCTCCCCACTATCTATTTTCCAGATACATACCAAATGGCCTTGATATACAGATGGCAAAATCATAAATGGTAATTAAACAGTGTAAAACATACATTAATGTCTGTTGTTCACATTTAAAATGGATAAGGAAATAATAATGGGCTGACAGCCACAGAACATAGGTCATACAACAGGCAGGAAACTGATTTTCCATGCACATAGCTACCATCTTCAATTACAGTAAAATGATAGCAGATTAAAATGTGTTCTAGAAAACTGCCAAAACAGTGATGAATGTCCAAAACTCCATTTGCACACTACTAAGTAAGCATATCTTGTCAGGAGGTGAAATACTAAAGATGCAACATTGATATTTTTGTCACGATTCCCCTTAGAATCTATGACACTGGTCCCTGTGCGCAGAGCACTATCTACCCTTCCGATCTTTGAGCGGTCGGCAAAGATAACTATATCCAGAGAGTAGATCAAGATATAACCACAAAGGGTTAACGAAGCTAACCAACACCAGATACCAATATCACACTTGGTCAGTAGAACACCAGTAAAGTCTTAACACCAGTAAAGTTAGTCAGTCGTATGCTAACGTCAGTACACAGAATGGTTCTCAGACTTGCCAGGTTCGGTACACAGAGAATAAATACACAAAGTGGGAGCACTGAGAGGTTGTGAATCAGTTTTAATTTGAGGGTATGTACATCCAACTCAGGTGAACGGTGTAGGACTTACAGCAGTTTGCAGATGTGCCTCCCACTTGTTAAGGGACCAAAGGTAATGGGACAGAATAATAATCATAAATTAAACTTTCCCTTCTTAATACATGGTTGCAAATCCTTTGCTGTCAATCACAGCCTGAAGTCTGGAACGCATAGACATCACCAGATGCTGGGTTTCATCCCTGGTGATGCTCTGCCAGGCCTCTACTGCAACTGTCTTCAGTTCCTGCTTGTTCTTGGGGCATTTTCCCTTCAGTTTTGTCTTCAAGTGAAATGCATGCTCAATGGCATTCAGGTCAGGTGATTGACTTGGCCATTGCATAACATTCCACTTCTGTCCCTTCAAAAACTCTTTGGTTGCTTTTGCAGTATGCTTTGGGTCATTGTCCATCTGCACTGTGAAACGCCGTCCAATGAGTCTGCAGCATTTGGCTGAATGTGAGCAGATAATATTGCCCGAAACACTTCAGAATTCATCCTGCTGCTTTTGTCAGCAGTCACGACATCAATAAATACAAGAGAACCAGTTCCATTGGCAGCCATACATGCCCACGCTATGACACTACCACCACCATGCTTCACTGATGAGGTGGTATGCTTAGGATCATGAGCAGTTCCTTTCCTTCTCCATACTCTTCTCTTCCCATCACTCTGGTACAAGTTGATCTCGGTCTCATCTGTCCATAGGATCTTGTTCCAGAACTGTGAAGGCTTTGTTAGGTGTTGTTTGGCAAACTCTAATCTGGCCTTCCAGTTTTTGAGGCTCACCAATGGTTTACATCTTGCAGTGAACCCTCTGTAGTCACTCTGGTGAAGTCTTCTCTTGATAGTTGACTTTGACACACATACACCTACCTCCCGAAGAGTGTTCTTGATCTGGCCAACTGTTGTGAAGGGTGTTTTCTTCACCAGGGAAAGAATTCTTCGGTCATCCACCACAGTTGTTTTCCGTGGTCTCCCGGGTCTTTTGGTGTTGCTGAGCTGACCGGTGCGTTCCTTCTTTTTGAGAATGTTCCAAACAGTTGTTTTGGCCATGCCTAATGTTCTTGCTATCTCTCTGATGGGTTTGTTTTGTTACTTCAGCCTAATGATGACTTGCTTCACTGATAGTGACAGCTCTTTGGATCTCATCTTGAGAGTTGACAGCAACAGATTCCAAATGCAAATAGCACACTTGAAATGAACTCTGGGCCTTTTATCTGCAGATTGTAATTGGGGTAATGAGGGAATATCACACACCTGGCCATGGAACAGCTGAGAAGCCAATTGTCCCATTACCTTTGGTCCCTTAACAAGTGGGAGGCACATCTGCAAACTGCTGTTAGTCCTACACCGTTCACCTGAGTTGGATGTACATACCCTCAAATTAAAGCACACAGTCTGCAGTTAAAGCACATTGTGTGCTCAAAATAAATGTACATATTTGTAATTCCCTGAATGAAAAGGTTATGGAATCTTTTAACCCAATTCGCTATCAAAAGTGTGCATACACATACTCGTATCAGAAAACAATTAAAAAATATAATGTAGCTTTTGAAACCCCACTTGCATACCTTTTTTAGCATGACTTATTTTTTCCTGTGCAGTCCACCAACTTGCCTACAAGAGAAGAGTTCATGCATAATAAAAAATATAACTATATAATGCAATCAATATGAAATAGTCATGATCTGAGTTAAACAAAAAGAACCAAATATGTCCTTGTAAAGGTTTGGAATGGACATCTGGACTCCACTTAATAGAAGGTGAAAATACTGGCTCAAAAAAACGTTTAATCAGATAGGTTGTATTTGAATATCGTTGCGACTTATCTCTGGCATTTAATGACTTAACATGGTTGATGCATGGTATGTTTTATTGTTACATTGCCAATTTTTATGATGTTGATATGCCATCTACTTTTACATACCTTTAAATCCACAAGCTAAAATATGTCTAATATAGAGGGGGTGGGGGGGGGTGAAGACTTAATTATTAATTAAGAAGTAAAACTATTATGTCAGAGTAGAGACATAAGGGCAATTATAAGTTGTAGTATCCAGTTTAGGGGGAGGGTGACTGACTTTGCCTTGAAGTGGAGGACTAATTTTATTCACCCTCTATGGTATTTCTATGGTTGGGATTGTAAAGGAGACTAATGTGTCTATTCAAAGAAAGGTGAAAATCAGGAGAATTGGCAGAAGAGAACAATCTAGACCAAATAGTCGATTTGGAAAGTGAGATAAATGGGAGAATGTTTCTGGTTTGGCTATTTTGACCTATAATTTTCACTTCTCCAGTCATTCTCCTAAGTTTCACCTTTCTTTGTGTAGATCTGATTGTCTCAAAACCCATTTGAGGATCTCCCAGTTTTGGTAGTGCAAGCAATGAGGATGGCTACTGCTTGCAGCTCTGGCCTCTACAGATCCTTGTTTTGTAAAGGCACACTCTCTGCACTGATTAATCATAATTAATTAGTATCATTAATGCCACTGGGTACTCTTTTGATGTTTGCTACCAGTAGGATGCATGTAAAAAATGCCCTAAGAGGGGCATTATTCAAAAAGAAGGGACAGAATCTGTTGCCTAAAAATGAAGCAAAAATGCAACCAAATGTTAGGGTCAGGGATTAAGGTTAGGTGCAACCTTGTTCCTTAGGTGAGCGAGAGTCTGACATCCAACCCAGATACCACCAGTTCCAAAACTGTACGTTATGGTACCTTCTGTATTCACACTATTCTTGGCCTTGACCAGTGGAGGCTCAACCATATTCACAGATAGGGAATTTTTTAGCAATAACAAAAATTTAAAATGTAAACTATATTATTTTTTTGTTCTTTTCTTGTGTCATTTAATATATAACTGATTGATAAAATGTGTAATGTCCATTTAAGCAGCTTCCTGACCTCAACTGTCTCAATTATCTCAATGTTTGCTCATAGAGCTCAATACTAGAAAGAACAGCTCAAAGACTCTGATTGCAGGCTTAGTCATGATAACAATGATATCTATGTTGCTCAGGTACATTAATGTAGATAGAGACAACCAACTTGGGCTAAGGTACGAGATAGTAATAACAAATCAAAAAAGGTCATATGATAATAACAGCTTTAGAAAGCAGAATTCAATATTATTTTAAAGGCTAGGATACAGAAAAGATAACGAAAAATGATCAAGCATGTATAAATCAAGATGCACTGACAGGCTAAAGAAGAACTAGTAGCTACACATCAGGGGATGTAGAAGACGTGCAGACAGTAGAGATTAACACAGGCACAGGAGCATGTCATCATTCATTAAAAACAGGACTACTCTGATGCTTTAACAGGTATGTTATACAGTACTTAAATCTTTAATGCTAAATTTGTTTATATGTTTGGTGCCTTTGGTTATTTGTGTTAGGTGAAAGAAACCAGTTAGTGACTAGGGATGAGCCGAACACTCCCCGAGTTCAGTTCGAGCCAGAACCCGAACATCCCATTTGTTCGGGACCCAACCCGAACCCGAACCCGAACCCCCATGCAAGTCAATGGGGCTGAAAAGTCGGTTTTTTAGAGTGCCCTCCAAGAGGGCATATATGCTACATATTTGCCATAAAAGGTGTATGGGGGTTCGGGTAGTGCCCTGGGGGACAGGAAACAAGGACAAAAAGTAAAAAAAAAAACTTTTTAAAGGGACAGTGAGTTTTCCATGAAATAAGGGTTAAAAATAAAAACCAAAAATTCCTTCAAATATCATGCCTAGGAGGTCCCCATAACCTGCCCGTGAAGTGGCGGATTTCTAGGATGTATTAACACTTATGAAACGTAATTTTTTTGTTTTTATGACGGTAAATGCTTTTCCTTTAATCTATCCATAAACAACTGCTTGGGGCGGCAGCCTGTATGAAAAGACATTTTAGGATGCACAGAAAAAGTTTAGTGGTTTTTTTTGGCTAAATTATTGTGAAACTTATGCAGGCTTTGGATGAAAGTAACAATAGGTGCTTTAAAATTGGGCTTTTAGCGTCGGCAACAGTGCCGTCACACCGTAACCCCTCTGAGGATATGAATCTGATACAGGCGTCAATGGCAGTGCACCCAGATATTGTGCCTTTAGTTCCAGGCATGCAAGTACAATCATACAGTAACCCCTCTGTAGTATTGTGGAAGAGTGCAGGGGTGGACCATGCGGTACTATATTAAAAAGATATGAATCTGGGAATGGGCGTCAGTGCACCCAGATATTCTGCCTTTGGTGCAAGACTGCCAGGCCAGCAAGTATCATCATACATTAACCCCTCTGTGGTATGGTGGAAGAGTGCAGGGGTGGACCATGTGGTTCTATATTGAAATGTTTTTGATCTGGTAATGGGCGTCAGTGCACCCAGATATTGTGCCTTTAATGCCAGGCCAGCAAGTATCATCATACAGTAACCCCTCTGTAGTATTGTGGAAGAGTGCAGGGGTGGACCAAGTGGTCCTATATTGAAAAGTTTTTCATCAGTTAATGGGCGTCAGTGCACCCAGATATTGTGCCTTTAATGGCATGCCATCAAGTATCATCATACAGTAACCCCTCTGTGTTATGGTGGAAGAGTGCAGGGTTGGACCCTGCTGTTCAAAAAATTTAAATGATATAACTCTGGCACAGGCGTCAGTGCAGCCAAATATTGTGCCTTTCATGGCAGCAAGTGGATTCACAACGTAACCCTTTTGTGGTATTGTGGAAGAGTTCAGTGCTGGAGGTTTTGTGCATGCAGAAGACATACCCGATCTATTCCGTTACTTCGGCATCAGGGGATTGATAGCTGCTGATCCAGGACTGATTCATTTTTATAAATGTCAGCCGGTCTACAGAGTCGGTGGACAGACGCACTCTTTTGTCTGTGACAAAACCTCCAGCGGCACTGAACGTCCTTTCGGAAAGCACGCTAGATGAAGGGCAACCTAGTAGCTGCATAGCATATTGGCTAAGTTCTGGCCAGTGATCCAATCTCAACACCCAGTAAGCCAGTGGATCATCTACTGGAAAGGTATCCAGGTCTGCCCTTGCCCCTAGATAGTCCTGCACCATATGGTGAAGACGCTGGCAATGGGTGCCTACATTTGACGTCCCTGGGCGTCGAGGACTAAAAAGAAATTTAAAAATGCATCAGTCAAGCGGCCCTGGCCTTCACCGCTATTCCTCTGATCACCTGCAGCCTCAGAAGCACGTGTGTCAGCACTTGGTAATCTAACAGTGCCTGGAAAGGTGTTACACAAGTTTTGCTTTGGCGCGTCCTCAAGTTTTGTCATCTTGTGCTCCCTCTGTGTGGGCAGAATGAGCTCTGCAACTTTCCCCTTGTATCGTGGATCAAGAAGGGTTGCCAACCAGTAATGATCCCTCTCCTTGATAGCACGAATCCTGGGGTCCTTTAGCAGGTTTTGCATCATTAGGGAGCCCATGCAGCGTAAGTTGGAGGTGGCATTAGCTGCCGAGTCTTCCTGGTCAATGAGGATGACCGTATCGTGCACTTCCTCCTCCCAGCCACGCACCAGCCCTTCTGTTTCTGGGCACACAAAACCCTGCCTTGAGGAATCCGCACCTTTAATGCCCCCACTACTTAAATAGTCCTCCTCCTCCTCATCCTCCTCCTGTCTGATTTGAGTAGGACCCGCTGGAATGATGTCTGCAGAAAGACTGGGGCCTTGAGAGCTAGGGAAGGCCTCCTCTTCCTCCCGCTGCTCTGCCTCTGGAGCCACATCTATAATTCTCCGCAGAGTGTGCTCCAGCAGGAACACTAAAGCAATTGTGTCACTGATGCATGCACTGTCCCTGCTAACCATCCTCATTGCCTCCTCAAATGGTGACAGTACAGTGCATGCATCCTTGATCATCAGCCACTGCAGGGGGGAAATAAAACCAAGTTGACCTGAACCTGTCCTTGTGCCATACTCACACAGGTACTCGTTGATGGCCCTCTTTTGCTTGTGCAGACGCTGCAGCATTGCTAATGTCGAGTTCCACCTGGTGGGCATGTCACAGATCAGACGGTTTGTGGGAAGGTGGAATTCTCTTTGAATTTCTGCCAGGCGAACACTTGCTGGGAATGACCGTCTGAAGTGGCTGCAGACTTTTCTGGCCTGGATGAGAAGCTCTGGCAGCCCTGGGTACTTGGTTAGGAAACGCTGTACCACCAGATTTAGGATGTGTGTTAGGCATGGTACATGCGTCAATTTACCCTTGCGTAGGGCGGAGAGAAGGTTGCTGCCATTATCGCAGACGATCATTCCCAGCTCAAGCTGGCATGGTGTTAACCATCTCTGCACCTGCCCCTGCAGAGCTGACAAAATTTCTGACCCGGTGTTGCTCCTGTCCCCTAAGCAAACCGGCTGAAGCACAGTATGGTATCTTTTTGCTTGAGCCATTGTGTAGACCCTGTCAGGCGTCGGTTTAACTGCCACTTCGCCAGAGACAGAGAAGGAGGAGGAGGAGGAGGAAGAGGTGGTGGTGGAGCAGACAGACCTCATACAAGCAGTTTTCTGGAGGCGTGGTGGATGAACAAGCTCCAGCACAGAGCCCGTCTTGGATCCCTCCCAGCTGCAATCAGAGTTACCCAGTGTGCCGTGAAGGAAATGTAATGACCCTGTCCATGCTTGCTGGACCACGTGTCTAAATTGACATGCACCTTGCTGCTGACTGCCTTTCCCAATGACTGGATAACATTGTCTTCCATGTGCTGGTATAGTGCTGGAATGGCCTTGCGTGAAAAGTAATGGCGTTTTGGAACCTGCCACTGCGATACAGCGCATTCAGCAAATTCACGGAAGGGAGCAGAGTCCACCAGCTGGGAAGGCAGCAGCTACAATGCGAGTAATTTTGCTAAGCTGGCATTTAGACGCTGTGCTTGGGGATGGTTGGGACTATATTTTTTCTTTCGCTGCAGCAGCTGCGGCAACGTAATCTGACTGCATAAATCTTCAGCTACCAGGATGATTTCACATTGTGAGGAAGGACCTGCTGGTACATCCATTACTGTAGCATCATCCCTGTCGGTGGAGGTTGTAGGTAATTGCATGGCAGGACATACAGTGTGGGTAGAGACAGATGAGGAGGAGGAGGACCTACGCAAAGTTTTGCCCCAACGGGATGTGTGGCACTTTTTGATATGTCGCCTCAAGCACGTGGTACCCAAGTGTCCGGTGTTTATCCCACGCTTCAGCCTCCTCTCACATAGATTACAAATAGCAACGGTGGGGTCTGCTGCACATTTCTTAAAGAACTACCAGACAGCAGAGTTCCTGCATGTGTTCTTTGAGACAACAGTGCTCTGCACCGGAGCAGCTCTGACATGTGATGCCTTGGACTGGCTAGTGCTACGGTTGGTCACAGAGGATGTTGTGCCTCGTGTTTGCTGTGCCTCCTCCTCCTCCTCCTCCTCCCCCTCCTCCTCACTTGATTCCTCAGTTCGATCTGGCACCCAGGTGGAGTCAGTGACCTCATCATCATCAATGTCATCTTCACCCCCTATCTCCTCGTCACTGGAGCCAACTTGGCAGTATGCTGCAGCTGCTGGGGCAACATGAGTGCCAGTTATTTGTGTGTCATTAGGCTGCATTAGATGCTTTGGCAGCTGAGGTGGACTGTAAAGCACTAGAAGCCTGGCTGGCAGAGGACTCGGAGGATGAGGATGGCCTGGTTAGCCAATCCACCAAGTCCACTGTATGTTGCTGCTGCTGCTTAAGACGGCCAGCACCAGTTAGAAAGGACAAGCGTGCCCCTGCAGAGGATGCACCACGTCCCCCACGACCAGAGGCACAGCCTCCCGACACAGGGGCTGCTTGCCCTCTTATCTGTGTCTGGGAGCGTCTGCCAGTCCTTTTTGTTCTTTCAGACATGGTGAGTGATATATAGATTAATATATACAGAACTCTGATTCAACTCTGGTATAAAGATTTAAATAACTCTGGTATAACTCAGTGAGACACACTTATAGCTGGCAGCCAGTGACAAGAGACAGATCACCTCAATTCACAAATGTTTTAAAGAAATTAGTGAGCCCCAAAATACTGTGTGGTACCTTTTGTATGACGAGACACAGATCACCTTAATTCCCAAGTGTTTTGAAGAAATTAGTGAGCCCCAAAAAAAATTGCTGGCTGTGTGACGAGACACAGAAGATCACCTTAATTTCCAAGTGTTTTAAAGAAATTAGTGAGCCCCAAAATACAGCATGGTACTTTTTGTATGACGAGAAACAGATCACCTTAATTCCCAAGTGTTTTAAAGAAATTAGTGAGCCCCAAAAAGATTTGCTGGCACAGTGACAAGACCCAGAAAATCACCTCAATTCACAAATGTTTTAAATAAAGTTGTAAACCCCAAAAAAACTTGCTGGCACAGTAACAAGACACACATCACCTAAATTCCCTGATATTTGGTCGAAATGAGACCCCCCAGACCCCCCCAGTAGAGTGGCAGACCGGCAGTAACAACACACACAACTATCTTCTTTGAAATCTCCTCTGAAATGCGTGCAGAAGCACTGCGTTGAAACCTTATATAGTGTGCTGCGGGACTTAGCTCTGTGAGCCCATGATTGGGCAAAATTTGCCCAATCAGGACTCTGAGCGGTGATTGGCATAGTGTTCAACCAGTCTTGCACCAGACCTGTGGTCAGGTGCAAGGCTGTAGCCAATTAGGAGCTTCAGGCAGTGGGAAAATGCATTGTGGTCCATTGTGGTCGAACATGCGGCGAACACCCGGAAATGTTCGGGGTTCGCGATCTGCTCGAACAGGCTAAGTTCGGGTCGAACCCCGAACCGTCCGAACCCGAACAGCTCAATCCTAATAGTGACAAGTAATGTGTGAAAAGGGAGCAAAGTTGTTAGCAGAGGTATATTTAACCCCATAGTGACCAGACAATTTTATCATTGTCTGTCCAAAAGTACGCACTGCTGTTTTTACATTTCTGCGCTGTTTGTGTTGAGCTCTATTTTTCCGCTTCTCGTTTATGGAACCCACATGTATTATATGCTGGTTTTCTTGCCATTATATGGACTTTCTAAAGATACCATTATTTCCATCATCCCGTATAATTTACTATGAAAAAAATTATGAAATATGATGAAAAAATAGAAAAAACACACTTTTTCGAACTTTGACTATCAAAATCTGCAACAGCCAAAAAAGACCCCGGCTAAATAGTTTCAAAAATTACACAGTTATTCAAAGAGAATCGAAAAGTCACCGCATGTTTGGTGATTTTTCGTTCTCTTCAATTCGGTGGGATTTGGAAATCCCATTTTGGCGACCCTGCGGTGCATTCAGCAAGCACCACATGTCTGTCGTAGTGCAGGGAAAAGCCGCCGCAAACCCGCTGAACAATCATCGCAAAACCCTGCTAACGTACACCGAAACCTGCAAAAACATCTGGATTAACCCCACCGAACACCCCGGAGAAACCAGAGCAGCCGCTGATTAGAGCTGCCAGAAAAAGCCGGCACCACAGACGAATGGAGTGAAACAAAATAAAAAACAGTATACTTGAATGTTTGACAAGTGAAATGCTGTTTGCAAAGAAACTACAGAACGAAAATGTCAGAATTTTACATATAATTTAATCACCAAGATTTGGCGAACTGCCTGCTCTCTGAATAGCCGAATGGCCAGGAAAGGTAACTGTACTCTGAATTTCACTGTTCGGTTACCTTTCAGCCACAATTCGGATCTCTTTGAATAACCCTGTATGTCCTAAGTTTAGAAATACCGAATGTTTTTCCTATTTAACCCCTTCACTGCCGAGCCATTTCAACTCTGTGTGCTGAGCTCATTTTGAGCGTTATATGCTCATCATGTATGCAATTGGAAGTCCTATATGACCCAGTCAATTTTTTATTTAAGAAAAAACACTTATTTATTTATTTATTAGTTTTTATTATTTTTTTTATCATTATTATTATTTTTACACCTAACCTGATCATGTTTGTATCATTGGAAAGGCCGTGCTCTGGCCTTTCCAATGATACCAAATACCGTGTTTCCCCGAAAATAAGACACTGTCTTATATTTTTTTGACCCCAAAAAAACACACTAGGTCTTATTTTCGGGGTAGGTCTTATTTCTTCTTGTTATGTTGGTGTTTTCTTTGACAGTGTACATCTGGCAATCACTCCGCCTGTGACAGGAGCCAGCAGTAGAGGAAGCATCAGCTAAGGCTACAGTCACATGAGCGTTCTTTGAGCAGAAGGAACGCACTGCGTGCGTCCGTGTGACCACACTCCACTGCATGTAGTGTGCGTGTAGCGTGCGTGAGCGCGCATAAATTGCGTGCACTGCCACCAGACGTGATTTCAGCTTCCCCGTCAAAAAGTTACGATGGATGCAGATGGTGAGCACACTAATCACACAGCGAAGTGGCCAGACGGGCGTCAGAGTGGAAGGAACGTCCACTCACAGATGTTCCTTCTGCTCAAAGAACGCTGGTGTGACTGAACACAGTCTTATGTGGCTCTGCTCCCTCCACTGCCACCTCGCTTCCTCTGGTGCTGGCATCACTGATTCTCTCCCGCGGCTCTTCAAGTTGCCTTACAACTAGGTCTTATTTTCAGGGTAGGTCTTATATTTTCGCAGTTATCAAAAAAAACACACTAGGTCTTATTTTTGGGGTAGGTCTTATTTTCGGGGAAACAGGGGTATGACCCTCCCCTCTTGCTCCCACGGTCCAGGAGATATGGAGGTCCAAAGGACCCCCTAACTCCACTTGGCAGCTATGGGTTAACTTCCCAACCAACGTAATATGACACATTCTGAAGATGTATATATTTCTCTTTTTCTTTCTATTTCAGTATATGTTTGGATGATTCAAGGCATCACTTATATTATGGTATTAAATAACTGCTGATTCAGGTATATAACAACTGTTAAAGAATGGTGTAACAAGGGGAATGATGTAACCAGACGTTAAGTGGCCACCAACTTGGGTAATGCAATTGTACTTCTAACAGTAGCCCATAGGGAAGCTAGGAGGATACTTGTACTTGTAGAAATAAAAGCCACAGACAGCTATGAGAAATTGATGGCTTGGGAGAAGAAAAGGTTGTGAGCGGCCATAAGGATAAAAGCTGCTGACAGCAGGCAGAGAAAAGAAGCGTGCACAATCTGATAACTGACTGTGCTCACTGAATTGAAAGCCTCCTCATAGATACCAAAAGTGGAAATGACGACCAGAAATGATGTGATACAGCCAGGTGCTCTAGGATACTGTTTCCTTGTAAGGGATTAATCACTAGCCTTGCATAGTAAACATGCTCATTAAGATACAAATTATGAAAACCTGTATACATGGTGCATTTTTATATGAGACATTTTGAACCCATTCCACAACTTATAGCTATTCAAGCATTTCATGCGCTGATCAGCCACAGCAATAAAACCACTGACAGGTGACGTGAATAAAATTTATTATATTATTACAATGGCAACTGTCAAGGGGTGGGATATATTAGGAAGCAAGCGCAGTCAGTTCTTGAATTTCATTTATTGAATGTGGGGAGTGTAGGCTAACCTGTCTTTTCCGATCACACTCAAAATCTACTGTAGCTCAAATTGCTGAAAACTTTTCTCTGGCTATGATAGAAAGCTGTCACAACAGACTTGACATTGACACATATCACTTACCAAGAGATTGCTGCAGACCATGAACACCCCATCATGGCACAGTGTAACCTGATGGCAGTGGGCTCTTTCAGCAGGATAATGCATCCTGCCACACTGCTAACATTTTTCAGGAATGGTTTGAAGAACAAGACAAACATTTTCATTTGTTTCCTTGGCCTCCAAACTCCTCAGAACTCAATCCAAATGAGAATCTGTGGGATGTGCTGGAACAATAAATCTGATCCTTCCAGGCCCCATCTCACAACTTGCAGGGCTTAAAGAATCTGCTGCTATTGTTTTGGTGCCAGATACCAGAGGATTTGTTTTATATTTTGAGAAAGTATTTTACCAGGAAGGATACATTGAGATTTCTTTCGTTTTCAAGTATGTCCTGGGTTGCGAGTATGTACCATTAGGTGTCTTGTCCAAGGACACTTACTGGAGAGGTGCTCTTGCCAGGATTCAAACCTCTGTCTCCACAGTCTCTCTCCACGGTTACAGAGCAGTGATGTTACCTCTACTCCATCCAGCCGATACATGCCTTGAAGTCTTGTAAAGTCCATGCCTTGATGCCTCAGAGTTGTGTCGGCAGCACAAATGGGACGTACATGATATTAGGAAAGTAGTTTTAATGTTGTGACTGAACAGTGTTGATAACATGATTGTTATGATCATGGATGATTTCTGCCATAAATTATCATATTTTAATACTAACTGATTGACATACCAAAGAAGGACCACTAGGGGCAGTGTGTAGGCTGTTTGCCCTTATGTGGCACTGGCTAGCATTAAGCCAGCCTACTTTAGAGAGGTCTTTTCCTATTGGTAGAGAGGGTTTGTCTACTGGTGACTCCCACTGGAATAAAAGGGGGACTTCCACAAAGGTTTAGGTCTCTTCAGACTGAGACCTGAGACTGACCAGACCATGTGAAGTTTTCTGCAGCCCCCAGCTTGGGGCATAGTAAGCATGCTTTAGTTCATTGCTGTATTGTTTAAGTATTGTTGTTTAGCTTAATGTACTGTGAAGTATTGTTGTTTAGTTAACGTACTGTGCCATGACTGTGTGTATATGTTAGTTTTTCTGTAGTTACTGTAAAGCAAATGATATAAACTGTGAATATAGATTGCCAAGTAAATTGTCATTCATATTGCACCGGTTTCTGTGTGTTTCCTTATATATATTCGACCATATTACCCACAAGATATAAATGTTATTGTTGCAACTTAGGGCTTTAATTATTGCTTATTAATTCAATAATTAATGATGGATTTA
Organism: Leptobrachium leishanense; assembly: GCA_009667805.1. NCBI lineage: Eukaryota > Metazoa > Chordata > Amphibia > Anura > Megophryidae > Leptobrachium > Leptobrachium leishanense. Next base: position 284,206,536 of record CM019066.1, read on the forward strand.
ATGCCCAAAACGAAACAATGATTTAGCCATATACAGTTGTGTTCAAAATTATTCAACCCCCAATGCTGTAAAGGGTTTTAGGGAATTTAGTGTACATTTGTAATTGTATTCAGAATTAAATCCTACAAGGACTTTTTAAAGAACCATATGCAACTAAAATGACATCAATTGGTTTTGTAATACAGTAGTAAATGTTTCTTTTGTGAATTCTTCATTGACACAATTATTCAACCCCTTAAAGACTACCACTCTAAAGAACAGAGGTTCATTCAAGTGTTTTCAATCAGGTATTGAAAACACCTGTGGATGTCACGGAGCAGCAATAAAGCATAATAAGCACCAATTAGGCAGCTTTAAAATGACTGTGATACTCAGCTCCTTCTAGACATTTACTGGTGTGGTTACAAACATGGTGAAGTCAAGAGAATGGTCCAGGAAGACAAGAGAAGAGGTGATTACTCTTCACAGGAAGGGCAATGGCTATAAGAAGATTGCAAAGATGTTAAACCTACCAAGAGAGACCATAGGAAGCATCATTCGCAAATTCAAGGCAAAGGGCACTGTTGAAACGCTACCTAGTCGTGGCAGAAAGAAGATGCTGACTTCGACTGCTGTGCGCTACCTGAAGCGTAGAGTGGAGAAAAGTCCCCGTGTGACTGCTGAGGAACTGAGAAAAGATTTGTCAGATGTGGGTACTGAAGTTTCAGCTCAGACAATACAGCGCACACTGCGTAATGAAGGCCTCCATGAATGCCAGAACTCCCAGGCGCACCCCCTTGCGGTCTCCAAAGAATAAGAGTCGACTGCAGTATGCCAAAAGTCATGTGGACAAACCACAGAAGTTTTGGGATAGTGTTCTGTGGACTGATGAAACAAAATTAGAACTGTTTGGGCCCATGGATCAACGCTATGTTTGGAGGAGGAAGAACAAGGCCTATGAAGAAAAGAACACCTTGCCTACTGTGAAGCATGGCGCGGTTCAATCATGCTTTGGGGCTGTTTTGCTTCTGCAGGTACAGGGAAGCTTCAGCGTGTGCAAGGTACCATGAATTCTCTTCAGTACCAGGAGATATTGGATGACAATGTGATGCAGTCCATCACAAACCTGAGGCTTGGGAGACGTTGGACCTTTCAACAGGACAATGATCCCAAGCATACCTCCAAGTCCACTAGAGCATGGTTGCAGATTAAAGGTTGGAACATTTTGGAGTGGCCATCGCAGTCACCTGACTTAATTCCGATTGAGAACCTCTGGTGGGACTTAAAGAAAGCAGTTGCAGTGCGCAAGCCTAAGAATGTGACTGAACTGGAGGCTTTTGCCCATGACGAATGGGCGAAGATACCCGTAGATCGGTGCAAGACACTTGTGTCAAGCTATGCTTCACGTTTAAAAGCTAAGTACTAAGATTGAATGTCACTTGGGGTTGAATAAAACTGATAATGATGTGAGCACAGAACAGACATTTGTGGTTATTTCATTATAAATGTTATGTTATATTTGTCTGACCTACACGTGCCTCTTTGATTTAATTGTAAGCAAGATGACTGAATGATCAAAATCAATGTCAAACTGGCCAAAACACTCAATTTCAGTGGGGGTTGAATAATTTTGAACACAACTGTATATGTCACAAAAAATTTATTAATGCATAAAAGGTTGAATTTCACTGTGATTTACAATAATTGGTTATTGTCGTTCATATGCTTTCAAAGCAATGCACAAACTAAAATAGCATTGAAAACATTAATGTCATTGATCAATGCATATTGTCTTAAATACTAGTAGGTTGCATTATTTATATCACATTTTTAACAATGTGGATGATGTTCTGCTATCATTGCACCTCTCAAGTTTATTTAATAATGATTTTGTCCTGTTTGTTATAAACATAAAATTTTGCACAGAACAGCAGACCACTAGATGTTGCTCAAAGACAAGTTAGGAACACTCTAAAAGAAAATGTATGAATGTAAATTATTTCTTGCAAATGAAGAAAAACAATGTTCAAATTTCTTCTTAAAAGTGTGATAGCATAAAGAAATTTAAGGAGATTTGTGTTTGTAAACTTTTTACAGAATTTTGCTTAACCTATAGTTACATACCGTATTTCTGTTATGTAAGCAATCCAGTATGAGAAAACCAATCATTCTACAAGGCAGAACACTGTTATAAAGTTTCCTGGAGATATAAAAACAAACTGTGAGATGCTGCAGATCAAAAAATGGTCAGAATGTGCAAGAGATGCAAGTTCAGTTTCAGTGTAAGGGTAGGCACTAAACTCAGAGTCGAGTGTAAAATAGGTAGCTAGATAGGAGAGCAAAGACTAATAGCAAAACAGTTCCCTTAAGCACAAAGTGAATGTATAAAAGTCTATATATATATACAGGGCCGGCGCTGCCGCTAGGCGGCCCCCTAGAGTGCAGCGCTGCCTAGGGCGCAGCCGAGCTCCACAGGCAGGGCCAGCCCGTCCATGCAGCAGGTGGCATGAAGCGCCCCTGCCCGGACAGCATGGCCCTGGAGCAGCTGCACGCTGCAAAACCTAGCAACGCCACCCGCCTCACTCAGCAGGCCAGTGCCCGCCCTGACTGGAGACCAGCGAGCCCCCGGCCCACCCCTCCGCCAGCGGGGTGCTGGAAGTGACGGAGGGCAGCTGGCTCCTGCTCCATCTCTGCGGCCTCCACCTGTGTGCTTACAGCTCTGCTCTGCTGACCTTCACCAAAGCCCACCCTAGCTGGCCAGCAGGACAACCGCAGCTGCCTGGAGGAGTCCAAGGATCTGCTGCTCAACCCGGCCTGAACGTCAGCAAGGAGGGCACAGCAGGCCTGCTGCGCCTGGAGGTGCTGCCCCTGCGGAAGAGCCATAGCCGGCGGGAGTACGCGCTTTGCATGCAATGGGGGCCCGGCATGCCCTGGCGGCTGCATGAGGCGCCGGACGAGCGGCTGTGGGTGCTAGAGGTGGAAATGCCGTTGCTGCTGCAGGGCTGCATTATCGTGGTGCTGCTCGCCCTGTCAGGCATCTTCAGCGGCCTCAACCTGGGCCTGATGGTGCTGGACCCCATGGAGCTGTGGGTGGTGCAGCGCTGCGGCTGTGAGCGGGAGAGGCGCTACGCCAGCAAGATCGAGCCGGTGCGGCGCCAGGGCAACTACCTGCTGTGCTCCCTGCTGCTGGGCAACGTGCTGGTCAACACCACGCTCACCACCCTGCTGGACGACCTGATCAGCTCCGGCCTGGCCGCTGTCATGGCTTGGGGAGACCACTAGGCCCGAAGCCTGGGGACACCACCAGGCCCGAAACATAGGGACACCACCAGGCCCGAAGCCAGGCCTCAACCAGGGCTGTGAGTGTAAGTTTATGTGTGTGTGTGTGGATTTGTGTGTGTGTGTGTGTGTGGATTTGTGTGTGTCCTGATTTGTATGTGTGTGGATTTGTGTGTGTGTGTGTATGGATTTGTATGTGTTTTGTGGATGGATTTGTGTGTGTGTGGATGGATTTGTGTGTGTGTGTGTGTGTGGATGGATTTGTGCGTGTGTGGATGGATTTGTGCGTGTGTGTATGGATTTGTGTGTGTGTGTGTGTGTGTGTGACATTGGGTGGGGGTATGTGGACCTCTGTGATACGCTCATACACACCGCCCGTTACTGTGCGTTTCATTGCTGTTGGGCTCTGTGATACGCTCATACACCCCGCCTGTTACTGTGAGTTTTATTGCTGTGGAGCTTTGTGATACGCTCATACACACCACACATTACTGTGTTTTATTGCTGTGGATTCTGTGATACGCACATACACACCGCCTATTACTGTGAGTTTTATTGCTGTGGAGCTCTGTGATACGCTCATACACACCGCCTGTTACTGTGAGTCTGGCCTAGGGTGCAAAATAGCCTAGCACCGGCCCTGTATATATATATATATATACACAGTCAGGTCCAGAAATATTGGGACATCGAGACAAGGCACGATGACATCAATGTCTTTGCCCCCCCTGCAGGTATGCAAGGATCTCAGGAGGGGCACAGAAGATTATAAACAGAATAATACTGAAGACTGATAATGAAAAGGGATAGGAGCTGGAGTGGGGCTAGGCCTAGTATAAAGGGAGCTATGGACGAGGTTCTTGGGGGTAGGAGCTGTAGATATAATCCTTTTAGAGTGGGGATGGTAGAAACAAGTCCTTAAGGCAATGGCCGTAGGTGGGTATCCATCGTCAGAAGCAGTAGGTAGAAGTCTTTGACAAAAGCTGTAAGTGCAATCCTTGGAATGGGGGCTGTAGAAAATAAGTCCTTAGGGTAAAAGCTGTGAGTGGATATTAATAGGGCAAAAGCAATAGATAGGAGTCCTTAGGAAAAGCTGTAGGTATAATCCTTGGCAGGAGTTTTAGGTATAAGGGGAACAGAAGGCAGCAGAATCCAGGTACACAATACAGGGTCAAAGGATCCAAAGGATAGCGTCTTGCTTGAGCGCTGGTTGTTAGAACGATGCAGGATCATTGAGGCTTAGGTGTGGCTTCCTTTTGTAGGCAACTTATTAGTTGTGTTAACCAACACCTGTTCATTGGATAGGCAGGGATTGTTGGGAAGGCTATTGCCAAACTCAGCAGTATGAGGCAGCGTGGTTTTAGCTTTCTTACGGCGCCGGCTGCTAGGAACGTGACACCTTTTGCAGAGCCTTTGCGACTCCATTTATGCGGGATTGCACAGAGCTCCTGCAGGATCACTCTTTGTCAGGGACCGGGTTCTTGTGACACCGGTGACGTGAATATGAACCCAGGATGCAGTAAATAATGCAACAACAAAAGGCTTGGTGAAAATAGCAGAAACTTATATTGAATAACTGGATACAAATAAAAGGCAGAAATCTGTATAAATAATAAGTCCTTGAAAAACAAACGCAGGTGATGTAAAGTCTTGGGATGGGTAATGTAGAAGGGGGTCTTGAGACTGTACCGACAAGGAGTTAGAGAAGCGAAGTCCAGAGGAATAACCAGGGATCCAGTACACAGGAATCTGAATAAACAGCAAGGCTGGTCACTTGGCTCTTGGGATAATTCAGGCACCTTTCTTTCACAAGGAATCCAACATTAATGACAGAGCACTGGCTGGATGTGGGAGTGATTCTTTTAAGGAACCCAGCCAGTGCTCATTACATCCACCTGATGCAGTATACAAAAGCTGGGCTAAGGCATACTGCTGTACAGGAGCTTGCCACCAGGGTTGGTCTCATGACTTGGACTTTCTGCCACGGCGTCGCCGTGGGACCTGACACTCTTGTCTCCATGGAGTCCTAAGTAAGTACACAAGTAGATGATAACAGAAGTGAAGTGCCCTCCATGCCATTATAGTCTCTTCTGGTATTTTTTATCAGCTCTCTCCTTTTACGATGGTTGTCATAGAGCCAATAACAGGGAGCCATTAAAGGTTATCGGCTAATGACAATTTTCCATTACCAGTTTCCAGTTATCAGCTGCATTGGAATAGGGGCCCTGTTATAGGAGGTGGTGTGATATTTGCAGTGAAAACAAGTTAAAATATTTTTACATATTTTAAACTCATTTACAGTTTCTACTTATGATACCATATTGATTACATATACATCAAATTTTTGTATTACCACTACTTATCCCAATCTTACATTCAAGTGCTGTCATTCTGATACTATATAATTTATATTAGCCTATTTATTAGTTTTTGCCGTGAAAATTGTTATTGAACAAATGTTAAAAGCGAATATGAAAACACAAAATGGAAAATAATCAAGTCTCAATTTGTTTCAGCAGCTTATTTGTCCTGTAAACTCATCTTCCATAAAACAGCCTGTATTTTTGACTTTTCTATATGCAGTAAACATGACTATTTTAATACTCGGAAAATGATAAGATGTACGTTCTTAGAATAATTTGTGCAACTAACTACTTTTAATGGGTTCTTTAAATAAAACAGTCATCTTTCTATTGTGTTCCTTATAGATTCAGTTGCCACCATGTCTTTAATCTTGATCAGAAATTCAAAATTGATTGCAATATTTTTAGTTGACACTTAAGATATATTTTTCACTAATTCTTGGCAGCTCTGATCAGCCCACTCCCCATTTCTCTTTTTAAAGGGTTACAATCATAATTCTTTGCAATATTTTGTAATCATGTTGTGGAAGTGGTTTCCATACTTGACTTGAATTCCGATTGTATCTTGTATGAGGAAATTTCAGGGAATCTCTATAGCTTGTGTATTCGGCTTTTCTGAAACATCTCCAGGTGATCTTTTTTGCCAACATTAAATGTGACGAACTGGTGAAATTATTATTTTTTTATCACTTGCTTCATTTCTATCAAAAATATATTTTCCCACTTTTCTAAAGTAATAAAAAAATGTTTCAAAATTAATTATGTTAAAAACATGTCTCTTATCACTACTTTGATAGTAACATACACCACACTAAATGAATGAGTGCCGGCTGTAATTTTATTCACAAACCTGATCTCATACTGTTTTAAAGGTTATGTCACACATATTTTGTGAGGCATTTAATCATCTTTATATATTGTCCATATAACAGTCACTGACTACTAAATATTTAACACCCCTATTTTATCTCTTTTTCTTCAGAAGTGAAATCAAAGAAATTTCACTTCTCTGATGGATAAAATTATAAATTTGTTTGATAGGTTAATTTTGTTTGGAAGAGGTAGAGAGGATGTAAGCATCTAACATTTTTTATAGACTTGGTTTTTTCTTAACTGTATCTTGCAGTATCTCACCATCATTCTGTGAACCTTTATTACAGCCCTCTAAACAGTTAAGCTAAGAATTACCATCACGTCAAAATGGATTTTGCTGTTCGTTAATACACCGTAACCATGTCATGAAACTTGCATGTGTGGCATGAATTATAGGTTTGGTCTTTAAATATTCTAACTATTCAATGCGCATGAGATCCCTTAGCTTTTTACTTATTTAAATAGGTACATAGACAAGTAAGAAATGACAAGCTTAAATTAAGAAGCTTTATATGGGTGGATAAAAAGGATCAAATTATTAAATACCAATCATTTAGGTATGATAGTATATACTGTAGGGGCCATAGTTAAAGTGTGCATCAGATCCAAACAGAATCAGTTCAGTTTTAGTAATATTTTCAGTATAATGAACCCAAAATTCAAATACCTACTCTTAGATTGCACACATATAAGTACATATTAAGCATCCCTCATCCAAAATTCTAAAATCCAGAAGACTTCGTAAACTGAAATTTTCGTAACCTTCTGGATTTTAGTAATTCCAGACTGGGGATATTCCGGATAGATCGCTCTTTGCTGAGATGCAGCTCACAAGCACTGCAGCAGGGCACAGCACACGCCGGGAGCCTTCAGGCCTCTCCATCGTGTGACATACTCCTCAGAGTCACGCTGATTCAGACCAGCATGTCCACAGAGAACGTCTGCACAGTGCTCCCAGCTTTTTTACATGTTGGTGGCTGCAGCAGAAAAAGAGATCGCGGCTCTCGATGTATTTTAAAGTATGATTTTTTTATTACATAATTGTTTCAGTCCCAAAGGACTTTTAGTGAGAAAAAAAGGTTATTGATGGTCCTGAGGACAAGCACCGTTACTAGTGACCTGCTCTATGGTTTGGCCCGCTCAGGTCTCACAAGGCTTTAGCTTTTCTGATTTCTGATTTGCTAATCAGACTGCAATCACCCAGAAAGGAGGGCCAGTACTGAAATGCCAAGGACATCATCCCTGCACTAGAGATGCAGTGACCCCCACTGATTGTGTCAGCCTTGTTAAGCCTAGTCAGGAGGGTATAGTTGACACCCCTCTAGGCACTTCGAGCAAGGGGTCCACATCTGGATTACCCTGTAAATTTAGATGTCTTGCTAAAAGTCAGTCAGGTTCGCTACCGGATGAGCAGCGGCTTTGCAGATATGAGTCCGTTATTCAGTGAGCTATACAAACACACTTATTTATTTATTTTTATTTATTGGGGGAAATGGTGGAGGCAGAGGCAGGAACAGGAGAGCCAGAATGTGGTTAACAATGGGCTGTGAAGAGGGCTGACCAGACTTGATAGTGGGTCACGTAGTTAACATCAACAGGAACACAGGAGAGCTTCCTGGGAGTCTTGAAGGGTACAAGGGACTTGAGTACAGCGGGGTTCTTAGACAAAGTGAGGAACTTGAGAGGGACATGAGGAACTGTGGAAGAACCAGGATATTTTGGGGACACGAGGAAACTGGGAAGGTAGATGTAGAGGTGCAGCGTGACTCTGAGGAGTATGTCACACGCTGGAGAGGCCCAAATGCTCCCGGCATGTGCTGTGCCCTGCTGCAGTGCTTGTGAGCCGCATCTCAGCAAAGAGCGATCTGTCCGGAACATCCCCAGTCTGCAATTACTAAAATACAGAAGGTTACGAAAATTTTAGTTTACAAAGTCTTCTGGATTTTAGAATTTTGGATGAGGTATGCTTAATATATACTTATATGTGTGCAATCTAAGAGTAGGCAGTTGAAGGGGCAATCCAGGTAGCGTGGTCAGGTCACAATCCATTGTGTAGAGCAGGTAAGTAGCTGATTACAGGAACAAGCAAGTATAGGTCTTTACTCTGGGAGTAAAAGAGCAACAATGCTGTAGCACTGGTTGGAGGGAGTGACTTCTCTTTATTGAGGTAACCAGTGCTTAATGGGATCAGCTGAGTAAGAGGACAGAAGCTGAATCAATCAGGCCTGGAGTGAAAGGTGCAGTCTAAGAGTAAGACATGACGGTTGCTGCCTTCATGTGCGGGCATGGTTCCATCCACAACTGGGAGCCTGACAAAGCCATTCGGGACTGAAATGATGAAATAAAAAATCTTTCATTAAAATACTTTGAATTTATCTCCATTTTGTTGGGCATTATATTTGTATATTAAAGAAAATAAATAGACATTCAAAACCATTTTATTGTATTACAATGTAAAATGGACTCTTATGAAGGATCACAGTGCACGTAAAATGACGTGATAAGATTGATGAGGTGAAAATTGAATCGAGTCAAAGACGTATGCATATAGGGTCTGATGATTGCTTTTCGAAGTATTACAATGCAAAATTGAGTTAACTAGATTTTGATAGTGACAGGGTTAAATAGCATCAGAAAAATCAGCAGATATATTCTCTTCATTTGTGTGGTATGGTATTTAAATGCCACTATTCTAAAAAAAATGGCTCATCGCACAGGTGGTGGAACAATGTGGGTGTATATATTAATGGTCGATAATGGCCGACATATTTCCAAAGTTCCTAGCTGATCCTAAATATCTCAAAGGGAGTAAAATAGAAAAAAACATACATAGCGTAATATGAATGCACCTTAATTCCTTCACTACCGAGATCAAGATATCTTGGGCTTCAAAAACACCACCTGGTACTCCGATATCAAGATAGCTCGATCTACAGCTCTACAGCCCAAAAGCAAATAAAATTTTTCCCAGGGAGGTGTAGATAGAGAAGAGCAGAGGACCAAGGACAGAGCCTTGAGGTACACCAACCGATAAAGGCATTGACGAGGAGGAGTTACCAGAAAATGATACAGAGAAAGACCTGTTAGACAGATAAGAGTGAATCCAAGAGAGCGCAGTGTCACAGAGACCGAGAGAGTCTGTAGAAGGAATGAATGAATGCAACATTGACAATTGCCATTATGTGAAATTAATGAATAATTTATACAGAGATTCCTGAGAGCTCATTGTATTACAATATATATTAGATTAGATAAACCATGCTAGTTCAGATGCCAAAATCACGAGTATAGCCATACGTAGTGATATCTTTTTTATTGGACTAACATTGCATTTAGAAGACAAGCTTTCAAGAGTATGCCTCTCTTCTTCAGGTCTGGAGCTATACTGAGCAAAATCATAGAATTGAACATTAAGGGGCATATACAGGGCCGGATTTCCCATTAGGCACTATAAGCACGTGCCTACATGCGCCCTTCTTATAAGGGCGCATGCTGTTTGAGTTGTTTTTTTATTTCCCCCGTTTTTTTGTATGTACCGTAATCTGACCTGCGGCTGTGCACCCCTCCCCATCAGGGGGAGGGGTTACTGTGTGTCAGCAGGCAGCGCAGGCGGAGAGGTATAATGGGCTTGCCTTAAAATCTTGCTAGTGACACACACTCCAGTTCCAGTCCCTCCCAGCACATGATGTGCATTGCAGGACAGGCGTGCCTGCCTGCCTTCCATGTTCAAAACACGAGGCATGGCACCGCCCCCTCCAGAGATTACCCAGATTACCCAGCACCGATGTGACGTGACCCACATGGTGTGCATCCCAGGAGGGCAAAGGGAGCGCTCCACTAGGGAGAGCCATGGAGGAGGGTCAGTGGAGTCAGCCTGATGCCTGCTCAGAGTGACTGCCTCACTGGACCAGGAAGGGATTTAGCAGCCTGATGGTGAGCAGAGTATGTACCTTGTCAGTAACTGTCCATCCTGATTCCTGCAGGGGCCTGCATCATGTCATGAGAATGGGAGAGGGAGCTTACATTTGAGAATGAGGTGGGGGCCTGCATAGGAGGTGGGGGCTGCATGGGAGGTGGGGGGTCTGTATATGAGGTGGGGGAGTGGGGCCTGCATAGGAGGTGGGGGGAGTGGGGCCTGCATAGGAGGTGGGGGAGTGGGGGCCTGTATATATGAGATGGAGGGGGGAGTGGGTGTCTGTATATATGAGATGGAGGGGGAGTGGGTGTCTGTATATGTGAGATGGAGGGGGGAGTGGGTGCCTGTAATTATCTTTTTTATTTGGGGGGGCGCTCCAGATTTCTCTGCCTATAGGCACCTGAGAGGTAAATCCGGCCCTGGGCACATATACTGTATATATATAGTATAAATATCATGACTGTATAATATATGGATTAAAAATAAATACAGATCAATAGACATTTCTTAATATAGTTTGGGTTTGACTGTCCTTTTATAGGGGAAGAAATACTCAAGCAAGTTGGCAAGCTTATAACATCAGGGTTATTCAGAGAGTGGTGAAAAGCAGGAGAATGACTGGAGAATAGAAAATACTAGGTCAAAATGGCCGATTTGGAAAGTGAGATAAATGGGAGAATTTTTCTGGTTTGGCTAATTTAACCTAGAATTTTCCATTCTCAAGTCATTCTCCTGCTTTTCACCGCATTCTGAATAACCCTGTATTTGTTATAACCAAGAAAAAGTCAAGTAAGACAATATTTCTATACCTGTGTGTAATAATAGAATATGGGACATAGAGGAAGAAACGTTTAAAATATATTCTTTCAATGTTTATTGGAGGCATCTGCTGACATTTATGGACAGATTTTCATATCCTGTAAAAGAAACACACCATGGGAATAGGACTTTCATTTCAAAAGGCTGTAGTTTTTGTCAGGCCATGATGCCTTGTTACTGAAAATATCTATTACGTTTCCAGGAATCACTTACTATACAGTATATGTATGTATACTTATATATACAGCTTTACAGCAGTATGCAATTCTCAGCATAATACAATGTATAATGAGATGAGAATATGTAATGTATGTGTATTAAGTCCATTGTGCAAACTTATCAATAATATTAGATACAAATTTATCAACAGGTTTATTAAAACTAAAGGGGTTATTCAGAGAGAGCCGAACTGGCCCCCAAATTACACCGAACGGTGAATTTCCCCATACGGTGCAATTTCTGGGCCATTAGGCTATGTCGCCTGAATAACCCCTTAAAATTTTAGGCCTGGGTCAGACGAACGCATTTTTCACGTCATCTGTGAAAAAGTGCGTTCGAACGAATGGACTTATTTTTTCACGGAATACGCGATAGCGGTCATACGATGCGCATTTTCGTCGTGATTTTGTGCGGATCATCAATAAAACACTTTTTGCGTCTGGACGTTATGTTGGCCGGACATTAGCAGCGTCTGATGTCTCCTAATCATGCACACACGCCGCTAGCGGACGCAGCGCACTCTGTACGTCCGTACTAGCGGTATCACGTTCTCGAAAAAATGTGTTTGTTTGCCACTTGCGTTGCGCGGCCGCACTTTCGTCCTGCTGTACGTCGTATATTGCCCGTCATTGGACGTCATTTGCTGCTACTACAGCCGTGATAAAGTGCGGCTGCACGTGCGTTCGCACTGCGTTCGTCTGACCCTAGCCTAATAGTACTCATTTTAAAATGTTAAATAGGGACTACACGACATGTATTTTAGAAATATTACCAGTGAACCAATCTGTAGGAAATAAGTTTACTCCTACATTACAGCGGTATGTATACAAAAGATAAATCCAGGTAAAGTATCCATGTAATTGGGCAGACTAGATGGGCCGAAAGGTTCTTATCTGCCGACATTTTTCTATGTTTCTATGTTTCTATAACAGATTTTTTAGGAGGCATTTTAACCCCTTAGTGACCGGGCGGTTTTACACAAATCCGTCTTTTAGTGACCGCTGCTGTTTTTATGTTTCTGCGCTGTTAGTGTTTAGGTCAAATTTTCCTCTTACTCGATTATTCAACCCACACATATTATACACCCTTTTTCCCGCCATTAAATGGACTTTCTAGAAATACCATTATTTCCATCATATCGAATAATTTACTATAAAAAAAAATATGAAATATGAGGAAAAAAATGGTAAAAACACACTTTTTTGTAATTTAATCCCCAAAATCTACAACCACCCAAAACGACCCCAGCTAAATAGGTTTAAAATTTTGTCCCGAGACTAGAAATACCCAATTTTTACATGCGTTTGCTTTTTAACCCCTTCACTGCTGAGACAGTTCACCTATGTGCGCTGCGCTCATTCTGACCATTTTGTGCTAATTATTTTTAGATGACAGCCTAGGTCCTATTTAATTAAACTCCCCCCAGACAAAAAAAACTTTTTAAAAAAACAACATTTTTTTATTTTATTTATTTTGTTTATTTTTTTTATTTTTTTTTTTCTTTAAACCAAACCTGGTCATGTTTGGTATCATTTGAAAGGCCATAATCAGGCCTTTCAAATGATGGCAAATATGACCATCTAGCTGCCATGGATCGGGAGATAAAGGGATCCTTAGGATCCCCTTATCTCTACATGGCAGCTAGAGGGTTAACTGGCCCACTGACATCCTCACACATGGTGAGCTTGTCAGTGGGTGGGGGGGGACCTGGAGGCTTGGCTGACATCCAAGATGTCAGCCCCCCTCCAGGTTTGAATCACGTTTTGGCGCCAATTGGCGCCGCAACGTGATCCGGCAGCGAAATGGTTAATGGCATACACCGCTGGAAAGGGGAGGCTCTCCCCTCTCCAGCGGTGCAAACGGCATCTCCCTAGCTTCAATGGTTGGGGAGATAGAGGGCTCCATTGAAAAGCATGGGGACGCCTGCTGATGACGTCACCACGCAGCGTGGCGACGTCATCAGCCTCGCCTGCCCATGTAAATCACATGGGCAGGCTTCCTCCCTGCCAGATCGCCGTGGGATCCGGCGAGGGAGGTGAGTATCGGGCGGGAGGGGGATTAGGCGCCGCTGACGTACCCTGTACGTCCGCGGGTCTAAGGGAGACCCGAGTACAGGACGTACAGGGTACGTCAGAGGTCCTTAAGGGGTTAACAATATCTTTTTTTTCTGCCGTCTATAGATTATAACGTACACGTTGCAGTCAATAGTATTAAATGTGCAAATCTGTTCTAGCACCTCTGCCATGCAAACCTGCACAATGCTGTAATGGATTTGACCTCAAAGATCACTACATGGAGAAATTGCACATAATAATTGAGCTGACTCTTTAAGCATGTCTTGATGACTCCCTTGATTATAGAAATGGTGAGGATCGAAAAAGGCATTGTGAAGGCAAGAAGTGAAATGCAAATAACATGTATTGCACAGAATATACACAATGTGTTCTAGTTCTGACATAGGGCCCATGTTATATAGTTTATTTTCACTATCACCTGCCCTAAACTAAAAAGGTGGGTGCTAAGGGGAAAATTTGTGGTCGCAAATCTCCTCTTAGCGGCCTCTGTATATTACGGGGTAGGCGTTGAATCCAGCAGCCTGCCCCGTAGTGGCCGCAAGTCTCCAGGATGCAGCGCTAACGCATTGTCACGAGCATCCCCTCCATGGAATCCATAGGACTCTAACGCTCATTTATGTGAGTGCTAGCGCTAGCGTTAAGGAGGTGATAGGGCCCTATATATTTAACAGGTTACTCACAAGCTGCTGTTAGTCTCTGTTGGTGCAAAAACAAGTAAAAATCACTATAGCTGTAACTACAGTGAATTTCGGCAATCCAGAGAAGGAAAATTCAACAATGGCAGGTGAAGTTGCTGCAAATGATGGCAAACAAAGCTTAGCAACGGTACCTTCCATTAACCCCTTAAGGACGGGAGTAATTTTACAACTTCGGCGCTCTTTCGGAAGTGACGTTTGCTGAAGTTTTTGCTCATATTTAAACGCGGTTTTAAGTCACGTATTATTATACCACCCAGACAAATTATATATCGTTCTTTCCGGCAGACTCGACAGATTAATTTATCATAATTATATATATACGTCATTTTCTGCCAGAATGCTATAACAATAAATGTAAAAAAAATGTGAATTTTTAATAAAATTTCAATCATCCACAGTGTGTAAAGTATTTTTTTTTCGCATTTTATTATCTGATCCTTAGCGGTTATATTCTATGGGGTAGACTTGGGAACCCATTTTTTTTTTGGGGGGGGAGAAATTACGGGATTTTAGCTAAACCCCCAAAAAAAATCATTGGTAAAGTATCATTGTTCACATTTATAATTGAAATGTGAACAATAATGCTGCATTCAAAAAAAAAAAGCATGTTTTTATTTTTTAATTAATTAATTTTTTAATTATTTTTAAACAATTTGATTTTACTTATAACATGGTCATGTTTTATATTGTTGGAAAGGCCATGCTCAGACCTTTCGAATGATATCAGGCATGACCCCCTAGCTGCCACCGATCAGGAGATAGGGGGGTTCTTTGAACCCTTTTATCTCCTGCATGGGATTTCCTTAGGAAATCCCTTTGCAGCCAGGGGCTTCCCCAGTTAACTGACATCATCGCGCATGGCGCGATGAGTCAGTTGACGCGGAGGAGACCCAGAGGTGGGGGCTGCCATCCAAGATGGCGGCCCCCACCGGAAATAGGCCGCGATCGGGCACGAATTAGTGCCTGGTCGCGACCTGGCAGCTAAGGGGTTAGCCCCCATACATCGCTGGAAAGGTCAGGCTGTGACCGTTCCAGCGATGCTGGCCACAGCCTTCTATCCCCTGGCGATGGGGAGCTAGAGGGATCCAAAAGATCCCCCTCCCCTCCAGGCGCTTCCCCATGCTCCAGCGGGGGTGCGACTGAAACTGACGTCATCGCGCCAGCGCGATGACGTCAGTGCGCCGGCATTGAAGCCAGATCTGCGTGGGAGCTGCCGGGGAGGTGAATAGAACCTCCGGTTGGGCTCCTAACGCCGAGGACGTTCCATACCGTCCTGCGGTGTTAAAGCCCGCCAAATGCAGGACGGCATGGAACGTCCTGCGGCGTTAAGGGGTTAAAGCGAGTGAACTGTGGTTATTCTTCATTCAGCGCTGTTACACCCTTGTTTGCAACACCAGTGAATATAGTTTGGCGGTTTTGAAATGTCAATCTCCAATGGGCTCCAACTGGAACAATGGTAAAAACAATGCTAAGCAGCTTCAACTGAAATGTGGGAAGCTTGGTGAACTCTAGTAACTTTGGCAGAGACTACGGTGAAACACTGGACAAAACACCATAGAAAACTACATTGATCAATGTCAGCAGAATCTACAGTGTACAAAAATGGCAAAAATACAGTGAGCTATGGTGATAATTCCTTAAGCAGTTACAGTCAGAAGTGTTTATAAAGCACCAACAAATTCTGCAGCCCTGCACTGAATGGCCAGAGCATCATGGGGGGATGTAGTTCAGAAACTTCTAGGGGTGTGTCAGAGTTTGAGATCTCTGATCTAAGAGGAGTGAGGTGATACACAGATGTGAGGGTAAATAGTCGTGTAGAGAATGAGGAGTAATGGAATGCATGGCGGGTATGTACAGTAGAGGGTTAGATTATGGAGTAGACTTGTAGTCTTCTCGAACAGTGTTTTTAGAGACTTTTTTAAAAAGACCTTGGCACAATGTGGTGAGGGAGGGGAATCTATAGATATGGGCAGCGGTCGAGTCCAGGGGAATGTGTGGGAACTAAGTTCCTCGTGCAGAAGGAACTGAGTTTCCTTGGGTCCCATCCCATACTCTATAAAGCTTGTATTCAGGTGTTCAATGATATCTTTCTCTGTTAAGTCACAATAAATATAGGAGTTAGCACTTATTTGATGCTAAAATCCACATATATAGTATATAAATAAATCAGACTTGAGAGCGTGTTTGTGTTAAGTGCTACATGATAAGTGCTAAGTGGGGGACAGAACCTTGGCGAGTTCCTGCACTTTTTTTTTAGGACTTGACCCCTGGATAGGGGCAGCTTCGGAAATCCTGAAGGTGAGAGTGATGGGTACAGGTGCAATGATATGATAATAACAGATCTTCATCTGAGCAAAGTGGTCTCTATTGTCACAGAGTGCAACATTTATACATCACTCTAGTTTTAGGGGTACATTTAGCTTGGAAGCTTATTGTTGGGATTAAAGGTGTACTTGGATAAACCCTGAAGTTTGGGAATACCAGGTATGAGAGACTTACATTTTCTTGGATGCCTGGTTTCTTGTGCGTGCCTGAGGGAGTGTGTATCATTTTATTTTATTTTTATAAATGGAAGTAAAA
Source organism: Leptobrachium leishanense (assembly GCA_009667805.1). Classification (NCBI taxonomy): domain Eukaryota; kingdom Metazoa; phylum Chordata; class Amphibia; order Anura; family Megophryidae; genus Leptobrachium; species Leptobrachium leishanense. Next base: position 284,223,337 of record CM019066.1, read on the forward strand.
GTGTCCAAAGCACAAAAAAATATTATTTTAACCCTCCAGATGTATGACCCTCTTAACATTGAGTGGTTTCTTTTGTAGGTGGTTATCAAATGCATTAGGCCTTGTGACAGGGTTGCCTTTGGACCTCGGCTTTTTTATTGCAGCTGACAATCCGTACTGAACATAATAGACAGCTTTAGAGACTCTCGCTTGTACTTCATTTATTATGTAATGAGAAAATGCCAGTCTTTTTACCAACAGATAAAACCCTTTTTATGTACAAAGGCAGAAATATCATGTGGTTTTGATCTGAAAAGCAAATGTTCGCTCCAACTGTTTGTTTAAACTTTTTTTTGTGTTTTCCTGCTGTGTAACTTGCTTCAACAGCCAGAGAAGCTGTAAAGCTTTAGCGAAGCGGCAATAATCTTGATGTCCCGGGCCTTATTTTATCAGTCTCTTGCATACAGTTCTTCAATATACTGAACTGTTAATCTTTGGCAAAATATGTACATAAGAGGGATCTGTATAATGATGGCTCCAATCACTGTGCTATTAGCACAATGCATCATTATCCTGCTAAAATGTACTAGGTGTTACCAGCTAGGCAACAGAACATTGTTTTCATTACTATGCAATATAATTTAGACAGATGGTATGCTAAATGTATCATTAGCATTACAGACACTTGATAGGTTCCCAGCGAGCCCCCGTGATACTAGTTCAGCGCAAAGTCAGTTCTTTGTATAGTAGCTAAACAACTTTAGCAGCTCGGTAGGGTTTCTACTTTAACATTTCTTTGACTATGTTGCAGAAGGATTTGACTCCTTTCAATGATAATAATAAAACTTTACATTTATAAATAGTAACAACCGAATATTCAGCATCCTTTAGATACCTAGTGGTTACTTAATATTCAGTTGCTAAAATTAATGAATGGAAAGTTTTATTTAAAACATTATATATCACATTTTCTCAATAATTGGTACAAAAGTGCTAAGTTGCCACTGCCATGTGAATACCATTATATATACAGTGGCAAGAAAAAGTATGTGAACCCTTTGGGATTACGTGGAGTTTTGAATGAATTGGGCATAAAATGTGCTCTGATTTTCATCTAAGTCACAACAATTTGAAAAACACAGTCTGCTTAAAATAATACAACACAAACATTATATGTTTTCATGTGTTTATTGAACATAACATGTAAACATTCACTGTGTAGGGTGGAAAAAGTATGTGAACCCCTAGCCTAATGACTTCTCCAAGAGCTAATTGGAGCCAGGAGTGAGCCAACCTTGAGTCCAATCAGTGTGATATTATTGGATGTGTTGCTGAAAGCTGTCCTGCCCTTTAAAAACACACACCAGTTTTGGGTTTACTGGTTTCAAGAAGCACTGCCTGATGTGAACCATGCCTCGCAGAAAAGAGCTCTCAGAAGACCTACGATCAAGAATGAAGAATGAATGAAGCTGGAAAGGATTACAAAAGTATCTCCAAAAGCCTTGATGTTCATGTGTCCACGGTAAAACAGACTGTCTACAAATGGAGAAAGTTCAGCACTGTTGCTACTCTCCCTAGGTGTGGTCGTCCTGTAAAGATGACTGCAAGAGCACAGTGCAGAATGCTTAATGAAGTAAAGATGAATCCTAGAGTGTCAGCCAAAGACTTACAGAAATCTCTGGCACATGCTAACATTTTTGTTGACACATCTACAATAAAGAAAACATTAAACAAGAATGGAGTACATGGTAAGGACACCACGGAGGAAGTCATTGCTGTCCAAAAAGAATATTGCAGCACGTTTGAAGTTTGCAAAAGAGCACCTGGATGTTCCACAGCACTACTGGCAAAATATTCTGTGGACAGATGAAACCAAAATTGAGTTGTTTGGAAAAAACACACAACACTATGGGCCATATTACATACTTGGTGCTAACTTAACCAGAGCATTCGTAAACTTAAAACCATATTACATAGTTGATGCTAACTTAACCAGAGCTGTTGTAAACTTCCCAGATCCATTATAGCCTATGGAGGTTTTAAGTTTACAACAGCTCTGGTTAAATTAGCACCAACTATGTAATATGGTTTTAAGTTTACAACTGCTCTGGTTAAGTTAGCACAAAGTATGTAATATGGCTCTATGTGTGGAGAAAAAAAGGCACAGCACATCAACATCAAAACCTCATCCCCACTGTAAAACATGTCGGAGGGAGCATCATGGTTTGGGGCTGCTTTGCTGCCTCAGAGCCTGGACGGATTGTTGTCATTGATGGAAAAATTAATTCCAGAGTTTATCAAGACATTTTGTAGGAAAACGTAAGACCATCTGTCCGCCAAATGAAGCTCCGCAGAGGATGGGTGATGCAACAGGACAATGACCCAAAGCATACAAGTAATTCAACAAAAAAATGGCTTCAACAAAACAAAATACGCCTTCTGGAGTGGCCCAGTCAGAGTCCTGACCTCAACCCGATTGAAATGCTGTGGCATGACCTTAAGAGAGCGATTCACACCAGACATCCCAAGAATATTGCTACACTGAATCAGTTTTGTGAAGAGGAGTGTTCCAAAATTACTCCAGATCGTTGTGCAGGTCTGATCTGCAACTACAGGAAATGTTTGGTTGAGGTTATTGCTGCCAAAGGAGGGTCAACCAGTTATTAAGTCCAAAGGTTCACATACTTTTTCCACCCTGCACTGTGAATGTTTACATGTTCTGTTCAATAAAAACATGAAAACATATAAAGTTTGTGTTGTTTTATTTTAAGCAGACTGTGTTTTTCAAATTGTTGTGACTTAGATGAAGATCAGAGCACATTTTATGACCAGTTCATGCAAAACTCCATGTAATCCCAAAGGGTTCACATACTTTTTCTTGCCACTGTATATATTACATTTTTCATTAATTTGTATAGCAGCTCTAAATCACTACTGAACACAATCTACTTCAGAGAGCACCGAAATGTCACTGACATTTCGGTGCTCTCCTGTTTCTATGCTGAATTATTCTGCAGAGAGGTGCTTCCCAGCAGTGTGCGGATTCATATGCTGCATTATTCTGCAGAGAGGCGCTGCCCGGCAGTGTGCGGATTCATATGCCGCATTGAAACCTATGGGTTAAAAAGCCCTGTTTCTTTAAAAAAAGTTAGGAAACCGAAAATTTCCCCCAAAAAATGCCTAACAAATCCTAAAAGAATAATTAAATATAGAAACTTACATTCTATTGGTAGTAATCTACTTGCCATTCTTAAATAAGCAATAAAAAATAAAATAACTCACAAAAAAGCAAAAAACCAACTGATCCGAATCACCCAAAATGATCCGAATCGCTGAAATGATCCGAATCGTCGAAATGATCCGAATCACCGAACAATCCGAATCATCGAATCAATCCGAAATTTCGGGTTGAGCCGAAATTTCAGGTGCTCGATATTTCGTTTTTGGAAATGCTCCCGAAACACGAAAATTATTAATTTCGTCCGAATTTCAATTCGGAACGAAACGAATTGCACATCTCTACAAAGTACAGCAACCTTGCGCTGAAAAATGCAAGGTACCAAACGATAACGGTTTCTTAACCCGTTAGCGCTTGGATTGTAGTATGGTGTGCCCGCGTTAGGGCCACCAGGGCTAAAGTTAACACTCACGCAGGTGAGCGCTATCGTTAGCACCAACTATGAAATGTAGCCCATCATGTTTCAAAATTTTCATCATACTATCAACTTTCTTATCCCCATTTTTATTCTTTGTAATATAATATTGTCAAGTTCAAAGCATTAGAATGGTTTCCATGTCGTACTACACAAGCCACTGTCAGTAAGTGTTAGCAACTCCCAGCATTTACAGATCAATTTTTATGGTGTGCACACATGTTACTTATTTTATTGACAGACTGTTAATTTTCATGTTATTTATCAAGAACCAAATAAGAAAAACCTAAAATGTGTAAGGCACTATCACCTCACCTGGTGAGAGCTAAAACTCCAAAGCTATATGAAAAATCGAGCGCGAGCCGCCAAAATGTAGCCCCTGACGACCCACCAACAGATCACCTTGTTTGCGGTTGTCAGTGTACAAGATTCATTAGCATGCATTAGGGAATCGCTAAGACCCCGGCTGAGACCCAGCACTAACGCGGTTGTGTACAGGATAGAACTATTTTTTTCCAGTGCAGAGTGCCGGACCATACCTATCCTCTGCCCTCACAAGCTTGTATAAATATGAACTCTATACTGCTTACATACTATGATTAACCCCAGCATCAAATGTTTAAAATTAGCCAATATATTAGATTTAGGATACATGCCAATAAAGGATACATTTATAATATAGCCTACTGCAACAGCAGCGCCATTGCTGACAAGATCCATTACTATGGTATATGGGGCCAAGAGAACACCTGTGTTGCATTATTTTCAATTACCTGTTAATTGCCTGTTAATTTGGTGCAAGGACCTTCTTTTATTTTCTTTTCCCTTTCTGTCAGTTAACATTAGGGTTGAGCAGTATTGAGCAGAATTTTTTCGATTAGCGTCCGCGTAGACATTAGTGCTGGGACCAAAGAAATCTGTTGGTTACAATTAGGGATGAGCATTCGGTTCCGATCTGTTCGGAGTTTGAATCGAACATCGCCTGTTCGAAAGTTTGCGAACTTCAAACTTTTTTGTGACGTTTGCCAAAAGTTCGTTTTTTTTTTTAACCCCTTAAGGACCCCTGACGTACCCTGTACGTCCTGTCCACAGGTCTCCCTTAGACCCGCGGACGTACAGGGTACGTCAGCGGCGCCTAATCCCCCTCCCGCCCGATACGCACCTCCCTCGCTGGATCCATCGGCGATCTGGCAGGGAGGAAGCCTGCCCATGTGATTTACATGGGCAAGCGAGGCTGATGACGTCGCCACGCTGCGTGGTGACGTCATCATCAGACGTCCCCATGCAATTCAATATAGGGGAGGGGGAGCTCCTTTGGAGCCCTCTATCTCCCCAACCATTGAAGCTAGGGAGATGCTGTTTGCACCGCTGAAAAGGGGAGAGTCTCCCCTTTTCAGCAGTGTATAGCATTAACAGTTTCGCCACCGGATCACGTTTTGGCGCCAATTGGCGCCAAAATGCGATTCAAACCTGGAGGGGGGCTGACATCTTGTATGTCAGCCAAGCCTCCAGGTCACCCCCCACCCACTGACAACCTCACCATATGTGTGAGGATGTCAGTGTGCCAGTTAACCATCTAGCTGCCATGTAGAGATAAGGGGATCTAAGGATCCCCATATCTCCTGATCCATAGCAGCTAGATGGTGACATCATTTGAAAGGCCTGATTATGGCCTTTCCAATGATACCAAACATGACCAGGTTTGGTTTAAAAAAAAAAAATTAAATAAAAAAATTATTTTTTTTTAAAAGTTTTTTTTGTCTGGGGGAGTTTAATTAAATAGGACCTAGGCTGTCATCTAAAAATAATTAGCACAAAATGGTCAGAATGAGCGCAGCGCACATGGGTGAACTGTCTCAGCAGTGAAGGGGTTAAAAAGCAAACGCATGTAAAAATTGGGTATTTCTAGTCTCGGGACAAAATTTTGAACCTATTTAGCCGGGGTCTTTTTGGGTGGTTGTAGATTTTGGGGATTAAATTACGAAAAAGTGTGTTTTTACCATTTTTTCCTCATATTTCATATTTTTTTTATAGTAAATTACTCAATATGATGGAAATAATGGTATTTCTAGAAAGTCCATTTAATGGCGGGAAAAAGGGTGTATAATATGTGTGGGTTGAATAAACGAGTAAGAGGACAATTTGACCTAAACACTAATAGCGCAGAAACGTAAAAACAGCAGCGGTCACTAAAAGACGGATTTGTGTAAAACCGCCCGGTCACTAAGGGGTTAAAAAAAAAAGTATAAAACATGTTTAAAAATACTAAAAAATCTAGAAATAAAGAGACTCTTTACTGCAGAATATTATAAGCAACGGTTTATTAGATATTGAATTAAAACGGGAATATTTTTAACATTGAAGCCTATGGGATAAAACATTCTTGTTACTAAAACATCAGGCAGACACGGCCCTCTAATCAGGCACTGTAGAGGGCAGCCTGCCGGGGGCTCTCAAGGATCCCCTTGAGGAGCATGCGGCCGCCGGATGGCAGTGCTGCGACTGTGCGGGCTAGCCGCCTGGGTGCATGTGGCAGAGACAGGCTGCGCAGGGAGAGAGCCACTGCACCTGCGGCCACGGCAGACCCCCCACAACCAGGATCCAGAGAGCCCCCACTGACCACCAGGCTAAGGTAAGGTGACATATTTCTAAAAAAAATAAAATCCAAGGACATTTTTAAATGTCCCTGAGAACATAAAATAAAACTTTTTTTTTCTTTCTCTACCTGGCTGAATGTATTTAATTATATATATATTAGATACATTCAGCCAGGTAGAGGGGGTGGCATGTGGGCTGCGTAGGGTCTCAGGCAGTGGTTTGTTATTTTTGTGTGTATATTTTTAGCAAATTTGTAGGGGAAGGTAAGGGCATGATATATATATATAGATAAGATACATATCTATATTCTTATAAATATATATATCCAGACTTGTATTACACACACATTTTGGCAACTAATTGCCCCCCCCATTTGGCTGATCCCTCCAGAAGAAATGTTGAACCCGATAGAGCAGAGAATAATATATATATTCTCTGCTCTGTCGGGTTCGACATTTCTTCTGGAGGGATCAGCCAAATGGGGGGGGGCACATTTAGTTGGGATTGTCCACATGCCACCCCCCAATGTGTATGTGTATATATGGTCTGAAGTCTGTGGGTGGGTGTATATATATCTTCGTGTTGATATATACGTATATGTCTGTGTGTTATCAATGCATCCCTACTCTATACACAGCGCTCTGTGTCCCTATAATATATATGATCAGGGGTTACCTTTTTTTATATTTTTATACTATTCCTATTAAATTAACAGTAATTTTTGATGTATTTTATTCAGTAGAAACTTTTTTTGCCTATATAACATGTGCTTTGTGTAAATAAAACGGTTTTGTGTGTACATTTTAATTTAGTTAGTGAATTCTTGTCCAGTGCGGTGAGAAGCAAACGTAATGCAGTGTAGACACGCTGCGAGACGGAGCGGAGTGAAGTCAATCCTGCAAAATTTTTGCTTCTCTTCGCTTCGCTACGCTGTGCGTTGCTACACGCTCAGTGTGTCTCAGCCTTTATTCCCGCATCGCTAGCTTACCGAATCAGTTTGTATACTTGTTACTGACCCTGCTTGTTCTGAGGACCCAATCTGTTGCCGACTTTGCCTGCCATTTGACTATTCTCTCTGTGTATTCCCTGCCTGTTCTGTTTGCTTCCTGTTGCTACTGGTGTGCGCCGATTCTCACCATATACAGTAGCGCAGTACAAGTGCCTAAACATTGCTGACCCGGTTTTGTTATAGCTGCTGATGTAACTGAATAGATCGGGGATCTCTTCTGCATTACCAAAACCTCCACCACTGCACTCTTCCACAATACCTCAGAGGGGTTACGGTGTGAAGGCACTTGCTTCCACTAAAGGCACAATATTTGGGTGCACTGCCACTGACGCCTATACCAGATTCATATCATTTTAATATTGGACCACAGGGTCCACCACTGCACTCTTCCACAATACCACAGAGGGGTTACGGTGTGAAGGCACTTGCTGCCACCAAAGGCACAATATTTGGGTGCACTGCCACTGACACCTGTACCAGATTCATATAATTTTAATATTGGACCGCAAGGTCCACCGGTGCACTCTTCCACAATACCACAGAGGGGTTACGGTGTGAAGGCACAATATTTGGGTGCACTGCCACTGACGCCTATACCAGATTCATATAATTTTAATATTGGACCGCAGGGTCCACCGCTGTATTCTTCCACAATACCAGTTACCACAGAGGGGTTACGGTGTGAAGGCACTTGCTGCCACCAAAGGCACAATATTTGGGTGCACTGACGCCTGTACCAGATTCATATCATTTTAATATTTGACCGCAGGGTCCAACCCTGCACTCTTCCACAATACCACAGAGGGGTTACGGTGTGACGGCACTGTTGCCGACACTAAAGGCCCTATTTTAAAGCACCTATTGTTACTTTCATCCAAAGCCTGCATAAGTTTCACCTTAATTTAGCCCAAAAAATCACTAAACTTGTTCTGCGTGTCCTAAAACGTCTCCTCTTTTCATACAGGCTGCCAACCCAAGCAGTTGTTTATGATGGAAAACCATTTACCGTCATTTGAAATGTAATTTTTTTGTTTTTAAATATTTCTATACATCCTACAAATCTGCCACTTCACGAGCAGGTTATGGGGACCTCCTAGGCACGATATTTGAAGGAATTTTTCATTTTTATTCTTAACCTTTATTTCATGGAAAACTCACTGTTCCTTTAAAAACGTTTTTTTTTACTTTTTGTCCTTGTTTCCTGTCCCCCAGGGCACTACCCGGACCCCCATACACCTTTTATGGCAAATAACTTGCATATATGCCCTCTTGGAGGGCACTCTAAAAATCAAACGTTCGAGTCCCATTGACTTGCATTGAGTTTGAATCGTGCTCGCGTTCGAACCCGAACTTTTGAAATTGTTTGAGTTCGAATGCGAACCAAACACGGGGGTGTTCAGCTCATCACTAGATACAATAGCGCATGTGATCTCTAGCGCTCCCCTTGTTAAATATAGGACGCGGTAAGTACAGTAAGCTTGCGCTATGAATTGCAAATTACCGTGCACTAGGGGGTTTTCTCCATTTGTAGCGAGAGGCAAACGATCTGTTGGTCAGGCGCTATACTGAATTTACCTGGCGCTAACGCGAGAATATTGCAATGCAAGCGTTAGCTCACACCAAGTGACATTGCCCGTAGTCGGGGACCTAAAGCAGGAGCAATTAATTGATCAGGCACGTCCTTCTGTGCACGCCTATGGCAGCTCCCAAATAGTATGAGTCATGTCGCTAACAATAGGGAGCCACAATTAAGCTGGAAATAGGGAGATGCTAATGGTTAATGGCTCAAAACGCATTTTTCATTAGTGGCTCTCTATTACTGGCTCACCTGAAATAGCACAATTATATCTGCAATTACTTAAAGGGATATTCTAAAAGTTACTAGTGACATTGACACGCAGGGAGCTTGCCGACGTCACTATATCTCTGAAACGGATCGCGCTAGTTACTGATGGCATTGCGCAGCTCTGAACTATTGTTCTGCACAGATGCAACAGGACTTGCGTACATAAAGTTTGCAAGTTCCACTGCGGTGCACAATTTGCCTTTCTTACGCTACGCAAGTAGTGAAGGGAGCGCAAATTGTGCAGAAAAGACAAAAAGGGACTAGTTGAGCGCAGCGATGGACAAAAGATGAGTAAAATAAGGCATAAATTAAAGATAATTGGGTTGCGGCTGTTGACAGCCTCTGCCCAATATTTAAGGGCAAAAGAGGGACCTCCACTTTTCAGTTGAGTGTTCCTTTTATTCAAGTGACGATTAGACATAATTGATGATGAACGCATTTAAAAACAAACACAATTATACTTTTGTCCCATTTGAATTAATTTTATTGTAATTTGCTGCATAGTATAAACTTCTAGCTCTACTATTTTGTTTTTTTATTTAGATTTTCATGGATTATATTCTTACTATGCATCATGAGATTAATATATGAGCTGGCCGTTTCTGTGTTTGAGGATCAGTTCCACATTGATACTAATCTTTTTACGAGCACTGATATTCCTAACTAATTTAAATTCAAGAATACTGCAATACAGTGCAGAAGTAAATGGATCTTAAAGTATTTTTTAATGTGTTTCTTATATCATTAGCGAATTCTCAAAATACTTTATGAGACTACTTTCTATTTAAGTATACTTTGAAAATTTCCCTCTTGAAAGAAAACATTTTATAGTTAATTTTTTCTTGAAACCTTATAAACCTTGTTAAGTGATTCATTTGGACTGCTGCTTGACTGCACATTAATATGGAGATTTACCTACCAACGCTGGAGCTTATCCAGGACATGTCAAAATCCTGCAGGGGAAATTGCGACATAGATATTATGTCCTCAAATGGACTCTGATATTCCATCAACACTGAAGGCTAAAGATGTGATTATGAATAGGGATGAGCTGTTCGGGTTCGGACGGTTCGGGGTTCGACCCAAACTTAGCCTGTTCGAGCAGATCGCGAACCCCGAACATTTCGGGTGTTCTCCGCATGTTCGACCACAATGGACCACAATGCATTTTCCCACAGCCTGAAGCTCATAATTGGCTACAGCCTTGCACCTGACCACAGGTCTGGTGCAAGACTGGTTGAACACTATGCCAATCACCGCTCAGAGTCCTGATTGGGCAAATTTTGCCCAATCATGGGCTCACAGAGCTAAGTCCCGCAGCACACTATATAAGGTTTCAACGCAGCGCTTCTGCACGCATTTCAGAGATTTCAAAGAAGATAGTTGTGTGTGTTGTTACTGCCGGTTTGCCACGCTACTGGGGGGGTCTCATTTCGACCAAATATCAGGGAATTTAGGTGATGTGTGTTTTGTCACTGTGCCAGCAAGTTTTTTTGGGGTTTACAACTTTATTTAAAACATTTGTGAATTGAGGTGATTTTCTGGGTCTTGTCACTGTGCCAGCAAATCTTTTTGGGGCTCACTAATTTCTTTAAAACACTTGTGAATTAAGGTGATCTGTGTCTCGTCATACAAAAAGTACCACGCTGTATTTTGGGGCTCACTAATTTCTTTAAAACACTTGGGAATTAAGGTGATCTTCTGTGTCTCGTCACACTGCCAGCAAATTTTTTTTGGGGCTCACTAATTTCTTTAAAACACTTGGGAATTAAGGTGATCTGTGTCTCGTCATACAAAAAGTACCACGCTGTATTTTGGGGCTCACTAATTTCTTTAAAACACTTGGGAATTAAGGTGATCTTCTGTGTCTCGTCATACAGCCAGCAATTTATTTTGGGGCTCACTAATTTCTTTAAAACACTTGGGAATTAAGGTGATCTGTGTCTCGCCATACAAAAAGTACCACGCTGTATTTTGGGGCTCACTAATTTCTTTAAAACATTTGTGAATTGAGGTGATCTGTCTCTTGTCACTGGCTGCCAGCTATCAGTGTGTCTCACTGAGTTATACCAGAGTTATTTAAATCTTTATACCAGAGTTGAATCAGAGTTCTGTATATATTAATCTATTTATCACTCACCATGTCTGAAAGAACAAAAAGGACTGGCAGACGCTCCCAGACACAGATAAGAGGGCAAGCAGCCCCTGTGTCGGGAGGCTGTGCCTCTGGTCGTGGGGGACGTGGTGCATCCTCTGCAGGGGCACGCTTGTCCTTTCTAACTGGTGCTGGCCGTCTTAAGCAGCAGCAGCAACATACAGAGGACTTGGTGGATTGGCTAACCAGGCCATCCTCATCCTCCTCATCCTCTGCCAGCCAGGCTTCTAGTGCTTTACAGTCCACCGCAGCTGCCAAAGCATCTAATGCAGCCTCCATGTCCACAGCTACTCCTGCCGTAGCCTCGCTATCACACACGGAGGAGTCAGCTGAATTGTTTGACTACAATGAGAGTGACATGCTGCTTGAGGATGCTCAGCAAGTACAGTGCTCTGATTCAATCTCTGAGGTTGAGCAAGGGAGTATAATTAACCTAGAGGAAGGGGGTGCCAGTGATGACACACAAATAACTGGCACTCATGTTGCCCCAGCAGCTGCAGCATACTGCCAAGTTGGCTCCAGTGACGAGGAGATAGGGGGTGAAGATGACATTGATGATGATGATGAGGTCACTGACTCCACCTGGGTGCCAGATCGAACTGAGGAATCTAGTGAGGAGGGGGAGGAGGAGGAGGAGGAGGCACAGCAAACACGAGGCACAACATCCTCTGTGACCAACCATAGCACTAGCCAGTCCAAGGCATCACATGTCAGAGCTGCTCCGGTGCAGAGCGCTGTTGTCTCAAGGAACACATGCAGGAACTCTGCTGTCTGGGAGTTCTTTAAGAAATGTGCAGCAGACCCCACCGTTGCTATTTGTAATCTATGTGAGAGGAGGCTGAAGCGTTGGATAAACACCGGACACTTGGGTACCACGTGCTTGAGGCGACATATGAACAAGTGCCACACATCCCGTTGGGGCAAAACTTTGCGTAGGTCCTCCTCCTCATCTGTCTCTACCCACACTGTATGTCCTGCCATGCAATTGCCTACAACCTCCACCGACAGGGATGATGCTACAGTAATGGATGTACCAGCAGGTCCTTCCTCACAATGTGACATCATCCCAGTAGCTGAAGATTTACGCAGTCAGATTACGTTGCCGCAGCTGCTGCAGCGAAAGAAAAAATATAGTCCCAACCATCCCCAAGCACAGCGTCTAAATGCCAGTTTAGCAAAATTACTCGCATTGCAGCTGCTTCCTTTCCAGCTGGTGGACTCTGCTCCCTTCCGTGAATTTGCTGAATGCACTGTACCACAGTGGCAGGTTCCAAAACGCCATTACTTTTCACGCAAGGCCATTCCAGCACTATACCAGCACATGGAAGACAATGTTATCCAGTCATTGGGAAAGGCAGTCAGCAGCAAGGTGCATGTCACTTTAGACACGTGGTCCAGCAAGCATGGACAGGGTCGTTACATTTCCTTCACGGCACACTGGGTAACTCTGATTGCAGCTGGCAGGGATCCAAGACAGGGCTCTGTGCTGGAGCTTGTTCATCCACCACGCCTCCAGAAAGCTGCTTGTACGAGGTCTGTCTGCTCCACCACCACCTCTTCCTCCTCCTCCTCCTTCTCTGTCTCTGGCGAAGTGACAGTTAAACCCACGCCTGACAGGGTCTACGCAATGGCTCAAGCAAAAAGATGCCATACTGTGCTTGAGCTGGTTTGTTTAGGGGACAGGAGCCACACCGGGTCAGAAATTTTGTCAGCTCTGCAGGGGCAGGTGCAGAGATGGTTTACACCATGCCAGCTTGAGCTGGGAATGATCGTCTGCGATAATGGCAGCAACCTTCTCTCCACCCTACGCAAGGGTAAATTGACGCATGTACCATGCCTAGCACACGTCCTAAATCTGGTGGTACAGGTGGTAAAATAAGGTAAAATTTATTGCAGCACTAACGCATTTCGACCTAATTGGTCTTTATCAAAGTGCAGAAAAATATACATGTATACAGATGTATATTTTTCTGCACTTTGATAAAGACCAATTAGGTCGAAACGCGTTAGTGCTGCAATAAATTTTACCTTATTTTATCCTGCCGACTTTTCGTCTGTGACATTTCCCGTGGATCCAATATTTCATCTATGGACCAGGTTATCACCATGGATGGTTGCTGGTAGGACGGGCTGGTGAGATCATATCCACAGATATATGCCTATATAGTCCAGAGCCGACTTTATGGGGCTCAGAAAAAAGTGAGTTGAATACTTTCTCTCTGGAAACCAGGTGTCATAAGGATGTACTGTGCAATGTATGTCTCCTATTATGTTTTCTATATTATCTTGAAGTATTACTCACTGGACACTTGGCGTAAGCGCGAGGACTCTACCCATTATTTTATCCATTGACTATTCGCACTTGGGAGTGTGCGTTTGTGCCCTTGCTGCTACCCAAGACCGACCATATACACATTATCTGCGCCATTTTTTCCACCTTATTGTTTTTTCAAGTAACCAGGGCTGCCAGAGCTTCTCATCCAGGCCAGAAAAATCTGCAGCCACTTCAGACGGTCATTCCCAGCAAGCGTTCGCCTGGCAGAAATTCAAAGAGAATTCCACCTTCCCACAAACCGTCTGATCTGTGACATGCCCACCAGGTGGAATTCGACATTACCAATGCTGCAGCGTCTGCACAAGCAGCAGAGGGCCATCAACGAGTACCTGTGTGAGTATGGCACAAGGACAGGTTCAGGTCAACTTGTTTCCCCCCCCCCGCAGTGGCTGATGATCAAGGATGCATGCACTGTACTGTCACCATTTGAGGAGGCATCGAGGATGGTGAGCAGGGACAGTGCATGCATCAGTGACAAAATTCCTTTAGTGTTCCTGCTGGAGCACACTCTGCGGGGAATTATAGATGTGGCTCTAGAGGCAGAGCAGCGGGAGGAAGAGGAGGCTTTCCCTAGCTCTCAAGGCCCCAGTCTTTCCGCAGACAGCATTCCAGCGGGTCCTACTCAGATCAGACAAAAAAATTTCAATATAGGACCAACCACAGGGTCCACCCCTGAACTCTTCCACAATACTACAGAGGGGTTACTGTATGATGATACTTGATGGCCTTCCATTAAAGGCACAATATCTGGGTGCACTGACGCCCATTAACAGATAAAAAAAAATTCAATATAGGACCAACCACATGGTCCACCCCTGAACTCTTCCACAATACTACAGAGGGGTTACTGTATGATGATACTTGATGGCCTGGCATTAAAGGCACAATATCTGGGTGCACTGACGCCCATTAACAGTTAAAAAAAAACACTTTTCAATATAGGATTCACTTGGTCCACCCCTGCACTCTTCCACAATACTACAGAGGGGTTACTGTATGATGATACTTGCTGGCCTGGCATTAAAGGCACAATATCTGGGTGCACTGACGCCCATTACCAGATCAAAAACTTTTCAATATAGAACCACATGGTCCACCCCTTCACTCTTCCACCATACCACAGAGGGGTTACTGTATGATGATACTTGCTGGGCTGGCAGTCTTGCACCAAAGGCAGAATATCTGGGTGCACTGCCACCCATTCCCAGATTCATATCTTTTTAATATAGGACCGCATGGTCCACCCCTGCACTCTTCCACAATACCACAGAGGGGTTACTGTATGATAGTACTTGCATGCCTGGCACTAAAGGCACAATATCTGGGTGCACTGCCATTGACGCCTGTATCAGATTCATATCCTCAGAGGGATTACGGTGTGACGGCACTGTTGCCGACGCTAAAAGCCCAATTTTAAAGCACCTATTGTTACTTTCATCCAAAGCCTGCATAAGTTTCACAATAATTTAGCCAAAAAAAACACTAACAGGGTTATCCAAAGAGATCCGAATTGCTTGAGAAAGGTAACCGAACGCTGAAAATCAGCGTTCGGTTACCTTTCCTGGCCATTCGGCTATCCAGAGAGCAGGCAATTCGCCAAATCCTGGCGAATTGCCTGCACATACGGTGCCTGTTCGGTGCCTGTTCAAGGGCAGTGAAATCCCCATGAAAAAGCACTGCTTCGGCTATTCAGAGAACACAAACCAGCAGTGAAAGGTTCCCCTAATGCCCTGCCATTCGGTGGTTTAATTCGGCAAATTTATTCAGGAGAATCCCATAGGCTTCAATGTTAAAAATATTCCCGTTTTAATTCAATATCTAATAAACCGTTCATTATAAAATTCTGCAGCAAAAAGTCTCTTTATTCATTGATTTTTTAGGATACTTTAAGCATATTTCAGTTTTTTTTTTTTTTAAAAAGTCCGATTTATTTATTTATTTTTTTTTCAGTTTACTTATTTTTTTTGTAACAGCCCTCTTTATTATCATTCCCTGGACCTCCTGTGAAAATTTCAGACATTTTCGCTCAGTAGTTTCTTTGCAAACAGCGTTTCATTTTCCCAGATTCATACAAATGGTTTTTCTAATGTATTCACTGCCTCCTCTACGTCACAGCTGCTTCGGCTCTGTGTGATTCGGCTCCTGTTCGGCTCCTGTTCGGCTTCTTCGAAGGTTAATCCAGATGTTTTTGCTTGTTTTCAGCATGCATTCGGTTAGTTTTCGTCAGGTTTGCGGCAGCTTTTCCCTGCAATTCGGGGACCCTGTGCTGTTTGCTGAATACACCGCAGGGTCACCGAAATGCAATCGGCAAAAGGAACCGAATTGAAGAGAACGAAAAGTCACCGAACGTGCGGTGACTTTTCGAATCTCTTTGGATAACCCTGTAAACTTTTTCTGCGCGTCCTAAAATGTCTTTTCATACAGACTGCCGCCCCAAGCAGTTGTTTATGGATAGATAAGGCTAGGGTCAGACTGAGGCAGTGCGAACGCGCGTTCTGGCGCACATAATCACGGCCGCACTAGCAGCAGATGACGGGCAATGACAGCCAATATACGAAGTACGGTCGCACAAAAGTCCGGCCGCGCAACGCAAGTGGAAAATGAACGCATTTTTTCGAGAACGTTAAACCGCTGGTACTGACGTACAGAGTGCGCTGCGGCCGCATAGCAGCGTGTGTGCGTGATTAGGAGATGTCAGACGCTGCTTGTGTGCGGCCAACATAACGTTCAAACAGCCGGATTTCCCTAGACTTCTTTTCACCCCATCGTCATGAAATACGTCCAGAATTGCGCATCGTCTGACCACTTAAGCGTATTCCGTGAAAAAATGCGTGCGCACGCATCGACGTACATTTTGACGGTGGCCGCAGAAAATGCGCTCATCTGTCCCTAGCCTTAAAGGAAAAGCATTTACCGTCATATGAAACGTCATTTTTTTGTTTTTAAGTGTTTCTATACATCCTAGAAATCCGCCACTTCACGGGCAGGTTATGGGGACCTCCTAGGCACGATATTTGAAGGAATTTTTGGTTTTTATTTTTAACCCTTATTTCATGGAAAACTCACTGTCCCTTTAAAAACTTTTTTTTTTAAAACTTTTTGTCCTTGTTTCCTGTCCCCCAGGGCACTACCCGGACCCCCATACACCTTTTATGGCAAATATGTAGCATATATGCCCTCTTGGAGGGCACTCTAAAAAACCAAATTTTCAGCCCCATTGACTTGCATGGGGGTTCGGGTTCGGTCCCGAACAAATGGGATGTTCGGGTTCGGGCTCGAACCGATCTCGGGGAGTGTTCGGCTCATCCCTAATTATGAATCTAGAAAAATTATAGCATTGAGAAATGTATCTTTAATTGCTCATTGTGTGCATTCCCATTTGGATTTTTGCAAGATGATCTTTAGTTTGTAATAGTAGGGAAACCATTAGCATTCACTAACAGAGCATTAGAGTTCACATCTCTCCGAATAATCCTGTTACAGGGCTATTCAGAGAGAGGTGAAAAGCAGGAGAATGACTGGAGAATGGAAAATTCTAGGTCAAAATAGCCGATTTGGAAAGTGAGATGAATGGGAGAATTTTTCTGGTTTGGCTATTTAGAATTTTCCATTCTCCAGTCATTCTCCTGCTTTTCACTGCTCTCTGAATAGCCCTGTTAGTCTGTGATGCTACACATTACTTTGATGGTTACATTACTTAACCCCTTCACTGTGGATGAAAGGGGCCAGAGTCTGGCTATTCCAATGATACTATATATGACCATGTAATGTGTAAAAATAAAAAACTGGTAAAAAGAAATAAGCACAAAATGTCTTCATCCGAGAAAGGGACCCATTATGTCTACAGTAATAATTGACCATATTTTACTATCTACAATATATACATCACAAGCACTGATGTAGACGCAAAGCCATTTCAGACTGTATACTAACAACACATAACAGACACCATCTAAAGCTGAGAACATGTCATCCCAGCAATGGATAAATGAATACATGATAAAAAAAAAATATTTTAAAAGAGCAAATTTATACTATTAAATTTTTTTAATTTTCTCAAAATAATAAACTTTTTGCAAACTTGCTATTTCACCCTAGATTTAAGTTTTACAGATGTGTACTGTGTTTCAAATAATTGTTATATTAATGCTTTTATCATCACAAGGTCAGAAGTGTCAGGGTCATGATGTGGGGTGGCAGATGCAAGCCCAAACTGCAGGCGACACAGAGCACAGACAGGCAAAATAAATCCATGAGGTTTATTGCAGGTATAAGACACAGCAGGTAGAATACAGAATACAAAACATGAAGGCACAGCTGAATACTGGCATGAACAAGGGGTGACCGGGAATATAGGCAAGGAGACAAATAAACTGACAGGAGACAAACAAACTGACAGTAGACAAAGTCCAGATAGCACCATGAACAGAACCTCAATACCAAAGCAAGGTCCATAGGGAGGCAACTCCCTTAAACAGGTCCGTGACTGGCAGACTGGATGGAGAACAGCTAAGGCTTCCTTCAGGCTGGGTAAGCAGAACACTTGGACTGGATAGCAAAGCAGGGGCGAGACAGGAAAGGTGCTGCCATCAGGTGCAGCTCTAGCCCAAGTTCCTTTGTGGTCTCCACATGCTCCTGGGCAAGAATCCTGATAAAAAGATGCAAAAAACAGTGGACATGTATTTATAAAACAAGGATGAAAAGTGCGGAATTCCTCTGACTAGATTCATCATCTTAGACTTCCTCAAGGATTTCCACCACACTAGGCAAAAACCATTACGCTGCTCCCCTGCACCCTGCCTGCTCCCAAGTGTTTCCACACCAAATATAGAATCTTTTCCCATAATACATCTCATATACTTTTGAGGTCGCTAAACACTTGCAGGCAGCAGCACATGCAGGAGGTTGGATATAACAAATGCCCTCCCTGCCATTTCTGTTGCCCGACAGTACCTGTTCAATTAGCAGCTCAATGTGAGACAGAGGAGTGAGCTCTCATTCTATCCGCTGTGCTGCGCTAATTGCAGGAAGACACTTCTGCAAGATCCGCGGCCAGTAGTGTATTTAGGTTTTGTGCTGCCCTAGGCCTGACTAAACTCGTGCACCCCCTAATTTAAATTTGACACACCCCTTCCTGTCAAGGGCACACCTCTTCCTGGTTAATCCCCACCCTTCCTCTTTAAGCTCCACCTTTTCCTCTTAGAGCTCCGCCTTTTCCTCTCTTTATATTAAAAGTGGATACCAAGTGCCTACTTGTAAATTTTGTATACCATTTCAAATGTATCTATTGAGATAAAGAAAATTAAGAAATGTTTAAATTCAAGCATTTTTACAAAGAACAGCCACGCATGTCAAGTATACTGGATCACAGCCGCTCTAATTGGTTGAACAATAAAATCCACAGAAACGTGCACTGCATACAGTATGAGCATATCACAGAGCTGCACAGCAATAAAACCCACAGAAATGGGCACTGTGTATGAGCATATCAGAGCTGCACAGCAATAAAACCCACAGAAATGTGCAGTGTGTATGAGCATATCACAGAACTGCACAGCAATAAAACTCACAGTAATGTGCAGTGTTGTTTGAGCGTATCCCAGAGCTCCAGGGCAATAAAACTCACAGTAATATGCAGTGTGTATCACAGAATCCACAGCAATAAAACTCCCAGCAATGCAATGTGCGGTGTGTATGAGTGCATCAGAATTCACAGCAATAAAACTCACAGCAATGCAATGTGTGGTATGTGTCAGCGTATCAGAATCCACAGCAATAAAACTCCCAGCAACGCAATGTGCGGTGTGTATGAGTGCATCAGAATCCACTGCAGTAAAACTCCCAGCAAACCGAGTGTATATGAGCACACAGCAATTATGCTGTGGAGCCATCTTGTCAGCAGTGGGGTGACACTGTCAGAGGGTGCACTGTAGCTTTGATTCCCTTCCCGGTGGGTGTTCAGTCCAGAATAGAGTCTGTGTTAACGAAAGGGCGGGCAGCTGCGCGCATGCGTTTCACGTGGTTCAGCCAGTCATGTGGTACTGAGACTCAGAGAAATGGCAGTGAAATGCCCTGATGTTCGGTGGTTTCAATCAGCAGGATTATTCAGGCGAACCCCATAGGTTTCAATGTTAAAAATATTCCCGTTTTTATGCAATATCTAATAAATCATTTATTATTTTAATCTGCAGTAAAAAGTCTTTACTTATTGAATTTTTTTAGTACCTTTTAGTAATTTTTCAGATTTTTTTGGCAAAATTCCGCCCCCTTTTTTTAATAGCAGTTTTTCTTTTTCTGTAACAGAACTTTTTATTATCAACCATAGGATCTTATATGTAAATTCCAGACATTTTCGTTCAGTAGTTCTTTTGAAAACAGCAGGCCACGGGTTTGCGGTGGCAGCATTAAGCGGCTGACTCCATGCACTTTGGGGACCCTGTGGTGAATGGTGATTTCACTGCAGGGTGGGGAAATTTTATTCTCCTAAGTGCAGGGAACTACAGAACACCAAAACATTGGCGTCATTTCGGTGCTCAGTGAGTAACCCATTTAGTGGTGAGGTTTTTTGCTGCCCCCTGGAAAGTGAAATTGAAAGTGTAAATTAGTGAAATCTCAATGTATCCTCCCTGGTAAAATACTTTGCAAAAGTAAAAAAAAATAATTTTTTTTTTTTTGTTAGGGGTGGGGCCACCCAGTGCGGGCCGCCGCCCCCTGGAAAGTGCCGCCCTAGGCCTGGGCCTAGTCGGCCTAGGCCAAAATACACCAGTGTCCGCGGCAGCGCTAAATAGACAGAACAAAGGTTCTGCCATACTGTCCTTGGTTATTTTAGCCAAGTGCGGCACCCCCCCCCCCATCCGCTAGTGGCACCATAGGCAATTGCCTAGGGTTTAATGGATGCACCGGCCCTGATGAAGTGTATTGTGCAAACAGAAAGTACACAGATAAAATGTATTTTGTAATGCGCCATGATATGGATTACTATATCCATTTAGATTTGCTTGAGATTGCATTGAACGCGGTAAAAACAAAAAAACCTTAAACTTTTAAAGGGTGTTTGCAAAAAACTACTGCATGAAAAGGCTTGAAAATAATATAAAAGTTCCTATGAATAATAATAAAAAGGTCTGTTACAGAATAATAAAAAAACCTGACATTTTAATAAAATCAGAAAAACAAATTCCGAGAAATGCTTAAATAATCATAGAAAATAAATAAAGAAACCTTTTGCTGAAAATGAAAAAATAAACGGTTGAATGAATATTTAATAATAACGGGGATTTTTGTTTTCATTGAAACATATGGGATTCGTCTGATTAAACCTGTCGAATGAAACCAGCGAAAATCAGGGCATTTCACTGACATTTCGGTGCTGTTCTGTGCTCTCTGAGTAGATTAACCATTACTTCTCTATGGAGATTTCACTGCCACCAAAGATTACCGTATTTCACTGACAATTCGCCAATATTTAGCAAATAGCCAGCTTTTTGAGTAGCCAAATGGCCACAAAATTGCACCGTACGGGGAAATTGACTGTTCGGGACAATTTCTGGGCCAATTTGTCTCTCTTTGAATAATCCTGATTGTTTAGCAGAAGGATACTAGAGAATAATATGTTCGCCTTGTCTTTTCCTCTATGGAAAGAGGAGGAGCCATCCTCTCCGACACTGGATGAGATGTCAATTTATAATTTTTCCAGTGCATTTTGTTATATGTGCTGCATGACTTTACTGATATACTGTACACTCCACACAAGCTTTTGGCAGCTGGAATGTTTTTTCCAGATATCGTTGGTGACAATAAAGAGTGCCCTTAATATCGCTTGTTAGTCCTTACTTGCCGACTGTGTCATCATTAGTACTTCCTACACAAAGAATCACAGGCGTATGTGGCACAATTGAAATCGATAGGGGCCTGTAAGCTTTAATAAGATGTACCATCAGTCATAATGGCTCACTCACTAATGATAATTGCTTGGGTGGAATTGGGCAATACGAGTGTGATGAAGGAAATATGATTCCCTGGATATACAGTATTTCAGTGGTTCCCAACTTTGGTCCTTAAGTACCCCTAACAAACCAGATTTTAAGGATTACCTTGGAGAAAAGCAGACTGAATCCTGCAATCACTGAGCAGAAAATCATATCAACTGTGCTGTGCTTCAGATATCTTGAAAACCTGACCTGGTAGGGGTACTTGAGGACCGTGGTTCGGAACCATTGATCTAATTGATAGACTTCTGGGTGGAGTTATAATGACAGCTTGGAGTACTTTTTCACAAAAAACAATAGTTTTGAAAATTTAGACTACATGTACAGAGTCCATGTCCCACAACCTTTTTAACTAGCAAAAGTTGTTATGTGCCAAAACGGTTTCTTTAAATATTGTATAGTTTACTTACATCCATTCAATTGACACAGTTTTAATTTAATTCACCATCATGATAGTTTGCCCTCTATGGAAAAACTAACAGTTGTGAACCCTGTACGTGTTTTCTGTAGATCTACTTAATGATTTCTTATTCAGATATATTATTTATGCAAATGATCGTGCTCTAACGATATCACAGTTCCTAACTATGCAGTGTGTCATTATAATAAATGTAACGCAAATAAATAATTACATGCATCATGGATATCTTACAATTTTCATTTAACACCTACTCCCCTTACTGTACACAGTAATTAGGTAAATAAACATAATTCCTACATTCATTATGATGAACAATTATTATTATTTTTCAGCACTGTAGGCATGGTCACTACGTGTATAGTCTATTTATTTAATTATCATGGTCTGGTAAGAAACATTAGCTCATAATAATGAAAGGATTCTTTAAAAGATTGCAAATGTACTCCAGTCATACCACGAGTGTAAACGTTGAATATAGTATATATCCATTGATTATGAATCTAATTATAACAAGCACGTATACGGTTGTTGAATTTTTTTACATCAGTAATTCATTATAGTAATTCAAGATTGGCAAAGGAAATGCTTGCATTGTACTACAATCCTAGCTTCACAGAGGTTTCATGTAAAAAAAAACTACATTTCCTGGTTTTCTTCTGTAATCGTAATGTGTTAGTGATCAGAATTTTAATTGTAGAATTTCTGAGCTCTAAGCAGGCGTAGATTCTCATTATTATGTTCCTTCCATCAAAGAAAGTATATGAATGCATTTTTTCCCCTCTAAGCCTTCTCGGTCTTATGATAAAATCACTTGAGAGCGCAATTACTGCAACGTTTCAGATCTCCGTGTCAGTCCCTAATCAGTATGATTGTGTGTAGCGCACGCTTATAAATAGTAGGTGTTTGCATATAGTTAATTCTAATAGTTACAGATGAGATAAATTGCATCTGTAAGGATAAGCAATATAAAATATATGAATATTCTATTGAAAGAACTTCTAGCACAGTACTTAGTTTTCATTTATTTAAAGGTTTCAGGAATAACGGAAATGGTTTTCTAACATGGAAAGCATAATTTTTTGTAACTGCAGTTTTTATCGTAATTTGAAGTTCAGTATGGTCCGGAGCTCCACGAAGCTGCTATCCATGGTGCTGAAACCCGTTCAGTACCAAGGACCGCAGCCCCGCGGGGGTCTGGAGCCCCGAGGAGCTGCTGTCGTTGGTGCTGAATAGGTTTCAGCACCACAGCTCCTGCCGAACACAGCCAGACTGAAGGAAAGAAAAAAAATGCTGCGTTTGGCAAAGAAAAAAAGCCTGGTTGTTTTAAAATAATTAGGAATCCAAAAATTACACCAAAATAATCCCGAAAAAACCCAAAGAAATCCTAAAAAATAAAAAATGAACAGTCTATTTCCTGCAAGTGAAAAGAATAAGGCTGGGCATCCACTGGATCCGTATTCGTGTGACAACGACATTGCACAAAGTCGTCCGTGTCGTCAGACCAATCCAACAACACTATTGTTAATGTACCATCGTCCATTCCGTCAGACTTGCGACTTCCAGCGACTTTTGAAGGCTGCGGCAGACTAGTGATCTAGTGCAGACAGTCTAGTGCAGACAGCCAGGGAAGGAGATGGATGCTGAGAAATTGATAAGGGGAGTTAAAAATGCTATTATATTCAATTGTTTGATATTTAAATGTATATTTTGTGTATGGGAGATGGGTGGGACTCGCTATGTTTCGGTAGGGTACATGGTGAATTATTATTAATATTTATTTATATAGCGCCAGCATATTCCGCAGAGCTGTACAATAGGCACAGCATAGACAGGGTTACAATACAAAGAGAACAACATTTTGACAAACCAGTACAGGAGGAAATGAGGCCCTATTCGCATGGGAACTCACAATCAAAAAGGGTTGGGGTGGAAAAAGGAGGAGAGGACTGCAAGGTGAGAGTGATGGACTACGAGGTGAGAGTGATGGGCTGTGAGGTGAGAGAGATGGGCAGCGAGGTGAGCGTGATGGGCTGCGAGGTGAGAGTGATAGACTGGTTGCGTCAGTGAGTCAGGTGGTAGGCTTCCCTAAGACCGGCGTCAGACGAACGCAGTTTAACGTCTGTCATAGCATAGAATCATGATCAATAGAGAACCACACAGGAAGTACGTGCGCACCGAACTGCGCACGCACAACACACGTGGCAAACGGACGCAAGTTAGTCAAGAACGTAAAACAGCTAGACAGACGTGCAGAGTGCGCCACGTTCGCGTAGCGTTCTGTGTGAGTCATTAGATGTTAGACGCAGCGCATTTGCGATGTCCATCACCTTGACGCAAAAAATGGCTTTTCATATTCTTTTCAAATTTTTATCATTTTTCATATTAATTTTATTTCCCATAGTTCCCTTTTTTATTCTACGTCCGTCAACAAAAACGGACATGTGGTGTCTACAGTATCTTCCGTCAGTACGTCTGTCCATTGTGCACGCACGCAGAGTGTGCTCTGACTGCGTTCGTCTGACATTAGCCTAAATAGGAAAGTCTTAGGGGAGCGTTTGAATGAATTTTAGATCCTATTTCAGCTGCGCAAAGGGATTAAAATTCACACACCAAATGAGCGCATCCAGCTCTTCCATATCCATATCCATTTTTGCACACAAAGGACTGCAGTGATTCCAAAAGCAGAATACAATATGCAATAGTCTCAGAAAAAAGAAAACAAGAATAAACATAGTTGTCCATAGTCACTGATCACAAGTCTGACCAAGACGCACGACATCGTTCCTAGTCTGACGACCAAGTCGGTCGTACGACTACGGATCCAGTGGACGTCCAGGCTAAACAGTTAAATAAATATTTAATAAAACCAGGGAATATTTTTAACATTAAAACCTATGTGATTATTTTATATGGCTGGTATTTCTATTGTAGTACCAACTGTATTTTATTTTGGTACCGGCTGGTATTTTATTACTGGTTGCTATTTTCATTCTTGTACCAGCTGCATTTTATTTTGGTACCGGCTGGTATTTTTTTGTAGTACGGGCTGTATTGTATTTTGGTACCAGCTGGTATTTTATTAATGACTGCTATTTTCATTGTAGTACCGGCTGGTATTTTTATTGTAGTACCGCCTGTATTTTTTGTGCCAGCTGGTATTTTATTACTGGCTGTTATTTTCATTGTAGTACTGGCTGGTATTTTTACTGTAGTGCCAGCTGTATTTTATTTTGGTATCGGCTAGTATTTTATTACTGGCTGCCTTTTTCATTGTAGTA
This sequence comes from Leptobrachium leishanense, assembly GCA_009667805.1. Classification (NCBI taxonomy): domain Eukaryota; kingdom Metazoa; phylum Chordata; class Amphibia; order Anura; family Megophryidae; genus Leptobrachium; species Leptobrachium leishanense. Next base: position 284,248,599 of record CM019066.1, read on the forward strand.
CTGGCTGCGCCGCTGCACTATTTTTCTTTTACCAGTGCTGGCAGCAGCATCCTGGAGTAGTCCCGCCAGCTGACCACGCCCACACACATGCAGCCAACCGAGCCTGGGACCAGAGGGATTAATACGCATGTGGGCCGAGTCCTTCCTACTGCGGTGGCATGTCTTTCTCCCTCAGTTCCCGCCGGCACCACCAGGTATGTGCGGGCGGCGGGAACATCCACACGTTAGACATGTGGGTCCAGCGGTGGCTGATTGACTGCATTCAGCACTAAAAGAAAATTTCTACTTTGAAGGTCTGTCACTTGCTATATCAAAAGAAATGCGTCTTGAAACCCCATCCTAGGTACTCGCCCACGTGTGGCCCCATCCTGTCTTCTGGGTTGGTCAAATATAGCTGCAGAGCTGGTGCACATATAAATCATTGGGGGGTCCAGGGTCTCACCTTGGCTGTATTTAAAAGAACAGTTAATCTGTGAAATCATATCAGTCTTAACGGATGTTGTTCTTTAAACCTCTAGTTTTTGAGAACAGGCTTCTAATAATAATGCAAGAAACGACTATCCAGAAGACATTTTCGTTTAAAACATAAAAAGCTATTTATTTAACAAAAAAAATTACAGTTTCGCAATGCCCATGCAAATCTGAAATGTAGTATCAGTAGTGTATTTATGCTTGGCACTCCCTTCTGTCTAACCCCCCTTACAATATCAAACAACTATGAACAGATATTCATGATCTATAGCGGCGATCAATGGCAATAAAAATGTAGTTTATATCAAAAGCAAACTATCTTATTTACACCAGGTGATTTCTAAAAACTTTTAACATACTTTCGAGACTCATTGCTGACAGTTGCATTTATTTGCATTTCTATTATACACTTTCACACTTCTAAAAGAAAGGGCATTAGTAAAATAGTTTTGCGCTCATTCTGTGCACATTACTGTGTGTTTTATTGCTGTATCCCTGGGGTGTAGGGGATATATGGCTATGTATGTGAAACTTTGGCTGTGTGTGTAAATGCATGTCTGTGTCTTTAAACTGGCTGCTGTGTGTAAAATTCTGCACCTTTGTCCTTCTCACAGTCCATCGTTGCGTCCTTGCCCTGCATCCAAAAGGATGGTATTGCTCCTAGAATCGCCACATTATCTGCTGCCTGCACTCCACAAAATAAAAATGACAGCAGGCATCTTGGCAGCATCATGAGGTACGCCCCTGGGTGCACTTAATATGAAAGAGGTAAATTATGGTTGAACAGGCGAATAACTGAAATTCTACTTTTTGAAGTGTTCCGAAGTTGTAAAATTGCCTCTGTCCTTAAAGGGTTAATAAAGGAGTATTTATTAGGACACGAAAAATAGCCATAATAATCAGTTTTTCCTTGACTGTTAGAGTGCCCCCACCTATTTTTCCAGAAAAAAGCACTGGTTATTACAGTGGCACTAATTAACACTAGCTATTCCCATCTTAGTCCGGTCTACCTGTTGGATTCTCCTGTTATGGCTGCCTACTGTACACTTGTGTTTTTGACTTTTTGTATAAGTATCGCTTATGTTGTGGCAGCCAAAGAATAACTATTGATTAAATAGTTGAATGGAAAGAATGTTGTCTTAATAAAGATGGCGTTATATGATTTTGTGACAGCAAATACCAAAACATTCCAAATTTACCCCTCATCCTATGATGATGAGGTGAACATGGCTTCCTCTGCCTCTTGAAAAACAGAAACCCATGAACAGTTCAGCCTCATCCTGTAGGGATTGTTTTGTAAGGAGATTTTGAAATTGCATTATGGTGTAGCAGCAATTCTGCAGGTCTAAGAGGAAAAGGGATATAAAAAAATAGAGAAGGCATCATGTACTTGCCTCCAGAATGCAGAAGAATGAAAAAATAAGAAGAATGAAAATAAATCTTTATGCAGTCAGGAATAGGGATGAGCCGAACACTCCCTGAGTTCGGTTCGAAGCCGAACCCGAACTTTCCAAATGGTCGGATCCGAACCCGAACCCGAAATCGAACCCCATGCAAGTCAATGGGGCTGAAAATTCGGTTTTTAGAGTGCCCTCCAAGAGGGCATATATGCTAGATATTTGCCATAAAAAGTGTACAAAATGCACTCATCTGACCCTAGCCTTAGATGTTATTTTGAATTTCTTTCAAACACCAGTTAACCACTTGGCTGCTATGGACGTGCTCAGCACGTCCAGCCAAGTGGTTCTCCTGTGCTATGGACGCGCTGAGCGCGTCCATGCAGAGGAGGCAGGAATCTGTTGGATTCCGGCGGATTGCTGCGCCCCCCGGTGCGGGCTGACATCTTGGATGTCAGCCCAGCACTCCGGGACCCCGGCGGGGACATTAGATGTCATTGCGGCGGCACGATTAAAACCTAATTCAGACCCCCCCCGCATGTGCGGAGGAAGCGCCTGAAAGGGAGGGGGGAAGTCCTTCAGACCTCTCTCCCTCCAGATCACCGGGGAGCAGAGGGTTAATCCAGGCACCATTTGGAAGGGCACAGCCTGCCCTTCCAAACGGTGGCTGTGATTAACCCCTGGGGAGCCGGATCACGAATCGGCGCTGAAAAGCGCCGGATCGTGATTCTCTCCTGGAGCTGGCCAACATCTTGGATGTCAGCCAAGCCTCCAGGAACTCCCCCTGAGGACTGGCGTCATCGTGCATAGCATGATGACACCAGTCCTGGAGTTAACCCCTAGCTGCCACCAATGGTGGAGATAGGGGGTTCCAATGAACCCCCTATCTCCCGATCCGTGGCAGCTAGGAGTTAATGTTTGATATCATTGGATCAGCCAGAGCATGGCCTTTCCAAGGATACCAAACATGAGCATGAAAAATGTTTTTTTAAAAAATTAAAAATAAAAATATTTTAAAAAAAAAGGTTTTGTTTTGTTTTGTTAATGCAGCAATATTGTTCCCATTTCAATTATAATGTGAACAATAATGCTGCACTAACGATTTTTGTATGCGGTGCGTTTGTTAAAAAAAGTGACATTTTCCCCAAAAAAAAATGTAACGAGACCCCATTTCTAATTTTTTTAACAAGCGCACCCCATACAAAATATAACCGCAAACGATCGCATGTTAAAATGTGAAAAAAAACACTTTACATATAATAAATTATTGAAAATTCAAATTTTATTGCATTTTTGTATAATATACAGACATGACATAATGTATACATATAATAATGACATATTATGAATCTGCCAAGTCTGCCGGAAAGAACAATATATAATATGTCTGGGTCATATATCAAAATATGGCTACAAATCGCAGTTAAACATGATGAGCGAAAGCGGTAAAAATGACCTCAGCACAGAGGTGTGAAAAGCCTCAGCAGCGAAAGGGTTAAATGCAGCATATTAGGATGTTTTAGGGAAATTAATTCTCAAATCTCAATCAGAAGCAGACACCACCCCACCCTCAGTATGGTGTACAATGTATCAAATTGATTACCAGACTAAAAACACCTGGTGTTATGCCCGTTTGTGAACAGAGGTCATTTAGAGTTGATAATCTTTCCACGTACACATTAGTTTTTAATTCAATATCTAATAAACCGTTGCTTATAATATTCTGCAGTAAAGAGTCTCTTTATTTCTAGATTTTTTAGTATTTTTTTAAGCATTTTCTATACTTTTTTCAAAATTTCTTTTTTTTTTCGAACTCGAACCAAATGAACCCAAAAAGTTCGAAATTCGCCAACTTTCGAACTGCCAAAGTTCGGGTAGAACTCCGAACCGTCCGAACCCGAACAGCTCATCCCTAGTCAGGAAGAGGAGTTTGTTTTATTTATATAGATCCCAAACTGGAATAATAAACTCTTTTTGAAAATGATGAAACTGAAGACTAGATACATTGGCCTAGCAACAGGCAAGAACCGGTACCTGAAATATAGTAAATCACTCAAAAATAAAGAAAGGACCACTACTTTAAACTGTTGTAGTAAGCTAACAAATGTAGACTTGTTGCAAACGCACTGACATTTATTTTTTTAAACAACATTGTTGTAAATTGAAAAACGAAATAGTAATCAATTAAGTCACAGAAAAGGAGTTAACCGTATATCTATATTTTAGGTAACTCATTTAATTTGCCCAACAGCTTTCGTGATTAAAACTAAATTTACCACATCCCCCTGTATGGTGAACCTACCACCAGTTATTCAGTTACTCACTGACTCGATTTGTTTCCAGAGGCAGAAAATTAGATTTCAAACTTTAAAATAAATGAAAGATTAGCCTTATATCGCACCTTAATTAACCGTTTTGAATGTCAAGCCCATGAGCAACATTTTGCTTCAATCAATTCTGTCAGAGGGTTAAATTAGCAGCTTGAGGCAAAACATGGTTTATGAGCTTAAGTCATATTTGCAAAAACCCGGTTATTAGAAATTCAAGATACTGGTCATTCAGCTAATTAAGCTCTATTAATTACATAACAGACTTAGTAAATTACATAATAAAATTAACAGGTTAATACCTTCCTTCAGGGGATAACTAATTCACTTGTGCAATTGTTTTCAAGCAGATGTAGATTGAAGATGCTAGGCTCTTTTTATATTGTACTGATGATTGCTAAACCTGTTGATTTCCGTTGTTTGATGTTTGCATTTTCAGATCTTCATGTTTGATGAGGTGCACCACTGTCAGATTTATTAACAACATATACCAGGACAAGGAGGTTTAAGCTAATATTTGAAAATGAACATCAAATGGATACTGGAATAATTGTATAATGGCTTTGTGAGCTGAAACGATGTTAAGATTTTAAGAACTAGTGTCTTGGCAGTAGTCAGGGACTACCAGATCTATTCAAAGAAAGGTGAAACTCAGGAGAATTGGCAGGAGAAATGAACAATCTAGACCAAATAGCCGATTTAGAAAGCGAGATAAATGAGAGAATTATTCTGGTTTGGCTATTTTGACCAACAGGATTATTCAGAGAAGGGTGAAACTCGGGAGAACTTTTGGAGAATTGAAAATTCTAGGTTAAAATAACTGATTTGGAAAGTGAGATAAATGGGAGAATATTTCTGGTTTGGCTAATTTGACTTAGAATTTTCACTTCTCCAAAAAGCTTTCACTTCTCCAAAAGTTCTCCAGAGGTTCACTTTTCTTTGAATAACCCTGCTAGAATTTTCACTTCTCCAGTCATTCTCCTGAGTTTCACCTTTCATTGAATAGACCTGAATGTCATATTTCTCTAGCAAGGAACAGACTATGGTAGACAAAACCAGAACATTTGATGGCTCACACATGAAGAAGAATTTTGTTTTAATTTTAGCAGAATTAGCAGAATTGGTAAATCCTTAAAAGCCTGTTTTGCATTGGCTGCAGATCATGGATGCAAATCCATAGAATCTCATGATACGCCAGTCAATGATTTATCCGAAAATGATACAGAGAGCCATTGCCAAAAACACAAATAACAAAGAGTAGTGCAAGGCAACAAATAGAAGAATCACAAGCAGGTAAAATGCTCCCAAGAGATCCTTTCATAAATGCAATTGGAATCCCTCTTGTATGGCTCTTTTCCAATCCTGCCAACTGGAGTTGGGTACCAGTATCATTATTATGCAATATGTCGAAGCAAACATCCATGTCAGACCTCTCAGAAGATCTTCTTGGTTTTGAAGACACATGACCTAAACTGGTCAGTTTGTCATCTTGTCCCAATACCATCTGCTGTCGAGACTTTATGCATCTGATCCCTAGTACTTTTGTAATTGTTCCAGGTGTCCAGTAAATTTCCTCACATTAAGGATATAGGTGCCTAGCCTTTAGCACAGTAATGTGTGTACCTACCATGTGGAAGAAATATCTAGGATCCTTAAATTTCCTTTAAGTGTCCAAGCCGTGCAAAACACCAGACCGTTGTCAGAACTTGTGACCCATATCTCTGCTAAATGTGGACATCAAATTGTACAGTAAAATCATTGCGACTAGACTCAAACTGATTCTCCCTCAAATAGTGGGACAGGACCAGGTGGGATATCTACACGGGAGACAGGGACCTGACAGCACCAAGAAGCTCCTTAACCTGCTACAGGTGATGAAACAATCTGAATTGCCCAGTCTGATCCTGTCATTGGATGCTGAGAAGGCCTTTGACCGGGTCAGCTGGATCTTCTTGCAATTAGTGCTGTGAAAATTTGGCTTTCTGGGCTCTTTCATGAGGGTGATTCAGGCCCTGTATGATTCCCCTTCTGCTAGAGTTTTAAATTCGGGTTTCATGTCGGACGAGTTTGTCATCACGAATGGCACACGCCAGGGATGTCCCCTCTCCCCTCTGTTGTACAATCTGGTCCTTGAGCCTCTGGCTCAGGCTATCAGGCAAAATGATTATATAAGGGGGGTGCCGGTGGGACCCGTGACATATAAGTTAAACTTGTACGCTGATGATGTTCTACTCACATTGACAGATCCGGACGTGTCGTTACCAGCTTTACAGCAGGAGTTGAGCCAATATAGTCAGATCTCGTACCACAAGATAAACACCCTAAAGACACAAGCACTCCCTGTCCACATGACCAATACACACATCACCTCCCTTAAACGGATATACGACTTTGAAGGGTGAACAACTTACATAACGTACCTAGGCTTAAGGATAACACCCTCGATAGATCACATTTTCCACAATAATTATGAGAGATTGTTCTCAGAAGTAAGTTCTCTTTTGTACAGATGGCGTGGACGGGAGGTTTCTTGGTTGGGCAGGATGGCGGCGGTGAAGATGGTGGTGTTACCTAAGATACTTTATGTTTTTCGTTCGTTGCCTATTCAGGTACCCAGAGCATTCCTGGAAATGATGCAGTCGATCCTGAAGACTTATATATGGGCGCGTAAACGTCTGAGAATAGCACGTCGCCTGCTGTACCTTCGACATAGAGATGGGGGCATTAATATGGCCTGCGTCCAGAGATATTACTGGGCGACACACCTTGCCTCCTAAATGGCTTTATTTCAGGCTCGACCACTGCCCCAGTGGCTCGCCATAGAGTCCTCTTTCACGTCTAGTCGCCTGTTGTCGGATATGGTCTGGCTAAAACTGGGAGACCAGCCAGAAATGCCCCATGTGCTACCATCCACAAAACTTCATCTAAAAGCATGGGATCAAAATTTTTCTTTATTCACAAACCACTCTGACTTATCCACGGCGACACCATTGTCAGCTCTCTCTTACTTCCTGCCACATGCTAGGTTTAGGATTTGGGCATGATATGGAGTGACTCACCTACACCACCTCTTCACGCCTGCTGCCATCCTGTACTTCCTGGAACTTCAACGGTGACACTCAATCCCAGCCTCGCAATTTTTGTTTTACATGCAGCTACGCTCCTGCCTACACTCTCGGGGGGTCATTTCGAGGTTAAAGGCGAATGTACCTCTCCTGTCAGAGACGGAACTAATGTGCTTAGACCCCCTCTCCTCCATTAAACCAATCACGCATTTTTATCGACAACTGCTCACCCCATCTATAGCAGTGAGTTGGCCTTTTCAAGCAGCTTGGGAGAGAGACCTCTCTATGACCTTTACTCCTACTCAATGTGCACAGGCGCATATGTACGCGATAGGTGCCTCTAAATGTGCCACCTTAATCGAAATGCAACGTAAAATGATGTATGGCTGGTACCTGACGCCGACTAAGATACACAAATTTGCTCCCCATGTTTCGGACAAATGTTGGAGGTGTAACTCAGCGGCGGGAACTATGGGTCACATATGTGGCACTACCCTGCGGTGGGACCACTATGGGAGGGTATTGCATCTTTAGCCACTGAGGCCCTTGGACAACAGATTGCATGTTCCCCGGAAGTACTGTTGTTAGGTATGGTCCGCCTCCCCTGTACACATCTCAAAATGCTGTTCATAATTGTCTCCATGACGCTTTTGCTCCTTGCTCGCCAGTGGAAATCCATTGAGGTACTGACACTTTGTCAGATCACCACATTGCCAGATCAATATCGCTCCTTTGATGCAAGGGTGACATCCTCGTGTGGCCTGAGACCCCCTAAGAGGGACCCTTGGGCAGTGTGGGACGTTCATAAGTTATATAAGGCATGCGGGCTGTGAAAGACATATGGTTCAGTTATGGCAAGAGGCGTGGACCTCGACAGATGTCAACTGCCCGAGAGAAGGTTCTCAGATTGCTAATGTCTACATCTATAACCCTGGTGATCCCCCCCCCCGTTCTCTTTCCCTTCCTTTTCCCCTTTACAGTTTTCATCTCTTTGATTTGATCACTGACTGTTATTGCTCCTATAAGGTAAACTCGCGATATTCTGGGCACACGGTCGTTCTGTTGCGTAACTTAAGGTCACTAAACGGATACATATATTTTTTTTCGCATCCATACAATGTAACGGATGTTCCCCCTAATATGTACAGGAGCGTTTATCCCCCCTTTTCTTCTTTTGAACCCCATTAATATGTTTGAAAATAAAAATCTTTAATTATAAAATTCCTTTAAGTCTCTAAACAAAACACTAACAGGGTAATTCAAAGAGATTTGAAAAGTCACCGCACTTTCGGTGACTTTTTGTTGTCTTCAATTCGGTTCGTTTTGCCGATCCCATTTCGGTGACCCTGTGGTGTATTCAGCAAGCACCACAGGGTCCCCAAATTGCAGGGAAAGGCTGACTCAAACACAACGAAAACTAACCGCAAAACCCGGCGAATACACGCCGAAAACCCACAAAAACATCTGGATTAACCCACCGAAAACCACAGAAAAACCCGAGCAGGAGCCGATCACACGCAGCGCAGCCGCCAGAAAAACCCGACATCGCAGATGAGTGAAGTGAATAAAATAGCAAAACAGTTTGCATGAATGTGTGGAAAGTGAAACGCTGTTTGCAAAGAAACTACTGAGTGAAAATGTCTGAAATTTACATATGAGGTCCAATGAATGATAATAAAAAGGGCTGTTACAGAAAAAATAAGTAAACTTAAAAAAAATCTGACTTTTTTAAGAAAAACAGAAAAATGCTTAAAATATCCAAAAAAATCTATAAATAAAGAGACTCTTTACTGCAGAATTTTATAATGAATGGTTTATTAGATATTGAATTAAAACCGGAATATTTTTAACATTGAAGCCTATGGGATTCGCCTGAATAAATCTGCTGCATGAAACCACCGAATGGCAGGGCAATTCGGGAACCTTTCACTACTGGTTTGTGTTCTCTGAATAGCCGAAGCAGTGCTTTTTAATGGGGATTTCACTGCCCTCGAACAGGCACCGAACAGGAACTGTATATGCAAGGCAATTTGCCAGGATTTGGCAAATTGCCTGCTCTCTGGATAGCCGAATGGCCAAGAAAGGTAACCGAACGCTGATTTTCAGTGTTCGGTTACCGTTCTCAAACAATTCGGATCTCTTTGAATAACCCTGTAAGTTTGCCTGTTGGTTGCAGGGGGGTAAGCAGCAGCATGGTGATGTTGTATGCCAAGGCCTGTAATGTAAGAAAGGTTTTTAACCTGCAGACACCAGTTGGTGTCTGTCTGTCAAAGTCAACAATCAAGAGAAGACTTCACCAGAGTGAATACAGAGGGTTCACTGCAAGATGTAAAGAATTGGTGAGCCTCAAAAACAGGAAGACCAGATTAGAGTTTGCCAAACAACACCTAACAAAGCCTTCACAGTTCTGGAACAAGATCCTATGGACAGATGAGACCAAGATCAATTTGTATCAGAGTGATGGGAAGAGAAGAGTATGGAGAAGGAAAGGAACTGCTCATGATCCTAAGTATACCGCCTCATCAGTGAAGCATGGTGGTGGTAGTGTCATGGCGTGGGCATGTATGGCTGCCAATGGAACTGGTCCTCTTGTTTTTATTGATGATGTGACTGCTGACAAAAGCAGCAGGATGAATTCTGAAGTGTTTCGGGCAATATTATCTGCTCACATTCAGCCAAATGCTGCAGAACTCATTGGACAGCGTTTCACAGTGCAGATGGACAATGACCCAAAGCATACTGCAAAAGAAACCAAAGAGTTTTTGAAGGGACAGAAGTGGTATGTTATGCAATGGCCAAGTCAATCACCTGACCTGAATCCCATTGAGCATGCACTAGGGATGTGCGTTTCGGATTTCGGAATCTTCACGAAATTTCCGAATCGTGTTTTCGGATGCGGCCGAATTTCCGAAATATTTTCGGATTTTTCGAATGGACTTGAAATGTGTCAAACGAGGAGAACAGACGTTCCGAAAAAACGAAATCGGTTCGGCTCGACTCGTTTTTCGTGTACATTTTTTTTCGGAATATCGACCATTTTTTGTATTTTCGTGTCACTTAGCTCGTTTTTTGTATCGACTTTTCGTGATTTCGGAAATTTTTGTTTTTTGGAATTGTACATGTTTTCGGAATATCGACCATTTTTCGTATTTTCGTGTCACTTAGCTCGTTTTTGTATCGACTTTCGTGATTTCGGAAATTTTCGTTTTTTGGAATTGTACATGTTTTCGGAATATCGACCATTTTTCGTATTTTCGTGTCACTGTGCTCGTTTTTTGTATCGACTTTTCGTGATTTTGGAAATGTTTGTTTTTTGGAATTGTACATGTTTTCGGAATATCGACCATTTTTCGTATTTTCGTGTCACTTAGCTCGTTTTTTGTATCGACTTTTCGTGATTTCGGAAATTTTCGTTTTTTGGAATTGTACATGTTTTCAGAATATCGACCATTTTTCGTATTTTCGTGTCACTGTGCTCGTTTTTTGTATCGACTTTTCGTGATTTCGGAAATTTTCATTTTTCGGAACGTCTCTTTCCACTCATTTCAAAGCAATAAATTTCGATTTGACACATTTCAAGTCCATTCGAAAAAATTCCGAAAATATTTCGTTTCGGCTCGGAAAACTTTTCGGATCTGCCGTTTTCAGATCTAAAAATTTTCGGAAAATCGGCCGCATCCGAAAACACGAATCGGGAAATTTCGTGAAAATTCTGAAATTCCGAAACCCGAAACGCACATCCCTACTATTTAATATAAGGAGTCGTATGCTCATCAATCAACATCACGTGGTGCTGCTTCAACCCAATGGCGTAGCGTGGGGGGGCTCGGGGGCGTCGCCCGGGTGCAATTTTCTTAGGGGCGCAAAATTTAAAAAGAAATTTGAACCACTAATATTTTCCAGTAGGGATCAGCAAGGTGTCTGCTCATGGATACTAGTGTCCGTGAGAGGTCCTTGCATGGGCAGCCTCCAGTTTTAATGTGCCGGCAGAAGGGAGGACAAGTACAGAAGATTCTGTCCAGACTCCTCCTTAACGCTGACATGTGTCACGTGAAGCTGCAAAGCATTGATCAACAGAACACCCTGTACCACGCTTGTCAGCCCCCTTGAAGCCCTGTGCAAGCCCCCTGCCCTGTGCCAGCCCCCCGCCACTTCCCACCACTGGCAGGAAGGAGGGAGGGTGGCGCCTGCCCTGCAGCACATTTAAAATCCGGTCTCCATTAAGTCCCCTGGACAGCTCCCCCTGGGCCACCAGCAACTCCACGCAGGTAGGCAACACTGTGTGACACCAGAGCAGCGTGACCAACACACAGTGAGGGGATAAGGAGAGGGTGACTGGAGGTACAGGGAGAGAATGACTGGGGATACTGGGAGAGCGTGACTGGGGTATTTGGTAGAGAGAGAGAGTGACTGGGAGAAATCGGGGGTACTGTGAGAGAGTGACTGGGGGATGCGGGGAGAGTGTGACTGGGGTATACTGGGAGAGAAAGAGTGACGGGGTACTTGGAGGGAGAGAGAGTGTGACTGGGGTACTGAGAGAAAGTGGGGGTAATGAGAGAGAGAATGTGGGGGTAATGAGGGAGAGTGACTGGGGTACTGAGAGAGAGACTGGGGTACTTGGAGAGAGAGTGATTGGGGGTACTGGGAGAAAGTGGGGGTACTGGGAGAATGTTCTTGGGGGTACTTGGAGAGTATCTGGGGGTACTAGGAGAGAGAGAGAGTGAATGGGGTACTTGAGGTAGAGAGTGACCGGGGGTACTTGGAGAGAGGGAGAGAGTGACTGGGGGTCCTGGGAGAGAGTGACTGGGTATAGTGTGAGAGTGGAACTATGCTAGGGTATACTGGGACAGGACTGGTAGCAGTGGTGTAGCGTGGGGACATGTGTGTTTCATTTTTTATTAGTATTTTGTTAATATACAATACATGTGATTGTGGGGTAAAGGGGTCAGTACTCTACTGGAAAAAGGGAATCAGGGTGTGTTACCGTGTCCACAGGTTGGGGTGCGCATAATTCTTGCCTTGCCGCAGGTGCTGACAACCCACGCTACGCCGCTGCTTCAACGAGTGTATCCTTCCTATTAAAATACGTTATAAATAAATAAATTATAAATAAATAATAAGGGAAAATTAGTTATTAAACCCACCGTAGCCTTCTTATATGTCCATTCGCAACACGTGACTCCAACAGCCAATCGCAGAGTTTGCATCTGCCATCAACAAAGACAAGCATCAGGGCATTACAGCCAATGCCGTGGTAAGGGGCCTGGGGCCCTAAGGGGGGGCCTGCCATCGGCAACTCCCTTACGTTTTATCAGCTCCGGTATCGGACTCTGTATCGGACAATGCTGTGAAATGCAAATCTTCTGCGATGCGCGTTGCACAGCTTCCTAGCTGGCTGGCCAGCCCAAAGCACTACAGCAGCATGCGTGAGCCTCCCAAGCATACTACTGTATTTTGGCATCGCCGTCCAGTCACGTGTGTGATGTGTGTGAGGTACACGTCACACACAATAAAAGAGTAGGCGATGGGCGCGGTTGGGAGAAGACCAGAAGAGAAGAAGAGGCAGCGAAGCCGAGAATGGAAGAAGTGGAGCCGAGAAGAGGAGAAGCAGTGCAGAGAAGAGAAGAAGAAGCGACAGCAGAGAAAGAGGCAGAGGACAAAGGACGGCAGAGCGGTGACTATGGTAGCTGCTGGGCCAGCTTCGGGGGGGCTTGGGCCAGCAAAGGCCAAAGCCACAGGGCCCAGCCAAGACCCAGCAAAGACCCAGCCAAGCTCCAGGCCCCAGCACAGCCCAGGCCCTAGCAAAGCCCAAAGGCCCAGCAAACCCCAAGACCCAGCAAACCCCAGGGCCCAGCCAAGACCCAGGCCCAGCCAGGTCCCAGCCAAGCCCCAGAGCCCAGCAAAGGCCCAGTAAACCACATGGCCAGTCAAGCCCCATGGCCCAGCAAAGGCCCAGCCAAGCCCCAGGGCCCTGAAAAACCCAAAGGCCCAGCAAAGCTCCAGGGCCCAGCAAATCCCAAAGGCCCAGCAGATCCCAGGACCCAGAAAACCCCAGGGCTCAGCCAAGCCCCAGGACCCAGCCAAGCCCCAAGGCCCAGCAAAGCCAAAAACTCCAGCAAACCCCAAGGCCCAGCAAACCCCAGGGCCCAGCCAAGAACCAGGCCCGGCCAGGTCCCAGCCAAGCCCCAGAGGCCAGCAAAGGCCCAGTAAACCCCATGGCCAGTCAAGCCCCATGGCCCAGCAAAGGCCCAGCCAAGCCCCAGGGCCCTGCAAAACCCAAAGGCTCAGCAAAGCCCCAGGGCCCAGCAAATCCCAAAGGCCCAGCAGACCCCAGGACCCAGAAAACCCCAGGGCCCAGCCAAGCCCCAGGGCCCAGCTAAGCCAAAAGCTCCAGCCAAGCCCAAATGCCCAGCAAACCCCAGGGCCCAGCTCAAAGGCCAAGTCTAGTTCCAGGACAAAGCAAAGCACCAGGACCCAGCCAAGCCCAAATCTCTTTTGGGTTTATTGGACCCTCATCAGCAGAAGCTATGCATGACCAGTTGCAGTTGGATGCTTGGACCCATAGGGTAAATCAGTACTTATTTGATGAGGGTCCAATAAACCAGAAACAGTGCTGTCCAGAAGTGGCTTTGGCAAGTTGCATAAACATAAATCTGATAAAAAAAGCCATCTAGTATGACATGGCATTGATTGAAGGGTTCTGTGTGAATACAGACCCAGGATTCAAAAAAGTGAGACAGATGTCATTTGCATGTCTTACCCAGAGTTCTGTGCTGCATATGGGGAAAGCAGCACAGGAGCTCTGTGACGTAGTTCTTTGAATTGCTGTATTGTTCAAATGACTTCTGCAATAATGCATTTTATTATTTACTGTATAATGTGGAGGCTTTTATATCACTTTTTGCCCTCCCCCACAACCCAAGTAAGTATATATATATATATATATATATATATGAAACATACATAGATGATATAGATATGATCGAGAAAAAAGTACAACTTATATAATTTCTTACAGATTTATATGAGTATTTCAAGCATAAACAATGCTTATTCTCTTTTACGATCATTTACATATAGTCACTCAAAGATGCCGCAGCCTATCTCGGTGGGAGCCGAAGCACAAATCCCCGCAAAGTCTGCCAGACAAGGGACGCCGATGTCCCTGCACTCGCACCAGGAAGAAAAAACAGCAAGACCTCCAGCAGAGAATAGGTGGTGTGAATAGGTTTATTCAGGGGAAAGCAGCCCCATCAAAATTGATGATGTTTCGGCCTGGTGGCCTTAATCATTTTTCTTCATTTTTTCTTCCCATTTACATATAGTGTCAAGAGTTTCATTTAATGACATAACGAAATGTATTTACATTTTTTTTATTGAGAGTTTTACAAATATCTGTTATACACAGGTTTTTTTTGTCCTACTCGTTCTACTTTTTTGTCCTAATGAAACTTATCATTCATAGAGTAGCTCATTATAAACTTTAATATGTCATATCTATATTTCACCAAATGACTGATTAAATAATGATATCTCTTAAAAGTTTAAAAAATGTTCCTGTCATATCGTAGTATGAAACACTTCACTGCTTCTCTAAGACAGATTCTCTCATTGAGTGCCAGTCAAATGGGATACTTTATGTAAATTACAACTCCTTATGGAATTAAGCCCATAGTAATCAGCCATTCATGCACCTGTTTTAAAGATTCTCTTCTTCATCTTTAAGGAATAAGCTCTGGCATTATGTTAAAAAGCAGGGCTGATTATGAATTGACAAAGTGGTGTAATTAAATGCAATGAAACACATGAGGCATATGTCTGATTACCCTCATATTATGTGGGAACCTGAAAAAATATGTTAATAAAGGGATGACCAGTAGATAGAATAGACATTGAGATAGCATATGATAATGAGATAGATATATAGATGGATAGACAGGCAGGTTAACAGACTTAAATGACAAAGTAAAAGACACATTAAACGACACACACACTGGGATTTTGTCACGGTCGCATCAAGTCCCTACATGTCATGGTTACCAGATAAAAACTTTTCCCATCTTCTTGGCATCTTCATATTCCCAGTAGGTGGGTCTATCATTCCTGCTGCCAGGTGGTAGCTTTATCCTGAGTGACTTGACTGCAGCTTGACTATTGATGTATTATGTGTTGCATGTTTGATGCATGCTCATGTATTAGCCTCTGAATTGACACAAAAACCCCATTATCATGGAAACAATAACCCATGTCCCACCAAATGCCTTGGTTGACGCCAGTGGCCATTATGCATGCCTCATCTATGTTGCCTAGGTTACATGGGTTTTTCCCTAATAACCAAATGGATGCATTGACCCATAAAAGCCCAGAAAACCATAGATTCAGTGTTTGTTTTTTGTTTTTTGCTTATGGTTATACTTCCTGTTCATAAAAGGTTCCCTCCTTATGCTGCTGACTTCCTGTTATCTGACTCCTGCTGACCTGACTCTCGTTTTCTGAATCTTTCCTGCCTGCTCATGAAGTGGCTTGTCTCACTTCGGCTTTGGTCTTTTCCCTTACAGATTATAAGCCTGTGCCATTCCTGCACTGTTTTCCTGTGCCATGCATAGACATTGTTCCTGGGCCATGCACATATTGTGCTCCTGGGCCATGCATGTTCTGTGTTCCTGTTCCATACCTATGCTGTGTTTCTGCGTCATACCTGAGCTGTGTTCCTGTGCCAAACCTATTTCGTGTTCTGTGCCATTACTACATTGAGTTTCTGAGTCGTACCTGTGCTGTTTCCCAGTCTCATTCGCGTACTGAATGTTTTTGTGGAGTTCATAGGAGTGGCCCAATGCAATGTTGTGTGAGCTGGATTGCTCTGGTACCAAGGAAGAACACTGGGAACTCTTTGTTCCCAATTTTCATCTGCATGCAGGGCTGTCTTTAACACGGGGCAAATGGGGCAGCTGCCCCGGGCCCAACCATTGATTTGGGGCACAAGCCAGCTACCCTTTGAGCCCGCAAAAATTCAGGGCCCAGACCGCATCTCGCGGCTCGCGCCTATCTGGAGCCGATCCATTAATTTTCTAAGAAGTTGGCTCATCACCAGGACTTGTCACGTGGAAGCATTTAGAACCCCCACATAATTTTTTGAAGCGTGCCAGCCAATCGGAAGCTGTGTTTATATCAGTGCTGTGCTGTAGATTCATGAGGACCCGTCACACAGCATAATCGGCGGCAGGAGGGCAGCACCGGGCAGAGCATACCTAAGGTTGGATTGGGGGCAGGGGGATCGTCACCTTGCATACAGCAGCAGATTCCACATTCCTTCCCTGCCCCCTCCTCCCTGTTACCACGCGGAACACACACGCCGGTAAAAGGGAGGAGAGGGCAGGGAAGGAACGTGGAATCTGCAGCTGCACACCGGGTGCCGATCCTAGACAGAGCCTGTGCCCTCACAGCACTGGTAACCCACGCGACTCTCCCCGAGCTTTATATGGGGGCATTTATTGATTGGCATAAGAGCAAAACCCACAGATGAGGAGGGCACAGTGTATATAAACCCCGGGAGTGGAATCTGCCGAGGAAAGAGAGGGGAGATGCCCAGCCACTCCTGTGACCCTCTGACCAAAGAATGGCCTTTCTAAAGAAACAATTCATACGTAAACATAGTATGATGTAACTAATATATATCAGGATATAAAAAGTATTGAAAATGAGTAAGGGAATCACAGAGAACAAACAGGGGTTAACCCTAATCAAAATACATAGCTGGTCAGCCGACCAAACAATCGCACAGACCACAATTACACTGTGATATTTTAAAACATACCCTTTAATGAAACTCAATAATATGTAAATGATAAAACTTGGTACCAAATTGTGATGAACATAAACAAACACAACACAATAAATTTGCAAATACCCAAGTTGTAAATATCTATATAGTGGTTTTGGTGCTACAATAGATTTGGTTTGAGCAACTCTAATATTGATATATAACCACCACTTGGTTCTAAGGTAAAGCACCTCAAACCAGATTCATAAATGCAAGCAACAAGGGTGAAAAAGAGCACAAATAATAAAAGTATAGTAAAGAGCAGGGAGGAAAGCCAATGGTGTTTGTTCAGGTGCGTTCGGCGGCTCGTTCCCTGCAGTTCGGGGACCTTACAGTGAATGCTGAATTCACTGCAGGGTCGGCGAATTGGACTAGACAAAGTAAGGGGAACGGGAGAGAGCCGAAAAATTGGTTACATTTCGTTGCTCTCTGAAAAACCTTAAGTTTTTTTGGGGTGGAGAGAAAATTTGCATGGGGGGCCCAAGAAAATGTTTGCCCAGGGCCCAGTCAATATTAAAGACGGCCCTGTCTGCATGCAGCCAGAGGAAGTGGTGGATTGTTGCACTTTCTGTAATTTGGGAACAGAGGTAAGTTTAGTATTTTTTTATGTACCGGTAATTATTTTAAAGTGTTAAGTAATTGTGTAAAACAAAATCACTGAGCACCAGGTTCTGAGAAAAACCTGATCAAGTCAAGAGGAATATACTACATTGGAACAACTTGCTCTTGTATACTTGTATAGGAACCTTTAAATTTGTCACGTTCGCAATGGCGCTCACCCCAAGATCAGCGTGGTTTGGATCCTTTTGGACAGGTTTCTGTGATACTTGAATTTATAGCAGTCAGAAAGGCCACACCTAGCACTCCCAGCCAGGGAGGAGAGACAAGCCAGGGAGCGAAGGCAAGTTACCTATACACAGACAGAGATAGTGTAGCAAGATATATAAAGAACTTGGGTTATCAAAAGCGTGGTCACAAGTACGTTCCGAATTGGCACCAGAGAGGGTAGTCGTACAGGCAGGATTGGCAACAGAGAGGACTCCCATATACTTGTTCTCAGTAATGTATAAGAGACAATCAGAGACAATGCGGTATGATGTGTCTATTGACTGAATACCAGTCAGGCAACATGAGATGGATTCAGCAACCTGCAGGGCAGATCCACAATCAGAGATAGCGCGATATGATCTGCACACAAATTGTGTGTATACAGAGTTCAACATACACACACATAGGGGATTAGAGAAAGAATCGTCAAGCAGGCAGTCCGGGTCAATCGTAAGCGGGGTCCTCATACAGGCAGAATCGGCAATTAGGCAAAATACACTGAGACAGAAAACTGAGATCAGCTGGCGATGCAGGAATAACTTCATGTCAGGGCGATGAGCAGAATCTCGCGCCCTGCATATAAGGACGGCGGCTCCGCGTCAACACGCCAAGCCCCGCCCCTCCAGACGCCGATTGACCAGCCTAAACTCCTGGCACCTGGCCAGCCAGCGATGACGCCGGGCGCCCAGACCCCCCTGAAAGCGCTGCGGGGCGGAAGATGTGACAAAATTACAGTAATCTCCCACAACATCAGAACCACAAGCAAACTGTGTGACTTGAAAATGGTTGAAATTGGCCTCACAGTTAGCAAAGTGATTTATAACAATTAGGTCCACCATTCAGAAGAGAAGGAAGGAAAGACAGACTACTGGGTTACATATGAGTGTGTTTTCTTGACAAATGAACACATGGAAGAACATTTAATTAATTTATGAGAACATAAATGAGGAAATATAATTACTTTTTTGATGTAATAGTGTGGAGGGTGACAATGTTATCGCCAAAGTATAAGTCTACTCTGTTGTGTACAAATACTGTGTGAGGTAAGTATGGATCGTAGATGATAACTTATATGCATGCTGCTAAATTATGGGAAACAGGGCAATAAATCCTCCTGAATATTGCATAAAACAAATAGTAATAAGTTTAAAATATAGCTTCCCTTAAGCACAATAAAATGCATTCAATATACACTCTGTGCATGTATTAATGACATCCCCATTTCAACAAAAATATGTAAACTTATATTATCGTTACAGTGGATCTCGTATGGTGCTTTAGATAACCTCAAGAGAGACACAGATTAAAACATGCAGGGTTATTCAGAGAGAGGTGAAAACCAGGAGAAGGGGCAGAAGAGAGCAATCTTAGACCAAATAGCCCATTTGGAAAGTGAGATAAATGGGAGAATTTTTCTGGTTCGGCTATTTTGACCTAGAATTTTCACTTCTCCAGTCATTCTCCTGGTTTTCACCTTTCTTTGAATAACCCTGATAGTGTATTACTGTTTATACAGTATATGCATAAAAATAAATAGATCCGTAGAAATGCTTACTCATGTGATGCAGAGTCTCTAATATCAGCTCTATATGGAATGCCTTTGCCGACTCTGGGGCAGAACAGTCCTTTTCTGTGGTCCTACTTAAGAGATCCTTCAAAGAAACATAAGAGGCTGTATGGAGTAATTCATCTGCACAGGTTCCATATAACATATAAGTGGTGGATTATGAGAATGCACCAGAGTTAGAGCTTATAGGGGGCCCAGCTCAAGTTTGTGCGCATGTACCACAAAGTGATGGTCAACACATGCTCGGACTGTTTATTGAATGTATTTTATTGCGCGTAAGGGAAGTTATATTTTAAGATAATTAACTTTTTACCTATGTTCAACGCAGAGACTATAAAATAGTTTAAAAACACACACGGTAACTTTAGATGATCTGCAGAATGTTGGCTATTACTTTGTCCCATTTTACATGCATTGATAACTGGAGCAGGTTTA
This sequence comes from Leptobrachium leishanense, assembly GCA_009667805.1. Taxonomy (NCBI): domain Eukaryota; kingdom Metazoa; phylum Chordata; class Amphibia; order Anura; family Megophryidae; genus Leptobrachium; species Leptobrachium leishanense. Next base: position 284,268,509 of record CM019066.1, read on the forward strand.
TTGCTTTTCCTCTGTATTAGTTTTACCATTATTATCTTCTCCATTGTTACATGCACCTATATATTATATACTTGCTTTTGGCAAACAAGTTTTTTGGGCTTTGTGTGACACCATCAGGGTTAGTCAAAGAGAGCCAATCTGGTCCTGAAAAGTTACCGGACACTGTAATTCAGCGTACGGTTACATTTCCTGGCCATTTGGCTATTCTGAGAGCAGGCAGTTCGCCAAATGTTGGCGAATTGCCTGTACATACGGTGCCTGTTTGAGGGCAGTGAATTCCCCCATAGAGAAGCAATGCTTACAGGGTTATCAGAGAACACAAAACAGCAGTGAAAAGTTGCCGAAGTGCCCTGCTGTTTGGTGGTTTTATTTGACAGGTTTATTCAGGAGAATCTCATAGGCTTCAATGTAAAAAATATTCCAGTTTTAATCCAATATCTAATAAACCGTTTATTATTTTATTCTGCAGTAAAAAGTCTCTTTATTTTTAGATTTTTTTGGATCTTTTAGGCATTTTTGGGGATTTTTTATTTGTCAAATTGTTTTCCGTTTTTTCTAATGGTTTTTTCATTTTTCTGTAACAGACCTTTTTATTATCATTCATTGGATCTTATATGTAAAGTCCAGAAATTTTCGTTCAGCAGTCTTTTTGCAAACAGCGTTTCAAATTTCAATCTTTCAAGCAAACTTTTTTTCACCAAGTTCGTCTGCATGTCGGCTTTTTCCGGTGGCTGCTCTGCACTGTGATCGGCGGCTGCTTGGATTTTTCCGGCGTGTTCAGCTTGGTTTTTGTGGCGGCTTCTGCGGGTTTTCGGTGAGCGTTTGGTGAGTGTTCGGCGAGTGTTCTGCAGGTTTGCGGCAAGTATTCCCTGCACTACGGGCAGGGCCGGTGCTAGACTATTTTGCACCCTAGGCAAGACCAGCTACTTATGCCCCCCCCAAGAAAACACTGCACATTACTGTGGACCTCTGTGATACTCTTATAAACACTGCACATTACTGCCCCAGCACACATGGGTATATATTGCTCCCAGCTCACATAGGTATATATTGCCCCCAGCTCACATGGGTATATATTGCCCCAGCACACATGGGGCAATATATACCCATGTGTGCTGGGGCAATATATACCCATGTGAGCAGGGGGCAATATATACCCCAGTATATATTGCCCCAGCACACATGAGTATATATTTCCCCAGCACACATGGGTATATATTGCCCCCAGCTCACATGGGTATATATTGCCCCAGCACACATGGGTATATATTGCCCCCAGCTCACACATGGGTATATATTGCCCCCAGCTCTCACATGGTTATATAGTGCCCCTCAGCTCACACATGGTTATATAGTGCCTGGTCCCCCAACTCACACATGCGTATATAGTGCCCCCCAGCTCTCACATGGGTATATATTGCCCCCAGCTCACACATGGGTATATATTTTTTCCCCACAGCTCACACATGGGTATATAGTGCCCAGCCCCAGCTCACACATGGGTATATATTTGCCCCCCAGTTCACACATGGGTATATAGTGCCCCCCAGCTCACACATGGGTATATATTGCCCCCAGCTCACACATGGGTATATAGTGCCCCCAGCTCTCACATGGGTATATAGTGCCCCCAGCTCACACATGGGTATATATTTGCCCCCCCAGCTCACACATGGGTATATAGTGCCCCCCAGCTCACACATGGGTATATAATGCCTGGTCCACAGCTCACACATCGGTATATAGTGCCCCCAGCTCACACATGGGTATATAGTGCCCCCCAGCTCACACATGGGTATATAGGGCCCCCCAGCTCACACATGGGTATATTGTGCCCCTCAGCTCACCTCCGCCGGCGTCTTCTCTGAGGCGAGCAGCTGCTGACATGCAGCTTGGCCACTTGGCAGAAACCACCTGACCAGCGCAGAGGTCTCGCGAGAGGATCTCGTGGGCTGGTCATGTGCTTCCAATCCCATGCGAGCGGCCAAGCTGCAATCCAGTGGCCGGTCGCGTAGGGAGAGGGACGGCCAGCGCGCGGCTCCCAGATTCTGGCGCTGATTGCTGGGATCTGGCAGGCGGCGCTGGGCCACTGATTTTTCAGTGGTCGGGCCCGGCTGCGCCCTAGGTGGGCACCGCGCTCTAGGTGGTCGCCTAGCTCGCCTAGTGGCAGCGCCGGCCCTGACTACGAGGGTCCTGCGCTGCTTGCTGAATACACCGCGGGGTCGGCAAACTAGGAATCGCAGAGTTGCCCCGAAGAGCAGGGAACGAAAAGTCACTGAACGTGTGGTGACTTTTCGGATCTATTTGAATAACCCTGTTATTATGCACACATGTACCAGAAATATGTAAAAAAAAATAAAGACACAAATTAATCTTATATTTCGAACACCTTTTCCTTCAACATATTAATCTATTTGTATTTTGCGGAAGCTTGCCTGAGACACCTCATTTGTATGATAGGTGAAACATATAAACAGGTGGAGCACCCCTTATCCATAATGCTCTGGACCCAGAGCTTTCCAGATTTTGGAGTCTTCCAGAAGAATATGACAATTTAGAGGAAGGAGATCATGGGAGGAGAACCATGAGTCCCTTCCTGCAGGAGCCATCAGCTGTATACATGCCGGGAGCTCTGTGCATAGTTACTCCACGGACATGCTGCTCAGAGTCTCCAAGCAGCTTGTCACATGCTGGAGCTGCCCAGAGGCTACGAGAGTGTGCCGCTGTCTGCTGCAGAGCAGAGTGCCCCTAGTCTGGGAAAAACAAACGCTGTATCACTCTGAATATTCCGTTTTTTGGAGTCAACCAGATTTTAGAATTCCGGATAAGGGGTGCTCAACCTGTATCTTATAATATTTGTATATCATGGGCATGATACAGCAGCTATTTTCCAATTAATCATTTCTTATTTGCAATGAAGCATTATTCTCCAGGGCTCTCTTATTTTTATATAGTCTAGATTGAGCAGATGGTTCGTTCTGTTTAGTGAAATACTATTCCAATGTTTTCCAGTGCAATACATATCCTTGTTTTTCCTGCTTTTTTGTGCCGCCCCAAGCAGTTTATTGTATGTGACTTTTTATAGACAAAATTTGCACATTACGAACGGTTATTAATCTCTGTTATAATAATTGTTGATCTTGTTTCATATTGAAGACATGTATATGGTTCTCTCCTTTCCCATGTAAAAATTTATATGAACACACACACAGGAGATAAGCAAGTGCTTGTATGCCTACTGCGAAATGTGTGTAGAAGAAGGAGGGGCAAATCTAGTCGCTGTCAATTAAAATAGAGTTTGGATGCAAATAGCATATCAGCACCAATTTTATCACTGAAGAACTTTAAGATCAAAAGCAATTACCTTCAATGGCATCTTGTTTTTATGTGTCTACCCTTCATAGCCGTGGCTAGTAAGGCTGACTAAACCATAATTTACACTGACATCTAATTTCAGCAGATCTGCAAGCAATCTAACTGACGATGGAGATACTGAAAGAAGTAGAATCTTGTTTTATCCTTGCTGACATAAAGATTTATTATTTTTGCTAAATCCGAAGAAAAAACTATGAGGTTTTTCTATGTTTTTGTTTTGAATATCACATTACCAAAATTATTTTTCTCATTTTAGCAAAAAGATAGCATCGCCTAACTAAATGATTAATCATTAATAACCAAGGAAGATTGATGACCTTAAATCGATGACATTTTCTATCATTTTATAATTTTATTAAATTTCCCCATTTTCTCTTTCACAGAAGAAGAAAAACCAATGCAGACAGGACAGCACTAGGAGATAATCATTTTCTTTGGAGTATTTTGAGAACCTGGCCATTCTAAATTGTTACAGTACCAAACCTAGATAACTTTATAAAAATGTTATTATCACCTTCCAACTGAAGAGGAAAAGCACTGTATTCAATGACATCAAGTTAACAGGTTTTTTTTGCACGGTGTTATAGGTTTATTCATTCTATAAAGTATCTGAATGTAGATGGGAATGACAAAAAAATATTAAAAAATAATTACATTTTTTAAAATAAGCGAGATCTGTCAACACGTGTAATTCACTTTATGTCAAGCGATCTAGTTTTATAGCAGCATTTATATACATATATATGTACATATTTATTTAAATTAATTGTTGTAATAGCCAGATCACTGTTTTTAATATTGAAGGATAGTTTCCAGTCGGGTTCTGTGCCAAAAGAATAGTGTATAGCAGATATGGTCTCCATATTTAGAAGAGGATCCAAAATGGAACATGTTAATTACAATCCTGTAAGCCTAACATCTATGCGAAAAAAAATTAAAATGTATACTAAAGGCTCACAAACTAACATTTGTTAGAAATAATCTCATCAGTAGGAGTCAACGCGGTTTTGTGAGCAAATTGTTCATGTCAGATCGCCTTGAATTTTATAAAGTAGTGCAAAAAAGTCCAGATCAAGGTGTTACACTAGATGTGGTTTTACTAGTTTTTACTAAATAGTTTGACATGGTCCCATGCGAGCAGCTACTAGAAAACCAAATGAGATCAGTTTAGAGAAATGTACCTGTTCTCGGATGGAAAACTTGCTCAGGGACAGAGAAATATTGGTAACAGTAAATTCTCATTGGACTCAAGTGATAAGTGGGGCATTTCTCGTCAGGGTTCTCTCCTGGGTCCTGGTCTTTGTAATATATTTATTGGTGATCTTGCGAGGGATGTTGAAAGTCATACACCTGTGCTTGCTGATTATACAAAATTAGGCAAAGTTACATAGTATGAAGAGAATTTAACAAGAGACTTTGCGGCAGATTGCATTGTCAGTCAGACACCAGTATTTTAAAAAGTGCAGAGATAGACTACAAACGTAACTAAATGAATTGGAGTATATTATTATGAAATGGTTAAAAAAATATGCACTTTTTGGCCTTGAGAAAAGGCCATAAAAGTCCACTACTACGAAAAAATTAAATGTCCTTATTTTTTTATGGTTGTTGTTATCTTAAATGTGCTTTGTTTTTCTCTTGTAGGTTTAGGCTGGGGTCAGACGAGCGTAGTGTTCACGTCCGTGATTGCGCCTAAAAGTACGTCCGTGATAGCATGACAGAAAGCCCATCGGAGCCCGACACACGAAGTACGACCGCACTGAACTGCGGACGCACAACGGCCGCGGCCCACAGACGCAAGGCAGGCAAGAACGTACATCCCCTAGAACGGCCGCACAAAGTGCGCTGCGTCCGCAATGTCTGCATAGCTTTGTGTGTGAGTGATGGAATGTGGTCAGACGGACTGCATTTATACGTCCAGCATTTTTCACGGACAAAATGGTTTTGCTTTTTAATTTATTTTTCCTCCTACATCCGTCAAAAAATAAACGTCAGTGAAAAAAACGGACTGTGTGACCACTACTGCGTCTTCCGTACTGACGTCCGTCCGTGTGCAAGGACGTACAGTCCGTAGAAATCACGCTCGTCTGACCCTAGCCTTAGTTAAGAAAATATTTTAATCTATGTGGCACTGTGTGCATCCATTGTGTGAACGTTTGAGGTGTAAACTGCCCCCCCCCCTTAATGGAGTGAATGAGTAAGTAACATACTCAAATCGTTGTATTGTGTTGGATGTATTCAAAGGACATCTCCAGGGGGTAGATTAGAAGTCTTTTCAGCTGCTCCCTGTTTTATCGCATTCAGCTGCCATCTCCTATCTCGAGTAGCCTAGAGAACAATAGCCTCGTCTAGATTTATCTAAATATTCTCCTCTCTACCTCATTGACTTTTAAATACTGTAGATTAAATAAACAACAACCACAAAGTAAAACTTTTGCACAGATTTTGGTAAATATTGAATCATGGAAAAAATTCATAAAATGGAAACAGATAAAAAAAACAACTTTATTTTTCCATTGTAAATGCAATTTCTCCAAACATAGAAAAAAAAACCTGCAGCATGTGTTGTGTAAGGCGGTTTTGTTTGTAATGCACATCTAGTTACAGCTTATGTAAGTTATAGTGTCCTTTTAATAGTGGGATATGATTGCATTGCTGAAATACATAACTGGTCAGAGAAGCTCTCTGGTGACCTGATCATTTACAGGAATTTACAAAGGACACAAGGTCATCCACTCATACTGGATGAAAGAACATTTTGTCATCAGAAAAGGTTCTTTATAGCAAGAACCATAAACATATGGACATTTTTCCCTTAATATGTTTTTTTTTTAAATTAAATTCATTAGATCCCTTTTAACCTGTTCACTATGGAGGATGAGACAGAGGAGTCATGTATTTCACTGCAGTGTGTGGACAGTGTGTATGTCGTTGTCGATTCTCTTCAGCAATGGGCAGCATGATTGGCAATCGTGCAATATCCTACAGCGGGCTGACTTCCTTGAAGTGGTTTTTGTGTTTTGTTTTGGAACAACAGCAGTGGAGTAAAAGAAGATGGGTTCACCATCACAAGTTTTGCAACACCTAACCAACCCTTGTAACAGCGACTAAAAAAGATGGTTGAAGTTAAAAAGAATACGTAAAATAGGTGAAATACCTTCAAGCAATGACAGTAGACTTGTTTGAACCAAAATTCATGGCTGCTTATTTAAGCAACGGTACAACCGTTGTTTCAATAGATCTTCACCTTTGTTTCAGTCTACAGGCAACAACTGTGTTGTCATAGTTAAGAAAAAAAGTGTAATTTGGGTTATAGTTAACCCTAACCTTAACTCTAACCCTAACTCAAAACCTAGCCCTAGCCCTATGCCTTGCCTTAACCCTAACTCATACTCCAGATGTGAATGGAAACTTGACCCTTGTGTGTTTTTCTCTGAATGTCCAGAAAGTGGAATGGTATACATACTACATGGAAACATGATTGTGTCACCACTTAACCTTTATATCCAATCATTTAACAACAGTTTCATGCAGACGGCAATTATTTTTCATTACTGGCATCACGTGAGTGTAATGGGCGACCTTGAACTTGCTCATTACTCTCTGTCTTTGTCAGGATCCGTACCCCCAGACACTCTGGCGCCCCCTTTGTTTCCTTTTTTCACCATGTTCTGCATGAACTATACAGATTCCAGGACTTCATGTTGAACTATGCTTATTCCTGGACTCTTTGATTTACATTCTGGACCTGAAACCTCACCTGCACTTGATCCAGCCTGATGAGTCCTGCATAAGAGGAAGCTACGTCCCTTATCCCAAGCTTCCTCATTGAAATTCCTAGCTTAGCTAGTGCAGACCTGCCTCCCAGAGATCCTTGCCTGAAACCCCTCTGATCCAAAGACTTTCTTGCCTTCCCTCTGCTAATTCCTGGACATTATCATTCATTACCGGTATCCTCCTTTGCCTCCCTGTATCCCTCTGTTATATTGCTTGATTACCTGTGTACCAGACCCTTGCTTAACCCTGATTGCCCTTTTTCCTGCTTCGTCTGTACCATTGCCTGGAATATATGTTCCATGTATCCTTTGTATTGTATTTATCCAGTTCTCCCATTCCCACTACCCCTAGCCTCCTCCTATGGTTTTGTTCTGAGCCTTATGTATGATTTCTTGTCTGTTTATTTGTTTGCTACAAATAAACCCTGTTACCCTGTATCCTGCCTAATCTGCTATACTTACTGCATCTTGGGCTCAAACCCACACTTCTGCACATATGCTAGGTCAGGGTCTTCTTCCACCCTTCCTTCAATACAAAATAAAGAAAGCATTAATGTACAGTCGGCAGCAGTAACAGCTGCGTCACGAGGAGTTGAATTGGCTGTAAAAGCAGTTGAACAGGTTTTTTTGAGAAAGGATTTTACCAGGAAGGATACATTGAGATCTCTCTCGTTTTCAAGTATGTCCTGGGGGGCAAGTATGTACCGTTGGGTGTCTTGCCCAAGGACACTTACTGGAGAGGTTGCTCGCTGGGATCGAACCCATGTCTCTGCAGGTTCTCTCCATGCAGAGCAGTGATGTTAGCTCTACTCCACCCAGCAGGTTCGCTCATTAATACTAACAGTTTACTGTCCGCCAGGTGACAGACGTGACTTTGCCCCTCACACCAGAATGTTTCTTACTTCTTCACATCCCATTGCCTCTGAAGACTCTGAAACGATCGGTTCTGCTACTGATGCTCCTCTCTGCCCGGACTTTGATTCCTGTCCTCTGGAAATCCACAAGAACGCCTTCCTTGCGGGAATGGGTCAGAGTGCAGAGCCTTCGGTCAGTTGACCGACTGGACGCTGAGTCTCGGGGATTATTGCCTGAATTTACCATGAAGTGGTTCTACTGGGAGAGATACACTGCGTCATTGCGATTAGATACACCCGAGGATTACCCGCACCAAACTCGACATAAGAGATTGACGACTGTGATGACCCTCCCGGGGCTGGTCCTTTCTGATGAGTGCGAGGGCGGAATTTCGCTAAATAGTGGCGATGGGTGCCAGTGTCCGGGCGGGGGGGTGACTGCCCTTTCCGTTTCATCTGTGTTCGAGTCGATGTACATATGTGTGTCGTCCTTAGTGTCTCCCCCCTCCTCTTCCCTTTTCCTTCTCTCCCTATTCCCCTCTTCCCCTTTTCCATCTCACTCTCTCACTCGATACCCTCTTCCCCTTTTCTTACTCTACCATATTTTCTCTTGCTGTTTTCACTTACTCCTCCGTTTCTCCCTTATTTTTTTTTTTTTAGTCCTGATGCCATGAGCTCACGGCTGTTGGCACCCCTTTTCCTTTTTTTTTTTGGGAGCCAGGACATGATACACCCTAAGAGTTTCTATACGAAGGGGTATTTACCGTTTGGGATGTTGGGCTTGTAACATTATCTTACTCTGCTAGGTGTTATCATAAATTGAACGAACAAAATGTGGATGGCAACAATAAGCTGAATATCCCTGCACAATCACAGAGTACCCCCCCCCCTTCAGACGTGCCTCTGGTTGCAGGGGACTGACTCGTTTTTTTTGTGTACTTTCTTATGTTGTACTTTGTATAATTGTTTTTACCTTCTGTAATCTGTCTTCTACCTTTTACAATAAGCTTTGAATTGCAAAAAAAAATACTAACAGTTTAGCTGGATAAGGCAGTACGTATATAATGCACAGCTTTTCAAAGTGCTTGTCGCAACATATTAGTGTGTTGGCGGCAGTATGTAGGTGTGTCACACGTTGGGTTACCACGTGTCCCAAACCGGCCCTGTGTCCTGCATATGCCCTCTCCTTTACTGCTCCCTGCGCAACCTTTATAAGCATTTGTGTGTCCGTGCCTGCACTTGGTCTCTATAGAAACCTTGCATTTAATTTTAGCCAGGCTTCCGTTGCAGTACGTGTGTGGAGCTGCCCATTGAAATTTGGGTGTTCGCTGACATGGAGTCCTTATGGAAACCTGGCAGGTGATTTGCCAGGTTTCTGTGTTGGAATCATACACGCGACACCACAGCAAATAAGATGAAAGCTGTTCCACCACCACGTGTCCGCAGACAAGCCCAGCCTAGCAGCCAAAAGGTAATGCCATTCAAGCGGGCTTTAAAGAAATGTTGTATACTTTAGAGCTACTCTCAGCTCTGCTTATTATCTTGCTGCCCACATAATATTTAACATCCGGGCTAATTATTTTGTACAATAGTCATTTAGGATCTGCATTTTAGGTTACATGTACAAAACGATTATTACAGATTACAAAAATTTAATTATAATATTAAAATAATATTGCAAATTATGACATTAAATTATAAAACTCATCCAGAAGTTATTATTATAAGTTAGATTAATTGACGTTGGCTGGTTATAACTTGCGTCTCCTAATATCTTCAGCTATTAAAATGTCATAAATGACACAAGCTGGAAATGTATGTTATTATCTTACAATTTATATATTTATAAACTATAAATTAAAGGTTTTTATGGGATATATTGGGTCCCCATATTTCATTAATGTATGTGTCTGTATCTCTTATAAGGGGCCAATTTAACTTCCAGTTTGTTAGTCAAACTGAATTACCGTGTCAAAAAATGATACACGTCTATAAAGTGTGTCACCAATGTGAAAAGTTTAGAAATCTCTGATTCAGTGGGTTATATTTTATCGAGATTATACATTTTGATTGGGAACTATACTAGAACTTTGATAAAATTATACTTTTTTGCTTATTTGATATAATGTAATTAAATTAAATTCCAAATTCAGATAATAGTGTCTTCAATATGGATTTTAATGTTACAGTAAAACCCTGAAATTATTTAATCTTCTTAAGTGATTTTGTAAAAAACGTCAACTAATTGGTTCGAAAACCTTAGATTCCACAGCGTGATCACATTTAATTGCAAAACTATGACTTAAATAATGAAAGATAAAAGCATTGGTCTTTTTGTCGTTTTCACCCAAAGGGTTTGATTAGACTGGTTCCAGCTAAGTTTAAAATCATAAAAAGTAGGTTTTCGTTACAGTCAGATTTGAAGACTTATTTTCCAAACATGAAATTACTGGCATTTATAAATGCACCTGATAACGTGAAACATTAATGTTAATGGAATTAACCTTATTTATCTTATTAAAATTAATTTGTAAAATAAGAAAACAAACTGAAATCTAAAATCATTTGATAAACCACTCCCAGGTGGTTCGTAAGCCAAGTAGAGCTCTGAGTCAATGCTTGGTTATTTTGTAGATTGCTGCAGACCTCATGTATGTGTCTCCTGTTCCTGTGTGTTCCCTACTTTTCTTCTGTTTTCCCAAAACCAAATCCTCCTGAACTATTTCTCAATTTGCCACACCAACGCCAGAGGTCTCAGTCTCTGGTAAACATGGAGGTATATGTTTGCAAGGGTATGTTTTCTGTGTACATACAATGCTCCAGCTCCAATAAAACAGGTACATACTATGACAATCACATTATTATTTGATATGGTGGACAGGGAGAGTGTAACTATTATTACTAATATTACTGAGTATATGCAATTGAGTTTTGAGACAGAACATGTCTGTACATTTTAATTCAACCTTTAAGGAATATTAGCACTATTTTATGGGGTTTGAGTTTTGAGTTCTATACACTTTGTAATGTGTGGCATTCAAACATATTGCTTGTTCTGTTCACTTATGGAATTACACATTAAGAGTTAAGTTTTAACCCTGTCAATTTTTGTAACCTCCCTGGCGGTTTTCCTGAGTGTGACTCTGGGTTAAATTTCTCTACCGCGAATGGTAACCCCGAGCCACACTCGGGCTGCATACTCACCGCATCCTGCGCTCCCTCACTGGCCCTTGCAGTGTGATCGTGGCGACTTGCTTCATGGTAACGCTCCCTGCAAGTCACACGATGCGGGGGGCGGGACCAGACAGCAAACTGTAAAAAACAAAATATAATTTCCAATGTAAAATCTCCAGCAGCATGACCTTCTCATGAACGGCCACTAGGTGGCACTAAAGGATCAGAAACAGATCATACATACACATTTATTTATTTATTTATACACATTCTAAGACTGAAATGTACTGTATATATGGTTTGAAAATATTATATGAAAATATAATTATTGATACACTGTATGCATTATGAATGTTGCTGTGTAAATAAGAGTGTACATAATTGAAATAATATATCATACCAAGGCTGCTTGCGGAGGCAATATGCAGTGACTAATATTGCACCCTTGTTTTCTGAAAGATTTCAGTGTTTTTGGTTTGATTATATTATTGAATATAATTTATTAGCATTATTTTGGATAATTATTTTTGGGATAATAAATTATTATGTCGTGTTTCAAACTTTATCAGACTCAGTTTGTTTACTAGACTCTTGTTTGCACGTATTTCAGTGAGTTATTCCTAATTATTACAGCCTTACTATATAAAACAACACGTTTCCTTTCAAAAAAAATTGAGACGCTTTTAGACACAAAATTTTCAAAAAAATTAGACCGCACGGGAGGTTAATTTAGGTCTTTCCTTAATTTTTTTATGGTCGATATTCCTATAGGATTACCTTCTAACTATATCTAATATACATAGGGTAATGTTACAATCTTTTCAAATTAATATTTATTAAACACACAGAGAAAAAATGGTCAGCGCCCAAAATCTGTGCCACCACCGGTATCCCAATGCCAAACCAGATCTATAGAGGTTTCCCCAAAACCAGTGTAACAACAAGCATAGAAATACGTATCTGGTAGCGCGATGGTAATCGCTTCTTGGTGTTCAGGTGGTTCTCATGATTTACGTTATCCACATGGATTATATAAAAAAGAAGCAAAACACAAAATACATATGATAGTGCAGGATGTATAAATAGAATATTGGTATAATCCTAATAGACTATTCCACTCACAAGCGTAGAGCCCGATCACTGGCTCTGAGTGGTAGAGTGCATCTGGGTCCTTTTTCTTCCTATTTTGAAGGAGACCCACACCCTTCACGATCGATAACCCCTCTCAGGCGTCAGATATGGAAGGAAGCATGAAAACAAGAGAAAAAAACTTTCTTTTGCAGATCCACCAACCAAAATATACAATGGTACAAACAGAGTGTAAACTCACGTTCGATGGAGCTTATATCCAAGCTCTAGGTGGTAGTGCCAGTGGATTTGTTTAGAAGGTCAAATCCACAAAAGACCATAAAAGACCATAAGCGAATTCCAGGACAACGGGACCAAATTAAAAAAAATAACTTTTAATTAAAACATAAGATAATAAAAATATATGTTAAGTCTGGCTCAGCCAGGTCGCCAGAACGCGTTTCGCCATTGGTTACGGCTTCATCAGCTGGTTTACAGAGTCCTTAAACATTGCTACATATATATAGTCCCCTTTATTGGGATGAAAGTGTCCCCATGTGTCCGGAATCCGTTGGCGTGCGTTCCACGCCACTGTGGGCCAAACCTCGATGCGTGCCGCCATTTTGCGCATGCGCGTTGATGTTACTTGTATTCCATGCATTCCACCCTATATTTCCGGTATCTCGCGCTCATTGATGGAAGCAATCGGCCCTTCGTAGGAGAGATTATTAGAAGGTGGAATCGTAATATGGTCTCCTGCGGATGACTCCATAATGGAAAAACGAATATCAGTACCCCTCCATATACATACATATATACGAAAAATGGTACACAGACTCCTCTCCCATGGATACCATCTCGGGTGAAAATGGAGATTGTTGACCTCAAACTAATGTGAAACATAAATATAGTAAATGGAGAAGTGTACAAATTTATATAAAATAAAGGCTAAATATCTATTGTTATATATAATATATATAGCGCTCTATAGCACTATAACCAGTTTACCTATGTGCGTGTAATACCTATAAAAGTAAATAGCATATATTACTGCTGCTAACAACTATATTCGAAATGGATAATATCCAATTCTGTAACCACAGAAAATAAAAAATAGAATAGGTGTACAGCTATTAAATATTGAGAAGAAAATTGTATATGAAAAAGGAGGTCAATATGGTGTATTGTTATTCAAACATAAAAAAGGATGTATATAAAAGTATGGATTATCCATATGGTGGTGAAAGGTAGTGAGAGACCTATAGTCACTAACACTGTCATAGTTAGTTGTGACAATATCTGGACTGCAAATCCGAAGATAGGCAGTCTATACACAGTAGAAGATGATCTCCTTCTACTATAGTGAAGTATAGCTATAAACAAGGTGATGTGTATATGTACCTATGGTAAAAAATGCCGTGGATTGTTACATCTGAAAAATGAAAATGAATAATATCCAAATCTGTATGCACAAATAATTGTGTTAATAACTACTGGAATAAAAATATTAAAAAAGTGAATAAAGTGTATTCTTTTAACCCTAGAGAGTAAATGATGTATAGAAAAGTGAAATATATTTCTGTAGTAGTGGAGAGTGGTAAGAAGCCTAAAATACATAATATCCTAGTGAATTGTATCAAAAACTATAATGTAACTCATCAAGATGTGTAATATGTTAGATGGTTGGTGACCATTGTTCTACTCGTATATATAATAAGGGAATGGTAAAAGAAAAAAAAAAAAAAGAGTATATTATTAATTAATGTTAAAAAATGAAAAATATACAAAAGTGTGAAAAAGTCCTATAGTGGTGCTGGAGTGATAGAAAACCTATAATTCCTAGTTCTTATTGTTATTGTAGATTACACATCTTGCGACCTTCACTATAGATATTGTTAAATATTAATTAGGATAGAACTAGGAATTATAGGTTTTCTATCACTCCAGCACAACTATAGGACTTTTTCACACTTTTGTATATTTTTCATTTTTTAAGATTAATTAATAATATACTCCCTTTTTTTTTCTTTCTTTTTTTTCTTTTACCATTCCCTTATTATATATACGAGTAGAACAATGGTCACCAACCATCTAACATATTACACATCTTGATGAGTTACATTATAGTTTTTGATACAATTCACTAGGATATTATGTATTTTAGGCTTCTTACCACTCTCCACTACTACAGAAATATATTTCACTTTTCTATACATCATTTACTCTCTAGGGTTAAAAGAATACACTTTATTCACTTTTTTAATATTTTTATTCCAGTAGTTATTAACACAATTATTTGTGCATACAGATTTGGATATTATTCATTTTCATTTTTCAGATGTAACAATCCACGGCATTTTTTACCATAGGTACATATACACGTCACCTTGTTTATAGCTATACTTCACTATAGCAGAAGAAGATCATCTTCTACTGTGTATAGACTGCCTATCTTCGGATTTGCAGTCCAGATATTGTCACAACTAATTATGACAGTGTTAGTGACTATAGGTCTCTCACTACCTTTCACCACCATATGGATAATCCATACTTTTATATACATCCTTTTTTATGTTTGAATAACAATACACCATATTGACCTCCTTTTTCATATACAATTTTCTTCTCAATATTTAATAGCTGTACACCTATTCTATTTTTTATTTTCTGTGGTTACAGAATTGGATATTATCCATTTTGAATATAGTTGTTAGCAGCAGTAATTTATGCTATTTTCTTTTATAGGTATTACACGCACATAGGTAAACTGGTTATAGTGCTATAGAGCGCTATATATATTATATATAACAATAGATATTTAGCCTTTATTTTATATAAATTTGTACACTTCTCTATTTACTATATTTATGTTTCACATTAGTTTGAGGTCAACAATCTCCATTTTCACCCGAGATGGTATCCATGGGAGAGGAGTCTGTGTACCATTTTTCGTATATATGTATGTATATGGAGGGGTACTGATATTCGTTTTTCCATTATGGAGTCATCCGCAGGAGACCATATTACGATTCCACCTTCTAATAATCTCTCCTACGAAGGGCCGATTGCTTCCATCAATGAGCGCGAGATACCGGAAATATAGGGTGGAACGCATGGAATACAAGTAACATCAACGGGCATGCGCAAAATGGCGGCACGCATCGAGGTTTGGCCCACAGTGGCGTGGAACGCACGCCAATGGATTCCGGACACATGGGGACACTTTCATCCCAATAAAGGGGACTATATATATGTAGCAATGTTTAAGGACTCTGTAAACCAGCTGATGAAGCCGTAACCAATGGCGAAATGCGTTCTGGCGACCTGGCTGAGCCAGACTTAACATATATTTTTATTATCTTATGTTTTAATTAAAAGTTATTTTTTTTAATTTGCTCCCGTTGTTCTGGAATTCGCTTATGGTCTTTTATGGTCTTTTGTGGATTTGACCTTCTAAACAAATCCACTGGCACTACCACCTAGAGCTTGGATATAAGCTCCATCGAACATGAGTTTACACTCTGTTTGTACCATTGTATATTTTGGTTGGTGGATCTGCAAAAGAAAGTTTTTTTCTCTTGTTTTCATGCTTCCTTCCATATCTGACGCCGGAGAGGGGTTATCGATCGTGAAGGGTGTGGGTCTCCTTCAAAATAGGAAGAAAAAGGACCCAGATGCACTCTACCACTCAGAGCCAGTGATCGGGCTCTACGCTTGTGAGTGGAATAGTCTATTAGGATTATACCAATATTCTATTTATACATCCTGCACTATCATATGTATTTTGTGTTTTGCTTCTTTTTTATATAATCCATGTGGATAACGTAAATCATGAGAACCACCTGAACACCAAGAAGCGATTACCATCGCGCTACCAGATACGTATTTCTATGCTTAATATTTATTAAAGCTTTTAAAACCTTTTTCTGTTTCTGTTCACAAAAAGAAATATTCACAACAAAAGCAGTCAACTAATTAGGGATACAGAAAGAAAAAGAAAAGAAAAAGGGAAAGTGAGGGAGGGGTAAGAATTCCATCCATCTCATAAAATGTTTACAATATAATATTCAAGCAGTACAACAATGAGTACAAATAAGTATACAATGACATTAAACATTGTAGTTATTTCCATAAGTACACACATAAATAGAAAAGGTCAAATGAAACATAATGTTACAATCTTAACACTAACGTTAGTGCTCAGCTATGTGAGTGTTAATGTTAGGTTAAGTGGCGCTATCGCAGGCCCCCCATATTACAATCCAAACGCTAAAGGGACTCTGAACTCCATGGAGGGGATACTCGGGATGGTGTGTTAGCGCTGCCTCAAGTATCTTATGGCTTTGCACTGCATTACGGTGCAGGTTGCTGAATCAGCACCTGCCCCGTAATATGGAGCTAAAACAGGGTTGCTATGGTGAAACCTGCAGGCACAGGTTTTCCACATTAGCGTCCCATTTTAGCAGGCTGTATGCAATCAAGCCCATAGTTATTATTTAGTGCACTCACATTTTTCAATTTAGCTCTTCCACTAGCAACTCCCTCAATCTATCATCAACCACCACAAACCCCCACCTCCTCTGTAACATTTCATTATGACAACAATCACACCTAGCTCCCATCCCATCCATAAAGCATTGTGGGTGGCAGAGGGTAGCTTTTAATGCTAGTGTCTCTTGTTAATACTGCTGACTCTTGACAATATTTCAGCCAAGTTGTAAACTTCTCTTGCAGCTTGGCTCTTCTGGCTGCTTACTGTTTGCATATTAATGCTTCCTATACTCGGTATAAGAACCACTAATGTGGAGGCCAGTAACTGTAAAAAAAAATCACCAGTTGATGAAAGCTGATACTTAGCATAACAGAAAACTCCAGTAAAAAAAATTCAATGCTTACCCCTTATACAGCAATGATGAGGGCAGAATGTACGACACTCTCAGAAAATAGAAGAACATGGAAAACAAACAATTCTCCAGGGTCCTTCTACTTTCACAATCCTGCAAAATCAGATAAATGTGATCTCATGCAGTGAATGTGATCTATGGACTTTTTTCATCTTTGGAATAAATTTGACTCTTGCTTTTTCACTGCTCATTTTGGTACATTGTATAGAATGTGTATCCCTTCTTCTTAAGTTCCATTTTTTTTTCGTGTCCTATTTTAAATTGAGTTATGCCATGAGAATACTTTAATATATGGCCCATTCAGTGGTGATTCCTAGTCGTTAGGTGTGGTTTGATCATCTGATCACGCATGGCGCGATGACGTCATTTACGTCTGGAGGGGCTTAACTTCAGCGTCTGAGGACGCTGAAGTCAGACCGCCGCGGGACCCCGAATAGAGAGGTGACTATCTCCGCCAGGGCTCCTGCAAAGCAGATGACGTGTGGGGCACGTCCTCCGCATATAGCGGGAGTAAATGAGGACGTGTCCCACACGTCATCCACAGCGAAGGGGTTAATAACATAGATGACCATGATAAAGGCCTCCATACTTATTTCTCAACCAGCAATGAAGAGTACAGGGTGAACCACTGTTTCCTCTTGCCATTAAAAAGGACATTGAGAAGAAATAGTTCTATTGTGCTCAGTCTTTAACTGCCAAAATTCAAACGCGTTCCCCAGAAAAAAACCTCAATAGTTAAACCTTAACCAATTACAAGGCTGATGGCAGAGAACAGAAGGAGATTACCAAAAATAAAATTAGACATTAAAAGGAAAATTACAATCAGTAATAAATACTTTTGAATAAATAAAAAGATAACACATAATAAATATGAGGAATAAGATACATTTACATGAAGATTTTCAAATTTTGCCTTCTGCAAAAAAATAGAAAAAAGAATGCAATATAATGACGGTTGTTTTAAGCATTAGTCCCAAAAGGAAAGTATTGGTTTTGCTTATTGAACCACGAAATTAAAGCATTGTGGAAGAAATATAGCTATGCAACAATGCCACAACGTGCATCACATTCTAGTGAAATGCTCTAAACTACTATATTTACACAAGGGTATTCTAGATAGAATAAATGAAAATTTTATGGTCTAAGAAAGAGAACACAATTTTAGTTAACTGGCACTTTTTATTGTTCTACCGGCTTAATGGGACCGTGGGGAATTAGCATTTTACTGATCTACTTCACCAAGACAGCGTTTGTATTCGAATGATGTAGTCATAGGCCACTCATTCGTAAGATTACGAATGATAAAAATGCATTGACTAGCTGGTAAAAATATGAAGCAAAACCATTTAACATGCAATTATACTTAATATGTAAAAAAAACACGTTAATATGTTTATTCAGAACAGAGTAATCTGATGTTGCAAACACCAGTGAAAATAGCCAATGTTGCAACTGAGACAAACAGCTGCACTTCTCAAAAGGAAAGTTCAAACATCCACAGTAGAAAGTGCACATTGAAGCTTTGCCTGTCGTTATGCAGATCGTTCTTCTGTGAAGCACTAGCATTTGTAGCGGAAAACCAGTAAACCCCAACTTATTTTTGCTATGTTTTTGAGAATAGGCAAGTTCACAAAATTATTGTTCTTATATATCAGAAGACATTATAATTAACCCCTTCACTACCAAGCACTTTTTGTTGAAAAATATAATATAACAATGGGATGTGAAAATAACAAATATAGAGTAAAATTGATGTTTTGCAGAGAAACTGTTGTTCTACAATATACAAGAGTTACAAAGATGAAAATCATGTATATTTCATAATTTCTAAATTTTCCTGCAATAATTTATCCTTTACAGAGTTTTGAATGCTGGAATGAAATGTTTTGAACGTTAGATGGTGTCCTTTATCTTACACAAATTCACACAGTGTCTGCATTATTAACATACAGGTAGAAATAGCCTTTGTGCCAAATACAGTAATTATGAAAAAGATAGAAAATAAAATAGTCAGATAGCCTGCTTATATGGATTTGTAATGATCATAAGGAGATTACTAGCAATGCAGCGTCCAAAAAATACCAATAGAATGTAAAAATAATATCTGTATGTGGTATCATGTTTATGTAAATTACAGTAACACCTTGTATCTGTACTTTACGGTGCTTTTCAGTTATTATATCCCAATTAATCTTATCCCTGTACTGCAGTGAGTAACCCCAGTGCTCTCTCTGTATTTTGCCCTCTTCCTGGTTATTTATTTATTTATTTATAAAGGATTTTACCAGGAAGGATACATTGAGATTTCTCTCGTTTTCAAGTATTTTGTGGGTTCAAGAACATTGAAGTGTTACAGTTACAGAAATACAAAGTAATACAATGAAAGATATTTAAAAAAAACAACACAAATATACAGATTAACAGAAAATAAATATGTAGGAAATATAGTCACTAGGTTACATGTTTACAGGTGCATTCTGTATTGAGGTATGTTAGTAAGGAGCTCTTGAGTGACTTTAGACTGGGGGAAGATTTGATGGTGTCTGGGAGGTTATTCCATAATTGTGGTGCTCTGTAGGAAAATGAGGACCGAGACGCTGTCTTTTTGTATTGTGGTATTGCAAGTAAGGTGCTAAATTATTGAACTTTTTGATGCAGTGACAGTTTGGGGCTGCTATTTTTTTTTGAGAAAGTATTTTACCAGGAAGGATACATTGAGATTTCTCTCATTTTCAAGTATGTCCTGGGTGGCGAGTATGTACCGTTAGGTGTCTTGCCCAAGGACACTTACTGGAGAAGTGCTCTTGCAGTTTGTTTTACAGTATTACAGAGTGATTGCTTTCAATGAATTTGTGTCCCCACAGGCGCACACTAATCTTGTCTTTAAAAAGAAAAGAAAAAATGGTTTTGATATGCTATGTATTTTATATAGGATGTTCACCTTAGTTTGTAAATACATGATAGACTCACATGCCACTATTATTTCTTTTACCTTTATTGTTTACATGCACTGTAGTTGTTAAGTGAAGCACTTTTCCTGTGCTGTGCAGCTATCAGTGGGTTTTATTGGAGAACGGTTACGTTGAGTTACCTTTCTTTGCTGTTTTTGTTATATTTGATTGGACTAAGTCACCCTAGGTAGAGTTAGGAGCCCTAATGTACACCTTGCAGAACCTTGATATAAAAGAACAATTCCATGCATTCCTTTAGGATGGCATGTCTGTTCTTAAAAAGTCCTAGCTACCTAATAAATGATAATATGGTACCTATAATATATGTTTTTAGAAACTACACAGCTGGCTGCATCAAAGGATGGGTTACTGGTGTTTGGTAATATGAAACTTTTGTGTGCAACAACATACAGGCTATGGTACTTTAGTTAAAAAAGCACACATTTTGAGATGGAGTTTGTATTCCGGTGACACAACTTTTGCAGGTCCCACAAAACCAAGTGAGTTATTATTGAAAAGTTCATTCACCTTTTCAATCCAAATGTGACTATGCAAAATGTACAATAAATAAATAAAAATAAAGGCTAAAGTCATACCATGATACACTTTTCACCTAGAATGACAAAAATCTCTATAACCTACTTTCTTATGCTGGGGACAAGTGGTGAGTTGATGAAACATTGCTTAACCCCTTTGCTGCTGAGCCGTTTCACCTCTGTGTGATGAGCATTATTTCTGTTTTGTGCATAAGTCATTTTATTATTGTACGATGTGACCGTCCACCACAATGTTTATTTGTATTTAATTTTCTTACGTTTCATTGCCTTTCTATTTAGGGTAGAGTGTTGTGTGATATACTGTGCTGTTTTCCCTGTGTGTATCTGTATGTAACAGTTACAGGTTTTATAAAGCGCTAACAGGTTTTCGTAGCACTGTGCAATGGGTGAGACAGAATAACCAGATACTTACAAGTTGGGCATTCAGACCAGTAGGAGAGAGGACCCTGCTCGAGAGCTTAGAATCTAGCCATTTGTCTGCTTCCATCCCCCTCTCCCCCCAGAAACTGTTTTGAACTGGATATCCTAGCCTTTGTCATTAGACCAGGGTGGGTGTGGGTGGGTGGATTTGCAGCATGGAAACGCTGGGGAGTGTTTTTAAGTTTGAATGTTTGTTTATAAAAACCTGTAACTGTTGAGGAAAAATAAAGGCATTCCGAGTTTGGTCTTCACTTGGCAAGGATCACAGAACTAACTACCATCAAGTCTGTGGAGATGCGACCTCCTTGTACAGCAGAAAGGGGGCACCTGATATATTTCGAATCCGTTGATTCCGAAATCTGCCTAAATTTTTGCCTGTGTGCATGTCTAGTATCTACAATATATTAAGAATAGACTTATACAATCCCAGTTAGGAAGATACAATACAAATATGTATTACTTTGGTGCTAGGATGATCAACTCTTTAGTGTTAAAATATGTTAAACAATTTTTTTTAATATCCCCCAGCATACAGACGAATCCAGCTGTACAGCATTCCCATGCGCCTTCTTACAGAATAATAATTAAAATGCACATTCATTTTACTCAGCATTATAAATTCCACTAAAATGAAGGTTCTTTGCAGCATGCATTACTGAAATCTAAATGTGTGCATGTTTCAATGACCTTGACATTAAAAAGTTTATTTCTAATGTAGTTCAAAAAGTCTAAAAGTGACTGATTCAGAAATCTCATGCCTGCCAAAGCTGCAAGAGTGAAGAATTTGCTTCTGTCTACATTTTACACAAAATCCCTGTAGTCATTAATAAATAATGTATAAAAGTCTTACATCAAAAGTCTAAAAAAATAAGTTCACAGTAGCTAAACGATAAAATTGGAAAATTCTCAAATGGCTGATAAGCTTAACCAAGCAAAGATGAGCATATAAGCAAACAAACTGCTGGTGTGTGAAAGAGGAAAGGGGTAGTTAAGCCATTGGCTGAACTTGTTCACTTAACTTTATGCCACAGCTGAATAAGCAAGTAGGGACAAGTAGCAATATTTGAAAAAAAACATTTAATGGCTGTCTCTTGCATATTTTGAGGTTTCCCCAGGATGTTTTGAAGCACATTAAAAATAAAAGGTCACTACGCTCTTTCAGGATAACTTTATGGCAATCTGGGCACCATATTCTCCATAATTATCATTACAGCATATTGCACTGGCAATGATACAAAAAATGCTAAAGTTTTCAGCCAATATCTTGGGGAATCCCCCGTTTCCTCATCCTGTCCATGTTCTTGTTTGGTTTTATCACGCAGGGGCGAATAAACACTAGGGTAAATTGATGCAGGCCATTTCTGAGTGTAACACCTCTAAAGTCTCTTGTTAGCAGCTGACATAGTGGCAGATTCAGTTGCTTGGCACGTAGGGTGAGGCCGCCTCTCTGCTCGGCCTGCACTCTGGCCCAGCTTGGCCTAGTACGGCTGGCACAACTGCCCAGAGGCATCACTCTCCCAGAGCAGTGTGGAGGCATCCCCATCTCCCATCCTTTGTATGGCGATGGCCCGCAGAGAAGCCGGATGCCTGCTCTCCTGTCCCCGGCATCTAGACTCTGCCAGAGTCCAAGGCTTTAGGCCTCGACTAGGCCACAAACTAAGTGCAGGCGTGTGGCCAGGCAGATTATTTGGTGAAACAATTTGGAAGAGCTGAATATATATATTTTTACACCTCATGGTAAGACTCACATATGTCGAATAACAGTCTTTTTAACAGAGGCAAATATTATTATGTTAAAAGGGGTCAGGCTGTGTGGAGTTCCCCCCTGTCCTTCCCAACTCTTCCTCCAGTACCATTTGTCTGTTAGCTCTGTGTGAATTGGAGGAGTTTCCTCCCTCTACAATGCTGTCACTCAGCAGACGGGATATTGGGGGACCAACTCCAGGACCGATGCTGACAGCATGCAAAAATCATCCTGACTCTGAGCAGTGAGTGTTCTGGTAAACAGCAGATGAGGACTGGTGCTGAACTTGCACCTGCGAAATCTATCCATCATTCTGCACAGACCCTGCATACTTGCAAAACTTGTCGAACTCGCAAAAGCAAAATCACTTAACACCAGGTTCTGAAAGTCAGTATACTTTGCAGAACAGCGATCTACATTGGAACAGCTCACTGGTCTCATTTTTTGCCGTTATTAACTGCTATTATAAAATACACTGTTTTTTTCCGCTCTATTCTAGTACAGCTTCCGCTTTTGTATTTACGTGCTATTTGCTCGTTAGAGATATAAAGTGAACACATATGATTTTTTTTAATGAAAAGAACTATAGGTGTCCAATTTTTGTTCTTTATTAGCCCTTTAAATCTCATAGTAGAAGCAGAAAAAAAATGTACAATATTCCAAGACTGAGACTGCAAACTTTTTTACTTCATTTTTATGTCAACTAAAGTACATTATTGTAGTATTACAATTCAAGATGAATACAAAGAGAGTTTTGTACTCCTTTATCTTATTCAGCATGGTGTAATATGGTAAAGCAGATTTTTGGACAATTTTCAGTGCTTCAATAAAAATAACTATGGTTTGCATCCCGTGGTGGTCCTCTTTTCATAAATCTGGCATCCTCATAGGCAAACTGTTTACGTGTAAAATGTCAACATGTGGTCTAGTAACGTTACTTCCTGGAGCAAAATAACTGAACTGTAATTCTTTCATCCTTAAGGCGAGAACAGACCAGCGTGACATAACCGAAGAATTCAAGTGCTTGGTTTTGTTGATCACAGCGAGAAAAGCAATTTAAAAAAACAAGTTCCTTTAAAATCAAATCAAAATGACTTACACATATGGTATACTTTCAAAATCTGTGGGTACCAATTAAATACTACTATCTCAAAGATATTTTCTGTTAAGAAGCATTTTGTCTATTTCACATATCTTTATGTTTCATAGATTTTGCGTTTTGTTTTGTCAGTAATAGCTGTAGTACATAACTAAACTCTATTGTTTTATCCCATCTCCAATTCCATGTTACCAGCATGGTGTGAGAGATTTACGTGCGTCAAAAATCATGCACTCCTCCCATACGTGTGACTATACAGATGTTAATGGGTTATATTTTCATCTTTAAATTGGGGAAAAGAGCACTCTGAATGTGAACTTATCTAGGTTACTGAGAACATTATAAACTTTGTACCACAAAGTTACTACAGACTATCAAACGAGCTAAAGTTTCTTAGTAAATGCAAATTGACAGCGCTGTTTGGTGGCTCCTGAGATATTTAAACCCAAAAGACCCCGAGAGTTCTGAAATAAACCTGAATTTTAAGGTATGTAATAAAACCACGAAAAAATAAATAAAAATAAAATAATAATTCTTATAAAAATAATAATTATTAATAAGGGCAGTGTTTGTGGTGAACATTATTTTGCATCAAGGGAGGGCAATAGGAGGAATAATAGGAGGAAAGATGGAAGATAAAACAATAATATATTAGGTTATTTTATCACCTCTCAGCCAGGGAAGAATATGGGCCAGTGTGCAGTGTGAGACAAAGTAATACATAAATTTAGGGTTTTTTCAATTAATATCCCTAGTTTCCTAGTACATGCTTCACAACATATGATGTGTTGTTGACATTTTTCTATGCACAACATATACTGTATGGCAGGGCTCAAGTCCCAAGCTACTAACCAGGCCATAACAGTTACTCGCCACCAGTTGCTCCACTTAACCCCTACCCAGCCCTTAACCCTGCCCCTAAACACACACCCTTAAATTATCTTATCAATTTACACTGTTAAAGGTTTTATTTAGAATAAAGTTACAACAAAAACATTAGTACCAAGACATCAGATGCCAGAAAACATGTATACCCAGTCATCAAACCCCAGTACGAGCAGAGCGAGGAGGCAGAAAAGCTCCTCTCCACCCCCCTGCCAGTGACAGAGATGAGCTGGGTCAGATTAGGCTGCTGATCCCTGCCACCGTGCAGCCTGGGGAAGGGGGGCTGCATGGTGGCACTGCCGGAATACACTGCACAAAATAATTTATTGTGCCACCTGCGTGTGCATTTCCACGTGCTGTACGGGCAAAAGTATTGTGATATATACCGTTTAATTACTGAATTCAAATTTTACCATCAGACTTATTTCCATAGGTGTATAAAATCAAGTACTGAGCCATGAAACTAGCCATTTTACTAACATTTGTGAATAAAAATGGGTTGTTCTGAAGAGCTCAGTGAATTAATGTGTGGTTCTATAACAGGATACCACCTTTGCAATAAGTTAGTTTGTGAAATTTCATACCTGCTACATATTCCATGTTCACCTGTAAATGGTATTATTGGAAAGTGGAAGTGTTTAGAAACAACATCAACTCAGTCGCAAAGTGGAAGACCACTTAAAGTCACAGAGAGAGTCACTGAATGCAGAGGAGCAATGTGCGAATAAGTCATTAATACTCTTGATACCACAGCTGATAAATTCAAAACATCTACTGACATTAATATCAGCATAAAAAGTGTGTGGTGGGAGCTTCAAGTAATGGGTTTCCATGACCAAGCTGCTGCATGCAAGCCTCACATCACCAGGCACAATACCACGTGCCAGATGGAGTGGTGTAAAGCACACCATAACTGGGCTCTGGAGCAGTCGAAACATGTTCTTGGAGTGACGACTCATGCTTCTGTTTGGCAGTCTGATGGGCGAGTCTGGGTTTTGCAGATGCCAAGAGAACGGTACCTGCCTGACTACATTGTGCCAGCTCTAAATTTTGGTGAAGGAGGTATAATGGTATGTGGCTGTTTTTCAGGTTTTGGGTTAGACACTTTACTTCCAGTGAAGGCAAATCTTAATTAATGCTTCAGCATACCAATGATAAATGATAGGCTTCCAACCTCCAGGGAACAATTTGGGGAATGAACTTTTCTATAACAACATGACCATGCCTAGGGGTCATGTTCTCCTAAAGTGATACGAGCCACACTCTCTTACAACAAAACGGGGCTAACTCCAAGGTAATAACCATACAGAAGCCCAAAACAGAGGTTATCATAGAGAATGCTCAAGTAAAAAACAAATATTTATTGAATAACACAAAAACATAGAGAAACACCACCAGCTACAGCATACATAAACTACCAGCGCTATAGTGACATAAAAAGACAAGCTTGAAATATATAATGATCCAACATAGCAAAAATAAATCCCAATAATCTCTGTACCACCACCGTATAAATGAATATACCATAGCTGTTTACATAAATACGGTACCGCAATGATGAGTGCATATATATTCACACGAATCATCAATTCACTACACGGAATGCCATACTAGATACAATTAGAGGCCCCATGGTCGTTTGCATAAATAAAATGTAGCAAGTGCGTGTCCGACTCGCATTTCGTTATCAAGCCTCAGGGATGCCAACGTACAATGAATCCTGGGGCTATTTACAGGGATATATGAAGATCATGTGATATCTATCACCCAATGGAAGGACGGAGAGGTAAAAGATACACCCAACACCACTTCATTGGACACTCAGGTACCAATTGTGAGTTTATGTATGCTGTGGCTGGTGGTGTTTCATTGTTACTGCACTTGCCAAGGTTTTTTTTAATACGTCTCTCTATTGTTTATTCATCTTATACTCCTCCCTGGCGTGCGCAAATGTAACAAGTGTGCCAATATATTATCCTTCAGTATTTATTGGGAGCTTATCTTCAGCTAAGGCTGAATTTGTATTCACATATTTGTTGTTTATTTTGTCTCTATGTTTTTGTGTTATTCAAAAAAGATTTGATTCTTACTTGAGCATTCTCTGTGATAGCCTCTGCTTTGGGCTTCTGTGTAACACATGCAGGTGTAGCACAGATTTTTTCTTTTCACCTTTGCCACTGTGTTAATAAATTTATGTGGCCACGCTGGGTAACTATTTTGTACTGGTTTTTTTTATACTGCCAACTATAGTTTTAATTTACAAATACCACATAATTAAATAACACTGACATAAAGCGTCGGCAAAACTATTTCCCCCCTTTATAATCCAGACATTTTAAAGCGTCATTATTTAAAAATTAAAATTTGTTTAACATTTTATTTATATAATATACTCAATAATTTAAATGAGAAAATTGGTTTTATTGTAGCAGAAAAGTAAATATTCCTTTTTCTTCTGGCAAAAATAGTTTTAATCATTTTCATGAAACAACCATGAAAGCATTCCATTAGCTAAATGGAGAACTGGGTATATCTTTTTTCCGACTCTCCTTGAAATATGTCCACATCCAACTATTTTAATAGCACTTGATTACTGTAGAAAAAGCCAATTTATAATATTATATCATGGAAACTACAGCGAAATAAAACAAAATAGGTTATGTATCTGAAAGCAAAATCTGAAACATGTTTTACTTAAAGTTTTATTTTGCAATGTAAATTATTTTATTGCTTTCAGATGCCATAATTTTGAATATCTTGTGTATGTATGTATGTGCATTTAATGGTACAATTTTCTAGGTTGAATTTGAGGTAAACACTTACAGCATTCTAGTGAGATTGTCCAAACAACTTTGCCACAGACCCTTCTCCCCCTCTGCATTAAACGTAAGACCCCCTTTACCACATGGCATTGAATTATAATGAAACGATCGGATATATATAGTGTATGGAATTGAAAAAAAAATTGAAATGCTGTTGCTTCAGACATTCTAATAAAAAATGTGCAGCTGTATGCAGGAGGAATTCATCTACCACACAGTTTTGTGCATGCCTATTGCCTACACCTTGTATTAGTAGAGAAACAAATACCTTACATGTTTATGCACTGAGTGGATAAGCTACTTAACCCCTTCACTACTGATATTGAGATACACTATATTGCCAAAAGTATTCGCTCACCCATCCAAATAATCAGAATCAGGTGTTCCAATCACTTCCATGGCCACAGGTATATAAAATCAAGCACCTAGGCATGCAGACTGTTTTTACAAACATTTGTGAAAGAATGGGTCGCTCTCAGGAGCTCAGTGAATTCTAGTGTGGAACTGTGATAGGATGCCACCTGTGCAAGAAATTCAGTCGCGAAATTTCCTCGCTCCTAAATATTCCACAATCAACTATCAGCTGTTTTATAAGAACGTGGAAGTGTTTGGGAACAACAGCAACTCAGCCACGAAGTGGTAGGCCATGTAAACTGTCGGAGCGGGGTCAGCGGATGCTGAGGCGCATAGTGCGACGAGGTCACCAACTTTCTGCAGAGTCAATCGCTACAGACCTCCAAACTTCATGTGGCCTTCAAGAACAGAGCACAGAGAGCTTCATAGAATGGGTTTTCATGGCTGAGCAGCTGCATACAAGCCATACATCACCAAGTGCAATGCAAAGCGTCGGATGCAGTGGTGTAAAGCACACCGCCACTGGACTCTAGGGCAGTGGAGATGCATTCTCTGGAGTGACGAATCGTGCTTCTCCATCTGGCAATCTGATGGACGAGTCTGGGTTTGGCGGTTGCCAGGAGAACGGTACTTGTCTGACTGCATTGTGCCAAGTGTAAAGTTTGGTGGAGGGGGGATTATGGTGTGGGGTTGTTTTTAAGGAGCTGGGCTTGGCCCCTTAGTTCCAGTGAAAGGAACTCTGAATGCTTCAGCATACCAAGACATTTTGGACAATTCCATGCTCCAAACCTTGTGGGAACAGTTTGGATCTGGCCCCTTCCTCTTCCAACATGACTGTGCACCAGTGCATAAAGCAAGGTCCATAAAGACATGGATGACAGAGTCTGGTGTGGATGAATTTGACTGGCCTGCACAGAGTCCTGACCTCAACCCGATAGAACACCGTTGGGATGAATTAGAGCAGAGACTGAGAGCCAGGCCTTCTCGTCCAACATCAGTGTGTGACCTCACAAATGCGCTTCTGGAAGAATGGTCAAACATTCCCATAAACACTCTCCTAAACCTTGTGGACAGCCTTCCCAGAAAGAGTTGAAGCTGTTATAGCTGCAAAGGGTGGACCGACGTCATATTGAGCCCTATGGATTAGGAATGGGATGTCACTTAATTTCATATGCGAGTCAAGGCAGGTGAGTGTATTCTTTTTGCAATATACTGTATATCAGGATTCAAAGGCACCATCTGGTGCCCCGATATAGAGATACTGTATCTCGATATGCTGATCTGCAGCCCAAAATAAACTGAAATTCGTTTGCTGCAAACTAATTTTGTTTGCTTTTGGACTGCAGAAGGTGCCCCCAAAGCATATTGCCCAAAGAGCTAAAACTGTAAAATCAGCTACTGAAAGCTCTGAAATATCGGGCTTTCAGCAGCTGATGCAGGGAGAAATAGAAGAAAATAGACCAGCCTCTCAAACCTTTAACTCAATTTGGCAGTAGATGGCACCATCTACTGGCCAAAAATAGGTTATTTACCTTAAGGAATACAATTTACTGTAAGGAATACAATAGGTAAAGGCTTAAATATTTATTACTTTATAATAAATTGAAAATTATTTTACCAAAAAAACACTAGTTTCTGACAATGTTTTTTTGGAAAATCACTTGGTAGTGAAAGGGTCAAATGTACAAAAATAAAGTAGCAAATTAAACAATTCTAAAGTCAATTCTCAACAAGAGCTAAAGTAAAGAAAACAGAAAGATTTGTGTGTGGTGAAGTGCAGACATTCTCATTTACTTCAACCTCACTAGTTCTAATGACCATGAGGTTTGAAAGTGCTTTTTGGCATCACAGTAAGTGGAGCAGTCTAATGGAGAACACTGGTTCCATAATGGAATAAGTATAAGTTATACAAACAAACCAGCAAATCAGAGAGTTTTGTTCATTCCATTGATTTTGGCAAAAATGTTAAAAAAAATGATCAATTTGTTTTTCTTTGACTATGTCACTCACTAGGTATTTAACATTTTGTTAATGTTTTTGTCATTTATAAATTGTGCTTGTAACATTCTCTGATCAAGTATATTTTAGTTAGACTTGGGGGATACCTACAGACCCTCCTTTATCATTAAGAGGTCCAAAATGTCAAATAATGTTCACTCAAGTACTTTATTATGTTTTTTTTTTATTGTATAGCTTTTGCTTATGTACAAACAAGCTGAAACGCAACTTCTTTTATTTCGACCTTGCATTAACTGAGATAATATGCCTGACATTTCACATTTAATTTTTTCTAGAAGAATATTATGTATGTATTTAAACGTTTTTTGTGAGATCAGAATTGAACATACTGTACATGGGGATGTAGTGAAAAGTATAAGTGATCTTATTTTTACCAGTTTGATTTGGCAAAGAATTATTATTATTATTATTATTATTCTTTATTTATAAAGCGCCAGCATATTCCGCAGCGCTGTACAATAAGCACAGTATAGACAGGGTTACAATACATTGAACAACATTTGACAAACAGTACAGGAGGAGATGAGGGCCCTATTCCCGTAGGAACTCACAATCTAGGAGGGTTGGGGTTGGAAACAGGAGGAGAGGACTGTAAGGTGAGAGTGATTGATGGTTGCGTCAGTGAGTTGGGTGGTAGGCTTCCCTAAATAGGAACGTTTTAAGGGAGCGTTTGAAGGAAGAGAAGTTAGGTGAAAGTCTGACAGTACGAGGGAGAGCGTTCCAGAGAGTGGGGGCTGCGCGTGAGAAATCCTGCAGTCTATCATGGGAAGAGGTGATGCGGGGAGAAGCTAGTCGCAGGTCACTGTTTGACCTTAGGGAGCGGGCCGGGGTGTATTTGGTGATTAGTGAGGACAGGTAGTGGGGAGCTGAGTTAGTGAGGGTTTTGTAGGTAAGGATAAGGATTTTGAACTTAATTCTGCAGTGGATGGGGAGCCAGTGAAGGGACTCGCAGAGGGGAGCGGCAGAGACAGAGCAGCGGGTGAGGTGAATTAGCCTGGCGGAGGCGTTCAGGATGGATTGTAGGGGGGAGAGGCGGGACAGAGGGAGGCCAGATAAGAGATTATTGCAATAGTCGAGTCGGGAGATTACCAGAGCGTGTATGAGTTGTTTTGTGGTGACAGCGGTAAGAAATGGCCGAATTCGGGAAATATTACGCAGTTGGTATCGGCAGGAGGAGGAAAGAGACTTGATGTGGGGGATGAAGGAAAGAGCAGAGTCAAGTGTAACTCCAAAACAGCGAACTTGGTTTGATGGGGAAATGGTGATACCCTCCACCGTGATAGAGAAGTCAGGAGGTGGGGAGGCATTGGAGGGAGGAATAAG
Organism: Leptobrachium leishanense; assembly: GCA_009667805.1. Classification (NCBI taxonomy): domain Eukaryota; kingdom Metazoa; phylum Chordata; class Amphibia; order Anura; family Megophryidae; genus Leptobrachium; species Leptobrachium leishanense. The sequence continues at coordinate 284,299,834 of CM019066.1, forward strand.
TAGGAGTTCAGTCTTTGACATGTTGATCTTTAGGTGGTGGGAGGCCATCCAGGAGGAGATGCCAGATTAACAGTCACTGACTTTTGAAAGAATTGAAAGGTTGTTAAAAAATTTTGGCCTGTCATTGTATCTTTACAGTTGTTTACATGAAAAATCTAAACGAAAACTACTCTAAAGATCTGCATCACCAGTATCTTTATTACTTACTAATCTTTATTTATTAACCCAAGACATATTTGGAAACGAGAGAAATCTCAATTTATCCTTCGTGGTAAAATACTTTATAAATAAATATATTACTGCTGAAATTACCAAAGTGTATGTTTTTCCGTTAGCTGCTGTGTAGATGTAAATTTGGTTTTATTAAACTTTGAATCTTTTTCTCTACCTATTTAACAATGTAACAATGTGTTGACTGATCTATATCTTAACAAAATTAATGAGAAATAATACTTTCTACTTTTACAAACTGCTGCCAAGCTTTAAAAAGTCACTACCTGCTGAGCGCAAAACTATATGAAACTCCACTTTTACAATAAAACTACTTTTCTAATTATTGATTTGTTTTCTTTTTTCTTTGAACCTGAAATAATTACTGGGATATAGACTTCAACATACCCCAAGTAAAATCACGTGGGATCAAATTTTACTGTGTTTTCATGTTTTCTCCACAGGATACTGTATCTTAAAGCAGCGCTCATGCCCCTGGATATCATAATAGCAACAGGAGCAGAGAAGTAGAAATTTGACTTATTTTTTACAACGGTCCTTCAGATTGTTAGGCTTAATGCTGTCTGCAGAATTATTCTTATACTATACTGGAAGCCTAGGGCTTGCTTGGAACAGCAGGAAAAGAGAGGGTGATCGATGCTGGTTGCTGTTTCCTTTGTTTAAGATTTTCCTTTTTTCATGATTTTTGCCTCTGAATCTGAAGACAACTCCTGTTGTTTAGTGATAAACATTTTTGACCCAGTAGCTCAAATAGACAATTATTTTTTATTCCCCAGATTTAACAAAATAATTTTCTGAGATTTCGATGTACATTATTTGATGAGAATAACATAGACCTTGAAGTGACTCCTTAAATTGGAGGCTAACAGATATATTTACAATTTATTTGTTAGAAGCTGTAAGATTTATGGAATGCTGACATTTTGACACTAGTTAGAAAAGAAACATATTTGAATCAAAAAGTATTCAGTGTATATTTTGAATTTGTTAAAAATATATGGTAAAATATTTTGTATATGTTTCATAGCTACATAGGTTGAAAAAAAGACGTGCGTCCATCGAGGTCAGCCTTTCACACACCACCTACTGTTGTAGATCCAAAAGAAAGCAAAAAACCCAGTCTGAAGCGCTCACCAAGATGCAACATACAGGGAAAAAATTCCTACTTTAACTCCCGGAATGGGGGTCAGATTTATTCTAGGATCAAACAGCTTTTATCCACATATTAAATATTATAACCCTTAATATTCTGTTTTTGCAGGAAGTCATCCAGCTGTTGTTTAAAAGTCTGTACAGACTCTGACCCAACCACCTCAACAGGCAGAGAATTCCACATCATATGTTGATGGTATATATTATGGTGCTCTATTTCTCTAGGAATCTTTTTTCTGACTGGTTTAAAATAGGTCAATAGGTTACAATTGTCTTTCTGGAAAACAAAAATGTTTGATATAATAAATTTTAAAGAGACGTCGAAATTTGTTATGAGTACACAGTGAGTAAGAAAAAAACAACATATATTTGTGAGAAAATGCTAATTCTTTCACTACCAAAAATGTGCATACATGATTGATTTTGCATTTAAATTCAGTAAATAAAGTAACCCATATAGCCCCGCTTAGATAAAGTTGGAAGACTGCCCTTTGAGAATTTACACATAAGTTAAATATAACTTTTATTGTGAAGTCTTTAAAATTAGGTATATTTGCCTCTCAGATAGATGTGCGAAATGTAAAAGGCAAAATGAATTGTACTATACAACACAAACAGGGACAAGGTCACATGACCGACACATAAATACAAGTGGATATTGCCAACCAATGGCTAAAAACAAACAGAAAAGAGAGAAAAAACAGGACTGCCAGCTAGTGGAGCACGCCTAGTCATATGCGTATGCACTTGCTGCCGTATATGTGTGCTTCTCCAGGCTGAGAAGCACAAGTCTAGTAGTGAAAATATATATTGCGCAGTCTGGACCATATGAAGCACAGATACTACTATACAGCGTGTTTTGCAGAGCACTGTCGTGATACAACGTATTATAGTAACGCTGGCTAGAATCAAAGGGAGAGGCCAGTAAAGGTGCTAGAGTAATAGATCTAATTTGATTCTGTATGAAATCTGCTAACTAATGGTATAGTATTAGTAACTATACATATAGCATTGTGCAGACACACCGTGCTTATTTGTAATTAGCCTACTAGAAGAAGAAGTGTAAGATATACCTTCTTGGGTCTATAGGTGTAAAGTTTTATGATAACCTGTTACCCAGAAGGGGTGCAAGGAAACTTATCCTGGCATGAGGTTCAAAAAAAGCAATGGAACTGTCTAAACAGTGACTGACTCTTTTGTGAATGCAGGCTATTGAATTTAGATATAATCCCAGAGAATGCTTATCGCAACAGAAGATTAGTAGGAAACATGCCTCCAAGGGTCTGTATACATAGAGAAAAAGTTAAGAAGTAATCAAGTATTACTAATACAGCCAAGCTGGTTGTCAATGCTTGTAAGGCAGGGGTTGGAACCCCTGTATAGTGTTGTGAGTATGGAACCCAATGGCAAGCCTGCAAAGAAGGAGACCAGGAGATGTATCTCAGTAATAGAGTATTTTAGTGAGACAGAAACAAAATATAAAGTTCAGGACGGTTATAACTCAAACGGTATTCTTGATTGGTAATGAAGAAACATAAAGTCCAGAACAAAGGAGTTGTCAAGGTTTTTCTTGGGTAACAACAGGAACAAAAGTTTATAACAAATAGTTGTAGAAGAAGATCACGTAGACTGTGGTCGTTGAGGCAATCTTTGGTTTGAAGATCTTCTGGAGAAGGTACCGTGGCATGGAAGCAATCCTGGGTTGAGGATCTGGAGAAGGTACCGTGGTCGTGGAAGCAATCCGGGTTGAGGATTTGGAGAAGGGACCGTGGTCGTAGAAGCAATCCTGGGTATGGATGAGCTGTTCGGTTCCATCGGTTCGGAGTTCGCATCGAACATAGCCGGTTCGTTTGTTCGCGAACTACGAACATTTCCGCGTTTTCGCCGCGTGTTCACCCACAATGCACCACAATGGACAACAATACACTTTTCCACTGGCCTGAAGCTTGTAATTGGCCACAGCCTTGCAACTGACCACAGGTCAGGTGCAAGACAGGTTCAACACTATGCCAATCACGGCTCAGAATCCCCCATCAGGGGGTCACACTGATTTATAGGAGGTTTCTGAGACTTGCAATCTGTGTCTTCTCACTGCCAACCATCAGGGGGTCCCACATATTTCTAGCAGATTTAGGCAAATTGTAATTTGTGTCTTCTCACTGCCACCCATCAGGGGGTCACACTGATTTAAAGGAGGTTTCTGAGACTTGTAATCTGTGTCTTCTCACTGCCAGCTATCAGGGGGTCCCACAATACTTCTATCAGATTTATGCAAATTGTAATTTGTGTCTTCTCACTGCCACCATCAGGGGGTCACACTGATTTATAGGAGGTTTCTGAGATTTGTAATCTGTGTCTTGTCACTGCCACCCATCAGGGGGTCTCACTGATTTATAGGAGGTTTCTGGGAATTTTAATCTGTGTCTTGTCACTGGCTGCCAGCTATCAGGGTGTCTCACTGAGTTAGCTACATAGCTACATATAGCTACATAGCTATATAGGCTGAAAAAGACATGCGTCCATCGGGTTCAGCCTCTCCCACATAACCTACTGCTGTTGATCCAAAAGAAGGCAAAAAACCCAGTCTGAATATGCAACATACTGGGAAAAAATTCCTTCTTGACCCCAGAATGGCAGTCAGATTTATACCAGAGTTCTGGAAATCTTTAATCTTTATACCAGAGTTGAATCAGAGTTCTGTATATATTTAATCTATATGTCACTCACCATGCCTGAAAGAACAAAAAGGACAGGCAGACGCTCCCAGACACAGATAAGAGGGCAAGCAGCCCCTGTGTTGGGAGGCTGTGCCTCTGGTCGTGGTGCACGTGGTACATCCTCTGCAGGGGCACACTTGTCCTTTCTAACTGGCGCTGGCCGTCTTCTTAAGCAGCAGCATAATACAGAGGATTTGGTGGATTGGCTAACCAGGCCATCCTCATCCTTCGAGTCGTCTGCCAGCCAGGCTTGTAGTGGTTTACAGTCGACCTCAGCTGCCAAAGCATCTAATGTAGCCTCCATGTCCACAGCTACTCCTGCCGTAGCCTCGCTATCACACACGAAGGAGTAAGCTGAATTGTTTGACTACAATGGCAGTGACATGCTGCTTGAGGATGCGCAGCAAGTACAGTGCTCTGATTCAATCTCTGAGGTTGAGGAAGGGAGTATAATCAACCTAGAGGAAGGGGGTGCCAGTGATGACACACAAATAACTGGCACTCATGTTGCCCCAGCAGCTGCAGCATACTGCCAAGTTGGCTCCAGTGACGAGGAGATAGGGGGTGATGATGACAATGATGATGAGGTCACTGACTCCACCTGGGTGCCAGATCGAAAAGAGGAATCAAGTGAGGAGGAGGGGGAGGAGGAGGCACAGCAAACACGAGGCACAACATCCTCTATGACCAACCGTAGCACTAGCCAGTCCAAGGCATCAGATGTCAGAGCTGCTCCGGTACAGAGCGCTGTTGTCTCAAAGCACACATGCAGGAACTCTGCTGTCTGGGAGTTCTTTAAGAAATGTGCAGCAGACCCCACCATTGCTATTTGTAATCTATGTCAGATGAGGCTCAAGCGTGGGAAAGACACCGGACGCTTGGGTACCACGTGCTTGAGGCGACATATGACCTGCTGCCACACATCCCGTTGGCGCAAAACTTTGTGTAGGTCCTCCTCATCTGTCTCTACCCCCACTGTATGTCCTGCCATGTCATTGCCTGCTACAACCTCCACTGACAGGGATGATGCTACAGTAATGGATGTACCAGCTCCTTCCTCACAATGTGACAGCATCCCATCAGCTGAAGATTTACGCAGTCAGATTCCGTTGCCCCAGCTGCTGCAGCGTAAGAAAAAATATAGTCCCAACCATCCCCAAGCACAGCGTCTAAATGTCAGCTTAGCAAAATTACTCGCATTGCAGCTACTGCCTTTCCAGCTGGTGGACTCTGCTCCCTTCCGTGAATTTGCTGAGTGTGCTGTACCACAGTGGCAGGTCCCAAAACACCATTACTTTTTACGCAAGGCCATTCCAGCACTATACCAGCACGTGGAAGACAATGTTATCGAGTCATTGGGAAAGGCAGTCAGCAGCAAGGCGCATGTGACTTTAGACACGTGGTCCAGCATGCATGGACAGGGTCGTTACATTTCCTTCACGGCACACTGGGTAACTCTGATTTCAGCTGGGAGGGATCCAAGATGGGGCTCTGAACTGGAACTTGTTCATCCACCACGCCTCCAGAAAGCTGCTTGTATGAGGTCTGTCGGCTCCACCACCACCTCTCCCTCTTCCTCGTCCTCGTCCTCCTCCTTCTGTGTCTCTGGCGAAGTGGCAGTTAAACCGACTCCTGACAGGGTCTACGCAATTTCTCAAGCAAAAAGAAGCCATACTGTGCTTGAGCTGGTTTGTTTAGGGGACAGGAGCCACACCGGGCCAGAAATTCTGTCAGCTCTGCAGGGGCAGGTGCAGAGATGGTTAACACCACGCCAGCTTCAGCTGGGAATGATCGTCTGTGATAATGGCAGCAACCTTCTCTCCGCCCGACGCAAGGGTAAATTGACGCATGTACCATGCCTAGCACACGTCCTAAATCTAGTGGTACAGCGTTTCCTAACCAAGTACCCAGGGCTGGCAGAGCTTCTCAGCCAGGCCAGAAAAGTCTGCAGCCACTTCAGATGGTCATTCCCAGCAAGCGTTTACCTGGCAGAAATTCAAAGAGAATTTCACCTTCCCACAAACTGTCTGATCTGTGACATGCCCACCAGGTGGAACTCGACATTAGCAATGCTGCAGCATCTGCACAAGCAGCAGAGGGCCATCAACGAGTACCTGTGTGAGTATGGCACAAGGACCGATTCAGGTCAACTTGTTTTTTTTCCCCCCACAGTGGCTGATGATCAAGGATGCATGCACTGTACTGTCACCATTTGAGGAGGCAACGAGGGTGGTGAGCAGGGACAGTGCATGCATCAGTGACACAATTCCTTTAGTGTTCCTGCTGGAGCACACTCTGCGGGGAATTATAGATGTGGCTCTAGAGGCAGAGCAGCGGGAGGAAGAGGAGGCCTTCCCTAGCTCTGAAGGCCCCAGTCTTTCCGCAGACAGCATTCCAGCGGGTCCTCCTCAGATCAGACAGGAGGAGGATGAGGATGAGGAATATTTAAGTAGTGGGGGCATTGAAGGTGGAGATTCCTCAAGGGAGGGTTTTGTGTGCCCAGAAACAGAAGGGCTAGTGCGTGGCTGGGAGGAGGAAGTGAATGATACGGTCATCCTCATTGACCAGGAAGACACGGAAGCTAATGCCACCTCAAACCTACGCTGCATGGGCTCCCTTATAATGCAAAGCCTGCTAAAGGACCCCAGGATTCGTGCTATCAAGGAGAGGGATCATTACTGGTTGGCAACCCTTCTTGATCCACGATACAAGAGTAAAGTTGCAGAGCTCATCCTGCCTGCACAGAGGGAGCACAGGATGAAAAAACTTGAGGATGCTCTAAAGCGACACTTGTGTAACACCTTTCCAGGCACTGGTAGGTTACCAAGTGATGACACAGGTGCTTCTGAGGCTGCGGATGATCAGAGGAATAGTGGTGAAGGCCAGGGCCGCTTGACTGATGTATTTTAAAAAAAAAATTTAGTCCACGAAGACCAGGGATGTCAAACGTAGGCACCCATTGCCAGCGTCTTCACCATATGGTGCAGGACTACCTAGGGGCAAAGGCAGACCTGGATACCTTTCCAGCAGATGAACCACTGGCTTACTGGGTGTTGAGATTGGATCACTAGCCAGAACTTAGCCAATATGCTATGCAGCTACTAGGTTACCCTTCATCTAGCGTGCTTTCTGAAAGGACGTTCAGTGCCGCTGGAGGTTTTGTCACAGACAAAAGAGTGCATCTGTCCACCGACTCTGTAGACCGGCTGACATTTATAAAAATGAGTCAGTCCTGGATCAGCAGTTATCAATCCCCTGATGCTGACGTAACGGAATAGATCGGGGATTTCTTCTACATTCACAAAACCTCCAGCACTGAACTCTTCCACAATACCACAAAAGGGTTACGGTGTGAATGCACTTGCTGCCATGAAAGGCACAATATTTGGCTGCACTGACGCCTGTGCCAGATTTATATCATTTAAATTTTTTGAACTGCAGGGTCCAACCCTGCACTCTTCCACAATACATAGAAACATAGAAACATAGAAGAATGTAGGCAGATAAGACCCTTTCGGCCCATCTAGTCTGCCCAATTACATGGATACTTAACCTGGATTTATCTTTTGTTTAGGATAGCCTTATGCCTATCCCATGCTTGCTTAAATTCAATTACTGTTTTGGCCTCTACCACTTCAACTGGAAGGCTGTTCCATGTATCCACCACCGTCTCAGTAAAAAAATGCTTCCTGATGTTACTTTTAAACCTTTGCCCCTCTAATCTAAGACTATGTCCTCTTGTTTTGCTACTTTGTTTCCTTTTAAATATACTCCCTTCCTCTACCTTGTGGATTCCCTTTACGTATTTAAATGTTTCTATCATATCTCCTCTGTCTCGTATTTTTTCCAAGCTGTACATGTTAAGATCATTAAGCCTTTCCTGGTAACTTTTCTCCTTCAAGCCGTACACCATTTTAGTAGCCCTTCTCTGAACTCTCTCTAAGATGTCTATATCCTTCTGGAGATACGGTCTCCAGTACTGCACACAGTACTCCAAGTGAGGTCTCACCAGTGCTCTGTACAGTGGCATGAGCACTTCCCTTTTCCTACTGCTAATACCTCTCCCTACACAACCAAGCATTCTGCTAGCATTTCCTGCTGCTCCATTACATTGACTACTTACCCTTAGATCCTCTGAAATAATAACCCCTAAATCCCTTTCCTCAGATGTTGAGGTTAGGACTGTATCAAATATTCTATATTCAGCCCTTGGGTTTTTACGTCCCAGGTGCATTATCTTGCACTTATCCACATTAAAACTCACCACAAAAGGGTTACGGTGTGAATGCACTTGCTGCCATGTTAGGCACAATATTTGGCTGCACTGATGTCTGTGCCAGATTTATATCATTTTAATTTTTTGAACCACAGGGTCCAACCCTGCACTCTTCCACAATACCACAAAAGGGTTACGGTGTGAATGCACTTGCTGCCATGAAAGGCACAATATTTGGCTGCACTGACGCCTGTGCCAGATTTATATCATTTAAATTTTTTGAACCGCAGGGTCCAACCCTGCACTCTTCCACAATACCACAAAAGGGTTACGGTGTGAATGCACTTGCTGCCATGAAAGGCACAATATTTGGCTGCACTGACGCCTGTGCCAGATTTATATCATTTTAATTTTTTGAACCGCAGGGTCCAACCCTGCACTCTTCCACAATACCACAAAAGGGTTATTGTGTGAATGCACTTGCTGCCATGAAAGGCACAATATTTGGCTGCACTGACGCCTGTGCCAGATTTATATCATTTAAATTTTTTGAACCACAGGGTCCACCCCTGCACTCTTCCACAATACTACAGAGGGGTTACTGTAGGAATGCACTTGCTGGCCTAGCAGTCTGGCACCAAAAGCACAATATCTGGGTGCACTGACGCCCATTACCAGATTCATATCTTTTTAATATAGGATCGCAAGGTTCACCCCTGTATTCTTCCACAATACTACAGAGGGGTTACTGCTGTATGATGGTACTTGCTGGCCTGGCAGTCTGGCACCAAAAGCACAATATCTGGGTGCACTGACACCTTTACCAGATGCATATCTTTTTAATATAGGACCACAAGGTCCACCCCTGCACTCTTCCTCAATTACAACAGAGGGGTTACTGTATGATGGCACTTGCTGGCCTGGCACCAAAGGCACAATATTTGGGTGCACTGCCACTGCCACCTGTATCAGATTCATATCTTCAGAGGAGTTACTGTGTGACGGCACTGTTGCCGACGCTAAAGGCCCAATTTTAAAGCACCTATTGTTACTTTCATTCAAAGCCTGCATAAGTTTCACAATAATTTTGCCAAAAAATCACTAAACGTTTTCTGCGTGTCCGAAAATGTCTCCTCTTTTCATACAGACTGCCGCCCCAAGCAGTTGTTTATGGATAGATTAAAGGATCTATTTTACCGTCATTTGAAATGTCATTTTTTGGTTTTTACATATTTCTATACATCCGAGAAATCCGCCACTTCACGGGCAGGTTATGGGGTCCTCCTAGGCACGATATTTGAAGGAATTTTTTGTTTTTATTTTTAACCCTTATTTCATGGAAAAGTCACTGTCCCTTTAAAAACGTTTTTTTTAAAACTTTTGTCCTTGTTTCCTGTCCCCCAGGGCACTACCCGGATACCCATACACCTTTTATGGCAAATATCTAGCATATATGCCCTCTTGGAGGGCACTCTAAAAATCGAATTTTCAGTCCCATTGACTTGCATTGAGTTCGAGTTCGTGTTCGAATCCGAACATTTGAAAAGTTCCAGCAAACTGCAGAACAAGGTAGGACCATCCTCCCACAACACCAATAACCCACAAGATTATCAAATTTATATAGAAACATCACTTTTGAAACATACAAATACATTCAACATGGAAAACTGCACTTTAAAAAGACAGAACAAAGACTCCAGCACACAAGCCACAGGCAGCAGGGGGTCCGACACCTTGGAGTTTGTTTACACAAAAACAGAAAAGAGCAACCAGGCAAAAAAAGCCATAAAAAAAAGGAACAAATTGAACAAAATCCAGAGACTCTGTTTGCTGACTTCTCAAATAATGATCGGGGTAGGATGAAAACAAATGTATTATTTCATACGGAGAACACTGAGGCCTGGCATAGAGCTTTCTGCAAATTCTACAATAATATTACAAAAGGAAGCATCTACAGGGGCCGCCAGATCACGGTCAGGGATGAGGAAAATAAAGAGTGTAATGTACTCGCCGTAAACATTTATCACAATGGCACCATCATGGTACAAGGCACTGAGACCCATTTAGAGGAATTTGAGCAACTCTTCCCTCAAATTAAAGAACAAGCCAAGGACTTCAAGGACCTTGAAAGTCCAGCTAGTAAGACCTGTGAGGAACACATTACAGCAAAGAAATCCCCCAGAGTCATGTCTGCATTATGCCCCAGTCAAGATCTCCCCTCACCCGAAATCCTCAGAGACTGCATATCCCAATTAGAAAGAGACTTCATTCAATTCAAGGAACAGCTTCAAAGGGAACCAGGTGACAGAAATGCAGATTACCAACTCAGAGAAGAAATTAACACCCTGAAATCTGAACACAGGTCTGCCATACAGGACATCCAACTGAAGATCCAAGAACTTCAAGAGGAAAATATCCAGCTGAGAGAAGAGATGAGGAAACTTAAAACACAAACACAGCCCATCAACCAGGAGAGAGAATCAACAATGATTAATATAGACAAAGTGCCTGAAAATGAACATGAGACAAATAAAACTCCATACATCAACAACACAGAGATCAGTGACAGCCAAAACCCACTCACAAAATCCTGAACCCACAACCAGCCGGCCAACAAATCCCAGACAACAAACCCCTGAAACTGTAATAATAATGGATTCAAATGGGAAGTACTTAAACACAAGAAGGCTCTTCCCAGGAAAAAACGTCACCAAAATCCATTGTGCTACCATTGAACAGACAATGGAAGTCCTCACAAATCCATACTTCACGAACCCCAAACAAATCATCATACACACAGGTATGAACAACATTCAGACAGAACAGAAAGGCATTGCAGACAAACTGTCGCAACTAACAGACACTGCACAGCAAAAGTTCCCCCACTCCAAAATAATCCTATCCTGTCTACTTCCGAGGAAGGACATATCGAACCACATCATCCAGAATATCAACACAGAACTGGCGGCTAAAACTAGCTCAAAGCCCAACATTCATCTGGCCCAACACCCTTCTATAACCCCTGAACACCTCTACGATAACAAACACCTCCACAAACAAGGGGTGAGTCACCTGGCAAGAGAATTTAAAGACATTGTACTGAACAGAACCCATATCCCCGAACCTGGCACAAACCAAACCCAAACTAACACAACAACAACCACCACAAGACGACCTCAAACCGCACCGCACCAAGACAAGAACACCACATTTATACCAAGAACAGGACAAAACAGATGGCAGGAATGGCGGAAACCACCAGCCCCAAGATGGACATCAAGACTTCCACAGAACAGAGACTTGGAGGAGATACGGACCCTCCTCGGCACACTATACAACAAATTAATGTGAATTGATCTCATAATGAACTACAATGACAACCATCCACAACCTGGTTGTCCCATGTAATTTTGCTCATTACAAGGTATAACAACATAAAATGACATCACTAACAATCAGTAGCTGGAACATTCAGGGTCTGAATGCTTCAACCTTTGGATCCAAAGTAAACGATCCAGACTTCAAACATAGACTGCACAACGTTGACATACATATCCTGCTGGAAACATGGAGCCGGGCACAGGATGACCCACAAACACCTGTGGGCTACAGAGAATTTTCCGTGCCCGCCCAGAAGGATAAAAGCATCAAACAGGGTCGCCATTCAGGAGGAATATTAATCTGGTATAAGGAGGAGCTACACGCGAACATCAAAGCAATCAAGAAAGGAGACAGCCACATCTGGATAAAAATAAGTAGCTCCATCCTCACCTCTCAGTCAGACGTATTCCTATGTGCAGCTTACATTGCACCACCAGAGTCTCCATACTCCAAAACAGACACCTATGAGGTGGTACAGAGTGAGGCCTCCCACTTCCAGTCCCTAGGACATGTGCTTCTCTATGGAGACCTCAACGCCAGGACAGGAAGAGAAAAGGACTATGTGACCTCAGATGGGAACACATACATTTTGGGAGCCGCAAACTACTGTCAGGAGTCAATACAGGTGCAAAGAAACAGCTATGACAATACAACCAACAAGAGTGGAAGAAAATTGCTGAATTTGTGTCGGAGTCTCAGGCTTTACATCCTTAATGGCCGCACCAAGGGAGACTCTCTGGGAAGGTATACATTAAGCTCCCATGTAGGAAACAGTGTGGTCGACTATGCAATCACGGATATGAACTCCCCTCACATCAACTCCTTCACCGTCACCCCACAAACACACCTGTCAGACCACAGCCAACTACTGCTTTATATTAAATCCTCAAACAAACCATGCTCAAAACCCCATCAGAGCGGACTGTACAACCTCTCACCATCGTTCAAATGGACCAGGCACTCTACCATAGCCTACAGAGAGGTCATCAACAGACCCGACATCAAAGATCAGCTAACAGTCTTTCAAAACCATACCTATGTACTAAGTCCCCAGGGGGTGAACCAAGCAGCAAAGGACCTCCACAGCATACTACACACCATCGCAGAGACCTCCAACATTAAAAAAGTCAACGTCAAGAAATCATCCAATAAACAACCCAATAAATGGTTTGACAAAGAATGCAGAACACTAAGAAACAACCTACGAACAGTCTCAAATAAAAAACACAGCGACCCCGACAACATTGACCTGAGGATCACACATGGTGTCCTGCAGAAAAACTATAAACAAATCCTCAAAAAGAAAAAACAAAACCTCATCTCCCAAAACCTTCAACAACTGGAAGAGGCTCTTCAGGATAACTCTTTCTGGGAAACCTGGAGTCAAATAGGCTCAGGATCCAAGAAAAAACACCTCCACATCCAAAATGGCAACATCTGGCTCAACTACTTCAAGAGCCTGTACAAAGACATTCCCAAAGAGGAGCTAACTGGGGAACAGGAACACATCATCAGAAGACTACATGAACTGGAGGAAAAAATCAAGGATTTCCAAAACCCGTTAGATACACCCATTACACCCTAAGAAGTAGCAGAAAAAATTCAAGATCTGCGAAGTAAAAAAGCCAGCGGGATGGATGGAATTCTTCCAGAGATGATTAAACACGGCTCTCCAGAAGTACACACCGCAATATGTAAAGTTTTCAACCTGGTCCTGAGCGTTGGATTCTACCCTCAAGTATGGAACCAAGGCCTCATAACACCCATCCATAAGAGTGGAGACCAATATGATCCAGCCAACTACAGAGGGGTATGTGTCAGCAGCACACTGGGAAAACTGTTCAATAGCATCCAGAACAAAAGAATCCTCAGCTTCCTGACACAGCATAACGTCCTCAACAGAAGCCAAGCAGGGTTCATGCCAAACCATCGCACTACAGATCACATCTACACCCTGCACAGTCTCATCAAGGACCATGTCCACAATACAAAACATGGGAAAATATTTGCTTGCTTTGTGGACTTTAAGAAGGCCTTTGACTCAGTGTGGCACCCAGGCCTTTTCCTCAAACTACTGGAGAGTGGAATAGGAGGGAAAACATATGACGTCATCAAGAGCTCATATACTGAGAACTTCTGCAGCATAAAGGTGAATGGGAAGAGAACAGAGTACTTCCGTCAGGCTCGTGGAGTCAGACAAGGCTGCAGCCTAAGTCCAACCCTCTTTAACATCTACATCAATGGACTGGTTGAAGCTCTAGAATCCTCCTCAGCACCAGGACTAACTCTACATGACACCGAGGTGAAGTTCCTGTTGTATGCAGATGACCTCCTATTACTGTCACCAACAGAGAGAGGTCTACAAGACAGCCTGGAAGTGCTGGAAAAATACAGTGCGGCATGGGCACTACCCATCAACCAAAAGAAAACAAAGGTCATGGTTTTCCAAAGGAAGAACGCAATAACCAAGAGTTCCTTTTTCACACTTAATGACTGCACTCTTGATGAAGCCAACAGCTACACATACCTCGGCCTAGAAACAAACAGATCGGGAAGTTTCAAACCAGCCATAGAGGCCCTAAGAGACAAGGCGCGTAGAACCTTCTATGCCATCAGGAGAAACCTCTACAAACTAAAACCGCCTGTAAGAGTCTGGCTTAAAATCTTTGATAGCGTCATCACTCCAATCCTCCTTTATGGCAGTGAAGTATGGGGCCCCATCACCTACCCTGACCAACCCAAATGGGACACCAGCCCAACAGAAATATTCCATCTGGAATTCTGCAAGCACCTCCTCCAAGTCCATCGGAGCACCTCTAACAATGCTTGCCGGGCCGAGCTGGGCAGACTCCCCTTACTTCTTGCAGTACAGAAGAGGGCGCTATCATACTGGGACCATCTAAACATCAGCAGCCTCAACTCATACCACCATAAAGCCCTACTGGCCAACAAGGACCATCCAAAACCATGTGGGCTGCAACAACTCATATCAGCCCTGATCATCCAAAGCCCCCATGTAGGCAACCTGACAAAATATCAAATAAAGGCCCTAATTAACGATTCCAGGGAAAACTATATCAGAGAATGGAGACATGATATAGCAAACTCCAAGAAACTCACCATTTACCAATCCTTAAAGAGGGAATACAAACTGGCCCCATACCTGGAGGTACTACAAGACCCCAAGGACAGACAGATCCTGAGCCGGTACAGACTGAGCGCCCACAGCCTGGAAATTGAATCAGGGCAGCATAGACAGACCTACAAGCCCAGGGAGAATAGACTGTGCCAGCATTGTGACCAGGAGGCCCTGGAAGATGAGGTCCACTTCCTCCTACAGTGCCCCAAGTACTCAGCACTGAAGGAAACTCACTTCCAGAGACTCTCCGCTCTCATCCCGGACTTCACCTCTATAGAAGAGACGAGGAAACTCCACATCATACTGGGAGAAGAGGAGCCGGCGGTGAAAATATCTGCCCAATACGTCGCAGAATGTCACAGACTGAGAGGAACATGAGAGATCCTGGACTTATAAATCCCCAACACGGACTCGCCCCCATCCCCCTTCACATTATCCCTTACCCCTGATAATGTCCATGGACTTGCCCATTCCCCCCCTTATATATGTCCCACTACCCCCCCTCCTCCCCATATGCTTTGGCAATGCTAAAATGTATTTGGTCCTGCCAATAAAGCTTATTTTGATTTGATTTGATTTGATTTGATTTTTTTCTCATGATACAGGCAGATAGAGATAACTCGATGACTGCAGATAGAGATAACTCGATATCGGATACTTGATGGTGACTTTGAAGACCTGAGTTGTTACTCTGACCTATCTGCTGTGATGGGAGGAGCTACCTGTAAGTCAACTCTGACTGTAATCTTCATTAACTTTAATATAAGTGAGAAATAGGTATGTCTTTTAACTTTGTGGGAGCTTTTCAGGAATAAAATAACTTTTCATGTAATACCTTGTTATACAATATGAAGATTAATGATCATAAAGATTGCTCATGAAAATATGCATGGTTCTTGAAAACACAGAAGCCATTGTCCAATAAAGTTTAGAAAATTACAAATTATCCTTTCTTGTAAAAACAAAATGGTAATAGTTTCACACATATCAATTTATCTCGATTTTCTTTATTGCAATTGTGCCTGGTTATACTACTTGCAAGAGACTTTAAGTAATAATAGATCATTCCTTTTTAAAGTATAAGAAGGCCTCTTCAAAATATAGCAGCAGTCTTCCTTCCAAAAAAAATATATTAAACACGAACAGTGTTTTATTTTAATCATTTAATGGAACACTTGAATCCAACTAGATTTTTTCCTCAACGTGCAACATACTAAGAAGCCTCTAAATGCAAACCACCATTTATCATTCATAAATACTAGAAAATCTCTTTAAAGAACCCGCAAATAGATCCTGTGATGACATTATCAGTAGAATGTGAACAGCTACTGTTTATGCCTTGTTATATCTGATTTCTGATTCTGTCTAAGAAAGAGAACGCATGCATCTGTGTGATGTTTTGCCATTGTTATAATATGCTAGCTATACATGAACTACACAATTTAAATAATAATATATATAACAGTTGCCACAACAGACACAAACCTCATTTTATAGGTCATATATTATTATTTTTTTTCAATACAACATTAGCAATGTAAGGCCCCTATTGCAGTGTTCGCGCAATTTCGTCCGCGCCGCGCAAATTTTTTTGCGTGCATCCATCCAGCGTTATCGCGTGAAAATTACCGTGGTATTACGATCCGAACGCATTTTCTCATCCGTCAAAAAATAACATTCATAAAAACGACACGCAAAACGAAAAATAATCCGCGCAGTAACGTAGCGCACGTAAATCAGTGTGCGGACTGTTTTTTTCGCGGGATTCAGCAAATCAGAATTAAGAACCTTAATTGACATCAATTTACCTTAATTGACTCACTTAAGTTTTTGCGCCTGTCAAAGTAAATCTGATATACAGTATATGCTGCAGCAATAAAAAAAATATGCACAAATTCACAATTTCTGTGTTTGGGTATGTGTAGAATATGTAACTATACTGTGCTGTATTTTTTTTTCGTGCTGGTGTTTTTTGTTTCGGTCAGAACGTTCCGATTTGCAGTTACCACCAGCTTTTCAAAGACGTTAAAATTATGCGCGCAAACGTCATTCGTAAAAAGATGCGCATCGATTGTATTACCATCTGCGTACCAGCGCATGAACGAATTTGCGCTCACAATGTTAAGTATAGGAAAAGCACAGGTCATCACACTCGCGCAAGTCCATCCACGTTAAACGATAATGCGCATCGTTTGCGCGAACGTTGTAACATGACGTTCAGCGCAAAGGGTTTTGCGGCTCGCCAAATGCGCATTTGCGCACGCAAAACATGCTGCGCGAAGAATGTAATAGGGGCCTAAATGTATAATTTCAAAATGTCTTTTATTGTATTAAAGTTTATGGTATTGTTACATTTGATGCAGGTCAGGAAAATAATTAAACTACTGGTAGTACAAATTCAATTTTTGTGCTTTGATTTTTCATTGTTACTATATGAACAAAAAAAATAAACCATTTCTGTACAGTTTTTAAATACATTAAACATTACCAGTGACTATTATATTTTTTCCTATGAGAGGAGTGATCCTTTATTATTTCACCACCACCATTTCCGCTCTCATCCATCAAGAACAGTTTTTTATATGACCTTATGAAGTAAAACAGAGAACATTAGCTAAAGGAATTGCATTATATAAAAGATTCTATCAGATCAAAGGAGCATATTTTTAATTTACTTTGTGTTGACACAGATTTCTATCAGCTATCACTTTTCTCTTATCATTCTGATGAAATAGAATTTGTGCGGTGAATAAAAAGCAAAGCCCAAGCACGGAGATCTGTCATAGTCAGAAAATGTTCTATCTGTCATCAGCATAAACTTTATTTACTTTCTGTGAATTTCAGCTACAGCAAATATACTCTTGTGCTGTGTTTTATTGCTTTTTGTGTGTCATTTTTTTACTAACCATTCACACACATATATATTTTTTACATAGTTTAGTGACTGTGATCTCTTCCATGAAACTATATCGTCTTTATCTTACTTGATTTAAATAAAAACATGCTTTAATCAAAGTTATAGGTATATTTACACTCTTAAATTTTTATTAGTACTGTATTATGTTCTTCATTAGAAAATAGCGATACAAAAAAAATTACGAAAACCGCTGAAGTAAAAAATGTTAGATGCATGTTTTTTTTTCATTTCGGGAATTCTTTTTTTTTTCGTTTCAGATCATTTCGGATAATTTCGGACCTCAAGGTTTTCGTTACGACCCACTCGTTATCTTACTTCGTTTTTTATTTTGGGATTGATCTGAAAATTTTGACGGCTGGTCTTCGTTTTTCTGATCGCTTTTTTGTTTTGTGGGTTATTTTGGTTTTCGTGTTGATATGTATTGTTTTTTGTGAGTTTTTAGTATTTTATGGTGATTATTATTTCAGTCGATTGGTTATTTCGCATTTCGGAACAATACGTTTTTATTGGTTATTTTGTTTTTGACTTGATTCATATTTCGTATTGATTCTTATTTTGTGTAATTAGTTTAGATTGGTGACATTTCGGATAACCCATTATTTCGGATAACACATTATTTCGTACAATGTGTGTTTTGTAGTCACTAGGGATGAGACGAACACCCCCGTGTTTAAATCGCATTCGAAATCGAACAATTTCAAAAGTTACACCGTTTGAGAGCACAGGTCATTTAGAGGTGAGAATCTTTGCACCTATAGTAGACGACATTAGGTATTATTTTAATTTAATATCTAATAAACTGTTGCTTATAATATTCTGCAGTAAAGAGTCTCTTTATTTCTAGATTTTTTAGTATTTTTTAAGCATGTTTTATACTTTTTACATAATGTTTTTTTTTTCAAACTCGAATCGAACACGCCAAAAAGTTTGAAGTTCGCGAACTTTCTAACTGCCAATGTTCGAGTCGAACTCCGAACTGATCGAATCGAACAGCTCATCCCTAGTAGCCACCAGCCAGAACAGAGAACATGCATTGCACATTAAAATGTATTTAATCATATCAGACTGGGGATTTAGGAAGGAACAAACTAATCTTATTCATATTACTGTATGCACATTCACTATGCACGAGGTGAGTAGGTAGGTAATGGTTTACTGAGGTTCACACAGACCTTCCTGCCAGCTAATCATAGAGCTTGTCCAATGTCCCACAATGCATCACTGTTGCGAAATGAACTAATCCCTCTCCTGAATTCACCTTAAAGTTTACAAAACAGTTTTTATGAAACATATGTATTATGTTCTTTAGACTGGAGATTTAGGTAAAGCAGGAAAAAACAACAACACCTTCTCTGGTATGCAGTCTGAGTCACACACACAAAGAACAAGCTGGCTGATTGGCCAGCGAGAGACAGTTAGACACAATAACACCGTCAATCTGAAAATTTGAATGAATCCGAAATAAAATGCATGGTTTATTTTTATTTTTTTCATTCTTTTGCCAATTTGGATTTTTGGTTTTCATCACTGGTTTCATAGTTTTGTTCTATTGGAGATTTACGTATTTTCGGAATTTCATTCTGCAGGTTTTTATCGGATTGCTGAATTAAATTTTTGTTTTAATCTATCCCTTTATTTATTGATTTTGATTTTCGGTTTTTGTCCATGTTAGATTTGTATTTTCGGGATTTCGTTCCGTTGTGTATTCACAATTTCGTTCTTTGACTATTTTGGTATCATGTTTGTTTGGAATTTTGGAGAGGTCCGAATCAATGAAAATACAAATCTCGGATGTAAACGTATTCATAACGAAACAAAATGGACATGTCTACTTGTAAGACCATTTGAATTTTTATTATCACCTTGAAAATTCACAATGTTATTATAATCTCTGGTAGAACCATTTTTGTGCCAAGCCTGGTAATTCCAGGAATCTAAATGAGCAATTGATGAGCAATCCAAGTGGTACGATGCCCTTAGGGCTATGTTGCATCACTAGGTACTTATAACACTTGAACACATTATTTCTGACCATGCAATCCAGTATATTTAGATATATTAAAGAGATCAAATGTGTATATTGGAATTTTAACCATAATCAATATAATAACAGACCTGCTACCTTTTAAAAGTCTGATATCAGGTGAGTGTGGCGGCATGGCAGCAAAAGGGGCATGGTTGTGATGTAAATTGCATGCACCCCAGGATGACAGACTGCCTGGTCAAGTAGGCAGTCAGTACTGCCCATACATGAATTCTATATTAATGCTTATGTATGGGCAAAGTCCTGGTTTTAACTATTTGAGCACCGTAAGCATCATTGAACAAGTACTCTTACAGGGTTATTCAAAGCGACCCGAATTGTGGCCGAAAGGTAACCGAACACTGAAATTCGGCATACGGTTACCTTTCCTGGCCATTCGGCTATTCAAAGAGCAGGCGGTTCGCCACCAAATGTTGGCGAATTACCTGCACATACGGTATCTGTTCGAGGGCAGTAAAATCACCCATAGAGAAGCAATGCTCCGTCTAAACAGAGAACACAAAACAGCAAGAAAAATTTGCCGAAATGCCCTGCTGTTCGGTGGTTTCATTCGACAGATTTATGCAGGCGATTCTCATAGTCTTCAATGTTAAAAATATTCCCGTTTTAATACTAGGGATGTGCGTTTCGGGTTTCGGAATTTCGGAATTTTCACGAAATTTCCCGATTCGTGTTTTCGGATGCGGCCAAATTTCCGAAAAATTTTAGATCTGAAAATTTCAGATCCGAAAAGTTTTCCGAGCCGAAACGAAATATTTTCGGATATTTCGAATGGACTTGAAATGTGTCAAACGAGGAGAATAGATGTTCCGAAAAACAAAAATTTTCCGAAAAACGAAAATTTTGTAAAAACGAAAATTTTCTGAAAAACGAAAATATTTCGAAAAAACGAAAAGTCGATACAAAAAACGGGCAAAATGACACGAAAAATACGAAAAATGGTCGATATTCCGAAAGATGTGCAATTCCGAAAAACGAAAATTTCCGAAATTACGAAAAGTCGATACAAAAACCGAGCACAGTGACACGAAAATACGAAAAATGGTCGATATTCCGAAAAAAAATGTACCCGAAAAACGGGCCGAACCGAATCAAATCGAAACCGAAATCGGTCGAAACGAGCCGAATCGAAAAGTTTAAAAATCCGAAAAATCAAACCGAATCGAACCGAAAAAAAAATCGGTGCACAAGCCTATTTAATACTATAGCGCTCACTCCCGGAGGAGCCGCTGAATTTAACCTCGGGTTAGTCTCTCCGCACTAGGGAATAAATATACACCAGCACTGTTGTGGATTTTATAGATTATATACTTTACTGTTCTCAATAAAGCGACATATATAATGTGAATATGGTATATGAACGACAGGATTTTGTAATGCGAGAAAAACACGCGGCGGCAAAGGGAAAGTTTAACCCCTTCGTTTTAGGAGTGTAAGTTCCACAAAAGTAATGTCCCAAAAAGGTGTGTGTGTGCGAGCTCAGGTACCCGGGTACTATATTCGACTGGCCAGTGAATGGATTTAGCAAATCTTCGACTAGTCACGTTGGGGCCCTGTAGATTTAAACAGTACTGCAGCGTGCTTTGTTAAACTTTGACTGTGGCCTGGAAGCAGTGGCGTCACTAGGGTCGGTGTCACCCGGTGCGGTAATTTATGGTGTCACCCCCCCCCCCCGAGTTTTTCAGATTTTTTTTTTTAACTACTCTTACTCCTAAATCAGTACTCCCATATAACACTGAATGCTCATACACACAGCACACATTACTGTGAGGTTTATTGCTGTGGAGCTCTCTCATATGCTCACACAACTTTTTGCCAACTGCCAGCAAGTACGTTGCCTGTTCGAAGGCAGTGAAAGCACACATGGATATATATTGCCCCCAGCAGCTCTGGATATATATTGCCCCCAGCAGCTCACCCATGGATATATATTGCCCCGGCTCACATATAGATATATTGCGCCTCAGCTCACATATGGATATATTGTGCCTCAGCTCACACATGGATATATTGCCCCAGACCAGCTCACACATGGATATATTGCCCCAGACCAGCTCACACATGGATATATTGCCCCAGACCAGCTCACACATGGATATATTGCCCCAGACCAGCTCACACATGGATATTGCCCCAGCTCTCATGGATATTGCCCCCAGCACACATGGATATGCCCCAGCTCCTCTCATGGATATTGCCCCAGCTCCTCTCATGTATATACTGCCCCAGCTGCTCTCATTGATAATGCTCCAGCTGCTCTCATGGATTTTGCCCCAGCTCATGGATATACTGCCCCAGCAGCTCATGGATATACTGCCCCAGCAGCTCATGGATATACTGCCCCAGCAGCTCATGGATATACTGCCCCAGCAGCTCATGGATATACTGCCCCAGCAGCTCATGGATATGCCCCAGCAGCTCATGGATATGCCCCCAGCTCCTCATGGATATGCCCCCAGCTCCTCATGGATATGCCCCAGCACCTCATGGATATGCCCCAGCACCTCATGGATTTGCCCCAGCACCTCATGGATTTGCCCCAGCTCCTCATGGATATGCCCCAGCACCTCATGGATTTGCCCCAGCACCTCATGGATTTGCCCCAGCACCTCATGGATTTGCCCCAGCTCCTCATGGATATGCCCCAGGCCCCCATGGATTTGCCCCAGCTCCTCATGGATTTGCCCCAGCAGCTCATGGATTTGCCCCAGCTCCGCATGGATTTGCCCCAGCTCCTCATGGATATGCCCCAGCACCTCATGGATTTGCCCCAGCAGTTTATGGATTTGCCCCAGCTCCGCATGGATTTGCCCCAGCTCCTCATGGATATGCCCCAGCAGTTTATGGATTTGCCCCAGCAGCTTATGGATTTGCCCCAGCTCCTCATGGATTTGCCCCAGCTCCTCATGGATTTGCCCCAGCTCCTCATGGATTTGCCCCAGCAGCTTATGGATTTGCCCCAGCAGCTCATGGATTTGCCCCAGCAGCTTATGGATTTGCCCCAGCTCCTCATGGATATGCCCCAGCAGCTCATGGATTTGCCCCAGCAGGTTATGGATTTGCCCCAGCTCCTCATGGATATGCCCCAGCAGGTTATGGATTTGCCCCAGGCCCCCATGGATTTGCCCCAGCAGTTTATGGATTTGCCCCAGCAGCTTATGGATTTGCCCCAGCTCCTCATGGATTTGCCCCAGCTCCTCATGGATTTGCCCCAGCTCCTCATGGATTTGCCCCAGCAGCTTATGGATTTGCCCCAGCAACTCATGGATTTGCCCCAGCAGTTTATGGATTTGCCCCAGCTCCACATGGATATGCCCCAGCAGCTCATGGATTTGCCCCAGCAGCTTATGGATTTGCCCCAGCAGCTCATGGATTTGCCCCAGCAGCTTATGGATTTGCCCCAGCTCCTCATGGATATGCCCCAGCAGCTCATGGATTTGCCCCAGCACCTCATGGATTTGCCCCAGCTCCTCATGGATATGCCCCAGGCCCCCATGGATTTGCCCCAGCTCCTCATGGATTTGCCCCAGCAGCTCATGGATTTGCCCCAGCTCCTCATGGATTTGCCCCAGCTCCTCATGGATATGCCCCAGCACCTCATGGATTTGCCCCAGCAGCTTATGGATTTGCCCCAGCAGTTTATGGATTTGCCCCAGCTCCTCATGGATTTGCCCCAGCTCCTCATGGATTTGCCCCAGCAGCTCATGGATTTGCCCCAGCAGCTTATGGATTTGCCCCAGCTCCTCATGGATATGCCCCAGCAGCTCATGGATTTGCCCCAGCAGCTTATGGATTTGCCCCAGCAGCTTATGGATTTGCCCCAGCAGCTCATGGATTTGCCCCAGCAGCTCATGGATTTGCCCCAGCAGGTTATGGATTTGCCCCAGGCCCCCATGGATTTGCCCCAGCAGCTCATGGATTTGCCCCAGCTCACCTCCTGGTCCTGGTCCCAGCACATGGATAGCGGCCCAGGCAGCACCTCTCCGCCGCGTTTTTCGCTCCTTCTGAGCGTCCGGCGGCGCGCAGCTTGGGCGCTCGTCTGGGGGAGCCACGTGACCAGCCGCGATTGGCTGGTGACGTATTTCCTCCAGGCGAGCGCCGAAGCTGCATGCTTCGGACGCTCGCACGGAGCGAATACGCGGCGGTGGCGGTGGCGGGCGGTGGGTGAGACACCCACCCTTAGGGTGACGGTGTCACCCTAAAGGCGGGTGTCACCTGGTGCGGGCCGCACCCACCGCCCCCACGTTACGACGCCACTGCCTGGAAGGCCTCTCACCCATCCGCCAGACAATCTGTTCCGCTGCTCGATCAAGGATGTCTCTCCGCTGGATTTTTCTGGAACTCTGTGCCACCGGATCCGCTTCTCCTGCTTTCCCGATTTCTGCAACAAGATCTACGGCCTACCGCCTGCACTCCCAGTGGATCATCGCGGTCTCCTTACTCGGGGTCCAAACCAAAACTCTGTGTCTGTGCAAAACCTCCCAGCGGTGGATTACTAGGTCTCTGGCAAGTCACTGTATCAATCCCCAGTGTCGGCAAGGCAGCGCCTGCTCTCCGGCCTGGTCACAATCACTCACAGTCTCACGTGCGTCTTACTCTGTTCACCGCTCGGCTCACACTGGCTCTCCTTCGCACGAGGCTGCGGATGTCCTTCGCTCTCTCCCACCCACTTCCTGTCCCCGCCGCAAAGCATGATGGAAAACGTAGTCCCGTTGTGTCCAGTATACTCAACATTGCGCTTGTCTCCCTCTGGCGGCCAAACCCAAGCAATACATCAACAGAGTTTTTAAACAGCGCTACAATACCATATCTAATAAACCATTTAATATTATATTCTGCAGTAAAAAGTCTCTTTATTTATAGATTCTTTAGGCCCTGTTAGGCCTTTTTTTGGATTTTTTTGGCAAAACATTTTTCCTGTTTTTTTAAATCGTCTTTTTTTTTTTACTGTAACTGCCCTTTTTATTATCAATCATTGGATCTTATTTGTAAATTCCAGACATTTTCGCTCAGTAGTTTTTTTGCAAACAGCGTTTCAATTTCACCAACTTTCAAGCGTACCGTTTTTTTTTTCACCTCATTCGTCTGCGTGTCGGGTTTTTCCGGCGGCTGCTCTGCACTGTGTTCGGCGGCTAGTCGGGTTTCTCCGGCGTGTTCGGTGGGGTTAATGCAGATGTTTTTGTGGTTTTCGGTGAGCGTTTGCTGGGTTTTGCTGGGGAGTGTTCGCGGCGGCTTTTCCCTGCACTACGACGGCCCTGTGGTGCTTTCTGAATACACCGCAGGGTGGCCGAAATAGGATCGCCGAATCGCACCGAATTGAAGAGAACAAAAAGTCACCGAACGTTTGGTAACTTTTTGATTCTCTTTGGTTAACCCTGATAGTTTATTTTCCCTTAGTCCTCCATAAAAACAGGTGACAGTCTAGGGCTGCCAGGTGATTGGGGGTAATAAGGAAAAAAATGCATTATTGGACTTCAATAATTAGTTCCCCCCATAACAGAAGTTTCCCAAACTTCAATGCTTCAAGGATTGAAGCAATGTTGGCATTTTTAACTCTGTGTTAGAGATTTATTTAGTGTCCTCTGGACTGTAAACTCATCAAAGTACTCTGAGCTGCACCTCTTGCTCTGGTTTCAAAGTTTGTAATTTTGTTTAATTCCCCATCCTTTATTGTAAACAGCCATAGGAACTGTTGGTGCTATAAAAATTATGGCGAGGATAATAATATTAATCTATCTTGTATATCTATCCAATTACTATTGAGAAATTTCACCACTGTGTACTCACTTCTTTTTGACCAAATAAGTTTTTCCTCACTTTAGCATCCAAATATTTGTGATTATATTTTCTATTTGCTACTGCTTTTAAAATAAAAATAATACCAAAGAAGAAAATTCATTTTATATGGAAATAAGCAATTGTAACCAAAATTAATTAACTAATAAATTTGGCTGCATTTTGTCTCATTGTAATCATGAATAAAATGAGTAGTTATTATACAATAAATGCTGTTCAGAATGCAGGCACTATTTCAAAACCAAAACTGGATTAACCTGATCTTTGTGGATGACACATTGATTACATCCTTCGCTTCCACATTTTACATACAGATTACCAGCATTTCAAGCAATGTTTCCCACTGTTTAACACTTTGAGTGTCATGCCCAAGGTGTTAAGACTTTTGGGGAACAGTCTGGAGCCCAAATACAAATGAAATTCATATGCAATAAACGGATTTCATTTGCAATGATACAACATAGTCTCAGACCATGTTAACATGCTATCCCCTGCTGTGTCAATCAGATGCTTCTCAAAGCAAGTGCATGTGGAAAAAATCCAAAACATGTCACTTTTCTTGTTTTGTCTGACTATTTATATGGGTTTTTCATAATTTTTGACGATACAAGTACTAAAGAGTGATTTATTACATTCATAAAAAAGAATTTATTTATTTAATAAATAACATTTTTAAAGTTGCCTTCCATGGCAAATTCCACTCCTTCCAATCAATGCTACTGTGCAAGCACACACAGATAACAAACTTTCCTTAATCCCTCAACTCCGAGGGCTGGTGGCTGGCAGGTGGGCTGGAAAGCTGTGGGGTGGCATAGGATGCCCCCAGCTCTCTGGTAACTCATCTGCACAGCCTCCCATGCTGAAGCGACATGCATGTCATTGGCTGCAGGGGGACGGCCTGAATTCAGGTCATCCCATGGCAGCCAATGAAATGCATGGCGTGTCAGCAAAGGAGGCGGGCCAAGAGGTGTGCAGGAGGGGGCTATGCCGTCCCACAACCTTAAGAACCACCTGCCACGAGGACAGCATTTCAAGCCCCACAGAAGGAAGTGGCTAACATCCTAAATTGCAAAGTGAGATTAGAGGAGTCACTGGAACCCAACCACTGAATATTAAACATCTGTGTTAATTTTTCTAGTTTACAACCTGCATTCATAAAACAGACAGACAAGACTGACAGACAAGAAAACTGGTTACACTATTAAACTATTTGGAACATGTGTACACAGGAGAAACATTAAAATGTAAAAGGTACAAATAGATCAAATTGGACATAATCCGGTTTTATGTTAGGCAGAAAAAATTGTTTCTAGAAACCTTGCTTTTATATATTTATGGCATTGTATAATACCAGAGTTAAGCTAATTGGCAAAAGGTATTCTGTTATGATTATTAGTCCATTTTAAAGGGAACTGAACCTTTGCAATATGTGAGGGGCTATCAACTTTTATTTTGTTCAATGTTTATCTATGATCTGTATTCGTCTGAGTATTTCATGTTTAAACTAACAGAATAAATATGATAGTCTGACGGCAAAATAATAAGTAGCTTGGTTTAAAATAAAAGAGTTTAGAACATTGAAACATTTGTCTAAATGATACCTATTATACTATGATTAGCAGATTTGTAACTTTTATAATTGCATTGTGAGCAAGAAGTAGAGTGAATTTAAATTATACAGCACATTTACTTCTAATTTTGTCATTTTATTGTTATTAGAATTTTACATTAAGTGTTAAAGCTTTACTCTGAGAAGCAGGTTAATTGTATCATCTATATTCAATTAGCTTTAATGGAGTGCATACATAGCAGTGATGTCCATTGTGCATATCCTGATTCTGATGGGGGAAATGCAGTAACAGCTATTATTTTGATGTCCTGATAAATTATGTTCTTTATTATGTTAAATTAACATAATGCATGACTAATGCCTCGTGCACACATGAGCTGTGGCAACAATCTGAATTTTAATAATTCTCATTGTTGGCTAATGTCCACTGTATTTATGATTAAGCCTAATTAAACACATTTTTTTTCTAAAAATACACAGATTTTTGTTAAAATGTTTAACTGTCTTTGGCAAGTCACTTGCTCTCTATTTTTATTGCCAACAAATTTATGTCTTCAAACTGTGTTCATATTCCACTTGAGGATATCAAACCATACCAGATGTCCAAGTACAGTCCAGGGTGAGATGTAAATTGCATGCAAATGAGTACAATGACCACTCTTTGGCCTTCAGAATTCCATATTTCAAGATTTAGTTTGATGAACAGCATGTATGGAAATTGAAGATCGGAATACAAATGAGACACAAGTACGTTACAGTGATGCTTTATAATATATAATTTGAATAGCATGACTTAGAATAAAATGGTAACTAACATTAGCTGAATTTAACAATATATCTTCCATTACGATGCCAGAATTATACCTTCATTTCTAATAAAAACCGTGGTTCTGGATTGAGGGTCAGGAAGGGGAGCAATTTAGTTTAGTATTGTAGAGAAACGTATTTTATCAGGTTCAGAGATGTCAATGAAAATTGATAATAGATAGAATTGCGCATTGTGAAGATAATTTATTCTGGATTCATCGTTTCGCCCACAAGTTTCTATTGATTACATTCATGTTGAAACTTAGTTCATCCAAAATTAGGTCACCCTTCTCGCCGTGGGAGGAGAGGTGAGTATGGAATTTAATGTTGGGGTATTAGGGGTGTTAAATATTTTTGCAATTACAGAATCAGCTTTTGGCAAGTGCTAACTTTTGGCTCTCTGCTTTCCAAAGGTAATTTGCGCCTGCACTTTGAAATACCTCACTTATCAAAATATATTTATTTATTTGCATACTATTTTACCAGGTAGGATACATTGAGATTTCTCTCGTTTTCAAGTATGTCCTTGGTTGTCTGCGCTCCCCATGTCAGGTATAGGATGCGCAAAGTACAGTAAGCTCGTGCAAACTCTGATGCGCAAACAGATTTCACCCCATTGTAGGGACAGGAATGTAATATGAATGTCATGCGTTAAACTCACTTATACCAGCGCTAACGATTACATATCGAGACGCTTCATTAGCACCTATTATGGAATAGAGCCCCATGTGTGCCTAATGGAATTCAATGAGTTTATCAAAAACTTCAACCCCATTACAAACCAAATAAATTAAACAAGGTAAACTAATCATTGGGTTTCACACAGATGTTTTGGCTCATCTTGTTGCTTCAGGTCAATTCGGAGTCCTTTGTTATTTTTCCTTGGGTTTGCAACACCAGAAAACACTGGCAGTTACTGAATAACCCCCTTATTCTTTATAATGGTGATGTATAAAAGAAATACAATTCATTTTAATATTTACATTTATAATTTTTCTTGTATTACTTTTTAGATCGTATGTTCACTTTTCTTCATTAGTCTTTTTACTCCATATTATTTTATCCCCAATAATCGTAGTGTGGACTCAATATCATGGCAGTGCAATTTGACATAATTAAACATAACATTAACAAAGACAGCCTATTAAAAGGTATATTTGATTTAATTTCCTTAATCAAAAAACAAGTATTGCAATGTAGCAGAAAATCCATATTTCATTTCTTCATATTGGTTTTCTGACACTGCATTTACCCATCATTGACATGTGATGATTTTGAATTGATTTCAGTATCTATCTATACTTATGCCTAATCAATTAAAATGAACGGTATTTCCTGTGTTACTAATCAGAAATAAGTAGAATCAGATTTTATGACTTTCTACAGACTAGAGACCCTAAAACTCCCCAAAATAGAATGACCTTATTTGTTTGTTTATTAATTAAACTCTTAACATAGGGAAAGGGACAGTAAGCGTAGCTTAGTTGAAATATATATTGCAATTCCAATCACATCTCTCAGGCTATCAATTGGTACTTTTGACCAAATAATTATGCACATTGCTTACTCAAACTTTTCATGGGCTTCAGGTAAGAGATGGAGAAGGTTGAAGACCATTCAATTCGCATATGTACAAACAGGATTCAGAGATACAGGTTCATGGATCCCCCTGACCCTTCACATTGTGCCATCTGTGATGTGCCGCTATCATCTCTATGGTTATGGAAAGGTGCTTCACTTGGATCTTGAAATAATGCAGGTAGATAAATGAACCTGCTCTGCCTCAGCTTTCACCTTATTCTATACCACCTTGATGTTAGCTTTTGGAAAGGCCACTTAGCTCCACAATGATGTTGCGTATATCACCTTGCGTTGAGGGAAAGCAATCATCTGCAGCTCCCTGCAATTCCACTGGCAAAGAAACAGCGCAATAACACCCGTATGTGCTAAGACATTGAGTCACCTTTTAGTTCCTACACAGGTGCTGTCTCATCCCCACTCCCTTTTCTCACTGTTTCCTTGCAAAGCAGCACAGGAGTATCTGTAGCAATTGTATCACCCTGCAGCCCATTTAAGGTATCCTTCTCTCGAACTTGAGCCAGATTGCTCGAAGGCTGGGAATTTGTCATGTTGACAGTGCCGACCTCCTCCCATGGGTACACGAATGTCCCTTCCCCTGGTTCCTCTACCTGAGAGGCCTTCTTCATATTTTTTTGCCCAAAAGATATTTTGTCCAGGTAAATGGGAGCCAAGGGGAGCCAGCTGATCACCATGAAAGCAGCTGAGAACACAGAAGGCTCTCAAAAGGGTCATATACAATCGTGAGATCACACAAAGGATAAAAATATGCTTAACTTGGGCGTTATGCTCCCCCAATGTCTCCTCCTATAGGTGCTGACATACAAATTATAAATAAAGGAAATGGGGAGTGTACTCTACTCTCTGTAGAGTACACTCCCCATTTCCTTTATTTATCTCAAAAGGGTCAGTTGGACCAGGCCATGTGAGTAGGGCTAAGTAGAAAATCTTGCAGATTCTCCTACCAAAGGCAGACTAAGAGGCAGACAAGGAGGCCCAACACTACCTAAAATGTTCAGATCTAGTTAATAGTAAAAAGATAATGGGCTCTATTCCCTAGTGAATGCTAACTGTACCATTCGAATGAGTAAGCGTTAACGCCAGGATAAGTAACATTAACGCATGCAACCCATATTACCTTCCAACCGCTAAACCACTGGAAAATCCATTAGCGCATCGGTATTTGCGCTAGCTTGTGCGTACTTACTGTACTTTGAGCATCCTATACTTAAAATGGGGAGTGCAATCAATAATTAACATAAGGATAAGTAAGGTATTACAAAGTCCTAACGCTAATTACCGTACCGAACCGCTAAGCAAAAATTTAGAGACACCTAAAACCTGGTGCTAACTAATTCCAATTTTTCAGAATCAGTAAGCACCACCTAAACCCAAGCCGATAAATCATATTTTCACTTCTCATCAGCGGCAAGAATGGTGGTCGATCCACCGCTTCTCTGGGCTGCGAGCAGAATTTGACTGGGGACAAATATTCCCCAGTCTCCCTCTGTGATCACTCCGTGGCTCTGCACGATCTCACGAGAGTGAGATCGCGCAGGGTGCAGGGCCTGGCAGTGCAACCCTTCATGGCTTCCAGCTGGTGATACTCATGGTGGCATTAAAGTGCTACCATGAGTATCATCGAGGGTAGCGTTTCGTTCCGAGGCAAAGCATCGGTTTTCCCCATTAGCATCCCCATTTTAACAATAGGGAGCGAATAGGGCCCAATGATGGGTCAAATCAGGTAATAAATCTTTTGAAAAAAAACTGAAGTTTTTCCATGTGTGACTGCACTCTACTATATATGGCTCCAACCCCCAATTCCCCATTTTTATTCTAAAGCACTGTGGAAACTGTTGGTACTACATAAATGATAATATTAATAATTCTGATAGTACTAATTATTCTTAAAAAATAATCAAACTAGTTCTGAAACTCCAAGTTTTTACTAATGAATGATATGAACTAGGAACCCCATATTCTGAAATAGATAGGATAAAAGCCTCAGAAGTACAAACTAAATAAACGCTTTAAATTCTTATAATGATTATTTTGCCATACTGGAAATTATTAGTTTGCTTAAAAGAAATCACTTGACTGACCCTTTAACAGCAATAATAAGATTAAAACTTTGACAATATATATTAAATTTTAAATGTATGAAACTGAAACCTTTTTAATTAAGCTCTTGTAAAATTTTGATTAGTATAATCAATGTTGTCCAGTTTTTCTTTATTCCATATTTCGTAAGAGGTTTTCGGAAAGAAATGTAGTATCGACTGATTACTGTAGCTGTTATCAAGAGGTTGTTAAATCCGAAGGGAATGTTCATCAAATCCTAATCAGAAAGTACAAAAATGTCTTCATTATAGTTATGTAGGTAACTTTAAAATAAGATTTCCAAATGATTCACAAAAATTATTGCCCCAGTTTTAATACTTATACAATATACAGCATACGTGGGGGGCTTTGTGAAACTAGGGGGCGCATGAAACTGACGTCATTGCACCTGTCGCAATGACATCCATGCACCGGGTGGGGTATAAAAGTGGGGTCTGACTTCAAGGAAGTCAGACCACCACTGGACCCCGGATAGAGAGGTGAGTATAGCGAGGTAGAGCTCCCTTAGCGGATGACGTGTGGGGAACATTCTCTGCATATAGCGGGGATCTCCATGACATTCTCCACACGTCTTCTGCATCCCAGGGGTTAATTTTAATTTAGAATTATTTTAGTAATATATTTTTTTATTTTATTTATATTATAATTATATTAATTAAATATATTTTAATAAAATACTGCATTTTTATATCACTTTAGTTTAATAAATAATAAGTTAAATATAATTGTTTTCAAATGAGTTTGAGAATGTCCATATGGCCCCCATGGGATATGAAAACTTGCCCACAGGCCCTCAGGTAACTTGAGTTTGAAACTGATGTTTTAGGCAGTAGTGAAAACAGATATCAGCTAAAATGCAAAGTGAGTGAATAGAAGGAAATTCAAAATCAGTTCCATATGAGCCACCATACTTTCCCTTCAAAACAGAAGCAGAAATTGCAAACAGTCATTTTGGACAGGATTTTGGATGCATATATCTTGTACATCATTAAACAATTATACAGAGCAGGTGGTGGTGATCATTATTTTAATATGTAGGTTTAAACAGGGCCAAACTGGGAATAAAGAGCGACCCTGGAAAAAAAATGAGACTAGCCCTATATTGTGATGAGTGCAAAAGAAAAGGATACTAACAGTAGGATATGAAAGCACAATCCATACAGTAATATACGGTGTGTGTGTGTGAGCGTATCACAGAGTTGCACAGCAAAAAAACCTCACAGCAGTATGCAGTGTGTATGAGTGTATCACAGAGCTCCACAGCAATAAAACTCGCCCACATGGAAAAAATTATATTTGAAATATATTTTTAAAATACATTCTTAATATATTCTTACCAAATATATTGACATATATTTGAAATACTACAAATTATATATATTTCAAAAATAGATTTCAATATATTTGTGAATATATTGTTGAATATGTAAGCTGAAATATATTTAAAGTGTATTTTGGAATGCATTGTGAAATATGCTGTAAAACTATTCTGGAATATATGTAAAATGCATAAACGCTGGCGTCCTCAGGAGCATGCAGGAAGTAATGCTCAGTCTGGCAGCATAACAAGAAATAATCTTATTTCGCCAGTGTTTATGGAGAAACGCGTCATGAGATGGAGTGCATACTCCCATGCAGATTGTGTTTTTGATTTTATTATTTTTTTAGTCTCTGTAGCTTGGTGTTAATCTGGGGGTGGGTTGGCTCTAAGCTGGTAGTGCTCCCATCATTGATTTTGGGCCACAACCTTTCCTTTCCGTATTGCAATTTCACTTGCCACTTATCCTATTGGAAATTCTCTCTATAGCAGGCTTCTCTCTGTCCTATAATGCGGAACCAGGAAGGCCCGTTTCTTCACATTGAAAGTAGTTGACAGAATTTAGTTTGTTTGTCTATTTTTATCCCCTATGAGAGACTTATCTAGGTGCACCTAGTACCCTATGTGGCATTTATTACACTGTTTGGAGACAAGGAGATTTTTTTTATCCTTTCCTTGGTTTGTCATTATGTTGTTCTGTTTTTTTAGTTTCCAATAAAAGTTAAATTTAACTTACAAGCTCCTATCTCAGTGAATCAATATCCTTTGTTCTATCCATGTTCCATGGTTACCCCCATTTCTGTTGCTGGATATTAATTGTCACTATTCTTGTAGGGTTTTTCTTTCGTGCTTCCAATTATGTACCTGCTTTAGTATAGATCATATATTTCCAATCCAGACACAGCAATCCATGGTCCTGGCACCTGCAATAAAGAGACTTCCTTTTTAGAACACATAAAGCACAAATCTGATGTAGGAAAAGACTGGAGTATATGGTGAGAATATTTACATCAGATTTGTGCTTTATGTGTTCTAAAAGAGAATTTGTTTTCTCTGTTACATATACATTTCTTTCAGTCTTTAGTGGAGGGAGACTGGTACTCGCTGGCTGCACAGAAGTTGGGTCCATGGATTGCTGTGTCTGGCCCGGCACGGGCGGGTCTAGGAAGGGAGGAGACCTGCGGTCTGGGCTCCTGCGGTCCGTGCATGCGCTGAAATCCCTTGGGGTACTGGGACTCTTGAAGCATGCACTTTTACATATAAAACAAACAATGCCACTGCATTAACTCAACTAAGGCAACAGATTCTGCTCCTTCTGTTGACTTGATGCACTGAGAAACTGTTTTTCATTTTTTTTAAAATGTGTTTTTTTTTACTTTTCGTTTGCTCCAAAACGAAAATTTAAAAAGTCATTTTGACATGTTTCTCTTTTTTTTAGTTTTGGGAGGGGGAGTAGGGGCGCTCCACATTTCTGTGCCTACAGGCTCCTGAGATGCAAATCGGCCCTGACCATTAAGATAACACACTTACTCGTTTACTAAATGTGACCATATAATCGTAAAACAAACACAAAAATTATAAACCATGGTTTTTTGTTCTAAGGCAGTGGCATTATTTGCTTTTCATAAACAATGGTGCTGCCATTACAAACCAAGCACCAGCTCTTAACCAAAATTGGTTGAATTCCCCTCCTGAAATGTTTGCCTGGATTCACCTCTGCTAGTCTGCTGCCCATCTAAGCATCTCGACAGAGTGACCCACCATTCTCATATCATCATTCCAGCAAAATGTTACATAACAAACCCATAATAACCCCATCATGGCATGTCAGTTTAACCTATCCCCTACTGATCCATTTCATTCCCATGTGCCAAGTTTATTATCACCATTCTTTGCCCATTACATGTAAATGCTATTTGAAGTCATGTGTTATTATAGACTCAGACAAGTTATTTAATTTTTGTCTTTCAGCAAGCTCAACAGATTCAAAATATATCATGTATATATATAATGCTGTAACAAAAATTCCAAACAGTATACCTTTTACTCAAATTCCAGTCATTTACAGCATGAAAATAAAATGTTCAACATTTTATTATCCAAACCTTTGTGGTAATCTCTCATATGGTGTCATATGGGGTACGCATTTAAAAAAAATTAAATGGAGAACCTGTTACTTCAGATTTTTAAGGAAATAAGCAATTTTAACCACAATTGAAGAAACTAAGGTGTTAAATGAAAGATGCTAATGTAAAAATGGAGCGTCTGCCATTTTCCATTAGCGTCTGTCATTTAACACCCCTACTATGACTGAGCTGCATTCTCAGCAGCTTCTGTTGTAATCCCAACGAGGTGTTACCACCAGGAGTCCATAGGACCCCGTGGAGACAAACGTGGTTTCACGTGAGCTCTCGAAAAGAATAGTTTGGTGGAAACAAATAATGACGCTCTTGTGACTCTTTTCGAAACAGTCCGCAGTGAGATAAAATGTTTACCATCTCTGGACCCAAGCCATGTATAGAGGACTGAATCCTGAGTCTTGCCTGACCAAGGGCATTATTCCAAGGTTGGTGTTAACTTAATCAGAGATGTCGTAAACGTACCAGAGGCATGATAGTCTATGTAGTTAATAAGTTTACAATAGCTCTGGTTACGTTTACACTAGTTTTGGAATATGGCCCCAAGTGCTTTATGTAAAATTAAACCAATGTTATTTGAACAAGTGTAGGAGCAAAACGAACTAGAGGAATACAGTCTTATGCTGTTCAACCATAAATGAAACCAATCATTTGCATTAAAATGTGCTTTATACATGAATCCTTATGGGTATTTAAAAGCTAGACTAATTTCAAAAGGGACAAGACCAATGACCATTGATGTATGGTCATACTATATGTACAATACAGGACAGTAATGACTTCGTTATAGATTCCAAGTACGATACTTTCTAAGGAATCAATTGGGAGTGACAACAAGAAATTTCCTCATGAATATACAATATATTGCCAAAAGTATTCGCTCACCTATCCATATGCGAGTCAAGGCAGGTGAGCGAATACTTTTGGCAATATAGTGTATGTGTGTGTGTTCAAATCCTCAAAAAAATTATTATTTTATTACATAAAATATTGCAGTTATTGTTACTAACTATATAGAGATTGTGCAATCCAATACCCAAATTTGCCTATGGGAAACAAAATTTGAAGGAAAACTAGGAGTTTTGTTTTTAATCCCAAAGTGGAAGTATTTGGTGGTATAAATAAAACCCACAATTTTGTCTCTTAGTTTAGAAGCAGCATGAGAGTGTGTGGCTGCTCAAAGGAGCGGCTCTTGGCTTCATTAGGTAGGACTCACCTTGCCAAAGGTGCCTTAACGAGGCAGGTGAGCTTATACTTTAATAGCCATTCAAGTAAACCAAAACCCTCTAATTGTGCTTTGTTTCACATGGAGCTATAGGAATGAGCGCAGATGACACTTTTCTTTACTTTTTTGCTTTGTTCATGCAGTAGAAATTAAAAGTGTCTGGATGCTAATGTGGACCACTTTGAATGCCTAATGTTATAGCATAATTCAAACATGACTTACAGCTGCTCTTTGATGTATATATAAATCTAGTAATAACATTTATTATTCATATTCATATATATATATATATATATATATATATATATATATATATAATATATATATATATATATATATATATATATATATAATATATATATATATATATATATATATATATATATATATATATATATATATATATATATATATATATATATATATATATATATATACAGCCCTCAAAATTTCCACTCGCCTGCTCGCATTTGGCGAGTGGAAATTATCTGAGGGCGAGTGGGGCGGACTGACCCGTGCTGGGGACAGGTTCAGTGTGCCGCCGCCTTTATTCACAGCTCCGGTATCGGACTCTTGGAGTCCAAATCCGGAGCTGTTGTCACGATCAGCCACAATGGCGGTACCTGGCATGTGCCAAGTAGGGCCCAGGTAAGAGGAAAAGCCGCTATATGCAGAGATGCGTGACACAACGATCAGGAAAAGTAAATAAACCACAATAGACACTGGGGACCTCTGCACGGCTAAATACCAAAGGAGCCCTATACTGATAGATCGGTCCTTAGAGTGGCCGAATCTGCACTAATAGAAAAAGGTTACCTTGTAGCCGTGCAGAGTCCTGGGAAAACACAGACACCTGAAGGAGAATATACTCAACAACTTGCAGGGCAGGACTTCAATATACTAAAGCCGTGGTCTACAGGGACACACAACATACAATACGATAAGCACAGGACAGCTAGGGATATCCAGAAGAGTGGTCAATAAATAAGCCAGGGGTCAAAACCAAAACGTATACCTTGAGCCAAAGCGGGGATATAGCACCAGAGAAAATCCGTCAGCCAGGCCAGAGGGTCAATACCAGGAAGTCAATCAGAAACCTAGAACTCAGACAAGGGGGAAACACTGAAATAGAACTAGGATGGAAAACAGGGAGCTCTCAGGAACAAATCTGTGGCTGAAGTGAACCAGGATGCAAGAGCATGGTGATATGGGCCCATGGTTTTATATAGGGGAGTAATCAGCCCATAATCACCAGCAGAAGCTCAACGAGCCATGAACTTAACCCCTGAGCTGCATGTCAGGGAAAGCAGCACAGGGAAACACATGGAAACACAGACATAAGGAATACAGAGGGCAGGGAGACAGGGTTGGAACGTGGGAATGTGACAGTAGCCCCCTCCAAAAAAGGTGACCTCAGGGCACCTAAAACAACAAACATGACAGACAAAAATCAGGAAACCAGATTACGAACACCAATCACCAAAGTCCTTTGAGGTCCCATTCAGAGTCGTCATGCTCCTCCACAAGACGCCCCCGACTATGAGGGTTCCTTTGAATGGCAACCCAGTGGTCCTTCCTGAACACCAGTCCAAGGGGCGATTGCACATAGCCCTCAGGGACATGACGGGGTAGGGGGATCTTGGCATCAGTTAGACTGGACACAGAATCAGTGGGACCAGGGTTAGACACCTTTCCCCGTCTTCTCCTAGAACGAGGTCTAGAACTGGTGACCACCCCGCACGACACGGCAACAGTGGGAGTAGGCTCGCCTACCTGTGCCTTACCACGAGGGTTGGAAACCTCGGACTCTCTGTGGGGCATGGGTACAGTGGTGTTGCAATGTAGCTCTGGTACTGCTGACACATGGCTTGACTCTGGCACACAGCTCGGGACTGGCACCGCTGGTACATAGCTTGGGACTGGCACACAGCTTGGGACTGGCACCGCTGGCACACAGCTTGGGACTGGCACACAGCTTGGGACTGGCACCGCTGGCACACAGCTTGGGACTGGCACCGCTGGCACACAGCTTGGGACTGGCACCGCTGGCACACAGCTTGGGACTGGCACCGCTGGCACACTGCTTGGGACTGGCACACAGCTTGGGACTGGCACCGCTGGCACACAGCTTGGGACTGGCACACTGCTTGGGACTAGCACCGCTGGCACACAGCTTGGGAGGGGTACCGCTGACACACAGCTTGGGAGGGGTACCGCTGACACACAGCTTGGGAGGGTTACTGCTGACACACAGCTTGGGACTGATTTGACTGGAAGCTTGCCAGCCACAGGCGTGACAACCTCACTGCCAGAAAAAGGCAACATAACAGCGCTGCTACACTCCAAGATTGCAGGTCTCCCGCTGGACAACATGATTGCGGTTTCCCCATCAAATTCCTTGGTTGTGACTCCATCGCCAGACCCCATATTTGCGGCCTTGCCACCTGGCACTATGAGTGCGGTGGGTAATGCAGAGAAACGTACAGCACCGCAGGTAATACAGCCTGTAACAATCTTACGCCCTGGACCACCATTAGGGTGTCTGGCCGTTTGGCGAGACCGCGTAAGAGAGGTAATAATGGGATTAACCTCCATGGCTTCAACCTCTGGCTCCCTGGCCGAGAAGGAGTCAAAATCCATTTGTGCCACGGGATCAGAAGAAGGGGAATACTCGACTGGGTCTGAGATGTCAGTTGCCCCCTCCACAGACCTGGTTACCCCTGGAAGGGCTCTCCTAGGCCTGGACGGTAAAGGGGGTCCGACCTCGGATACCTGGCTGTGACTGATACCATCTGACCCATCGTCGGAACATTCAGCAAGGTTATTAACATCAGTTTCCCCCTCCACAGGTCTGGTTGCCCTAGGAAGGGCTCTCCTAAACCTGGACGGTACAAGGGGTCTGATTGCTTTGGATTTATAATGGACCCTGGCTTTGGTGACCCGACTGTGGGACGTGGGCACAGCGGGCACTTTGCCAGCCTCAGCGCACACTGGCATCTTGCCAGCCTCGGTGCGCACTGGCATCTTGCCAGCCTCGGCGCGCACTGGCATCTTGCCAGCCTCGGCGCACACTGGCATCTTGCCAGCCTCGGCGCGCACTGGCATCTTGCCAGCCTCGGCACGCACTGGCTTGAGTGGGCACCATGATATAAAATGCAATGAACTGGCACAATAAAAGCAGAGCTTG
This sequence comes from Leptobrachium leishanense, assembly GCA_009667805.1. NCBI lineage: Eukaryota > Metazoa > Chordata > Amphibia > Anura > Megophryidae > Leptobrachium > Leptobrachium leishanense. The sequence goes on from CM019066.1 coordinate 284,339,371, forward strand.
TCAGTTCGCCTTCTATTCATTTCCTCAGGGGAAAGTGGACCATGTACCCTGCTTTCTAGAACAGCTTGATCTTTAGAAGGGAGAAAAGTAGTGTCCATTAACCCCTTCCACTTAGAAATGAAATCCTCAAACAGCCGCAGCATGGATTCAAACAAATTACGCAAACTCTGCGGGCTTTATGGTTGGCTCTTGCATTATGTCATGATCAGCCACAATGGCGGTACCTGGCATGTGCCAAGTAGGGCCCAGGTAAGAGGAAAAGCCGCTATATGCAGAGATGCGTGACACAACGATCAGGAAAAGTAAATAAACCACAGTAGACACTGGGGACCTCTGCACGGCTAAATACCAAAGGAGCCCTATACTGATAGATCGGTCCTTAGAGTGGCCGAATCTGCACTAATAGAAAAAGGTTACCTTGTAGCCGTGCAGAGTCCTGGGAAAACACAGACACCTGAAGGAGAATATACTCAACAACTTGCAGGGCAGGACTTCAATATACTAAAGCCGTGGTCTACAGGGACACACAACATACAATACGATAAGCACAGGACAGCTAGGGATATCCAGAAGAGTGGTCAATAAATAAGCCAGGGGTCAAAACCAAAACGTATACCTTGAGCCAAAGCGGGGATATAGCACCAGAGAAAATCCGTCAGCCAGGCCAGAGGGTCAATACCAGGAAGTCAATCAGAAACCTAGAACTCAGACAAGGGGGAAACACTGAAATAGAACTAGGATGGAAAACAGGGAGCTCTCAGGAACAAATCTGTGGCTGAAGTGAACCAGGATGCAAGAGCATGGTGATATGGGCCCATGGTTTTATATAGGGGAGTAATCAGCCCATAATCACCAGCAGAAGCTCAACGAGCCATGAACTTAACCCCTGAGCTGCATGTCAGGGAAAGCAGCACAGGGAAACACATGGAAACACAGACATAAGGAATACAGAGGGCAGGGAGACAGGGTTGGAACGTGGGAACGTGACAGCTGTCTCTGATCGGCGCTGCCCCCTCCCGCGCGGCCCTTGATATCCGCGTTTGCGGGTCACCTGCCCACCCATGTGATGCATCATACGCTGCGAGTGTGCGACGCATCACATAGGAGGGATCAGATGACGCACGGGAGGGGGCGGCACCACTGCAGCGTGCCGTTCCCAGACTCGTGTTATGAGTGTGGGAGGCACGCTGCAGCCAAGGGCGGATCCAGGAGGGATAATCGCCGCCGGCGTTCTTCAGCTGTCCCAAGGAGGCAAGCGGCCGCTGATATGCAGCTTGGCCGCTCGCCTGGGATGAGAACCACCTGACCAGCTGCGCGGCTGGTCAGGTGGTTCCCGGCGAGCGACCAAGCTGCATATCAGCGGCCGCTTGCCTCCTTGGGACAGCTGAAGAATGCCAGCGGGTGGAGGTGAGAGCTGGGGGCTATACACCCATGTGTGAGCTCAAGTGAGCTGGGGCTATATACCCATGTGTGAGCTGGAGCATATCCATGAGCTGGGGCAGATCCATGAGCTGGAGCAAATCCATATTCTGGGGCAAATCCATGGGCTGGAGCAGTATATCCATGAGCTGGGGCAGTATCCATGAGCTGGGGCATTATCCATGAGCTGGGGCAAATCCATGAGCTGCAGCAGTATATCCATGAGCTGGGGGCATTATCCATGAGCTGGGGGCATTATCCATGAGCTGGGGCAGTATCCATGAGCTGGGGGCATTATCCATGAGCTGGGGCAGTATCCATGAGCTGGGGCATTATCCATGAGCTGGGGCAGTATCCATGAGCTGGGGCATATCCATGAGCTGGGGCAAATCCATGAGCTGGAGCAGTATATCCATGAGCTGGGGGCATTATCCATGAGCTGGGGGCATTATCCATGAGCTGGGGCAGTATCCATGAGCTGGGGGCAGTATCCATGAGCTGGGGCAGTATCCATGAGCTGGGGCATATCCATGAGCTGGGGCAAATACATGAGCTGGGGCATATCCATGTTCTGGGGCATATCCATGTTCTGGGGCATATACATGAGCTGGGGCAAATCCATGAGCTGGGGCATATCCATGAGCTGGGGCATATCCATGAGTTGGGGGCATTTTTATATGAGGTCTGTTCTTATTGGAAAGCGGTCACATGACATAAAAAAAGTATCAGTACTCTGTATCGGTGAGTACTTGAAAAAAAGTATTGGTACTCGTACTCGGTCTTAAAAAAGTGGTATCGTGCATCCCTACTATATACCCATGTGTGAGCTGGGGCTATATACCGATGTGTGAGATGGGGCAATATTTATATCCATGTGAGCAGGGGCAATATATACAGTTGTGTTCAATATTATTCAACTCCCAATGCTGTAAAGGGTTTTAGGGAATTTAATGTACATTTGTAATTGTATTCAGAATGAAATCCTACAAGGACTTTTTAAAGAACCATATGCAACTAAAATGACATCAATTGGTTTTGTAATACAGTAGTAAATGTTTCTTTTGTGAATTCTTCATTGACACAATTATTCAACCCCTTAAAGACTACCACTCTGAAGAACAGAGGTTCATTCAAGTGTTTTCAATCAGGTATTGAAAACACCTGTGGATGTCACGGAGCAGCAATAAAGCATAATAAGCACCAATTAGGCAGCTTTAAAATGACTGTGATACTCAGCTCCTTCTAGACATTTACTGGTGTGGTTACAAACATGGTGAAGTCAAGAGAATGGTCCAGGAAGACAAGAGAAGAGGTGATTACTCTTCACAGGAAGGGCAATGGCTTAAGAAGATTGCAAAGATGTTAAACATACCAAGAGAGACCATAGGTAGCATCATTCTCAAATTCAAGGCAAAGGGCACTGTTGAACGCTACCTGATCGTGGCAGAAAGAAGATGCTGACTTCGACTGCTGTGCGCTACCTGAAGCGTAGAGTGGAGAAAAGTCCCCGTGTGACTGCTGAGGAACTGAGAAAAGATTTGTCAGATGTGGGTACTGAAGTTTCAACTCAGACAATACGGCGCACACTGCGTAATGAAGGCCTCCATGCCAGAACTCCCAGGCACACCTCCTTGCTGTCTCCAAAGAATAAGAAGAGTCGACTGCAGTATGCCAAAAGTCATGTGGACAAACCACAGAAGTTTTGGGATAGTGTTCTGTGGACTGATGAAACAAAATTAGAACTGTTTGGGCCCATGGATCAACGCTATGTTTGGAGGAGGAAGAACAAGGCCTATGAAGAAAAGAACACCTTGCCTACTGTGAAGCATGGCGGGGGGTCAATCATGCTTTGGGGCTGTTTTGCTTCTGCAGGTACAGGGAAGCTTCAGCGTGTGCAAGGTACCATGAATTCTCTTCAGTACCAGGAGATATTGGATGACAATGTGATGCAGTCCGTCACAAACCTGAGGTTTGGGAGACGTTGGACCTTTCAACAGGACAATGATCCCAAGCATACCTACAAGTCCACTAGAGCATGGTTGCAGATTAAAGGCTGGAACATTTTGGAGTGGCCATCGCAGTCACCTGACTTAAATCCGATTGAGAACCTCTGGTGGGACTTAAAGAAAGCAGTTGCAGTGCGCAAGCCTAAGAATGTGACTGAACTGGAGGCTTTTGCCCAATGACGAATAGGCGAAGATACCCGTAGATCGCTGCAAGACACTTGTGTCAAGCTATGCTTCACGTTTAAAAGCTGTTATAACTGTAAAAGGATGTTGTACTAAGTGCTAAGATTGAATGTCACTTGGGGGTTGAATAAAACTGATAATGATGTGAGCACAGAAAAGACATTTGTGGTTATTTCATTATAAATGTTATGTTATATTTGTCTGACCTACACGTGCCTCTTTGATTTAATTGTAAGCAAGATGACTGAATGATCAAAATCAATGTCAAACTGACCAAAACATTAAATTTCAGTGGGGGTTGAATAATTTTGAACACAACTGTATATCCATGTGAGCTGGGGCAATATATATATCCATGTGAGCTGGGGCAATATATATATCCATGTGAGCTGGGGGCATATATAACTGCCTGTCACTGCGAACCCAACACCTGCTCTTGGCCAAAACTGGTAGAATGTCCCCCCCCCAAACCTGTGTCTGGATCCACCCCTGGTGAGAGCGAGGAAGACCGGCAAGCAAGAACGAAGGAAGACCAGCCGAGGCCCGATCTGCCGCCTGGGAGTTGCACTGGTGAGTGACTACGGGGCCTGTGCCTATTTAAGGGGGCCTGTGCCTATTTAAGGGAACCTGTGCCAAACTAAGGGGACCTATGCCTATGTAAGGGGACCTGTGCCAATGTAAGGGGACCTGTGCCTATGTAAGGGGACCTGCGCAAATGTAATTAACATTAATTGTTAATGTTATTTATTTTTGTAACTTTATTCTGAATAAAACATTTAACTGTCATTTTGTAAGATATTTTAAGAGGGCGTGTTTAGGGGAGGAGTTAAGGGCAGGGTTAAGGGCAGGGGATAGGTGTGGCAACTGGTGGCGAGTAACTCTTAATGTCTGGCTAGTAGCTTGGGACTACTATTTACTGGGGATCTACTAATTTTGAGCCCTGTATATATATATATATATATATATATATATATATATTTAATAAACAGCCATTTAAAGCAGGGCTCTCAAACTCACGACCCCCCGATGTTGATGGCTTCAATTCCCAGAATTCCTTCAATGCAATAGAAGGCCAGGGAATCATGAGAGTTGTACTTCAGACAAATCTGGTGGGCTGGAGTTTGATAGCCCAGATCTAAAAGATATAGAGTAATTTATATCCACCTTAATTAACAATTTTCTTGATAACAGCTTCTGCGCTACAATTACCAATGTATTTACTCACTGATTAATAAATTCCTGTTATGCAAATTAACTTATTAATCAAGGTTTTTAGCTTTAATTGTAAAAGAATTTTTAAGCAGCATGAAAACTCTGTCTACAGACGACATATTCAAACTTCTTTCATATTTGTAAGAATATGTATTGCTAGTTTGTTTAATGTAGCACAAATGTTTTAATACTATATTGCCGTATTGCTTTCTAATATGTCAGCATTGATTCAATACTAGATGTACACAGACCAAAATCTCTTTTAAATTTAGCAAATTTTGGAATCTAAAATTGTTGAATTTCCAAATTTTCCAAATTTGTTGATTTGACATTTCAGACAAATCACACACCTCTAATCAATACATTTCGTCCTTTCAAAATTGCTCTGTTGAACCCGTTTACTTCAAAAATCATGTATACATGTGTTTTCATTGTAGTATAATGAAAAAAGAAAATTGCCTTACAAAACCCTATTTACATACATTTTAAATAAAAGATTAGCATACTCCCTGGGGAGAAGCAACAGTTACTGTATTATAGCATGCCATGTCTGTAGTGAACCTGCAACAAGTTGCCACCATTCTCACGGTAACAAAAAGTTCAATAAACTTTACTGCTACATACAACAGCCAGGGTAGAATATAATCTCTAGGATAATTTACTAGAAACATGTATACAATTCAGGTGAATACAATTTATGAAAAGCCCTGTACAGTACAGATACAAATGTATCTGTAATATTCTTATACAGGCATTTTGCTACATACAGATATATTTTTTTATATTTTATTGTTTTTTTTACCCTGCGTTGCTAATTATCTCATTATGAACACTACAAATCCCCAAAAGCAGGATATCTGACTACTTTTATTATCTCTCTTTATCACGTGTATTGTATTTGACACAATGGCGTGCGCAGCCCATTTCATTAGGGTGCGCACCATGAAAAATGTATTAATTAGATATCTAGATTGGATAATTTTGTGCCGACCAGTTACTTTTAGTGAGGAATAACCAATGTTTAAGCGGCAAAGCAGTATCCATATCAATATCCATGTTATTTATCATGAACCAGCTAAAACGGGGGCTCTAAGGTGGAAAACCTGCGCATGCAGGTTTCTTCTTAGCATCTCCGTTTTAACGTGATATTAAGCTGCAGGTGCTAATCCAGCAGCCTGCACTGCAACGCAGTGCTAAGCTTGGAGATGTTCGAGGCAGCACTAAGCAACGCCACGTGCATCCCCTCCATGGAATCCATAGGACTCCATTGAGGCTTCCACTACCGGTCACCTGACCTGCAGGATCTCGCCTCACGAGATCCAGCAGGTCGGTGGAGTGATTTGCAGATGGGGGGACTTTTCCCCCCAGTCTCTCTCTGCTCCCGGCGGCAAGAAGAAGCAGTACAGGCCGCCGTTCTCACTGTGGGATGAGAGTTGAGTTTGTGATTTTTGCAGGTTTTTTTTTGCCGGTGCTGACTTATTCTGCAGAAGTTAGTTAGTTAGTTAACACCAGGTCCAAGCTGTGGTTAACAGCAGCGGGACGGTAATCAGCTTTAGGACCTTGTAATCCTAATGCTAATTAACACTTTGCACTCCCCATGTTAAGCATAGGTATCGCAAAGTACAGTCAGCTTGCGCTGAAAAGTGCAAGCTCCGAATCGCTAACGGGTTTTTTAACCCGTTAGCATTCAGAATGTAATATGGTCCACCTGTGCTAGGGCAACCAAAGCTAACGTTAATGCTCACACTGCTGAACACAACGTTAGCATATGTATGTAATATGGCCCTTTTTATTTTGCACATCCTACATCGCTTATTCTTTGTCTTAGCTTACATTGTATTTTGTTTAGTCTGAGTTCAAGTATTTATTCATATCTCATTTTCTTCACTTTATTTCATATATATTAGTTTTTTCACATAAGCCTCATCTCCCCAGCTACTGCTCTTTTATTATTTTTTATTATGCACTATTATAGTGTGAAATTATAGATAGAACCTTTGTAGCGCATCAAAAATAGATTTAAAGGTAGACTTCAACGAAGAGGTATATCAGACATAAAGTGCTTCAGTCTTAAGGTGACAAATATTCAATCAATGTACACATATAAAAGTGCAATGTGCCATAGAACACAGTAAAGTGCAACAATATATAAAATTCCAGCAGTGCGATGGGTATAAGAGAGTCTATAAAGTGCAACAGTGTCCGAATGTGCAAAATGTGCAAATTCAATGATATCCAATACAACAGTATGAATACCAGTGGGAAAAATTCCTTAAAATTTACTTCTCTTTATGTTCAAGCGATGCACAAATATAGTCCTCCTTTCTTGGTCTGTGTATCTCTTGCCGTCTCTCAATAGTGGAGAGGATAGCAAGAAAGGAGAAAAAAGTGAGAGAAAGGAAAAAAAATAAAAATTGGAGGGGAGAGAAAAAATGAAGAAATAATCGTGCAGAAAATCCCAATTAAATATGGCAAATGAATTACTCGTAGGAATATGGAAACTCACATTTATAAGAGCCCAAAGAGCCCAAAAAATCCCTGGCTCTAGGTTTAGGAGCTTCCACCCATATAGAGGGTGGCGTATTCCTTCTTAAATCTTCAACTCTGGTTGCGATGGCTACAATAGGATAATAGACAGCGCTCCCATAGTATATTACCGTATTAGGATAAAAAAGAGGTGATAATGTATTGAACTCACCAGATATGGAGCGTCTTCCACACAGGCTCACTCAATACAGCATCAGGTACACTATGGTGGATACCCAGAACCTCTTCTCAACCGTCTGAGGGCCAGATATCAGGAGCTTCCAAGCGGTGGCAAGTATATATCCAAGGAGAGTAGTCAATAGAATATAAACCATATAAAATTTATTAAAAAATTAATTGCATATTAAAAAATGGACAGATGCGTTACCGAGACGCGTTTCGGCATTAACAGCCTTCCTCAGTCGGTATATTTAGGTGCACTATTGTCCGAAAAATCTCCAAACACTATTATAGTGTGCAGATTCACTGTATCTTTTCAGATTCTATTTAGACTATATGAATTTTGAATATTCTCCTAATATTGTTTTAAGCGTTTCTCTTTTTAAAAGGGATAGGACTTCATGATATATGTTTACGGTTGTCATAGTAACCATGTAGCATTGCGCACAATGTGATGTAGAGTGCGTTGATATATATACTCACTGCTCTGGGCGTCTTGGCGTGCCCTTATGGGGCGTCTCAGGATGACGAGCGGTGTGATAGGTGAGTTTATTGGTTTTTATTACTATTTATATGTTCACTGTTGCTTACACTGTAACCTTGATAATGGCTCTGGCGAGAGTCGAAACGTGGGTCTATTTTTATAAATGAATTTCTATTAAAGTATATATTTTTATTTATTTTTGAGTGCACTCAATACTACATTCTATGCTATATTTAGAAAATCCAGGTTCCGGACGCACACGGAGACTTCTTTTAAGAAAAAAAATATATATTTTATTATGGTAGCATAATTCAACGTTTCAGTCCCTATTGAAACTTTGAATTATGCTACCATAATAAAATAATTTTTTTCTCTAAAAAGAAGTCTCCGTGTGCGTCCAGAACTTGGATTTTCTATATTTTACTCTGCAGCTGGATTAGTGGCACCGGAGCAAGCACCTTCCTATATATATATATATATAATATATATATAATACACAAGGAGGGTAGCACTCAACCTTTACTAAGCACTCAGTGTGGGTGCATCTCAAGACAATGCAATACAACAGACCAGGAGGAGAGCACACCAAACAACACGTTCATAAAATTCAAAAGGTACAGCAACAGCAGCTTAATACATTTAAACATTTAGAGATTTTTTTTACCGGATTTAACCCTTTAAAAGCTTACAACAATTCTGAACCCCTTCAGGATCACAGCAGTTCTTAACCCATTCAAGACATTTCACAAGGTTTTTAACTCTAAGCTCTCTTGAAATTGGTCCAAATTTAGTTCACAATGAATGGCCATAAATTGCTTAAGCCTGCAAGCTTCAATGCATTCCGCCCTTGGCAGGTACCTATCATACCAACCTAATGACTGCTCTTGTGGGAATAACTCATTTACTGAGGATTAACAGGGTTATTCAAACAGATCCGAATTGTGGCCAAAAGGTAACCGAACACTGAAATTCAGCGTTCGGTTACCTTTCCTGGCCATTCGGATATTTAGAGAGCAGGCAATTCGCCAAATCTTGGCAAATTGCCTGCACATATGGTGCCTGTTTGGTGCCTTTTCGAGGGCATTGAAATCCCCATAGAGAAGCAATGCTTCGTCTATTCAGAGAAAGCGACACAGCAGGGAAAAGTTGCCGAAATGCCCTGCTGTTTGGTGGTTTCATTCGACAGATTTATTCAGCCGATTCCCATAGGCTTCAATGTTAAAAATATTCCCGTCTTAATTCAATATCTAATAAACTGTTTAATATTATATTCTGCAGTAAAAAGTCTCTTTATTTATAGATTTTTTAGGATCTGTTTTTTTTTCCCTTTTTTTTTAAATTGTCTTTTCTTCTTACTGTAACAGACCTTTTTATAATTATTCATTGGATCTTATATGTAAATTCCAGGCATTTTCGCTCAGTAGTTTTTTTGCAAACAGTATTTCAATTTTCCAATTTTCAAACGTACTGTTTTGGACTTTTTTCACCTCGTTCGTCTGCTTGTTGTGTTTTTCCGATGGTTGCTCGGCGCTGTGATCCGCAGCTAGTCAGGTTTCTCTGGTGTGTTCGGCGGGTTTAATCCAGATGTTTTTGCGGGTGAGCGTTCGTCAGGTTTTGCGGTGTGTGTTCGTCGGGTTTGTGGCGGCGTTTCCCTGCACTACGACAGCCCTGTGTTGCTTGCTGAATACACCGCAGGGTCGCCAAAATAGGATTGCCGAATTGCACCGAATTGAAGAGAACGAAAAGTCACCAAATGTGCGGTGGCTTTTCGATTCTCTTTGAATTCCCCTGTAAATCCTTTCGACCTCCCTGCAGTTCAAGGTTAAATAGAACCTGTGGGTGGTGTAACTGTGAGAGGGAGGGGTGCTTACCTAAGGGATGTCAGCCCTTATCATACAGAATACATGAGGAAGGTTTATGGCCATCAATTGTGAACTAAATTTCCACCAATTTCAACAGAGTTTAGGATTAAAAACCTTGTGAAAAGTCTTGAATGGGTTAAGAACTGCTGTGATCCTGAAGGGAGTAAGAATTGTTGTAATCTTTTAAAGGGTTAAATCTGGTAAAATCTCTTAATGTTTAAATGTATTAAGCTGCTGTTGCTGTTCCATTTGATTTTTTTGAATGTGTTCTCTCGTGTGCTTTCCTCCTGGTCTGTTGTATTGCATCGTCTTGAGATGCATCCACACGAGCACTTAGTAAAGGTTGAGTGCTACCCTCCTTGTGTATTCTGTATGAAAATTATTTATTGAATAAATATTTTTTAAACCTATTCAGCACCAAGGACAGCAGCTCCGCAGGGCTCCTCCAAAGAACACTTGTATCTAAACTAAACAGCAGGGTTACTCAAAGTCAACTTTGAAAGCCTTAGTAAGTCTTTGAGTACTGAATAAAAATTCTGTTGTCCAGAATATACTTGGGTTTCTACTCATAGTATGCTTTGTTCATCATTACTATGATCCCATTTCTGCTTCCTTAATTACAAAAATAATAAACTTAGGACCCCTAGACAACAACCAGTTTCTTAGAAACCCTGCAGTATTGTCCATTGTATGATTATGGGGATGTTGTGATGTTATTTTGAGGAACAGTAGAAAGAGGGTTCTATGACTATCTTAATTTTGTTTTGTATTGCAATACACTGTCAAATGAGCCCTGTATGCGGACTACATGTATTTCAGTATCTTTGCAGCAATGATGTGTCATTTATTTCTCACCACGCTAAACAATTTAAAATGTTAATAACAAGAATTCTAATAAAAACAAACTACAATGAAAATAAGATAAACTATAGGTTCCTGAATTTTATAACTGAATATACCAATACTTTTGGGTTTAAATTAAAGGTATTTTATATCTTTAATCAGTAGGGTTCCTCAAGGTGAATCCAGCATTTCATTTTCTCAACTCATGAAGCCTTTGTGATGTTACCTGCTGCTTACTTTGATATAATATTAAGCTTTTGATGATTAAAAACTCTGCTTGAAGAACAATAGTATAGTAATTTGAAGAACTGTAGGTTCTTGATTCTTTTTTTGTTATTTGGTCGGATCCCTGCCGTTAGTCAGGTTACCATCTTTTTCACATTTATATCATAAACAATTAAAAAACAATATTCTGGAAAACTTTCTTATTGAACTATCAAAAGTATCAATTTTCGCAATGTAAAACTGTCATTAGGAAAAAAATAATCTTCTTTTGCATAGCAGGGGTTTAATTTAAACATATCAAAATGAAATATTTATTTTATGTATATTTTTGACATGCCATATGGCTATGAACTCAACGGTTTTGAATTATTGTGTCTTAGTTTGTAACATTTTTTGCTTTCTGTGGTTTGCAAAATAACTCTCTAATACTTTAAGACCAATTTTTTAAATACATACCTTTTATTTTTTATATTTTTCCTTAGTTAATAGTAGGATGTTAGATGAAACAATGTTCAATTTTTTAACTAAACAGGAATTTTTTATGGACAAGCTACAAAAAAAATGTGTTTCCATAAATACTGACTTCAAGTCCCAGAAAATAATCACTATAGGTCATGAGGTTTGGATAAGTTTAATAAAAAATAAATAAAAGATCAAAAAAAAAAAGAAGAGATTTGCAAATGGGAATCAAACATGCTGATTAACTCTAGAAATGCTATTATAAAGAGACATGTTCTGAACTCAAATTCAAAGTATATTTTTACTGCAAAATATATTTGTCCCTGAGGCAATATTTTGTAGTTTACTAAGCACAGTGTTTACTAGTTAACTAGAGTTTATGTGCCAGGAGTAAAGTGCAGTGGAAAAATTACCATGAGCTAGCAGTGAGGTTCCCAGTAATAACTCTTTACCCAACACCTCTGATCCTCTGTCTCCTAATCAATGGATGTCATAGATATGGGAGAATCCAATACCTCGTATACTTGCATCAATCAATCAATCATTCATTACATAGTGATACTTCATCAGTGGTAACAAGGTCGTACAGAATTGGTGAAGAATTTGAATGGGCTCTGTAATTTGAAAGGGCATCAATGCCTAAGCATAAAAACCATGCACCATCTCTGTGTATAGCACCCCGTGCTTGATCGATAAAAACGTTATATAAAGCATCTATCAATACAGTTTTACTCTTATCCAAACAAATATAAATTATTCCTGGATTATCCTAAAAAAAATTGCAAACAACATTTTGTCAGAAAGTGTGTTTTGCCTATGGTGCCTAGATGGCTTAAACTACCCTGTCTTAGAACATGAACACAGCATTTAAATGCTGAGCTAAGAGATATGGTATTGTTGTGTCTGCTTTGGGGCATGGAGACATGTATGGCATTTTCATTTTTACGTTGGACTATTTAAAGGCTGATTTGGAACTTAAGAAACATCCAGAATTCTGAAACCCTGTAATGCCCCTGTTGCTGACAGCACCGTGCTTACCTTCCATGCTTGGGCAGCGCATGTAAAGTACTGCCCCGTGCTCAACACTGATATCTGGTACTCAAACAGTTAAGCACAGCAAACATACACCACACCTTCCTGCCGAAATAAAGGTCTACTCCTCCCTCCCAGCAATGCTTCAGCATTAACACCCTAACTGCGTTCCAAACCAATTTGACCTCCCTTATTTACTATTGACCTCTTGTGCACCAGACCCCCTGCTTTGCCCATCGATTACGGCCTTCAGCCAGCCTCTGACCAACGGAACATCCTGACCATTCTCTTGGAATACCCATTTGTACCTTGCCTGGAGTCCCCCTTGTGTCCTGCCTACCACCCCAAGGTACATTCCCAGTGTCTCCCAAGAATCCTGGTCCCTCCTGTCTGTAGACCTGTGAACTCTTGCATTACTGGGCTCAGACCACCCCACCAACTGTTACAAACCCCGAGCTGTCGAACTGAATGAACGTACATGAATATAACTGAATGATCCAATGTATTGAGATCGATACATTTTTTAATGAAAAAATTGCACCTGATGCAATTTTATTATGTAAAAAATTGCAGCGTAGAATCTCCAATCTTAACCCTAACATTATTCATAACATCTTCAGAAATAGTAAACTTAACACTAACCCTAAAAAGCACAATTAGTAACCCTAAGCCAAGCAGAAATAACAACCTAAACCCTAAAGGTAACCATAACCCTGATCTTAAAACAAGCAGAAACGAAAACTCTAAAGGCCCTATTACGTTCTTCGCGCATATATTTGCGCCCACGCAAAAATGCATTAACGCGAGGGGAAAACCCTTTGCGCAGAACGTCGTATTTCAATCTCAGCACAACAAACGCACATATATGTCTACCGCGGGTGAACCTGAGCGAACGCTGCTCGAGCTTAATGTACTTCACGCGTCCTATACTTAACGTTGTGAGCGCAAATGCGTTTGTGCGCTGGTACCCGGATGCATAGGCGTCTCTACAGGGGTGCAAGGGGGGGCAATTGCCCCCCCTAGGTTATTCCTTGCCCCCCCATGTGCCCCCCACCAAAAATCAGCATCCAGCTTCCCACACTTTTCAGACCACATTATCTCCGTTCCTGTGCATAGTATATGGACGATCTATATGTCATTGGAAAGGGCAGATTCTGGCCTTTCCAATGATACCCAACATGACCATATTCAGTGTAAAGTAACAGTCATAAAACGTTAAATAAAAACGTGCACTTAAACATAAACATTTTCACAGGGTTGAAATGGCTCAGAAGTGAAGTGGTTAATGTTCGGACTATACGTTACATTGTGTATTACATTAGTTTTTGCCTTGGTTTTAGTTGTATATTAAGGGTTAATTGGTAGGCTTCATCCCTCACAGTATACATTTTATTTTTTCCTTGATTAATGGCATTTTAGGGGTTAATGGGTTGGCTACATGCCTCACAGTGTATTCATGTCATGTTTTCCCTTGATCAATTGCATATTAGGGGTTAAAGGGTAGGCTAAATGCCACATTGTTTATTATGTTTATTGTATTTCCCTGGGTTTATGGCATTTTAGGGGTTATTATGAAAGTTAGAATCTAAAGGGTCTAATGATCTATAGGTCTTCTGCTTTTCGTCACATTTCGGGGAATTTATTTCGCTGAAAATAAGGTGAATTCCCCAGTGGCGTAGCGTGGGTCATCAGTGCCCGGGGCAAAGCAAGAATTGCGCCCCCCCCCCGATTCCCCTCCACCAGTAGTGTATTGAGCCCCTTACCATCCTTTTCCTTCTTTCCCTCATTCACACAGCTGTTTCACCATTCCTGCATTTTCCCTTTTCCCCCATGCTTGCACTTTTCTGCCATTAATTCTTACAGCAAGTGTCTCTTTTCTCCTCTTTTTCAACCATACTTGGAATGAGGAGGGTAGCAGGAAATTACAATAGTTTCCTCATCGTTTCTCCTCCCAATTCTTCCCCTTCTGTACTTTTTCAATTCTTTACAGCAGTTTTCTCTAGGTTACATGTCAGGCACCTGTATACCAGTATAAACGGATTTTGCAGAGTCCCTGGATCTATAGTGCAGAGCCCAGCAGCGGGTGGGGGGGTGTAGTGGTGTGCGCTGTGTATGAGTGGCATATCATAGTGTTCCACAGCAATAAAACTCCATATTAAAATGTATATAAAAATAATAATTTTAATATCATTTTTATTTTAAAAAGTTAAGGATGAATGAGTTCAGCTCAGTATTAGCAAAAGCAGCTGCCTCTATAAAATAAAATAGAAAATCTGACCCCTCTCCCTGGCCATGTCTGTGACAGGCTGTGCAGGAATCTTAACCCTTGCAGTGCTGCTGTGTACAAAAAGCAGCACTGTCACCAGCCAGGGCTTCCAAGGCTGACCCGAGTTAAGAGGGTGGGATAGAGGGGGAGGGATGACTGTCCAGGAACTGGCTGGTTTATGGAGCTCCTCGGGGTTTCCAACATGCACCTCACTCCAAACAAAAGCCACAGCTCTCATAAGGCTGGCCCTCCACATCCCTCCATGCACAGCACACCTGTCACAGGAGGATTAATGGTGGATGTGGTGAGCCTGGTCTGTATCAGTTTCTCACTCAAAATATAATGTGCAGGAAACAGTCCCAAAGGAATGATATTCAATGATGGACACAAACAACTGATCCAGTATCCACTCACTGCTTCTGATGGTGAATATTTACCTATACAGTATATGGACACACACTTTTACATAGACTTTTTTTACCTTTTTATTTGTCTTAAT
Organism: Leptobrachium leishanense; assembly: GCA_009667805.1. Taxonomy (NCBI): domain Eukaryota; kingdom Metazoa; phylum Chordata; class Amphibia; order Anura; family Megophryidae; genus Leptobrachium; species Leptobrachium leishanense. The sequence continues at coordinate 284,354,567 of CM019066.1, forward strand.
AAAGTGTCACAATAACGTGTCCCCATGCAGGATACTTACCTGTGTGTTTGCAGATGCCTGGTTATCTTCCCCTGTGTCACAGCTCTGCAGTTCCTGTGTGTCATCCTGGTCCATGCTGCTCTGACCGTGCAGGTGCCCCACAGGCTCACCTGGACCAGCAGCAGACTCAGAGCAGCAAGTGTCCAGATCCAACTTCTTGCTGACACTTTTTTTGCCAGGGCTCAAAGAATTAAAGTTAATACTTTTATTTTCAAATGCCCCCTTCACGTTGCAGAACATCCGCCTGTACTTCTGGCGAGGTTTTGGGCTTCCTGATAGCAGCTTAAAACATCTCCATCCTGCTGCCATTCTTCCTTCCCTCTGCCATGTTTTTTTTTGCTGGAGTAGCTCTGACTCTGCAAATCACTCACAGTCACAGATAATGCAAACATCGGATGGTTCTTCGGTCTCACCGTCACTCAAGACTCCTCGTTCTCTCCACTCACTGTCACGGGCAGCACACTCCCTCTCGATCTGCGAGTGCAGAGGCAGCCACACACTGGTCCAGCTGCTGTGTGGAGCCTCCTGCTCTTTCCTGTCCACGTGACAAGAAGCATGGCGCCGGCGCACTGCATCACGCATCACGTGACTGCACTCTTCCGGATTCGGCTGATCAGCTGGAAGATATTAGGGGCGCAAATTTCTTTTGAAATTGTGCGCCCCTAACAAAATCGCGCCCGGGGCCGCCGCCCCGGTGGCCCCCCCCACGCTACGCCACTGGAATTCCCTATTTAGCGAAGGGTCACTGTAATTTGCTAAAAGTGTAGTCGCTGAAGCAGCAATCAGACATTCAGCGAAGACTGCCGAACTGCAGCAAATAAAACACTGAATTTAAGTATGTATCATTGCATCACATTACTCATTACATCACATTACTCTGGGGTTTTGGAACCTTATTTATATATTCTTATTTAGGGCACTATTACCTGGTGTGAGCTAACCCTTGCGTCGGCATGGTTTTGCTTTAGCGTCAGGTTAATTGAGTCTAGCACCACACCAACAGATTGTTTGCCTCTCGCTACAAATGGGAAAAATCACTTAGTGCGTTGCTATTAGCGATTTGTAGCGCGAGCTTACTGTACTTTCCGCATCCTCTACTTAACATGGGGAGCGTTAGAGATCTATAGCGCTTTTGCAGCTAACAGATCACTTGGTGCCAGCGCTAATTTATTGAGGGGTGCTAATTGCAACATTTTACCTACTGCTCAACCCTGGTGCTATCTCCAAAAAGACAGAAAAAACAGGTCCTCGCCCAAAATTAATAGGCAATTAACAGGCAATTGAAAAGAATGCAGCACAGGTGTTCTCTTGGCCCCATACACTATAGTAATGGATCTGGTCAGCAATGTCACTGCTGTTGCAGAGGGCTTTATTATAAATGTATCCTTTATCCACATATATCCTTATTCTAATATATTGCCTAATTATAAACATTTTATGCTGGGGGTTAATCATAGTATGGAAGCGGTTGATTATTAGGGTGACCGTGTGGACCATGTTTAAAGGGACACATGAATAAGTCTTGCCCTGAAACATGTATTATTTATATGCTGCAGCAGGGAAATTTGTGTTGCTCACCCGGCCTTCCTTTTGGATCTATTAAATGCAGTGTAATGATTCTACATGCTACTGGGTGACCTTTATCATGCAATGCACATCAGCCTTAATATATGTGTGCATCAAAACATGGATGATACGACCACCGTGGAGGATTTTAATAATGCAGGGGTGAGAGGTTATTCACCGGATGTGTTCATATTCAAGCTTGTGAGGGCGGGGAATAGGTATGACCCGGCACTCTGCACTGGAAAAAAAACACTTCTATCCTGTACACAACCACATTAGTTTCCCTAGCGTGCGCTAAAAGACCTTGTTCATGGACTACCGCGGACAAGGTGATCTGTTAGTAGGTTATCAGGCACTACGTTTTAGCGCTAAATTTTTCCTTTAGTGATGGTGTGTTAGCTCACACCAGGTGATAGGACCCTTAGTTTTATTCAGTGGTATGATTAAGTGGTGAAAATTATTAGTGCCCCCCCAGTTTTGACTGCGGTATCTTATGTGCCCCCCTAAATATTGTTCCTAGAGTCGCCACTGCCCGGATGGTATTACAATCTTTGCGCAGTTTCTAACCCGCAGTGATTTACGCGCGTTAACGTTTAAAGCTTCGCGCAAAAATTCACACGGTTACCGTGTGTTTTTGCGTGAAGAATATAATAGGGCCCTAAAACTTTAAAAGAAGCACAAATTGGACATGAGAAGTGAAAGCCTTCAGTATTTAGCATGCTGAGGGTGAAGCAATTAAACATTTGTGCAATGTGTATTACATGAAAAGCGATGTTCTTTGGAAAACTTTATATGCTGAGTGTGATGTATTCAAAAGTTTTTTCCACTGCACATTACATGTTATTGAATATGATGTGACTAGAGGACGTAGAAAAGATGTACACTTCCAAAATTTTGGAGATTTTGGCTGTGTGCGTGTGTTATAAATATATATAAATACGTATGTTAAAAAACAATGTAAGAAAACATATTTTACTTGCTGATATTCCCTAAGGTGTAAACTTTAGAATTGCATGATAAAATGCTTTGAAACTCAAAATCGAATGTGAGCAATAGTCATGGGAATTACTGTATATAACGCTTCTATATTTTCTACAGAGAGCTAGGAAATTTAAATAATTATCTTTCTACTTCAATATGTTCACATCTGCAAAAGTCTAGATTGTTGCCAAATTAACAGCACTCTTAATTAAAATCATTCGTATCAAACACAGGTTAGATTTTTTAAATCTAATCTTTACTTTTATAAACAAAGCTTCTGAGGCATATCGAAACCAGTGAGATAAAATTAACACACAAATTGTTTTTCCTCCCTTTGGGCAGGAAGAAATCCTGTTTACATGAAAAAAATGAATTATATATAAATATTTATGAATAAAGTTTAACTGTAGTTTCATTTTTGCATAAACAAGAAAATAATAGTTACTGGGACTACCTGTCATAATTAACACCAATAATATAGTGATGTCTAAAGTACATATTTTTGTTTTTAGAATTCACTTTAAATTATTCAAGGACTTTATAAACAAACATCTCAGCTATTTACTAGAGGCAACTTAGCTAAAAAATCAGCGTCTGGCTCACTTTCAGATTGCTGCAGTTTAAAATACTAACTTTCTGTATAATCTGGCAAATGGATATGGAAAATAGTTGTTAAAGTTTAAAGTGTTCATAGTCACTTGCCTCAATGTTTCCCCTGTTTATTACGTTTATTAGTTTATTATTTAAGGTACCATTATTAGAATCTTGTCCACAAAAGCTAAGGGATAAAAACCAAACAAAAGTAATTCTGGGGCTTAACCCTTTTCGCTGCTGAGGCTTTTCCCGCCTCTGTGCTGAGGTCATTTTTACCGGTTTTGCTCATCATGTTTAAACGTGTTTTTAAAACTTATTTTAGTATATGACCCAGACATATTATATATTGTTCTTTCTATCAGACTCGGCCGATTCTTAATATGTCATTATTATATGTATACGTCATGACCTGTCTGTATATTATAACAAAAAATGCAATAAAATATGAATTTTCAATAATTTACAACGTGTAAAGTGTTTTTTTTCACATTTTAACATGCGAGCAATTGCGGTTATATTTTGTATGGGGTGCGCTTGTTAAAAAAATTAGAGATGGGGTCTCGTTACATTTTTTTTTGGGGAAAATGACACGATTTTTAACAAACGCACCGCATACAAAAATCGTTAGTGCAGCATCATTGTTCACATTATAATTGAAATGGGAACAATATTGCTGCATTAACAAACCAAAAAAAAGAAAAAAAACCTTTTTTTTTCCCTTTTATAATTTTTTTACATTTTTTTTTATTTTTATTTTAAATTCTTTTTCTTATACAAACTTGTTTCATACTCATGTTTGGTATTGTTGGAACGGCCATGCTCTGGCCGATCCAACAATACCAAACATTAACCCCTAACTGCCACGGATCGGGAGATAGAGGGTTCATTGGAACCCCCTATCTCCACCATTGGTGGCAGTTAGGGGTTAACTCCAGGACTGGCATCATCGTGCTATGTACGATGACGCCAGTCCTCAGGGGGCATTCCCGGAAGCTTGGCCGACATCCAAGATGTCGGCTAGCTCCGGGAAAGGATCATGAACCGGCGCTTTTCAGCGCCGATTCGTGATCCTGCCCCCATGGGGTTAATGCCAGGTACCATTTGGAAGGGCAGGCAGTGCCCTTCCAAACGGTGCCTGGGTTAACCCCCGCAACGCCGCCGATCGGGAGGGAGAGAGGTCCGAGAGGACCTCCCCCCCTCCCTTTCAGGCGCCTCCTCCGCACATGCGGGGGGGGGCGCCTGAATTAGGTGTCATCGCGCCCCCGCGATGACACCTAATTGCTCCAGCAGCGTTTCCGGATGCTGGGCTGACATCGAGGATGTCAGCCCGCACCGGGGGGCCAGCGATCGGCCGGAACCCGGCCGAACGCTGACCCCAAAGAGAGGACGCGCTCAGCGCGTCCACCGCATGGAACGTGACATGCGGTTGGACGCGCTGAGCGCGTCCTTAGCAGCGAAGGGGTTAAACCCTTCACTACCAAGTAATTTTCCAAAAATCCACTGCCTTCAACCAGTACATTTTGGAAAATCATTTTTAAATATACAGTAAGAAATATTTGGGAATGTTCCCAATGTATTTCTTACTGTAATAAACTATTTAGCAGTCAGATGTCGCCATCTGCTGGCCGTATAGAGTTTCTGCAGTTAGAATTGCAGCTTGTGTCTCATGTCAGCTGGGCAATGCCTGGTATGTCAAAGGAAATTCCTGTGCCGATTTTAACTAGTTTTAGCACCTTGGGCACTATTCACACCTTCTGGAGCCCAAAAGCAAACAGAATTAATTTGTATCAAACAAATTCCATTTGAAATGATACAGCACAGCCCCAGAACCTAGTAACATGATCTCGGACTGCTATGTCTGCTACCGCTGATTAAGTATACATGATCACAGTAGTGAAGGGGTTAAGTGTTACTGTGTTTTCTTTTCACAGTGAATATTTAAATTGTGTTTACAACAATATAACCAGTGAATACAAAATAATAAAAACATACTGCCGGCGCCCAAACAATCATTAATTAAAGTGAACACACTCGTGTGGGTAAATACCAGGGGAAGTATTACAAAGCTGGTGCTAACTTAACCAGAGCTGTTGTAAACTTGTCAGAGCCGTTATCGGCTACATGATATTAATCACGCTAAAACGGGAACGCAAAGGAGAAAAACCTGTGCCTGCAGGTTTCTACTTTGCGCCCCCCGTTTTAGCGTCATATTACACCGCAGGCGCTTAAAAAGCTACCTACATTTTTATCAGGCGCTAAGTCCCGGGATGCGCATGGGAGCCGCGTGCATCATCTCCATGGAGTCCATAGGACTCCATTGAAGCAGACAGCGCCGGTCACAAGACCTGCCGGGTCTCGCCTCGCATTATCCGGCAGGTCGGCATAGTGATCCGCAGGGGGAGACTGGGGGACTTTTTCCCCCAGTCTCTCCCTGCTCCCACCGGACGGAGGAGGCGTTTGGAGCCACGGTCCTCGCCACGGGATAGGATGTGAGTATCTGGATTTTTTTGGGGGGTTACTGCTGGTGCTAACAGATTCTGCAGCAGCGGAATCCGTTAGCACCAAGTCCAGACTGTAGTTAACTTTTTGCTAACCGCAGCTGGACAGTAATAAGCGTTAGTTCATTGTAATACTAACGCTAATTAACTCTTTGCGCTCCCCATGTTAAGTATAGAGAGCACAAAGTATAGTAACCACGTGCAATACAGCGCAAGATTCCAATCGCTAATGGGTTTTTTAACCCGTTAGCGTTTGGATTGCAATATGGGTGGCCCACGTTAGGGTGAGTGCTAACGCAGGTGAGCAGGTGAGCGCTAACGTTAGCATCAGTATGTATTGTAGTATGTAATGTACTACATTACATAATGTACTACAGTATGTAATGTAGCCCATAGTTTATGGAGCTGTTAAGTTAACAACAGCTCTGGTTAAGTTAGCACCGGCTTTGTAATACTGCCCCAGTAATGTGCACCATGCTGCAAGAAAACACCCTCACATCTTGTCACTTCAAAACAAATCACAATACAATATTACCAATGGAAGGTGTGCAATGGTGGACAAAATAACTAAAATAAATATTATTCCAAAATCAGAAACATGTTTGACCAAATTATGAAAGAACCAAATGGCAGAATGCATTATTTCGCGCTTCATCACGTGTGGGGCCCCATATTACCGATTGCAACCACAGCTTCTCATGTCCGAAATCCAAAAACCTTGTTTGGGTTTATCCCATGTGTTACCATGCTGTAAAAAATGAATAAATGGTACACACACTTATTTTTTATTCTACAGCACATCACCAACGATGTTAAACAGAAACAGTTTATGGCCCTTCCAGGACCTCAAACTCTTGCTTGCTGCACAGCGCTTGGAAGCAAAAGTCATGCTGCATTTACTATGACAGGTAAGGATGATTAAAATGTGCACCTGAGCACTCGATTTAGAAAAAAAGGTAATATCTTCTAAAACGTGCACATGCTTATGTAATACATGCTTATGTTGTATTTTTTCTTTCAGACGTGTTAATTCAGCCGAAATCCGAAACAGAAATAGATTTTTTGGCCGAACCCAAACAAGTTCTTTATAAGGATGAACTGATTTGTCTGAACTATAGATATTTGCATTACACACACGTGCTATGTATCGGAGCTGTTAATTCAAGACTAGCCAGAAAATAATAAACCAATCCAACACAGCAGTTCTTCTTGGCTCCATTCGGTATTCTGCAAATAATACTGGCTCTCAGACCCTGATGCAAAGTGACTTTGGTTTTCAAGGCAGTTCTGGTATTTTTCCACTGTTTCATATGACAACAGATCTAGTAAACACCTTGGTTGAGTATTTAATGGAACCTCACCTAAATTCCTAATATAAAGAGGTTTTTAGTGAAAAACATCACCAGATTAATAACCCTTGTGCATTTAAAATGTATCTTGCTATTCATTTTTTCACTTTTATATTGTATTTGACTTTGTTGAAATTAAATAAAAAATCTCAAGCATTGTACTGTTCACTGTTTAACAATACAACCCAGCAGTTCCAGCAAGCTTTTGTGGTAAACCAGTTGCTTAGTTTTTTTTAGTGATTAATCTTCTCAGAGATAAGAGTATCATCTGTGTTTGACAGTCATAGTTTATCTTTTCTGTAGAAGCATTTTCTCTTTTAGAAAATTGACAAGGAGAACATCCCTTGCAGCTAATGGCTGTTATCTCTGCAGTTTCACAGATAATAGATTTTCTTCTAAACACCCTCAAGGGTGATCTTTGCTGTCAGTAACCACCTTCCTGTCATCTTCTGAATTTGGATACTGCAGATGGATTTATCCTGGTGTTTCCATGAAAATGAATGAACACAATTTCATTTTAGGTTCTGTGTATTAACATGTTAGAAAACCATATATAATAGAAATGTAAACATTCACATGTATCACCACTGCTAACATTGCTTCAAACATAACATACTTGACTTTTGTGAATTGTACTTAAATATATCAAACTGTGTTGGCTTCAAATTGCGATAGCAATTTAACAAGTTTCTGCTTTCTAGTCAATGGTTCCGTTGGCAGCAACACATGGTGCTGTGTGACATATGGTATTTGTAGAGTGGAGAAAAAAGAAAGTATATTAAACCTAATGGCTCCCCGGCTGCATTGGTGAACTTAGGCAACCTTGGACAAAGGTCACTTACTTGTGACAGTGACAAAATATTCTGATGTCTGCCATATCAACATTCAAATGTACCATGGTGACCAAGGGAAATGGTCAAAGTGTTTGTTCAAGTATGATAATAACCTTTAGATAATGCCTTCTGGTTATTTTTTTAATATTTCATAATAGTGGTACCAAGTTGCGGTATCAATGGGGAGACATTCCATCTGTTCTTGATCCCCTGTGGAGGTCTGCATCAATGACCTGTTCCCCAAGCAAAATGGTAAAATAGCTGCTTTCAAGGGGCTAAAGTGCCGTCCCAAGCATCCCATCTATGGTGGCTTCTCCTGCCGTGTCACATGACCTGCAGAATCTCAACTCTTGCGAGATCCTGCTGGTTGGCAGACTGACCATGGAGGGAGACTGGGGACCTAAATCACTTGCTCCTCGCTTTATGGCAGTGGCCATAGAATGGAGTCTAGTGGTCGATCATTGACTCAAATCATTCTATTGCGTGGGATGTATTCAAAGGACATCACCGGGGGGGGGGATAGATTAGAAGTCTTTTAAGCTCCCTGTTTTATCACATTCACCTGCAAGCTCTGATCTCATCAATCCAAATTCTCACATAAAGTGACTGTGTCCCTTTTCCGTTGATGTCCCTTTTCTGCTGTCATGAAATAATTTAATTGTGAATAACTTCCTACTATGGGCAGCTAACTAACACCACAGACACCTTTAGAGTAAAGAAGGTTCTATATTACATATAAAAGAAATTTCAAAATTATTTATTGCACTAGTGCAACCTGTATCTGGGTGGTCTAACTGCAGTCCCTAATTTTATGATACTATTTAGGGCTCTGTATTCACAGACTGACACATCATTTTTGAGTGCATTCAAAAGACAGACATGTGCAGGTTGGAAGGTTGGTATGCCCAGATTTTTTCCTGCTGTGGTCCCTATTTAGATCTGTTACTATTTTTTTTTTCCTTATGTGTCTCAAGATAAATGGCATGAATAATTATATATTTATGCAGCTCTCTAAACTTCTTTTTGTATTCTATAAATATAGTTTAGTGTTATTTTCATGAAGCAAAATGTATATGGTATGTTGTATTTTCAAAACTAGGGGGCTTATTCTAAAGCATCTCTATCAGGGTTATCCAAAGAGATCCGAATTGCTTGAGAAAGGTAACCGAACGCTGAAAATCAGCGTTCGGTTACCTTTCCTGGCCATTCGGCTATCCAGAGAGCAGGCAATTCGCCAAATCTTGGCGAATTGCCTGAGCATACGGTGCCTGTTCGGTGCCTGTTCGAGGGCAGTGAAATCCCCATGAAAAAGCATTGCTTCGGCTATTCAGAGAACACAAACCAGCAATGAAAGGTTCCCCTAATGCCCTGCCATTCGGTGGTTTAATTCGGCAAGTTTATTCAGGAGAATCCCATAGGCTTCAATGTTAAAAATATTCCCGTTTTAATTCAATATCTAATAAACCGTTCATTATAAAATTCTGCAGTAAAGAGTCACTTTATTTATAGATCTTTAGGATACTTTAAGCATTTTTCTGAATTTTTTTTTTTTAAAGTTTACTTCTTTTTTCTGTAACAAGTTAGTTACAGAAATGATTTTTACTATCATTCCCTGGACCTCATATGCAAGTTTCTTTGCAAACAGCGTTTCACTTTCATACATTCATACAAATGGTTTTGCTAATTTATTTACTGCCTCATCTGCAGTCTCAGCTGCTTCGGCTGCGTGTGATCGACTCCTGTTCGGCTGTTTCGCTGCGTGTGATCGGCTCCTGCTCGGGTTTTTCGATGGTTAATCCAGATGTTTTTGCATGTTTTCGGCGTGCATTCGGTGGGTTTTGCGGTTAGTTTTCGTCAGGTTTGCGGCAGCTTTTCCCTGCAATTCGGGGACCCTGTGGTGTTTGCTGAATACACCGCAGGGTCACCGAAATGGGATCGGCAAAAGGAACCGAATTGAAGAGAACGAAAAGTCACCGAACGTGCCGTGACTTTTCGAATCTCTTTGAATAACCCTGTAAGACATTCACACAACTTCAGTACCTGGGGAGAGAAGTCAGAGGTGCTGAAAATTTGGTAAATTCTCAAGCCAATTATGTAAATGAATTTTACTAAAATTAAACTAAATTCCTGTACATTAACCCAGAATAGGGAGAGATCGAGCTTACTAGATTTTGGGATTTTGAACATTGAGTATTCTTAACCATGGTAGTGCAGGGGTTAACAACTTAGCTGTGGACAACGCGTAGGGTGTGTCCTCCTCTTTCTTGCTAGGATGTGGAGGACGAGCACAGCACTTCACTGGAGTCCCGTGGCTCAACGCCGATCTGGTGCCCCCAAACGCGGACTTCTCCCACACCGGGCTGACATCTTGGATGTCAATCCCACCTGTGGGACTCCCCCTAACATGTGCACGATAACATCAGAAAAGGGGCATCCCACTGCCAGACTGGGGATTCCCTGCACAGGAGATAAAGGGCTCATTTGGGCCCCTGTATCTCTGGAACCATATGAGCTAGAGGGTCATATATATGGTATCATTGAAAAGGATAAAGATTGACCTTTCCAATGATACCAAACATGACCAGGGATGACGTACAAATAAATAATTAAATAAAAATAAATATTTACATAGTTATACATAGTTATATAGGCTGAAAAAAGACATGCGTGCATCGGGTTCAGCCTCTCCCACATAACCTACTGCTGTTGATTCAAAAGAAGGCAAAAAACCCAGTCTGAAATGCTTGCCAATATGCAACATACTGGGAAAAAATTCCTTTTGTCTTTTGTTTTTTCTAGCAAAAAATGTTTAGTTTTTTCCGTTTAAGAGTAATCCACAGAATATATATTCACAAAGGTTTGGACAATATAATGTGGTAAAATTCTTTTATACAATGTAAACTATTGAAATTCAAATAGAAGTTTTTATTTTTTTGCCATTTTTTTGTAGTAGCATTCTGACAGAACATGATCTACACACGTAATAAATATATATTTTAAATCTCCCATGAAAAAAAGGATTTATAATTTGTCTGGTTCCTGAAATACAACATAACTTCAACACATGTTTAAACATGATGAGCTCAAAACAGTCATAATGAGCTCAGCAGACAGGGGTGAAATGGCTCAGCAGGGGTTAAAATCCTAATTTTGTATTTTATGCACTTTTTTTTCATTTCCATGTATAAAAAGATCATGTAAATAAACTTTTAATCATTGCATGTGGCACATATAGTATAAATATATGTATGTATGGTGCTATTCACTTTTTACTGCTTTTTCATTTTAAAGCCATTGAACCATGAATCACATATAATTTATTGTAACAAAAAAAAATTAAACCTGAGCTTCATTATGTGCAGTCTGTTCTTGAAAATTACTTTTTTTTTTTTTTTTAAATATGTTTTTATTGGAGAAAATAAGGCAATCCAATCCAGGATTACAGAGCATAACATATAAAGATGCAATACACTCCAAATATATCCACTTTCCTAGAATTTACAGAAAAAGGGGGAAGGAAGAGGGGGGGGGATTGCCCAGATCCCCAAGAAGTAAAATAAAGAGAAAGAAAAGAAAGAATAGCGATACAAATAGAAAAACATATGAAGGTCAAGTAAAATGCAAACAAAAGTAGGTTCGTTTCCCTGTATGCGAAGTCAAGAACGTTCACGCCAGGGACATAAAAAGAAAAAACCATGAAGTCCTCCTTCTCATGTTATTACTGAATGTCCCATATGGTCTATCCAGGGGGCCCATGTGTTGTGATAGGCAGGGAGAGAGTCTCTGGCCAGAGCCGTCAATTTATCCATAATTTGTACGTCTTGTATTAAAGAATGAATCCGGTGCGATGAGGGGACCTGAGGGCAGTTCCATTCCAGAGCCAATAATCTGCGAGCCGCCAACGTGATTTTTGCCATGAGTTTGTGTTCTTGTCGTGAGAGATCCGGGTTGGGTCGAGAGAGCAAGAAGGCCCAGGGGTCCATAGGAATATGTCTTCCAAAAACTGTGGAAAGAAGAGTCTGGACAGCAGTCCAATAATGTTGTGAGTGAGGGCATGTCCACCATAGATGTAAATAAGAGCCCCTTTCACCGCACCCCTTCCAACAGGTATCCGGGGTCGTGGGGGACATACGTGAGAGCTGTACAGGAGTTACATACCATCGGAAAATGGTCTTAACAAGTTGTTCCTGGTGGGTGGTACACACCGAGACAATTCTCATGGAATCCCAAATATCCATCCATTCCTCCCTCTCCAGCTGTTCCCCCAAATCCTTCTCCCAGGCCTTAATATATGTTAGTTCTCTCCAGTCCAACAAAGAGGTTAAGGAACGGTATAGAGTCGAGATCAAACCTTTTGGATATGAGCTGGATTTGCATAATCGTTCGAACGGTGTAAGAGGTGATAAGGCCGCCGCTTTCACATGAGGTTGAGAAGCAAAGGCCTTCAGTTGCATATATGGTAGAAGACCAGCCAGAGAGGTTATGCCAGTCGCGGAGAGCTCTGCCTGGGCCACAAAAGAACCTCCTGGAAATAGTTGGTGGAACCGGGAGATATTAGAATCCATCCATCCTCTTCCTGCTTTCGCCGAATAGGCTGGTAAAAAGGCTTTGTTCCTTATGATAGGAGATAATGGAGAAGGAAAAGACGACAAGTCACATTTTGCGGCCAATTTATCCCAGATTCTGATAGAATTCACAATAGCAGGGCAAGCAGTGCGTAAGAGAGTCCTGTGGGTCTTTGATAGCCAAATCCAGAGGCTGGGGTCATCCGGAAACATCAGAGCACGTTCCAGTTCTACCCAACGGTGTCGTCCAGGAGGAGTGTGCCACCCAACAATTTGAGCCAGCTGGGCCGCATAATAATAAGATAGGAGGCAAGGAAGCCCCAGGCCCCCTGCATCTTTAGGTCGATAGAGAGTTGCTCTCGATATTCGGTGCCTCTTGCCCCTCCATATAAATTTATCAATCGCCCTTTGAAGGCGATGGAGATCCTCCGGAGAGATGGCTATCGGAAGTGCCTGAAAAAAGTATAGTAGCCGAGGCAAGACAGTCATCTTTACACAATATATTCTACCCATCCACGAAATTGCATATTTGTCCCAATTTTCCAAATCCCTTTTAATCCGGGATAACAAAGGAGCATAATTCACATCATACATTAGCCCGGGATCAATCGATAAATGAATGCCTAAATATTTAATCGAGGTTAGTGAAACTGCTACAGGGAAATAGGAGCGAAGGAAAGACAAGTCTCCCTCCCCATGTGAATTGGAATAGCCTCCGATTTGTCCATATTTATTTTATACCCAGATAATCTAGCAAAATCCGACAATATCCGTAAAACGTTAGGGAGAGACGAGAGGGGTTGTGAAATAGATATTAAAACGTCATCCGCATAGGCTGATACTTTGTATTCATTTCCCTGAATCAAAATGCCCCGTATAGAAGAGTCAAGTCTAATGTGTTGCAAAAGAGGCTCCAAAAAAAGGGCAAACAAAGCCGGCGATAAGGGGCAGCCTTGGCGAGTGCCGTTTCGAATGTTAAAAGGGGTCCCCTCTGTACCAGGGATCACTACCTGAGCGGATGGGGACGAGTATAAGGCTTGTACCGCTGCCACATATGCCGAAGGAAAACCCAAGTGTTCGAGAAGAGAAAACAGAAAGGGCCATTCTGCCCTATCAAATGCCTTCTCCGCATCTAAAGAGATAAACAGGGAAGGCACCCCGTGAGCAGAAGCATACCATATGAGATCTGCGGTCTTCCTGGTGTTTTCAAACGCCTGTCTATTTGGGATAAACCCTACCTGATCAGGGTGGATTAAACTCCCCAACAGTTTATCTAGACGTAAGGACAAAATTTTAGTGAACAGTTTTAAGTCCGTATTTATCAAGGATATCGGGCGATAATTTTCCACTAGCTGTGGGTCCCGGCCGGGTTTGGGTAATAACACTATGGAAGCCATCAGAGACTCCGGGGAGGTGTACCCCCTGTCAGCATGTCATTAAACGTATGGAGTAGCCTAGGGATAAGCTCTGCCGCAAAAGACTTATAAAAATGGTAGGTAAAGCCATCCGGACCTGGGGCTTTATGAGGCTTCATGTATCCTAATGCTTTACCTATCTCCTCCTCAGTGATCGCATCAATCAGTGTCTCCATGCTGGACTCCGGCAACCGAGGTAAGGATGCCCCAGTCAAGTAGGAGTCAATTTCCTGCATCAGTACCCTATTCGTATGGGTGTGGTCAGGGGAATGGTCATATAGGGCTGTATAGTATTTAGTGAATGCATCTCTGATGGCTTGCGGGGTCTTGTGTGAAGGGCCATCCTATCCCGTATGACTGTGATTGGGCTATATTGAGAGCGGGGATTAATTAGCCGGGCCATTGGGGAATCCATTTTATTGGACCTATCATAGTAGCGCTGTTTAGACCATAGCATGGCTCTTCCTGCATCCTCCACAAACAGTAAATTTAAGTCTGACCTAACTTTAGACAAAGCGGTGAAAGTGTCAGAGCTGGGGGAAGATTTATGTTGAAGTTCGTATTGCCTGAGTAGGGTTTGTAAAGAAGTAATGTCTGCCAATTTTAGTTTTTTATGGTACGCTGCCAAGCTTAACAGTTTGCCCCTTATCACCGGCTTATACGCCGCCCAGAGAATCTGAGGGGAGATGTCAGGAGTATCATTCAGTTGAAAGTATTCTAAAGTGGTTTCTTTGATCGTATCCGCAACCCCTGGTTTATTTAATAAAAATGGGTCAAGGCGCCACCGTCTACCCGGAGAAGGGGCGAAAGGAATCAGTTTCAAAGATACATCTGCATGGTCAGACCACGTAATTGAACCTATGTCAGAGGACACGACGGATGGTATACAGTCAGGGGATATCAGGAAACAGTCAATGCGGGAATATGAGTCATGAACCTGGGAATAGAAGGTATAGTCACGGGTCGATGGGTGTTGAATTCTCCAAATGTCTATAAGTCCCAATTCCTGCACAAAGCTATGATACTGACTCTCCTGGGAGGAAGGGGGTTGCGTTAGTCTATCTCCCCGGGGATCCGATCTGTCCACAGGGGGCATAAGGTGGCGTTGAAATCTCCCCCCATAATAATCCTACCCCTGGCATGGGAGTTAATAAAATCCCTCGTGTCATCCCAAAAGCTAGCGTCCGAGCAGTTAGGGCCATACAGCGCTATAAGAGAGTACGGCTGAGAGGAGATGGTACCTCGAACTATCAAACACCTCCCCATCCCATCTGTATGTACCTCTTCAACGACCATCGGGCACGAATTACGTAGGAGAATGGCAACACCATTACGTTTAGGGGTAGAGCACGACACATATGTCCTAGAGTATGCCGGGTCTGAAAGGCGAAAAGCAGCTAGTTTAGGAATTCTGGTTTCTTGGAGAAAAGCAATTTCTACGGACTTCCGTCGGAGTTCCCTGAATAAAAGTCGTCTCTTACGTGGTGAATTAAGACCTTTTACATTAATAGAGTAAACATTAACCTTAGACATTAATCATACAGGAGAAAAGTGCAAAGAGAAGATCCCCCATCCGTCCCCCCCCCCCCCCGGGGGGCAATAAGGCCCGAGGGGTGACCGGAGGGGGGATCCCGAAAAACATGAGAAAAAGAAAGAGTGGAAAAGGAAAGAAAAGCAGATGAGCGAGAGAGTAAGATAAAAAGATCTCGTGGTGGGCAGTCACGAGGGAGAAGGGGAAAGGGGATACCAGCCGAACGGGGATACCGAAGGGTAGGTAAACATAGGGGGAGGAGAGGTAGAAGACCATTGGGGATAACCAACGATAGTCAGCCGGCACCTGGGCGATACCAAAGCCGGCTACCTCCCTCCGCCGCCAACAATATAAATACACCTATAGAAAAAAGGAGAAGATCTCTCCTACTTCCAGACCCGAAAGGGAATGGAGAGAGAAGCACAAAAAAAAAAGCAACATATCCATAACAGTAATAACCATAATAACATTGGGGAGCACCCCCCGCAAATAGAAGGATACGTTACATCAGAATTTTCCATACACTCGCCTGCCGCGAGAAAAAGCGGACCCATCCTATCAATGGGCGTGGTAGGTAACTAGAGACTGGCCGCCAGTACAAACCCTGGCAGTCAAAAAGAAAAAGGTCAGTCTCCTGATGTCTCCCATTCTTGAGTGAGCCTCTGTAAAGGTTGTGGAGGGGCAAGGGCAGCAATCGAAGGAGGCACCTGTAAATTCAAAGATCTCAAAAGGTCCTTTGCTTGGTGAAGGAATGTATAGGCCAAGGTACGATTTTCATGAAATATCAAAATCTTGAATGGGAACCCCCATGCATATCGGATGTTATTGGTACGCAACATGGTCGTGATCTCTCTCCATTCTCTCCTTCGTGCAAGAGTGGATCCAGCCAAGTCCTGAAAAAATGATAAGGGCGCGCCCTCATATTCCACATCTTGATTCCGCGTAGCTTTAAGCACCGCATCCTTGGAAGTGTAATAATGAAAACGTGCCACCACGTCTCGTGGAGTGGACGAGTTATCACGGCGCGGACCCAACGCTCTATGGACACGGTCTAATATGAGATGAGTATCCGGTATATATCAGGGACCAGTCGTTTAATTATGCCATGAAAGATATCTGATAAATCAGAATTAGTAACCGATTCTGGTAAGCCACGGAGACGTACATTATTCCGTCTAGACCGATTCGTAAGATCCTCCAAGGAGTCTTCTAAAAATTGAATACGTTGTTCCATAACCTCAGAGCGTCCCGCCAGATCATTAGAAAATGTAATATGCCTCTTGGCCTGATCTTCCAAACAGGCAGTGCGTTCTCCAATCGCTTGAATTTCCAAGGACAGGGCCTTGGTGGATTTCTTGAGCTCATGGGTAATGAAAGCCCGCAAGCCCTGTATGTCTTCCCTTGTGGCCAGGGCAAGAGCCGCTGAGGGGGCCTCATGTTGTGTGAGCTGCGGTGAGTGAGACCGAGCGCCATCCCCATCCGCTCCCTCAGAGCTACCACGGGCGCCATCTTGGGCCTGCTCATCCGCCCGATGTTTGGCGGCGAAAATAGGCGCATCCCGCTGTTTTTTTTTTTTGGGGGCCGCTATCATGGTGGGGGAAGATTCCTACCCCTTTTTAGTTGGCTTGGCAGGCGAGTGAGGTGCTTTTAGGAGAGGATCGGCGGCGGCAAGGACGGGAGCTCAGCGATCACACGTCCGCCATCTTCGTTGGTTCGGCTCCGCCCCCTTGAAAAATTACTTTTTAGTTCATTTCCAAGAATATGAAATAGTGAGACCACATCTATAACAAGTTTTCAGAGCACTCATTATATTTCTCTGATTTCATTTTTCCTTACTTTAAAAAGACCTTAGAGTAATTTGAAGTCCACTTGACATGATTTATGATAGTGTATTTTACCTTTCTGCAGACTCTAGATATGACATGAAAAAAAAAAAAAAAAAAAAAAAAAAAAAAAAGAAAAAAAAGAAAATGTTGGCTCAGTGATATTTTATTTGATTTTGTGTTGCAAAATTAGTAGATCAATAGGAATACCTGAAAATCATCCATATATCAATAAACAGTAACACAAGTTGTACATATTTTTCATAGAGTGGCCACTTGCAGTGCAGAAGACAAATAGCTGGATAGATCAAATGACAAATACTGCCACGGATACTGTTTTCCGAAATAATGGTCAAACCTGATGTTAACCCTTTCCGGCTGCAGGGCTTACTATGCTGTCCCTGCAGAGGGTGGTCTTATAAGACTAGTACTTGTATGCACTGTTGACTTTGATGGACCACCTTGGCCCTCCCCACACCTGGTGCACGCTACATGCCGTTGGCTGCTGCGAGACACTCCCCCGTCTGCCTGGGGGTGGTCCCCATGCAGCCAATGATGCACGGTGCCTGTCAGCTGTGTGGGCGGGCCAAAGCAGAGGCCCCCAGTGATGGCCACCCGCTATCTGCCCAGTCGTCATGTGTGGAAGTAGGGTGTACCAGGGGTTAACAGCTCCAAGCCTCTGGATTTACAAAATTTTCCCCTACTCAGGGCCCTATTCATGCCAGTCTAAACCCCCCCAAAACCGTACACACTCTCCTAAAAATACGCTGCCACTACAAAAGTAATAGGGCACTTTTGAAACCCCCATAGCTGTATAGCACCACAATCCAGGAGCCTACCATATACAGGTAATATATCTCCCAAATGGTAAATTGTACAGTAATGCTGGCCAAAGTTTACAGGAGAATAATGAATCATCTAGCGTAAAGACAGGACTGGGTTACAAAGTTTTAATGACAAAAGACAAAAATAAAACTTTACATAGTGCCAATATCACATAAACAAGACATAAAAAATATAATAAAACGTGCAAATACAGTACTTGAAATAAAATGGGTTTTAAACAAAACACAGAACCCTAACTTAAATAGATAGTATTAGGGTGGATGCTCCCATAGGTATGTAGCATTTTAGGTCCAGAGGATTCTTAGATGTTTCTTCAACCAAAACCCATGCAAAATACAACCTAGGTTCTAGTGAGCATCATGTATAAAGATACCCTTCTCCCACCACCCCTCAACCAATTCCCTGGATAATGTTTCCACTTCCCCCATCCATGGAGGAGAGCAGATTATCAGATAAGGAGTCATAAATAGCATATTCCCTTGCCCACTGTGCCAACTCCAAATCCTTCGAAAGGAAAACAGAAAAAACAGAATTAGCAAATAGCTATCCAGCTGAGCTGGAATAGAGGACAATGGATGATAACTGTAATAGATCATTTTGAAACCACAGTCCCTCAGATATTTCTCCTGCGTTAGAGAATGTTGTTCATCTTGTTAAATTAATTTACAAACATCTGAGGTTTCAGATTACCTAACACTACAATTAAGGCAGGTCTTGAAAGCCAATGAGTGAAAATGTAAAATGTGGGTTCATCAATGTAAAATGTATTAAACTATTTAATTTTATATAGAAGGTCTAATTATAATTTTGCTATAAGAATGCACAACGTTCACCTGTTATACATCTCTACTTACCGGATGGGTGCTGCTATTGTCTGTCTCCTGTAGCCTGGTTTTCTGATCTCACCTGACAGGTTAAATATCAGCAGCTATGATTGGACTTCAGATCGCTGTCACAATGCTCTCACACTGTAGGTAAGAAGGACGGGAGCAGTGTATTGCGACATCATTTCCTATTTTTAGTAATGTCGACTTTTCGAGATTTCAACAGTAAATGCAAATTATTTCAACAATTTAAATTCAGATTTGTAAAAGGGGTCACATTTAAAATCTAACTATAGAGTGGCTGAGTCTTCAATGACATTTTGATGGTTCAGTCAGCACACATTTACTTCTGTTTCAATTATCAACCATAGTTTGATGTTCGACAAATACATTATTATTATGGAAATTCACTAGACAACTTAGAATAGTATTAAGGAATGACCAATTATGTATGGATTTTTATAATGGACTGATACATTCAGGGTGAATTAAGGGTTAAACAAAAGAAGAAATATTATTTCCAAATTAAAAACTGGAAATATTGTAAGCAGAAAAAAACCACAAAGCAATTTATCTCTTTATGTGTTTATGTTTTGTAATCTTTTTACCTTTTTATTGCTTTCAATCTATTTTTACTGAAGAAAACAGTAGAAATGATTTGTGATGGCACATTACAAGGTGACAGTTGTCTTTTTAATAGAAAACATTGAGTTAAATGCAAATAAATTAAATTGAAGAGATTGGAAGGAAGATATTGTTTATTTTGATGCAATTGACAAATTGTATTAAATATGTGTGATGGTTGGCAAACATAGCATTATATTAATATGTGCATACAGGTCAGGCACCCCTTATCCAGAACGCTTGGGGCTTAGAGCATTCCAGATTTTGGATTCTTTGGATTTGGATAATGTGAAAGAATCCGATGTCAGAAAGGAAGGAGATTGCAGCAGGAGATCTCTGGAGTGTTCTATCAAGGACATAATTCCCAGAGTCAGTGAGGCTCTTGGGATCATGTAATATACTGCAGTCACCCAGAGCTCCCAGTGTGTGCTGAGTCTGCTGCAGCACTCAGGATTGTGTCTCGGATCTCCCTATTTCCAGATTTACTAAAATGAAGAAGGGCTCTAAAAATTCCAGTTTTTGTAGTCATCCAGATTTTAGAATTCCCAATAAGGGGTGCCTGACCTGTAGTCAGACAAATAGTCAAATCACCAAGATCCATACATTTCCATCTTTGTATTTACTTTTCTATTTTTATGTTTCTAATACCTGTAATTTTTGTAACATAGTAATCAAGATTTAAAAATGACATGTCAAATAAAGTTAATCCTTATACACATCCCCACTGCTTCTGTTGATCAGTAAAAATGCGTAACCAGCCATACTGTAAATTTAAGTCTCACAAGCCTGTACATTATCATTTACTCGGTTATACATATAATGCACAAGTCTGTAGATACATTTTTTACTGTTATAACTAGTCTGTACTTTAATATTCCACTGTTATATCTACAACCCTGAAGTCCATACTTTAATACAGGGTGAGCCAGTCAAACCTGCATTTTTGAAAAGGGCGGGAGAGCCGTGAAAGTGGGCGGAGCGAGTTAGCAAGGTTACCATTGTGTCCCCCACAACTAAGCATTTCAGTCGTCATGGAGCAGTGGTCTAAACAACAACGTTCATTCGCTGTGAAAGCGTTTTACCAAAGTGGTAGTTATGCAGCCGCTCAGCGTCGTTTCCGGAAGAATTTTCAAATTAATCGAAATAAGCCAGTGCCGTCTGTTAATTCAATCAAATTGTGGGTGACAAACTTTGAAGCAATTGGTGAAATGACATACAGAAGGGGTGGCAGTGGAAGATCAGTGCGAACTCCCACGAATATTGACCGCGTGAGAGTTGCTGTGGAAAGAAGCCCTCGGAGATTGGCGCGTCGACAGAGTGCTGCGCTTGGCATGGCAAACACGAGCGTCCGAAGAATCTTGAGGTTAGATTTACACCATCACCCATACAAAATTCAGGTTGTTCAGGCTATGAATGAAAACGATTTTGCAGCTCGACGGCGTTTTTGTCAAACGTTGTTGGACATGTTTGATGAAAACGAGGACCTTGTTCACAACCTGTGGATGAGCGATGAGGCACATTTCCATCTCTCCGGTTTTGTGAATAAACAAAATTTCCGATATTGGAGTGATGAAAACCCTCAACAACTCCATCAAACACCACTCCATTCAAGCAAGGTAACAGTTTGATGCGCAATGTCCTCATTGGGAATCATAGGCCCGTATTTTTTTGAAAATGACAGGGAGCAAGCAGTTACTGTGAATGCACACCGCTATTCGGAAATGTTGCATTCGTTCTTCATTCCTCAGCTTCGTCAACATGGAATGAACAATGAAACCTTATTCCAGCAAGACGGTGCCACAAGTCATACAGCCCGTGTGAGCATGAATGTTCTCAACAATGTTTTTCCAAATCGGGTGATATCCCGAAATGGAGCAATTTCTTGGCCTCCCCGATCGCCCGACCTCACAGTGTGCGATTTTTTTTTTCTTGTGGAGGTACCTGAAGAGTAAAGTCTTTGAACAACGACCTCCAACGCTTGGGGAACTCAACAGGAGAATCCGGTTGGAAATCGAGAGAATTCCTCAGCGTATGCTCCGTGATGCGATGGGCTGTTTCAGAAATCGCCTACAAGAATGTCTCAATCGGGAAGGACACCATCTTACTGGAGTTATTTTTAAACAGTGAATGTTGTTTCTTAAATGCTTTTTAATGTACATTAAGATAGTAACAATAAAATTTTGAAATATCCATCCGTTTATTTTTTACAGTCATTTCAAAAATGCAGGTTTGACTGGCTCACCCTGTACTTAGTTAAAAGGCATAAGTCTGGGATTTACAGCAAAACACACATTTACAAGTGTGGCAAAAAAGTATTTAGTCATCCACCAATTGTGCATGTTCTCCCACTTAAAAAGGTGAGAGAGGCCTGTAATTGTCATCATAGGTACACTTCAACTATGAGAGACAAAATGAGAAAACAAAATCCAGAAAATCACATTGAATGTATTTGCAAATTAAAAGAATGTATTTGCAAATTATGGTGGAAAATAAGTATTTGGTCAATATCAAAAGTCCATCTCAATACTTTGTTATATATCCTTTGTTGGCAATGACAGAGGTCAAACGTTTTCTGTAAGCCTTCACAAGGTTTTCACACACTGTTGCTGGTATTTTTGCCCATTCCTCCTTGCAGATCTCCTCTAGAGCAGTGATATTTTGGGGCTGTCGCTGGGCAACACGGACCTTCAACTCCCTCCAAAGGTTTTCTATGGGGTTGAGATCTGGAGACTGGCTAGGCCACTCCAGGACCTTGATATGCTTCTTACGAAGCCACTCCTTCGTTGCCCAGGCGGTGTGTTTGGGATCATTGTCCTGTTGAAAGACCCAGCCACGTTTCATCTTCAATGCCCTTCCTGATGGAAGGAGGTTTTCACTCAAAATCTCATGATACATGACCCCATTCATTCTTCCCTTTACACGGATCAGTCGTCCTTGTCCCTTTGCAGAAAAACAGCCCCAAAGCATGATGTTTCCGCCACCATGCTTCACAGTAGGTATGGTGTTCTTCGGATGCAACTCAGCATTCTCTCTCCTCCAAATATGACGAGTTGAGTTTTTACCAAAAAGTTCTACTTTGGTTTCATCTGACCATATGACATTCTCCAAAATCCTCTTCTGGATCATAAAAATGCTCTCTAGCAAACTTCAGACAGGCCCGGACATGTACTGGCTTAAGCAGGGGGACACATCTGGCAGTGCAGGATTTGAGTCCCTGGCGGCGTAGTGTGTTACTGATGGTAGCCTTTGTTACTTTGGTCCCAGCTCTCTGCAGGTCATTCACTAGGTCCCCCCGTGTGGTTCTGGGATTTTTGCTCACCGTTCTTGTGATCATTTTGACCCCACGGGTTGAGATTTTGCGTGGAGCCCCAGATCGATGGAGATTATCAGTGGTCTTGTATGTCTTCCATTTTCTAATGATTGCTCCCTCTGTTGATTTCTTCACACCAAGCTGCTTGCCTATTACAGTTTCAGTCTTCCTAGCCTGGTGTAGGTCTACAATTTTGTCTCTGGTGTCCTTCGACAGCTCTTTGGTCTTGACCATAGTGGAGTTTGGAGTGTGTCTGTTTGAGGTTGTGGACAGGTGTCTTTTATACTGATAACAAGTTCAAACAGGTACCATTCATACAGGTAACAAGTGGAAGACAGAGGAGCCTCTTAAAGAGGACGTTACAGGTCTGTGAGAACCAGAAATCTTGCTTGTTTGCACTGTACTGTAGGTGACCAAATACTTATTTTCCACCATAATTTGCAAAGAAATTCTTTAGAGATCAGACAATCTGATTTTCTGGATTTTTTTTCTCATTTTGTCTCTCATAGTTGAAGTGTACCTTTGATGACAATTACAGGCCTCTCTCATCATTTAAGTGGGAGAACCTGCACAATTGGTGGCTGACTAAATACTTTTTTGCCCCACTGTATCTTGATTTAAGTAAGACTCACATTTAGAGCAGTTAAAGTAAAAATGTGCATATCCAGGATTTACAGTAAGATGCACAATGATGGAGTTTACAGTAAGACTCGCGCATGTCTGGGATTTCATTTTAAAACGCACAAATTCAGAATTTTTAATAAGATAGTAAAACACAGAATGTGCATCCACATTCGTCCACTTGTGCATCCACAAGTTGTCACCTAATATGAAAAAGAGATGATCTGAAATGCCCTGTTCAATGTAAACCCACAAAACACTGTTTAGTAGAATGACCCCACCCAAACCCAACTTAGAATATCGTCTAGAAACTTACAAGGCCTCAAGGCTATAGGACAAATGTATCTTCCGGTAACGTGATTCTTATATCAGATAAAGGCAGAGCTTCATAAAGGAATATTTTTTATGACAAGAAAAATGGTCAAAGTGCATATACAGTATAAACAGCTAGTACAATTAACATTTACACCCAAAAACAGGAAATAAACAAAATCAAAATAAATTAAATCATATGTACTTATAAAGCTATAATCTCTGCCCATTATTCTGATATACCTTTAAATGGGCAGTCTTGATTTAACTCTGCTGTTATTTTACCTGCTGCTGTATCATATGGCTGTATATTGAAAATTGTGAATAAAAAAAATAATCTCTGCCCAGGGGGGCTCTGATGGAAAAAATGGCAGTTACGGTCACTTATATTGACCCCCAAAGTAAAGCACATGGCACTTTGTGTAGCTGAAATTTAAGCAACTCTTCTGTCTCTCAGATTTCATGGATACAGCAGAAGGTGGCAAGATCAGTCCCTTGCCAGCCCATTTCAACTTTTAAGCATTCTTCTCACATGTTATCCATTACATTTCTTATATCTCCCAACATATATATGCCCCTGGCATGATGTATGTATTATTGAAACAGTTATATCCTCCTCATTCCTTAGACATCTCAAATGATAGGGCTACAAATTAAGAATGACCTTGGCTCCATTCCTTTGAGAATGGTCCCCTCCAGAATAGTTTTGTTGGCTATCATCCTGTAGGATAAGTTCTTGGCTTTGCACAAATATATATCATGAACCATCCATACGCATATGTGGGAATATAACTCATATTTTAGTATAGAGCTCTGAGAACAAAGAGCTGCTTCTTTGATTTGAATTATTAGAATCCTGGCTCAAGCCAGACCACTGAAAGTATAATTTTCTCCTTTTCACCTTGGCCCCATGCTACAGAGGTGTGAACAGATCACAGAACAAGACTTTCACACCTCAGTTCATAGGAACCCATTGACCATTTCCTTTGATGCTCCCTGATGACAAAAGGTTTTCCAGATTCCAATCATCCTGGCACACACTTTTATAGTTGCAGTCACTTATATATCGCCAACCGATTCTGTAACGTTATACTGTTTATTAATATGTTATCAGGTGATCCCAGGACATTGCCCTTATCCGTGACATGGGCATTTGTTTTAAACTTTGGATTTGGACAAATTTTAATCAACTGATTAAGCCAATATGTCAATATAAATATCGTCTGCAAACAGCCATGAACATGTAAAGTGTAAAAATAAAAAAAGAAGTGCAGGAGAGAGACACAAACCCAAAAAACCCCTAAAAAAAGCTAAAGGTCAGGGACAGGAGAAAATAACAAATACAGGACAGAAAGCCAAAGATCAAAATCCAGACTACAGTTACAGTTACAAGTTTTTATAAAGCGGTAGCAAGTTCTGTAGCGCTGTACAGTGGGAGGCAGAACAATAAATATACAACAGAAAGTCACACGCAGGAGGGAAACCGAAGGCAATGGTAAATGGAAAGTAAAGTCATTATAAACTCTGATTGTGAACTCCATTGGTAAAAATTTAAGTCAATCCATACTAGTCTCCAAGTCCCAGTCAATTTGAGGGTAGTTGAAGTCTCCCATGATTAAATTATGACCAATATGTTAATTCTCTTGAAAGTGTATTGCGCTACGATGCTTAGTAAATATTAATGCACTTGCTATATCTTCTTTATAATACCTCAGTAAAATAATACCCACATGTAATATCTACAATACATTGAAAAGATTAGCTAAAGCCTAATATTTCTCAGACCATTTGAAAAATTAGTCACTGAAATGCCTCATAGTCATTGCCAAAGCTAGTGATTAACAATCATTTTATTAGCTGTGCCACCTCATTTATTAGGAAACATGAAATTGATAGAGAAACGGTGACTGACTAAGCGACAGTTACATTTCTACTGTCAAAATAATATAAACTAAATTTAGTTTAACGCCCATTTGAGATAATGGAACAGCTTTCAAAACTCGAAATGAAATTTCAGTCTGGATTAGACCCTTTACCCGCTGTGGTCACTTTTTAGAGGTCTGTCAAGTTTTTTTTCTAAAATTTTGGCTGATGAAGGAAAAGTGCTAATCTGTACCAAGTTCTGGCAATCATTACATTATTGGCTACTTAAGTCGTCCTTTAATAAAAATGTGCAATGAAATTAGCTTATTCTTTAAGCTCTGTGATTGGCCAGTTTTAAAAAATCTAATGAATGCACTGCAACAAAAATTGGCTACTGCTATTGGTTTTTTCTTCATTTTTTTTTAAAAAAAGGGCTTTAGGTTAAAGCACATTAGGAAGATTGGTAATTTTTCACATGAGTTTGAAATGAGTAGCCATTTTGAAACTGAACTAACCCCAATCCACAACTTTAATGTAAACGGCATGCATTTAAAATAAGCAAGCAACTATAGTGCTATAATATATGGTAAAATAAGTATATTTAATGTATAATTATATAATGGTGATAACTATAAAGAAGCAATCTAATGCATTGGAAACCTCACTCAGTACATTGTGTGTAGACAGCCCAGCCTCCTTCACGCTGCAGAAAATTGCGGTTTCAAATTTTATGTATCTTACTGTATCATTCAGAATTTACTAATGGCAACAACTGGTTACTACCATGAGACAGATGATCAGGGCTTCTCTTAAGGATCATTTTCAACCCTAAAAGTTACCTAATGTGCCTGGCTGTCAGAGATTTCTTTTCATAACTCCTATCAATATAATTATTGATTTTTTTCTAACACACAAAATAATTTAATAAGAAATGTGACTAAATGTGGTATCATTTTATAGCTTGGTTTGCTAAGTAACAATTTAAGTGACAACTTATGCATATTGGACATTTTGTCTTTAATGAGGGTGAACTATGATAAATTAAACCATCAAAATTTTAATTTCAAGGAGGATTTTTAAATGGATTGAATAATAGCCCATATACTGGAATGTTGAAGACAATAATGAGAACGCAGAAGAAAAGGAAATTAAGGTAAAGGAAAAGATGAGGTTATTTATCTTCATAAAAATGGGAAAAAATACAGAACAGTATACAATGGAACTATTTGCATAGAGATGAATACACACAAGGAAAATAATCTGTCATATTGCAAATGTTTCACAGTAAAATGTGCTATTAACTATTTAATGTGTTGTTTTTATGCAGTTAATTTTTTTAATTGAGGTGCCTATAATTTATGCTTACTATTGGACCATATGTTTTGGAATTTGTTTACCTGTAAATATTACATTTGTCTAATATAACTGTGAAGGAAAACATACACACTTGGTAAGAACAGATAAATCTCTTAATAATGCTCGGAAGAATATGTTTCTCACAGGTGTAGTTGTTTAACAAATGTTTATCAATACATTATACTAGAATGTTTCTTAAAGTAATATATATATAATCGATTTAATAGAATAATAGTATGCTTTAGTACATTTATTTTGTACTCCACTACTTTGACAGTAAATATTTTAGATGTACAGTATAATAATGTCACATGCCATACAATAATAAAAACGATTTTTGAATTAAATAAGGTCTAAACAAAAGGTAACAATTATATTGAGGAATACAATTCAAATATGATCTGGAAGGCGCACGATAATCATGCTACTGAAAGTACTTCAGATTTTTTTCAGTAAATATGAGTTCAGCACATCTGCTTGAAAACTGAAAATCAATTGTCTACTGTGAAAAATATGACAAATGGCCAAATAATGTGGGTATACGGTGTTAATCTCCACTATGTTAAGTTAAAACAGTATCAGCGGTCCTAACTAATTTAAATCCCTTGTTTACTGAGACATTTAATCCCTGTGTGTTGAGCATATTTTCACCATTTTTTGCTCAACATCAAACAAATTATACCTCCATTTTTTTCAGCAGACTCAGGATATTCAAAATACATAATTTCTATGTGCATACGTCATGACCCCTCAGAATGCTATTACCAAAAATGTCAATAAAGTGTAAATTTCTATTCGGATTTTAATCGTTTACCATGTGTAAATATTTTTTTTTACTTCTTTATATTTACACCAAACATGGTCCAATGATACCAAACATGACCCTCTAGCTGCCACGGATTGGGAGATATGGGGTGCAAAGGACCCCCAAAACCCACTTGACGGCTAGGGGTTAATAGGCCAACTGATGTCATCGCACATATGGTGGAAATGACAGTGGGTGGGGGTGGCCATGGAGGCTTTGCTGACATCCAAGATGTAAGCCACTTCTGGGAGCGGACCGTGATCCTGCGACGATTGGCACCAAATCGTGATCCGGCACCTAAGGTGGTTCTCTTTTTTTTCCAGATTTAGTCGTTTGGGAGGGAGAGGGGTTCAAAGGGCATCCCCCTTTCAGGTTCTCCCCTGGCAGGCACAGGGGGGTGCCTGAAACTGCTGTGATCATGCCTGGTTATGGTGCCGGGGCCCATAAAACTGTCAGGCTGGCTTTAAGATAGCCCAGAAAGGTAAGAATAGGAAGGGAGGGGGGCAAAGTACATAGTACATAGTACGTCCTTGGTCCTTAAAGGGAGTTTTTCTCAGGATGTACTGTGTATGTCAGTGGTCTTTAAGGGGATAATGATAATAATTCCGACTTAGCCAATGTATCTGCATATATTCAGTTCGAAATAAACTGAGAGCAGAATGCAGATACTGGCATCTCTCTGCCAGTGGAAGCACAGGACACAGCCACAATCTGCGTTGCGGTATCAGAGGGAAGTTAGGGACTATATTAGTGGGGTTTTATTGAAGTGGTAAATGATTTTCAGAAGCAAAATAACTTAACACCAGGGATCAAGAGTCAATATTTATGACTATAGGCTCGTTTAGAGGAGAACGGACTACGTTAGAATAGCTTGCGCTCTAGGTATATGCATATTAATGGATCTAGTCTCTAATACAAAGATTAGGAGTCATTAATTTACAGAAAGCAACGGCAACCTCTGAGTTGCAAGCGAACCATGTGGTTCGATTGTAGTAGCTTAAAAGCCATGGGAGCTAACAGCTGGAAGTTGTGTCCAACAGTCCCAGCCATTAGTTTAATGACTAGGTTGGAATGGTGTCCCATGTTTTGGGAATTTGTATTTTTCCTTTTTTTTTGGCCTCTCATTTGAATAAAAAGTAACTTTCAAATGCTAAACCCCTGCACAAACCAAGCAACAACAGGAGCCGCTAACTTTTGCGAGGGGGAAATGTAAGCTAACAGTACGCTGGCAAGAGCCAATGGTTGTCTGGGAATATATGGCAAAATGATTTAGCATTTAAAGGGTTATTCAAAGAGCACCAAACTTGCCACTGAATGAATTCACCGTTTGGTGCGTTTTCCTAGCAGTTTCGGCTATTCAGAAAACTGTCAGTTTGCCAAATACTGGTGAATTGCCAGCAAAATACGGTGCAGTTCGCCGCAGATTGCTGCAATTTGGCAATCTTCAACAGGACTGGCATTGTCCCATAGACAAGCAATGGTTAAACTATTCAGAGAACGCCAAACAGCACCGAAATGTCAGTGAAATGCCATGATTTTCAACGGTTCTGTTTGACAGGTTTAAACAGTTGAATCCCATAAGCTTCAATGTAAAAACAAATACTGTTTTTATTCATTTTTATCGTTAATTCTTTTCAAATTCACCAAAAAGCCTTTGTATTTATTTATTTTTTTCAAATTTTAGATTTATTGTTTTGGATTTTTTAGGTGAAAATTTGATTCCCATTTTTTTAATTGCGTCTTTTTTAAATTCTGTAACAGACCTTTCAATTATTTTTTATAGGATCATTTTTATTATTTCCAAACATTTTCATGCATTTTTATTGTTTTAAACATCTTTTAAAAATAGCAGTGGTCCTTTGTTTTTTTTCTGCAGTTCGGCGGCGTGCAGCGGTCAGTTCGGTGCTCTGTTCAGTGGCGTTTAGTGATCTTTGGGGACCCTGCAGTGTATAGTGAATTTACCGCAGGGTTGGTGATCTGGAGTCGCTGAATTGCACCGAAGTGCGCCGAACGAAAGAGAGACGAAATTTCCTTTATGTATTTATTTATACTGGAGTATTACAAGTGTGAATACTTTCTGTCATGCACATATTTAAATGTATCTTTCTGGTGTTTTTAATTGTGTAGTTGAGTCAAGGTTAGTTTGTCCAGCACTGAATCAGTAGGTAAGAATAAATTCTACAACAAGCAGCATAAGCTCTATGAAACACACATTTTGTGAAGCTTAAGAAAAACTTTAACATATGCTTTAAGTGGTCCCTATGGGAGAATATTTTTTTATTTTTTCTTCAGTTGCAGTATTTCTTGGTAAATAATTTTATATTAATCATGTATATTTATACGTTTCATACAAAATGGCAATTAATACATTATTGAGTTGTTTTCTAACTTGATTGAAAATTCCCAGTAGATAATCTCCCGTACCATTTGACACAAACAACCCTTTGCAGAACTGATTGGCACCTGTCAGCTGCATCTCTAGGGAGATTGTTAGCATAATTTGTCACCAAAATACAACACTTCATGGTGATGTTCTCTCTTCTTTAAAAGCTGAAAGAATTTTAGCAGCTAGCAGTGGTTTTGCTATAGAGTGAGATGATTAGTGCCCTTATTTTCATCGCTAAGCGTTTACCAAATTTTAAAAGAGACCTTTTATACACTAAGAAATTGAAGCTTGATGAATGTAGTCAATGTCATTTGACAGAAACACAAGTAATTCATTAAACCTAAACCTTTGAGAACAAAACTAACAAGTATATATTTATGAATCAAAGCACATTGAGAAAGCTGAAAGAAGAAAACCTTCATGAATGGAATAACTGATTGCAAGTTTAGTTGCAATGCAAAAAGTAATGCACGTCTGATATTTTTAATGTGAAATACTCATAGGGAAAGCGTAAAGGTAAATAACCAAAAAATATTATTATTATCAATGATTGATGTTAAAACTACTATCAACTAGAAGGCGTGAGATTGATTTACAATGTCCACATAGCAGCACAGATAGTGATGAGCGTTACAGTCCAGAATGGTAGAATATAGAACTATTGATAACATTTGATTTATTATGAAACATTGAAAGATTTGTTGTGTGTTTTCAATTCACAGACTTCTTTTTTAGTGTAGGGATCTAAAACTCTGGGCCTTCAGATGCTTCTGAACTACAACTCCCACGATTCTATAGCCTTTTATTGTATTTAAATAATGCTGGGAATTGTAGACAATAAACATCTGGGGTTAGAGAGTTTGAGATCCCTGGGTTGGTGTTTCACAAAATTTAGTGTCCCGATGTGTAGCTGATGGGCAATGGGCAGATCCAGACACAAACCTCAACTGTTTGTATCAGAAAAGAGATAATGGAGTTGTTGCGGCCCTCGCCGTCGGCACCGTAAGAAGGCCAAATAGGGTGCTGATTCCCTTTCATGGAAATTCCGGACCAGATTTTTCGTGTTTCCAGGTCCAGGTGCCCAGAAGTCCACACCAGGTTTTCCCTGGAATCCCAACCTCAGTTGTGGGCTGGGCCTCGGCCTCCTTATAGTTGTACTCCACTCTACAGGGAGTGCTTCTGTATTGAACCTGCCTTCAGTACAGGAGTAATAGATAGACAGATACATAGATTGGCAAACAAACAAATGGATAAAGAGATACACAGATGGAAAAACATACAAATAGATGCAGGGATTATCAGATAGGTAACCAACATTTTTCACCCCCCCCCCCCATAGAATTTATAATAGCTGCAAAACTCTAAGTGTAGAATATTTCATATATTCTAAGGTTCAAACACATTTTAGATATAGGAATGAATGAGAACTGACTGACTTGTAACAAATGGGGTGGGATGTTGTTGCTCTTATATCTTTTGTCAATGGAACATAAAGCATGACAATGAATTAACTGTATACATTTCAATAGTGCTTACATTGCATGTCTGTTATTGGAAAGACCTCTGCTCACTGAACAGTAGCTTTACCATAGAAGACATTCTAGTTGTAAGCAAAAATAGAATAGTTTTCATGGTTGAAGTATGCATTGACCTCTTTTAGTATGTAATGGAGCACACACACCTCTGTTGTCAATCAAGGAATTGTGCTATTTGCTGAGAGGTCATATTGTACCAGCTGTTTGTGTATTGTGAACTTGTGCTTCCCAAGATAAAATAATCAACCACCTACCTTTCTAATAACACTGAAGAACATATGTACAGTTGTGTTCAAAATTATTCAACCCCCAATGCTGTAAAGGGTTTTAGGGAATTTAGTGTACATTTGTAATTGTATTCAGAATGAAATCCTACAAGGACTTTTTAAAGAACCATATGCAACTAAAATGACATCAATTGGTTTTGTAATACAGTAGTAAATGATTCTTTTGTGAATTCTTCATTGACACAATTATTCAACCCCTTAAGACTACCACTCTGAAGAACAGAGGTTCATTCAAGTGTTTTCAATCAGGTATTGAAAACACCTGTGGATGTCACGGAGCAGCAATAAAGCATAATAAGCACCAATTAGGCAGCTTTTAAATGACTGATACTCAGCTCCTTCTAGACATTTACTTGTGTGGTTACAAACATGGTGACTGGTCCAGGAAGACAGGAGAAGAGGTGATTACTCTTCACAGGAAGGCAATGGCTATAAGAAGATTGCAAAGATGTTAAACATACCAAGAGAGACCATAGGAAGCATCATTCGCAAATTCAAGGCAAAGGGCACTGTTGAAACGCTACCTGGTCGTGTGCAGAAAGAAGATGCTGACTTTGACTGCTGTGCGCTACCTGAAGCGTAGAGTGGAGAAAAGTCCCCGTGTGACTGCTGAGGAACTGAGAAAAGATTTGTCAGATGTGGGTACTGAAGTTTCAGCTCAGACAATACGGTGCACACTGCGTAATGAAGGCCTCCATGCCAGAACTCCCAGGCGCACCCCCTTGCTGTCTCCAAAGAATAAGAAGAGTCGACTGCAGTATGTCAAAAGTCATGTGGACAAACCACAGAAGTTTTGGGATAGTGTTCTGTGGACTGATGAAAAAAAATTAGAACTGTTTGGGCCCATGGATCAACGCTATGTTTGGAGGAGGAAGAACAAGGCCTATGAAGAAAAGAACACCCTGCCTACTGTGAAGCATGGCGAGGGGTCAATCACGCTTTGGGGCTGTTTTGCTTCTGCAGGTACAGGGAAGCTTCAGCGTGTGCAAGGTACCATGAATTCTCTTCAGTACCAGGAGATATTGGATGACAATGTGATGCAGTCCGTCACAAACCTGAGGCTTGGAGACGTTGGACCTTTCAACAGGACAATGATCCCAAGCATACCTCCAAGTCCACTAGAGCATGGTTGCAGATTAAAGGCTGGAACATTTTGGAGTGGCCATTGCAGTCACCTGACTTAAATCCGATTGAGAACCTCTGGTGGACTTAAAGAAAGCAGTTGCAGTGCGCAAGCCTAAGAATGTGACTGAACTGGAGGCTTTTGCCCATGACGAATGAGCGAAGATACCCGTAGATCGCTGCAAGACACTTGTGTCAAGCTATGCTTCACGTTTAAAAGCTGTTATAACTGTAAAAGGATGTTGTACTAAGTACTAAGATTGAATGTCACTTGGGGGTTGAATAAAACTGATAATGATGTGAGCACAGAAAAGACATTTGTGGTTATTTCATTATAAATGTTATGTTATATTTGTCTGACCTACACGTGCCTCTTTGATTTAATTGTAAGCAAGATGACTGAATGATCAAAATCAATGTCAAACTGGCCAAAACACTCAATTTCAGTGGGGGTTGAATAATTTTGAACACAACTGTATGTTTCTGTAAAATCACAGCAAGTCATTTCCAAGAGAAAGGAAAAAGCACATATAAATAAGAGATGTATAAAACTACAAAGCCCTCAATTGGCTTTTTATGAAAATTCAATAGACTGTAAAAAAAACTAGGGTTCAGTACGCTAGTGAAACACTTTATCACAAGCTAAGTAACAGTGTAACAAGCATGAATAAAACCATAATATGTGGAATACATTGGCAATATGTCACCACAACATACATAACAACAACAAATACAATAGAACCTACATCTCCCCAATATCAATCATACAAAATCACTCCACTGATACCTTGTTATGAAATGCCTGACTACCGAAAAACACACACAATAGTAAGTGCCGTTACTTAAGCTTAAGGTGACACTGTTACACCAAAAACAAAAAACAAGTGGGGCTCATTTGAAAGGAAATTACCCCCTTTATATGTGTTAATTTGTTTTTTTTGCTAACACATGAAATTTAAAAAAAGATAGTTATTACCTATCAAATTTTATTTGCTGTCCTTCACATTACTGTACCACAAGGGCACATTCCGGTAAAATAATACCAAACACATGGTCACTAAAATGTATAGGAAATTATTCAATTAATTACATTTAAAGCTAACGAAGTGATCTATCTTAGCCAATGCCTTTGTGACTTACAGTATGAGGGCTTGACCATTGAGTGTGAGAATCAGTGAATATGGTTCCAATACTAAAAAGGGTATCCTAACACACACACAGTGTATCAGCACATTTCTTTTAACATACACGGTTCACCCCCACGGGGGTTAACTTCATGGATATTAAAACGATGCATAAGGACTGGAGAGGACCATATTAAGGGAGGTAATTAATTTAGGATTGCATATGAGTTAAACCTTTGCTCCCCAAGGTTTAAATATTGAGTTTAAATTGTTAAGAAAAGTTTTATTACACAAAATAAGAACATTTCATAACAGAAATTGTTTCAATCATCACATAGTGAGCAAGTTAATAAAGTTGTGTGAGGGAAGATAATGAGGAGGAAAATTCAAAGTCAAAGTGACATTTGTCCTAAATCCTTAAAGAGTTGAGAAAAGCAAGAAAGGCAGTAGGGCCTGCAGGGCCTAGGGACCCACATGTAGAAAGAAGGGTAGTCTTTGCTGTAGCTGTACAATATTAGTGAGAATCATTGGATATGTATCTCAAGCTAGTATATCTCACCAACATTTGCAGCTTCCCTGACACAAACATAATCCGACCAGCACATCTCCTATTAAATGCATTCCTTTGTTTTCTATTGCAGTACTAGCCTGGTTTAAATGGTCCCTTATTGGTTTATTCGGTATATGCGCCATTGTTTTCCACTACTGGTCAAATATTCCTGGTCTCCCCCATGTGTACTAAATGGCTTTAGGCTATTCTGTACCTTCTTTTTTTGTTTGATCATTAATTAAATGTTTGATCCTTACTATGGGGAAGTACTACCCTTTTTGGGTTACATGTGATCACTCACAATTTTTTCCATCAATGGTGTTGTATGTTTTCTTGTAAGGTAGCTGTCATGGCTCGTACCGCCGCCATCACAGAGTGCTGCTTTGCCCTGAAAACCATGGCAGAACCTATCCTGCAAGGTCCTGCCCACTCCTGCGATCACTGTACCAGCCTCAGGTGCTCCCAATTCACTGCCTGTGCGTCCCTACTTAAGGGCGGAGCTCCCATCAGGCAGTGCTTCTGCATTCCCAAGCACTCTTTATAGCTGCTAGCAAGAAGCTTGTTACTTGAGATCCTGTTTCCCAGCCTTGCTAATCCACCGTGATTCAGCCCTGCTCACTCACTGTGATCCAGCCTTGCTAAACCAGATATAGGGAGAGAAAGAACTAAATAGTGTCAGAAGGGATCCCATTGATCGGCATCAGATTAGAGCATCAAAACATACAAGATTGATGTGGGTGTAACGTAGCCTCACACACCATAGAGCGAAAATGACATGCAACATCAAAAGTATATAAATTCGACATGGATAAGCGAGCAACATCAAAATCACAGGCAGGGTCGCTCCTACTCAAATTTCACATTAATTGTTCTCTTGAGGAAGCTGTTTATTCCTCTCTATAACGGTGAAAAGCGGTGAGATTTTACTTAACCTCTTAATTTGTTAACCTTTACGTACCATATTCAGTTCAGATTTTAGTGAATCTCTTTAACCATTTATTTTTCTATTCGCCATTCTGGACCCTACAGCTTCACTGTTAAATAACTATAAATAAATATGATTTTCAATTTTCATGTAAATTCTACTTAGTTATCCAAACATATTTAAGCATATTATTTAATTATAATTCCATTATTATAAAATCCTCAGAGCATAAAGCATGCTATTATTGAAAATCATCACTTTCTACTAGTTCCGTCTTCTTCTCATGCTTATCATTGCTTTTGACTGTGTTGAGCTTCCTATCGCTTACTTTTATTTTTCTTATTTTTGATTTTACAAAATGAGTTTTCTGTGAATATATTTTCATATATCAAACAAAGAATACCCATTTTATTATCTTTTGCATTATTCACTCCCATTTCTTTGACATGAGTATTATTTTAGCTGTATTTAGTTTTTCTATTGTGGTCTTGAGCAGAAGAATAAATACCATTTATTGAAATGATTTTGAAATGCTTGCTGTCAGTAAATCTTATAAAAAGGAGAATATGAGATATAAATAATAACAGGTGTAAATCTGATGCAACAGATCTTTTTTGTTTAAATAAACTAGAAATATACAGATATAGTCATATTTATATAAAATATGACTATATATTTAAAAGCAACAATAAAACCATTCACTATTGAAAAGAATATATAAAATATTGTAGGAATGTTACAATAACATTTATTTTGAACAATTTATAAAATTTTTAACAAGAAGAATATGTCACATCAAACAGCAAAGAATGTATTCAAGGAGCAG
Source organism: Leptobrachium leishanense (assembly GCA_009667805.1). Taxonomy (NCBI): domain Eukaryota; kingdom Metazoa; phylum Chordata; class Amphibia; order Anura; family Megophryidae; genus Leptobrachium; species Leptobrachium leishanense. Next base: position 284,391,077 of record CM019066.1, read on the forward strand.
GAAGATATTTTTCCAATGCACGTAAGCTACAAATAAAAACTAAAACTGACGTGGATCTAAATATCTTTTGATAGCATCTATGGAGATAGCATCTATTATACTACAGAACGGGTATTTTATTTTCATAGTCTTAGTTTCATAGTTTTCGTTCGCACTAGCTGAAAAAATAAATGCGCCTATCGAGTTCAGCATTTCACACATCACCTACTGCTGTTGATCCAAAAGAAGGCAAAAAACACAGTCTGAAATTATCTCCAAATATACAACATACTGGGAAAAAATTCCTTCTTGACCCCAGAATGGCAGTCAGTTTTGTCCTTAGATCAAGCAACTTTTTCCTACATATTAAATAGTATAACCCTTCAAATTTTATATGCGCAAGACATCCTCTAGTCATTATATAATAGTCTGTACAGAATCTGACCCAACCACCTCAACAGGCAAATAATTCCACAGCTTTATTGTTCTCACTGTAAAAAAAAACCTTCCTATGCTTTAGGCTGAATTTCCATCTGTCTAGTCTAAATGGGTGACTTGTGTTTTATGTATAGTCCTATTAATAAATACGTTTCCAGATAATGTTTTATAATGGCCCAAAATATATTTGTATAAAGTTATCAAATCCCCTCTGAGGTGCCATTTTTGTAAACTAAACAGGTTTAATAGTGTTAGCCTTTCTTCATAACATAAATCTTTCATTCCTCTTATTAATTTAGTTGCCCATCTCAGCACTTTTCCTAGTGCCTTAATATCTAAAACAGGTGCCCAAAACTGCACGTTATGTTCAAGGTGCGGTCTTTCATTGATTTATATGGAGGAAAAATTATATTTTCATCCTGAGAATGAATTCCCCTTTTTATCCATGTCAATAGTCACCCCTTGCTGGCCTTGACGACTGCTGTTTGACATTGGACAGTGTTGCTTAGTTTCTAGTTTAATAGTCTATGATTATTGCCAAATTCTTCTCCAGCTTTGGTTTTCCTAACTCGGTACCCTTTACGATATAAGTTGCTTGTGTGTTCTTCACTCCAAAGTGCATAACCTTGTGTTTATCTACATTAAATTTCATCTGCCATTTGAGTGCCCAGTCCGCCAATCTAAATTCCGCTGCAGCGAAGTAATAACTTGCTTGCATTGTATTACCTTTCCTAGTTTTGATTCATCTGCAAACACTGACACATGAATTATGATCCAATTTCAAGATTTTCAAGATCGTTTATAAATAAATTGAATAGAAGTGGTCCTTTAACCCCTTACCTCTGGGCGGTTGGTGCTTGGCTGGAGGGCATTAACGCCTGCGGTGCATACTAATACATCCCACTCTCTGGCTGCTGCAGTGGCCCCCTCCTTCAGCCTCCCTATGCAGCTGTCGCGCAGTGCACCCTTGGCTGCATGGGAACGGCCTGAGTTCAGGCCATCCCGTGGCACCGAATGACACGAGCCGCGGGACAACTGGTGGGTGGGTGGGTCTGACACAGCCCATAGACGCTAGCAGGGTGTGCTATGCTGCCCCGCAGCGTTGAGTCCCACCCGCCGTTGAGATGGCATAGTACATCTCTTGACATAAAAGGGTTAACAGACCCACAAGGGGAACCACTTGTGTCCATTTCGAAAATTTTAAATTAGCCAGTGTTTCATCCAAGAACAAGAATTTTTTAGACCAATTTTTCTTAATTTGAGCAGAAACCTCTTGTGTGGAACTGTGTCGATGGCTTTGGTAAAATCCAAGCAAATTACATTCACTGCGACCCCCTGATCTACAATTATGTGATATGTGTTTCATAAATCCATGCTGATTTCTGCTAATGACATTATACCTCGCAATGATTTCCTGAGCATTATCCCTTAGTAACACCTCAAATACTTTCCCAGCCACAGATGTAAAGTTCACAGATCTACTGTATAATTTCCAGGTAGACTTTCAGCACAGGGTGTTACAAAATTAGATTTTTCTTAGCAAACGTGTGATTTTACTTAAAGGTACCAAATGGCCATTAAATTCAAATTTTCTGGATCTTATTAGTGTAATTTATAGCCTGGATTTGGAGGGTTAGTTGTAAAGTAACTATTGAAGACTTTTACAACAGGTTTCATATACAATGCCTGGCAAAACTGTCACCACCCAGATTTAAATAAGCAAATAGTTGCAAGCCTTCAATTGGATAATTACTGCAGTGATAAACATGTTTCAGCTGGTAATAAATGAGGCCAGCTGAATAAACTAAATGGCCAGGTTTTTACATCCTTGGATGATTTTTTTCTTCACTGATGATGCAGGCATATTCCAAGATGACACCTCATCAGGCTTAAATTGTGCAAGAGTGGTTCAGGGAGCATAAGACAATATTTTCTCAAATGGATTGACCACCACAGGCCTTAACCCCATTGAGAATCTTTGGGATGTGCTGGAGAAGATTTTACGCAGTGGTCAAACTCTCCCGTCATCAATACAAGATCTTGGCGACAAATTAATGCAACTCTGGACATAAATAAATGTGTGACACTGCTTAAGCTTATCGAAACGATGCCATGGTGCCGGAATCCAAGCAACAGGCAGTACAATGGAATATTAGTGTGTGACTTCTTTCTGGCCAGGCAGTGTACTTATAGTCTGTGTAATAAAACTGTATGTGATCCTAGTGTCCTAGTGCTAGGCATAAAACCTTGTCTAAACACTTGATTTCAGCGTCAACATTAACTGTGCAATGTTTGATAGAATGTGTAATAAATTTCAAGGAGTTTTATTCACCTTTTTTAACTTATTCTCTACCAAGTAATTTTTTCACTGTCAGAAGCCAGTGATTTTATGGAAAATCGCGTTACAGTAGTCATACAGCAAAAATGTGCCGTTGAATCCCTACAACACATTTCCTTGCTGTTTGCCCTATTTGACAGGTTGAGGGGTCCCTCTCCTGGCCAAATAATAGAACTGTCACAATAGGGCAGCTGGGGCTGTCGAAGATGCTTACACTCCTGAGTGTTTCACACAGTTCTAATACATCAGATGCTGTGCCTAATATGCTGGAACTGTAAGGACACATTCTGAAGTCCATATGCATACAAATTTTGTTCGCAAAAATGAAATTTGTTTGCATTGCTTCAAAACAAGATCATTACAAGTTAACTTGATCCTGAGCACCTGTGATTTTATAATAAAGTTAACTCGATCTTAGACGTGACAGAGCTGAGCAAAAAGTGGCTAATTTGCTATACCATATTTTATAGATTGTAAATGCAAAGAAACAGGGTCCTCCAATTCAATTGTATTATCTTTGCTAAGTTATGTGTTGATCAGCTGGATGTGGGATAAAGTATTATCCATCCATCAGCTTGTACAGTGTTGTGGAATCTGCTGTCACTGTATAAATGAAATAATAATAATATATTTTTCTGTTTGGTAAAATTCAAAAGGTAGTGTTACAAAGTTAGTGCTAACTTAAGCAGAGCTGTTGTAAACTTACCAGAGCCATTATAGGCTATGGAGTTGTTAAGTTTACAACAGCTCTGGTTAAGTTAGCACCAACATTGCAATACTGTCCTATGTGTTTTAATTACTTTGTGCTTACTATTGTATGCTTAGTAGCAAAGAGTTACATTGACCTGACTGCAACTAACAGGGTTATCCAAAGAGATTCGAAAAGTCACCGCACGTTCGGTGACTTTTCGTTCTCTTCAATTCGGTTCTTTTTGCCGATTGCATTTCGGTGACCCTGCGGTGTATTCAGCAAACAGCACAGGGTCCCGAATTGCAGGGAAAAGCTGCCGCAAACCTGACGAAAACTAACCGAATGCACGCTGAAAACAAGCAAAAACATCTGGATTACCTTCGAAAAACCCAAACAGGAGCCGAACAGGAGCCGAATCACACACAGCCGAAACAGCTGTGACGTAGAGGAGGCAGTGAATAAATTAGCAAAACCATTTGTATGAATCTGGGAAAATGAAACGCTGTTTGCAAAGAAACTACTGAGCGAAAATGTCTGAAATTTTCACAGGAGGTCCAGGGAATGATAATAAAGAGGGCTGTTACAAAAAAATAAGTAAACTGAAAAAAAAATAAAATCGGACTTTTAAAAAAAAAAAAAAAAATCAGAAAAATGCTTAAAGTATCCTAAAAAAATCTATAAATAAAGAGACTTTTTGCTGCAGAATTTTATAATGAACGGTTTATTAGATATTGAATTAAAACGGGATATTTTTAACATTGAAGCCTATGGGATTCTCCTGAATAATTTGCCGAATTAAACCACCGAATGGCAGGGCATTAGGGGAACCTTTCACTGCTGGTTTGTGTTCTCTGAATAGCCGAAGCATTGCTTCTCTATGGGATTTCACTGCCCTCGAACAGGCACCGAACAGGCACCGTATGTGCAGGCAATTCGACAGGATTTGGTGAATTGCCTGCTCTCTGGATAGCCGAATGGCCAGGAAAGGTAACGAACGCTGATTTTCAGCGTTCGGTTACCTTTCTCCAGCCATTCGGATCTCTTTGAATAACCCTGTAAGAGTTTTGTTAACAGACTATGACACTATTCCTTTATCACTTTTAATATCTTATTTTTGCTTCTGAATATTAAATTGTACTTGGTCTTAGAGTAACTGTTTCTATCTACTCTTTTCTATTGCAGGATTAGGAACTCTATTATTTAAAGCTTCTAATTCTAGGGACAATTGTTTGGTAACTAATTTCCATTTAGCCTACATGTTTTTTATGTTTCTCTTTATTCTTTTTGATTCAATATGGATTATATGGATATTGTTAACAAATTAATTGTAATTCCACATGTTCTTATTATACATGGTTTATTCATCATTCTATAAATGTTTTGATTAGCACTGAAAGAAACACTAGATTATGCAGATTGTGCTCAACTATATCTTTACTAGTATAATATAGTAGAAATTACCATCTGTCTGGTGTCTCTATTCAAATAACAATAGGGAATAAAAATAGGGAGACATATAGATATAGAAAAATACAACTATAAGCAGGTTTTAAAATATCTAACATGGCAGTTAAAGCTTCGGTGCTTATTATCCTTTTTTCCAAGTACTATAATTATGTTTGGATGAATTAGTTGGTTAGAAAACCTGTGACAGTTCAGTTTGTCTGAATATCATTCATGCCATTTATGGGTGGGTTCAGGGAAGGACAGAGACATGTCCCCTCCCTTCTTTATTTTTATAGCCCATTCCTGCTGTGCGAGAATAGGACTGTGTATGGAAGCTGGCCATGCCAAATCCCCATGGACTGAGTGACCTGTAATAGCAAACTGCAATAGCTGAAGTCAATGAAGGTTTTCTGGAAAGATAAAATGACTGACCAGGACGCGTTTCGCCAGAAATTTCTTAAAGAGTCAGCGTAGGCTCTATCCCATGTAAGAGGGCAGTTGGCTATAATGTGTATAAGTACAGATAAGGTCACAGAGGATAATGGTAGGGAGAAAACCCTGCTTGTTTGCTTTTCATTCTTTATGTATATGTAAATTATCCGAATTTAATAATATGGAAAGTGGTGGAAGGTACATGGCAAAAAGCAAAAATAAAAACCACCTATATGTATACCTGGAGCCAATAGAGGGTTCAAAAGATTGTGAGTTGAACATTTGCTTGTAGCTAGGACTGATTTATTGTTAACATTCTACACAATATTGGATGTGCTTTGTTTGTTATTTTTATTTCATGGACTGCTGAAACCAAGATACCCGTTATAAGGATTTTCTCTACTATTTGTATTTATCTATAGTTTGGTTGCACTCACAGACAAATTTGAATATCCGTGCTATATCATTTATTTTAACTCCTAATCCTAATCCTGCACGTAATTGTAACTGCTACCCCTAATTCTTGCTATTACCATAATCCCTACATTTGAGCTAACCCCTAACCCTAATCCCAGATCCTAACCTTAATCCTAACCTCAAATCCCATTTTTTAAATCTGTTCTTAAACCTGCTGAACCCTAATCAAACTTTTAATACTACTCCTAAATTTAAATTTATTCCTGAACTCTAAATCTAATCCTACCTATACTTCTAATTGTAACCTTAATTCTATTTCTAAACCTAATCCCAATGATGTTAGAGTTTTGGGTGAAGTTACTGTATTTATACAGCACTAAAAGTTCCATAGCACTGTACAATGGGTTTGAGTTGGCATTAGGGTTACTGTCATTTGTTTTATATATTATTGTAATGCAGGGAGAGTTCAGGGATGATGGCCATGCTGCTTTGGTTTCATGGCTGGCCTCCTGAGCTTGCTTTGCCAGCTACAGAAGTGATACATGGTTTCCATTAAAAGGTTTAAATAATATATACAAATTCTGGTTTCTATAGCCAGCAATTTTTTCAAAGTGATTTATTTAATAAAGTTTGTGGTAAACTCTTGTTGTCAGCATATGTTATTTAAACTGTTTACTTTGACAAATTGTTGTCAGTATATATTCTCCATGTGATTATGTCAAATCCCTTATTATAGTATATAGTACTGCAGTAAATCCCTTACTGTAGTTTGACTTTTAACTTTATTTGTCAAATTTGTAATTCACAATTTCTTATCTGGGAATTATGGTCATGAAACATCTGCCTCGGTTTTATTTAATTATACCCAAACGCATTTCAGAGTAAATCTCCAGGCGAATATATTGTGTCCTGTTTTTAATGAAATTCCCTGTAAAAGGAATGATGTGAAATCTGTTATACTTAATCTAATGTACAGACTTTATCTTTCTTTGTTTTTTTTTTAACTCAATTTCATGTAAACTATATGAAGATAAATGAATGTGTGCAGAAAACACTTGATATGAGGTTTTATCAAGCAAATATTGCTAAAACAATATGCTCACTTTTTACTTACATTGTTTACTATATTTATAGGTTTGTAATATTTCTGTGTTGCTTACTTTCATAGCATTCCTACAGATTTTTTCTTCTGTTAACTAAATTATTCATCAACTAAATCACAAAGCGTTCAGCCAGTGACTTTAAATAACACTTTGAATAATTCCAATTCTTTCTTTAGACAGCTCTCACCTCCATTTAACAGAATCATCAAATGGCAATAGAACTCTTTCAGAAATTGATATAAGACACATTGTTGTGAAACTGAATTTACAATGTGTCTAGTATAACCAATTTTTCATATAAAATAGCTGCTCCACATATATCTTAAAGTGAACTTGGCTTTCAGAAAATATTTGACTAACAAGTTCACTTTCAAGTAAGTATTTCATCTACAATTTGTTTTAGGGGAAAATGTGAACAAACAGATTGATTACTATATATATATACATAGTGTGTTTATTATTGCAGAAGCCACTTGCACATCACAGCAATTCGATGAATTGCATCCCAGAGCTCCTGTGCCACATTCCCCATATGCAGCAAGGAATTCTGGGTAGGATATGCAAATGACATCTGTCTCATTTTTATGCATCCTGGGTCTGTTAGTACACAGAACCCCAAAATGAATGCTATGCCACACTGTGGCTTTCTAGCAGATATATATATGTGTGTATATACAGTATATATGTATTAAAAATTATTTCTCCTCTTTTCTAACATGACATCAGGAAAATTATAGAACTGTGTGGCATTTTCAAAGTCCTAGTATAAATGCTAGGAGTTAGTGAATGTTGCCAGTACCATTAACCCCTTCACTGCTGTGACATTTCACCGCTGCGTGCTGAGCTCATTTTTACCGCTTTCGCTCAGAATGTTTAAATGCGATTTGAAGCCACATTTTATTAAATGACCCAGACAAATTATATATCGTTCTTTCCAGCAGACTGGGCAGATTCATAATATATAATTTTTATATGTATACGTCATGTCCTGCCTGTATATTATAACAAAAAATGCAATACAATTTTAATTTTTAATCATCTACAGCGTGTAAAGTGTTTTTTTTCACGCTTTATCACATGAGCGTTTGCGGTTATATTTTCTATGGGGTGCGCTTGTACAAAAATTAGAAATGGGGACTTGTTAAATTTTTTGGGGGGAATTACGTGATTTTTAGCAAACGCACCGCATAGAAAAAAATCATTAGTGCAGCATCATTGTTCACATTCTAATTGAAATGTGAACAATATTGCTGCATTAATAAAAACAACACACAAAAAACATGTTTTTTTTTAATATTTATTTATTATTTTTTTATTTTTATTTATTTTGTTTTTACTTTGAACATGGTCATGTTGGGTATCATTCGATGATGATCATGCTCAGGCCTTTCGAATGACACTCTGCATGACCCTCCTAGCTGCCACGGTTCTGGAGATATCGGGGTTTAAAGGAACCCCCTATCTCCACCAGGGGATTTCCTTGGGCAGTTAGGGTTCCCAGCTATCTGACGTCATCATGCTATGCGCGATGACATCAGGCAGCGAGGGGGGACCCGGGGGTGGAGCCGTCATCCAAGATGGTGGCCCCCACCGGAGCTAGGCCGCAATTCGGCGCCACAAAGCGCTGAAGTGCGACCCGGTGCCCGAGGGGTGAAAGCCAGGCACCGCTTAAAAGGGGAGACTCTCCCCTTTTAAGCAGTGCCTGGCTTGTGGTGCTGCTCCTTCCCGATCGGGAGGGAGAGGGATCCGAACGGATCCACCCCTCCCTTTCAGGTGATCACCCGGCATTGCCGGGGGTCGCCTGGAAATGATTGCATCGCACATGGTGTGATGATGTCATTTATGTCGGGAGGGGCGTCGGAGGACGCTGAAGTCAGACCGCCACAGGACACCAGACAGAGAGGTGAGTATCTCCGCCGGGGCTCCTGCAAGCGGATGACGTGTGGGGCACGTCCTCCGCATATAGCGGGAGTCAATGAGGACGTGCCCCACATGTCATCTGCAGCGAAGGGGTTAATGGTTGTACAAACATACATGCATTCACACAAGGACTCTTTCATTTCCATAATCATTTCTATGCAACAGGTAACTTAGATATATAGAAACGAAAACAACAATTATTACCAGACAACTACCCCTAAGTGGAATAGCGACTGCTTATTCGGGAGTGGCACAGAAAGTGGCACAAATTGCCTTTATTGTTCCAAAAGAGACATTTCCAAATACCAACATAATAAAAACAACACAAAACAACTGCAGTGTAAGGACACCAATAAACTGAAATTCAGAGCGCCTATTACATTCAAAGTTGAGTAGCAGGCAATAAAGAGGTTCTTATGCAAACATTCAAAGTTCCCAACTGGGCTACAGAATTACTTAGAACCAGAACACGCCATAGCTGGCCACTTGCCACACATCTTACTAGCCCTAATGCTAAAAGATTCTGCTCTTGCCCTCACAACTGCAAATATACGAACAAGTTAAAATGGAAACATTTAGCTGATTGCTTAAATGTTTTGATTTTAACTTGTTCGTATATTTGCAGTTGTGAGGGCAAGAGCAGAATCTTTTAGCATTAGGGCTAGTAAGATGTGTGGCAAGTGGCCAGCTATGGCGTGTTCTGGTTCTAAGTAATTCTGTAGCCCAGTTGGGAACTTTGAATGTTTGCATAAGAACCTCTTTATTGCCTGCTACTCAACTTTGAATGTAATAGACACTCTGAATTTCAGCTTATTGGTGTCCTTACACTGCAGTTGTTTCGTGTTGTTTTTAATATGTTGGTATTTGAAAATGTCTCTTTTGGAACAATAAAGGCAATTTGTGCCACTTTCTGTGCCACTCCCGAATAAGCAGTCGCTATTCCACCAGGGGTAGTTGTCTGGTAATAATTTTTGTTTTCTTTTCTAAGTATTTGCAGTTGCAATCCTGGGAAGTAAGTGTTATCCCCAAATCGATATTTGAGGATAAGTGATTGGTCTACCAGGGGTTTTCCCTTGGTGTATTTTTCTTTTTTCTTTAACTTAGATATATATGTAAGCATATAATCAGTATTTGCATTTTCATCTGTCTGTTGTTGCTTACGATATAAACTTTCCATAATTTAACTACCATCATTTAACTACCATCAAAGAAAGTCTCAGGGATTTATTACATAGTTAACGCTAACTGTTGGTTTCAGATTTTAACGCATGCCATCCGTATTACCTTCCTAACACTAAACCATGTAAAAAATCTGTTAGTGCATTGGTAACCGCGCTAGCTTGCGCAAGCTTACGGTACTTTGTGCACCCTATACTTAACATGCAGAGCGCAATCAGTAATTAGTGTTAGAAGAAGTAAGGTATTACAAAGTCCGAGCACTAATTACTGCATTGCCAGGTTAATTTTTTTTTCGGCACCCAGAAGCTGGTGCTAACTGATTACGCTTCTGCAGAATCATTTAGCACCAGCTAACCCCCCCCCCCAATAAATCAGATATTCACCTCTCATTCTGCGGAGAGAACGGTTGCCGATGTGCTGCTTTTTGCCACCGGGAGAAGAGTGAGACTAAGACAAATAGTCCCCAATCTCCCTCCACGATCACTCTGCGACACTGTGCATTCTCACAAGAGTGAGATCATGCAGGGCAGCGCAACCCTCCATGGAGTCCTATGGACTCCAGCTGGTGCTACTCGCAGTAGACCGGAAGCTATCACCAAGGATAACGCTGCATTCAGGGACTGGCTGCTGAATTAGCGCCTGCCCGGGAATATGTGCTAAAATGGGGACACTAAAGGGAAACCTGCAGGCACAGGCTTTCCCCATTAGGGTCCCCATTTTAGCGTCAAGTAGGGAATAGTGCCCCCGATGTTTTATCTCTTTTCTACTTTTTATAGCTAATATTTCAGATTTACAATGCTACACATTAACAAAAGGACATTGTTGAAAATTGTTTGTATTCTAAATATTTAACATCCTAAGTCTAATATTTCCATGTCTCCCAACTACCTTAACTCTTCTTATGTCCAATTTTAACGTCCTGCTTAATCATGCATCATTTTGTCATAACATTTCAAGTGTATTATTCTTGATATAGCTAAAATTTAGCATATTGATTCTTAATAGTCTAAACAGAAGAAACACAATCTAAAAATGAATGGACTTGGTCCAAAGACACGTCCAGGAGATATAGCTGGACACAAATAGCTTTGTTTTTCTGTATTCAAATACTTCTTAATTACACTGATTACTTCAAAATCTCAATCGCTGAATAGAATGTTCATTTAACCAAATGACTTGACATAGACCTTTGATAGCATTGTTTAATATTATTTTCAGGAATATTTGTGTTTTTGTTTAGCATGGGCTTAAGAGATTCAAAATACAAGTACGGTAACAATTGTTGGCTTTCTGCATAAAATGGGGGTAAATATGTAGGGGGCTATTTAGTAAGTCTCGGTGTTGCAAAGCCCAATGAAAAAATTCAAAGAGAGACAGGAGAAGCTGCACTGTGAATCTTCTTGTGTTGCTCTTTGGATCCTACTTTTGGGAAATGCTTGCAATAACAGTGTGAGCCATTGCTCACACTGGAAATAGACTGCAGGACTGATTTTCGTGACTTTGAATAGCCTGCATTGTCTGGTTTCTACAAATATATAATGGTGTATAGTGTTTTTTTCATCCTCCAGGGGATTCACCTTAAAGTGACATTCTAAAAAGCTAAAGTGATCAGGATGAGTAAAGTGCCCATGATGTGTAAAGTATATCTCCTTCTGCCCCTCCCTGCTGCACTGACCTGGCTAAAAACCTGGGTGATGTGGAAGGGTTTTCTCCACCCCACCCAGTTTTACCAGCAGACAGGATTTTGAATATCCCGTCTGCCGGTCACCAAATCAGTCACTAGTGATGTCAAGATGCAGATAGTGCACTGACGACATCCTCTCTGAGACTGCTGGGGATACCGAGTGTTATTTATTTTATTTATTTATTTATTTGCAAAGGATTTTACCATGAAGGATACATTGAGATTTCTCTCATTTTCAAGTATGTCCTGGGTTCAAGAACATTGAGTTGTTACAGCAGTTACAGAAATACAAAGTAATAAAATGCAAACTATTAAAAACAAAACACAAATATATGATTAACATATCATGGGAAGGGCTAGAACCTTGGGTTAATTAGGGTGATTTGCAAAGTGGAAGCAGCTGGAAAGTAAGCTACAAATTTCAGACCAGCACTGGGTGGGTGGGTGGATGGGGAGGGCAGGTGGGTTCAGCAGAGTCCAGAAGCAGGCTCTGTGGCTGAGGGAGATGTGAGCTTGTGGCCGGACTGTTGAAGAAAGAGTTTGCATCAGATCGTGTGGGCTGTAGAGGGTAAATTTGTTTACGACCTGGTGAGGGGGAGGGGCGGCCATATGAGAGCATGGTTTTAACAAAGCAGAGCATACATTTATCAAAGAAAAAACAAACAGCCAAAATATTAATAGATAGATGCAAGCATAAAATATCAACAGTTTTCACAGAGGCACCGATGGATTGGATCTGCACATGTGCGCGCACCTCAGAACCATCGTACTGCACAGACGCTACAGAATTTGCATACTTAAAGTGCACAAATTGACAGTGGTGCATTAAATATCCCAATGGAAGATGTGCAAATATCTAGAAATTGACAGATTTAGATGTGATTAAAATGTTTCCTCCTAGGATAACCCTATCCAGGTATCTGAAATCTGAGGATGAGATCTTTCTTTATTTCAATTTTCTTTGCGGATCAAAAGACAAAAAAATAATGAAAAATGACTCCTCACAGCTAAAGATGTCACTGTTTCTGAACTGTTCACCTGAAACATACTCTAAGCAATATTTACACTGGATTAAAATGACTTTTAGTAAAAACATCCCAAAGTATGATAACTTAAATTATCCAATAATTATACTTAACTATTTTTTTCTGATTACAAAAGTCTATTGATTTCTGTTGTGTAAATGAAGTACAGTATTGATGGGTTCCTACTAATTAGTACTTAAGGAGTACTTCCTGCTCTTTTCAGACACTTTTTAATCACCTACTCTAATTAATGTCTCCAAGTTCAGGAACAGCCACTCTGATTTAAGTTAATCAATCACGGGAAATTTACCCATATCATTAAAATAAATCAGGAAGGATGGGAGAATATAATAAAGGCATAATGCGCAAATAATTTGAATGGAAAATTGACAGTATCCTACACGTAAGCCAATAAGATGTTTTTTTGCGAACATAACTCATCTGATCGTTATTTCTAGTTATGTAAAAGGAAACATTTAAACATAAAAAAGCAATTGTATAATACAAAGATACATTGTACACTGCATTGATTGAATGTTTTATGTGACTATTACAGAGTGCCTCATTGATTGAAGATGTACCCATACTTCGTTAACCTTCACTCCAAGCACTAAAGAAATAACATGACATGTATTTGTTTGAAACATGGGCTGCATAGTTAGCATTGAAACATAGAAGAAAAAGCATTTAGCAATTTGTGCATATATATTTATTCTCATATATACTATAAATGTTATACTAATGTAAAATTGCAATTTCAAATATTTTTTTATTTCTTATAGCCATAATAGCTTCAGTGACAAATAGCCCTGACAAACACTAATTCATGAGAAGTAAATCTTTAGGAAGGCATTATTGTAGGCAGTCAGCCACAATGTTACTTGAAAGTCCTAATTAAGAAGCAATAATTGGGCAATAGGAGGAGCAAACTAATTCTGGGTCAGTTTTTGTAAAAAAAAATACAGGTTTTGGGACAATGTTTATTGGAGAAGGTATGTATAGTATGCATTGACAACATTAGAAAACTGTACAATGGTGCAAGGAACATCCGGTACTACTTTGCCATAGCCAGCAGCCCCACCTCCTGGAATGCCTTGCCTGTGTGCAGCTTTCTTGCAGGCTCCGCAGGTGTTCTCCCTTATTAGCCCTGACTGGCTATTTAAACTGGACACACCCTTCTCCCAAAGCTTCTGCTTTATTCAAGTCACCAGCTCCCTGCTGTTCAATTTGATCCACACTACTCCCAGAAGCTCCTACTTTGATTCACCCTCTGTTGCTGGATTTCACGGTTGCAAACTCTGCTTTGGACTTAGACCATGCCTGCTGCCCACCTTGACCCTTTGCATGAATTTGACTATGCCACCTGGATTACCCTTTTGCTAACGTGCTAGATCCCCCTCCTCCTGTTTCCCTGTACTTTACCCATCATCACTCCTTGCATTCCTGGAACTTGCCTACCGTGCTTCCTAGCCCTCAGGCCTTTCCCATTGTTCTGGTAAACAAAAAAAACAACAAATTGGGGGAGTAAACTCTATAAAGAGATATATCATAGTGCAATAAAACACTTATTAGTGAGAAGAAAGCCCCCTCCTTTAGATCGCACTCACAAAATGTACAGAATTAAAAGGCACATCAATGATTACCGCTCCCCTGGATAGGCACCGCTGGGAATGGTTACCCCGCCGTCACAGGAAAACGCACGTCAAACTGGCACCAATGGCAGTAAAAAGATGTTTATTTAAAACAAATAGTAAAAAGGCCAATGCATTTCGTCCGTAAATAAAGCAGACTTCATCAGGGAAAAAGAAATAATACAAATACATCTCATACAATACATTTATATAGTGTCCGAAATCAGGAAGTCCTGCTGTCCGGTGTCCAATTCCATCCCTCGCATCCAGTTTCCCTCAACTCTGTCCCCGGAAATTATATCGCGAAGCAGTTCAGATGACTATAGCAAAACACGCAGAAGAGGAAATGGAAGTCCTGCATATGCTTCTGGGAGATGTATTGCTTCTGACGAAAAGGATGTAATTGGACACCGGACTGCAGGACTTCCTGATTTCGGACACTATATAAATCTATTGTAAGAGATGTATCTGTATTATTTATTTTGCCCTGATGAAGTCTGCTTTATTTACGGACAAAACGCGTTGGCCTTTTTACTATTTGTTTTAAATAAACATCTTTTTACTGCCAGTGGTGCCAGTTTGATGTGCATTTTCCTGCGTCGGCAGGGTAACCATTTCCGGCTGTGCCTATCCAGGAGAGCGGTAATCATTGATGTGCCTTTTAATTCTGTAAATTTTGTGAGTGCGCTCTAAAGGAAGGGGCTTTCTTCTCACTAATAAGTGTTTTATTGCACTATGATATATCTCTTTATCTCTTTATAGAGTTTACTCCCCCAATTTGTTGTTTTTTTGTATACCTGTTATCAGCGTCTTTGGGAGGAAACGCTGGGGGAGAACTACTCAAAAGATATGTATCATATATTCTTTCTGTGATCTCACGATTGTGTTTATTCTTTCCCATTGTTCTGTCTGTTTCCCAGTAAGTCTACTAGTGTTGTGTTTCCTGATTTCTGTTTATATTTGTAGTCAGCCTCTTCATGTCCTGCTCCTCTGTGTCTGCTTAAAGTATTCAGTGTTCAGCCCAGTTCCAGTTCTGCCCACCTCTCTTGTCCTGTCTGCTTGGTCTGTCCACTTGTATGTATTAATCTGGCCCATTACCTGTGTTATTCAGTTACCTGTTATTAGTTATTCATTGTCCAGTGTATCCTTTTAGTTTTGCTTATGCTGCTGTGATTCCCTTGTGTTTCCATTATAATAAATCTGATCTGTTTACCCCACCTTGCTGCCTCTGCTCCACTCTGTCACTGTATCCCGGGCTCGGTCTTGCCACCCCGGACTCGGCCTTGCCACCCTGTGACAGAGTGTATATATATATATAAAATAGGTTATAAAGTCTCTTACCGAACAGTGATGGTTTGTTGTTCCGCAAGGGTTATCGTCTCTCTCAAATTAGAAGACTTCTCTATAGATGGACCAATCGCTTCTACCATGTAGTTGAATGTCTCCAGAACCATAGGATAGTAATTGAAGAAACTTGCAGCATTTTTATGGAGTTCTTCATGCAGATGGTGGAACTCCCCAAATCAGGTACTTTTCTGTGATTATATTGTCTCTGCAAAAACCAAAATGAACTGGTTATGTAGTCTCTGCAAAAAACAGAATGAACTGGTTTCTCTACTCCACCTCATCTGGAACATTCGTAGTCGCCCAATAAATCACTTGCAGTGGGCAATACTAATCGTCTGTAGACGTCCACAGAAGTCCGACGTTGCTTCCAGTGGACGAAGGTAGTTGGAGCTTGTCTGAAATCGTTGAAATCAGAAGAAACAGTCAGTCGTCTGACTACGAACCCAGTGGACGGCCAACCTAACACAGCATAACTGTGCAGGATTTAGTATTGGAGGCAGGGGTTACTTCAACGTGAACAATGCTGATAAAATAACTCACCATCTCATTTCCCACGCTGGAAGTGACTGCGGAGGAGATGATACAGCATGTGATTAAGCACTGTGTCATCTAAAATATAAGCAATGCACCGCTGAAATTTACTGTCAATGGGAAGATAAGTTTTGTAGTAGAATTACAGGTAAACCCTCACTTGAAGCATCTGGCTGTGTAGTGTCTATAACTAAATACTTTATTTGCTACATGTTAACTCATTGGGTAGAAAAATCATTTTCATTGCAGATATGCCCTCTTTTAAAAAAATGCCTTTTTATGTCAAGGTTGGGCAAGTTTCACATAAGGTCTCCTAACTGTATCTAAGGTGACTCAGCTCAGTAGAAAAACAAAAAATATTATATGTGAACAACATTGCAAAACATAGAATGTACTGTACTACATTACTATTAGGGATGTCCGTTTCGGGTTTCGGAATTTCGTAATTTTCACGAAATTTCCCAATTCGTGCAGTCGGATTCGGCCGATTGTACGAAAATTTTCAGATCCGAAAACAGCAGACCCGAAAAAATTTACGAAACGAAACGAAAATTTCGTTTGTTCGGAATTTTCGAATGGACTAGAAATGTGTAAAATCGAAAATCATTTTCGTTCCATTCGTAATTTCGACTCCATTCCTGACTTCGGTTCCATTTCAGTAATTTCGGACAATGTATTTTTTGGTTATATCGCTGATTCTGTAATTTTGTATCATTCCCATCTCAATGTATCCTTCTTGTAAAACATGAGAAATCTCAATGGTAGAATTATCGTATCGACAGCATTATCGTATCGACAGAAATATCGGATCCGAAAAACAATTAGTTCACGTCAAAACGAATAGACACTTTAAAACGAGGAGAACAGACGTTCCGAAAAACACGAAAATTTCCGAAATTACGGGAAAAAGTCGATACGAAAAACGAAACGAAAACGAAACGAACCGAAACGGAAATCGGTCGAAATGAGCCGAAACGAAAATTTACAAAATACGAACGAACCAAACCGAATCAAACCGAAAAAAAAATCGGTGCACAAGTCTAATTACTATCAGTACCTTAGGAAACAAATTCTTTGTATAAAGGGAAAATGTACACAATTATCAAGATCACAAATAAACAGATAAAATGCAACCTGTTACTTCTGGAGTTATACAGCAGTTAAGTATTAGACAGTAAATACAACATTTTTGAATTCTGTAAAATGTACTATTCCTACTTCATGTAGAAACTGAATATTTTTAAGTATTTTTTATTCTTTCATGAGCCAGGATGAAAAGAAAATAGAAGTGTTATCATTAATTGGATTAATATCTATGTCCTTGATTCTATTTTCGAACCAACTAATTTGATTTTAGAACTTTCTCCTCGGGCCATTTTACTACAGCATAGGCTAAAAATAAAATCCAGGAGAGGTAGCTTTAAGTTATTCCATTATATCTAATTGAAAAATAATAGCATCTGAAGGACTCTTCTTTGCAACTTTGATCACTACATCACCAGCACTGATTTAAATTTAATTTTGTTAAATAATGAGTAGCAGTAGCTACAGATGAGCAAATTCTTATGGTGTGTTTACTAATTGAGAAGTTATTTTGCAGAAACAGAACACCATTAATAAAGTAAAATTTAAATTACATTAGAAAACTATTTTCTTACATAAACTTTTCATAAAACGATTTTAACCACTGAGATTACAGACACATTATTGCTACTACTATTAGTAGTTCAATCAAATGGATTTGAAATAATTCCTGCTGAGCTCTAAACAAAATCTAAATATAACATTTAAAGTTACTGCAAAGTAGCAACTAGCTTACTAATACATATATATATATAATAATAAAGTTTATAATCGTAGAAGACATTTATATATATTCTACATTTATATATATATACAATTCCAGAAAAAGGTGCACATGGGAGGCTTTCTTCATCCAGATATAATATTATTTATTTATAAAGTATTTTACCAGGAAGGATACATTGAGATTTCTCTCATTTTCAATTATGTCCTGGGTTAATGTTTAATGTCTGTTTATTCCATAAGAATATGTTGACGTTTCAGTCCACACAAGGACTTTTCTCAAGACAGATAATGCAGATACAACATTCTACCATATATATGCATACATTAACAAAGAGGTAACGAGACAGCACCGGCCCAAGAAGCATGTGTGCTAATTGCTACCACATGCCTCTGCAGCCATGGAAAGCATTTGGTAGCAATTAGCAAATTTGGGATTATTATTTAGATCAACACCCTGTTTTCAGTTTCCATAACAGCAAGCCCCCCCCCCAAATTCTTAAGGAACTTTTAAGATTTAGCAAGATCCTGCTTGACACTTGAAGCACACTGGAGAACTATTAGCTGTCTGTTTCGTTACATACACAGCAAGAGGAGGCACTGGATTGCACCCTTCTTTTTACTGTGGGACAAGAGGCACATTTTAAATAGATTTACATATTTTGTAAGGTTAAATCGCTTAACACCAGCTCTTGGGAGATGAAGACTAGGCATCCCTTGTTGTTCCCTGCATCACACTATATTTGTACTTCCTATACAAACAGGAAGCAGAAACGTCAATAAGCTGTGACACAAGCTGAGCTACAAACAGATATTACAGCTGTACTCGAAATAATAATGGAATATTTCTTACAAATAACAACTCACTTGAAAATGTTAGCAGCTCTATCCATAATGAAAACTTGGCTCTGTTAACCTCAGCACCAAATTACATAATATTTTGTGCACACAGAGGTCCACTTGCAGATTTGTATGTGTTATTTGTTAGATTTTTGGAAAGAGAGAGGTTGCTTCCAAGTTTCAACCAAGTTCTGCTAAGAGGAAAATATCAGCGTGAGACGAAAACCCTTAATAGCTCCCTGTTACTGGCTCTGTTGCAATCAAGCTTCCATATCAGCATCTCAAACCATACTACAGTATTTAATAATGCACACTGCTGGTTATATCAGCTCCTGAAGTCCATAAACCTCCTTAAAGCCAAAGGCGACCCATAAGGCCAAGGGCGACACTGCTCGAGTTTGCTAATGCAGGGTCACTCAGGAACAGCGAACAAACATAGAGTACTATTTGTTCTCAGTCTTCCGCCGCTTGCAGACAGAGGAATTGGCAAGCAAGGGTGAGATATTTTTTTTTATTTGTTTAATTGTAAATGATTTTGCAAACACAATGAAATATCGGATAAAAGATTGAGAGAAACTATGGCAGAAGGTTAACCCCTTCACTCCCAAAATCGAGTTATCTCGATTTTGCATTGTAATACATTGAAAAGCTCTCATTAGCATATAAAATACCAATTTTCACACTTTTTAAAGCAAGATTAATGTGTCCCATGTGGATAAACAAATTCCACTGTCTTATCTATCTTCAAGCACCCTGCAGAGAGATAAAAGAAGCTGCATATAACAGCCCCAAACCTCACTGTAACAAAAAGTACAAACACATCACTGTTGTATTATAGCAGCCAGAGACAGGTCAGAATACAGGGAGAGCTCTGGGGTCACTCACTGTTGTACAGGGATAAGAGTCAGGGGGTTATAATGACTGAAAATCCCTGTACAGTGCAGAAATAAGGTGCTACTCTAATTTACATAGATGGGCATTGTGCCACATACAGATAATATTTTTATATTGTGCTGGTATTTTTTAGAAGCTGCATTGCTAATAATCTCATTATAATCATTACAAATCCCCATAAGAAGGAGATCTGACCATTTTTAATATTTATCTTTATCACAATTACAGTATTTGGCAAAAAGGCCATTTATGCCTGTATGCTGATAACGCAGACAACATGTGACACTGTGCAAAATAAAGAACACCATCTAGAGTTCATAATCTTTCATTCCAGCAACGTTTTTCCAATGGATAAAAGATTGCAAGAAAAATTGTAGATGAGCGGATTTACATTATTTTAATTTATTAACTATCTCAGAACAACAATATCTGTGCAGAATTTCTATTTTACCCTATATTTAATTGTTAACTTTGCACCTGATGTTTAAAATGTATCCTTCCTGGTAAAATACTTTATAAATAAAATAAAATAAATAAATAAAATAAATGTTGGGATAAAAGATTTTCCCCCAAAAATCACTTGGTAAAGAAGGGGTTAAGGCATGCACTATAAAACATGTCACCCAGGGAGAACAGACTCCTATCAATAACGTAATAATAAATATATTCAAGTTTTAATCTTTACATTCCTTTTGATCAGATTTTATTTGGTTTTCTTGTTTATATGAGAACCAGCAGACGTTTATTTGCCTCAAAGCGTGTTAACTGTGCATATTGGCATGCAAATCAATTATAGCTTTATTTTTCAAATCTCACAAACTGCAATGACAATTTTGCTTCTTAAATGGGTTTAAATGGAGATATATATATATATTTTTGTGAATATCATGAGGAATTCCAAGCTGCAAATCATTCCTGCCGTTCGAATCCCAACATCTTCCTTTTGCTAGTGAAGAGACTTTGCAGATCTTCAAAGTCTTCAACAATTGTTTTTGACATGTAGATAGCTGCTTGCCTATACTGGAGCTCATATATACTTTATAAGTTATATAATAAGGTATAAAAAGTTTACTGTAAGAAAATGACATGTGGAATACAAGCATATAAAATAATAATGCCTTTTTTTAAGACATTGTAGAAATTTATTCTGCTTTGCATTTCAATCTAGTGTCAGAAAATGAGGCAATGTCACATTACAAAGTAAATCGTCCATTCGATTAGCTTTTCTTTTTGACAGTCAATATATTACTTACATTCCATGTGTATATTTCAGAACTAAATTCACATTTGGAAACATGAACTGTCAAAATCACTGTATTTTGTTGCCAACTAAGATACGTTAGCAACATCTGGCATGCAACACTTGATATGATGCTCCTTTCTGCTTATGTTCTTGAACCACTGAACTGCAACAAAGATACATTAATTGGTAACATGTTCGATAACTTTTTTTGCGCAACGTAAATGCGGATGGAACATATAAAGCAGATTGAAAAAAAGCATGCTGTTAATATTTGGAAATGTGCCTAAAATTTAGTATGTTTGGACGGTGTAAATTTTTTAAATATGATGGAATAAATTGAATATGTTGTTCAATTAGCAGAAAAATGTGTATAAAGAAATGAAAATTATTTCAGGTATAAACTGGCACAAATGAATTGCTAACCATTTAAATTACCTTTAATCATGCCTTGATATTATATAATTTATATCAGCATGAAAAGAATTACTAGCCTGAAAGAAGACAATTGCAGTCCATTATTAAGTTAAGCAGATCATTTTGAGATTAACTTTGCACAGTTTAGAAAGAAAAGATTAGTATTTCATAAAGACAGCTCAACATTGTAAATGTGACTCTATTTGCAAAAGCACATACACAATTTTTTTTAAAAAGGACAATAGTACTATACATGGGGCCCTATTCAAAGTGAGCCATTAGTGGTAATATGTGGGGCTTTGTATGCAGATGATGATTTCCCTGTTTTCTTAGCATTTTATCAGCCCCAATATAATACTATCAACAAAAAGTTAATTTTTGTTTCCTCATGCACAAATTGTATTGAAATTTGACCCTATTTCTACGATCAAATATAATTAGTGGAAAAAAGCTACTTGCCAACATAAT
The DNA here is from genome assembly GCA_009667805.1 of Leptobrachium leishanense. Classification (NCBI taxonomy): domain Eukaryota; kingdom Metazoa; phylum Chordata; class Amphibia; order Anura; family Megophryidae; genus Leptobrachium; species Leptobrachium leishanense. The sequence continues at coordinate 284,412,903 of CM019066.1, forward strand.
TTCCTAAAATATTGACATTCTTATAGGTCATCTAGTCTGACCCACAATATACCTGCTAGACATGTGCATGGCAAAAAAAATCAATTCGGATCATTTCATCCCGTTTTTTTTAATTTCATTTAGTTTCCGATCGTTTCGTTCCATTTTTTTTTGTTTCATTTCGTTCGTTATGTTACAGTGATTCGGTATTTTGGATTGATTTGTTGGTTTGGACGATCAGTAATTTGTATTTTGGGTTGATTTGTTATTTCATTTTATTGCCATTTCCTTTTTCGGATCAATTCGTATTTCCTTTTTATTAGTTATTTTGTATTTTGTTTTTATTTCATATTTAGTTTTTATTAGTTATTTCGGATTGTGAAACGGATGAATTTTACTTAGATAAAGGTGTAAAAAACATAAAAAGATACCTAAACTAAATCTATTCAGTACCAAGGACAGCAGTTATTCTTGGTACCTATTCAGCACCATAGATAGCACATGTCTAAGAGAAACCTGCAGGAGCAGGTTTTCCTCCTTAGTGTCCCTGTTTTAGCATTACCTATGTAATACTGCCCCCAGTCTATGGAGTTGTTAAATTTACAACAGCACTGGTTAAGTTAGCACCAACCTTGTATTACTGCCCAGTGCACAGAGAGCAGTGCCGTGAGCTGCAGCACTTTGGTTGCATTGTCTGGTATGCTACAACTTTCAGAACATGTTCAAGAGATCATATGCAAATGAATGTTATTTGCAATAAATTAAATTTGTTTGCATTGCTCCAGAAAAAAAAAAAACTTTAATAATTTAAATTTACTTAATATTGGGACCCAGTAGGAGCTTTTGAAGATCACGTATACTTGATTAAGGTGGTGAAGGTATTAACCCCGTTCACGACGGGTGGGTTTACAGAGCTCATGTGCTACATTCCCCATATGCAGCAAAGAACTCTGGGTAGGATAGAAACATAGAAACATAGAAAAATGTCGTCATAGAAAAATAAAAACCTTTCGGCCCATCTAGTCTGCTCAATTACATGGATACATTACCTGGATTTATCTTTTGTTTAGGATAGCCTTATGCCTATCCCATGCTTGCTTAAATTCAATTACTGTTTTGGCCTCTACCACTTCAACTGGAAGACTGTTCCATTTATCCACCACCCTCTCAGTAAAATAATGCTTCCTGATGTTACTTTTAAACCTTTGCCCCTCTAATCTAAGACTATGTCCTCTTGGTTTGCTACTTTGTTTCCGTTTAAATATACTCCCTTCCTCTACCTTGTGGATTCCCTTTACGTATTTAAATGTTTCTATCATATCTCCTCTGTCTCGTCTTTTTTCCAAGCTGTACATGTTAAGATCATTAAGCCTTTCCTGGTAACTTTTCTCCTTCAAGCCGTACACCATTTTAGTAGGATATGCAAATGAAGTCCACAGCTTCTTACTTTTGTTGCATCTAGTCTCTGTAATAACACAGGACAAATGCACAATTCATTTTGCAGCTTCTCCTGTCGCTCTTTGATTTTAGTTTTGGGAAATGGCTGCATTTATCAGTGATGCAACAAGTGTGTCTGTGTATAACATGTGTCTTAAACATGTGGACAAATAAAGCTTGATGTTTTGAAAATCCTGGAGTGCTGGCTTCTCTACAGTTTGATATCCATTGAGGCCAATGGTGAGCACCATGTACTAAGAGTTGATGGTGAACTGTGAGCGCAAACCTTGCTTTTTTGTTATATATATATATATATATATACACATATATACAGTCCGGCCTCAACATTAGATCTACTGACAGGTAAAGTGAATAAAATGTATGATAATTTATATTGTTGCAAAGGCACCTGTCAGTGGGGTGGGATTTGTTATGCAACATTTGAACAGTCAGTTCTTGAATGTCATGTGTTGAAAACAGGAAAAATAGGCAAGCAAGAAGATATGAGTGATTCTGACAAGGGCCAGATAGTGATGGATTAACAATTGGATCAGAGTATCTCCTAAATGGCAAGTCTTGGGGTTGTCCTTTGTATGCAGTGGTTAGTAGCTACCAAAAGTGGTGCAAAAAATGACAATTGTTGAACCGTCATCAGCGACAGCATCATGGGCCTCCAGTGCTCATTGATAATCTTGGGGAGCTATAGCTAGTCCATCTTGTCCAGTCATCGCACAAAGGTTCCACTGTAACCATTTAGGTAGACAATGTGCAGCCAATTTGACCAAGAATCCATATCATGCTATACATGTTATTCTAAAATTCACCAACAATAAAATGTTTGAAGATTTAGTGGCTTTATCAATTGAATAAATTATTCCAGATTCTAGATCAAATCTGAATAAAAGCACCAATAGAACAAGAAAATACAGTTAACAAACAATCTGATAAGTGGATACCTGTTTAATGCCTACATTACCATGTTTACATGACAGCTATATAATACAGAATGATAGTGCTTTCTGCATGACAATAAGGTGAGAGGGGAAATTAATGCAATACCACACAAAAAAACCCACTCTTACTAACAAGATGAGCTTGCACAGCATCATCCCATGGCTGCTGTCTCCCCAAGCATGCTAACATCACTGGTCCAGAGTTGGATGGGATACACAAAATCCCATCTGCTGAGTGACAGCTGTGTGGGTGGAGGAAGCCTGTTACTTTAAACAGCTGTACCAGCTAAACTGATATGCAAGGAGGTGGGGTGTGGGAGGAGGGCACTCTACACAGTTTATACACTTGAATAATCTAAAATGATCACGGTGCATAGAGTGTCCCTTTAAGAGTCGCACGTCATGCAAAGTATTACGTAGTTTTCTAATATCACATTGTTTGTTCCGTTTACACTATGTTGTTTGTAACTTAAAAGGATAGTGTTTACAGATGGGTTGACCTATTATTTACAGTCTGTTGAAAATTTTATAAGAGATTTATTGAAATACATAAACTATATATACACTGTATATAACACATTCTATCCCCAGTAATAGTTATTAATAATAAAAGGAATAACAGTTTGTTTATTTTTAGAATACTATGCATTGCTTTCATTTCAAATTAATTGTAATGCTACAAAAGAACTGAGAAGAAGAAAGTGACTAGCCATCTGTTACGAAAAATACTAAACAATGAAAATTAAATGTTTTGACTTTTTAAGTAGAGCATAATTATTACTCTTTAGGAGGTATTAGCATGTTCATATTGTTAAAAACAAATAATCGTGACAATCCACTACATCAAAACTGAGGTTTTTGTTTGTTTCAATGGCCATTGCAACGTAAGTTCACTCGCCACTTCACGGCACCTCTTTACAGAGTGAGTACCTAACATGTACCAAAAGGCCACTCTACTGAGCAGCTCCAAGCCCCTCCTGCTGCTTTTCAGCCAAGGAGAGGCAGAGATGGTGGGTTTTATTTATACATGCACCAAACACTTCCCATTTGGGATTAAAAACAAAAACATGGGGGGCGTGGCCTGACCGCGGACTATGGCGGCTGCTTGATCACTCGGCTCCGGCACAGGGAACTGCATCCACGCACATCCACCCAGCGAATCGACCCCCAAGCGGTATTTCTGTGTGGGGAACGAGAGAGAGGGTGAGATGGCATCACAGAAGGGCACAAAGGTCGGCAAAAACCGAATTTTTCACGCCGCAGACCCCGAAACGCAAGAAGGAAATGGCCGCGCAAGATGGCGGCGGATCTCCGCGGTCCTCTCCGCGTGCTGATCACGACACCGATACTCGGTCAGTACACTTGGAGGCTGTGCTCCATCGAATGTCGGAGATGCTCGGTGAGCTTTCAGACAAATTAACAGCTCGTTTAGACGGGGTCTCTGCGGAGATTCGAAGGGACGTAAAAGATATCGGGGATAGAACGGACAAGCTGGAAGGGAAGATGGCGGAATATGCAGGGGCCCATAATGTTATGGAGGAGAGAGTGGAGGGTCTGGAAGGAAAACTGCAGGAGGCTTTGACTAAACTAGCGGACCTCGAAGACAGGTCGCGTAGACACAATTTAAAAGTGAGGGGAGTGCCGGACTCTGTTTCCCAATCTGAGCTCACTGCCTACGTGACGGACCTTTTTCAAACAATTCTTCCGAATGCCACCCCGGACTCATTGCTGTTTGATCGGATACATCGTTTACCAAAGCCGCCCTCAGCCCGTCTAAAGCGCCTAGGGACGTGTTGCTCCGTCTACATTATTTTAAACCGCGCGAGGATTTATTGAAAGCCTTGAGAGATCGATCCTCGCTCGCGCCAGACTATGTTCATATTTCCATATACCCGGACTTGTCTAGAGCGACTCTCCAGTATAGGAGAGCATTGAAAGACGTCACGACGGTGCTGAGAGATCGGGGGATTAACTATCGTGGGGGTTCCCGGTCAAGTTGTTAATCTTCCGTAACGGTACCACACACGTCGTGTCTAAACTGGAAGACGGAACGAAACTGCTCAGCGAATGGGGCCTGGTGCCACAAGAATCTCCGGCTCGGCTGCATACAGCGTCTAGGAAGCTAGACCCGGAATGGCGTGTTAAGGGCCAGATTTCTTATTGAAGCGACTTTTGTTTGGATATTTCCTGGTTCGTCCCGTTTCCTTATACTCTATTTATACAAAGCTTATTTCTTGAGCCCGGTGTGTCTGCCCGGAAGACAGGATAGTGGAACTGGACGGTTCCCTGGAGCTGGATGGACAGTCCCAGGCCTATACCCCCTTTCTCCCTCCTCAGCCGAGGAGTATGGGAAGCAGTCCCGAATCGAGGGGCTTCCCACAGGAGTCTTACCCGCATGGGTTTGTATATAGTTTTCCGTCTGAGAGTTACTTGGACTTGGGTTTGGAGTGTTCTAATTTTTTTTTCTTCTTCCCTTTTTTGTTTAAACATTTTTGGGTCTGCCGACAGTTTTGAAGTTAAGCAGGTTGTTTTATGAAAATAGTCTCTTACAACGTTAAGGGGTTGAACACCCCATATAAAAGACACGTGTTGTACGCTGATCTAAAGAAATGGGGGGCAGAGATTGTGTGCCTCCAGGAGACACATTTCAAGAGGTTGGTTCACCCGAATTTAGACCCCCGTACCTACCCGACTCAATACCATGCTACAGGTCCGGCAAAAGCAAGGGGAGTTTCGATCTTGGTAAGCCACCGGGTGGCTTTTCAATTACATCGTAAATTATCAGATCCCCAGGGAAGATATTTAATAATAGTTTGTTCTGTGAACCATGAGCTTTTCACGATAGTTAATCTCTACTCTCCAAATGTAGATCAAATGTCTTTTGTGTCCAGCGTTTTGGCTAAGGCCCAGAAGGTCTTATCGGGTATGTTGCTGGTGTGTGGGGATTTTAACTGTAGTATTGACCCCAAGATGGATGTTCGCTCGGTTAAAGCTCCTACTCCACCTACAAGGCAGATTCGCCGAGGTACCAAATTTTTCGATTTATTGCAGTCCTACGGACTGTATGATATTTGGAGGGTGCTTCACCCCGGGGAACGGGATTACTCTTTCCACTCTACGGTACACAACTCATACACTAGGATAGATTATATCTTTCTGCCTAGTGGCACCTTGCCTCGGGTTCTAGAATGCACCCTTCTAGATATAACTTGGTCGGATCATGCCCCTCTTATTCTTACTCTTCATGACAGTTATCGGTCCACGAATCATCCACCCTGGAAGTTGAATGAATCTTTATTGTCCGACCCCGCGAGTGAGAAAGATCTAGAACGAATTCTGATAGAATATTTTGATTTGAACGCCACTCCAGACATGTCAGCCGAAACATTGTGGCTAGCACATAAGGCAGTACTTAGGGGGGCTTGTATTAAATCCCATATAAATAAGGCTAGACGTACTGACAGGATTCAGCAGTTATCGCGCTTAAATAAACTGGACCCCTCTACCACTAACCTCGGTTTACTTTCAACAGCACAGGCGAGCTTGACGGAATTGAATCAAAAACGACTACTTTTTTTTCAAAAACGCATGCAAGCTAAATATTATGCATTTAGTAATAAAGCGGGACGTCTTTTAGCTAACTGTCTGCGCGCATCCCGACCAATGAAGAACATCTCGCATTTAGTTTCGGGACCGGGGGGACAGAAGGTGTTTAAACCTCAGGATATTAGTAACGAACTGGCGGCATATTACAGTAAATTATATAATCTCCAGGCAGATGAAGGGCTACAAACACCTCCCTCGGAGCTTATAAATATCTTTCGTCTCTGCATTTACCCTCACTATCTCCTTCACAGTCCCTGGCTTTAGCTTCACCTATAACGCTACAGGAAATTCGGTTGGCTATTAATCGGTTACCACTTCACAAATCACCGGGTCCGGACGGATTCTCGGAAGGCTATTATAAAAAATTTGTTAGCATTCTGGCCCCGAGATTGATGTCTGTATTTCATTCGGCGGCTGCTAACGGTGATTTTCCGAACGAAATGCTGCGGACTGTTATTGTCCCGCTTCCTAAACAGGGCAAACCCCCAACTATACCTGCTAACTTCAGACCAATATCGTTACTGAATATCGACGTGAAACTATATGCCAAAATACTGGCGGATAGGATGGCAAACTTTTTGCCTTCATTAGTGTGTAGTGACCAGGTCGGGTTTATTAAAGGCAGGCAAGGCCCCCATAATACCAAAAAGATCATCGGGTTACAATCTGTTGCTCACCGTTCTGGAATCCCGTGCATTGTTATGGCTTTAGATGAAGAAAAAGCCTTCGACAGGGTGTGCTGGTCTTTTTTGCGGCGAGTCTTAGATAAATTCGGTTTTCCTCAAGCGGTGATAACTAGCATTTTTGCACTTTATAATCCTCCATCTGCGGCGGTGATACATGCCGGATTTTTGTCAAAACCGTTTGAAATCTTTAACGGGACAAGGCAGGGATGCCCGCTGTCACCCCTTCTATATGCCTTGGCAGTTGAACCATTGGCTCAACATATCAGACAGGATTCATTGGTGTCGGGCATTGATATCAGGCCAGAAAGTTTTAAAATAAGCCTTTTTGCGGACAACGTTTTGTTAACCCTAACGAATCCCCTTACTACTTTACCTAGGCTACATACGGTTCTGGCAGAGTATAGTAAAGTTTTGTACCATAAGGTAAATGTATCTAAGTCGCAGATAATGTCCATCCACGTCCCTATCCCTACACTGCAACTCCTTTAAAAGTGTCTACCCCTACGAATGGAGAACAGACTATTTAAACTATTTGGGGGTTAAACTTATGGCCTCCCCTTTCCGTTTATATGATTATAATTCTAAACCGTTTCTATCGACCCTGAGACAGATCTTCTACCAGTGGCGACATATGAAGACATCATGGGTGGGGGACGTATTTCCTCCATTAAAATGACAATCTTACCCAAGCTTTTATACCTGTTCCGCACCCTTCCATTGCCTTTACCCAAGTCTTACCTGGAGGAAATGCAGTCCTACTTCCTGACATACGTATGGCGGAGGGGACGTCCTAGAGTGCCGGCTAAAATGTTGTATTTGTCACGCGGTAATGGGGGTATGGCTATGCCGAACGTTACTCTTTACTATAACGCAACCTTATTGGCCTCCTTGGGAGAATTTTTCCTGCAGTCGTCTACTCCTCGGTGGACTTCTGTGGAACAGACATGTGTAGGGACTCCTTTGATTACCTCTCTGGTCTGGCTTACCCCTAAACAGAGGCCAGAGTTACCTTACATGCTACCCTCTACTGCTTTATATCTCAAGACTTGGGATAAACACCGTTGTCGGTTACTGACTAACCCTTTCCCGTCTATAGCGACTCCTATGGAAGTATTGAGATATTGGATAGAGGGCTTTCCGTGTTCCAGATGGATGGTGAAGGGAGTTACCCATCTCTGGCATCTAGTAGTGGGAGACTCGCTAGCAGCATTTTCGGCTTTGTCTGGGCGGTATGGGTTGCCGGACACTTTTGTTTTCCTATTATCAACTGCATTCTCTGTGGAAAACTACAAACCTACCGACCATGCTCGTTAGCTCTAAAGTTACCTTAACGGCGTTTGACAATTTCGTACTGCACCCGGAAGTGTCGACTAGACTTGTGTCACTGTGTTATGCTGCATTGAATGTTCCTACTCCAAACTATAAATGGAATTTCCAAAAGGCGTGGGAAAAGGAGATGGGGCAAGAGCTTACTACCCAAAGATGGCATGGGGCGTATGTAGCAGATAAGGGGGCATATAACTGTACGTCTTTGCGGGAAGTGAGGAGAAAAGTGATGTATAGGTGGTATTTGGTCCCTGCCCGGGAGAAGCACATATCAGGGGTGTCCTCCACTTTCGGAAGTGGGCCCTATGATACATGTGTGGTGGGCATGCGAAAAACTACAGTCGCTTTGGCAGGATACTGCGGCATTGGTGAACAGTGCGGTGGGCGACCAGATCCCCCTCAATCCGGAGGGTTACCTTTTGGGTGCTCCGTCGTCGGACCTCTCGGTGGCGCAACGTAAAATGTTTAAAGTTATTATCAGTGTAGTTTTGTTACTGGTGGCAAGGCATTGGAAAAAGACGACAGTTCCTACCATTGTTGAAGTCCGAAAGATGATCACGTCTATGAGAATACGAATTACTGGTTCAAGCGACGAGTGGTCTTCCTTCATCTCAGAAGGGCCATTGGTTGTTCTGGGACCTCCTGGGGTCAACATAGCTCTCCCATAGGCGTGTAGGTTATAAACGGTTATTGTTGCATGGTTATATTCCAGTATTGTTATCAGATCGTTAAAGATTTTAGGTCTGTGTATTACCTACTGTCGGCAGAGATTACGGTTACTTTCAGTGTGTGTTTTTTCTTTTTCAAGGTTTTTGTATTGTTCCCCTTTTGTGTTACGAAATGTCATACCCCTTTTTTCCTTTTGTATCCTGCTGTTTATGTTTTTTCTGGAAAAATATAAATTTTGAATTGCATAAAAAAAAAAAAACATGGAAAGAGGAACAGCTGCAGAACGATGGACTGGTGTTACAAGCATGATATACATAAATACAGAAAAAATGGCGTTGCGCCCATACTCACCAGAGCGGCAGCAACTGCCAGGAGTAACAGCCCAGTTAATGTATAAAACATAACAAGGAAAAAAGGTGTCATCTGCGCTCGTTTCTATGTGTTCCATGTACAACAAAACTGAGGTTTTTGTTTGTTTCAATGGCCATTGCAACGTAAACTCACTCGCCACTTCACGGCACCTCTTTACAGAGTGAGTACCTAACATGTACCAAAAGGCCGCTCTACTGAGCAGCTCCAAGCCCCTCCTGCTGCTTTTCAGCCAAGGAGAGGCAGAGATGGTGGGTTTTATTTATACACGCACCAAACACTTCCCATTTGGGATTAAAAACAAAAACATGGAAAGAGGAACAGCTGCAGAACGACGGACTGGTGTTACGAGCATGATATACATAAATACAGAAAAAATGGCGTCGCGCCCATACTCACCAGAGCGGCAGCAACTGCCAGGAGTAACAGCCCAGTTAATGTATAAAACATAAAAAGGAAAAAATGTGTCATCTGCGCTCGTTTCTATGTGTTCCATGTACAACAAAACTGAGGTTTTTGTTTGTTTCAATGGCCATTGCAACATAAGCTCACTCGCCACTTCACGGCACCTCTTTACAGAGTGAGTACCTAACATGTACCAAAAGGCCGCTCTACTGAGCAGCTCCAAGCTCCTCCTGCTGCTTTTCAGCCAAGGAGAGGCAGAGATGGTGGGTTTTATTTATACACGCACCAAACACTTCCCATTTGGGATTAAAAACAAAAACATAGAAAGAGGAACAGCTGCAGAACGACAGACTGGTGTTACAAGCATGATATACATTAATACAGAAAAAATGGCATTGCGCCCATACTCACCAGAGCGGCAGCAACTGCCAGGAGTAACAGCCCAGTTAATGTATAAAACATAAAAAGGAAAAAACGTGTCATCTGCGCTCGTTTCTATGTGTTCCATGTACAACAAAACTGAGGTTTTTGTTTGTTTCAATGGCCATTGCAATGTAAGCTCACTCGCCACTTCATGGCACCTCTTTACAGAGTGGGTACCTAACATGTACCAAAAGGCCGCTCTACTGAGCAGCTCCAAGCCCCTCCTGCTGCTTTTCAGCCAAGGAGAGGCAGAGATGGTGGGTTTTATTTATACACGCACCAAACACTTCCCATTTGGGATTAAAAACAAAAACAAGGAAAGAGGAACAGCTGCAGAACGACGGACTGGTGTTACAAGCATGATATACATAAATACAGAAAAAGTGGCGTCGCGCCCATACTCACCAGAGCGGCAGCAACTGCCAGGAGTAACAGCCCAGTTAATGTATAAAACATAACAAGGAAAAAAGGTGTCATCTGCGCTCGTTTCTATGTGTTCCATGTACAACAAAACTGAGGTTTTTGTTTGTTTCAATGGCCATTGCAACATAAGCTCACTCGCCACTTCACGGCACCTCTTTACAGAGTGAGTACCTAACATGTACCAAAAGGCTGCTCTACTGAGCAGCTCCAAGCCCCTCCTGCTGCTTTTCAGCCAAGGAGAGGCAGAGATGGTGGGTTTTATTTATACATGCACCAAACACTTCCCATTTGGGATTAAAAACAAAAACAAGGAAAGAGGAACAGCTGCAGAACGACGGACTGGTGTTACAAGCATGATATACATAAACACAGAAAAAATGGCGTTGCGCCCATACTCACCAGAGCGGCAGCAACTGCCAGGAGTAACAGCCCAGTTAATGTATAAAACATAACAAGGAAAAAAGGTGTCATCTGCGCTCGTTTCTATGTGTTCCATGTACAACAAAACTGAGGTTTTTGTTTGTTTCAATAGCCATTGCAACGTAAGCTCACTCGCCACTTCACGGCACCTCTTTACAGAGTGAGTACCTAACATGTACCAAAAGGCCGCTCTACTAAGCAGCTCCAAGCCCCTCCTGCTGCTTTTCAGCCAAGGAGAGGCAGAGATGGTGGGTTTTATTTATACACGCACAAAACACTTCCCATTTGGGATTAAAAACAAAAACAAGGAAAGAGGAACAGCTGCAGAACGACGGACTGGTGTTACAAGCATGATATACATAAACACAGAAAAAATGGCGTCGCGCCCATACTCACCAGAGCGGCAGCAACTGCCAGGAGTAACAGCCCAGTTAATGTATAAAACATAACAAGGAAAAAAGGTGTCATCTGCGCTCGTTTCTATGTGTTCCATGTTCAACAAAACTGAGGTTTTTGTTTGTTTCAATAGCCATTGCAACGTAAGCTCACTCGCCACTTCACGGCACCTCTTTACAGAGTGAGTACCTAACATGTACCAAAAGGCCGCTCTACTGAGCAGCTCCAAGCCCCTCCTGCTGCTTTTCAGCCAAGGAGAGGCAGAGATGGTGGGTTTTATTTATACACGCACCAAACACTTCCCATTTGGGATTAAAACCAAAAACATGGAAAGAGGAACAGCTGCAGAACGACGGACTGGTGTTACAAGCATGATATACATAAATACAGAAAAAATGGCGTTTTTCAATTAGGTGTATTATGAAGCATATACATTCGACGAAAGAAATCTCAATCTCAAGGCATCTAAAATTTGAACATGACAACAAGTCTGAGGGACTTCGCTTTATGGGCTTTGAACATATAAGATTGTCATAATGAGGTGATGACCTTATTAAGGCTTAATAGGAAACTCTGACCTTTTCAATGACACCAATCATGACCCTCTAGCTGCCACCAATACAAATGCCAAATAGCCCCAATTATCTCCCTCGCAGCCACCTTCACTACCAGGAGGGGCAAGAACGTGAAGGATGCAGTCTGCCACAGTCATTTGGCATCTATCAACTATGGCAAACCTGGCCAACAAGGATGACACTGGGTGCGCATAAATGTGGCAGCTGCATGGCATGCAAATATATACTCTGTTCCTCTGACTGTTTCCAGGACAGTCAACAATGTGACACCTTAAAGGTCAAAGGAGTATGTATATACAGGTCCATGGGAGTTGTCTATCTGCTGATTTGCTCCTGTGGTCTACAATATGTCGGGAAAACGATCAGACAACTCAGGGTGCATATCCTCGAACATGCACGTTCACTGAAGTACCCAAGAGGGTTCTCGCCACCTAAAAATAAAACATCAAAATAGATCCGACCAATTACGTTTCATGGTCATCAAGCAAGTGACACTGGGGGACAGGGGCGGGGATCTCGTCATACGGCTCCAATAGAGAGAATCCTTTTGGATTTATAGATTGAAGACCCTCAGCCCTAAGGGCCTCAATGAAGGCTTTACATTTACATAATTTCTCTAGTTCAGTCCTACCACTTATTTTCTTTCACACTACATCCTATCATCAATTACGATCTCTAAAGACGATGTGTATAGGTTGTCTTTGGAATTTACATTAACAGTAATCGAGTATACAGTTTTTTTAACACTGGATCGATTACTGTCGGCCGTTATACACCAGGAACTGTTCATATCAATATATATACCATTGGGGCATCAAGAATTAAGTATCACTTTTAAGGACTTAACGTACCACCAGTTGCTCTATCATGAGCCACACTCTCCAGTGGACATGTTACTGGCTTGAATGCCCTACTTGTGACCAAGGGTACCTTCAAAAGCTATGTTTATATAACCCCTTTATTCTTAAAACTTGTAATCTTATTCTGCCACCCAGCAACAGCAATAATTATTATAAGATATGCCTGTTACCATGGCATATTCATGGCATTTCCCCAGTCTGTGTGAAAAGGGATTAATCCTGGCATCTTTGGGTCTGAATAGAGCATGAAATTACCGAGCGTGCGCAATAACTAACATGGACCAATTCACTACAATGAATGTTGGCACCATTTTCCTAGCAGTAATACATTACGTGACCGACCCATCCACGCATGAGCTTTAGCAGCTGGCCCAAGTGTCATTACATCGCTCATGTATGTGTCACAATGATCCACCCCTCTGGTAGGCGTGTACGACTACACTATATGCGTACAGACTGCACACGCACAGAATCCGAGGGGGACAACACTAGAAATTCAGACGGACACAGTGCCAATGATCGGTACGCTGATGTTACTAAACAATAATACCGATACACTGCCATGAGTCTCTGCCTGGTTACACCAACATACAGGCCCCCCTCGGCTCCAATGCTATAATATACAGTTCAGCTACTCCTCTCTGCTCAACAATAGCCCCAGTGATGCCGTGAAAGGTGGCATAATTAACCCTGGCCCTCCCAGCCTATCTCTTGACATTCCAGTTGCTACTAGTATTTAAAGCAGCAACATTTTTGCCTCTGTTCACTCAATTCCTTCTGGCACGCGATACTATGTCAAGCAAATGCTCCTGATGATGCTGAGTAACAGTGAAACGCATTGAGCTTGAAACTGTGACATAATTTATTTTATTCAATTTGGCAGCAGGCTATATTTCAGGCACTGCAAGGATGAGATTTTTTTCTGGTATTCATCCTAACTGCTAAGAATCTATAAACTGTGTGCTTTGTACAGGCTCATCTCTGAACACAGGTATAGGCATTTAGCTCGACAAAGCAGCCTGTACTGTGCAATGTTCAATTTCTTCTTGCCTCTTTACTATACTGTAACAGCAGGTAGCTGGGGTGGGGGTGTACTCACTTTTGTTGCCAGCGGTTTAGATATTAATGACTGTGTGTTGAGTTATTTTGAGGGGACAGCAAATTTACACTGTTATACAAGCTGTACACTCACCACTTTACATTGCAGCAAAGTAATTTCTTCAGTGTTGTCACATGAAAAGATATAATAAAATATTTACAAAAATGTGACGGGTGTTCTCATTTCTGTGGCATACTGTATATACACTCTGTGTATAACACATTTTAGTTCTGTTAAATAAAAAAAATTTAGCTATTCAAATCAATGTCCTGTTTATAATTACCATAATTGGAATTCCAATAAACATCTGCAAGTCTGTATCTTCCCAAATAAGAAAATATTAAAATTAAAACGCGCGCTGACGCTAGCAGAGACAGCAATATCAGTCACACACAAAGTATAGCTTCATCATGTCATGTCTAGATGTCTTTGTTCAGACAGACCAATTTATTCGATTTCAAGCAACCAATGAAAACGTTCGTTGTAGACAAAGTTTCATATCCACCCCACAAAGGAATGTGATATAACAGCCAATCAGAGCAGATACATTTCCACGTCAGAATTTGACCATCACAGCTAACAAAGAAACACTTATTATTACCATATATGGTTCAGAGATGGTTTTTTTCTATATCAGACGTTACATATATTTCAAAGGCATTTCTACTTTGCCTGGAAACACTGGTGTCGCTAGGTGGGGGCGGGGGGTGCGGCCCGCACCGGGTGACACCACCCCCTTGGGTGACACCCTAAAAAATCTATTTTACCAGGAAGGATACATTGAGAATTCTTTCATTTTCAAGTATGTCCTGGGTTGGCAAGGCCTAGGCTGGCACTTTCCAGGGGGCAGAAAAAAAAACACCACTAAAGGAGATATTTACAGAGCACCGAAATGACGCAGACATTTCAGTGTTCTGTTGTTCCCTGCACTTCAGGGAATCAATTTTCCCTGGTGAATTCACCGCAAGGTCCCTGAAGTGCAGGGAATCAGCCACCGAATGCCACCACGAACCCATCCCCTGCTGTTTTCAAAAAACTACTGAACGAAAATATCTGGAATTAACATGTAAGATCCTATGAATGATAATAAAAAGGGCTGTTACAGAAAAAAAAACACTATTAGAAAGAAAAAAAAAAGGATTTTTTTAAAAAAAGGCCTAATAGATACTTAGGAAAAAAATCAACAAATAAAGAGACTAGGGATGTGCACAAATTTTTTTTTCGTTTCGGCTCGTTTGGTTCGTAATTCGACAATTTTCATTTCGGATCGTTTTGGCTGATTTCCGTTCCGGTTCGTTTCGGCTTCTTTTTCGTATCGACTTTTTTTTTCCTGAAATCGGAAATTTTCGTGTTTTCGGATCGGCTCGTTTTTCGTATCGACTTTTTTTTCCGTGATTTCGGACATTTTCGTGTATTCGGTGTGGGAAATGTTTTGCCCCATAGACTTCAATGTTAAAATATTCCCTGTTTAATTCAATATCTAATAAACCGTTTATTATTATATTCTGTAGTAAATAGTCTATTTTTCGATTTTTTAGGATCTTTTAAGCATTTTTTGAAAATTACCTAAGTGGAACCGAAATTATGAATTGAACGAAAATGATTTCCGATTCCGAATTTTTTTCGTTTCGGATCGGAAATTGTTTCGTTCAGACGTTTTCGGATCTGTTTCGGAAAATAGTCTGTATCCGAATCGGGCCAATTCGTGAAAAAAACGAATCTGTCTGAAACGAAAAGCACATCCCTAAAAGAGACTTTTTACTACAGATTAATGGAATAAACGTTTTATTAGATATTTGGTAAAAACGGGAATATTTTTAACATTGATACCTATGCAGGGTTATTCAGAGAAGGGTGTAAACCTTGAGAATGACTGTAGAATTGAAAATTCTAGGGCAAAATAGTCAAACCAGAAAAATTCTCCAATTTATCTCACTTTCCAAATTGGCTATTTGATCTAGATTGTTCCTTCTCCTGGCAATTCTCAAGGTTTTCACCTCTCTCTGAATAGCCCTGATGGTGTTCGCCTGAATAAACCTGTCTAATGAAACCACTGAACATCAGGACATTTCTCTGCTGTTCGATGTCTCTGAACACATTTACCATTACTTCTCTATGGGGACTTTCACTGCCGTCGAACAGGCACGGTACTTGCTGGCATTTCACCAAAATTTAGGTGTGAGTATATGAGAGAGCTGCACAGCAATAAACCTCACTGTAATGTGCGCCGTGTATTATGAGCATTCAGTATTATATGGGAGAACTGATTTATGAGTAAGAGTAGTTTAATTTTTTTTTTAAATAAACGTAAAACTCGGGGGGGGGTGACACCATGAGTTACCGCACCGGGTGACACCAACCCTAGTGACGCCACTGCCTGGAAACACAGGATGTCTATTTTTCAATCAACATCCCTTGGCTAGCTTCGAGAGGAAATGGAGCTGAATAGAAAATATGCACACATTGTTTTAAAACAAGGAGGAGGTTGAAAGAGAAGACCCACTAGCCAAAATATATTTACTGCAATACGTATTTGAATCACAATACGTATATATTGATACAGGAAATTAAAAATATAAATTCTTTCAAGTTCCAGTGATACTTATTAATAATAAAAGAAATAACAGTTTATTTGTTTATTTTTAGATTACAGTGCATTGCTTTCAATAAAATTAATTGTAATGATGCAAAAGAACTGAAAAGAAGTGATTAGCCATCTGTAATGAAAAATACTAATCGGTGAAAATTAACAATTTTCCCCTTTTTTTTCCTTTCTTCTTTTCAGTTAGGCAAATTATGAAGCATATACACTATATTGCCAAAAGTATTCGCTCACCTATCCATATACGAGTCAAGGCAGGTGAGCGAATACTTTTGGCAATATAGTGTACATTCGATGAAATAAGAGATAAAAATCTCAATCTCAAGGCATCTAAAATTGAAACATGACAACAGATCTGAGGGACTTCGCTCTATGGGCTTTGAACATGTGCCATTGCCATAATGAGGTGATGACCTTGATAGGAAACTCTGGCCTTTCCAACAACACCAATCACGACCCACTAGCTGCAACCAATACAAATGCCAAATACAGGCGAATTGGAAGGGAAATACAGTGCAGTTTTCCAGTCTTTGGCAGTAGTGAAATTGTCACATAGAGAAGTAAGGTTAGTCTATTCATAAAATGCAGAACTACACAGAAATATCAACAAAATTACCTGATTTTCAGTGTTTCAGTTCGACAGGTTTAAACAGGCGAATCGCATAGCATTCAATGTAAAAATGTAACATCTTTTTTTTAAAAAATTTAAATGACCGTTTCATCTTTCATTTTCAGTAAAAAGCCTTTATATCATTTTTAAATTTATTAGTACACCTTTTCTAGATTATTTGTATTTTTTTGATGAAATTTTTGTCTCCCAGTTTTTTAAAAAGCCGTTTTTTAAAAAAATTCTGTAACAGACCTTTTTATTCTTTTTGAAAGAACCTTTTTATTAATTAGACACATTTTAATAAATTGTGTTGGTTTAAACACCTAATAGGAAAATGCTAGAGTTCAGTTTTTTTTTTGCAGTTCGGGGGAATTCAACAAGGTTTTGGCGCTCTTCAGTGCTGTTCAGTGCTTTCCAACTTTTTCGTGGGGCTTCAGCGACTCCATCTTCGGTGCACTACGGTGACTATTCACTAAATAGTGAATTCACTGAAATTTCAACAACATGGAATTCAGAAATGCACCAAAATGCGCTGAAGTGAAAACCAACGAAATTCCACTGAAATGTCAGTGCTTTGTGAATAGACGCTTTAGTGTTTTTATGAGCAGCAGAGCAGATGTCCTTTATTAGCTAAACACACAGCATGCTGTATCTTGGAAAGACCACATCGCACTCTGCATCTTTTTATTTTTCATCAATTCCTTGATCTATAATTGAAATTATTCAAAATATCATTGCCATTTTAACTATTAACGATCTATGTTCATATTAACAGTTTCCCTACATTATGCTTAAACTTTAGGAATACACGCAAAGCATGTCTTTCACTATGTGCAATCTTCCAATGTGGATAACAAAATATTTAAACTAATTCATGTAAACAGAAGTATATGCGAGAATTAAGCATGTTTAGTAAATGTTTCATGAAAACACTGATCCTTTAACGCCATCCTAAAAATATAAGGAACATATTTATTGGACTAAGCTACATATCACAGTTTATTCCAATGCTACACAACACTTTCCCAAGTATAGCTGTTCAAAGCTTAAAGTTTTACATGAAAGCCCAAAGCTATCTTTACTATGATGTGGGAATTTTCTTAGGCTATCTTTATCTATTAATTTTGTTCTAAACTGTGCAGTTTTCTACACTTTCAATTTTACACACCAGTATTCATTTTTGACTTTAGGGCATAGTGGACAGCTGCAGAGTGCAGATTTAACTGGATATTGGCAGACTCCTGCTGGAGTATAATGTTACCCTAAGGTACAACTGTAGTTTAATTTAGGTTTATGAGTAAACACGTTAGAATTTGGATGTCTGTGCAATAGCAAACATTGCTTGTAGTCAGCTATTTGGAATTGAAATGTATTTCAGACATTTTAGTAAAATAATCTTGATTTTAACAAAAAACTTATGTTATCTTAAATCACATTATGCAGTAACTGGTGATGGAATATCGATCAAGAACATTTTAGAAACCTCTTAACTGTAGTTATTCCTATAGACTATATGCAAGCATACATTCATATTCACATTACAAGTACCTACATTTTGCAATAATAAGTTGCACCATTATGTGCAAAATTCTTTTTGATATATAGGCAGTGGTGACTCTAGGAACAATATATTGGGGGGCACATAATATACAATAATTAAAACTGTGTTTCACTAATAATTTTCGCCACTAAATCATACCACTGAAAAAAACGAAGTATATATAAATAAGATTCCAAAATATCAGAGTAATGTTGTATGCAATTACAACTTTTTGTTGTATTATGTTGATACTGAGGCATATAGCCTACCCGTTAACCCTTAAAATGCCAGCTATCAAGAGAAAACATGAAATGAATACACTGTGAGACATGTGTGTAGCCTACCCAATAACCCCTAAAATGCCATTAATCATGGAAAAAATAAAATGTGTACTGTGGGGGATGAAGCCTGCCCATTAACCCTTAACCCCTTAGTGACCGGGCGGTTTTACACAAATCCGTCCTTTAGTGACCGCTGCTGTTTTTACGTTTCTGCGCTGTTAGGGTTTAGGTCAAATTTTCCTCTTACTCGTTTATTCAACCCACACATATTATACACCCTTTTCCCCGCCATTAAATGGACTTATAGAAATACCATTATTTCCATCATATCCAATAATTTACTATAAAAAAATATGAAATATGATGAAAAAAATGGTAAAAACACACTTTTTCGTAATTTAATCCCCAAAAGCTACAACCACCAATAAAGACCCCGACTAAATAGTTTCAAAATTTTATCCCGAGAATAGAAATACCCAATTTTTACATGATTTTGCCTTTTAACCCTTTCACTGCTGAGCCAGTTCACCTATGTGCGCTGCGCTCATTCTGAGCATTTTGTGCTAATTATTTTGAGATGACAGCCTAGATCCTATTTAATTAAACCCCCCCAGACAATTTTTTTTTATTATTATTTATTTTTTTTATTCTTTTTTTTTACATTTTTTAAAATGATCAGGCCTTTCAAATGATGTCAAATATGACCATCTAGCTGCCATGGATCGGGAGATAAAGGGATCCTTAGGATCCCCTTATCTCTACATGGCAGCTAGATGGTTAACTGGCCCACTGACATCCTCACACATATGGTGAGGTTGTCAGTGGGTGGGGGGGGACCTGGAGGCTAGGCTGACATCCAAGATGTCAGCCCCCCTCCAGGTTCGAATCGTGTTTTGGCGCCAATTCGCGCTAAAACGCGATCCGGCGGCAAAACGGTTAATGCTATACACCGCTGAAAAGGGGAGACTCTCCCCTTTTCAGCGGTGCAAAAAGCCTCTCCCCAGCTTCAATGGTTGGGGAGATAGAGGGCTCCGAAGGAGCCCCCCCTCCCCTCCATTGATTTGAATGGGGGCACCTGCTGATGACGTCACCACGCAGCGTGGTGACGTCATCAGCCTCGCCTGCCCATGTAAATCACATGGGCAGGCTTCCTCCCTGCCAGATCACCGAGGGATCCAGCGAGGGAGGTGAGTATCGGGCGGGAGGGGGATTTGGCGCCGCTGACGTACCCTGTACGTCCGCGTGTCTAAGGGAGACCTGTGGACAGGACGTACAGGGTACGTCAGGGGTCC
The DNA here is from genome assembly GCA_009667805.1 of Leptobrachium leishanense. NCBI lineage: Eukaryota > Metazoa > Chordata > Amphibia > Anura > Megophryidae > Leptobrachium > Leptobrachium leishanense. Next base: position 284,432,854 of record CM019066.1, read on the forward strand.
TTAAGGGGTTAATATACAACGAAACCAAGTGAAAAACTAAAGTAATACACCATGTGATATACAGTATAATCTGACTGTTAACCCCTTCACTGCTGAGCCATTGCAACCATGGGAAAGAACGAAAACGTTATGGTATAATTTTAGTATTTGTGATTTATTTCTTTACACTGAATATGGTAATTTTGGGGATTATTGGAAAGGTCAGAATCTGCCCTTTCAAATGACACCTCGATTGGACAAGTACGATGGGGATGGAGATACAGCAGTCAGAATGTAGTGGGGGAAGCTGGATGCTGATCCTTGGTGGGGGTGCACACGGGGGCAAGGAATGAGGGGAGTGATGCCTATGTATACACTATATTGCCAAAAGTATTCGCTCACCTGCCTTGACTCGCATATGCATAGGTGAGCGAATACTTTTGGCAATATAGTGTATATAGGAATTTTACTATGCAAGAAAAGTCTGTGATGTGTGAATGTTTGGTGCATTTAATAATATGGATATATATATATATACTGTATGTAATTCAATGTACTGATGGTTGATGGTGGTTATAAAAAAGCAGAATCAATGGATTTTTAACTCTATTCCCACAATGATTAACATAAACTCTAACCCTTTCAATGCTAGAGCAATTTTACACCCTTGTAATAAATTTGTATTTAGCCAGCATAGCATAAACCACATTATAAAAACATGCTGTTGTTTTTTTTTCTTTGCTTAAAGTAATTGCATATCATTTTTTTATTTTTTTTGAGAAAGGATTTTACCAGGAAGGATACATTGAGATTTCTCTCGTTTTCAAGTATGTCCTGGGTGGTGAGTATGTACCATTAGGTGTCTCGCCCAAGGACACTTACTGGAGAGGTGCTCGTCAGGAACGAACCCATGACTCCACAGGCTCTCTCCACACAGAGCAGTGATGTTACCTCTACTCTGCAGTTGGGTTTTTTTATCTCTCGTTTCCATTTTGTGGACTTTTCCCATGATGCAACAATTACCAAAATCTTATGGTGAGTCTTACTTTGTTGCTGTGATTTTCTCTATACAGTATTTAACAATTAATGAGGTGGAGGAGGAAATGTTTAGATAATGTGTCAGGAGCCTATTGTCCTGTCTCTGGTACATCTCTCTTGTCCCTGTTGTTCAGTACTTCTATGTTTTGTTCATACACTCTATTCAGCATAGTATTGGCTAATCTAAGTACCAGCCTGTCAGATTGGGGGTTTCCTTACTTAACTGAGTTTTGTGTGCGTTCGGGTGACTCTCTATCCTAAATTTTTTTTAACTAAATATACAAGAGAAAAGCAAAGCACATGTAAGATATCAGCAACATAAAAGAAACAAAATATGGTGGTAGTGGCCCTTTAAGTTCCGTGCTTAGCATTTCTTCTGCTTCATAAAAACAGGAAAAGTAAGCAATCTATATCCACTTCTATCTGTAAAAAATAATTGACATGGATTTTTTTTGTTGCCCTGTTATATCTCTTTACACTAGCTTCAATTTTTAACTATAAAATATTAGGTACAACAATGACTTTCACAAAATAATGTGTACGTTGTGACGGTAGTCCCAATGACTGCACTGTAGAGATTGTATGATATTATTTTAACCCTTGTTTCCCCACGAGTTTTCTATGCTACCATGTTCTGTTTACTCTATGTTTTACTGTTATGTATTTGATACCCTCTTATACTATTCCTATTTCTATATGTTGTGTTCAGGGAAGAAAACAGTGTGTTGCTACAGATCCGGGGTCTGCTGGATTAAAACGTAATTTTTACTATTCAAAAAGAATTAAAACATGTGAGTCACCAAACATGGAATAAATAAAACATAGAAATAGATACTCTTCTGAGCGTATTCCAGTCCAAGTACTGTACTCTGGGATCCTTGAGTAATCGTAAAAGTTACGTTTTAATCCAGCAGACCCTGGGTCTGTAGCAACACACTGTTTTCTTCTCTTGCATACAATATTGATTTTGGGTTACCCCCTTTGACCATGGAAGACACAGTGCTACTCACTTAATGTGATGAATTACTGCTGTTTTCACTAATCTTTTTGTACAATTGTGGCTTATCTATAATCTATTTCTATATGTACACCAACGCTTCCCTTCACAAAAACTCATGGTTCCCATTCAGTCCTCCCAAACATAGTGGTACCAGGGCATGGGGGAACTTTTGTTCCGTTATCCCTCCCTGGGGAGGAGATGCAAACACTGTAAAGTGAATAAAAGCATACTAATGTTCCCAATAAAATCAGTTCCTGCTATTTCACGTCTCAAGGAGTTTCAGCTATTGTTTGGATGGGTTATTATCATACATCTGTTTGGGAAATTGCCAGCGAGAGGTAGCCTACTAGACGGAGATACCCAACTGGAGTACTGAGCGCCGTTATAGACGCTAGTCTGGTTGAGCTGGTAAAACCTGACATGCTGAGCTGTGCAGAGATTCAACCCACCCTGTTCTTTTTGAATATTCTACCGGAGGGGCCCAAAATTAGTAAAAGAAAAAAGAAAATATAAATACTTTTAACTTAACTTTCCTTGGCATTGCATGCCTTCCCTACTATGTTAGGATAGTGACTGTACTGAATTCTAGCAGCCAGTTAAACTGCATCAATCACTTTTCCTCACTGTCCATGTCGCATATCTCGTAATAACTCCAAATAATGTCAGACAGACACAGAAGAGTAATTAGAAAAGAGATGTAGCTCTTATACATTAATTGCCTGATCTAGTTGATCATTAACAATCGTGCAGGGTTGTTTTTGATACAATCGGCACCACTCGACTTAAAATAGGCACTAGTGTTTATTAGGGCTGAGTTAATGCCAGGAAATGGTAAGTTCCCATCAGACAGGCTGCAAGGTTAATTAAATACATCAATTTATTTTGCTAAATGCAATGTAATAAATATAAGAGATTTCTAAACATAAATATGCAGATCAAGGTAAATCAAATAATTGCCTTTTTGGGAATACTGACGTTTATTTTACTATGAGTGCTTGTTGTTTTCTTGAAGCAGCTTCTCTGTTGTCTTGAGATTAATAAATATTACCTATACAATTCCTGATTATTCAAGGCAGATACAAACTCCATTTTCAATGAGGTGGTGATGTGTGGGTGTCTATGGGATGTGCCTACATTTTTGAAGTAATGAAGTGTTTTATCTCAATATTACAAAATGAATAACTGCTTATCACTATAATTACCAATAATGACAAAAGAAGATAATTTAGCTACTCACTTAAATGAAATCGTATTAGTCTGAGAAAATGATTTAATGCATTAAACATCCTTAATTATCCTTTGCTGTAGGAGTCTACACATCATTTTATTAATTTGTTTCAGCTCAATAACTAGATAAGGGATTGTATCTTATCTGTAATTCATTTGCTTGTGAAGAATTTTTCGATTGCTGGAACTCAGTGTGAAGTATTCATAAACCTTTCACCCTTCTGTCGAATATTTTTAGGTCTGAACGAATGTTAGTCTTGTGAATAATTAGATATTAATTTTTACAATATACAAGACTATGGAAATGGTTAGATGTTAGGCCTCTCAGTTTTATAGTTGACTATTATGCAAAATATGGTTAAAGCAAGAATAGTACACGATTCCAATATTGCAACCAAAGACACTTTTTTCAACCATCCACTTTAGTTTTAGCAAATCTCATTCCAATGCCTACATGTTGTTTAATCGTTTAGTGACCAGGTGATTTTACCATTGTCTGTCTGCAAGTACCCACTGCTGTTTTTACATTTCTGAGCTGTTTGTGTTTAGGTCTAATTTTCCTCTTACTCTTTTATGGAATCCACACATATTATATACCGTTTTTATTGCTATTAAATTGAATTTCTAAAGATACCATTATTTTCATCATATCTTATAATTTAACATTATATAAACATTTATGAAATTTGATGAAAAAAAATGGAAAACACACTCTATTTTGAACTTTAATCTCTGAAATTAGAAATTCCCAATTTTTATATGTTTTTGCTTTTTAACTCCTTCACTGCTGAGCAATTTCACCTCTGTGTGCTGAGCTCATTTTGACCGTTTAATGCTCATCATGTTTAAACATGATTTGAAGTCCTATTTTATTATACTCCGCAGACAATTTTTAAAAAAAAACTCACATTTTTTATTATATATTATTATTATTTTTTATTATATATTATTATGATTTTTTATTATATATTATTATGATTTTTTATTATTATTTTTTAATTTTAATTTTTTATTATTCTTACAGCAAACCTAGTCACGATCAGGCCTTTCCAATGATACCAAACATGACCCTCTAGCTGCCACGGATTGGGAGATACAGAGGTCCAAATGACCCCTCTAGCTCCACTTGGCAGCCCAACTGATATCATTGCACATATAGGAATGATGTCAGTGGATGGGAGGTGACCCCAGAGGCTTGGCTGAATCCTCCCACCTCCAGGAGCGTATCGTGATCTGGCACCGATAGGCACTGAATAGCAATCCAGCACCTAAGGGGTTAAAGGGAGGCACCGCTGGAAAGGGCAGACTCTGCCTTCTCCAGTGGTGCCTCTCTTTTCTTTGTATTTGCAGCCATTGGGGAGGGAGAGGGGCCCAAAGTACCTCCCCTTTCAGAATCACCCTGCAGGCACCGGGGTCGCCTGAAAATGGCATCATCTGCATAGCGATGACATCATCACGATGGCCGGGACCCATAAAACCATCTGGCTGGCTTCAAGGAAGTCAGACCAATGTGGGACTCTGACCAGAAAGGAGAGTATAGGCTAGAGTGGTGAAGGGGGTTGAAGGACAATAACGTACATAGTATGTCGTTGGTCCTTAAGGGGAATTTTCCCCAGGGTGTACTATGTACATCAGTGGTCCTTATGGAATTATTCACTTTACTAACAGCTGATTTTCCTTACTCTCTATGTGGGTAGGAGCTCCCCATTGCTGTATTAACTGCCTCGTGCACCGAGGGGTGCATTGGGGGTGGGTTGGGCAATGGGTTGTGGCATCAGGGGCTGGATTATAAAGAACTGATGAGTGGCTTGATAACAATTTGGGCCAGCCTTTTTTGTTGTGACGGGTCATGCTTTACGGCTGAAAGCAGTCTATGTAGGGTATATAAACACTGGGAGTATATTTCGGTGGTAACCGCAAGAAGAAGGCCAGACAGTTGAAATGTCAGGGTTTTCCCCTGAGTTTAGGCTGTCCCGCAGCAGCCAATGGCACGCAGCACGCGCCAAGTGCTGTGTGGGGCCGAGGTGGCCCATAGAAGCCAATGGGGTGCACTAGTACGCCCCACGGCTTCAAGGCCCCACCACCATAGTACGCCCTACATGGAAAAGGGTTAAGCTACATCTATCCTATTTTGGTGTACTCTTGGTTGAACCAAATAGGGGGCTTCATATTTTTGCTTATATGTGGTGTAATGATGGATGGATAAGTAAGAGAAAGGTCTTGGCTAAGGATTTCTCATTACAAGTCCAATATCCTGGTGGTCGGTGGGCTTATTATGTTGGAGTTCTGGGCTATAGGATAGATGTATGCTATATTTGAGGACATATTTGGAATCTCACTACTCGCTACATTTATAATTGTGTGCATAATATGGATAGTTACTGAATATTTATTGTTAATGAGATGCAGTTGATTTTAACTATATTTCAATAAAGTCAGTTTTTTATGGGAGTCATAAAGGAGTGCTGAGTCTTACTCTTATTTTTATATATTACTATCCATGTCACAAACAAATGTCTTTAGCAAACAGGTGTATTACATTCATCAGCTTGTCATGATTTCTGGTATGCATGCCCATTCAGGACATTATTGGAAGCCTGTCACATGGGGATCGGTACCCAGGATTGATATCCACATGCATAAAGGCTCTCTTCGTCTTCAGTATCCCGAAGGAGTTACGATTCTGGCCCAAACCCACCCAGTCAATGGCCGGAGCTCCTTGCAGGGCGAAAACAAAACTGGGAAATTACTTTATTTCCATTTTAGAATTACAAACACAGACAGGGGGAATGTACGGAATACAATGGTAAAATACGTCAAGCGTTTCCATACTGAAGAGCCTCCCAATAGCCTCCCCCTCCCACACACACTCCATGATGAAACAAATCCTGAGGAAGGGTCAGAGAGATCTAGTTTAAGCCAGTTCCTGTGGGTTGCGTGGAAGCAGGGGAAACAGAGAAATTGTTTATATAAAGACTACACATAGGGAAAACAGCACAGTATGACACTCTACCTTAAATACATAAGGGGATAATAATACAACATAGACATCAGGGAATAGAGCACAGAAAACACAACCACCTTGCACCTAAAACTGTAGGTACAGGGTGACTCCAGCACAGGAGAGGGTCTGGTAAACAGCAGAAACATTAGGCCCGCACCACTTACTAATACAAAGTGACTGGTTGACTCAGGACAAGGTTTTGCAGCAATTAAACAAAGTGAATGTGAATAAAGCCCCAGGGCTGGAATTCACCCACGAGTACTTGAGGGTGCTATGTGTTGAAATATGTAAACCTCTGTTCCTAATCTTTCAAGATTCTTTTCTTTCAGGAATCGTACCAGAGGATTGGAGAAAAGCTGACGTGGTCCCTATATTTAATAAAGGTTTAAAATGTGTGCCTGGGAATTATAGACCTGTGAGCTTAACATCTGTGGCTGGGAAAGTATTTGAGGGGTTACTAAGAGATGATATTCAGGAATGTATTGCGAGATATAACGCAATTGTCAAAAATCAGCATGGTTTTATGAAACACAGATCATGTCAGACTAACCTAATTACATTCTATGAGGAAGTCAGTAGAAGTAAAGATCAGGGGTCGCAGTGGATGTGATTTACTTGGATTTTGCCAAAGCTTTCGACACAGTTCCACACAAAAGGTTACTATTTAAATTAAGAAAAATTGGTCTAGATGAAAATACTTGTTCTTGGACAGGAAACTGGCTAAAAGATAGGGTACAGAGAGTGGTCATAAATGGTACATTCTCAAAATGGATATCAGTGGTAAGTGGTGTCCCTCAGGGGTCTGTTATAGGATCAATTCTATTCAATTTATTTATAAATGACCTTGAGATAGGCATTGAAAGTCATGTATCAGCATAGACGTGCGCAGCCTATTGCATTAGGGTGTGCACCCAAAAGTGAGTGAGTGAGTGTGTGTGTGTGATCAAAATACATCATTACTATATGCATTGCTTTTTTTTTTTCTGCAAAAATAGGTGGGGGTACTCACGCCCAAGGAAAAAAACTGTGCAAAAAAAATTAAAAGACAAATACCAAAATACAACAATAGGTGCAAAGCAAACATTCAAGTGCAAGTCCTGATTTGAAAAATGCAAAAAATCCAAAGTCACGTGTATCTGTAGGCTGGCGCTCGTGGCTGACGTGTGCGTCTGGGCCGGAGCGTACGAGCGACACACTTAAAGACGTGTGTATGTGGGACAGCAGAGAGAGCCGCGGTGGGAGGAGAAAAAAAGTACATTAGGAAACATTTTAAAAAAACAATGTCAGCACATACTGGCTGAAAACAAAAGAATAAACCTGCATATACTACATGCACATGTGCGCCGCATCTACAGTACATCCTCCCATAAATGACATACTCCCATACACACACGTCCAGCATATGTTCTCACACACGGCATATTTACACACACTCACCGCAGTGCCTATTTACACACAAGCACAGCGCATATTGGTACACACACGCACAGCGCATATTGATACACACACGCACAGCACATATTGATACACAGCGCATATTTAAACACACGCACAGCGCATATTGACACACACAGCACATATTTACACAGTGCATATTTACACACAGCCACACACACAGTGCATATTTACACACAACCACAACGCATATTTACACCCAGCCACACACACAGCACATATTTACACAGTGCATATTTACAGTCACACACACACAGCACATATTTACACAGTCAAACACACAAGGCGCATATTTACACACAGTCCCAACACACAGCACATATTTACACACAGTCACACACACACAGCGCATATTTACACACAGTCACACACAAACAGCACATATTTACACACAGTCACACACACACAGAGCATATTTACACAGAAGTACAGCGCATATTTACACACACGCACAGTGCATATTTACACACAAGCACAGTGCATATTTACACACACGCACAGTGCATATTTACACACACACCTAGCATATTTACACACACACACCTAGCATATTTACAAATACACAAACGCTACATGGTTATACACCGTAATTACACACATTTAACACACATTAGTTAATATTCCCTCTCCATAGTGACACATAATTAAATCATTGTGTGTATAGTGTTAAGTCCCTGGTGGTCTAATGGACCAAATGAGGTTAATATAGCAATCAAGCTATATCACTCCCCACTCCTTTCATACCTGGCAGAGCAGACTGCTGGTTTGTCTTGTGGCAGGTGAAGAGACTGACTGCAGCTTGTGGGACCCCACAGCCTCCATTACCAAACAGCAGTAGTACAGGAAAAGGAGAGGGCTGTTTGGTGAGGGGGGAAGGAGGGGGCCGTTTTGGTGAGGGGGAGGAGGGGGCCGTTTTGTTGAGGGGGAAGGAGGGGGCCGTTTTGGTGAGGGGGAAGGAGGGGGCCGTTTTGGTGAGGAGGGGAAGGAGTGGGCTGTTTTGGTGTGGGGGGGAAGGAGTGGGCTACCCAGTGACCCAGGACTGACGGATTCATCTCCTGCCGACCTCATGAAGTGGAGCCTGCTGCATGACCTCTCCCTCTGTACTATTTCTCTCCCCCCACACACACACATAGCAGATGCGTGCAGGAAGATGGGAAATAGCAATCAGGCCAGGAGGTATGGCTACTCCCTGTCACTTGGCCATTTGAAAGACTCAGAATTACCTCCAGAGCAGCTGCCAAGCTTCCCCCTGCATGTCACTGGGCATTTAAAAAGACACAGGCAGGGGTGTGTCTGCTGCTATTCCAGCAGCCTAACGGAATCCTCCAGAGCAGCAGGCAGCAATAAGCGGCAGCGCTGGAGCTCCCGGTTCAAAACCAGTGGCTGCCACAATAAAAAAAAAAGGCTGTCTGATTAGGGTGTGCCCAGGCACACCCGGCACACCCCGTTCACACGCCTATGTGTATCAGTGTTTGCAGATGACACAAAACTAGGAAAAGTAATACAATGTGAGCAGGATGTTACTTCGCTGCAGAGGGATTTAGATAGATTGGGGGACTGGGCACTTAAATGGCAGACGAAATTTAATGTAGATAAATGCAAAGTTATGCACTTTGGAGTGAAGAACACACAAGCAACTTATACTCTAAATGGTACGGAGTTAGGGAAATCCAAGCAGGAGAAGGATTTGGAAATAATCATAGACTTCAAACTAAGTAACAATGTGCAATGTCAAACAGCAGCCGCCAAGGCCAGCAAGCTATTGGCATGCATTAAAAGGGGAGTTCACGCTCGGGATGAAAACATAATTTTTGCCACTGTATAAATCAATGGTAAGACTGCACTGTGAATATGCTGTGAAATTTTGGGGACCTGTTTTAAGAAAGGATATTATAGCGCTAGAAAATGTGCAGAGACGGCGACTAAATTAATAAGGGGAATGTAAGGTTTAGGTTATGAGGAAAGACTAACAAGCTTGAACCTGTTTAGTTTAGAGAAATGGCACCTTAGAGGGGATCTGATAACCTTATATAAAAATATACGGGGCCATTATAAACCATTGTCTGGAAACCTATTCATTAACAGGACTATACACAGGACACGAGGTCACCCATTTAGACTGGATGAAAGGAAATTCAGCCTAAAGCATAGGAAGGGTTATTTTACCGTGAGAACAATAAAGCTGTGGAATTCTCTGCCTGTTGAGGTGGTTGGGTCAGAGACTGTACAGACTTTTAAAAATGACTGGATGACTTCCTGCAGACACAGAATATTAAGGGTTATAATATTTAATATGTGGAAAGCTTCTTGATCCAAGGAGAAATCTGACTGCCATTCTCGGGTCAAGAAGGAATTTTTCCACAGTTTGTTGCATATTGGCGAGCATTTCAGACTGGGTTTTTTGCCTTCTTTTGGATCAACAGCAGTAGGTGTTGTGTGAGAGGCTGAACCCGATGGACGCATGTCTTTTTTCAGCCTATGTAACTATGTAACTATGTAACCTCCCAAACACATCTCTGTACCCAAAGTCCAAAGAGACTACCGACCGTCACAAAGCCTGTTTGGTGTCAATCAATAAGAGTAGTCCTATAAATCACTTTTTCACTTATTGTACAGGGTAAAAAAAGTTTTTAGTGAAATTTTTTTTTAAAAAAATATCTATTTATTTGGGGAAAATCCTTATTATATTAAATAAAAATGTCATTCTAAAGATGTAAGAAATGGTTATTGTCGAGGATGTGATAAGACAGTGATGATGGGATAATAAGTTAAATGTAACCCTATCACCAATTCCTATTCCTGGAACTAAATGTTATTATACAATAAACTTTATCTTTTGATACCTGTAAAGAAAACATTGCTTTCATAGTAACAATAAACAAAAATAACATGACCTATATTAAGTTTTATATAATGTGCAATAGAAGTGAAAATAGAGTACGTGTAGTTGTAAAAAACTTCAGCAGTTGATAACTAAAGCCATATGAACAATTCTGTGTTATAAATGACTAATCGAAGTAAAGGTCAAAAACAACTTTAACATAGGATCTAAAGGTCAGGGCAGGAGGCTACCAGGAAAATATAGGCGAAAAACAAACTAGAACTTCATTTATATAACTAGTTAAAAGTAGCTCACTTTAAGCATAACGCAAATTGATGACTTCAAATGATGTCATAAAAATATTACACATTATCTAAAGTTAACATTATCCTTGAAAATATTATGCACAAAGATATGTGGCCCCTCTCAAGTTAGAATCAAAGTGTTATAAAATGGCTAAAATGCACTCATGTAAGTGACACATGTGGACAATTCTGAATCTGCACCACTATGAGTATTGACATTTTATGGAAATTGCATTCTCTTGAGACAGGGACAATTTATGGAAATCCATCACTGATTAATTTAGTTCAAGATGCAGTACTCGTTTTGAGGGTGTTCTGATGTGGTTGTGCCTTGGGCGCCGTATGAATTTTCATTGATTCCCTCATGGGACTGCACTATCAATTGCTATAACTGCTTGTTTTATGCAAGGTCTGACCCAGATATCGGAGTCCTTTCTCTGCAATTGATGCTATTGTCCCGCTGGTTCTCAACAATTTTTTCCTTCCTTCACTATCTGCATTAAGATATACCTAAGCAATGTTTTATTGAACCTATGGTCGCTAGTTAACATAACAACTTGGTTAATTTGGTGCAATTTAGACCATTGTGATATATACAGGTATCAAGTGAAGGATCACATTTCTGTGGTGATTTTGTTTTTGTTTTTATTCGGTTATGTGTGTTTTTATCACAATGTTGTATTCATGTGTCTTATTCCTTTGATTTTTATCATTGTTATAATAAAAGTTATATTTTAACTACAGGTTGACACTTTGGTTCTTTTTGAAATTCAAGGAGATTCTTTTGCATTTTATGGAAATTGGACTGGTACACCTGCTCAATAATGTTTTTCTTGTTTTCCACAGGCAAAATCCATAAAATATTTCAGAATGATGGGTAATTCCTAAGTGCCAATTGTCAAAAAATATTCAATACAAATGACATCTACCCGTGGTTATATTTCCAGTTTGTTTTCTTTAATTTAACACCTGATGGCTTGTGTATTGCCAAGAAGTAATTCTTCCAATAGAGGCAACTGCCCAATGTCCTGGGAGTCATTGTCTGTATCCACATAGCCACCACAACACAAGATTTCTTCACAAGGTGTATGTACTTTGCAACCATTGTTTGCACATGCATATACACTATATCCACCAAGTAGGATTCAGAGCCTAATGATTCCCATTTGGGCAGACTAGGGGACATTCAATTCAGAGACTAACTAAGAAAGGATGTTCCATTGTGAATACACACCCCTGTGCAGATCTAAACCAGTTTGGACTATGCAATTTCACGCTCACATAAATGTGTAAAATACCAATTCTGCATGGTATGTCTGAACTAATAGGGCACACAGTGTAAGTATTGAGCGGTACCCTTATATCAACTCATGTCTCAGATGTCATATATGTACAGTATGTATTAGTTATCAATATAGGTTCAGGAAAATATCAGCATAATAAGCATTCTTCTGTGTCTCAAATAATGATTTTAGATGTATGTCTTCTTGTTGAATATATTCCCTTAAATGAACCTGCGGAAAAAAGGCCGGGTCAGGTCTTAAGATATTTTAATGTAATAGTTACCACAGTCACATGTTGCATGAACTTTGCCCACTGAATATTTTAACACCACAACCCATAGCTCCTTGCTGATGAAGACTCAATAAACCCAAAACAATGCTGTCCAGGAGTGGCTTTGACCAGTTGCATAAACTTGATCTCTGCTAAAAAAAGCCATCTAGTATGGCAAGGCATTGATTGAAGGGTTATGTGTAAAAACAGACCCAGGATGCAATAACAGTGAGACAGATGTCATTTGCATGTCTTAACCAGAGTTCCTTGCTGCATATGGGGAATGTAGCACAGGAGGTCTGGGATGCAGTTCTTTGAATTGCTGTGATGTGCAAATGGCTTCTGCAATAGTGAACATATATAGTATATATACATACAGTGGCAAGAAAAAGTATGTGAACCCTTTGGGATTACGTGGAGTTTTGCATGAATTAGTCATAAAATGTGCTCTGATCTTCATCTAAATCACAACAATTTGAAAAACACAGTCTGCTTAAAATAATACAACACAAACATTATATGTCTTCATGTTTTTATTGAACAGAACATGTAAACATTCACAGTGCAGGGTGGAAAAATTATGTGAACCTTTGGACTTAATAACTGGTTGACCTTCCTTTGGCAGCAATAACCTCAACAAACGTTTCCTGTAGTTGCAGATCAGACCTGCACAACGATCTGGAGTAATTTTGGACCACTCCTCTTCACAAAACTGTTTCAGTGTTGCAATATTCTTGGGATGTCTGGTGTGAATCGCTCCCTTAAGGTCATGCCACAGCATTTCAATTGGGTTGAGGTCAGGACTCTGACTGGGTCACTCCAGAACTTGGCGCATTTTGTTTTGTTGAAGCCATTCTTTTGTTGAATTACTTGTATGCTTTGGGTCATTGTCCTGTTGCATCACCCATCCTCTGCGGAGCTTCAGTTGGCAAACAGATGGTCTTACGTTTTCCTGCAAAATGTCTTGATAAACTCTGGAATTCATTTTTCCATCAATGACAACAATCTGTCCAGGCCCTGAGGCAGCAAAGCAGCCCCAAACCATGATGCTCCCTCCACCATGTTTTACAGTGGGGATGAGGTTTTTATGTTGGTGTGCTGTGCCGTTTTTTCTCCACACATAGTGTTGTGTGTTTTTTCCAAACAACTCAATTTTGGTCTCATCTGTCCACAGAATATTTTGCCAGTAGTGCTGTGGAACATCCAGGTGCTCTTTTGCAAACTTCAAACGTGCTGCAATATTATTTTTGGACAGCAATGGCTTCCTCCGTGGTGTCCTCCCATGTACTCCATTCTTGTTTAATGATTTCCTTATTGTAGATGTGTCAACAAAAATGTTAACATGTTCCAGAGATTTCTGTAAGTCTTTAGCTGACACTCTAGGATTCTTCTTTAGCTCATTAAGCATTCTGCGCTGTGCTCTTGCAGTCATCTTTACAGGACGACCACGCCTAGGGAGAGTAGAAACAGTGCTGAACTTTCTCCATTTGTAGATAGTCTGTCTTACCGTGGACTCATGAACATCAAGGCTTTTGGAGATACTTTTGTAACCTTTTGCAGCTTCATGCAAGTCAACAATTCTTGATCGTAGGTCTTCTGAGAGCTCTTTTCTGTGAGGCATGGTTCACATCAGGCAGTGCTTCTTGAAACCAGTAAACCCAAAACTGGTGTGTGTTTTTAAAGGGCAGGACAGCTTTCAGCAACACATCCAATAATATCACACTGATTGGACTCAAGGTCGGCTCACTCCTGGCTCTTGGAGAAGTCATTAGGCTAGGGGTTCACATACTTTTTCCTCCCTGCAATGTGAATGTTTACATGTTATGTTCAATAAACACATGAAAACATATAATGTTTGTGTTGTATTATTTTAAGCAGACTGTGTTTTTCATATTGTTTTGACTTAGATGAAGATCAGAGCACATTTTATGACCAATTCATGCAAAACTCCACGTAATCCCAAACGGTTCACATACTTTTTCTTGCCACTGTATATATGTGCAAGTGGCTTCTGCAATAGTAAACACACTTATTATAGTGTGGAGGTCTTTTATCAAATTTTTTGTCCTCCACTACTACCCTTGTAGATACTGATTGCCCTGTGGGTCCCAAGCATCCACTGCAACTGGTCATCATGCCTAGCTCCTAGCTGATGAGGGTCCAACAAACCCGAAACAGCGCTGTCATAGGAGTGGCTTTGACCAGTTGCATAAACCTTATCTCTGCTACAAAGCCACGGTGTGGCATAGCATTGATTTTAGGGTTCTGTGTAATAACAGACCCAGGATGCATAAAAGTGAGACAGATGTCATTTGCATATCCTACCCAGAATTCCTTTTTGCATATGGGGAATGTGGCACAGGAGCTCTGGGATGCAATTCATCGAATTGCTGTGATGTTTTAAGTGGTTTCTGCAATAGTAAACACACTTATTATAGTGTGGAGGCCTTTTATCTCATTTTTTGTCCTCCACTACAACCCTTGTATATATATATGTATCGTATATATCTCCAGCAAATTGAAAGGAGAAATCAGGAAAAAACATAGAAACCGCAGAGGAATTGGACTTTAACTATAGTCTTACTCCATTAATTGTTATTCTACAAACTGTAAACCTTATTAAATATGGAAATCTAATGTCTAAGCAAATAATTTGTTTTTATAAATAACATAGAGGGCGACTGGCAAAGTAAATATTAATGTGAACTAAAAGTAAATTTCGTGTATTTGACTGTAAATGTTAAATTTTGTCAATAACAATGTAAATATTCCTCTTAACCTTTTCACTATTGTGGGTCTCCTGTTGATAAAAACTCTGCTGTACTTTGAGCAAAGGTCAACACACAACAAAGGAATAATCTTTTAGCAAGCCTTTATATGTTGTAAGATCGACAATAAAGCACGTAGAGAAAGAATCTTTGCAGTTGCCTTGTGTCATTATATCTTTGTTGTTGTGTTTGACACACCATGATTGTTGAATGTTCAAGATGCTAAGGTTTTAATTTCTTTTAGAATGTGTTGTTTTCATTTAAAGCAGAGGGCACCAACCTTGGCAGCTCGGTGATTTGGAACTGCAAATTCCATGATGTCTATTCAGCTCTCAAAATGTGTCTGAGCACCATGGGAAATGTAGTTTCAAAACATCTGGGTGCCAAAGTTGCTAACCCTTGATTTAAAGCATCACTGCAATGAGTAAATAACAAAATCCTTTGTACTATAAAAATAAATAAATGCAGTAAATAGCAGTAGATGGACAGTTGTCAGCTAATGAAATGGACATACTTTTTTATTGTTAAGTGCAAGGCCTGAACATGTAGTGCAAGTTTATCTGCACAATTGAATCTTTGTGTGTGTTTGCAAACGTATTAAAAACATTCTGTTTTTGATACACTGTTTCCTTATGTTTCATCTGCAATAGACAAATTTCACTTTCAGGTTTTGACTATAACTCATTTAACTTGTACTCGTTATTTATATTATAGCGTATAGCTTGCAACTCCAGTGGGATCCTCATAGGCATCATCAAAGGGATAGTACCACAAAAAAATTATAGGTTTTTATTTTGTTTATTTTTATTTTATGTTGCTGATATCTTACTATTTTTCAGGCCTCCCATGCATTGATTGGCACAGGACAGTCAGGTGACTATCCTGACTCACACAATCAGTGGGCACAGAACTTTGCTTGGGGTGTGGCCTCAGTGTCACACTAGGCTGCCTGGAGAACCATGCAGAGATCCTGGGGAGCCCAGAAGGTAGCCAGATCCTGAGGAGCACTGAAAAGCCAGAAACTGGGGAGCACTGAACAGCCAGATCCTGGTAAGCATTGAGAGCAGCCAGATTCTGGGGAGCACTGAGAGCAGCCAGATCCTGGGGAGCACAGAACAGCCAGATCCTGGTAAGAACTGAGAGCAGCCAGTTCCTGAGGAGCACTGACAGCAGCCAGTTCCTGGGGAGCACTGACAGCAGCCAGTTCCTGGGGAGCACTGACAGCAGCCAGTTCCTGGGGAGCACTGAACAGCCAGTTCCCAGGGAGCACTGAGCAGCCAGATCCTGGGGAGCACTGAACCTACATAACCTGTGTATATGTGGCTCTGATACTAGCCAGTGCCTCATCAGCCACTGACCTCACCGCACATCGCTGCTGGACCGGTATTGTATTCAATTGTGGTTGTTTGTGAGGTGGTAGGGGCCCACCTCTCTTGGTCAGTATGGTGATTGTGTTTAGTGTACCTGCAGTTCATATTTTCGTTGAGCACCACGAGACTTGTTTTTTGTTGATTGCATTGTGTGTAGGCCCATGTGAGGATACCTTCTCAACATTCGGAAAGGCTAAACCAGCCTTTCAAGACACACGCTGGATGAGATGGGTATGTCCTTGTGGTTAGGGTGACCCTTTTAGGTATAGAATTAAATAATTTCACTTCTAATTTGTATAAAGAATTTAATTAGTAAGTTAGTTTGTCATCTATCCATCTCTCCATCTATCCATCCATCCATCCATCCATCCATCCCACCAGTAATATGCGTGCACAGTGCACACACATAACCACTAAAACTAAACCCTTTCTACTCCGCAAATGTCTTTATCGCATTAAAATAGTTTTTGCAAGACTTGTTGACGATGTGAGAGGCATCCTGATCTACTAGGTCTACACAAAACAATTCTTCATATAAATTTATTTTATTTTATGTGGTCAATAGAAAATAAAATATATAATTAGATTAAGGTTGTTCAAGGACATGTTGAACAAGGACAACCGCCACTTTTGCAGTTCTAGTAGCTGTGGATTTGCCTGAAGGAAATCTCAGCTGAGAATGTAAGATAAAAGAATGCATAAAATATTTCAGTTTGCCTAAGAATAGATTATACAAGGGTTTTAAAATCTAGCTTTTGTTGTGGGTTGTCTGTAACATAGTTGTACATTTGAGACTCCCAGGGTTATTAAAGTCTTTTGTTGCCCGCACTTTGGGGGTCAAATCTGAGCGACCCATTAACCGCCAAAAAGAAGCCGTTTGATCTGCTGCTAAACCGGCAAATGCATCCAAAAAAAGATGACTATCTGCCGAACAGAGCGCCAACTAGCCGCCACAAAAAGCCGACAAGCTGACGAACGGGGTAAAAAAAACAAAACACCGCAACTTTTAAAAGTTGTTTGCAAAAAGACTCCTGCACGAAAGTTCCTGGAATTAATATATAAGGTCCTATGAATAGTAATAAAAAGGTCTATTACAGAAAAAAAACGCTATTCACAAAAAAGTTGGGAAAAAAAATTTCACTGAATAAATCTAGAAAAACACCTAAAAATCCTAATAAATAAATAAATAAACGTTTTGCTGCAGATTAAAAAATAAATAGTTTAAGGAATATTTAATAAAAACAGGAATATTTTTTTACATAATACAAACCCATGGGATTCGCTGAATTAAACCTTTGCCTAAATGAAAGCACCAAAAATCAAGGCATTTCACTTACATTTCTCTGCTGTTCGGTGTTCTCTGAATAGATTAACCATTGCTTCTCTATGGTGTGTTCACTGCGATTGATTTTGCTGGCAATTCGCCTAAATTTGGTGAACTGCCTGCTTTTTGAATAGCCGAATGGCTCTGAAATTCAACCGTACGGGGAAATTCTTTGTTCGGTGCAATTTCAGAGCCACTTCAGCTCTCTTTCAATAATACTGAATGTCTTAATTCTGAGTTAGAAAACAGATTAAAATATTCTGATATTTTCTGTTTAAATACCAATAACGAATGTGTTTTTATTTCCCGATCATGACATTTTAAATATCTGGATGGATATAGTGCTATAACATATGTTCTTTACTTGGACCCTTCAAAAATATTGCAAAGGAAGGAACACCTTTACTTAAAAAAAATCCTACCCACACTATTTCTGTAAAGGTTGTGAATTAGCATATTTTATATGTCACTAACAGGGTTATCCAAAGAGATCCGAATTGCTTGAGAAAGGTAACCGAACGCTGAAAATCAGCATTCGGTTACCTTTCCTGGCCATTCGGCTATCCAGAGAGCAGGCAATTCGCCAAATACTGGCGAATTGCCTGCACATACGGTGCCTGTTCGGTGCCTGTTCGAGGGCAGTGAAATCCCCATGATAAAGCACTGCTTCAGCTATTCAGAGAACACAAACCAGCAGTGAAAGGTTCCCCTAATGCCCTGCCATTCAGTGGTTTAATTCAGCAAATTTATTCAGGAGAATCCCATAGACTTCAATGTTAAAAATATTCCCGTTTTAATTCAATATCTAATAAACCGTTCATTCTAAAATTCTGCAGCAAAAAGTCTCTTTATTTATAGATTTTTTAGGATACTTTAAGCATTTTTCTGATTTTTTTTTTTTATTAAAAGTCCGATTTTTTTTTGGATTTTTTTTCAGTTTACTTATTTTTTTTGTAACAGCCCTCTTTATTATCATTCCCTAGACCTCCTGTGAAAATTTCAGACATTTTCGCTCAGTAGTTTCTTTGCAAACAGCGTTTCATTTTCCCAGATTCATACAAATGGTTTTTCTAATTTATTCACTGCCTCCTCTACGTCACAGCTGCTTCGCTCTGTGTGATTCGGCTCATGTTCGGCTCCTGTTCGGCTCCTGTTCGTCTTTTTCAAAGGTTAATCCAGATGTTTTTGCTTGTTTTCAGCGTGCATTCGGTTAGTTTTCGGTGGGTTTACGGCAGCTTTTCCCTGCAATTAGAGGACCATGTGGTGTTTGCTGAATACACCGCAGGGTCACCGAAACGCAATCGGCAAAAGGAACCGAATTGAAGAGAACGAAAAGTCACCGAACGTGCGGTGACTTTTCGAATCTCTTTGGATAACCCTGCATATATCATTGAACTGCAATCTGCTAAGAGATGGGACAAGAGATGTTTATTACCATCACCACTCTACACATTTCTGCAACAACAAAAATATATAAATAAATAAAATTAACTAAAGTAGCATATATTTTGTGTATCACTAAGCAACACGTTTAACAGAAAACAAGTGTTTTATCCTATAAAAAAGACATATCTGAATATCCTTTATTCATAATTCATTTTATTTTTTCTGAAAATAAAAGAATCTGCAGCAAAGGTGACTGAAATCAAATCGCAAAGAAAGCACAGCCTTGTCCATTATTACTGTATTCTGCACTAATGTATATTTGACTGTCAAAGCTGATAGAAACGTACTAGTCAAACTGCCTGAGAACTAGAACACAACGAGTTCTCCCAAACCTTATTTTGAGGCTAAAGTGAAAACGATTCTCAACAGCACACAGTTTGGTGTGATATAAAATATGTAAAAGTAATCATAATAAAAATTATCATGATAAAAACATGGAATCTGGTATAGTGATATTGTGCTCGTGCAATAACAATGGAAGGAAATACTTATATTTGATTATCTGGACTAGGGATGAGCCAAACACCCCCCGAGTTCGGTTCGGGCCCGAACTTCCCATATGTTCTGGCCCGAACCCAAACCCGAACTCGAACTCCATACAAGTCAATGGGGCTGAAAATTTGTTTTTTAGAGTGCCCTCCAAGAGGGCATATATGCTAGATATTTGCCATAAAAGGTGTATGGGGGTCCGGGTAGTGCCCTGGGGGACAGGAAACAAGGACAAAAAGTTTAAAAAAAACGTTTTTAAAGGGACAGTGAGTTTTCCATGAAATAAGGGATAAAAATAAAAACAAAAAATTTCTTCAAATATCGTGCCTAGGAGATCCCCATAACCTGCCCGTGAAGTGGCGGATTTCTAGGATGTATAGAAACACTTAAAAACAAAGAAATGACGTTTCAAATGACGATAAATGCTTTTCCTTTAATCTATTCATAAACAACTGCTTGGGGCGGCAGTCTGTATGAAAAGAGGAGACATTTTCATACACGCAGAAAAAGTTTAGTGATTTTTTTGGCTAAATTATTGTGAAACTTATGCAGGCTTTGGATGAAAGTAACAATAGGTCCTTTAGCGTCCCCAACAGTGCCGTCACACCGTAACCCCTCTGAGGATATGAATCTGATACAGGCGCCAGTGGCAGTGCACCCAAATATTGTGCTTTTGGTGCCAGGCCTGCAAATACTATACAGTATACAGTAACCCCTCTGTGGTATTGTGGAAGAATGCAGGGGTGAACCTTGCAGTCCTATATTAAAAAGATATGCATCTGGTTAAGGCGTCAGTGCACCCAGATATTCTGCCTTTGGTGCAAGACTGCCAGGCCAGCAAGTATCATCACACAGTAACCCCTCTGTAGTATTGTGGAAGAATGCAGGGGTGGACCATGTGGTCCTATATTGAAAAGTTTTTTATCTGTTAATGGGCATCAGTGCACCCAGATATTGTGCCTTTGGTGCCAGGCCAGCAAGTGTCATCATACAGTAACCCCTCTGTGGTATTGTGGAAGAATGCAGGGGTGGACTATGTGGTCCTATATTGAAACGATATGATTCTGGTCAAGGCGTCAGTGCACCCAGATATTCTGCCTTTGGTGCCAGGCCAGCAAGTATCATCATACAGTAACCCCTCTGTAGTATTGTGGAAGAATGCAGGGGTGAACCTTGCGGTCCTATATTAAAAAGATATGCATCTGGTTAAGGCGTCAGTGCACCCAGATATTCTGCCTTTGGTGCAAGACTGCCAGGCCAGCAAGTATCTTCATACAGTAACCCCTCTGTGGTATTGTGGAAGAATGCAGGGGTGAACCTTGCGGTCCTATATTGAAAAGTTTTTTATCTGGTAATGGGCGTCAGTGCACAAAGATATTGTGCCTTTGGTGCCAGGCCAGCAAGTGTCATCATACAGTAACCCCTCTGTGGTATTGTGGAAGAATGCAGGGGTGAACCTTGCGGTCCTATATTGAAAAGTTTTTTATCTGGTATTGGGCGTCAGTGCACCCAGATATTGTGCCTTTGGTGCCAGGCCAGCAAGTGTCATCATACAGTAACCCCTCTGTGGTATTGTGGAAGAATGCAGGGGTGAACCTTGCGGTCCTATATTGAAAAGTTTTTTATCTGGTATTGGGCGTCAGTGCACCCAGATATTGTGCCTTTGGTGCCAGGCCAGCAAGTGTCATCATACAGTAACCCCTCTGTGGTATTGTGGAAGAATGCAGGGGTGGACCATGTGCTCCTATATTGAAAAGATATGATTCTGGTCAAGGCGTCAGTGCACCCAGATATTCTGCCTTTGGTGCCAGGCCAGCAAGTATCATCAAACAGTAACCCCTCTGTAGTATTGTGGAAGAATGCAGGGGTGGACCATGTGGTCCTATATTGAAAAGATATGATTCTGGTCAAGGCGTCAGTGCACCCAGATATTGTACTTTTGGTGCCAGGCCTGCAAGTGCCATCATAATACAGTAACCCCTCTGTGGTATTGTGGAAGAGTGCAGGGTTGGAATCTGCGGTTCAAAAAATTTAAATGATATAAATCTGGCACAGGCGTCAGTGCAGCCAAATATTGTGCCTTTCATGGCAGCAAGTGCCTTCACACCGTAACCCTTTTGTGGTATTGTGGAAGAGTTCAGTGCTGGAGGTTTTGTGAATGCAGAAGAGGACATCCCCGATCTATTCCGTTACTTCAGCATCATGGGATTGATAGCTGCTGATCCAGGACTGATTCATTTTTATAAATGTCAGCTGGTCTACAGAGTCGGTGGACAGACGCACTCTTTTGTCTGTGACAAAACCTCCAGCGGCACTGATCGTCCTTTCAGAAAGCACGCTAGATGAAGGGCAACCTAGTAGCTGCATAGCATATTGGCTAAGTTCTGGCCAGTGATCCAATCTCAACACCCAGTAAGCCAGTGGATCATCTGCTGGAAAGGTATCCAGGTCTGCCCTTGCCCCTAGGTAGTCCTGAACCATATGGTGAAGACGCTGGCAATGGGTGCCTACATTTGACGTCCCTGGGCGTCGTGGACTAAAAAAATGTAAAAATGCATCAGTCAAGCGGCCCTGGCCTTCACCACTATTCCTCAGATCATCCGCAGCCTCAGAAGCACGTGTGTCAGCACTTGGTAATCTACCAGTGCCTGGTAAGGTGTTACACAAGTGTCGCTTTAGAGCGTCCTCAAGTTTTTTCATCCTGTGCTCCCTCTGTGCGGGCAGGATGAGCTCTGAAACTTTACCCTTGTATTGTGAATCAAGAAGGGTTGCCAACCAGTAATGATCCCTCTCCTTGATAGCACGAATCCTGGGGTCCTTTAGCAGGCTTTGCATCATTAGGGAGCCCATGCAGCGTAGGTTGGAGGTGGCATTAGCTTCCGAGTCTTCCTGGTCAATGAGGATGACCGTATCGTGCACTTCCTCCTCCCAGCCACACACTAGCCCTTGTGTTTCTGGGCACACGAAACCCTCCCTTGAGGAATCCCCACCTTCAATGCCCCCACTACTTAAATATTCTGCCTCCTCCTCATCCTCCTCCTGTCTGATCTGAGTAGGACCCGCTGGAATGCTGTCTGCATAAAGACTGGGGCCTTGAGAGCTAGGGAAGGCCTCCTCTTCCTCCCGCTGCTCTGCCTCTAGAGCCACATCTATAATTCCCCGCAGTGTGCTCCAGCAGGAACACTAAAGGAATTGTGTCACTGATGCATGCACTGTCCCTGCTCACCATCCTCGTTGCCTCCTCAAATGGTGACAGTACAGTGCATGCATCCTTGATCATCAGCTACTGCGGGGGGGAACCAAGTTGACCTGAACCTGTCCTTGTGCCATACTCACACAGGTACTCGTTGATGGCCCTCTGCTGCTTGTGCAGATGCTGCAGCATTGCTATTGTCGAGTTCCACCTGGTGGGCGTGTCACAGATCAGACGGTTTGTGGGAAGGTGGAATTCTCTTTGAATTTATGCCAGGCGAACGCTTTCTGGGAGTGACCGTCTGAAGTGGCTGCAGACTTTTATGGCCTGGATGAAAGGTCTGGCAGCCCTTGGTACTTGGTTAGGAAAAGCTGTACCACCAGATTTAGGACGTGTGCTTGGCATGGTACATGCGTCAATTTACCCTTGCGTAGGGCGGAGAGAAGGTTGCTGCCATTATCGCAGACGATCATTCCCAGCTGAAGCTGGCATGGTGTTAACCATCTCTGCACCTGCCCCTGCAGAGCTGACAGAATTTCTGGCCCGGTGTGGCTCCTGTCCCCAAAACAAACCAGCTCAAGCACAGTATGGCATCTTTTTTGCTTGAGCCATTGCGTAGACCCTGTCAGGCGTCGGTTTAACTGCCACTTCGCCAGAGACAGAGAAGGAGGAGGAGGAGGAGGAGGAGGAAGAGGGAGAGGTGGTGGTGGTGGAGCAGACAGACCTCCTACAAGCAGATTTCTGGAGGCATGGTGGATGAACATGCTCCAGCACAGAGCCCCGTCTTGGATCCCTCCCAGCTGCAATCAGAGTTACCCAGTGTGCCGTGAAGGAAATGTAATGGCCCTGTCCATGCTTGCTGGACCACGTGTCTAAAGTCACATGCACCTTGTTGCTGACTGCCTTTCCCAATGACTGGATAACATTGTCTTCCACGTGCTGGTATAGTGCTGGAATGGCCTTGCGTGAAAAGTAATGGCGTTTTGGAACCTGCCACTGTGGTACAGCACATTCAGAAAATTCACGGAAGGGAGCAGAGTCCACCAGCTGGAAAGGCAGCAGCTGCAATGCGAGTAATTTTGCTAAGCTGGCATTTAGACGCTGTGCTTGGGGATGGTTGGGACTATATTTTTTCTTTCGCTGCAGCAGCTGCGGCAACGTAATCTGACTGCGTAAATCTTCAGGTGATGGGATGATGTCACATTGTGAGGAAGGACCTGGTACATCCATTACTGTAGCATCATCCCTGTCGGTGGAGGTTGTAGGCAATGACATGGCAGGACATACAGTGGGGGTAGAGACAGATGAGGAGGAGGAGGACCTATGCAAAGTTTTGCGCCAACGGGATGTGTGACAGTTGTTCATATGTCGCCTCAAGCACGTGGTACCCAAGTGTCCGGTATCTTTCCCACGCTTAAGCCTCATCTGACATAGATTACAAATAGCAACACTGCGCTCTACTGCACATTTCTTAAAGAACTCCCAGACAACAGAGTTCCTGCATGTGTTCTTTGAGACAACAGCGCTCTGCACCGGAGCAGCTCTGACATGTGATGCCTTGGACTGGCTAGTGCTATGGTTGGTCACAGAGGATGTTGTGCCTCGTGTTTGCTGTGCCTCCTCCTCCCCCTCTTCCTCACTTAATTCCTCTGTTCGATCAGGCACCCAGGTGGAGTCAGTGACCTCATCATCATTGTCATCACCCCCTATCTCCTCGTCACTGGAGCCAACTTGGCAGTATGAATCATCAGAGTACTAGTGTCTCCCAGAGACCAATGATTTAATAATTAACTTTTATTAGATGGAGTTAAAAACAGCAAACAGAAAAACATAAATAGACAGTGCTCACAAAACAATATATATGATGTAAAACCAAAACAATTCTGCTGAAAAGATTGTAAATTATAGCGGCAGAGATGTAATCAATGGTCAGTGCAATAAATGGCCAATATGATCAGTAGTCAATGCAATAAGTGACCTTCAAGGGTCACTTCAATTGATAACAAATAAGATTGATGGCCAACAAATAAAGTCATGAAACACTGCGCATGAGAAAGCAGAAAAGTAAAGAACAAGAGACTCCTGTTTAAAGGGATTGGCTGAAATAGCCCAATATAACGTATTTCAAAGATAGTCCAGATACTAGATATCATTGGAACTCAACACAAGGATATACATTCTAATTCAAAATCTCAAAATACAATTCCCCAAGGGAAAAACAAGGAGCTCTTGGTCAGAGGAGCGCATCCGACGCGCGTTTCGCCAATTTGGTTACACATAGCCAAAATCCTACACCTGTCCATTTTCAATCATTAGGAATCACAGCAACAATATCCCAAAAAAAGGAAGGAAAGAGAGAGAGAGAAAAAAGGGAGGGGAAGTAGTCTCGTCAATCTCAGGGCATTAATTCCTATTAAGAGATCCATGGGTTCCAAACCAAATGAAATTCCAAACTATATAAAATGCAGGAGTCGTGATAAACACCATAGTAGTGAGATCATCCATAACCTTAGCATCCCAAACCCTCATCTAAATTCTAGAGATAGTGGAAAGAGATGGGCTTAGTCAATACTAAGGGGGTTATTCAGATAGAAGTGAAAAGTAAACCAGGAGAATGACTGGAGAAGGGAAAATGCTAGTTCAAAATAGCCAAACTAGAAAAATTCTCCCATTTATCTCACTTTCCAAATCAGCTATTTTGACCTAGCATTTTCCATTCTCCTGGTTTTCACCTCTCTCTGAATAATCCTGTAAGCGATCGTTCGCTTTGCTGCAAGAGACAAATTTGACAGCAACTTGTTCTCAGGTACTGTCAGGTGCTCCACATGCTTAGAAAGAATATAGGCCAATGGATCTCTAGGAAATGGCTGCAAGAACACCTTTATCATTACCAAATTATATTTTGCCCATTACTCTGATATTTTGGAACAATTCCACCACCTTTTGTATAAAGGTTTCCATGCTCCTCACATCCTCCTCCAGAAGGTTTCAGTGACAGTTTTACACATGTAAAACATTTTGATAGGGGTTGCATTACATCTGAACAACATTCTCACTGTGTTCCTGATAGACGCAAAGGAAGATTTTTTTAGTATCAATAGGAAAATGTGAAAAAGACTCTGCAAATTTAGGTTTCGTACTGTTCCACTGGAAAATCCTGGCAGTGTTGCAATTAACAATGGCAATGAAACTGGGGAGAGAGAATATGTCCTACAAAAATGAAAAGCACAGACAAAGCATGAAACCCAACAAAAATGGGGTCCTAGTCAGAATAGAATAAAATGCACAAGAGGGTTAATAACAAAAGGGAATAGCAGCACTCCATGTTCTCTGTTTCCTAAAATGTTTGTCTGCATCTATTGCATCTTTTGGAAGGTGGGAGAGAGGATACTAAATCAGGTGGAAGAGACAAGAAATCCAGGTAGCATTAAAAAATAATTCATTGTAAAATGAGAAACAAATAAAAAACCATTTAAATCAATAGTGGATGCCTTTATTTTGCCATTCAAGGTTCCTCAGGAGTTGTTTTAGTTCAATAGATAAATCACACATAAAAAATTACAATGTATAAAAAAATAATGATAAAAAATAATGATACATAAAAACCACACATCCCCATGAGTCTTTGCATACATATTCCAGATGTCTTAATTGGTCTCTGCTTAATAGGTCAATAAACTTCCAGCGTGCTTCGAGCACAGGATTGTTTGATTGGTAGTGTCCAGTTCTCTCCTCCAATGTAGCATCTTGCCGCTTGTGCCGGAGGGAGAATGCGCAAGAGCCTCCAAACGGTATTGATAACGAATGTCTGATTTCAGCTTCAAGGTACTGGGATTGGAATGTGTGAGATCATCTAAAGAAGAGCACATGCATAGAAATGCTAGGACAATCTCAGGATGTCATCATCCCATTTAAACAAAAAGCGGACAGTTTTTTTTCTGAAAAGTGAAAAAAATATATGCTATTGCCCCTCCAGGGATGCAGTCACAAGGGGTTGCAGGGTAAAAACTAAAAAATATAAGCCATCAAACGAAGCAACTTGTGTCTAATGGATCAATATTCAAACGACAGTGTGATTTACCCGTCACCCAATATGAGTAAAATACCTTCAAAAACGTTGCAAAAGACTCTTCAAAATTCATCAAAGCATTCTGATAGTTTGTATATCTATATGTTTGTGAACCAAAGAATAATCTACATAGTATTGAGACAGAATTCAGTTGGATCTTAGTATAATTTAACCTATATATGCAAATTAACTTCACATGTAAAAAGGAACAAAAAACTACGAAATGTTTTTTATCCAAATACCATTTTTGGTGCAACTTAGCACCTTATGCATGTCAGGTTTTCTGTGACAGCTGAATCTGCTGCTCGCATTGAAAAATGGAGCAGAATCTGTAGCGTGAGTCAAAAATAGACACCAAACTTATCTTTGCATCAACAAATGGAACAATTTCTGCTTTTTTTACAGGCAACATTCTGCTGTAGTTTTAAAGCAACATAGTCTCCATATTTTTGGACAAAGGATTGTGCTCTATTTTGCAAATATGTGGTCTAAACAGTGAAGAATGTTGCCTAATAATATCTTGCGTACAAAATAGGCCAAATGTTGGCAAAAATACTTTTTTTACATGCAAGAATAGATTCTGTTCCAGTTACTGATGCAAGCATGATATTGCACTCTATTGTTTGATATGAGCATCAGATTCTTCCCAATTTTTACACCTTCACTACGTATCTGAAAGCCTGTTTTTGTGCAATGTGTGATATGGTTATTAGTTTATGCACGAAAGAGGGGGCTGGCGTCTGTTATCTTGAGAAAACCCTAAAATGTAAGGATGATGTGTTAATGTTTAAAATACTAGTAGCCATTAACCCCTTCACTACCAAGTGACTTTCCAAAAAGCCATTATCAGAAACCAGTGTTTTATTGTATAAACATTTTTAATTAATTATAAAGTAAGAAATATTTCAGCTAATACCCATTGTATTTCTTACTGTAAATAAACTATTTTGCCAG
Source organism: Leptobrachium leishanense (assembly GCA_009667805.1). Lineage (NCBI taxonomy): Eukaryota > Metazoa > Chordata > Amphibia > Anura > Megophryidae > Leptobrachium > Leptobrachium leishanense. Next base: position 284,460,850 of record CM019066.1, read on the forward strand.
TTGATGGCGCCATCTACTGCCAAATTGAGTTACAGAGGTTTAAGCAGCTGGTCTATTTTCTTCTTTTTTTTCCTGCATCGGCTGCTGAAAGCTGCTGAAAGTCCAATATTTCAGAACTTTGAGTAGCTAATTTTACAGTTTTAGATCTTTGGCCATTATGCCCACAAGGCTAAAATTTGGGAGCACCTTCTGCAGCCCAAAAGCAAAAAAATTAGTTTGCAGCAAACAAATGTCATTTGTTTTTGGGCTGCAGATCAGCATACCGAGATATCTCGATATCGGGGCACCAGATGGTGCCTTTGAAGCCTGAGATATCTCGATATCGGTAGTGAAACAGTTAAGTTAAACGGTGCTATTTTGCTCCTGTAAAGTGACCTAACCACTGTAATATACACAGTGGTGTATTTAGGTTTTGTGCTGCCCTAGGCCTGACTAAACTCGTGCACCCCCTAATTTAAATTTGAGGCACCCTTTCCTGTCAAGGTCACACCTCTTCCTGGTTAATCCCCACCCTTCCTCTTTAAGCTCCACCTTTTCCTATAGTGCTCCGCCTTTTCCTCTCTTTATATTAAAAGTGGATACCAGGTGCTTGCTTGTATATTTTGTATACCATTTCAAATGTATCTATTGAGATAAATAAAATTCTGAAATGTTTAAATTCAAGCATTTTTACAAAGAACAGCCACGCATGTCAAGTATACTGGATCACAGACGCTCTAATTGGTTGAACAATAAAATCCACAGAAACGTGCACTGCATATGAGCGTATCACAGAGCTGCACAGCAATAAAACCCCCAGAAATGGGCACTGTGTATAAGCATATCAGAACTGCACAGCAATAAAACTCACAGTAATGTGCAGTATGTATGAGCGTATCCCAGAGCTCCAGGGCAATAAAACTCACAGTAATATGCAGTGTGTTTCACAGAATCCACAGCAATAAAACTCCCAGCAATGCAATGTGCGGTGTGTGTGTCAGCGTATCAGAATTCAGAGCAATAAAACTCACAGCAATGAAATGTGTGGTGTGTGTCAGCGTATCAGAATCCACAGCAATAAAACTCACAGCAATGCAATGTGCGGTGTGTATGAGTGCATGAGAATCCACTGCAATAAAACTCCCAGCAAACCGAGTGAATATGAGCACACAGCAATTATTTATTCTATATTTACCGGCCTCCGTCCGCGGTAGGGCTGTGTGCAGCGTCAGCAGGGACTGTGTACGGACTCAGCAGGAGGTCCCTATAGGCCATGTTAGGATCGTGGCTGTGCCTGTGCGTGGAGCCATCTTGTCAGCAGTGGGGTGCCACTGCCAGAGGGAGCACCATGGCTTTGATTCCCTTCCCGGTGGGTGTTCCGTCCAGAATAGAGTGAGAGTCCGTGTTAACAAAAGGGCGGGCAGCTGCGTGCGTGCGTGCCATGTGGTTCAGCCAGTCAGGTGGTACTGAGACTCAGTACCACCTGACTGGCCGGACCGCGTGACCTGCACGCATGCAGTCTCACCAGGAGCCAGGCAGCTCAATGACAAATTTCTATCACTGCAGTGCTGGTTAAGTAAAAAGGTCCACTTTAAACAGCAGTAAGCAGACAGGACTTTGTATTCTGATGATACCCCCCTTTACCTGCCATTTACTGACATCTTCTCTCTCTGCACACAAATCACATCCCCCTCCCCTCTCCTAGAGCTGTTGCGGCGCAGGGGAGGAGCTATGGAGGGAGGAGAGGGGGATTTTTATTCTATTCAATTTTATTCCGTATGCAAACGCCCTGCTCCGCTGCTCATTGTTTGAGAACACAGCTCAAAGCTGACACACAATGACAGTGGTACCTCCTAGTACCCCCTAATGACACCCCAATAATCACTGGTACCTGGGGCAGCCCACCCCCACCACTCCCCTAAGTACACCACTGCTCTGTGATATGCTGACACACAAGTTTGGCGAACTGCCAGCAAGTACGGTGCTGTTTGAAGGTAGTGCAAATCCCCATAGAGAAGTAATGGTTAATCTATTCAGAGAACACCAAACAGCAGAGAAATGGCAGTGAAATGCCCTCATGTTCCATGGTTTCAATCAGCAGGTTTATTCAGGCGAACCCCATAGGTTTCAATGTTAAAAATATTTCCGTTTTTATGCAATATCTAATAAACCATTTATTATTTTAATCTGCAGTAAAAAGTCTTTATTGATTTTTTTTAGTACTTTTTCAGATATTTTTTTTGCAAAATTTCACCCCTTTTTTTTAATAGCAGTTTTTCTTTTTTTTGTAACAGAACTTTTTATTATCAATCATAGGATCTTATATGTAAATTCCAGACATTTTCGTTCAGTAGTTCTTTTGAAAACAGCAGGCCACGGGTTTGCGGTGGCAGCATTCAGCGGCCGACTCCCTGCACTTTGGGGACCCTGTGGTGAATGGTGAATTCACTGCAGGGTGGGGAAATTTTATTCTCCAAAGTGCAAGGAACTACAGAACACCAAAATGTTGGCGTCATTACTGTGAGTAACCCATTTAGTGGTAAGGTTTTTTGCTGCCCCCTGGAAAGTGAAAGCCTAGGCCTTGCCTACCCAGGACATACTTGAAAATTAGTGAAATCTCAATGTATCCTTCCTGGAAAAATACTTTGCAAAAGTAAAAAAAAATAATATATATTTTTTTAGGGGTGGGGCCACCCGGTGTTGGCTGCCGCCCCCTGGAAAGTGCCGCCTTAGGCCTCGGCCTTGTCGGCCTAGGCCAAAATACACCACTGAATATACAGGTCTTGATCCCAAGCAGGACATGTATCATTAAACTCCCGGACGTCTCCCTGCTGGGTATAGCCATGCACACTGAGCTGCCGACAACAGGTATTGAAGTTTGACCACCTTCTTTTATACATTTCTTGTTTGAGACCAATATTAAAAAGCAATCTATTGAACTGTCACTTTTTCCCAATTAATTTAATGCAATAACTACTTCAATTATTTTGACTATCTACCTCCTTACGGTTGGTGTTACAGCTGTGAGGCAAAGACAGCATTATTTTTAGGTGGTGTGACTTCATCAGAAAAATGTTATCAAAGACCCTCCCAAAAAGAATATGTCAATTTGGTATGCAGACTTACCAGGTGCATGATGTATAATTTCCCAGGCAAGACCAGGCAAAAATGACTCAATGCTCATTTTGCTTAACAAGTCTGCATTTAACAGACCAAGAAATTTGGTAGATACACTGGTACGAAATATTAACAAAATTTATTTTTATTTATTTATAAAGGATTTTACCAGGAAGGATACATTGAGATTTCTCTCGTTTTCAAGTATGTCCTGGGTTCAATCAAATCTATCCTTACATACAGTCTGAAACTCACGATGGGTAGTACTAGTTACAGTGGCAAGAAAAAGTATGTGAACCCTTTGGGATTATGTGGAGTTTTGCATGAATTGGTCATAAAATGTGCTCTGATCTTCATCTAAGTCACAACAATTTGAAAAACACAGTCTGCTTAAAATAATACGACACAAACATTATATGTTTTCATGTGTTTATTGAACAGAACATGTAAACATTCACAGTGCAGGGTGGAAAAAGTATGTGAACCTTTGGACTTAATAACTGGTTGACCCTCCTTTGACAGCAATAACCTCAACCAAACGTTTCCTGTAGTTGCAGATCAGACCTGCACAACAATCTGGAGTAATTTTGGACCACTCCTCTTCACAAAACTGTTTCAGTGTAGCAATATTCTTGGGATGTCTGGTGTGAATCACTCTCTTAAAGTCATGCCACAGCATTTCAATCGGGTTGAGGTCAGGACTCTGACTGGGCCACTCCAGAAGGCGTATTTTGTTTTGTTGAAGCCATTCTTTTGTTAAATTACTTGTATGCTTTGGGTCATTGTCCTGTTGCATCACCCATCCTCTGAGGAGCTTCAGTTGGCGGACAGATGGTCTTACGTTTTCCTGCAAAATGTCTTGATAAACTCTGGAGTTCATTTTCCCATCAATGACAACAATCCGTCCAGGCCCTGAGGCAGCAAAGCAGCCCCAAACCATGATGCCCCCTCCGCCATGTTTTACAGTGGGGATGAGGTTTTGATGTTGGTGTGCTGTGCCTTTTTTTCTCCACACATACAGGGTTATCCAAAGAGATTCGAAAAGTCACCGCACGTTCGGTGACTTTTCGTTCTCTTCAATTCGGTTCCTTTTGCCGATTGCATTTCGGTGACCCTGCGGTGTATTCAGCAAACAGCACAGGGTCCCCGAATTGCAGGGAAAAGCTGCCGCAAACCTGACGAAAACTAACCGAATGCACGCTGAAAACAAGCAAAAACATCTGGATTAACCTTTGAAAAAGACGAACAGGAGCCGAACATGAGCCGAATCACACAGAGCCGAAGCAGCTGTGACGTAGAGGAGGCAGTGAATAAATTAGAAAAACCATTTGTATGAATCTGGGAAAAAGAAACGCTGTTTGCAAAGAAACTACTGAGCGAAAATGTCTGAAATTTTCACAGGAGGTCCAGGGAATGATAATAAAGAGGGCTGTTACAAAAAAAATAAGTAAACTGAAAAAAAAAAAAAAAAAAAATCGGACTTTTAATAAAAAAAAAAAATCAGAAAAATGCTTAAAGTATCCTAAAAAATCTATAAATAAAGAGACTTTTTGCTGCAGAATTTTATAATGAACGGTTTATTAGATATTGAATTAAAACGGGAATATTTTTAACATTGAAGTCTATGGATTCTCCTGAATAAATTTGCCGAATTAAACCACCGAATGGCAGGGCATTAGGGGAACCTTTCACTGCTGGTTTGTGTTCTCTGAATAGCCGAAGCAGTGCTTTTTCATGGGGATTTCACTGCCCTCGAACAGGCACCGAACAGGCACCGTACATGCAGGCAATTCGACAGGATTTGGCGAATTGCCTGCTCTCTGGATAGCCGAATGGCCAGGAAAGGTAACCGAACGCTGATTTTCAGCGTTCGGTTACCTTTCTCAAGCAATTCGGATCTCTTTGGATAACCCTGATAGTGTTGTGTGTTTTTTCCAAACAACTCAATTTTGGTTTCATCTGTCCACAGAATATTTTGCCAGTAGTGCTGTGGAACATCCAGGTGCTCTTTTGCAAACTTCAAACAAGCTGCAATATTCTTTTTGGACAGCAATGGCTTCCTCCGTGGTGTCCTCCCATGTACTCCATTCTTGTTTAATGTTTTCCTTATTGTAGATGTGTCAACAAAAATTTTAGCATGTGCCAGAGATTCCTGTAAGTCTTTAGCTGACACTCTAGGATTCTTCTTTACCTCATTAAGCATTCTGCGCTGTGCTCTTGCAGTCATCTTTACAGGACGACCACGCCTAGGGAGAGTAGCAACAGTGCTGAACTTTCTCCATTTGTAGACAGTCTGTCTTACCGTGAACACATGAACATCAAGGCTTTTGGAGATACTTTTGTAACCCTTTCCAGCTTCATGCAAGTCAACACTTCTTGATCGTAGGTCTTCTGAGAGCTCTTTTCTGCGAGGCATGTTCACATCAGGCAGTGCTTCTTGAAACCAGTAAACCCAAAACTGGTGTTTGTTTTTAAAAGGCAGGACATCTTTCAGCAACACATCCAATAATATCACACTGATTGGACTCAAGGTTGGCTCACTCCTGGCTCCAATTAGCTCTTGGAGAAGTCATTAGGCTAGGGGTTCACATACGTTTTCCACTCTGCACTGTGAATGTTTACATGTTCTGATCAATAAAAACATGAAAACATATAATGTTTGTGTTGTATTATTTTAAGCAGACTGTGTTTTTCAAATTGTTGTGACTTAGATGAAGATCAGAGCACATTTTATGACCAATTCCTGCAAAACTCCATGTAATCCCAAAGGGTTCACATACCTTTTCTTGCCACTGTATATCAAAATAGAGTGCCATCTATGCAGGTTGGAAGGTAAAATATCATATGCAATATATATATCTATATATATATATAGATTGATATTTGATACAAAGATATCTGTAATTTTTTACACGTAATTTGAATTTATAATTGCTCTTGAGTATATGAGATCATTAGTTACAGGAGAAAAGTTATCAGATTGTAGACCGTACGTGACTCACTTATTAGTCTTCAGTTGTCTGAAAAACCTTTAAAGGGATATGCATGTCTAGAAAAAGTTTTTTCAAATTGACATTTAAACACTTTTATACTTATAGACAAACTATAATAAATCAATAAAAGTTTTAAAAATGTGTAAAAAATGTTTATTTTCTTGCTGTAAACTCTGTCATTTCATCTTATCCGGCGTTGCCCATCAGCTAGGGGTGTTTCTTCAGCTCAACCTTCCTGAATATTTCCCGCCTCCTCCCCTCCCACTACTCCACCCACTATTGCACCCATCAAAGCTTCACATGAACTACATTTCTTGCTCCATCTTGTCCACAGCCCACATGCACCCCACTACTTCACATACTCAGCTATTACCTTCACCTAGCGTGTCACCCCTCTCCTCTTAGATTGTACGTACTTGGGCAGGGTCCTCTCTCCTACTGTTCTGTGTGTTTAACTTGTATGGACATTTATTATTCTGCCTCTCCCATTGTACAGCGCTACGGAACTTACTTGTAACTGTATGAACTAACGCAAGCTGTGCAGCTCAGGACCTCAGACTGGGGAAACCGAAAGAGCTGAATATTAGCAACTCTCTGCAACTGACAGCAAAAAGCACTCACCTGCTGACTGGCTCACACACTCGCCTGCTGACTTGCTCCATACTCACGCTCTCTCACACACTGACTCACTCACTCACCGACACGCTCACTAGTGCTCTATCAAGATTTACATACTCACTGTCTCACTCAAAGTCCCTCACACAGTCACCCCCTCTCACTCTTTCTTGTGCGGTCTGTCTCTTGTGTGTGCTCTCTCTCACTGCACCTTTTCTTGTGCTCTCTCTCTGCTTTATCTTGCTGTCTTTGTCTCTTTATCGTTTCTTGGTGTGTCTCTGTGCTTTTATTTGCTGTCCTTCTCTCTGCTGTCTCTTTTTCTCCCTGTGTGTATGGATTTCTTTCCTTCCCTGTCTCTGCAGTAGCTGGGGGTGAACGTTCAGCCCCGCCCTCCCCTCAGCTCACAGTGCAGGAGGGAGGAGGAGCAACTCAGACACACATGCTCAGTGCATTTTGTAGCTCTCCCTAGGTAGAGGCACTGATTGGTTAGCTCAAACTGCCTCCCTAGGTGGGCATGGAAAACTCCAAGAGAGAAGATCAGGTAAATATAAAAAAAATATCATATTTACTTGCTTTTTATGTCTGCCGAATGACACTACTGACCCATTCAAAAGGCATTGCATGTTTTTAAAATCACACTAGCAAAGGATGCATGTCCCTTTAAGTCCAACAAAAGATTGGTCCAGTGCCTTGTGACCTTTGCATGAGAAAGATGTTAGGTGTTACAATTATTGTCTGAAAAACATTTGTTTGATAGTCTTGCGTAAAATTACTATCTGGCACAGTCAACATGAGGGACTAGAATGGGAGATAGATGCAAAAAAAAGGAGGCAAGGTTCGGAAAAGACAACCCAAAACAAATTGTATGAAGAATACTTGAAGCAGATGTTTTGTGACTTCCTTTATCCTTTTGTAAAATGATCTCTTCTTCTTAGCTCAGGACATGATAAGAAACCTAGGCAACTGCTGATATCACCAGAAACCGTAACCAGATAATTGAGGGGAGACAGTCAAAACAAGTCACAGAAGGCAATAGGATTAACAACGAAGTCTGAAATACAACATCAGTTGATCTCCTGAATATCAAGAGATACAAACTTGTCCTCCTGTTACATATAGCAATAAGGAACCTGGCTTCAATGCTTTGCAGGCTTTAGAGAGGCCAAGCAAACATTATTTCTAAATTTGGGTGTTATGTTTTGAAACTACATTTTAGCTAATTAGCATATACCATTCATGGCCGAAATTGTTGGCACCCCAGAACTTTTTCCAGAAAATCAAGTATTTCTCACAGAAACGTATTGCAGTAATACATGTTTTGCTATACACATGTTTATTCCCTTTGTGTGTATTGGAACAAAACAAAAAAAGGGAGGAAAAAAAGCAAATTGGACATAATGTCACACAAAACTCCAAAAATGGGCTTGACAAAATTCTTGGCACCCTTTCAAAATTGTGGATAAATAAGATTGTTTCAAGCATGTGATGCTCCTGTAAAGTCACCTGGGGCAAGTAACAGGTATGGGCAATATAAAAATCACACCTGAAAGCAGAGAGAAGTTCACTTAGTCTTTGCATTGTCTGTCTGTGTGTGCCACACTAAGCATGGACAACAGAAAGAGGAGAAGAGAACTGTCTGAGGACTTCAAGTCCATCTCCAGAGATCTAGATTTGCCTTTGTCCACAGTGCGCAACATTATCAAGAAGTTTGCAACCCATGGCACTGTAGCTAATCTCTCTGGGCATGGACAGAAGAAAAAAATTTATGAAAGGTTGCAACGGAGGATAGTCCAGATGGTGGATAAGCAGCCCCAAACAAGTTCCAAAGAAATTCAAGCTGTCCTGCAGGCTCAGGGAGCATCAGTGTCACCGCGAACTATCCGTCGACATTTAAATTAAATGAAACTCTATGGCAGGAGACCCAGGAGGACCTCACTGCTGACACAGAGACATAAAAAAGAAAGACTACAGTTTGCCAAAATGTACTTGAGTAAGCCAAAATCCTTCTGGGAAAACATCTTGTCGACAGTAGAGACCAAGATAGAGCTTTTTGATAAAGCACATCATTCTACTGTTTACTGAAAATGGAATGAGGCCTACAAAGTAAAGAACACAGCACCTACAGTGAAATATGGTGGAGGTTCAATGATGTTTTGGGGTTGTTTTGCTGCACTGGCACTGGCACTGGGCACCTTGAATGTGTGCAAGGCATCATGAAATCTGAGGATTACCAAAGGATTTTAGGTCGCATTGTAGAGCCCAGTGTCAGAAAGCTGGGTTTGCATCCGAGATCTTGGGTCTTCCAGCAGGACAATGACCCCAAACATACATCAAAAAGCACCCAGAAATGGATGACAACAAAGCGCTGGAGAGTTCTGAAGAGGCCAGCAATGAATCCAGATCTAAATCCCATTGAACACCTGTGGAGAGATCTTAAAATTGCTGTTGGGAAAAGGCGCCCTTCCAATAAGAGAGACCTGGAGCAGTTTGCAAAGGAAGAGTAGTCCAAAATTCCGGGTGAGAGGGGTAAGAAGCTTATTGATGGTTATAGGGAGCGACTGATTTCAGTTATTTTTTCCAAAGGGTGTGCAACCAAATATTAAGTTAAGGGTGCCAAGAATTTTGTCCAGCCCATTTTTGGAGTTTTGTGTGACATTATGTCCAATTTGCTTTTTTTCCTCCCTTTTTTTGTTTTGTTCCAATACACACAAAGTGAATAAACATGTGTATAGCAAATCATGTGTTACTGCAATACTTTTCTGTGAGAAATACTTGATTTTCTGGAAAAAGTTCTGGGGTGGCAACAATTTCGGCCATGACTGTAGAACTCCTTAGAAATAATAGTGTAACAAATGGCAATCTAAAATTATTTTTATTTAAATTCTTTCATGGTCTCTTGGTTATGGGATCTTTGCAACTCAATGTAGTACTATGGACTTAAGAAAGTATACCATGAGTGGGGAATGCCACTGCTTGTGTTATTAATGTATGGCATTAAATGTATTGATCTTGTACTAATTAATACTAAATACAGAATTGCCAGAAGCGCTACTACTTACAGATTATCTCGTAACAGTAAATAGGGCATGCATATTTTATGCATATTACCGTGATTATACATTTTAATGTGAAATGTGCTGTATGTACAGTATAATATAATTTAATACTCAATTATATGTTAAGGTCAAATATGAATGTTAATATAAAAGAACAACTAAAACATAATAAGCGCACAAAGGCACATACAGTATAGGACATGGTCAAACTGATGTAAATTAGCACATTTTCAAGGTCAAATTACTATTGATTTCTAGGGCTCTGCAGTAAAATAAATTATAAGCCACCCTGTAAAAAGCAATAAGTAGATACAACCAACATATATTCTTTAATGAGTGTGAAAAAATAAATGTTAAGTACATAAACCAGTACCTTAACAATAACTGTATTTTTTTAAAAAACTTTCCTCAGGAAAGTTCCTACAGGAACTGAAACGTCGAGATTTTTAATGTTTATTCACTAAATTTATTACTTTTTTACAAGCCTCCGAGTTTTGTGGAGTGTATATATATATATATATGTTATGGTTAAAGTCCGAAGTGCGGATAATCGTAGGATTACCCGGGTAATTCTGATATTACCCAGACGTCATTAGCAAAAGACCAAAGTGAAATTAAATTTCTGACTTTATCTGGGTAATCTGCAAAGTATCCAGAGCCCTCTGGGTATTCAGGTTTTCTGCTGTGTTTTACCTGGGTGAAAAACACATTACCCTAGTGTTGCTAGATAAAGTGTGATGTGCAGTGAAACATCAGACTTTATCCGGGTAATCTGCAAAGTATCCAAACGCCTCTGGGAACTCCTCTTTTCTTGTGTTTTCAGCAGGTTACAGTTGACTGAATTCCGAGGATTACCCGGGTAAAGCTGCAAAATGTTATCTGAATGATAGCAAAATTGTGTTTTTTGTTATTTTTAACCAAATTGTATCCACAGTCACATACCACACTAAATAACTGTCATGTAACTCTGTGGATTAATTGTCTAAAAATTAATTTATGAAGATAAAGATAGTATATAAAGAGTAACCTGATGGTTATAATCTTTTCTAAATTATATACAAGCACATATCAACACATGGTGAAGATCAGGTAACTCTTTAACATTCATATAAGAAACATATCCTGTTACTCTGTATATTCATTATATCCTTAATACATTTTAATGTTTGTCATTTTGCCATTTTCATTAAAAATATGAATAGATAATAGCAAAATTCACTTTTATCCAAGGGGGGTTGGATGCTGTGCAGATTACCCAAGCAAAACTGTGGATAGTCCTCAGATTACCCGGGTGAAGCTTCAGACTTTTATCTGAATGATAACAAAATTTGGTTTTAACCAAATGGGGTTGAATAGCCTGCAGATCATCCGGGTAAAGTGCGAATTTTTCAGCTCTTCCAGACTGTTACCCAAGGGCAGTTGGTTAGTCCTATTGTAACGTTGGGGGCTTCTCTCTGCCCTGAGCCCCCCAGCTCTCTGCCCCAGCTCTCTGCCCCAGCCCCAAGCTCTAACCCCACATCTCTGCCCCCAGCTCCCTACCCAGAGCCCCCAGCTCTCTGCCCCCACATCTCTGCCCCCAGCTCTCTGCCCCCAGCTCCCTACCCTGAGCCCCCCAGCTCTCTGCCCCCAGGTCTCTACTCCCCAGCCCCCAGCTCTCTACTCCCCAGACCCCCAGCTCTCCACTCCCCAGCTCTCTGCCCCCAGCTCTATCCCGCATCTCTGCCCCCAGCTCTCTACCCCCAGCCCCCCAGCTCTCTACCCCAGCCCCAAGCTCTACCCACACATCTCTGCCCCCACATCTCTGACCCCCAGCTCTCTGCTCCGAGCCCCCCAGCTCTCTACTCCCCAGCCCCAAGCTCTACCCCCACATCTCCACCCCTGCTCTCTACCCCCAACTCTATACCCCACATCTCTACCTACAGCCCCCAGTGCTTTACCCCACATCTCTACCCCCACATCTCTACCCCAGCCCCCAGCTCTCTAACCCTCAGCCCTCTACCCCCAGCCCCCCAGATCTCTAATTCCACATATCTGCCCCCCAGCTCTCTACCCCTCAGCCCTCTAACCCCATCCCGCCCAGATCTCAACTTCCACATATCTACCCCAGCTCTCTATCCCCACATCTCTCTCCCCAGCTCTCTATGCCCACATCTCTACCCCAGCCCCCCAGCTCTCTTCCCCCCACATCTCTACACACCAGCTCCCCCTATAAGCTCTCCTCCCCTCTCCGATTTTATGTCAAATCAGTAGTTTCTTTTAAATAGGATTTTTTTTCTGCATCCCCCGCAATCCACAATGCTCTCATGTTCAATACGCAATCTACAACGCTCTCATGTTCAATACCCAATCGATACACATTACTGTGAGTTTAATTGCTGTGGATTCTGTGATACAGTAATGTGCGGTGTGTATGAGTGTTTCACAGAGCTGCACAGCAATAAATCTCAGTAATGTGTGGTGTGTATGAATGTGAGTTTTATTGCTGTGGAACTCTGGGATGCGCTCATACACACCGCACATTACTGTGAGTTTTATTGCTGTGGAGCTCTGGGATACGCTCATAAACACTGCACAATACTGTGAGTTTTATTGCTGTGGAGCTCTGATACACTCATACAAACACGGTCATCTAAAACATCTGGTAATAGCTTGGTCTCTGGCCTTGTGGGGCCTCATAACTGAGCTTCGCCTGAGGCCTCAACAAATCTGGAGCCGCCTCTGCTGACTAACACAGGAGAGACTAACGTTAGTAATTACCTTTTTTCCTCTAAATAACCTCTAAAAATATTGTGTGGGGGGCACAATTTTCTATTCTTGCCTCGGGTGCAAAAGGAGCTAGCTACGGCTCTGCCCAGCGGTTTTAAATAAAGTAACTTTTCATAAGCCACATGGTAAATATATAAAGAGGTGTCCTTCTGTATCTGTTTACTGTAGGTAAGCCTTTTTTTGACAGACAGAGAATTCCCACTGTTGCCCACATTTACTTTAGTTTGAGCTTCATGATTCTGTGCAGGAAGAACAAATCTCAAAGCTTTTCCCATAATTTCAACATATTGGCCATTTCTACAGAATGTTCTGGAATCCATTTGCTAATTAATTACATTTTCAATAAACAAAATTCCTTTGTATTGAACCAGAATCAGTTCAGATTGCGTATACCCGATATTGGGACACTGGCAGGTGCTTTTGAACATCAAGTATACTCAATTTTGGCAATGAAGGGATTAACACCATTGTCATGCCTTGCTATTTTTTGTTTTATACATTTAGCCAAAGGAGCACCACAGTATCTTGACCTATGGAGCTGCATGGTTGTGTCTGCCTGTCTTTCTTACCCTTCTTGTCCTGAATAATACATTTCACTTCAACTGCAACTACAATTTATTAGGATACGTGTATACTCTTACTGCTAAATGTTATATTCTTTTGCATTTTCCCATCAAAACATAGGTTAAGTGCATGCTATTTGAGACCCCACACACAGAAATGGACTGTGTGAAGCCGCCAAAGCAATCACAATGTGCGGAAACACCAGCAAAATTATCTGATGAATGGAATAGTTGCACAGCCATGTACCTAAAAGAAAAAAGAGTTTTTGACATGTTAATTAAACAATTATGTACTATTTAAACTGATATTTGTTTCTTTGTCTTCTGTCAGTTTAGAGAAATAGAGTTGGTGATGCTGTGGATATCAGCTAATATAGCATTTTCCATAGCATGTGCAACCTTATCCCCTAACCCCTTCACTACCGAGATCGAGATATCTCGTGAGTCAAAGGCACCATCCGGTGACCCGATATCGAGATATCTAGGTATGCTGATCTGCAGCCCAAAAGCAAATAAAATTAATTTGCTGCAAATTTCATTTGCTTTTGGGCTACAGACGGTGCCCCCAAAGTTTTAGCCCTGTGGGCATTATGCCCAAAGAGCTTCAACTGTAAAATCAGCTGATGAATCAGACATTCAGCAGCTGAAACAGGGAAATTTAAAAAAAATAAAAATCAAGCTGCAGCTGTAACTCGATTTGGGAGTAGATGGCACCATCTACTGGTCAAATAGATTATTTACAGTAAGTAATACAATGGGAATATGCCCAAATATTTCTTACTGTATAATTAATTAAAATTGATTTTTCAAAAAATCACTGGTTCTTGATAATGGTTTTTTTGAAAAATCACTTGATAGTGAAGGGGCTAAGTACCAAATTGTTGGACAACTAACGATAGTTAAATGGCATTGAAAATTATCAATTTTGTAAAGCATATTAATTTGTCACAATGCAAAGCTCAGTCATAATTATTTGCTGTATTCAACTAGTTAGCATCCAGTTAAAATAATATTATTTATTTTTTTCCTAGCATGCAGAACTTGCAGGGAACGACATACCCTTATGTTCCTATTCAACCAGTCTTCTGAGTACGGCATTTTTTTTTAGGTCTGTAGAAGACTTGAATAAAAAATTGTCTTTAAAAAATAAAATAAATAATCCAATTTTATTTTTGTTTTCATTTATTTTGTGCATTGGATTCAGACAGGAAACTGTGTGCACTTCAACTGTTATCACAATGTGGTCAAGAAGACTGTGTATTTTTACCATTTACACACAAGTGTTTATTACAGTATGTTCTTAGCTTAGTGAAAATCAGGGGTGTATCATGGTAAGCAGTGCTGGTAGTGCAACTAGCGATAGTTGAATGACGTTGAAAATAATGATATCTCTTTTTTTTTTCTTTTTCTTTAAAATTTTCAATACTGGGCAGGAACTTGTGAAAAATAATCTCACCAGAAGATCGGTGATACTCACTCACACACTACCGTTCATGCTTGGCATCACACCCCTGAAAGAAACATATGTTTGGATTTTGTTGATAAAAAGTATTACAAAAATTTCCATACAAAAACTATTTTTTATAGAAATCTTGCATTTCCACAAATAAACCTGAACATTTTTAAAATAAAAATTGCTCAAGGAATTTGATCTTTAAACACTGACTGTATTGATGAATGCAATCCACTTAAAACTCTCCACGGAAAGTTAGTTCAAGTGGCCTGTGCATTTGTCCGCAGTTGGAGGGAACTGCAGAGGCTCGATGGGGTTTGAATGGTAACAGGAATATGATTTAAAAATCAATTTCAGCTAAAATGTAACCTTTCCTTTTCCACATTCACATTATTTCTCTATGCAATATACATTTAAGATACATTCCCTGAATGACTTAACAGTGCGTCAGAATAAACTGAGCCAACCTAACATTCTGCACACAGAAATACTGTAATCTGATTGAATTGAACAATACAATTATTGCCTTGTTTACTGACATTTTGTTTTATTTACGACAGTGAAACATGGAGTCCACAAAGCAGATAAGAATCTTTCTTTCATACTATATATAAATTTTAATAATCATGATACCCATGATTTTTTAGCCACCCTCTAGTATCTTGTTTTGTCTGTAGAGTGTAAATATATATGTATAAATATATATATTCATTTCATTTTGGGTTTGCGTTAAGTTATTTTTCATGTCATCTTTGCTGAAATGGGACTGAACATCAGTTGCTTCAGAACAGTTTACTTCTGACCTTTTTCTATTAGTTATTTCTTTATTGTCAGATCTAACATTTTTTTTATTTCAATTTCCTAAATCAGATAAGCTTGGAATAAAAAAAAAGAAATCTAGTTGTTTTGTTTTTTTCACTTGGGACTTCATTTTGAAAAAAGCAACCACAAAACTTACACATTTACATTCAGAAGAATGGTGGACCCCTTAAAACAGTTTATCCTCCGCAGAAGTTCTTGATTTATCTATGATTCTTGCACCGACAGTCTGATATAGAATCAAGTTTAGTCTCAAGTTCATAGACAGAGTGACATGAGGTAACTCATTTTTATTTTGCACAGGTTGCATTATTTCCACAGGAAACATTCTCGCAGAGTTGTTTGGAAAAAAAAGAAAACAAAAAGCTGACAGTTTGTGCTTGGAGAAGCTTGACTTGCAGCTTATGCCATTGTTTCTTTTCCTGGCAATCTTCTATCGTTAAATGTGTGCATGTTGATAACTTCCTCTGTTTTCACTATTACAGGAGGCTGGGGCTTGTGTTTCAAACGTCGCTGACACTTGAGAGACATTCTTAACTCCTCGACCATGGCGCTGCAGAAAGATCTCTGTGAATTGAAAACAAAATAAATATTTTAGAAAAATAAATCTAAATTCTTGAGGGTATATCAATGATTACTGATTTACTCTTTTGGCACAGCATGTCAGGTTTGCTGCTATGTAAACTTGCCTGAAGCTTCAAGCAAACTGCTGTCATTAAAATATGCATCACGTAGTAATTAAAATGACTTATCAAGCTGTGAAAGCTCATTTGAAGATTTCACCGTGTCATTAAAATTAGTTATCTGCCAACTAGTGCTTGGTGATGCACAATACAGGCAAGTATATTTCAAACATATGTTCTATTGACATAACATTGAAATACACTTGTGTTTTACTCCTTATTACCATTGTTTACCAGTTTTTGCTATTATTAAGATGATATTAATGGACTTAATAAATACGGTTTTATTTATGTTTTTCAAGATCAATATTTCGAGAATAGATAATTATCATTTTCCACCAGTTCTTCATGAACCCCTATACTACCTGGTTGTTCTCCATAAAACCACTGGCTGGAACCAATAGTTTTATAAAAAGCCACTTTATCTGAACCCTATAACCTAATTATCATTCCTGTACTTTTAGATACTGCATGAACTGTTTAACAAGCCCTCTGATGGTCAGTTGCAGAAGTACATCTAGCACTGAAGTGGAAAGTCTTTTTTGTAATGACAAAATTTATGTATATGTCAAATCGAGTTAATGTGATCTCAGGCACCTATTTGCAAATGAAGATCGCATTACTCATGGGGTTCGTTGTAACTAATAGAGATAGTTAACAAGTAAAACTATGAAAAGTCCACGAAAGATAAGTTTCTGCTTGCAAAATAAAATAATGCACCTTAACCCTTTCACTACCGAGATCGAGATATCTCAGACTTCAAAGGCACCATCCTGTGCCCCGATACTGAAATATCTCGATCTGTGGCTCTGCAGCCTAAAAACAAACAAATTTTGCTTGATTTTGGGCTGCAGAAGGTGCCCCCAAAGTTTTAGCCCTGTGGGCATAATGTCCAAAGAGCTAAAACTGTGCAAAATTGGCTGATGCCCTTACATCGGGCTTTCAGCAGCCGATGCAGGGGGAAAAAAAAAGATCGAGCTCAAGCTCTAACAGCTGTAACTCAATTCGGAAGTAAATGGTGCCATCTACTGCCCAAATAGGTTATTTACAGTAATAAATTCAATGGGAATGTGCCCAAATATTACTTACTGTATAATTAATTTTTTATTTTACAAAAAAACACTGGTATACGACAACTTTTTTACGAAAATCACTTGGTAGTGTAGGGGTTAAATTAAGGCATGACAACTTGCAAAATGTACACAAAGATAGGGAGATAGAAAAAGAAACAAAATAATTTTAGATTATTTTATCTTCATTTTTCATGTTAACCCTCTTTTTGGGTTAAAGTTTGAGTTAGAGTCAAAGTATACACCAGACAGAGCTGAAATGTGTTCTCAATTGATTACAATTAACTATACTGTTGCTGATTATTAATACAATGGCTTCTAAAATCAATTTGTGAAGAGTAGTAATGACACGCAATGGACTACATAGTTATTTTACAATGGGTAAGTAAGAAAAACTTCATTAATGATAAATACAAGTGATCAGTTTAAAGTGAAATTCTTTAACCATTTTATCAAAACAATTTATTTAAATTGCTAAGAATGTTATAGCTTAAAACGGTGCAAACCCTTCTAAGATAAAACCTCACATCTACATAAATTAACCATGACAAAGGAAAAATAATCTGTAAGATAAAACTCCTCAAAACGCTACAGTGGTTGGTCTGTAAAGAGTAGTTCTTGGTTTTATATACATCCTTAATAGCTTTCACTAATTTCTTATGTAACAAATCGAAAAGGTTTATGTTGACTTAAAAAGAAAAACCAAATTGTGCCAACAGCTTCTCTAAGGAAAATATGTCCAACAGCAGATAAAGATCTAGAAATTATATAGCAAAACTAAAGGGAAATTATACTCACAATTTGAGGAGCCAAAATTAGTTTACTGTGGGTTTTTCATGTCTAGAATGTAAATTTGCATGCCCTATTTTGTGGCAAAACTGGTACTACTGCTACAATAGTAAGTAATTTCAAGAAATTCCAAGCTCATTAAATTCAACAATATATAAATATTAGATGAAAAATACTGGGCCCTAAACTGACACAGTCCATATTTAGGAGCCACAATGACATTAATCCAGTGCGAGTCACTGTCAGTGCAATGTCTCTGCCCAAATATGCCTTAGTTATGAGCCAGATGATTTGATAGAGCCCTGGGGCCTTATTCCAAAGAGGATATTACGATATCAGCTGGCGTGGCTGCAATATACAGATTTTCTGCCACTGATATCTTAATTATTATTATTATTCTTTATTTATAAAGCGCCAGCATATTCCGCAGCGCTGTACAATAGGCACAGTATAGACAGGGTTACAATACATTGAACAACATTTGACAAACAGTACAGGAGGAGATGAGGGCCCTATTCCCGTAGGAACTTAATGGCTGGACAAGCTATTCCAAGCTTGCCACAAGGTTTGCTTGTGGCACGTTTAAGTGTGCCCTTACTGTAAATTAATGTCTCCTATACTTTGTACAAGAGGCGCTAATTTGTGCAAGGGATTAGAAAAACAAGCCATTCCAAGGTAGCTTGTTCTTCTATTCTGGAGCCAGTATCTCCTAGGACCTGGTGTAAATTGATTCTGCTTTTGCAAAATCACTAAACTCTATAAAATAAACATACTAAAAGATCCCATACTCTCTCATCCCATGGCAGAGATGATGGCTCATTCAGCTGCTTCTTCTCGTCATGAGCAGCCAGAGACAGGGAACAAACAGTTCCCAGTGTCCCTCTGAGCTTAATCCGAAAATCCTGCAATATCCCACAAGTGCAAGCTCATACAGAGCTCACGGCTGGGACATGCTAGGTACCACGGAGTGCTATGGACTACGGGAACTAATATCTATGGCATTGTGCGGCGCTGCTGCTGGTATTAGTCTGCACCTGATTTTTGTTCCATGGCTGGCTGCTAATAAAGTGACTGGTGTGGATTATTTGTGGTAAATGGGAGACAGTAAGGAAATTAGGCTCTTCCCAATTTTTTCATTTACTGCCTCCGTTTTACTGGCAACTGTCACTTGGAATTGCTTGCTGTCCAAGTGCAAGCAACACAGTGCAACCATATCTACAAATGAAAAGTGGTAAATGCCACCAGCCAGCTCAATGCCAGGTGAGATATCAGAAAAAAATACCTTATTCTCTATCACCCTCTCATAATAATCATTACCATCAGTTCTCTGGTCTTAAAGCCTATATGGCAAAGAGTTCCCAATACTACTGGAACTAACAAACTAATAATCCCCAGTTCATAAACGGAACTCCCCACCAAAGTATCTCCAGCAGGCTGGGGGCTATGTTCCAACCTGGTGAGCTGTTCTAAATTTGGAAACTCCACTGACTATTCCACGATTGTCATCAACAGGGAGATTTGCACCTGCAGATTTTACTTATTGTCACTCTTTAAGCATACATATTCTGGTATAGGCTCTTTGTAAGCACCTGGCCCTGGAATGAAATTCAGGGCAGTCTGTCACCAGCTGCAGCGCCAGACTTTGGAACAGCTTGTGCTTTGGTTTGGAGGCACAAGTTAATACTTCCTATACAAGGTATAGGAGAGGTTAATTTACAGTAGGGAAGCCCAGTGTGCACAAAGAGTGGAATAGCAATTCCCACCATCAAGATAACTTTGAGAGGTTAAAGAAAATGCCTCCAGTTATTATCTCAACAGGTACTACAAAATAGAGCCCTATATTGGCTCTGGGAAGTTGACAAGAGCTCTGGTTAAGTTTACACCGGGGCTGGAATACAATCAAGGATTTCCCTTTAAGCAGTATTTATAAACAATTTCTGTGTCTTAACATATAATGGATAATTTAATTGTGGTCATTTTATCTCACAAATAGTTATCAGTAATTTTAAGTATTTTTTAGTTTAGTTTTTCTGCTTCAAATAGTGGATTCAGCAATTGTCTTTCTACAGCATGAAGAATTAAGTTTATTTCATCCTTATATTTTTTGAGCTGACAACTAGCAGGTTTTGCAGCCTTGGTGTCACGATTTAACAGTTTCTTTTTCATATCTGCAAACTGTGAAGGCAATTTCTGCAAATCATCATAACATGAAATAATGTGTCACAAAACACCTAAGGATCATTACAAACTTTGTGATGCTCAAGATAATTCTATTACCTGCTGTGACAATGATACATTATTAAAGCAACGTCTTTAATAAGGAATAGTAAATGTCTTTATATTTGTGATTAAATAAAACATTAAAATCAAACACAAAATCAAGACATAACTATGATATTTTCCAGGGCTTTAATCTTAATTACATGCCATTATCAGAGAGAACTGCCAGCATTTAATTTAAATAAACTGAACCTTCTACTCTGCACATTTTTTATGTATTTATATATATATATATATATACTGTATATATCAAATATACAACGAAAGTGTTAGGATTCTTCAGAAGTGTATTACCCTTAGCAATGCATGTCAGATATTGTTTGAAACCTTGTTAAAATGCCTTAAATCAATAATGTCAGTAATCTCGCAACTTATAGCTTGTGTTAGAGGTCAATGTTTCCACGTTTTTCATCTATACATCAATCAAAGTGCTTTACGTCTTGAACGGAGTTAGCTCAGAATGCGTACACAGCACTCCCTGGAGCCTGCTTCTTAATAAACTTCATTTTCATTGGGTTTTTATCCTGGGACTATGAATGATCTACTTATACAGGTGGAGATTTTCAATCTACTGTTATAAACCCAAAGGCAGTAGACCTAATTTTAGAGAAATATTGACCGTCTAACAATATAATCTCTGGTTATATCTCTTAAAGTGATATACTTTCAAATGCAGTTTGTAACCCCTTCACTACCGAGATTGAGATATCCCGGACTTCAGAGGCACCATCAGGTGCCCCATAGAGATATTTTGATCTGGTGATGTGCAGCCCAAAAACAAATAAAATTAGTTTGTAGCAAACGAATTTCATTTGCTTTCAAGCTGCAGAAGGTGCCCCAAACCCAAAGTTGTAGCCCTGTGGGCATAGTTCCCAAAGAGCTAAAACAGTGTAAATCATCTGATGATGCCCTTACATCGGGCTTTCAGCAGCCGATGCAGGGAAAAAAAGAAGAGAATAGACCAGCAGCTAAAACTGCTGTAACTCAATTTGGCAGTAGATGGCACCATCTCCTGTCCAAAATAGCTTATTTACAGTAAGAAATACAATGGGTATATGCTCAAATATTTCTTAATTTAAAGTGATTTTACAAAAAAACACTGGTTTCTGACAATGTTTTTTGGGAAAATCACTTGGTAGTGAAGGGGTTAATGGCATGCTCAACTGACATTAAAGGAACACTCTAATACAAATTACCCACTTCAACTTTTTGGTAATTGCCCTAATTGCCAGAACTGATCCATTGGTTGCCACTCTCAGGACACCTACTTTTGCCCTTAACCCTTTTACCGCTGAGCTCATTTTAACCGATTTGTGCTGATCATGTTTAAACGCGATTTGAAGCCATGTTTTATTGTAGGACCCAGATAAATTATTTATCCTTATTTTCAGCAGACTCGGCAAATATTTCATTATTATAGGTATACGTCATGTCCTGCCAGAATGCTATAACAAAAGATGTTGTAAAAAAATGTAAAAAAAGTAAATTTCCATTCATATTTCAATCATTTACAAAAAATATTTTTTTCACATTTTATCATCTAAGCTTTTGAGGTTACATATTCTATGGGGTACTATTGTTATAGAATTTGAAATGGGAACCTGTTACTGTATTTTTCTGAGAAAACCCACAATTTTAGCTAAAGCTGAAAAAACTAAATTTTTCATTGTGGAAATGAGAAGGTGAGTTCATGCAGAATCATTGTTCATATTATAATTGAAAAGTAAACAATATTGCTGCATTATAAATAAAAAAAGATAAAAAAGACACTTTTATTTTGATTTGTTATTTATTTTATTTTGATTTTATTTTTACACTTAACCAGGTCATGATCTGGCCTTTCCAAAGACACCATGCATGACCCTCTAGCTGCCACCATTCAGGAAATATAGGGGTCCAAAGGAAACCCCTATCTCCACCATAGGGATTTCCATAGGGCTGCACGATGACGTCAGTGGACGGGGAGGCCTTGAAGGTTGGCCTGACATCTAAAATATCAACCACTGATTGGCGCCGTCTCACAGGACTATGTTACTGTGCTGTAGTGCCCATGTCCCAGCTGGCAGTGCATATTTTGTCATAGGTAGAATTACCAGCCTCTTCAAAGGACTGGAGATGTAGGATCGCTTGTCTGTATATAGGGATTAGACATTATATATCTAGGAGGTACATGACAGACTGGCACCTAAGGGGTTAAGAGAGGCATCGCTGGAAAGGTCAAACTGTGACCTTTCCAGTGATGCCTATTATTTTTGTGGCCCTTACTGATCTGGAGAGAGATCCAAAAAACCTCCTACCCTTCATTCGCTCTGCTGGATTGGTGCCTGAAAATGACATCATTGTGCACCAGCGCGATGACATCAGTGCACCGGGAGGGGTCTAATGGGATGGTCTGACTTGAAACGTTTTAGTGTCTGGGGTCTCCCTTTCTCTGCAGAGACCCCATGATGTGTGGGGGATGTCCTCCGCATGTAGTGGGGAATCTGCAGGATGTCCCCCACACGTCATCCACAGTGAAGGGGTTCATTAATTGGGTGTGTTGATGTTACCACTGTCCAATCTGGTGACTGGAAAATTAAAAATTCTGCCTCCCTGGTGATGGGCTTGTGGGTGAAGGAAACTACTGCACTTCACACAGAGTTTCCTATCAAACCAGGTGAGGGGGGTCAATCCACACAGCCAGACCATTTTAAAAAGATAAAGTGGTCAGGATATGTAGAGTATCCCCTAATGAAAACATTATGATTGGCTGAGATAATTCCAGGTATGAAGAGTGCACACTGCAGAAACTACTCACAGTAGAAAAAAAATTAAACCAGTGAAAAAAATAAAAAGCTTCCTCCTATTTGTTAAATCTAAAGAGAGTTTGTTTGGTTTATTAAAATGACAGGGATTCTTGTTCTCTATAATATTTTTATTGTGCTGTTTCTAGTAATACTTAAGCCTTGGATTTCAGTTTTTGGTGGTTTCAGATGACTTTTCCTGAGTGAGCTGTTACTGTTTCTAAACACAGCACTTCTGCTTGAATCCTTTAGGGGCTCCCGAACATTATAAACCGAGCTAACTCGCAATTAAGCTGTAATAGGAAGTAACTAACGCTGAAGAGATTGCACCGACTTTTTGTATTAGTGGTTTGATTTTATTGAATAGAGCCCTGAGTCAGGTGTTAACTTAACCAGAGCTCTGGTAAATTAACAACAGCTATTAAAGTCTATGGATTAAGAGGATAATGCATAAAGGTGTTTTTATTAAAATACGACATGGGTATATGGCTTATAATTTCTATTTATTTTTTATATTTTATTCTTTACTGTGGGACCTTTTTAATGACATTTTGTGCAAATGATTAGGGGATTAAGTAAGCGAATTTCAATATTGTGGTAAGATTCAGGTCATTAAGTGGGTAAGACTTCGAAAACAGTCTTATGCTACAGTGGCAAGAAAAAGTATGTGAACCCTTTGGGATTACGTGGAGTTTTGCATGAATTGGTCATAAAATGTGCTCTGATCTTCATCTAAGTCACAACAATTTGAAAAACACAGTCTGCTTAAAATAATGCAACACAAACATTATATGTTTTCATATGTTTATTGAACAGAACATGTAAACATTCACAGTGCAGGGTGGAAAAAGTATGTGAACCCCTAGCCTAGTTACTTCTCCAAGAGCTAATTGGAGCCAGGAGATGTGAACCATGCCTCGCACAAAAGACCTCTCAGAAGACCTACGATCAAGAATTGTTGACTTGCATGAAGCTGGAAAGGGTTACAAAAGTATCTCCAAAAGCCTTGAAGTTCATGTGTCCACGGTAAGACAGAATGTCTACAAATGGAGAAAGTTCAGCACTGTTGCTACTCTCCCTAGGCGTGGTCGTCCGGTAAAGATGACTGCAAGAGCACAGTGCAGAATGTTTAATGAGGTAAAGAAGAATCCTAGAGTGTCAGCTAAAGACTTACAGAAATCTCTGGCACATGCTAACATTTTTGTTGACACATCTACAATAAGGAAAACATTAAATATGAATGGAGTACATGGGAGGACACCACGGAGGAAGCCATTGCTGTCCAAAAATAATATTGCAGCACGTTTGAAGTTTGCAAAAAAGCACCTGGATGTTCCACAGCACTACTGGCAAAATATTCTGTGGACAGGTGAAACCAAAATTGAGTTGTTTGGAAAAAACACACAACACTATGTGTGGAGAAAAAAAGGCACAGCACACCAACATCAAAACCTCATCCCCACTGTAAAACATGGCGGAGGGAGAATCGTGGTTTGGGGCTGCTTTGCTTCCTCAGGGCCTGGACGGATTGTTGTCATTGATGGAAAAATGAATTCCAGAGTTTATCAAGACATTTTGCAGGAAAACGTAAGACCATCTGTCCACCAACTGAAGCTCCGCAGAGGATGGGTGATGCAACAGGACAATGACCCAAAGCATACAAGTAATTCAATAAAAGAATGGCTTCAACAAAACAAAATACGCCTTCTGGAGAGGTCCAGTCAGAGTCCTGACCTCAACCCGATTGAAATGCTGTGGCATGACCTTAAGAGAGCGATTCACACCAGACATCCCAAGAATATTGCTACACTGAAACAGTTTTGTGAAGAGGAGTGGTCCAAAATTACTCCAGGTCGTTGTGCAGGTCTGATCTGCAACTACAGGAAACGTTTGGTTGAGGTTATTGCTGCCAAGGAGGGTCAACCAGTTATTAAGTCCAAAGGTTCACATACTTTTTCCACCCTGCAATGTGAATGTTTACATGTTCTGTTCAATAAAAACATTAAAACATATAATGTTTGTGTTGTATTATTTTAAGCAGACTGTGTTTTTCAAATTGTTGTGACTTAGATGAAGATCAGAGCACATTTTATGACCAATTCATGCAAAACTCCACGTAATCCCAAAGGGTTCACATACTTTTTCTTGCCACTGTATATTTGTTTATGACACGTAAGTTTACTATACTTGCAATCAGCATGTGATTTCTGAGAAATATTTATACACCATTTTTTCACTGTAGTATCCCCATCACTACCAAGTGATTTATGGATAATCACTTTACAGTAGTCATAAAGGGAAAACATGTGAAACTCTCAAAAGCACATTTTCATACTGTATGCACTATTTGACAAGCAGATATCATCATCTGCTGGCCAGAAATCACTTCTATAGCTCTACCCTAGGCTTTGCTTTTCTTTGAAAGAACAAATGGAACTTCATACTGTTCAAACAGTTTTAGCACCTCAGCTGTCATGCCTAAGGTGCTAAAATGATTGGGGTGCATTCAATAGCCCATTTGCAAAGGAATTTCTTTTGCAATAAATTAAATTTTTAATGCATTGCTCCAGAACTAGACCAAATCGAGTATACTCAATATCGCGGCACCAACGGACCCTTTGAAGATCGAGTATACCCTTTGAAGATCGGGTAGAGACGAGTTTAATAGCAGCTCAGGTTTAAGTTCTATATTTGTAAGTGTCGTGAGCTTCACTTGGAATAGGTGACCAAAGTGTATATTTTTTTATGACTGTTCCATTTCTATTCTAAATATGAATGTACCATATGTGTAAATTTCTCGGTTTTTATATTTAATAGTAATGCAATAAAAGAGGCATATCTAAATGTACTCTTTTTGTTGATATATAAACATAAACACAATATACCATATTAACATAAAATGGATATAAAAACATAAAAACATTCTAGTACAGTGTATTTTTTTTAACCTAACATACCTTTTCGAGCTGAGCATTCTTTTTGGATTTATAGAGAAATTCTCCTACAGCAACAAAAACAGAGAGAACTAATCCAGCAGCTAATACAATGAAGATGCCACCAATATTTTGAACCCCAAGGGCACTTGCTTCTTTACTCTCTTCTTCAGGGCACCCATTGCCCCTCCACCATTTTTCCTTCATCATATGAAGAATCCCTTCTTCTTGGAGTTGTAGAATGGCTATTGTGATCTTATCTCTGTAGGGAGAGCCTAGTAAAAAGAAATATGCCAAAGTCACATTTTATATTGTAATATTAAACTTAAACTTAAACTTAAACTTAAAATACATTTGCATACATTATATTATTATTGCTTACTTTACATATATAGTCCCCTCCTTTTTGATTTGAGTAGAGAAAACAAGAGGAGAAAGGTTTTCTCTGATGTTATTTTTTATTATGTATTTCAAGCCAAGATTGTCAGAGCTTTGGGTAAAAATACTTGTGACTTTAGCCTTCAGCAGTGGATTTTGGAATTTGCATGCATTCCTACAGGGCAATGGTTCCACTCAGGTAACCTTAACAGGCTAGATTTTAAAGATTCCTTTGGGAAATGCAGACTGAATACTGCAATCACTGAGTATCAAATAATATCACCTGTTCTGTGGCCTATTATGGTTACTTGAGGCAGGGGCGTAGTGAGGGGGCAGGGGGCACTTGCCAGGGGCACAGTCTGACACCTTGCCCCAGTTCGGTGCCTATCTGGCACCAATCTGATGCTTCAAACACAGCGGGTTGACATGTTGCATGTCATCCTTTGCTGTGGGACTGCCCCCCCAGCATCGGGCAGAGTCTGGCCTTTCCATGAATACCCAACATGACCATATTCAGTACAACATTGATATTAAAACAAACAAAAAAGGTTCTCTTTTCAGAGGGATGAAATGGCTCAGCAAAGGGGTTAACAGTCAGACTATATTTTACATTGTGCATTACTTTAGATTTTGCCATAGTTTAGTTGTATATTAAGAGTTTCATCCCTCACAGTATACATTTTATTATTTTCTTGATTAATGACATTTTAGGGGTGAATGTGTAGGCTACATGCCTCACAGTGTATTAATTACATGTTTTCCATTGATTGATGGCATTTTAGGGGTTAATGGGTAGACTGCATGCCACACTGTTTATTATTTTTGTTGCATGTCCCTGGGTTTATGATATTTTAGGGGTCAATATGGAAGTTAGAATCTAAAGGGACTCTTCACCATTAGATCCTTTACCTTTCCTCACATTTCGGGGAATCAATTATGCTAAAAATATGGTGAATTCCCTATTTAGAGAATGGTCACCGTAATTTGCGAAAATTGGAGTTGTCGAAGCAGTTACTGGATATCAGCGAAAACCGCTGAATAAAATATTGAATTTAAGTATCAGGTCAGTACAACAAAAAGATATCACTACATTACTCTGGGAGTTTGGAATCTGATTTATATATTTTTTATTTATTTTCAGTGGTATGATTTAGTGGTGAAAAGTATTAGTGCCCCCCCAGTTTTAATATGTGTTCCTAGAGTCGTCACTGATGGTGCATATACTTCAACAATTTTAAAGTGGCATTCTTCATTGGAGTCCAATTGAAACAGTAAAAAAAAACACATTGATAGCAGTACTGGAAAAACAGTGAAATTTGTGGTGAGAATTAAGCTGAATAGGTTTACCAGAAACTATGGTGTTAACATGAGTGAAAATTACAGTTTTGACAGATAGGTCCCTAAATAGTGAATTCACTGTACTTACACTACAACTACTATTAGGGTAATTCAGAGAGAGGTGAAAACCAGGAGAATGACTGGAGAAGTGAAAATTCTAGGCCAAAATAGCCGATTTGGAAAGTGAGATAAATGGGAGAATTTTTCTGATTTGGCTATTTTGACCTTGAATTTTCACTTCTCCAGTCATTCTCCTGGTTTTCACCTCTCTCTGAATAACCATGTATGTAGTAAATCCCCTTTTGTTTGTATAAAACAACGTTGGTTAGTAAGCAGACCTTTATGTATGTCTACAGAACTCTGTGTAGACGGGATTACAGGAAAATTAAATTCTGGACAGAGAACTAACCAGCAGAGCTTGCTAGATATTTCCTCTGCCAGTGGCTTTGGCTGAGACCACCTTCATAATTAACTCTGCAGTGTCTTTCCCTGTAAAATAAAATTATGGGACATATGTATTTATCTGTGTGAGGGTGTGTCTGTGATAATATCAGTCTTTTTTGCTTACTGCTTCAGGCATACATGCATTTTGGACGTGTCTTGCAGACACGCACGTAGCTATTAAAATGTCTATATACTTAAACCCTTCATTACCATCGTACTTAACCTTCAAAAGCACCTGCTGGTGCCCTGATAGCAAGTATACTCAATGGGGGATAATACTATAGTATTGCAAAGTTTGTTGAAAAAGTAATTCATTTGCAAATTAGCTCCAGAACATTTACCTGAAATTTCAACACATTGGACATTGCAGTCAATGTATTGAAATTATTTGTAAAGATTTGAGATTTGTTTTTTCCTGCACACAACCAGAGTTCAAGCTAAATTGTAGTCATCGTAGCACTTTTTGACTAGCAGAGGGAGCCCACTGCCTGTCAAGAATTGCTTACCTACAGTGTGTATACATAGAGGGACAACCTCTGCTGGCCTACTCCGTGAGTAATGGACAGTGATTTTATTTATACTAAACCACTGGGGCCTGGCAGTGGTTTTATGGAAAATCGCTTGGCATTGAAGGGGTTAACTAGCCACTAAAACATATAAAACCAGTCAAAATGCGTATATTTTTAACAAAAATACTGGTGATCAGCAACAAGCATCAAAAGGTACTCACGCACAAAAACAAGCAAATAATATAAACCAATATAAAAAGAAATTCCAGAACAGGAAGAAGGTAGTATTGTGTTTGAATATAATAAAGATAGCCAGCAATGAAAGTGTTAATCAACTTTCTGCACTAATTGAGTTAAATAAATAAAAAAACAATTGCCTATTGCGGAATAGAGTTCTGTGCAAATTTACTAATAAAACACAATACAATCTGTAGAGTGATATGCATTGATTATTTTATCGCTGTTTGAAATCTGTGTTGCATTCTGTAGTATATTGTTACCACATTTCATGTGCTAAACTTAAAATGAAGAGAAGGGTTTTTCGTTTCCTTCACAAAAATGAAGTTAATGAACACTGCTCAGCTAAGTTTTTAAATGCATCCAGGACATTATTACAATATGTAAATGAAAAAAGGTAAAGGTTGTTAAAATGTACCGGCATTTAACAACCTCTAATCTAAAGCAATAAAATAGCAAATACGCTTTTCACATATTGACCTTGTTAGATGTTTCCATTTCTTGCAGTGTTACAATTCGTAATTAATATTGATTTTATTGAGACTTTTACTGTAGAATTACACTACATACATAATCTCTTGTAGGTGCAAGTATATGACTGTGAAATAAATGTTAATTAAAAAAGCAGATGTCTGCTGGCTATGTAAGTATTCACCTGAAATAAACTTACGTGCAACTGGTTCAAAATTCACTTAAATTGCTAAATGGTGTTTAATTATGTGCATTTTAAAAGATCTAAAAAGATCTAAAAGATCTAAAAAAAATGTATTATTTAAAAATAATGAACAGAGTGCAGGTGTATAACAGTGTCTGCAACAGCGCAGAGCAAGAGGCACCACAAGCAAGCGGCACCATGAAGAACAAGGAACTTTCCAAACAGGTCGGAGACAAAGTTGTGGAGAAGTACAGATCAGGGTTGGGTTATAAAAAATTATCCAAAACTTTGCACATCCCACAAAGCATTATTAAATCCATTATTAAAAAATGGAAAGATATTGGCATCAAAACAAACCTTCCAAGAGAGGTCCGGCCACCAAAACTCATAGACCAGTCAAGGAGGGCATTAATCAGAGAGGAAAAAAAGAGACCAAAGATAACCCTGAGGGAACTGAAAAAGAAAAAGGAAACATGCTTGCTGTTTGCCAAAACGCATGCGGGAGAGTCCCCAAACATGTGGAAGAAGGTGCTCTAGTCAGATGAGACTAAAATTTTGCTTTTTCACCTTCAGGGAAAATGCTGTGTCTGGCACAAACACAACACATCTCATCAACCCGAGAACACCATCCACACAGTGAAGCATGATGGATGCAGCATCAAACTGTAGGAATGGTTTTCACTGGCAGAGACTTGGAAACTGGTCAGAATTGAAGGAGTGTTGGAGGCACTAAATTCAGGGAAAATTCTTGAGGGAAATTTGTTTCAGTCTTCCTGATAGACCAGGCCTCAATCCAATTGAGAATTTTGTGGAATGACTTAAAGATTGCTATGCAGGAGTGGAACCCATCCAACTTGACGGTGCTAGACCAGTTTTGCCTTGAAGAATCTTCAAAAATTCCTGTGGCTAGACGTGCCAAGCTTATTGAGATTTATCCCAAGAGACTTGCAGCTGTAATTGCTCAAACGTTGGCTCCACAAAGTGACTTTGAATAATTATATGCTGCTTCTCTTTTTTGTCATATTTCCTATTTGTATGACAATAAAAAATATTTTACATCTTCAAAGTGATAGTCATGTTGTGTATATCAAATGATACAACTCAAAAATCCATCTTAATTCCAGGTGGTAATGCAACAAGATAGGAAAAATGCCAAGCGGGTGGGGGTGAATACTTTTGCAAGTCAATATATACTTATTGTGAAATAAATGGTAACACACAACACGCCGTATCCACCCAAACTCCAATGCTACACTAGCAGGTAGTGGTTTCCCCCACACCATGAAATATAGACAGAATATTACGTGTCTGGTGAGCGTAAATGAATGCTCTGGGGTTCGGATGTCTCATGCAGGCTTGCAATTCATCATATGGTTATGAAAAGAAGCAAATACAAAAGATCATAGTGAAAACTACAAGGAATATTATTAGAGGCGATATAAATATATAGTTTCTCCACTCACAAGTGTAGAGCCCCAACACTGGCTCTGAGTGGGATTTCCCCTCTGGGTAATTTGTCTTCCTCCTTGTTAGCAGGTGACCCCCACCTTTGCGTGGCAATTTTTCTTCCAACAATGATAAAATAAGTTAAAGTTTCAGTAAAAACACGGGACTTTAGTGTATCAGTCCCATATATATATCCGTATAGGAACCCAAAAATTATGTATGGGGCTGGGTATCCACAATACCCAAAAGAAAGTTCTTTAAGAAAATTTATGAAAATATACTCAGCTGCTGCTGGAGAGGCAATTCACTCTTGTACATCCAACCAAGAGGGTAATGAATCTTAAGCAAGTATGGAAAAAAGATACCTCCAGCGCTGCAAGGAATGGTGCACTGGTGCTACCACATTTATTTTAAATAAACAAAAAGAAACCACAAAACAAACGTTTTGGGGACACAGCCCCTTCCTCAGTGTATAGTGCCTATACACTGAGGAAGGGGCTGTGTCCCCGAAACGTTTGTTTTGTGTTTTCTTTTTGTTTATTTTAAATAAATGTGGGAGCACCAGTGCACCATTCCTTGCAGCGCTGGAGGTATCTTTTTTCCATACTTCCATATATATATCCATACACATCAATAGCATTTTATTTTAGAAATTATGATTTATGAAAAAGCACTGCCCATACAAATTATTGTGTACGAAGCACTTTAAAAAGAATTAAATCTTGAGAAATATAAAAGCACTTTATTTGGTATTAATTAGAGCCTAAAAGCTTTAATACCAGACACTATATAGAATTAGATTTAGGTCACTAGATAGATATAGTCATTTGGCGATGACAAGAAAACGCAGATTCGGGAGTGTATTCTATCCCACAGATGGCATGGGGGAGCGACTAAGATTGTTCACATATATGTCCCTAATTGTAAATTCTTTATTATTTATATGCCATCTGAAAATAAGAACTTTAATGGCCATAGTGAAAATGCGCACAGAAACCATGATTCATCCTGCTTAAAGCGACATTAAAGATGCACCCGCGCAATATGGCAGAGTATGATCGACACCTGAAACCATCTTGGAACGTGGAGGTTGAGACGGCGCATGCGCAAAATGGCCACGTCTGAAATACAGCTTCGAAACCATCGTGGAACGGGGAAAACAGTGCGGCGCATGCTCAAGATGGCGGCGCACACCGGATAGAGATTTGGATTGATCAGGGACATGAGTGGCTAATTTTTAATCAATAAAGGGTATATATACCATAAAGATATAATCTTTTGACTTACCAGCTGAGGAAGCTGCTTTACAGCAGCGAAACGCGTCCTGGAAGTCATGACTTATTGTTTATTTTAACTTTGTTTTAATAAACCTTGTAAAGACCACGTCCCAGCATCCAGAGCGTTTTTTTATTTGGAATTTCTCCACAAAAAATCCATGGGCGTTCCAACTTGAGCTTAGGTAGCTCCACCAAGTGTAAGTTTTGAATCAGCAGAAAAAATTGTGCTCATTATTAAGAAAGATTTACACTAGGAAAGTATATATTTCTTTGTCTATCCTCCTACGCTTCCACAAATATACGGTGTTGGAAGAAAAATTGCCACGCAAAGGTGGGGGGTCACCTGCTAACAAGGAGGAAGACAGATTACCCAGAGGCGAAACCCCGCTCAGAGCCAGTGTTGGGGCTCTACACTTGTGAGTGGAGAAACTATATATTTATATCGCCTCTAATAATATTCCTTGTAGTTTGCACTATGATCTTTTGTATTTGCTTCTTTTCATAACCATATGATGAATTGCGGGCCTGCATGAGACATCCGATCCCCAGAGCATTCATTTACGCTCACCAGATACGTAATATTCTCTCAATATATACTTATGTCTGTTATATATTTAAAAGTTAATGTTGTTCCCATCAGTTATAAGTTATTAATCTGATAGTATTTTATGAATAATCTATTTCAGCACATTCTATATTTTATCTTTATATGCACAAACCTGCACATTTAGTACCTATTACTAAATATTGTTCAAATGGAATCTGTTGTAATGCTAATTGTAATGTTAATTGTACAATCTGTCTCTCAATGATAGAGTCTTAAAATTTACCAATTGTCTCCATTTGAGGAGTATTCAAAAGATAACAATAGCAAATATTTATAGAATTCACTCTCCTGATCTGTCAATCACATAAAATATCTTCTCACATTGATGTCATATTGTCTTGTGTTTTAAGTATATAAAACTATAAGAAAGTTATTGTCTTTGATCAAAATAATTATTCCATAGTGATATTACGGAACGGTTTAGTGATATGATGACTTACAATAGTCGCTTTGTTCCTCATATATATATATGTAATATCCATCTGGCTATTGTAAACACTTTCAACAGATTTTAACGTTTTTTTTTATCATTGCTTCATGAGATTTCCAATTTCTTGTCCAGTTAAAATTACTAAAACATGTAGCAATAAAAGTTAGGGCCATATTACATTGTTAATGCTAACGGTAGTGCTCACCTGTGTGAGTGTTAACGTTAGCAATGGTGGCCCTAGCGCGGGCGCACCATATTACAATCTGAATGCTAACGGGTTAAAAATCCATTAGCGATTCGGAACTTGAGCTTTTCAGCGTGAGTTTACTGTACTTTGCGCTCCCAATGCTTAACATGGGCAGCACAAAGTGTTAATTAGTGTTAGGATTACAAATTCCTAACGCTAATTATCATCCTGCTGCAGTTAAGTCAAATGTTAACCACAGCTAGGACCTGGTGCTAGCGGATTCCACTTCTGCGGCATCCGTTTTCACCAGCTAAAAGAACACTTTTAAAAAATCAGATACTCACCTTCCATCCTGCGGCGAGAACAGCAGCTCCAACCGCCTCTTCTGGCCACCGGAAGCAGTGAGAGACGGGGGGCTCCCCCAGTCTCCCTCTGCGGATCACTACGCCGACCTGCCAGATCTCGCGAGGTCATGGGACCAGCAGCAGCCTCAATAGAGGCCTATGGACTCCATGGAGGGGATGCTCGTGCCAGCGCTTAGCTGAAAATGAAAAAAATACAGATGAAACTCCTATATTTTGGTCACCTAATGAGAAGGAAGGACTCACTGGAGCAGAGCCTAATGTTGGGAAAGATTGAGGGCAAAAGGAGAATGGGATGACAGAGAATGAGGTGGCTGGATGGAGTCACCGAGGCAGTAAGCGTGACCTTAAATGGACTCCAGAAGATGGTAGAGGACAGTAAGGCCTGGAGGAACGGTGTCCATGGGGTCACAAGTAGGGATGTGCTGAACACCCCTGTGTTCCTTTCAAACTCGAACATCCGAACAGCCAAAAAGTTCGAATTCGAACTCGAACGTTATGCAAGTTAATGGGGGTCGAATGTCTGAAAATTAAAGTGCCCTCCAAGAGCGCATATATGCAAGATATTGGCCATAAAAGGTGTATGGGGGTCTGGGTACTGCCCTGGGGGACAGGAAACAATGAAAAAAAAGTAAAAAAATAAAATAAATTTAACCCTTTCACTGCTGAGTGCTGAGCCATTTCACCGCTGTGCGCTGAGCTAATTTTTACTGCTTTTGCTCATGTTTAAACGTGATTTGAAGCCATGGGAAATGTTTTATCACTAACGAGTGGGAAATGTTTGACCAACAATGAGTGGGAAATGTTTGACCAACAACAAGTGGGAAATCTTTGACCAACAACGAGTGGGAAATGTTTGAACAACAATGAGTGGGAAATGTGTGACCAACAACGAGTGGGAAATGTTTGACCAACAATGAGTGGGAAATGTTTGACCAACAACGAGTGGGAAATATTTGACCAACAATGAGTGGGAAATATTTAACCAACAATGAGTGGGAAATGTTTGACAAACAACAAGTGGGAAATGTTTGACCAACACGCAGGACAGGGTATACCTGAAATAGGCCAGACGGTATACAATGACGCATTCTAACACAAGCCCAAATCGATCAGTGTTAGAGTGGTCAAGGAATAGCCAAGAACTGGTACACAGGGGTGGTTCTCATACAACCCAGGTAACAACGGAGAATGAAAAACCAACCAAGTAGTGAATCGCCAGGAGACACTCAGCACTGAGGGAAGCAAACTCCACGACAGAGCGATGAGCCGGATCACGCTGTCTGTATTTAAACTCGGCACCCTGGTGCATTTGGTGCCAGCTAGTGCCTTCACACCGTAACCCCTCTGAGGTATTGTGGAGGGTTGGACCCTGCGGTCAAATATTTAAATGATATGCATTATGCACCTGTCACATTCAAGTGCATAAAAATTGTGTCTTAGTCGGTGGTTCCCGACACCGAGAATCTAACAGGGATATTCAAAGAGATCTGAATTGTGGCTGAAAGGTAACCGAACACTGAAATTCAGCGCATTCGGCTATTCAGAGAGCAGGCAGTTCGCCAAATGTTGGCGAATTGCCTGCACATACGGTGCCTGGTCGGTGCCTGTTTGAGGGCAGTGAAATCCCCATAGAGAATCAATGCTTCGTCTATTCAGAGAACAAAAAAGTTGCTGAAATTCCCTGCTGTTCGGTGGTTTCATTCGGCAGGTTTATTTTTTTTTATTATTTTTTTAAAATGTTTTTAT
This sequence comes from Leptobrachium leishanense, assembly GCA_009667805.1. Taxonomy (NCBI): domain Eukaryota; kingdom Metazoa; phylum Chordata; class Amphibia; order Anura; family Megophryidae; genus Leptobrachium; species Leptobrachium leishanense. The sequence continues at coordinate 284,496,368 of CM019066.1, forward strand.
TTTGATAAGCCAGCAGTGTTACAACAGAAGCAAAGACAGTACATCCACAAAAGACATCACAGGGTTAATAGTCACACAGGACTGAGACCAGAGTTACATCAGTAATGTGAGCAGGACAAGCTACAGAAAAAGAAGGTAGGGAAGAGGGGACAGCACAATACTTCAACCACAGACCTGCAGATGGTGAGCAAAAATCTAAATAAAAAATAAAAAAGGGGAGGGGACGGCATTGACCTTTTCCGTGACGTTCCTGGCTCACTCCCGGAGGAGGCCATGGAAGGACAATGTCACGAGGCCCAGGAGCCCGAGGGCCAGAGATGGCAGACAGAGCCATGGTGAGTGCCACAGCGGCACACCCCGGAGCAACCCGAGTAATGCCATACACAAAAAAAGGGGGCGGGAGGGGGAAGGTAAGGGTATACCATCAGAGGCTGGGTTACTATCAACAAAGGACTAGCGCCCATAGGGGGGTAAAGAGGAAAAACAAATGCCAATGGGGGAAAGCAGGAAGGCAAAAACAACAAGAAATCCCTTCAATTTTCGATGGGGTGGGTGTCATCAGAAAAAGAGATGGACATAAACAGAGTCTACAACAGGCAGAGCTTCTCCGCATACGTCCGCTTATCAAAGAGTCCAGTCAAAATAAATGAATAAAAGGAGGGGTATTGCAGCAACAAACAAAAAACAGAAAAAAGAAAAATCAAAAGTCCGCTGACTTGTAGGAAGCGTCTACAATGAATGTCTCAAACAAAAATAAGGAACAGGCTTGGGAATGCTGTAGAGGCCAGCAATGGAATATAAAACAAAAAATAAAAGAAATGAGGGAGTATCATGGGGGGGATAACAGCTTCACGCTGCGTCTCGAAACAAGGCAAACCGCTCCACCTCCGGGTCAGCTCGGTGCTCAGGCAGGGACGCATGGCCTAGAACCCACAGAAGTCGCTGCTCCAGCACTACCCTGAGGCAAAGGTTGTCAGACCCCAACCGAGGACCAATCGGCGCAGGAGGGCACCACCACTGCTCCAGTCGCTCATCCACCGCTACAGTCGGCACCCGGGTCACTTCCAGCCACTGGGGGAGCCCCCCCAGCTGCACCTGGGGGTTATCTTCGGATGCCGCAATTCAGAAGCTGCATCCAGCAGCTCGGGACCCTCCAACTCAGCCGTAGGGCCGGAACTCACAGCAGCGGCCCCCTCGACAGGTGAGTGCCTTCCTGGGTCCACTGCAACACATGTTCCCGCCCGGTAGGATCGAATAGGGGCATCAGACCTCCACAGCTCCCGCAGTTCCACTATAAGCAGCCGCAAATCCACTTTGGTCAAGGGTAGGTCACCTCGGGCCAGCAACGATGACTGGCCTCCACACTCCTCCAGGTCGGGTTCCATATCTCTGAAAGCAGAGACAAGCAAGCCCAGGCCCTGTCAGCTCCGAATCTCCTCAGCCAGGCCGCTGCCGTCGCACTACCAAGGGATGGGTGCCCACCGTCGTCTCGATTCAAGCTCAGCTGTTCCCCGCAGTGACCTGCAGAGAGGGGTAGGAACACGACCCCGCTAAGCTCCAAGGAGATTGGACCTCAAGCGGAAGGCAAAATGGCGGAAGGCAAGATGGCCGTCACTGACCCACCACGGCAGAACAGTATCAGCTCCCAGGGCTGCAGGTCTTCGCACAGTCGGGAAACTCAGACGGGCAGGACGAAGGAGACAACCCACAGCGAGAGAGCCGAGGTGAGGGACTAAAATCTCATCGAAAATGGGTAAAACCCAAAAAGTCTGCCATAGCAAGACAGAGCTCCTGCAGCCTGCGTCCTCTCACCTCGGCATCCACTCGGCAGGTTTATCCAGGAGAATCCCATAGGCTTCAATGTTAAAAATATTCCTGTTTAAATTCAATATCTAATAAGCCGTTTATTATTATATTCTGCAGTAAATAGTCTCTTTATTTTTTTATAAAAAAATTATACAAAAAAACGAAAAAAAAAATTGCAAAAAAATTCCAAAAAATGCTTAAAAGATCTATATTTTTTTTTTTTTAAATCGTTTTTTCATTTTTCTGTAACAGTCCTTTTTATTATCATTCATTCAATGGATGTTATGTGTAAATTCCAGACATTTTCGTTCAGTAGTTTTTTTATTGCGAACAGCGTTTCACTAACGGTACAACTTTTCGTGACCATCGCAAAAAATTCGAAGTTCGCCAAACTTTGGAATGGCTGATGTTCGATTTGAACTCATGTTCGAATCGAACTGGCAGCCCAGTCAATCCTAGTCATGACTAGTGATGAGCCGAACACCCCCGTGTTCGGTTCGCATTCGAACTCGAACAATTTCAAAAGTTCGAGTTCGAAACGCGAGCACGAACCGAACTCAATGCGACTCGATAGTTTGATTTCCCAAGAGGGCATATATGCAGGATATTTGCCATAAAAGGTGTATAGGGGTCAGAGTAGTGCCCTGGGGGAAGGGAAACAAAGACAAAAAGTAAAAAAAATAAAATCATTTTTAAAGGAACAGTGAGTTTTCCATGAAATAAAGGTTAAGAATAAAAACGAAAAATTCCTTCAAATATCGTGCCTAGGAGGTCCCCATAACCTGCCCGTGAAGTGGCGGATTTGTAGGATGTATAGAAACATTTAAAAAAAAAAATTACATTTCAAATGACTGTAATGGTTTTCATTTAATCTATTCATAAACAACTGCTTGGGTGGCAGCCTGTATGAAAAGAGGAGACATTTTAGGACACGCAGAACAAGTTTAGGGATTTTTTGGCTAAATTATGGTGAAACTTATGCAGGCTTTGGATGAACGTAACAATAGGTGCTTTAAAATTGGGCCTTTAGTGTCGGCAACAGTGCCGTCACACCGTAACCCCTGCGGTCCAATATTAAAATGATATGAATCTGGTATAGGCGTCAGTGTCAGGGCACCCAAATATTGTGCCTTTGGTGGCAGTAAGTGCCTTCACACTGGAAGTAACCCCTCTGTTGTATTGTGGAAGAGTGCAGGGGTGGAGGTTTTGGTAATGCAGAAGAGATCCCCGATCTATTCAGTTACATCAGCAGCTATAACAAAACTGGGTCAGCAATGTTTAGGCACTAGTACTGCGCTACTGTATATGGTGAGAATCGGCGCACACCAGTAGCAACAGGAAGCAAACAGAACAGGCAGGGAATACACACAGAGAATAGTCAAATGGCAGGCAAAGTCGGCAATAGATCGGGTCCTCAGAACAAGCAGGGTCAGTAACAAGTATACAAACTGATTCGGTAAACTAGCGATGCAGGAATAAAGGCTGAGACACACTGAGCGTGTAGCGACGCACAGCGAAGCGAAGCAAACATTTTGCAGGTTTGACTTCACTCCGCTCCTCGCAGCGTGTCTACACTGCATTACGTTTGCTTCTTAACGCACTGGACAGGAATCCACTAACTAAATTAAAATGTACACACAAAAGCGTTTTATTTTCGCAAAGCACATGTTATATAGGCAAAAAAAGTTTCTACTCAATAAAATACATCAAAAATTACTGTTAATTTAATAGGAATAGTATAAAAATATAAAAAAGGTAACCCCTGATCATTTATATATTATAGGGACACGGAGCACTGTGTATAGAGTAGGGATGCATTGATACCACACACAGGCATATACGTATATATCAACACACAAACCTATATATACGTATATATCAACACGCAGATATATATATACACCCACCCACCCACCCACCCACAGACTTTAGACCATATATACACATACGCACATGGGGGGTGGCATGTGGACAATCTCAACTAAATGCACCCCCCCATTTGGCTGATCCCTCCAGAAGAAATGTTGAACCTGACAGAGCGGAGAATATATATATTATTCTCTACTCTATCAGGTTCAACATTTCTTCAGGAGGGATCAGCCAAATTGTGGGGGGGGCAATTAGTTGCCAAAATGTGTGTGTAATACAAGTCTGGATATATATATTTATAAGAATATAGATATATATCTTATCTATATAAATATATCATACCTGCCCTTACCTTCCCCTATAAATTTGCTAAAAGTATACACACAAAAAAAACAAACCACTGCCTGAGACCCCGCGCAGCCCGCATGCCACCACCCCCTATACCTGGCTTAATGTTTCTAATATTTATAATTAAATACATTCAGCCAGGTAGAGAAAGAAAAAAAAAGGTTTTATTTTAAGTTCCCGGGGACATTTAAAAATGTCCTTGGATTTTATTTTTCTTAGAAATGTGTCGCCTTACCTTAGCCTGGTGGTCAGTGAGGGCTCCCTGGATCCTGGTTGTGGGGGGGACTTCTGTGGCCGCAGCTGCAGTGGCTCCCTCCCTGCGCTGCCTGTCTCTGCCACATGCACCCGGGCGGCTAGTCCGCACAGTCGCAGCTCTGTCATCCGGCGACCGCATGCTCCTCAAGGGGATCTTTAGGAGGCCCCTGCAGGCTGCCCTCTACAGTGCCTGATTAGAGGGCCGTGTCTGCCTGATGTTTTAGTAACAAGAATGTTTTATCTCATAGGCTTCAATGTTAAAAATATTCCCGTTTTAATTCAATATCTAATAAACTGTTGCTTATAATATTCTGCAGTAAAACGTCTCTTTATTTCTAGATTTTTTTAGTATTTTTTAAGCATTTTTTTATACTTTTTTCAATTTATTTTTTTTCGAACTTTTGGCGAACGTCCCAAAAAGTTTGAAGTTCGCGAACTGTCGACCAGCCGATGTTCGATGCGAACTCCGAACAGATCGAACCGAACAGCTCATCCCTCGTCACGACAGGTTAGACACGACTTTGCAACTAACAGCAATAATATATTCAAATGTAATGTGCAGATTTGCAATATATCCAGCCCAATACGTTCATGATTAATTTTGTTATATCATGCAGTTGCACGCACGTACATAAATTTGGTGTATACTTTAAACATTAGGGATTCACTAATAAATACCCTCTAAACTGTTGCTTTGAAAACAGTAAAACTAGAATCCAGATCAGATTCTCCATAAACAATGATATATTTTACAGATTTCCTTTATGTGCCTTCACGCTAACGATTTCATATCTTTCCCTGCTGCTGCCCAGCATGCAATGTGGTAGTAGATGTTAATCAAAATCTGTCTCAGAGGAGATCAGCTACATTTGCTGTTCCAGAAAAAGCTTTAGTTATACACTGTAAAAACCAAACTCATTTAAATAGTTTCCACATAAATGATATACTTGATGTTATCATTGATGATATCACGGTTTAAAATGTATTTTTGATAGAACTATCTGGATGGAAATGAGTATTGTATTTAATGTTGAGTCTATAAGCTATTCCATTACATTCATTAATAGTGACTTGCAAATGGATAATTTGTGCTTGAGCCTTTTTCCATTTGGCTTGCAACTAAGGACTCTAATCCAACTGAGCTACTTTATTAGCGACTGGAGTCAGAATATTTGAGAGCCACTGATTGAAACTGGCAGCATTCTGATCCTGAAGTCCATAGGACCCCTTGGAGCCAAGCAGGTCCTGCACAGGTTCACACAGGAGCCATGGAAGGACATGGGAAAGTATTTGGTCCCATTGTTACAAAGCGTGAGAGGAAGCGGCACGGTAAGTATGTTATTTTTCATCTATTTATTTTAAATTGTTAAGTGATCTTGTATTTGCAGAAATCACTTAACAACAAGTTCTGACGGCCGGCTATTCTTCGCAGAATACCAACTTGAGCCAAGAAGAACAAGCTGTATTCTCCATGTAACTGCAAATTAATGGCTACTATACAAAGTATACATAGTCGGAACACTGTTTCCACCAATTATAGCTGCCTGTCTTTTAGGTATGATGCAACCAGCTTTGCACACCTCAGGTTGGTTAATTTCAGTCATTCATCTCTACAGATCCTCTTAAGCTCTGTCAGGTTGTATGAGGGATCATCGGAGGACAATAATTTCTGTCCTCTCCAGAAATATTCCATTGGGTTCACGTCCAGGCTCTGGATGAGTCACTTTGTCATTGTGTTGGAAAGTAAGCTAGTCTTAGGTCCTGAGGTCCAGAATTCATTAAGGATATCTCTGGGGTCTGCTGCTACCACCATGCTTCACTTTTGCAATGGTATTACAAAGTTTAAGAGTAATGCCTGGTTTGGTTCTGACAACACTTCAAGAAATAAGGCTAAACAGTTCTAAATTCATTTCATCACAACTAAGAATTTTAATGCTCACGGTCTCAGAATCCTTAAGATGCCTTTGGCAAACTCCAAGTGGGTTTTCATGTGTCTTGCAGTGAGTAGAGACTTCCATTTTGTCATTTGGTTTTTGGCTGACCTGGAAGGGATTTAGGCTACTCTGGGAGGATGATTTGCAGATTACCCCCACCCATGACCATCATGACCAAACGTTTCACCAGTATATCAGATGGCCAGTCTGGGGCTGGATATGTGACAGGATTCTTTTTCTTCTCTTTGTCTTCCCCATATCTACATTTCAATTACAAAATACCCTTCTGTGGATACTACATTATGGGTAGTCACTATGCATGTTCCAAAACACTGAACTGATGGGTGTTTCGATAAGATAACATCATGTCAAGGGGAACATTATATTTCTTAAATCAATATATTTCAGGTAATTCCTCTTCAAATATTGATTTTATTGTTACCAGTAGTATTCCCTCTGTACAAGAGAACAGGGTTCTCTTATTTAGAATTCTCCTCTCTGATTTTCTAAACTGGTTTTTAACTTTAGTTTATACATTTACTGTTTGTATATCCTTACCCCCTACTATAAAATTTACAGTTAAATTGTAAATATTAACATCTTTGGAAATATCTGTTTTGACTTGTATTTTTCAACCCTTAAATTGCTCTTGATTTTCTTAATAAATTATCAGCAATGGAAAAAAATTATTGAAAACATTATTAAAATCAGACCCTTAATGAGGTTTGTTTGCACTTATCATTCTTAATAAAACAATGTTAAGGAAAATGATTTATTTGTTAATATGGACTAACTTTATGTAAAATGATGAAATCCCTGAATATCGTCAGTTAATATATCATAAACTGTCACATATAACATAATATCTTGTCATAATGGCTCCCAAAGAGAAAACTGACTGCAGCATTAATTCCATAATTCCAAGCACACTAATAGCCATTTATAATTAAATGAATTGTTTATATTTAAATCTTTTTAATGAATGATTAAACCCCATTGTGTAAAGTTTTCATACATAACTAGCTATTAAATCAAGTCTAGTATTGACATTGAAATAATTAGCACTATAGTATGCATTCTCATCTATCTCTAACTGATTGTACATGATGAATTCAATTTGAGATAAGTAGGTGTATTGTTTATCCTACAATGTACCTACCACTTATCATATTCTGTGTTTGTGAAATGTTTCAGTAAAAACTATGTACTGTAAATGTAATATTCTGTATACATTTATTTTGTAATATATTTGCTTTTAAGATGTGTTTTATTGGACACAAATTATATCTTCATGATATCACATTGTGTTTCTCATGCATCATTTCAACCAATCCCATTTTCTCCATGTGATATATTCCTTTGCTCTTTCACATAAATTTATAGTCGCTTATCTCAGTGAATAATGTGTTAGATTAGTTATATGATATGTACAATATTTTTTTTAACAAGAAAAATAAAGAGGATACTGGATGCATCACTTATGTGCACATATGCTCAGGCATTGTTAAAATACTACCCTTTAAAGTGGATTAGAACTCATATTAGAGGGAGTATGTTGAGGGCCGAATTTGCATCTCAGGAGCCTGTAGGCACAAAAATGTGGAGCGCCCCTACCCCTCCCCCCAACAAGAAAAAGAAACTTGCCAAAATTACTTTTTCAATATTCGTTTTGGGGCAAACAAAAAGAATAAAACATTTTTTTTAAAAACTGAAAAACAGTCTTTCTCTACGCTCAAATCAAAAGAAGGGGCAGAATCTGTTGCCTTAGTTGAGTTAGTGCAGTGGCATTGTTTGTTTTATAACTTAACCTTGTGTGGTGTACAATTCAGAGATGCAGGGTTCCAAAGTCCCCTTGTCTCTCCTCCCTGCAGTGTCACGGTCTAGGTTGTCGATGAAACACTGCGCTGCATATTCAGCTCCACACTTGCTGGCAGTGTGGGAAATGAGAAGGTGAGTTAACGGAGCATCACTGTTCACTTTATAATTATAAATTGACTAATAGTGCTGCATTAGAAAAAAAAAGAGACTTTTTTTATTTTTACATAACTCTAACCTGGTTATATTTGTCAGTCTTGCCTTTCCAATATTACCTCATATGTCCCTCTAGCCCTTAGGGCTAAAGAGATACAGTTGTGTAAAATTGTATAAAAAAAACTTTTTTTTTTTTACAAAGCTAGGCACCCCCTTGTGGCAGGCACCTGTAGGCACATTCCTACTCTGTCTAGTTATAAATCCGGCTCTGAGTAAAATGAAGTGGAGGACTTTAAAATATAGTGTGAATAATACCAATATTTTTTTATCAGGCTGAACAAAATTTCTACTTTACTTAATTTTCTGATATGTCTTATCATTTTTAATAGAAATTAAATGCATCTCTGTTTTTCTTGCATCGGACTGCTAGTCAGCTAAAAAAGAAGGGATGTAAAGTAGGGTCAGCAACCTTCACCCTCTGATGGTTTGGAACTACATTTCCCATGAAGCTCAGCCAGTCTAATGAGTAGCTGAGCATCATGGGAGTTGCAGTTCCAAAACATCTTGGGCAATATTACAAAGCTGGGGCAAACGTAACCAGAGCTGTTGTAAACTTACCAGAGCCATTATAGTCTATGGAGCTTTTAAGTTTACAACAGCTCTGGTTAAGTTAGCACCAACTTTGTAATACTGCCCCTTGAAGGCCAAGCTTCCTGACACCTGAAGCAGAGCATCATTATAAAAGAAAACAACTGACCTTACCAAGTCTGCGTTGGAATGGTGCTCAGTTTACAAAAACAATTAAAAAAAAAACACATCTATTACTGCTGCTCACACACCATGTGTATCCTGTACATGAAATAACACCAAAGTAATTACATCAGACTCCAATTTCCATAGCAGCGCACTTCGTGTAAAAGTGTCCCAATAGTGCCACTTTGTACCAACAAATATATAATGTTCCATCTTGATCACAGTCTCGTGTTAAATATGATAGTCATATGGCACTTATTATACTGTAAAACTAAAAACTGGTTCCACTCAAAAAATAGGAGCCCCACAATGGTTCATGGAGCATTTCCTAGACCACTTTGAGAGGTCTCTCCTTTTCAACCAGTTTCTTCAATAATAGCTGATCTTTTCATCAACAGGGCAAAATCTCAAGGCAAAACGGAACATATCTAGTTCAGACTTCTGTACTCCATTTAAAAAAAAGGGAATTTAGTAATGTAAAATGTATAAAATAAAATAAAGAGGCTCCTAATTTATTGATAAAACAATGAATAAAGATAAAACACTAAAAAGTATCACAGCTAATAAAAACGATGGATATATTCAAGAGATCCGAGATGCGTTTCGCCTGTCTAATCTCCAAGCTTCCTCAGTCAGGTATGTCCCACGGAGACCCCCTATATCAAATTTATGCTTTTTAAAAGTTTTTATTTTGTAACATGGTCAATAAAATGATATACATAAAGTGGCCACGCAGGGCCAAAACAGGACATCGATATAGGCACTTCAGTGAGAAACAATGGCGATACTCAAAACGAGGTCTCAAGTACAACAGCTTTAGAAGGAAATAAGGGAAGGGGGATGCGAATGACACCAACCACATGCCAGCTGCAGTGCAAAGGGAGGAGGAATAGGGGAATAAGGGGGAGGGGGTGAGAACCGCAAAAAAAAATAAAAATATTGTGGGAAAAGGAGGTGGCAACGGCCAGTATTGTGACTTTCCCGGCTCACTCCCGAGGGAGGCCGTGGAAGGGTATTCTCACAAGACCCGGGAGCCCGAGGGCCAAGTATGGCAGCCAGAGCCATGGTAGGTACCACAGTGGTACACCTGCACATAAATGGGGGGGGGAGTGGTAGTGTTAAGTAGAAGTCAATATGATGCAAAGGCCAAGAAACCTTTAGGAGATAGGGGTACATATAGACAACTTGAAAAGGATCCTACTAAGGAAACAGCACAAACATTTTATGAATATCTTGGTAAAGGGTGTAATATAGGTATCGTGAATGAAAATGAGTATGTATTTAAAGATATTACACACCCACACATCTTGATCTTCTATTTCTTACCAAAAGTGCATAAAAACCAAGATAATCTCCCATGACAACAAATAGTTTCTAGAAAAGGGTCAATCTCTTCAAGGGTTTCAGAATGCATTGATCACTTACTCCAACCCATAGTGGCACAGACACCAGCATATATTAGAGATACGATTGCAGTTTTACACTTGTTAGGTAATATAGCCTGGAGTGATGATCTCCGTTTAGCAACATGCAATGTGAATTCCCTTTATACCGTACTCAATGAGCTGTGCAGCAGCGGAGTTTTTTCTTGTGGAATCAGAAGGATTTGCACAGGAACAAGTAGAGTTCTTAAACGAAGGAATTAGATTAATTTTGGGTAAAATTATTTCTGTTATAGGGAGGAGTTTTAGATACAGTTAACTGGGAATTCCATGAAGGCCAGGTTTGCCCCAGGCAATCTGTTCATGTCCTACTGAGAGCACAAGAGAGTATGGACAGGGCATGGCTAGGGGCAAAACCTGGTTCTTTTCAGAAGTTAATTGTTGATATTTTGTTTATTTGGAAAGGGGATATAAAGGAACTGGAGACATTTGCAGTGTACCTTAATGATAAGAATTGGGGTATAAAGCTAGACTCAAAAACTTGTAAGGAAAGTGTTGAATTTTTGGAAATGAATATTTAAAATGAAGGAGGGAGGATTAAAAGTAGGACCCATTTCAAAGATGTAGAAGTCAATGACTAAATTGAGATTAAAAGTGATCATTATCCGCATGGTTAAGGGCAGTACCAAGAGAACAGATGCTCAGACTCCATAGGAACTGTACTGGGGAGGATCAGTTTGAAATTCAATCAGAAAAACTGAGGAATGACCTTAAGGAGAAGGTTATTATAAGATTATAATATAGGGAACAAAATAGTTAAAAGAACTATACAAAAGTACTGGCCCGTTCTGAGAGAAGATCCCAAAATTAGATAGATATTACTAGAAAGCCTTGGATTGTGTATAGGGGAGGAGGAAGTGTGAAGCAAAAATTGGTTAAAAGTTATAAAAAGGAAGATAGGAATGGGAGGAATTTGTTTGGATTAACTCCAGGTTTTTGAAGTGTGAAACAAAAATTGGTGAAGAGTTATTCAGGCCACCCCCCTGCAGCAATGACACAATGCTCTTCAATTGCATAGGCGGGACAGAGGAGGGGCCTACTGCAACAGCCGGCCAGTGAGGCATACTGATACACCCCATCAGCATTAATGCACCGCCGCTCGGCCAGTAAGAGGTTAAAGCAGGATAGGAATGAGAGGAACTTGTGTGGACTTTGTGTGGACTTTGTGTGGACTTTGTGTACTTTGCACTCCCTATACTTAACATGGGGAGCACAATCACTAATTAGAGTTAGGATTACAAAGTCCTAATGCTAATTACGCACCTCTGTGGTAACTAAAAAGTTAACCACAGCTTGAAGCTGGTGCTAACTGATTCCACTTTTGTAATACTTTAAGTAATACACACAGCGTAGCGTCAGCATTGACGCAAGGAAGGGTAGGGCTGCTTTAAGGGGCAGGCTGCTGAATCTGTGCCTGCCCCATAATATGGTGCTAAAACTGGGAGGCCAAGGGGAAACCTTCGTTAGCATCTCTATTTTAGCACAGGGGAAGGAATAGTGCCCTAGAGGTTTGGGATTTTTGGTGATAGAGAAGGTGTGACGTGATTGGAGAGGGGAAAATCTAGATGCGAAAACCTGAGGAAGCCTGCAGATTAGACAGACGAAACGCGTCTCGGATCTATTTAATATATCCATCTATTCTTATTAGCTGTGATACTTACCAGTGTTTTTATATTTATTTGGTATTTTATCAATAAATTAGGAGTCCCTTTTTTTTAGTTTTTGGTCATTTTGTTTGATAAAAAGAGGCAGGGCATTTATAACACCTGGGATATACTGTACAAGACCTCGAGCTTCAGGTAGAATTCTGAGAGGGAGGAATTCCCCTTAAAGTTTCCATGTGCCATTATTAAGCCACCTGGCATAGGAGGCTCAAATACAGTACATGTGAGTGGTACTACATTTTCTTTCATTTGTGCTATGTTACGGAGCACAGAAGGCTGCACTTTATATGTTAATATTTGCCTTGAGATTAAGATCTTCCCTGTTGATGAAAAGATCATCTATTATTGAAGAAACTGTCGTTGAAAGGGAGAGACCCCTGGAAGTAGTCTATAACATGCTCCATGAGCCATTGTGGGGCTCTTTTTTGTGAGTGGAGTCAGTTAATACATTTTTATAATTGACGTTGCTACACTATGATGTATCTGTTTTATGTTTTATTACAGTATAATAAGTACGATATGACTATCATATTTAACAAGGGACTGTGATCAAGACCTGGTACAGTATATATTTGTTGGTACAAAGTGGTACTATTGAGACACTATGAGACAAAGTGCACTCCTTTAGAAATTGGTGTCTAATGTAATGATTTTAGATCACCATTATGCCTTAGAGATTTCATGACACGAGTTTAATTAATTGTATTTCCTTTAGTATAAATATGTTACAACTAAAACTGTATATCTGAATGAATCACATGAAAAAAGTATACTGAACAATTTCCAGAAACAGCTATTGCTTGTCATTATGCCCTATGTCAGGGATGTCAAACTTACGGCCCACATAGATGTTGCTGAACTACAACTCCCAGGACTCTCCGTCCATCTACTGCATTCAATAAACAAAAGCCCAAAAATATCTGGCGAATCAGAGTTGGACATTCCTGTCCTTCATAAATTTATACCAAGTAAACACAGTGCTGCACATGAAAAATTCCACGGTCTGCACATGAAAAATTCCATTTTAATGAATAAACAATATGCAATTTAATTTTAGGTATACGCATATAGCTGAAGACCTAATTGCGAATGTTTATTACACAATCTTTGTTTATGGTGTCTAATTTGTATCACTGTGCATTTGCGTAATATATATTTTTTTCACAGTACTCCTTACAATCTGTTAATTAAATAGCTTATGGGCACATATTTATATTTATTTTTACTCTTAACAAGAACAGTTTGAAGCTAAAGTTAATTGCATTTTGAGTAATGTTGTCTTTTACTTCACTGAAGCAAGATAAATGAACCAAGATCAAGTAAGTGACATTCAACATACCCATGGGAGTTCCAACACCATAACCTTTGGAATCTATAAGGCCTCCAATCTGTGTCAGGTTACAGTTTCGTTGTGTGACAAATTCAATGGTTGTTGATTCCATTAGAAAAGCATAATCAGAGGTTAATACGCGTTGGATACCCTCTTCATTATTTTTGACAAGCACCGACTGGCTCCTGCTATTCATGAAGGCCCACATTTTTTCATAAGTAGGTATTTTGGATTTCTGAAAGCACAAATTAGAACATAACAGCATTTATCCACATTATGAAGATAGACGGCATGTATTCATTAGAGCAGCATCAATACGTAGCAGTTGTTTACATTAACAAAACAAAGCAAAATTTAAGCCAAACATAATTTTTAAAGATGCATCATATCTCCTTAAGATATCTATACACAATTTATTAGTCAGCATGGTGTTTCAGACAATGCTGAGACAATTAGCTATGGTTTTAATGTGGGTGGGGTAGTGTGCAGCCTATTGCATTAGGGTGTGCACCCAAAAGCTCAAATACACGTGTGTATGTGTGTATATACAGTATATATAAATATATATAAGTCAGCTGGCTACAGCACTCACCGAAAAAACTCTGCTTGCCCAGTGCAATCACTCTCTGTAAATATTTATCCATAAACCATATAAGATGCACTCCAGGACTTCAAATATAAAATCAAACAGGGTTATTCAGAGAGCGTGAAAAGCAGGAGAATGACTGGAGAATGAAAAATTCTAGGTCAAAATAGCCGATTTGGAAAGTGAGGTGAAAGGGAGAATTTTTCTGGTTTGGCTATTTTTACCTAGAATTTTTCATTCTCCATTCATTCTCCAGCTTTTCACGCTCTCTGAATAACCCTGAAAGTTTCTTTATTGGTAAGGAATATATGTGAAGTTATCAATAAAGAAACTTTGATTTTATATTGGAAGTCCTGGAGTGCATCTCATATTGTTTATGGATATATTGTATATATATACAAGGGTTGTAGTGGAGGACAAAAAGTGAGATAAAAAGCCTCCACACTATAATAAGTTATGTTTATTATTGCAGAAGCCACTTGCACATCACAGCAATTCGATGAATTGCATCCCAGAGCTCCTGTGCCACATTCCCCATATGCGGCAAGGAATTCTGGGTAGGCTATGCAAATGACATGTGTCTCACTTTTATGCATCCTTGGTCTGTTATTACACAGAGCCCTAAAATCAATGCTATGCCACACTGTGGCTTTGTAGCAGAGATAAGGTTTATGCAACTGGTCAAAGCCACTCCTAGGACAGCGCTGTTTCGGGTTTGTTGGACCCTCATCAGCTAGGAGCTAGGCATGATGACCAGTTGCAGTGGATGCTTGGGACCCATAGGGGAAATCAGTATCTACAAGGGTTGTAGTGGAGGACAAAAAGTGAGATAAAAGGCCTCCACACTACAAAGGCCTCCTCCTCCACTACAACCCTTGTAGATACTGATTGCCCTATGGGTTCCAAGCATCCACTGCAACTGGTCATCATGCCTACCTCCTAGCTGATGAGGGTCCAACAAACCCAAAACAGTGCTGTCCTAGGAGTGGCTTTGACCAGTTGTATAAACCTTATCTCTGCTACAAAGCCACAGTGTGGCATAGCATTGATTTTAGGGCTCTGTGTGATAACAGACCCAGGATGCATAAAAGTGAGACAGATGTCATTTGCATATCCTACCCAGAATTCCTTGCTGCATATGGGGAATGTGGCACAGGAGCTCTGGGATGCAATTCATCAAACTGCTGTGATGTGCAAGTGGCTTCTGCAATAATAAACACACTATATATACATATATATAGACACACCCTTATGCATACATACACAGACACACACATAGACACACACTCATGCACTCAGCCAAAATATATCATTACTATAGGGTCTATCCACAAAGCACCAAAATTGCAAGCCATTTCGGTGATTTGTGTTTCACGGCATTTCAGCGATTACATTTCGCCAAAAATACGGTGACATCACTGCTTAGCAAATGGTCAATGTATTTTGTTAAAATTGGAGTCAGCTAAGCAGTTATCGGACTTGCACGGAATTGGCCTTGGCAAATTCCTCCAAACTGAACTGGTTAGCGTCTCCTATACGCTATCGTGGCCTGGCACCTAAAGGGGTAAAAAGAGAGACATCGCTGGAGACTGTGACCTTACCAGCCCACGGCAATGGAGAGATAGAGAGGTCCAAAATGACCCCCCAACCTCCCCTTTAGGCACTCCCCCTGCTCTGGCAGGCTGGGAGTGCCTGAAACTGATGTAATCACACCTGGCCCGAGGACATCAGTGAGCCGAGAGGGGTATAAAACCGGAGGTCCGACTTCATGGACAGAGAGGTAAGTTTCGGACAGAAGGGAACGGAGACCTGATGACGTGTTTGGTACATCCTCCACACACATCGGTGACACATGAGAACATCCCCCACATGTCATCTGCATTGAAAGGCTTAATTTGTGTAAGCAGAGCACAAATTAGTAGTGTGAGCCTTAATTTCACTGCTCTACACATGTTTTAGCATCTTGCTAAGAAATTTTAACATCTCCAGCCAACTTTGGTGTCTGGTCATGCACCTAGGTTGGAATAATGTTGTTCAAGGTGGGATACAAATGGTTAACAGTTGGCACATATTTTTCTATTATCGCTGTTTGATTTTTAATGTCAACCTTGGAATAGGGCCCATGGTTGGAATGATGTCTTCAACGTGATCTGCGCTAACATTGTTATATACGGTCTCATCTCATAATTGGGACAATGACTTAGAGTAGTAATCTGCATAATTCTGAATAACAATCGCACCACCCTTGCCTGCTGGTCTGATGATAATACCATTGTCTGAAACAAGGCTGTTAAGGACTGCTCCCTCAGCCCTCTAATATTACAACAGGCTTTGTATTTATGTTTAAATATATTCATGTCCAAATTGGATATTCTACCTAAAAGTCTGCATTATGGCATTTTTTGTTAGTGGACCAATTGCACTTTTGGGATGTTGGTGCCTTTCGAGATAGCATTTCAAAATTATTCTGTACAATGGAGGCTTCTGGAAAGGTTCAAAAGTCTAGGCTCCCAATGAATATAGTTTGGGCCATTATGAGGGACAAAAAAAAAGCCATTTTCTAGCAAATGGTTCTTCTACCTGTGGCATATGATAGTGGGGAGTGACATCTCTGAATGTTGAGCCATTCTACAGATAAAGCCCTACACTCATTTGATGCATAGGATTGACAATCAGTATGCTGACTGACAAGTCAGCGAGCCAATGTCACCACTGAGGGACAATCTTGCAGCAATGCATGGAGGGAAAACGTGACAGTGCACATTGGTAGAACCAGGAAAGTAGCGGATGCATATCATATCAAGCAATGAGATATTGCATTGCTCTTTAAGGCCAATTCGATATCCTTCCCTTGAAGTGATGTCGTAGACAAAGTCCAACTGATCACTATAGCTGCACTTTAACCCCTTGAAACTAGAAGACTGAGAGGCAGGAAGGCTTAAATGCCACGTACCATGGCATTCACCCTACAGCTACTGACATTGATTGGTCATAGGGAAGGGTAGAAGGCTGTAGGTGTTGTCAGAGAACCAAGGGCATGCTATGCTCCAGTGCCGCAATTGGGACTGCTCTTGCTGGGACATCAAAGCACACCTGACAGCGTGAAGGGGTTCCAATAAAAAAAGGTGCAAATTAGTAAGATAGTTGCATGCTTGTATTCAAAGTCTGCAATTTTTTAGTCTTTTACAATTTCACGTTCTCTATGACTACTATAATGACTAGTTCCTGGTCAAAACAGCATTTATTACTGATAGATTGATGTCTATAGATAATGATAGCTAATACAAAACACCACTTGGAATTTTTAATCAAACAAATTGGTCTGAAAGATAAATACTGTAGTTTGAAATTCTCATCATCAATCTTTTTTTATTTTTTAAGTAGCAAATAAGAGTTGCAGTGTAAACATAGGTTCTCAGTGATTTGCTCTGGATACATTTACTGCTCAAATTCTCAAAGAAAACTACTCCTCACTTTGTTTTAAGGATTGTCGTTAAACTTTAAAGCTCTTATAGGACTGTCTTATGACCTCAATACATTTCAGCCTCTTAGTGCATTGTATATGTTAGGTATATTTACTAGGGGGATGAGCTGTTCGGTTCGATGTGTTCGGAGTTCGATTCGAACATCGCCAGTTCGTATGTTTGCGAACTTCGAACATTTCCGCGTGTTCGCCGCATGGTCGCCCACAATGCACCACAATGGACCACTATGCACTTTTCCACTGGCCTGAAGCTTGTAATTGGCTACAGCCTGCACCTGACCACAGTTTAGGCGCAAGACAGGTGCAAGACTATGCCAATCACGGCTCAGAGTCCTGATTGGACAAATTTTGCCCAATCATGGGCTCACAGAGCTAAATCCCACAGTACACAGGCGTCGCTTGTAGCCCCAGCACGTGTTCTTTGAGAGGAGATTGTTAGTGTGTGTTTTCATTGCCAGTCTGCCAGCAGCTATTGGGGGGGGGGGTCTCATTTCTACAAAGTATCTGGGAATTGATCTAATGCTGAGTTCTCACTGCCACCAACTATTTTGGGGGTCTCATTTCTACAAAATATCTGTGAATTGTTCTAATCTTTATGTTCTCACTGACACCAGCAATTTTGGGGGTCAGTGATTTATACAAAATATCTGGGAATTGTTCTAATCTTTGTGATCTCACTGCCAGCAGCAATTGTGGGGGTCTCATTTATACAAATATCTGGGAATTGTTCTAATCTTTGTGTTCTCACTGCCACCAACTATTATGGGGGTCAGTCATTTATGCAAAATATCTGGGAATTGTTCTAATCTTTGTGTTCTCACTGCCACCAACTATTTTGGGGGTCAGTCATTTATACAAAATATCTGGGAATTGTGGTAATCTGTGTTTTCTCACTGCCACCATCTATTTTGGGGGTCAGTCATTTATACAAAATATCTGGGAATTGTGGTAATCTGTGTGTTCTCACTGCCACCAGCAATTTTGGGGGTCAGTCATTTATACAAAATATCTTGGAATTGTTCTAATCTTTGTGTTCTCATTGCCAGCAGCAATTGTGGGGGTCTCATTTATACAAAATATCTGGGAATTGTTCTAATCTTTGTGTTCTCACTGCCACCAACTATTTTGGGGGTCAGTCATTTTTACAAAATATCTGGGAATTGTTGTAATCTTTGTGTTCTCACTGCCACCAGCAATTGTGGGGGTCACTTTCTACAAAATATCTGGGAATTGTTCTAATCTTTGTGTTCTCACTGCCACCAGCAATTTTGGGGGTCAGTCATTTATGCAAAACATCTGGGAATTGTTCTAATCTTTGTGTTCTCACAGCCACCAGCAATTGTGGGGGTCTTATTTCTACAAAATATCTGGGAATTGTTCTAATCTTTGTGTTCTCACTGCCACCAGCAATTTTGGGGGTCAGTCATTTATACAAAACATCTGGGAATTGTTCTAATCTTTGTGTTCTCACTGCCACCAGCAATTGTGGGGGTCTCATTTCTACAAAATATCTGGGAATTGTTCTAATCTGTGTGTTCTCACTGCCACCCATCAGGGGGTCTCACTGATTTATAGGAGGTTTCTGGGAATTGTAATCTGTGACTTCTCACTGCCAGCTATCAGGGGGTCCCACATACTTCTAGCAGATTTCTGCGAATTGTAATCTGTGTCTTGTCACTGTTGCCAGCTATCAGGGGATCCTATTAGGGGGTCTCACTGACTTGTAGGAGGTTTCTGGGAATTGGAATCTGTGTCTTGTCACTGGCTGCCAGCTATCAGGGTGTCTCACTGCGTTATACCAGAGTTCTGTAAATCTTTAATCTTTATACCAGAGTTGAATCAGAGTTCTGCAGCATATCTCCAATTTTTATAACAGACTTGAATCAGAGTTCTGTATATCTTTAATCTATATATCACTTACCATGTCAGAAAGACCAAAAAGGACAGGCAGACGCTCCCAGACACAGATAAGAGGGCAAGCAACCTCTGTGTTGGGAGGCTGTGCCTCTGGTCATCGTGGACGTGGTGCATCCTCTGAAGGGGCACGCTTGTCCTTTCTAACTGGTGCTGGCCGTCTTAAGCAGCAGCGATTTCCAGAGGATTTGGTGGATTGGCTAACCAGGCCATCCTCATCATCCGAGTCCTCTGCCAGCCAGACTTGTAGTGCTTTACAGTCCACCTCAGCTGCCAAAGCATCTAATGCAGCCTCCATGTCCACAGCTACTCCTGCCGTAGCCTCACTATCACACACGGAGGAGTCAGCTGAATTGTTTGACTACAATGACAGTGACATGCTGCTTGAGGATGCGCAGCAACTACAGTCCTCTGATTCAATCTCTGACATTGAGGAAGGGAGTATAATCAACCTAGAGGAAGGGGGTGCCAGTGATGACACACAAATAACTGGCACTCATGTTGCCCCAGCAGCTGCAGCATACTGCCAAGTTGGCTCCAGTGACGAGGAGATAGGGAGTGATGACAATGATGATGAGGTCACTGACTCCACCTGGGTGCCTGATCGAACAGAGGAGTAAAGTGAGGAGGAGGAGGAGGCACAACAAACACGAGGCACAACGTCCTCTATGACCAACCATAGCACTAGCCAGTCCAAGGCACCAGATGTCAGAGCTGCTCAGGTGCAGAGCGCTGTTGTCTAAAAAGCACACATCCAGGAACTCTGCTGTCTGGGAGTCCTTTAAGAAATGTGCAGCAGACCGCACCATTGCTATTTGTAATCTAGGTCAGAATCAGATGAGACTCAAGAGTGGGAAAGACACCGGACGCTTGGGTACCACGTGCTTGAGGTGACATATGACCACCTGCCACGCATCCCGTTGGTGCAAAACTTTGTGTAGGTCCTCCTCACCTGTCTCTACCCCCACTATATGTCCTGCCATGTCATTGACTCCAACCTCCACTGACAGGGATGATGCTACAGTAATGGATGTACCAGGTCCTTCCTTACAATGTGACAGCATCCCATCAGCTGAAGATTTACGCAGCCAGATTACGATGCCCCAGCTGCTGCAGCGTAAGAAAAAATATAGTCCCAACCATCCCCAAGCACAGCGTCTAAATGCCAGCTTAGCAAAATTACTCGCATTGCAGCTGCTGTCTTTCCAGCTGGTGGACTCTGCTTCCTTCCGTGAATTTGCTGAATGTGCTGTACCACAGTGGCATGTTCCAAAATGCCATTACTTTTCACGGAAGGCCATTCCAGCAGTATACCAGCATGTGAGAAGATAATGTTATGGAGTCATTGGGAAAGGCAGTAAGCAGCAAGGTGCATGTGACTTTAGACACGTGGTCCAGCAAGCATGGACAGGGCCATTACATTTCCTTCACGGCACACTGGGTAACTCTGATTGCAGCTGGGAGGGGTGCAAGATGGGGCTCTGTGGTGGAGCTTGTTCATCCACCACGCCTTCAGAAAGCTGCATGTATGAGGTCTGTCCGCTCCACCACCACCTCTCCCTCTTCCTCCTCCTCCTCCTCTGTCTCTGGTGAAGTGGCAATTAAACCGACCCATGACAGGGGCTACGCAATGGCTCAAGCAAAAATATGCCATACTGTGCTTGAGCTGGTTTGTTTAGGGGACAGGAGCTACACGGGCCAGAAATTCTGTCAGCTCTTCAGGGGCAGGTGCAGAGATGGTTAACCCCTTCACTGCAGAGGACGCGCTCAGCGCATCCACCCGCAGGTAACGTTCCTTGCAGTGGACGCGCTGAGCGCGTCTTCCCTTTGGGGCCAGCGATCGGCCGGGTTCCGGCCGATCGCTGGGCCCCCGGTGCGGGCTGACATCCTCGATGTCAGCCCAGCACCCGGAACTGCCGCCGGCCTAATTAGGTGTCATCGTGGTGGCGCGATGACACCTAATCCAGGCGCCCCCCCGCATGTGCAGAGGAGGCGCCTGAAAGGGAGGGGGGGAGGTCCTTCGGACCTCTCTCCCTACCGATCGCCAGCGTGCAGGGGGTTAATACAGGCACCGTTTGGAAGGGCACAGCCTGCCCTTCCTAATGGTACCTGGAATTAACCCCATGGGGGCTGGATCACGAATCGGCGCCAAAAAGCGCCGGTTCGTGATCCTTTCCCGGAGCTGGCCGACATCTTGGATGTCGGCCAAGCTTCCGGGAATGCCCCCTGAGGACTGGCGTCATCATGCATAGCACGATGACGCCAGTCCTGGAGTTAACCCCTAACTGCCACCAATGGTGGAGATAGGGGGTTCCAATGAACCCCCTATCTCCCGATCCGTGGCAGTTAGGGGTTAATGTTTGATATTGTTGGATCGGCCAGAGCATGGCCGTTCCAACAATACCAAACTTGACTATGAAAAAAGTTTTTTAAAAAAAATTAAAATTAAAAATAAAAAAATATTTAAAAAAAAATTATAAAAAAAAAATAAACAATTTTTTTTTGTTTGGAAATGCAGCAATATTGTTCCTATTTCAATTATAATGTGAACAATGATGCTGCACTACCGATGCTGCACTACTTTTTGTATGCGGTGCGTTTGTTAAAAATCGCGTAATTTTCGCCAAAAAAAAATGTAATGAGTCCCCATCTCTAATTTTTTTAACAAGCGAACCCATACAAAATATAACCGCAATTGCTCACATGTTAAAATGTGAAAAAAAAACACTTTACACATTGTAAATTATTGAAAATTCATATTTTATTGCATTTTTTGTTATAATATACAGACAGGTCATGACGCAAAAAATATAATAATGACATATTATGAATCTGCCGAGTCTGACGGAAAGAACGATATATAATATGTCTGGGTCATATACTAAAATAAGCCTTCAAAACACGTTTAAACATGATGAGCAAAATCGGTAAAAATTAGCTCAGCACAGAGGAGGGAAATGCCTCAGCAGCGAAAGAGTTAACACCATGCCAGCTTCAGCTGGGAATGGTCATCTGATCTGGCAGCAACCTTCTCTCCGCCCTACGCCAGGGTAAGTTGACGCATGTACCATGCCTAGCACACGTCCTAAATCTGGTGGTACAGCGTTTCCTAACCAGGTACCCAGGGCTGGCAGAGCTTCTCAGCCAGGCCAGAAAAATCTGCAGCCACTTCAGATGGTCATTCCCAGCAAGTGTTCGCCTGGCAGAAATTCAAAGAGAATTCCACCTTCCCACAAACTGTCTGATCTATGACATGCCCACCAGGTGGAACTCGACATTAGCAATGCTGCAGCGTCTGCACAAGCAGCAGAGGGCCATCAACGAGTACCTGTGTGAGTATGGCACAAGGACAGGTTCAGATCAACATGTTTCTCCCCCCGCAGTGACTGATGATGAAGGATGCATGCACTGTACTGTCACCATTTGAGGAGGCAACGAGGATGGTGAGCATGGACCGTGCATGCATCAGTGACACAATTCCTTTAGTGTTCCTGCTGGAGCACACTCTGCGGGGAATTATAGATGTGGCTCTAGAGGCAGAGCAGCGGGAGGAAGAAGAGGCCTTCCCTAGCTCTTAAGGCCCCAGTCTTTCCGCAGACAGCATTCTAGCGGGTCCTCCTCAGATCAGACAGAAGGAGGATGAGGAGGAATATTTAAGTAGTGGGGCATTGAAGGTGGGGATTCTTCAAGGGAGGGTTTTGTGTGCCCAGAAACCCAAGGACTAGTATGTGGCTGGGAGGAGGAAGTGTACGATGGGGTCATCCTCATTGACCAGGAAGACTCAGAAGCTAATGTCACCTCCAACCTACGTTGCATGGGCTCCCTTATCCTGAAAAGCCTGGTAAAGGACCCCAGGATTCGTGCAATCAAGGAGAGGGATCATTACTGGTTGGCAAGCCTTCTTGATCCGCGATAAAAGGGTAAAGTTGCAGAGCTCATCCTGCCTGCACAGAGGGAGCACAGGATGAAGCAACTTGAGTACGCTCTAAAGCGACACTTGTGTAATGCCTTTCCAGGCACTGGAAGGTTACCAAGTGATGACACAGGTGCTTCTGAGGCTGCGGATGATCAGAGGAAGAGCGGTGAAGGCTGGGGCCGCTTGACTGATGCCTTATTTAATTTATTTAGTCCACGACGCCCAGGGACGTCAAATGTAGGTACCCATTGCCAGCGTCTTCACCATATGGTGCAGGACTACCTAGGGGCAAGGGCACACCTGAATATCTTTCCAGCAGATGATCCCCTGGCTTCCTGGGTATGGAGATTGGATCACTGGCCAGAACCTAGCCAATATGCTATGCAGCTACTAGGTTGCCCTTCATCCAGCGTGCTTTCTGAAAGGATGTTCAGTGCCGCTGGAGGTTTTGTCACAGACAAAAGAGTGCGTCTGTCCACCGACTCTGTAGACTGGCTGACATTTATAAAAATGAATCAGTCCTGGATCAGGAGCTATCAATCCCCTGATACTGACATAACGGAATAGATCGGGGATCTCTTCTGCATTCACAAAACCTCCACCACTGCACTCTTCCACAATACCACAAAAGGGTTACGGTGTGAAGGTACTTTGCTGCCACATAAAAGGCACAATATTTGGCTGCACTGACACTGACGCCTATATTACCAGATTCATATCATTTTAGTTTTCAACCCTGCACTCTTCCACAATACCACAAAAGGGTTACGGTGTGAAGGCACTTGCTGCCACCAAAGGCACAAAATTTGGCTGCACCGATATTGACGCCTATATTACCAGATTTATATCATTTTAATTTTTTGGACCGCATGGTCCAACCCTGCACTCTTCCACAATACCACAGAGGGGTTACGGTGTGACGGCACTGTTGCCGACACTAAAGGCCCAATTTTAAAGCACCTATTGTTACGTTCATCCAAAGCCTGCATAAGTTTCACCATAATTCAGCCAAAAAATCACTAAACTTGTTCTGCATGTCCTAAAATGTCTCCTTTTTTAATACAGACTGCCGCCCCAAGCAGTTGTTTATGAATAGATTAAAGGAAAACAGTTTACCGTCATTTGAAATGTCATTTGTTTGTTTTTAAATGTTTCTATACATCCTACAAATCCGCCACTTCACGGGCAGGTTATGGGGACCTCCTAGGCACAATATTTGAAGGAATTTTTCGTGTTTATTTTTAACCCTTATTTCATGGAAAATTCACTGTTCCTTTAAAAACTTTTTTTTTAAAACTTTTTTTCCTTGTTTCCTGTCCCCCAGGGCACTGCCCGGACCCCCATACACCTTTTATGGCAAATATCTTGCATATATGCCCTCTTGGAGGGCACTCTATAAACCGAACTTTTGAGTCCCATTGATTTGCATTGAGTTTGGTTCGTGTTCGAGTTCGAACTCAAACTTTCGAAATTGTTCGAGTTCGAATGCGAACCGAACACGGGGGTGTTCGGCTCATCCCTAATATTTACCCCATAGGAAGATCTTCAGACAGATGGCAACCTTTTGCTTAGGGATGTGCGTTTCGGGTTTCGGAATTTTGGAATTTTAACGAAATTTCCCGATTCGTGCATTCGGATTCGGCCGATTTTCCGAAAATTTTCAGATCCGAAAACGGCAGATAAGAACAAATTTTCGTGCCGAAACGAAAACTTTTCGGAATTTTCAAATGGACTAGAAATGTGTAAAATCGAAAATTCATTTTCGTTCTATTCGTGATTTCGGCTCCATTCTTGATTTCGGTTCCATTTCAGTAATTTCAGACATCGTATTTATATTGCTGAATCTGTAATTACATTTTGTATCATTCCCATCTCAATGTATCCTTCCTGGAAAACCAGAGGAATCTCAATGTATCCTTCTTGTAAAACCAGAGAAATCTCAATGTATCCTTCTTGTAAAACCAGAGAAATCTCAATTTATCCTTCTTGTAAAACCAGAGAAATCTCAATGTATCCTTCTTGTAAAACCAGAGAAATCTCAATGTATCCTTCTTGTAAAACCAGAGAAATCTCAATGTATCCTTCTTGTAAAACCAGAGAAATCTCAATGTATCCTTCCCGGGAAACCAGAGAAATCTCAATGTATCCTTCTTGTAAAACATGAGAAATCTCAATGTATCCTTCTTGTAAAACATGAGAAATCTAAATGTATCCTTCTTGTAAAACCAGAGAAATCTCAATGTATCCTATTTGTAAAACCAGAGAAATCTCAATGTATCCTTCTTGTAAAACATGAGAAATCTCAATGTATCCTTCTTGTAAAACCAGAGAAATCTCAATGTATCCTTCTTGTAAAACATGAGAAATCTCAATGTATCCTTCTTGTAAAACCAGAGAAATCTCAATGCATCCTTCTTGTAAAACATGAGAAATCTCAATGTATCCTTTGTGTAAAAAATTAGAAATCTCAATGTATCCTTCTTGTAAAACATGAGAAATCTCAATGTATCCTTCTTGTAAAACATGAGAAATCTCAATGGCAGAATTATCGTAACGGCAGAATTATCGTATCGTATAATTAACGTATCCGAAAAACCTTTCGTTTACGTCAAAACGAATAGACACTTTGAAACGAGGAGAACAGACGTTCCGAAAAACACGAAAATTTCCGAAATCACGAAATAAAAGTCGATACGAAAAACGAAACGAACCGAAACGAAAATCTCCCGAAACGAGTCGAAATGAAAATTTACAAAATCCGAACGAACCGAACCGAATTGAACCGAAAAAAAATCGGTGCACAAACCTACTTTTGCATATTTTTTTAAAATTTTTGTAATTATTTTTTTTGTGCTGCATTTTGGGATGTTCTTTCAAAGTACAATCCATCAATTTTAACAATTATTATTATTATGTTATAATTATTAATTATGGTTGTTACTATTAGTAATTATGGTATAGGCTTCCTGTCCCATAATATACGTATATGTATAATATATACACTTATATTTTATGCATTACATTGCTCAATAGTTTAGCCAAAATTTATGTTCTGCATTTATTTTATGTTTTCAAAATTTCTAGGTGTATTGTCCTTGTCTTCTGTTATTCGACATTTAAATATGGAGGCTTGTTTTTATATATGACACCAGTTTGTGTATTTCATTTGATCTTGTTACTTTTGAGCAATTGATTATTCTGTCTCAACTTTACTATGTGGCTTAGTCCTTAGTAATATAAACCTCTCCTTATATGCACATTGTTTGCTATGTATTATTGTTTAATTTAGCTACTTGATAGCAGTTTCTCCTTTTCTCTTTATGTTGTATCGTGATACTAACATATATAAAAAGGTATTGTTTTTGTTTTCATTGTTATGACAGCATCAAAATCATGGGGTTGTGACAGCCTAGCTATTACCAGTCCTTGATTTAGTTTATGTGTTGCCATGGTAGCACCACATCACTCATCTTCACATCACTGTGTTTCCTACCTCACTTTTACATAGGGTTTCTTCTGATTTATTATTTCTTGAAAAAAGGATGGTTGAACCATTGACCCGTTATGATTAAATATTAATACGGATTGAAGAAACAAGACCTCCTGTGTACTACTGCTGGCTCCTGTAGACAAATATACACACACTGCCCCATAGTAGTGGCGGGCCCATTGTCACTTCATTGTCCAATATCTCCAAGATGACCAATTCTGTGCGTATATGTTATGATTTTGTGCATAGTATAGGGGTTATTCACAAAGCGACAAACTTGTCACCGAATTGCACTGAACAATGAATTTTACCGAAAGATGCAATTTCGTGGCAGTTCATCTATTCACTAAGCTGTCAATTCTCCAAATACTGGGAAATTGACAGCGAAATACACTGCAGTTCAACGCAGATCGGCAATCTTCGGCAGCAGCGAAATTATCCCATAGAGAAGTAATGTTTAATCTATTCAGAGAACAGCGAACAGCACCGAAGTGTCAGTGAAATGCTCTCATTTTCAGTTCAACAGGTTTAACCCCTGCACGACCACTGACGTATCATGTACGTCCTGCCCACAGGTCTCCCTTAGATTCGCGGACGTACATGGTAACACCCTAACCTCCCTCCCGTCGATATTTACCTCCTTCACCAGCTTCTGCGGCGTCTATGGCAGGCTGGATGCCTGCCCTGCTGTTTCCATGGGGCCGGCAGGAACAATGACGTCATCACACTGCGTAAAATCCAGGAAGGGGAGGGCGGGCTCCTTTGGAGCCCTCTATCTCCCCAACCATTACACCTAGAGAGATGCTTTTTGCACCGCTGGAAAGGGGAGATTCTCGGTGTATCACGTCGCGATTCAAACCTGGAGGTGGTGACATCTTGTATGTCAGCCAAGCCTCCGGGTCACCCCCCACCCACTGACATCCTCACCATATGTGTGAGGACGTCAGTGGGCCAGTTAATCCCCTAGCGGCCAAGTGGAGATAGGGGGATCATTTGAATCCCTTTATCTCCGGATCCGTGGCAGCTAGAGGGTCATGTTTGACATCATTGGAAATGCCTGATCATGACCAGGTTTGGTGTAAAATTAAAATTAAAAAATATATATATGTTTCAAAAATTGTTTTTTTTTTGTCTGGGGGGTTTAGTTAAATAGGTCCTAGGCTGTCATCTAAAAATAATGAGCATAAAACGGTCATAATGAGCTCAGCGCACATAGGTGAACTGGCTCAGCAGTAAAGGGGTTTTAAAAAGCAAAAACATGTAAAAATGGGGTATTTCTATTCTCGGGACAAAATTTTGAAACTATTTAGCTGGGGTCTTTTTTTGGTGGTTGTAGATTTTGGCTATTAAATTACAAAAAAGTGTGTTTTTACCATTTTTTCATTATATTTCATATTTTTTATAGTAAATTATACGATATTGAGAGAAAGGGGGAGTGTGAGGATTCCGAGGACGAGCAACAGAACTAGTGGCCTGTTCTACGGTGGATGCCTGCTCAGGTCTCAGAAGGTTTTAGCTTGCTTGTGCCATTACAGGGATGAATACTCCATATGCAAATCATTCTGCTCTCACCCAATGAGGGTGGCAGTACTGATTGCCAAGGACGTCATCCCTGCACGAGAGGTGCAGCAACCCCCAACAATTGTTTCAGCCTTGTTAGGCCTCTCCAGGAGGGTATAGCTGACACCCCTCTAGCATATCAAGCAAGGGGTCCACGTCTGGATGGCCCTGTAAACTTATAGTGAGAGAAAGGGGGAGGTGTGAGGATCCTGAGGATGAACAACAGCACTAGTGACCTGCTCTACAGTGGGTTGCCCACTCGGGTCTCACAAGGTAAAAATATATATATATAATATATATATATATATTTTAAAAAATTGTTGTTTTTTTTTAAAAAAATTGTCTTGGGGGGCTTAGTTAAATAGGTCCTAGGCTGTCATCTAAAAATAATGAGCATAAAATGATCATAATTAGGGATGAGCCGAACACCGCCCGAGTTCGGTTCGGGCCCGAACCCAAACTTTCCATATGTTCAGGTCCGAACCCGAACCCGAACTCGAACTCCATGCAGGTCAATGGGGCTGAAAATTCAGTTTTTAGAGTGCCCTCCAAGAGGGCATATATGCTAGATATTTGCCATAAAAGGTGTATGGGGGTCCGTGTAGTGCCCTGGGGGACAGGAAACAAGGACAAAAAGTAAAAAAAAAATGAAAATAAGGGTTAAAAATAAAAACGAAAAATTCCTTCAAATATCGTGCCAAGGAGGTCCCCATAACCTACCTGTGAAGTGGCGGATTTCTAGGATGTATAGAAACACTTAAAAACAAAAAAATGACATTTCAAATGATGGTAAACAGTTTTCCTTTAATCTATCCATAAACAACTGCTTGGGGCGGCAGTCTGTATGAAAAGAGGAGACATTTTCGGACACGCAGAAAAAGTTTACTGATTTTTTGGCGGTGAAAAGCAGGAGAATGGAAAATTCTAGACCAAATAGCCGATTTGGAAAGTGAGATAAATGGGAGAATTTTTCTGGTTTGGCTATTTTGACCTAGAATTTTCTCTTCAGTCATTCTCCTGAGTTTCACCTTTCTCTGAATAACCCTGCCAGGAGAACTGGCAGGAGAAGAGAACAATCTAGACCAAATAGCCGATTTGGAAAGTGAGATAAATGGGAGAATTTTTCTGGTTTGGCTATTTTGACCTAGAATTTTCTCTTCAGTCATTCTCCTGAGTTTCACCTTTCTCTGAATAACCCTGTCAGGGTTATTCAGAGAGCGGTGAAGAGCAGGAGAATGATTGGAGAATGGAAAATTCTAGGTCAAAATAGCCAAACAA
Source organism: Leptobrachium leishanense (assembly GCA_009667805.1). Lineage (NCBI taxonomy): Eukaryota > Metazoa > Chordata > Amphibia > Anura > Megophryidae > Leptobrachium > Leptobrachium leishanense. The sequence continues at coordinate 284,525,968 of CM019066.1, forward strand.
GAAAAATTCTCCCATTTAGGCTAGGGTCAGACTAGCGAATTTTTAACGTGCGTTTAGGAGCACTTAATCACGGCCGCACTAGCAGCAAATGACGGGCAATGACGGCCAATATACGAAGTACGGTCGCACGAAAGTCCGGCTGCGCAACGCTAGTGGAAAATGAACGCATTTTTCGAGAACGCAGAACCGCTAGTACGGACGTACAGAGTGCGCTGCGTCCACTAGCGGCATGTGTGCGTGATTTGGAGACGTCAGACCCTGCTCATGTCCGGCCAACATAACGTTCAGACGCCCAAAGTTTCCTGGTTTGGATCCGTAAAAAATCACGCACAACAATGCACATCGTATGACTGTTTTAGCGCATTGCGTGAAAAAATACGGCAATGCGTTCTGACGCACTTTTTGACGGTCGCTGTGAAAAATGCATTAGTCTGACCTTAGCCTTATCTCACTTTCCAAATCAGCTATTTGGTCCAGATTGTTCTCTTTTCCTGCCATTCTCCTGGTTTTCACCTTTCTCTGAACAACCCTGAGAGAGAGGTGAAAGCCAGGAGAACTGGCAGGAGAAGAGAACAATCTAGACCAAATAGCCGATTTGGAAAGTGAGATAAATGGGCGAATTTTTCTGGTTTGGCTATTTTGACCTAGAATTTTCCATTCTCCAGTTATTCTCCTTCTTTTCACTGCTCTCTGAATAACCCTGTGAATGTTTAATCCCGAGGTGAAAAATAACATTGCTTTAGATGTTAAAAGCGGGCAATGAGGAAATTTTGTATTTTTTCACACAGCAGTTAAATGCAGCATATTAGGAAGTTTTAGGCTAGGGTCAGACGAACGCATTTTCACGTTGTCTGTGAAAAAGTGCGTTCGAACGAATGGACGCATTTTTTCACGGAGTACGCGAGAGCGGTCATACGATGCGCATTTTTCGTCCGTGATTTTGTACGGATCATCAATAAAACCCTTTGTGCATCTGGACGTTATGTTGGCCGGACATTAGCAGTGTCTGACGTCTCCAATTCACGCACACACGCCGCTAGCGGACGCAGCGCACTCTGTACGACCGTACTAGTGGTTTTACGTTCTCGACAAAATGCGTTCATTTTCCACTTGCGTTGCGCAGCCGGACTTTTGTGCGACCGTACTTCGTATATTGGCCGTCATTGCCTGGCACTTGCTGCTAGCACGGCCGTGATTTAGGCTAGGGACAGATGAGCGCATTTTCTGCAGCCACCGTCAAAATGTACGTCGATGCGTGCGCACGCATTTTTTCACGGAATACGCTTAAGTGGTCAGACGATGCGCAATTCTGGACGTATTTCATGAGGGTGGGGTAAAAAGAAGTCTAGGGAAATCCGGCTGTTTGAACGTTATGTTGGCCGCACACTAGCAGCGTCTGACATCTCCTAATCACGCACACACGCTGCTATGCGGCCGCAGCGCACTTTGTACGTCAGTAGCAGCGGTTCACGTTCTGATAAAAATGCGTTCATTTGCTGGTTGCGTGGTGTCGGCGCACTTTCGTACGCACGTACTGCGTATATTGGCCGTCATTGGCCGTTATGTGCTGCTACTGCCGCCGTGATTTAGTGCGCCTGCACGCGCGTTCCGACTGCCCCACTCTGACCCTAGCCTAAGTGCGCCTGCACGCGCGTTCGCACTGCGCTCGTCTGACCCTAGCCTTAGGAGGGAAATTACTCACTCATAACAGAAGCAGACACCCCACACCTTCATTCTACATAAAATGTATCAAATTGATTAGACCAGACTAAAACATCTGTTGTTGTTATGCCGTTTGAAAAAAAAAGGTCATTAAGGCTGGGGTCAGACGAGCGCAGTGTTAACGTCCGTGTTGCCCGCACATAAGTACGTCCGTGATAGCATACAATTGTGTTAAATGGAGCCCCACACACGAAGTACGTCCGCACAGAAGTGCGGGGGCTGACGGACGCTGCAAACGGACGCAGGTTAGGCAAGAACGTAATACTGCTAGAACGGACGTGCAGAGTGCGCCACGTCCACAACGTCCGCATAGCTTTGTGTGTGAGTGATGGAGCGTGGTCAGACAGACTGCATTTATACGTCCAGCATTTTTGACGGACAGAATGTTTTTTCATTGTAATTTATTTTCCCTGCTACATCAGTCAAAAAATCCGTCAGTGAAAAAAACGGACTGTTTGGCCACTACCTTGTCATCAGTCAGTAAGTACGTCCATACTGCACGGACACACAGTCCGTACAAAATGCGCTCATCTGACCCTAGCCTTAGGCTGCTGTCAGACGAGCGTAGTGTTCACGTCCGTGATTGCGCCTAAAAGTACGTCCGTGATAGCATGACAGGAAGCCCATCGGAGCCCGTTACACGAAGTACGTCCGCACTGAACTGCGGACGCACAACGGCCGCGGCCCACGGACGCAAGGCAGGCAAGAACGTACAACCGCTAGAACGGCCGCACAAAGTGCGCTGCGTCCGCAATGTCCGCATAGCTTTGTGTATGAGTGATGGAACGTGGTCAGACGGACTGCATTTATACGGCCAGCATTTTTCACGGACAAAATGGTTTTGCTTTTTAATTTATTTTCCCTCCTACATCCGTCAAAATATATACGTCAGTGAAAAAAACGGACTGTCTGGTCACTACTGCGTCTTCCGTACTAACGTACGTCCGTGTGCATGGACGTACAGTCCGTAGAAATCACGCTCGTCTGACCCTAGCCTTAGAGGTGAGAATCTTTGCACCTAGACATTCGTTTTTAATTCAATATCTAATAAACCGTTGCTTATAATATTCTGCAGTAAAGAGTCTCTTTATTTCTAGATTTTTTTATATTTTTTAAGCATTTTTTATACTTTTTTCAAAATTTCTTTTTTTTCCGAACTCGAACCGAACACACCCAAAAAGTTCGAAGTTCGCGAACTTTCGAACTGCCAAAGTTCGGGTCGAACTCCGAACCGTCCGAACCCGAACAGCTCATCCCTAAATAATGAGCTCAGTGCACATAGGTGAACTGGCTCAGCAGTGAAGAGCATATATAATATGTGTGGGTTACATAAACGAGTAAGAGGAAAATTTTACCTAAACACTAAGGGCTAAATTACAATCTTCACTCAAACGTTTGCGCCGGAGCAAAAAAACATTAACGCGAGGGGTAAAACCATTTGCGCCAAATGCCGTATTACATAGTCAGCGCAACAACCGCCTGCAATCGTCTACTGCAGGTGAACCTGCGCGAAATCTGCACGAGCTTACTGTACTTCACGCATCCTATACTTAACATTATGAGCGCAAATGCGAATGTGCGCTGGTACGAGGATGGTATTACAATCTATTTGCGGTAATTATCGCATTGCCTTTGCGCACATAATTTTAGCAACTCCTAAAAGCTGGTGCTAACGACATATCTGAACAACCTGGCTAACCCAAAAAAAAACAGCACATAAAAAGGAATGCAGCAACAATATAATGGATGATGGCAGGTGTGTGTGTGTATTATTACTGTAGCATATATGCTCATTTTGCATCCTAGATGCAGAAACCGTCTCCGATGCCTCTGGCAGGCGCAATTAAGTTGCGTTTGATAGGTGTGTTTCTTCATTTTGATTGGCTGAATGGGTGCAAAAAACTACACGCACAAAGATTTTTGCGCGAGACGGCACTGCGCCTGCATTTGTGCGCGTCCTGTTTGCGCGCGCAATTGATCGGCAGATGAAAAAAGCCGCGAGGACTGTAATTCCAGAGGTGATTTGCACGCGCAAAGGTTTAATGCTTGGCGCAAAAATTTTCGCTTTGCGCAAGGTTTTTTTGTGCGAAGATTGTAATATAGCCCTAACAGCGCAGAAGCGTAAAAACTGCAGCGGGCACTAAAGGACGGATTTGCGTAAAACCGCCCGGTCACTAAGGGGTTAAACAGGGGAATCCCATAGGATAAAATTTTAAAAATTATTTTTATTTTTTATTCAACAGTCTATTCTATTTCACTTTCGGGTAAACATATTTTTATTAATTTATTTTTTTGAACACCTTTTTGAATATTTTATATTTTTTAGACGAAGTTTATAATTCCCAATTTTTTATTTTCTTAAAGGACCTTTTTTATTATTTACACACATTTTGATGCATTTTTATTGGCTTTACCTTTTAAGGACCACTGACGTACAGAGGACGTCCTGGGGAAAATTCCCCTTAAGGACCAAGGACATACTATGTAAGTGTTGGTCCTTTAACCCCCCTCCCTCCCTATACTCAGCTCTCTGGCTGGGCTTCCGCGGCAGTCTGGCAAGCTTGAAGCCTGCTCTGCCTATTTATGGGGCCAGGCTGTCGCGGTGATGTCATCGCCAGGCGACCCCCCAGTGCCTGCAGTGGAGAATGGGAAAGGGGAGGGGTGGCTCATTTGGAGCCCTCTCCCTCCCAAACAACTCCACTTAGGTAAAAAAGAACGGTACCACTGGAAAGAAGAGAGTCTGCCCTTATTAGCAGTACCTCTCTTTAACCCTTTAAGTGCTGGATCACGATTCAAAACTTGAAGTGGTTGACATCTTGGATGTCAGCCAAGCCTCTGGTCAGCCCCCACCCACTGACATTGTCGCCATATGTGCGATGACATCAGTGGGCCAGTTAACCTCCTAGCTGCCAAGTGGAGATGCAGGTTCCTTTGGATCCACGTATCTCCCGATCTGTTAGCTAGAGGGTCAGGCTTGGAATCATTGGAAAGACCCGATCATGGCCTTTCCAGTGATATCAAACATGACTAGGTTTGCTGTAAAATTATTGTTTTAAACAGAAAATAATAATTAAAAAATAATTAAAAAAGAGTTTTTTCTTTTTAAAAATTGTCTTTTTTGGCGGCTGTAGATTTTGGGGATTAAATTTAGAAAAAGTGTGTTTTTTCCATTATTTCATATATTTCATATTTTTTTATAGTAAGAAATATGATATAATGGAAATAGTGGTACATTTAGAAAGTCCATTTAATGGCGAGAAAAATTATATATAATATATGTGGGTTGCATAAGCGAGTAAGAGGAAAATTTGACCTAAACACAAACAGCGCAGAAACGTAGAAACAGCAACGGGCACTTTCGGACTGACAATCGTTAAACTGCCCAGTCACTAAAGGGGGGTAAACACCTATTAGTAGAATAGCAGAGTTACGGATTTTCTTTCTCTTTCTGCAGCTCTGCAATGTTCGGCAGTCTTCTGCAGTTAATTTGGCGAGGTTCAGCGACTCCATCTTCGGCGCAGTTCGGGACCTTGCAGTGAATAGTGAATTGGATTCACTAAAGCATACTGACGTGCACCGAACTAGAAAGCACCAAAATTACACTGAAATGTTGGTGCTTTCTGAATAATCCCTTTTGATTAACAAATTACAATCAAACATAGAAACAAGAGGTGTAGCGGGTCCTGCTCAAACGAATTTACAATCTTATAAATAGTGTAAAGAGCAAAACGGAAATTGCTTTACTCAACCAGAACATTTTTCATTAGCCAAGCCTCCGGGGCCTCCCCCGCCCACTGATGTCATCGTGCATGACCGCGATTACATCAGTTGGGCATCCCCCACTCTCTGGAATGCTCTCCTTCGTACTGTCAGACTTTCCCCTAACTTCTCTTCCTTCAAACGCTCCCTTAAAACGTTCCTATTTAGGGAAGCCTACCACCCAACTCACTGACGCAACCATCAATCACTCTCACCTTACAGTCCTCTCCTCCAGTTTCCAACCCCAACCCTCCCAGATTGTAAGTTCCTACGGGAATGGGGCCCTCATCTCCTCCTGTACTGTTTGTCAAATGTTGTTCAATGTATTGTAACCCTGTCTATACTGTGCTTATTGTACAGCGCTGCGGAATATGCTGGCGCTTTATAAATAAAGAATAATAATAAAATAATAATAATAATTAACCACTAGCTGCCCAGTGGTTTCCTATGGAAATCCCTATAGTGGAGATAGGGGGGGTTCTTTGGAGGGATTTTGTGGGTCATAGTTCGAAAAAGTTTTTTTTTCCCCATTTTTTCATAATTTTATATTATATATATGTAGCGCTCACTCCCGGAGGAGCCGCTGAATTAACCTCGGGTTAGTCTCACCGCACTAGGGAATAAATATACACCAGCACTGTTGTGGATTTTATAGATTATATACTTTATTGATCACAATAAAGTGACACATATAACCTAAATACGGTATATGAACGACAGGGTTTCATAACACGGGAAAAACACTCGCGGCAAGAGGAAAAGGATTAAACCCCTCAGTTCTGGAGTGTAAGTCCCGTGAGTGTAATGTCTCAAAAAGGTGTACGTGTATTGATTCGTGTACCAGGGTACTGTATTCAACTGGCCAGTGAATGGAATAAGCAAATCTTCGATTAGTCCCATTGGGGCCATGTAGAATTGAACAATAATGCAGCGTGCTGGGTTATACTCAGACTTGCGGCCTGTAAGGCCTCTCACCCATCCGTTAGACAGCCTGTCCCACTGCCCAATCAAGGATGTCTCTCCGCTTGTCCTCCGGAACTCTGTGCCACCGAATCCGTTCTCTTGCTCGTCCGATCTCCAACACAAGAACTACGGCCTACAGCCTGCACTCCCTATGGATCATCGCGGTCTCCTTACAGGGGGTCCAACTGGAACTGAAGTTCTGTGCAAACCTCTCAGCGATAATGGGTATGCCTCCGCAAGTTGCTGTCCCGATCTCCAGTGCCCTCGAGGTAGCATCTGCGCTCCGGCCTGGTCTCGATCCCTGGCAGTCTCACTTGCGTCCTCTGTCTTTCGCCGCTCCGCTCACCCTGGCGCTCCTCCGCACGAGGCTGCTTACGTCCTTCCCCTCTGTCCCACCCACTTCCTGTCCCCGCCGCAAAGCCTGATGGATATTGTAGTTCGTTTAGTTCCCGCATAGTCCATATGGCTTTCGTCTCCCTCTGGTGCCTAAAACCGAGTAATTGCAGCAACACAGTTTTAAACAGCGCTACACTCTCCCCCTCCTAGAACTCTTGGGTCTCTCCAAGGAGGTGTAACATTTATATGACATTTCAGCATTTACATTAGGCAATATATACAGGCTCAGCAGCAAACATACAATGGGTCAGATATACGTCCTCAAGTTGACTCATGCTCCTGACTACCTCAGTTAACATAGCAGACACTTCGGCCATCTTCGCACTGTGGTGACAGCCTCTTCAGTGCTATGTCCTGGTGAGTCATAAGTGAGCCTCTGAGGGGGTCGGATAGAACGTTTTGACTCTTGCTCAATCATCTTCGCTTCAGGTGGAAGTGCCACAGGTACGGGCTCAATTCTCTCGTCCACAACTGGAGCAGACTCCTCTTCGGAATATGAACCTTCCAGTGAAGGCATAGAACTATAATCTATGGGCACATCTTCCGGAACTACAGGAACCTCCAAACTCTCAGAAACTTCCAATTGGAATTCAGGAGCCTCAGGCCTCAGGTTACTTTCCCACTGTTCAGAAACTGAGATGACCTCTTCAGGCTCAGGTGAGCGCACCCAGTCCAGACAAAAACTTTCCTCACTGTCTCCTTCACTATCTTCAACAACCTGTGTCTGTTGAGACCGAGTAACATGAATCGACCGTGGAACAGGCGGGTTCGGCAAAGAAAGTTTGTCTCCAACTGGTATTCTTACAGCTTCTCTTAAAGGCAACAGATGATTTCAGTGCCAGTTTTTAGAGGCCCAGCCTTTCCATCAGGTCAGATTTGGTAAACTGGCAGACCCGGCAGTTGCTTGCAGACAATGTAGACTTGAGAACTCCATCTATCCGCCAGTTTATGCCGTGTGGAAACACCCAAGTTCTTAAGCAACACTCTATCACCCGGCTGTAGATCTTGTATGCGAACTCTCAAGTCATAGTTTCGCTTGTTCCTCTGTTCTCTGCTTCCTGAAGTCAAACGGACCTGTTCAAACGCAGAGGCCAAATTCTTCTGAAGTCTATCCACATAATTTCTAATTTCTATGAGAGGCCACAGATGTCTGATCAAGAGATAGCCCAAACGCCAAATCAACTGGCAGTCGAGCTTCTCTTCCGAACATGAGACGGTACGGTGAGTATCCAGTAGCGTCACTCTCCGTACTGTCGTACGCATGCACCAGCATAGCTATGTGACGACTCCAGCCCTGCTTCTCTCTGTTTGACAGTGTCCCAAACATATTTAGCAGCGTGCGATTAAACCTTTCTGGTTGAGCATCACCTTGAGGGTGATATGGTGTAGTTCGGGTCTTCTGAATTCCTAACAGTTCCAGCAATTGCCCAACAAGCCGGCTCTCAAAGTCTCTGCCCTGATCCGAGTGGATTCTCCTTGGTAGGCCATAGTGAACAAAAAACTTTTCCATCAAAACCTTCGCCACCGTAGGAGCACGTTGGTCTTTAGTAGAGAAAGTTTGGGCATAACGCGTGAAATGATCAGTCACTACTAGAATATTTCCCTGCCCACTAGCATCCGGCTCTAAGCACAGGAAATCAATGCACACCAAATCCATAGGTCCTTGACTTTGCAGGTGGCTCAATGGAGCAGTTCGAGTTGGTAGGGTCTTTCTCTGAATACACCTCAGACATGAATGGCAGTAACTTTCAACTTCAGATCTCATACAGGGCCAATAAAATCTGTCTCGCACTAGCTTAAAAATTCTCTCTGCAACCAAATGCCCATGGTCATCGTGTAATGATCTCAGCACACCCTCTCTGTGTTTGGTGGGAAGGAACAACTGTTGTGTCTCTTCAGCATTGTTCGAGGGGCCCCTTCGGTAGACCACCCCATCCAACATCTTCAGCCGTTCCCACTCTTTGTATACCAATCGAGCTCCTTCTGGGGAATTTGTCAATAGAATTTCCCTTTGGTTCGTATTTATGGCCTTTACTGTTAACGCAATCAGAGGATCTCTAGCCTGATCGGCTCTCATGTCCTGTTTCGAAAAAGTAGGCAGACTTTCATCCCTCAGCTGTGTAGGATTACAATAAAACTCTGGAACAGCCGCAGGCATAACTCCTATAGCTTCTGCTTCAACCCCTCCCTTGACCCGGCGCTCCGCTCCTTGACATAAGGCTTGCACCCCATCTGGAGACAGCTGAGTCCATTCTGTAGTGTAGGGCCTTCTCGACAAAGCATCTGCATCTCGATTATTCACTCCAGGGCGATACTTCAGGCTGAACCAAAACCCTGACAGAGCGGCCAACCACCGATGTCCCGTTGCATCCAGCTTCGCAGTAGTAAGGACGTATGTAAGAGGATTGTTGTCAGTCTTGATCACAAATTCAGCTCCATACAGATAATCTTTCAGTTTGTCTACTACCGCCCACTTCAAGGCTAGGAACTCCAACTTGTGGGTAGGAGAGTTCTTTTCTGAAGGCGTAAGGCTTCAGCTCACATATGCTACAGGCCTCAACAATCCACCATATTCCTGGTAAAGGACTCCCCCTAGGCATTCTCTGCTGGCATCCACATGCAATTTGTACGGCTTATGAGGGTCTGCGTAAGCCAGGACAGGAGCTCGAGTTAGACTCTCCTTCAACTTCATGAAAGCACTTTCACATTGATCAGTCCATTCTTCTTGAATGGATTCTCAGGCCTTCCTTTGCCCTTTAGCCGACAAACCTCGATCAGAGGCCTTGGAGCCTTCTTCCACATCTTCCTTCTGTAGGAGCTTATTCAAGGGTTGAGCTATCTTGGCAAATCCTCCTACGAATCTTCGGTAATACGAGCAGAACCCCAGGAAAGATCTAAGTTCAGTAACATTTCGGGGTCTAGGCCAGGAAGCTATGGCTTCCAACTTTCGAGGATCCGTCGAAACACCTTCAGCTGAAACAACATGTCCCAGGTACGTAACAGAAGGTAGGCAAAATTTACACTTCTCCAGAGACAGTTTCAACCCTTCTTCGTGGAGCCGCTTCAAGACCTTTTCCAACCGCTGCTCATGTTCTTCCAGAGTCTTCCCGAACACAATAATATCATCAAGATACACCAACACTTCGATCAGATTCATATCCCCTACTGTCTTCTCCATTAACCGTTGGAACGTGGCGGGAGCCCCTGTAAGGTCTTGAGGCATCCTGTTGAACTCAAAGAACCCCAGTGGGCAGATGAACGCAGTCTTCTCTTTGTCCTCAGGATGCATTGGTATCTGATGATACCCACTTCGCAGGTCTAGTACACTAAACCATTTTGCTCCAGACAAACACTGTAAGGCATCTTCTATCTGAGGAGTGGCATATTGATCAGGAATGGTTCTCTGATTTAGCGTGCGATAGTCTATACATAGACGGATAGAACCATTCTTCTTCCGAACCATCACTATTGGAGAGGTGTACGGACTCCTGGACTCTTGAATCACCTTAGTCCTCTGTAGTTCATTCAGCTGTTCTCGGAGATCATCCAAGTCTCCCAGCGGAACTCGTCTTGACCTTTCTCGGAACGGCTTATCTTCCTGTAGTCGAATGCGATGCTCAGTACTCTTAGCTAAACCCACGTCGAACTCATCCTTCGAGAACAAGTCCCTCCATTTTAGGATCTGGGACTGAAGACGTTTCTTCCATTCAGGTGAGATGGGAGCGTCCTTAGGATAGAACCTTTCAGCTGGAATCTCTTTATTCACTCCCCCCCCCTAAATCGGTAGGGGAGAGAGGTGTAGCGGATGCTACTTGCCCGATGGGCATTCGTGCTTTCAGGATCACTGGAGAATCAGACACATTACACACACTAACTGAGACTCTTCCTCGTGTTCGTTTCAAAGCTTTTGTGGAGATTATCTCAGGGATTACTTCTACTCCGGCTTCACTCCCATGACTGAGATCAGTTTCCAGTACCACATAGGGACCTGGTTGTGATTCTTTCAGCTTGACTGAAGCCCGGAAACTCATCACTTCTCCTGATTGCAGAACCTTCTCTGTTCCCCCCAATCTCCACAAACGCCCCACTTCGGCAGGTGCCCTCTGTTCTTTGACCATTCGCTGATAGACCGGACGTAACATCGGGTGCACTACTCTGGTAGAACCTTCTTCCATCACTATTGGAGTCAGAAGACGTCTCACTAGATCAGTATTCGTCCCCACTATCATAGAACTTCTGTTGGCCCCTGAAGGCCGAGGACACACAATGGCCAATGCATCACAACCTCCAGACTGTCCGATAACTTCGGATCCAATTTCTAACTTCACCTGTAGATATCCATCATAGGGAAGCTTCTCGGTTCCGATACCCCAGATCTCAAGGTCCTTTATCTTCTGTAGAGGTATGTGCTTCAAGTGCTTCTCGTAGAAGTCTCGATAGATTATTATTATTATTATTCTTTATTTATAAAGCGTCAGCATATTCCGCAGCGCTGTACAATAAGCACAGTATAGACAGGGTTACAATACATTGAACAACATTTGACAAACAGTACAGGAGGAGATGAGGGCCCTATTCCCGTAGGAACTCACAATCTGGGAGGGTTGGGGTTGGAAACAGGAGGAGAGGACTGTAAGGTGAGAGTGATTGATGGTTGCGTCAGTGAGTTGGGTGGTAGGCTTCCCTAAATAGGAACGTTTTAAGGGAGCGTTTGAAGGAAGAGAAGTTAGGGGAAAGTCTGACAGTACGAGTATCTTCCCATGATAGACTGCAGGATTTCTCACGCGCAGCCCCCACTCTCTGGAACGCTCTGTTCCAGAGAGTGGGGGCGGCGCGTGAGAAATCCTGCAGTCTATCATGGGAAGAGGTGATGCAGGGAGAAGCTAGGCGCAGGTCACTGTTTGACCTTAGGGAGCGGGCTGGGGTGTATTTGGTGATTATTGAGGACAGGTAGTGGGGATCTGAGTTAGTGAGGGTTTTGTAGGTAAGGATAAGGATTTTGAACTTAATTCTGCAGTGAATGGGGAGCCAGTGAAGGGACTCGCAGAGGGGAGCGGCAGAGACAGAGCGGCGGGTGAAGTGAATTAGCCTGGCGGAGGCGTTCAGGATGGATTGTAGGGGGGAGAGGCGGGACAGAGGGAGGCCAGATAAGAGATTATTGCAATAGTCGAGTCTGGAGATTACCAGGGCGTGTATGAGTTGTTTTGTGGTGACAGCGGTAAGAAATGGCCGAATTCTGGAAATATTACGCAGTTGGTATCGGCAGGAGGAGGAAAGAGACTTGATGTGGGGGATGAAGGAAAGAGCAGAGTCAAGTGTAACTCCAAGACAGCGAACTTGGTTTGATGGGGAGATGGTGATACCCTCCACCGTGATAGAGAAGTCAGGAGGTGGGGAGGCATTGGAGGGAGGAATAAGTAGGAGTTCAGTCTTTGACATGTTGATCTTTAGGTGGTGGGAGGCCATCTAGGAGGAGATGCCAGATAAACAGTCACTGACTTTTGAAAGGACAGGGGGAGAGAGATCAGGGGTAGAGAGGTAGATCTGAGTGTCATCAGCGTAGAGGTGGTAATTAAAGCCAAAGCTGTTGATGATTTTGCCCAGAGAGGAGGTGTAGATGGAAAAGAGCAGAGGACCAAGGACAGAGCCTTGAGGTACACCAACAGATAGAGGCAAGGAGGAGGAGGAGTTTCCATCAAAGGACACACAGAAGGACCTGTTGGATAAATAGGAGTCAACCCAAGCAAGTGCAGTGTCACCGAGACCCAGAGAGTTGAGGGTCTGTAGAAGGTCAACAGTGTCAAAAGCAGCCGAGAGGTCAAGCAAGATAGATCAATTTCACTTGAGCCCCTGAATCTAACAGAGCTTTAGTGTAGACTCCCTCTACTTGGATTGGAATGATGGGAGAAGGACCTATCAGCTGGTCAGGAAACTTTGTCGTAGCCGCAGGAGGTTTAGACCCAGTTCGCTGTACCATGGCCTTCTTCTTGACTCGTGGAGGTTTTGGGTGTGCATTGTTTCCCCATGACATAGGACCAGATACTAAGGGATTAACTCTTTCAGTCCTGGTAGGCTCAGCAGTTGGCAAGACTCTGGGCCCTCTCGGCCTTTCGGTTCTGGCTTGAATTTTGGAGCGGTTTTCAACCATTGGGCACCTAGTTTGCTCCCTCACTTGGGCCCTCTGGCGTTTCCCGCCTGTGAGGTAGATAACAGCCCTTCCAAGGCCTTTAGGAACTCTTCCACTTTATTTCCTTCAGGCCTTTGGTTTTTGCACTGTGCTCGGAAATGACCCATTTCCCCACAACTGAAACATCTCTTCTTCGAAGACGGAGGCGCACTTGCTTGTAATGATTCGGTTGAAGGACCCTGGCCAGACACCACAGCAACTCCAGTTGTCCGCATATCAGTAAGGAACTTCTGCATATCGGTCTGTGTCTCTGCCACCTTCAAAAGTACTCGGCACAGGTCCGTGTGTGCCTGTTTCAGTTCAGCTTGAGCTTCTTGCACCTTCTTAACAGTCTTGTGTATTTCACTATAGGTAGGAATGGTTGACTCTTTGGCAGCACTCTCTGTGGATATAGGAACAAACAGATGCTCTTGTCCGTCAACTTCGGATCCATAGGTGTCCAACAAATCATCTTCAGTTTGCAGATATTCGTTATGCCTCACTGGTTGTGCGTAAGCTCTTTCTCCTCTCCTTAAGGATTTTTCTTCCAGTAGAGCCTTTTCCTCTCTAACAGCTCAAATCAGTTCCAGGTATTTCAATTCTCGGTTACCTTCTCTGGTTCTCAGCTGTAGCATCACAGGATCTAGAGGTTGAGCGCCCCTCAATATCTGCTGCATTCGGATTTTGTCTATAGTGGCCGGTTCGGCCCCTTTCTTAAGAAGTATCTGGTGCAGAATCTTATCTAGGCGCCTCATATATTCAGTCATTTTCTCACCCTTTCACTGGTAAGTATGTTCATACTGGTACATGAGCTCAGCAGCCTTTTCTGTTCGCCCAAAGACTTCCTGTAACATGTTCAGGTAATCTAAAGCAGTGCAGTCTTGCTTACTCAACTTCAGGTTTCTGACAGCCTCTGACGCAGGTCCCTTTAAGCTCTCAGTAATTCTTTGCTTCTTCTGCACTTCCGGGACGTCCCACTCATCCAAAGCCTGCATCGCCTGTTCTACCCATTCTTCAAAAGTTTCTTCTCCAGCCGGAGTTGGCACGTTTCCTGTAAAATTCCTCAACCGTCGATAACCAAAGTTAGTGTGTGGAGGGCTTGTTCTTTGACATTTAGCCAGCAAATCTCCGATAGCCACTATGAATTCAGGCCCGATCATGACCAGCGGACTGGGTGCGAGAACACTCGCGGGATCGCCACGTGGCGCACTTGGCTGAATCAGTTGAACTTCCACCTCATCGGTCAGCTTCACGCTCGCGCCCTGAAAACACACTGGAACACCCTTTCTCCACTCAAAAAGAACATATGTGTGAGAAGTATCCGGGTTCGATATAATGTCCATGATTAACCCCCGATGATCTGGTGTCAGCGCAGCCATGGCCCTGCGAATCTGATCTTCGGCCCAAGTGTCTGCAGGAATATCCATGACTATGCTTAACTCTATCTGGCTATCTTGCTCCTCACACCATTTGGCAGCAGTGTCTGGATCCATATTTAACCCTTTAAATGCGGTTTTATTTTAGAGACTGGAATCTCGGAAGAGCCCCCACGTGTAGCGCTCACTCCCGGAGGAGCCGCTGAATTAACCTCGGGTTAGTCTCACCGCACTAGGGAATAAATATACACCAGCACTGTTGTGGATTTTATAGATTATATACTTTACTGATCACAATAAAGTGACACATATAATGTAAATACAGTATATGAATGACAGGGTTTCATAACGCGGGAAAAACACTCGCGGCAAGAGGAAAAGGATTAAACCCCTCAGTTCTGGAGTGTAAGTCCCGTGAGTGTAATGTCTCAAAAAGGTATACGTGTATTGATTCGTGTACCAGGGTACTGTATTCAACTGGCCAGTGAATGGAATAAGCAAATCTTCGACTAGTCAAGTTGGGGCCATGTAGAATTGAACAATAATGCAGCGTGCTGGGTAATTCTTGGACTTGCGGCCTGTAAGGCCTCTCACCCATCCGTTAGACAGCCTGTCCCACTGCCCGATCAAGGATGTCTCTCCGCTTGTCCTCCAGAACTCTGTGCCACCGAATCCGCTCTCTTGCTCGTCCGATCTCCAACACAAGAACTACGGCCTACTGCCTGCACTCCCTATGGATCATTGCGGTCTCCTTACAGGGGGTCCAACTGGAACTGAAGTTCTGTGCAAACCTCTCAGCGATAATGGGTATGCCTCCGCAAGTTACTGTCCCGATCTCCAGTGCACTCGAGGTAGCGTCTGCGCTCCGGCCTGGTCTCGATCCCTGGCAGTCTCACTTGCGTCCTCTGTCTTTCGCCGCTCCGCTCACCCTGGCGCTCCTCCGCACGAGGCTGCTTACATCCTTCCCCTCTGTCCCACCCACTTCCTGTCCCCGCCGCAAAGCCTGATGGATATTGTAGTTCGTTTAGGTCCCACATAGTCCATATGGCTTTTGTCTCCCTCTGGTGGCTAAAACCGAGTAATTGCAGCAACACAGTTTTAAACAGCGCTACATATATATATAATTTTTTTATTTATATATATATAAAGTTTATAGTAAATTATATGATATGATGAAAATAATGGTATCTGTATAAAGTCCATTGGAGATAAAAATGGTATATAACATGCGTGGGTTCCATAAATGAGTAAGAGTAAAATTAGACCTAAACACAAACAGCACAGAAATGACACTATGCAGTTAAACCTGTCGAAATGAATCACTGAAAATCAGAGTATTTTATTGACACTTCGGTTCAGTTTGGCGTTCTCTGAATAGATTAACCAGTACTTCTCTATGTTACAAATCTGCTGCTGCCGAAGATCACTTAATTGCGGCGATCTTATTACGCTGTCAATTCGCCAGTATTTGTCGAATTGACAGTTTAGTGAATAGACGAACTGCCATGAAATTGCACGTAGGATGAAATTTACCATTAGGTCCAATTTGGTAGGCAAGTTTGCTGCTAATAACCCTTATGTGTACATGTTATGTCCCATCAGTATGCTATAAGAAAAAAAAAATGATTTCCTTACAGGTTTCAATCATTTTCAGTTTTATGGCAAAACCCATGCAGCTATCAAAATGTATAATTTTATGTTGTTGAAATACAGCAGGTTGTTGTTAAGAGAGCCTGCGTGAAATGTGGTTTGGAATACAAAAGGTCAACTGTTTAATTTGTGTGTGTATATATATATACAGTTGTGTTCAAAATTATTCAACCCCCACTGAAATTGAGTGTTTTGGCCAGTTTGACATTGATTTTGATCATTCAGTCATCTTGCTTACAATTAAATCAAAGAGGCACGTGTAGGTCAGACAAATATAACATAACATTTATAATGAAATAACCACAAATGTCTTTTCTGTGCTCACATCATTATCAGTTTTATTCAACCCCCAAGTGACATTCAATCTTAGTACTTAGTACAACATCCTTTTACAGTTATAACAGCTTTTAAACGTGAAGCATAGCTTGACACAAGTGTCTTGCAGCGATCTACGGGTATCTTCGCCCATTCGTCATGGGCAAAAGCCTCCAGTTCAGTCACATTCTTAGGCTTGCGCACTGCAACTGCTTTCTTTAAGTCCCACCAGAGGTTCTCAATCGGATTTAAGTCAGGTGACTGCAATGGCCACTCCAAAATGTTCCAGCCTTTAATCTGCAACCATGCTCTAGTGGACTTGGAGGTATGCTTGGGATCATTGTCCTGTTGAAAGGTCCAACATCTCCCAAGCCTCAGGTTTGTGACGGACTGCATCACATTGTCATCCAATATCTCCTGGTACTGAAGAGAATTCATGGTACCTTGCACACGCTGAAGCTTCCCTGTACCTGCAGAAGCAAAACAGCCCCAAAGCATGATTGACCCCCCGCCATGCTTCACAGTAGGCAAGGTGTTCTTTTCTTCATAGGCCTTGTTCTTCCTCTTCCAAACATAGCGTTGATCCATGGGCCCAAACAGTTCTAATTTTGTTTCATCAGTCCACAGAACACTATCCCAAAACTTCTGTGGTTTGTCCACATGACTTTTGGCATACTGCAGTCGACTCTTCTTATTCTTTGGAGACAGCAAGGGGGTGCGTCTGGGAGTTCTGGCATGGAGGCCTTCATTACGCAGTGTGCGCCGTATTGTCTGAGCTGAAACTTCAGTACCCACATCTGACAAATCTTTTCTCAGTTCCTCAGCAGTCACACAGGGACTTTTCTCCACTCTACGCTTCAGGTAGCGCACAGCAGTCGAAGTCAGCATCTTCTTTCTGTCACGACCAGGTAGTGTTTCAACAGTTCCCTTTGCCTTGAATTTGCGAATGATGCTTCCTATGGTCTCTCTTGGTATGTTTAACATCTTTGCAATCTTCTTATAGTCATTGCCCTTCCTGTGAAGAGTAATCACCTCTTCTCTTGTCTTCCTGGACCATTCTCTTGACTTCACCATGTTTGTAACCACACCAGTAAATGTCTAGAAGGAGCTGAGTATCACAGTCATTTTAAAGCTGCCTAATTGGTGCTTATTATGCTTTATTGCTGCTCCGTGACATCCACAGGTGTTTTCAATACCTGATTGAAAACACTTGAATGAACCTCTGTTCTTCAGAGTGGTAGTCTTTAAGGGGTTGAATAATTGTGTCAATGAAGAATTCACAAAAGAAACATTTACTACTGTATTACAAAACCAATTGATGTCATTTTAGTTGCATATGGTTCTTTAAAAGGTCCTTGTAGGATTTCATTCTGAATACAATTACAAATGTACACTAAATTCCCTAAAACCCTTTACAGCATTGGGCGTTGAATAATTTTGAACACAACTGTATATATATATATATATACTGTATATTTAATCATATAATTAAATCCATTGCCCGCATTGTTTAAGATATGTGCAGAATGGAGTTAGAAAACAAAAGGGTTAAATTAAATGTTAAGAAGCAGACCTAACATGAAAGCCTGAGGGAAAGTTTATTTTCATCTGACAGACAGCACATTTTTTACAACTGACTGCATTTAACTATAGCACTCAGAACACAATCAGCAGAAGGAGCTGCTCATGCAACATTTTATGATGCAGCTTATTATACACTACAGGAGAAGTACTTTTCTCATGCTGTGATTTGAAACAAGCTCATTAGAGAGAACTACAGAAAGAAAGCTACAACCACTACGAAAACCTTTACCAAAGATGCAGCGTTTGCTTTTGATCCAGGAACACATCATCGATTCTTCATGTTAAAATTCAATACTGTAGCAAGTAATAATCAAATTTAAACATTGCTTAGTATGTTGTACCCACTGATGTAAATGTACAAAAGCAATTTTTTCCTTAAATGTAATAAAACATGTAATTGTTAAATCGTTGCAGCCTTGCTATCTACTAAAGATTAATAAAAAGCAAAAAAGGGGTTTGTGAGGGTCCTGCGAACCAACAGTGGCACTAGTGGCTTGCTCTAGTCTCACAAGGTTTTATCGCGATTGTGCCATTACAGGGACAACTGCTCCATATGCAAATCAGAGTGCAATCACCCAGAAAGGGTAGCCAGTACTGAATGCCAAGGATGTCATCCCTGCATGAGAGATGCAGCAACCCCAGTAATCATTCTGGCCTTGGAAGGCCTCGTCAGGCGGGTATAACTGACACCCTTCTAGGCACCTCGAGAAAGGGGTCCATGTCTGGATTACCCTGTAAACTTATAGTGAGCAAAAAGGAGTTTGTGAAGGTCCTGAGAACAAACAACGGCACTAGTGGCCAGCCCTACCCTCATGAGCTAGGCATGACCAGTTGCAGTGCATGCTTGGACCCGTAGGGTAAATCAGTACTTACAAGGGTTGTGGTGGAGGACAAAAAGTGAGATAAAAAGCCTCCACGCAATAAATAATTAAGTTTATTATTGCAGAAGCCATTTGCACATCACAGCAATTCAAAGAACTGCAACCCAGAGCTCCTGTGCTACATTCCGCGTATGCATCAAGGATCAGCTAGGAGCTAGGCATGACCAGTTGCAGAGGATGCAATAATAACCTTAATTAATTATTGTGTGGATTCTTTTTATCTCACTTTTTGTCCTCCACCACAAAAGCTTGTAAGTACTGATTTACCCTACGGGTCCAATAAACCCGAAACAGCACTGTCCTAGGAGTGGCTTTGACCAGTTGCATAAACCTTATCTCTGCTAAAAAAAAAAGGCCAACTAGTATGGCATGGCATTGATTTAAGGGTTCTGTGTAAAAACAGACCCAGGATGCAAAAAAGTGAGACAGATGTCCTACCCAGAGTTCCTTACTGCATATGGGTAATGTAGCACAAGAGCTCTGGGATGTACTGTAGTTCTTTGAATTGCTGTGATGTGCAAATGGCTTCTGCAATAATAAACGTAATTCATTATTGCGTGGAGGCTTTCTATTTCACTTTTTGTCCTCTACCACAACCCTTGTAAGTATATAACTTAATCTCTGCTAAAAAAAATAGCCATAGTATGGCATGGCATTGATTTAAGGGGTCTGTGTAAATACAGACACAGGATGCAATAAAAGTGAGACAGAGGTCATTTGCATATCCTAACCAGAGTTCCTTGCTGCATATGGGGAATGTGGCACAGGGGCTCTGGGATGCAGTTCTTTGAATTACTGTGATGTGCAGTTGGCTTCTGCAATAATAAAAATAACCATTGTAGCATGGAAGCTTTTTATCTCACTTTTTGTCCTCCACCGCAACTGTTGTAAGTATATATATATATATATATATATATATATATATATTACATGTTATTAGTAATTGTGATTGTGTCTCTACAGAAAAACAAAAAAACTTCAGAAAATAATAACCTATATCTTTCAACTATAATATATGATTATAAATAACATGCATCATGGTTATATGTATATTAGTGTTTATATGTCACTCATCCTAGGCAGGGGTAAGTTCAGGGAACGCAGTTCCCCCACATCTTTTTACTGAGAGAACTCAGTTCCTATTGGTCCCACACACTATAAAGATTGTATTCAGATGTTCAATTATATCTTTCCATGTTATGTCACAATAAATATATGATTTATCATATATTTCTTCTAAAATCCACATATATAACTATATCAGATCTGAGTTTGTGTTTGAGTTACGTGCAGGAAGATCACTGCTAATTAGGAGACAGAAATCTTTGTGAGTTCTCCGTTCTCCCACTTATTTTTTAGGACTTGACTGCTGGTTCTAGACCTATATTCCCTTCTACCTGGTTATAGTGAGCCCACTATTTATTTATTTATAAAGTATTTTACCAGGAAGGATACATTGAGATTTCTCTCGTTTTCAAGTACGTCCTGGGTCATTAGAGGCTAAAGTCAACAAGGGAAGATCATAGTTATCAGCTCCCTATTACTGACTCTTTTATGAGGCAGCCGCTATGTAGGTGACTACTAGACTGGTTAGGAAAAATAAACAAAAGAAAACCAACCCATTTAATGCCATATTGGCAAAATACAGAGTAGAACACAATTTATGCTCTCCCAAAAAGTCCTGCCAGTACAATGACTAACACACTAAAATTACTTATTGCATTCACATAAAGTTTCACATTTAAGAATATATTTATTCTTGAATTTTACAGATCTGGGAATTAATCCATAAATAAATAAATATTCAAATGGAATCTCTCTCATTGGCTGAATTTAAATCACTGGCTGGATACATTAAGATGGTGGCTTTATGAGTACTCTTTTGTATATTATCACGGTTAATTGTTGTCTATCCATCCGGCCCGTTGGTATTCGTGGGGGTATACAGCCAATGGGCTACTTTGTTCCAGCCATAAAGATTTCAGAATTTTTGTTCGCATTTGTATTTTGCTGTTTGTTGTATTTTAATTCCCTGGCATATTTTGAAAAGGGCTGAAGTTGTGAATTAAGGTAACTTAATTGCAACTATTGAAGGTTGGCACATTGTACTAAAAAACTGGGGTCAGATTTAATAACAATTGAAGAATGAGAGTCAAAATAATGAGTTTTCAGATTTACGTGTGTTATTTTGTATACATCTCTTAAATTTAAATGATTTTTATATTTTGTTGGGTATATTAGCTAAATGGTACAGTGCGGGTGTCAGTATGTAATGTGTTGGCTAAATGGAGCAAATGTTTCTATAATGAATCTCTGGTGCAATGGTGCCATGTCAGTATGATGAATCTCAGTGACTGAATAAGAAATATTTCTTATCAGTCACATGTTCTCTTCTTCTCCATGAGTAACATTTGATTGAATAATGGTCATCATGCCAAAGGAATTATTTTGATGACATCACAGTGGGTGCATCAGCATGCTGCAACAGAGCGGTTCTACGGTGTAATACATGCTGTTTTACACTTAGTTTAAATGAAAGATAATAAAGGACGCAAGAAATCTTCTATTATCTTTTCCAACATCTCTCTTGATGTTTTTTCAGGACAGACTCATTGGGTAGTAATAGTACAGATTGTTTCTTAGAAAGCTATGCTGCAGAGAGTAGCACATTTTTTTTTCCATTTAATATACTTAAATTGATGAGGTAACCTTACTTTCACCGATTGTTCAAATAGCTTCAGTTGCAGGCATTTTGTATCAGAGTAACAGGGACTGTGGAACTCATTGGACCTAAACTTATGAAAGGAGCAAGTGTTTCCACAATGTTTGGCAAGTCCTTTCAATGAACAAACATCTATAGAGCCGATAAACTTTATTATCTGTGGCCTTTGTACTTTGTAAAATAGTATTTCATAGCTAAAGGTTTGAAATGCTGGATATATGGAAACTGTCTTCCTTTCTCTTAATTTAAAATATTTACTTATGAAAGTTGCATTTAGCATCCGGATAAAGATTTTACCTCTCAAAAATAAAACTGTTTGACAGTATTACATCAAGAATGAATTAATATACACATACATAAATATGAATAAAAATATCATTCCATATTATATGTTGAATGACCTAAATAGGCCCATTCATACGGCTGCCAACATTTTAAAATGACCTTAAGACATCCAATTGTTTAGTGTAGGGCTCAAAATTTCCGCACACCTACTCGCATTTGGCGAGTGGAAATTAAGTGAGGACAAGTGCAAATGCACACGCAGGCGGCACAATAAACTACTTTGTGCTGCATTTTCCAGCAGTGCCACTGTGCAGCCCCCCTTCCCCAGGCTGCATTGCGGCAGGAATCAGCTGCCTAATCTGACCCAACTCATCTCTGTCACTGGCAGGTCAGTGGAGAGGAGCTTCCCTGCCTCCTCTCTCTGCTCACACTGGGGTCTGATGACTGGGTATACATGTATATGGGGTTTGATGTCTGGGTATTAATGTTATTTTTGCAACTTTATTCTAAATAAAACCTTTAACAGTGTAATTTCATAAGATAATTTAAAGGGGTGTGTTTAGGGGCAGAGTTAAGGACTGGGTAGGGGTTAGGTGGAACAACTGGTGGCTAGTAACTCTTACGGCCTGGTTACTTAGTAGCTTGGAACTTGAAATTTTGAGCCCTGGTTTAGAGCATATAGAAATTTTAACTCCAGCCGCTCCCACAGATACCCTTTCCACCAAGTATATAAATCAGGTATGGACAACTATGGCCCTCCAGATGTTGTGAAACTACATTTCCCGTGATGCTCGGCTGCTCATTAGGTTTGCAGAGTCTCAAGGGAAATATAGTTCCAAAACATTTGGAGGGCCAGGGTTACTAACCCCTGATTTGTAGGAATATTTCATATTACAATATGTAATTTTGCTGCCCTGTCCTGGGATGCTTGTAATTAATAGAGATCCTGGTGTGATTTGTTTCTTACAAACATTTTATAAATAACTATCAGAAACAAATTACACCAGGATTTTTATTAATTACAAGTATCCCAGGACAGGGCAGCAAAATGACATATTGTAATATGAAATATTCCTACAAATCAGGGGTCAGTAACCCTGGCCCTCCAAATGTTTTGGAACTATATTTCCCTTGAGGCTCTGCTAACCTAATGAGCAGCCGAGCATCTCGAGAAATATCGCTTCGAAACATCTGGAGGGCCATAGTTGCCCACACCTGATATAGGTAGATAAATGTGGTTTGTGCTTTTATACTGCAAATATGCAACGACTAATATGTATTACAGCATAGCTCAGTGTATGCTAAAAATAAATAGACAACTCAATATGTCAAAGAGAACACCACTATGAGAATCATATAAATAAAGTATGATACATAATTAAATACTGATTGAGTTTGCTTCGTTTTGGGTTACAAAGACATGAATTTCAACTTGCCAATAATCAATGATCAAAGAAGACAGTGTAATACAGCAGTCCCTTTAGAATATAAAGTAGGAATAGAATGCATAAATAATTATACCATAATAACTCCTCTGCCATGAGTAATTTACATACTGTGTTTTGCAGTCCTACAGTGAATTACGATGAAACGCTATTATATGCAATAGTAAGTCAGATAGAAAACTTGTGTGATGATCTTCATATGACGGATAAATCATTAAATTTTTTAAATAGCTATTGGATTTATACTCATTGGACTAATCTCTATACACATGGGGCACTATTCTGCGCCTGATGCTAAAATGGGGACACTAAGGGAGAAAACCTGCGCCTATTCCAGGGTACGTGTTAATTCAGCAGACTGCTGTGTAACGCGTGTAACTCTCCATGATGCTCGCAGTAGCGCTTCATCGCTGCCGTGAGTATCAACTCCTGGAGTCCATAGGTCGCCAGAGAGGGTTGTACTGCCAGGCTGCGAGACCTGCATGAGACCTGCGCAATATGGCTCTCATGAGATTGCGCAGCGTCGCAGAGTGATCGCGGAGGGAGACAGGGGACTATTTGTCCCCAATCTCACTTTGTTACCGGCAGTCAGAAGCGGCGGATAGGACCACTGTTCCCCTTCATGTCATAAGAGGTAAGTATTGGATTTATTGAGGGGTTTTAGCTGGTGCTAACAGAATCTGTAGTTAGAACCAGCTTTTGGGTGTTGTTAAAAAAAATTGATTAACTCATCGGTGCGGTAGTTAGCGCTAGGACTTTGTAATAGCATACTTATCCTAATGTTAATTACTGATTGCGCTCCCCATGTTAAGTATAGGATTAACAAAGTACAATAAACTAGTGCAATCACTGATGCACTAATTTTTTAACCTGATAGCGTTAGGTAGGTAAGATGGGTGGCATGCGTAAAAGTCATTTATAGCTGGGCCTGGAGAACGGGCCGAGCTGGGGACTCACCTGGGCCTGAAGGCCGCTCGAGCAGCCTGTTCGGCCGCTCGAGCAACCTGTTCGGCCGGCCTCCAGGCTCAGGTGAGTCCCCGGTCTCCAGGCCCAGGTTGTCTTGACTGATTTTTCATTTCGGTATCAGTTTTCGACCGAACCGATCCTGAATTTTCAGTTTCGGTATCGACCTGAAATTTCAATTTTGGTGCACCATTATTATTTGTTGTTAAGGCATTCTTTTACTATATTAAATCTTACTTGTGCTATGAAATTTTTAGAGATTTTTATTAGACATGTGCACAGCACAAAATTTCGTTTTGAACTAATGCATTAGTACTAAAATGCAATTTATTTAGTTGCTAAAGAAATTCGTTTTCAGTTCTTTAGTATGAAAACTAATTTCATTCATCCGAAAACCAGTGGATACAATTACTATTGTAGTGGCTCCTCAGAGGGCTGAGATCGCTGCTTGTTACAGTATCTCTCACTCTCAGCACAATGTGGGCCATATTATATAGCTGGTGCTAACATAACCAGAGCTGTTGTAAACTTCCCAGAGCTATTATAGCCTATGGAGGTTTTCAGTTACAACAGCTCTGGTTAAGTTAGCACCAACATTGTAATACTGCCCCGTGTCAGGCAAAGCTGTTACAGTAACTGACTGCTGCTCATCACAGCGCTCAGAGTTTCAGTAAAACTAGTAAATAATATTTTTATATATAAGACGTTAGAACAATATTATTTTCTTGTTTTACTGAAACTCTTAGCGCTGTTACAGTCAGTTACTGTAACAACTGAGCCTGATACATTGTACTGAGAGATAATGTAACAAGCAGCCGATCTCCGCGCTCACAGCCACTGGATTTAAAGGGCTAAAAAAAAAAGGCTCCTCTCTGTATAATGTTTAGAACATCCTCCTGCATTAATTAATACCCCTCTCTGTATAATGTATACAACATCCACCTGCATTAATTAATACCCCTCTCTGTATAATATATAGAACATCCTCCTGAATTAATGTCCCTCTCTGTATAGAACATCTTCCTGCATTGGCATGTGGAGGGTGCAGAACTTCGGATGTTGCGATGTTGCGCTCTTCATTGCTGGTCTCCTTCACTCATCAATATAATATCACAAAGAGGACTGAAACTAAAATGTAGTGCATTTTATTTTAGTTTCTTTCGTTTTTTGTACTGAGCAGTTTTCGTTTCTCTTGAGTCATACTAAAACTAAATTATCCAAAATTCGGACTAAATCGCTTTAGTACTAAAACGAATGCACATGTCTAATTTTTATATAACAGTACTTTAACCTCCCTGACGGTATTCCCGAATGTGGCTCGGGGTTAACTTTTTGTACCGAAAGCAGTATCCCCGAGCCACACTCGGGCTGGATACTTACTTGTCCTGCGCTCCCTCGCTGATCCCTGAAGTCTCCTGCAGCCGCTCGCAAAGTCACACTGCCTGGTTCTCTTCTCGCGAAGAGTGAACCAGGAAGTGTGACATCGCGATCAGCTGCAGTGTGACTGCGGGGACAGCGAGGGAGTGCAGGACATGTAAGTATCGGCCTGAGTGTGGCTCAGGGATACCACTTTCAGTATTGAAAGTTAACCCCGAGCCACACTTATACCGCTAGGGGGCCAGAAAAAATAGGACCGATTCTGACATATAAAATATGTCGGAATTGGACCGCCAGGGAGGTTAAAATGCAAAAGTTTGTAAAAATGTAAGGTGTATCCACAATTTTGGCCACCAGTGTAATTATACTTAGTTCTGTAGTGTGATTGATTCATTTTATTACATAAGAACATATACAAGGTTATTCAAAGAGAATCGAAAAGCCACCGCACGTTCGGTGACTCTTCGTTCGCTTCAATTCGGCGCGATTTGGCGATTTTTGCTGTGGTGTATTCAGCAAGCACCAAAGGGTACCCGAATGGCAGGGAAAGGTTGCCGCAAACGCGCCGAAAACTCACCACAAAACGAGGGCGAACGCACACCTAAACCCGCAAAAACATTTGGATTAACCCGCCAAAAACACCGGAAAAACCTGAGCAGGAGCCGATCACACACAGCGCAGCCGCCGGAAAAAGCCGACACTGCAGAAGAAGGCAGTGAATAAATTAGAAAAACTGTTTGCTTGAATGTTTGAAAAGTGAAATGCTGTTTGCAAAGAAACTACTGAGCGAAAATGTCTGAACTTTACATATGAGGTCAAAGGAATGATAACAAAAAGGGCTGTTACAGAAAAAAGAAGTTAAAAAAAAAAAATCTGAATTTTTCTTAACAACAAATCCAAAAAAATTCTTAAAATATCCTAAAAAATCTATAAATAAAGAGACTCTTTACTGCAGAATATTATAATCAATGGTTTATTAGATATTGAATTAGAACATTTCACTGCTGGTTTTTGTTCTCTGAATAGCCGAAGCATTGCTTCTCTATTGGGATTTCACTGCCCTCGAACAGGCACAAAACAGGCACCGTATGTGCAGGCAATTCGCCAACATTTGGCGAATTGCCTACTCTCTGGATAGCCGAATGGCCAAGAAAGGTAAGCGAGCGCTGATTTTCAGTGTTCGGTTCCCTTTCGGCAGCCATTCGGATCTCTTTGAATAACCCTGATAGTATTGTGACTACTATATATTTACTATTATATTTACATTTAAATAAACAATATGTTAACTTTACAAATAGTTTTACCTATGTATTTATTTCAAACTCCCTTTCCACAGAGTTGTAAATGATGCTTTAGGATGCTTTTGGACATTCCATTTTTCTCAAATGTAAAAGAAACAAAAATCAACTAAAGCTGAATGACAACAGGTTTGCAAAAGAAAAGCAACAAGAGGACTCAGTAGAAAACCAGCAACCCATCAATAAGGTTTTATTTGCTTAATATAAAACGTTTTTCTGGTTTCGAAGTTCAAATACGACATTAGCAATTCAACACATGGAATTTATTGATTTTTTTTTAAAGAATGCTTTATTTTCTTGGGCACTGATTAAGGACTAAACGTATTTTAACTCAAAATATTGGTCAATTGCCTGAGCTAAAATGCTTCTAAAATTCATTAGACCTTTCCTACTGTGTAAGACATTCTGTCTTTGATTGTGTGACCTTTATGCTTTAAAATAGTATATTCGTTTACCATTAATGTGGTCTTTTTATTTGGTTATACTCCCTGTAGATCTTAGTTCTTTTGACCTTAGTTTGCACATGCTTAAGGCTAGTTCTTACAAGACCACTATTTTTATATTTTCTGCATTTTTTTGGCATGTTAAACCTAAGAATCTAGTGTTACTGATAATTACTGTTTGACTAAGAATCTTACTTAGGTTAAAATGTTATGTTTTACGTGGATGAGGGTTTCTCTGAGAATTCTGAATGTCATATGACGAGATGTGCTGGAGTGCAATTTTGCAGGATTGAAAGCCATCTTTTTGAGAGTGAAATATGTTCAAAAGGTATAGTGAACTGTTAAATATCGAAATCCTGTTTCTATGACACAATTTGTTAGCAATTATGTACATAGCTTTAGCACTTTAAAAAAATTAACCACACAAATTAAAAAACCTGAAAAAAAGCAGCAACATAAAAACATAGGGCTTTATTACATTCTTCGCGCAAACGTTTACGCGTGCGCAAAAATGCATTAACGCGCGGGGCAAAACCCTTTGCGCAGAACGTCGTATTACAAGGTCAGCGCAAAAAATGCGTGTTAACGTCTACCGCGGGTGAACCTGTGCGAACCCTTTGCGAGCGTAATGTGCTGCATGCGTACTATACTTAGGATTATACTTACTTAGGAAATACTATATTTAGGATTAGCGCAAATGCATTTGTGTGCTGGTACGCGGATGGTATTACAATCTATGCGCAAAATTTAATGGACAACGTTTGCGCGCATAATTTTAACGTCTTTAAAAAGCTGGTGTTAATGGCAAATCTGAACGTTCTGGCCAAAACCAAATACACCAGCCCAAAAATAAAAATACAGCAACGTTTAGTTACACATTCTACGCATACCCAAACAATAAAATGGAGAAGTTGTGCGTGTTTTTATTATTGCTGCAGCATATATTCTCAGATTGATTTTGGCAGGCGCAAAAACTTAAAGGGAGACAATTGTGGTTCTTAATTCTGATTGGCTGAATCGTGTGATAAAACAGTCCGCACACCGATTTCTGCGCGCAACGTTAATGCGCACGCGTTTTTGCACGTCTATTTTACGAGCGTTATTTTTTGACTGATGACAAAATGCGCGCAGATTGTAATACCAGCGTTAATTTGCGCGCGTTACTGTTTAACGCTTCGCGTACAAATTGAGCTTTTTTGCGCAAGGAATGTAATAGAGCCCATAATATATAGTGGAGGTGCTATTTGTTGGAGTAGTTCTCCAAAATAGAGAGGTATATATGCTGCCTTTAAAGATAGAACTTAAACAATAAAACTAAACAAAATTGTGTTTAAATCAATAAAAACCAAAGATAGTTCTTATGGCGCTAGAAATATCGAAATATGTATCTCTCTTGAAAAGGTGCCTTACAACCTTCAAATAGACAGTACTCAAAAGGTGCATACATTTTATTCAACCAAAGGTGTGTAAATCACAATAAAATGCATAAACTATTCAACTTAATATAAATTCCCGCTTTGGGCCGGTTTCAATAATAAAATAAATACAGCAAAATATGATAAAAAATTTAACACGTAATATTATAAACACATATCCACATGTGCAGACGTGCATATACAAAAATGCTTAAAACATATAATATATTCATTGAGTATAGTTACAAGTGGTAAAAAATATATAAGGTGCTCTCAATCTCACTCCTAAAAAGGTTATATTCAATAAAAAATTCATATAGTGTCCGTGCCCCAAAAGTGCACACTTCTATTGTGCAAAAGAAATGCTTCAAGTGAAAGGTACTAGAAAGAGTATATACAGTCAATGGGCACTTTATTAGGTACACCTTGCCAGTATCAGGATGGACCCCCTTTTGCCTTCAGAACTGCCTTAATTCTTCATGGCATAGATTCCACAAGGTGTTGGAAACATTCCTCAGAGATTTTGGTCCATATTGACATGATAGCATCACGCAGTTGCTGCAGATTTGTCAGCTGCTTATCCATGATAAAAATTGATAAAAATCTCCTGTTCCACCACATCCCAAAGGTTCTCTATTGGATTGAGATCTGGTGACTGTGGAGGCCATTGGAGAACAGTGAACTCATTGTCATGTTCAAGAAACCAGTTTGAGATGATTTAAATTTCGTGACACAGTGGATTATCCTACTGGAAGTAGCCATCAGAAGATGGTACACTGTGATCACAAAAGGGATGGACATGGTCAGCATCAATTCTCAGACCATGGCATTTAAACAATGCTCAATTGGTACTAAGGGCCCAAAGTGCCAAGAAAATATCCCCCAAACATTACACCACCAGCAGCTTGATCCGTTAATACAGGCAGGATGAAGCAATAATTACCATGTTGTTTATGCCAAATTCTGACATCACCATCTGAATGTCACATCTGAAATCGCTACTCATCAAACAAGGCAACATTTTTCCAATCTTTTATTGTCTGGTTTTGGTGAGCCTGTTCATATTGTAACCACAGTTTCCTGTTCTTAGCTAACAGGAGTGTCACTCGGTGTGGTCTTCTGCTGCTGTAGCTGTCTGCTTCAAGGTTGGTTGTGTTGTGTGTTCAGAGATGGTATTCCGCATACCTTGGTTGTAACTAGTGGTTATTTGAGTTACCGTTGCCTTGCTATCATCTCGAACCAGTCTGCCCATTCTCCTCTGACATCAACAAGGCCTTTTCGTCCACGCCAACTGTCGCTTAATGGATATTTTCTCTTTTTCAGACCATTCTCAGTAAACCATAGAGATGGTTCTGCATGTAAATCTCAGTAGAGCCACAGTTTTTGAAATACTCAGACCAGTCAGTCTGGCACCAACAAGCATGCCACGTTCAAATTCACTTAAATTCTCTTTCTTCCCCATTCTGATGCTCGGTTTGAACTTTAGCAAATCGTCTTCACCACGTCTACATGGCTAAATGCATTGAGTTGCTGCCAAGAGATTGGCTGATTAGCAATTTGAGTTAACAAGCAGTTGAACAGGTGGATCTAATAAAGTGGTCAGTGAATGTATACGGGGAGTCATTAATTGATTGGTCCGGAGGAGTCACGTGGTCTGTGCCGGCTCTGGATGTAGAAACGCTTGCACGCTTTGGACAATCAGGTCCTAATCGCTAAAGGTGAGCAACCCCAAGAATATGGGTATAAATATGGGTACAGCATGACGTTCTAATCACCCTCTGGACGAAGCCGCTCTTTGCTAGTGGCGAAACGCACGTCAGCGTTTTCTTTTGTTGTTGTTTTTAACAGATATCAGGCACTGTTATACTGTTGTGTATTGGCGATATGACTACTTAATCAATCAATCTACTTAGCCACTGTGGCCAGTTTGCAGCAAATACTTGACCGATCAATTGTGTCACCCTATGGTGCTTATTGGCGATATAACGTATACTGCTATTGGCGAGATGATAAACTAACAATCTTTAGCCATTGGGGCTACTTTATAGCATTTATGTGATTCATCACCAACTGTTTGTGTTGTCTTATGCTACTATTAGCAATATGCTTCGTACCACTATTGGCGTTATGATCAATCAATAATCACTTAGCCATTGGGGCTACCTTAGCAACCACAAGTCAAGTCATTTGTACTGACCAATTATTCATGCTTCATTGTGCTATTAGTGGCGATACGATTTGTGCTGCTATTGATGATTTGATCAACCACCAATCTAGGTAGCCACTGGGGCTACTTTGTAGCACTTATAAGACCAACCTTCTATGCTGCCTTGTGTGGCTTGTGTGACATTTATAAATGTGGTTAATTCTACACTGACGCTTTTTGCAATTCTACTATATCATGTTACATGCAGCCTAAAGGGGAACACACAGTGGGATATTACCCTTGTTTTTTCCTTTGCTCTTATCAAGGAGTTTAAACAATTCCCCAGCTTGTATCTATTGTGGAACTCCCACTATGAGGATTGAAGTTAACTTCTTGTAAGAGTTTGTGATTTTCCATTTAAGTGTACCTTGCTGCAATATCTACTTAACCCCAATTGGTGGATTGTTTCATCCTTTCCTTTGGCTAAATAATCATAGATTTTCACTGAGCCATAATTATCAACTAATGATATCTAGTATCATTGGAGAGACCTGTTTATCCTGCTATTATATAATCAATCGAGGATAGAATTGTGAGCAGTTAACAGGTGTTATACTGTATACATCTAGGATCCCTTCATTTCCCACTGATGTGGGATTAACCTACAGTGCATCAAGTGCCTATCTCATTCATAGAATTGTTTGCCGTTACTTCACATTTTTAGAATTATTCAATAAAAGTTATTTGTGTATTGTATGTCTGTAACTTGAAACCAGCACAAGTGGTATAAGCTAGCTGATGCAGCTGTGACTTATTTGCCACAATCTACTCTGTTTTCTTCTGTGACTATGTTATAGGTTTAATCCTAAATGTGCTGGTTTTTGACTCCATTGTCCTTGTGACAAAAGTTCTTCTATATGTCAGTGAGTGTATGTATACTTATATTGCAAAACTGAGAGGGAAGGGACAAGGGTCAAATTCTTCCTTGGTTGTAAGGCACCTTTTCAAAAGAAATAGCAACATAGCTGCTAATAATGCTCCTCCCAAAGAAAATGAGAGGAAACAAAAAGTTTAAGTAAATATCACTGTCTCATGCATTCCACGGACTTTGCATTTGGAAGTTAACCCCTTTACTTCCAGGTTGTTTTCAATAAAAAACCCTGCCAGGACTCAGTGGATTTATGGAAAACAAATTTGTAGCTTCCACAATGTGCCAGAAAATCATTAAAGCACATTTTCAAACTGTATGAACTATTTGACAGGGAGATGGTACCCTCTACAGGCCACAAACTGCTACTACATCTCTACATTACAGCTTCGACTGTGTTTTCACTTGTGGGAAAAACAGGTTCCTAACCATTCAAACGGTTTTGGCACCTTGGCTGTCATGCAGAGTTGCCAAAACTTTGGGGCCCGATTTATAAATTAATTTTGTTTGCAATTAACAAAATTCCTTTGCATTGCTACAGAATTAGACCTAATTGAGTATACACCCTATTGGGGCTTCAGCACCTGCTTTGATAGTTGAATATACTCAACCTTGGTAGTGAAGAAGTTAATTAAAATCAAGCCATAGAGCCCTTCATCACCTATGAGCAGAGATCTAAGGTGATGGATAATTAACAGAACTACTGAGTGACACCATTCTCTGCCTTCACCTCTGTGGCTGATCTGTTGAGTTTTGACAGCTTTTAAAAGAAATGTACTTCTATCTTTCCAGAACGCTGGGGTTCAGATCATCACTACCCAGCTAGTGCAACTCTGATAAGTCAAGTTCTCTCTTTGCATTTGAATTCAGGGGATGCCAGACAGATAAATTAAAATATAGCCATGTTTTCTATTTAGGGTGATTTTGCAGTTGCAAACTCGACCAACACCTGGTTTTTGAAGTCAGCACTTTATTTTCCACTCTCTTTGAAATTATGAGCAACTGGGAAACAGGCATTCATTCACTTCATTGGCTAGCCACAGGTAAATACTAAGGGCTCACTAGAAAGCAAGCCCTAGATTAGGATTGTCAGGTACAGAGATCACTGAAACCGTCACCTCATACAGTACTTTAACTTTTCTTTCAAAGAATGTAAACTGTATAAATGTTTGCTGTAGTGATTGGCAGGGCATGTAAAATCATCAAATGTGGAAATTCCAATAACAGTTGTGTAAAAACCAATCCAATAACAGTTGTGTAAATTTTTATCTTGCACACTTTAGAAAGAATTAAAGGATACAGGTGTGTCTGAATCTAGATTATATAGATAGAAAATATTAATGCTCATTGATATTCATACTTATAACATTATAAATTACATACCTTGAAAAATGTCATTGTTGCACCATCTTGAACAGTTCCATATTCGATTTTTGTCTGTTTAGCTAAATCATCTGCTGAATCAATGGGAGATTCCATGCGTTCCACTGTTAAAAATGCAGCTAAGTTGGCAGTATAAGAGGAAATGATGATAAGTGTGAAAAACCACCATATTCCTCCAACTATCCTTGTGGACAAGGCTTTGGGCATGAGCTCAGAACCTAGCAGAAATCAAGGGATATTTTGAAATGAGCAGTTTAAAAAAAATTGCTTCACAATGAGTAATTAAAGCCAAATTAATATAAAAGCTTTACCCCAGAAATAATTCTCAGCAATCCAAATAATATATTGCATTCCATGTTATTGCATTATGTGTTTATCATACATTTTGCTTCAAGTATCATAAAATTACTCATAATGGATTCAATAAAAAGTGAAAAATCAACAATAAGATGCATTCAGTAATGAAAAAATATGTTTAAAAGTTTCACTGTGGAAACAAAAACTTTAAATGGTTATACTCGAAACGTTAGTTGGAAACTCAATGCACAACAGTCACTACAATTTTTTGAAGTACTTATGTTACTTAGAAACTCTACCTGAAAATTCACATTTTAATTTTCTGGAATATTTTTAATTTTCATTAATGTTCTACAATTCCCCTTTTGATCAAATTGAAGTGAAGTATAGCTGTCTGATAGCTTCACCAAATCCCTATCTTGCCAGTCTACTGGGAAAAAGTGAAAGTCAAAAGTGTGAGTGTGTGTATTTGTGTTATGAACATCTACAGTTCCATTCACATAATGTGAATAAAGTTGCCAGTAAACCTAAACCTACCACACAACTGCTATCAGGTCAAGAGGCTGTTCTATTTCTACTTTATGATAAGTAGAACTGCTGCCAACTGATGAACACCAACGAGCGGCGAGCGGGGACATTTAAATTACAGAAGTGTGGACTGTCACTTGTCCCCCCTTCACACCCCCACCCATGCTGACAGGTGGGGAGACTAAATTATACATTCCACACAGTGTAATTATACACCTGATGAAATGAGTGACAGGTCCCCCCTTCATTTAATTGCCTCCACTCCTGGCTCATGACTGTCTCACCCTCCTGCTGTAATTTAACACCCACCGGCATGCATTTGGAGGTGGTAGTGACAGTAAAAGGGCTATTTGCTGTTCAGGTTGACAAGCCCACACCCGAGGAATGTCAGGCAGGGCATGTTGTGTTAGGGGGGGGTCATTGTGACCCGAATAGTTATTTAATTTAAATTAATTTGTTTTGTTTTTTTAATCACTGCACTGACAGCTAGCTAGGAAGTGCTAGCCAGCCATCAGTGCAGTGTAACGCAACAAAAATGAATGGATCCAGAAGATAAAGAATCGGTTTGTTACGGATCGATTCATTTTTGTTATTTTTTTTCATGTTATGGTGATTTGTTTAGGAATGCTTTGAAATAGTAAATTACCATAATTGCAATTAAATATGTTGTAATATACTGTTAGTTGCAAACAAAATTAAGATGCTTATCTTTTTTGTGTTAATATGCTAAGTATTAAATGTATTCAATGAATCCATTTCAGAAAAATGTGAGGTTGAACTTAGCACCGAAATAAATTTTGGTGGTTGGGAAAATGTCCTACATCTAGATACTTGTCAACTAGCTGCTTGTATAATAATGAGATGAAAGATGCTGCAATTGCTGTTAGTGTAATAACTGAATGTAGTGTAAGTTAGACCTCCCAAAGGCTCTGTTAAAAAAGGGGGAGGGGCCTGCGGTGCATAGCATGTCTACCCTAGGTATGTCCACAACTCATCACCTGTATTTTTGTCCCATTGACCTCAAACGGCAAATGAGTACGAGTAAGTGGTTCCCTACTATTCTTTATTTGTAACTAAACATTAATACTTTCCAAGTCAGCAATATTTTAACCCTAGGAGTGCCATCTATTCAAGTGACATTCCCCACCCACACCATGTCAGGCAGGGACACAGGGTCTTATGGGGGTCATTTTGACCCAAATGCAGTTCATTTTTATTTTTTATCTTTAAGTTTGCAATTGCTGGTTAGCCACCACTACATTGAAGCATTGTTACCGATTATTGCTTTCAATCTATATCCCTGGACTCATGTCATTCAAACCAAATTCCTTTGACAAAATTTGAATGAACCAAATCCCTAGAAATTTTTTGAAAAAAATCAATTATTGGAAGCAATTTTATTTTGCCATTCTCAAGTCCAAAAACAAAACAAAAACAAACATATTACACACATATTCATCAAGGCTTAACATTTCTGCTCACCCATTCACCCTGGGTGAGTAGACAATTAAGCTGCACAAGCAGAAAATTTAACCCAATGAAAATGCAGCACTCCCTCACTGTGATCTGCAGGCAGAACCTCCCCTGTGATTGGCAATGAGGTGGGCTGGGCACGGGCTATTTCCTGAGAAAAACAGCCAGTAAAAAAAGAAGGGTTCCATTGGGAATACTCAACTACAATAGTTTTTCAGTTAATCACTTCCTGGCCCTCTTTGCCATTTTAAACAAGACACAAATGTAACCTTACAAGGGAACTACAGTTCCCAATTTAATTGGAATGTGAGTGTTGTGAATTTCAGCTCATGTTATATTCTTTTTGTATGAGATAAGATGTATTAAAGGTATGGGAAGCGGAAAATAAAGAAAAAGACAAGTGTCAAATATATATATATATATATATATATGGAAAAATGTGGGGTGGAACCCTTAATTGGCGCCTGTTTCTTAGTGTGCGTGGAGTGTTATCTGCTGCCCTTTAGTGATAATGTGGCAATGCTTCGCTCTTGCCTGCTAATGGATACAGATAATTGGTATAACCCCAATTATCTATATATATATATAGTAACAGAAAAGGTGTGGCGGCACTCCTACTTCCTCCTAAGAAAGCTCCTATATGGAGCTGAAATGTTGACTTTTTAGCGACTTTTCATGCTTTAAACAAATTCATGTTTTAGCCCCTGAGTGCCGCCACACCTTTTCTGTTACTGTTTATCTTAGGCCAAGTGTCAGGCACCGGGCACTTATCGCATAAGAAGCTGGACTACACGACAATTTATTTGTGTATATATATATAATGCTGGGCTCAACATAATAATACATAATACAATCACATAACATTTAAAATTCTGGCTGATGCTTGTTTTTTTTTTTCTTCTTCTTTTTTTTCATATCTCTTTCAGCCTTCACTGTTTTATTTTTTTTATTTTTCCCTTTTTTTTTCTCTTTTCTATTCTAGTTGTATGATCTTATCTCTGTTGTTTTATTATGGGCCCAAGATCCCTCATGCGTTCATTTTCCCATTTTGAACATACCATTTGACTCTCACTGTTTACGACATCTAACCCCCCACCAATGTGACCCTTTATGTCCTAATGTTTAATTCTAGGAACTGATCAGTAAGCTTCCAGACCTGAGGAAGAGAGTAATACTCTTGAAAGCTTGTTCTTTAAATGTTACTTTAGTCCAATAAAAAAGGTATCACTACGTACTGCTATACACGTGATTTTTGCAAACTGGATTAACACGGCCTATCGAATATATATATATATATATACAGCTTCCAAATAACACAGGTCCTAAGGTCCTACATACAGCACCCACTGCATTCACAGAACACCTATATCAGGCATACAACCTTGACAACACTTACATTACTACCAGTACTCCCATACAGCCGCTCACAGATCCCATATCATACAGCTCCCACGTTACAGAGCCCCTCATCCACAGCCATCATTTATATGCTAATATCACCCCTAACATCACCCGTACTCCCACATTTCTTCACATAGCTTCTATGTAGCTAATGAGAGACATTAACTACGAGTCTGTGCTGGTCTCTATTCTCAGCATGTAAACACTAAAAGCAAGTGAGAGGTGAAAGATATGTCACAATCTCACCTCTGGTATGGATTAATTATATTTTGTCTGGGTGCCAAGTGAAACTGACAGCAATGGTAATAGGAATTGTGGAATCCTGTGTCTGTATACTTGCATTTTAGAATCTCTGTGTGTTAGAACATTGCCTCGATTAGTGTATGTTTGTTTCTTGATGATGTATTTTTTTTCTGCCTATTTATATCTATGTGTATTTGCCAGTATTGTGTGCCACTTTGTGTGCCTCTGTCAGTGTCTATCCATGGCTGTTTATGCGTCTGTCGGTGCCTTTGTTTTACTACGTCTTTGCGTGTCTGTCTAAGTCTTTCAGAGCCTATATGTGGTGTGTGTTTGGCATTGTCTCTGGTAGTGTTAGCGAGATCGTATGGCCTGGAAGCACAAGCCTCCTATAGACTCCAGGAGGGGATACTCGCAGTTGCGCGTTAGCACTGCCTCGAGTATCCTGGAGGGTAGTGCTCGTTATGGGGCATGCTGCTGAATTCAAAGCCTTCACAGGCCGATGGCTGCTCGGAGGAACACATGGCCAGCAGGAGCGGAATGCTGGCAATGTAATCTACCCAGACCCTCGAATACCAGCAAGCCAGTCCAGGACTGGCTTCCAGTTGCCAGTAGAGGTATTAGGGCATTTGCACTAGTACCAAGTTCTGGTGCGAATGCCGGTATCGGGATCGATACCAATACTAGTATTGGAAAAAGTCATAGGACACTTTTCATAGGAAGACTTTGTCTTCTGAGCTGCATGTCACTCTGTCTAAGCTCTTGATGACGCCAGTTTGGCGAAACGCGTAGAGCTATGAGTGCCTTCTTTTAAAATTTCTGTGCTCTGTTTGCCTTTCCTGATCCCAGCCTGCACAGCCTGCCCAGTTGGAGTTCATCTCTGATTTACACATTTGGGAGTGCTCCCAGATATCTTAACACCATATACCACTCTGGGCTTCCATGGCTGCTGTTGCTAGCAATTATGTTATAGATATGATGGTAGCCAGCTATTTCCTCTCTCTGTCCTATAGCCATGGACCCTTGAAGGCCCGTTTTCCTTCTATACCTTCTAGATACTATATATCTACTTAGAGAAACCTACCTCATTAGGTATTCACGCAGCTTGGCTGGATATACACAGAGCATCTTTGTATATATTTGTTTGTCATTTTTGTGTTACCACTCCTAGTGTGTTTTTTTTATTCTTGGCACTAACAGGGTTATCCAAAGAGATTCGAATTGCTTGAGAAAGGTAACCGAACGCTGAAAATCAGCGTTCGGTTACCTTTCCTGGCCATTCGGCTATCCAGAGAGCAGGCAATTCGCCAAATCCTGGCGAATTGCCTGAACATACGCTGCCTGTTCGGTCCCTGTTCGAGGGCAGTGAAATCCCCATGAAAAAGCACTGCTTCGGCTATTCAGAGAACACAAACCAGCAGTGAAAGGTTCCCCTAATGCCCTGCCATTCGGTGGTTTCATTCGGCAAATTTATTGAGGAGAATCCCATAGACTTCAATGTTAAAAATATTCCCGTTTTAATTCAATATCTAATAAACCGTTCATTATAAAATTCTGCAGCAAAAAGTCTCTTTATTTATAGATTTTTTAGGATACTTTAAGCATTTTTCAGATTTTTTTTTTTTTTATTAAAAGTCCGATTTTTTTTTTTTTTTTTTTCAGTTTACTTATTTTTTTTGTAACAGCCCTCTTTATTATCATTCCCTGGATCTCCTGTGAAAATTTCAGACATTTTCGCTCAGTAGTTTCTTTGCAAACAGCGTTTCTTTTTCCCAGATTCATACAAATGGTTTTTCTAATTTATTCACTGCCTCCTCTACGTCACAGCTGCTTCGGCTCTGTGTGATTCGGCTCATGTTCGGCTCCTGTTCGGCTCCTGTTCGTCTTTTTCAAAGGTTAATCCAGATGTTTTTGCTTGTTTTCAGCGTGCATTCGGTTAGTTTTCGGTGGGTTTGCGGCAGCTTTTCCCTGCAATTCGGGGACCCTGTGGTGTTTGCTGAATACACCGCAGGGTCACCGAAATGCAATCGGCAAAAGGAACCGAATTGAAGAGAACGAAAAGTCACCGAACGTGCGGTGACTTTTCGAATCTCTTTGGATAACCCTGTTAGTAAAAGTTACTTTTTAACTTCTCACGAATTTCCAGAGACCCCAGTGATTTATGACTTTTTGCCATTTTTTCCTAGGGTTACCCCCTATCCAGGCCACTGGGCTTATTATGCTACACTGATCTATCTCGGGTCTTTCTCGGCTTAGATTTACTGTACAAACTATTAGGAGATACAATGTTACTCTTTTTACTGATACTATTATCGGTATCGCTGCATACCTAGCACAAATGTTGGCTATGAATGGTGATAAAAGTGAAATGAAACTGTGAGAATGCTCCTAAACAAAAACATTTTCAGAGAATATACTTTTATAATGGGGGCACACTCTTTATCTTTTGTGAATTGAACTAGGAAAATAAAAACTGACTCTAATATTTTTTGTGTTGAGTAATTATTGCTTCCAGATCTGCTGCTATGTTAATTTTGAATATTTTGACAGCTATTTACATTTCTCAAGAAAAAATTGTATTCCTCATATTTTTGCTATATAAAATAATGAATATTTATTAATACTGCAAGAGTATTGTATTATAATAAGATAATTTTAAGAATTTCATTATAATTACAATTTAAATATAGGGCCAAATACAGAATGCAATTTAATTTAGTGATAAATTAGCTATTAAAAGTTAATAAATCTTTAATCACTGTAAGTACTTAATTTATCTGCTTCATACTTAACCTAAGGTTTTAGAAAAGTCAAATGATAATTGTATACAAACTAAATTACACAATTATTACAAATAACTACAAATTAACAAGTCTCATAAAAATGTTTAGGTAAACTTGCACATGAGGTGCAAGTATTTCTCCAAAGATGCGAAGAGCCAATTTCAAACAAATTACGTGTTATTCATTTACACTAAATAGCCAGAACATTAAAAACCACTTGCTTCATATCATGTAGGTTGACATTGCGCTTCCAAAACAGCAGTGATGTGTTGAGGCATGGACTCCACAAGACCTTTGAATGTGTCATGTGATATCTGGCACCAAAACATTAGCAGCACATCCTTTAAGTCCTGCAAGTTGCATGGTGGGGCCTCTATGGATCGGATATTTTGTTCCAGCATATCCCACTGATGCTCAAACTGATTGAGATCTGGGGAATTTGGAGGCAAGGCAGCACCATGAACTCTTTGTCATGTTCCTCAAACCATTTTTTAAACATTTTAGCACTGTGGCAGTGTGAATTATCCTGCTGATATAGGCCTACTTCTGATTCTCTTTTCAGTAATGAAGCCACTTTTGATAGTGCACAGGGGTCATTTTTGACCAGTCTGCTGTGTAGGTCCAATACTTTGTGTGTCCTGATATCTTTCAATCATGGCCTTCATTCGGTTTTCAGCAATTTGTGCTACAGTAGTACTTATGCGTGATCATACCTGTTGGGATAGCCCTTGATCCCCACGTGTATCAAAGAGCCATGGGTGTCAATGACCCTGATCTTGGTTCACTGATTGTCCATCCTTGCACGATTTCTGGTAGGTACTATTCACTACAAACCAAGAAGACCCCACAAATCCTGCCATTTTGGAGATGCTCTGTCCCAGTTGTCTTGCCATTACTATTTGGCCTTGGTCATCAGATCTTTTCGCTGGCCCACTTTTCCTTCTTCCTACACATGAAAGTCAAGAAATGACTGTTTTCTTGTTGCATAATATTGAGTCCTTGACTTGTACCACTGTAGCGATATAATCAATGTTATTCACTTCAGCTGTCTGTGGTTTTAATGTTGTGGCTCATTAGTGTAAGTTGAGGTGTATATATATATATATATATATTATACAGAACAACAGAAGGTTTCACTCAACCTCAAAACTGAGCGGGTGCATCTAAGACATTAAATACAAAACACCAAGAAAGAGCACTCCATATTATTGACCACCTTCTTCCACAGAAAATGATGGAAGAAGGTGGTCAATAATATGCAGTGCTCTTTCTTGGTGTTTTGTATGTATATATATATATATTATATATATATATATATATATATATATTATTATTGCAGAAGCCACTTGCACATCACAGCAATTCAAATAACTTCATCACAGGAGCTCTGTGACGCAGTTCTTTGAATTGCTGTGATGTGCAAGTGGCTTCTGCAATATTAAACCTTATTGGTTATTGCGTGAAGGCTTTTTATCAAATTTTTTTGTCCTCCACCACAACCCAAGCAAGTATATACTGTATATATATATATAGATATATAATCTCCAATCCCTCGAGCACAACGCTTTGAAATCTCAGATGCTGCGGTGCTAAATCCCGTTGTAATGTATGCTGGCCAAAGATGGGAGCACTCATGGTCTTTTGCATTTAAAACTTCAAAATTTATTTAACGATGCATTATAATGCATCGTTAAATAAATTTTAAAGTTTTATATGCAAAAGACCGTGAGTGCTCCCATCTTTGGCCAGTATATATATATATATATATTAATATATATACTCACATACACACACACGGTCTTCATTATTCATATATACAGTTCTGGAAATGTTTAAGTGACCACTGCAAAATTATCAGTTTATCTTAATTTACTCTTTATAGATAAATGCTGGGGTAAAACAAACATTTTTGTTTTATTGTGTCAAAAAATCGATGTTGTTGCAACGGCAACTAATAGTGGCATTATATAAAAGGGCCTGTTAAACAGCAGTTTTGAACCCCCTTTTGTGAATTGCCAGCACTTGTCGCTTTTGCAAAAAACGCAAATTTAGCCAGTGTTTGCAACTTTGGCAAACGCTGGTGCTCCTAAATTAATCCCATTGAAAACATATTTAATGCTAACAATATGATAATTTCAGTTCAGTTGTAAACTGGATTTAAGATAAGATCCCTTTGCAATGTTTTCTAAATGTTGTATAAAATTGCTCTACAATTACAAACGTTTTGGTCAAGTCTTTGCAAATTTGGGTTCTATATTCAGCTTAGAAGAAACTCCCACTGCAGATTTGATTAACAGACTTGCTGTGTCCAACTGTGTCACTGTCAGTTTGCTATTGGTATCGCATACAGACTATGAAAAGTCTATAAAATGCAGGTATTTTTTATAAATTTGTTTACATTATACAAAACAGATGTTGTCTTTTTTTTAGATGTTTATGAGCAACACCTTTTATTTTGCAAGATATTAAAAATGTTCTTATATCTTAACAAATAAATAGAAATTCCTTTATCTGTCAGTTAATCCCTTCACTATCAAGGGATTGTTCAGAAAACCATGAACTAGTGTTTTTTGTTTTTTTTTTGTTAATACATTTTTAATGGAATATACTGCCAAAATTATTTGGAAGTATTCCAACTCTGTGATGGACCTACTGGGGATATGTGTTTTAGACACACATTCCCAGCTGGTTTTAAAAAGTGTTCGCACGGCAAGTGTCATTCCCACAGTGCTAACACTTTAGGGGCATGTCCTGGAGCTCAACTGGAAATTAATTTAGTTTACAATAAAAAAAAGTCCTTTGTATTGCTCCTGTAGGAGCACTTCCGAAAAAAAATTAGTCGACTTTAGTCCGA
Organism: Leptobrachium leishanense; assembly: GCA_009667805.1. NCBI lineage: Eukaryota > Metazoa > Chordata > Amphibia > Anura > Megophryidae > Leptobrachium > Leptobrachium leishanense. The sequence goes on from CM019066.1 coordinate 284,568,761, forward strand.
AACGTAACGGTATAATACAAATTGAATTTTTTTTCTTGAATTGATTCGTTATACCATTTCACATAGACTGATACTCAGCACCGCGTCCCTGTCCATTGGCCGTGGAGCTGAATCTGTTGCATTCAGCACAACAGGCCATTGACAGCGCCTTGGTGCCATTCTGTGCGATTCGGCGGCAGTGAAATTCCCCCTAGAGAAGTAATGGTTAATCTATTCAAAGAATGCCAAACAGCACCAAAATGACAGTGAAATGCCCTGAGTTTTGGAGTTTCATTTGGCAGGTTTAAACAGGCAAATCCAATAGGTCTCATTGTAAAAAAAAATCCCTGTTTTTATTAAATATTTATTTATGAACACATCGTTTTTTCCTTCTTTCCCTCAGACTGGCTGTGTTCGGCGGGTGCTGTCCTATTTCAGCACCAAGGACAGGGAGGTTTTTTGCTCTGGAGCCACACAGTGTTGCTGTCCTTGATGCTGAAACATAATTCAGCACCAAGGACAGTTATTAATTCATCCGTTTCCCATTCTGAAATAATGAATAAAAACAAAATAATGAATCAAAACGAAATAACGAATCGATACGAAATACTAATTACTAATCTTCAAAAATAACGAATTGATCCGAAATACGAATCACAGTAACATAATAAAAAAACAGAAATTAATTAAAAAACGTAACGAATAGATCAGAAATTAAACAAAAAAATTTTTTCATTGTGCACATGTCTACACACAAGTAGTTATAACAAACAGAATCTACTCACCCCTCAGTCCAACTCCTACACTGGGAAATGCTGACAACCCACATGTGGGGGCAGAGCGACAACCGGCAGTATGCTGATGTTGTATGCCCGAGCTGGCTCACTAGTGTAATGTGTTATGGAGATGTAAGCATAATTCAAATAAAACACAGAATCTCCAACAACCCCCAGGGAGACCAAATGTTTCTGCCAAGGGTGGAGTCATTGAACCTGTAGCTTAATGGTTGGACCATCTTTTTAAAACTCTGGTCCAGACTCTGTGGGCCTGTATTAAAGACACGGCAGATTTGATTGAGAACCTGAAGGGAATCCAAGGAGATCTGTCTGGGATGGTCTTAGTCATGTGTGATGTACAGAGTCTGTCTTTTTATTTTTCCACATGAAGAAGGAGTGCAAGCCATACGAGAAGTTTTACAAACATCTGAACAATAAAAGGGACCTCTGGTTGGAAATACTGGAGTATGTTCTCTGCAACAACTATTTTCTGTTTGAAGATAAATGGTTTTTTTCAAAAGGATAGGACTTCCATTGGGGCTTCCATGGCCCCAATGTTTGCAAACACCTAAATGTATATATGAGAAAAAATATATCTTATCCACATACGGTTGGAAGTTACTGTTGTACTGCCATTTCATTGATGATAATTTGCTGTTGGTTAAAGGTACAGTGGAGGAAGTAGATCTTATGATTAGAAAGCTGAATGCTTTAGCAACCCCAGTTCATTTAATGACTTTCAAAAGCATTGAACCTGTTGATTTTGCTTGATTTAAGGGTATGTATTCTGGAGCAATCGTTGACGTATACTTTGTACACGAAACCAGCTGATCAAAATATATTGTTGCATGCCACAAGTTTTCATCCGAAACATTTGTTGAGGTGCTTGCCCTATACGCAGTTTTTAAGGGTTATGAGAAACAACTCGGACAGTGAAATGGCGAATATACAACTTAAGCACATGTGGCAGATATTTTGTGACAGAGGCTATAAAACGAAAACCCTTGAGTATGCCTTAGACCAGTGTTTCCCAAATCTGTCCTCAGGACCTTCAACCAGGCCAGATTTTGCAGATCAATTTAGGGATATGCAGAATGAATCCTGCAATCACTGAGCAGCAAATTATATCACCTGTGCTGTGCATCAGATATCTGGAAAACCTGGCGTGTCAGTAGGTCCTAAGAACATGCTTGAGAAAGATGTAGACACAAATATTGGAGTCACCAGTGAGAAATACAGGAACACAGGATAGAGTGATGTTACTGGTTACATTTACAACTCAAGTAGAAGCAATTCAGGGGAGTATTAATGAGACATGGTCCACGGTATCTAGGGACCAAACATTGCTTTTTCCTTTTAGAAATTCCCCCATGTACTGTTATAAGAGAGGAAAAAATCTGAGGGATTACTTGGTATGGTTAGATCAGATCCGGTGAAATGTTATTTACTCAAGGGCAGGAACCTAGGGTGTGTGAGATGCCTGAGATGTGTAACCTGTAGACGTATAGTACCAGGTACACATTTCACACAACCTAGCACACGTAAAAAATATATGAAATTAAGTATAGATTATCTTGTACCACAGAATTTGTAATATATAAGAAAACCTGCCTTTGTGTGCTATCACATATAGGAAAAACAGATCTTACTCTCAGGGACAGAATTCGGGGACATAAGTCTACGGTAAGGACTGCATTTCGAGATGGAAAATCTAACAAACCTGTGGCCAAAATTTTTTGGAGAGGGGGTGTCATAGTAAAATGTTCATCCAAAGTGAGGCATACCGGTTTAAGGAATTGGACACTATTGCTTCACGGGGTTTAAATGAGAAGCTAGCATATACCCTGTTTTTGAAGAGACGCTGAACATGTGAATATGTTTTATGCATGCTCCATTTGTATTTTGAGTTTTTTGGTGGGATGCAGTGTCTGACTCACCGCATGCTGAATGATCCATTTCCACAATCTGAGCTCCATGTGGAATAAAGTTTTTGCTCATAGAAAGTGTTAATACGTGTAGTTTAAATTGAATTTAGGCAGAATGTGCAAACTAGTTGTATGGTCAATCACACTGAGTAGAGGGCTGTGCATTGGAGCAGCAAACCCCTGGCTATTTAAGACCACATCCCACCCCAGGCAAGGTAAGATGGAGTAATGCAGTCCTTGTATATGCTTGCTAACTCATCAGGTACCAGGCAGGTCATGTCTACAAACTTGGGGTTTGGCCCAGGTGTTTTATTTGAATTGTGCATAAATCTCAATAATACACTGATGAACCAGACCAGGCATATCTCACCAGCATACTGTAGAACCGGGTTGTAGTCCCATCCCCACATGTGGGTGGTTGACGTTCCCCAGTGTGGGAGTTGGACTGAAGCAGCGAGTCCATTAATCTTCATGAAAGCTCAGTGGAAATGAGCTGAAACGATTCTTAAAATTTTTATTGATCCAAATAAAGTTTTGAAGTTTTATATGAAGACCCTGGAATGATGGCTTTTGATGAGTAATATGATTACGTTGAGCTGAGCACCGGGCATTGGAATTGAGAGAAGGTTTGTGAGTGCAAGAGTATTTGGCATTGTATATATACATTTATATAAATATATGTACAGATTGAGCAGCTGTTATTTGGAATATTATTATCTGAGAAACTCCAACTGTAATTTTTAGAGTCTTCTGGACATAATTTGACTTTACAGAGAGGTCTTCCTTTACTTAAGCGCACCTCTGTCACTGTGGGCTGCAGCACCATCAAGGGATGCTCTGGGAGTATTTGTACAGCTTCATTATGTGACATTCTGCAAAGAGCCAACAAGAAACACAATGGGCCCTATTACATACTGTACTTAACGCTAACATTAGCGCTCTGCTCTGTGATCGTCAATGTTAGCTTAAGTGGCCATAGCGCGGTCGACCATATTACATTCCGAATGCTAATGGACTAAAAAAGACATTAGCGCTACGGAGATTGCGCTTTTCAGTGCGAGCTTACTGTACTTTGCACTCCCTATTCTTTACATGGGGAGCGCAAAAAGTTAATTAGCATTAGGATTACAAAGTTCTAATGCTAATTACGTCATGCTGCGGTTAACTCAAAAGTTAACCACAGCTTGGAGCAGGTGCTAACTGATACCGCTTCTGCAGAATCAGTTATTACCAGCTTCAAATCCCCCCAAAAAATCCGATACTTACCCACTCATCCCGCGGCAAGAACAGCGGCTGCTCCGCCTCTTCTGGCCACAGAGAGCAGAGTGAGACTGGGGTAAAAAAGTCTCCAGTCTCCCTCCGCGAATCACTCCGCCGACCTGCAGGATTTGGCAAGAAGCAAGATCCTGCCAGGTCATGTGACCGGCAGTCGAAGCCTCAATGGAGTCCTATGGATTCCATGGAGGTTTTTTTTGCGGTGGCGCTTAGCGCTGCCTCGAGTATCCTGAGCCTAAGTGCTGCATTACAGGGCAGGCTGCTGATTTATCGTCTGTCCCGTAGTATGGAGCTGAAACGGGGACGCTAAGGAGAAACCTGCAGGCAAAGGTTTTTCTCCTTAGTGTCCCTGTTTTAACGGGCAGTATGTAATACTGCCCAATGGCTCTGTAGAGAATGTCCATAACAAGCACTGTGCAGTATCTCTGTGTATTTTGCTGGTGCTGCAAGCAGAGTGTCTCTTGGCTCCCCTGCTTTGTCCCCTCTCCCTTCCAGAAGAATCTAAAATCCAGAATGATTGCGGACCTGAGCATTCCAGCTAACATGTTCTCAGCCTGAATACAGTGCCCTCCACTAAAATTATCAATGTTGGTACCAGGACATACTTGAAAACGAGAGAAATCTCAATGTATCCTTCCTGGTAAAATCCTTTATAAATAAATAAATAAAATAAATAAATAAATGTGAGCAAAGAAGGCTGTGATTAATTATCATTCTTGGTTATAACATTTTGATCTTCTGTTTACAAAATATACAACTATACTCAGCGCTCATGGATATCAAACAATTGCGAACACAACAGAGGTCTACCCAATAAAAAAAATTTTTGTTAAAAATATGTGTGACACAATTAATGGCACCTTTTTAGGCAATACATGGTGCTACCTCCCTTTGCTACAATAACAGCTCGGAGTCGTCTCCTATAATGCCAATGAAGGAAGGCAACGGGTTTTGTGGTCACTAAAACAGATTTGTATTAATTTTGATGTATGTTTTGATCATTGTACTGCTGGAATATCCAACCGCAACCCATTTTAAGCTTTTTGGCAGAGGCAATCAGGTATTCATTTAATATCTCTTGATGTTTGATAGGATACATTGCATCATGGACTCAAAATGGCCCGGTCCTTGGCAAAACATTCCCAAGCCATTAAAGAACCATATTTAACTGTGGGCATGAGGTACTTTTGGCTAACTCTCTGAGTGTACCAAACCCATATCTGTTTTTTATTGCCAAACAGCTGTTTTTGTTTCACCTGACCATAGAATCTGATCCCATTTAAAGTTCCAATCGTGTCTGGCACACTGAAGAGGCATGCGTTTGTGAATGAAAGAAGAAACTTTTTTAGCACTTCAAAACAACTTGTAGTGATGAAGATGACGTTGGACTGTAGTTTTGGAGAATTTCTGACCCCTTTACGCAACTAATTTCTATAGTTCTCCAGCTGTGATCCTTGGGAGTTTTATGGCCATTCAAACCATCCTTTTACAGTGTGTTGAGACAATATAGACCTTGTCCAGGTTGCTTCACACCAATTTCAGCTTACTGGAGCTTCTTAATTATTGACTGATGGTGGAACTGGGCACTTTCAATGCTTTTGCTATTCTTATAGCAACTTTCCATTTTGTGAAGCTCAAGAATAGCGATGAGCCGAACACCCCTGTGTTCGGTTCGCATTCGAACTCGAACAATTTCAAAAGTTCGAGTTATGGCAAATATCTTGCATATATGCCCTCTTGGAGGGCACTCTAAAAATCGAACTTTTGAGTCCCATTGACTTGCATTAAGTTCGGTTCGAGTTCGAACTCAAGAACTCTTCGACATACATCATCGCTATATTTCTTGGTCTTATCTATTGTGATGGATGAAACAGGAAGTCATGGTCTAAACAATTTCCTATTCTTAGTCATCGAGGTGTACTATAAAATGTAAAATATCAGTGGGAATATACTTCAAATATATCTTTCTCAAATGAATTCATAGGAGTACCAATAATTGTGCCACACATATGTTAAACAAAAATTTATTTTTTGCTAAACCTGTGTAGTGTTCACTATATATATAATCCCAAAAAAATTATTTATATATATATATAAAACTTGGTAACATGCATTTTATAAAATGTTGCTACTAAGATCACTAAATACAACATATATACAGTGAACTCCGCTTTAATATACTTTAATTGCTGTGGAGGTGTACATTGACATTGTGGCCATGCTTGATCAACTTGTGATCACAATTTGTGACTAAATCTCCATCATTCATTTTCTCACTTATGTGGACTCCATTTTCATGTTCTACCCAAGGTTTATTGCTGCATACCGGGAGTGTAGCAAATGAGCTCTGTGGACAAAGCAGCTCTTCAACTGCATGGACATGTACATTTTTTTGCAGTTATTTATTTCTTGCAATTTTTCATTATGAAGGCTTTTATGTCACTTATCTCCTTCCATCCTAAATTTAATAGTTAACATAAATATGTATATACATATATTATCTATGTACTTACGTTGTATCATCATAGAATGGAGAGAGCAGAATACAGTGAGATCCCTGGAGGCACTCACTATTGCACAGGAATAAGATTTAGTTTGTTAAATAATTGCTGTAAATCCCTGTACAGAACAAGGTGGTTTTGTAATTTTCATATGTAGACATTATGCAGATAATATTATAAATTCTGTTGGCATGTTTTGGAAGCCGCATTGCTAATAATTTCTTTATGATCACAACAAATACCCATCAGCAGTTTATTTAATCGGTTTTATTATCTATTATTTTTATTATCTGTCTTTATCACAATTTACTTCTATTTGCTACAAGGGCCGCTTATTTCTGTCTGTATGCTAATAATGCAGACTCCATTTGAAATTGCAAAAGATAAGGGACACCATCGACAGATTAGAAGCTTCTATTCCAGTAATATCGCTGTAAAAAGATAAACAAATGTTAACTACACATCCCATCCTTTTAACAAAACACACTTAGTTGTGAATAAGTGAAGTGACTCATGCCATAACATCTTGAAAATATTATAAGCTATTATATAAATTGAAAAAAGCCCTCTTTCTATGTCACTTTGAGAGTCTTCTCCATTCCTCTCTTCCCTTTTTCAAGTATTTTTTGTCCACACCAATGCATATCATTTTTTAAATGAAACCTATTGATGTACTTACAATTGTCCCTATTTTACCTAAGCAATATGCATTTACAGTTGAGCCTGTAAAACAGCTTGGCTTGTTCATATTAACAACTCTTCTATTCGAGCCAAGTCATAAAATTTGTTGAGGGTCAGCTATTGCAACTGCATAAAGGACATTTGCTCTACCTGTATTGTGAATCAGATATGCTAATGTGGAAGCAGCTAGAGAATAAAAAGTAATTTCAAGGACAATTGTTATCCTCACTTATGCCTAATAATAAAATATGAACATTATTGGCCAAAACTCGGTGTTAAGTGATTTTCCATCTTCAAAATAACGTAACACACATAAAAAATAGATTTAAAAATTCTACACTTACAGTCTAATACCTGATGAAGAGGACTGCATGATTTTATTCCTCCTTTCGCTTAAAACTGAAGGACACATAGATTGAGATCAATCAGATCACCAGAGTCCTTCCAGTAACCCAGCGCAATCCAATGAGAACGCATACATACTGTCTCACTGGCTTCACACTGATCTCCACGGAGTCCTATGGAATCCAGGAGGGGATACCAGCAGCAGAATTACTGCTAATAATTGGGAGAATGTGAGCGATGTGCAGGCAAAAGGGACAGTTGCTCGAGGCCCAGTCATTGTTGTGGCGTGGGGCCCAAGGCTGCTACCCCTTGAACCCGCAAAAGCAACAGCCGCTGTAAGGCTCAGCGCCGATCTAGCACCGATCTTGGACTTCTCTCGTAGGGGGATGCCATTTTGGATGTCAGCCGTGCCTATGGAATTTATCCCCACCTACTGATGTCATCGTCAGAAATGGGACCTCCCCCTGGCCGGGCAGAGAAAGCCCTTTGCATTTTCTATGCATCCCAATATGTAAAACCAGTTGACATGATACTTTACAGAATAAAAAAAAAACTACGTTTCTGATGAGAGTTCTTTGGAAGTCTTACTCACAGGGTTATTCAGAGAGCGGTGAAAAGCAGGAGAATGAATGGAGAATAGAAAATTCTAGGTCAAAATAGCCAAACCAGAAAAATTCTCCCATTCATCTCACTTTCCAAATCGGCTATTTTAACCTAGAATTTTCCTTTCTCCAGTCATTCTCCTGCTTTTCACCGCTCTCTAAATAACCCTGTCATTCGGACCTTGAACTTGAAGTTCAAGAACTATTTATGATCCACAAATCTTTTTTGTATTGCTTGTTATCAAAATTATTATTATTGTTTCATATGTGTTGACATTTTTATATTTACTTTGTTTTTGTTTTAGAAATGTATGACACTAGTTGGTTAAATAAACATATTCCTTGGATGGTAAACTTGCTTAACAACAAGTGTCCTGGGACAATCAGCTACCTTTCAATATATATTGTATTACAGTGTTTATATGTAAATTCAATGGGCCGTCTTAGTCCAGTTTGCAAAAATCACGTGTATAGCAGTACGTAGTATACCTTTTTTATTGGACTAACGTAACATTTAAAAGACAAGCTTTCGAGAGTATTACTCTCTTCCTCAGGTCTGGAAGCTTACTGATCAGTTCCTAGATTTAAACATTAGGACATAGAGGGTCACATGGGTGGGGGTTAGATGTCGTAAAGAGTGAGAGTCAAATGGTATGTTCAAAATGGGAAAATGAACGCATGAGGGATCTTGGGCCCATAATAAAACAACAGAGATAAGATCATACAACTTGAATGGAAAAGAGAAAAAAAAAAGGAGGAAGAAAAACACAAAAAACATAGAACAGTGAAGGCTGAAAGAGACATGAAAAAAAGAGAGAAAAACTGAGAAAAAAACAAAGCATCAGCCAGAATTTTGAATATTATGTGACGTTATGATAAGGGGTTAAAAACCCAGAGTCCACGTTGAGCCCAGCATTTATAGTGTTGAAATATGTGATCATTTTCATTTCATATGTTTTGCGTTCACGGTGGTCTTTAAAACATCCTTTGAGGATTTTAATTTTGAGGTTTTGGATGGAGTGGCCTGTTAGATGGAAGTGATGTCCCACTGGAGTACAATATGTATTTTCCTGGTGGTTCTTGATGGAGTGTCTGTGTTGGTTCATCCTGAGATTTACAGCGTTATTCAAAGAGATCCGAATGGCTGGAGAAAGGTAACCGAACGCTGAAAATCAGTGTTCGGTTACCTTTCTTGGCCATTCGGCTATCCAGAGAGCAGGCAATACGCCAAATCCTTGTGTCATTGCCTGCACATTTGGTGTCTGTTCGAGGGCAGTGAAATCCCCATAAAAATCACTGCTTCGGCTATTCAGAGAACACAAACCAGCAGTGAAAGGTTCCCGAAATGCCCTGCCATTCGGTGGTTTCATTCGGCAGGTTTATTCAGGAGAATCCCATAGGCTTCAATGTTAAAAATATTCCCGTTTTAATTCAATATCTAATAAACCGTTCATTATAAAATTCTGCAGTAAAGAGTCTCTTTATTTATATATTTTTTGGGATATTTTAAGCATTTTTCTGGATTTTTTTTTTTTTTAAAAGTCCGTTTTTTTTTTTGTTTTTTTTTTAAGTTTACTTATTTTTTCTGTAACAGCCCTTTTTAGTATCATTCCCTGGACCTCATATGTAAATTTCAGACATTTTCGCTTAGTAGTTTCTTTGCAAACAGCGTTTCACTTTTCAAACATTCAAGCAAACTGTTTTGCTAATTTATTCACTGCCTTCGTCGGCGGTGTCAGCTTTTTCCGGAGGCTGCGCTGTGTGTGATCGGCTCCTGCTCGGGTTTTTACGGCGTCTTTGGCGGGTTAATCCAGATGTTTTTGCGGGTTTTGGTGTGTATTCACCGGGTTTTTGTGGTGACTTTTCGTCCGGTTTGCGGCAGCTTTTCCCTGTGCTTCGACGGCCCTGTGGTGCTTGCTGAATACACCGCAGGGTCGCCGAAATGGGATTGCCGAATCGGCCCGAATTGAAGAGAATGAAAAATGAATTAAAGAACCGAACATGCGGCGACTTTTCGATTCTCTTTGAATAACCCTGTATGTTTAAGGCTAGTTTCGCCAATATAGCAGCCCTTATCACACGCCGTGCACTGGATCACGTATACCACATTGGCAGACGTGCAAAGGTACGAGCCCTTCTTTTTTTCAAGTCTCTTTCAGCTTTCACTGTTCTATGGTTTTTTTTTTTCTTTTTCCCTTTTTTTTTTTTTATCTTTTCCATTCAAGTTGTATGATCTTATCTCTGTTGTTTTATTATGGGCCCAAGATCCCTCATGTGTCCATTTTCCTATTTTGAACATACCATTTGACTCTCACTCACACAAGGATTTGGCGTATTGCCTGCTCTCTGGATAGCCGAATGGTCAAGAAAAGTAACCGAACGCTGATTTTCAGCGTTCGGTTACCTTTCTCCAGCCATTCGGATCTCTTTGAATAACGCTGTAAATCTCAGGATGAACCAACACAGACACTCCATCAAGAACCAGCAGGAAAATACATATTGTACTCCAGTGGGACATCACCTCAATCTAACAAGCCACTCCATCCAAAACCTCAAAATTAAAATTCTCAAAGGATGTTTTAAAGACCACCGTGAACGCAAAACATATGAAATGAAAATGATCACATATTTCAACACTCTAAATGCTGGGCTCAACGTGGACTCTTGGTTTTTAACCCCTTATCATAACGTCACATAATATTCAAAATTCTGGCTGATGCTTTGTTTTTTTCTCAGTTTTTCTCTCTTTTTTTCATGTCTCTTTCAGCCGTCACTGTTCTATGTTTTTTGTGTTTTTCTTTTTCCTTTTTTTTTTCTCTTTTCCATTCAAGTTGTATGATCTTATCTCTGTTGTTTTATTATGGGCCCAAGATCCCTCATGCCTTCATTTTCCCATTTTGAACATACCATTTGACTCTCACTCTTTACGACATCTAACTCCCACCCATGTGACCCTTTATGTCCTAATGTTTGATTCTAGGAACTAATCAGTAAGCTTCCAGACCTGAGGAAGAGAGTGATACTCTCGAAAGCTTGTCTTTTAAATGTTACGTTAGTCCAATAAAAAGGATATCACTACGTACTGCTATACACGTGATTTTGTGTTTATATATCCCTTATAGATTGTATGTTTCCTCAATGATCATATGCTATCAACCTTCAAAAATTATGTATGTTCTCTTGTATCATCCCCTTGTTCACCTATCTTTTACAGCACTGCAGGATCTTCTTGCACTATGAAAATAAATATTATAAATAATATTATATTATAATATAATAATAGTAATAATAAGTCCCTATAAGCTTATCTTTTTTTGTGGTATATTTTCCAGGATATGCACACAAGTGGACAGAATAGTTGAAGAGGGCAATGTCTCGTTTATACCAAGCAGCTAGTCTGCCAGAACTAATCAATAAGCTGTTTAACACTTTCATTACCAAGCACTTTTGTTGAAAAAAATATTTATTTGAAATAGGGGATGCACAGTTAACAATTAAGTTTTTTGTAAATCAGGAATTTTGCATAGAGATTGTGAAAAATTGCAATAATGTAAATTTGCTCATTATTATATTTTCATGTGTTTGTTTATTCTTCGTTTATTCAGAAATATTACTGGAATGAAAGGGTGTCAACTGTAGATAGTGACCCTTATCTTGCACAGTTTCTGTGGGGTCTATATTATATAATAAATATACTATAGCTAATAAAACTGGTCAAATATCCTACTTATGGTTATTTCTAGTGATCAGAATGAGATTATTACAAATGCAGCTTCCAAAAAAATATCAATATAACAATAATATCTGTATGTGGCATAATGCCTGCATATGGAAATTACAGTAAAGTCTTATCTGCTTGAAATTAGGGATTTTTTCAGCAATTATAACCACCTGAATCTTATCCTGTACAGTAGTGATTGATCCCAGAGCACTCTCATTATTCTGCCCTCTCCCAGGCTGATGTAATACAGAATTAAAATCTGTTAATGTTTTTGTTACAGTGAAGTTGGTGGCTGATCCTTGTCGCACATGGTGACAGGAGTTAGAGCTCAGAAGAAAGTTTTTCCCCTGGGGGTGCACTTTCATTAAAAAGGTATGCAAAAGTATGCTATTTGTATGCTATTTAAAAATTTTCGTTGTATTTTAATGCAACATTGAGTTTGCATGTTATTGGAAATGAAAGGGTTATTGAGTACAAAAAGAAGCTATGCAACTGCAGCACAAAAGAATTTGCTCTTTAGTCTTAATTATTCCATTCCTGATGCTATCATGGGGACGGTAAGCAGGATAATGTGTTAATATTGTATTCCGGGGAAAGTGCTCAGCAACTTGCCCCAGAAAGCCATGCTGAGCTAGCTAATACCTGCAGTAGCGCTTCCACGCTACTCCTGGAGTCAGCTACTGTGAGATCACACAGGGCCTTGAAGTGTTTGCAGAGGTAGACTAGGAACTATTTGTTTCCAGTCTCACTCTGCTCCCAGCAACAAGATTGGGATTGGGACACCCTTTTCGCCGTAGAATGAGAGGTATGGGATTTTTAAGGGAGGGTGGGTTGATCATAGTTTTTTTTCTCTGTGCCCTTCTCCTCCCTCTCTCCCCTTCCTCCATATACAGGAGTAAGCCCCAGCAAGTGTTCAGTGTATAGCACTAAACATGGCACATAATGAGTTCATATGAAGTTTGTGCTAGATGTGAATCAGTTTTAAGCTGGTAGAAAATTGACTTTATGGTACAGGGAAGTGTGTTTAGTATTGTGTACACACACACAGAGTAGAGAAGAGAGAAAAGTGTTTTTTTTTTTTTTAAACAGAGGCTGTTTTTTGCCAAAGAAACAGGGGGCAGTTCTGTTATTCCTATCACCTTTATACATGGACCTGATCTCACAGAGTTTGGTTTCACCCACTGAGGCGGTCCTGTAAGTGATACCTGTTATCTATAAACATAGGATGCGCATGTGCATTGGATCATTATGCATCAATCATATGCTACCAACTCCCTACCTGCTACCTGCAGAGGTGTGCTCACATACATGGGACCACACCTGTCCGGGACCTGCCTCAAGGTAATTGCTTTCAGTATATAAAGAGTCTGCTCCACCAGGACCTTTTCTGCTTACTTGTTATGTTGTCAGACTGAGCATTACTTCCTGAATGCTACTGAGGAAGCCAGTGTTTATGGTGAAACACATCGAGTGATGGAGTGCTTACTTCCATGCAGATTGTGGTTTTTGATTTTATTATTTTTTTAGTCTCTGTAGCTTGGTGTTAATCTTGGGGTTGGTTGGCTCTAAGCTGGTAGCGCTCCCAGCATTGATTTTGTGCTTCAACCTTTCCTCTACCTATTGTAATTTCACTTGCCACTCAGCCCATTGGGGAACTCTCTCTATAGCAGGCTTCTCTCTGTCCTATTATGCAGATCCACAAAGGCCCGTTTCTCCACTATGATAGTAGTTGGCAGAATTTAGGCCATTTGTTTGTGTCCCCTAGGAGAGTCTTATCTAGGTGCACCTAGTACCTATGTGGCATTTATCATGCTGACTGCACCTACGGAGACTTTTTATCCTTTCCTTGATTCGGCTTTATGTTGTTCTGGTTTCTTTAGTTTCCAATAAAAGTTAAGTTTTACTTTATAAGCTCCTATCTCAGTCAATCATTATCCTATGTTCTGTTCGAGTTGACCATGTGAAATGATTTTGCATTTGCAGAATCATTTAACATCAGGTTTTGGGAGGTGGTAAAATACATCACTTATTGAGAGAGTAAAAACAGACTGTGCTCGACCATGTTAGGTGTAGGAGGTGCAAAGATCTGTCAGTTGTAAGAGTGTAGCTGATGACTAGAGAAAAATTTCAAACATATTGTCTGACTAATTTGAAGGACCACATTCCTTGACCTGCGATCAAAATATGGTTGTGTTCTGAGTAAAATCTGTAGTTTTGTCCAAACACTAAATTGATTACATAACAATTCCAATTTTTTTAATTAAAAGGGTACTTTTAACAAATATTATATTCCAAAGGTTCCTTGGTGTATGTGTAAAGATTTTTGAAAGAGTCAATAGATTGTTATTTCAATTCTATGCTTAATTTCTATTTATGCTGTTATTTCTAAAACCAATTAAAATAATGTATTCAAATAAACAAAAATTGATTATGTTATATATTTTTTACCTTTTAGTTGACAATGTATACTATTTTGAAAAGGTTGTGTAACCCCTCCACTACCTGGATTGAATTAAAATATTTGAAAGCGTTATAGGTGCCTGACAATGAGTTAAATTCACCTGGAACTATTCTAGAGAAATACAAATAAGTTTAATATATTTTAAACAAATTTCATTTGCAAATGGGCTCCAGAGTATATCTGTAATGTTAAAGTACATCTGGCATGATTTCAGATATACAGTAACTCTATATAGTTATTCTTTCAATGTGTATCCATAAAACTATTGGTTCCTGCTAGTGGTTTTATCGAAATCACCTGGTAGTGAAGGGGATGATGGGGCATTATCTCAGAAATAGAATTGTACCATTGATTAGTTTAGTATTGATAAAATCTGGTTTATTCTGTTATTATAATATTTACCAATTTTTTTCTACTTATCTTCTAACTAAAAAGAATAGTAGATACCTGTAATATCTTTTCAGAAGATGTACAGTAGTAAATTCTAACAATATAAAGGAGTTCATGAATGCATGGGATATGCATGAAGCTACCCTGAAAAACAAATGAAAAATAAGCATGATGGTTGTTCTTGGCAGGCTATGTTCTAAATCATTTCCTATCTGCCATAATAATCTATGTTTCTTTGACTGCATGTCCTTTCTGTTAAAACCAATGACTTTCTCATTTTATTACTTTTTGTACATATAGCTGTTATGCAGATGTCTGGAAGATTTATGTGAATAATCTAACTTTATTTTAGAGATAGATGAATAAGATTGGCCTTTTCTTGTTTATGAAAAAGTAGTTCGGATATGAATGAATTTTCTAGACAGAATGTAATTATTATATCTAATGAATAGTCTTATATGATATGAGAACATTTTGAATGTATTAAAAAACCTAAACAGTAAAGCACAACAACTACATTAACCAAATGCATATATTAAAAATATATATTCTTGTGTATTTGACTTGTTCTTTCATCTCTGTTATTCTAAAAGGCAGCACTGAAATCGAAAAGCTCTAATACCTACTGACATGCAATAGTTTCTATAAGTATGCATTTAAAAATATTCTGACTCTTTAGTTCATAAAATAAACAGGACCATTTTATGATATGGAAAAGGATGTCACTCTTCGTTTATAAATTGAAATTTGTTTTCTTTATGAACTTAAGTGGCAAACTGTAAACATAGATAAATTCTACGTTTATTAAAATGTAAATCATTGATTTAAAAATTATTTCTAAAATGCTTCTTATATAAAATCTCTATACGTGTCTTAATTGTCTCGATGATATACTTTGAATATTCTAATTTTCTATTAGGTAAAGAAATCTACGGAACATTTATATTGCAAAGACCACTAAAAGACGTGATAGAGAAAGATAGAAATTTTTAAATACTTCACATTGTGCATGTGCATCACTAAAAAAACAAATGGCCAAGATTTCTTCTGCAGATTCAAATAAAAATTGTCTTTTAGTTCAATATTGTAGGTGTATAGTATAGGTACTACTGATTTCCCACCCATAGCATTCATTCTATATTAATAGTAAGGCTGTTTCTCTTCTTTATTACTTACATTATTACTATTACGTATATTCTTTTGATATGTCTCTGGTAACATTAAGCAAGGTTAGATACACCTTTTTATATCAAACACTTTCAATGTGTATCTTTATACAAGTCAAAATTGATATGTGTTTTTCTTAACAATACAATTATGTGGATTCTTTGACATTTAAACATAGTCCTAGTCGTATCTATTAAGTAACTGAGCTGTTTGATTGAAGGCAGCCCCTCTTATCAAAGTTTACATATTACATCTTACTAGTTTAAAACTAGAACATATCAAACTTAGGATGATTGGCAACTTCATACTTAATATCATAAATAAAGATAAAACTAATAATGACAAAATGTTCATTCCTTATGACTGAAGGTGCTGCAAGCCAGTGTTAATTCGCTCGACTAATAATTTTCATCAAAAACATAGTCTACTACATTTTTTCAGTGATGAAAACTATACTATAACTAAGTTATGATGACTAAAGTATGACGAAAATCTGTTGACATCGACTAATAAAATTGGATGAAAATGTTATAAAGGGACTAATTTTAATTTAGTTTTAGTCACAGTCCTTTGGCTAAAATGTCATTAACTTTAGTCATGTTTTAGTCGGCAAAATTAACACTGATGCAAGCTCTCCATAAAAAATGACAAAAAAATAAACACAAAGAAAACCAGAAATAACACTTTAGTGTTATTGCGTAATATGCATATTCATAATTTAAAATGTTACTCAGTATTTTCTTCTCCCCCTTTTTCCTTCATCTTTTAAACTGGTAGAAAAAGGTAGAGGAAGAAAAAAGATGCAATCTAACTTTGTTTCCACGTTAAAACATTGCATCATAGCAATGTATATTATAAAACTTTTTTCTCTTAGAGTGCAAACAACTGCCGGTTAGGGGCTGACTGTCATGTACCCAAGGTAACGTCAAATCCAGCACCATATCCCACCGTTTCCTGGGGAAGAGGTGACTGTAAGGAATGTACGGGTCCCCTCTCTGATGTAACCTTTTGAAGTTGTACTTCTTTTTGCTAATCCGTTAAATTTGGCGCTGAGTAAATCTAACGGCTTAACTTTTTTTTAGCAACAATCTGTTTTATTTACAAATAAATAATAATTAAAATAATTTTAAAACAAAACTGAACCTAGTTTACTAAATTGAATATAAGTGTATGTTTTGATAATTATTCAAATGTGTCCCACATATTTAATTTTATATAGTCATTTTGCATATTATATGGTTACAGTTTTATTTTGCATGATTAAGGTCAAATATAGCGTTTATTCTATTTGTTTAGAAATATTAAATTGCGCTTTAAAATGCTTCACTAAAGCAATGGTCAAACTTGTGGAGAAACTACAAGGAAATTCTTCTATAGTGTGAGTCCTTATACATTAAAATTGTCTGATTCTGTCTACTCAATAATAGCTTGAGTTAAACTATAACAATATTATTTTTCACAATCATTTATTTTAAAGAAAAACTAATTTATTTCCAAATATTGTTTGCTCATAAAAAAATATTTCATTAAGTTTTTATTTTTTTAATGTACCCATGAGGATGATATAAGTGTGTATCTAAATGCAAATCATTGAAATAAGTGGTTAGTCGTCTGAATGGAATTAAAAAGGGAAGATGTTATAAACGGAACTTATTACCATTTATAAAATGTACCTAAATCTAAGATCAAGCCAATGCATGTAAAACTCAAAAGGATACGTTAGTTCAAAAAATAATTTGCTCAGTGGAATTGGATGATGCCTAGATTTTGATGCATTCTTATAAATGTAAAGCAGCATATGGCTACATGCACAGAGGCACCCATGCAAGCATCTCGTACTTTTGTGATATGTAACCCCAGCAAATAGTGGGACATGGTGCCCAAGAGAAAATGTAGGCTGAATCGTATACCTTGCTGCATGAGAG
This sequence comes from Leptobrachium leishanense, assembly GCA_009667805.1. Taxonomy (NCBI): domain Eukaryota; kingdom Metazoa; phylum Chordata; class Amphibia; order Anura; family Megophryidae; genus Leptobrachium; species Leptobrachium leishanense. The sequence goes on from CM019066.1 coordinate 284,586,509, forward strand.
CTCCAACGCCAAACCAGAAACTATTTAGCAAGGTAAAATTGTTTTCCACCACATCTGAGTCTGGATTGCAAGGGTGTGGGTTATACCATTCGTATGGGCTAAACCTGTGACAATTGAAGGGGAAAAATATATTTTAAAGCAGATAGCTGAAGTGTTGTCCACGAAATATAACTGCAAGAAAAAACAGAAACAAGACATGTGATATCAATTTTAAAATTTCAAAATAACATCAAGCACATCCAACAATCAAAAATAATAAGGAATGTGATTAAGCAGATTAAACATTAGAAAAGCAAAGTTCTGTTCAATTTTTCATTGTAATTCATGGCAGACTAGTTAAACTAAATTTGACGTCATCAATATAAGATCATTGGTTTCTAAATATTTTAGGAAATTTCTTTAAAGTAACCCACCAAATTTTACAAAAATGTATATGAAATGAAAGAAAACAATATGGGATACATTGATAGTACACAGTGCAATAAATGGCACCCTTTTGCTTAAAATATACAGATTAGAAAATGTGGTTTGTGGATTAGCAGCTACATTGTCATAAAGGGGATGTCATATGCCTAAACAAAAACCCTAAATTCAACAAGTCTTATAATAAATGAGTCCAGCGCTTGCATACAATTCAAAATTTGGCTCTTTGTTGGGGACATCTGGGTTTAGTCCTTCTTAATCTCAGTTATCAACATCACTGGGATGAAGAAGAACTAGAAACAGATATCCCAAATGAAGAGTCAACATTTGAACCGTATACAATCACTAGATTCACTTATTAAAAGACGTATGTTGGCTGAAGATTTGCACTAGGATATATAGAGTCATGTGCACAATCTCACTATCAAGAATCCATTAGTGCTCTTGTTATATTAACATTGAATTCACTTGCATATTGTTACAGACAGTATGTTTTATACTTTTGGTGACTTGTGTGTCAAAATGTACTATGTGCAATGTTTTTTAGCTTCTTTGGTATGCATCTGTCAGTTTTGCATCACATTCTATTCATTCCTATTTTCAAACTCCATGAACTAAAAAGTGGTCAAGCAAAGAGAGAAGGTCCCATTCCTAAACTGCAAGGTCAGAGGAAGACAAGGGAGGTGCTTCAATTCTGAATACCACTCTGTTCCAAAGATGTATGTCATTGATGACAGAAGGAGATATTGGGTGGAAATGGTGGAATGGACTTTGGATCCACAGACAATATGAAGGAAAGTTATGTTCAAAAATCAAATGCTCAGTGTTGATCTAGCAATTGAGACCTTGTGGAACATGTTGTAGATTAATTTGTGAAAAACAACCTGATAGTCAATAGTCGATAAATGGTTTAGATATTAGATCATATAAGGAAGTTGGGAAGTCCAAGACCACTTGGGCTTGTGTGGGCACAGTCATTTTACCTTTGTGCGCTTCTTCAGAAGTAAATTTGTTTACTTGTTTTTGTAAGATTTGGAAGTCAAAGAGGACTGGGAAGAGTTTGGAACAGATATGTAAAGTAAAGAAGACTAGCTAATTGCCATGGGATACAAAGGACTCACCATCTATAATGGTCCTTGACTTCTCTACAAAGCAGGAGTGCAGTTTAGAGGATAGACATCATCTGAAGCAATAAGGATCTGAATGATAAAGCAGATAAATTGCGTAGAGCTGGTGCAAAAAGTGAAGGTGACTTTCAAGGTAAGCAACCTAGGCCATAGGACAACAATCCATGAAGCTTCAGTTTTAGTTTGAAACCAGAAATGTCAGTTTTTAGCTGGAGATTCAGTAGAGTAATCAGAGAAGTCTCTGGGTTTTTGCAAGGGAAAGGAGATCATCTGCATATGCAGCAACGTTTGAAACGGATAGACATCTTCATCTGAGAAGACATTTTTTGAGACAAATTGAAGAGAAAAGGGACTAGGGGTAATACTTGTCTTATACCTATATTTATTATCAAATTCACGGGTGATAAACCTGGCATAATAATGTATTTATTTGGTTGAAGGGATATACTTGAAAGTTTTACTTCTTCTACAGTGATCTATAGTAATCAAGGAGAGTTGAATGTAGTTGCATCTTAAGTGTGAAAATGGTCAGAATGGCGATGTGTGTGATGTGCCCAATATCGACAGAAAGTTCCCACCTCAGTCCCGCCACATTCAAAATGCACTCAGACCACACTGCAGAGATCAGAGAACCTCACAGTGGGGCCCACCTGCTCACTATCCAAGAACCCATAGACCCTAAGGAGTCAATTACATATGGAAAATTCCTATTCCCCGCATATCCAAATAACCCCACAAAAGTTAAACCCTAAAACAAAACAAACCCTCCTTAACCCTATAATATCTAAGGTTCTATCTCCCCCTACCTCCTACCTCCTACTTCCCTTAACCTAAATTAAATTCAACAATAAAATAGAGCTCCTGCTTATAAACAAATCAAGGTTCTATGGGTTTTTCTCGCACATTACTTTGTGAGTTTATGTATACAGACTACTAAAATTATAAAACCAGCCTAATTAACAAGAGAGAAAACTTTTTCTGCTCCAAGAAGGCCACAGTTTGTGTTGACAATAAAGCATTTTAACAAAAGGTGATTTAAATAAATAAACTAATTAAAGGTTTCTATAAACACTAATTATAGAGCTGACGAGAAACTTATTTTTTCATTTTTCAATAAAAACAACTTCAAGGATTATTCGCATGCTATATTTGTCTGAATTGTGTAAGAATATTTCATTTAATCTTAGCTATTTGATTAAGGTTTCTGTCACTTCAGAGAATTCAATCTTCTTTACTATATTTTTTCCAACATATTAATATTCTGAAGATCAAACATTCAATTTTCACTATACTAATATAATATCAGAATACCTCCCGTCTCAAAAGCCTGTACTTGAAAAACAAAGAAATTCTCATTTCACACTTTATGAGGCAGTGACATACGTTTTAAGAAGTTGATGAGGAAGGTTATAATTAGCATTTTTTTTTTAAAAAAAAAGTCTCAAGTGTTTTGTTTAAACAGCACAGGGTATGTAAGTACGTTTCTGGTTTTAGATCCTAAAGTCCATGTAAAGATGCAGTATATATACAGTGGTTCCATGTTACCTTCCACAAATAGGTCATTTAACATAAAAGTGAAGTGTGGAAAAACAAAACACTCAGTTCACCCTCTTGCAAATCCAAATAAGACATGCAACATCAATTTCATTACTCTCATTAGGGGAATTAAGATATCTATTAACATTGATGATTTTCTTTCTTTGATTTTAGAATGGTTGTAGGTGCATTAGGAAGCAGTTAAAATAATTCTGCAAAATAATGGTGCAGATTACACTAAAAAGCTCAATTCCCTGTTTTAGCAATATGAAGCCGGTATTATCTGATAATTTGGTAAGAGTTAATATTACTCCATTTTTTTCTGAAAATTTAATTAAACTTGTATTAAAAGAATAAGTAAATAAAAAAACAAACAACTATCAACTGACTTTTGTCCTTAATCTCCTTCAGATAAGTCGTATTCAGGGACTAAAATTAAATATACTTGATGTCTGACCATTAACATGATGTTGCAACCATGGAGATTAATGTTCCATCCCATCATGACTGTATCATTCGTTTGTTGATTTTGATATCTGATATCCACATTTATTTGATATATACACACAAATGTTGTTGTATAGGTTTGCTGGTTTTGTTTCTACAACACATATTGCTAAAATTTTCTAGAAATGTACTAACTAGACCATGGTTCATAGTTATGTCATGCATAATAATTGATACACCTATAGATAATAGGGACTTTACGGATAATCTAGTTAATCTTTCAAAATCCTTACCCTGACCTACAAAACTCTCACTAACTCTGCTCCCCACTACCTGTCCTCACTAATCACCAAATACACCCCAGCCCGCGCCCTAAGGTCAAACAGTGACCTGCGCCTAGATTCTCCCCGCATCACCTCTTCCCATGATAGATTGCTGGATTTCTCACGCACAGCCTCCATCCTCTGGAATGTTCTACCTCGTACGTTCAGACTTTCCCCTAGTTTCTTTTCATTCAAGCGCTCCCCTTAAGACATTCCTATTCAGGGAAGCCTACCACCCGACTCACTGACGCTACCAGTCCATCACTCTCACCTTGCAGTCCTCTCCTCCTGTTTCCACCCCCAACCTTTCTAGGTTGTAGGTTCCCACGGAAATAGGGCCTTTATTTCCTCCTGTCCTTGTTTGTCAAAATGTTGTTCAATGTATTGTAACCATGTCTATACTGTGCCCATTGTACAGTGCCTGCCGAATATGCTGGTGCTTTATAAATAAGTAATAATAATAATAGCTCCTGCCTCTTCAACAGGTAGGAAGGGTTATAAGATTACAAAATGAAATAAGTGTGCATATCTATTCCTTTGTTCATCTTTTACAGCGCTTTGATATACATGCTTTTTCAGGCGTCGATTGAAATTTTTGCTGACCTTCCAAGATTTTTGTTAACCCACAGAAAGGTGTCTTTCCCTGCAGTTCCAGTACATTCAATTTATGCATTTAGTATTAGAAGGACAGGTGTCAGAACTAATCTGTCTCTTTGAAGAGCTTAAATGGTTCATGGTGTAAACACAAAACAATAAAACACAATCATCTCCATTCCATTTGTTATGGCTCCTGCCTAAGTCCACAGTAAAGTACATAGAACATTTTCCTATTTTATCATGTAGTATACTCGTATACTGCAATGGCTCTATGATCCATTTAAAAATTGATTAGGAAGATTTGTACAAAGAGGAGGTTTTGAGCTAACATCCATGCACTTCAATAAATGAGTGCAACCTATGGTTAAATGGTCTGTTCAACTTGTATTTATAAATACAGTGAATCGAAGAGATGCCAACCCTAAGCAACAGGAAACTAGTGATACAGGTCTCCAACTGTCCAGAAAGCTTTTCCAAAAGCCAGAGAGTAATCTCATTTTAACACATGTGCCTGGAGACATATGGCAGTCTGGCACCTCTACTCTGTGTGCAAGTGGCTTCCTTCAGAGACACTGTAATCTCACTTTCCTGATCATTATCCATGGCATCATTATACCCAGACCCTTCAGTTACAGGGGGTTTGTAAAACTGAGTACAAAGCCTGTCTATTACTGAGTGAACAGAACTATTTATCATGATATCTGTCTTGTTTGCTGTTCATGGGATGAGCTACCTATACATGACTGCTTCCATGTATGTCTACATGAACTTTCAAAGGGAAAAATGCTATAGGAATATCATACCATGGGATTAATGACTGGCGTATTTTTATATTTCATATTGGTTGTACTTAATTATAATTGTAGATTACATGCTAGAACTATGTCAAATTGCATAGTATTAGAAAAATAAAAATCGATGACATGCTGCTGGCAAACTAGAAAAAACATATAAGACTGCGATGTTATATTATTAATCTAACAGGACTATTCATTAAAGGTGAAACTCAGGAGAACTGGCAGAAGAAGAGAATTAATTAAAATGAATAAGGAGAATGGAAGGTTTAAGTTATGAGGAAAGACTAACAAGCTTAAACCTGTTTAGTTTAGAGAAACAGCGCCTTAGAGGGGATCTGATAACTTTATATAAATATATACGGGGCCATTATAAACCATTGTCTGGAAACCTATTCATTAATAAGACTATGCACAGGACACCAGGTCACCCATTTAGACTGGACGAAAGGAAATTCAGCCTAAAGCATAGGAAGGGTTATTTTATGGTGAGAACAATAAAGCTGTGGAATTCTCTGCCTGTTGAGGTGGTTGGGTAAGAGACTGTACAGACTTTTATAAAACGACTGGATGACTTCCTGCAAAAACGTAATATTAACCCCTTAAGGACGGGAGTAATTTTACAACTTCGGCGCTGTTTCGGAAGTAGAAGTTTGCTGAGCTCATTTTGACCATTTTTAAGTCACGTATTCTTATACCACCCAGACAAATTATATATCGTTCTTTCCGGCAGACTCGGCAGATTAATAATATATCATTATTATATGTATATGTCATGCCCTGCCAAAATGCTATAACAAAAAATGTAAAAAAATTTGAATTTTCAATAAAATTTCAATCTTCCACAGTGTGTAAAGTGTTTTTTTTTTTAATTTTATTATCGAGGCTCTGCGGTCATATTCTATTGGGTAGATTTGTTAAAAAATTAGAACGGTGAACCCATTTTTTTTTTGGGGAGAAATTGCGTGATTTTAGCTAAACCCCCCAAAACAAAAAAATCATTAGTGAAGCATCATTGTTCACATTATAATTGAAATGTGAACAGTAGTGCTGCATTAAAAAAACAAATTTTTTTTTTATTATTATATTTATTATTTTTTTATTATTTAATTTATTATTTTTTTATTATTTTTATTTTTTACTTTTTACACTTTTATTTTACTTTTACCATGGTCATGTTTGATATCATTGGAAAGGCCATGCTCTGGCCTTTCCAGCAATATCATACATGACCCCCTAGCTGCCACCGATCAGGAGATAAAGGGGTTCAAAGAACCCCCTATCTCCTGCAAGGGATTTCCATGGGAAATCCCTTTGCAGCTAGGGGGTTCCCCGGTAAACTGACATCATCGCGCATGGCGCGATGAGTCAGTTGACCGGGGGGTGACCCAGAGGTGGGGGCTGCCATCCAAGATGGCGGCCCCCACCGGAAATAGGCCGCGATCGGGCACAAATTAGTGCCCGGTCGCGACCTGGCAGCTAAGGGGTTAACCCCCCATACATCGCTGGAAAGGTCAGGCTGTGACCCTTCCAGCGATGCTGGCCACAGCCGCCGGGGACCAGGCGATCGGGAGATAGAGGGATCCGAAGGATCCCTCCCCTCCCCTCCAGGCGCTTCCCCTGCTCCGGCGGGGGGACGCCTGAAACTGACGTCATCGCGCCACCGGCGCGATGACGTCACAACGCCGGAGGAGGGATCACACTGATCTGACTCCGGGGGAGTCAGAACAGCGTGGGAAGCGACCGGAGAAGGTGAGTATCTCCCGGGGGGGCTCTAAACGCCGAGGACGTACATTTACGTCCTGCGGCGGCAAAGCCCGCCTAATGCAGGGCGTAAATGTACGTCCTGCGGCGTTAAGGGGTTAAGGGTTATAATATTTAATATGTGGAAAGCTTCTTGATCCAAGGAGAAATCTGACTGCCATTCTGGGGTCAAGAAGGAATTTTGTCCCCAGTGTGTTGCATATTGGCGAGCGCTTCAGACTGTTTTTTTTTGCCCTATTTTGGATCAAAAGTGATGTGTGAAAGGCTGAAACTGATGGACGCATGTCTTTTTTCAGCCTATGTAACTATGTAAGAACAATCTAGACCAAATAGCTGATTTAGAAAGTGATATAAATGGGAGAATGTTTCTGGTTTGGCTATTTCGACCTACAGGCCTATTAACTAAAGATGAAACTCAGGAGAATTGGCTGGAGAAGGGAAAATTCTAGGTCAAAATAGCCAAACCAGAAAAATTCTCCCATTTATCTCATTTTCCAAATTGGCTATTTGGTCTACATTGTTTTTTTCTCCTGCCAATTCTCCTGAATTTCATCTTTATTGAATAGACCTGTTAATGTTTTTACTGTTTTGTGTGTGAGCTCTTTATATTTGTTTATGTTATACATGCATTTTAAAAATAAAACTTGAACAGTTTACTATATAGTCAGAAAAAAATATTTATGTAATGTTTTAACAAAAGGTTCTTAGGAATGCATAGCATTTATTTATTTTTTTGAAAATAGTGTCTTACGACCAGGTAACTAGGAAGATTAAAGAATGTTAACTGAGAAAAATATCCCTTAGGATGATAAGCCAAGGTTATAGCAACACATGAAATTTTAGATAAAAGTACATATTTGTGTTTTGCCCTTGGGCATGTTTTACGCCTACAAAATAAAATCTAAATTATGAATCAAAGTATTCTTTTGTCTGCGGGCAAAATCAAGAGCATAAAAGTGTTTCTGAAGGACGTACCATATATTCTTTCTATTTAACAACAAAAGTATTGTTATTCCAATATAAGACCAGCAAAACCAGTATAATATGTTTATATGAGACTAATGGAAACATGGTACTTAATTTAATAGATGATGTGTAAATCAGCACACACCAGTAAATGAGTTTCAAAGAGAAAACAGTAATGAATGCTAATTTGTCTAATAGTAATTCCAATATGCAAGGGCCAAGAAGAAGAGCACAGAACTCCTTACACATCACTAAAGAATCTGACCATACTATCACAATATTGATGGGGGAAACCTTTCTAATTTTGATACAAATAAAGTTATAGACATTACTAATATTATTTATTCTTAAATAAACATTTTTTTAAAAATGTCTTCTCGTTTCTGTCAATCATCAACAGATGTCCTTTCAAAATGTTTAATACCTCTTTGAAAACACAGTCTGAAATATATAATAAAAAAACAACTTGTTAGGACATGAAATTCGATGAATGAACTTTGTATAAATTAGATATTATCAAGCAACTAACCTCTGTCTCAATTATAATTTTCACCGTTAGGATTACAGACAAAGTCATTTTCCTATATATTATTTTCTTTCACGTTTCGATGTGCATATTTTATATTCCATGGTTAGCTGAATGGCATTGCCAAATAGCTGTAAATAACTATACTTTCAATTAATTATATAAGTATATGACATACAGATGTTATCAGAAGCTGGATGGAGTAGATGTAACATCGCTGCTCTATAACCGTGGAGACACATGTTTGAATCCCGGCCAGCGCCCCTCTACAGTAAGTGTCCTAGGGCAAGAAACCGAACGGTACATACTTGCCACCCAGGACATACTTGAAAAGGAGAGATGTCTCAATGTATCCTTCCTGGTAAAATACTTTCTCAAGAAAAAAGGCAAAATTTAGAGCAACACAGCCTATGAGTGCTAATTTAACCCCTTAGTGACCGGGCGGTTTTACACAAATCCGTCCTTTAGTGACTACTGCTGTTTTTACGTTTCTGCGCTGTTCATGTTTAGGTCAGATTTTCCTCTTACTCGTTTATGCAACCCACACATATTATAGACCGTTTTTCCCGCCATTAAAATGGACTTTCTAAAAATACCATTATTTCCATCATATCCTATAATTTACTATAAAACAAATATGAAATATGATGAAAAAAATGGTAAAAAAACACTTTTTCATAATTTAATCCCCAAAATCTACAACCGCCAAAAAAGACCCTGGCTAAATAGTTTCAAAATTTTGTCCCGAGAATAGAAATACCGAATTTTTACATGTTTTTGCTCATTCTGGCCATTTTATGCTAATTATTTTTAGATGACAGCCTAGGTCCTATTTAACTAAACCCCCCCTGACAATTTTTTTTTTTCATTTTATTTATTTTTATTATTTTGGTTTTATCTTTTTTTCACACCAAACCTAGTCATGTTTGGTATCATTGAAAAGGCCATGATCAGGAGTGCAGGCTTCCTCCCTGCCAGAACTCCGTTGGAGCCCAGAGAGGGAGGTAAGTATCAGGCGGGAGGGAGGTTAGGAGCCGCTGACGTACTATGTACGTCTGCGGGTCTAAGGGAGACACGTGGGCAGGACATACATGGTAGGTCAGTGGTCATTAAGGGGTGAAAAAGCATTGACCGTCCTGTTTTTGAATACTAGTCCTTCAGACATTGGCCATGAGATCCGGAAAATTGGATTACTAGTGCCACCAGTAACTCATTGCCAAAAGGAGTACACAATTTACAACTTCTTTCATATAAATGCTGCCAAAGTCTACAAGATCTCCTGGGGAGGATAGAGGTTGCATTGAGGTATAATGAATCCACCAGATACAACAATGTTGGATTTCTATGCTTTCATGGCTGCATCACTTGTGGCCATATTACCCAGGGACACACATTTCAACATTCGGAAATAGGATAAAGCCGCAATACATGCCACCAGATTACTTGTACCACAACGTTTGTGGTTTATTGCAAACAATATCCATAATGACTTGTCTATTTGTTTCTTCCTTGTCTTATTATATTGTCTTCAGATTCTATACCAGCTTTATGTATAAAAAAAATTGTGTATAGGTAGTTCTTTGCAAAATTTATATTTTAGACATAATGAGGGGTTTTGTGATCTGGAAATAATAATAAAATGTTGTCCTGGTTAAAATTCCCATGGGGAAAAAAAGAGTAGACACTTTGTAAGTTTAGTAAGTTTTATAAGACAAATGGAGTTGACAGCTCAGTCTTAAACTGGACTTTTTCGAAGAAACAATAAACTAGATACCAAACAGCATTTAAAAATAAGTGGCAAAATTAAAGTGATTCATAAATTCATGATTGACGGGTGAACAAAAAAATGTAACACATACACAGTGAAAAAAATGAAACAAGACTGCGGTTTAAGGGTAGCCTCATAGAGACGTATTGCTATAGCAACCAAAATGGAAATAGAGATACAGTGCTGAATCCAAAAGAATGTATACATTGTACAAATACAAAATATCATACCTAGGGGAGCTGAAAAATGGTTTGTAACAATGTGATAACAAAACATGGCTTTAGAAAAGAAAAATTACATACAAAAAAGAATATAAGAAAAAACATCACATGGGTGACTTTTTTATATTTTAGTTTTCATTTTAGCCCTCACTGGGACTTTTTCCGCAACTTAATATTTTCTTCCATAGGAAGACTTTACTGAGTAATGCGATCCAAAAGTACATCAAAGTATTTTAGAATTCTAATGTATTATTTACCAGACAAACCAGTTTCCTGTTGAAAAATTATTTAATTTTTAACTGGAAAATATAACTCTTTTGCAACTACGAACTATAACTTCAACTACAAATTAATTTATAATAACATAGGCTACCAAGTGCATGTTGAATATGTCTGAGAAATATTGATTTTGTAATATTTGGTGGGGATATTTATGAAATTACTTCTGAAATAAAAAAATGTTTAATTTATTGTATTAACAAAATAAAACAACTCTTTCCATGTAGAATACAGTATGCAAAAAACACATAGAAAACAATCCAGATAAATATCTATATATAAAATATCCTTTTAATCTTTATCAAAATAAGATATATAATTAAAATGAATATATGGATTAAACAACAACAATAGTGAACTATGATGAATTGACAGCTGATTGCAATAAACAGGAAAAACTGAGTTGGAGATACTCAACCTTTAATGTATTCCTCTTTGATAGCTCAAAAAAAGGCTTAGTTTAAAAAAATCACTAATTTGCAAACACAAAGTTGTTTCCAAGTCAGTGTCTACATATCAGCCTTATAAACAACAGCTATACTTGTCTCTTCAAATATGTGGATGTAGGTATATATATTATGTATTACGATTTTTTTTCAAATCTCAAACTGATTAAATAATTAAAATTGTATACTCATTAATCAACTTGTCTAAGGAAACTTTAAGGATTGTTATAGAATACCTTATGAATGTGCGGCATTAGGGTCAGTTAAACATTGCATATTTTGGGTATGCTCTACTGGTAATATTAGCTGGTGCTGAATAAAAAATGATATATAGGTTTAAAAATACTTGCTACAACTCAGTTCTATTTGTCTGTTTCATTACAAGTCATTTGTCAATTTACCATTAAAGTTTAATAAAAAATAACACTTATAAGAATTATAGAAGTAATACAGAAAATGTGTTTTTCTGAAAAGAGTACTAGAATTGTATACTGCTCCCAGGATACATGTACCATGTATAATGGTAGCTTCTCAATAAATCCCAATTTGTCATGAATACTTCAAAGCCTTTAAAATGGACCTTTGTGCTGCTGACCCTCAGTGCTACCTTTAAAATTTTTGTAATATAATGTGTATGTATACGTCCAAAGATTATTCGAAATGCAAATAGATGTTCCTTTTATGTCTCTAGCATTCTCTGGACAAAAGAGAGCTATTTCCCAGAAAGGTAAATCCAAATGGTTCGACAGAACACATTGGGGAGATAATTCCTAGAAGTTTATGAATAAAAACTTAAATTGTTTAAATTGAAAGACCAACTTTTATAAACCTTTAACCCCCATCAAAACCTTTGAATATCACTCCATACTCTCTGATAAATGTGTTCCATACTTTAATTTTTGCTCAACTATGAATTAGATTCAAGTGTATTACATAGGGGAATACAGGGATAAGATGAAGGTTTCACTTAAAACCTTTTAAAAGACGAATGAGATGAGGATGCAAGACCAAGAAATGTGGAATGATGGAGGGTCTAGTTTCGATACTCAATCTTCTAAGGGGTAGAACCTTGAACCTCTCGCTTAGTGAAATGAATCAACAAATTTCACCATTTTCTAGTAGAACAATCCTTGTCAAAGCTATAACATAGATCTAGTAGGGATTTTTGGTTGAATTTACACCAATGAATGCCAATGTCAAGTCATCAGATGGATAACAAATTAGATGAACAAAAGGGACGATAGTTCCCAAATGAACAACATGTGTTCCAGATAAGATGAGCCAGAGCTGGGAAAGTTACCAGGTAGAAAATACATTTTTGTGAAGGGATTTTCTCTGCATAAATTAAGCACTGCCATTATTACACAAAAAGATTTCAGAATGTTTCTGGTACGAAATGGGAATACTCCATGTCCCTTCTCATTTTAATAGAATCAATTCTGTCATTGTTTAGTACAACCCACACATCATCTTCTGAGAGCATCTTTTTTTTTAAAAAAATACTAACTTCCCCATCTGATATATACTCATTTAGCTTTGCAAATACATATACAGTATCTCACAGAAGTGAGTACATGGCCTCACATTTTTGTAAATATTTTATTATATCTTTTCATGTAACAACACTGAAGAAATGACACTTTGCTACAATGTAAAGTAGTGAGTGTACAGCTTGTGTAACAGTGTAAATTTGCTGTCCTCTCAAAATAACTCAGTACACAGCCATTAATGCCTAAACCACTGGCAACAAAGGTGACTACATCCCTTGGTGAAAATGTCCAGATTGGGCCCAATTAGCCATTTTCCTTTCCCAGTGTCATGTGACTCGTTAGTGTTACAAGGTCTCAGGTGTGAATGGGGAGCAGGTGTGTTAAATTTGGTGTTATCACTCTCTTTCTCTCATACTGGTCATTGGAAGTTCAACATGGTATCTCATGGCAAAAGAATGCTCTGATCTGAAAAAAAGGATTGCTGCTCTACATAAAGATGGCCTAGGCTATAAGAAGATTGCCAAGACCCTGAAACTGAGCTGCAGCATGGTGGCCAAGACCATACAGCGGTTTAACAGGACAGGTCCCACACAGAGTAGACCTCGCCATTGTCGACCAAAGAAGTTGAGTGCACATGCTCAGCCTCATATCCAGAGGTTGACTTTGGGAAACAGACATATGAGTGCTGCTAGCATTGCTGCAGAGGTTGAAGTGGTGGGGGGCCAGCCTTTCAGTGCTCAGACCATACGCTGCACACTGTATCAAATTGGTCTGCATGGCTGTGGTCCCAGAAGGAAGCCTTTTCTAAAGATGATGCACAAGAAAGCCTGCAAACAATTTGCTGAAGACAAGCAGACTAAGGACATGGATAACTGGAACCATGCCCTGTGGTCTGATAAGACCAAGATAAACTTATTTGGTTCAGATGGTGTCAAGTGTGTGTGGCGGCAAACAGGTGAAGAGTACAAAGACAAGTGTGTCTTGCCTACAGTAAAGCATGGTGATGGGAGCATCATGGTCTGGGGCTGCATGAGTGCTGCCGGCACTGGGGAGCTGCAGTTCAATGAAGGAACCATGAATGCCAACATGTACTGTGACATACTGAAGCAGAGCATGATCCCCTCCCTTCGGAGACTGGGCTGCAGGGCAGTATTCCAAAATAATAATGACCCCAAACACACCTCCATGATGACCACTGTCTTGACTCCAGTGGCAACCTGTTAAGCTCTGGTGAACTACATGCCCAAGAGGGTTAAGGCAGTGCTGGAAAATAATGGTCACACAAAATATTGACACTTTTGGGCCCAATCTGAACATTTTCACCTAGGGGTGTACTCACTTTTGTTGCCAGCAGTTTAGACATTAATGGCTGTGTGTGGAGTTATTTTGAGGTGACAGCAAATTTACACTGTTATACAAGCGGCACACTCACTACTTTACATTGTAGCAAAGCGTAATTTCTTCAGTGTTTTCACATGAAAAGATATAATAAAATATTTACAAAATGTGAGGGGTGTATTCACTTCTGTGACACACTGTAATATATATATATATCCTTGATAATTATTCTTCTGTTTATCATAAATCAGTCAGCAGTTGGATATTCTAAATGGTTTAATTTTTCTGGTTAGTTTTTACAGTTCAGCAGACCCATTTGATACTAATAGATTGATTGATCTTAAGTTATATTTCATAACGTAATAGTTAATTCTGTTGACTGAACATTTCCTTTCTCTATATGAAACCAGAACATTAAACTTTACACATTTGAACCAGAAATAAATTAAACAGAATAAAAAACACTTTAACCCCTCCACTACTGAGATCGAGATATCTTGAGCTTTAAAAGTACCATCTGGTGCCGAATATCGAGATATCAGGATCTGCTGCCACCATCTACTGGCCAAATATGTTATTACAGTAAGGAATATGCCCAAATAGTTCTTACTGTGTAATTAATTAAAAATGATTTTTCAAAAAAACACTGGTTCCTGACTAGGGATGAGCTGTTCGGGTTCGGACGGTTCGGAGTTCGGCCCGAACTTTGGCAGTTCGAAAGTTTGCGAACTTCTTACTTTTTGGGTGTGTTCGGTTCGAGTTCGAAAAAAAAAAGGAAATTTTGAAAAAAGTATAGAAAATGCTTAAAAAAATACTAAAAAATCTAGAAATAAAGAGACTCTTTACTGCAGAATATTATAAGCAACGGTTTATTAGATATTGAATTAAAAACTAATGTGTACGTGGAAAGATTCTCAACTCTAAATGACCTCTGTTCACAAACGGGCATAACACCAGGTGTTTTTAGTCTGGTAATCAATTTGATACATTGTACACTATACTGAGGTACTGAGGGGGTGGGGTGGTGTCTGCTTCTGATTGAGATTTGAGAATTTCCCTCCTAAAACTTCCTAATATGCTGCATTTAACTGGTGTTTGAAAAAAATTCAAAATAACATCTAAAGCAATGTTATTTTTCACCTCGGGATTAAACATTCACAGGGTTATTCAGAGAGCGGTGAAAAGCAGGAGAATAACTGGAGAAGTGAAAATTCTAGGTCAAAATAGCCAAACCAGAAAAATTCTCCCATTTAACTCACGTTCCAAATTTGGTCTAGATTGTTCTCTTCTCCTGCCAGTTCTCCTGGCTTTCACCTCTCTCTCAGGGTTGTTCAGAGAAAGGTGAAAACCAGGAGAATGGCAGGAAAAGAGAACAATCTGGACCAAATAGCCGATTTGGAAAGTGAGACAAGGCTAGGGTCAGACTAACGCATTTTTTCGCAGCTACCGTCAAAAAGTGCGTCCGAACACATTGCCGTATTTTTTCACAGAATGCGCGAAAACGATCATTTTTGTGCGTGATTTTTTACGGATCAAAACCAGGAAACTTTGGGTGTCTGGACATTATGTTGGCCGGACATGAGCAAGGTCTGACGTCTCCAAATCACACACGCACGCCGCTAGTGGACGCAGCGCACTCTGTACGTCCGTACTAGCGGTTCTGCGTTCTCGAAAAAATGCGTTCATTTTCCACTTGCGTTGCACAGCCGGACTTTCGTGCGACCATACTTCGTATATTGTCCGTCATTGCCCGTCATTTGCTGCTAGTGCGGCCGTAATTAAGTGCGCCTAAACGCACGTTAAAAATTCGCTAGTCTGACCCTAGCCTAAATGGGAGAATTTTTCTGGTTTGGCTATTTTGACCTAGAATTTTCCATTCTCCAGTCATTCACCTGCTCTTCACCGCTCTCTGAATAACCCTGACAGGGTTATTCAGAGAAAGGTGAAACTCAGGAGAATGACTAAAGAGAAAATTCTAGGTCAAAATAGCCAAACCAGAAAATTTCTCCCATTTATCTCACTTTCCAAATCGGCTATTTGGTCTAGGATTTTCCATTCTCCAGTCATTCTCCTGCTTTTCATCGCCAAAAAATCAGTAAACTTTTTCTGCGTGTCCGAAAATGTCTCGTCTTTTCATACAGACTGCCACCCCAAGCAGTTGTTTATGGATAGATTAAAGGAAAAGCATTTACCGTCATTTGAAATGTCATTTTTTTGTTTTTACATATTTCTATACATCCTAGAAATCCGCCACTTCACGGGCAGGTTATGGGGACCTCCTAGGCACGATATTTGAAGGAATTTTTCGTTTTTATTTTTAACCCTTATTTCATGGAAAACTCACTGTCCCTTTAAAAACGTTTTTTTTTTTACTTTTTGTCCTTGTTTCCTGTCCCCCAGGGCACTACCCGGACCCCCATACACCTTTAATGGCAAATATCTAGCATATATGCCCTCTTGGAGGGCACTCTAAAAACCGAATTTTCAGCCCCATTTACTTGTATTCAGTTCGAGTTCGGGTTCAGGTTCGGATCCGAACATTTGGCTCCGAACCGAACTCCCTATTCCTGACAATGGTTTTTGGAAAATCACTTGGTAGTGAAGAGGTTAATAAGGAGAAAACAGAGAACAGGAGCTTGCTATAACTTCACAACATATTTGGTGCTCAGCACTTTCCATTTGCTCAGAAAGCATTTGTTCCATTTTATTATTTTAAAGAATATGATGTAATCGCCTGACTATTGGCTCATAAGCACTTGTTACACTTTATCACTAAATGTAGTTCTGCATATGAAATCTGTTAGAGTACTTGTTATTATATAAAGTGTACCAGAGTTTGAGTTGCACTAAAACAAGCTAGATTCCAAGTCTAGTGTAAACTTAACCAGAAATTTGGTAAACTTGTTAGAACCATTACAATCAGAACCGTTAGAACCAGAATCTATGCAGTATCTGGAGAAAAGGAGAAAAGTTACCAGGAAAGGCTTAATGATCTTAACATGTATTGCTTGGACAAAAGACGAGACAGAGGAGATATGATAGAAACATTTAAAGATGTAAAGGGAATCCACAAGGTAGAGGAAGGGAGTATATTTAAAAGGAAACAAAGTAGCAAAACAAGAGGACATAGTCTTAGATTAGAGGGGCAAAGGTTTAAAAGTAACATCAGGAAGCATTATTTTACTGAAAGGGTGGTGGATACATGGAACAGCCTTCCCATAGAAGTGGTAGAGGCCAAAACAGTGATTGAATTTAAGCAGGCATGGGATAGGCATAAGGCTATCCTAAATAAAAGATAAATCCAGGTAAAGTATCCATGTAATTGGGCAGACTAAGTGGGCCGAAAGGTTCTTATCTGCCGACATTTTCTATGTTTCTATGTTTTAACTTAAAGGATATTCAGACATAGAATGCAAATGCATGTACCGATGTGCATAGCTACCTGAATAATAACATTAACTCCTTCACTACCAAGTGATTTTCCAAAATAACATTGTCAGAAACCAGTGTTGTTTTGAAAAATCATTAATAAATTGTACAGTAATACCTATTACTGTAAATAACCTATTTGGCCAGTAGAAGGCGCCATCTACTGCCAAATTGAGGTTTTAACAGCAGGTCTATTTTCTTCTATTTCTCCTGCATCGGCTGCTGACAGCATCTGAATGCCCGATATTTCAGAGCTTTCAGCTGCCGATTTTACAGTTATAGCTCTACACACAGTGCAGTACTGGAGACCGTATCTCCAGAAGGATATAGACATCTTAGAGAGAGTTCAGAGAAGGGCTACTAAAATGGTTTACGGCTTGAAGGAGAAAAGTTACCAGGAAAGGCTTAATGATCTTAACATGTACAGCTTGGAAAAAAGACGAGACAGAGGAGATATGATAGAAACATTTAAATACGTAAAGGGAATCCACAAGGTAGAGGAAGGGAGTATATTTAAACGGAAACAAAGTAGCAAAACAAGAGGACATAGTCTTAGATTAGAGGGGCAAAGGTTTAAAAGTAACATCAGGAAGCATTATTTTACTGAGAGGGTGGTGGATACATGGAACAGCCTTCCAGTTGAAGTGGTAGAGGCCAAAACAGTAATTGAATTTAAGCAGGCATGGGATAGGCATAAGGCTATCCTAAACAAAAGATAAATCCAGGTAAAGTATCCATGTAATTGAGCAGACTAGATGGGATGAGAAAGGTTCTTATCTGCCGACATTTTCTATGTTTCTATCTACATTTTCCAGAGTTCTGGTTTACACTGAGCTTGGAATCTAGCCCAAAAGTGTACCACGTTAAAAATATGCTATAGAAGCTATGAATAGCACATACTGCTATATTATCTTATATCATTACTAGAAAATAATTGAGAATAATAGGTGAATTGTTATCATTGTGTCCTTGTTGAGAAATCTTTCATATTTTTGTATTTCTGCGATCAGCTTTTAATCCACTTCCCAAGAGAGCGACAGTTTCGTTACCATGTTATTCCCTTGAACATTAAACAAAACCTGCATAACAAATGTGCTGAAGGTTTCAGCATTCTGGAACATTTTTTATACAATTACCCTACCCTTAAACATACAATGCAGTGAATGGGACCGGCCACGCAACTCACTAAATTTATTAGTTGTATTAATTAGCTATACCTACATTTGGAAAAATTATGCTTAGAATGTGTAAAATATCTTGATGGATAATTATTTATCACAAAATCCTGTCTTAAAAGAGAGAGTAATGCTAAGGTTTGCGAACAGTCACTTGTTTCTTTTTTTAAAGGTAAACATTATATTTCATGACATAAAGCAGCCAACCATAATAATTTCAGGGTTTGGATTTGAATCACTTTGTATGCTAACAATTTGCTCTGGGAAAGACAATTCTAGTCGACATGGCTAACCATCTAGTTCATCTTACAGAATTATTGAAATGTTTGTGTTCCTATTTTTATGCAATCCCCAAACAGTGCTTTTTAAAGAAGAACTTTTATGTAGATGAAAATGGACATTAGGTAAAAGAAAGTAACCCATGTTATATATAAACAAACTACGATTTGCAACATATTGTGAATGTGCCTGAAAGACTTCTCATTTTCAAAGGTTTTGAAGTATTCTTGTGTACTTATCAATTATAATGAGAGGAGCTACTAGTGAACGGTTGCACAGAATATATATGTAATGTATAATATTCTTGACTTTTTGTTCTGAAATAAATAAAAATAAGAGAAAGCAGCTAAGCAGCTTCTAACAACTTACCCAAATCTTCATTCTAGACGATTAAAAAAAGTTTTGGTGCATATTCTGAACCAACTTAGATGACAGTTGTAGCCCTTTTTTCATTATGAGTTTCAAAATGCCAGTAACAACCAAAACTGAAAGAAGATTGCTGCGTTTACCATTGCTTCAAATACAAAGCCCGGACATATATTTGCTTAATTTGCATGTTTACTTCAAAAGAAAGCTAAGAATAGTTTGTTATTTTACAACTGCTGTGTGCGTACTAAACCATTTAGAAAGTATTGTAGTATATTGGGAATACAACGTTTTGCTATCTCAGATAAAACCAATTCACTTTAGATAATCAATGTTAAAAAAAAGAAATGTTTGTTCTTCTGAACTAAAGTACCTTTAATTGACCCTAAAAGGGAATTTCTCTTTAACGAAGACAGTTAAGAATATTAGTACCGTACTTCCTTTCCTGCGGGTGAGATATTTGTCTTGTAACATTTGCACATTAAAATGTTAACTGCAATTATTTGTTTGTATTGCAAACTCTCAATAGGTCTGTCAGTGAAGAAGTAAACACAGAAAGCATTGATATGCAAATGTTAGGCAAACACATAAAATGTGACTTCCTATTTGTAAGAGCTGCTACGTATATAAATCAGTTGTATTGTGTGAAGTATTTGAAGCAAGGGGCAAACATCCTCATTATATGCTAAAGTGAACCAGATGCACAGAGAGAAAAAGTAAAATCAACCTAAAAATACAACAATTCTAGACCATTATGCAAGAGGCTCAGGATTATTTAACCTCTTTTGTGTGTAAGAGGATAGCAATATATCGATTCCCCTTCAGTCACAGGATTAAATTATCTTGAACCAATGCATCATCTGAGTTTTGAAATATCATTAAATATGCACCAAACTTGTAATTTACCCAGTTAATAGCTATATGGCTCTCACCAATGATTATTATCAGAGAATCTGATAAACAAAGGTTAATAGATTCAAATTTAATTGTGACATCATACACATATCAAATTGATTTACAATTGTCGTTACCATAGTTTCCATAGGATGCCATTGAGACTTGCATCAGCCCTGTATATATGCATGTTTGCGATCTCGCAGGATTGCGAAAGCCCATGGAAGGACATTGGGAACTTTTTATTCTCATCGTCCTTCTGCTTGAATTAGAAGCACTGATTAGAAGCATTAGATCACATTGTGCTCTTTGTCATAGAATGCAGGTTAAGTATAGATTGTTAAGGGCAGTGATTCCCAAACCTGTCCTCGGGACCCACAACCAGGCCAGATTTTACAGATCACCTTGGGGAAATGCAGACTGAATCCTGCAATCACTGAGCAGCAAATTATATAACCTGTGCTGTACTTCTGATATCTGGAAACCTGGTGTGTCAGCGGGTCCTGAGGACAGGTTTGCGAAACACTGGTTTAGGGTATTTATTCTTTTGCAATGAGCAATTTTTTTTCAGTACTTACTGCAAGCTAGCATAATGGGTACCGAATTGCATTGTTCTCTTCACTGGTGATTCAGAGGAAAGTATTGAATGTCTTAAATCTATTTATTGTGTGTGCGTGCGTGTGTTAAGTGATTTCACAGATGCAAAATCACTCAATACTTAATACTAAGCTTCAGCAGCTGGTAATTTCTTTTTAATTTTGTAATTTTTTTAAATGTTTTTACGGTTCTGCAAAAAAATAAAAAATCCCCAGGATTTTTAGATTCCTTTGTGACAGTCAGTCAGCCGAATAAGTCCATAGCTCATATAAGCATTAAACCTGTCATGGCATAGGTGAGTTTAAAATAGATTTTTAAAACATATTTTAAAATATGTTCCATTTATCTTTATATTTACGTTTTCAATTATTATTATTTTTATTATTATCTATTAACAAAATAATATATTATGATTGCTAGGCTGCTCCTACATTGAAACATTGCAGTGATTTTTCTTTTATTATTGTTGTTCTCTCATTTCGCTATAACTGCTTGCCTTTGAATTCAAATGTTCTTGACACATGAAGGTCAAAAATTACTATAGCATAACACTGAGTTGCTAACAATACTGCCTGATGAACTGTAGTGAAATTTACGAACATGAGTTGATGTCACTTTAGTCCCCTCTGCTGGGCACTTGATGAATGTCACTAACATGTCAATAAACCTTAATATTATTGTTAATATTAATGCTATTATGACAACATTGTTGCTATCATTCTCTTGTTTTAGTTCCATTCACCTCAGAGTCTCGAATGACAAATTAATAATCCGTGGAAAAAATGTATAACTGAAATGACATTGTATTTACTGTCCAATCAGAATACAAAATGTGGCTTAAGGTTTCATGTTATGTATGTTAATGTATTTCCATTTTGATTGCTTTGACAATCAAAAACCCTATGCCATAGTTGGTGCTAAATGGCATATGCTAGTGGAAAACCTGAGCATCTGCTGTTTTCCATTAGCGCCTGCATTTAGTACACGCATTATGAAGGAGCCGTTTTGTCAGCAGCTCCAGACGTAATACTGGCGAGGCGATAAGAGATAACAGCAGTAGTGCTAAGCGCTGCGGGTTTTGTTTGCTTCAGGAGTTCATAGGACTCCATGGAGACAAGACGCAATCTCTTGTAGAGCTTGTGCAAATGACATCTGAACAGGTGGAGGGATACGCGGACTTGCGGAGGTACACTGGAAAAAAAAATTTCCGAGTGTACCTCTCCCACAGCACGAGGAAGCAGCGGATTGCGCCTCTCTTGCCACCGTGGTATCTAAGGTGAGTATGGCATTTAGTTGGTGGGGTTAAATCAGTGTGTTATGTAATTGTGCAGAAGCGGAATCACAGAACACCAGGGTCTGAAAAACGTTATTCTTTTTAGAATAACATCACACACATATGGAGGACAGGTTGGATGGAATAGCCCAGTCTCCATCTGCTGGGACCACATTAGCATCTCCGATAAAACAATATATATATAATAATAAATACGTATCTATCTCCAAGAAGCACCTTCCCCCCAAGCACAGACCAAAGGTATAGTAAATATATGAAAATAGGAGATGTATCTGAAAATAAAATCACAGACATAGTGCAGACCATATTAAAAAAGTACAATAATGGGCCCTGTGGGAATATAACTCACAGGACAAAAATTAAATAGTGGCACATAACAAGTTGCTGCTCCTCAAGGGAATTCGGAATCCACTGGCCGATGTACACCACCTCGGATCCAACTTTCACCCAGATCCTCAGTAATAACCCCCAGGCCACTCTTTAGAATCCGATCATTCAGGTATTGAATAGGAAAGAGCAAAGACCTCATCTAGTTACCTCAATGGGATAAAGGACCACCAGGACTTGTGGCAAAATGTTTAAATATATTTAATAGTAATAAATTAAAAAACATACACATACGACATCCAATGCGTTTCGTCTCAAATGAAAGACTTCATCAGGGATGATCAAGCGTCTAATATCAATGTCCTCCTTATATATAAAATGTGCCAAATGTCCATAATTGCTCCTTCCAGAATGCCATGCGTTCCATGAAAGAACGCATAGCTGATAAGCCATTGTAGAGCGTGTGGCATGCGTTCTGTTTTGGACCGCACATCCGCTTTTCACTAGCCAAGCTCCCATCTCCTCACATCTGGTTTAAAGAGGAAGTAGAAAGTAAATAAAATTTGGTTCCTACAAATAAATTTTGTTTGCAATTGGGTGCCAGAAGTCCCCCCGATTTTTGGCATCTCAGACAAGAAACCCAAGGTGCTACAACAGTGTTTACAAGTGAATAGCTCTATGTGACAGCTCCGTCCTCAGTTGCAATAGATATATTCCTAAATATAGACTCAAGGGGCCCTATTGCATACTTAACACTAACGTTAGCGCTCTGCTGTGTGAGCATTAATGTTAGCTTTGGTGGCCCTAGCGTGGACAGACCATATTACATTCTGAATGCTAACGGGTTAAAAACCCCGTTAGCAACTCGGAGCTTGCACTTTTCAGTGTGAGCTTACTGTACATTGCGCTCCTTATTCTTAGCATGGGGAGTGCAAAGAGTTAATTAGTGTTAGGATTACAAAAGTCCTAACTCTAATTACGTCCGAATGCGGTTAACTGAAAAGTTAACCACAATAAGGAGCTGGTGCTAACTGATTCCGCTTGTGCAGAATCAGTCAGCGCCAGTTTAAAATCCCCCCAAAAATCTGATATTCACCTCTCATCCCGCGGCGTGAATGGCAGCTCGATACGCTGCTTCTGGCCTCCTGGAGCAGAGAGAGACTGAGGGGAAAAAGTCCCCAGTCTCCCTCTGCGATCACTCCACCGAGCTGCAGGATCTCGCGAGAGGCACGATCCTGCAGGTCATGTGACCAGTATTTGAAGCCTCAAAGGAGGCGATGGAGGGGATGCTCGCGCCGGCGTTTAGCACTGTCTCGTGCATCCTGAGGCTTAGAGCTGCATTATGGGGCAGTCTGCTGAAACAGCGCTAACCCTGTAATATGGAGCTAAAACGGAGACAATACGGAGAAACCTGCAGGCCCAGGTTTTCCTCCTTAGCATCCCGTTTTAGCGGGCAGCTCATGTTACTGCCCCGGGTGTATTAGAAATAACTTAGCAAATCATACTGCTCAATTGCTTTGCTGCATGATGAAAAAAAGTAATTTTATTAGAGTACCATTTTTCCATAACGTATTAATTTCACCTAGATTATATGTTAGTTCCCAATTCAGCATACCACGGCTCATTGTTTTAGTGAACAAACCATCTGATATTCATAACTAATTCTATTATAATGTCTCTAAGGTATCTGAGTTAATTAATATAAACCTACGTTAAGCTAAAATATATCTTACACTTAATAAAATGAATTTAGATGATGTTATGATTTATTATTTGTATCGGAGCATATGCTTGTTGCTTAAAAACAGGGCCTTAGAATACTAAAAGAAAATATTGGCAACAATAATTGGTGAGAGCCAAAACCATAACTTAACCTGTACATTATCACAATACTTTAAATGCTGTAGAAAATGTGACTTTTGACAATTATAGTTTTTTTTTTTTAAATAAAAATCTAAATAATTGCCAAAGAATCACAAAATTAGACATGTTACCTGGCTATGACAAAGAGCACACAACTGACACCCAAGTAAGCCAGCAGAATATACATCCAGATATCAGGGGAAAGAGGATTGAGGAAGGAGAAGACGCCTGGGTTTGTACCATTGGGCTTTCGGTACAAAATACTTATTCCGAGAGTCATGAATGGTTTTGTGAAGTCGATAACCTGTTCTCGCAGATAGGTTATAGCCAATGGTGCAACTGCAAGATCAGCTTTCTGTAAACAAAAACACAGGAAGAGGCAATGCAGTAAGTATTTCAAACCTAAAAAAGTCAAATGCATTAAGATATCAGTTAAAATCAAATTATTTTACACATGTACTTTGATGCAAATGCATTACAATGACATGTTTAGCCCATAAAAGCCCATAGAAAAAATACAGTAGCAGTAGAAGATCCCTTGAAAACTGTTGGTCATTTCATGGAACATTGATTCCCCTTCAATATAATCAAAGTAAATTCAAAAAGCACATAGCAGCTCTGGAGCATTTGTTTGTTAACACTTGTCCTATATGTAATACTAATTATTGTAACATCGGGAGAACAGCTTCAAGACAATATTTTAGTTATTTGTTAATGTCTGCATATTTATTTTCAGTCAATCAAGTTTGAAAACTCTTTTGTGAAGAATGTTGTATTCCAGGAAACATAGCATAGATCTAGCCTTTAGACTTCATGCATCTGTAGTAGTGAGCGAGACACCAGGGCAAAATAGTAAATGGATGCAAGGAAACCATCAGAGGGATTTTAATGTACAATAAATGGTACAGAGGTGCACCATATTTATATTGGAGAACCGGGATTCTATTATATAATAGAGAGGTTCATTATTTTTAAGTTGAAAACCCATTAGTGAGCTTTTAGTATATAGTAAATATTAAAAGACATGGAGGACATTTATGGTGTGACAAAGTTGTGGTAAATTACCGTAAATTTAGGACTCCTACTCTTTGTATAGGACTACTTAATTGTGGATAGGTGGAGAACAATGAGCTAATCTGTGGTATCTCATTCTACTCCCCTGGAGCCAGAATTAAAACAAAATACCAGGTTTCAGGAAATGGTGTTAAGTGATTTTGCTTCCAAAGATCCTTCCATAGTTCCTGTGCCACCTTGCTCAAACAAGCTCTTGCAGAGCATGAGTAGGATCACGCTTGGCTCCATGGAGACTCCTTCACACATCCTACTTTAATTTGCTGTTCCAGATCAAACCAATCCATGACTCCTTTTAATCTAGAATCATGGAAACTCATAAAATGTAAAATGTATCTACAAAAGCAATACTATAGATTTCTTACCTTCGCTCATAGCCAACACATAAGGATGGTGTAGTTTTGCAACCCATCGTACTATGGGAAAATGGCTCATTCACTACCATGAGAGAGTCCCTGGATGTTTACAACAAAACACTCCTACCACAAGCAATAACAGGAAAAAATCTCTTTACTCGAGATCCTCTAGTTGCCTATTTACCAATCCAAAGCTACATACTAAGGATCAACGCTCACCTAACAGACAACAACTTGAATCATTCTATTAACCCAATTCTCATAAACCACTACACATTTGAATCAGACAAATAACTGATCATGGTTTACAAACCAGTGGTATCCACAACATAGGTAATATCCATACCTCCTCTTTAGACAGGTGACATTCTATCAGCTACAAGCAAACTTCTGAAACTCATTCCGGTACCCATGTTGCAGGAATTGCATGACCAGATGCTTACCTAGCATCAGGCACAGAGTATCATTTTAGAATGAAAGACTCCTCATTCTGTCTGAAGTATGGGTAGGTGGTACCTGACTTGTTTCACTGCTTCTGGACCTGTGCAAAGGTAAAGGAATTCTATGGGGAAATAAATCATATCAAGAAAGTGTCATATGCTCGCCGTTGCCCCTGCCCCTGCCCCAGTGTTAACAATATTCAAAATCTTCTGTTATAGAAACCCTAGACATTCTTGACTCATCCAAGTGGTTCTAGTGGTAGCCATGAAAACCTCTATGACTACTTGGATAACGGCAGCCATACCAACGTGGACACTGATCAAATCAATGCTATCTTTTGTGTTTTGAATGGAGTTAATTGAAGGTGACCACCATATGAAATGGTGGTCTGTTAAATTCTTATACGTTTTGGGAACCTTATACACCAACTTGATCCACAACAAAGAGACCAAATATACTGAACTTTCCTGTTCGTGATCTGGTATTCCTTAAGAGTTTTTCAGGGACAATCACCTTTTTAATTAATCAATGATATGGAGTTACAGGGAACACAATGACCTAGCAATGGTAATTGAGATGATCTTGCCAAAGTCCTAATACACCGGTTAACAATTAGACGAAACGCTGTCATCTCCTATATAATTAAGTTGTAGTTTGCATTGATTTATTTATGTTTGTTATTTATGTTTATATGCACTAATAGTAAAATAAATTGTGGATGACTTTGATATTTAGCAAGCTGAATTGTAACACAGGTGCTAACCACATATGTTCATGTTATTAATTCCCAATAAAATGTTTATAGATAAATTTTTAAGGTTGTCTAATATTTTGTCAGCATTAACATCTTTAGCAACCAATAAAAAACCCAGGTGCCCTTTCAATTAATTGTGAAGAGCAATATAAGACTGGCAGAGTGAAACATTTGACCATGCAATTAGTAACTGGCATGTGAAAAAAACAACCAATGACATTTACAAGGGATATTATGTATAGAAAACTACAGGACTCACATTAAACATTTCAGTAAAAATACTTGAGAAAGTCAAGTAGACGAAACGGATCAGATGATGTTTAACATTCTCTCTCTGTTTTTAGAATGTTTTGAGCTTTTAATAAATCGTTTTGGGCACCATAACAGTCCTATCGCTAACGTTAGTTAATGTGTAAGGTGGCCCTAGCGTGGGCGCACCATATTACAACCCAAACGCCAACAGGTTAAAAAAGCCGTTAGTGATTGGAATCTTGCACTTTCAGCTAGAGGGTACTGTACTTTGCGCTCCCTATATTTAACATGGGAAGCGCAAAGTGTTAATTAGCGTTAGGATTACAAAGACCTAACGCTAATTACCGTCTGTAACAGTTACGCAAAAGTTAACCCCAGCCTGGACTTGGTGCTAATGGATTCTGCTGCTGTAGAATCCGTTAGCACAGCCAGAAATCCCCCAAAAAAATCAAATACTCACCTCCTATCCTGCGGCGAGGACCACGGCTCCAACCGCCTCCTCTGTCCGCCGGGAGCAGGGAGAGACTGGGGAGAAAAAGTCCCCAGTCTCCCCTTGCGGATAACTACTCTGATGAGATCCGGCAGGCCATGTGACCGGCGCCGTCTGCCTCAATGGAGTCCTATGGACTCCATTGCGTGGATGCTCGCGGCGGCGCTTAGCGCTGCCATGCGTATCCCAAGGTTTAGCACCCGATAACGATACAGGCAGCTTTCTTAGCACCTGCATCGTAATATCGCTCTAAAATGGGGATGCAAAAGAGAAACCTGCAGGTTTTTCTCCCTAGCCTCCCCGTTTTAGCGTGATTACTGTAATAATGGTGCCCTTTGTGTTTAATGATTTGTATTGAGAGTTTTATATCTGAATATTCAGCCAGTGGAATTCTATAAAGGAAGGAAATCCAGATGGACTCCGGTGGTGTTGGGAGAAGATTCCAACCGAGATCGAGATAACTGAAGGAGCAGAGTATTTACAGTCAGGTCCAGAAATATTGGGACATCAACACAATTCTAACATCTTTGGCTCTATACACCACCACAATGGAGTTAGAATGAAACAAATACAATGTGCTTTAACTGCAGACTGTAAGCTTTAATTTGAGGGTATGTACATCCAACTCAGGTGAACGGTGTAGGATTTACAGCAGTTTGCAGATGTGCCTCCCACTTCTTAAGGGAACAAAGGTAATGGGACAATTGGCTTCTCAGCTGTTCCATGGCCAGGTGTGTGATATTCCCTCATTACCCCAATTACAATGTGCAGATAAAAGGCCCAGAGTTAATTTCAAGTGTGCTATTTGCATTTGGAATCTGTTGCTGTCAACTCTCAAGATGAGATCCAAAGAGCTGTCACTATCAGTGAAGCAAGCCATCATTAGGCTGAAGAAACAAAACAAACCCATCAGAGAGATGGCAAGAACATTAGGCGTGGCCAAAACAACTGTTTGGAACATTCTCAAAAAGAAGGAACGCACCGGTGAGCTCAGCAACACCAAAAGACCCGGGAGACCACGGAAAACAACTGTGGTGGATGAATGAAGAATTCTTTCCCTGGTGAAGAAAACACCCTTCACAACAGTTGGCCAGATCACGAACACTCTCCAGGAGGTAGGTGCATGTGTGTCAAAGTCAACAATCAAGATAAGACTTCACCAGAGTGAATACAGAGGGTTCACCACAATATGTAAACCATTGGTGAGCCTCAAAAACAGGAAGACCAGATTAGAGTTTGCCAAACAACACCTAACAAAGCCTTCACAGTTCTGGAACAAGATCCTATGGACAGATGAGACCAAGATCAACTTGTACCAGAGTGATGGGAAGAGAAGAGTATGGAGAAGGAAAGGAACTTCTCATGATCCTAAGCATACCACATCATCAGTGAAGCATGGTGGTGGTAGTGTCATGGCGTGGGCATGTATGTCTGCCAATGGAACTGGTTCTCTTGTATTTATTGATGATGTGACTGCTGACAAAAGCAGAAGGATGAATTCTGAAGTGTTTCGGGCAATATTATCTGCTCACATTCAAATGCTGCAGAACTCATTGGACGGCGCTTCACAGTGCAGATGGACAATGACCCAAAGCATACTGCAAAAGCAACCAAAGAGTTTTTGAAGGGACAGTAGTGGAATGTTATGCAATGGCCAAGTCAATCACCTGACCTGAATCCCATTGAGCATGGATTTCACTTGCTGAAGACAAAACTGAAGGGGAAATGCCCCAAGAACAAGCAGGAACTGAAGACAATTGCAGTAGAGTCCTGGCAGAACATCACCAGGGATGAAACCCAGCGTCTGGTGATGTCTATGTGTTTCAGCCTTCAGGCTGTGATTGACTGCAAAGGATTTGCAATCAAGTATTAAGAAGGGAAAGTTTGATTTATGATTATTATTCTGTCCCATTACCTTTGGTCCCTTAACAAGTACAAGCACATCTGCAAACTGCTGTAAATCCTACACCGTTCACCTGAGTTGGATGTACATACCTTCAAATTAAAGCTGACAGTCTGCAGTTAATGCACATTGTGCTTGTTTCATTCCAACTCCATTGTGGTGGTGTATAGAGCCAAAGATGTTAGAATTGTGTCGATGTCCCAATATTTCTGGACCTGACGGTATATGATGAGCCTATTTGATTATTTTATCCTTTCATAGCATTTCTAGTAGGGGTTCTCATATGTATTTATCCATGCATATATCCACGCTATATATTTATCGGGTTTATTCTAGTGCACCTAATGTGTCTTTTTGACACTTAGTTCACATGACCAATTAAATTAAATTGCATTGTCTTGGTAACTAGTGTCCCATAAACAATAAAAAAATTCTTACCTAATAACATTTAATGTATTTTTGCAAAATGTGAATACGTTAAACAATGTTATAGGTGGTGACATTTGAGTACAGCATAAAAAGACAGAAAGGTCATGATAATCCAATTACACAGATATCAAAGGATTCAGATAATTTCTAAGAACAAACATTAACATTATTATATGAATGAAAGCAAAACAATGCAAACATACAATACACATTCTAATACATGCAAACATTTTCTATAACCCAAAATATTGAGCAGCTGCAAGTTGGGCATCGAGACAATTTATCTATGTATGAGTTAACAGGGTCATGCTGTTTGGCATGGAGGAGGAAGATATAAACTTGTGAAAACCTGCTATGCTCTCTTTGACAAGTCTCAATGAGACCTATAAAGTATGACTTGAAGCCCTTGAGCTAATCTTATTATACTATACTTGGTAAGGCCATGTTACTTTATGCCATGAAATTAATTGCTATCCTTCCAACCAAAACAATGTACCTCCTCATTATGTCATGCATCTGTCTCAAGTGCATTGGATCTGGTTCTGAAATCTCTAAGGCCGGGTGCACACTAGCGGTTTCTTTAACGCACAGTACGTGCGTTAAAATGCACCGACGTCCACTCGACGCCTGGCTGCCCCCCCTCAGCGCTGCAAAGTGTGATCCTCCTATGGAAGATTGCGCTTTGCAGCCCCGTCGACGCACATCCTAGCGCATCGATGGTGAGGATCTCTAGGTGGACGCATGCTACGCGCGCACTAAGTACGCATGCACAAGCATGTGACCGGCCCTGCCGCAGCATCACAACGCTGCGATGGACGCTGGTAAGTGCGTTTTAACGCACGTACTGTGCGTTAAAGAAAACACTAGTGTGCACTCGGCCTAAAATGAATAAACAGTACTTTGGATAGCCAGTACTTCAGTAGGTATCTTCCCCTCCATCTAACCATTCTGTGTGGAGGTCAAGGAGACCTTCTACAGCATAAGAAAAATACCCAATAACGTGGATGATTTTCAATCAATATACAGAATACCAGATATGCATTACGAAGGTTTACGCCATGTTTTTTTTTGATGCTTTGATGCACAGACTTCATTAATACCAAACTTTAGAAAATGTTTAAGAACGGGCTCGTGGCATTGACTGTTTGTCTGGTGAGGGTCACGGACACAAGATAATGTTGATTGACAACTAAGCATTTTTGTAAGCACAAGAATTCTAGAATACGGCAATTTGACCTGTGGAAACCTAAGTTCAATTTCTGGATATGACATATGGAGTACTACAATGTAGCCACAAGCGTGTGATACCATAATAGAATGGCCTTACTGCACAACATTGCTGTGGACACAAAGGGCTCTATTAACTGCTTCGCGCAAAAGCGCATGCGCAGCACAATTTTTTTTGCACGCAGCGTTAAACGTTAGCGAGCGTAAATTAACGCTGGTATCACAATCCGAGTGCATTTTTTCATCCGTCAAAAAATAACACGCGTAAAAAAGACGCACAAAAACGCGCGCACATTAATGCTGCGTGCAGGAATCGGTGGGCGGACTGTTTTTTCACGTGATTCAGACAATCTGAATTAAGAACCACAATTGTCTCCCGTTAAGTTTTTGCGCCTGTCAAAATCAATCTGAGGATATATGCTGCAGCAAAAATAAAAACACGCACAACCTCTCAATTTTATTGTTTGGGTAGGCGTAGAATGTGTAACTATACTTTGCTGTATTTTTTTTTTTTGGGCTGGTGTATTTGGTTTTGGCCAGAACGTTCAGATTTGCAGTTACCACCAGCTTTTAAAAGACGTTAAAATGATGCGCGCAAACGTTGTCCGTTAAAATTTGCACATAGATTATAATACATTCCACGTACCAGCGCACAAACGCATTTGCGCTTACAATGTTAAGTATACGACGCGCGATATACATTATGCTCGCAAAGGATTCGCGCAGGTTCACCAGCGGTAGACGTTAACGCGCATTTTTTGTGCGGACATTGTAATACGACATTCTGCGCAAAGGGTTTTTCCCCTCGCATTAATGCGTTTTTGCGCACGCTTTAATGTTTGCGCAAAGTATTTAATAGAGCCCAAAGTTTTTGGAGGACATCAAAACCCCCTTATTTCAGATCATCCCTGTTCTTAATGGAATGGGTTGACATCAGGGTTTAGAGATCTGTCAACAGTTCGTTACGCTACACTCCTTATAGGTCTGCGAAAGTAGTAGTTTGTGAAGTAGTTCATGTCCTTCCTCTTGTGGTGTCTGATCTCCTCTGTGATATCTCACACAATGTACATCAGTTCCTTGGAAACTAGCATTGTACCTTAAGCCTAATTATGACTAAAAGATACCTGAGGACTCTCAGCATTCCATGTACCCCCAAGATGTGCTATGGAGAAATAATTCTGTGTGGAACACTGTATCATCTCTAGAGGAATGCCACCATACCTAACTCAATAATGTTTAACTTTAAATTAACAGTACCTTAATTAATGTGACAGTTCATCACTGCAGTCAATCGTTATTTAAAACTGCTATAGGAGGTAGTGTCTCATAATAGCAATAGCAAAACACAACAGGCTTTTCATATACAGTATACCTTTGCCATACTGCCTAATATATTGGTCTGTATGAACACTTATTCCTTCCCAAACACATGTGTACATATGTGAAGAGAATGATCACAATTCATTGTACCGGCTGGCTGGGTGGAGTAGAGGTAACATCCCTGCGCTGCGTGGAGAGAGTCTCTGGAGACATGGGTTCGATGATTGATCCCAGGAAGAGCACCTATCCAGTAAGTGTCCTTGGGCAGGACACCTAACGGTACATACTCACTACCCAGGACATACTTGAAAATTAAAGAAATCTCAATGTATCCTTCCTTGTAAAATCCTTTCTCAAAAAAAATTGAACACAAATTGCAAACAATACTTATTGAAGCAAATTACATTTAAAATAATAATAATCACACTGACAGCAATAATACTTTCAAAATACAATTTATTTGGAATTATTTAATGGGGTCATAGAGAGAACAGACAGCTCTTGAGAAAGTCACTGATTGGTTGAGACAAACGCGTTGAGCTGGAGAGGCTCCGCTTAAACCCTTGTGGTGGATTTTATGATCGTGAGATCTCATGTGGCAGAGAGGCGACCTGGCAACGCCAGAGGTCTACTATTGGGTTCCTAGCCACTTCCAATGGAGGACCGATGGTACTTGTGTAATTGACTGCCTGCCATATGATGCTGGATTGAGTTTATATGCTTGATTGCACTCATATCTCTTATATGCCACTTATTTTGTGAGTGGTTCACTGTATTTTATTGTTTTGATGTATTACATTTTACTGTGTTACGCTATGATTGGCTTTCTTGCATTTACAGTTTTAATGTTGTCAGGATCCATGCCTGCTGTTCGCTGCCATATCTGTACTTGCGGCACATCCAGGAAAAGTGCTGCCCTCAGGTTCAGCACAAAACCAGAACCTTCACAGTTAATCACAGAACACACACACACAGCACACCCCTGTGTCTGAAATAAAGGTTCTCTCTGCCCCTCCCTCTCGACTTTAGCATTATCTCCTATACCTTGACCTGGAAAGACCTATTATTGGCTATTCTCTTTGTGTACCAGACCTCTGCTTTGCCCACCGACTCTGCATCCTCGCTGCCAGCCCCTGAACCTCAGACCGTCTCCTGACTACGATTCCTGCTTAGCCCTCTTGACACCACGCTATACAGCAAGGTACTGTCTGCCAATAACCCTGAACTAACTGCATACTGGGCTCAATACAACACTGACTGGTACCCCACCAGCGACAAGCCTGACAGAATGCTGAAGTCACACACCATTGAGCCCGCAGTGATTCTGTCAGCCCTGAAGGGCTTAGAGTTTCAGCTATTGGGGTTATTGGAGATTTGGAACTTTAGAGACTCTGTACATAACATCTCTCTGGGGGTGCATGTCCCACCTGGGAAAAGAGGCACGCTAACTGCAGAGGAACGTGCCTGGAGAAAAACACAGAACCTCTGTATGTACTGTGGGGATTCCTTGCATGTCTTGGTGAACTGTCCCGTCAGACCCCAAAGAAGGCCAGCTCCCGTGCCCGAGCTGGCTACAGTTTCAAGGCAAACCCCAACAAAAAAGACTGCACCTGTATCCAAGCCTGCTCCTAGAAAAGCTCATGTTCCTATTGGCTGAACCCCCGGCCCAGACCTGCCACCAGAGAACCTCCAGCACCCAGAAAGCAGCTACCCTCTATGCTTGCTGACCCTAGGTGTATGGATTTCAAGACTACCAGACCAAGTGAGGAGGAAGATCTGGTGATACCAATGGAAACTGAAAACCCTGTGACCATGGAACCGGTGTATCCCATACCTATGGAGCAAGATCCCACTGTTCCTGTGGATTGTGATCCAGCCATGGAGATTATGTGTATCCAGACTCCAGATGTGAAGTCCATGTCCAGACAGCACCTCATGGGTAGTACTGCTACTCCCATCACTGCTACGGGTAACAGTTCGCCTGCTTCTGTGTCTGTTTTCCCTTCAGCTTTGGTTCACATTCAACCTGTGGCGAAAATACCAGCTGCACCCACTTCCACCAAGGTGTATCAAATGCCCAGGTAAGACCCGCCACCACCATCACTGTGCCACTCTTTGCATGAATCAGAGTCTGCTGATAAATGGTTCTCTATCAACTCAGACAGCAAGGTGGAGACAGCCCCAGTGAACTCATGCCATCATAAGCGTCAACGCCAGATGGCAAGACGTGCCGAAGGGCCTCCAGGTGGTCCTGCAAGAAGTATTGGCGCTGCCATTCACCAGGAAAGTGTCAGACGAAAAGCTGCAGTTCCTTGCTATGATCCAGAGTGGGAATCCAGCGACGAGGATCTGGAAAACCTACCTTCACTGCAAGACCTATTGCTGGCATTTGAAAAAAATAATGGCTATATTGGCACGGCTATTGCCAACTCCAACTCCATCTCCAGTACTGCCAGACACTCACCTATGGCGTATCCTGTATTCTGTGGCGCTGTATTTTCTACCCTGGCTATCCAGCCCCCTCAGGTCTCCTTGTTCCTGTACTGTTAACACTGGCATCCTGGACCCAACTCCCTCAATAACTATTCAAGAGATCGAGCCTGGGGATCCTGAGACCCTCATTCAGAAAGAGCATGCACCCCCAGTACTGCAGCGGAGCCCGCACCCCGGGCACCACCAATGGAGACTGCACCGCAAGTGACTTCAATCGAGACACCCAAAGTCATTACTGCAGAAGATTTTGGTGTTATTGTCTCCTCCGTGACCAGCCTTGCTAACCAGGTCAGTGCCCTCACTGAATTAGTGAAAGTTATCCAGCTATGGTATGAAACATAGAAACATAGAAAAATGTTGGCAGATAAGAACCTTTCGGCCCATCTAATCTGCCCAATTACATGGATACTTAACCTGGATTTATCTTTTTTGTTTAGGATAGCCTTATGCCTATCCCATGCTTGCTTAAATTCAATTACTGTTTTGGCCTCTACCACTTCTACTGGAAGGCTGTTCCATGTATCCACCACCCTCTCAGTAAAATAATGCTTCCTGATGTTACTTTTAAACCTTTGCCCCTCTAATCTAAGACTATGTCCTCTTGTTTTGCTACTTTGTTTCCTTTTAAATATACTCCCTTCCTCTACCTTGTGGATTCCCTTTACGTATTTAAATGTTTCTATCATATCTCCTCTGTCTTGTCTTTTTTCCAAGCTGTACATGTTAAGATCATTAAGCCTTTCCTGGTAACTTTTCTCCTTCAAGCCGTACACCATTTTAGTAGCCCTTCTCTGAACTCTCTCTAAGATGTCTATATCCTTCTGGAGATACGGTCTCCAGTACTGCACACAGTACTCCAAGTGAGGTCTCACCAGTGCTCTGTACAGTGGCATGAGCACTTCCCTTTTCCTACTGCTAATACCTCTCCCTACACAACCAAGCATTCTGCCAGCATTTCCTGCTGCTCTATTACATTGACTACTTACCCTTAGATCCTCTGAAATAATAACCTCTAAATCCCTTTCCTCAGATGTTGAGGTTAGGACTGTATCATATATTCTATATTCAGCCCTTGGGTTTTTACGCCCCAGGTGCATTATCTTGCACTTATCCACATTAAAACTCAATTGCCACAGCTCCGACCATTTTTTTAGTTTACCTAAATCATTTGTCATTTGGCTGATCCCTCCAGGAACGTCAACCCTGTTGCAAATCTTTGTGTCATCAGCAAAAAGACATACTTTTCCATTAATACCTTCTGCAATATCACTAATAAAAATATTAAATAGACTGGGTCCAAGTACTGACCCCTGAGGTACCCCACTGGTAACAAGACCTTGCGCCGAATAAACTCCATTTACCACAACCCTCTGTTGCCTGTCACTCAGCCACTGCCTAATCCATTCAACAATATTGGAATCCAAGATCAAAGATTGCAATTTATTGATAAGCCTTCTATGCAGAACAGTATGAAAAGCCTTACTGAGATCTAAATAAGCAATGTCTACTGCACCACCTGTGTCTATTATGTCTATCTAGTATGCTGCCATCCTGGAGTCACCCCTGGAATCCATTCCTTCCATCATACCTGTGCCAGCTTTCAATCTGGATACTCCCTCAGGGACATCTGAATATCCCAGAAGGATTTCCGGAATATCTAAGTGGACACCCCCCATCATTCATACCCACAAGAGACTAATCACAACCACATCTCTGGGTATGCATAATCCTCCTGTAGTCTCTGCCATTCCTGTATCCACAGATCCAGAGGAAATACCCAACCTGGAAAACCTTACTAGTGAGACTTCTGCTGTCCATCCCTGTGAACCTACTCTGAAGCCCTCCAAGACCAAAGCGAGGAGACGTCAGAGGAAGGCCAGTACTCTGGCTAATGAAAAAACTGAGGATCCGGCACCTTCTGATGATGAACCTATATGAACTTTTATTGATTCTTGCAGGTCATGAAGCAAGCCTGTTCGTGTCCAGAGGTCGCTCCTTGGGGGGGGCGATATGTCAGGATCCATGCCTGCTGTTTGCTGCCATATTCCTTACTTGCAGCACATCCAGGAAAAGTGCTGCCCTCAGGTTGAGCACAAACCAGAACCTTCACAGTTAATCAGTTAATCACAGAACACACACACACCACATCTCTGTGTCTGAAATAAAGGTTCTCTCTGCCCCTCCCTCTGGACTTCAGCATTATCTCCTATACCTTGACCTGGAAGGACCTATTATTATTGCCTATTCTCTTTGTGTACCAGACCTCTGCTTTGCCCACCGACTCTGCATCTTCTCTGCCATCCCCTGAACCTCAGACCGTCTCCTTACTATGATTCCTGCTTGGCCCTCTTGACACCACGCTATACAGCAAGGTACTGTCTGCCAGTAACCCTGAACTAACTGCATACTGGGCTCAAT
This sequence comes from Leptobrachium leishanense, assembly GCA_009667805.1. NCBI lineage: Eukaryota > Metazoa > Chordata > Amphibia > Anura > Megophryidae > Leptobrachium > Leptobrachium leishanense. The sequence continues at coordinate 284,623,932 of CM019066.1, forward strand.
ACAACACTGACTGGTACCCCACCAGCGCTGAGCCTGACAAATGTTATCTTGCTGCAGTCTCCCCGTCAAGTGGTCATGGGTTATTCGGACAATCAGTGGTTTATGTGAGTGCCACTGTGTTGGTGCTGTTACTTAATACTCACCTTTTTATTTATTTGTTTGTTTATTAGCACTTTTGTGGGATAAGTGCTTTGAGTATTGTGATGGTGAATATACACTTTTTCTCATGACTATACAATTTATTTAACAAGTAATGCGGAGGGGTGATTACAAGTGAAGGCTCTGTTATGGGGCTGATCCTGGAAAAAGGTAGCTTACCTCCTTCCATGACCCCTCACTGACATATTCACTTAAGTGGACTGGACAGATTGACCCTGCATTTGTGCATTAATACCATGTTCCATAATTCGGGGTGATATTGATGAGGCCATACAACGTTCTCTGTTGCTTCTGGATCATCAATGATGGCAGCCAGTAAGTACTTGAGTACATGGATGTTGGGGGGGAGTAGACAATGTCAGGCACCTCAACCTCCTATGTCATTCTGTAGGATTAGGGAAGGTGAGAGACGGAAAATGTCCATGGAAGTGGTAGGTTGAAGCAGGTAGAGCAGGGGTGGAGATCCACAAACAAAATTATTTTCTGACACATGTCAACTGTGGACGCTTTGGTAGAGGTGGAAGTGGTGATTGCAGCCCCATCTGTAATGGGCACTTCATGACATAGGTCCATGCGGAACATTGACAGCAATGAAACATCACCTCCTTCTTGAAGAAGTTGAAGGAAACTTGTGGGCACTGGGCAGCTGCAACCCCATATAATCCCTCTGGGGGGGTGGAGAAGAAATGATAGGGGATGGAGGGTCAGTGGTAATAAACTGGATGCTCTGTTTTGCAACTTGTGTTATCCTAAGTTCCTCTGGTAATTAACACCGACTACTCATGTTACGCATGATCTATAACAAACAAGGGGCCCTATTCCCTAGTGAATGGTAGTGTTAGCATTCGGATATGTAAGCATTATCCGTTCTCGCTAGGTTAAGCGACCTTAACGTATGCCCCCCATATTACCTTCCTGATGCTAAACCAGTAAGAACTCTTAGTCCAATGGACTCCAGGAAGTGATACCCACAGCAGCATTGAAGCACTATCACGAGTATCTCAGTGGTTGTCACTATGTTCCGGGGCAAGGTGCCAACGTAGCGCCTGCCTCTGAAATGTTGTGCTAAAATGGGGATGCTACAGGGAAACCTGCATGCGTAGGTTTTCCCTGCTATCATCCACATTTTAGCATACAGTAGGGAATAGTGCCCATGACCTAGTATGGATCACAATGGGCCCTATTTCTTAGTGTGTGCTAAAATGGGGATACACCTGAAGGTTTCCCTGTAGCATCCCCATTTTAGCGTGACATTCTGGGGCAGGAGCTACCTAGGTACATTGCCCTGGAACGCAGCTTTTACCACTAGGATACTTGTGGTTGTGCTTCTGCATGGAGGTTAGCACTTACGGGCAGTGAGCCCTGTGCTATCTCGCTCTTGCAAGATCACTTAGTGCCACGATTGGTCATGGAGGGAGACTGAGAACTATTTTTTCCCGGTGAAAAGAAGCAGTGGATAAGGCCGCCAATCTCGCCGCGGGATTAGAGTTAAGTATTGGATTTATTGAGGGGGCTTTTAGGGGGTGTTAAATGATTTTGCAAATGTGGAATCATTTAGTACCAGCCTTAAACGTGTAGCTAAAATTTTGCCTTGTGTGTCCCTGGGGTAATGAGTGCTATCACTTTGTAATATCTTACTTTTCAAAACACTTATTAATGATTGTGTTTCCCATGTTAAGTATGGGATGAGCAAAGTATAGTAAGCTCGCGGAAGCAAGCGCAATCACCGATGTGCTATGTGATTTCTTACAGGTGTTTAGCGTCGGGAAGGTAATATTGAGGGCATGCGTTAAAGTCACTTATCCTAGCAATACTGCTTACACAACCGAATACTATACGTTAGTGCCCTATGTATTTCTAACACGTAAAAAACTGCCAAAATGGACATAATGAGATTTCTGTTAAAAGTTTTTCTAACCAGAATGCAGGTCTATGAAGTGATTCTTACCAGAAAACCCTTGGTAGTAGGACTTCCCCTCAATCTCGGTTGACATTTTCTTCTAATTGTTGTATTGGACAAGTTAAAAGGCCCACGCCCTGCAGCTCTTTCCTCTCTGTTCTCCTTGGCAACATTTTCCTTCAGCTGCCCTTGCAGTTCATCCATCTCCCTTTCATCACATCATTAGTGAGGTTCTCTGTACTAAAGACATTTGCTGCCTTCTTCATTAGATGCCAAGTGTATATTTTCATTGCCACACTTAAGGGGTTATTCAGACAGCACCAAAATGTCACCGACATTCCGGTGCTATCTCATTCCCCGCACTTGGAGGAATCAAATTCCCCGACCCTGCGGTAAATTCATCATTCACCGAAGGGTCCCCAAAGTGCAGGGAAGAGTCAAACGAATCAGAAAAATCACCTACAATCCATCGATAACCCAGCAATACGATCTGAAAACATCGGATCAATTCAAAATGCTGCAAAAAACCCGCCGAACGTACCCATATCCGCTGCAAACCTTCTGAACGTGTCCGAAAAAAGCCAATGAACCGCCGAACACAGTGCCGACCAGCTGCTGGAAAAAGCCATCAAGTCCACAAACGAGGTAAAAAACCAAAAGCAAAACTAAATTTTAAACGCTGTTTGCAAAAAAACTACTGGATGAAAATGTTTGGAATTAACATATAAGGGGCCATATTACATAGTTGGTGCTAACTTAACCAGAGCTGTTGTAAACTTCCCAGAGCCATTATAGCCTATGGAGGCTTTCAGTTTACAACAGCTCTGGTTAAAGTTAGCACCAACATTGTAATACTGCCCAAGGTGTCTGAATAAGAAGAAAATGGTCTGTTACAGAAAAAAAACACTATTTGAAAACTATATAAAAAATTTTTTTTTGCCAAAATATCCCAAAAAATGCCTAAAAATTCCTAAAAAAAAGATATAATAGTCATGCCCCTACTGGTCATGTCCCTACTCACATGTTAAAAAAACAGACCATCCCCTTTATCCCTGTCTGCCAAAATACTAATTTAAGGCCTCTCCAGCTTATTCAGCACCTTGGGCTTCAAAAGTGCTTATGCTTTAACTAAATATGTGGTGTATCTGTTAAAAAATATATCACGGGAATGAGCATTATAATGCTACACAAGCAATGCTGGCTTTTGTGCATAGCAGGTCTGCCTCATGATTAGTAATACCGTACATTCATGCTCCTTTAGACTGTGGGTGAAGTGAGAAAAAATTGATCTCTGAATATTTTTGCTTTAAATAGCAACCCCTACAATGTTGTTTTAGATTGATCTGATGTATTAAAAGAAATTATGAAAATATGCTAGTCTATAATTTTTTTCCTGACAAAATCTTCATTTTTTTACATATATTGACAACAATTTCCTATTTATTTTAAAAAGGAAATACATATTGTATAGAGAATTGTATTAAACTGCAAATGAGTACTGCTTTAGGGCTTTGTGTCAAAACATCTCTCCACTCCATACATGTTAGAAAAAAATATCTCTAGACAGACAAGGTCTTAGACTTTATGCTAAATTTCTATAGAAAAAAAACCTGTTAAAAATACAAAAATAACGCTTTAAACCATGCACTGCAGAGGACAGGATATAGACATTGTTTGCACACAGCAGTGTACACAGGGGGTATGGGTACGTGGAGCTGATAGCATTGGTTCATCGGCAGAGTAAAGTGGCCGGGACGGGATGAACCTGCTGAAAAGGGAGATGTAGGCAGGGTGGAGGTTATAGAGACCTTTGTACATGAGCACCAATATTTTGAATTGGATTCTAAAAGAAACAGGGAGCCAGTGTAGAGAGTGACAAAGGGGCTAGGTGCGAGAGATGCACAGGCATTCATTATAGATTGCAGAGGGAGAATCTGGGACTTCTTAAGGTCAGAGAAAATGAGGTTACAGTATTCAAGGTGGGAGATAATAAGAGCTTGGATGAGCATTTTAGCAGAATCCAGATTAAGACAGGGATGGAAGCGTGCAATGTTTTTTTAGGTGGAAGTAGCAAGATTTAGTCAGAGACTGAATGTGAGGAGTGAAGGAGAGATCAAAGTCAAAGAGTACCCCGATGCAAAGAGTGTGAAAGTAGAAGTAATAGTGGCATCATTCACCTGAAGGGAAATGGGTGCAGGAATGTTGGTTTTAGAGAGAGGGAAGATGAGAAGTTGAGTTTTGGAGAGGCTAAGCGTTAGGAAACAAGAGATCATCCAGTTAGAGACAGTCGATAGGCAGGCTGTAACATGGTTCAGCACAGGAGGAGAGAGATTGGGGGAGAAAAGGTAATATTTATCTTAGCAACAGCAAGTTATGCAAAAAAAACACCTGTGTCAATTGCACCTGTAACACTGACAGATTTGGAATTTATCAATCTTCATTCTTTGTCTTGATGTTCAGCAGGAATTAAAAGGCTATTCGCAAGCTAATCTACACAAACACACACATAAGAAAGTACTCCTTCTCCCCTTCATCCCCTGTCCATAAGTCTTTGAAAGCAGTAAACAAAAAATGAAGAGACAAAATGTAAAACAAATACTTCTAAGCACACAATATCCACATGGAGAAAGACAAACCTGTAGAAGTAATGCTCATGTTCCTGCAGCAATCACATGTGCAAGTGTCTGAGTCAATTACAAATCTGGTGTTTTTTAAACAAAAGATTATTCACAAAGCATCCATGTCTGCTAATGTTGTAAATACTATCTACAATTGCCTGTTTTGTAGTGACTACACAAAACTAGAATCCAAACAGCAACTGGAGAAGCGTTCGTTTGAAGATGCTCTTGACACTCTTTGGATGTTAATTACAAGAAACATCCGCCTGTATTTCCAAGGTCGGCAAACACCTACACTTAGCAGATACCCCTAACATTCTAGTTTTTCTTTACTTTTATTCTAACAGTGGTGTTTTTTAGAAGTATTCGGTTATATTCAAATTTGTGTAGGAAAAGAAGAATGGTGTCTCAGTCACAATGAAGAGCGTAGAAATGCCCTGTATGTGATTCCAATGTCTCTGTGATTAAATATATTTGTCTGTCTTGATATTGAAATATGTTTTATTTGTTCCATATCCTACTGAATACATTCAACAATACAGCCTCTGAAAATTTGATAATATTCTTTATAAATTATGTATGAAATCAAATTACTGCTTATTTTTGAACCATATGATTATTGCAAAATATATTTTCATATAAATAGAAAGAAACCATGAGAGTCTGTTCTAAACACTGATGACAGGAGTGTTTACATTTAATGTAAAGAGTTTTCCCTGGGTAAGCACATATTTAATAATTGAATGTTACACCGCTTAGTGTTCCTGAACTATATATCAGGTGTGACACAAAAGTCAACACTGTGGAAACAGAAAAATAGCAATCTAATCTTCTCCTGGTAAGGATGAATGTAAGGAGCTTAAAATAATGTTATACTATGCTTTAAGCAAAAACCCTTAGAGTGATACACAAGAGTAATCCTCCACTAGTATATCCTAAGGATTCAAGTGAACTTTTACTTTGCTCTCTGCCTCAAAGGCAAAAAAAACTGAGATTAGTTTATGTTTCATCTAGTCACCCAGCTGTACATTTTCAATGTACAATCAAATGATGACTGATATTTTTTATCTTGTGAACTGCACCCAAAGGCATTTATAACTCAATAGTATACTAAGATATATCCATGAAAATGCATTTCAAAATTAAAGTAAAAGAGATTTTTCTTAAGTAAAACAAAGAGGGGAACTTTTTAATAGAAGCAATTTCCCTTTCCGAGCATTGCCTATTACAGCAAACAACGGAGTGGCAGAAAAATAAAAGATGGTAGGTTAAATTACAATACTAGCGCTAAAACGCGGGTGCTGGGAAGGAAAAAATGTGCCTGCAGTTTTCCCCCTAGCTCCCGCGTTTTAGTGCTATATTACAATGCAGGCACTAAAAAAGCTGCCTGCATTGTTTGCGGGCGCTAAGCCCCGGGATGGGCCGCGTGCATCCTCTCAATGGGGTCCATAGGACTCCATTGAGCCAGACACCGGCAGTCACATGACCTGCCGGATCTCGCCTTGCGAGATCCGGCCGGTTAGCGTAGTGATACGCAGGGGGAGACTGGGGGGGACTTTTTCCTGTGTTGTGAACAAGTTCCTACTGACTGGCTCCACCTAGTACTTTTAAGTGACACACCCATCTTTTTTATCACATACCCTAGACTGGGCCTTCTATAAGAATCCCTGGACCTCATTCTGTTGCATGTTGTGAAAATTATGTAGTTGATGAGGTGGATATGCCATCAGAGGGACCAGTCTTTCTTATGTGGCAGTCACTGCCTACTCTTTTGGTGTCTTTGGTTTCTACTCAGTGAGCACCTTTGGGATCTGTGCTCTTGCTTGGTGAGCTGTCCACAGATGCATGCCTAGCTCAAAGTAGGTCTCTCCTAGATGGGTCATCAGGTGAGGTATCCCCATCTGTAGTATACGGTATTGTTTTGGAGTGCAGGGCATAAAGGGCCACTACCACCAAAAAATTAGATGTCTTTATTGTGTTTATTTTATGTTGCAGATACCTTACATGTGCTTTGTTTTTCTCTTGTATGTATAGTTAAGAAAATGTTTTACTCTATATGTGTCACTGGGTGCATTCATTTTGTGATCTTTAGTGTTGTAAACTGTTCCCCACAGTATCTTTACCTCACTTGCTCCTCACTGTGAGACTTTGGCCTAGACATGTGCAAAACGAAAAATTTTGTGTCGTTTTGGATTGACCCATTATGTTTTTTAGTTTGTTTCAGTGCGTTTGGTATGTTACCTTGATTTGTATTTCGGATCTATTCGTTATTTATGGAGATCAGTAATTCGTATTTTGGATCGATTTGTATTTCGTTTTTATTAGTTATTTCATATTTCAGATCGATTCATTATTTCATTTTTATTAGTTGTTTTGGAATGTGAATTAATTACTTAGATTAGGGTAAAAAAAAAAAAAGATATGCAATCCTCATATCCTTGGTGCTGAAACCTATTCAGCACCCAGGACAGTAGCTCCGCAGCAAAAAATCCCCCTCTCCTTGGTGCTGAAACCTATTCAGTACCAGGGGCAGCAGCTCTGCAGGGATTGGATAGGTTAGGGACTGAAGGAAATAAAAAAGTGCTACATTTGGTAAAGAAAAAAACCTCATTGTTTTAAACTAATTAGGAATCCAAAAATTTCACAAAAAATCCAGAAAAATGCCTAAAAACAAAAATGGTAAAAATAATTAACCCTTTCGCTGCTGAGGCATTTCCCGCCTCTGTGCTGAGCTCATTTTTACCTGTTTCGCTCATCTGTTTAAACATGTTTTGAAGGCTTATTTTAGTATATGACCCAGACATATTATATATCGTTCTTTCCGTCAGGCTCGGCAGATTCATAATATGCCATTATTATATGTATACGTCATGTCCTGTCTGTATATTATAACAAAAAATGCAATAAACTATCAATTTTCAATAATTTACAACATGTAAAGTGTTTTTTTTTTCACATTTTAACATGCGAGCAATTGCGGTTATATTTTGTATGGGGTGCACTTGTTAAAAAAATTAGAAATGGGGTCTCGTTACATTTTTTTTTGGGGAAAATTACGCGATTTTTAACAAACACACCGCATACAAAAATCGTTAGTGCAGCATCATTGTTCACATTATAATGGAAATGGGAACAATATTGCTGCATTAACAAACCAAAAAAAAGAAAAAAAACTTGTTTATTTTTTTTATAATTTTTTTTAAATATTTGTTTATTTTTATTTTTTATTTTTTTTTAAAAACTTTTTTCATAGTCATGTTTAGTATCGTTGGAACGGCCATGCTCTGGCCGATCCAACAGTACCAAACTTTAACCCCTAGCTACCACAGATCGGGAGATAGGGGGTTCCAATGAACCCCCTATCTCTACCATTGGTGGCAGATAGGGGTTAACTCCAGGACTGGCGTCATCATGCTATGCACGATGACGCCAGTCCTCAGGGGGAGTTCCCGGAGGCTTGGCCGACATCCAAGATGTCGGCCAGCTCCGGGAAAGGATCACGAACCGGCGCTCTTCAGCGCCGATTCGTGATCCGGCTCCCCAGGGGTTAATGACAGCCACCATTTGGAAGGGCAGGCTGTGCCCTTCCAAGCGGTGCCTGTATTAACTCCCTGCTCCCCAGCGATCGGAAGGGAGAGAGGTCCGAAGGGGCCTCCCCCCTCCCTTTCAGGCACCTCCTCCACACATGCGGGGGGGGGGCGCCTGAATTAGATGTCATTGCGTCGCCGCGATGACATCTAATGTCCCCGCCGGGGTCCCAAGTGCTGGGCTGACATCCAAGATGTCAGCCCACACCGGGGGGCGCAGCAATCCGCCGGAATCCGGTGGATTGCTGCCTCCTGTGCATGGACGCGCTCAGCGCATCCATAGCACAGGAGAACCACTTGGCTGGACGTGCTGAGCGCGTCCATAGCAGCCAAGTGGTTAAATAAAGAGACTTTTTGCTGCAAGTGAAAAGAATAAAGTTTGATTAAATATTTAATTGAAACGGGGATTTTTTTTACATTCCTAAAGTGTTCCTTAGGTATCCCTTAGGCCTTAAGAAAGAGGGGTCCTAGTGGTGCAATAAAAATTTGAGACGTCTCTCTGCATTTCTCTCGTTTGAGGTAACCAAGGCAACAAAATGAAGGGTAGTGGCCACCCTCTATTTGGCCCAAGGTGCTTCAATCCAGAGCCTGGACCTATTAGGTGCCTATAAGGCACCATTCGTGAATTTTGCACTATACACTGTAAGCACTTTGTTATTGAATTTGCACTTTGCGAATATTGCTTGTGCACTGTTCACGATTGCACTTTATCTAGATCTTTGTACTGTATAGCCGTTATCACCGCCCGTGCATAGCTGGCCATTCTATACTGCACATATACCCATCAGCTAATTCAGTAGCCGATTCGGAATTTTTTATTGTGCCACTAGGACCCCTCTTTCTTTGTGTCTCCATTGTAACCTAGCACATTTGGTCGAGAGTTTGTGCATTCTTCTTGGCTGCATAACGTAAACACATCACTCATATTACTTATTAGCGCCTCCACTGTTTCCCCTATCCCATTCTTGTACATCCCTTAGGCCTTAACCTGTTTAAACCTGTCGAATGAACCATTGAAGATTAGGGCATTTCACTGATATTTTGGTGCTGTTCGGCATTCTCTGAACAGATTAACCATTACTTGTCTATGGGGAATTTCACTGCCACCAAACTGCACAGAACAGCACCATGGTGTTGTCTATGGCCTGTGTTGCTGAATAAAACAGATTCAGCACCATGATCAAAGGAGAGGGACGCAGTGCTTCTCAATCTTTGAAATGAAATAACGAATCGATTCGTAGAAATGGAATCAATTTGCTATATTCCGTTTAGTTTTCGTTCCGTTTTGGACAGAACTGATTTGTTATTTCAGACATTCTTCCAAAATGCGAATCAGTAAATTTCATCAGAATTTTGATTCGGACCTAAACGAAATGGGTATCTCTACTTTGGCCATAGAATAATGTGAATGGGTCAGTTGCGGACTCAAATCATTGTATTGTGTGGGATGTATTCAAAGGACATCACCAGGAGGTAGATTTGAAGTCTTTTACGCTCCCTGTCTTATTTCATTCAGCTGTCATCTCTTTTCTCAGGTAGCCTGGACATCACAATAGCCTTATCTAAACATTCACTTCTCCACTTACTGTTAAATATTGTATAAGCTAAACCACAACGGTAAAGTTTCACATCTTTCACAGATATTGGTAAATTTTGCATCATGGGAAAAATGCAAACAGGAGATAAAAAACCTAACTTTTAATTTTTCCTTTTTATGTGCAGTTACTTCAAACAAAGAAAAAAGGTCAGCATGTGTTTTTTAAGGTGTTTTTTTTTGTAATGTACAAGTAATCTAGTTACAGCTTATAGAAGTGGTAGTGTCCCTTTTAAGGTGGACTTTGGTACTGCTGGACATATTTAAATATTGGAGTAATCCAGTGAAATGGTGCTCTAATCCACCCCTAAACAGTCATACCTTACTCAACTCTGTAGAGGCTATAGGGGTTGTTTAGAAAGTACTGAAATTTCACAGAAATCTTGGTTCTGGTTCAGCGCACTTTGTTGTGCTTCGGTGATTCCCTTTTGCCGATCCTACAGTGAATTCACTATTCACTACAGAGTCCCCGAAGTGCCCCAGAACATGGAGCCGACGAAGACCGCCAAACAGCAAAAAAAATGAAAAAAGCATTCTGCTAGTCTTCTAATAGGCGTTTAAGCCAATAAAAATGCGCTAAAATGTTTCTAAATAATAAAGGTCCTAAAAATAATAAACGGTCTGTTACGGAATAAAAAATGCCTTTTGAAAAAAATGGGATTCAAAAATTTCACCTAAAAAATACAAAAATATGTTCCAATAAATAAAGAAAAGGGTTAAATAAAAAAGTAAAAACGATAAATTTTTACATTAGTCCTATGGGATTCACTAGTTTTAACCTGTCACACAAAATAAGGGCATTTCACTGACACTTCGGTGCAGTTCAGCGTTCTCTTAATAGATTAAACTTCTCTATGGGCCAATTTTGATGTCACTGACGATCCCAGAAGACCGACGATCTGTGGCAAACTGCACCATCAGGGTTATTCAGAGAGCGTGAAAAGCAGGAGAATGACTGGAGAATGAAAAATTCTAGGTCAAGATAGCCAAACCAGAAAAATTCTCCCTTTCATCTCACTTTCCAAATCGGCTATTTTGACCTAGAATTTTTCATTCTCCAGTCATTCTCCAGTCATTCTCCTGCTTTTCACGCTCTCTGAATAACCCTGCATATTTCGCTGTCAATTTACCAGTATTTGGCTAATTGACAGCTTAGTGAATAGATGAATTGCTAGAAAATTGCACTGTATGATAAAATTCACCATTCGGTGGCAAGTTCGTCACTTGTTGAATAACCCCTTAAGAGATTTGGTGATATCACTGTGTATGTACATGGTGATGTCACCGATCATCCACTCCATTGTGGACTGCCAGTCCACAGTCTATTTCATGAGAGGAGAAAATGCTGCTCATTGTGTTATTTAGAGGATAATTAAAAGTGGCAGAAGTTGTATGAGAAACATCACCTGCATTCTGGAGTCAATGGAGACATTTCCCACGGGTCCTCATTACCCAGTTGGTAAAACTATTCCCCATTTATTAACTTTTTTTGAAAGATTAGGTAAAAAAAACAAAGACCTGAATGACCCACTTCTTCTCTGCAGAGTTAAATTTAGCGGCGTGGTTCTTACATTGTAGATGGTGTATTTGTGTACTGTGTCAACCCCAAAGACGTTCCGTCAATATGTGAAAAAGAAGATACCTTATCGACACTGTTGTTCACATCCTAGATTAAAAACACATAAAGGCACTTAAGCCTCACATCAGCCCTTACAGCCTCCACCAGCAATGCCACTATAAATATTGTTATTGAATTGTCCTGTGTTAGTATTGTCATTAGATATTTATGAGTTCATACTTTGAAGAGTGAACAAAGCAACAGGATAACAAACATAAGAATATGCACTGAATCTCAGATCTCCTTTCATAAGGAAGAGTCTTTTTTTCCTGAAATAAGCTAATTATTTTTGTATTGCATCCTTTCATACGGTAGCTACCATATGAACTTTACCACTACCGCAGGTAGAGTTATATTTGACTAGGGAGATGTGCCTTTAACATTTACTGGCACACATTTAATGCTTCTGTTGACTCATCTTATTAACTTGGAATAACGAACTGATTCAACATTTTTGTAATTGCAAATTGTTTGCACAAGTCAGACTAAATGAAAATAGACTGGACATCTCCAATGTACAGTCTACAATAGTAAAACGAATTGCTTAAACAAATATTACTCTAAATCTAGATCAAACATGAGTAAAACAGAACTATTAAAAGAAAGAAAAAAAAGGAAAAATATGCTTTGCAGCCATAAAATATGCACATAAATAGGTTGCTCTACTAGAAAATAAGACAAGTAGATGCACACCTAGGCCTAGCAGCTGTTACAATGATAAACAAGCAATATAGTACACCAATCTGGTGCATCCTACCAGCCTCACAATGTTCATAGTTGCCCAAAGACTTCCAAGGCATGTCACGTATGTAAAATATAGGATTTTTTCAGAAAACCAAAATGAAATAATAATAATAAAAGCATTAGATTGCTGTAAAATAAGCCTGACGCGTTTCATCTGCTAAGATAGACTTTCTCAAGGGCAATATCATAAAAAATGCATACAATCAAATCTCTCTACCCTTTTCCATCCCCAAGTCCCATATAAATAGTCCTTATTCTTCCTCCATATGGTGTGTCTTCTGGGTTCCAACATGATTTCCTTGTTGATGATTGGGGGGTCATTATACTTAAAGGCTCATTCATTAATACTAACATGGAGTGGATAGAGACCCTTATTTAAGGGGAAAAGTAAAATTTCATAATAAGCAATGAAAGAATTCACATTACAACCACATCAATAGGTTTTAAAGAAGAGACATATAAAAGATATATTTTGTTTGAACAATACTCATCCATTGCAAAGGTTTTTGGAGTAATAAGAAGCAAAGTTGTCTTACATGGTCCATAAGTTCACGAACCATTCCATTCCATTGTTGAGAGGAATCTTCCTTTGCACCATATTTTCCATCCTCTACTAGTCTGACCTCGTACTTGAACCCCAAAATATGCGATAACTTCATAAGGAAATCAATACAATATCCTTCAAATCTCTCATTTCCATACAATGGTTTATCAGACTTCTTAAACATCACATAAGGTTCTTCCTGCATGGTTAAATAAAATAAAATATTTAGTTAAACCTTTTATAAATACTTCTAACACACTTTAATAATTATTTTGTACACGCAAAAATCGGTATGCTTTTTTAAAGTATCGTTTACAAAGACACGCTAAGAAACATTTTTTTAAAATTTCCACTTGAAATAAATTTTAGTTTTTCTTTGCAGTTAGAGATTCTGCTTTATATTGTAAATTATAATCAATAGGTAATAGTGTAATTCATATATATATATATATATATATATAAAATAGTATTTAAGCAATTTCTGATGAACTTAGATCACACATCAAAATGACATTAAAGGTGTTTATTCAATAAGAGCCAGACTTGCCACCAAATTGCACCGAATTGTGAATTTCACTGTACGGCGCAGTTTCGTAGCAATACGGCTATTCAGAAAGCTGGCAATTCAACAAATATTGACGAATTGTCAGCGAAATACTGTGCATTTTTTTAAATTTTGTAACTAACCACTATATTATTATTTATAGGAACTTTTTTATTCCATGCATTTTCATGCATTTTTATTGTTTTAAAAACTTTTTAAAAGATTTTTGTCTTTTTTTTTAGCCCCAGTTCGGCGGCATTTTTCTGCGGCTTTCGGCGGATAGACAGCAGCATTTGGCAGTTTGCGTTCGGCGGTCTGTTCAGCGGCATTCAGCGGATTGGTGGCTGCGTTCGGCGGCCTGTTCGGTGGTCAGCGGCTGTGTTCGGTGGATTGATCTGGGGCATTCGGCGGATCCCATCGGTGCTATTCAGGGACCCTGCGGTGAATGCTTAAGTCACCACAGGGTCGGCAAACTGAACTTGCTGAAGTGCGCCGAACGAGACCACCTTTCTGCATAACCCCTTTAGTGACAGTTTCTACGTTGTACGTTTGAATCAACTTGCAGCAAATGCAATATGTAATTTGAATCTAGACCTTTATCCCAATTCCCCTTGCTTTTTTATTAGTACTATAAATTATTTATTAAAAGGGATACTATAGGGTTACAAAAGGAGGGGGGTGGAAATTAACATTAACCCCTCTCCACATTCCCCTCCCATTTTCTTTTGAAATGTAACCGTTATCCAGCTCAGATCTCCCTCTGAGCTCCAATTTCTGTGCAAAATGTCTATAATACCCTATATTTAATTGTTAACTATGCATTCCATGTTTCAAATAAATGTTATAATTAACATTAATTTAACAAAAGAAAAAATGCTTGGTAGTGAAGGGGTTACAAAAATGTTGCGTAATGCTTACCAAGATTGTTGTAACAATCAAGGATCTGTTGGATAAGGAATCTGTTATATTTGCTGGTTTTTCTTTTTGGTTTTCTGTCATGTTCAGGCCACTTGCGGGATCCCAAGTTCCAATCTATTATAAAATAAACAATCATTAAAATGCATTATATTTAAGATTGGGTTGCATAAAAGTACTGCTTTCATTCGAGTTGTCGCTTTTATTCCTTGCTCCTTTAGTATGAAAAACAATGACAGATATATATAGCGTAAATTCAGTGGATAGAAAAGTAAACACAACCTTTATGCAGGGTTTTGAAATCTAAAAAAATTAGCAAAAATTTAAGTAGTTGTAGTAAGTGTGGTCCCTTTTCTGAGGTTAAGGAAAAAAGGGAGATGGTAAGAAAAAAAATTAGGGACTGCAGAGTTTCCTTACCTTATCTTCTTTTTGCGTGCCTATTCTGAAATGGAGCTTAATTAGTGCCTAGCCTCAGGATGAAGCTCAGCGCGATTTGACTTACCGCGCACCACCACGAGTATCAGCTCCTGGAGTACATAGGACTCCATAGAGCATTGCACATCCAAGCCACAAGCATTGCACAAGCTCACTATCACGAGATTATGCAGTGCCTCAGTGGAATCACTGTGCTGTAGGTGAGAGGAAGCAGTGGGTCACGCTGCCCTCTCCATTGCGGGTTGAGAGGTGAGCATGAGATTTTTTTGGGGTGCCCTTGTCGCTGGTGGCGCAAGATGGTAAAATCTGTTGTTGCTACCACATGAAAGTTGCTGACTGGGTGGTTTCTAATACTGCCCTGCTGGACTTCTCATCTACAGATGTCAGCTGTTACCTGTATAGGGAGGTCACGCCCTTCCTCCCTTGCTTCTGCATTGTTGTTTCACTGCTCAGTGTATTTACCTGTCTGCAAGAAGCTTGCTCTCTGGATTCCAACCTATATTTGTGTACCAAACATTTGGCTTTCCCTACTTGACTTTGTTATTCTCTGCCTGCCCATGACCCTTCCCTCTGGACTTTTCTATATGGACTACCCTTTTGGAATATTTGCCTTGTGGACCCTGCTGCCCAACGTGCTCTGCTGTGCTTTCCTCCAGATAACCCCTACCATGCCTCCAGTACCCTGCCACCCTGGTCTCAAGCCCACAGTGTCCCTAGATACCAATCAGCCTTTTCCTGACACACTTGTCTGTTGTCTTCTGTAAGTTTCCCCTGTATTTCTGTCCTGTGTTCTGTGCTGTATCTGTTACCCAGCAGTATCCCAAGTCAGCCCTATTCTTGCCTCGCCCCTCAATAGTGATTCCTGTATATGTACTAATAAACCCCCGTGTTTATCCACTGTATGCTTGCCTCCTGTGTCTCACTGCATCCTGGGCTCGTATCCGCCAACTGACCTGTGACAGGTTAGGAGAAAGTATTAAGTGATTTTGTCAAAGCACGAGTAACACCAGCTTTATTGAGACTGTATGTGAGAAATACTGCCTCATGAATGGAAGCGTAAACACCTCAGCTTGAGCTACCATTCCGGGGTGCAAATTATTAACACCTCCTATACAAGGTATAGGAGACGCTAATTTAATTTAGTGTTACACTCCATATGCAAGCCCAGCTTGCGCTAAAAGTGGAATAGCAATTCCAAGCAATTAAATAACGTCTCAAGACACTATGTATAATGTCTCGAGATGTTATCTTATCACAAACCTTGGAATAGGGCCCAATGTGTCCAAAACAATATGTGACCACTTAAACACAGAAATAGTAAACCAAAGTACAAAATTTGTGGTATTTCGCTCATCAAAGTGGACTATACTTTCCCTGTTATATGTACCAACATAAATGGAGAAAATATATTTAAATTAGCTTTTTAAAATGCCACCCTTTATTCATGTGGAAGAGGACAAAGGCCATAAATAATTGATTCATCAAGGATGTTGAGGAGGAAAACTAATTAGAAAGAGGAAAAATATGATGAAATTTTATATATCTTGGGCTAAATAACAATCTTCTTTGCGCCGGCGCAAAAAAAACATTAACACGTGGGGTAAAACCATTTGCGCCTAATTCTGTGTTTCATAGTCAGCGCAACAACCGCATGCGCGCAATCGTCTACCGCGGGTGAACCTGCGCGAACCCTGTGCAAGCTTACTGTACTGCGCGCGTCCTATAATTAACATTGTGAGCGCAAATGCGAATGTGTGCTGGTACGAGTATGGTATTACAATCTATTTTGCGGTAATTACCACATAGCCTTTGCACGCATAATTTTATCAACTGCAAAAAGCTGGTGTTAATGGCAAATCTGAACAACCTGGCCAAACCCAAATACACCAGCCCATAAAAAATAATGCAGCAAAGTATAGTTGCTCATTCAACTCATACCCAAACAATAAAATGGAGAAATTGTGTGTGCATGTATATTATTGCTGCAGCATATATGTTCAGATTGACTGTGGCAGGCGCAATTTGTTAACGTGAGATAATTGTGGTTCTTAATTGGCTGAATCGCGACAAAAAATCAGTACGCACACTGATTTTTGCGCACGACGGTACTGCACGAGCATTTGGGCGCGTCCTGTCTGCACGCAATATTGATCGGCGGATGAAAAGACGCGCAAGGATTGTAATACCAGAGTTGATTTGTGCGCGCAAAACTTTAACGCTTGGCGCAAAGATTTTCGGATTTTTGCATGAAGAATGTAATATAGCCCCTTGTCATTAAAAGAAAAAAATACTGATACACCACTGTTAAATAGGAAAGGGAAACTGAACTTTTTTACTTGAGTGTTCTCCAACCCCCCCTCCCATTGAGATTCTTAGAGGGTTGATTCAGTCCTCGCAGCTGGAGGGATTATACCTGGTCAGAAAACTATCAACCAGCTTTTGCTGAGAAGCTTTTTCTAGGATTTAGGTCAGTAAGGTATACGTGTACATTTCTGACTCCTAGGGTATGCCATGGGATTGACTGGGTACTTGAGTGAGCATCAATTCCTCAGATTGTTTGGGACTGTAGCACTGTATAAGCAGATTTGTTTTGGGGATGAACATGAAAGCACAGATAGACTCCTATTGCATAGGCTTAGAGAGGGACTCATACCTGCTCACCCTGCACACTGAACCTGACAGAATGGAGAAGCCGTCACATTTTGAGTCCGCTGTTATACAAGCAGTGGTTGAATCCATAAGAAAGGCTGTGCAAGAAATCCTAAAGCACCTAGACTCTCTACTTGTAAACATGCTGCAGTATATATGGGGCACCTTGACAAGGTGCACATTTCTACTCTCAAATAAATAGCCAGAGAATCCCTGACTCCAGAAGAATTTATAAGGAAGAGGTAATTGAATCTGTGGTTTTATTGTGGTGATTCATCCCATTACATATCTGGCTGTCTGGTAAGACCACCCATGCTATCTAGCACCCCTGCTAAAGAAACCTCCCCCTCCAAACCCAAAGAGACTGTGCCTGATAAGCCCAGAAAGTCCTTGCCTGCCAAAGAAATTTCACCCATCAAACCCAGAGACACTGTGCCTGCTAAACCCAGAAGGTCCTCATCCACCAAGCATAAAGAGAATTTCCTCTCCAAGTCTTTGACCTCAATGCCAAATGAGGCACTTCCTGCCAAGTCTTTGACCAGAAAGTCCTCTCCTGCTAAACCAAAAAAGACCTTACTCATCAAGACCAGGGAAGTTTTTTCCTATAATCCTCCAGAGTTCAAACTGGAGAGAATGTTGTTTCCAGGAGCCGTTCCTGAGGGTAAAAGGTGTGAAGAGGATCCTCCTGTACCCATGGAACTAGAGCCCACCTTACCAACAGACACTAATCATGCTGTGCCCATGGAGATTGCATCTGTTATGCCTTCTGGTGTGACACTCGCCACCCCTAGCCAGCACATCATGGCCAATGTTATTGCTGCTACAGTACTGGCACCTAGTCAATCTCATCCCATGAGAGCAGACCCTGTACCCCTGGGCTGTGTATATGCCACAAATGAAACGTTGGTATGCAAAGTGGACCTGGAGAAATTTGGAGAAGCAGTAAAAGCCAGGATTGCTGCAAGTCAACCTATGGAGTCCATCAATGCTCTGACTGCGACACCTATCCCTCACACAGATGGCAGTTCTCCCTCTCCAGAGTCTGTCTCCTCTTAGGTTCCTGTCCATGTACCACCATCAGGAAAATAACCCATTTTATCCACCCCAAGTGAGGTATACAGAATGTCCTGGCAAGACCTGCCACCACCTTCACTGTGCCCATCCATGCATAACTTCAAGTCTGATGATGACTGGGTATCATACAAATTTGACAGTGAGTCAGCATCAGTCCAAGACAACATGTGCCAGCCCACGCCAATACCGCAGACAGCATGACGTTCACAAGGATCACAAGGTCTACCACCACTAACTCTGTCTTTCATTTCGTCACTGACAAGTCTGGGGTGGCACGCCACACTGCTGTGCCCTACTGTGATCCTTTGATGGATTTCTTACCAGTCAGTGATTCCTCTTTTGATGATGAATATGATCCAGAGTGAGAGTCAGGCGATGAAAATCTGGATAATCTACCCACACTAGAAGAACTATTGCTGGCTGCTGAGCAGGAGCAAGGAACAGCATTCATTGGCACTATTACCACTGGCCCCTCATCACCAGGTCAAGATCCACTCTAAATTAAGACAAACAGGTCTATTCAAAGAAAGGAGAAACTCAGGAGAATGACTGGAGAAGTGAAAATTCTAGGTCAAAATAGCCAAACCAGAAAAATTATCCCATTTATTTCACTTTCCAAATCGACTATTTGGTCTAGATTGCCCTCTTCTCCTGACAGTTCTCCTGGTTTCCACCTTTCTCTGAATAACCCTGTATGTGTTCAGTTATGTAGATGGATCCTGCAGTCCTTTGGTGTTTTCCTAAACCTCCGGTTCATGCTTTGGCTTCAGATGGAGCGATTCTGAAGAAAGTTGACATCAATGTTTATGAGCAAAGACTAGCAGAGACTAAGGTCCGTACTGCCTTCCCTACTAGGGAGAATATATTGCAGGCTACCCAACTCAACCAACCTGCCTCAAGATCATGGGTAAACATACTACAGTATGCATTGGCACTACCATCACCACTCCTGAAGGCTTTATTACCATAGAACCCTTGCCACCAGCTTTCATCTATGGCTTGAATGGGACAATTGTACAAGAAGCAAACTTTAAAGTCTTCAAGACCCTCTCAAGAACACAGAGGTCACTCCTTAGGGGAGGGGTACTGTCAGGATCCAAAGCCAATGATGAAACTCCGGCAGCCCCTTTCCTGCAATACTCTCAGATGGTGCCAAACCAGGTTATAGAAACATAGAAAAATGTCGGCAGATAAGAACCTTTCGGCCCATCTAGTCTGCCCAATTACATGGATACTTTACTTGGATTTATCTTTTGTTATCCTGCTGTCTGTGCTACATCCAGGTCCCCTAGAATCCTGCCTAGGTGTTTTGAATGCTCCATGGAGATTCAGGTGTACCCCATCCCACCTGATGAGGTCTCTTGAATAGGGGGTCACATCCTCTACTCAATGCTTCTGCATTGGTGCTCAGTTCTCTGTGAACCTGCAAGGAAACCAGAAGCCTGCTCTCTGTCTTTGTTGATATCTCGATACCAGACCCTTGGCTTTGTCATCTGACCACTGTTTAACATCTGCCTACCCTCGACTTTCTGCTTGACCCTGAACTTTGCTAATTGGAATGCCCCTTTTGGAGACTATCACCTGGTTCCTGTCCAGTGTGCCTGGAAACCCACTGCGCCTCCAGAGAAACACACAGATCCTGCTCTGCCTCCAGGGTACCCTGCTGTGTCTACAGAGCATCCCGCTGTGCCTCCAGAGTATTCCCCTGTACCTCCAGTGAAAAACACTGTCCCTCCCAGAGAACCCCATCAAGCCTACAGTGTGCTGCAACCGTACCTTCAGCCTCCACCATACTTCAGCCAGCATCCAGCCCTCTGTCTTTCCCTTTCTATCCAAGCCTCTGTCCTGCGTTCTGTAAGTCTTCTTATGTCCTATGTCCTTTTGGTCTCTTTCCTGTGTCCAACCCTATTCCTGTGCTACTAAGTTATCCTCTGTATTCAGCCCTCCATAGTATCCAGCCTCTATCCCTGTGTGTTTATCAATAAACCATTGTTGCTCTGGAACTTGTCTGGCCTTCTGTGTATAACTGCATACTGGACTCATACCTGCTCAACACGCACACTGAATCTGACAGTAAGAATTGTCAGGGCAGCTTCCAGCCAGGTATGTACACCATTTTCAAGAGCAGCAATTGAATTCGGCTCTCAAGCAGGGGTAGCAGGAGACAAACCTCAATCATCCACTACTCTATCTTTGCAGAACACGATGAGTATGAGATACAGTTTTTTTAGAGCTGTAATATATTGATTTGAACAAATCTAGTTACCAGCTGGTGTATTAGAACTCCGCTTGCTGACAATCATTTTCTGATATTTATGTTGTTGTTTTTTGTCATTATTCTTCAAAAGTCTACAATTTAATAATGGCATGTATACTTTTTATAGCCACTGTATATAACATTCAGTATCGATACCTCTTCAGTTGTTTTTTTCATTATATGTCCAGATATTTAAAATGAAACAGCTACAAAATGCATACATAGATTTCTTGAGTAAACACATGACATATGATCATTTAATATGTGTCATATTAACTTTCCTGTATGCTCTCATTTAAAATTCTTTTAGTTTCAACCACTTTTATAGATCATGAAAAAGACTGTCAGGGTAATTCAAAGAGATCCGAATTGCTGGAGAAAGGTAACCGAACGCTGATTTTCAGCGTTCGGTTACCTTTCTTGGCCATTCGGCTATCCAGAGAGCAGGCAATTCGACAACTCCTGGCGAATTGCCTGCACATACGGTGCCTGTTCGGTGCCTGTTCGAGGGCAGTGAAATCCCCATAAAAAAGCACTGCTTCGGCTATTCAGAGAGCACAAACCAGTAGTGAAAGGTTCCCGAAATGCCCTGCCATTCGGTGGTTTCATGCGTCAGATTTATTCAGGCGAATTCCATAGGCTTCAATGTTAAAAATATTCCCGTTTTAATTCAATATCTAATAAACCATTCATTATAGGATTCTGCAGTAAAGAGTCTCTTTATTTATAGATTTTTTAGGATATTTTAAGCATTTTTCTGGATCAGAAAAGTCCGATTTTTGTTTTTAACTTTACTTATTTTTAACAGCCCTTTTTATTATCATTCCCTGGACCTCATATGTAAATTTCAGACATTTTCGCTAAGTAGTTTCTTAGCAAACAGCGTTTCAATTTTCAAACATTCAAGCAAACTGTTTTCGTAATTTATTCACTTCACTCCTCTGCGGTAGCGGCTTTTTCCGGTGGCTTCGCTGTGTGTGATCGGCTCCTGCTCGGGTTTTTCCGTGGTTTTCGGCAGGTTAATCCAGATGTTTTTGCGGGTTTTCGGCATGCATTCGCCGGGTTTTGCGGTTAGTTTTCGTCGGGTTTGCAGCAGCTTTTCCCTGCAATTCGGGGACCCTGTGTGCAGTACTGGAGACCGTATCTCCAGAAGGATATAGACATCTTAGAGAGAGTTCAGAGAAGGGCTACTAAAATGGTGTACGGCTTGAAGGAGAAAAGTTACCAGGAAAGGCTTAATGATTTTAACATGTACAGCTTGGAAAAAGCTGTTTTTCATGATATAGCATTGATATAGCATTGTTGGCCTCAGCTATTTGTAGTAATAATACACATTTTTAGACAGATTTATAAGAGCAATAACAGTCAGACTTTTTAACATGCTGCATTTTCTAGCATGGAATAGGAAAGACAGCATAAAAAGCGAAGCTATCCAGGATTGCTCTATGAGTATGTCATCAATAGGGAGCAACCTCAAGCTAGTAGAATAATTAGCTCACTCATATCTCCTGTAATCAGTTGGGAGATAATGATCTGTTTTCAGCAGGCCGCTTATTTCCATTTTAATTGATTGAGTCTTGCTTGATTGCTTCTATAGTTTAAATTCTCCTTTATCCTCATCCTTTATCCATTGTGGTTCAACTTCTGAACAGTCACGCAGCCAAAGGTGGAAGCCTCTCTGGCTTCTTTAATATTACTTTGTAAGAACTTTGCCTTGTAATCATTATAATACAACCCTAGTACACATAGCATTAATGTTTCCCTGCCAGTGTTTACAAAGTGTGTATTTATCCCTATTTAAACAGTAGCGAGAAGTATAATGTTACTATTATGAATATCGCTTTATTAACCTCATAAGGATAAATGGCTGAGGTGACCCTATTGTGGATAAACCTGTAACCCCGATGTTTGAAAGGGCACTTTAATACTCTGTGGTAGCACATAATGAGAGCTTGTTATGTACTGATTAATGGGAACAATTCTCCAAGATTCCCTTTGGAGTAATTTAATTATTTCAATAATTATTTTAATTATTCCTTTGTTAGAAAACCAAATCTCAAACCTTTTGTTTACCTGTCTTGTGCCTATTGAATATATCCATTTAATCATTCATACTTTCCTTAATTATCAAGGCAGCCAGTGCACCTAATGATTAAATACACCATCACGTGTATAATACATGCTTGTTGATTAAATCATAGACTGTAAAGTAAAATAAAATATTTCAAAGTACGTACGTCTTGCATTATATACAGTATGTGTGCGTTATGTAGGTACTTAACACTGCATTAATTGTTACATTAATTATTTAAGAATGCTCCCTGAGAAATGAAAGTAGCTAAAATTTATTGCTGGTTCACTTTTTCAAGCCTAATACACATTTTCAAGGTGAAAAGAACCAAAATAGCTCCATTGTTCAAGTATTTATGAAATAGGGAATATAATAAAATTGCAATGATAATTTTTTGTTAACTGTTAATTAATATACAAGAGAAGAAAATTTCTATAATATATCAAACAATATTTTCTGTCAGCTCTATACAGGGAAAATATTTCAATTAGATGTTTAACGTGTAATAATTAAAACCCTCAAGGACCTCTGGCTATGATAATTATTATTTTATTGTAATTCTAATAGTTTAAATCAATTTGCTATCTCATACTGGAAAGAACGATAACAGCAGCAGCAAAAGCAAATCCTGTCGCTTTCAATATTTGATAAACATATTTCAGTCCAAAGACTGAACAGTTTAAGTACCTTTTCAAGACCTTCTTCCTTGAGACTGATCACATCTAAATCAAAATCAGTTCGTAAACCATTGGTTTTATTGAATGTTATCCTGCCCGTGAGGCCTTCCCAGTGAGCCTAAGATAGAGAAAACATTTTGCATAATTAAGATACATGAAAGTGAAAATATTTAAATATTTTCAAAATACAAGCATAAAATATTCACACATATAAAGCATTTACCTTGTGGCTTTTGTGTTTACCATATGCATGCTTATAGTGATATCTACCGTATTTTTATTAGAAATTGTATTAATTTTCCACAGGATAAAATGTATTTACAATTTTAGAATAGCACACTACATGATTGAAAATAAAATGTTATACATAAATACATATTTAATTAACTTCTTTAGAGAGCTTTGATTGTAAATTGCTGTTTAATGGGTATTTGTTGCATAAATTATTAATTTTCTGGTGTAAATTTACAAAGTATTCAATAATTATACAGTATTATTAAGTAGCTAGTCACATTCATAATATAAATATTTAAAAGATGTAACTAGTGTTATAAAAAGTAATGCTTTAGTCATGAATCTACTTTAGTTTATATAGTAAAGCAATTAAAAGGCAAAGCTTTAAAATTATTTGTGTGATGGCTCTGCACGCAAAATCATTTTATGTACAACATTTTGATACCAATATAAATATTTATTTTTTCAGATCTGTTTATTGGTTGGCACAGGTAAAGAGCAAAATGGCTTAACATTTGACAGGCACATTGAAATCATCAATGAACTTTACATTATAGTAATAATGAGGAATAAACTACAGTATATATAACCCAGTCAATTCAATAATTCCAAGTGTTCAAGAACAGCTGTAGGAAGAGCCAAGTAGCAGAAATTAATAATTGCTCGGCAGAGTATGATGTAAAGACAATGCTCTCCACGAAAATTAGGTAGGTTGTTGCAAGAAAGGTCTTAATGCATGGAAGCTTCCTTCCATTCATTTAGGATGATGGTGTCACATTTTGCATGGGCCGACTGGAATGTGGGCACTTATTACACCTACAAATGTATGAGAATTGCTTTCTTGCCTACAGCAACTAGCACACAATATTCGACTCTACTTTAGCATCCAAATGGTCTTGGCTTGTGCAAGAAAAGGTGATGAGCTCATTAACCCTTTCGCTGCTGAGCCATTTCACGTCTGTGTGCTGAGCTAATTTTTACCGGTGTCGCTCATCATGTTTAAACGCATTTTAAAGCCTTATTTTATTATATGACCCAGACATATTATATATCGTTCTTTCCGGCAGACTTAGGAGATTCATAATATATCAGTATTATATGTATTCATCATGTCCTGTCTGTATATTATAACAAAAAATGCATTAAAATTAGAATTTTCAAAAATTTTCAACGTGTAAAGTTTTTTCGTTTATATTTTCTATGAGTTGCGCTTGTTAAAAAAATTAGAAACGGGGGACTTGTTACATTTTTTGGTGGGAAAATTACATGATTTTTAACAAACGCATCCAAGATGTGGGCCAGCTCCGGGAGAGGATCGCGATCTGCTGCTTTTTGGTGCCGATTCACGATCCGGCCCCCAAGGGGTTGAAGCCAGCCACTGTTTGGAAGGGCAGGCTGTGCCCTTCCAAACGGCGCTGACTTTCACCGCTGCCTCTTATGGAAGGGGAGGAGAGAGGTCCAAAGGACCTCCGCCTCCCTTTCAGGCACCTTCACTGCACTCGCAGGGGGGCGCCTGTAAAAGATGTCATCGCTCTAGCCCGCACCGGGGGGTGCAGCAATTGGCCGGAATCCCGGCCGATTGCTGCCTCCTGTGCTAGCACATCCATATCCATGTGCTAGCACATCCATGTGCTAGCGCATCCATAGCACAGGAGAACCAGTTGGCTGGACTCGCTGAGCGTGTCCTTAGCAGCCAAGTGGTTAAGGGGAAATGGGGGTAGTGAATTCCAATATTGTCTACAAATATTTTTAAACATGTTAGCGGATCCTTACAATTTGTAGTAATAAAAATCAGCAATCGCTCATTATTCAGTTTCAATATTTCCCTCAAACATGCCACGGTAGTCCCAAACCTAAAAAGCCATCTCTGGATCCGACTGCTCCATCCAACTACCACCCGTTTCCCTGCTCCCTTTTGCCTCCAAACCTCTTGAAAAGCTTGTGTATGCCCATCTGATTGACTACCTCAACACCCACTCTCTCCTTGACCCTCTGCAATCGGACTTTCGCTCAATGCACTCAACAGAAATGGCTCTTGCGAAACTGATCAATGACCTTGCAACTGCTAAATCTAATGGGTGCTACTCTCTACTGATCCTTCTTGACCTCTCTGCCACCTTTGATACAGTTGACCACTCACTCCTCCTTCAAACTCTTAGTGATATAGTCCTTCAAGGTACTGTTCTTTCATGGTTCTCTTCCTACCTGTCCCAACGATCGTTTAATGTCTCAAGTACGTCCTCCCGGCAGCCTGTCTCTGTTGGGGTGCCCCAAGGTTCGGTACTGAGCCCTCTTCTTTTTTCAATCTACACTGCCTCTCTAGGCCAACTGATCAGCTTCTGTGGATTCCAGTACCACCTATATGCTGATGACACTCAAATATACCTCTCCTGCCCTGATCGTTCTCCTGCTCTCCTGATCAAGTCACTGACTGTCTCTCTGCCGATATGGATGTCTTCCCGCTTCCTTAAACTCAATCTTGTCAAAACTGAGATTCTCGTTGTTCCTCTCTCCAAGAAAAACAAATACCATGTATCTCTCTATGAGACACCTCAAGCTCACTGCCTTGGCATCACTTTTGATTCTGACCTAACATTCTCTCCACTTGTCCAGACAGTGACCAAATCCTGTCACTATAAACTCAAGAACAGTGCCCACATCTGTCCCTTTCTGACACAAGATACCGCAAAGGTGCTGGTTCATGCTCTTGTCATTTCACGACTTGATTACTGCAACTCGCTCCTTATTGGCCTTCCCAATGTCCGTATTGCCCTTCTGCAATCTGTAATGAATGCAGGTGCCAGGCTTATTTTTTTCACCAGACGCACCTCGCCTACTTCTCCCCTCTGCCGGTCCCTTCATTGGTTTCCTGTATGTTTCAGGATACAGTTTAAAATACTGATGGTCATGTTCAAATCGTTCAATAACTTGACCCCTCCTTATAATGTCTTCATTACTACATAAGCACGTCCCATCTAGACAGCTCTGGTCGGTGGGCGGCCTCTGCCTGTACTCTGTCTACACCTGCACAGCCAACTCTACCTCCTCAAGGGACTTCTCAAGGGCAGCTCCGGTCCCGTGGAATGGCCTGCCTATCCCTAATAAACTCTCCCCTGATCGTCGGGCCTTCAAGAAATCCCTCAAAACCCATCTCTTCAGATTAGCGTACGACATCACTGATGCAACTCATCCCTCTGCTCACCTACTCACACAGGATTGAAGCTGCTTCTTTGGCCCCACCATTCCCAAACCACTGACACTAATGATCCTGACATCCAGTAAAACTCCCCTGGTCTTCCTCATCCCCAATTCCTCTAGAATGTAAACTCCTATGATCAGGGCCCTCTACACCTCTTGTCTCTATCCTGTGATCATTTATCTGTATCTCGTTGTTTTTGGTTAGTGTAAAGCGCTGCAGAAACTGTTGGCACTTTATAAATGATAACAATAATAATGTTGCAGGAATGCACAACCTTTTTAACCACCAAAATAGTATCCTTCACACGAAGAATTGAGCAACTGAATAATGTGCGCTACAAATCTCTGCAAGGATGGAGGTGCTATTTTATTAACTATAGTTGGTGGACAGCCAATCACAAGGAAATCTAACTTTGTGACAATGAGATAAAACTGACAACATCCAATGTTGAACAGTGACATTCATCCTTCACTCATAAAAATACCATGAAAATGTATGAGAGCAGGACACAACTCATCTGTGCATTTTTTTATGGAAACCAGATCAGAGTTAAGAAATGGAGATCAGTGTATTGACAGGAGATAGCAGATGCAGGTTAGTTGGAGAATTGGTGTGATTACTTAACACATATACTATAGTTTTGCACATTTTTCACACACATATTCACAAATACTAACAGGGTTATTCAAAGAGAATCAAAAAGTCACCGCACGTTCGGTGACCTTTCGTTCTCTTCAATTCGGTGCGATTTGGCGATCCCATTTCGGCTTCCTGCGGTGTATTCAGCAAGCCCCACAGGGCCGTCGTGGTGCAGGGAAAAGCTGCCACAAACCAGACGAACACTCACCGCAAAACCCGGCGAAGGCACCCCGAAACCCACAAAAACGTCTGGATTAACCCCGCCGAACACACCGGAGAAACCCGAGCAGCCACTGATCACAGCGCAGAGCAGCCGCCGGATAAAGCCGACACCGTAGACGAATGGAGTGAACAAAAACAAAACAGTACGCTTGAATGTTTGAAAAGTGAAACGCTGTTTGCAAAGAAACTACAGAACGAAAATGTCTGAAATTTAAATATAAGATCCAATGAATGATACTAAAAAGGGCTGTTACAGAAAAAAGAAAAAACGAATAACAAAAATAAACGGAAATTATTTTTGCAAAAAAATCCCAAAAAATGCCTAAAAGATCCTAAGAAAAATCTATAAATAAAGAGACTTTTTTACTGCAGAATATTATAATCAATGGATTATTAGATATTGAATTAAAAGGGGAATATTTTTAACATTGAAGCCTATGGGATTCGCCTGAATAAATCTGCCGTATGAAACCACCGAACAGCAGGGCAATTCGGCAACTTTTCACTGCTGGTTTTTGTTCTCTGAATAGACGAAGCATTGCTTCTCTATGGGGAATTCACTGCCCTCGAACAGGCACAGAACAGGTACCGTATGTGCAGGCAATTCGCCAACATTTGCCGAACTGCCTGCTCTCTGGATAGCCGAATGGCCAGGAAAGGTAACCATACGCTGAATTTCACTGTTCGGTTACCTTTCGGCCACAATTCGGATCTCTTCGAATAACCCTGTAAATTTTGTTTCTAATACACGATGTATTGCACTTTTGATCTGTTATTTTATTGCTTGAGTATAAGGGAGTTTTCTCGTACCGAGTGGCAATATTTGTATATGAGAGTGTCCCATTGGACTTGTAGGAGAAAGCAATAGTGTGTGACTTATGACTGGGAAAGGGTATGAGGGATGCAGAAGTAGTTGAGAGACGAGTGTCTGTCAGAGAGGCAAGAGAGAAGACAAGATAGTTGGATTGGGCCAAATGGAACAGGAGGACACATGGCCGTAGCAGTATGGAGTAGGCCCACACATTTACAGTGCAGCCAAGGAGGCAGAGTAAAAATGGCTAATCCCTAGAAGAAAGCCAAAAAGAGCATACATTCACCCAGGAGGACGACTATGTTGTTATCATGATATCCTGGCCATTGAGAATATTTTGCTCTCCAAGAGAGAGAAAGGTCTGGTGCACAGTGGAAGATACCTCAAATTTGGTTGGCATAAGTAGATATTCAACCTGGATGGAACACACTCTTTTCAGAAGGACCACAAATGTGTTTTCCAAGAAGCCCAGGAAGTCAACCTTGTAATTAACAGTGAGTCAAAAGAAAAGTGTTTATACCGCAGGGGGTCTTGTATGAGCCATTTATTAATAGATTCCTCAGACAAGTAATGTTTTAGCTCTCTATCAGAGTCTTTCTTAAACTCGCGATAAGCTAGCTCGCCTAGAGAGCCAAAACATTGCCAAAATGGGTCTTAATGGTCTTCTTTGCTGTGACCAACTTTTCTTGTGACACACTGTCATATTTAACTGGGAGGGTCAAACAATTGCCACTGAATTGCACCAAAATATGAATTTCACCATTCAGTGCAATTTTGGGACAGTTTTTCCATCCACAGAGCTGTCAATTTGCCAAATACAGGCAAACTGACAGCGAAATATGGTGGAATTTGGCGGAATTTGTCAGAATTCGGTAACGCAGAAATTGTTCCATTGCAAAATATCGATTTTGTTGTTTCAATTCGGAAGGTTTAAACAGGTAAATCTAATTGGTTTCAATGTGATAAATGGAATATTTTTAAAGTATATTTAAAGACCATTTTTCCTTTTCAGATTTTACAAAAACCCTTTTTATGTTTTATTTTTCAAAACACCGGTTTGCATTTTTTTAAAAGATATATATATACAGTCAGGTCCAGAAATATTGGGACATCGACATAATTCTAACATCTTTGGTTCTATATACCACCACAATGGAGTTGGAATGAAACAAACACAATGTGCTTTAGCTGCAGCCTGTCAGCTTTAATTTGAGGGTATGTACATCCAACTCAGGTGAACGGTGTAGGACTTACAGCAGTTTGCAGATGTGCCTCCCACTTGTTAAGGGACCAAAAGTAATGGGTCAATTGGCTTCTCAGCTGTTCCATGGCCAGGTGTGTGATATTCCCTCATTACCCCAATTACAATGGGCAGATAAAAGGCCCAGAGTTCATTTCAAGTGTGCTATTTGCATTTGGAATCTGTTGCTGTCAACTCTCAAGATGAGATCCAAAGAGCTGTCACTATCAGTGGAGCAAGCCATCATTAGGCTGAAGAAACAAAACAAACCCATCAGAGAGATAGCAAGAACATTAGGCGTGGCCAAAACAACTGTTTGGAACATTCTCAAAAAGAAGGAACGCACCGGTGAGCTCAGCAACACCAAAAGACCCGGGAGACCATGGAAAACAACTGTGGTGGTGAATGAAGAATTCTTTCCCTGGTGAAGAAAACACCCTTCACAACAGTTGGCCAGATCAAGAACACTCTCCAGGAGGTAGGTGTATGTGTGTCAAAGTCAACAATCAAGAGAAGACTTCACCAGAATAAATACACAGGGTTCACCATAAAATGTAAACCATTGGTAAGCCTCAAAAACAGGAAGGCCAGATTAGAGTTTGCCAAACAACACCTAACAAAGCCTTCACAGTTCTGGAGCAAGATCCTATGGACAGATGAGACCAAGATCAACTTGTACCAGAGAGATGGGAAGAGAAAAGTATGGAGAAGGAAAGGAACTGCTCATGATCCGAAGCATACCACCTCATCAGTGAAGCATGGTGGTGGTAGTGTCATGCGTGGGCATGTATGGCTGCCAATGGAACTGGTTCTCTTGTATTTATTGATGATGTGACTGCTGACAAAAGCAGCAGGATGAATTCTAAAGTGTTTCGGGCAATATTATATGCTCACATTCAGCCAAATGCTGCAGAACTCATTGGACATTGCTTCACAGTGCAGATGGACAATGACACAAAACATATTGCAAAAGCAACCAAAGGGTTTTTGAAGGGACAGAAGTGGAATGTTATGCAATGGCCAAGTCAATCAGCTGACCTGAATCCCAATGAGCATGCATTTCACTTGCTGAAGACAAAACTGAAGGGAAAATGCCCCAAGAACAAGCAGGAACTGAAGACAGTTGCAGTAGAGGCCTGGCAGAGCATCACCAGGGATGAAACCCAGCATCTGGTGATGTCTATGCGTTCCAGACTTCAGGCTGTGATTGACTGCAAAGGATTTGCAAGCAAGTATTAAGAAGGGAAAGTTTGATTTATGATTATTATTCTGTCCCATTACTTTTGGTCCCTTAACAAGTGGGAGGCACATCTGCAAACTGCTGTAAGTCCTACACCGTTCACCTGAGTTGGATGTACATACCTTCAAATTAAAGCTGACAGTGTGCAGTTACAGCACATTGTGTTTGTTTCATTCCAACTCCATTGTGGTGGTGTATAGAGCCAAAGATGTTAGAATTGTGTCGATGTCCCAATATTTCTGGACCTGACTGTATTTATATATTTTTTAAAAGGCTTCTTTTATTTTGCAGCTGACTTTTTTATTATTTTTCAAGGACCTTTTTTATTATTTTTCAAGGACCTTTTTTATTATTTTTCAAGGACCTTTTTTATTATTTGGACACATTTTCACTCCATCTTTGTTTATTTAAGCTCCTAATAGGAGAATAGGAGACTTCCTTATTTTCTGTTAGGTGGAATTCGCCAATGCCAATTTGGTGCAATTCAACGGTTATCGGTGCAATTCGGTTCTTTTCGTTGTCACCCGATAACTGCTTAGGAAACTCAAATTTTAATAAAATACGATGACCATTCGATAAATAGTGAATTCACTGAATTTTTAAACAAATTGCATTAAATTTTGGTGCTTTGTGACTAGACCGCTTAGAGAACAAATAGTTCTCCAGTGTCATTTTGTTTTAAACACCATCCCACATGATCGTGGGCCTAGTGCAACTATTCACTGAGTCCTATGGACTCCAGGAAAGAATATCAGCAGTGGCACTGTTCAGTATTCATTAGACATGTGCACAACGAAAAAAATTGTTTAGTTTTGGACAGATTAGTTACATCTTTCAATTTGTTTCAGTGTGTTTGTTATGTTACCGTGATTCGTATTTCGGATCGATTCGTTATTACGGGAGATCAGTAATTCGGATTTCAGATCGATTTGTTATTTTGTTTTTATTAGTAATTTGTATTTCGAGATTGATTAGTATTTTGTTATTATCAGTTATTTTGGATTGATTCGTTATTTAATTTTTATTACCATAGATACACAAGTATAACGCAAGTTTTTTGAGAAAAAAAACCAACCACAAAACCTTAGGTGTCACGTTATACTCGGGACATCTGCGTGGGAGTAGAAATCAGCTTGCTTTCCCTGGCTTCGAATTACACGCATGCTCTGCAGGAGGGCTGGACATTGTGCTGAAAGCTTGCCCTGCTGAGATACTGGCTCCTCCCACTGTTAAAGCTGCAGCAGCTCAATTAGGCTGTGTGTGTCTGAGTGAAGAGCCCAGCGGGGAACATGACAGTGTACAGACACAGAGCACTTATTAACCCATTCATCCCCAGCCAGCCCCAACTACTTAACCCTTACCCTTGCAGCCATCATCCCTTCAGTAAACCCTGCAGCCCATTAACCCTTCACAATGAAATCCCAATTTAAACCTGCACCTTGCAGCCCTGACATAACCATTAATCCTTAGTGACTGCAGCCCTCAAGTACCCTGGTGTACAAACACCTCCAAAAACCTTCAATCCAAAAACCTACATTAACCTTTGCAATAAAAGCAGTAACATTAACCCCTTTATAATACATATACTCTGCTTCATATAAACAATGGAAGACTGCGAGAGTGGTACCTATCCATAAAAGTAGAGACAATACTTTGGTATCCAATTACCGTCCAATATCATTGCTTCCTGTAATGTCAAAAATCCTGGAAAAATGTGTTTACACTCAATTACGCGATTACTATCAGTATTGGAACTATTTAACCCCAGATCAATCCGGCTTCCGTCCAAATCATTCAACCACAACTGCCCTTTTAAAAGTTTCCAATGATATCCAGGCTGGCATGGAACAAGGAAACCTAACTGGAGCCATCTTCCTTGATTTTGCCAAGGCCTTTGACACAGTAGACCATGGCATCTTATTACAAAAACTTAAAAACTCTGGTATTGGTGATCGCACGCTAACCTGGTTTCAATCATATGTGTCTGATCGGTCACAATATGTGTCCATTTCTGACAGCACTTCCCTCCCCCTCCCAGTCATGTGCGGTGTATCCCAAGGCTCGATACTCGGCCCCCTGCTCTTCACAATATTTAATAAATGATCTGCCCAATGTCTGCAAAGCATCAACTGTACACATGTACGCAGACGACACTGTAATCTATACCAGCAAACCAGATCTCCGACAGCTGGAGGCCGTGCTGCAAGACCAATTCACAGAGGTAGAAAAGTGGATCAAAGATAACAAACTTTTTCTAAATGCTGACAAAACTGTTACAATGCTCTTTGGAACAGCACCTAAACTACACAAATTGCAAACACCCCATCTATGTGTCAGGACAAAATCAAATGGCACGCTGACCACAGTCACTTCTCTCAAATATCTAGGTATGTGGTTAGACCCAAATCTATCCTTTGGCCCCCACATTGAAAAACTTTCATCTAAAATTTACCCCAAACTAGGTGCCCTGTACAGAAACAAATCCTGCCTGAGCCCCGCGGTAAGAAATCAGATTGTACAACAAATGCTTATGCCGGCTATTGAATACGGAGATGTAGTGTATGCACCCGCCCCGCAAACGCACCTCCAGAAACTTACTACATTGTATAACTCATTCTGTCACTTTGTGCTACAATGTAACTACATGACCCACCATTGTGACATGTTAAAAGAACTAAACTGGCCGTCGCTGGAATCTAGACGCACCCTTCACCTTTCCAACCTGGTGTTTAAGAGCTTTTCTGGGAAGCTACTACCCTACCTGAAAAGGCTGCTTCCCTCAGCAGTTCCCTCATCCCATCCTATAACCTCCGATCCAGGACCAGCACCTTACTTGCAATACAACAATACAAAAAGCAAGTGGCTCGATCCTCATTTTCCTACAGAGCACCACAATTATGGAATAACCTCCCAGACGCCATCAAATATTCCCCCAGTCTAAAGTCCCTTAAGAGCTCCCTATTAACATACCTCAATAAGGAATGTACCTGTAAACATGTAACATAGTGACTATATTTCCTACATATTTATTTTCTGTTAATCTGCATATTTGTTTTGTGTTAATTTCTTGCATTTTACTACTTTTGTATTTCTGTAACCATGTTCTTGAACCCAGGACAGACTTGAAAACGAGAGAAATCTCAATGTATGCTTCCTGGTAAAATCCTTTATAAATAAATAAATAAGGTAAAGCGAGCTTTTATCAGTTTCAAAATATGTATTTTTTTTGTAGTGTATGTGGATATGCATAGGTTCCTAATATATACACTATATTGCCAAAAGTATTTGCTCACCTGCCTTGACTCGCATATGAACTTAAGTGACATCCCATTCCTAATTCATAGGGTTCAATATGACATCGGTCCACCCTTTGCAGCTATAACAGCTTCAACTCTCAATGTCATTGACTGGCAGAAACTCTTTCACGGGAAAAACACTGAGGATAAGTGGAATATCTTTAAACTAACACTAGAAAAGTACACGTCACAATATATTCCACTGGTTAATAAATATAAAAGAAACAGACTGAAACCAATGTGGCTTAGTAGGAAGGTAACTAAGGAAATGAAAAATAAAAAGAAGGCATTTTAAAGCTTTTAAATCTGATAAATCTGAGGCATCCTATAAAGCATATAGGGCAGCCAATAAAGCATGTAAAAATGCGATTAGATGGGCTCAACTAGAAAATGAAAAAGAAATAGCCAAAGAGAGCAAGACCAACCCTAAAAGATTCTTTAGGTACATAAATTCTAAAAAACCCAAGAGTGAAAATGTAGGTTCACTAAAATCTGAGTCAGGGTTATTGTTAACTGAAGATCAGGATAAGGCAGAAATTTTAAATGATTATTTTTCTTCAGTATTTATCAAAGAGAAACCTATAACAGGAGACATGCAATTCATTAATAAAAACTTACTAATACAAAGTGACTGGTTGACTCAGGACAAGGTTTTGCAGAAATTAAACAATGTGAATGTGAATAAAGCCCCAGGGCCAGATGGAATTCACCCGCGAGTACTGAGAGAGCTATGTGTTGAAATATGTAAACCTCTGTTCTTAATCTTTCAAGATTCTTTTTTTTTTCAGGAATAGTACCAGAGGATTGGAGAAAAGCTGACGTCATCCCTATATTTAAGAAAGGTTTAAAATTTGTGCCTGGGAATTATAGACCTGTGAGCTTAACATCTGTGGCTGGGAAAGTATTTGAGGGGTTACTAAGGGATAATATTCAGGAATTTATTGGGAGGTATAATGTTATTGGCAAAAATCAGCATGGTTTCATGAAACACAGATCATGTCAGACTAACCTAATTACGTTCTATGAGGAAGTAAGTAGAAGTATAGATCAGGGGGTCGCAGTGGATGTGATTTACTTAGATTTTGCCAAAGCTTTCGACACAGTTCCACACAAAAGGTTACTATTTAAATTAAGAAAAATTGGTCTAGATGAAAATACTTGTTCTTGGATAGAAAACTGGCTAAAAGATAGGGTACAGAGAGTGGTCATAAATGGTACATTTTCAAGATGGACACCAGTGGTAAGCGGTGTCCCTCAGGGGTCTGTTATAGGACCAATACTATTCAATTTATTTATAAATGACCTTGAGATAGGCATTGAAAGTCATGTATCAGTGTTTGCAGATGACACAAAACTAGGAAAAGTAATACAATGTGAGCAGGATGTTACTTCGCTGCAGAGGGATTTAAATAGATTGGGGGACTGGGCACTTAAATGGCAGATGAATTATAATCTAGATAAATGCAAAGTTATGCACTTTGGAGTGAAGAACACACAAGTAATTTATACCCTAAATGGTACGGAGTTAGGGAAATCCAAGCAGGAGAAGGATTTGGGAATAATCATAGACTTCAAACTAAGTAACAATGTGCAATGTCAAACAGCAGCCGCCAAGGCCAGCAAAGTATTGGCATGCATTAAAAGGGGAGTTCACTCATGGGATGAAAACATAATTTTGCCTCTGTATAAATCAATGGTCAGGCCACACCTTGAATATGCCGTGCAATTTTGGGCACCGGTCTTACAAAAAGATATTATAGCGCTAGAAAAAGTGCAGAGACGAGCAACTAAATTAATAAGGGTAATGGAAGGGTTAAGTTATGAGGCAAGACTAACAAGCTTAAACCTGTTTAGTTTAGAGAAACGGCGCCTTAGAGGGGATCTGATAACCTTATATAAATATATACGGGCCATTATCAACCATTGTCTGATAACCTATTCATTAACAGGACTATACATAGGACAAGGGGTCATCCATTTAGACTGGAAGAAAGAAAATTTAGCTTAAAGCATAGGAAGGGTTATTTTACGGTGAGAACAATAAAGCTGTGGAATTCTCTGCCTGTTGAGGTGGTTGGGTCAGAGTCTGTACAGACTTTTAAAAAATGACTGGTTGACTTCCTGCAGACACAGAATATTAAGGGTTATAATATTTAATATGTGGGTAAAAGCTTCTTGATCCAAGGAGAAATCTGACTGCCATTCTGGGGTCAAGAAGGAATTTTTTCCCAGTATGTTGCATATTGGCAAGCATTTCAGACTGGGTTTTTTGCCTTCTTTTGGATCAACAGCAGTAGGTTATGTGGGAGAGGCTGAACCCGATGGACGCATGTCTTTTTTCAGCCTATATAACTATGTAACTATGTAACTCTTCTGGGAAGGCTGTCTACAAGGTTTAGGAGTGTGTTTATGGGAATTTTTGACCATTCTTGCAGAAGCACATTTGTGAGGTCACACACGGATGTTGGACGAGAATGCCTGGCTCTCAGTTTCCGCTCTAATTCATCCCAAAGGTGTTCTATCAGGTTGAGGTCAGGACTCTGTGCAGGCCAGTCAAGTTCATCCACACCAGACTCTGTCATCCATGTCTTTATGGACCTTGCTTTGTGCACTGGTGCACAGTCATGTTCGAAGAGGAAGGGGCCAGCTCCAAACTGTTCCCACAAAGTTGGGAGCATGGAATTGTCCAAAATGCCTTGGTATGCTGAAGCATTCAGAGTTCCTTTCACTGGAACAAAGGGGCCAAGCCTAGCTCCTGAAAAACAACCCCACACCATAATCCCCCTCCATCAAAATTTACACTTGGCACAATGCAGTCAGACAAGTACCGTTCTCCTGGCAACCACCAAACCCAGACTCGTCCATCAGATTGCCAGATGGAGAACGCGTCTCCACTGCTCTAAAGTCCAGTGGCGGCGTGCTTTACACCACTGCATCCGATGCTTTTCATTGCACTTGGTGATGTATGGCTTGGATGCAGCTGCTCGACCATGGAAACCCATTCCATGAAGCTCTCTGCGCACTGTTCTTAAACTAATCTGAAGGCCACATGAAGTTTGGAGGTCTGTAGCGATTAACTCTTCAGCTGGTGACCTCTTCGCACTATGCGCCTCAGCATCCGCTGACCCCGCTCCATCAGTTCACATGGCCTACCATTTCGTGGCTGAGTTGCCGTCATTCCCAGACACTTCCACGTTCTTATAATACAGCTGACAGTTGACTGTGGAATATTTAAGAGCGAGGAAATTTCACGACTGGATTTGTTGCACAGGTGGCATCCTATCACAGTTCCACGCTGGAATTCACTGAGCTCCTGAGAGCGACCCATTCTTTCACAAATGTTTGTAAAAACAGTCGGCATGTCTAGGTGCTTGATTTTATAAACCTGTGGCCATGGAATTGATTGGAACACCTGATTCTGATTATTTGGATGGGTGAGCGAATACTTTTGGCAATATAATGTATATATATATATATATCTAATTAAATGCAATTGCAATAATTAAATTTAAAAAATGTGCCCTTATAATGCTATACCTGTGCTTATGGATTTTATTTATTTAGTTTGATGTGCAGAACTTTACCATAGAGTTTTATTCCATAGCAATGAAAACACTCAATTACTCCTATCACCATTCTAAAATAGCTGCGAAAATGCATTACCTCTCAATGTGCACCCCCCCTTTCTAACCACCATCCTTTCACCAATGTGTCCACACATATCCCTGTCCTACATTCCGCAGAAGAACGAGAGTGAGAGTGGGGTGGAATGAACATGAAATGAAAACATAAAACAGCAAAAATTTAACAGACATTTGTAATTTTTTTTGAAAATGCATACTTTTATAATTTTGCTCCTAGCGTCTTCAGTAATATTCTCATTTCCATAATGAATCTCTACCCCTCGCATTATACTCAGTTTGCATTACACTCGAGTATCTAAAGTAGTTATTTTTGTTTTCATTAGTTATTTCGGAATGTAAAATGGATGAATTACTTAATTGATTTAAGGTAAAAAAGATACCTAATCCCCCCTGTCCTTGGTGCTGAAACCTATTCACGTTTCAACCTATCAGGTTTCAGCACCAAGGACAGCAGCTCTGCAGGGCTCCGGAGCCCCGCATGGCTGCTATCCTTGGTGCTGAATAGGTTTCAGCACCGAGGACAGAACCCACCGAACGCAGCCAGACCGAAGGATAGAAAAAAAGCAGCTGCCTTGTTGTTTTAAAATAATTGTGAATCCAAAAATTTCACCATAAAAATCCCGAAAAATGCTGAAAAAATCCTAAAAAATAAAAAGACTTTTTGCTGCAAGTAAAAAGAATAAATAGTTGAATAAATTTTTAATAAAAACAGGGAATCATTTTTACATTGAAACCTATGGGATTAAACCTGTCGAACAAACCACGGAAAATCAGGGCATTTCACTGACATGTCGGTGCTGTTCGGCGTTCTCTGAATAGATTAACCATTACTTGTATATGGTGAATTTCACAGCCGCAGTACTGCACCGAACGGCACCATGGCACTGTCCATGGTCTGTGGTGCTGAATACAACAGATTCAGCACCAAGGCCAATGGACAAGGATGCAGTGCTGAATCTAAGTGAAACGAAACAAGGAAGCGATTTGTAAAAACTGAATCAATTCTTGTTTTTCATTCCGTTCTGTTTAGTTTTAGTTTCGGACGGAACCGATTCGTTATTTCGAACGTGTTTCCGAAATACGAATCGTTAAATTTTGTACTCATTTTGATTCGGAATGAAACGGAACACACATTTCTAGTATTCATTTGCGGCTCTGAAAAATTATAAACCAGTATTAGGATATTAGGCTCCTTTAAACATGAGCCCGTGTTATGTAGCTGCAAAACAAATCAAGATGTGTCAAGACTACGTCAATGCCATGCCACCAGCCTGCAGACCCATGGAATCCTCTTGTTTCAGCCCATTCCAACTCAGGTTTTGGTTTACGTTCCTGAACTTCAGTACTTCCAGCCCTGAGGAGCGTTCAGTAGCTCAGCCGCTGCAAGTGCTAAGCTAGCAGCTTGCCACTGAACGCCGTCCTGCCGCTCAGCGCTCAGCACTGCTAACTTAGCACTTGCAGCGACCCGAGGAGATGCTGCGAGTAGCTGAGTGTGACGTAGTAAAGATGGCCACCGCCATGAAGCAAGTAACAATTCAGTACGGCAATGTTAATTTTGAGGTTTTTGTACACCAAAGCACAAAATATTTATTTATTATTTACCCCTGCACATAGACATATATTACAGTTCAATTATATTTTGTTTCAGAAGTAAACATAACGTTCATTCAATAAAAACTATCATTTGTGGTGTGTGCATACAAAACGGAATTGTGCTGACTGTTTTTCTTTATCATATATACCTCAACTGTTGTCCGAGTCATACGAAAGTGTGAACGAAAAACAATGTGAATCTTTCATTGCGAAATCTTCGCCCATTTTGCTTCGCAATTCGCATCCAAAGCATTCAGTGACACTGCTGCAGCAAACTGAATTGCTGCGCTGCAGCAATTCAACAGCTGCTGAGGAACTCTGGTTTTCACTGCTTACTTGCACTCTTTGCTTGAGCAATTATGCCCTGATCGATACCAATATAAGGCTACATCTCCCGTTAGCCAGTGCTTCAGAAATGCTGCCCATTTGCTCTGACAGACTAGTCTTGTGAGTTTCTGCTCCTGCGACATGCGTGTACTCACCACGTATCCAACCTTGCCTTCCAATTTCCTTGCGTCTTTAGTATCCAGATTCTTCAGCTCTGTCTTCAGAGTCCAAGTTCCAAGTGACAATTATTCTGTCAATAGTCAGTGGGTTCCTGCTGGTGCCTGGTCAGCCCTCTTTGTGTTCTGTCCCTTGTCCTCAGCTGGCTGGTTGTCTCCATCTTGTTTTCCACCTCCAGGCTACCCTACTGTGGGCTACATGACATTCTTGGGGCTAACGTACTTGAAAACGAGAGAAATCTCAATGTATCCTTCCTGGTAAAATACTTTATAAATAAATAAATAACGTTAGCGCTCACCTGCGTGAGCATTAACGTTAGCCCAGTGGCCACCGCATATTACAGTCCAAACGCAAACGGGTTAAGTAACCCATTACCACTTGGTACCTTGCGCTTTTCAGCGCAAGGTTACTGTACTTTGCGCTCCCTATACTTAACATGGGGAGCGCAAAGTGTTAATCAGCGTTAGGATTACAAAGTCCTAACACTGATTATGTCCAGCTGTGGGTAACAAAAAGTGAACCACAGCCTGGACTTGGTGCTAACGGATTCCGCTGGTGCAGAGTCCGTTAGCACCAGCCAAAAAAAATAAAAAAAATAGCCTGATACTCACCTCCTGTCCGCGGCGAGGACCATTTCTCCGTCCGCCTCCTCTGTCGCCGGGAACAGAGGGAGAGACTGGGGGAAAAAGTCCTCCAGTCTCACCCTGCAGATCACTTCGCTGACCTGCTGGATCTAGTGAGGGGAGATCCGGCAGGTCATGTGACCGGCAGGGGGAAACTCAATGGAGTCCTATGGACTCCATCGAGTTGATGCTCGCAGCGGCGCTTAGCGCGGCTGTGAGCATCCCGAGGCGTAGCACCCGCTAAAAATGCAGGCAGCTTTTTAAGCGCCTGCATTGTAATCTCACGTTAAAACGGGGGTGGTAGGGAGAAAACTGCAGGCACAGTTTAATTCTCCCTAGCGCCCCCGTTTTAACATGTGGATTGTAATGTGGCCCTGTGTGTGTTACCGGATACTCGACTCATAACCTGCTAAGCCAGTACGCAGCCGATACTAACCATTAGTCAGAATAGGAAAAATGGTTAATTAAAGGCACATGAGACATTATTTTCCTATTTCTAACAGAAAAAAAACATGTTAGATTGTCTTACTAGTCTTCTATCCTTTTCATTTTCCACATATTTTCCACTATTGAAAGCAATATATAAAATGCAATTTAGGGTTACTCTTACCCTTCCAGAGTTTAAATCTACACACTCATTTTAATTTTCTTTTCATTTCAAATGGCATTATTCTTTAAAGGGACACTGTACTCATCCTGACCAGTTTATTGCTTTACAGTGGTAAGGATGTGGGGAGCCCCTCCCCATCTCCTCTATCTGGTGAAATCATGGGGTGAAGTGGCAGAGTTTCCTCCACCTCATCCAGTGTCACCAGAACCCAGCATTTTTGAATTACCCGACTGCTGGTCACCAGATCGGTCACTAGTGACGTCAGCATGCAAAAAGTGTGCCGACATCACCCTCCCTGAGACCGCTTGATGTGGCAAGCGGTCTCAGAGAGACAGCTAATGGATTGGATCTGCGCATGTGAGAAGCTCCATTCCATCGCTCTGAGCAAGCGCTACAGACTTGCATACAGTACATAATGTGTCCCATAGTGGTGAGCAATTTGCAGCTCCTATCCTACGGAAATTGAATAGGAGCACAAATTACACTGAAAAGATTCAGGAACTTCTGGGTTTGAGAGTCCTAGGACTGAAGAGGAGTAGCTGTGCACGGCATGGGACTCACGGTGAGTAAAATCCCCAAAAGTAAAAAATAATAATAATTGGGCAGGGGCTGTCCGCAGTCTCTGCCTAATTATTTAATGGCAAAAAAAGGGAACTCTATTTTTCAATTGAATATTCCTTTAAAAAAAATAAACCCACAGTTATAGATTAATTTAATAAAATGATATCTCCATGTTTTAAACATGAGTGAAAACTCGAAATAATGCACTCATACATTGTGTGACTCATGTAACCCCCAGTGAATCTACAAACCATTTCAGGTTGCCAGGTTTGTGCTATTATTTTATCTTTAAAGAAAGATACAGGAAAACATTAAACAGCTTTTGTGCAACATTGAACTGAGTGT
Organism: Leptobrachium leishanense; assembly: GCA_009667805.1. Classification (NCBI taxonomy): domain Eukaryota; kingdom Metazoa; phylum Chordata; class Amphibia; order Anura; family Megophryidae; genus Leptobrachium; species Leptobrachium leishanense. Next base: position 284,666,079 of record CM019066.1, read on the forward strand.
AAATAAATTAACACTTGTGTAATAGAAATGCTAACTGTCTTTGCAGCTTGAATGGATGACCTACTGTATCAAATAACACTAAAACCTATAATCAATTTGAAATTTAAAGGAAACATTAATGGCACATTTCATCTCTAAACGTGGTCATTATTTTTCAATGAATTTGTTTTTTCAGCAGCGCTGGGCCAGATCTGCTGTGACACTATGCACAGGTTTGACCCAATGCCAAGCACATCTGAAAGAGTTGGAACATTCAATTGAATTTTGAGTCTTTAATCCTTTGTATCATAGTTATTTCAAGCTTTGTGAGATTTTCACTGTGCCATACAAATTATATCTTATGTCAGCATCCTTTCTCTAGTGATGTTTGACTCTTTTCAGCACCATGTTCATTTTTTTGGCTAGTAATTGCTCCCAGTTTGAATTGCCTGCAAAGTAATACACATAGCATAGAATATACATTATATTCCTTATTTAAATGAAAATTTTAATTCTTAAAAGGTCTAATAACTGTTTTAAAAGGTGTAATGTCTCTTCAATGGTTTTGGAGAAGGTGGATTTTTTAAAAGTCTAAATTTTTGATTTTTAATTTTTTTCTTACGAAACAAAAAATACCTGAAATATAGATAAAGCTAAAATATACAATATAATATATCTTGCCTTCAATTATGCCATTGTGTTTAGTTTATAATATGGAAAAGTGATACTAACTTGCTATCATAATGTAAAACCCCTTGCCTGAAGGCCCAGTGCCAAAGCAAGAAGGCATGTTGCCCAGCTTTCTGATAATCGGCAAAGCCTTCCTTATATAGCTGCAGGATCCACTCTGGGCGTTACCACTCCTCCGCTCACACAGCTATCTAATCTACTGCTCCACTGCAGTTTCTCCAACACCTCTGTTACAGCCACAGATAATACTAATGGACACACTAATGAGCTCTCTTCTTAAGAGACTCACACCCTTCATCCAATGCTTTAGCATTGTGTGCTTTACCACCCTGTCAGCGTGCACCCTTCAGCTTCACCTGTGTTGTCACCCTGCCTACTCTTTAAAGCATATTTCTGTATTACAGTTCCTAGACGTGCTTCTTTGTATTAGTTTAACCTATCCCTCTGATTGATTGTGCTGGACAGATACACTTATCACTGGCCAGGAGGGTGGTGCTCAGAAACAGCAGAGTACTATTGTTCTGGTCCACTCCCATATAGTAAACATACATTGTGGAAACTGTAGTAACATACTGTCTGTCTGGAAAATAAAGTCATTCTATTCCTGCTTTTCCTGTTTGGGAAAATTTGCTTCACTGGTGAATCTCTCTGCAATGTCAGGGCTACCAGCAGAGTAGTCTGGAAGGTGACTGTTGGTCTACCAGCGTGGTTCTGGAAAAGAGAAGGGATGTACAAATACCGGGCTGTTTCTGGTTCTGGAGTTTTGGTCAGAACCTGGTGTGTTCTCGTTACATTGTTGGCTGAGCCATGGGATTTCCTTTCTCTCATGTGGGTGCCCAGAACATGGCTATTGGAAGATAGTTGCAGAACGGTAGTGGAGCAAGAGAGGACACAGAAGAGCTGAGCAAACAAACCGCACGATGGAGGAGTACTGTGAAAATAGCAAAATCATCATTGACTTCATCAAGGTGGTGAAAGATTGGCTGGGGCTGTATGGTGAACATCTTAACAGCCCTGTCGCCACTGAACTTATATTGATTACGTTGATAGATGCTGCAGACCTGTGACAAGAATGTCTAGACCCTCATCACCAGCTATGCAGATTGCAAGGGTACAAAACCAAATAAAATCCAGAAAACTGAAGTTCTTTAGTTCAATATACCCTAATCACTGAGAGTACGTCATGGTATTGCAGGCAAATCAGTAAACAGATATAGTGAGAATGGGCAATGAAAACAAAGGGATACAAAGGGAACGAATATAAGCAATGGGCATGTCAGAAAAAGGAACAGTGAATGATGACATTACATAAATCAAGATGTACTTGGTGTAAGATGGCTTTCACTGGGGTGCACCTGGGTGGGGTTATAAGCCCAGGATCCAGTGACGCAAATAGGCAGACAGGGGAATAGATTCCAAATGGGTTTATTAAATGGATAAATGTATGCACACGGTTTTAGGAACAGGGCAGATAATTTAGATGGTGGTGAGAGACAAGGCAGAAAAATGACTGACCACAGGACAAGACAGGGAGGAGAGACAGAGGCAGTTTAAACCAGAAACAGGGCACAGAGGATATAGAGAAAGGGCACAGAGACACAGAAGGCAACACACTGGGAACTCACAGGAGGTTAGAGATGGCAGACAGGCAGAACAGGAGAAGGGCTGACAGGACACTGACAGGAGCAAGATTAGGATACTGGCAGGAACATGGCTTGGTTATTGGCAGGAACATGGCTTGGGAGCTAAATATGAACAGGGCTTGGAGGTAAGCAGGAACATGGCTTGGGAGAGCAGGCTTCACATTTTCAAGTCATTGTAAGTGCTGACAATGATGAAGAAAGGTAGTCTGGGATCACCACTCTTGTGTAAATGTTCACAGGGCTCATTAGATGGGAGTACCTGTGGTTGCCTTCAGGAGAACCAGGGTGAGTGCAAAGATCCAGGCTGGATCTTGTAAGACATAGCAGGAAAGGGGCTGCCTGGATATTTAAGGTGAAGCAGCACTAGCTTAGGCATTCTTGTGCTGCTGCTGAGCACCACAGCAAGGGGCATGACAATGGCATAAATTGACTGATCGTATTATAAACTGAGGGTGGAGAACAGCATATCCTATTCTAAGGTTACGGGATAAAGAATTATGAGACAAAAACATTTAAAATATGAAGGCATAAAATACAGAAGTAGGGCAGTTGGTTATGGGCATTGCGTGCGCTGGCAAGGTTTGAGCTCAGTGGTATCAGAGAATAACTTTTCAGTAAGGGAATAAATATACTGATATATCACAAAAAACATTTACATATGTGTGCAAATCAAGGACTTTCTTTGCCTACAGACCTACTTTTATATACCTAAATGTAGAAAGGACTTGTGTGTAAAACACGCAAATGAGGTACACAAGCTCTCACATTTTATAATCTAAACGTCTTCTGTAGCTGTGACACGACAGTACAGTCCCAAATCCAATGAATTTAAGATTAAGACAGGGGATCCAGAAACACAAAACCAATCGTGGTTAAATTGACCTCTTTATGTTCTACCCAGAATATCTTTCTGCATCTGGGAAAGTGCATGTAATTAGCTGTGTGGGCAACGCATACGTCTTAAATGTAAGTTTTATACACCAAGATCAATGTCCTTTCAGCACACTGTGTACGTAGTAGAGGATTTTAATATCACTATGAATATAATTTGGTAATCATTTTTAGTTATGCCACCACTAGCAAATCGTTTCAAAGAGTTTCAAGATAAAGCCATAAACTATTGTTACATTTAGAATGTGATGGTCCATTAGCCTCTTGTTAAGGTTTTAGAGTGATTGAAAGCATGTTGTATTGAAGTAAGCATAAGGAATATTGTTGGCAATGCTCTGGAAAGTAATATAAATGAGATAGGAATATTTTGTACTAATGTCTTTATTTCTAGGCACTCTAGGTGAATATATCAACAAACTCAACAAGATAGGTATTAAGTAATTTATCTGAATATAGTAGTGTTTCACTACGACGTGATTTTTCATAAACGATGGGTTTGACCTGGTAGTTTAATGGAAAATTCCTTTCTTTTACACATTGAGTAAAATATGCAGCACCATCTCTAAGTATAGTTTCACAGTAGTTAAGCCCTATTTGACAGACAGAAGGCTCCCTCTGCTGGCCAAAAAGTGCTACTACATAAACATTACAGCTTGTGCTCCATTTGTCCTTGAAAATAAAATGAAGCTCAAGCTTCGCAGACAGTTTCAACACATCTGCTGTCATGGCTGATATGCTGAAACTTTAGGGGCACATTCTGAAGGGTCTAATCAGGACACAGGCAAACAGGATGGTCAGATTCTAAGCAAGGGGCCTGGTACACATGGGATCCAATATAACCTGGAACAGGGATAACAAGGAGCAAAGGAGGGTACCGGTGCTGATGAATAAAGTCCAGAACAAAGCAGAGGGTAAACGTGGAATGAAAGGAAATCTGAGGGATACAAGCCAGCGCTCAATGGAGAACAGTCTGCATTCAACCAGGGCCAGGACTTTAAATGAGGAAGCAACCCCTTGAGGGTGTTGCTTCCTTTTAAGCACAATTCATTAGTCCAAAGTGCAGTCAGGTGAGGCTCCAGGGCTCGAACATAGGAATAAGCGGAATGTCCTGGAACCTACATACTCCTATGGGATGTGACTGGCAACAGGACTCAAGGGGCGCCAGGGGCTCAGAATGTCCAGATAGTCACACTGCTCTATAGTGATCACTAAGCTCGTGGATGGTTGGACAGTGCTACAGCGCCGTCCCCAGCATCCCCTCCATGGGGCTGTATCACCTCCTTCAAACTAACACAAGCATCAGCATTACCGCTAGCTTAAAGGAGGTCATAGTGCTTCGACCAGAACATCTTTGAATCGCTATCGGGTTAAAAACTCGATAGCGCTCGTTAATTAATGATTCATAGCGCAAGTTGACTTTTCTTTGCGCTCCCTATACGCAAAGTGAAAGCACAGAGTAACTAGACTTAGGATCACTTGGTTCTAACGTTAGTTACTAAGAGCTGGCTCTAACTTAAAACGTTACTGCCAGCTCTGATGTATAGGTAATGGATTGCGCTGCTGCAGAATCCATTACCTGCAGCTCAAACCCCCCCCCCATAAAACAAATTATCACCTCTTATCCCGCGGCAAGAATGGCGGCCCAATCCACTTCAGAGGGAGACTGGGGGAAGAAAGTCCCCAGTCTCCCTCCGCGATCACTCTGCCGACTATCAGAATCTCACAAGAGGGGAGATCCTGCTGGTCAAGTGACATGGCAGCACGATCCTCCTATGGACTCCATGGGCACTATCAGCTGTCCTCAGGTAAATGAGTAGCCCAAACTTTTTCTTACAGATCTTAAACAAGTGAAAGTAAATTAATGGGAGGTTTAGGTAACATACGTCCTCCTATTTTATTATATTTTATTATATATTAACATACCTCAATACGGAATGCATCTGTAAACATGTAACATAATGACTATTTCCTACATATTTATTTTCCGTGTAAATCTGTATTTTGTGTTCTATTTTTTTTATTATTATTTTTTTTGATATCTTGCATGTTATTAGCATTGTATTTCTGTAACGACTGTAACATTTTAATGTTCTTGAACCCAGGACAAAAAACGAGAGAAATCTCAATGTATCCTTCCTGGTAAAATACTTTATAAATAAGTAAATAAATAAATAAATTTTGAGCACACCCACAACAGAAGAGGTCACAATTTTCTGTTAGGAACATGTTGACATGGCAATGCATGTTGTTGGTAGCAAGTCTCAATATTGCATCATCATTGAGTTGGATCTCATTCCTATTCTCATCTGGTTGCTATCGCGTCAACCATGCAGCGCTTGTTATGGTACACTCTTTATTTCGGTCTCAAAAGAAAAGTCCAGACTGGTAAGACTGGAATATCAGGATGGCCATAGATGCTTGGAAGTTACAGTCCTAGAAAATAACTCTGTATTGTCACAATACAGTGATGTGTGGCTTGTCACTTCCCTGTGTCTTCCAGAGTGAACTATTTTGTTGTTGCATGGGAGTGCTATTCTCGTGACTGTGCAATTGTTATGGCTGTGTTGCCATCTAGCATCTGCTTCCTGCATGTGCAGTGATGGAATGTGCTCAACATAAGAGGAGGTTCATTTCCTGAAACTAATTTCCTTTAATTCATTTACAAACATCAAAAACTTTGAGTTTGGGTCAATATGAAGCAGCCTGCAGTTGAACCCGTGCCAAAGAAACTTCTAGAGGTATGAGATGGTCCTACATAGTTTAAGCCCGTTTAACCTCCCTGGCGGTGTTCCTGAGTGTGTCTCGGGGTTAAATTTCACCGCTGAGAGTGATAACGCCGAGACACACTAGGGCTGTATATATTACCTCTCTCTGCGCTCCCTCGCTGATCTCTGCAGTCTCCTCCTGCGATCGCGACCTCATACTTCCTGGATTCATTCTCGCGAGGAGGGAACCAGGAAGTAATGAGGTCGCGATCGCCGGAGGAGACTGCGGGGACATCGAGTGTTGCTCCGGGTTACCGCTTCCAGCATAGGAATTTAACCCGGAGCCACACTCGGGATACCACTAGGGGGGCAAAAAAGAAATGTGACCGCTTTTAGACAGGGAATTTCTAAATAAATAGACCGCCAGGGAGGTTAATACATTTACATAAAAAATAAAGTACAGAGTTTTAATTTTGCAAAAATTGTAGAAAGTGAAAACTTACTTCTTTAATAAGACTTATAAAACGAGCACCAAATCTCCAAGGTTTGTGGCGATTACATTGTAAAGAACTGACAGTCATTTGTGAGAACTGCTGAACGGCCACAGATACTACATGAACGGCATCATACATTAATGCTGCATCAGTCTGTAAAAAAAAAAGGCAAATCATCATTATTAGTTATTTGTAAACCATATTTAAAAACAGTATCTTGTTGAACATAATTTCAGACCTAAATTAATCAAAATATACAAAATTGAAATGCATAAATTTACCGAAATCTAATGTGTTCATTAGTTCTTTGGCAAAATATATTTGATGGAAGTTCACAACAAAAATTTTCACATCAGCATATTAAAATTATAGAATAAAATACTAGCAAGAACCAGATTCAGTATGTAGATTAAAAAACAATAAACAACTTATGTTCACATTTTCCGAGAACAATAATACATTAATGTAGCATACCTGCTAGTTAGGGATGAGCTGTTCGGTTCGATCGGTTCGGAGTTCGATACGAACATCGCGTGTTCGCGAACTACGAACATTTCCGCATGTTCGTCGCATGTTCGCCCATAATGCACCACAATGGACCACAATGCACTTTTCTACTGGCCTGAAGCTTGTAATTGGCTACAGCCTTGCACCTGACCACAGGTCAGGTGCAAGACAGGTTCAAGACTATGCCAATCACGGCTCAGAGTCCTGATTGGGAAAATTTTGTCCAATCATGGGCTCACAGAGCTAAGTCCCACAGCACACTATATAAGGTTTCACACAGCGCTTCAGCACGCGTTTGATTGGAGATTTGAGAGGAGATTGTTCTTGTGTTAGTGTGTGTTCTCACTGCCAGTCTGCCACCAGCTACTGGGGGGGTCTCATTTCTACAAAATATCTGGGAATTGTTCTAATCTGTGTGTTCTCACTGCCAGCAACTATTTTGGGGGTCTCATTTATACAAAATATTTGGAAATTGAGGTAATCTGTATCTTGTCACTGCCACCCAGTATTTTGGGGGGGTCAGTAATTTCTACAAAATATTTGGGAATTGAGGTAATCTGTGTCTTGTCACTGCCACCCTGAATTTTGGGGGTCAGTAATTTCTACAAAATATTTGGGAATTGAGGTAATCTGTTTCTTGTCACTGCCACCCAGAATTTTGGGGGGTCAGTAGTTTCTACAAAATATTTGGGAATTGAGGTAATCTGCGTCTTGTCACTGCCACCCTGAATTTTGGGGGGTCAGTAATTTCTACAAAATATTTGGGAATTGAGGTAATCTGTGTCTTGTCACTGCCACCCTGAATTTTGATGGGTCAGTAATTTCTACAAAATATTTGGGAATTGAGGTAATCTGTGTCTTGTCACTGCCACCCTGAATTTTGGGGGGTCAGTCATTTATACAAAATATCTGGGAATTGTTCTAATCTGTGTCTTGTCACTGCCACCAGCAACTATTTTGGGAGGTCAGTAATTTCTACAAAATATTTGGGAATTGTAATAATCCATGTGTTCTCACTGGCTGCCACCAAGTATTTTGGGAGGTCAGTAATTTCTACAAAATATTTGGGAATTGAGGTAATCTGTGTGTTCTCACTACCACCCAGCATTTTGGGGGTCAGTAATTTCTACAAAATATTTGGGAATTGAGGTAATCTGTGTCTTGTCACTGCCACCCAGAATTTTGATGGGTCAGTAATTTCTACAAAATATTTGGGAATTGAGGTAATCTGTGTCTTGTCACTGCCACCCTGAATTTTGGGGGGGTCAGTCATTTATACAAAATATCTGGGAATTCTTCTAATCTGTGTCTTGTCACTGCCACCAGCAACTATTGTGGGGGGTCAGTAATTTCTACAAAATATTTGGGAATTGTTATAATCCGTGTGTTCTCACTGGCTGCCACCAAGTATTTTGGGAGGTCAGTAATTTCTACAAAATATTTGGGAATTGAGGTAATCTGTGTGTTCTCACTGCCACCCAGAATTTTGGGGGGTCAGTCATTTATACAAAATATCTGGGAATTGTTCTAATCTGTGTCTTGTCACTGCCACCCATCAGGGGGTCTCACTGATTTATAGGAGGTTCCTGGGATTTGTAATCTGTGTCTTCTCAATGCCAGCAATCAGGGGGTCCCACATACTTCTAGCAGATTTCTGCGAATTGTAATCTGTGTCTTGTCACTGTTGCCAGCTATCAGGGGGTCCTATCAGGGGGTCTCACTGACTTGTAGCAGATTTCTGCGAATTGTAATTTGTGTCTTGTCACTGGCACCCATCAGGGGGTCTCACTGATTTATAGGAGGTTTCTGTGAATTGTAATCTGTGTCTTGTCACTGGCTGCCAGCTATCAGGGTGTCTCATTGAGTTATACCAGAGTTCTGGAAATCTTTAATCTTTATACCAGAGTTGAATCAGAGTTCTGTATATATTTAATCTATATATCACTCACCATGTCAGAAAGACCAAAAAGGACAGGCAGACGCTCCCAGACACAGATAAGAGGGCAAGCAGCCTCTGTGTCGGGAGGCTGTGCCTCTGGTCGTGGTGACGTGGTGCATTCTGTGCAGGGGCACTCTTGTCCTTTCTAACTGGTGCTGGCCGTCTTAAGCTGCAGCAATATACAGAGGATTTGGTGGATTGGCTAACCAGGCCATCCTCATCCTCCGAGTCCTCTGCCAGCCAGGCTTGTAGTGCTTTACAGTCCACCTCAGCTGCCGAAACATCTAATGCAGCCTCCATGTCCACAGCTACTCCTGCCGTAGCCTCGCTATCACACACGGAGGAGTCAGCTGAATTGTTTGACTACAATGACAGTGACATGCTGCTTGAGGATGCGCAGCAAGTACAGTGCTCTGATTCAATCTCTGAGGTTGAGGAAGGGAGTATAATCAACTTAGAGGAAGGGGGTGCCAGTGATGACACACAAATAACTAGCACTCATGTTGCCCCAGCAGCTGCAGCAAACTGCCAAGTTGGCTCCAGTGACAAGGAGATAGGGGGTGATGACAATGATTATGAGGTCACTGACTCCACCTGGGTGCCTGATCGAACAGAGGAATCAAGTGAAGAGGAGAAGGCACAACAAACACGAGGCACAACATCCTCTATGACCAACCGTAGCACTAGCCAGTCCAAGGCATCAGATGCTCAGGTGCAGAGCACTGTAGTCTCAAAGCACACATCCAGGAACTCTGCTGTCTGGGAGTTCTTTAAGAAATGTGCAGCAGACCCCACCGTTGCTATTGTATTCTATGTCAGATGAGGCTCAAGCGTGGGAAAGACACCGGACACTTGGGTACCACGTGCTTGAGGCGACATATGATCACATGCCATGCATCCCGTTGGCGCAAAACTTTGCGTAGGTCCTCCTCATCTGTCTCTACCCCCACTGTATGTCCTGCCATGTCTTTGCCTACTACAACCTCCACTGACAGGGATGATGCTGCAGTAATGGATGTACCAGGTCCTTCCTCACAATGTGACAGCATCCCATCAGCTGAAGATTTACGCAGTCAGATTACGTTGCCCCAGCTGCTGCAGCGTAAGAAAAAATATAGTCCCAACCATCCCCAAGCACAGCGTCTAAATGCCAGTTTAGCAAAATTACTCACATTGCAGCTGCTGCCTTTCAAGCTGGTGGACTCTGCTCCCTTCCGTGAATTTGCTGAATGGGCTGTACCACAGTAGCATGTTCCAAAAGGCCATTACTTTTAACGGAAGGCCATTCCAGCACTATACCAACACATGGAAGACAATGTTATCGAGTCATTGGGAAAGGCAGTCAGCAGCAAGGTGCATGTGACTTTAGACACGTGGTCCAGCAAGCTTGGACAGGGTCATTACATTTCCTTCACGGCACACTGGGTAACTCTGATTGCAGCTGGGAGTGATCCAAAACAGGGCTCTGTGCTGGAGCTTGTTCATCCACCACACCTCCAGAAAGCTGCTTGTATGAGGTCTGTCTGCTCCACCACCACCTCTCCCTCTTCCTCCTCCTCCACCTCCTCCTCCTGTGTCTCTGGCGAAGTGGCAGTTAAAATGACGCCTGACAGGGGCTACGCAATGGCTCAAGCAAAAAGATGCCATACTGTGCTTGAGCTGGTTTGTTTAGGGGACAGGAGCCACACCGGGCCAGAAATTCTGTCAGCTCTGCAGGTGCAGGCGCAGCGATGGTTAACACCACGCCAGCTTGAGCTGGGAATGGTCATCTGTGATAATGGCAGCAACCTCCTCTCTGCCCTACGCCTGGGTAAGTTGACGCATGTACCATGCCTAGCACATGTCTTAAATCTGGTGGTACAGCATTTCCTAACCAGGTACCCAGGGCTGGCAGAGCTTCTCAGCCAGACCAGAAAAGTCTGCAGCCACTTCAGATGATCATTCCTAGCAAGTGTTCGCCTGGCAGATATTCAAAGAGAATTCCACCTTCCCACAAACCGTCTGATCTGTGACATGCCCACCAGATGGAACTCGACATTGGCAATGCTGCAGCATCTGCACAAGCAGCAGAGGTCCATCAACGAGTACCTGTGTGAGTATGTCACAAGGACAAGTTCAGGTCAACTTGGTTTTATTTCCCCCCCGCAGTGGCTGATGATCAAGGATGCATGCACTGTACTGTCACCATTTGAGGAGGCAACGAGGATGGTGAGCAGGGACAGTGCATGCATCAGTGACACAATTCCTTTACAGTTCCTGCTGGAGTGCACTCTGTGGGGAATTATAGATGTGGCACTAGAGGCAGAGCAGTGGGAGGAAGAGGAGGACTTCACTAGCTCTGAAGGCCCCAGTCTTTCCGCAGACAGCATTCCAGCGGGTCCTCCTCAGATCAGACAGGAGGAGGATGAGGAGGAGGAGGAATATTTAAGTTGTGGGGGCCTTGAAGGTGGGGATTCTTCAAGGGAGGGTTTTGTGTCCCCAGAAACCCAAGGACTAGTACGTGGCTGGGAGGAGCTAGTGAACGATACGGTCATCCTCAGCGACCAGGAACACTCTGAAGCTAATGCCACCTCCAACCTACGCTGCATGGGCTTCCTTATCCTGAAAACCCTGCTAAAGGACCCCAGGATTTGTGCTATCAAGGAGAGGGATCATTCCTGGTTGGAAACCCTTCTTGATCTACGATACAAGGGGAAAGTTGCAGAGCTCATCCTGCCCGCACAGAGGGAGCACAGGATGAAAAAACTTGAGGCGCTCTAAAGCGACACTTGTGTAATACCTTTCCAGGCACTAGTAGGTTACCAAGTGATAACACAGGTGCTTCTGAGGCTGCGGATGTTCAGAGGAATAGTGGTGAAGGCCGGGGCCTCTTGATTGATGCCTTTTTAAATTTTTTTAGTCCACGACGCCCAGAGACGTCAAATGTACTCACCCATTGCCAGCGTCTTCACCATATGGTGCAGGACTACCTAGGGGCAAGGGCAGACCTGGATACCTTTACAGCAGATGACCCACTGGCTTACTGGGTGTTGAGATTGGATCACTGGCCAGAACTTAGCCAATATGCTATGCAGCTACTAGGTTGCCCTTCATCTAGCGTGCTTTCTGAAAGGACGTTCAGTGCCGCTGGAGGTTTTGTCACAGACAAAAGAGTGCGTCTGTCCACCGACTCTGTAGACCAGCTGACATTTTTTTAAAAATGAATCAGTCCTGGATCAGCAGCTATCAATCCCCTGATGCTGATGTAACGGAATAGATCGGGGATGTCTTCTGCATTCACAAAACCTCCAGCACTGAACTCTTCCACAATACCACAAAAGGGTTACGGTGTGAAGGCACTTGCTGCCATGAAAGACACAATAATTGGCTGCACTGACGCCTGTGCCACATTTATATCATTTTAATTTTTTGAACCGCAGGGTCCAACCCTGCACACTTCCACAAAACCACAAAAGGGTTACGGTGTGAAGGCACTTGCTGCCATGAAAGGCACAATATTTGGCTGCACTGACGCCTGTGCCACATTTATATCATTTTAGGTTTTGAACCGCAGGGTCCAACCCTGCACTCTTCCTAATACCACAAAAGGGTTACGGTGGGAAGGCACTTGCTGCCTTGAAAGCACAATATTTGGCTGCACTGACGCCTTTACCAGATTCATATCTTTTTAATATAGGACCGCATGGTCCACCCCTGCACTCTTCCACAATACCACAGAGGGGTTACGGTGTGACGGCACTGTTGCCGACGCTATAGGCCCAATTTTAAAGCACCTATTGTTACTTTCATCCAAAGCCTGCATAAGTTTCACCATAATTTAGCCAAAAAATCACTAAACTTTTTCTACACGTCCTAAAATGTCTTTTCATACAGGCTGCCGCCCCAAGCAGTTGTTTATGAATAGATTAAAGGAAAAGCATTTACCGTCATTTGAAACATCATTTTTTTGTTTTTGAATGTTTCTATACATCCTAGAAATCTGCCACTTCACAAGCAGGTTATGGGGACCTCCTAGGCACGATATTTGGAGGAATTTTTTGTTTTTATTTTTAACCCTTATTTCATGGAAAATTCACTGTCCCTTTAAAAACTTTTTTTTTTTTACTTTTTGTCCTTGTTTCCTGTCCCCCAGGGCACTACCCGGACCCCTATACACCTTTTATGGCAAATATCTAGCATATATGCCCTCTTGGAGGGCACTCTAAAAATTGAACTTTGAGTCCCATTGACTTGTATTGAGTTCGCGTTCGTGTTCGAGTTCGAACTTTTGAAAAGTTCGAATGCGAACCGAACTCGGGGGTGTTCGGCTCATCCCTACTGCTAGTAGCTAAATATAACATAACATGAATTACTAAATATTTACTTTTAAACATGTTTTAGTGCATTTTGATTGCAATTTGAAAATATTACAAATATTTATACTTTTATAAGTTACAGAAACTCAAAAAATACAATACAAAATAAATTTTAAAGAAGTGATAAAGTGTTGTACTTTGATTATAAAATGGCTATACAAATATAACGAAAGATTTACAGTCAGGTCCAGAAATATTGGGACGTCGACACAATTCTAACAACTTTGGCTCTATACACCACCACAATGGAGTTGGAATGAAACAAACACAATGTGCTGTAACTGCAGACTGTCAGCTTTAATTTGAGGGTATGTACATCCATCTCAGGTGAAGGGTGTAGGACTTACAGCAGTTTGCAGATGTGCCTCCCACTCGTTAAGGGACCAAAAGTAACGGGACAGAATAATAATCATAAATCAAACTTTCCCTTCTTAATACTTGCTTGCAAATCCTTTGCAGTCAATCACAGCCTGAAGTCTGGAACGCATAGACATCACCAGACGCTGGGTTTCATCCGTGGTAATGCTCTGCCAGGCCTCTACTGCAACTGTCTTCAGTTCCTGCTTGTTCTTGAGGCATTTTCCCTTCAGTTTTGTCTTCAAGTGAAATGCATGCTCAATGGAATTCAGGTCAGGTGATTGACTTGACCATTGCATAACATTCCACTTCTGTCCCTTCAAAAACTCTTTGGTTGCTTTTGCAGTATGCTTTGGGTCATTGTCCATCTGCACTGTGAAGCATCGTCCAAGGAGTTCTGCAGCATTTGACTGAATGTGAGCAGATAATATTGCCCGAAACGCTTCAGAAATCATCCTGCTGCTTTTGTCAGCAGTCACATCATCAATAAATACAAGAGAACCAGTTCCATTGGCAGCCATACATGCCCACGCCATGACACTACCACCACCATGCTTCATTGATGATGTGGTATGCTTAGGATCATGAGCAGTTCCTTTCCTTCTCCATACTCTTCTCTTCCCATCTCTCTGGTACAAGTTGATCTTGGTCTCATCTGTCCATAGGATCTTGCTCCAGAACTGTGAAGGCTTTGTTAGGTGTTGTTTGGCAAACTCTAATCTGGCCTTCCTGTTTTTGAGGCTCACCAATGGTTTACATCTTGTGGTGAACCCTCTGTATTCACTCTGGTGTATTTATTTACACCCTGTATATTTATTCTGGTGAAGTCTTCTCTTGATTGTTGACTTTGACACACATACACCTACCTCCTGGAGAGTGTTCTTGATCTGGCCAACTGTTGTGAAGGGTGTTTTCTTCACCAGGGAAAGAATTCTTCATTCACCACCACAGTTGTTTTCTGTGGTCTCCCGGGTCTTTTGGTGTTGCTGAGCTCACCGGTGCGTTCCTTCTTTTTGAGAATGTTCCAAACAGTTGTTTTGGCCACGCCTAATGTTCTTGCTATCTCTCTGATGGGTTTGTTTTGTTTCTTCAGCCTAATGATGGCTTGCTAGACTGATAGTGACAGTTCTTTGGATCTCATCTTGAGAGTTGACAGCAACAGATTCCAAATGCAAATAGCACACTTGAAATGAACTCTGGGCCTTTTATCTGCACATTGTAATTGGTGTAATGAGGGAATATCACACACCTGGCCATGGAACAGCTGAGAAGCCAATTGTCCCATTACTTTTGGTCCCTTTACAAGTGGGAGGCACATCTGCAAACTGCTGTAAGTCCTACACCGTTCACCTGAGTTGGATGTACAAACCCTCAAATTAAAGCTGACAGTCTGCAGTTAAAGCACATTGTGTTTGTTTCATTCCAACTCCATTGTGGTGGTGTATAGAGCCAAAGATGTTAGAATTGTGTCGATGTCCCAATATTTCTGGACCTGACTGTATGTATTTTGGGTTCAAACTTGTATATCTCTGCTATGACTGGCTGTTAATAAAAGGCAACAATGTTAAACAACTTTCCAGTTGTGTCCAATATGTTAAAAAAATGCTGAAATGACAATTGCTTTAGTCCTCCTTTACATTCTTATATTTAAGAATTTGTTTAACCATTTATAGTCTGCATAGCAGCCATAGAATAAACTCTTAGGAGTAAATTCTGAGTCAGTTGTAGACTTAAACAAAGCTGTAGCAAGTTTAAAGGAGGCATTAAAGTCTCTGGAGTTGATAATTTCGCAACAGTTGGTTAAGTCTATACCTAACTTGGAATCTAGCTCATTGTCAGGAAAATTCAATATAATTACAGAGGGAGACTCTGCCCTTTCCAGCCATGCCTGTCTTTGACTTTATCCTCCTCCTGAATGGGAGGGAGAGGGGTCTGAAGGACCCCCCTCTTTTCTGGCACTCTTCCAGCTTTCCCGGGAGGCCACCTAAAAAAGACGCAACGCGTCTGACGCAATGACATCATCATATCAGAAGGGTTTTAAAAGCAGCGTTTGACTTCCATGAAGTCAGATCGCCGTGGGACCCCAGAGGAGAGAGGTGAGTATAGGGAGGAGAACCCGCTTAGCGGAAGACATGTCGGGACAGGCCTCCCCATATAGCGAGAGACTCCCATGACGTTCCCCACACATCTTCAGCAGTGAAGGGTTTAATGAATGAGTCAAAGTTCCACTATGCCTGGCATATATATAGCTATATACATAGTTGGCTTATAATAACAGTTAATATTTGATTGACATTTAATAATGAACTGTACATATTTATATATATTTTTTTTTACAAAAGCAGAATTAAAGAACATTTACTTAAATTTTGGTCATACCTACCTACTACATTTATCACTGTGTGAGGAACATCACTTACATCCTACATACCACATACAGTAATACACAATCTAGCAGTAATATATTTACTTAAAGAAGATCCCCTTAATTAAAATTATGCTATTTATGTTTTGTGATAGAGTACTCCATTCATACAAAAAAAACTATACTTAAGAGTTTTGAGAAACTCATGACCTATGGTCAATAGAAACAACTTGGAGTATATTAGATTCCATCACAGTGAGATGGAACTATTACAATTTAAACAAAATATTTATTGTAGAAAATATTGAAGAAGGCAATCCATTGTTATGAAATTCCACCTAGTACTCAGTACTTGTATTGTTCCTTTTTTGGGAGAATCCTTACTCTGTATTACAACAAAGGATATGCTTTGAATGTCAGTCACAGTGCCTTGTCATTCAGTGTCTTTGACAAGTAGTGTAATGCTTGACATCTTGAAGAGCCTATCATTATTTTAGTTGACAGTTCCTTTTCTCACAGTGAATCTTAGGCAATTCTGAAATATACAGAGCTATAATTAAAAGTTATAGGACATGAATTCTAGTCAACTGTCAGCAGTAAAGTGCATAAAATGTGTGTTTTTAAAGTCTTCCTTTCCTTTCAAAAATTCACAGTTGATTGGCATATGGCAAATTTGTTGGTTGATTTATTGGCTTATTAATTTATGAGTAAAATAGATAAAAGAGGGAAAATAACTTGTGAAATATTTATTCAGATATTTTAGGATGATGAGACACTATGAAAGTTTGTAATGCCGGTCCCTTGTTTGTTTCTTCCATTATTTTGATTATATTTGGTTTATTATATAATGGTTTAGAGAATTCTTATATGCAAATTAAACTAGTTTAAAGGACATTGTTAAGTAAACACCACCATGTAGATCACAAGCTCTAAATACACTTGTTTTTTAGTTCTTGATATAAATAAATATATTGAACTAAATACACTATATTGCCAAAAGTATTCGCTCACCCATCCAAAACAGGAGCTGGGCATGTGAGCGAATACTTTTGGCAATATAGTGTATGTTAACAGTGGCTAAATAGTAAACATTCAGTAACAGTTAGTTGTATGAAAATATTACTGTTTATGCTATACGGACTTATTAATAATGAATGTATAGAAATACAGAACTAGCTTCTCCGTCTTTTTGATTGCATTGCTGAAAGTTAGATTTCTAAATTGTACTTCCAAGCCCTAAATTATAATTTTTCCCAGTTTACAGTAGATTAATCAGTGGACCTTATTTCACTCTGGCCATTAAGATATTGGTCGGAGTTGTTATTCAGACTGTGTCCAGCCGATATCTTAATGACTGGAGTTGCTATTCCAACCTTAGTCATAGTGCCTCGTTACTGTACAATTGCATTTTCTACACCTTGTACATGATAATTTACACATAGGAGTAGCAAAATGAGCCATTCCATAGTAGCTCATTTTTCAATTCTGGACTCCCAGAACCTGGTGTTAAGTGACATAACAATACCAAAAAACCCTTAATTATCTCTCATGCCAAGGTGGCCAACAAGATCCGCCGCTTCCTAAAATGTGAGCAGTGGGAGACTGTGAACAAAGTCTTAATACGAAAACAAATACTTCCCAGTGTTTCTCCATGCTTCCTCCGCGACGCCTGCTGCTTATGCAATCTTTGGAAGGACTCAGAGTTGCCCGACGTCTAGTCAACATGATTTGGACCATCATAAAGCAAATGCAAATTAATTTCATTTTCATATGTGCTCCAGAATACATTCCTAAACCAATGGTATATCATACATGACAGCTGCAAGAGAACTAGATACTCACTCTAGCATCAATTTAGACTGGGCTCAGACGAACGCACTATGTGTACCCGTACTGACGTGCCTTCCGGTGTCCATCGCAGCGTTGGTAAACTCCGACAGGGCTGGCCACACACGAATTGCACACGCAACAGCGGCCGTGCTATGTCCGTGCAGCAGGCCTACCCGTCAAAGTGCTAGGATGCACTTTGACAAGGATGCAAAGCACAGTCCTCCATAGGAGGATCGAGCCTTGCAGCGGTAAATGCGCTAACTGCACTCAGCGAGGTGGCCAGATGGGCATTGAGTGGAAGGAATGTCCACTCTCACGGACGGTCTTTCCACACTTACTACCGCTCATCTGTCCCCAGCCTTACGGTGGCTTTGTAGCAGCATGGAATCTGCCAATAGGGAGCAAGGGGTGGAGAGAAAGAGTTGTGTGCTTTTGTGTAAGTGGGTGTATGTCTGTGGTGATAATCATGAATGATTCACAATGGTGTCTATATTCCCCCTATGTTTGTGAGAGGGGATTGGGTTGTTGTAGTTCAGGAGGGAAATATGTGTTTTAAATTGTTCCCTTGCTGCAAAGCTTTCCCCACCTGCTAATTGTTAACCCTTTAAATATTTCCTGGGTGGAAGACAGCAGTGAGGAAGAAGTAAGATAGGCACACACAGGCTGGTGGAGCTCTGAGGCTTGCAGTGCCTGTGATAAGGTTGGCAAAGGCTTTTCATTTAGTTCTGCAAAGTTAGTGAGGGATGCATTATTGTTAAGTGCTCAGATGAGTTAGGTTTTGTTTTCTGTTATATTTTGTTTGATTACTGGAGTGCAGAAATAAAATCTAAACTACACAAAAGAGACTGCGTGCACATGCCATAATTGCCCTAGAGGACCGTGCTACAGCGCCCCTGTGACGTGCTGGATCACACTGTGTATAGGAGATGAATGTTAGATATTGGGTAATGTGCTTGTATATAAAAGATTATATTAAAAATCTTAAGAAACCCAGTTCCGCCAGTAGTGTCCTGGAAAATACTGTCACTGCCTCAAAAATCATACTATTTTATCAAGTATAAAATACTCCTTTTAAATCATGCTCAGCTTTTTTTATTTGAAGCTCTTTTTTCTTTTGAATAAATAAAAGAAATGAGATGAATGATGCCAAGGCTACATTAATTTCCCTCCTTGAGCCTTCCTATACATTTTAAATCCACCGATAATTGTCAGAAAGGAAGCTGTCTTTTCCCAGTGTAACACTGAAGAAAGTACACCATCTATCAACATGCTTAAGTGTACCTATAAAACTGGAAATATTAAATAATACAAATAATAACAGTGTTATAAACGAAACAATGCATTTTGTGTGTTCTTCGTCATGTACACAACATATATTTTAAACAAATATTCTCCATTAAGCAATCTTATCTTCTGCAAACAGTAATGAGAGGAGTCAAGAAATGCTTTTAAATGTTTTACACCATCAACAGATAATAAAATATATTGTCCCTGAAATAATTTCACTTATTTCACCCTTGTTCACACAGCCCACATATTATTTTATTGAATGAACTGTAATAAATTGTACCAAGGGTTTTTTAATTCTGCTGTTTTATGATCTGTTAAATTACACTATATGCTTATTGTACAGATATTTTATATTTGAAAAATCCTGACATATTCAAAACTATAATTAGAACTCTCAGCAAAAAAAATAAAAATATATTTTGTATTTGTATCTTTGTTTTATAAGAGGGTGGCATTATTCTTACTATACTATATTTAAATGTCAGCAGATTCTGTAGCACTGTTCAAGAAAAGGCAATAATATATAAATTTATTTGAACAACACATATCAAAGAAGATAAAATAGGATTGGAGGACACATGTCCTGAGGGAACCTATATTCTATTCGATTCTTTGTACCTGCAGTCTGATGTGTTCTTAAAATATATATATATATATATAATATATATATATATTATACAAAAGAGCAAAAGGTTGCACTCGACCTCAAAACTAAGCAGGTGCATCTAAAACATCAAATACAAAACACCAAGAAAGAGCACTCCATTTTTATTGACCACCTTCTTCCATCATTTTCTGTGAAAAAAAAACAGTTTTAAAAAAGCTCAAAAAACCTGACGGAGGTAAAATGATGGGGATTCAGTTCACAAAGTTATGATCATAATTTGCTTAAGCATGTCACAGTCGCCAATGTACCCCATCTTTTTTTAAAACTGTTTTTTTCCACAGAAAATTATGGAAGAAGGTTGTCAATAATATGGAGTGCTCTTTCTTGGTATTTTATATATATATATATATATAGCACCAAAAATAGAGTGCTCCATATCAATGACTACATTCTTCCATCATGTTCTACAGCCAAAAAACACAGTCTCCAAAGATTCAAACACCTGAGGGAATAAATGATGGGGATTCAGTTCACAAAATATGATCATACCTTGCTATCAGCAACCACCAAATATTACTTTTTACATTGAATCCTATGGGATTTACCTATTTATACCTGTCGAATTGAAACACTGAAAATCAGGACATTTCACCAGAATATCGGTGCAATTCAGTGTTCTGTGAATAAAAGACACAATGGTCTTCTATGGGACAATCTCGTTGCCTCCGAACGCTGCCGAATAGCACCTTATTTTGCATTCAATTCATCTGTATTTTGCGAATTGACAGCTTAGTGAATTGATGAATTGACCCAAAAATTGCAATTCGGGGCCAATTTGGAGGTTAGTGAATAACCCCTTTAATAATGGAAATTTGAAGTTGCTTGTTCTGTTTGAAAAAATGTATATGTATTTTGTGTAGGTTTTACAATAAAACATGGCTAAATAAAGCATTCAGATTTGATGAGAAAACATTGTCCTCAAAGAGCATTACAGCACAGTATCCAAAAATGCCTATCTGATGCTAAAGTAATATCTGCATATGAAAATAATGGCTATATAACAAAGGCACAGTAAAACTTAGTAGGTATATGCAGTGGTGTATTTTGGCCTAGGCCAACAAGGCCTAGGCCTAGGGCGGCACTTTCCAGGGGGCGGCGGCCCGCACTGATGGTCCCACCCCTAAAAAAAAAGTTTTTGCAAAGTATTTTGCCAGGAAGGATACATTGAGATTTCACTAATTTTCAAGTATGTCCTGGGTAGGCAAGGCCTAGGCTTTCACTTTCCAGGGGGCAGCAAAAAACCTCACCACTAAGTGGTTTACTCAGAGAGCACCAAAATGTCGCCAACATTTTGGTGTTCTGTAGTTCCCTGCACTTCGGGAATAAAATTTCCCCACCCTGCAGTGAATTCACCGTTCACCGCAGGGTCCCCAAAGTGCATGGAGTCGGCCGCTGAATGCTGCCACCGCAAACCCGTGGCCTGCTGTTTTCAAAAGAACTACTGAACATAAAAAGTTCTGTTACAGAAAAAAGAAATCCGCTATTAAAAAAAAGGGGGGTAAATTTTGCTGAAAAATTACTAAAAGGTACTAAAAAAAAATCAAGACTTTTTACTGCAGATTAAAATAATAAATGGTTTATTAGATATTTCATAAAAATGGCAATATTTTTAACATTGAAACCTATGGGGTTTGCGGCGGTCGCCTGAATAAACCTGCTGATTGAAACCACCAAACATCAGGGCATTTCACTGTCATTTCTCTGCTGTTTGGTGTTCTCTGAATAGATTAACCATTACTTCTCTATGGGGATTTGCAATGCCTTCAAACAGCACCGTACTTGCTGGCAGTTCGCCAAACTTGTGTGTGAGCATATCACAGAGCAGTGGTGTACCTAGGGGAGTGGCGGAGGGCGGGCCACCCCAGGTACCAGTGATTATTTGGGTGTCATTAGGGGATACTAGGAGGTGCCACTGTCACTGTGTGTCAGCTTTGAGCTGTGTTCTCAAGCAACGAGCAGCGGAGCAGGGTTTTTGCATATGGAATAAAATCGAATAGAATAAAAATCCCCCTCTTATCCCTCCATAGCTCCTCCCCTGCCCCGCAGCAGCTCTAGGAGAGGGGAGGCAGATGTGATTTGTGTGCAGAGAGAGAAGATGACAGTAAACGGAAGGTAAAGGGGGGTATCAGCAGAATATGAAGCCCTGTCTGCTTACTGCTGTTTAAGGCTAGGGTCAGACTAGCGCAGTTTTAACGTGCGTTTAGCCGCACGA
Organism: Leptobrachium leishanense; assembly: GCA_009667805.1. Lineage (NCBI taxonomy): Eukaryota > Metazoa > Chordata > Amphibia > Anura > Megophryidae > Leptobrachium > Leptobrachium leishanense. Next base: position 284,688,003 of record CM019066.1, read on the forward strand.
AATCACGGCCGTACTAGCAGCAAATGACGTCCAATGCCGGGGAACATACGAAGTACGGCCGCACGAAAATTCGTCCGCACAACGCAAGTGGCAAACGAACGCATTTTTTCGAGAACGTCAAACCGCTACTACTGACGTACAGAGTGCGCTGTGGCTGCATAGCGGCGTGTTTGCGTGATTGGGAGACGTCAGACGCTGCACACGTCTGGCCAACATAACGTGCACAGACAAACACTTCCTGTCTTGTCTGGGGGTAGCTGCAAGTTGCGTTGGACAATGGCTGGGACTGACATCGACGTGGAGAGGCTGATCAATGCAGTGGCAGAGCATCCCGAGCTGTGGGACACGGCCTGCGACAGCTACAAAGACCGGCAGAAGAAGGCCAGTGCATGGGTCACAGTGTCCAGGGTGGTGTACCCAGAGTACGAGACGTGGTCTGATAAAGAGCAGAAGCTTCAGAGTGAGTAAATGATCATTTTATTGCATAGAATTCAATTGCATTGAACTTGAATGTAATATCAAACAAAATGGCATAACGAATTATCGTTGTCACTAAGGATGTGCGTTTCAGCTTTCAGAATTTCGGAATTTAAACGACATTTTCACGATTCGTGTTTTCTGATGCGGGCGATTCCCAGATAATTTTTCGATCCGAAAATGTCAGATCCGAAATGTTTCCGAGCCGAAACAAAATATTGTACGAATATGCGATTGGACTTGAATTGTGTCAAATCGAAATTTATTGCTTTGAAACGAGAACAGACGTTGCGAAAAACGAGAAATGTACGAAATCACGAAAAGTAGATCCAACAAACGAGCAAAGTGACACAAAAAACGAAAAATGGTCCATATTCCGATGACATATCCCCGAAAAACGAGTCGAACCGAATCGAATCAAAACAGGGTTCGTTCGAAACGAGCCGAATCGAAAACTTTAAACATCCGAAAATTCAAACAGAAAAAATAATCGGTGCACAAGCCTAGGTGTCACATGTCAAATGATGTCCATCTGCCATGGCACCTGCCCTGCATTGCTAGTGAAATAATTAGACAGAGCATTGCGAAACCTGTTGGTGTGTCTATTCACAGGTATTATGTCATCGTTAGCATACTCATCCAGACCCGTTACTGTGAGGGTATCCTCGAAATTAACCCCATCCCTTGCACGAACATAGTTATGTAGGATGCAACAGCATTTCACTATATCCACACAGAAATCCACATTTACATCAAGTGGCCGATGAAAAATCCTCCACTTGTTGCTCAGTATGCCAAAGCTACACTCGACATACCGTCTCGCCCGCGACAGCCTGTAATTAAACACCGCTTCTTCACAGTCAGGTGTGTCCCCGAGTATGGCCGCAGGAGATGTGTGGATAAGCCGAATGCTTCATCACCCACAAAGGCATAGGGGACTGACACGTCGCTGCCAGGCAAAGGTGCGGGTCTGGGGATGTTCAGGTTCCCACCCTCAATCTCATTCCACAGTGTTGAGTTCCGAAACAGTGTTGAGTCCGAGTCCTTGCCGTATGATCCGACATCCACATACACAAAATTATAGTTGGCATCTGCCACCGCCAGTAGGCCAATTGAAAAATAATGTTTATAATTTTGATACAGTGAGCCACTGTGCAGTGGCTTCACAATGCAGACATGTTTGCCGTCCACCGCTCCCAGGCAGTTGGGATAGTTCGCTCTCTCCCAGAATCCTGCTGCAATTGCCAGCCATGTCTCGCCTGTGGGTGTTGGCAAACATTGGTCCTTCATGGTTTCCCATATTGTTTGGCAGACCTTGCGGACGATCTCACCAGCTGTCGATCTGCCAATGCGGAAGTTGTAATGCAGATCCTTCAAACTGCATCCACTAGCAAGATACCTAGAACATGAAAGAAGCTGTGTTATGATCACATCATATAACCTAACCTTATGTCACTCTCATCATGTTTTGCAGCACATGAAGCAATCAATAAATGGCGCACGGTGAGGGACAATCATACCCGTGTCCTGAAAAAGGAGGCTGAAGCTGCTCGCTCTGGAGCTGGTGCAAAGAAGAGGCGCAGCTATTTGTATGCAGACCAACCGTCCTTCCTGAGGAAGAGCCAGGAGCCGCGCAAGACTGTGAGCAGTATTGACCGGCCATCCACCTCTAGCTCACAAGGGCAAGACCTGCAGCCCGCAGGATCTGGCAGCTGCCAGGTGGAGGTCGAGCAGGGTGGTGCGGAGTCCCAGGTGGAGGATGTGGAGTCCCAACAGGTGCCGGGTACAGCACCCACAGACAGTACCAGTACGGCTCCCAGGAGGAAGAAGCCACCATCAGCTGATGTCGAGCAGGCCATGGTCGCATTCATGGACGCGCACTATACACATCCACGCTGCATGGTCGCTGATTCCGAGGACATGTCCTTTTTTAATTCATGTCTCTCCCTGCTCAACATAATGACCCCAGCGCAGAAACTGGATTATCGCCGCCGAAGCCTGGACCTGATACATGAGATACTGTCCCATCCACAACAGGCACCTGTATATCACGGTGTCGTGCCACAATACCCCCATGGTTATTCCCACCACTGCCAGGCGTTGCCTGCCCGCCCACCCATGTCCCCTGTTGCTGGGCCACCCCCGGAGCCAGAGTACCACCGCAGCCATATGCACGGTCCTCATGCCCAGATGCTCCTCGGTATCATACCATGTGAGGTGTATCGTCTGTTCGTTTATGTTTGTCACAGTTTATTCATGCTGTTCTACTATTTTTATTTTATTACCTTCATTGGACATGCAATAATATATGTGTTTAATATGTTATTGTTATCTTCTGTCATATTATTTCGGGACTAAATATTTTATTTGTTTCACATCGTTGTCAGTGTCATTACTCTTTCGTTACGTGTTCTGGAAGGTGATGCATGCGTGTGTGTGTGGCCATATAACTACTGACCTACAATAGAGCCTCTGCACACCGAGCACATGTCTGATGACTGGCAGCGATGTCATGAATGCAGGTGTTTGATAGTACTTACCGCAAAGTGAGGACCAGCATCTCCTCCGGTGGTATGGCAGCCCTCATGTTGGTGTCCCTCTTGGTCAGCGGCTCACGCACCTTCATCAACAGTTCATCAAAGGTGTGGATGGACATCCGCAGGTAGTTGAAGAACTTCACGGGGTCCCTCTCTCGCAGTGGCCTGTACAGTGTCACAAAGTGGCCATGCGTGTGTCTGGCAGTGTTGATTGGATGGACCCATGTTCGCCGTTGTCTTTTCTTCTTCAGGTACAGGTACCCAGTGCAGCAAAAAGAAACACTTGGACTGCATCCATCTGGAAAATGCCACCATTCCCAAAATGCCTTTTTATACCCCTTCCCTTATTTGATTCATTCTGCAATTGATTTGGTTGATCATATCTCTCTTCTTCCAGCTCCATGAAACAAAACGTCCGAAAATGCGCATCGTATGACCGCTTTGGCGCATTGCATTAAAAAATACGTTCGTTCGTTCGACCGCACTTTTTCACGTTCGCGGCGAAAAATGCGTTCGTCTGACCCTAGCCTAAAGTGGACCTTTACTTAACCAGCACTGCAGTGATAGAAATTTTTCATTGAGCTGCCTGGCTCCTGGTGAGGCTGCGTGCGTGCAGGTCACGCGGTCCGGCCAGTCAGGTGGTACTGAGTCTCAGTACCACCTGACTGGCTGAACCACGTGACATGCACGCAGCTGGCCCGCCCTTTCGTTAACTTAATTGTTATTATTCTTCTTTATTTATAAAGCGCCAGCATATACCGCAGCGCTGTACAATAGGCACAGTATAGACAGGGTTATAATACAATACATTGAACAACATTTGACAAACAGTACAGGAGGAGATGAGGGCCCTATTCCTGTAGGAACTCACAATCTAGGAGGGTTGGGGTTGGAAACAGGAGGAGAGGACTGCAAGGTGAGAGTGATTGATGGTTGCGTCAGTGAGTTGGGTGGTAGGCTTCCCTAAATAGGAACATTTTAAGGGAGCGTTTGAAGGAAGAGAAGTTAGGGGAAAGTCTGACAGTATGAGGGAGAGCGTTCCACAGAGTGGGAGCTGCGCGTGAGAAATCCTGCAGTCTATCATGGGAAGAGGTGATGCGGGGAGAAGCTAGGCGCAGGTCACTGTTTGACCTTAGGGAGCGGGCTGGGGTGTATTTGGTGATTAGTGAGGACAGGTAGGGGGGAGCTCAGTTAGTGAAGGTTTTGTAGGTAAGGATAAGGATTTTGAACTTAATTCTGCAGTGGATGGGGAGCCAGTGAAGGGACTCGCAGAGGGGAGCGGCTCTCACTCTCACTCTAATCTGGACTGAACACCCACCGGGAAGGGAATCAAAGCCACGGTGCACCCTCTGGCAGTGGCACCCCACTGCTGACAAGATGGCTCCACGCACAGGCGTAGCCATGATCCTAACGTGGCCTGGAGGGACCTCCTGCTGAGTCCGTACACAGTCCCTGCTGACTCTGCACACAGCCCTACTGCAGACGGAGGCCGGTAAATATAGAATAAATAATTGCTGTGTGCTCATATTCACTCGGTTTGCTGGGAGTCTTATTGCAGTGGATTCCGATGCACTCATACACACCGCACATTGCATTGCTGGGAGTTTTATTGCTGTGGATTCTGATACGCTGACACACACCACACATTGCATTGCTGGGAGTTTTATTGCTGTGAATTCTGATACACTGACACACACACACCGCACATTGCATTGCTGGGAGTTTTATTGCTGTGAATTCTGTGATACACACTGCATATTACTGTGAGATTTATTGCCCTGGAGCTCTGGGATATGCTCATACACACTGCACATTACTGTGAGTTTTATTGCTCTGCAGTTCTGATCTGCTCATACACAGTGCCCATTTCTGTGGGTTTTATTGCTGTGCAGCTCTGTGATACACTCATATGCAGTGCACGTTTCTGTGGATTTTATTGTTCAACCAATTAGAGCGGCTGTGATCCAGTATACTTGACATACGTGGATGTTCTTTGTAAAAATGCTTGAATTTAAACATTTCATAATTTTATTTATCTCAATAGATACATTTGAAATGGTAAACAAAATATACAAGTAGGCACTTGGTATCCACTTTTAATATAAAGAGAGGAAAAGGCGTAGCTCTAAGAGAAAAAGGTGGAGCTTAAAGAGGAAGTGTGGGGTTTAACCAGGAAGAGGTGTGCCCTTGACAGGAAGGGGTGCCTCAAATTTAAATTAGGGGGTGTCCGAGTTTAGTCAGGCCTAGGGCAGCACAAAACCTAAATACACCACTGGGTATAAGCATGAAAGTAAAAATGGTGGAGAAATTAATATTTATGGACAAAACAGTTTTAACCCCATAAGAACCACTGATATACAGTGGCAAGAAAAAGTATGTGAACCCTTTGGGATTACGTGGAGTTGTTTGCATGAATTGGTCATAAAATGTGCTCTGATCTTCATCTAAGTCACAACAATTTGAAAAACACAGTCTGCTTAAAATAATACAACACAAACATTATATGTTTTCATGTTTTTATTGAACAGAACATGTAAATATTCACAGTGCAGGGTGGAAAAAGTATGTGAACCCCTAGCCTAATGACTTCTCCAAGAGCTAATTGGAGCCAGGAGTGAGCCAACCTTGAGTCCAATCAGTGTGATATTATTGGATGTGTTGCTGAAAGCTGTCCTGCCCTTTAAAAACACACACCAGTTTTGGGTTTACTGGTTTCAAGAAGCACTACCTGATGTGAACCATGCCTCGCAGAAAAGAGCTTTCAGAAGACCTACGATCAAGAATTGTTGACTTGCATGAAGCTGGAAAGGGTTACAAAAGTATCTCCAAAAGCCTTGATGTTCATGTGTCCTCGGTAAGACAGACTGTCTACAAATGGAGAAAGTTCAGCACTGTTGCTACTCTCCCTAGATGTGGTCGTCCTGGAAAGATGACTGCAAGAGCACAACGCAGAATGCTTAATGAGGTAAAGAAGAATCCTAGAGTGTCAGCTAAAGACTTACAGAAATCTCTGCACATGCTAACATTTTTGTTGACACATCTACAATAAGGAAAACATTAAACAAGAATGGAGTACATGGGAGGACAACACGGAGGAAGCCATTGCTGTCCAAAAAGAATATTGCAGCATGTTTGAAGTTTGCAAAAGAGCACCTGGATGTTCCACAGCACTACTGGCAAAATATTCTGTGGACAGATGAAACCAAAATTGAGTTGTTTGGAAAAAACACACAACACTATGTGTGGAGAAAAAAAGGCACAGCACACCAACATTAAAACCTCATTCCCACTGTAAAACATGGCGGAGGGATCATCATGGTATGGGGCTGCTTTGCTGCCTCAGGGCCTGGACGGATTGTTGTCGTTGATGGAAAAATGAATTCCAGAGTTTATCAAGACATTTTGCAGGAAAACGTAAGACCATCTGTCCGCCAACTGAAGCTCCGCAGAGGATGGGTGATGCAACAGGACAATGACCTAAAGCATACCAGTAATTCAACAAAAGAATGGCTTCAACAAAACAAAATACGCCTTCTGGAGTGGCCCAGTCAGAGTCCTGACCTCAACCCGATTGAAATGCTGTGGCATGACCTTAAGAGAGCGATTCACACCAGACATCCCAAGAATATTGCTACACTGAAACAGTTTTGTGAAGAGGAGTGGTCCAAAATTACTCCAGATCGTTGTGCAGGTCTGATCTGCAACTACAGGAAACGTTTGGTTGAGGTTATTGCTGCCAAAGGAGGGTCAACCAGTTATTAAGTCCAAAGGTTCACATACTTTTTCCACCCTGCACTGTGAATGTTTACATGTTCTGTTCAGTAAAAACATAAAAACATATAATGTTTGTGTTGTATTATTTTAAGCAGACTGTGTTTTTCGAATTGTTGTGATTTAGATGAAGATCAGAGCACATTTTATGACCAATTCATGCAAACCTCCACGTAATCCTAAAGGGTTCACATACTTTTTCTTGCCACTGTACATAGTACGTCCTGTGGAAAATTCCCTTTTACCCCTTCACTGCTGACGACGTGTGGGTCATGTCCTCAGTTACTCCCGCTGCATACTGAGGACGTGTCCCACAAGTCATCAGCTTTGCGGGACCCCCGGCGGAGATACTTACCTCTCTGTCTGGGGTCCCATGGCGTTCTGACTTCAGCGTCCTCAGACGCTGAAGTCAAGTTCCTCCCGACGTAAATGACGTCATCGCGCCATGCGCAATGACGTCATTTCCAGCGCGTTCCCCCGGCAATGCCGGGAGGTTGCCTGGAAGGGAGGAGGGATCCGTTTGGATCCCTCTCCCTCCCGACAGGGAGGTCCTACAAAAAAGCCAGGCACCGCTTAAAAGGGGAGAGTCTCCCCTCTTAAGCGGTGCCTGGCTTTAACCCCTTAGGCACCGGGTCGCACTTCAGCGCCTTGCTGCGCTGAAGTGCGGCCTAGCTCCGGTGGGGGCCACCATCTTGGATGGCGGCTCCACCCCCGGGTCCCCCCTCACTGCCTGACGTCCTCACACATAGCGTGATGATGTCAGATAGCCGGGAAACCCCTAGCTGCCCAGCGATTTTCCACGGAAATCCCCTAGTGGAGATAGGGGGTTCGTTTTAACCCTGATATCTCCATAACCGTGGCAGCTAGGGGGTTATTCGAAAGGCCTGAGCATGGCCGTTCGAATGATACCCAACATGACCAGATATAAAGTTAAAAAATTTATATTAAAGAATTTAAAAAAATAATAAAAAATAAATAAAAACATGTATTTTTTGTGTGTTATTTTTATTAATGCAGCAATATTGTTCACATTTCAATTAAAATGTGAACAATGATGCTGCACTAATGATTTTTTTCTATGGGGTGCGTTTGCTAAAAATAACATAATTCCCCCCAAAAAATTTACTAAGTTCCCATTTCAAATTTTTGTACAAGCGCACCCCATAGAAAATATAACTGCAAATGTTCATATGATAAAAGGTGAAAAAAAACACTTTACACGTTGCAGATGATTAAAAATTCAAATTTTATTGCATTTTTTGTTATAATATACAGGCAGGACATGACATATACATATAAAAGTGATATATTATGAATCTGCCGAGTCTGCCGGAAAGAACAATATACAATATGTCTGGGTCGTATAATAAAATGTGGCCTCAAATCGCGTTTAAACATGAGTGAAAGCGGTAAAAATTAGCTCAGCACACAGCGGTGAAATGCCTCAGCAGTGAAAGGGCTAAGGACCAAGGGCATACTATGTACGTCCTGGTCCTTTAAATGCCTCTCCCTATACTTACCTGAAATCTGAAAGGGGAGGGGGGTCCTCTCCCTCCCCAGTGACTGAATGTAGAAAAGAAGAGAGGGCCCACTGGAGAGGGCAGAGTCTGCCCTTTCCAGCAGTGCCGTGCTTTAAATCCTTAGGTGCCGTACCACAATTAGGTGCCAATAGCTGCCGGATTGTGATCCGCTCCTGGATGTAGCTGACATCTTGGAAGTCATCCAAGCCTCTGGGGTCACCCCGCACATATGGCGAGTCATTTGGCCAGTTTGGCCTAGCTGCTAAGTGGAGCTAAGGGTGTCATTTGGACACCCATATCTCTCGATCCTTGGCAGCTAGAGGGTCATGATTTGTATCATTGGAAAGGCCGATCATGACCTTTCCAATGATACTAAAGATGACCAGGTGTAAACATAAACAAATACAAAATAAAAAAAAAAAAAGTGGATTTTTTTTAAAACAAAATTGTCTGGGGATATAATAAAATAGGACCTCAAATCACGTTTAACATGATGAGCATAAAACAGTCAAAATGAGCTCAGCACACAGAGGTAAAATGGCTCAACAGTGAATGGGTTAAAAAGCAAAAACATGTAAAAATTTTCAGCGTTTTTCAAAGAGATCCAAACAGTGGCCGAAAGGTAACCGAACAGTGAAATTCAGCGTACTGTTACCTTTCCTGGCCATTCGGCTAATCAGAGAGCAGGCAGTTCGCCAAATGCTGGTGAATTGCGGTGAACATACAGTGCCTGTTCGTTGCCTGTTCGAGGGCAGTGAATTCCCCATAGAAAAGCAATGCTTCGTCTATTCAGAGAACAAAAACCAGCAGTGAAAAGTTGCCAAATTGCCCTGCTGTACGGTGGTTTCATGCAGCAGATTTATTCAGGTGAATCCTATAGGCTTCAATGTTAAAAATATTCCCATTTTAATTCAATATCTAATAAACTGTTGATCATAATATTCTGCAGTAAAAAGTCTCTTTATTTTTAGATTTAGATCTTTTACGCTTTTTTCGAGATTTGTTGGCGAATTTTTTTTCTGTTTTTTTATAAATCGTTTTTTCTTTTTTCTGTAACAGCCCTTTTTATTATCATTCATTGGATCTTATATGTAAATTTCAGACATTTTCGTTCTGTAGTTTCTTTGCAAACAGCGTTTCACTTTTCAAACATTCAAGCATACTGTTTATTTTTTTTTCACTCGATTCGTCTGCGGTGTCGTATTTTTCCAGCGGCAGCTTTGCGCTGTGATCGGCGGCTGCTCGGAAAAATCAGTACACCCGAATTGAAGGTTGACACACATCATGCCAGTGAGTGTAGTGCATTGTATGCAATGCTTTGTACTGGAGGTTCTGCTATTCATAAACAAAGACAGGATGCCAGCATATAAAAAGGACAAGTGCCTAATTGTAACTTCATGTAAAGAACAATTTGATAATTACACAATATATGATGCTGATACATTTTGTAATGAATCTAGAATGGCTGACTCTATTGCAGCTACAAACAACTCATTTAAATGAATGCCATGCTGGTGGTTAGATTAAATTTGAAATTATTCTGTTCAGACTAAAAGCTACTTATTACTTTGAAAAATTCCTTTTGTTTTAACATTTTGAGAACAATAATTTATATTTTGCTTTTATGTTTTCCTTCAAAAGAATTTCCTGTAACATGACTAAAAAAACGTAACTACTAACTACATTACAATTTCAATGAAAAAGTGAATAATATACTGGGTAATTGTTTGATGCTGAAAATGATATATTATGGACAATATTTACAGAATGCATCTATGTTAGAAATTATAATTTGAATTGGGTTTCATAACGAATCAAAAAGTAAGCAAATTATTGATTTGTTAGTGTTATATTAACCCCTTCACTACCGAGGTCAATATATCTTAGGCTTCAAAGGCACCTTCTGGTGCACCGATATCGAGATATCTCGATCTGCTGATCTGCAGCCCAAATACAAATGAAATTGGTTTGCTGCAAACAAATTTTGTTTGCTCTTGGGCTGCAGAAGGTACCCCTAAGGTTTTAGCCTTGTGGGCATAATGCCCAAAGAGCTAAAACAGTGTAAAATCGGCTGATGATGTCCTGACATCAGGCTTTCAACAGCTGATGCAGGGGGAAAAAAAAAATCGAGCTGCAATGGCTGTAACACAATTTGGAAGTAGATGGCACCATCTACTGGCCAAATAGGTTACTTACAGTAAGAAATACAATGGGACTATACCCAAATATTTCTTACTGTATAAAATTAATTAAAAATGATTTTACAAAAAACACTGTTTTTTGACAATGACTTTTGGAATATCACTTGCTAGTGAACAGGTTTAAAAGGGTTGTTTGCAAAGCTCTACAATTGCTGCTGAGTCTGTTTATTAGAATTTTTTTTTCCTGATTTGGATCATGTTTACTGAAGGTATCCAAACTATATTAAAAGTAAAACTCAGAATTCCAAAGAATGTAAAGGAAATATACTCTCCAAATGCTTCTGGCAGAGTCATTACATTTTTTCACCCATTCAATACCAAGAGGATTGCCATTAAATCATTGTCAAGAACCGATTGATGAAGCTTCTCCTGCAGCTGTATGAATTTCCATTTAGGGAGTTGCCAAAGAGTTTAGCATCGCTGCAACAACGGTAAACTGAGCTTTTCCATTTACTGGTCATTATTTGGATATTATGTTTCATATGTTGGGCTAAGCACCGGGCAAGTATCTCATGAAGTTCATGAGTGCAAAAGTGCTTACTAGACTTGTGCGCCATCAATAAATTTGGTTTGTTTAGTTTCGTATTAGCCGTTATTTCATTTTTTGTAATTCGTGTCTGAAACTCAATTCTGATTCGTACGAAATACGAATTTTCGTTTTGATTCGTTCACTTTTCGTAACAATTACGACCATTCGTTATGATGAATTTAAAAAGCAAAAATACATTTCTTAATATGGCAGTCGATGGTAGTTTTTTTTTTATACGAAATTCTGTTGAATTTCAGTGAAATGTAAACTAATCTAATATATATTAGTTTAGTACCTCTGTTTCTGACTGAAGTTGAACAACATAATTTAAATTATTTTTTTAAAATCAGAAATACAAAATTGCGTTAACGAATTTAGGTTCTGAATTTTCGAACAACGGAAACGTGACTGGTGGATGACCAACCAGAGGTTTTCTTCTGCTGTTTGACTGCAGTTGCATTAGAGTACGAAATTCAGTTAACGAATTTTTGAGGTTTTCTTCTGCTTTGTGACTGTATGTGGTTGTATTCTGTACACCTGCTGTGCTCATTATGAGGGGTTCCCACCATCCCTGTGCTGTGCTGACTTCCTGGGTCTGTACTTCTGCTGTGCTCATTATGAGGGGTTCCCACCATTCCTGTGCTGTGCTGTTCCTTCCTCCAGGGTTTGTACACCTGCTGTGCTCATTATGAGGGGTTCCCACCATTCCTGTGCTGTGCTGAGTTCCTCCAGGGTTTGTACACCTGCTGTGCTCATTATGAGGGGTTCCCACCATTCCTGTGCTGTGCTGTGTTGAGCTCCTCCAGGGTTTGTACACCTGCTGTGCTCATTATGAGGCGTTCCCACCATTCCTGTGCTGTGCTGAGTTCCTCCAGGGTTAGTACATCTGCTGTGCTCATTATGAGGGGTTCCCACCATTCCTGTGCTGTGCTGAGTTCCTCCAGGGTTTGTACACCCAATGTGCTCATTATGAGGTGTTCCCACAACACTCGAACAAACAATGTTCATTCAATACGTACTCATGTTCAAATCATACTTGCGGACCCTACTGGTGACTCCCATTTCAAATATTAAAAAAAAGTAATTTAATTTCATCATAACGAATAATCGTAATTATTATGATAATAAAACGATATTAACGAACATTCTTATTTCATCCGATTCTGAATCTCCCATCGACTACCAGTCTCCCACTCCCATATTAAAAAAGGTAATTTTCCCAACCCTCCCTCAGCAGCAGAAGAAAACCTCTGATTGGTCAAACAGTGTCAGGGTCGTGGGAATGGGAAGCAGGAACCAGGTGTGGAAGCAAATACGAGGTACACGATAGGGAGAATCCAATTTCAGAGTCGAGAATAATTCCGGGTTTTGTACACGGGATGATAGGAGAATTTTGCTGTGCAGGTATTCAACTCCTTAAGAGAAGCGACGCTGTGGCAATGATGGTCTGCAAGGTCTGAGTATTTATAGGCAGATGGGGTGGTCACGCCCCTCTGAAAGGTGACGTCTCGCCTCCCTATTGGTTCTCATCTGGGAGGTAGGCTCACCCTGGGGACAATCCCAGCTTCTGCCCGTCAAGGACTCAGTCACGCCCCCAACCTGTTATTAGGAGCCTCCTGACCTGCAGGCCCATTTGGGCCACGCCCCTCCAAGCCACGCGGCGGGGAGCCATACGCCGCGGCGTTCTGAAGCTCCAGATCGGCGCTATGACAGGCCCCATCGGCTGCTCGAACTTGGCGCGACCCGCCCAATGCCGGAGGAAGGGACCCCCATGGTTGGGGCAGCGCTACCGCGACCACCGCAGGCGTTGGCTGCGACCACGAGGCGGCACCAGGTGGGTCCCGAGGTCGACAAGATCCCGCGGTGGGACGTGGCAAACAGTCACTTTTCCGTTGTAATGAAATTACGTTTCGGATCCGAAACAAAATTTCGTATTTCGGATCCATTCGGAAGCATAGCAATTCGTATTTCGGATGCGTCCGAATCTACGAATTTTAGGAAATTTGTACAAATTTCGATTCATAACAAAACGAATCACATATGTCTAGTGCTTACATGATGTTGATGCTTGCAGAACTTTTTTAATGGTTGTTTGAATAAAGCATCACTTTTTATCCTCTACCTTATTCCCTGAGTGCGTCCATCCAGGTTTTGTATTGCATTTTTCACTTTGGGCTTGTGCACCTGGGCAATCTTTTTCGCTTGGTGGCCTTGGCAAATTTGAAGTTGTCTGTATATATATATATATATATATATCACGTCTATAGCAGTACGTAGTGATACCTTTTTTATTGGACTAACATTACATTTAAAAGACAAGCTTTCGAGAACATATCCTCTCTTCCTCAGGTCTGGAAGCTATACTGATCAGTTCCTAGAATTGAACATTAATAGGGTTATTCAAAGAGATCCGAATTCTGGCCGAAAGGTAACCGAACAATGAAATTCAGGCGAATCTCATAGGCCTCAATGTTAAAAATATTCCCATTTTAAAATACAATACCTAATAAACCGTTGATTATAATATTCTGCAGTAAAAAGTCTCTTTATGTACAGATTTTTTAGGGTCGTTTAGCCATTTTTCGGTAATTTTACGATTTTTTTTTTGCTTTTTTCAGTAACAGCCTTTTTTATTATCATTCATTGGATCTTATATGTAAATTTCAGACATTTTCGTTCCGTAGTTTCTTTTCAAACATTCAAGCGTACTGTTTGTTTGTTTTTTACTCCATTCGTCTGCGGTGTCGGGTTTTTCCAGCAGCTGCGCTGCGTGTGATCGGCAGCTGCTCGGGTTTCTCCGGCGTGTTCGGCGAGGTTAATCCAGATGTTTTTTGCGGGTTTCGGTGTGCGTTCGTCGGGTTTTGTGGTGAGTGTTCGTCAGGTTTGTGGCGGCTTTTTCCTGCACTATGACGGCCCTGTGGTGCTTGCTGAATACACCGCAGAGACGCCGAAATGGGATCGCTAAATCACACCGAATTTAAGAGCATGAAAAGTCACCGAACGTGCGGTGACTTTTCGGTTCTCTTTGATTAACCCTGTAAGAATTAAGGGGCACATGGGTATATAGATTCGATAGGCCGTGTTTGTCCAGATGCCAAAATCACGTGTATAGCAGTACGTGGTGATACTTTTTTTAGACTAACGTTATATTCTCGAAAGCTTGTCTTTTAACCCCTTCGCTGCGGAGGACGCGCTCAGCACGTCCACCTGCAGGTAACGTTCCTTGCGGTGGACGCGCTGAGCGCGTCCTCCCTTTGGGGCCAGCGTTCGGCCGGGTTCCGGCCAATTGCTGGGCCCCCCGGTGCCGGCTGACATCCTCGATGTCAGCCCAGCACCCGGAACCGCCGCCGGCCTAATTAGGTGTCATCGCGGCGGCGCATTGACACCTAATTCAGGCCCCCCTGCATGTGCGGAGGAGGCGTCTGAAAGGGAGGGGGCGAGGTCCTTCGGACCTCTCTCCCTCCCGATCACCGGCATTGCGGGGGTTAATCCAGGCACCGTTTGGAAGGGCACAACCTGCCCTTCCTAACGGTATCTGGAATTAACCCCATGGGGGCTGGATCACGAATCGGCGCCGAAAAGCGCCGGTCCGTGATCCTTTCCCGGAGCTGGCCGACATCTTGGATGTCGGCCAAGCTTCCGGGAATGCCCCCTGAGGACTGGCGTCATCGTGCATAGCACGATGACGCCAGTCCTGGAGTTAACCCCTAACTGCCACCAATGGTGGAGATAGGGGGTTCCAATGAACCCCCTATCTCCCGATCCGTGGCAGTTAGGGGTTAATGTTTGATATTGTTGGATCGGCCAGAGCATGGCCGTTCCAACAATACCAAACTTGACTATGAAAAAAGTTTTTTAAAAAAAATTTAAAAATAAAAAAATATTTAAAAAAAAATATTTAAAAAAAAAAATAATAAAAAAAAATAAACAAGTTTTTTTTTCTTTTTTTGGTTTGTTAATGCAGCAATATTGTTCCCATTTCAATTATAATGTGAACAATGATGCTGCACTAACGATTTTTGTATGCGGTGCATTTGTTAAAAATCGCGTAATTTTCCCCAAAAAAAATGTAACGAGACCCCATATCTAATTTTTTTAACAAGCGCACCCCATACAAAATATAACTGCAATTGCTCGCATGTTAAAATGTGGAAAAAAAACACTTTACACGTTGTAAATTATTGAAAATTCATATTTTATTGCATTTTTTGTTATAATATACAGACAGGTCATGACATATACATATAATAATGACATATTATGAATCTACCGAGTCTGACGGAAAGAACAATATATAATATGTCTGGGTCATATACTAAAATAAGCCTTCAAAACACGTTTAAACATGATGAGCAAAATCGGTAAAAATGAGCTCAGCACAGAGGCGGGAAATGCCTCAGCAGCGAAAGGGTTAAATGTAACTCTCTTCTTCAGGTCGGGATGCTGCCATCCCGACCTGAAGAAGAGAGATATACTCTCGAAAGCTTGTCTTTTAAATGTAACGTTAGTCCAATAAAAAAGGTATCACCACGTACTGCTATACTCATGATTATATATATATATATATATATACACACATATATACATACCCATTATAGCGTGTAGGCTTTTTATCTCACTTTTTGTCCTCCACCACAATCGTTGTAAGTATATATATACTATCATATATATATATATCAGAGAACTGTGCACTCAGGAGGTTGGTTTCAAAATTTTAGAGCGAATATTTATTACTCAAAATGTTACAAACCAGCCACATGAGTGCGCTTCTTCTCTGCTATTTATTTAAACCTTCAGCTTCGCAGCAGCACTGGAGCAAGCATCATGTGACACAGTTAAAGGTGGGAGCCCTTGTTTTTCTATAAATATATAAATATATACTGTATATACACAAAACGAAAATGTTCAAAGCCGCAGTGTAGGAGATGCTTCGTTCACCACGTCTTGCACCTGCGATCACGTCCTGTTCAAAGTCCTTTAGATTTTTGCCCTTTCCCATTATTGCTGTGGTTTGTAGTCTAAATTGAGATCAGGAAGTTTATTCTGCAGACTTTATACTGAACACTGGCTGAACAAATCCTGCCTGAGCCCCGCGGTAAGAAAGCAGATTGTACAACAAATGCTTATGCCGACTATTGATTACGGAGATGTAGTGTATGCAGTGGCCCCGCAAACACACCTTCAGAAACTTACTACATTGTATAACTCCTTCTGCCGCTTTGCATTACAATGTAACTACATGACCCACTATTGTGACATGTTTAAAGAGCTAAACTGGCCATCACTGGAGTCTAAACGCACCCTTCACCTTTCCAGCCTGGTGTTTAACCACTTCACTGCTGAGGACGCGCTCAGCGCGTCCTCAGCAGTCCCGCTGGTATGCGGAGGACGCGCTGAGCGCGTCCTCCCATCGGGGTCAGCGTTCGGCCGGGTTCCGGCCGATCGCTGGCCCCTCCGGTGCGGGCTGACATCCTGGATGTCAGCCCGGCATCCGGACCAGCAGCCGCCAGAATTAGGTGTCATCGCAGGGGCGCGATGACACCTAATTCAGGCGCCCCCCCCGCATGTGCGGAGGAGGCGCCTGAAAGGGAGGGGGGGGAGGTCCTTCGGACCTCTCTCCCTCCCGATCGGCGGCGCACAGGGGGTTAACCCAGGCATCATTTGGAAGGGCACAGCCTGCCCTTCCAAATGATGCCTGGCATTAACCCCTGGGGAGCTGGATCGCGAATCGGCGCTGATGTCGGCCAAGCCTCCGGGAACTCCCCCAGAGGACTGGCGTCATCGTGCGTAGCACGATGACGCCAGTCCTAGACTTAACCCCTAAC
This sequence comes from Leptobrachium leishanense, assembly GCA_009667805.1. Taxonomy (NCBI): domain Eukaryota; kingdom Metazoa; phylum Chordata; class Amphibia; order Anura; family Megophryidae; genus Leptobrachium; species Leptobrachium leishanense. The sequence goes on from CM019066.1 coordinate 284,704,863, forward strand.
TGCCACCAACTGTGGAGATAGGGAGTTCCAATGAACTCCCTATCTCCCGATCCGTGGCATCTAGGGGTTAAATTTTGGTATCGTTGGATCGGCCAGAGCATGGCCGTTCCAACGATACCAAACATGAAAGTGAAAAATTTTGTAAAAAATGAAAAATAAAAATTAAAAAAAATAAAAAAAAAAATTAAAAAAAAAAAATAAACACTTTTTTTTATTTTTTTTGGTTTGTTAATGCAGCAATATTGTTCCCATTTCAATTATAATGTGAACAATGATGCTGCACTAACGATTTTTGTATGCGGTGCGTTTGTTAAAAATAGTGTCATTTTCCCCCAAAAAAAAATGTAACGAGACCCCATCTCTAATTTTTTTAACAAGCGCACCCCATACAAAATATAACCGCAATTGCTCGCATGTTAAAATGTGGAAAAAAACACTTTACACATTGTAAATTATTGAAAATACATATTTTATTGCATTTTTTGTTATAATATACAGACATGACATAACGTATACATATAATAATGACATATTATGAATCTACTGAGTCTGACGGAAAGAATGATATATAATATGTCTGGGTCATATACTAAAATAAGCCTTCAAAACACGTTTAAACATGATGCGCAAAACAGGTAAAAATGACCTCAGCATAAGGGCGGGAAAAGCCTCAGCAGCGAAAGGGTTAAGAGCATTTCTGGGAAGCTGCCACCCTACCTGAAAAGACTGCTTCCCCCAGCAGCTCCCTCATCCTATAACCTCCGATCCAGGACCAGCACCTTACTTGCAATACCACAATACAAAAAGACAGTGGCTCGGTCCTCATTTTCCTACAGAGCACCACAATTATGGAATAACCTCCCAGACACCATCAAATCTTCCCCCAGTCTTAAGTCACTCAAGAGCTCCTTACTAACATACCTCATTACAGAATGCACCTGTAAACATGTAACCTAGTGACTATATTTCCTACATATTTATTTTCTGTTAATCTGTATATTTGTGTTGTTTTTATTTTTTAATATCTTGCATTGTATTACTTTGTATTTCTGTAACTGTAACACTTCAATGTTCTTGAACCCAGGACATACTTGAAAACGACAGAAATCTCAATGTATCCTTCCTGGTAAAATCCTTTATAAATGTAACGCTCTTTTGCCGCTTGGGGCCGCCCCTGCTGGCACCCTCCAGCTGGGTTACACCTTCTTGCTTTACCTGTGGGTCCTGAGTTTCCGCATTTTGGGAATAAGGATACATAGTGTTGGCAGTGCCTCCACCTGTCTGGGCATCCATGGCATGGACTGTTTGCCCAGGCAGGAACCTAATAATAACAACTACACAGTGGTACAATAAACCATATAAACTTGTATTGAAATGCAAGTGGCAGCATAAAAGGATTTCAGGTAATACAGTAGCTAACTAGACACACCAACTGCTCTCTAACCTCCCAGCCCAGGACCCTCCCAAACAACCGGGAACCACCCTGATCTTCGTCCTAATGACAGCGATGATGGGTACCAGTTGGTGCACATAAGAGGTGGGGCCCTTTTAGCATAACGTAGCTGCCAGTACAGGAAAGGCTGTGGGTAAAATCCGCTCAGCAGCTGTGTGATTCTTAGTGTAAAGATGGATAGAATGCTGTCAGCGAGACAGAGAGAAAAGATGCTCGTTACCACACAACTTCAGCTGCTCACAGTCCCAGGAAGGCCTTTTGAACGTTGTAGCAATCTGCAGCCTCTGGATCCATTCTTCCCCACGCGGTATGCAGAATCTCCTCTGCCTGAAGTCGAATGCCGCCAGCAAATCCCTCCGCCTGTGGCCTCCTTAACACAGGGCCCCTCTTCAAACACACTCGCCTCCTGAACAGTCCAGCACAATATATACAGCAGACCAAGGTACACTCTCCAGCACTGGATGCTGCTGATTCTCTGTGCTCCAGCTTGCACAGATCCTGGAAAATTTCTCTTATCTGACTGCTCACTCTCTTTGCTCACTTTGTTCTGCCCACGCTGCATGCATGCTCTACACTTCCTGTTTCTTTTAGCTTGGATCCTTCCTTTTCCTGTAAGGGCATTCTGGGAGGTGTGGTCCATGAGTCCAATAGAGTATGTTCCCATACATTGTCCTCTGGCTCCCCCTAGAGGCATAACAGCTGCAGTCCTCAGAGCCAAAATAAACACAGGACTACATTCTCCCCCTCGTAAAAAATCCTTGCCTTCCACTGGCAAGACCAGCCAGGTGCAAGAACACACACAAAAAAAAAAAAAAACAACGGCAACATATACATTTCTGCATGACAGTCCTGCATAACAGTCCTATCTAGACAATTGTCAACTATCTTGAAGTCTGCTCTAATAAACAGGAGTTCCCACAGTCATCATTTCTGCAAAAGCATACAGGAAATCAACAACTTTACAGTGTAGCTGGGGCACTGGGACATAGCTAGGTTCTCCAACGTGATCGTAAGTAAGAACCCTGGGAGGTTGTCTCGCTCTAGTGCCCTGTCTTAATTCTCTCTGAGGAAGTCCATAGTGTGCCTGGGAATCTTCGACTCCTGCCATTGGGTTGGGGAGGTCACCAGAGGCTTGAGGCCCTGGCTTTCCCATGATACAAGAGTCTCTTTCAGGGGTCCCAGGCACAAAACTAGGGCTGTTTGGATCCAATGTAGAAGAGGCTATGGGAGGAGAGGGAGGTGGCTGCTGAGAAGTGTCTTGTACCATCCACCACTCGTCACTGTGGTCAGTAGATTCTAGGGTCTTTTATTTAGCTCTCTCCACATTACAGTCTTGCACTGTCTCCTCCATGCCCCTTACAGGTGGTGCGAATATATTCTCACTCTCTTCATTTCCTTTCTGGAACTCCTCTTGGGAGTATAACACTGGCAGCAGATGGTTACTGTGCCATGCCTTGATACGACCTTCTGGTCCCTTGATCTTGTATACAGGGAGTCCTGGCAACTTGGCAACCACTTCAAACAGAATGTCTTTCCATCTATCTGCAAGCTTATGTTTCCCAGGCACCCCTAGATTCCGGAGAAGAACTTTATCCCCGGGCTGTATCTCTCTATATTTTACTTTGGCATCATAGCGCCTCTTGTTTTGTTCATTCAACTTAGCAGCAGACTGAGTAGATAATTCATAAGCTCTCTGAAGGTTCTGTTTCAGTGACTTGACATATTGATAATGAGAGACGAGTCGAGACCCATCTGAAGAAACTCCCAGCCTCAAATCTATGGGCAAGTGGGCTTCCCTCCCAAACATTAAGAAATATGGTGAAAATCCAGTAGATTCATGTCTCGTACAGTTGTAAGCATGCACCATAGCTTCCACATGCCGACTCCAAGCTCTTTTTTCTACGTGTGGCAGTGTACCCAACATATCCAAAAGGGTCCTGTTAAATCGCTCAGGCTGTGCATCGCCTTCTGGGTGATAGGGAGTAGTCCTTGACTTATTAACGTTGAGCAAGCTCAGGAATTCCTTGATGATTCGACTTTCAAAATCTCTGCCCTGATCAGAATGTATCCGATTGGGCAGACCATAATGCACAAAGTACTTTTGCCACAAAGTCTTGGCTACCGTCAATGCCTTTTGATCTTTGGTGGGAAATGCTTGTGCGTAGTGTGTGAAATGATCTGTAACCACCAGGACATTTCCAATGCCAGCAGAGTCATTTTCAATACACAGAAAATCCATGCAGACCAGATCCAGGGGACCATTACTTTTAAGATGGCCCATGGGTGCAGCCTTTACGGGTAGGGTCTTCCTCTGTATTGTGACGGGTTCACTCGGGGCAGGCTATGTGAGGGCCGGTACCTGAGTAGAAGGCTGGAAGTAGCCACCTTCCCAGTTCAGGGTTAACTGAGTGATTGCTCATTCACCACAGCTGCCCCACCCTTCCCTATAAGAAGTCTCAGTTCCTTCCAGTTCATTGAGGGGTTTGGAGACAGAAGGAGGAAGGAGTTGGAGACTGTGGTGAAAAAGTAAGGAATCTGTTATATTGGAAAGTGTGTTTTGTTTTACTGGGGGAACCCGTTTAGTGGGCCCAGGAGTAGACAGGTTTGTCTGTTGTCAGTTAGCCTCCCAATAGGGAATAGGATTTCTTTTTTTTGTTGTTTATTTTCTCTGTTGGTGGAAAACCCCTTTGCTGCTGCAAATAAAAAACGCTTAGAAAACCCACGTTGCTGTGCCCGCAGTACCTGCTTCTCCACAAGTGGTGGCAGCGGTGGGATTTTGTACCTGCTGTGCGCTGGCAGTAGCAACAAGGGTACAGAACCCACAGTTACAATGGAGGACTTATTAAAAGCACTGGTATGTGCCACGGCAACGCAGCAGGAGAGCAACCGCCTAATACAGGCACAGATTGGGGCCGTGATGGAGGCCCAGAAAGCTGACCACGAACTGCTTCAAGCAATGGTACGAGGTTTGGCGACGCAAGCACCCCCTAGCCAGGAGACCAGGATTCGAGCTAGTTGCTACCTTCAGAAGATGTTGCCTGAGGATGACGTGGAAGCATACCTCCGTGCCTTTGAGCGCACTGCTACTCGGGAGGCCTGGCCTACAGACAAGTGGGCGGGGATTATCGCACCCTTCCTGATTGGAGAGGCCCAAAAGGCCTACTATGACCTGGAGGAAGTCCAGGCTACGGACTATAAACTCTTAAAGGCTGAAATCCTGGCCCGGTTCGGAGTGACAAAAGCTGTGAGAGCGCGACGCTTCTCTAACTGGACGTATGAGGAGAAGACACCACCCCGGACGCAGATGTTCGACCTAATGCATTTGGCTCGGAAGTGGCTCCAGCCTGAGCACCAAAGCCCCACGCAGATAGTGGAAACCCTGGTGTTGGATAAGTTCTTACGCGGACTCCCACGCAGCCTCCGTGAATGGGTGGGAAAAGGGAACCCGGGTACCTATGATGACATGGTGGCCCAAGTAGAGCGCTACCTGGCTGCAAAAGACTTCGAGGACTCGCCCAGGAGGTCGTCAAAGGTCGTTGTGGGGAGCATCCCCACCCATAGAAAGGAGCAGCCTCAAAAAGTCTTCGACTCCACAACTAGGTCGAACAGGTCGGCAATCCTGCCAGCACCTGGGGGACCAGTGCGTTACTCAGACCACAGCAACACTTTTCGAAGAGGGAATGAGCCCCAAAGGAACTCGATACAGTGCTTTGAGTGTGGCGAACTGGGACATATTCGAGCCAGGTGTCCTAACACGTCCGAGCCCATGCAGTGTGGGCTGGGTGAGGACCCCCGGAATTTCTGCGGACTGATATGTATGACTGGCCTGGTGGAAGGGACTCAGACTTTTCGAGTGACCGTCCTGCTGAACGGACTATAGGCAGTGGCACTTGCGGACTCCGGTAGTGCCATAACATTGGTGTCAGGCAAACTGGTGGGCCGGGCCAATATACAGAAAGATAAGACTGTGGGAGTGTTGTGCGTACATGGTAGTACCGTTCGTTATCCCACGGCGTTAGTCGCTGTCTCTGTGGGGGCAAGGGTACGGTCTGTCCCAGCTGTGGTGGTACCCAATTTACCCTATTCCCTGTCTTAGGGAGGGATTTCCCGGACTTTCAGACCATATTGCAGGGGTTATCTGTTGGTACGGCCACTGCCGACCTTGATGAGGGTACTAACGACATCACCGAGGTGTTCCCATTCCACGATACGTCTTTTTGTCAGAAACCTCCTAAACCCCGGAAAACACGCAGAGAGAGGCGAGAAGCCAAACACGGCTTTACCAGAGCTCAGGCTGAGGCTCTGGTGAACACCCCGGCCAAAAGATCTCAAAAGGGGGTGGCCACCCAGGTGACAGAGACAGAATTGGGGGTCCCTGTAACACATACGAGTGAGGAGGTGAATGAGGCTCCTAACTCTGGGGGCTCTACCTCTGATGGGAATGACTCAGGGGGAGGGGTTTCCGGGAACACTGTTTTTGGGAACGACCAAGCTAGTGATCCTTTGTTACAGACTGCGAGAAGCAGGGTGATTGAGGTGAACGGGGTGCCGGTGGAAGGGGCAATAAAGAGTTATCCGTACTTTATTTTGAAGAGTGATCTGTTGTACCGGGTCATCATGGAGGGAGGTCAGGAAATTGAACAGTTGGTGGTTCCGTCCTCTCAGACCAGAAAGGTACTCGACTTCGCTCATTCCCATGTGCTAGGAGGGCACTTAGGGGTTGAGAAGACCCAGGAGCGGGTCCTGCGCAGGTTCTTCTGGCCGGGGGTTTATGAGGCGGTGAAACGGTACTGTGCCTCATGCCCCGAATGTCAGTTGGCATCTCCTAAGCCACACTTGAGAGCCCCTCTCATACCCCTCCCGGTCATTGATGTCCCCTTTGAAAGGATCGCAATGCACATTGTGGGTCCGTTAGAAAAATCCGCACGTGGACACCAGTACATATTGGTGATCCTGGATTATGCCACTCGGTATCCTGAAGCCGTTCCCTTGCGCAAAGCAAATGCAAGGAACATTGCCGAGAGTTGGTTCAGGTATTCGCACGAGTGGGCATCCCGAAAGAGATCCTGACCGATCAGGGTACTCCTTTTGTTTCCCGTCTGATGAAAGAGCTGTGTCACTTGTTAAAGATACAGGCGCTAAAGACCTCCGTGTATCACCCGCAGACGGATGGGCTTGTCGAGCGGTTCAACCGCACCCTAAAGGGGATGCTGAGGAAGGTTGTTAACAGGGAAGGAAAGGACTGGGACATGTTATTGCCGTACTTGTTGTTTGCTATACGTGAGATTCCCCAGAGCTCGACCCGCTTCTCTCCGTTCGAACTCCTATATGGCAGGCACCCACGTGGTCTGCTGGATATACTCAGGGAAACCTGGGAGGGGCAGGGAGTGACCGGAACCAACCCGATACAATATGTTGTAGGCATACGCGAGCGGATGGCTCGGGTTATCCCCCTGGTACGCCAGCATATGGAAAGGGCACAGGAGACCCAATCCCATATCTATAACCAGAAGGCCACCGCAAGACGGTTCTCGCAAGGGGACAGGGTGATGATACTGGTCCCGACTGCAGAAAGCAAACTTCTGGCTCATTGGCAAGGACCATATGAGGTCCTGGAACAGACAGGCCCTGTTAACTACAGGATTAGGCAGCCTGACCGCCGGAAGAAGGAGCAGATCTACCATGTCAATCTCCTGAAGCCATGGCAAGACAGAGAGGCCTGCGTGTCCCAGACCGGCCATGCCCAGTCCGGTCCTCGGCCCCAGAGCCGGGGGTGGCTATTTCCCCTGAGCTGACTCCTTGCCAGGTAGAGGAAGTCAACCGAATGGTCGAGAGGAATAGGGATGTGTTCTCACCGGTACCGGGTAGAACACATGACGTGTTCCACGACATTGTGACCGAACCCGGTGTAGCGATCAGACTGAAACCCTACCGGATACCGGAAGCCAAAAGAGAGGCAGTCAGACTAGAAGTCAAGAAAATGCTAGAGCTTGGGGTCATTGAGCCATCCCACAGTAATTGGTCCAGCCCCATCGTTTTGGTGCCAAAGCCAGACGGCTCTACCAGATTTTGTAACGACTTCAGGAAGTTGAATGAAATCAGCAAGTTCGATGCCTATCCCATGCCCCGTGTGGATGAGCTGGTGGAGAGATTGGCAAAGGCCAGATACCTCTCGACTCTTGATCTGACGAAAGGGTATTGGCAGATACCCCTAACCGGAAGGGCCAGGGAGAAAACCGCCTTTGCCACCCCAGACGGGTTATTTCATTACAGAATTATGCCCTTTGGCCTTCATGGAGCCCCAGCCACCTTCCAGCGGCTCATGGACAAGCTGCTCAGGCCTCACGTCCAGTACGCTGCGGCATACCTGGATGACGTCGTCATCCATAGCACGGATTGGGAGTCCCATCTGCCGAAGGTTGAGGCTGTGCTCGACACGTTCAGAAGGTCCGGTCTAACAGCCAACCCCCCCAAGTGTTTTATTGGGCTGGCGGAGGCTAAGTACTTGGGCTATGTGGTTGGGAGGGGATCGGTGAAACCCCAAGTCCATAAGGTGGAGGCAATACGGAATTGGCCTCAACCTCTTAGAAAAAAACAGGTGAGGGCCTTCCTAGGGATTGTCGGCTACTACCGCCGATTCATACCCCATTTTGCGACTAGGGCGGCGCCGCTAACCGACCTTATTAAAGGCAAAGGCCCCGATATGGTGAGATGGGACGGTAAGGCTGAGGAGGCCTTTGGCGATCTGCGCTCTGCGTTATGTGACCGGCCCATCCTCGTGGCACCGGACTTCGGGACTGAGTTCTTCCTGCAGACGGATGCCTCAGAGGTTGGTTGGGGGCTGTGCTCTCGCAGTATGTGGATGGTGAGGAGCATCCGGTATTTTACCTGAGCAGGAAACTGCTGCCCCGGGAACAACGCTATGCCGTGATCGAGAAGGAGTGTCTAGCGATTAAATGGGCCACAGAGATGCTACGGTACTATTTACTGGGCAGGCAGTTTACCCTGGTCACCGACCACGCCCCTCTGAGGTGGATGCACAGTAACCGGACCGCAATTCCCGGATCCTTCGGTGGTTCCTCTCCTTGCAGCCCTTCAAGTTTGTGGTGCAGCACAGGGCGGGCCTTCTCCACGGCAACGCCGATGCGCTGTCTCGGGCCCATGGGCTCTCCGCTGTGGTCGCTTCTCACCCTGGTGTTGCGCTGGGGAGGGGGATGTGTGACGGGTTCACTCGGGGCAGGCTATGTGAGGGCCGGTACCTGAGTAGAAGGCTGGAAGTAGCCACCTTCCCAGTTCAGGGTTAACTGAGTGATTGCTCATTCACCACAGCTGCCCCACCCTTCCCTATAAGAAGTCTCAGTTCCTTCCAGTTCATTGAGGGGTTTGGAGACAGAAGGAGGAAGGAGTTGGAGACTGTGGTGAAAAAGTAAGGAATCTGTTATATTGGAAAGTGTGTTTTGTTTTACTGGGGGAACCCGTTTAGTGGGCCCAGGAGTAGACAGGTTTGTCTGTTGTCAGTTAGCCTCCCAATAGGGAATAGGATTTCTTTTTTTTGTTGTTTATTTTCTCTGTTGGTGGAAAACCCCTTTGCTGCTGCAAATAAAAAACGCTTAGAAAACCCACGTTGCTGTGCCCGCAGTACCTGCTTCTCCACAGTATGCATCTTTTGCAGTTTTTTATATACTGCTCCACCGTCTCTCTCATCTTTGGCCAAAAAAATCTATCTTGCACTAGACCATATGTTTTGTCTATTCCAAGATGTCCATGCTGATCGTGTAGGGCTCTCAGAACCATCCCCCTGAACCGGTGAGGGAGCACCAACTGCTTGCGATCTGGGTGATCATGGTACTCAATAATCCGATACAACAACCCTTCCTCCAGATGCAATTTGCTCCATTCTCGCCGAAAATATCTCCTTCAGTCCTGAGGGGAAGACTGGTCAGAAGGTTAGGATTCTTCGCCTTCACGGCCTTGATGACATTGCCTACATGCCAATCTTGAGCCTGAGCTCTCCGCTTGTCCGCTGTCGTGATATCTGACCAATGCTGTAGGATAATGGGAGCACTGAAGGCTTCGGCACAACAACTCCAGGTGAACAGCTAATGGAGTCTATTCCCCTAAGTTCGGTAAAATCTTCTGGATGTTCTACAACTACCGCCGTATTACATAGAGCCCTCACTCCAGGTCCAGGGACTTCTTCCCACTCCTCTTCTTCTTGATGAGGAGGAACCCGGGTCGCCGTGATAGCGCATCTGCACTGATGTTTTTGGGGCCCGGTTTATATCTCAGATGGAAACGGTAATTCGACAACGCTGCCAACCATCGATGTCCGGTGGCATCCAGTTTTGCTGTCGTCTGTATGTAAGTAAGGGGATTGTTATCCGTTCTTACTTCAAACTCTGTCCCATACAGATAATCATGAAGTTTGTCTACTATTGCCCATTTAAGAGCCAAAAATTCCAGCTTGTGGACCGGGTAGTTCTTCTCACTCCCTGTTATGCTTCGACTAATGTAAGCAACTGGTCTCAGTCCCTCAGCATAACTCTGGTGTAGTACACCTCCTACGCCCTCCAGACTAGCATCTACATGGAGCACATAAAGGCCTTCAGGGTCTGCATAAGCCAGCACTGGGGCTTCAGTGAGCTTCTTCTTCAGGGTGAGGAAGGCCTGCTCGCATTCAGAGGTCCATTTTTCCCCGAAGGAATCTCTGGAATATAACACTTTAGAACCATCTGCACTTAAAGAGCCTTTTAGGAGATTATGCAATTCGTGCGCTATCTTGGAGTAGCCTTCCACAAATCTACGGTAATACCCACAGAATCCAAGAAAGGACCTTAGTTCTCCAACATTATCCGGCTTGGGCCAGTTCACCACAGCTTCGATTTTGGCAGGGTCAGTTGCAACCCCTTGGGCAGAAACTATATGTCCCACGTAGGTGACAGAACTTCTAGTGAACTTGCATTTGTCTAAGGATAGTTTTAATCCCTCAGCTTCAAGTCTATCCAACACTTTCAATAGTCGGTGCTCATGCTCCTCTGGAGTCTTCCCAAACACTATGAGATCATCCAAGTACACCAAGCACTCTCGAGGGTTCATATCCCCAACAGTTTTCTCCATTAGACGTTGGAAAGTGGTGGGAGCTCCAGTGATACCTTGGGGCATCCGCGTAAACTAGTAAAATCCCAGAGGACAGATAAAGGCGGTTTTTTCCTGATCATCTACCTTCATGGGTACCTGGTAATACCCAGACCTTAGATCAAGTACACTGAACCACTGACTTCCAGACAGAGCATTCAGCAGATCTTCTATCCGGGGCAACGTATACTGGTCTGGTATGGTGCGCTTATTTAGTGTCCTGTAATCTATGCACAGCCGAACTGATCCATTTTTCTTGCGTACTACTATGATTGGGGATGCATTGGGGCTACGAGATTCTGTAATAATCCCTGCTCCTTCCATCTGATGGAGAATATCCCTGACATCTTGTATGTCACGGGGTGGAATACGTCTAGATCTTTCCCGAAAGGGGGCAAAGTTGGATAATCGAATGGCATGGGTGGCACTTTTTGCACAGCCTACATCCATCTCTTCTTTGGAGAACACACTCTCTCTGGCTTGGAGTTTAGTTCGGAGACTATCCTTCCATTCCTGGGATAGGGGAGAATCCTCTAGACTGAAATCCGCAGGAGTCCCGGGAATCTTCCCCTCTTCAGCTGTCACTGCCATAATCGAGGAGATTTGGTCTAGCAGGTGGATCACTCCCAGCAGCTGACCCCGGGTCTATACGCACTTCAGTGTAAGTTAGGTTTTGCACCATCACCGGAAAGGCTTGCCCCCGGTGGTTCTTCCAGTCTTTAACTTCAGGTATGACCATCCATCCTTTCTGGGCGTCATCCTCCGGAAGGAATTCAATTAAGTATTGTCGCCCGCCATCTAAAATTCCATCATGTAGAGTTGCCGAGGCCCGTAGGGATAGTGTTTCACCCGGTCTGATGAACACAGCTCCAATCCCGATGTAATGGCATTTCCCAGCTTTAGCCTGCAATGCCAGTCGCTGACACTCTTCTCCGAGGTGCGGACTAACTTCCATCAGATGATCCAGTGAAGCACCCCTCGTTCCCCCAAGGTAGTTTCTGAATACATCCTGCACCACCCTGGCATTGGTCCCGAGTATGATGGGGGCACAAACTCTCTTCACGTCTGGGCAGATTATGGCCTCCAACTCCATGCTCTGTTCTGTTCCGGGATTCAAATGAGGAATGGTGATGGCGACCTTGATGCTTCCATCAGTCTTGCAGACTTGATCTCCCATGCCCCATAGCTGCATCTCTTCAGTGGGCAGTAAGGGCAGATGCTTTAAATGCTGATCATAGAATGACCTGTAAACTATAGTCACCTGTGACCCAGTATCTAACAGTGCTGAAGCATAGATGCCATTGATTAGTACGTGAATGATAGACCTGGGCCCTACTTTGGGATTGGCCTGTAAACGAGGAGCTCTTTTTTTAGTCCAGTTTCTCCTCTTTTTCTTAATTTTCTTTGAGAAAACTGTACTGTCTTCCATGGGGTCCTATCACTAGCACATGCCCGTCTTCTTCTCCCGAAGGGGCAGGGCATTCCCTGGCAAAATGTCCTGGCTGGCCGCAAGTAAAACATTTCCTCTCTATCCTTTTTCATCTCAGCAGTGCCTCCATCTGTAACGCTCTTTTGCCGCTGGGGGCCACCCCCGCTGGCACCCTCCAGCTGGGTTACACCTTCTTGCTTTACCTGTGGGTCCTGAGTTTCCGCATTTTGGGAATAAGGATACATAGTGTTGGCAGTGCCTCCACCTGTCTGGGCATCCATGGCATGGACTGTTTGCCCAGGCAGGAACCTAATAATAACAACTAACACGTGTGGTACAATAAACCATATAAACTTGTATTGAAATGCAAGTGGCAGCATAAAAGGATTTCAGGTAATACAGTAGCTAACTAGACACACCAACTGCTCTCTAACCTCCCAGCCCAGGACCCTCCCAAAAACCGGGAACCACCCTGATCTTCGTCCTAATGACAGCGATGATGGGTACCAGTTGGTGCACATAAGAGGTGGGGCCCTTTTAGCATAACGTAGCTGCCAGTACAGCAAAGGCTGTGGGTAAAATCCGCTCAGCAGCTGTGTGATTCTTAGTTAGTGTAAAGATGGATAGAATGCTGTCAGAGAGACAGAGATAAAAGATGCTCATTACCGCACAACTTCAGCTGCTCACAGTCCCAGGAAGGCCTTTTGAACGTTGTAGCAATCTGCAGCCTCTGGATCCATTCTTCCCCACGCGGTATGCAGAATCTCCTCTGCCTGAAGTCGAATGCCGCCAGCAAATCCCTCCGCCTGTGGCCTCCTTAACACAGGGCCCCTCTTCAAACACACTCGCCTCCTGAACAGTCCAGCACAATATATACAGCAGACCAAGGTACACTCTCCAGCACTGGATGCTGCTGATTCTCTGTGCTCCAGCTTGCACAGATCCTGGAAAATCTCTCTTATCTGACTGCTCACTCTCTTTGCTCACTTTGTTCTGCCCACGCTGCATGCATGCTCTACACTTCCTGTTTCTTTTAGCTTGGATCCTTCCTTTTCCTGTAAGGGCATTCTGGGAGGTGTGGTCCATGAGTCCAATAGAGTATGTTCCCATACATTGTCCTCTGGCTCCCCCTAGAGGCATAACAGCTGCAGTCCTCAGAGCCAAAATAAACACAGGACTACATAAATAAATAAATATGTGACGCAATGGAGTGGAACGAACTGTTGGTGCGCACGTTATTGTGTACCTAATAAAGTGGTCAGACAGTGTATATATATATTATATATATAAAATCATCAGAAAGGGACGCACTCCAGGGCTTAGATCTCAAGATAAAAAATTATGCTTGATTATAATACCATTTAAAAGTGCCCAATAGCACTGACCGACGTTTCGGCCCTCTATGGGGCCTTTATCAAGGTAGTGGGCATACATCAGAATATATTTATACAAAATATTAAAACCATCAATCAATGACTTACAGCGCATTGTAGCATGCCTCCGATCGAAACGATCAATTCCCCAAGGAGCGTGGCATCCAACTCCGGTCTGGCACGCAGAGTCATGACGTAAATCATCTGCGACGGGTGCGTTCTCCCTGGACGGTAACCAGGGAGACGCATCCCAGCAGACAACAAAGTAAAAACAACATGGGGAGACAAGATCTACAGTTTGAAGATAGAATATGTGGCAGGATGCAAAGTAAATCTTACCAAACGAATGGCTGCAGAACTAACTACATCAATGAAAACAGAAGTTGCAATGACATGAGTACACTGACATCTCGCTATATTACAAACTAAAATCTTTGCGGTGGAACTTAAAAGAGAATTGACATGCATGAGCCACCTAAAATATAATCAAATGCATTTAGTAAAATAAAATATAAAAATTAATGTGGTGATGAGTGTATAACAAGAATCAATAGTGTGAATGACAGATTAAGGAATACGTGGATGCATAAACAAGGACAAATCCAAAAGTGAAAAACTAATGTGTGTGTATTAGAATAACGTGGTGTAATTGCTGACAAAGATGAAAAAATGTGTGTGAAGAAGTGTAAAAACCAAACCATAAACTAACTGAAAAAATGTGCCAAAAGCATAGTGAAAATGGGTCTGAAAACATGTTGACTGTGTGATAAAATGACTGTATGACAAGGGGATGAGATAAAAGTATGTGTAGGACTAAGAAGTCGTGAAACAATGTGTGGACAAATGTATATGATATTTATGAACATAAAAAATTAGCAAGAAAAATATGTATCTAGAAAATGTTTTATATATATATATATCTATCGAGCAACTTAGGGGCCGCACACGTGTATATAAAACAAAAAATTTTATTCCAAAAATTTAAAATATGGGCCGACATTTCATCTCACCACGGAGCCACTATCAAGATATATATATATATATTAGACATGTGCACAACACAAAATTTCGTTTTGAACTAATGGATTAGTCCTAAAACGCAATTTATTTAGTTGCTAAAGAAATTCGTTTTCAGTTCTTAAGTATGAAAACTAATTTCATTCATCTGAAAACCAGCAGATACAATTACTATTGCAGTGGCTCCTCAGAGGGCTGAGATCGCTGCTTGTTACAGTATCTCTCACTCAATGTGTCAGGCAAAGCTATTACAGTAAATGACTGCTGCTCATCACAGCGCTCAGAGTTTCAGTAAAACTAGTAAATAATATTTTTATATATAAGAGGTCACAACAATATTATTTCCTTGTTTTACTGAAACTCTGAGTGCTGTGATGAGCAGCAGTCAGTTACTGTAACAGCTGAGCCAGATACATTGCACTGAAAGATAGTATAACAAGCAGCCAGATCTCAGCGCTCACAGCCACTGGATTTAAAGGGCTCAAAAAAAATGCTCCTCTCTGTATGATGCAGATAACATCCTCCTGCATTAATTAATACCCCTCTCTGTATAATGTATAGAACATCCACCTGCATTAATACCCCTCTCTGTATAATGTAGATAACATCCTCCTGCATTAATTAATACCCCTCTCTGTATAATGTATAGAACATCCTCCTGAATTAATTAATGTCCCTCTCTGTAAAGAACATCCTCCTCAATGTATACGTTTCTCTGTATAATGTATAGAACATCCTCCTGCATTAATACCCCTCTCTGTATAATGTATAGAACATCCTCCTGCATTAATTAATGCCCCTCTCTGTATAGAAGAGAACATACTACTGCATTGGCATGTGGAGGGTGCAGAATTTCAGAATGCAAGGTTTATCCAGCACAGGAGAGGGAACTTTTACTTAAACTTTGTATCTCTGTGAGGGAGACAGGATTATAAAAGCAGGGGAGAGGGAAAATATTAATGTAAATCCATCTGAAAGCTCAGAGAAGAGATGACTGGCACAAATTTATTTTTATAATAAAATAAAGCACTTTAAATCCAGGGAAAACATTCAAATAAATCACACTGAAGGCTCATAATGACAGAGTAACTGGGAGAGCTGGATACTAAGGGCCATATTACATAGTTGGTGCTAACTTAACCAGAGCTGTTGTAAACTTCCCAGAGCCATTATAGCCTATGGAGGTTTTAAGTTCACAACTGCTCTGGTTAAGTTAGCACCAACATTGTAATACTGCCCTAAATGTATCAGACGTAAAAAAAACTTTTATAACAAGCAGCACTGGGAGAGGAGAGGGACTTTATATAAAACGTGTATTATAGATGAGAAAAGGGGGATAGTGCTCCTGGATAATATAAAATGTATCAGACCTAAGCCCCTATTATGCAGAGCGGGAGGGGAGATAACACACGTTTTATAAAGTCCCTCTCTTCTCCCAGCGCTGCTTGTAATAAAGGGGTTTTTACTATCTAGCCCTCCTCTGTCATTAGCTTTCAGTGTGATTTATTTGAATGTTTTCCTTCTCCAGCTGCTTTTATCATCTTGTCTGTCTCATAGACATGCAAGGGTTAAGTAAAGGTTTCCTCTCCTGTGCTGGCTGTCTGTGCTGCGAGTGAGTATTCTGGAGCTCTATCACTGTCAGATTTTCGGGAAGGGGTCGGGAAGGATTACACATACAAACTTTTTCTGTAGCTTTGCGATGTTGCGCTCCTCATTGCTGGTCTCCTTCACTCATCAATGTAATATTACAAAAAGGACTGAAACTAAAATGTAATGAATTTTCTTTTAGTTTCTTTCATTTTTTGGACTGAGCAGTTTCGTATCTCTTGAGTCAAACGAAAACTAAATTATCCCAAGATTCGGACTAAATCGTTTTAGTACTAAAATGAATGCACATGTCTAATTTATATATATATATATAACAATTGAGTTCTGCATTGCACCCTGATCTTAAATAGGGATGGGCTGGCGGTTCGATCCGAACATGAGTTCGAATCAAACATTGCCCGTTCAGCCGTTCGGCGAATATCGAACATTTCCGCGTGTTCACCCACAATGCACCACAATGGACCACAATGCACTTTGCCACTGGCCTGAAGCTCGTAATTGGCTACAGCCTTGCACCTGACCACAGGTCAGGTGCAAGACAGGTTCAAGACTATGCCAATCACGGCTCAGAGTCCTGGTTGGGCAAATTTTCCCCAATCATGGGCTCACAGAGCTAAGTCCCGCAGCACACTATATAAGGTTCCACACAGCGCTTCAGCATGCGTTTGAGAGGAGATTTGAGAGGAGATTGTTCTTGTGTTAGTGTGTGTTCTCACTGCCAGTCTGCCACCAGCTAATTATCTGGGAATTGTAATCTGTGTCTTCTCACTGCCAGCTATTGGGGTCTCACAGACCTCTAGATGATATCTTTGAATTGTAATCCTTGTCTTCTCACTGCCAGCTATTGTGGTCTCACAGACATCTATCAGATATCTGGGAATTGTAATCTGTGTCTTCTCACTGCCAGCTATCAGGGGGTCCCACATACTTCTAGCAGATATCTGGGAATTGTAATCTGTGTGTTGGCACTGCCAGCTGCTGTCAGGCTATCAGACTGTATCACTGATTTATAGCATTGTTCTGCAAAATCTGTATATCTTTAATCTAATTCTAGATACCATACAATAACACAGTTTAATCAGAGTTCACCTGTTTATCTATTCAGAGTAGAATCTGGGTGTTGCCAGTAGGGATGAGCCAAACGCCCCCGTGTTCGGTTCACATTCGAACTCGAACAATTTCGAAAGTTTGAGTTCGAACTCGAACACGATCCGAACTCAATGTAAGTCAATGGGACCCGAACGTTCGATTTTTAGAGTGCCCTCCAAGAGGGCATATATGCTAGATATTTGCAATTTAAGGTGTATGGGGGTCCGGGTAGTGCCCTGGGGGACAGGAAACAAGGACAAAAAGTTTTAAAAATTTTTTTTTTAAAGGAACGGTGAGTTTTCCATGAAATAAAGGATAAGAATAAAAACGAAAAATTCCTTCAAATATCGTGCCTAGGAGGTCCCCATAACCTGCCCATGAAGTGGCGGATTTGTAGGATGTATAGAAACATTTAAAAACAAAAAAAATGACATTTCAAATGAAGGTAAATGGTTTTCCTTTAATCTATTCCTTATCAACTGCTTGGAGCGGCAGCCTGTATGAAAAGAGGAGACGTTTTAGGACAGAACAAGTTTAGTGATTTTTTTGGCTAAATTATGGTGAAACTTATGCAGGCTCTGGATGAAAGTAACAATAGGTGCTTTAAAATTGGGCCTTTAGCGTCCCCAACAGTGCCGTCACACCGTAACCCCTCTGAGGATATGAATCTGATACAGGCGTCAGTGGCAGTGCACCCAAATATTGTGCTTTTGGTGCCAGGCCTGCAAGTACTATCATACAGTAACCCCTCTGTGGTATTGTGGAAGAATGCAGCGGTGAACCTTGCGGTCCTATATTAAAAAGATACGACAACAGTGCCGTCACACCGTAACCCCTCTGTGGTATTGTGGAAGAGTGCAGGGTTGGACCCTGCAGTCAAATATTAAAATGTTATGAATCTGGTATAGGCGTCAGTGGCAGTGCACCCAAATATTGTGCCTTTGGTGGCAGCAAGTGCCTTCACACCATAAGTAACCCCTCTGTGGTATTGTGGAAGAGTGCAGGGTTGGACCCTGCAGTCAAATATTAAAGTGATATGAATCTGGTACAGGCATCAGTGCACCCAAATATTTTGCCTTTGGTGGCAGCAAGTGCCTTCACACCGTAAGCCCTCTGTGGTATTGTGGAAGAGTGCAGTGGTGGACCCTGCGGTCCAATATTAAAATGTTATGAATCTGGTATAGGCGTCAGTGGCAGTGCACCCAAATATTTTACCTTTGGTGGCAGCTAGTGCCTTCACACCAAAACCCCTCTGTGGTATTGTGGAATAGTGCAGTGGTGGATCCTGCAGTCAAATATTAAAATGATATGAATCTGGTATAGGCGTCAGTGGCAGTGCACCCAAATATTGTGCCTTTGGTGGCAGCAAGTGCCTTCACACCTTAACCCCTCTGAGGTATTGTGGAAGAGTGCAGTGGTGGAGGTTTTGGTAATGCAGAAGAGATCCCAATCTATTCGGTTACATCAGCAGCTCTAACAAAACCGGGTCAGCAATGTTTAGGCACTTGTACTGCGCTACTGTATATGGTGAGAATCGGCGCACACCAGTAGCAACTGAAGTAAACAGAACAGGCAGGGA
Organism: Leptobrachium leishanense; assembly: GCA_009667805.1. NCBI lineage: Eukaryota > Metazoa > Chordata > Amphibia > Anura > Megophryidae > Leptobrachium > Leptobrachium leishanense. The sequence continues at coordinate 284,723,546 of CM019066.1, forward strand.
ATACACAGAGAGAATAGTCAAATGGCAGGCAAAGTCGGCAAGAGATCGGGTCCTGTTCGGGACAAGCAGGGTCAGTAACAAGTACACAAACTGATTCGGTAAGCTAGCGATGTGGGAATAAAGGCTGAGACACACTGAGTGTGTAGCGACGCACAGCGTAGCGAAGTGAAGAGAAGCAAACTTTTTGCAGGCTTGACTTCACTCTGCTCCGCCTCGCAGCGTGTCTACACTGCATTACATTTGCTTCTCACCGCACTGGACAGGAATCCACTAACTAAATTAACCACTTCGCTGCTGAGGACGCGCTCAGCGCGTCCTCAGCAGTCCCGCTGGTATGCGGAGGACGCGCTGAGCGCATCCTCCCATCGGGGTCAGCGTTCGGCCGGGTTCCGGCCGATCGCTGGCCCCTCCGGTGCGGGCTGACATCCTGGATGTCAGCCGCGCATCCGGACCAGCAGCCGCCAGAATTAGGTGTCATCGCGGGGGCGCGATGACACCTAATTCAGGCGCCCCCCCCCGCAGGTGCGGAGGAGGCGCCTGAAAGGAGGGGGGGGAGGTCCTTCGGACCTCTCCCTCCCGATCGGCGGCGCACAGGGGGTTAACCCAGGCATCATTTGGAAGGGCACAGCCTGCCCTTCCAAATGATGCCTGGCATTAACCCCTGGGGAGCTGGATCGCGAATCGGCGCTGGAAAAGCGCCGGTTCGCGATCCTTTCCCGGAGCTGGCCGACATCTTGGATGTCGGCCAAGCCTCCGGGAACTCCCAGAGGACTGGCGTCATCGTGCGTAGCACGATGACGCCAGTCCTAGAGTTAACCCCTAACTGCCACCAACTGTGGAGATAGGGAGTTCCAATGAACTCCCTATCTCCCGATCCGTGGCAGCTAGGGGTTAAATTTTGGTATGGTTGGATCGGCTAGAGCATGGCCGTTCCAACGATACCAAACATGAAAGTGAAAAATTTTGTAAAAAAAAAAAAAAGGAAAAATAAAAATAAAAAAAAATTAAAAAAACAATTTAAAAAAAAACAAAAACTTTTTTTTTATTTTTTTTGGTTTGTTAATGCAGCAATATTGTTCCCATTTCAATTATAATGTGAACAATGATGCTGCACTAACGATTTTTGTATGCGGTGCGTTTGTTAAAAATAGTGTCATTTTCCCCAAAAAAAAATGTAACGAGACCCCATCTCTAATTTTTTTAACAAGCGCACCCCATACAAAATATAACCGCAATTGCTCGCATGTTAAGATGTGGAAAAAAACACTTTACACATTGTAAATTATTGAAAATACATATTTTATTGCATTTTTTGTTATAATATACAGACATGACATAACGTATACATATAATAATGACATATTATGAATCTACCGAGTCTGACAGAAAGAACGATATATAATATGTCTGGGTCATATACTAAAATAAGCCTTCAAAACACGTTTAAACATAATGCGCAAAACAGGTAAAAATGACCTCAGCATAGGGGCGGGAAAAGCCTCAGCAGCGAAAGGGTTAAAATGTACACACAAAACCATTTTATCTTCACAAAGCACATGTTATATGGGCAAAAAAAGTTTCTACTGAATAAAATACATAAAAAATTACTGTTAATTTAATAGGAATAGTATAAAAATATAAAAAAAGGTAACCCCTGATCATATGTATTATAGGGACACGGAGCGCTGTGTATAGAGTAGGGATGCATTGATACCACACACAGACATATACGTATATATATCAACATGCAGACCTATATATACGTATATATATCAACACGCAGATATATATATACACCCACCCTCAGACCATATATACACATACGCACATGGGGGGGGTGGCATGTGGACAATCTCAACTAAATGTGCCCCCCCCATTTGGCTGATCCCTCCAGAAGAAATGTTGAACCCGACAGAGCAGAGAATCTATATATTATTCTCTGCTCTATCGGTTCAACATTTCTTCTGGAGGATCAGCCAAATGGGGGTGCAATTAGTTGCAAAATGTGTGTGTAATACAAGTCTGGATATATATATTTATAAGAATATAGATATATATCTTATCTATATATCTTATCTTTATATATATATATATATATATATATCATACCTGCCCTTACCTTCCCCTATAAATTTGCTAAAATTATACACACAAAAAAAAACACTGCCTGAGACCCCGCGCAGCCCACATGCCACCCCCCTCTACCTGGCTGAATGTATCTAATATATATAATTAAATACATTCAGCAAGGTAGAGAAAGAAAAAAAAAATTTTATGTTCCCGGGGACATTTAAAAATGTCCTCGGATTTTATTTTTTTTAGAAATGTGTCGCCTTACCTTAGCCTGGTGGTCAGTGGGGGCTCCCTGGATCCTGGTTGTGGGGGGGTCTGCCGTGGCCGCAGGTGCAGTGGCTCCCTCCCTGCGCTGCCTGTCTCTGCCACATGCACCCGGGCAGCTAGCCCGCACAGTCATAGCTCTGTCATCCGGCGGCCGCATGCTCCACAAGGGGATCCTTGGGAGGCCCTGGCAAGCTGCCCTCTACAGTGCCTGATTAGAGGGCCGTGTCTGCCTGATGTTTTAGTAACAAGAATGTTTTATCCCATAGGCTTCAATGTTAAAAATATTCCCGTTTTAATTCAATATCTAATAAACCGATGCTTATAATATTCTGCAGTAAAAAGTCTCTTTATTTCTAGATTTTTTTAAGCATTTTTTTATACTTTTTAAAAAAAATAAAAAAAATTGAACTTTTGGCGAACGGCCCAAAAAAGTTCGAAGTTCGCGAACTTTCGAACAGCCGATGTTCGATTCGAACTCCGAACAGATCCGAACCGAATGCTCATCCCTAGTTGCCAGCTATCAGCCAGGCTGTATCACAGACGTATAGCATTGTTGTGCAAAATCTGTATATCTTTAATCTATATATCACTCACCATGTCAGAAAGACCAAAAAGGACAGGCAGACGCTCCCAGACACAGATAAAAGGGCAAGCAGCCTCTGTGTCAGGAGGCTGTGCCCCTGGTCATTGTGGATGTGGTGCATCCTCTGCAGGGGCACGCTTGCCCTTGTTTCTAACTGGTGCTGGCCGTCTTAAGCAGCAGCAACATACAGAGGATTTGCAGGATTGGCTAACCAGGCCATCCTCATAATCAGAGTCCTCTTCCAGCCAGGCTTGTAGTGGTTTACAGTCCACCTCAGCTGCCAAAACATCTAATTCAGCCTCCATGTCCACAGCTACTCCTGCAGTAGCCTCACTATCATACATGAAGGAGTCAGCTGAATTGTTTGACTACAGTGACAGTGACGTGCTGCTTGAGGATGTGCAGCAACACTAGTGCTCTGATTCAAACTCTGAGGTTGAGGAAGGGAGTATAATCAGCCTAGAGGGAGGGCGTGCCAGTGACACACAAAGAACGGGCATTCATGTTACCCCAGAAGCTGCAGCATATTGCGAGGTTGGCTCCAGTGACGAAGAAAAAGGGGGTGATGACTAGGGATGAGCCGAACACCCCTCGAGTTCGGTTCGGGCCCGAACCCGAATTTTTCCAAATGTTCGGGTCCGAACCCGAACCCGAACCCCATGCAAGTCAATGGGGCTGAAAATTCGGTTTTTAGAGTGTCCTCCAAGAGGCCATATATGCTAGATATTTGCCATAAAAGGTGTATGGGGGTCCGGGTAGTGCCCTGGAGGACAGGAAACAAGGACAAAAAGTTTAAAAAAATAAATTTTTAAAGGGACAGTGAGTTTTCCATGAAATAAGGGTTAAAAATAAAAACGAAAAATTCCTTCAAATATCGTGCATAGGAGGTCCCCATAACCTGCCCGTGAAGTGGCGGATTTCTAGGATGTATAGAAACACTTAAAAACAAAAAAATTACGTTTCATATGACGGTAAATGCTTTTCCTTTATTCTATCCATAAACAACTGCTTGGGGTGGCAGTCTGTATGAAAAGAGGAGACATTTTCGGACACGCAGAAAAAGTTTACTGATTTTTTTGGATAAATTATAGTGAAACTTATGCAGGCTTTGGATGAAAGTAACAATAGGTGCTTCAAAATTGGTCCTTTAGCGTCCCCAACAGTGCCGTCACACCGTAACCCCTCTGAGGATATGAATCTGATACAGGCGTCAGTGGCAGTGCACCCAAATATTGTGCTTTTGGTGCAAGGCCTGCAAGTACTATCATACAGTAACCCCTCTGTGGTATTGTGGAAGAATGCAGGGGTGAACCTTGCGGTCCTATATTAAAAAGATATGCATCTGGTAAAGGCGTCAGTGCACCCAGATATTCTGCCTTTGGTGCAAGACTGCCAGGCCAGCAAGTATCATCATACAGTAACCCCTCTGTAGTATTGTGGAAGAATGCAGGGGTGGACCATGTGGTCCTATATTAAAAAGATATGATTCTGGTCAAGGCGTCAGTGCACCCAGATATTGTGCCTTTGGTGCAAGACTGCCAGGCCAGCAAGTATCATCATACAGTAACCCCTCTGTAGTATTGTGGAAGAATGCAGTGGTAGACCATGTGGTCCTATATTGAAAAGTATTTTTTTTATCTGTTAATGGGCGTCAGTGCACCCAGATATTGTGCCTTTGGTGCAAGACTGCCAGGCCAGCAAGTATCATCATACAGTAACCCCTCTGTAGTATTGTGGAAGAATGCAGGGGTGGACCATGTGGTCCTATATTAAAAAGATATGATTCTGGCACAGGCGTCAGTGCAGCCAAATATTGCGCCTTTCATGGCAGCAAGTGCATTCACACCGTAACCTTTTTGTGGTATTGTGGAAGAGTGCAGGGTTGGACCCTGCGGTTCAAAAAATTAAAATGATATAAATCTGGCACTGGCGTCAGTTCAGCCAAATATTGCACCTTTCATGGCAGCAAGTGCATTCATACCGTAACCCTTTTGTGGTATTGTGGAAGAGTTCAGTGCTGGAGGTTTTGTGAATGCAGAAGACATCCCGATCTATTCCGTTACGTCAGCATCAGGGGGTTGATAGCTGCTGATCCAGGACTGATTCATTTTTATAAATGTCAGCCGGTCTACAGAGTCGGTGGACAGACGCACTCTTTTGTCTGTGACAAAACCTCCAGCGGCACTGAACGTCCTTTAAGAAAGCACGCTGGATGAAGGGCAACCTAGTAGCTGCATACCATATTGGCTAAGTTCTGGCCAGTGATCCAATCTCAACACCCAGTAAGCCAGTGGATCATCTGCTGGAAAGGTATCCAGGTCTGCCCTTGCCCCTAGGTAGTCCTGCACCATATGGTGAAGACGCTGGCAATGGGTGCCTACATTTGACGTCCCTGGGCGTCGTGGACTAAAAATATTTAAAAATGCATCAGTCAAGCGGCCCTGGCCTTCACCACTATTCCTCTGATCATCCGCAGCCTCAGAAGCACTTGTGTCAGCACTTGGTAATCTACCAGTGCCTGGAAAGGTGTTACACAAGTGTGTCTTTAGAGCGTCCTCAAGTTTTTTCATCCTGTGCTCCCTCTGTGCGGGCAGGATGAGCTCTGCAACTTTACCCTTGTATCGTGGATCAAGAAGGGTTGCCAACCAGTAATGATCCCTCTCCTTGATAGCACGAATCCTGGGGTCCTTTAGCAGGCTTTGCATTATAAGGGAGCCCATGCAGCGTAGGTTGGAGGTGGCATTAGCTTCCGAGTCTTCCTGGTCAATGAGGATGACCATATCGTGCACTTCCTCCTCCCAGCCATGCACTAGCCCTTCTGTTTCTGGGCACATGAAACCCTCTCTTGAGGAATCCCCACCTTCAATGCCCCCACTACTTAAATATTCCTCCTCTTCCTCCTCCTGTCTGATCTGAGTAGGAGCCGCTGGAATGCTGTCTGTGGAAAGACTGGGGCCTTGAGAGCTAGGGAAGGTCTCCTCTTCCTCCCGCTGCTCTGCCTCTAGAGCCACATCTATAATTCCCTGCAGAGTGTGCTCCAGCAGGAACACTAAAAGAATTGTGTCACTGATGCATGCACTGTCCTTGCTCACCATCCTCGTTGCCTCCTCAAATGGTGACAGTACAGTGCATGCATCCTTGATCATCAGCCACTGCGGGGGGGGGAAACCAAGTTGACCTGAACCTGTCCTTGTGCCATACTCACACAGGTACTCGTTGATGGCCCTCTGCTGCTTGTGCAGATGCTGCAGCATTGCTAATGTCGAGTTCCACCTGGTGGGCATGTCACAGATCAGATGGTTTGTGGGAAGGTGGAATTCTCTTTGAATTTTTGCCAGGCGAACGCTTGCTGGGAATGACCATCTGAAGTGGCTGCAGACTTTTCTGGCCTGGCTGAGAAGCTCTGGCAGCCCTGGGTACTTGGTTAGGAAACGCTGTACCACTAGATTTAGGACGTGTGCTAGGCATGGTACATGCGTCAATTTACCCTTGCGTAGGGCGGAGAGAAGGTTGCTGCCATTATCACAGACGATCATTCCCAGCTCAAGCTGGCGTGGTGTTAACCATCTCTGCACCTGGCCCTGCAGAGCTGACAGAATTTCTGGCCCGGTGTGGCTCCTGTCCCCTAAACAAACCAGCTCAAGCACAGTATGGCTTCTTTTTTCTTGAGCCATTGCGTAGACCCTGTCAGGCATCAGTTTAACTGCCACTTCGCCAGAGACAGAGAAGGAGGAGGAGGAGGAGGAAGAGGGAGAGGTGGTGGTGGTAGAGCAGACAGACCTCATACAAGCAGCTTTCTGGAGGCGTAGTGGATGAACAAGCTCCAGCACAGAGCCCCGTCTTGGATCCCTCCCAGCTGCAATCAGAGTTACCCAGTGTGCCGTGAAGGAAATGTAATGACCCTATCCATGCTTGCTGGACCACGTGTCTAAAGTCATATGCACCTTGTTGCTGACTGCCTTTCCCAATGACTGGATAACATTGTCTTCCTCGTGCTGGTATAATGCTGGAATGCCTTGCGTGAAAAGTAATGGCGTTTTGGAACCTGCCACTGTGGTACAGCACATTCAGCAAATTCACGGAAGGGAGCAGAGTCCACCAGCTGGAAAGGCAGAGGCTGCAATGTGGGTAATTTTGCTAAGCTGGCATTTAGACGCTGTGCTTGGGGATGGTTGGGACTATATTTTTTCTTACGCTGCAGCAGCTGCGGCAACGTAATCTGACTGCGTAAATCTTCAGCTGCTAGGAGGATGTCACATTGTGAGGAAGGACCTGGTACATCCATTACTGTAGCATCATCCCTGTCAGTGGAGGTTGTAGGCAATGACATGGCAGGATATACAGTGGGGGTAGAGACAGATGAGGAGGAGGAGGACCTACGCAAAGTTTTGCGCCAACGGGATGCGTGGCGGGTGGTCATATGTCACCTCAAGCACATGGTACCCAAGAGTCCGGTGTTTATCCCACGCTTCAGCCTCCTCTGACATAGATTACAAATAGCAATGGTGGGGTCTGCTGCACATTTCTTAAAGAACTCCCAGACAGCAGAGTTCCTGCATGTGTTCTTTGAGACAACAGCGCTCTGCACTGGAGCAGCTCTGACATCTGATGCCTTGGACTGGCTAGTGCTACGGTTGGTCACAGAGGATGTTGTGCCTTGTGTTTGCTGTGCCTCCTCCTCCTCCTCCCCCTCCTCCTCACTTGATTCCTCAGTTCGATCTGGCACCCAGGTGGAGTCAGTGACCTCATCATCAATGTCATCTAAACCCCCTATCTCCTCGTCACTGGAGCCAACTTGGCAGTATGCTGCAGGTGCTGGGGCAACATGAGTGCCAGTTATTTGTGTGTCATCACTGGCACCCCCTTCCTCTAGGTTGATTATACTCCCTTGCTCAACCTCAGAGATTGAATCAGAGCACTGTACTTGCTGCGCATCCTCAAGCAGCATGTCACTGTCATTGTAGTCAAACAATTCAGCTGACTCCTCCGTGTGTGATAGCGAGGCTACGGCAGGAGTAGCTGTGGACATGGAGGCTGCATTAGATGCTTTGGCAGCTGAGGTGGACTGTAAAGCACTAGAAGCCTGGCTGGCAGAGGACTCGGAGGATGAGGATGGCCTGGCTAGCCAATCCACCAAATCCTCTGTATGTTGCTGCAGGTTAAGAAGACGGCCAGCACCAGTTATAAAGGACAAGCGTGCCCCTGGAGAGGATGCACCACGTCCACCACGACCAGAGGCACAGCCTCCCGACACAGGGGCTGCTTGCCCTCTTATCTGTGTCTGGGAGCGTCTGCCTGTCCTTTTTGTTCTTTCAGACATGGTGAGTGATATATAGATTAAATATATACAGAACTCTGATTCAACTCTGGTATAAAGATTAAAAATTTACAGAACTCTGGTATAAATCAGTGAGACCCTTTGATGGGTGGCAGTGAAACCTCCTATAAATCAGTGAGACCCTTTGATGGGTGGCAGTGAAACCTCTTATAAATCAGTGAGACCCTTTGATGGGTGGCAGTGAAACGTCTTATAAATCAGTGAGACCCTTTGATGGGTGGCAGTGAAACCTCTTATAAATCAGTGAGACCCTTTGATGGGTGGCAGTGAAACCTCCTATAAATCAGTGAGACCCTTTGATGGGTGGCAGTGAAACCTCCTATAAATCAGTGAGACCCTTTGATGGGTGGCAGTGAAACCTCTTATAAATCAGTGAGACCCTTTGATGGGTGGCAGTGAAACCTCTTATAAATCAGTGAGACCCTTTGATGGGTGGCAGTGAAACCTCTTATAAATCAGTGAGACCCTTTGATGGGTGGCAGTGAAACCTCTTATAAATCAGTGAGACCTTTTGATGGGTGGCAGTGAAACCTCTTATAAATCAGTGAGACCCTTTGATGGGTGGCAGTGAAACCTCCTATAAATCAGTGAGACCCTTTGATGGGTGGCAGTGAAACCTCTTATAAATCAGTGCGACCCTTTGATGGGTGGCAGTGAAACCTCTTATAAATCAGTGAGACCCCTTGATGGGTGGCAGCCAGTGAGAACACACGGATTGTAACAATTCTCAAATATTTTGTAGAAATTAATGACCCCAAAAATACTGAGGGGTACTGGCTGTGTGACAAGACACAGATCACCTCAATTCACAAATGTTTTGTAGAAATTAGGGAGCCCCAAAATACTGCGTGGTACTGGCTGTGTGACAAGACACAGATCACCTCAATTCACAAATGTTTTAAAGAAATTAGTGAGCCCCAAAATACTGCGTGGTACTGGCTGTGTGACAAGACACACATCACCTCAATTCACAAATGTTTTAAAGAAATTAGTGACCCCAAAAAAACTTGCTGGCACAGTGACAAGACACACATATCAATTCCCTGACATTTTGTAGAAATGAGACCCCCCCAGACCCCCCCCCCCAGTAGCATGGCAGACCGGCAGTAATAGCACACAACAATCTCCTCTGAAATTTTCTCTGAAATGCGTGCAGAATCGGCGCGTGGAAACGTTATATAGTGTGCTGCAGGACTTAGCTCTGTTATATATAATATTTGCCCAATCAGGACTCTGAGCGGTGATTGGCATACTGTTGAACCTGTCTTGCACCAGACCTGTGGTCAGGTGCAAGGCTGTAGCCAATTACGAGCTTCAGGCCAGTGGGAAAATGCATTGTGTGCCATTGTGATGCATTGTGGACTCGAACATGCGCCGAACACCCGGAAATGTTTGGAGTTCGCGATCTACCCGAACAGGCTAAGTTCGAGCCGAACTCCGAACTATCCGAACCCGAACCGCTCATCTCTAGTGATGACGATGATGAGGTCACTGACTCCACCTGGGTGCTTGATCGAACAGAGGAGTCAAGGGAGGAGGAGGAGGATGAGGCACAACAAAAACGAGGCAGAACGTCCTCTATGAGCAACCGTAGCCAGTCCAAGGCATCAGATGTCAGAGCTGCTCAGGTGCAGAGCGCTGTTGTCTCGCAGCACACGTCCAGGATCTCTGCTGTCTGGGAGTTCTTCATGACATGTGCATCAGACTGCAGCGTTGCTATTTGTAAGCTATGTCGGAAGAGGATCAAGCGTGGGAAAGACATCAGACACTTGAGTACCACGTGCTTGAGGCGACATATGACCACCTGCCATGCATCCCATTGGCACAAAACCTTGCATAAGTCCTCCTCCTCATCTGTCCTGCCATGTCATTGCCTACAACCTCCACTGACAGGGATGATGCTACAGTAATGGGTGTACCACGTCCTTCCTCTGAATCTGCCAGCATCCCAACAGCTGCAGATTTATGCAGTCAACTTTCATTGCCCCAGCTGCTGCAGCAGAAGAAAAAATATTGTCCCAACCATCCACATGCACAATGTCTAAATCCCAGCTTGGCAAAATTACTCGCATTACAGCTGCTGCCTTTTCAGCTGGTGGACTCTGCTTCCTTCCGTGAATTTGCCGAATGTGCTGTACCATAGTGGCAGGTTCCAAACTGCCATTTCTTTTCACGGAAGGCCATTCCAGCACTATGCCAGCACGTGGAAGACAATGTTATGGAGTCATTGGGAAAGGCAGTCAGCAGCAAGGTGCACATTACTTTAGACACGTGGTCCAGCAAGCATGGACAGGGCCATTACATTTCCTTCACGGCACACTGGGTAACTCTGCTTGCAGCTGGGAGGAATCCAGGACGGGGCTCTGTGCTGGAGCTTGCTCATCCACCACGCCTCCAGAAAGCTGCTGATATAAGGTCTGTCTTCTCCACAACCTCTTCCTCCTCCTTCGCTTTCTCTGGCGAAGTGGCAGTTAAACCGACGCGTAGCAAGGGGCTACGCAATGGCTCAAGCAAAAAGATGCCATACTGTGCTTGAGCTGGTTCGTTTAGGGGACAGGAGCCACACCGGGCCAGAAATTCTGTCAGCTCTGCAGGGGCAGGCGCAGAGATGGTTAACACCACGCCAGCTTGAGCTGGGAATGGTCGTCTGTGATAATGGCAGCAACCTTCTCTCTGCCCTATGCCTGGGTAAGTTGACGCATGTACCATGCCTAGCACACATCCTAAATCTGGTGGTACAGCATTTCTTAACCAGGTACCCAGGGCTGGAAGAGCTTCTCAGCCAGACCAGAAAAGTCTGCAGTCACTTCAGATGGTTATTCCCAGCAAGTGTTCGCCTGGCAGAAATTCAAAGAGAATTCCACCTTCCCACAAATCGCCTGATCTGTGACATGCCCACCAGGTGAAACTTGACATTGGCAATGCTGCAGCGCCTGCACAAGCAGCAGAGGGCCATCAATGAGTACCTGTGTGAGTATGGCACAAGGACAGGTTCAGGTCAACTTGCTTATTTTTTTACCCCGCAGTGGCTGATGATCAAGGACGCATGCACTGTACTGTCACCATTTGAGGAGGCAACGAGGATGGTGAGCAGGGACAGTGCATGCATCAGTGACACAATTCCATTAGTGTTCCTGCTGGAGCGCACTCTGCTGGGAATTATAGATGTGGCACTAGCGGCAGAGCAGCGGGAGGAAGAGGAGGCCTTCCCTAGCTCTCAAGGCCCCAGTCTTTCCGCAGACAGATTCCTGCGGGTCCTCCTCAGATCAGACAGGAGGAAGATGAGGAGAATGAGAAGGAGAAGGAGGAATATTTAAGTTGTGGGGGCATTGAAGGTGGGGATTCCTCAAGGGAGGGTTTTGTGTCCCCAGAAACCCAAGGACTAGTACGTGGCTGAGAGGAGGTGTGCACGATATGGTCATCCTCAGCGACCAGGAACACTCTGAAGCTAATGCCACCTCAAACCTACATTGCATGGGCTCCCTTATCCTGCAAAGCCTGCTAAAGGACCCCAGGATTTGTGCTATCAAGGAGAGGGATCATTATCGGTTGGCAACCGTTCTTAATCCATGATACAAGTGTAAGATTGCAGAGCTCATCCTGCCCTCACAGAGGGAGCACAGGAGGAAACAACTTGAGGACGCTTTAAAGCGACACTTGTGTAACACATTTCCAGACACTGGTAGGTTACCAACTGATGACACAGGTGCTTCTGAGGCTGCTGTTTATCAGAGGAAAAGCGGTGAAGGGGGCCGCTTGACTGATGCCTTTTCCAATTTTTTTAGTCCACGACGCCCAGGGATGCCAAATGTAGGCACCCATTGCCAGCGTTTTCACCATATGGTGTAGGACTACCTAGGGGCAAGGTCAGACCTGGATACCTTTACAGCAGATGATCCACTGGCTTACTGGGTGTTGAGATTGGATCACTGGCCAGATCTTAGCCAATATGCTATGGAACTACTAGGTTGCCTTTCATCCAGCGTGCTTTATGAAAGGACGTTCAGTGCCGTTGGAGGTTTTGTCACAGACAAAAGAGTGCATCTGTCCACCGACTCTGTAGACTGGCTGACATTTATAAAAATTAATCAGTCCTGGATCAGCAGCTATCACTCCCCTGATGCTGATGTAACTGAATAGATTGGGGATCTCTTCTGCATTCCCAAAACCTCCACCACTGCACTCTTCCACAATACCACAGAGGGGTTACGGTGTGAAGGCACCAGCTGGCACCAAAGGCCCAATATTTGGGTGCACTGATGCATGTACCAGTTTCATATCATTTTAATATTTGACTGCAGGGTCCACCCCTGCACTCTTCCACAATACCTCAGAGGGGTTACAGTGTGAAGGCACTAGCTGGCACCAAAGGCACAATATTTGGGTGCAATGACGCGTGTACCAGATTCCAATCATTTTAATATTTGAATGCAGAGCCCACCCCTGCACTCTTCCTCAATACCTCAGAGGGGTTACGGTGTTAAAGCACTATCTGGCACCAAAGGTCCAATTTTAATGCACCTGTTGTTACTTTCATCCAAAGCCTACATAAGTTTCACCATAATTTAGCCAAACAATTACTAAACTTGTTCTGTGTGTCCTAAAACGTCTCCTCTTTTCATACAGTCTCCCGCCCCAAGCAATTGTTTATGAATAGATTAAAGGAAAAACTTTACCGTCATTTGAAATGTCATTTTTTTCTTTTTAAATGTTTCTATACATCCAACAAATCCGCCACTTCACGGGCAGGTTATGGGGACCTCCTAGGCACTATATTTGAAGGAATTTTTCATTTTTATTCTTAACCTTTATTTCATGGAAAAATCACTGTTCCTTTAAAAACGTATTTTTTTAAACTTTTTTTCCTTGTTTCCTGTCCCCCAGTGCACTACCCGGACCCCCATTCACCTTTTATGGCAAATATCTTGCATATATGCCCTCTTGCAGGGCACTCTAAAAATCGAACGTTCGGGTCCCATTGACTTACATTGAGTTCGGATCATGTTCGCGTCCTTACTCGAACTTTTGAAATTGTTCGAGTTCGAATGCGAACCAAACACGGGGGTGTTCGGCTCATCCCTAATCTTAAACAGCATTTAATCTAATTATTTAAAGAGCGAGAAGTGTGAAATAGTTCAGCAATGAATTTGTTAATAGAAATGACACGAATAATTACCGTATATAAGATTAGAGAAACAGATTCTTTTTCAATATTGAGCACTTAGAAGTAATACTATTTTATATTCATCTTCAAAGTGCACATTGTAAAAATCACATTTAACTTTTATTCTAGTTTGCACATAGATGAGAGACTCACTGCATAATATCTTATAAAATAATTGGGTTGCTATCAAAAACTGTTAAGTATAGATTTTATGATAAAGACTCACAAAACAGCAGGCATTTAGATTAAAATTTACGAATTTTTAATTTTTTGGAAAAAAGTTTGTTTGTATTAATTCTAATAAAAACATGGATACTAATTTATATCATGAATTTATTGGCTTTTGCTACAATGAGTCATTAAAAAAAAAATGTTTCATTGCAATTAGACATCTGCAGTCATAGGGACAGCGGCCAACTATGTCGTTTAGGAGCCAGGATTACAGTTCATTCCTTCAAAGGACAATAGAGGAGAATGTATAATTCTAATTATAAGATATACATCTTTAGCATTCTCAGGCTGAAAGAGCATGCAAAACAAGAACTCTTAATACATTTAATTGCTTGATGCTTATAAAGAGTTGTCACACACATCAGCTTTTAATGCCCTAGTTTATATTTGCCAACCTACTTTACATAGAAAATTGACAAATTAAGATAATGCAGTCTACTGGTTTGCTCTGACCACTTATGAATTTATTGCTGTCTGATAAATGAGTATTTAAATATAAGCAGGAATATCTTTTAAATATGCAGTCATGACAGTGGTTCCCAGGCATTTTCAATTAAATGTTTAAAATGAACATGTCATCAACGCATTTACTTTTAACCCCATCATTACCAAATGATTTTCGAAAACAAAAACATGGCAGGACCCAGTAATCTTTTGGAAAATCACTTTTTGCTAATTATACATTAAAAAAAATTATTTTGACTACTCACAATGTATCTTTTACTGTAGGCCTATGTGACAGGCAGATGTCACCATTTCATGGGCAAAAAAGGTATGATAAAATTTGAAAAAAATATTTTACACTCTGTAGATGATTGAGAGGAGTGGCAGAGACAGAGCGATGGGTGAGATGGATAGGCCGGGCTGATGTGTTTAGGATGGACTACAGGGGGGAGAGGTGGGAGAGAGGAATGCCTGTCAGGAGGTTGTTGCAGTAGTCCTGGCGGGAGATACAAGACAGTGGATAAATTGCTTGATGGTGTTAGTCAGAAATGGATGAATATTGCAGTATATTGTGATATAGGGGCTGAAGGAAATATTGGAGTCAAGACTCACTCTGAAACGGCAGACTTGGACTGAAAAAAGGATAGTGATACCGTCAACATTTATAGAAAAGTCAGGAATCACAGTAGAGTTAGAGGGGGGAATTAGAAGGAGCTCGGTCAACACTTTGCTGTATCCTGAATATTAAATCTCTGCACTGCAACTATTGTCCAGCCTGTTTTGCCTTTTATCCCATGCTTTTTTTTTTTGTGGAGAAAGGATTTTACCAGGAAGGATACATTGAGATTTCTCTCGTTTTCAAGTATGTCCTGGGTGGCGAGTATGTACTGGTAGGTGTCTTGCCCAAGGACACTTACTGGAGAGGTGCTCTTGCCGGGATCGAACCTGTGTCTCCACAATCTCTCTCCATGGTTATAGAGCAGTGATGTTACCTCTACTCCACCCAGTCGGCTTTGTGTCTCTCCTGGTAACCACACATATAGAACGTGACAATACTAGATCTTGGTAGTGAAAGGGTTAACAGGTGTTTACTGCATTGATCATAAAGATCAAGATAATTTCTCAGCATTTGATTAATATTGTGACCTGCAAGTTACCTCAATTCAGTGCCATCACTGTACTGTTCTGCTGACATCAGAACCCTTAATTCTCAAATGCCGAAACCTTAGCACAGAAAGTTTAGAAGTACAGAGATGCATTCTTTCATTGAAATTGTTAAAAATAGCACTGTATTACCAATCTTTGAGCTTAAGTAATTAGTCAAATTGATAATGCAAGATTTACAAGGCAATGGACATAGGAATTCATGAAACGCTTTGGTCTTGAAAGATCCTTTCAACTGGAGTAAGAATCAGTATAACACACACCGAGCCTGCAAGGTACTTAATTCACTGGTGAGTCGAATCAACTGAATCATTTTGAAGTTTCAGTTTTTTTAAACTTCGATTGTTTAATTTTTTTGTGAAAACATCCCACAATCTTTCAATGTTGTGATCTTTAGTGAATTTCACAGCTTTTCTAGCTGAGAGATACCAGTAAAATTTCTCCTGTATAGGTCCAGCAAGGAGTTTAATTACCTCAAGTTCATATACTAGTAACAATTTAATACAGCTTGGAAAGTCTCTACAGATTGATTCAGTTTCGAACAAATACAAAGGAATAACTTATTTTTAACCTAGTACAAGATGTGACTTGGGTACTGTAAAGAAAGGAGAATGCATACATTTTAAGAGAATTATTTACAATTCAACCCAGAAAGATTTTTTATTTTATTAATTCTTGAAATTTCAGATACAATTCTTTTGCATTCTGCAATAGTAGGTTAAGTATAATAAATGCTAAAGACAACTTACACAAACAATAAGAACAACTTTAACTGTAATGAATAAAGCTGTTTTCCCCCCTAAAATACAGCAAAATGCCATCCCTAACATCCGTAAAACAGCTTGAGCTTGATTGTGAAATGAAAATAAAGAGAATTTCTATCACAGTAAAGGCGATGACTCTAAGAGGAAAGTCAATGGACTATTAAATGGGAAATCATCTGTTTTCAGATTTTACTTCACTACTATTACATTCCTCCAGTGAGCCGTTATCTAGTAGAGGATCTTAATCTTCTCATTTTCTAGCAGAACATTTCCATGCATTTAGCACAGCTATTCAAATCATAATGTTCAATCACCTCTTTGTAAGAAATATCAGCTAAAATGTGTATTTCCTCAGCGTGGTGCCTCCGTTAAAGCCTCTAACTGTCACTGAACTCAAAAGACTTAATGTTATTCTATTACTTCCTGTTGAAGGTCTCATTATTTAATCTTAGCCTGTTTGATGGCTTATATCCTCTTTAAAATATTTTTTATAGCTAGATTATATATTTATTCTTCCATAAACTATTCACAAAAAAATCAGAAAACAATGCATTTCTTTTCTGGAGTTTGAACAGTCTATAAAAGTCTTGTTTATCTACTGTTGCTGCACATATCCTTCAAACAAAGATTTATTTTACAACAGAGGTAAGCAACCATGGCCCTCCAGGGACTCTATCATCTGCCCTAAGCTAAGACGGGGCCACTAAGGGGAAAAATTTGAGCTCACAAATTACATTACAAGGGCGACTAATTCTGCAACCTTTGCAGTAACGCCCGCTAGCTTCCAGGATGCTCAGGGCACTGCTAATGCCCCGTCGTGAGCATTCCCTACATGAAGTCCATAAGACTCCATACGCACATGCTGCTGGGTCACATGACGGACAGGATCTCGCCTCTCATGAGATCCTGCAGTTCCGCGGAGTGATTGAGCAGGAAAACTGGGGACTTTTTTTCCCCCAGTCTCACTCTTCTCCCAGCGGCCAGAAGTGGCGAATCGGGCCACCATTCTCGCCGCGGGATGAGAGTTGAGTATTTGATTCTTTTGGGGGGGAATCCAGCTGCTGCTAACTGATTCCGCAGAAGAGAGCAAAGTACAGTAAGATTGCGCTAAAATGTGCTAATACCGATGCGTTAACTGGATTTTAAACCCATTAGTGATCTGGAGATGATATGTGTGGCACGCTATCACCTCAATTATCCTAGCGCTAACGCTCATTAATATGAGTGATACCGTTAAAGAGGTGCTAGGGCCCCAGTTGTTTTGCAACTACAAACTGCTTTCCTATAGGATTCAGCTAACCTCATTAAGTTGCTGAGAATTATGGGGATGTAGCTCAGATCACATCTGAAGGGCCAAGGTACCTGACCAATGTTTTGCAAAACAGGATATACAATATAATTCAATTTGTATAAACAAACCTTTTCAAAAATTTTAAGGATTGACAATTGATATATTTTTTTGGAATTTGCTGCTTGAATTCATGTATAAGGTAGATGTTAACTTGGCACACTGAAATCATTTTTTAACCCCTTCCCGACCGCAGACATACATGGTACATCCTGTGGGAAAATCCCCTTAATGACCGCGGACGTACTATGTACGTCCTGGTCTTCTAACCCCCCTCCCTGCCTATACTCACCTCTCTGGCCGGGTTCCCACGAGGTCTGGAAGTGTGCACCACCTATTCATGGGGCCCGACCGTCACGATGATGTCATTAACGTGCATGATGATGTCATCGCCAGGTGCCCTCAGTGCCTGCAGTGGAGAATAGGAAGGGGATGGGTGCTCCTTTTGAGCCCTCCCAAACGACTCCTAATCGCGATTCAAATCTGGAAGTGGCTGACATCTTGGATGTCAGCTAAATTTCCAGTTCACCCCCCACCCACTGTTGTCGACGCCATATGTGCAATGATGTCAGTGGGCCAGTTAACTCCTAGCTGCCAAGTGGAGATAGGGGGATCGTTTGGATCCCTGTATCTCCCGATCCGTAGCAGCTAGATCATGGCCTTTCCAATAATATCAAACATGACTAGGTTTGGTGTAAAATTAATTTTTTAAAAATATTTAAAAAAAGTGGGTTTTTTTTACATTTTCTGGGGGTATAATAAAATAGGACTTCAATTGGCGTTTAAACATAAGCAGAAAAAGGTCAAAATGAGCTCAGTGCACAGAGATGAAATGGTTCAGCAGTGAAGGGGTTAAAAAGCAAAACCATCTAAAAATTGGCTATTTGTAATCCCAAAACAAAATTTAGAAACTATTTAGCTGGGGTCTTTTTTGGCGGTTGTAGATTATGGGGATTCAATTTTGAAAAAGTGTGTTTTTTAAATTTTTTCATCATGTTTCATATTTTTTTATAGTAAATTATAGGATATGATGGAAATAGTGGTATCTTTAGAAAGTCCATTTAATGGCAAGAAAAACGGTATATAATATGTGTGGGTTGAATAAATGAATAAGAGGAAAATTTGACCTAAACACAAAAAGCGCAGACACGTAAAAACAGCAGCGGCAGTATCGGATGGAGAATCGTAAAACCGCCAGCTCACTATGGGGTTAAAATATATTTAGTCTAAAGATAAAGGGAGTTAGATTTTACAGACAGGCTGTTCCCATATTTGACTAACTTTCTTTTTACATTAACAAACTATATTATTTTAAAAATCAGATGTAAAATACACAAAGGTATTTAAAAGAGCTTTCTTCCCTGTTGCTTTGTTCATTTGGCCAGCCTGGTTTAATGTTCTTTAACCCTATCACTGCTGAGCCATTTCACGTCTGTGTGCTGATGCTGAGCTCATTTTTAACGCTTTTGCTCATCATGTTTCAACGCGATTTGAAGCCATGTTTTACAATATAACCCAGACAAATTATATATTGTTCTTTCCGGCAGACTCGGCAGATTCATAATATATCATTATTATATGTATATGTCATGCCCTGCCTGTATATTATAACACAAAACGCAATAAAATTAGAATTTTTAATCATCTACAGTGTGTAAAGTGTTTTTTTTCACATTTTATCATCCAAGCCTTTTCGTTTATATTTTCTATAGGGTGCGCTTGTTAAAAAAATTAGAAATGGGTACTCGTTATGGGGACACTGCCCTTCCAAGCGATGCCTGCCTTCAACTTGTATCGCCTCCCGATCGGGAGGGACAGGGATCCGAAAGGATCCCCCCCTCCTTCCAGGCGATCTCCTGGTGCACTACTGCATGATCAACATTGACTTGAGTGTCCACAGGGATTGATCTGCATGATCTTTCAATCTCTTCCCGTAGTGCAGCCAGCATAGGTGTTTTTTATGGTATACCACATTCTTTAGTGTTCTCCATAGATAGAAATCGAGGGGTGTTAAGTCCAGGGAACGTGGATGGGAAATCAACAGCACCTCTGTATCCTATCCAACATCCTGGCAGAATGTCAACAATATAGGCTCTTACGTCTCGTGGTAGTGAGGTGGTGCGCCATCGTACTGGAAGTAAAAATGCTTATACACATAAAGCCCATGAATGGCCAGTAAAATGGATGTGCAAAGCATGTCGAGGTACTATTGGCCAGTGGCCGTGCCTTATAAAAAGAATGATCCAATTAAACCCTTGGATGACAGTCTACCCCATTTTCTGCACAAAGTCCTCATCTGAATGTACCATTTGTCAAAACCACTCACAGTACTCAATTCTACGTTACAAGCTTGATGTGCTAAGTCCTGTCTCACGTGCTAATTGTTTTACAGACCTATACGGTGAGCATGTAAACTGTTGTAACACCTTATCGGAGGAAGCAGGACTTGTAGCTGTGCGACGCTTCGCAGATTTTTGCTTGTGCACATTAGTGATTGGCCGAAAAAAACGTTTTTAAAGGAACAGTGATTTTTCCATGAAATAAAGGTTAAGAATAAAAATGAAAAATTCCTTCAAATATCATGCCTAGGAGGTCCCCATAACCTGCCCGTGAAGTGGCAGATTTGTAGGATTTATAGAAACATTTAAAAACAAAAAAATGACATTTCAAATGACGGTAAATGGTTTTCCTTTAATCTATTCATTAACAACTGCTTGAGGCAGCAGCCTGTATGAAAAGAGG
Organism: Leptobrachium leishanense; assembly: GCA_009667805.1. Classification (NCBI taxonomy): domain Eukaryota; kingdom Metazoa; phylum Chordata; class Amphibia; order Anura; family Megophryidae; genus Leptobrachium; species Leptobrachium leishanense. The sequence goes on from CM019066.1 coordinate 284,743,664, forward strand.
AGACGTTGTAGGACACGCAGAACAAGTTTAGTGATTTTTTGGCAAAATTATGGTGAAACTTGTTCCAGACTTTGGATGAAAGTAACAACAGGTGCATTAAAAATGGACCTTTGGTGCCAGCTAGTGTCTTCACACCGTAACCCCTCTGAGGTATTGTGGAAAAGCGCAAGGGTGGACCCTCCCATCAAATATTAAAATGATTGGAATCTGGTACACGCGTCAGTGCACCCAAATATTGGGCCTTTGGTGCCAGCTAGTGCCTTCACACCGTAACCCCTCTGAGGTATTGTGGAAGAGTGCAGGGGTGGACCCTGCAGTCAAATATTAAAATGATATGAATCTGGTACATGCGTCAGTGGCAGTGCACCCAAATATTGGGCCTTTGGTGCCAGCTAGTGCCTTCACAACGTAACCCCTCTGAGGTATTGTGGAAGAGTGCATTGGTGGAGGTTTTGAGAATGCAGAAGAGATCCCCAATCTATTCAGTTACATCAGCATCAGGGGAGTGATAGCTGCTGATCCAGGACTGATTCATTTTTATAAATGTCAGCCGGTCTACAGAGTCGGTGGACAGATGCACTCTGACAAAACCTCCAATGGCACTGAACGTTTTTTCAAAAAGCACGCTGGATGAAGGGCAACCTAGTAGCTGTATAGCATATTGGCTAAATTCTGGCAAGTGATCCAATCTCAACAGTGAGTAAGCCAGTGGATCAGCTGCTGTAAAGGTATCCAGGTCTGCTCTTGTCCCTAGGTAGTCCTGCACCATATGGTGAAGACGCTGGCAATGGGTGCCTACTTTTGACGTCCCTGGGCGTTGTGGACTAAAAAAAATTGCAAAAAGCATCAGTCAAGCGGCCCCCTTCACCGCTCTTCCTCTGATAAACCCCAGCCTCAGAAGCACCTGTGTCATCACTTGGTAACCTACCAGTGCCTGGAAAGGTGTTACACAAGTGTCGCTTTAGAGTGTCCTCAAGTTGTTTCATCCTGTCCTCCCTCTATGAGGGCAGGATGAGCTCTGCAACCTTACCCTTGTATCGCAAATCAAGAAGGGTTGCCAACCAGTAATGATCCCTCTCCTTGATAGCACGAATCCTGGGGTCCTTTAGCAGGGTTTTCAGGATAAGGAAGCCCATGCATCGTAGGTTGGAGGTGGCATTAGCTTCTGAGTGTTCCTGGTCGCTGAGGATGACCGTATCGTTCACTAGCTCCTCCCAGCCACGTACTAGTCCTTGGGTTTCTGGGGACACAAAACCCTCCCTTGAGGAATCCCCACCTTCAAGGCCCCCACAACTTAAATATTCCTCCTCCTCCTCATCCTCCTCCTGTCTGATCTGAGGACCCGCAGGAATGCTGTCTGCATAAAGACTGGGGCCTTGAGGGCTAGGGAAGGCCTCCTCTTCCTCCCGCTGCTATGCCTCTAGTGCCACATCTATAATTCCCCGCAGAGTGCGCTCCAGCAGAAACACTAAAGGAATTGTGTCACTGATGCATGCACTGTCCCTGCTCACCATCCTCGCTGCCTCCTCAAATGGTGATAGTACAGTGCATGCATCCTTGATCATCAGCCACTGCCGGGGGAGGGGGAACCAAGTTGACCTGAACCTGTCCTTGTTCCATACTCACACTGGTACTCATTGATGGCCGTCTGCTGCTTGTGCAGACGCTGCAGCATTGCCAATGTCGAGTTCCATCTGGTGGGTGTCACGGTTCCCAGATCCCACCACGCAGTACTTAACACCCCACACTCCACAGAGCCCAGAAGCTACCAACAGAGTAGCCGTGAAAGATCTCTAACGGTCTGGTCCTTAGAAGTGGCCAGGTAAACTAGCTAGACAGAAAGGGTTAACAACACAGGGAGTAGTCAGCCGAGCCAGAATCAGGAATACAGAGTTCAGAATGGTCAAATGGAATAGCTGGGTCGATATCAGAGCAGTGGCGTAGTACAAGAAAATGGTCTAGGGCAACAGAAGGCAGAATAGTCAGAAACAAGCAGAGGTCAATAATGGGTTAATTCAATATAGCAGTCAGGTACAAGGAGCTCAGGTATGGATAACCACGATCTGGCAACTTCTGAGAATACACTGAGGGTTTTTAAAGACCTTCACCAGGCCACGCCCCCCACTCAAGCCGCACCTCATGCAACCACCTCCCTGCCTGTCTCCATTTAAACCGGGCATTGGTCAGCGAGCAGCATCAGACATGCTGCCCTCAAGCACACAGGTAGGGCTGGAAGCTCCCAACGTTACAGTACCCCCCTCTCCACGGGAGGCCACCGGACGACCAACAGGACGAGCGGCAGGACGACCACCAGGGCGATCGGGGTGTGAGGCATGGAACGCCTTGACCAACCTAAAGGCAGACATGTCGGAAGCTGGAATCCAGGACCGGTCTTCTGGACCATAACCCACCCAATCGACCAAGTACTGCAGAGCGCCCCTGCACAGCCTAGAATCCAAAACCCTCCTAACCTCATACTCAGATTCACCATCAACCTGAATAGGTGGAGGAGGAGGAACGACCCGCGTGTACCTGTTACACAACAATGGCTTCAGTAGGGAGGTGTGGAAGACGTTGTGCATGCGAAGATGTTTAGGAAGAGCAAGAGCATAAGCCACAGGATTAATGCGGCGAATGATCTTATATGGACCTATAAACCGAGGTGCCATTTTCATAGAAGGCACCCGCAACTTCACGTTCCTAGTGGACAACCAAACTCTATCCCCCACATTATAGGAGGGAGCTTGTAACCTATGCTGTCAGCCTTGCGTTTCTGGACAGCAACATTGCGCTCCATATTTTCTCGAATCTGTCTCCAAATCTCTTGCAGTTGAGTGAGATGGTCATCGAGAGCCGGGATGGCCTGTTCAGTAAACTGAAGCGGTAGAGCCGGAGGGAAAAAACCATAGATGGCAGAAAAAGGAGAGTGGCCAGTGGTCTCGTTAACGGCGTTATTACGTGCATACTCAGCCCAGGGCAACAACTCCGACCAATTGTCTTGTTGTTGTGTGGTAAAGCAACGTATGTACTGCTCGAGACCCTGATTTGCCCTCTCTGCTGCCCCATTGGTTTGTGGATGATATGCTGAAGAGAAGGCCAATCGCACCCCCATCACTGCACAGAAAACCCTCCAGAAACGAGAGACGAACTGGGCTCCTCTGTCAGAGACTATTTCAGACGGAACCCCATGTATTCGTACAATCTCTCTAGCAAATACAACCGCCAGTTCTTTGGCTGTAGGAAGCTTAGGTAGAGGGACAAAATGAGCCATTTTGGAGAAGCGGTCTACAACTGTCAGAACCACAGTATGACCCTTGGACTTCGGCAAGTCCACAATAAAATCCATAGATAGATGAGACCAAGGCCTCTTAGGCATGGGTAAAGGCTGCAATAGACCGACAGGCAAGGATTTACTGGTTTTGCTTCTGGCACAGACTTGACAAGCCAAAACAAACAAACGTACGTCCTGTCGCATGGTGGGCCACCAGAACTGTCTGGAGATACTGGTAAGAGTCTTAGTAATACCAGGATGACCTGCTGGTTTAGAATCATGAAACATTATGAGTAATTCTTGTCTTTCCTTTTCAGGTACAAACAACATATCTGGAGGCTTGACAGGTGGAGCCCCTACTTGAACTGTCTGGAGGCGTTCCAGGAAAGGCGAGGAGACAGACAAGACTGTGGAAGCCACAATACGTTCAGGAGGAACTATAGGATTGTGGTCTTGTGTATTAGACTCATACGGGTCATATTGACGAGATAAGGCATCAGCCTTTACATTGCGGTCACCTGGTCTGTAAGTCAATACAAAATTAAACCGAGACAGTAGCAATGACCACCTGGCCTGTCTCGCGTTCAAACGTTTAGCATCCCCGATGTACGTAAGGTTCTTATGATCAGTAATTATCAATAAAGGGTCAAGAGTACCTTCCAACAAATGTCTCAACTCTGATAGGGCAGACACAATAGCAAGCAATTCTCTGTTACCGATATCATAATTGCGTTCTGCTGGTGATAATTTTCTTGAAAAGAACCCACAAGGATGTAGAGGTTTTCCTGGAGACTCTCTTTGAGACAGGACAGCCCCAATGCCCATCTCGGAAGCATCAACCTCAAGAACAAACGGAATCCTGGGATCAGGATGCCGTAACACGGGAGCGGAAGTGAAAGCTTGTTTGAGGGCTTCAAATGCTTGTTTGGATTGAGAAGACCAGATCTGGTTCTTCAGACCTTTACGTGTCATATTAATGATAGGGGAGGCTACAGCGGAATAATTCTTGATAAATCTCCTATAATAGTTGGAAAACCCCAGAAACCTCTGTATGGCCTTGAGACCTTGAGGGAGAGGCCATTCTGAGATGGCCGTGAGTTTAGAAGGATCCATCTCAAAACCTTCTAGAGTGATAATATACCCAAGGAATTTCACAGTAGTAATGTCGAATAAACACTTCTCTAGTTTGCAATAAAGACCATTGTCCAGTAATTTTGCTAATACCTGTCTGACATGTGCATGGTGGGTTTTCAGATCGGGAGAGTAAATCAATATATCGTCTAGGTATACTATAACAAAGGTTTGTAAGAAATCTCTGAGCACATCATTAATAAAATCCTGGAATACCGCTGGAGCATTACAAAGACCGAAAGGCATGACCAAGTATTCATAATGCCCACTCCTGGTGTTAAATGCTGTTCTCCACTCATGCCCCTCTTTTATACGTATCAGGTTGTAAGCTCCTCTTAAATCAAGTTTTGTGTATACTGCTGACCCCCTTAACCTGTCGAACAGTTATGATATGAGAGGGATAGGGTACACGTTCTTAAAGGTGATCTTGTTAAGCCCCCTATAATCGATACACGGGCGTAAATCTCCCTCTTTTTTAGACACAAAAAAGAACCCAGCCCCTGCTGGAGAAGAGGAACGTCGGATAAAACCTCTCTCCAAATTCTCCTTTATGTACGCTTCCATAATTTGGTTCTCCTTTATGGAAAGAGGATATACTTTGCCTCGAGGAGGCATGGTACCAGGATGAATATCAATGGCACAATCATATGGTCTATGTGGAGGCAGTTTCTCTGCCTCGCTTTTATCAAATACAGCCCTGAGGTCGGCGTATTGGTCAGGAACCTCTGTAGACAATGGAGGAGCTGTGGGTGTGTTCAGGACACCGACATGCTGAATGGGTATTAAACAAGTCCCAAAACAAGCAGGACTCCAAGACAGTATCTCTCCCTTAGCCCAATCAATAACAGGATTATGTTCCACCAACCAAGGGAAACCAAGTACAACAGGATTGGAAGGTGAATGGATAACTTGAAATATGATTTCTTCTTTATGCAAGAGACCAGTGGTAAGAACCACTGTAACCGTATCGTGAGTAATCCTAGGGCAGGATAACGGTCTGCCGTCTATGGCTTCGACGGCTAAGGGTGTCTCTCTTACAACCAGAGGTAGAGAAATGGAAGAAGCGTAGTTAACATCGATAAAGTTGCCAGCAGCCCCAGAATCCAAAAAAGCAATAGTATGTGTGGTCTTGGTCTCCCAAGCCAAGGATACTGGTAACATAAGTTTAGTGTCTTTGACAGGAGACATGCACGGCACACCCAAGGCCTGTCTCCTCAGCTGCCTTAGGTGCGGTAGTTTTTCCAGCTTATCATGCATCTTAGGACGAGTAGGACATTGAAATCGTACATGACCCCCCAAAACCACAATACAGGCACAATCCCTCACGAAAACGCCTTGTTCTCTCTTCCTCTGTAAGCCTAGTACGGCCTAGTTGCATAGGCTCAGAGGGAGGAGATAACTCTCTTGGTGGTGCCTGAAAGACAGGGGCCAACCTAGGTAACGGTCTCTTGGGCTTCTCTCTTGGAGTCCTTCTGTCCCTTATCTGATTATCCAGATCTATACAATAAACAATGAGGTCCCACAATACCTCAGGTAGTTTACGTGGAGCCAATTCATGCATCAATGACTCTGATAACCCCTCCATAAAAGCCAGAACCAGTGTCTCATTTGCCCAGTTCACATCAGAGATCAAGGTTTTAAATTCTATGGCATAATCAGAAACAGTCCTGTTCCCTTGACGTATGCGGAACAAGGATTTGCCAGCTACCGTGGCCTTTCTGGTAGGATTAAATGTACGTTGTAACTCGGCTATGAATTCTTTATAATCCTGTATGATAGGCTTCTCTGCCTCCCATAACGGAGTCGCCCATGTCATTGCTCTGCCAGACAGATGATTAATAATGAACCCCACTTTGGCAATGTCAGAGAAAAACATCTGTGGATTTAATTTAAAATGAATATCCACATGGACCAAAAATCCCCGGCACTCTGAGGGAGTACTGTCAAACCTCATAGGAGCGGTCATGTGTACCTGGGATGTCTGAACGACAGGGGACACAGGTATATCAAGTGGGGGTGCAACCCCAGCTGGTTCCAGGTGAGCCGTATGAGTCAGGATAGTTTGTAAGGCAATAGCAAACTGATCCATCCTATGATCCTGCTCATCCTGTCTGGATACAAAGTTAGCCAAGTGCTGTGTTAAGTCTGCGGGATCCATAGTGGCCAGATCGTAATGTCACGGTTCCCAGATCCCACCACGCAGTACTTAACACCCCACACTCCACAGAGCCCAGAAGCTACCAACAGAGTAGCCGTGAAAGATCTCTAACTGTCTGGTCCTTAGAAGTGGCCAGGTAAACTAGCTAGACAGAAAGGGTTAACAACACAGGGAGTAGTCAGCCGAGCCAGAATCAGGAATACAGAGTTCAGAATGGTCAAATGGAATAGCCGGGTCGATATCAGAGCAGTGGCGTAGTACAAGAAAATGGTCTAGGGCAACAGAAGGCAGAATAGTCAGAAACAAGCAGAGGTCAATAACGGGTTAATTCAATATAGCAGTCAGGTACAAGGAGCTCAGGTATGGATGACCACGATCTGGCAACTGCTGAGAATACACTGAGGGTTTTTAAAGACCTTCACCAGGCCACGCCCCCACTCAAGCCGCGCCTCATGCAACCACCTCCCTGCCTGTCTCCATTTAAACCGGGCATTGGTCAGCGAGCAGCATCAGACATGCTGCCCTCAAGCACACAGGTAGGGCTGGAAGCTCCCAACGTTACAGTGGGCATGTCACAGATCAGATGGTTTGTGGGAAGGTGGAATTCTCTTAGAATTTCTGCCAGGCGAACACTTGCTGGGAATGATCATCTGAAGTGGCTGCAGACTTTTCTGGTCTGGCTGAGAAGCTCTGCCAGCCCTGGGTACCTGGTTAGGAAATGCTGTACCACCAGATTTAAGACGTGTGCTAGGCATGGTACATGCGTCAACTTACCCAGGCATAGGGCGGAGAGGAGGTTGCTGCCATTATCACAGATGACCATTCCCAGCTCAAGCTGGCGTGGTGTTAACCATCGCTGCGCCTGCACCTGCAGAGCTGACAGAATTTCTGGCCCAGTGTGGCTCCTGTCCCCTAAACAAACCAGCTCATGCACAGTATGGCATCTTTTTGCTTGAGCCATTGCGTAGCCCCTGTCAGGCGTCGGTTTAACTGCCACTTCGCCAGAGACAGAGAAGGAGGAGGAGGAGGAGGAAGAGGTGGTGGAGCAGACAGACCTCATATAAGCAGCTTTCTGGAGGTGTGGTGGATGAGCAAGCTCCATCACAGAGCTCTGTCCTGGATCCCTCCCAGCTGCAAGCAGAGTTACCCAGTGTGCCGTGAAGGAAATGTAATGGCCCTGTACATTGCTTGCTGGACCACGTGTCTAAAGTAATGTGCACCTTGCTGCTGACTGCCTTTCCCAATGACTCCATAACATTGTCTTCCATGTGCTGGTATAGTGCTGGAATGGTCTTCCGTGAAAAGAACTGGCATTTTGGAACCTGCCACTGTGGTACAGCACATTCGGCAAATTCACGGAAGGAAGCAGAGTCCATCAGCTGGAAAGGCAGCAGCTGTAATGCGAGTAATTTTGCCAAGCTGACATTTAGACGCTGTGCAAGGGGATGGTTGGGACTATATTTTTTTCTTACGCTGCAGCAGTTGGGGCAATGAAATCTGACTGCGTAAATCTGCAGCTGATGGGATGCTATCACATTCTGAGGAAGGACCTGTTACACCCATTACTGTAGCATAATCCCTGTCAGTGGAAGTTGTAGACATGGCATGACATATAGTGGAGGTAGAGACAGATGAGGATCGATGGGAAGTGTTTTGCCAACGGGATGCATGAAAGGTGGTCATATGTCGCTTCAAGCATGCAGCTGATGTTTCTCCCACACTTGATCCGCTTTAGACATAGCTTACAAATTGCAACGCTGCAGTCTGCTGCACTTGTCGTGAAGAACTCCCAGACAGCAGAGTTCCTGGACGTGTGCTTTGAGACAACAGCGCTCTGCACCTGAGCAGCTCTGACATCTGACGCCTTGGACTGGCTACGGTTGCTCATAGAGGACGTTCTGCCTCGTTTTTGTTGTGCCTCCTCCTTCTCACTTGACTCCTCTGTTCGATCAGGCACCCAGGTGGAGTCAGTGACCTTATCATTGTCATCACCCCCTATCTCCTCGTCACTGGAGCCAACTTGGCAGTATGCTGCAGCTGCTGGGGGAACATGAGTGCCAGTTATTTGTGTGTCACTGGCACCCACTACCTCTAGGCTGATTATACTCCCTTCCTCAACCTCAGAGTTTGAATCAGAGCACTGGAGTTGCTGCGCATCCTCAAGCAGTATGTCACTGTCATTGTAGTCAAACAATTCAGCTGACTCCGTGTATGATGGTGAGGCTACGGCAGGAGTAGCTGTGGACATGGAGGCTGAATTAGATGTTTTGGCAGCTGAGGTGGACTGTAAAGCACTACAAGCCTGGCTGGCAGAGGACTCGGATGGCCTGGTTAGCCAATCCTGCAAATCCTCTGTATGTTGCTGCTGCTTAAGATGGCCAGCACCAGTTAGAAAGGACAAGCGTGCCCCTGCAGAGGATGCACCACGTCCACGACGACCAGGGACACAGCCTTCCGACACAGAGGCTGCTTGCCCTCTTATCTGTGTCTGGGAGCGTCTGCCTGTCCTTTTTGGTCTTTCTGACATGGTGAGTGATATATAGATTAAAGATATACAGAACTCTGTTTCAACTCTGGTATATAGATTGGAGATATGCAGAACTCCGATTTAACTCTGTTATAAAGATTGGAGATATGCAGAACTCTGATTCAACTCTGGTATAAAGATTGGAGATATGCAGAACTCTGTTTCAACTCTGGTATATAGATTGGAGATAAGCAGAACTCTGATTCAACTGTGTTATCTAGTTTAAAGATATTCAGAGCTATATATCAGCGATTTCACTGACATTTTCCCTGCAAGGCTGCCAATGTCCTCTACTCTCTCTCTGATTCACTTCCTCTCCTGCAGGCTGCAACACCCTGATAGCTGGCAGTGCCAAGACACAGATTAAAATTCCCAGAACTCTGGTATAACTCAGCGATACATCCTGATAGCCTGGCAGTATCTGGCAGTGCCAACACACAGATTAAAATTCCCAGAACTCTAGTATAAGTCAGTGATACACCCTGAAAGCCTGGCAGTGCCAACAGCAGATTCAAATTCACAGAACTCTGGTATAAGTCAGTGATACACCCTGATAGCTGGCAGTAGCTGGCAGTGCCAACACACAGATTAAAATTACCAGAACTCTGTTATAAGTCAGTGATACACCCTGATAGCCTGGCAGTGCCAACACACAGAGTCAAATTCCCAGAACTCTGGTATAAGTCAGTGATACACCCTGATAGCCTGGCAGTGCCTACTGAAGAAGCGACACCGTCGCGAAATGCGTTTGGGTGTATTGCCCGTTTTTATCTTAATAAACCAGATTTTATTAGCCGATTGTATCCTGAAGTTTGTTTGGAACAGCCCAAAAGAATCTGCTGGTTGTATGGGAGATCCGGTGTTCCCTCTAATATCACCGGCTGCATCTACATCTAGTGTCTGATCGAGACACCAACAAATGTGAGTGGAATTCCTCTTGCGTTGATTTATTTATGCAAATACAGTACCCGCTGCACTATGATTTATTTCTTTGTTTGAGGTACATATTATCACTACCATAAGGAGGACAGCAAGAGGGCGATCACGGCTGAAGGAAGCACTGGTTCCGCCATTTTTCTCTTCTACCCAATATTGTCGGTTGGTCCTGGATATACCATTCAATGGAGGGAAACAGCTGCTGATTCACCAAAATTTGAACTCATACTCACACTATTTACGTATAATAACAATAATTTTTTACTGTTCACTCTGGTTAACGAAACCACCGCTAGGTGGCGCCATTGACACAGTTTCTTTGTGTTCCTTTATACACCCTGAGAGCCTGGAAGTGCCAACAAACAGATTCAATTTCCCAGAACTCTGGTATAAGTCAGTGATACACCCTGATAGCTGGCAGTAGCTGGTAGTGCCAACACATAGATTTAAATTCCCAGAACTCTGATATAAGTCAGTGATACACCCTGATAGCCTGGCAGTGCAAACACACAGATTCAAATTCAGAGAACTCTGGTATAAGTCAGTGATACACCCTGATAGCCTGGCAGTAGCTGGCAGTGCCAACACACAGATTTAAATTTCCAGAACTCTGGTATAACTCGGTGATACACCCTGATAGCCTGGCAGTGCCAACACACAGATTCAAATTCCCAGAACTCTGGTATACGTCAGTGATACACCTTGATAGCTGGCAGTGCCAACACACAGATTCAAATTCCCAGAACTCTGGTATAAATCAGTGATACACCCTGATAGCTGGCAGTAGCTGGCAGTGCCAACACACAAATTAAAATTCCCAGGACTCTGGTATAAGTCAGTGATACACTCTGTTAGCCTGGCAGTGCCAACACACAGATTCAAATTCCCAGAACTCTGGTATAAGTCAGTGATACACCCTGATAGCCTGGCAGTAGCTGGCAGTGCCAACACACAGATTCAAATTCCCAGAACTCTGGTATAACTCAGTGATACACCCTGATAGCACCCTGATATGTAACAATCTCCTCTCTGATTCACTCCAGCAACAAACACACGCTGGGGCTGCGGGGAAGCCTTATATAGTGTGCTGCGGGACTTAGCTCTGTGAGCCCATGATTGGGCAAATTTTGCCCAATCAGGACTCTGAACCCTGATTGGCATAGTCTTGCACCTGACCTGTAGTCAGGTGCAAGGCTGTAGCCAATTACAAGCTTCAGGCCAGTGGAAAAGTGCATTGTGGTCCATTGTGGTGCATTGTGGGCGAACACGCGGCGAACACAAGGAAATGTTCACTGTTCGAACGGTCGAACGGCCAATGTTTGATGCAAACTCATGTTCGCATCGAACCGCCAGCCCATCCCTAGTGCACATCACACACAGTGCCATCGGTTTCAAACTTCTCACAATTCCCAGCGATTGTTAATCGTGTAGGTGGTTCTGTTTCAAACTCACGTCGCCATTGTCGATGAACTTCAGACATTTTCAAATTTGCAATACCACTTCAAAATCTTGCATTGCTCAAAAGTCAAGTATGCCTCTGCATTTCCTTTGACTCTCCTGACAGTCACATGATGATATCAACAACGGTGCAACTACTGATACCTTTAAAGGAAACATAATTGCTAACATACATAAGTCAAATGCAATGGTGTATACGAGAGGGAATGGGAACATAAATTAAATAAAAAGGAATGGGGGCAAAAATCAATTTAAAAGGAATTAGAATGGAGGCAAAAAAATTGACATGATTAACCTTGCTGAAGAATTCATTCAGGTTAACGCAGATTTTTTTTGCGAAGTTTAAGGAGCACCAATAAATTGAATCTTAATTGTATACTAAATTAATTAAATTATTTATTTTTTGTTGTGATAGTTGGATTTGCAATGCTATCTTATGTTTGATATGTGTTACTATGATGCCACAAAATTGTCTTCTTGGTCTGGTGGGTTAAAATTATAGACTCCTCTCTTTTCAATACGTTCCATGATTCCTGTCCAATGTTAACTCTTTTACCTGGTATATCTTTGGTCCATAGATTTAAATCTCTCTAAAAACATTAAGTTAAGAGTGATACAAGCAGTATTGATATTAAACATGACATCTAAAGGTTTCAATGGCATGTGTTTAATAACATTTGCATGTCCTATGTAGTATCAGGAGACAGGTGATCTATAAAATTATAAAGTTTGAAACTATTGTAACCTCAAAAGTTATCGTAATAGGGACAAATAGATTAGTTCAGTGTCTATCAGTCCTTTCAATTTCTTTAATTGTGAGTCATGAAATATATTTGAATGATTAGAAGTTCCACTGGCACATTGTAAAGCAGAGAGATGTTAAATATTGTATTTCAACCATTTGTTCATAAAACTGTGAATCAGAAGCCAATATAAAAATCATGAAGCAATTGTAACTGACCATTTATACAGTTACTGTAGGGTACAAGCATATGGGATTGCTTCTTGATGAATTCAGGCCTCCCTGTTAACCTTTGTACTATCACTAATGGCATCTTGATTGGACCAATCTTATAAGAAAATCTTTATTCACAAGTTCCTGACTTCCTTACTACAGTTTTACAATAGAAAAGGATAAGTCATGAATAAATTAGCAATACGGCACTCACAAGCAGTCTCTTGTGATTATGATGCATAAAGCTTACTCCTTAATGACATGTTATGGTCTAATGAGAAACAGCATTTTTTCTGGAAATTATAATTAAGCGTGCAAAAGCCTTGCGGTTTTCGAATTCAAGACAACCTATAACATATGCAAAAATATATTATATTTTATACACCGCAGATTTAAGCTAACAGCTTGCTTCCCGGATGATTCATAGTTATTTAAACATGTGTACAGAAAATAACCAATCTTTAAGATACTGGCTCTGAATATTTGATACTACTTACTTTGCATCTGTGAAAACAGAAAAAAATAGGTAAGGGAAAAGCTATCATTTACTATTAATGCCTAAAATATGCAATTTCTGTATATTCCAAGATGACTTAAGACGATTTAAAACAAAATATTTACTATTGTCTTTAAGTGGACAATGAGTTTATTTATATGCAGAAAGATGGCAATTTGAATATATGTATGAACAGAAATATCAATATTTAAACTCGGCTTAGAAGTGCTATAGCCAGTGAAACCACGTGGGTGTATTATTACTCCGTGTACCCTAACAGACTTTTTTTTAGCTAAATGTTTCCTAGATTGGCATTACATTGTTTTAACCCCTTCACTACCAAGTGATTTTCCAAAAAAACATTGTGAGAAACCAGTGTTTTTTTGTAACGCAGCATTTCTTTTTTCTTTCCTTCAGTCTGGCTGTGCTCTTCTGGTGCTGTCCATGGTGCTGAAACCTATTTCAGCACCAACGACAGTGAGAATATTTTCTCCGGAGCTTCGAGGAGCTGATGCTCTGGGTGCTGAAACATGTTTCAGCACCAAAAACAGGGGGATTATACATCTTTTTTTTAACCCTAATCAAAGTAATTCTTCCATTTCACAAATAACAAATAAAAAGGAAATAACGAATTGATATGAAATATGAATGACTAATCTCCTTAAATAACGAATTGATCCGAACTACGAATCTCAGTAACATAACGAACGCACCGAAGCAAACTAAAAAACGCAAAGAATTGATCTGAAACAAAACAAATTTTTTCATTGTGCACATGCCTACCAAAAATGAATCCTACATTAGTGTAACCTATGAAGTTAGCGCAATGGTACCACATTCAGTTCTGAAGAGAAGGAAAGTACAGCACCGTATCTCATTATGGCATGCATATACCATTGATCTTTGTGATTCATTATATATTCTTATCTGAATGGCATATTTAAGTAAATATTAAAAAAATTGTGCCAGAGATACAAAATAAAATTAACTTGATGATAAAGGCATTCTATGCAACTAAAGGGCTTTTTTTTCTCATCTCCCTGTCAATCAAATATAATAAATGTGGTGAAGATAGATAAATAATAATGATCAAATACTGTGCTTTTTGCCACTTTCAGTGATAATGATAAAACTATTGACAATGCTGAACTTTTTTTTACAGTGAAAGTGGAAGCTTCATTTTCCTGTTTCTCTACACCAAAAGTGTGTTTACAGGTGGAACATAAATCAGGTATTAAAAATAGGAACATTAGGTTTTACTGACTACATTCTGTTTTCACATTATTTTTAATGCAATAATGTGTATACATTCCTTGGTGTGAAGGGATTAATATTCTCCTTCCGTTCCATGTACATGGAATGTGCCACATAGAAGCACTGGTTGTTCTTGATTGCAATTTAAGTCCCCAATCTGCGCTTTAACTATCAGGGTTATTCAAAGAGCGTGAAAAGCAGGAGAATGACTGGAGACTCACTGGAGAATGAAAAACTCTAGGTCAAAATAGCCGATTTGGAAAGTGAGATGAAAGGGAGAATTTTTCTGGTTTGGCTATTTTGACCTAGAATTTTTCGTTCTCCAGTGATTCTCCAGTCATTCTACTGCTTTTCACGCTCTTTGAATAACCCTGTATATGTGATTATTTACGTTTGTAAGTAACAAATATTCCACAAGTGCACAACCTCATATATGGTCTGTGCACACATACGTCCACATGCTACATGTCACATACAATGAGGCATCGCTGCAAATAATGGAGGTGTTAGACCCACAGAAAATGTTCATTTAACATTTAACTCTACTTTAAAAATAGGATTTAAAATAGAAAAGCATAACCCAATTTCTGCATTAACTAGAATTGCAGCTGCAGAAATAACCAACGTGTATGTAAACTAATCAAGAAGAGTTTAAACAAACGCAAAATATGTAGTTTTAGTTGTAGCTACTGATAGCTTAAAAATGACCTGTAGAACAAAAGAAGTGGTCCAGGCACTTAACCTCTGTTCTAGAAAGTAACAAGAGCACCGTAACGTTTCCCAGAAAGCCTTTTGTTGACCTTGACAAATGTTTTTTGCCAAAGTGTTTCTGTGCTGTAATTGTGTTATTTAATAAATCTGCCTAAAAACGGAGGTTGAGTTTCTCATCCATTTCTTCATGGTTGCTCAATGGATCTTGGTGGCACCTGCCAGGCCTTGCATGATGAAAGAGCTGGTCTACAGTGTGGAATTAAAAAATGCAGGCGTGAAGCAAAAAAGCCCAAATCTAGGACTGCTCACATTGTGGTTTTTGGATATAGTAGTGGGTTTATTTTTCTATGTAAGTAGGGGTGACCATATCGGCCATTTTTAAAGGGACACATTGCTATTTCCTGCAGAGGGGAGCACAGGAAAAGTGCTGCCCTGACCGAGTATAACTCATGCTGCAGGATGGTATAGCAAAATAGGTCAACTGGGAATACTCTTTGATTTCTTACCGCAAGGATATAGTTTCTGCATGTTACAGGGTAACATTATTCATGAACTGCCCATCAGCATGAATAAATTATATGTGGCCCTCTAAACATGGCCGATATGGTCAGGTCACCCTATATGTAAGTCGTTATATTGTTTCACCATATTCTAGAATGCTTTCATTATAGACTGAGTTAGAAAAATGTGTTTCATGTGTGAGCTCATCGCCTGTTTATTTTGTGTAAACTGAGGTCACTTTAGCAGAACCACCTCTAAACAGAGCCTGATCTTAGTTGTGCTTGCCAACTCGTGTTTTATTTATTTATACACCTAATTATACACGCTGTAATTGCAGCATTTTGCTTAGGACTGATGAGAGTGTTTAGAAATTAAGTTCCACTTTATTCTAGGAATTTAGGCCAAAAAACTGTTTAATTGCACCTTGCTCTAATGGGAACATCAAAGTATGGGATTATTGCGTAAAATAGAACAACTGTACTCTAATCCACATATGATGAAAGCAGATAACTAAATCAAATGATGGCAAAAAGCAATTAGTAAGGAAAACTTTATTCTAATGAGGCAGTAGCACTTGTTAGGTCATAGTAATTATGCATACAAAGCTTTGACTTCAGGCACAGTAGAGCTTCGAAGATTAATAGGTATATAAGTGGATGAGGCATGAAAGCAGAATACATTTTTCCAGCACAACTCATGGCCTAAATTTTCCCTTTCTATTACTTAAAATTATAAAAATAGATGCATTCTAACTGTATAATTTTTTGCAACTGCCATGTATTTTTTAGCAAGTTTCTTGTTAACAGTATTTTATTTTACCAGATGTTGCTATTTCTGCTAACTAAAAGTGCATTTAGGAATCTTTTGTAATCGGAATAAAGTTAGAGTTATAAAAGTGGTGTTCAAGGGGAATAAATGGGCTGAGATCATTCTGTAAGCATGTCTTTCTCAAAGATCCCACAAGAATCAAAAAACATCCCCACTTGCCATCCACAGCTATTACCGTGTCTCATTAACTATCACACATAAGCCTCAATTTGTTTTGGCTCAATAGCCGGAATCAGCACTTTTTTCGGCTGAATGCCAATTAAAATTCACATTTACAGTAAAAATGTGTAACGTCCGTACTGTAAATGTAATTCGCCCTAGTCCGTACATTAATATATACACTGATATAGTCATAACTCGCAATTTCGTAAAAAAAATTTACTGTTACAGTAAAAACATGCAAGTCTGTATATAAATATTTTACATTTATATTATCAACTCACGGGTCCCTACTTTAATGTTTCACAGTTATATTTACAACCTACAACTCCTTGCGGTAATGTTTCACTGTTATATTTACAACCCACAAGTCTGAAGTGTAATATTTTGCCTGCTATAGTAAAAATGTTCAAGTCAGGGATTTAGCATAAAATTTGTGCTTCCTATACTTTGTATACTTCGCATAGGAAGTTCCAAAGCTGAGGCAGCTGGTGAATAACGAATAATTTCAAGATCATTCATTATTCTTGCTTGCAGCTGTTAGTGAAAAAATATAGCTCCAAATCCAAAACCTACCTCTCATCCCTAAGAGATCCTCTGCATTCAGATCCATAGATAAATCAATAGAAAGAACAAATAGTTCTCCAGCTTCCCCCTACCCTGTACAATCCAATGCTCATCTCATTGACATCGTATGGGCTCCAGTAAAGGACACTAGTGGAAGCATGTAGCTCCCCTGCTGGTAGTGGCCGCTCTTTAATTAAGCAAATTAGGCAGCTGCCTAAGGCATCGTGCTTACAGGACCTCGCGGCCCCCTAATCTGCATGTTCCACACAGGCAGTATTATAAATTATTTTGTGCTGCTGGTGACCATACTAGCGGGCCAGCGGCGGCTGTGATTTTATAGGCCCGGCCGGAAAATCCAAGATGGTGGCCCCCTCTGATGACATTAGAAAGGGAGTGCTGGACATCTGCTCCGTCCTGGTAGTTCTCATCCGGCCACACCCTGCCTGTTAGCAATGAAGCACCATGTGGATGATTCCTCACTCTGCTCACAGTGTGTGACAGCGTCATTCCCTCGGTTCTCCTCTCGGACTGTTGGTTTCAAACAGCAAGTATACCCCCCCCCCACCATTATGCATATACAGTCATGGCCAAAATTGTTGGCACCCCAGACATTTTTCCCGAAAATCAAGAATTTCTCACAGAAAAGTATTGCAGTAACACATGTTTTGCTATACACATGTTTATTCCCTTTGTGTGTATTGGAACAAAACAAAAAAAGGGAGGAAAAAAAGCAAATTGGACATAATGTCACACAAAACTCCAAAAATGGGCTGGACAAAATTATTGGCACCCTTAACTTAATATTTGGTTGCACACCCTTTTGGAAAAAATAACTGAAATCAGTCGCTTCCTATAACCATCAATAAGCTTCTTACACCTCTCACCTGGAATTTTGGACCACTCTTCCTTTGAAAACTGCTCCAGGTCTCTCTTATTGGA
This sequence comes from Leptobrachium leishanense, assembly GCA_009667805.1. Lineage (NCBI taxonomy): Eukaryota > Metazoa > Chordata > Amphibia > Anura > Megophryidae > Leptobrachium > Leptobrachium leishanense. Next base: position 284,761,555 of record CM019066.1, read on the forward strand.
AGGGCGCCTTTTCCCAACAGCAATTTTAAGATCTCTCCACAGGTGTTCAATGGGATTTAGATCTGGACTCATTGCTGGCCACTTCAGAACTCTCCAGCGCTTTGTTGCCATCCATTTCTGGGTGCTTTTTGATGTATGTTTGGGGTCATTGTCCTACTGGAAGACCCAAGATCTCGGACGCAAACCCAGCTTTCTGACACTGGGCTCTACAGTGCGACCCAAAATCCTTTGGTAATCCTCAGATTTCATGATGCCTTGCACACATTCAAGGCACCCAGTGTCAGAGGCAGGAAAACAATCCCATAACATCATTGAACCTCCACCATATTTCACTGTAGGTACTATGTTCTTTTCTTTGTAGGCCTCATTCCATTTTCGGTAAACAGTAGAATGATGTGCTTTGCCAAAAAGCTCTATCTCGGTCTCATCTGTCCACAAGACGTTTTCCCAGAAGGATTTTGGCTTACTCAAGTACATTTTGGCAAACTGTCGTCTTGCTTTTTTAGGTCTCTGTGTCAGCAGTGGGGTCCTCCTGGGTCTCCTGCCATAGCGTTTCATTTCATTTACATGTCGACGGATAGTTCGCGCTGACACTGATGCTCCCTGAGCCTGCAGGACAGCTTGAATTTCTTTGGAACTTGTTTGGGGGTGCTTATCCACCATCCGGACTTTCCTGCGTTGCAACCTTTCATCAATTTTTCTCTTCCGTCCACCCACAGAGAGATTAGCTACAGTGCCATGGGTTGCAAACTTCTTGATAATGTTGCGCACTGTGGACAAAGGAAAATCTAGATCTCTGGAGATGGACTTGTAACCTTGAGATTGTTGATATTTTTCCACAATTTTGGTTCTCAAGTCCTCAGACATTTCTCTTCACCTCTTTCTGTTGTCCATGGTTAGTGTGGCACACACAGACACACAATGCAAAGACTAAGTGAACTTCTCTCCTTTTTATCTGCTTTCAGGTGTGATTTTTATATTGCCCACACCTGTTACTTGCCCCAGGTGAGTTTACAGGAGCATCACATGCTTGAAACAATCTTATTTATCCACAATTTTGAAAGGGTGCCAAGAATTTTGTCCAGACCATTTTTGGAGTTTTGTGTGACATTATGTCCAATTTGCTTTTTTTCCTCCCTTTTTTGTTTTGTTCCAATACACACAAAGGGAATAAACATGTGTATAGCAAACCATGTGTTACTGCATTACTTTTCTGTGAGAAATACTTGATTTTCTGGAAAAATGTCTGGGGTGCCAACAATTTCGGCCATGACTGTAATATATAGAGACACAGAGAAAAAACAGGCTAGTAGTCATTGTAGACTATACATAATAATATATCCTCCAGGCTGCACACCTATGACCTATTTTTTTTGTCAGTGCTAATATATTTAGGGTTAACTAGGGAAATGGATTTTTCACATGTAAAAAGAACAAGATATGAGTCAAATTGACTAGAGTTAGGTTTCCTAACTCTAGTGAAATTTGACTCAAAACTTGTTGTTTTTCTAAACCCACCATGATACCACCACCACCATGCTTTAGAGTTGGTATGGTGTTATTTGAATGATGAGCTTTGCTGCTTTGAATCAAACATATTTTCTGCAATTTATGTTGAATTTTTTTTCTGGTTAGACCATAGCAGTTTCCAACATGATTTTATTTATCCTTTGGCATAGTTCAGATGGCTTGGATGCCTCTTTGTGTGATAACTTGTTTCCCTTTGCATATTCAACCCCAAAGCGCAGACATGTGCAGAATACTAGAGAAAATCGTCACATAGAAGGAGCAACTACTAACTGCCAGAAATTCCTGAAGCACCTACAGTGGTACTGTTTTCCAGAGACGTTTTTTCCTCTTCCTTTAAATCAACTCTGGAGTGTTGGAATAATGTTTATAATGTGTCTGTGTTGCCACATGTTCTCCAAGTTTAAATTATGGTTTTGACAGTGCTCCATTGTACATCCAATGCCTTCAATATTCTTTAACATTCTTTTTATTCCTCTCCTGCTCGATACTATTTGGCAATTCACTGTTGGAGTTCAATGTCAACTCTTGTGAATTATGGCTGTCCCAGTAGGATGTGACTCCAAACATGTATTATTATAGGAACTTTAATCTGGATTTAATCAGAATCACTTTCATTGATGAGCAGTGTATGCTATTTACCTAAGGCATGATTTAGAATGTGAATAGATGATGTTAACACAGCTAGAGTTCCTTTCATACTGTATAATGACTTAGACAACCACAGTGTAGTCGTTTATTTATTTAAAAAGTTCCTAATAATTAATTGGTATTTTTCTGTTTACGTTTAAAAATCCTTCAATTTGGGGGGCGGAGCCAACTGCCGTGAAGAGAAGTCGCATGCTGCCGAGCTCCGCTGTTGATGACTTGCAAACCTTGTTTTTTCTTACCTCCCCGGCTGACATCGACCCTCGAAGCGGCCTCTACTAAGTGCCCGGACTTGTGGCAGTTCCAGCAGCGCCTCACGTTTACCGGCCGGCAGGCTATCGGTCCCACGAGAACCTGGGCCTGTTGCTGCGGCCTAGTAAGGTCGGCCATCTTGGATCCCCAGCATCCCGTATTGCTGCCGCGGACTCTCTCTTCGCCGGTCTTAAACCTACTGGCGCATCGATGGGTAAGAAATCCCACAGACAGCCAGAAGCAGCGGACCCCTCCCACCAGCGGGATATTCGGGAGTCCATGGGGGGAAGGAATGTTCTGCGGACGGTGACCCCCACATCCCCTGCCCTCCTGTCTGGTTATGGGTCCTCTGAAGAGGGAGACTGTTATTGGCCGCATGGAGGGGCTTCAGGCATACAGCAACTTACCCCGCTGCGCTCCACAGCGGGTCGGAAGTCGCCTGGCACGGCGGCAAAGAAGAGGGCCCAGGCAAAACGCCGAGCCCTGGCAGGGGCACTGTTGGAGGCCTGCCCTGGATCAACCACGGCCCCCGAGGCGTCACAAGAGAGCTCGGATGCCGACCCCTAGCCCTTGGAGACAGATGTCCCCGCGTCGCTACAAAGCGGTCCGGGGCTTCTGAAGGCTCCATCCTCGACCACTCGTCCACTTGCTGCATCGGGACAGTCGCAGAGGGTTACACCGCCTGCCTTGTCGGACAGTGCCCCGGACACACGTACCATTGATGGCGATGATGCACTCCCCTCAATTAAGGGTGACCTACGTAGGTTTATGGACGAGATGAGGTCGGTATGGCGAGCTGAGGTGACGGGGATGAGGGCTGAAGTGGCAACGATTCGCACGCAAGTTCTGGAGGTGCGGACTCAGTCTGATGAGGTAGCGACTGCACAAACCCACCTCTCTGCCCAGGTACTGGAGCTACGATCCCAAGTGGCACTTCTCTCTCGTTCCGTGGAGGTCTTCGAGACAAGGCATCGCCGCCGCAACGTGCGGATCCGGGGCATACCGGAGTCATTGCCTCCTGCTGACTTGATGACCTATGTGAACCGCCTGGGGAGCCAGATCTTAGGCCTGCCGTCGGAATCATCGGTGATATTCACCTCGGTGTACCGCATTCGTAAGGCCGCAGCGGCCCCTCCGGAGACCCCGAGGGACGTAATCGCGGTGGCTGTGGATTATGCTAAAAGAGAGCAGCTCATGACGGCTCCGGGAGCGCGGATGGCCATAAAATTCGAAGAGGAGATGAAAGGGATTGAAATATGGTAGATAATTCATTGAATTCATATTTCTATATTTTAGTAATATTTGATAGCTATATAAATATATAGGGCCAGATTGACTGCTCAGCAAATGCCTAATCATGAGGTAATGCTGAAGTATGGGCTTTTTCTTGGTTTCCTGTTTTTAAGGAGTGCAAATGTTCTATTCAATTTCATTTCCTCTAGAAACTATGAGAGGCTGACCAGCCGAGAGGAAGGGAGGGATACACAGATGGTCAATTGTTTAAATACATCCTATGGAACATTCCTATAATAGGATATAGCTGTGATGTCAATTTAGGCGTGCCTACTAGGCTAGTACAGGAAATGTTTGTGTAAGTCTAGGTACTGCCCAAAGTAGAAAAAACACATGTTCCTATAATGCTGACGTATCGGTTTGTAATCCATGAATTTGTGACGCTCCATATGTTTGACAAAACTACTGGGTGTATGAAATTTTGCTCCAGAGTAAAGAAATAACTTGAGACAGCACTTGTGTCCTGGTCTTCGATTATTCTCACTCGAGTTGTTTTCTGTATGGTCGCTGGGTCTGGTGACAAAGCAGCTATCTCTCATCACTGGACCGTGGCCATTCCTGTGATGCTTGCAGTATCCATATCAGGAGAGGCTACTACTCTACCGCGATTTGCCCTTTGTGACTCTGTTAGCTCGCCGCAGATTCCGAGACGTGGCGACCTTCCTCCGTTCCAAGGGGATCAAATACCGATGGGGACTAGTGGGCTCGCTCGAGGTGACCCATGGTAATGTACCATGCACCATTGTGGATCCTGAGGAGGCTTGGACCATGTTGTTTGGAGTGGGTCTCTCCCAGGATGTGCCACCCCCCTTTCTTTATTTTTTTTTTATTTCTATTTTACACTGGTGACTCTTTGCTCAACTAGGCAGTGGACCACGCCAGTGATGGTGCTCCTTCTTCCTTCCCTCCCCCCCCTTTTTTTTTTGCAGTTGTTTGTCTGTGTTCACACCTTCCAGGATGTCCCGAGGCGTGCCAATACGGCATCTGCCAGGGCTCTGGCTGCCGTACTTGGCCCTCGAGCTCCTGGGCCTAGTGACAATATCCGTCCACGGCCTCTCTCCGGAGCGAGCCGGGACAGTCAGAATATTGGCTTCTGCCATTCCCACGCCCCTCACCTTTTCCCCTTGCCCCCCTTTTTTTTAAATTTTTTTTAAATATCTTATAATTTATCTTTCTACTTGCACCATCACTGACGTATGTCTGGAGTTGCCTGCTATCCTCTAACCCCATTTTACGTTATTTCTCTTACTTTAAGTATTTTTTGGAAGTAGTTTTTTCTATCGAACTTACCGCGACGACTTTAATATCACTTAGATGAGGACCCCCATTTGGGGCTGTTTGCTGTTATTCTCGTGCTGTTCCCTATGACCTATTTACTTTTTCACTGCTGAGATATTCTATGACGGATACACGTGTTCATTTTGTTTTTGGCTTTATTATTTTTCTTAGTTATATTTCTCACATAGAGTTCACTTGGATGCCCATGTGAGGCCCTGTAGGGCCCTCATTTCATTTTGTTTTATGCTTGTTTGTAAAGCTATTTTACTTAGCTTGTTATTGCTGAGGTCTGAATGATTTAGCTGACTATTATTTTTATTTTATTTGCGTTGATTTTCCTGCTGACTAGCCTGCTGCGGCCCTGCGAGCCGTTTACTGTTTGTTGTACTGATGACATTGTTACAAAATAAAAAATTTTGAAACCAAAAAAAATCCTTCAATTTAATAAAACTGAAAATTGTTTAGATCCACGGAACACATATTCTATTTTTCACTGACAAAAGTAACTGCAAAGTCACAAGTGCTGCCATGTTTTATTGTTATTATTATTATTACAATGTTCTACCATCTATTTTAATATATACTAAAGCTATCATTACACACTAGGGAGAATAAAAAGTGTACAGTATACGGTCATATTTTGCATCAGTCTTGACTTTTAAATTGTAAAGTATGATTTGAGAAATATTGCTCTGGTGCACAGATGACAAAGAATAATATTAAAATTCATATATTTTAAAGAACACCTATTCTCTTGAGAGAGAACTCTTTTTTAATTATGTTGGCGTCTTGCCTTTCCAAATTCTTTAGTGAATCATTAGGACTTATTTTATAATTAAATTTCAAATCTAATTTATATTGCAAACGATACAAAAATAAACACTTTTTCGGTTTTACTAAGTTGATTATTTTCAAGAAAAATGTCAGTTGATCTAGGTCAGTGGTTCCCAACCCTGGTCCTCCGCTATCCCTAACAGGCAAGATGTTAAGGATTCCCGAGGAGAAATGCAGACTGGAGACTAAAGACTGCAAAAACATTATATCACCTGTGTTGTTCTTCAGATATCTGGCAAACCTGGCCTGTGAGAGTTACTTGAGGTTAAGATGGCCCTTAATGCTGCTAAGAACAATAAGAGTTGAGTGTAGAACTGATATGTGTTTCTAATGGTTTTCTCTATTTTACAACTGGGTCATTTTTGCTACTGTCCTTGCTACATTTTCTTGCTGAACCCAAATGGAAATTGTTTGGTTTAGGGTTTAAATAAACCTACCATTTTGTCTTTACCCAAAAGTGTCTGGAAGCTGTATTGGTATTACTTTAAAGAGGTTTGCCTTGGTGTTGGGAGGCAGACTTAAAAAATAAATTAACATTTAAGTGAACTAAAAACCGCTGCAATTTTGTTTAGTGTGGCTACATGGGACTCATAGCACATATGACCTTGGGCAGGACACCCAACGATATGGATGTGCCTACCTCACAAAATACGTGTACTTCTCATAGATTGTAGGTTCCCTTGGGAACAGGGTCCCCCTGAATTATGTCATAATCCATGTGTGGTATTCTAATGTATCAACCCCTTATACACTGAGCTTGAAAAGCTCTGAATAATTTGCGGCGCTATATAAATAAAGGATAATAATAATAATAACAATTTTTGGTGTGACCATAAAGTATATTAAGTAGTTTTGAATTATCCTTGGAAAACTTCAGATGAGAAAGAAAGTGCATGTGTCTATCTTCAGGTTTGGTATCAGCATTATATTAGTATATTAGATGACTTTTCACTGAAAACGTTTTCTCTAAACAGTCTTCCCAATTGATGAATGCTATTAAGACAAAATTATGGCTTTTGAGGTAAAAATATTATGTTTGCAATGTCACAACTAGCATCACCTTTAATCTGATGCGAACAGCTAAAGCAAAGAATGGATAATACAAAGGACCTGCATTATATGCAATTACAAACAGAAAAAGACTGTTGACAGTGGTTTTAGAAAATTACTCCAATTATCTTGCTTATTCGTTTGATTTATCATCAGCCGTCACATACACATTTTTAAAAATCCGAGCAATAGTTCAATGTTGTCTTGAAAACATTTAAACTCTAACTGCTGCTTTCGGGACCAATTAAATGTGTTAACTGATCCATGAGAGGCTATCGATGTATCCAATTCCCTTTTCCTTTTTATTTCTTCTGCTAAAGTTTCAGAGTAATTTGTTAGCACAATGGAGATGTATCATGACAAATGAGTGTTTTCCATTTAATGGTATCAATGATATGAATCCGTTGAAATGTGAAAAACTTTACTGAGGTTCAATGTTTCTTACTCAACAGTGAAAGGTTGCACAAAAACAGAATAACTGTTACTTTATGAATATAATTTTATTTTTATCCCAAAAAAATGCTGATCATTGAGCGAAAGACCATTATGTTATCCGTCAGATTTCAGGGAAACAACAGGCAGTCTTTTTAAACAATTTGAAAAACAGGCATACTAGATTTTAAATATTAAAGTTATTATATAATTAACTTAATACTATATATTAAGTATATTATATAATATTAAAAATAGAAGCATACATTGCAGTAAGGTTTACATAAGATACCCACATTTAAATGGATATTTTTTTTTGAGAAAGAATTTTACCAGGAAGGATACATTGAGATTTCTCTCATTTTCAAGTATGTACCGTTAGGGGTCTTGCCCAAGGACACTTACTGGAGAGGTTGCTCACTGGGATCGAACCCATGTCTCCACAGGCTCGCTGCACGCAGTGATGTTACCTCTACTCCACCCAGCCGGTTATGTAATACTGCACTACATTTGATTTGACTTTAATTGTATAAAAACATATTAAATAAATATTGTTTATTTTATTCCACTTTGAGTGTATAGTTAAATTATTTTAACATAAAGCCAAGCATATTTGGATTACACACAATTTCTTAATAAGGAATAAGGTGTACACTCTGTTTGTTACAAGTTCTTCTGAGGAAAAGATCGACATCTCTCTAACACTGTAATTTTTATATTTTAAATTTTTACTTAACTAATAAGTGTATAGTTTTTACAATTACACTAACTGAAAAATCAGTTTCAAGCCGCGAAACGCGTCTTAGTGTTTCTAGACCTGGAATTTTAAATATAATAAATTTTATTTATTTATTTTACTGCTGCCTGCTGCTGAATTTCATTTTGGATCATCTATCCAACCGGAGGAGGTGGGGGATCCGTAGCCCCCTTGTGACTCCGGCGACACATATCACCTGTGTCTGGATTAGACACACAAAAGTGTGACTACCCATTTGTTTTATGCATATTGCATAGGTGGTTAATGACCCTGCACATGTCCTCCCCTTTCATTCCTTTGGAGGAACAAGGAGGCTGCTGACATTAAGTTTGGGCGATTTGCCCCCCTCCTGCTTCTAATCCCCTCACCATCTAGATTGTAAATTCCCACAGGAATAAGGTCCTCATATCCTCATGTATCTGCTGGCAGGAATACTGACCTGTCTCCTGTATGTATTGTAGAATGTCCTGTCTTTACCCATTACACCTTGTACAGCACTGCGGAATGTGTTGGCGCTTAATAAAAAAAAATAATAATAATAATAATTTGCATACCACCACATAGGGGAAGAGTAACCACATAGCCCTATAGGCTCCACTGTTCAAGCCAATCCATTAAGGGCTCCCTGAACAAGCTATTGGAAGGAAGCGCTATCCTACGAGTATATTTGAATCTAGGTTTTATAATGTATCCTAAAAATCTTTTAATTGCTATTATAAGGGGATATGCTTTCTAAAAAACAATATCTCAATCTCAAGTGTGATCTAATAAACGCCTGTGTTTTTATGCAAACATAGCATTTTTACTTTCATTATATAACTATCTGTGCTGTTTGAACCATACATAAGACCTCAGGCTTGCCTGAGAGGTCTAGAAACTATACGTTTAATTGAGAGACTTTGTCAGCTGTTGGTCAAGTCAGAGATTACTACTACTGAATATCTACATTGTCTGTGAAAGATCTCTAACCGCTTTACTTCCAAGTTGTTTTTCCATAAATACACTGCCAGGGCCCAATGGATACATTTAAAATAAATTAGCTTTATACATAGTCACTGAAACTGTGCTTTGAATATAACTTACTTGCTTTTGCCCGCGGCTTCGCTTGCGTGGATTTTAGGATTTGTTAAAATTATTTTTTAAAAGAAACTTGAGTTTTTTTTGGTAGAACCCCCCTTTCCCCCCCCCACTTGGGATTTTTGGAAAATTGTAAAACACGTGTTTTTTTTATTTTTCAAGAAGAACGTAAGTGCCAAATTTCACACCTGTAACATCTTTGGTTTTTGAAATATAGGTATACTGATAAAAGTATTCACACCCCTTTCCCCCACCCCCCTTAACTGGATATTCCGGAAAATGGTAAAACATGGGGGTTTTTTTGCATGAAGATTGTAAATATCGAATTTCACACCTATAACATCATTGTTTTTTGAAATATAGGTATAGTGATAAAGGTATTCATCCCCCTTTTTGCCCCCCTACTGGATTTTTGGAAAATGGTAAAATACGTGTTGTTTTATTTTCAAGACGAATCTAAATACCAATTTTCACGTCTGTAACATCTTCTGTTTTTGAGCTATAGGTATCCTGTTGAAAAGTATTCACCCCCTTTTTTCACCCACCACGTGGGATTCTTGGAAAATGGTAAAACATGTGTTTTTTTATTTTTCAAGAAGATTGTAAATGCCAGATTTCACACCTGTAACATCTTTGGTTTTTGGAAATATAGGTATACTGATAAAAGTATTCAACCCCCCTTTTCCCCCCTCCCACTGAATTTTTGGAAAATGGTAAATTAGGTGTTTTTTTGTTTCTCAAGACGAATCTAAATACCAATTTTCACGTATGTAACATCTTCTGTTTTTGAGATATAGGTATCCTGTTTAAAAGTATTCAGCCCCCCTTTTTTTCATCCCTCCTTGGGATTTTTGGAAATTGGTAAAACACCTGTTTTTATTTTTCAAGAAGATTGTAAATACCAAATTTCACGTCTGTAACATCTTTGGTTTTTGAAATATAGGTATAATGATAAAAATATTCAGACCCCTTTCCCCCGACCCCCCCAATTGGATTCGTGGAAAATGGCAAAAAACATGTTTGTTTTTTTTCACAAAGATTGTAAATACCAAATTTCACACCCGTAATATCTTCGGTTTTTGAAATATAGGTATACTGATAAAGGTATTCAACACCTGTTTTTACCCCCCAGGACTTTTCAGAACATGGTAAGATACGTGTTTTTTTATTTTTCAAGACAAATCTAAATACCGATTTTCACATCTGTAGCATCTTCCCTTTTTTTGAGCTATAGGTATCCTGTTTAAAATATTTAACCCCCTTTTTCACCCCCCTAGGGGCGGAGTTTTCAAAAATCCTTAGTAAGGTAAGGTCCTTCCTTAGTGGGTGCTCACATCATAAAAACAGTGCACCTTCAAAATTTCACATTCCTAGGTTAAACGGTTTCAGCTAGGCGTTGATGAGTCAGTCAGTCAGTCAGGACTTTCGCGTTTATAATAAAAGTATTCAACCCCCCTTTTTGCCCCCCCAAGGTGTTTTTTTATTTGTCAAGATGAATCTAAATACCGATTTTCACGTCTGTACCATCTTCTGTTTTTAAGATATAGGTACCCTGTTTAAAATATTTTAAATATTCAACCCCCCATTTTTTGCCCCCCAGTAGAATTTTTGAAAAACGGTAAAATACGTGTTTTTTTATTTTTCAAGAAGAATCTAAATACCGATTTTCACGTCTGTAACATCGTCTGTTTTTTAAGATATAGGTATCCTGTTTAAAATATTTTAAATATTCAACCCCCTTTTGAATTTTTGAAAAACGGTCAATTATGTGTTTTTTTATTTTTCACATCTTTAACAACTTCTGTTTTTGAGCTATGGGTATCGTGTTTAAAATATTCAACCCCCTTTTTCACCCCCGTAGGGGCGGGGTTTCCAAAAATCCTTCCTTAGTGGGTGCCCACATGATAAAAACAGTGCACCTGCAAAATTTCACATTCCTAGGTTAAACGGTTTCAGCTGGGCATTGATGAGTCAATCAGTCAGGACTTTCGCGTTTATGATAAAAGTATTCAACCCCCCTTTTTACCCCCCAAAGGAATTTTCAGAAAATGTTAAAATACGTGTTTTTTATTTGTCAAGATGAATGTAAATACCGATTTTCACGTCTGTACCATCTTCTGTTTTTAACCCTTTCGCTGCTGAGGCTTTTCCCGCCCCTGTGCTGAGGTCATTTTTACCGGTTTTGCTCATCATGTTTAAACGTGTTTTGAAGGCTTATTTTAGTATATGACCCAGACATATTATATATCGTTCTTTCCGTCAGACTCGGTAGATTCATAATATGTCATTATTATATGTATACGTTATGTCATGTCTGTATATTATAACAAAAAATGCAATAAAATATGTATTTTCAATAATTTACAATGTGTAAAGTGTTTTTTTTCACATTTTAACATGCGAGCAATTGCGGTTATATTTTGTATGGGGTGCGCTTGTTAAAAAAATTAGAGATGGGGTCTCGTTACATTTTTTTTTGGGGAAAATTACACTATTTTTAACAAACACACCGCATACGAAAATCGTTAGTGCAGCATCATTGTTCACATTATAATTGAAATGGGAACAATATTGCTGCATTAACAAAACAAAAAAACGAAAAAAAAGTGTTTTTTTTTTTTTGTTATAATTTTCTTTTTAAAATTTTTTTATTTTTATTTTTCATTTTTATTTATTTTTACAACATTTTTCACAGTAGTGTTTGGTATCGTTGGAACGGCCATGCTCTGGCCGATCCAACCATACCAAACATTAACCCCTAACTGCCACGGATCGGGAGATAGGGAGTTCATTGGAACTCCCTATCTCCACAGTTGGTGGCAGTTAGGGGTTAAGTCCAGGACTGGCGTCATCGTGCTACGCACGATGACGCCAGTCCTCAGGGGGAGTTCCCGGAGGCTTGGCCGACATCCAAGATGTCGGCCAGCTCCGGGAAAGGATCGCGAACCGGTGCTTTTCAGCGCCGATTCGCGATCCAGCTCCCCAGGGGTTAATGCCAGGCACCATTTGGAAGGGCAGGCTGTGCCCTTCCAAATGATGCCTGGGTTAACCCCCGCAGAGCCACCGATCGGGAGGGAGAGGTCCGAAGGACCTCCCCCCCTCCCTTTCAGGCGCCTCCTCCGCACATGCGGGGGGGCGCCTGAATTAGGTGTCATCGCGCTGCCGCGATGACACCTAATACCGGCGGCTGCGGTTCCGGATGCGCGGCTGACATCGAGGATGCCAGCCCGCACCGGGGGGCCAGCGATCGGCCGGAACCCGGCCGAACGCTGACCCCAATGGGAGGACGCGCTCAGCGCGTCCTCCGCATACCAGCGGGAATGCTGAGGACGCGCTCAGCGCGTCCTCAGCATCGAAGTGGTTAAGATATAGGTATCCTGTTTAAAATATTTAAAATATTCAACCCCCCTTTTTTTGCCCCCCAGTTGAATTTTTGAAAAACTGTAAAATACGTGTTTTTTTTATTTTTTAAGAAGAATCTAAATACCGATTTTCACGTCTGTAACATCTTCTGCTTTTAAGATATAGGTATCTTGTTTAAAATATTTTAAATATTCAACCCCCTTTTTTCGCCCCCCAGTCGAATTTTAGAAAAACGGTAAAATACGTGTTTTTTTATTTTTCAAGACGAATCTAAATACCGATTTTCACATCTGTAGCATCTTCTGTTTTTGAGCTATAGGTATCCTGTTTAAAATATTCAACCCCCTTTTTCACCCCCTTAGGGGCGGAGTTTCCAAAAATCCTTCCTTAGTGGGTGCCTACATCATAAAAACAGTACACCTTCAAAATTACACGTTCCTAGGTTAAACGGTTTCAGCTGGGCGTTGATGAGTCAGTCAGTCAGGACTTTCGCATTTATATATATAGATAATATCCAAAGCAGTTTCAAATGTATGCATTATTTGACAGATACAAGGTGCCATCTGGTGGCCAAATAGAACAATTACATCTCCGTAGCAGAGCTTGCTGTCTGTTTTTTTTTCTGAATGAAAAAAATTTAATTCATGCTGTTTAACCCTTTCGCTGCTGAGGCTTTTCACACCTGTGTGTTGAGGTCATTTTTACCGGTTTTGCTCATCATGTTTAAACGTGTTTTGAAGGCTTATTTTAGTATATGACCCAGACATATTATATATCGTTCTTTCCGTCAGACTCGGTAGATTCATAATATGTCATTATTATATGTATACGTTATGTCATGTCTGTATATTATAACAAAAAATGCAATAAAATATGTATTTTCAATAATTTACAATGTGTAAAGTGTTTTTTTTCACATTTTAACATGCGAGCAATTGCGGTTATATTTTGTATGGGGTGCGCTTGTTAAAAAAATTAGAGATGGGGTCTCGTTACATTTTTTTTTGGGGAAAATTACACGATTTTTAACAAACGCACCGCATACAAAAATCGTTAGTGCAGCATCATTGTTCACATTATAATTGAAATGGGAACAATATTGCTGCATTAACGAACCAAAAAAAAGAAAAAAAAATGTTTATTTTTTTTATAATTTTATTTTTAAATATATTTTTATTTTTAATTTAATTTTTTTTTTAAAAAAAACTTTTTTCACAGTAGTGTTTGGTATCGTTGGAACGGCCATGCTCTGGCCGATCCAACCATACCAAACTTTAACCCCTAGCTGCCACGGATCGGGAGATAGGGAGTTCCAATGAACTCCCTATCTCCACCGTTGGTGGCAGTTAGGGGTTAACTCTAGGACTGGCGTCATCGTGCTATGCACGATGACGCCAGTCCTCAGGGGGAGTTCCCGGAGGCTTGGCCGACATCCAAGATGTCGGCCAGCTCCGGGAAAGGATCACGAACTGGCGCTTTTCAGCACCGATTCGCGATCCAGCTCCCCAGGGGTTAATGCCAGGCACCATTTGGAAGGGCAGGCTGTGCCCTTCCAAATGGTGCCTGGGTTAACCCCTGCAACGCCGCCGATCGGGGGGGGCACCTGAATTAGGTGTCATCGCGCTGCCGCGATGACACCTAATTTCATCGGCGGCGGTTCCGGATGCTGGGCTGACATCGAGGATGTCAGCCCGCACCGGGGGGGCCAGCGATCGGCCGGAACCCGGCCGAACGCTGACCCCAAAGGGAGGACGCGCTCAGCGCGTCCTCCGCACAGCGGGAGCCATGTGGAGGACGCGCTCAGCACGTCCTCCGCATGGAAGTGGTTAAGCTGTTTTTGCACTTTGGGTATCGTCTCCATTGTGCAAAAACTTTATGGAGCTTATTTGCAAATTCATTGTGTTTGCATTTTTTTTTTAAATATTCTATTGCATTGCTCCAGAATTAACAAACATCAACATACTTGATATCGGGGGACCAGCAGGTGCTTTGCAGATCAAGTATACTCGATCTTGGTATTGAAAAGGGTAAGAGCTATTTGAAATCAGACAGCTATACTATCAGATCTATTCACTAAAGATGAAACTCAGGAGAATTGACAGGAGAAGTGAAAATTCTAAGTCACAATAGCCAAACCAGAAAAATTCTCCCTTGTATTTCACTTTCCAAATCTGCTATTTGGTCTAGATTGTTCTCTTCTCCTGACAATTATACTGAATTTCACCCTTTAGTGAAAATACCTGTATATCTAATCCATTGTTTTAAATAGCTTAATAATGAGTCCCTGACTATACAGTTCTTATGTACAGTACATACATTTCAAGCCAGCAGTTCTTTAATGATTTCCCTGTCACATGGAAACCGGACGGAGAGTGGAGAGAGTATCAAAAAGTTATCTCCAAAGTACCGTTAGGATGCAAAATAGCATAAATAGCTGCATCTTTGTGGTTTTAGCTCTAGTGTAAGATATTTACTTAGGAAATGATAATACAAACAATAATGCATTGATAGATTTCTTTCCATGCAAATCATGCAAGAATCATAATGAATGCAATTAGCAAAACTTACCGTCATAAAGCCATCCAACAATCCAGAATCAGGTTTAGGTGGAGCTTGCAATCTTTCCATGGACCATTTTTCTATAATGGAAAGTACTTGGCTGTTCTCTATATTCAATATTCTGAATCCTGTCATGTTAACACCACTATACCTGTAGGGTTCAACATCCAGTGCAAACAGATCCTGTAACAAGATTTAGATAGTTAATAAAGAGAAGGTAGACTTCAAATACAAAATATTTAGAGAATTTGGATCCTGAATCAGTATGTTTGACCATTATTGTTATCTATATAACATTTAATGTATTTGAGGCAAAGGCCATTACTGCCTGTATTGTGCAAGATAAGGGACATTATCCTGAAAAATGCCAAAAGAATCCTAAAAAATAAATAAATAAAGAGACTTTTTGCTGCAGATTAAAAGAATAAATGGTTTAATAAATATTCAATATGAACAGGAATATTTTTTACATTGACATCTATGGGATTCGCCTGATCAGTGGCGTAGCGAGGGGGGGCCTCGGGGGTGGTTGCCCCGGGTGCAATTTTCTTAGGGGTGCAGAATTTCAAAAGAGGTTTGAAACACTAATATTTTCCAGCAGGGATTAACAAGGTGTCTGTTCACTGACGCTGGTGTCTGTGAGAGGCCCTTGCATGGGTAGCCACCAGTTTTGCGGCGCCGGTGGTGACTTAGCACTCATCGTCCGGAAGGGTGGACCAGGACAGAAAATTCTAGTCCTGTCCCGATTCCTCCTTAATGCTGACATGAGTCACATGAAGCAGCTCAGCATTATTCGATGGAACACCCTGTACCATGTTTGTCAGCCCCCTGCCACCACCCCGCTGGCAGCCGCTGAAAAGGAACGAGGGAGGGAGGCGCCTGCCCTGCAGCACATTTAAAATCCAGTTCCCCTTGGACAGATCCCCTCCTAGGCCACCAGCAACTCCATGCAGGTAGGCAACACTGTTTGACACCAGAGCAGCGAGACCAACACACAGTGAGGGGTATGGTGAGAGGGTGACTGGAGGTTCGGGAAGAGAATGACAGAGGATACTGGGAGAGAGTTACTGGGGTACTGGGAGATAATGACTGGGGGTTTGGGTAGAGAATGACTGGGGTACTGGGAGAAAGTGGAGGTACTGGGATAGAGATTGATTGGGGGTACTGGGAGAGATTGTCTGGGGGTACTGCGAAAGAGTGACTGGGGGTACTGGGAGAGAGAGAGAGAGTGACTGGGGTACTTGGAGAGAGGGGAGAGTAACTGGGGTACTGGGAGAGAGTGACTGGGCATAGTGTGAGAGTGGAACTATGCTAGGGTATGCTGGGACTGGGTGACTGGTAGCAGTGGCGTAGCGTGGGGCATGTGTGCTTAATTTTTTTATAACATCAGTATTTTGTTAACATACAATACATGTGCTTGTGGGATGAGGGGGTCAATACTCTACTGGTGGAAAGGAATCAGAGTGTGTTACCGTGCCCACAGGTTGGGGGCGCACAATTCTTGCCTTGCCCCAGGCCCCAACAACCCACGCTACGCCACTGCGCCTGAAATCCGGGCATTTCACTGACATTTCACTGCTGTTCCGTGTTCTCTGAATAGATTAACCATTACATCTCTATGGGGTGTACACTGCAGTTGAACAGCACCGTATTTTGCTGGCAATTCGCCAATTTTTGGCGAACTGCCCACTTTTTGAATAGCTGAATGGCTCTGAAATTGCACCGTACGCGGAAATTCACTGTTGGGAGCAATTTCGGAGCCAATTTGGCTGTCTTTGAATAACCCTGATAGATTAAAAAGAGAATCAGTAAAGATTATGTTTAGCTTTGGAGGAAGATATTGAGCTTAAAATAAACTTTTATGTTAATAAAATAAAAAATACATTTTCTATAATATAAACATCACAAATTCCCATAATGTTTTGAATTAAAACTTGAAGTATTAAAAAGCTCAATGCAGAAAGGGTCTGCTTATAATACTAACAATCAAAAGTACTTACTAGTGTAGTAAAGATGTAATGGTAATATTCTGTCATCATTCCCATTGCCAATGCCTGAAAAAATATTAATATTATGTTAAATGTATTTTGCAGCCAGGGAAATTTTCCAGTTTTGCACAGGGATTTAAAAAGACTAAAAAGTAATGAAATAGAAAATGCAACTCAGCCACTGGTCATTTTCACATAACCCCTTTGCTACCATGATGAAGTAAACCCAATCTCCAAACGTACCTTTCGTGCCTGAGCGAGTAAATTTGATCCATATGTATTCTAGATCAATGGTTCCCAAATGCGGGCCTCAAGTACCCCCAACACAGGCCGGCCCAAGACATTGTGCTGCCTGGAGCGAAGGATGAAATGCTGCCCCCCCAAAAAAAAAACACGCAGCGTGTATGAGCGTATCACAGTGCGCCACAGAATAAAATTCAAACACTCATATACACTGTACATTAGAATTTTCTTGCTGTGGATCTCTGTGATACAGTAATGTGAGGTGTATATAACTGAGCCCAGCATCACATACCCAGCAGTGCCCAGCATCACATACCCAGCAGGGCCCAGCGTCACATACCCAGCAGTGCCCAGCTTCACATGCCCAGCAGTGCCCAGTGTCACATGCCCAGCAGAGCCCAGCGTCACATACCCAGCAGTGCCCAGCGTCACATACCCAGCAGTGCCCAGTGTCACATACCCAGCAGTGCCCACACATGGGTATATTGCCCCAGCTCACACATGGATATATTTGCCCCCAGGCTCACTCATGGATATATTTTCCCCCAGGCTCACACATGGATATATTTGCCCCCAGGCTCACACATGGATATATTTGCCCCCAGGCTCACTCATGGAAATATTTGCCCCCAGGCTCACTCATGGATATATTTGCCCCCAGACTCACTCATGGATATATTTGCCCCCAGACTCACACATGGATATATTTGCCCCCAGACTCAGTCATGGATATATTTGCCCCCAGACTCACACATGGATATATTTGCCCCCAGACTCACACATGGATATATTTGCCCCCAGGCTCACACATGGATATATTTGCCCCAGGCTCACACATGGATATATTTGCCCCAGGCTCACACATGGATATATTTGCCCCAGGCTCACACATGGATATATTTGCCCCAGGCTCACTCATGGATATATTTGCCCCCAGACTCACACATGGATATATTTGCCCCCAGACTCACACATGGATATATTTGCCCCCAGACTCAGTCATGGATATATTTGCCCCCAGACTCACACATGGATATATTTGCTCCCAGGTGTCAGGTCCTGTTTATTTTAATTTATTTTATGTTTGTTCAATAAATTTTATACCTTATTTTACATATACCAGTCCCTGGTGTTTCTGGGAGTTCGAGGTTTCTATGGACTTGACCTTCAACAAGTCCACAGGTGTTCCAACCTAGAGCTTGGTTCTAAAGCTCCATCAAATGTGAGTGAATTTCCTTCACAGTACACTCACATTACCATTATCAGATCTGCACAAAGGAGTCTTTCTGTTTTTATCCGTATGTACACACCACGATTGTAAGAAGACTCCTCCCACCTAGAAAGGTGTGGGTCACCTTTCTATAATTATAGAAGAAAAGGACCCGACTGCCTCGACCCACTTAGAGCCAGTGTTGTGGTTCTACAATTGTGAGTGGGATGTGTATTATCTAACATTTCTCACATTATCTATGATGTACTACTCTATTATATGTTTTCCTTCCCACAAGTTTATGGACGTATATTGAAAGAGAACATCCTGACTCTCCATAGCGATTGCTATCGCGCCGCCAGATAAGTATATTCATTGTCACTCATGGATATATTTACCCCCAGACTCACACATGGAAATATTTGCCCCCAGGCTCACACATTGGTATATTTGCCCTCATCATGGATATATTTGCCCCCAGGCTCACCTCTGCTGGCCCATGCCCAGGCTCCGACGGGCAGATCGTGCGGCCGCCGCGTTCCTTCCTTCAATGAGCGGCAGCCTCGTAAGTATCTGCCGCTCCCCTGGGATCCACCTTCCAGCCTGCCGCGATCTCGCGAGATCATGTGACCTCGATCGCGGCAGGCTGGCGGATGGATCTCAGGTGAGTGGCAGATACTCATGCGGCTGCCGCTCATTGAAGGACCGAACGCGGCGGCTGCACGATCTGCCGCTGCTGCAAAAAAAATAGTGCACAGCGCAGCAGCGGTGCCGGGGGCTGAAATTTGCCGCCTCCGAATTTCTGCCGCCTGGTGCCGCTGCTCTGCTCTGCACCATTGTCGGGCCGGCCCTGCCCCAACAGGTCATGTTTTCCAGATATCTGAAGCACAGTACAAGTGATATGATTTGCTGTTCAGTGATTGCAGGATTCAGTCTGCATTTCCCCAAGGTGATCCTCAAAACCTGGCCTGTTAGGGGTACTTGAGGACCGTGGTTTGGAAACACTGTTCTAGAGGACTGCAAATAAATTTTGTTTATTGCAAACAAAATACATGTGTATATGGTCCCAAGATACTGTATGTCCCTAAAGTTACAGTACATCAGACATAGCAGGACAGACACCGAATATCCCTACATTCTTTCTTGGAGATTTGCATCACTACTGGGATAGACCAACAGGGGCGACCACTCCCTTCAAATACTGTATACAGTCTGTAAAAGCACTGAGATGATATTACTATGCATTTGGACCGGTGTTTATAAATTCAGGTCCTCAGGATCCATTAACAGGCCAGGTATCTGAAGCAGAGCACTGGTGAAGTGATCTGCTGTTTGCAGTGATTGCAGTATTCAGTATGTATTTCCCAACGGTAATCCTTAAAATTTGGCCTGTAAGTGGGTCCTGTGAACTGCAGTTAAGAACCACTGATTTAGACTATATGAGCCTATTCCAAAGGTCAAAGGTGGCGATAAGATAACTTCGAGGTATTGCACATGACGTCTCAAGAAGTTATCACATCGTCTGGACTCCCTATTCTACTCTTGGTGCAAGCTGGGTTTGCGCCTCGAGTGTTGCGCTTCCTTGCTCTTGATTATTGTAAATTAACTTCTCCTATACGTTGTATAGGAAGCGTTATTGTGTACCTCCACATGCAATCACAGGCTATTCCAATGTAGCTTGTGCTTTCACGTATTAAATGACATTTCACCAGGTGGCCGTGTGAAAATGACGTCATTGTGTCAGACAGGAGGGGTCTCAAAAGCAGCGCCTGACTTCAAGGAAGTCAGAATGCCATGGGATCCTGGAGGAGAGAAGTGAGTATAGAAGGGAGCTCCCAGTAAGTGGAAGACATGTGGGGAACGTCCTCCTCATATAGCGGGAGACTCCTATGATGTTCCCCACACGTCTTCAGCAGTGAAGGGGTTAAACCTGCTGAATGAAACCTCAGAACAACAGGGCATTTCACTGACATTTCACTGCTGTTTGGTGTTCTCTGAATAAGTTATCCATTGCTTCTCTATGGGGGATTTCACTGCCGTCGAACAGGTACCGTATTTGCTGGCAATTCACCAAAATTTGGCGAATTGCCTGCTTTCTGTATAGCCGGAGGGCCACAAAGCTGCATTGTACAGGGGAATTCACTGTTCAGTGCAATTTCGCAGCCAGATCAGCTCTCTCCGAATAACCCTGTAAGTAAGCCTGTTACGTCTGTTCTTAGATTTGAGTATCTCTATGTGATTAAAAATATCAATTTGGATACAGATTCTGATGTTTTTCAGTTTGAATGCAATGACAAAATTATGCTTTCACAATTTATGATGAAGGAAAAAAAACACAGGATATATAATTATTATAATTATTCTTTCCTAAATTAACTATATGCGACTTTGGTTGGAATCCACTTAAATGTTAAAGAAAACAAATGTTATACTATTATCACAAATAAAAAACCCAACACATGAATAATTAACCCCTAAAATGCCTAGAAATTTCACACCATTACATTTTAAATTGTAGTTACAAAACATTTTTTTAATGTACCTTTTCCCTATTCTTTCTATGAGTTTGTTTAGCATTTTTTTTTTAAACATTTAGGGCACTATTCCATCCTGAAAGCTAACTGTAGCGTTTGGATTAGTAAATGTTAAAAATCTACGATACGTGACTTTAATGCATGCACCCCGTATTTCCTGCATAAAAAGTACTTTATTTATTTTGTTATTGTGGAAACATAATGAGCAGGTCTGCCACTGTTAAACAATGTCCTAAAACAGTGGTTCCCAACCCTCAAGTACCCCTAACAGGTCAGGATTCAGTCTGCATTTCTCCAAGGTAATCCTTAAAATCTGGCTTGTTAGGGTTACTTGAGGAACAGGGTTGGGAACGACTGTCCTAAAATAAATCTTGTTGGTCTTCCTCACAGCATAACATGACAAAACTACACTCTGTTCAGACCTTTTGGCCAAACAGGTGCACTAATTTTAAGCACGTGCATTGTTGAATAGCCAAGGCAATTGGTCTAAGGCAGTGGTTCCCAACAGCGGTCCTCAAGTACCCCCAACAGTTCAGGTTTTACAGATATCCAAAGCACAGCACAAGTGATACGATTCGCTGCTCAGTGATTGCAGGATTCAGTCTGCATTTCCCCAAGGCAATCCTTAAAACCTGGCCTGTTGGGGGTACTTGAGGACCGTGGTTGGGAACCACTGGTCTAAGGCAGTGTCTCTCAACTCCGGTCCTCTAGGGATGAGCCGAACACCCCCCGAGTTCGGTTCGGGCCCGAACCCAAACTTCCCATCGGTAGTATTGTGGAAGAATGCAGGGGTGGACCATGTGGTCCTATATTGAAAAGATAGGATTCTGGTCAAGGCGTCAGTGCACCCAGATATTCTGCCTTTGGTGCAAGACTGCCAGGCCAGCAAGTATCATCATACAGTAACCCCTCTGTAGTATTGTGGAAGAATGCAGGGGTGGACCATGTGGTCCTATATTGAAAAGATATGATTCTGGTCAAGGCGTCAGTGCACCCAGATATTGTGCCTTTGGTGCCAGGCCAGCAAGTATCATCATACAGTAACCCCTCTGTAGTATTGTGGAAGAATGCAGGGGTGGACCATGTGGTCCTATATTGAAAAGATATGATTCTGGTCAAGGCGTCAGTGCACCCAGATATTCTGCCTTTGGTGCAAGACTGCCAGGCCAGCAAGTATCATCATACAGTAACCCCTCTGTGGTATTGTGGAAGAATGCAGGGGTGGACCATGTGGTCCTATATTGAAAAGATATGATTCTGGTCAAGGCATCAGTGCACCCAGATATTGTGCCTTTGGTGCCAGGACAGCAAGTATCATCATACAGTAACCCCTCTGTAGTATTGTGGAAGAATGCAGGGGTGGACCATGTGGTCCTATATTGAAAAGATATGATTCTGGTCAAGGCGTCAGTGCACTCAGATATTCTGCCTTTGGTGCAAGACTGCCAGGCCAGCAAGTATCATCATACAGTAACCCCTCTGTGGTATTGTGGAAGAATGCAGGGGTGAACCTTGCGGTCCTATATTGAAAAGTTTTTTATCTGGTAATGGGCGTCAGTGCACCCAGATATTGTGCCTTTGGTGCCAGGCCAGCAAGTATCATCATACAGTAACCCCTCTGTAGTATTGTGGAAGAATGCAGGGGTGGACCATGTGGACCTATATTGAAAAGATATGATTCTGGTCAAGGCGGCAGTGCACCCAGATATTGTGCTTTTGGTGCCAGGCCTGCAAGTGTCATCATAATACAGTAACTCCTCTGTGGTATTGTGGAAGAGTGCAGGGTTGGACCCTGCGGTTCAAAAAATTAAAATGATATAAATCTGGCACAGGCGTCAGTGCAGCCAAATATTGTGCCTTTCATGGCAGCAAGTGCCTTCACACCGTAACCCTTTTGTGGTATTGTGGAAGAGTTCAGTGCTGGAGGTTTTGTGAATGCAGAAGAGGACATCCCCGATCTATTCCATTACTTCAGCATCAGGGGATTGATAGCTGCTGATCCAGGACTGATTCATTTTTATAAATGTCAGCCGGTCTACAGAGTCGGTGGACAGACGCACTCTTTTGTCTGTGACAAAACCTCCAGCGGCACTGAACGTCCTTTCAGAAAGCACGCTAGAAGAAGGTCAACACCCAGTAAGCCAGTGGATCATCTGCTGGAAAGGTATCCAGGTCTGCCCTTGCCCCTAGGTAGTCCTGCACCATACGGTGAAGACGCTGGCAATGGGTCCCTACATTTGACGTCCCTGGGCGTTGAGGACTAAAAAAAATTAAAAATGCATCAGTCAAGCGGCCCTGGCCTTCACCACTATTCCTCTGATCATCCGCAGCCTCAGAAGCACGTGTGTCAGCACTTGGTAATCTACCAGTGCCTGGAAAGGTGTTACACAAGTGTCGCTTTAGAGCGTCCTCAAGTTTTTTCATCCTGTGCTCCCTCTGTGCGGGCAGGATGAGCTCTGAAACTTTACCCTTGTATCGTGGATCAAGAAGGGTTGCCAACCAGTAATGATCCCTCTCCTTGATAGCACGAATCCTGGGGTCCTTTAGCAGGCTTTGCATCATTAGGGAGCCCATGCAGCGTAGGTTGGAGATGGCATTAGCTTCCGAGTCTTCCTGGTCAATGAGGATGACCATATCGTGCACTTCCTCCTCCCAGCCACGCACTAGCCCTTGTGTTTTTGGGCACACAAAACCCTCCCTTGAGGAATCCCCACCTTCAATGCCCCCACTATTTAAATATTCTGCCTCCTCCTCCTCCTCCTGTCTGATCTGAGTAGGACCCGTTGGAATGCTGTCTGCAGAAAGACTGGGGCCTTGAGAGCTAGGGAAGGCCTCCTCTTACTCCCGCTGCTTTGCCTCTAGAGCCACATCTATAATTCCCCGCAGAGTGTGCTCCAGCAGGAACACTAAAGGAATTGTGTCACTGATGCATGCACTGTCCCTGCTCACCATCCTCGTTGCCTCCTCAAATGGTGACAGTACAGTGCATGCATCCTTGATCCACTGCGGGGTGAAAAAAAACAAGTTGACCTGAACCTGTTCTTGTGCCATACTCACGCAGGTACTCGTTGATGGCCCTCTGCTGCTTGTGCAGACGCTGCAGCATTGCTAATGTCGAGTTCCACCTGGTGGGCATGTCACAGATCAGACGGTTTGTGGGAAGGTGGAATTCTCTTTGAATTTCTGCCAGGCGAACGCTTGCTGGGAATGACCGTCTGAAGTGGCTGCAGACTTTTCTGGCCTGGATGAGAAGCTCTGGCAGCCCTGGGTACTTGGTTAGGAAACGCGGTACCACTAGATTTAGGACGTGTGCTAGGCATGGTACATGCATCAATTTACCCTTGCGTAGGGCGGAGAGAAGGTTGCTGCCATTATCGCAGACGATCATTCCCAGCTGAAGCTGGTGTGGTGTTAACCATCTCTGCACCTGCCCCTGCAGAGCTGACAGAATTTCTGGCCCGGTGTGGCTCCTGTCCCCTAAACAAACCAGCTCAAGCACAGTATGGCTTCTTTTTGCTTGAGCCATTGTGTAGACCCTGTCAGGCGTCGGTTTAACTGCCACTTCGCCAGAGACACAGAAGGAGGAGGAGGAGGAAGAGGGAGAGGTAGTGGTGGTGGAGCAGACAGAGCTCATACAAGCAGCTTTCTGGAGGCGTGGTGGATGAACAAGCTCCAGCACAGAGCCCCGTCTTGGATCCCTCCCAGCTGCAATCAGAGTTACCCAGTGTGCCGTGAAGGAAATGTAATGACCCTGTCCATGCTTGCTGGACCACGTGTCTAAAGTCACATGCACCTTGTTGCTGATTGCCTTTCCCAATGACTGGATAACATTGTCTTCCACGTGCTGGTATAGTGCTGGAATGGCCTTGCGTGAAAAGTAATGGCGTTTTGGAACCTGCCACTGTGGTACAGCACATTCAGCAAATTCACGGAAGGGAGCAGAGTCCACCAGCTGGAAAGGCAGCAGCTGCAATGCGATTAATTTTCCTAAGCTGGCATTTAGACGCTGTGCTTGGGGATGGTTGGGACTATATTTTTTCTTTCGCTGCAGCAGCTGCGGCAATGTAATCTGACTGCGTAAATCTTCAGCTGCTGGGATGATGTCTCATTGTGAGGAAGGACCTGGTACATCCATTACTGTAGCATCTTCCCTGTCGGTGGAGGTTGTAGGCAATGACATGGCAGGACATACAGTGGGGGTAGAGACAGATGAGGAGGAGGAGGACCTACGCAAAGTTTTGCGCCAACAGGATGTGTGGCAGTTGTTCATATGTCGCCTCAAGCACGTGGTACCCAAGTGTCCGGTATCTTTCCCACGCTTAAGCCTCATCTGACATAGATTACAAATAGCAACGCTGCGCTCTACTGCACATTTCTTAATGAACTCCCAGACAACAGAGTTCCTCCATGTGTTCTTTGAGACAACAGCGCTCTGCACCGGAGCAGCTCTGTGTCACGTCTCGGCCTTGCCCCCTGGTGATGAAGGGTCTTCATGTTTGTTTTTCCCTATGGTGTGTCTGGCTGTGCTGTTTAGTGCTGATCTGGGGCTCTGTTGTGATCTCCTGGTCTGGGGTCACATGGCCCAATCACACAGACCCATTCCCTATATATTCCCAGCAGCACAGAGCCTCATTGACTGTTTGTGGAGTTTTATGGTGGTTCTGTCTGGTTCGTGTTTCCTGAGTTGCTGCAAAGCATTCCTGTTCAAGTGTTTTCTGGTTCTGACCTCGGCTTTATTTTTGACTATCCCTTCTACTCCCCCCTGGTACCGTATATTTCTGATCTGTTGCCAACCTCTGCCTGATTGACGATTCTTGTATGTTTCATGCTTTATGTACCTTGTCTGTCTTAGTTTAGTATATTATTCAGAGGCCGCTTATAAGGACCTCTTTTAGTATAGTCTGTTTTGTTTACTGTCCTTCAGCCTGCTCACTTCACGGATTGTCAAGTGTATCTTTGTGTTTCTCCGACTGCCCTGCAGTCTGCTCAATTCACGGATTGGCAGGCGTATCATTGTGTTTCTGAGTGTCCTAAGTTGTCTGTCGGTCTTGAAGCCTTCGGAGCTTAGTGGCAATTCTGTTGTTTTTTGGTGCTCCTTGGTTTTGGAGAAATCCGTCTGTCTTTGTGTCCAGTCAGTTACTCACCTGCCTTAAGGGCTTCATCTCCTGTTCCAAGCCACCACGATGGCCCAAGCAGGGGCTAACCGTTACACTCTGACATGTGATGCCTTGGACTGGCTAGTGCTACGGTTGGTCACAGAGGATGTTGTGCCTCGTGTTTGCTGTGCCTTCTCCTCCCACTCTTCCTCACTTAATTCCTCTGTTCGATCAGGCACCCAGGTGGAGTCAGTGACCTCATCATCATTGTCATCATCACCCCTATCTCCTCGTCACTGGAGCCAACTTGGCAGTATGCTGCAGCTGCTGGGGCAACATGAGTGCCAGTTATTTGTGTGTCATCACTGGCACCCCCTTCCTCTAGGTTGATTATACTCCCTTCCTCAACCTCAGAGATTGAATCAGAGCACTGTACTTGCTGTGCATCCTCAAGCAGCATGTCACTCTCATTGTAGTCAAACAATTCAGCTGACTCCTCCATTTGTGATAGCGAGGCTACGGCAGGAGTAGCTGTGGACATGGAGGCTGCATTAGATGCTTTGGCAGCTGAGGTGGACTGTAAAGCACTAGAAGCCTGGCTGGCAGAGGACTCGGAGGATGAGGATGGCCTGGTTAGCCAATCCACCAAGTCCTCTGTATGTTGCTGCTGCTTAAGATGGCCAGCACCAGTTAGAAAGGACAAACATGCCCCTGCAGAGGATGCACCACGTCCACCACGACCAGAGGCACAGCCTCCCGACACAGGGGCTGCTTGCCCTCTTATCTGTGTCTGGGAGCGTCTGCCTGTCCTTTTTGTTCTTTCAGACATGGTGAGTGATATATAGAATAATATATACAGAACTCTGATTCAACTCTGGTATAAAGATTTAAAGAACTCTGGTATAACTCAGTGAGATACCCTGATAGCTGGCAGCCAGTGACAAGACACAGATTACAAGTCTCAGACACCTCATATAAATCAGTGTGACCCCTTGATGGGTGGCAGTGAAACCTCCTATAAATCAGTGAGACCCCTTGATGGGTGGCAGCCAGTGAAGAAATTAGTAAGCCCCAAAATACTGTGTGGTACTGGCTGTGTGACAAGACACAGATCACCTCAATTCACAAATGTTTTGTAGAAATTAGTGAGCCCCAAAATACTGCGTGGTACTGGCTGTGTGACAAGACACAGATCACCTCAATTCACAAATGTTTTAAAGAAATTGTGAGCCCCAAAATACTGCGTGGTACTGGCTGTGTGACAAGAGACAGATCACCTCAATTCACAAATGTTTTAAAGAAATTAGTGACCCCAAAATACTGCGTGGTACTGGCTATGTGACAAGACACAGATCACCTCAATTCACAAATGTTTTGTAGAATTTGGTGACACCCAAAATACTGCGTGGTACTGGCCGTGTGACAAGAGACAGATCACCTCAATTCACAAATGTTTTAAAGAAATTTGTAACCCCCAAAAAGACTTGCTGGCACAGTGACAAGACACAGAAGATCACCTCGATTCACAAATGTTTTAAAGAAATTTTTAACCCCCAAAATACTTGCTGGCTGTGTGACAAGACACAGAAGATCACCTCAATTCGCAAATGTTTTAAAGAAATTTTTAACCCCCAAAAAGACTTGCTGGCACAGTGACAAGACACCGAAGATCACCTCAATTCACAAATGTTTTAAAGAAATTTGTAACCCCCAAAAAGACTTGCTGGCACAGTGACAAGACACAGAAGATCACCTTGACTCACAAATGTTTTAAAGAAATTTGTGACCCCCAAAAAGACTTGCTGGCACAGTGACAAGACACAGAAGATCACCTCGATTCACAAATGCTTTAAAGAAATTTTTAACCCCCAAAATACTTGCTGGCTGTGTGACAAGACACAGAAGATCACCTCAATTCACAAATGTTTTAAAGAAATTTGTAAACCCAAAAAAACTTGCTGGCACAGTGACAAGACACACATCACCTAAATTCCCTGATATTTGGTAGAAATGAGACCCCCCAGACCCCCCCAGTAGTGTGGCAGACCGGCAGTAACAACACACAACAATCTCCTCTGAAATCTCATCTCAAAATGCGTGCTGTAGCTATGCGTGGAAACGTTATATAGTGTGCTACGGGACTTAGCTCTGTGAGCCCATGATTGGGCAAAATTTGCCCAATCATGACTCTGAGCCGTGATTGGCATACTGTTGAACCTGTCTTGCACCAGACCTGTGGTCAGGTGCAAGGCTGTAGCCAATTACGAGCTTCAGGCCAGTGGGAAAATGCATTGTGGTCCATTGTGATGCATTGTGGTCGAACATGTGGCGAACACCCGGAAATGTTCGGAGTTCGCGATCTAATCGAACAGGCTAAGTTCGGATCGAACTCCGAACCGTCCAAACCGAACAGCTCATCCCTACTCAGGACCCACTAACAGGCCAGGTTTGCCAGATATCTAAAGGACAGCACAGGTAATATAATTTGCTGGTCAGTGATTACAATATTCAGTGTGCATTTCCCGAAAGCGATACTTCAAATCTGGCCTGTTAGTGGGTCCTGAGGAACGGAGTTGAGAAACACTGGTCTAAGGTATCACCAAATCTGCATTGTCAGAGGAGAACAAAAATAATAAAGAGAGATATTAGAATTGACAAAGGAGGTCCTTGGTACATTCTACAGTCTACATTTTGGTCACCTAATGTTGGTGACAATATATAAAATCCCTTGAGGGTCAATTGTCCGAGGCCCAATCTTGAAGTGCCTTGTGAAACCTTTCAATCTTGATGGACATCACCGAATCACAGCCCAGAATGCTATTATATAACCAAATCAGGGTGCAACAGAGCTGTTCAGGAAGTCGCCTGTTTTCAGGAACCACACCACTCAGATGTTAATTCGCACTGTTTTTGAATTCATCAATATGGTATATGACACATCCTGTTGATTCAGTTTCATGGAATGGAGTTGCCCTTGTATGTCTGCTCGATCCCTGCATCTCACAGGTAATTGATTGCTGGAGTTGGCATATGCCCTGAGGATGCCAACAGGCATGTGTAACTGGATGGATTTGAGGTAAAATCTTGCGTATGTAGCCATTTCTTCATGCACTTGCTTAGGGCAAAGTCAAAATTAAGGGCAGATTTTGAAAGGGTTACCATTAGCGAGTATATTAACACTATTTTGGCAATATTTTATAAAAAAAATTATGTTTTCAAGAATTGGAGACCATGTGATTGAAGAATACATAGAATTGATACAAATGAGCCATCAATAAGAGCTAGGTATCCTCATAATAAATAAGTCCACACTCCTTTCATTTTTTTCCTCCACTAGCCGTAATCCCTTGCTATATAAACCAGCATTCAATAGTCTAAAGTGCGGTTTCCCATCCGTGTCCACAGGGAATATTAAAAGACCAGGTTTGCCAGATATCTGAAGTACGACACAGGTGACATAATTTGCTGCTGAGTGATTGCAATTCCCCACCGTAATCCTTAAAAATCTGGTTGGTTATTGGTCCCTGTCCCTAAGAACAGGGATGGGAAATACTGGCCTACAAGTCTGAGGGTGCTATTCTCTAGTGAACGCTAACTGTAGCATTCGGATGTGTAAGCGTTACCGCCAGGATAAGTGACTTTAATGCATGCCCCCCATATTACCTTCCTGACCCTAAACCTGTAACAAATCACTTAGTGCATCGGTTTTTGCGCTAGCTTACACGAGCTTACTGTACTTTGTGCATCCTATACTTAACATGGTAGTGCAATGATTAAATAGTGGTTCGATAAGTAAGGTATTACAAAGTGCTGGCGCTAATTAGTGTCGGGATGCGTAAGGCAAAATTTTAGTCACTCCTAAAAGCCAGTGCTAAAATGATTTCGCAAATACAAAATCAATTAGCACCAGCTAAAATCTAAACACAAAAAATCCAACACTTACCTCTCATCCCATGGCAAGAACGGAAGCCTGATTTGCTGTTTCTTGATGCCTAGTGCAGAGTGAGACTGGGAACAAATACTTTCAGTCTTCCTCCACGATCACTCTGCGGCACTGCATGATCTCGCGAGATTTAGATCACACAGGGCTCGCGGCCCAGAAGAGCCACTCTTCATGGAGTCCAACAGACTCCAGTAAGTGATACTCGCGGTGGTGTGGAAGCGCTACGTCGAGTATCACTGCTGGTAGCACTGTGTTCTGGGCAAGGTGCTGAGACAGCGCCAGACCTGAAACATCCACTGAAATGGGAATTCTACAGGTAAACCTGCAAGCGAAGGTTTTCCTCGTTAGCATCCCCATTTTAGCATTGACTTCGGAATAGTGCATTGAGTTGGCAAGTGAAAGTAGAATCAACTATATTGCCTAGTCTATCTAACGCACAAGATATTATAATCTTATTAGCAAAAAGGAGATCTTACAATTTTTTTTATGAATTTTAATGAATTAAATCTAATTTAGATGACCAAAATGGAAGCTCAATTCATAATATAAGTATGAAACCAAAGCCAACCCCAGAATAAATCTAGTACAACTGGTCTTCCACAGACCTTAAATCAATAGGGTCCAGTCTGATTAAGAAAATATGTTTCCTGAACTTCTAACTAACTGTAGTCTGAGCTGATAATACATATAGTATTAATTGTGCCTCAAAATAAATATGTTTGCAATGCTACAAATGAAATAAGCATGTTAAACACAATAAACATTGTAGAATTGACTATAGCACTGATGAAAGACATGTAGAGTTGGTTCTGAATATATATATATATATATATATATATATATATAAAAGCGAAATGCAACATCACGATATCTCCAGAACCGTAAAGCCTACAAACTTGAAATTCTGCACGTATGTTTCTTTCGGCTTCTAGGTGCTCACTAAGAAAGGGTTTTTCAAAATGACCATCAGAGCATCAGTGTATTTTAGAAAGGATTTTACCAGCAAGGATACATTGATATTTCTCTCGTTTTCAAGTATGTCCTGGGTGGAGAGTATGTACCGTTAGGTGCCTTGCCAAGGAAACTTACTGGAGAGGTTGCTTGCTGGGATCAAACCCATGACTCCACAGGCTCTCTCCACACAGAGCAGTGATGTTACCTCTACTCCATCCAGCCGGCAGTTATTAACACGCTCTGATGCTAAGTAGTTAAACTCCCCCTCCCCACCTCAAAATAAATCAGTTCCAACTGCCACTTGCCTCACATTCCGTTATCTCAGTTCAGACTGCCAGACTTTGCACTCCTTCACTCAGGAGCGGTCTGGGGATCCTTACAGCACTAAACGTTGCTACCTCACGAAAATGTCCACTCCTTCCAGCTATGGAACTGCTTCCGAAAAGTGGCGGGGGAAATATATTCCCTTATGAGTTTCAATCACCCTCCAGCACTGAGCCAATGGATTGTGAACCAAATTTCTCCTGCATAGTGTCCCAGCCCCAAATCACTTCTTACACTGATCTCCTCAGTTCAAACGGATCTGTCCCTTCTACTGTAACAACCAGGGGCGGACTGACAACCAATGGGGCCCCCAGGAAGTAGGAGATCAAGGGGCCCCATTGTACCACGCCCACAAAATGCCACACACATACAAACCCAACACCCATGTACATTGTTGCATAAAATAATTTTTTTCTTCACACAATTTTCTAAATAATTATTTTAATGAGTTAAGAAAATCCACTCAGACCCACCAGCAAATTGGGGAATCCATTGTGCTCCCTCCAGACTTGCAGATGGCGACCACTCTGCGGCAGCCATCACCCGCTTATTGCAGCGAAGACTGGGCCGTGGCACAGAAGGTCCCTTTGTCAAATGTGGGAAACTGACAATCACTTTTCAGGTTTCTAACATACACTTATACACACACTGCACATCAGACAGCTCCACAGCAATAAAACTCACAGTAATATGCGGTGTGTATGAGCGTATCACAGAGCACCACAGCAATAAAACTCACAGTAATATGCGGTGTGTATGAGCGTATCACAGAGCACCACAGCAATAAAACTCACGCTCATGCACACCGCATATTACTGTATCACAGAGCACCACAGCAATGTACGGTGTGTATGAGCGTATCACAGAGCTCCACAGCAATAAAACTCACAGTAATGTGCGGTGTGTATGAGCGTATCACAGAGCTCCACAGCAATATGCGGTGTGTCTATTAGCGTATCACAGAGCACCACAGCAATAAAACTCACAGCAATGTGCGGTGTGTATGAGCGTATCACAGAGCTCCACAGCAATAAAACTCACTGATGTGCAGTGCATATCTGTACAGCGTGACCAGATTCTGGTCACCAGAATGCGGTACACGCGGCTCAGGGGGACGAGCTGTCTGTGGAGCAGGATGTGCCCTGGGGTCTGGACTGCCACGTCTCTTCCTTCCTGCACCACAGCAGCGACTGACATCACTGGCGCGGGCGGCCGGCCCATACCATGCCAACAAAGAAATGGCACTGAGCTGCAAGACTTCAATGACATGCTGAGTACATACTCTAAACACAAACATGAAACCAGAGGATGCCCAGCACGTTGTCTGCAGCAAAGAGGTTAAAGGGGGTAAAATTTGAGTAGCGCCCATTTAAACCTACTGTTCCCACCTCACAATGCTGTCATTCTTAATGTTTTGGAAAGCAGGCAGCAGATATTGTGGAAATTCTAGGAGCAATACAAACCTTTTGGGTGCAGGGCTAGGGGCAACGCCGGACTGCAACAAGGACAGAGGCGCAGACATTTATGCACAGGAGCCTGTTTAAAGACAAATACATACATGCCGCTGCCCTAGATACATGTATACACAGACACCCCGATACATGTATACATACCTAGACACAGACCACCAGACACAGAGCCCCCGATACATTTATACCAAGACACAGAGCCCCCAATACATTTATACCAAGACACAGACCCCCAGATACATGTATACCCAGAGTCAGATCCCCAGATACATGTATACTTACCCAGACATCAGACCCCAGTGTCAGCAGAGCGAGGTGTTATACAATATATACACACTAGCACACCATATATACACACATTACCACATCAAATATATACTATATACACACACATTACCACACCATATATACACTTTACAACACCATATATACACACATCACAACATCATGTACACACTCTATACATACACATTACAACATCATATACACACTATATACACACATAACAACATCATATACACTATACACACATTACCATACCATATACACACATTACAACACCATATACACACACATTACCACACCATATATACAATATATACACACATAACTAACAACACCATATATACAATATATACACACATCACCACACCATATAAACTATATACACACATTACACATCATATACACTATACACAAACATTACACATCATATATACACTATATATACATTACAACACCACATATACACATTATACACACATTTCCACATCTTATATGCACATTTACTCACAAATGGACAGTGATTTATACTAGATATTGGGTTTTGGGGGATGTGTACTTATTTTATTTTTATCTTGTTTTGGGTATTTTAATTGGAACACTTCCTGCTTACTGTGTTTGCTTATTTTTTAATATAACTTGCCAAAATCTTTTGCAAAATACAGACCAACAGGATAAGTTCATTTTTTTCTGTGCAAGTTACAATAGAAAATAATATTTGCAACATATACAGCATTGGAACTAAAGAGCTCAACAAGAAAAAAAAAGCTGCAGGAAAATGGAGGGGGGAAGGGGGTCCTACAAGCAGGCACTGCTACTTACTGCATCCTGCTGTAGTTTTTCTCAGACAGGGAAGGCAGAGCAGAGAACAGCCGGCTTTCTGCTTTCTCCAAGCGGGGGAACTGCATGTTGAAAAGGGGAGGGGCCAAACACATGCATCTCTTCCTCACTTCCTCTCTGTGGTCCTGTAACCGTGGAGGGGAGGCAGCCTTTCACTCTCTGAGTGAGGAGGAAGTAAATTCTCCTGCCTTCCGGGCCCCCCTTCCCCCCGTGGGCCCTCGGGCAGTGCCCGAGTGCCCGACAGCTCAGTCCGCCCCTGGTAACAACAGTTAAAGGGAAAAAATGCAGAAAAAGATTTACAGATGCGATTAGGAAAACACAAGTAAGGGAAGCTGGAAAAAAATATCGTCAAACTCCTCCCCAAGTCAGAAGAGAGGCAGTAATAAAGTATGCATCTCATAACCCCTACGTTGATGAGTCGCAAATGAGATCAATGCCTTGGATTAAAAAGTATGTGTCTGGTTTTAAATATGAACCTCAGAGTGATTACTCCAGGGAAAAAGCCTGGTGCAGTGCTCTGAAGTGGCAGGATGAGAGTCCCGGGAAGTGCTGCAGTGGCGGGAAAGTCCAGCTCCCTCCCCTTCAGCCCTCCCCCGAACCCTTACACAGCCTTCTCAACCACCAGCATCCAATGGCAGACTCTGTACAAACACGTAATCGACGCCTCGATTTCCACAAGCATAAATCGGGGAGAGACAGTTTTCATACCCAGAATTCCTCTGATCCCATCAGACTACCACGTTGAGTTCAAATGTCTACAATTTCTGGTTAAGGTGTGCTACGCCTTCGCCATCAATAAGGCACAGGGACAGACTTTGAAAGTGGCTGGTGTGCATCTGATGAGTGACTGTTTCTCCCATGGCCAGTTGTATGTGGCATGCTCCAGAGTCAGTTTGCCTGAGCCTGGTCATCCTCCAGCTAGAGTAAAACTAGGACTGTTGTTTACAGGGAGGTCCTGAGCAAATCATGAGGGACAAATTGAAAGTCTAGGCTACGCAAGTAATTAGCCCGTTACATAAACAAAAAACCCAGGGTTTCTGGTTGGATTAAAGAACTTAAGCCCATCTATTTTACTGTTTATTATTATTATCATCCCTTATGTGTCTCAATCAGCAATCACCACTAAACCAACGGATTGTGAACCTAATATCTCCTGCATTTGTCGAGAAGCTTGGGTATCCAGCTAGTACATAAATATATACAGTCATGGCCAAAATTGTTGGCACCCCAGACATTTTTCCAGAAAATCAAGTATTTCTCACAGAAAAGTATTGCAGTAACACATGTTTTGCTATACACATGTTTATTCCCTTTGTGTGTATTGGAACAAAAAAGGGAGGAAAAAAAGCAAATTGGACATAATGTCACACAAAACTCCAAAAATGGGCTGGACAAAATTCTTGGCACCCTTTCAAAATTGTGGATAAATAAGATTGTTTCAAGCATGTGATGCTCCTGTAAACTCACCTGGGGCAAGAAACAGGTGTGGGCAATATAAAAATTACACCTGAAAGCAGATAAGAAGGAGAGAAGTTCACTTAGTCTTTGCGTTGTGTGTCTGTGTGTGCCACACTAAGCATGGACAACAGAAAGAAGAGAAGAGAACTGTCTGAGGACTTGAGAAGCAAAATTGTGGAAAAATATCAACAATCTCAAGGTTACAAGTCCATCTCCAGAGATCTAGATTTGCCTTTGTCCACAGTGCGCAACATTATCAAGAAGTTTGCAACCCATGGCACTGTAGCTAATCTCTCTGTGGGTGGACAGAAGAGAAAAATTGATGAAAGGTTGTAACGCAGGATAGTCCGGATGGTGGATAAGCACCCCCAAACAAGTTCCAAAGAAATTAAAGCTGTCCTGCAGGCTCAGGGATCATCAGTATCAGCGCAAACTATCCGTCGACATTTAAATGAAATGAAACTATATGGCAGGAGACCCAGGAGGACCCCACTGCTGACACAGAGACATAAAAAAGCAAGACTACAGTTTGTCAAAATGTACTTGAGTAAGCAAAATTCCTTCTGGGAAAACGTCTTGTGGACAGATGAGACCAAGATAGAGCTTTTTGGTAAAGCACATCATTCTACTGTTTACCGAAAACGGAATGAGGCCTACAAAGAAAAGAACACAGTACCTACAGTGAAATATGGTGGAGGTTCAATGATGTTTTGGGGTTGTTTTGCTGCCTCTGGCACTGGGTGCCTTGACTATGTGCAAGGCATCATGAAATCTGAGGATTACCAAAGGATTTTGGGTCGCACTGTAGAGCCCAGTGTCAGAAAACTGGGTTTGCGTCCGAGATCTTGGGTCTTCCAGCAGGACAATGACCCCAAACATACATCAAAAAGCACCCAGAAATGGATGGCAACAAAGCGCTGGAGAGTTCTGAAGTGGCCAGCAATGAGTCCAGATCTAAATCCCATTGAACACCTGTGGAGAGATCTTAAAATTGCTTTTGGGAAAAGGCGCCCTTCCAATAAGAGAGACCTGGAGCAGTTTGCAAAGGAAGAGTGGTCCAAAATTCCGCGTGAGAGGTGTAAGAAGCTATTGATGTTATAGGAAGCAACTGATTTCAGTTATTTTTTCCAAAGGGTGTGCAACCAAATATTAAGTTAAGGGTGCCAAGAATTTTGTCCAGCCCATTTTTGGAGTTTTGTGTGACATTATGTCCAATTTGCTTTTTTTCCTCCCTCTTTTTGTTTTGTTCCAATACAAACAAAGGGAATAAACATGTGTATAGCAAAACCTGTGTTACTGCAATACTTTTCTGTGAGAAATACTTGATTTTCTGGAAAAATGTCTGGGGTACCAACAATTTCGGCCATGACTGTATATACATAAAATACTAGTTTTGGTTGAGTAGTTGTGGATGTGTCAGGCACACAGGTAATTATTGAATGTACAACAACTATACATCTTAGAGAACAGTTCCTAGAATTTTTCTATGGTGCCACATTATATCAAAGCATTTGAGCACTGCAGCATTGGGCTGGCCGTCCACTGGGTCCATAGTAGGACTACGGACAATGCCATTGCATGACCAGGGTTGTCCACTGGAAGCACCTGTGGATGATCCAGGTCAAATGACGGACAGACTGCCAAACAAAGTAAAGAGAAAAAAAACTGTCACTGGTGCTGAAAGGGGTTTCAGCACCAAGGACAGCACCGGCGTATGCAGCCGAATGCAAAGAAAAAAATTTGCCGAAGTCTGCAGAGGTAAAAAAAAACTGTCCTTAGTGCTGAAATAGGTTTCATCACCAAAAACAATGTAACGGTGCACTGTGGCACTTACCATGGAGTAGCGTAGTTTGGATCCTTTTGGACAGATGAACTTGTACTTAAGGCTGCAAGCAGTAGGTAAATACCCCAGGAAATTAGACACAACTGGACGCCTTGCCATTAGGACTCACACCAGATAAACAAACAACAGAGACCATAAGGCGGTTCAAACATAAACCAGAATCCTGAATACCACACAGACAAAATACAAAGGGAATCAAGCCAGAGAATGGTCAATAGGAAAGCCGGGTCAGTCAACAATTCAGGGTCCTCGTACAAGCAATAATTCAGTAACCGTAATCAGTGAGCAATATGCAAAAGCAGGCAATGCGGGAACTTTACTCCACGTCAGGGCGATGAGAATATCCACTCGCCCTGCTTTAAAGGCTGGTGGCTCCTCATCATTATGCCAAGCCCCGCCCCCTCAGATGCCTATCTACCAGCTTTAACTACTGGTAACCGGCCAG
This sequence comes from Leptobrachium leishanense, assembly GCA_009667805.1. NCBI lineage: Eukaryota > Metazoa > Chordata > Amphibia > Anura > Megophryidae > Leptobrachium > Leptobrachium leishanense. Next base: position 284,799,254 of record CM019066.1, read on the forward strand.
CCAGCGATGCCACCGGGCGCCCGACCCCCCAGGAAGCACTGCGGGGGCCGAAGACGTAACAAACAACACCGCTGAACACAGCCGGACTGAAGGAAAAAAAAAAAGCCGCGTTCAGCAAGGAAAAAAAAGCCTCATCTTTATTAAAAAAATTGGGACTTAAAAATTTAATCTAAAAAAATCTCAAAAAATTCTAAAAAATCAATCAATAAAAAGGCTTTTTTTGCAGATGAAAAGAGTAAATGGATGAATACAAATAAAAGAAAAATGAAAATATTTTTTCACATTGAATCCAAAGGGCTTAACCTGTCAAACTGAATCACTTCTCTATGGGACAATTTCCACAGCGTCCCAGCATCCTCCAACAAATCCCACTGATATGGGAAACATTGCTAGTCTGTTGTATTCGCAAAAAATCTTCGGAAGTCGTCCGATGGAAATCGGAGGCAGTGGAAGAGGGCTGATTCACCTCCATGTTGTGGGATTGGTCAGACAACGACAGACAATATTGGATGATCGCACAAATATGGACGCAGTGGACGGCCAACCTTGCTCGGCAACTGGGATCGTGGCTGGCATTATTAACAAGGAAACACTCTGAAATAAGATATGCTGAATCTGCCCCAAGTTATACTATTCTGCTTTAGGTCAAGATTTACAAAATAAACATACCTGTTTTAATATGCCAGCAGCCATGTCATGACTACAGTCAAAAATGACATGAAACTCCTTGCCTCGTTTCATCTCTTTAAGTAGTGGTTTAGCATCTTTTGTGTCCATAGGCAACTGCCGGATTTTTAGTCTCAGGTTATACCTTGATGGAGCTTTGATAAGCTCTTGAAGTCTTATTAGACCTAAAAAGCAGACAAACCAAAAACATAATTGTATATGTTAATTTATATTGAAACATGAAAACAAAATAACATTCATTTTTAACCTCCAGAACCATAAGATGCCATTGTTTATCCCAGCACACTCTCCACTGTAACACGTATTTTGTATTCCATTTAATATTTTAAAAAAATGTAAAGTATAGAAAAGCTGGTGTAAGAGATTGTTACTCTCCACAGAAGTAGTAACAAAGGGGGAGAGATATTCACACAGCTGCACACATGAACACTCACTCATAGATGGGCAGATTGAAGGCTTTTGGCCCCCCAGGCAATCTTAGTCCATGGTTTCTGTGATAAGCAACATACACATAATGTATCATTCACTAAATCTGGAATAACAGGATTATAATATTTCTGATAATAATAACTAAACATGCGCACAGGAAAACATTGCGGTTTGGATTCGGAAATATTTCAGATGCGAAAATTTTCAATTCCTAGCAATCTGAATATATTGGACCCATCCATAATAGGATCAGTTCGGACTATTTTAGCTATTCATATTCAGAAAATAGGGTTATTGTTGGGGTTATTTTATGCACTAGGGTTAGGCTTACAGTTATTTTTGGGGTTAGGGTCACTTTTAGGGTTAGGGATACGGATGAGCCGAACACCCCCGTGTTCGGTTCACATTCGAACTTGAACAATTTCAAAAGTTCGAGTTCGAACTCGAACCGAACTCAATGCAAGTCAGTGGGACTCAAAAGTAAAATTTTTAGAGTGCCCTCCAAGAGGGCATATATGCAAGATATTTGCTATAAAAGGTGTATGGGGTCCGGGTAGTGCCCTGGGGGACAGGAAACAAGGGCAAAAAGTTAAAAAAATAAGTTTTTAAAGGAACAGTGAGTATTCCATAAAATAAGGGTTAAAAATAAAAACGAAAAATTCCTTCAAATATCGTGTGTATATATATAGATAATATATCTATATTATCTATATATAATTAGAACACAATGTCCCTGCAACTACCTTGTAAGTCGACTTGAACAACTCGAAGACTGTCACGGTGCTTGCTCAAAAAGTTGCATAGAATCCACGAATGGAGCCGCACACGTGTAAATAAAATAACAAATTTATTAAATCTTATAAAATTGACCGACGTTTCGGCTCATGTGTGAGCCATTCTCAAGGTTACATACATAATGAAAACATACCACTTAAATGCAAGACAGAGAATGAACTCACCAATCAGATTGAAATGCCAGCCCTCCTGCATGTGCATCCAATATAATTATATATGCAAATCACATAAGCATCGCTGCATGTGACCCATCACACGCCCAAGAAAAAAGGTTACCACAGTGATGACATAAACACAAGCATGGATCTACAGCACGGACATTTAAATGTCCACACATGAGCCGAAACGTCGGTCAATTTTATAAGATTTAATAAATTTGTTATTTTATTTACACGTGTGCGGCTCCATTCGTGGATTCTATATATATATATGTATAGAAACATCGCCATCAGAGACCCACACACGACACCTAGCCACCCTTAAGGGGTTAAAATGCACAGGGACTGGCTACTATCCTGTTAGATGAGGGAATGTATTATATGTATAAAACAAGGTATATATGACTATGGATAGTCAGAGACTCTAGGGACTCAGCTTGTACGCTTTATGATAGACATTTCTAACACAATAATAATTGTATGCTCACATAGGCCCTTCGGGAGAGGTACATGACATACAAATACTGGAATATTACATTTAAATCTAAGGAGTGTGATAAAGATTTTATTACGCCCTTGATGACAAATGACGTAACATCTACATCATTAACGATTGGCTTTACAGAGTCCTTAAGGGGTTAAACAGCATATCAGAGGAAATGTAGTAGAAATGAACACTTCTTAGAATTCAAAACAAGCACAGTGTTTGTTCATACATGTGCAGGAGCCCCCATCCAGTCTGCAGGCAATGTATTAAATTCTAATTGGAAATAACATGTGCTTCTAATTAGCAAACACTAATTAAACACCTGTTGTTTACACCGTTTGAGAGCACAGGTCATTTAGAGGTGGGAATCTTTGCACCTAGACATTAGGTAGTTTTCTAATTCAATATCTAATAAACCGTTGCTTATAATATTCTGCAGTAAAGGGTCTCTTTATTTCTAGATTTTTTAGTATTTAAGCATTTTTTATACTTTTTTTTAAAAAAAAAAAAAAATCGAACTCGAACCCAACACGCCAAAAAGTTCGAAGTTCGCAGACTTTCGAAATGCCAATGTTCGAGTCGAACTCCGAACTGATCGAACCGAACAGCTCATCCCTAGTTAGGGATGCTATTTCTGCTTGTTTTATTATTAGGGTGAAGGTTAGGGTTCCTTTTTCTGTTTGTTTAATGATTAGGGTTAGGGTTACTTTCAGTGTTAGGGTTACCATTTCTGCGTGTTTTAAATTTGGGGTTAGGGTTACTTTCGGGGTTAGGGTTACCATTTCTGCTTTTTTTATAATTTGGACTAGGGAATATGCAGTGCACACTGACTATAATTGATTTCAAATATAGTATAAGATTTGTAAGTGGCTCCGCCAAGTGGTCCAATGTAGGCAGTGTGCACTGGCACTTATGTGCTATAGGGATAATACAGTGTACCTTTAATACCACATTAGGCTTAATTTGCGTAAAAAACAGTGACAATCAACAATGAATCACCAATGTGTATTCACAAAACATAGGTGGTTACTCTCCTGTTTAAATACATAGAAAGTTTACATTGCTTCAATAGTTATAGCGACACATACTGGTGAGTCTTTAACCCGTTAGTGACCGGACGGTTTTACACAAATCTGTCCTTTAGTGCCTGCTGCTTTTTTTACGTTTCTGGACTGTTAGTGTTTAGGTCAAATTTTCCTCTTACTCGTTTATTCAACCCACACATATTATACACCGTTTTTCCCGCCATTAAAAGGACTTTCTAAAAATATCATTATTTCCATCATATCGCATAATTTACTATAAAAAAAAATGAAATATGATTAAAAAAATGGTATAAACACACTTTTTCGTAATTTAATACCCAAAATCTACAACCACCAAAAAAGACCCAGGCTAAATAGTTTCAAACTTTTTTCCCGAGAATAGAAATACCCAATTTTTACATGTTTTTGCTTTTTAACCCCTTCACTTTGGTAAAATAAAATTATATTTATTATAAAATACCAATAAAATCGTGGTATAAAACCCGTTTCGCTTAAACAAGTATTAGCTTCCTCAGTTGGTCCATCCCTTATGCCTCAGCCAGGGGCGTAACTAGAAATCACAGGGCCCCATAGCAAAATGTTGTATGGCCCCCCGCCTGCAACCTAACACCCCCGCAGCCTACCCCCCCACACACAAAAAAATTAACACACTACACTCATGTGGCACAGAGTACCCAGGCAACAGCTTATAATAATTAATTTCTCCCCAGCATACTAATTAATTAATTTCTCCCCAATATCAATAACCCCAATATAAATGAATTCCCCCAATAATCAATTTATTCCCCCATATCAATTAATTCCCCTATATCAATTAATTCCCCCCATATCAATTAATTCCCCCCATATCAATTAATTCCCCCTAATAATCAATTAATCCAATATCAATAATTGGGGGATAAGTTGATATTGCTAGGAAATAAATTGATATTGGGGGATAAATTGATATGGGGGATTTATTGATTATTGGGGATAAATTGATATGGGGATTTATTGATAGGGGGGATTTATTGATATGGGGGATTAATTGATTATTCCCCCCAATAATCAATAAATCCCCATATCAATTTATCCCCCATATCAATCAATTCCCCCCTTAATCAATTAATCCAATATCAATAAATGCCCCCATATCAATTAATCCCCCAATATCAATTTATTTCCCACAATATCAATTTATCCCTCCAATAAATTGATTAGGGGGGGATAAATTGATATTGGGGGAATGAATTGATATTGAGTGGGGGAATATTATATTAGGGAGAAATAAATTGATATTGGGGGGATTAATTGATATTGGATTAATTGATTATTGGGGGAATTAATTGATATGGGGAAATAAATTGATATGGGGGCATTTATTGATTATTGGGGGATAAATTGATATTGGGTGAAATAATCAATTAGTCCCCCATATCAATAAATCCCCCAATATCAATTTATCCCCTATAATCAATTTATTTTCCCCAACATCAATTAATCCCCCCCGCATACCTCATGGGTTGCGGGAGCTGGGAGAGAGATGTCCGGTCACTGGAGAGGGAGGCTGGAGACAGAGCACCATCCGTCGACCCCCACTGATGATGTCACGTGGCGCGCCGTGTGACCTAATCAGCGGGGGCCAACAATTTGCAGGTCTTGGGGGCGGTACCAGAGGGGAAAGAGCGCGGCGCTGCCAGGCTCAGACTCTGCCGTCTCCGCAAGCTGCTGGCTGGGCATGGGGCACCGCTGACAGACAGGGAGCAGTGGCGACTACTGGGGGGCCGGGGTGCCTGTACCGGCTGCCCCCTGGTTGTCAGTCATCCTCACCGGGGCCCACTCGGCTGCGGGCCCCATAGCGCCCGCATGGGTCGCTATGGCGGTAGTTCCGCCACTGGCCTCAGGCCACACAATTAAGTAGTGTCTGACAACAAGCACCCACACTTCGGTGCTCTCTGAATAATCCCTGTGTTGGCATTTTAATATAGTAGTAGAGTCTGTGAAGACAGGGATCTATTTGTGTATGGTAACTGTGTATTGGTGCTGTCTGAGGCAAAGTTCCAGAAGTTCTGAGATTAGTTACCCCCAACCCCAATGCGGGGAGTGAGTTCCTAAAAAAGAGGGCAGCTCCGGAGAAGTCCTGAAGGTGAAAATTAGGGGTATGGGTACGGGGAGATGATACTATCAGATCACTGGCAGAGCAAAGTGGACGAAATAAGATATAAATGCTAATAAAGGAGATGCAGGCAGGGTACTCTTTAAAAAAAAATCTGAAATTGAGAACATGTTACTACATTTTTCTAAGGAAATAAGCGATTTTAACCAAAACTGAAAATAATAATTTTCTCCTGTATTTTATTTTGGATTGAATTGCAATTCAAGAATAAAATGAATATGCAATTGACATTTATTTTTAATAAAACTATTTTTGGGTAAGCAAATTGAATTACTTAACCACTTGGCTGCTAAAGACGCGCTCAAATTCCAGGGGTGGGGCAATTTACAACACAAAAGATTACAAAATGGATGCACCCAGTGACATATAGAGTAAAATGTTTTCTTAACTAAACATACAAGAGAAAGACAAAGCACATGTAAGACATCAGCAACATAAAATAAACAAAATAAGGACATTTCCTTTATTGGTGGTAGTTGCCATTTAACCTATTGAACGCGACGGACGTACAGAGTGTGTCCTCCTGTTTCACTCCCGCGCGTGGAGGGCACTCCCACATGTCGTCTACACCATATACTACATAATACTGCAATACTAAATAATACTACACCATCAATGTGTCACACTTTAAAGACATTCATAGTTTTCACCAGATTTAACATTATTTTTACAACTTTTTTCCACAGCCTAATCAGGTGATAAGTGATGGGAGTTTACTTTACAAAATATGATCATATCTTCCTTAAGCCTGTCACAACGTTACAAACAGGGTTATTCAAAGAGAATCGAAAAGTCACCGCACGTTCGCTGACTTTTTGTTCTCTTCAATTTGGTATGATTTGGCGACCCCATTTCGGCGACCATGCGGTGTATTCAACAAGCACCACAGGGCCATCGCAGTGCAAGGAAAAGACGCCGAAAAGCTGCTGAAAACTCACAGCAAAACCCAGGCGAATGCACACCGAAACCCGCAAAACAACTGGATTAACCCCGCCGAAGACGCCGGAGAAACCCAAGCAGGAGTCGATCAGAGCGCAGAGCAGCCGCCGGAAAAACCCGACACCGCATACGAATGGAGTGGAAAAAACAGTACGCTTGAATGTTTGAAAAGTGAAACGCTGTTCGCAAAGAAACTACAGAATGAAAATGTCTGAAATTTACATATGAGGTCCAATGAATGATAATAAAAAGGGCTGTTACAGAAAAAGGAAAAAACGTTTAAAAAATTTAAAAATAAACGGAATTTTTTTTGCAAAAAATTCTCGAAAAACGCTTAAAGATCCTAAAAAATCTATAAATAAAGAGACTTTTTACTGCAGAATATTATAAAAAACGGTTTATTAGATATTAAATTAAAATGGGAATATTTTTAACATTGAAGCCTATGGGATTCGCCTGAATAAACCTGTCGAATGAAGCAACCGAATGGCAGGGCATTTCAACTTTTAACTGCTGGTTTTTGTTCTCTAATTAGACGAAGCTATGGGGATTTCAGTGCCCTCGAACAGGCACCGAACAGGCACCGTATGTGCAGGCAATTCACCAACATTTGGCGATTGCCTGCTCTCTGGATAGCCGAATGGCCAACAAAGGTAACCGAACGCTGATTTTCAGCGTTCGGTTACCTTTCGGCAGCCATTCAGATCTCTTTGAATAACCCTGTATATCCCATCTTGACATGTCGTAAAACACCTAATGATAGCATTTATGGGATTTACTCACTAACTGAGGATAGAATCCTTTCTGGGGCTCCCAGCCTTTCAATGTTAAATAGAACTTGTAAATGAAACACCTGTGGCAGGGAGAGGTACTTGCGTGAGTGTTGTCAGTCCTTTTCATACAGAATAAACTGAGAGGGCAGCACTCAACCTTTACTGACCACAATTGGCAGGTGCCTCTCATTACAAATAGATACGGTAAACCAAGGGGAGAGCACTCTATTACAAAAACTACGCCATCAATGCTTCACAATTTAAAGACATTCACAGTATAAACATTTTTTTCATTCTTTATACAAATACAGTGGAAGGCTCTCCAAAGGGAGCGAATCTATTATGTCTTCATTATGCAATATGACTTATGAGTATTTAGATGGTATTTACTGCATGCAATTTTCATTCTTCTAACAACAGACCTCATGGGATGTAAAAGGGTAAAATTAGACCATTATATTCTAAATTGGCTTTAAATAAATGCTAATATCTAAATGGATGCTGATTCCTTGTGATTATATGCTTCATATGTGCACTTCTTAGATACAGCATAAAGCAGCGACAAATTAAATATCGATCTACTTCCATAAGGAAATTTTCCATTTCCTTAAGTAAATGTGAATGCAGTGAATTTAGCCATAAATATGCTAATGGATTCAATGACTCTAGATTTATAAAATGAAGTTATTGGTCAGGTTCATGTAGACCTGGAATTGAAAGCATAAAATAGTGCTTTGTCTGGTAGTTTCAGTGAAAAGAAATGAAACATGCTCTTTACTTAGAAATACAATACGTAGAAAACAGTGTGCAGAGAGGGTTAACACCAACATTTTAGGTCGATTGATTTTTTTCAGTCATGATGCCCCTTTAAAAAGAGGGTTAAACCATTTTTTACCACCATAAAAAAAATATATCCAGAAATGCATTTCCAGAGAGGAGTGAGATTAATTATACCTCTCATGTTAATTTATGACGAATCCCAAATTGGACATTATCAGGGTAATCCAAAGAGATTCGAAAAGTCACCGCACGTTCGGTGACTTTTCGTTCTCTACAATTCGGTTTGTTTTGCCGATCCCATTTCGGTGACCCTGCGGTGTATTCAGCAAGCACCACAGGGTCCCCGAATTGCAGGGTAAAGCTGCCGCAAACCCGACGAAAACTAACCGCAAAACATGGCGAATGCACGCCAAAAACCCTCAAAAACATCTGGATTAACCCGTCGAAGACGCCAGAAAAACCCAAGCAGGAGCCGATCACACGCAGCGAAGCCGCCGGAAAAAGCCGAGAAAAAGCCGAGACCGCAGACAGAGGGAGGTGAATAAATTAGCAAAAGAGTTTGTATGAATGTGAAAGTGAAAAGCTGTTTGCAAAGAAACTACTGAGCGAAAATGTCTGAAATTTACACAGGAGGTCCAGGGAATGATAATAAAAAGGGCTGTTACAGAAAAAATAAATAAACTTAAAAAAAAAATCAAAAAAAAAAAATCGGACTCTTTACTGCAGAATTTTATAATAAACGGTTTATTAGATATTGAATTAAAACGGGAATATTTTTAACATTGAAGTCTATGGGATTCTCCTGAATTAACTTACCGAATTAAACCACCGAATGGCAGGGCATTAGGGGAACCTTTCACTGCTGGTTTTTGTTCTCTGAATAGCCGAAGCAGTGCTTTTTCATGGGGATTTCACTGCCCTCGAACAGGCACCGAACAGGCCCGTGTGTTCAGGCAATTCGCCAGGATTTGGCGAATTGCCTGCTCTCTGGATAGCCGAATGGCCAAGAAAGGTAACCGAACGCTGATTTTCAGCGTTCGGTTACCTTTCTCAAGCAATTCGGATCTCTTTGGATAACCCTGTATGTATAGTATCATGGTATCAAGCAAGGTTATCAAAACATTCCCAATTGTCAATCAAGTTTAGATTTAACTTACAGACTCTATGGCCCTGAAATGTGATTAAGTACAATCTCATAATAGAAACGCCTGGCTATCATGGTGGGGGCCTTACTGTCATATAATGATCCTCTGGGTGCTCCACCAAAAGGGTCCGCTGTCCGGCTGTATCCAAACTTGCACAAATCGATGGGCCACACCAGAATGATCATAAAAGGAACCTTTATTCTCCGCCTAAAGGGGCTAAAAAGCCCCTTTGGGTGGTGTATAAAGGTTCCTTTAATGATCATTCTGGTGTGGTCCATCGATTTGTACAGCAACTGTGATTGAGTAGAGGGAGACATATATATACCTAGAGTCCCTATTATGCTTCCATTTGCCTACAATTCCATGCATCCTGAATCCTCTAACTCTCTTCGGTGTCCAAATACTCGCAAAATTACACTGTCCTGGATCCCAGGACCTTCCTTATTGACATTAAAACTACCTTGTATCCTTCTTTCATTTAAATTAATTTGGAACTCTGTACTACAGTCAGGTCCAGAAATATTGGGACATCGACACAATTCTAACATCTTTGGCTCTATACACCACCACAATGGAGTTGGAATGAAACAAACACAATGTGCTTTAACTGCAGACTGTCAGCTTTAATTTGAGGGTATGTACATCCAACTCAGGTGAACGGTGTAGAACTTACAGCAGTTTGCAGATGTGCCTCCCACTTGTTAAGGGACCAAACATAATGGGACAGAATAATAATCATAAATCAAACTTTCCCTTCTTAATACTTGGTTAAAAATCCTTTGCAATCAATCACAGCCTGAAGTCTGGAATGCATAGACATCGCCAGACGCTGGGTTTCATCCCTGGTGATGCTCTGCCAGGCCTCTACTGCAACTGTCTTCAGTTCCTGCTTGTTCTTGGGGCATTTTCCCTTCAGTTTTGTCTTCAGCAAGTGAAATGCATGCTCAATGGGATTCAGGTCAGGTGATTGAATTGGCCATTGCATAACATTCCACTTCTGTCCCTTCAAAAACTCTTTGGTTGCTTTTGCAGTATGCTTTGGGTCATTGTCCATCTGCACTGTGAAGCGCCGTCCAATGAGTTCTGCAGCATTTGGCTGAATGTGAGCAGATAATATTGACCCAAACACTTCAGAATTCATCCTGCTGCTTTTGTCAGCAGTCACATCATCAATAAATACAAGAGAACCAGTTCCATTGGCAGCCATACATGCCCACGCCATGACACTACCACTACCGTGCTTCACTGATGAGGTGGTATGCTTAGGATCATGAGCAGCTCCTTTCCTTCTCCATACTCTTCTCTTCCCATCACTCTGGTACAAGTTGATCTTGGTCTCATCTGTCCATAGGATCTTGTTCCAGAACTGTGAAGGCTTTGTTAGGTGTTGTTTGGCAAACTCTAATCTGGCCTTCCTGGTTTTGAGGCTCACCAATGGTTTACATCTTGTGGTGAACCCTCTGTATTTACTCTGGTGAAGTCTTCTCTTGATTGTTGACTTTGACACACATACACCTACCTCCTGGAGAGTGTTCTTGATCTGGCCAACTGTTGTGAAGGGTGTTTTCTTCACCAGGGAAAGAAATCTTCGGTCATCCACCACAGTTGTTTTCTGTGGTCTCCTGGGTCTTTTGGTGTTGCTAAACTCACCAGTGCATTCCTTCTTTTTGAGAATGTTCCAAACAGTTGTTTTGGCCACGCCTAATGTTCTTGCTATATCTCTGATGGGTTTGTTTTGTTTCTTCAGCCTAATGATGGCTTGCTTCACTGATAGTGACAGCTCTTTGGATCTCATCTTGAGAGTTGACAGCAACAGATTCCAAATGCAAATAGCACACTTGAAATGAACTCTGGGCATTTTATCTGCACATTGTAATTGAGGTAATGAGGGAATATCACACACCTGGCCATGGAATAGGGATGTGCGTCTCGGGTTTCGGAATCTTCACGAAATTTCCCGATTCGTGCATTCGGATTCGGCCGATTTTCCAAAAATTTTCAGATCCGAAATGTGTAAAATCGAAAATCATTTTCGTTCCATTCGTAATTTCGGCACCATTCCTGATTTCGGTTCCATTTCAGTAATTTCAGACAACGTATTTTTTGGTTATATCGCTGATTCTGTAATTTTGTATCATTCCCATCTCAATGTATCCTTCTTGTAAAACCAGAGAAATCTCAATGTATCCTTCTTGTAAAACCAGAGAAATCTCAATGTATCCTTCCTGGAAAACCAGAGAAATCTCAATGTATCCTTCCTGGAAAACCAGAGAAATCTCAATGTATCCTTCTTGTAAAACTAGAGAAATCTAAATGTATCCTTCCTGGAAAACCAGAGAAATCTCAATGTATCCTTCCAGGGAAACCAGAGAAATCTCAATGTATCCTTCCCGGGAAACCAGAGAAATCTCAATGTATCCTTCTTGTAAAACATGAGAAATCTCAATGGCAGAATTATCGTATCGACAGAAATATCGGATCCGAAAAACCATTAGTTTACGTCAAAACGAATAGACACTTTGAAACGAGGAGAACAGACGTTCCGAAAAACACGAAAATTTCCGAAATTACGAAAACAAGTCGATACGAAAAACGAAACGAAAAAGAAACGAACCGAAACGGAAATCGGCCCGAAACGAACCGAAACGAAAATTTACAAAATACGAACGAACCGAACCAAACCGAAAAAAAAATAGGTGCACAAGTCTACCATGGAATAGCTGAGAAGCCAATTGTCCCATTACGTTTGGCCCCTTAACAAGTGGGAGGCACATCTGCAAACTGCTGTAAGTCCTACACCGTTCACCTGAGTTGGATGTACATACCCTCAAATTAAAGCTGACAGTCTGCAGTTAAAGCAGATTGGTTCTATACACCACCACAATGGAGTTGGAATGAAACAAAAACAAAGCTGTTAGAATTGTGCCGATGTCCCAATATTTCTGGACCTGACTGTATGTAGCAACCTTTATAATGCGATGCCTATGCGCCAATTTAATGACACTGCCAGATCCACGTAATTTAGGACACACACATTTTGGCACTCAAGAATGACGCCATCCAATTATAGTCACTCTATACCTACCTAAACACAGAGGAAGCTCTTCCATTGGAGCAACAGGGGCAGTGGCCCACCATTTATTTTGACACAAAAATATGTTTTTAATTGATTGTGAAGATTATAATAACTAAATTAAATGTATATTAAAAGTATTTTCTTTTCTGGGAGGGTGGGGATATAGGTAAGAGAAGATGTAGGGTTGTTGTTTGTTTTGTTTTTTACATCTGAATAATGGCAGCAGGGTCAGGAACAATTGGGAATATCACATATGGGCAGTTTTGCCCTCTGGCCAGCCTGGGGGCATTTGCGACATACTCTGTATGTCTCTATTGGAGGTTTCTATTGGAGATAAGAAAAAGCCGAAGAGCCGCCAATCACAGCGCAGACCACCCAACGGAAAAACCCGTCAAGCTGACAAACAGAGTAAAAGAAAAAAAATACGCTTGAAGGCTAGGGTCAGAGTGGGGCAGTCGGAACGCGCGTGCAGGCGCACTAAATCACGGCGGCAGTAGCAGCACATAACGGCCAATGACGGCCAATATACGCAGTACGTGCGTACGAAAGTGCGCCGACACCACGCAACCAGCAAATGAAAGCATTTTTATCAGAACGTGAAACCGCTGCTACTGACGTACAAAGTGCGCTGCGGCCGCATAGCAGCGTGTGTGCGTGATTAGGAGACGTCAGACGCTGCTAGTGTGCGGCCAACATAACGTTCAAACAGCCGGATTTCCCTAGACTTCTTTTTACCCCACCGTCATGAAATACGTCCAGAATTGCGCATCGTCTGACCACTTAAGCATATTCCGTGAAAAAATGCGTGCGCACGCATCAACGTACATTTTGACGGTGGCTGCAGAAAATGCGCTCATCTGTCCCTAGCCGAAAGTGTCAAAATTTAAGCGCTGTTTGCAAAAAGACTACTGAATGAAAATGCCTCAAATTTACATATAAGGTCCAATGAATGGTAATAAAAAGGTCTGTTGCAGAATAAAGAAAAAACGATTTAAAAAAAAAAATGGAAATAATATTTTGCAGAAAAAATCCCGAAAAATGCCTAAAAGATCCTAAAAAATCTATAAATAAAGAGACCTTTTAGTGCAGATTAAAAGAATACATGGTTTATTAGATACTGGATTAAAACAGACATATTTTTATTTTTTTATTGAAGCCTATGGGGTCTGCCTGAATAAACCTGCCAAATGACAACACCGAACAGCAGGGCACTTCGGCAACTTTTCCCTACTGATCGGTGTTCTCTGAATAGATGAACCATTGCTTCTCTATTTTACTGCCGTCGAACAGGCACCGTACTTGCAGGCAATTCACCAAAATTTGGCAAACTACCTGCTCTCTGAATAGCCGATTGGCCACGAAATGGCACCGTACAATTTTGGCGTCCAGTTAAATTTCGGAGCCAGATTGGCTCTCTCTGAATAACCCCTTAAAATTAAGTAAGTGATTACGTAATTTGATTATCTATGTTTTGAATGGAGTTATGCACACATATGAGTATTTTAGGGGTATATCCTGTACATTTTACAGAATATCTGTAAATGTGAGTGAGATTCAGTAAAACTCTCATGTGTCTGAGAAGTGTCTTGCTGATTTGTCTCCCTAGATTTGACCTTTATGTTTTAGATGTTTCTTGGCTTTCTTTTAACCACTTCCATGCGGAGGACGCGCTGAGCGCGTCCTCCGCATGGCTCCCGCTGTGCGGAGGACGCGCTCAGCGCGTCCTCCCTTTGGGGTTAGCGTTCGGCCGGGTTCCGGCCGATCGCTGGCCCCCCCGGTGCGGGCTGACATCCTCGATGTCAGCCCAGCATCCGGAACCGCCGCCGATGAAATTACTTTGTCATCGCGGCAGCGCGATGACACCTAATTCAGGCGCCACCCCCGCATGTGCGGAGGAGGCGCCTGAAAGGGAGGGGGGGAGGTCCTTCGGACCTCTCTCCCTCCCGATCGGCAATGTTGCGGGGGTTAACCCAGGCACCATTTGGAAGGGCACAGCCTGCCCTTCCAAATGGTGCCTGGCATTAACCCCTGGGGAGCTGGATCGCGAATCGGCGCTGAAAAGCGCCGGTTCGTGATCCTTTCCCGGAGCTGGCCGACATCTTGGATGTCGGCCAAGCCTCCGGGAACTCCCCCTGAGGACTGGCGTCATCGTGCATAGCACGATGACGCCAGTCCTAGAGTTAACCCCTAACTGCCACCAACGGTGGAGATAGGGAGTTCATTGGAACGCCCTATCTCCCGATCCGTGGCAGCTAGGGGTTAAAGTTTGGTATGGTTGGATTGGCCAGAGCATGGCCGTTCCAACGATACCAAACTCGAATGTGAAAAAAGTTTTTTAAAAAAAATTAAAATTAAAATTAAAAATAAAAATATATTTTAAAAAAATTATAAAAAAAAAATAAACTTTTTTTTTTTCTTTTTTTTGGTTCGTTAATGCAGCAATATTGTTCCCATTTCAATTATAATGTGAACAATGATGCTGCACTAACGATTTTTGTATGCGGTGCGTTTGTTAAAAATCGTGTCATTTTCCCCAAAAAAAAATGTAACGAGACCCCATCTCTAATTTTTTTAACAAGCGCACCCCATACAAAATATAACCGCAATTGCTCGCATGTTAAAATGTGAAAAAAAACACTTTACACGTTGTAAATTATTGAAAATACATATTTTATTGCATTTTTTGTTATAATATAAAGACATGACATAACGTATACATATAATAATGACATATTATGAATCTACCGAGTCTGACGGAAAGAACGATATATAATATGTCTGGGTCATATACTAAAATAAGCCTTCAAAACACGTTTAAACATGATGAGCAAAACCGGTAAAAATGACCTCAGCACAGAGGTGTGAAAAGCCTCAGCAGCGAAAGGGTTAATGTATGTATATTATAATAATTTTACAATTATTTTAATTTAGTAAGGGTTTTTTATTATTATTATTTGTGCAGATTAGAAATTAAAATCTTGCCTACATGATTTCACCATGATAAGTGTTTTGAAGACATGACTAAATATTAAAAAACACAACTAAACATTCAATGTTGAATGAGACTTTAAAGCTTTGGGAGCAATAATTATCAAATCTTGACTTTTTTGAGCCTCAAATTCCCTGAAATAATGCAAGCAGACAATAGTATCCAGCAGAGAGCCATAAAACATGAAAAATTGCAAACTACAATTCTAACCAGGTTATTTGGAATTACATCTGCTTACATTGATCCACAATTCAGTTGTATTGGATCTCTGTGTGATTAACCTCTCTGCCCTGAAAAAAACCTATTAATACTGATCACTCTGCAACTGTAGACATGACGTAGCAGAGAGAAAATATCCATTATGGTATGCATAATGACTGAAACAAAAGAATGCATTGCCCCGTTAACAATTTCACTCCCAACGCTTTTTGTTGAAATTTTTTTATCATAAAATTTATTCGAAAAATGAGATGTGAAGTTAAGATTTAGATATAGCGTAAAATAGACATTTTGCACAGAAATTGTTGTCGTGTGATAGCTAAAAAATGAAAATAATGCAAATTTATTCATTTTTAATTTTTCATGTATTCTTTTACCCTTTACAGAAATATTCTTGGAATAAAAGATTCTGAACTCTAGATAGAGTGTCTAAATGGGATAAGGTTAGATAATAAAAATGGTCACGTATTCTGTATATGGAGATTTGTAGTGATCATAATAAGATTATTAGCAATGTAACTTCCAAAAAATACCCATAGAATATAAAAATAATATCTCTATGTAGTTAATATCAGTATATGGAAATTGCAATAATACCTTGTATCTGTACTGTATGTGGATTTTCAGTAATTACACGCTCCTGAATCATATCCCTGAAAGAAGGTGAGTGAACCCAGAGCTCTTCCTGAGTTCTGCCCTCTCCCTAGCAGCCACATTTCTGAACTGATAGAGTGAGATTTGGGGATGCTATGTGTAGCTTGTTTACAGTAATACTGGTTGAATGGAGAAAGATAAAACAAAGAATTTATCCCTAGGAGCCACACAAATCTTGCTTTTAAAAGATGCACATGATTGATTTGCTTTTTAATGTACTGCACTGCAAAATTAAGTTCACCAGATTTTGTTAATAAAAGGGTTAGATACAAATACTTGTCCTGGAATGCAATAACAAATAGAAGCAGATTTAAAACAAACATACATAGACAAAATATATCTCTTTCAATAATAATCTGGGTAATCCTAAAAACAAAGTATCCATCCTTCATTTTGAGAATGTGTGTTATAAAAATCATTGGAAGACAAAAGATACAGCCTGGTCTTAGTAATTTTCCATAAAGTCAATGGCAAGACCCAATGGTTTCATGGAAAATTATTTTTCACTACCCAACAGTGAAGACACACAGGAGCATCTCCACTGGATGTTGCCCCATAGGTAAGCCCTATTTGACAGGCAGAGCGTTCCTTCTGCTAGCCAAACAGTTCTATTCCATGTACAATACAGCTTGGGCTTCATGCTTCCTGGAACGAAAAATGGAACTCAAAGCTTTTCAAACAATTTCAACACATGAGCTCTCATATCCGATGTGTTTAAACTTTAGGAACACAATCTGGAGCCCATTTGCAAAGGAATTTAGTCTGAAATTAATAAAATTTCTTTGCTTTGCTCCAGTATAAGACCAGACTGAGTTTACTCGATCTAGAGCTCCCGCAGTAGCTTTTGGAGATCGAGTATACGCGATCGTAGTAGTGAAGTGGTTAAGTCCATGGCTGCACTGATGGATGAATGCATTAGATTGTATAGAAATACTATTAAGTTAATAAAGAGGTTTGCTGACACCAAACTTATTTTTCCAAAGGAACAGGAGTTTTATTTTTTCATTTTTTCTAGATGTAGAATTACCGCTTAATGTCTGTCACTGTCAATACATAATACTAGCATCTGCAAGATTAAATTATTTACACTTGTACAAAAACTCAAACAAAATATGTATTTGTTGTCACTTTTCATAAATTACTGTTATTCTTTTTATTTAATAGTTTCCAAAGAAATGGTTAATTCCAGCCAGTCTATGATGTAATGGTATCAGTAAACCAAGAATGCAAGAATAACACTTTGATGGTCGGAGATCTGTCTCAACTATAAATTATTGAATCAGCTTTCCTGTATCTTGATAAACGTCCAGAGAAGCAGGCAGACGGAAAACTTGTCCTGTTGCAAATATATCACCCTCCAGTTGACAGAAGTATTGAATTTTAGAAATCTGGGCCAAAAAAAATATATGTTAATGACTAAGTAAGGATTTTAGTGAGCTGTCAAATTTGGTTTCGCCAAAAGACTCTTTAACATTAAAAGGCAATCAACCAGATATCAAATTTGTGGCCTGTTTGAATAAATTATATTCACTTGCAGTACCTGGCACTTTATTAAATGTAAAAATAGTTACAGACAGTGTAATTTATCTTGAGAATTCTTTGTATTCATAAACAAATGCTGCAAAACTTCTCCTAAATATAGCTGTTTACATACAACAACGGATATGCAAAACACCTAAGGGGTTATGCAAATATCATCACTCAATGTTCTTGAACCCAGGACATACTTGAAAACGAGAGAAATCTCAATGTATCCTTCCTGGTAAAAGCCTTTATAAATAAATAAATAAATAAATAAATTGTTATTTTATTGAAGGAGCAGTGTTTTTAATTTGGCCAACTTCATGGAACAACAATGTATGGTGACAAAATGGTGAGTTTCCTCTCTAGGGAACTGCCTCCTTAGTTTTCCATCGTTTTCACCTTTATGTACACTGTCATTTTTGTAGCATGGTACTACATATTTTGAAATCAGATTTCTTATGAAAATATATTTAGCACAGAGTTCAGCATAGTTTCTGCTGTATTTTCAGTCGAAGATGTCCAGCATTGTATGCACCATTGCTTTCAATGTTGTTTCTGTTGGAGGTCAACTCCTTTAAAATGTGCTTACGAAGGGTCACAAATGTTGTATTGATATATAAATATTGAATTCAAAAATATCATAGTCCCAAATAATTATAATCAGCCAATAAGTAATATCAGAAATTTCCAATGTATTCCCCTATTTCCGATGTTCGGAACCGCTATGTATAATACATAAAAATGCTTACGGTGGGGGGGGGCCTAGGGTTAGGGGATAGGGTTAGAGTTAGGGGTTAGGTTAGGGTTACAGTTTAAATGTGTTATATTATGAGGGCCAGGTCTAGGGTTAGGATTAGGTTTAAGGTTTAAGGAAAAGATTAGGCTCTCTGAGTTATATTATTTGGGCTATTGATGGGTTAGGGCTAGAGTTAGGGTTACAGTTTATGTGTTCTTTTTATAGGGTTAGGGAAAGAGGTTGACTTATATTTACAGTGTCTGTGTGTGTTATATGAATAGAGGTATGCTTAGGGCTATGGTTAAAATTAGGGTTTCTGTGCGTGTTATATTATTAGGGTTGAGGCTAGGGTAAGGGTTAGAGTTAAGGTTAGGGTTAGGGCTAGGGCTATGGTTAGGTTTACAATTTATGTATGTTTTATTATAGGGGTCAGGCCTAGGTTTAGGATTGGAGCTAGGGTTTTGCCTAGGTTTAGTATTAGGTTAGGGCGAGGGTTTCTTTTTTTTCAATATTACAATTAAATCCTATTTTTTTCCGGATTATGTTTGGTCCTGGCCAATCATAATTCGAAAAATTCAGTTTGAAGTACACATTGCACTCTTTTTGGCTGTGGATGTATCTTTTTTTTGTATGGTCATACTTTATGCGTGAATAATATGTATTAATTCATGTCTACAAATTAGTGTCTTTATCTGTTCATGGGAGCAAATTACCTACAAATTTCTCCCTTACAATAACTTAGTGTTCAAAAACTGCTCAGGAAATGCTATAAAATGATAATTGAATTAAATGATTTTTATGTATAGCGGAAAATAAACATGGCAGTTTAGGGTAAACATAAATTAAGCTTCACAGTAAAATTCATAAATTGGAACCTTTCATGTAGAAATAATTAGTTCTATATTTGCTGTCAAATTCATAAAATATTACTTGATGTGTTCATTAGTTTCTTTTTGTTTACAAGTTAAAGAGATGCGGGTACAAATTTAATTTGGTGCTGTCCTTCGGCACTCCAAATTCTGCCCCTTCCCATGGCATCAAACACATTTTACTTGATTCTAAATTAAACAAATATGCAAACCGTATTATGTGAAAATATAAATAATTTAGAACAAAAGCAATATAATTTGTTTACATCAAGAGGTTCCACTTATATTATGTTTGTAATATTTATTGTAGTTTTAAAATACTCAATACTCAGAGTTTAGATGCTTTAAAAAAACTTTGCAATACATGTGCACAAGCAATTTATGTAATAAGATAAGGGAATGAGCTATCTGAGCATGATGTCAAAATAATGACTCTCTCAATTAGGAACACATGGGATATGTAGATTAATATAAAAATATCTGGGGCTGTATTCCAATCGGGATGTTAATCAGAGTGCTCAGGCAGTACGGCATAATGAATCGAACTCTCTGCTTAATTTTATCTCATCCTATTCCATCCGATATGCATGCTCTGCTTCCATCTCGGACATTGCGGCATCTTACTGTACATTAAAGTGCACCAATAGCACCCGAAACAATTTTAGCTCATTTGAAAAAACTCCCAAATCCCAATCTAGGCAATACATTAAGGGTTATTCAAAGAGAGACGATCTGGCCCCGAAATGTAACCAGACATTGAAATTCAGCGTACGGCTACATTTCCTGGCCATCGGCTATTCAGAGCAGGCAGTTCGCCAAATGTTGGAGAATTGCCTGCACGTACAGTGCTTGTTCAAGGGCAGCGAACTCCCCCATAGATAAGCAATGCTTCATCTATTCAGAGAACACAAAACAGCAGGGAAAAGTTGCCGAAATGCCCTGCTGTTCAGTGGTTTCATTCGACAAGTTTATTCAGGAGAATCCCATAGGCTTCTATGTTAAGAAGATTTATTTAGGATCTTTTAGGCATTTTTTGGAATTTTTTTTACGTTTTTTTTAAATCTTTTTTTCTTTTTTCTGTAACAGACCTTTTTATTATCATTCATTGGATCTTATATGTAAATTTCAGACATTTTCGTTAAGTAGTTTTTGTGCAAACAGCGCTTCAAATTTCAAACTTTCAAGCGTAATGTTTTAGTTTTTTTTCACTTCTTGGCGTGTTGGCTTTTTCCGGCGGCTGCTCTGCGCTGTGATCAGCGGCTAATCGGGTTTCTCCGGCGTGTTCGGCGTGGTTAATCCAGCTGTTTCTGCGGGTTTCGGTGAGTGTTCGGCGGGTTTGCGGTGAGTGTTCAGTGTGTTTGCAGTGAGTTTTCCCTGCACTACGGGGAGCATTGTGGTGCTTGCTGAATACACCGCAGAGTCCGCGAACTAGGATCACCAAATGGCCCCAAGTGCAGGGGAACGAATCTCTTTGAATAACCTTGATAGTGTTAGCCACACTGCTAAGAGATGGATAATTTATTTTTGCAAAAATCCCTTACAAAGAAATATGCTCGAGCTTCCTGTTTGCTCTCTGCGCTGTGGCATGCTACAGGACGTATTTTCCTGAAGAGTGATTTGTGGCTCTTACAGCAGAAGACCCTCCTCCTTCCAGAGCTGAACAAAAAATCCTTATAGACTCAGAGCATTTGAAAATGATTTACAGATCTTCTGAACAGATAGGGATGCTGGATGCTCAGTAAGGTTCAACTGTTAACCCTTCCCTGCAGTGCTGTGATTCCCCATGTCAAGTGTGTGTGTGTTTGCTCCCAGCTCAGCAGTGGGATGGGGAAGCAACTTTTTGAGCCTTTTTATAATTAGTGTTAAATGCATCCTTTCTATCTGTATCCCCCTCTCTCCCTCTGAGTTATCACAGACCTTAGATGTTTAATTCCTCCTGCAAAAGAGAGGAAGCAAAAACATGGCTGTCTGCATGAGAAGAGCAGGTAGATTCGCGATCCTGCCCCCAGGGGTTAAAGGCAGCCACTGAATGGAAGGACAGGCTGTGCACTTCCAAGAGGTGCCTGTCTTTTGTGCATGCCCCAAGCAGATCGGGAGGGAGAGAGGTCCAAAGGACCTCTCCCACTCCCCTTCAAGCAACTTCCCTGCACTTGTGGGGGGGGGGGCTGCCTGGAATAGACATCATTGCGCCCTACGCGATGATGCTATTCCTGCCTGCCGGGGTCCTGGAGGCTGGGCTGGCATCCAAGATGTCAGCCCGCACTGGGGGCCGCAGCGATCTGCCAGAATCTCGGCCGATCGAGGCTGCAAAGGGAGGACGCGCTCAGCCAAGTGTACATGCGGCAGGATGTGCTGAGCGCATCCTCCGTATGGAAGGGGTTAAATGTGTTGAATTTAAATATGGAAAATCAGGATATTTCACCCGAATTTTGGTGCAATTCAGCATTCCATGAATAGAAGACACAATAATATTCTATAGGACAATTTCGGTGCCGCCGAACGCCTTTGAACACTGTCAAATTTTGTCAAATTACAACGTATTTCACTGTCAATCCGCCTGTTCTCTGTTCACCGTTTGTTGCAATTCGGGGGCTAATTTAGAGGTTAGTGTTTAGCCCCTTTAAATGAGGACATACTTGAAAACGAGAGAAATCTCAATGTATCCTTCCTGGTAAAATCCTTTATAAATAAATAAATAAATAAATAAAAGCACACACATCCGTTGTGTTAGCACATATACAGTATGGTGTAGAGAAAAAGAACACAAGCAAAAAATAAAATAAGATGATCTACTACCTTGTCGTTTAAAAATACAGCAACACCCATAACCCATACAAAAAAAAGAGAAAAGGAAACAGATAAAGATTTTGCACTGGGTAGTGTCGCACAGATATGGAAAAGAATAGGCAACTGGGACTGCTGCCAGTCATACTTCTTTAATAAGTTGTGTAAAGAGATCATTGTAATGGGAATACATTTCGGAGATCTGTCCGACGTTCCGGGGTGAGACCCGACCCATTACTTCGTACATCACTTCTCCATTCCTGAACCGTAGAAGAAGATCCTCATTAGGCTGGGAGGCATGATTCAAGAGAGGGTTTTGTAGCATTAACCAAATACATTTTAGGAGTAGCTACAGAGCACAAGGGCCATCAAGTCTGGTTGTGGTTGACTGTGAATGTCAATGAGCTATAAATCTTCTCCATATGGTGCCTGGCTTCAAATGGCTACAACCATTTGGTCATCCATGTAGGATGTGACATGCAGGCATATAATTAAGGGCAATGAAAGGGGACACAACATTTTGGCTGCAATGTTGCACTGTATTCTAAACAAAATTCCTTCATTGTATCTGTGAGTACTTTTTCCCCATTTCTTGATTTGGATTTCCTGAGGAGTTGGTTACTACAGGGTCTATTGAGGAGCCTTGCTCTGATATTGTATATTCAATGATTTCTTCTGAAACTGTGGCTGGGTGCAGCACGCATCTAAAGACATTCTTTTTATAACAGATATGTGAGCTACATTAATTATCCGAAATAAACCATAAAAAACTGTTAAAAGTACCCTAGTCATGCCAACATATCCCGTATTCGGAATCTTCCCTGTTCATCAAACGTATCTGCACTATTGCAGTAGTTACAAAATGTACAAAATTGCCAGTGAGTTGCCGTCACTGCAATTACCCATAGTCACTTGGTACAAAGTTGGCTTCCACCCTCCTCTGAGGGGAACAT
This sequence comes from Leptobrachium leishanense, assembly GCA_009667805.1. NCBI lineage: Eukaryota > Metazoa > Chordata > Amphibia > Anura > Megophryidae > Leptobrachium > Leptobrachium leishanense. Next base: position 284,822,452 of record CM019066.1, read on the forward strand.
AGTCTGTCTTTAGTGTAGCAAAGCTTTGAGTGACTGTGCGAACCAGTGTATCATAACCTGTGATGGGGGCATCATTAAAAGGTGAAGGAACCTTCCTTTACAGTCATCTGTACTTGTCTACATGAAAACAGAGGTGTGTAGCTGCATCCAATTCCATTAATCACTGTAGTTGGACACCTGACACATGTTTTGCAAGAATCCTCAAAGCACTGGATAGTCAACGAAGGAAGAACAAATATTCTCACTTGCTGTCAGTGTTGGAGGAGTTTCTGCCATAATAGTAACAGTTTCTCTAAATAGCTACAGCTATAACACTGGATACTGAGACAGGGGACGTCCGTTTATCACAGTCAAAAAAAAAGCACTGGTTATTATGCTAGAAGTGCCCCTATAATGTTGTTTGTATATATTTTGATATTATTGTACATACTACAAATGTTTTCATTATTATTAATTATAAATAGCAACATTTAAGAGATTTAATGCTTTCTTTTTGCAAATAAAGCCTAATACAATATTGTTAGAAACCTAAAATAATAACACATGTAAGAATGCATCTCTAAATTTTAGGAAATACATAAATTTTCATATGTATATCTATGTACAGTAGCAATACCAATTAATGTTAACTACATTTAAAAAAATAATCTTTAAAGTATGATTTTTTTCATATCGTTATCAATTACAATTTAAGGAAAATGCACCTTAAAATATAATTCTTTTAATTAGTCCTTTGAGTAAAAAGAGGTAAACATGGCATGTAATATGAAGCAGCATCTGTGCCTTGAAAACCTTACGTTTCTGAACATAAATTTAAATAAAATATTCTCTTTAATTAAATTCATAGCAATTTAGATTGTCACTTAAATTGGTATTAATGCACTTACAGAGAAGTCGTCCCCAGCTCATAAGAAGCAGTAAATATTTTCTGTTATGTATTAGCTTTCTTTGGTAATATGCTAGGCCACAACAAGGGACATTTGTTTATCCCCGAACATTTTTATAAATAAATACAGTACATGCTGGCACATATTCAACACAGTTTGCAGCTTGCCAGGCTCCCTGGAGAATCAATATAAAGAGCACAAAACTCTTAGTAGCAGGAGCTGCCATATTCTGCACTGGGTTTCAAGTGATATGTCATCTGGTGGAAAATGTGTAGTACTGAGATATTGCTTGAAGGTAAAATGCAAAAAGTTTCAATGTCTGGATTTATAATTCCCAGCAGTGAGAAAATATAAGCCAAGTATTCACTAGATATCATATTGTGTCATTTTTTTTTTGCTAAGTACATATCTACTGTCAATAAATGTAATATCACTGAATGGTGATTTATTTGCTGAATTTGTATTTTATTTCTGCTGGACGATATCCACAAATCAGTATTTATTGTGGTTTTAGTACACAATATTGCTCAGATCTAAAAAAGCAATTGTTTACTACGTCACTGAAAACTCCTCTACAACTACAAGAAGAGAATGATGTCACTATATTTTGAATATTTCCAGTAATTGCATATTGTAAATGTAATAATTCTACTTTCTGTTTTTAATGTATCTTTATCTAATTTATATTTTCCCTTCATATGTTAAATAGAAATTTGAAGTTTGTTTTCTTTTATTATGGACAAACATATATTTATATTGAAGATGTAATAAAACTTATCATAGGAGACATGGAATAGGTATATTTTTCTTTTCCATAGCAAGTTAAGGTATAATACGATAAATACTTGTATTTTTACCAGTTGAATGGTAAAAATAATTCTATCTCATATTACTTAACATAAAGATGTCAGTTTCAAATTATGTATGTGTTTTGCTATTTCTTCTATTCTATTCTAGGTTATACAGAAGTCTCCACCACCTTTTCAATGACTTGGATTCCAAGTGTCCTTGACTGGCTGGCGAGGGCACTCACAGCATTGCCCGCACTACATATAGACTTTGTGTCTTTGGGAGAAGAGCAGATGCCAGCCTCATGCCCACAGACTATAGGTGATTATTGCAGAGACTGTTCATAGAGCATTTGGGCATTGCCATGTTGTATGTGATTTGTTTTAAAAGCATAGCTCTGTGTTGCAGTTCTTATACTTGTTTGCTTGTATTAGTTTAACCTCCCCTTCTGATTGTGCTGGATAGATACTGTTATCACTGGGGAGGAGGGTGATACTCAGACAGCAGAGAGGTATTGTTCTGGCACCCTCACCAATAGTAAACATTCATTGTGCACTCTGTATTAAAATAATGTCTGTCTGGAAAATAAAGTCATTCTATTCCTGCTTTTACCAAGCATCAAGTCTCTCTGGTAGTGTGTGGGGACACTTGGCTTCACTGGGGAATCCCTCTGAAATGTCAGGGCTACAAGTTGGGTAGTCTGGAAGGTGACTGTGGGTCTCCTGGCGTGGTTCTAGGACAGAGAAGGGACAGACAAATAACTGTAACTTTAAAATGTAACGTTACTCTTACATTGTTGGCTGAGCAGTGGATTTTTCTTTCTCTCATGTGGGGGCCCAGAAAACGGTCTTTAGTGGGAGATAATTGCAGAACGGCAGTGGACCAAGAGAGGACACAGAGGAGTCGAACAAACATCCAACACGATGGAAGAGTACTAGGAAAGCAGTAAAATCATCACAGACTTCATCAAGGTGGTGAAAGATTGGCTGGGGCTGTATGGTGCACACCACGATGGTCCTAATGCCTTTGAACTTATATTGATGACATTGATAGATACTGCAGACATGTTTCAAGAATGCCTAGACCATCATCACCAGCTATCCAGCGGGACCACCAGCATAGCGGCATGGCACATGTACAGATGAAAATGATATCTTCTATCCGTGAGTTTGTGCAGGAGGAGAGAGGCTTGCGCCTATGGCAAACACATTTATAAGGCTGGGGGATATGACCCAATTCGGCAGACAATGATGAAGGCATCAAAAATGTTCCGGGAAGCCTGAAGTGGTAAGATTCAGCTTGCCAGGCTTCAGACAGGACTGCAGCAGACCATCATGAGGTACAGGGCAGTAGAGCTGGATTGCCAGCAGACCCACACATTTGTAATCTGCACATTGGTCCAAGAAGTGGACTCCCGGCTCGTTCGCCATGACCAACACATCCAGAGCCCTGCTAACCCTGAACTGATCTGGAAGAAAATTGCAGAAGTTTCAGTAATGTTGCAGAATAGCTCAGAATGCTCCAGCTACCTAATCTCCCAATGGAACTAATGCAGGGCTGCGATGGAGATGCATTCATTAGCGAGACTACACAATCTCAGGTTGTGAACTCCTTGGAAGAAGACTTTCTTGTGAGTTTGTGACTACAGCTCCCACTAATACTATCCAAGAATGCTGGACAGCTGACCCCCAACAGTGCACTCCGAGCCATGGATAGGTGCAGGAGCTTGAAAAACTAAATTTGTCCTGGCCAACAATGTACTTTATAGCTGTGGAGGAGCCTGCAGCCTCCCCACTGTGATTCCAGGATGCAGAGCAGTCGACCCAGATCCCCAGCTTGAGGAGCCTTAACAGCTCTCAGCAGATTCAAGAGAACCGTTGGCAATGGGTCAGAGTACAACCAAGCTCTGTCACCAACATGCTACCCCAGAGAATAGTGAGATGAATGACTGGGGAGGTGGTGGCCTTGGGGCCTGTGGCCAGCAGCAAGTAAATTTACAGGGAGAAGCCCTGGTTGTCATGGCCTCTGAGGAGCAGATGGAGATTCTTGGGGATAAATTGCATGATACACCTATCCAGGGACAGTTAAAAGTCCAAACAGAGGTTACAGCTGGCACACCTCTACAGCAGCAAGGCTTGGAATCAGAATTCATGGCCCTGAAACGGCCAGACAATTCAGAAAGACTCCCTGGCACTGGTGAAATGTCCCCATGCTGTGCTGCAAACATGGCTACCCCTATGTGGCTCCTGAGGGAATATGAGGATGGGATGAGTGCTTCTGTGGGTGTGGACCGGACCACAATGTCAATGGAAAGAAACAAACTTTTTGGAACTTGGGTGCAGACTTCAACACTCACAGATCTGTTTGGGTTCTGGAGCCTGGTTAGCCTCAGGGGCGGATCCAGAGCCTAGTCTCGGGAGGGGCACTGACAGAAAATAAGGTGTTGCTTACGTTAAATAAAATATTGTCAGTTCTGTATCATACAGTCCTAAGCTTGCGAGACATTTATCATTCCAGAAGGCACCTCTCATTCTTTTTTTTACACATTCAACAGGTCCCTCACATTCCCCCAATACAATTTACAGTCACTCACCAATTATCAAAATGATGTCTCTGCAGTGTTGCTCTGTCCCAGACGAATACTGACTCGGCTGTCCTGCTGCTTTGTCCAAGACTGACTGATAATGTTGGGTGACCGGCACACATTGCATACAAATATACAAAATACAAACATACACACACATACTGTACACATATATTGTCATGTAACTGGGTGACAGGCAGCACGCTGCATCACACAGATATATATATTCATGCTGCTGGGTGACAGGCAGCACGCTGCATCACACAGATATATATATTCATGCTGCTGGGTGACAGGCATCACGCTGCATCACACAGATATATATATTCATGCTGCTGGGTGACAGGCAGCACGCTGCATCACACAGATATATATATTCATGCTGCTGGGTGGCAGGCAGCACGCTGCATCACACAGATATATATTCATACTGCTGGGTGACAGGCAGCACGCTGCATCACACAGATATATATATTCATGCTGCTGGGTGACAGGGAGCACGCTGCATCACACAGATATATTATTCATGCTGCTGGGTGACAGGCAGCACGCTGCATCACACAGATATATATATTCATGCTGCTGGGTGACAGGCAGCACGCTGCATCACACAGATATATATATATTCATGCTGCTGGGTGACAGGCAGCACGCTGCATCACACAGATATATATATTCATGCTGCTGGGTGACAGACTTCTCACTGCAAGGAAAAGCAATGACCAGGACCTCCAGTGAATGCAGTGGAGGCTCCTCACTGCATCACATATAGGGAGGTTTTATGATACTCTCGGATAGCTTTTAAATTACTATTCCACTGGGCTCCTATCCCCCTCAGGTCCCCATGCTCTGATCCACAGGTAACCATGTGTAGCTATGAATCATGCCAGGGGTCATCTGCTCACACAATGCCCAGCCAGCCACATGGCTGAACATCCTGTGGGAGGGGGGGTGTTGCCTGGGGATGCTGTAGGGCCCCCTGCCAGCTGACACACCTTCATGATGTTGGGTAAGAAATCACCTAAATGGGGGTTTGAATAGAAGGGGGCAAGAAGAAAGGTCCTCTTAATCACAAGGATACCCTGTGTGACAGGACCCTAAAGAAATAATGGAGGGGGGGGGAGCTTGGTGTGCAATGAAATCATCAGAAATGGGTATGAGGTAGAAATGGCAAGTTTTATGTATCATTCTAGTTGAAATCAGGGAAAATAGAGGATAGGGCTGACTGGTGAGGACAGGGGGCAGAGAGAAGGTAAAAGCCAGAGAAAGGGAGATGCAGAATGACACTATTATCCCTTTCCTCCCCTGCACAACTTGCTACCATCTTCACTTCCATCACTTACTGGGCCAGCCGCTGCCTTGCCTCTCTTCTCACTGATGCTCCTCACGCAGTGGCGTAGCGTGGGGGGGCAGGGGGGCCGTGGCCCCGGGCGCAGTTTTGTTAGGGGCGCATAATTTCTTTTGAAATTATGCGCCCCCAAAACTTGTGGCCCGACTGACCCGCCGGGCCCTCGGGCGCCGCCCAAGGGCCCGCGGGTTGAGGGGACCCAGATGCTGGGCAGCGGGAGTGACTGCCGGCTGCCCAGTCCTGAACAGTGAGTTGAGTCCGTCCTGTTGATTTGAAGGGGCCTGCGTGCAGGCGCAGGTCACGTGGTCCGTCTAATCAGGTGGTACTGAGTCTCTGTACCACCTGACTGGCCGGACGGCGTGACCTGCGCACGCACGCAGGCCCCTTCAAATCAACAGGACGGACTCGACTCAATGTTCAGGACCGGGCAGCCGGCAGGCACTCCCGCTGCCCGGGAGCTGGGGCAATATCCAGGTGAGAGCTGGGGGCAAATACATGAGCTGGGGACTATCCATGAGCTGGGGGGCAAATCCATGAGCTGGGGACTATCCATGAGCTGGGGGCAAATCCATGAGCTGGGGACTATCCATGAGCTGGGGGCAAATCCATGTGCTGGGGCAAATCCATGAGCTGGGGACTATCCATGAGCTGGGGGGCAAATCCATGAGCTGGGGAATATCAATGAGCTGGGGGGCAAATCCAGGAGCTGGGGACTATCCATGAGCTGGGGGGCAAATCCATGAGCTGGGGACTATCCATGAGCTGGGGCAAATCCATGAGCTGGGGACTATCCATGAGCTGGGGGCAAATCCATGAGCTGGGGACTATCCATGAGCTGGGGGCAAATCCATGAGCTGGGGGGCAAATCCATGAGCTGGGGACTATCCATGAGCTGGGGGGCAAATCCATGAGCTGGGGCATATCCATGAGCTGGGGGCAAATCCATGAGCTGGGGACTATCCATGAGCTGGGGGGCAAATCCATGAGCTGGGGCATATCCATGAGCTGGGGGCAAATCCATGAGCTGGGGACTATCCATGAGCTGGGGGGCAAATCCATGAGCTGGGGCATATCCATGAGCTGGGGGCAAATCAATGAGCTGGGGCAAATCAATGAGCTGGGGAATATCCATGAGCTGGGGAATATCCATGTGCTGGGGCAAATTCATGAGCTGGGGAATATCCATGAGCTGGGGGCAAATCCATGAGCTGGGGCAAATCCATGAGCTGGGGCAAATCCATGAGGTGCTGGGGCAAATCCGTGTGCTGGGGCAAATGTGTGAGCTGGGGCAAATCCGTGAGCTGGGGCAAATCCATGTGTGAGCTGGGGCAAATCCATGTGTGAGCTGGGGCAAATCCATGTGTGAGCTGGGGCAATATCGATAACGTGTCCACAGGTTGGGGGGGGCGCACAATTCTTGGCTGGCCCCGGGCGCTGACAACCCACGCTACGCCACTGTCCTCACGCCTGTCTGCATGCAGTGGCAGGGTGGAGGAGCTGACCTCCTGTGGAGGGATGGGGAAATAGCCGCCGGATATGATTTGCTCTCATATCCTGCGACTAGCTACAGCTGCAACACAGGAATACTGTGTTCGCATTCAGGATCGCTAGTTACATTATGGGCACTGGGCAGCCCTGTGGTAGTGGCACCCATAGCACCCCCTAATGCCTGGTACCTGGTACCTGAGCAACTGATACAATGTACTGTAAAGGCTGCCACTCACGGCAGGTACCTGGTTTGGGCTCAGCTATGGATGGACAGCACGGTTCACGATAGGTGGATTGGATCCCGGTTCTCCTCTGTGTCACTCTCAGTGACTGGCAGCAGGCACACTCTCTGTGAATTCACTGGCAGCCACACGCACTGGTCCAGCACTCCGGCTGCAGTGTGGAGCTTCCTGCTCTTCCACCCTCACGTGACAACTGCAGCATGGCGCCGGCGCACTGCATCATGTGACTGCAGTCCTCCGACACAGAGCCAGTTTTCAGATTGTACAAACGAACTGAAGCTTGCCCGGCAGCCGGTTGGTAATATTTTCTCGGGGGGGGGGGGCAATTGCCCCGTTGCCCCCCCCTGGATAAGCCCCTGGTTAGTCTATTGGAAAGAGGGAAGGTCTGTGACAGAAGCCTCTGCCACCTTTTCAATGATTTGGACTCTAAGCGTCTGAGTTTTTTTGCAAATGCATTTTAAAAGTTGCAGTGTTTTTTTATTTTTACCCCTGTTCGGCTTTTTCCGGCAGCTGGTCGGCGCTCTGCTCGGTGCTCTGCTTGGTGGGTCAGATCGATTCTGCAGTTTTGCGGCGGATCGTCGGATGCATTCGGTGGGTTTTCGGATAAATTTAGTGTTTTTTTGGCAGTTTTTCATATCGTTTTACTGTTTTTGCAATTGATTTGGCGATTTTGCAGCGGTTTTGTGGATGCATTTGGAAGCTCGTTTGTTGCACTTCGGGGACCCTGTGGCGAATGCTGAATTCACCAGAAGGTTGGCAAATCGAACAGGCCGAAGTGCGGCGAACAGGAGAGCTCTCTGAATAACCCTGTATGAGTGACTTTGCACTTAAAACAGTGTATCCCAAACCTGTCCTGGGGACCCTCAACCAGGACAGATTTTGCAGCTCTCCTGGGGAAATTGTAGACTGAATCCTGCAGTCACTGAGCAGCAAATCATATCACCTGTGCTGGGCTTCAGATATCTGGAAAAAGTGGCGAGGCACAGGGTCCCGAGGACAGGTTTGGGAAACACTGGCTTAAAGGGATTGAAGATAATCATCACAACCATTGACATTTGGAATACTCTTGCTTTGGATCGGTGTGCCTTGAAAACCCATATGTTAAACCACTGAAAGTCGTGCGCTGGCTTTCCAAAATACAAGTGGGACCTATACACCATTTTCAAAATTGTGTTTTTGTTTTTATATGTTATGCTGTGCTTGTTTCTTCTTTATGTTCTCTTTTTGAGATTGTTACTTATATATGGATATCTGCAACCCAAATGGTTTTCTAAAGCATTTTCTGTTTATAGTAGCTGTCTTTGGGCATTTAGCCACATTCTGTGTAATGTGTAACATTGGTGTGTAATCTCACGTGGAGGAGATTTTTGTGATTTATAGCGAACAATATTATAATTGCAAATCTGTATATTATGCCTTGCATAACATGGCTATATCAACATATGCTGGTGTAGCGCTGTGTTAAAATCTTGCTGTGGCAGTACCTATTTTTGGCCACAAGATGGAGACAATCGCGATCAGAGACACTGGACATTGGGACTACATTTCCCGGCGTGCTTTGCTAACAGACAGGAAGTGGGTGGGACTGAGACGCTTGACATCCTGAGCCTCGTGGAGAACGCGCCAGAGCGCGCCAGGGAACGAGAGAGAGCAGACGTGGTGCAAGATATCGCTAGAGGGCCTAGGCCAGAGCGCGAGTGAGACCTGTCAGTTCCTTACACCGGGTCATCCAGCCTTAAGAGAAGGAGACCTCCGAGTTCCCGAGATTTGCTGCAGATTAAGGAACCGAAGACCTGGAGCGAGGAGTTGCCGCGAGTTGATCGGATACAGAAAGCAGGCGGTGAGCGGGACAAGTCGTGGACAAGCTACGGAGAGTCAGACAACGGATCCGGCCGCAAGTATCCCCAGTCAATATCGAGCGGAGAGACGTCCTGGGTCAGCGGAGCTTAAAGCAATCGGTGGATGGGTGAGAGGCCTCCAAGGCCGTTTGTAAATAAGGAACACGCTGCTGTTTTCTCTTTAAAGTCCACAGGGCCCCAACTTGACTAGTCGAAGACATTCCTCAAATAAATTCACTGGCCAGTTGAACAGTACCCGGGTACCATATACACACACATACACACCCTTTACATTCCGGGACTTAACCTGTGCAGGACTCATTCTATTACGAATCGGAACAGGGGTTGAAGATACGTTCTGAATATATTTTCTCTTTTCCGCTGCGCGTTTATCGAAATACGGAGAGATTGTATTCTTGGTTCCGCTACGTGTCCTTTTTCCGATATTTCGTGCAATTGCATTCTTTTCTGTTGGGTTGCGAATATAGGGGGTTTTTTTTCCGAAATACGAAGCCTCGTGTTTCGTTTCTTTTCCGCTACGCGTTTTTTACCGCTATACGAAAGTACTGTAATAATACCTGTGAATACCGTGTCTCAACGTCTGCTTAATATTTTAGTAAACTATTTAAATTATAAAAACCCACAGCGGTGTTGGAGTATATTTATTCCCTAGTGCGGGGAGACTGACCCGTGGTTCATTTTCAGCGGCTCCTCCGGGAGTGAGCGCTACACTGGTTTATTCAGAGAGCGGTGAAAAGCAGGAGAATGACTGGAGAATGGAAAATTCTAGGTCAAAATAGCTGATTTGGAAAGTGTGATGAATGGGAGAATTTTTCTGGTTTGGCTATTTTGACCTAGATTTTCCATTCTCCAGTCATTCTCCTGCTTTTCACCGCTCTCTGAATAACTATGATGGTCATTTTCTAGTTTTCAGAGTCTATCCGCTTGGGATCCACTCGAATAGTGTTTAAATACAAACATAATGACAGCCTCTCATATCCAGTTCCAATTCTACATCTTACTTCTACCCTCATTCGTCATCACTTGATTTACTCTTGAACCTGCTGACAATGGCAAATGCATATCACTGTAGGTCAGCTAAAGAGGTGAAAATTCAGAAATATAAGTATATAATTGAAATATTAAAACAGTAACATTTCATACTTCATTTTGAAGAAGTTTAGCTTTTCATACAAGCAAATCCTCAAAAAACGCACTCAAAGCTGAACGTTTTTAAACTGTAGACACATAGCAGTTGATATTTTAAAACTTAGAAGCCAAAGTGCTAAATCACGTTGTAAGAGCATCAACCATTTATAAATGACTCATTCAACAAAACATAATAGAATATTTTATCTTGGTGCCTGATAAAAAAGACAAATGTCCCCTATGCTTGATTCAACAGATGGAGAGTAATCTATATAAAGAGCATTTGTCATGTGCAATATTGACAAGCCTCTCTTTCCTGTGTATTTTTTCAAAGTAGCTTACAATTTCTTAAAATGTTATAGCAATTGGAAAGGTTTTAGGGTGTCACACAAATGGCAAACCTTGTACCGGCTGGGTGGAATAGAGGTAACATCACTGCTCTGCATGGAAAGAGCCTGTGGTAACATGGGTTCGATCACGACGAGCACCTCTCCAGTAAGTGTCCTTGGGCAAGACACCTAACGGTACATACTCGCCACCCAGGACATACTTGAAAACGAGAGAAATCTCAATGTATCCTTCCTGGGAAAAAATCCTTTCTCAAAAATTTTTTCCTGCCAGTTAACTCAGTAAGAAAATTTATATGCAGAATGAAGTGAGAGACAAATACTGTACATTGATCTCTGTCACTATTTCTGTTATGCCACCTCGTGGGTCTCACCTCAGACGGCAGCTGAGTCTGGGTGTTCACAACACGGCATTCCCCTTGTTTAGCTCAGAGGGAGGGGGTATCCAAAGATTAGGAGTCTTCTCCCTCAGTCGTGCAGTGGGTTGCTCCAGGTTGGCTACTGTCATGTCTCTGTCCTGTCCACATTGGGCTGGACAAGTCACGGAATGTGATGTCATCAGGGCAGTCACATGCGCGGGGTTTGGAGGGCACCCAGGCCTGGGGAAGGGCCTTCAGCCCAGATGGAACTGATGGGGACCTGACCAGGCCACCACCAAAGCTTCATTCATTCATTCAAAGCTGATTCATCCAACCTGGGGAAGAAGCTAATTGGACCAGGATAATTGGCAGGAGAAGAGAACAATCTAGACCAAATAGACGATTTGGAAAGTGAGATGAATGGGAGAATTTTTCTGGTTTGGCTATTTTGACCTAGAATTTTCACTTCTCTGGTCATTCTCCTGAGTTTCACCTTTCTTTCAAAAGACCTGTATGTCTGGGAGCAAGATTCCTGGGGAGGGGATGCAACCACCTCACTACCTATATAAGGTCAGCTGAACAGTTGCACACTGCTTCAGCGTTGTTCTCTACGTTGTTGTGAGTTCTTGTGAAGCTCGTGTTTTGGCTATGTACCATTTCTTGGCTAATCTCCCTGTGTATCCTATCTCGCCACCTGCCCTAGATTTCAGACTCGTTACTGGTTTACACTCTTGGTTTACCCTTTGGGACTGCAATATTGCTCCTTATCCCTCACCTCTGCACCTGGGTTCTGACTCCCCATACCTCCATTGTGACAATTTCTTAGGTTTAAAAAATGCAAAGAGCTGAGAGTTTCTGCAGGTAAATTGCCATAGGGAAGCTGCAAACGTGAACTAGAAATGGAGACCACTCCATGGGCCGCACGTTCCTTGCCATTATAAGTATAGAAATCCACATCAACAAGCACCTAAGAGTTGACCTATATGCCGGGCTAAAATGGACTCGCAGTGACCCTATATCCCAAATAAAATCAAATTAGTGTAGTAGAAACCAAATTACAACAAAAAAACGAGGAAAAAAAACAATGTGCCACCAGTATATTTGAAAACACACAGCTAAAGTCAGAACATCAAAAAAAACATGCAATTTCCCAAACAAACGGTCAAGCCACCAACTCCAAAGTTCTGAATCTTGACAGCTAAGCCAGTCTCTTTGAAGAAGACACAAAACAGTGGTTGAACCATGGAGAATATGCATCCAAAACAACACAAAAAGAGTAAAGGAAAACACAATAATTAGTATCCCAGATATTTGTAGTGAACTGCATAAATTTATAAAAATAAATATAAATTATAAATGAGATTTTTATATGGACAAGATAAAATATGAGAGTGCTAGTATTTTGTATACATTCAGGATTGTAACGTGTTAGAAAGGGAAGAATTGAGTCTTACTTTAAAAGGGTTATTCAGAGAAAGGTGAAAATCAGGAGAATTGGCAGGAGAAGAGAACAATCTAGACCAAATAGCCGATTTGGAAAGTGAGATGAATGGGAGAATTTTTATGGTTTGGCTATTTTGACCTAGAATTTTCACTTCTCCAGTCATTCTCCTGAGTTTCACCTTTCTTTCAAAAGACCTGTATGTCTGGGAGTAAGATTCCCATTAGTAATTGTAACTATTCTGTGCACTCCCTAAAAGTAAAACAGACACCTGACACCCATTTTGCCTGTAGGCTTTTCAACATTTATTTTTATTTTGCAACAAATCTTTACAATTTTAATGTATAAAATTCCAATAAACCTTGGGCTGTATTCCAATCCAGATATAAACTTTATAACTTTATAAATTTGCCAGAACCATTAACGTCTATGGAGCTGTTAGGTTTAGCACACCTCTGGTTAAATTTACAACAGGCACGGAAAAAGGTCTGTTATATTTTTTTAAGATTTACAGCCCGCTACAAAAATTTTTGAATTATCTCTCCCTCTAGTTTTTGCTTATTTGTAGTTGTAGCAATCATAATGTGATGTTTGGCAAAGTCGTTTAAAAAAAGATATCAACAGAATATAAATATGACATCTAGATGTGAACATAATACCTGCATATGAAAAATACAGTTTGTATCTGTACTGTAGACAGATGTTCGGCAATCTTAACCTCAAGAATCTTATTCTTTTAGATAGTAGGCTTGCTTGTTCTAGGTTGCCGTGGATAGAATGACAGACAAAATAAGCCATTAAAATAAAATTAAGTAGTATTTAAATTCAATAATTTGGCCAATAAACTAATTTGCAGATGCGCTGAAAACTAGCAATAGAGTTTTGCAAATAATTCCTTTTCATAGCTGAAGGCAATGCCTTTAGTTTCTCTCTTTGTTTGATCCAGGGGATTATGTGCTTTTCACACAGGATGAGCTTGTCGCAACATTTCGAATGATAGATTTAAGATCAGCCACATTTATTACTACTTCAGCATTTATTCTTTTTTTTTTTTACATATTCAAGTTTATTAAAGGGCAAAACCAAAAACACATACATTCTTCGATTTCAGTATTTATTCTATTGCTTCAAGTCGTGAGTCAAGAAGGTATATGCTATTTCATTTATTTTAACTTTAAATTAAGACTTCCTTTAAGAAAATATATAACCTTTACTGCTATAAAAGATCTATTAATTTCTACAATAAATCTTAATATTTAAAATGTAAATGCAAATTTCACTTTAAAAAAATTCACATTTATATGGTTCTCAAAAAGACATATACCCACTAAGGTAATTTAATTTGCCATTAGCACAGATATGGATAATATTGCTATACATTTTTTTAAATAGTACGTTTCACTCAAGTTATTTTTATGAGGAGGAATGGATGTTTATAAGGAGGGAATTTTCAAAATGAGTATTTTAAATAAAAAGATAATTAAAATGTTCCATAAACAAAAATAGTATATTTATCATCTGTTTGCGTCTCACACATTCCATTCTACTGAGGCCTCTTTTTTTTTATTTGTCTGGTTTGCTTGGATCAATAAGTGATTCTCTACTCCAATTAATTTTCAGAGGACATCAGACAGAACATATTTCTCAGAGTTTTAAAGTGATGGCCACAAGAGATTTGATTTTTCAATTTTTTTATATTTAACATTTATCAATGATATGATTATATGCATTTCTTATTTGTGGGTTCTTTTTTGTTTGATATGTAAACTTCTGTTTCCTCAAGCGGAAGGTTTGAGACCGAACTCAACATCTCCTCACCTCATAGCAAGAGAAATTACATATATATAGATACTGTATATATATTATCTTCAAATGAAAGTCAGCACTCATGGGTTTTTCAAAGTTCCATAACAGTTTTATTACATGAAAATCGATGTTTCAACTCCTTACTAGGGAGCTTTCTTCAGGATAAAAAATACATTTCATCCTGAAGAAAACTCCCTAGTGAGGAGCTGAAACGTTGATTTTCATGTAATAAATTTTTTTGTGGAACTTTGAAAAACCCATGAGTGCTGACTGTCATTTGAAGATTATTCAATAGAGACCAGAGTCAAGCACCAGGAAATGGAATACACAACATGGTGAACCGTGAGTGCAGGATTTTTTTGTTTACATTGTATATATATATAAATTAATGAATGCGGCTGCACTCCATGACTACTAAGAATTTTTAACCTTTATTTCTCCACAAAGGGACCCTTTGGCAACTGTGACAGGCTTACGCAAACTTTCCTGGTGTTTTGTATTAAATGTCTTAGATGCACCCACTGTTGTTGCAAGTTTGGGTTGAGTGCAACCCCCCTGTGGTTTGTATTATACATATAGAGAGCTGGCAACTCTCATGGGTATGCACCCCTCCCTGTTCATGGGTGTGTCCCACCGTGTCTGCTGGGGAGCTCCAGGGTGAGTTGATCCTGTAAATGCAGATACGGTCAAGTTAGATAGGACCTGTCAACGATGGGGTACATTGGCGATTGTGACAGGCTTAAGAAAACTATGTCTTAGATGCACCCGCTGTTGTTTAGGTTGAGTCCCCCCCTGTGGTTTATTTATATATATATATATAACAAACCACAGGGGGGTTGCACTCAACCTAAACTTGCAACACAAGCGGGTGCATCTAAGACTTCAAATACGAAACACCAAAAAAGAGCACTCCATATCAATGACGACCTTCATCCACCATTTTCTGCAACAAAAAAAAACACATTTCAAAAATTAAAAAAACCTGACTGAGATAAAATGATGGGGATTCAGTTAACAAAGTATGATCATAGTTTGCGTAAGCCTGTCACAGTCGCCAATGTACCCCATCGTTGACAGGTCCTATCTAACTTGACCACATCTGCATTTACAGGATTGGGGTACATTGGCGACTGTGACAGGCTTACGCAAACTATGATCATACTTTGTTAACTGAATCCCCATCATTTTACCTCAGTCGGGTTTTTTTAATTTTTGAAATGTGTTTTTTTGAAAAACTTTCAAAATTTCAGATCTACAAACACAAATAATTCAATTTGCATTACATTTACCCAGACTAAACACACACACACACAACATTCATATGGTTACACCCTTTTAAGGGCACTATTACAAGCTTAACGCTAGTGTTAGTGCTCAGATATGTGAGCGTTAACGCTAGCTAGAAGATCATCATCCCCATATTACATTACGACAGCTAATGGGTTAAGAAAACCCAGTAGTGCATTGGGGATTACGCTCGCTTCCACAAGCTTACTGTACTTTGCGTTCCCTATACTTAACCTGAGGAACGCAAAAGAGTAATTTGCGTTAGGATTACAAAGTTCTAACACTAATTGTGGACCACTGCGGTTAACTGCAAAGTTAAACACAGCTAGAATCGAGTGCTAATTGATATCGCTTCTGCGGAATCAGTCAGCACCAGCTGTAAACCCCCCCAAAAAATCAAATACTCACCTCTCATCCCAGGGGGGAAAATGCAGATCAATCCACCACTTCTGACTGCTGGGAGCAGAGTGAGACTGGGGTCAAATAGTCCACATTCTCCCTCCGCGATCACTCCATGGGCCTGCACGATCTCTTGAGAATTAATTCTTGCAGATCATGTGACCTGGCAGCATTTGCGGTGGCGCGTCAGCGCTGCCACGGGTAACCAGGAGCTTATCGCTGCATTACGGAGAAGGCTGCTGAATCAGTGCCTGCCCCGTAATAGGGTGCTAAAACAGAGACGTTAAGGGGAAACCTGCATGAGCAGGTTTTCCAGCGAGCGTCCCCGTTATACGGGACTCTGTAATACAGGCCATAATGATTAAAATAATCACAACATTGCTCCAGATAACAAAAATACTGAAATTTGAATTTAGAAGTTTATTATGTAACATAAATTGTTAGATTGAGAGAAAGGGGGGTGTGTGAGGATCCTGAGGACGAACAACAGCACTAGTGGCCTGCTGTTGTTAAATTGGAGCAGAGGTAACATCACTGCTCTCAACCGTGGAGACTGTGGAGACACAGATTCGAGTCCCGGCAAGAGCACCTCTCCAGTAAGTGTCCTTGGGCAAGACACCTAACGGTACATACTCGCCACCCAGGACATACTTGAAAACGAGAGAAATCTCAATGTATCCTTCTTGGTAAAATACTTTCCAAAAAAATATAAATAATAATAAACAACATTGTGATATTGTGTGCTGTTTTGGGTCATCATAGTAATCTAAATATATTTATACAACACACCTGGCACCAGGCATGTTATTTTTGAACAAGATGAAAATCCAACTTTTTTATTTTGCTAAATGCATTGACACATCTTTCACACTATGTAGAATGATTTGGAAAAGCCATTAGCACCCTATGGTAGTTGATGTTGCACTCTATAAAATAATATTAAATCAACTGTTCTTGCTACTATCTGAGAAGATGCTTAACTAGATACAATAGACTTTTAATAAAAGACGCAGCTATTTCAAGTGATATAAAAAAATAAATGTTTTAAGTCCCTGATGGCATAGAATGTGTTCGATTAACATTTAGGAAGGTCAGGGAGGAAAATGCTTTGTTGTTTACTTAGACAGAAGGTCAAAATAGTGATCTATCTAAATCAATAGATTCTACTGACTGTTTTAGATCTGTAAAATAAGACTTTTGCAAAAGAAAAAAAAATGCAAAGGCTGGTTTGTAATAGATATCACTTTTAGTGTAAATGCTCATCATTGAAATTACATTTTCTATCCCTTTCTTTAACATAACCTCTATAGACCTAATCTTAAGACATCTTCTGTCATCGTAAAAATCTAGACCTTAAAGACCTTATGAAAACATGTGTTCCTTCCATTTAATTATAGCAAGGCTCTCTAGAACTGCTCATGATAAATGGTTTTCCTGCATGGACAGATTGTGATGACAGCATTTAATGTCATTAGTCCTCAAGGGGTTAAGAAGCATTGCTTACCTGTGCTGTCATCATAAGCAATCGTAACTGTTTTCCATTTGAAGAACTGCACCAAATCAAGGATTGCTCGACTGAGTGATGAAAAGTCTGGGTATAGGCTGACATAAAATGAATCCCTATTATCTGAGACTTGATGTTTCCAGCGAGTCTGGATATGCGGAACTCCAAGTGCATTGCAAATAGACTGCACAGCATTTGCAGAGGAACTGTGTGATGGTCCAAAAATAGCTGCAACTCCCAGCGATAACTGTTCACAAGCTAAAAGAGAAAAATAAATTGCCACTTTATTTAATTTATTAATATTTGACTACAAAATGTACAATATGATACCTTTTTAACTCGCGGCCATACAGGTCTATTCACTAACGGTGAAACTCAGGAGAATTGG
Organism: Leptobrachium leishanense; assembly: GCA_009667805.1. Classification (NCBI taxonomy): domain Eukaryota; kingdom Metazoa; phylum Chordata; class Amphibia; order Anura; family Megophryidae; genus Leptobrachium; species Leptobrachium leishanense. The sequence goes on from CM019066.1 coordinate 284,840,308, forward strand.
TAGGAGAAGAGAACAATCTAGACCAAATAGCCGATTTGGAAAGTGAGATAAATGGAAGAATTTTCGGCTATTTTGACCTAGAATTTTCACTTCTGCCAATCCTCTGGAGTTTCACCTTTAATGAATAGACCTGTTAGCCTTGCTATTTCTCATTCTTGCTCTCTCTAATGTACACATATATGTATATATGCAGCGTATACGGACACACTCACGGACTATGAAGAAAATAGTACATATTATAAACCATGACCAACGGTTTGGCTCTTTCTGCGCCTTTATCAAGGTATCTACACAATAGTAGGCAGGTGGTTTTAATGTTGTGGCAGATCAGTGAATACCTTGCAATAAACTGCACGTAGCATTCAAGCCTCTAATGATACATCTTCAAACAAAATTCTAATACACTCTCTACATCTAAAACATATCCAAACATGTTTAAACATAATTTAGATGATAAAAGGTTGGAAGTCATACATCTGAAACATAAAGACTGTTTTGTAGCCTTTTATTTAGCTCCTTGCAGTATAAAAAAAATAATTAATTTTACATCTGTCATCAGACAATAATTTGACAAGTATTTCTATTCATTGTTACATCCATTAGCAAGAAAGAGCAGAGATCATCACAATAAAACCATGTAAAGACGTATTAGACTTACTGCAGCACTACTGTAGTTCAGTACAGATCAAATCTTAATGGATTTTAAATACACAAATACTGTAGGGTATAAGCAGCTAAACAGATCCTTGATAAACAGAAAATGTACACAGCCAGTGTGAAAAGTGGATTTCACTTGAAAGGCAATGTGGATAAGTTTTATGTATTCATAAGTTGTTTTTTTTTAAAATTAACATATCTGTAGCTGCAAAATGTCATTTAACCATACCTCCTTTAACCTCTTCACTGCTGAGCCATTTCACCTCTGTGTGCTGAGCTCATTTTGACCGTTTGGCGCTTATCATGTTTAAAGGCGACTTGAAGTCATGTTTCATTGTACAAGCCAGACAAGTTATATATTCTATTTTTACGGCAGACTCGGCAGATTCATAATATATCACTACTATATGTATATGTCATGTCCTGCCAGAATGCTATAACAATTTTTTTTTTTTTTTAAAAAATGGGAATTTACATTAGAATTCCAGTCATCTACAGCAGTGTTTCTCATCTCTGGTCCTCAGGACCCACTAACAGGCCAGGATTGTGAGATATCTGAAGCAGAGCACAGGTGATATGATTTGCTGCTCAGTGATTGCAGGATTAAGTCTGCATTTCCCCCAAGGTGATCCTTAAAATTTAGCCTCGTAGAGGGTCCCATGGACCGGAGTTGAGAAACACTGATCTACAGCATCTAAAATAATTTTTTCACATTTTATCATGCAAGCCTTTATGGTTATATATTCTATGGTATTCACTTGTTAAACAAAATTGAAATGGAAGCTTGTTACTGTATTTGTCTGAGAAAATAAGCGATTTTAGCTAAAAGTAAAAAAACATCACTTTTCGTTACCGTAGCATCATTGTTCTCATTATAATTGAAAATTGAACAATAGTGCTGCATTAATAAATTTAAAAAAATGAAAAAGAAATACATTTTTATTTTAATTTATTAATTATTTTTATTTAGTTATAATTTTTTTATCTTTGTTTACACATATCATGTTCATGGTTGGTAACATGCTCTGGCCTTTCCAACGATACCAAACATGACCCTCAAGCTGCCACCTATCGGGCCCCAAAGGACCCCAGTATCTCCAACATAGGGTTTCCATAGGGAAACCCCTTCGCAGCTAGGAGTTATATTTCAAACTGACGTCATCGCGCCCATGCATGAAGATGTCAGTGGTTGTTTAGATGCCTCAGAGGCTTGGTTGACATCCAATTGGCGCCAGATCAGGGACCGGGACCTAAGGAGTTAAAGGGAGGCATCGCTGGAAAGGTTAGACTGTCATTTCCAGCGATGCCTCTCTTGTTACTGTACCTCCTCCCGATCGGAGAGGGCTGGAAACTGATGTTATCATGCCCGTCCTGATGACATCAATGCCCCAGGAGGGGGTATAAAAGCGAAGTCTGACTTCAAGGAAGTCAGCCCACCGTGTCACACCAGATAGAGAGGTAAACTGATTGGATTATATTTGATGTTAAATAAATTCCTTTACTGATACACCTATGGTTTTAGTCTTTCTTCCTGATCTGGTAGCCCATTCAGCATATCCTGTGGTCCTATTCCTCCAGCACATTCGCCCCACATTTATGATCCAGTGGCACCAAAACAACAGAATGGCTGAGTATACCTGATATGCTTATTCACATATATTAACCTGTGAGCACAATTTAAGCAGGGATATATACCCTTTATTCACCTACGATATTGCTCTATGTCATTGTGTTTTATGTTGTAGAGTGATCTCCTATTACATATTTTTTTCTATCTGGGCTGAACAATAAATCTGCAATGCAATGCTTCTTACTCTTATGAAAGCTGATGCCTGAAATGGCACCAGACCTTCACCAACTCAAAGTTATCTCTGGAAAATTCCCCTCATGCAATTATAGAATTAAATACGTCCTTTTGGTTTAAAAATGCTTACTATAAAACGTGCTCTAACTAACCGCTGAATGGACAATATTTAATTATATATACACTGTACCCACATAGATCTATCTTGGGAAAACCTGGCATAACACTTGCAGAGATATTGGTGGCTGTAGGTAAGAAAGCTTTACTTTCACAATGGTCTCTCCTATACCCCTCTGTCATTTTTAATGGTATACACCAGACTATATGATCTTTCCTTACTTAATTGGATGGATGTCACTTTATGTAACGATATGACCACATACAAGTTCTTTACTACCTTGACTTGTTGTTTAACTATGTTCCAACTGACGCTGAACTTTCACTAAAACATAATTTTCAATCCACAAAAATTGCACACCCTTCAAATACACAGGGACCAAACACCAATCTCAGAAACACCACTGAGACAATCTTTGGACAACTGTGTGACTCCCTGAGGCATTGTTCTCCACTCTCACCTCTGTAGCTCTGTCTCTTCTTACTCCCTTATATTCATAGTATTAATTATTGTGTTATGGTCCAGGATTGCTCTCCTGGATGTCATATACCACTATGTTACTTGACGTATCATGCATACCAGTGTCATCTACATGTCCTATGCTGCCTGTCCTGGTCATATTGGCGAGACCTCATTATCGAAGGATACCTCAACAGTGAGACATTTTGGTAATAGCTAACAAAGCTACCTGAATGACATTGCATCTTGATACAGCAATCCAAGCTATTTTTCCATCATGAGTGGATGCGCATAACGGAAGTTGCATAACGACCTGCGAGTAATGTCTAATTTTGTTGACTCTGCAGCTGGTGGCTATGGGAGCCAATCACACAGTATCCATGTGTACATAGTGATTTGCTTTCACAGTCATCGCTCACTCACATAAGTTATAGGAATAAGGTAGGTTAGGGCTGGATTTAGCATTAGGGATAGGAATAAAAAATAATTTTAGTGTTGAAAGGTCTGGATGGTGATAGAGTCAGAAGCATTTTTAAGGATTAGGGATAGGAGCTGAGTTTTAGTTCCACGTTTGTTATTTTGAAATAATATTTTTTTTAAAAAAAGCAATTATCAAAACAGACTAGGTTTTGAATTATCTGCCCTTCACTAATAGGATTTGTGTTTCCAACAAAAGCTTACCTTTTCTGGATGCTTCAAAGCTGTCATAGAGATTTATACGTTGAGTATCATAAGTTAACGTCGTGTTTGGCAGTAACGTTCTGTTTCTGTTAATTGTATTTACAGCAAATCTGAAGGCTAATTCTTCTGCTCCAAAAGGGCCAGATTCCACATATTCAAAAATACCCCCTAAAAAAAACAAAGAGAACTTTATATTTAAAGCAGTTCAGAAATACTACTGTACATTTATACATAAGCTACATTTAAATAAGGAGGGTTGTTTTATTCATGGTTTGAATTTACAAACTCAACAATAAGAATCAATAGCTGTCACATATACCAATGAATATGCCTCTTTCAATTTCTATGATAACCTAAACAATTTGCTTAGAATACCCATCTTCAGGTTCATTTCTACACAGGATACATTATAATAATATATTTAACGCTACAAAACTATGTAAGGTGCAGAAACCTGTCAAGAAAATAGTTATTCCACCCTGACATACTGCAACATTTTTTTTGTTTTACTCGGTTAACAACCATAGCATGTCTCTTCGTTATAATGTATTTTCACTTATTCTCTTTCAAATCTAAAATGTTGTTGCATTAAATGTGCATTTAAATGCATACAGCTACTATTATATTGTACATTCCTCCAGGCTATATAAAACCAACATTGGCTAATGTCAAACGCACAGAACGAGGTGAATGTAAAGGGTAACGTTAGCATCATGCAAAGATTTCTAAACAAAATAACCAGCACTGGCGTAGGGAAAGTTATTATACAGTTTTTAGTTGTCAACTGTTTATTTGATAAAAGAAGATAAGGATTAAATTATAATCAAAATACAATATTCAGACCAAAAATGCTGACTGACAAAAAAAATCTCCAACTTAGTACAGTTATGTTGTTTCTTTTGTAAATGAACAAAAAATAGTAGAAAACGTGTATCAAATTATCGTAAACAAAATAATAGAAAGCAAAAATAATTGCTATAATTACTACCCATGACATGACAAGGTGAAGATCCTGGAAAGGGGTTAAACATGCTTAAATTGTGATCTGATTGGCCCATAGCCAGTGCACCAGATGACGATATCCTATCGGCTGATGAGAGCAAAATTGTATTATTTTTTCACATATTTCTGGGAGTCAAATAAGATAATCCATTGGCTATTCAAGTCAGAATTCCATGCTCTGCTGATTGTTTATCATTTTGGCACTAGAATATTCCATCAAGGCATGTAATTATAAATGTAAACATGATTCCAATGCTATTAAAATAAACACTATTTTCGTGCACAGTTTGAAAATTCAGTTTTCACTAGCCATGATATAATCCTACGTGAACATATACTCCTGTCTTCTTCTTTTTTTATTTTTAAAGGAGCAGTAATTTTTCACTGTCAAAGAGTCTGAATCTGTGTTAAGAATTTCTCAGGGGAAAACTACTAGAGCACATGCTATCTGACCTATAATGACTAGGGTTGAAAGAATCCATTCATTCGGTAAAATTGCAGCACCAGTGCATGGGTGAGCATCGACTCAAGCATTCAAGTGCTTACAATGTAATTCTAGTGAAACTGCCTTTTAGTTTTCTTCTGTGGTGGGAAGGGGAGGAGGTTCATTGCCCATACTTAACTGCAAAACACCATGAACTGAAGAACTAAACTTCAATTTTTTTGGTTAATATAAACATTTTGACCCCTTGATGACTGTAGACTTTCTCTTAGTTTTTAGCTCTTTTATCACATGTATCCATACATACTATATGTAGTTTTCAGCAAACAAACTGGGCTTTATTGGACACCATTTATGTGTATTAATAAAGAACAGCTAGACAATCATAATTATATTGTATCTAGATTCGATTTTAAGCTTTACTTTTAGAAATATTGCGTATTTAATGTACAGCTGAGGTAGGCTCTGGGCATAATGTAAACTGGGGGTGACCCACATGGAAAACACAAACATACACAAATTGTGTTGAATGCCTTTCAAGACGAGGGAAGAAGAGAAGAAAAATAATTGTGATAAAACTTTACCTTTTTATATCAGTTGTTAAAAAAAATAGAACAATACCAAGAAAAAAAATGTATTAATTACTAAGTAGTTATGAATGTCACAAATAGGGATGTCACAAATGTCACAAATAGGGCAAATACATCCATATGAGCTGGCCTGGGGGCAGGTGGGATTTATTGCTGTGCAGCGCTGTGATATGCTCATACACAGTGAACATTATTGTGGGTTTTATTGCTGTGCAGCTCTGTGATACACTCAAAGCATAAAAGGTGGGGCCTAAAGAGGAAGGGTGGGGTTAAACCAGGAAAAGGTGTGACTTTGACAGTAAGGGGTGTGTCAAATTTAAATTAGGGGGTGCACGAGTTTAATCAGGCCTAGGGCAGCACAAAACCTAAATACACCACTGCACACAAACCAATGAAATTTTTCAGTAACTATCTAACCTACTGATGTAGGTTAACACAGAAATAAAACATTGTTGTGGTCCCGTTTTATCCCATTGGCAGAATCCAGTGGTATTATGGAAAACCACGTTCCAGTAGCCACATGGTAAAAATGGATTGTAGTGTCCATGCAATGCCTTTTTACGGTCAGTAAACGTATTTGACATGCTCTTTCTGTTAGCCAAAAAGTGCTACTACTATATGTATATTTCAGCTGTCTCTGTTTCTACTGAGAGAAACCTACAAGCTGTCTAAACAGTTCTAGTACTTTAGCTGCATCAGATATGCTGAAACTTTAGGAGCGCATTCTGGAGCCAATTTGCAAATGTATTCCATTTGCAATAAACAGAATTCTTTTGCATTGCTCCAGAATATGAGCAGGTTAACTGGATCTCTGGCTCCTGCAGGTGCATTTGAAGGTCAAGTTGATAATGGTAGTGAAGGGGTTACTAGATTGTAAATTTTGTAGGGGAATTAAAAGGTCAAGTGTTAAATCTGCCAATAATAGAATTTAGACAGCCACTCTCTGCAGACTGATTCATTGGTCCTGTGTCACAATTGAAGTACAATTACAAACCCCAAGTCCATCTTAACTTCAACATGGCTTGTTATTTTTAATTTTTTAAAAAAGATTAGTTGGTCTAGTGGACCGGTAATATTTCAAATTTCCATTATTCAAATTCAGATAAGAATATTTATGTGTTTTTTTTTTTAAATAATGCATTTTTTGTGATGAATTTCACAGAACGTTTGTGTCCCACTACTTAAAGTTCTAGCTCTGCCATAATAATAAAGGTTTAATTTTTCTACAGTCATGTTGCTTTAATTTTAAATCTAACCCTAATAGATATTGAAAATGTTGAAATGCACAGCTTTTTTTCCAAATTTATGAGAAGATCAATAAATCAAAAAGTACTCACGCGTTTATGGGAAATTTAAAGTGAATAGCGCAATAGTGCTGTCTCATTGATCTCATTGATTTAAGTACAGCAGATGTGCAGGGCATGTCCACTGTCATTTACCCTTTTCAATATAATATACTAAACTTGGATTTAGAGATTTTGATAAAAAAATCTCTTAAATACCCCTTTCTACATTAGAAAAACACAAACAATATTGCCCCCTCCCGCACACACTTACATAACTCAACCCTCTGCAATTGATGAGACCTGGGTACAGAAGAATGATTCACTTACAGGTACAGGGCTCACTCTGCAGGTGAATCTCTTCTCCTGCATGTTGGTCATCAGGGCTCTCTGCAGGGAGTCCAGGACAGTTGCAGCAGTGGCTCATAGCATATTGTCTGACAGTACTGCTGACATTTTATGACCACACACAGGTGTTTTAATGCACATTTGCAAACAATTTTTTCTGCTAATATATATACTGTATATATATATATATATATATCACATGTATAACAGTACATAGTGATACCTTTTTTATTGGACTATAGTTACATTTAAAGACAAGCTTTCGAGAGTCTCGTCTCTTTCTCAGGTCTGGAAGCTAAATTAACCAAAATCATAGAATTGAACAATAAAGAGCCAAGCAGAAGAGGGGGGGTGGTCGTAAATACAATTACTGGAATCATATGGTCCAGGAAGGTAAACAGAGAAAAGATCATAGGCCCCAACACAGATAAGCATCTAAGCATCACCCTGAGCATTTGATGATAGGGACTGATAGGAAAGAGTAAATGACCCAACTGGAAAAAGGGAAAAAAAAAAGCCAAGAAAACCCAAGGTACAGTACTGAATATTACATGACATTATGATAGTGGGTTAAAAAGCCAGAATCTACATTAAGTCCTTCCTATATGGTGTTAAAATATGTGATCATTTTCATTTCAAAAGTTCTACATTCACGAGGGTCTTTAAAATTTCATTTGAAGATTTTAATTCTGAGGTTTTGGATGGAGTGGCCTGTCAGATTAAAGTGAAGTCCCACCGGGGTACACTATGTATCTTCCTGATGGTTCTTGCAGGTTCATCCTGAGATTCAGTTTAATGTGATTAAGAGGCAGCCGTCATGTATAAATGATATTGAAGTCTGTATGGAGACTCTGCAAATTGTTATATCATATTAAGGTAGTGAGGGGGTTAAAAGCAATAGAAAGTTGTTTAACTTTAGGAATTCATATTTTTACATGTTTTACTAAGTTTAAATCCGAGTAAGCAGAAAGGTTACGGTGAAGGGATACTTATATAGACATACGGGTCTGTTCAATAATGTGAAACTCAGAAGAACTGGCAGGAGAAGTGAAAAATCAAGGTCAAAATAGCCAAACCAGAAATTTTTTCCCATTTATCTCACTTTCCAAATAAGCTATTTGGTCTAGATTGTTCTCTTCTACTGTCAATTCTCCTGAGTTTCACCTTTTATTGAATAGACCTGATAATCATTGAGTCGTGATATTTAGTAATGTTCATATGTTCTCTGTTTCGATTGTTGGTATACAATTACAGTTATTTATAAACACCAACATATTCCGCAGCATTGTACAATGGGTAGACCCAAAGAAACATAAAATTATAAAATTGTCAGACAAGTTTGACACAAAGAACAATATGAAAAAAGGACCCTGCTCAATTGAGATTACTGTGAGCTTTCGTAAATATCTTGATAATAAATGCACATGCAAAAAATGGCATGATGTGATGAAACATTTAGGGCCCTATTACATTCTTCACGCATTTGTTTTGCGCAAGTGCAAAACCATTTGCGCAGAACGTCGTATTACGACATTCGCGCAAGCGATGCACGTTAACGTCCAACGCGAGTGACCCTGTGCAAACCCAGCGCAAGCGCAAGTTCATGCGCGCATCCCATACTTAACATTGTGAGCACCAATGCATTAGTGCGCTGGTACGTGGATGGTATTACAATCTTCGCGCAACGAAAGTTTGCGCGCATTTTCGTAACGTCTTTGAAAAGCAGGTGGTAACTGTAAATGTGATCTTTTTGGGCGAAACTAGACCAGCACGAAAAAAAAAATACAGCACAGTACAGTTACACATTCTACACATACCAAAAAATTAAAATTTATAAATTGTGTCATTGTAAAATTTTTCTTTTTTTGGCTGGTGGTTGTTCATTTTTTTTTTCTTCCTTTTTTTTAGTTAGTAAATATTTTAATGGAAATGGGTGATTGATGTTGGCTGATTCCCGTGACAAATCCTGTGACAAAACAGTCTGCCCACCGATTCCTGCACGCAATGTTCATTTGCGAACGGCTTTGCGCGTCGGATTTACGCACGAAAAATCTTGGAGGAAGAAAAAAGGCGCTCTGATCGTAATACGACGTTAATTTTCGCGCGATAACGTTTTTTTTCGTGTGCAATTGCGCAGAGAATGTAATAGGGCCCTTAATGGGTTAATCACTAAGAAGTGAAATTGTTATGACCTGGAAAAGGGAACCACAGATTTTAGGGCAATACAACTGAATTTAAAAACAGAATCTTCTATTGTTACTTCACCTTTACGCTTCCACCCTAAAATGTGCATTTCCATTCCAAACCTCTACCAGTTCACTTTTTGAGTAAATAAATCTATTAATGTCTTTGTATTCAGATTATTTTTTTTAAGAGTTAAGGAATCACATTAACAAAATACACAGAGCAAATATTGTAAGATATAGGGAAATAAAAACGGATATGTTGTAGGCTTAAATTCTACTGTATGTCAAGAAGCACTTTTTTAACATTGTTGTATAAGGTGTACATATAAAAGATTAATTACAGGGTGACTGCATTGTTTAACATATTAAGTAAAGATCAAATTTCCCATAAAAGCTAGAGTACTTTTTGATTTATAGATCTTCTCGTAAATTTGGTAAAATGCTGTCTTTGCGTTTGGACATTTTCAAGTGAGTGTATATTTAATCCGGGAAATAAATATAAAATGTCTAAAAGAAAGTTTACAACCAGACGATGCATTAATATCTTCTAAAGCTAATTTATGAAAGGAAGCGAGAAAATGAACGTCGATAAAGGCTTTAGAGAGGTATTTTGGAAGAACCTGAAAGATATATTTGCTCTTCTTCTCACTTTTTGCCCCCTACTGGCCATAAAGAATTCATTTCCTGATTCACTTTGCATTGTGCATATAACACACAGCGTTTTCTGCAATTTCGTACAAAAACACTTTCTAAACAATATAACGAGACTGTGGTTTTAACCCCTTCACTCCCAAATTCGAGTTAACAATTTTTTTTATAATACATTGAAAAACAATCATTAGAATATGATGAACTTTTTAAAGTGAGATTAGTACGCCTTCTGTGGAGAAATGAAACTCCTCTCGCTCTTCATCTCGTGTTATCTCGCCACTTTTCATCCTATATTAGTGTAAACAAGCTAAAAGGAGCTCGTATCCATTATAACAAAAGGTACAGAAACTTTGCTGCTGCATTACAACAGCCAAAGAGAGGGCAGAATACAGGGAGAGCTCTAGGGTCATTCACTGCTGTCCACTTATCAAGAAAATTACTGATCTGCTGTCAAAACTGTGTTAGGAGCAAAAATGCACCCCTGTCAAAAGAGGAGACAACCCTGGTTAATTCATCTCAAACATCAAAAGTATATTTGAAAAATAATAACAGTGAATATATTGAAGACTAAAACTTAACCTTTATTATCTTCTTTTAAAAAACAAATCCACAGTAATTCCAGGTATATATCATTGAAAATTTGCATATAGACAAGGCAGTTACTGGGTCAATTAGATCTATACTCCTCCTCTGATGTCTCATGGGGATAGGGCGTTAACAGGGGACACAATAGCATGTAGATCACAACCAGATTCACTATTTAAGGAGGTTTGAGCCCAATGTGCAGGTTACCTGCCACTGGTGTTTTACTAAATATTCCAGTTTTCTCCTTGTCCTCCTGAAGAGGCCATGTTAGAATATTGAGAAACTGCTTGACTTCAGCTGAGTTAAAGAAATTGGTTTATTCTGGTACTGATTGAATGGAATTCCCTTTCAGCCCATTCCTTGTATTTGTAGGAACAAACTGTTCAAAGCACTGAAAATGTTTAAATCTGAAATCAGTTACTTGAATTCCAACTACATAGTTGCAAAGTGGGCTTGATAGGCCAACAATCTTTGCAAATAATGTACCCACAGCAGTGTAGAGTTCACCATTTTCACTATTACAAACAATACAAGGTGTTCGATTCAGTGGTGGCTCGTCCATCAGGCCAGATGGGGCAGCACCCTACCGTATTTTTGGAAATAAAAAAACTTAAACTATATAATTTTTTCTGTTGTTTTTGTGTCATTTAACATGTGCCTGATTGATAAAGTGTGTTATGTCCCTTTAAACAGAGTCATTGTCTCCTCAACTGTTGCTAGGCAGAATTAAAAAAAAGAAAGGTTACCGGATTATTTGTCTTTGAGTGAACTCAAATGTGCAGGAGTGGCGGTATGGGATATGGAGGGGCATGCCATGCCAGAGAAATTGACAGATCACGCTGCGTTCTGCGGGATCTCAAGTGAGTATGGGATTTTTCAGGGGTTAACTGGAACATTAGGTGATTAGGTGAAAGTCAAAAAATCCCTTAACAACACTGTGTGAAAGGCAACATTTACTGAATATGGTCTTGTTTAGAGGAGAACAAACTAGGTTGGAATAGCTCGTTCTTCTCTAGGGAAACACAAATTAATATCTCCAATACAAAGTATAGAAGACGTGAATTTACAGAACAAAAAAAATGTAGCACAAACTACTTGTGTGAATTTACCCTATCTCCCCCACACATTAGCAGGGAATACTGATAACACCTCCAACTTTATTGATCATGAAAAGTAAAAAAAAGTCACAGTCTAACAACAGACCAAACTGTGTAATCGTATATATCCTAAAAAGAATATAACTACACGTTATAAATAAATAACATTCACCTGCTGCGTCATATAGATTAAGATTATTTCAATATATTATATATCAGATTACTGACACAGCAGACCTGCAGAGAAGCCAGAAAGTGGTTGTAATAGTTCAGACAACAGGGAGTATGTATCAGTAACCAGTCAGTTCCCCAAACAAATGATTTTGAAAAAGGCAAAAGCTCAATCGAGCTTGAAGACCATATTTACTTTCCCTGTAGTCACTCGTAAAACTTTCTAGCCACACACATCCGACCCTGCATAGAAATGCAACCGAAGCGCGTTTCACCCCACGATGACCCTGAAGAGCTGTGTGACGAAACGCGCGTCAGATGTGTTTCTATGCAGGGTCAGATGTACTGCAGTATCAAAGTCCCACTGTGAAAACAAAAATGTAAAGAAGACTGCAGGGAATGTGAAAACAAATGTGCATAATTATCCATCTACATATTGATATCCATCTACATTTATAAGGAAATATATTCAACTTTTACCTTAAATATTAGCTACTATTAGCCGGAAACAATCCAGCTGGTTGCATCTTTTAATATTATGTGCCTGTGTGAAAGGCATTTGTGGATCAACGCTCTTGTTACATTTGAGATTACCTTATGAACATTCATGATAAAACAGAATTCATTTGGGAAAAAAAATTGTATGGATCATCATAAATTTAAATACATTTTCTTATACAATGCACACCCCGTTTCACAGAAATAGTTTTACTAATTTGATTATTCAAACCTAATCTGTTAAAAATTTAGATGCTTTCATTAGTTAAGAGAAAATATTTTATTATTGTCTCACATTCCAGCAAAACGGAATAAAATGCAAATTATAATTTAATTAACCATAAATATATTTGCAGAGAATTACGATATAATGTGATAATATATATTAGCTATATAACATGTATGTAACAGTGAGCTTCATTTGACCGCACATTGATTTTATCATTAATACGTACAACATGTTTTAGAATCTAAATTATTCTAGCTCATTCAGCTATGTTTTATTTGGTTATTGAAGTTAAAAGTCAATGTATAGTGCCATCTAGTGCAGGATTCCATGTACAAGACATATTTATAATATCCCTTTATATATCTGCAAGATTTGTTTTCACAGAGGGGAATAATTCACAAGACTCCAAATATAAGTATTTGCATGCTGCAGCAGTATGTCTTTCTAAGACTCTGAAAAATGTTTGGGTTTGAAGAAAAAGAGACACAAGAGACGGTTTTAGATCTATTAAAAAAATTTGTTCATATTGCATATTATTAAATCAATGCTTAATCTACTTTTTAAAAAAGCTTAATCTACTTTTTAAAAAAAGTATTCATATTTTCTTTATTAATTTTAATTAAAAATATCAGAGAAAATAAATTTAAGCAAACAGCACACATAATATCATTGACTCTGTGACGGTGACCCATAATGTAAAACTCCAACTTCGACATTGGGTTCCCAGCTTGATTAAATTTAAGGTGCCAAATCAACAATTATGATGAGTACATTTAAAATGCTCAAAAATAAATGTAAAAAAAAAATACCCAGGACTTTTGAAGAGGAACTTCAAAGCCATTGCCCAAGTTGGAGTGACTATCAGGGTTATTCAAAGCGAGCCGATCTGGCCCCGAAAGGTAACCGAACACTGAAATTCAGCGTATGGTTACCTTTCCTGGCCATTCAGCTATTCTGAAAGCGAGCAGTTCGCCAAATGTTGGCAAATTACCTGCACATATGGTGCCTGTTCGTTGCCTGTTCGAGGGCAGTGAAATCCCTATAGAGAAGCAATGCTTTGTCTATTCAGAGAACACAAAACAGCAGGGAAAGTGGCCGAATTTCCCTGCTGTTCGGTAGTTTCATTCGACAGATTTATTCAGACGAATCCCATAGGCTTCAATGTTAAAAGATATTCCTGTTTTAATTCAATATCTAATAAACCGTTTATTATTTTATTCTGCAGGAACAAGTCTCTTTATTTATAGATTTTTTTGAATCTTTTAGTCATTCTTTGGGATCTTTTTGGCAAAAAAATATCCACTTTTCTTTTTAATCATTTTTTCTTTTTTCTTGTAACTGTCCTTTTTATTATAATTCATAGGATCTTATATGTAAATTTCTGACATTTTCGTTCAGTAGTTTTTTTGCAAACAGCATTTTAATTTTCAAACTTTCAAGCAAACTGTTTTGTTTTTTTTAACTTGTTCGTCTGCGTGCTGGCTTTTTCCGGCGGCTGCTCTGCACTGTGATCGGCGGCTAGTCGGGTTTCTCCGGCATGTTCGGCGTGGTTAATCCAGCTGTTTCGGTAAGTGTTCGGTGAGTGTTCGGCGGGTTTGCGGCGAGTGTTCGGCGGGTTCGCGGCAGGTTTTCCCTGCACTATGGGAGCCCTGCGGTGCTTGCTGAATACACCGCAGGGTCGGTGAAATAGGATCGCTGAATCGCCCCGAAGTGCAGGGAACGAAAAGTCACCGAACGTGCAGTGACTTTTCGATTCTCTTTGAATAACCCTGTATGTAAAATATGAGTATAAAAAAATATCATACGAAAAAGTAATATAAAGCTATGGATAATGCAATCTTTATGGATAATGCAATTTTTAGAATAGAAACATAAACGCCAAAAAGCTGCACATTGTAGTCAGCTGTTGCAGAAAGTCTCCCCAATCACCAGATACTGTTTGTAATGCTACAAAGCCTTTTACTTACAATAACTATAATATTATTCGTACAGTACTAAAAGGGTTATTCACAAAGCACAGATATCGGCCTCTGTTGCAAATACTGGCAAAATCGAATTCAACGCCATCATTTCGCATCTATGAAGCTTCTCCTATCACTCTTTAGATTCTACTTTTGCGAAATGTTTGCAATGGAATACGAACGATTTTTGCCACTATTTGTAAAACATTGCGGGAATCTTCACACAAACGTTTGCACCGGCATAAATAATCATTAACGTGTGGGGCAAAACCATTTGCGCCGAATTCTGTATTACATACTCAGCGTAACCGCGCGCAATCGTCTACCGCGTGTGAACCTGCGCGAACCCTGCGTGAGCTTACTGTACATTGCACGTCCTATACTTAACACTGTAAGCACAAATGCGAATATGCGCTGGTACAAGTATGGTATTACAATCTATTTAGCGGTAATTACCGCATGGTCTTTGCGCGCATAATTTTAGCAACTCCTAAAAGCTGGTGCTAATGGCAAATCTGAACAACCTGGCTAACCCCAAATATCCAAGCGCATAAAAAGGAATGCACCAAAGCCCAGTGGCCCATTCAAATCATACCAAACCAATACAATGGATGAAGTTGTGTGTGCATGTATTATTGCTGCAGCATATATGCTCAGATTGACAGTGGCAGACGCAATTTGTTAACATGAGACAGGTGTGGTTCTTAATTCTGATTGGCTGAATCTCGAAAAAAGACTGCAAGGGCAAAGATTTTTGAGAGAGACGGTACTGCGCGTGCATTTGGGCGCGTCCTGTTTGCGCGCGCTATTGATCGGCGGATGAAAATACACGTGAGGATTATAATTCCAACGGTGATTTGCGCGCGCAAAACTTTAACACTTGGCGCAAAGATTTTTGCGTTAGGAATGTAATGTGGCCCTGCCTCTTTCTGAATAACCCTTTAATGGAATGCAATCAGCAGATGTATATCTTTTGCTTGTGTGCTATTTGTTCCAATGATTTATGTCACTTCTTAAAATTGGCCATCTTTTTGTTACTGCCTTGACTGGTAGTGGACAGATGAAAACGTGTGGAGATGTTTTTTAGGGAATTTTAGTGGTTTCCACTTTTGCAGCCACTCTGCTGAATATCAGATTAAATACACTCCTTTTTTAAAAAGGTGCAATGCAAAAAGTGTTCATAAGAAATCTTTAATGCATTATTTCGGATTTTCCCAAAATTATATTTGAATTTAGAATCTTTTTTTATAACTTGTCAAATAAACATTGTGTGTGGAGTATCAGTACTTCAGGGTTTTTCACTAGCATGACTCTTTCTATCAACAGAGAGGAACAACACAGTTAAATATTTCGATATACGGTTATATCATCACATCTTGTGTTGAGAGAACGATAACTTGAAGGTCATAGTAAGGACATAGTTATGTTATTGTAGATAGACCAAGAGGGACCTTCCCTGAATATCAATAAGTAGAAGTGCAATCATTAAGAAAAATATGACAAGCAAGGAAGAAAATTCTGGCTCAAGTAAAAGGAAAATAACAATAGATTTGATAGATTTTGTTAAGGCAACTGGAAAATTGTTACATGAGGAATATGAATACAAAAATATAAAGCATGTAAGCTGGCATGCCTGTGAAGTGGAAGATTGTTTCTGAAGTGACAATGGAATTCTAAACAGGAATGATAGACACAGTTAATGTGCTCATGATGGGCAAACTCAGCTCCGTGCAAGGAAGAAAGCAAACCTTTGTTTCGTCTGTGGAAAGCAAAGCAATTTTCCCACATTGCCTCCATAGAGGATTTAAAAGAAGACATATATTACTACTGCAATCAGTTGTGATAGGATCCTTCACATGAAATTAATCCAGTCTCCATTGAAGGCACAGACACGACGTACTGTTGCCATCTTCATAAACAATATGAGCAATGAGAACAAACAACCTAGTTTGGTCTGAAAATGCTCTTTTCAGTTTCACCTCGAATGCTTAAGGGAAGAGATCTGCATTGTTTGAAAGATTAGAGTATTTTTCTTCAACTCATAAATATTAAATATTTTCTATCCTCTGCCTTAAATCTCTTTTATGTTCCACCAAGCTTAAAAATAAGAATGTAGGGAAAGTTACAGAGCCCGAATAACAATTTAAAGGATATAGAATTATGTACATTAATAATGCTATAATATATTGATTATTGAGCCCTTCACAAACTGTTTTTAATAACAAATTTCTCAACTATTTTAAATTCATATAGGGAAAAATAGCATTTAAAAAATCATTTTATATTACTCATGTTCTAATAGATAAAAAACAGGGTTATTCAAAAAGATCCGAATCGTGGCCGGAAGGTAACCGAACAGTGAAATTCAGCATACGGTTACCTCTCCTGGCCATTCGGCTATTTAGAGAGCAGGCAGCTTGCCAAATCCTAGCGAATTGCCTGAACATACGGTGCCTGTTCGTTACCTGTTCTAGGGCAGTGAAATACCCATAGAGAAGCAATGCATCGTCTATTCAGAGAACAAAAACCAGCAGGGAAAAGTTGCCGAACTGCCCTGCTGTTCGTGGTTTCATTCGACAGGTTTATTCAGGCGAATCCCCTAAGCTTCAATGTTAAAAATAATCCCGTTTTAATTCAATATCTAATAAACTGTTGATTATAATATTCTGCAGTAAAAAGTCTCTTTATTTATAGATTTTTTTAGGATCTTTTAGGCATTTTTTGGGATTTTTTGGGGAAATTTGTTTTTCCTTTTTTTAAAATAGTTTTTTCTTTTTTCTGTAACAGCCCTTTTTATTATCATTCATTGGATCTTATATGTAAATTTCAGACATTTTTGTTCTGTGGTTTCTTTGCAAACAGCGTTTCACTTTTCAAACATTCAAGCAAATGATTTTTTTCACTCCATTCGTCTGCGATGTCGGCTTTTTCCGGCGGCTGCTCTGCGCTGTGATCAGCTGCTCGGGTTCCTCCGGGCTGTTCGGCAGGGGTTGATACAGATGTTTTTGCGGGTTTCGGTGTGCGTTCGCCGGGTTTTGCGGTGAGTGTTCGTTGGGTTTGCGGCGGCTTTTCTCTGCACTACGACGGCCATGTGGTGCTTGCTGAATACACCGCAGGGTCGCCGAAATGGGATCGCCAAATCGCACTGAATTGAAGAGAACGAAAAGTCACCGAACGTGCGGTGACATTCCGATTCTCTTTGAATAACCCTGTATGTAGACTTTGCAGGCTGCGATATGACATATTTATGACTGCAGATTAAATAACACGTGAGATTTATGCTAACCTGCTATTGTTAAAATACCTCCACGTTAATCCAACTGTCCCACACTGCACATGGTTATAATGCAATAACTTGTTAGCAGATACCTTGTTGTGTAATACGTCTAGTAGATAGATGTAATGATTACGCCAGCTGCCAAGCTGACATAATGTAACCTCTGTTTTTTAAACAAATGAATCTTATTGTGTGAGTGACATTTCTTGCAGGATGTCCAATCATATTGTAAAAGCATAGTGGTGCTTTTTATGCCGTTAGTCTAGGGATTAGAAATGCAGTCCTGACAATATGACATTATTGTTCAGATTAGCAGAACACCCATTCCATTCAGGCTCAATAGGTCTTAAAAAATAGTTTTTAGTATAACACATTATAAAGAAAAAAAAAACACATTTCGTTACCCAGAAAGCTTGCTAAAGCAAATAAATGATGAATCATAATTATGGATGTTAATTTGTCATTTGATCATTGGATGCCACTTAACGTATTGTTGTAATAAAATGGATAGGTTCTTAAACAAAGAAGAATAAGAGGTTTGAAAGTCAAAGAATTATTATTAACCCCTTCGCTGCTGAGCCATTTCACGTCTGTGTGCGGAGCTCATTTTTACCGCTTTTGCTCATCATGTTTAAACGCGATTTGAAGCCACATTTTATGACCCAGACATATTACATATCGTTCTTTCCGGCACGCTCGGCAGATTCATAATATATCATTATTATATGTATACGTCATGCTCTGCCTGTATATTATAACAAAAAATGCAATACATTTAGAATATTTATTCATCTACAGCGTGTAAAGTTTTTTTTTTCACATTTTATCACACGAGCCTTTGCGGTTATATTTTCTATGGGGTGCGCTTGGTAAAAAAAATTAGATATGGGGACTAAAATTTTTGGGGGGGAGTTACGTGATTTTTAGCAAATGCACACCATAGAAAAAAATCATTAGTGCAGCATCATTTTTCACATTATAATGAAATGGGAACAATATTTCTGCATTAATAAACACAACATGGTCATGCTCTGGCCTTTCGAATGCTACCCTCCATGACCCCCCTAGCTGCTACCGTTCTGGAGATATGGGGGTTTAAAGGAACCCCCTATCGCCACAAGGGGATTTCCCTGGGAAATCCCCAGTCAGCTAGGGGTTCCCTGGCTAACTGAGGGGGCAACCCGGATGTGGAGCTGCCATCCAAGATGGCGGCCCCCACCGGAGCTAGGCTGCGATCCGGCATCATTGCAGTCCGGTGCCTGAGGGTTTAAAGCCAGGCACCGCTTAAAAGGGGAGACTCCTTTTAAGCGGTGCCTGGCTTGTAGCGCTGGTACCTCCCGATCGGGAGGGAGAGGGACCCGAAATGATCCCCCCTCCCTTTTAGGCAATCTCCCGGCATTGTCATTGACGTTGGGAGGGGTTTAAATTCAGAGTCTGATTTCCCTGATGTCTGAACACCGTGGGACCCCGGAGAGAGAGGTGAGTATCTCTCCCAGGGCTCCCGTTTGCGGGTAACGTGTGGGGAACATCCTTTGCATATATAGTGGGAGTCAATGAGGACGTTCTCCACACTTCCTCCACAGAGAAAGGGTTAAGTTGATAAAGCTATTTGGAATTGCCATAGAAAAGGATTTTTTGGGGAAAAAAATGAACAGATACATTTGAAAGATCCCTCTTTAGCTGCAAATCATTCAGATAGGAAATATGGTGATACTGTTGTGGTAATGTAGCAACGGGAGGATCCAGACAATAGTTTCGGGGGGGGGCACTCTACCAGTTGGCTAAGAGCTTGTGTTCGGTTCACAATGACAGACAGATCCACGTATACTTGCAGGCTGTACTCGTCACACTCACTCTCTCCAGAGCATTGCAGCGAAGGGTCTGTCCTCATGCAGTTCAGGTGACACCTGACTGACACCACACAGCAATGCTCTACACTCTGGCACCTGTTATGTCACTGAGAATCAAGCACCACTACTAATAACATGAAGCAGGTAAAAACATCCAATGACACATACATAGCCATATAGCTCAGAGATACAAACACATATATACTGTAACTATACACACATACACGTACCATTTAGGGAAGCCTTTAAAGGCAGGCTCAGAAACTCGGCTATTCATAAAATTCATAGGCAGCATTACAAAATATTGAGCCATTTATGTTAATTAAATTGTTAACTAAAATAAAGCAAAGCATCTTATTTTCATTTATTATAGTTTACAGACTCATTGGCCCCTATTATATTCTTCGCGCAAATGCACTGCAAAATGCGTTATCGCACAAAAATTAACGCGGTATTACGATCCGAGCGCATTTTTTCAGCCTTTAAGTTTTCCCATGCGCAAATCCGACGCGCAAATTCGTGCGCAAATGAACGTTGCATGCAGGAATCAGTGGGCAGACTGGTTTTTCACGGGATTCAGCCAATCAGAATTAAGAACCACCATTTTCTAGGTTTCGGTTGTTGCGCCTGTCAAAGTCAATCTGCGTATATGTGCTGCAGCAAAAGAATATTTTGGCAAATTGTTAAATTTTAATGTCTGAGTATGTGTAGAATGTGTAACTGTACTGTGCTGTGTTTTTTTTTTCGTGCTTGTGTATTTTGTTCCGGCCAGAATGTTCAGATTTGCACTTAACACCAGGTTTTCAAAAAAGTTAAAATTATGCGTGCAAACGTGGTTCATAGGAAGTTGCGCATCGATTGTAATACCATCCGCTTAACGCATTTGCACTCATAATGTTAAGTATAGGATGCACGCATGCATTTGCGCTTGTGCTGGGTTCGCGCAGGGTCACTCGCGTTGGACGTTAACACGCATAATTTGCGCGAACGTCGTAATACTACGTTCTGTGCAAATGGTTTTGCAGTCGCGCAAATGCGCATTTGCGCACATGCAAATGCGCAGCGCGAAGAATGTAATAGAGGCCATTGTTGGAAGTTTTATTGCTGTGCAGCTCTGTTATACACCTGCACACCCTGAATATACTGAGTAGTCCTAAAAGGAGGAACATTAGAAATAGAGGGAAAGGGGAATTTGATCCCAAAATAGGAACTGTCTCTTAAAAACCGGGACATTTGGAAGATATGCACCTAAGGACACACTCCAACACAGCTGTACCCAGGCATACACTCAAAAGAAACATACACATACATAGCTATATACACATGCATATATACACCAGATATACAGATACGCACACAGACTTGGACATACAGGGCACTATTACATTCTTTGCGCAAAAACTCTCGCGCAGCGCTATTTTTTTTTCGTGCAGTGTTAAACGTTAACGCGTGTCAATTAACGCTGGCACTACAATCCGAGCGCCTTTTTTCATCCATCAAAAAATACCGCACATAAAAAAGAAGCGCAAAAACGCGTGCGCATTAGAAATCGGTGGGCAGACTGTTTTTTCACGCGATTCAGCCGATCTGAATTAAGAACTACAATTGTCTCCCGTTCAGTTTTTGCGCCTGTCAAAATCAATCTGAGTATATATACTGCAGCAATAATAAAAACACGAACAACTTATCAATTTTATTGTTTGGGTATGCGTAGAATGTGTAACTATACTTTGCTGTATTTTTTTTTCTGGCTGGTGTATTTGGTTTCGGCCAGGACGTTCAGATTTGCCATTACCACCAGCTTTTAAAAAAACTTTCAAATTAGGCGCGCAAACGTTGTCCGTTCAAATTTGCGCTAAGATTGTAATACCTTGCGCACACCAGCGCACAAACGCATTTGCGTTCACAATGTTAAGTATACGTGCACAGTACATTACGCTCGCAAAGGGTTCGCGCAGGTCCACCCGCATTAAACGTTACCGCACATTTTTTGCGTGGACATTGTAATTAGGGATGAGCTGTTCGGTTCGGACGGTTCGGAGTTCGACCCGAACTTAGCCTGTTCGATTAGATCGCGAACACCGAACATTTCCGGGCGTTCGCCGCATGTTCGACCACAATGGACCACAATGCATTTTCCCACTGGCCTGAAGCTCGTAATTGGCTACAGCCTTGCACCTGACCACAGGTCTGGTGCAAGACAGGTTCAACACTATGCCAATCACGGCTCAGAGTCCTGATTGGGCAAATTTTGCCCAATCATGGGCTCACAGAGCTAAGTCCCGCAGCACACTATATAACGTTTCCACGCGCCAATTCTGCACGCATTTCAGAGGAGATTTCAAAGGAGATAGTTGTGTCTTGTTACTGCCGGTCTGCCACACTACTGGGGGGGGTCTGGGGGGTCTAATTTCTACCAAATATCAGGGAATTTAGGTGATGTGTGTCTTGTCACTGTGCCAGCAAGTTTTTTGGAGTTTACAACTTTCTTTAAAACATTTGTGAATTGAGGTGATATTCTGGGTCTTGTCACTGTGCCAGCAAGTCTTTTTGGGTCTCATTTCTACCAAATATCAGGGAATTTAGGTGATGTGTGTCCTGTCACTGTGCCAGCAAGTTTGTTTGGGGTTTACAACTTTCTTTAAAACATTTGTGAATTGAGGTGATCTTCTGTGTCTTGTCACTGTGCCAGCAAGTCTTTTTGGGTCTCATTTCTACCAAATATCAGGAAATTTAGGTGATGTGTGTCTTGTCACTGTGACAGCAAGTTTTTTTGGGGTTTACAACTTTGTTTAAAACATTTGTGAATTGAGGTGATCTTCTGTGTCTTGTCACTGTGCCAGCAAATCTTTTTGGGGCTCACTAATTTCTTTAAAACATTTGTGAATTGAGGTGATCTGTGTCTTGTCACTAGGGATGAGCTGTTCGGGTTCGGACGGTTCGGAGTTCGACCCGAACTTTGGCAGTTCGAAAGTTCGTGAATTTCGAACTTTTTGGGTGTGTTTGGTTCGAGTTCGAAAAAAAAAGAAATTTTGAAAAAAGGATAGAAAATGCTTAAAAAAATACAAAAAAATCTAGAACTAAAGAGACTCTTTACTGCAGAATATTATAAGCAACGGTTTATTAGATATTGAATTAAAAACTAATGTGTACGTGGAAAGATTATCAACTCTAAATGACCTCTGTTCACAAACGGGCATAACACCAGGTGTTTTTAGTCTGGTAATCAATTTGATACATTGTACACCATACTGAGGGTGGGGTGGTGTCTGCTTCTGATTGAGATTTGAGAATTAATTTCCCTAAAACATCCTAATATGATGCATTTAACCCTTTCGCTGCTGAGGCTTTTCACACCTCTGTCATTTCACACCTCTGCTGAGGTCATTTTTACCGCTTTCGCTCATCATGTTTAACCACGTTTTGTAGCCATATTTTGATATATGACCCAGACATATTATATATCATTCTTTCCGGCAGACTTGGCAGATTCATAATATGTCATTATTATATGTATACGTTATGTCATGTCTGTATATTATAACAAAAATGCAATAAAATTAGAATTTTCAATAATTTATTATGTGTAAAGTGGTTTTTTTTCACATTTTAACATGCGATCGTTTGCGGTTATATTTTGTATGGGGTGCGCTTGTTTAAAAAATTAGAAATGGGGTCTCGCTACATTTTTTTTGGGGAAAATTTGTTTTTTTTTAACAAACACACCGCATACAAAAATCGTTAGTGCAGAATTATTGTTCACATTATAATTGAAATGGGAACAATATTGCTGCATTAACAAAACAAAAAAAACAAAAAAACTTGTTTATTTTTCTTTTAGAATTTTTTTTTAAATATTTTTATTTTTTTTATTTTTTTAAAAAACATTTTTCATGCTCATGTTTGGTATCCTTGGAAAGGCCATGCTCTGGCCGATCCAACAATATCAAACATTAACCCCTAGCTGCCAGGGATCGGGAGATAGGGGGTTCTTTGGAACCCCCTATCTCCACCATTGTTGGCAGCTAGGGGTTAACTCCAGGACTGGCGTCATCGTGCATAGCACGATGACGCCAGTCCTCAGGGGGAGTTCCTGGAGGCTTGGCTGACATCCAAGATGTTGGCCAGCTCCAGGAGAGGATCACGATCCGGCGCTTTTCAGCGCCGATTTGTGATCCGGCTCCCCAGGGGTTAATCACAGCCACCGTTTGGAAGGGCAGGCTGTGCCCTTCCAAAGGGTGCCTGGATTAACCCTTTGCCCCCCGGCGATCGGGAGGAAGAGAGGTCCGAAGGACCTCCCTTTCAGGCGCTTCCTACACACATGCGGGGGGGCGCCTGAATTAGATGTCATCGCGCCGCCGCGATGACATCTAATTGCTCCGCCGGGGTCCCGGAGTGCTGGGCTGATATCCAAGATGTCAGCCCACACCGGGGGGCGCAGCAATCCGCCGGAATCCGGCGGATTGCTGCCTCCTGTGCATGGACGCGCTCAGCGCGTCCATAGCACAGGAAAACCACTTGGCTGGACGCGCTGAGCGCGTCCATAGAAGCCGAGTGGTTAACTGGTGTTTGAAAAAAATTCAAAATAACATCTAAGGCTAGGGTCAGATGAGCGCATTTTGTACGAACTGTGCGTCCGTGCAGTACGGATGTACTTACTGACTGACAACAAGGTAGTGGCCAAACAGTCCGTTTTTTTTGACTGATGTAGCAGGGAAAATAAATTAAAATGAAAAAACATTCTGTCCGTCAAAAATGCTGGACGTATAAATGCAGTCCATCTGACCTCATTTCATCACTCACATACAAAGCTACACGGACGTTGCGGACGTGGCGCACTCCGCACGTCCGTTCTAGCAGTATTACGTTCTTGCCTAACCTGCGTCCGTTTGCTGCGTCCGCCATGCATCCGAACTTCCGAGCGGACGTACTTCGTGTGTGGGGCTCCATTGGTCAGAATGCTATGCTGCCACGGACGTACAAATGTGCGGCAACACAGACGTGATAACTTCACTCGTCTGACCCCAGCCTTAAGCAATGTTATTTTTCACCTCGGGATTAAACATTCACAGGGTTATTCAGAGAGCGGTGAAAAGCAGGAGAATAACTGGAGAAGTGAAAATTCTAGGTCAAAATAGTCAAACCAGAAAAATTCTCCCATTTAACTCACTTTCCAAATTGACTATTTGGTCTAGATTGTTCTCTTCTCCTGCCAGTTCTCCTGGCTTTCACCTCTCTCTCAGGGTTGTTCAGAGAAAGGTGAAAACCAGGAGAATGGCAGGAAAAGAGAACAATCTGGACCAAATAGCCGATTTGGAAAGTGAGATAAAGCTAGGGTCAGACTAACGCATTTTTCACAGCGACCGTCAAAAAGTGCGTCCGAACGCATTGCCTTATTTTTTCACAGAATGCGCGAAAACGGTCATACGATGCGCATTTTTGTGGGTGATTTTTTACGGATCCAAACCAGGAAACTTTGGGTGTCTGGACGTTATGATGGCCGGACATGAGCAGGTTCTGACGTCTCCAAATCACGCGCACACGCCGCTAGTGGACGCAGCGCACTCTGTACGTCCGTACTAGCGGTTCTGCGTTCTCGAAAAAATGCGTTCATTTTCCACTTGCGTTGCGCAGCTGGACTTTCGTGCGACCGTACTTCGTATATTGGCTGTCATTGCCCGTCATTTGCTGCTAGTGCGGCCGTGATTAAGTGCGCCTAAACGCATGTTAAAAATTCGCTAGTCTGACCCTAGCCTAAATGGGAGAATTTTTCTGGTTTGGCTATTTTGACCTAGAATTTTCCATTCTCCAGTCATTCTACTGCTCTACACCGCTCTCTGAATAACCCTGACAGAGAAATGACTGAGAGAAAAATTCTAGGTCAAAATAGCCAAACCAGAAAAATTCTCCCATTTTTCTCACTTTCCAAATCGGCTATTTGGTCTAGAATTTTCCATCCTCCAGTCATTCTCCTGCTTTTCACCGCCAAAAAATCAGTAAACTTTTTCTGCGTGTCCAAAAATGTCTCCTCTTTCCATACAGACTGCCGCCCCAATCAGCTGTTTATGGATAGATTAAAGGATAAGCATTTACCGTCATTTGAAATGTCATTTTTTGGTTTTTACATATTTCTATACATCCTAGAAATCCACCACTTCACGGGCAGGTTATGGGGACCTCCTAGGCACGATATTTGAAGGAATTTTTGGTTTTTATTTTTAACCCTTATTTCATGGAAAACTCACTGTCCCTTTAAAAACTTTTTTTTTTACTTTTTGTCCTTGTTTCCTGTCCCCCAGGGCACTACCCAGACACCCATACACTTTTTATGGCAAATATCTAGCATATATGCCCTCTTGGAGGGCACTCTAAAAACCGAATTTTCAGCCCCATTGACTTGTATGGGGTTCGGGTTCGGATCCGAACATTTGGAAAGTTCGGGTTCGGCTTCGAACCGAACTCGGGGAGTGTTCGGCTCATCCCTACTTGTCACACAGCCAGTACCACGCAGTATTTTGGGGCTCACTAATTTCTTTAAAACATTTGTGAATCAAGGTGATCTGTGTCTTGTCAGGCTAGGGTCAGAGTGGGGCAGTCGGAACGCGCGTGCAGACGCACTAAATCACGGCGGCAGTAGCAGCACATAACGGCCAATGACGGCCAATATACGCAGTACGTGCGTACGAAAGTGCGCCGACACCACGCAACCGGCAAATGAACGCATTTTTATCAGAACGTGAAACCGCTGCTACTGACGTACAGAGTGCGCTGCGGCCGCATAGCAGCGTGTGTGCGTGATTAGGAGACGTCAGACGCTGCTAGTGTGCGGCCAACATAACGTTCAGACTGCCGGATTTCCCTAGACTTCTTTTCACCCCATCGTCATGAAATACGTCCAGAATTGCGCATCGTCTGACCACTTAAGCGTATTCCGTGAAAAAATGCGTGCGCACGCATCGACGTACATTTTGACGGTGGCTGCAGAAAATGCGCTCATCTGTCCCTAGCCTCACACAGCCAGTACCACACAGTATTTTGGGGATTACTAATTTCTTTAAAACATTTGTGAATTGAGGTGATCTGTGTCTTGTCACACAACCCAGTACCACGCAGTATTTTGGGGCTCACTAATTTCTTTAAAACGTTTGTGAATTGAGGTGATCTGTGTCTTGTCACACAACTAGTACCACGCAGTATTTTGGGGCTCACTAATTTCTTTAAAACATTTGTGAATTGAGGTGATCTGTGTCTTGTCACACAACAAGTACCACGCATTATTTTGGGGCTCACTAATTTCTTTAAAACATTTGTGAATTGAGGTGATCTGTGTCTTGTCACACAACTAGTACCACGCAGTATTTTGGGGCTCACTAATTTCTTTAAAACATTTGTGAATTGAGGTGATCTGTGTCTTGTCACCCAACCAGTACCACGCAGCATTTTGGGGTCACTAATTTCTTTAAAACATTTGTGAATTGAGGTGATCTGTGTCTTGTCACACACCAGTACCACGCAGTATTTTGGGGCTCACTAATTTCTTTAAAACATTTGTGAATGAGGTGATCTGTGTCTTGTCACACAACTAGTACCACGCAGTATTTTGGGGCTCACTAATTTCTTTAAAACATTTATGAATTGAGGTGATCTGTGTCTTGTCACCCAACCAGTACCACGCAGTATTTTGGGGTCACTAATTTCTTTAAAACATTTGTGAATTGAGGTGATCTGTGTCTTGTCACACAACCAGTACCACGCAGTATTTTGGGGCTCACTAATTTCTTTAAAACATTTGTGAATTGAGGTGATCTGACTCTTGTCACACAGCCAGTACCACGCAGTATTTTGGGGCTCACTAAATTCTTTAAAACATTTGTGAATTGAGGTGATCTGTGTCTTGTCACACAACCAGTACCACACAGTATTTTGGGGCTCACTAATTTCTTTAAAACATTTGTGAATTGAGGTGATCTGTGTCTTGTCACTGGCTGCCAGCTATCAGTGTGTCTCACTGAGTTATACCAGAGTTATTTAAATCTTTATACCAGAGTTGAATCAGAGTTCTGTATATATTAATCTATATATCACTCACCATGTCTGAAAGAACAAAAAGGACAGGCAGACGCTCCCAGACACAGATAAGAGGGCAAGCAGCCCCTGTGTCGGGAGGCTGTGCCTCTGGTTGTGGTGGACGTGGTGCATCCTCTGCAGGGGCACGCTTGTCCTTTCTAACTGGTGCTGGCCGTCTTAAGCAGCAGCAACATACAGAGGACTTGGTGGATTGGCTAACCAGGCCATCCTCATCCTCCGAGTCCTCTGCCAGCCAGGCTTCTAGTGCTTTATAGTCCACCTGAGCTGCCAAAGCATCTAATGCAGCCTCCATGTCCACAGCTACTCCTGCTGTAGCCTCGCTATCACACACGGAGGAATCAGCTGAATTGTTTGACTACAATGAGAGTGACATGCTGCTTGAGGATGCGCAGCAAGTACAGTGCTCTGATTCAATCTCTGAGATTGAGGAAGGGAGTATAATCAACCTAGAGGAAGGGGGTGCCAGTGATGACACACAAATAACTGGCACTCATGTTGCCCCAGCAGCTGCAGCATACTGCCAAGTTGGCTCCAGTGACGAGGAGATAGGGGGTGATGATGACAATGATGATGAAGTCACTGACTCCACCTGGGTGCCTGATCGAACAGAGGAATTAAGTGAGGAAGAGGGGGAGGAGGAGGAACAGCAAACACGAGGCACAACATCCTCTGTGACCAACCGTAGCACTAGCCAGTCCAAGGCATCACATTTCAGAGCGGCTCCGGTGCAGAGCGCTGTTGTCTCAAAGAACACACGCAGGAACTCTGTTGTCTGGGAGTTCTTTAAGAAATGTGCAGTAGAGCGCAGCGGTGCTATTTGTAATCTATGTCAGATGAGCCTTATGCGTGGGAAAGATATGGACACTTGGGTACTACGTGCTTGAGGCGACATATGAACAACTGCCACACATCCCGTTGGCGCAAAACTTTGCGTAGGACCTCCTCCGCCTCATCTGTCTCTACCCCCACAATATGTCCTGCCATGTCATTGCCTACAACCTCCACCGACAGGGATGATGCTACAGTAATGGATGTACCAGCTCCTTCCTCACAATGTGACAACATCCCAGCAGCTGAAGATTTACGCAGTCAGATTATGTTGCATCAGCTGCTGCAGCGAAAGAAAAAATATAGTCCCAACCATCCCCAAGCACAGCGTCTAAATGCCAGCTTAGCAAAATTACTCGCATTGCAGCTGCTGCCTTTCCAGCTGGTGGACTCTGCTCCCTTCCGTGAATTTCCTGAATGTGCTGTACCACAGTGGCAGGTTCCAAAACGCCATTACTTTTCACGCAAGGCCATTCCAGCACTATACCAGCACGTGGAAGACAATGTTATCCAGTCATTGGGAAAGGCAGTAAGCAACAAGGTGCATGTGACTTTAGACACATGGTCCAGCAAGCATGGACAGGGTCGTTACATTTCCTTCACGGCACACTGGGTAACTCTGATCGCGCTGGGAGGGATCCAAGCCGGGGCTCTGTGCTGGAGCTTGTTCAGCCACCACGCCTCCAGAAAGCTGCTTGTATGAGGTCTGTCTGCTCCACCACCTCTCCCTCTTCCTCCTCCTCCTCTTTCTCTGTCTCTGGCGAAGTGGCAGTTAAACCGACGCCTGACAGGGTCTACGCAATGGCTCAAGCAAAAAGATGCCATACTGTGCTTGAGTTGGTTTGTTTAGGGGACAGGAGCCACACCGGGCCAGAAATTCTGTCAGCTCTGCAGGGGCAGGTGCAGAGATGGTTAACACCATGCCAGCTTGAGCTGGGAATGATCGTCTGCGATAATGGCAGCAACCTTCTCTCCGCCCTACACAAGGGTAAATTGGCGCATGTACCATGCCTAGCACACGTCCTAAATCTGGTGGTACAGCGTTTCCCAACCAAGTACCCAGGGCTGCCAGAGCTTCTCATCCAGGCCAGAAAAGTCTGCAGCCACTTCAGACGGTCATTCCAGCAAGCGTTCGCCTGGCAGAAATTCAAAGAGAATTCCACCTTCCCACAACCCGTCTGATCTGTGACATGCCCACCAGGTGGAACTCGACATTAGCAATGCTGCAGCGTCTGCACAAGCAGCAGAGGGCCATCAACGAGTACCTGTGTGAGTATGGCAGAAGGACAGGTTCAGGTCAACTTGGTTTCCCCCCCCCCGCAGTGGCTGATGATCAAGGATGCATGCACTGTACTGTCACCATTTGAGGAGGCAACGAGGATGGTGAGCAGGGACAGTGCATGCATCAGTGACACAATTCCTTTAGTGTTCCTGCTGGAGCACACTCTGCAGGGAATTATAGATGTGGCTCTAGAGGCAGAGCAGCGGGAGGAAGAGGAGGCCTTCCCTTGCTCTCAAGGCCCCAGTCTTTCCGCAGACAGCATTCCAGCGGGTCCTACTCAGATCAGACAGGAGGAGGATAAGGAGGAGGCGGCAGAATATTTAAGTAGTGGGGCATTGAAGGTGGGGATTCCTCAAGGGAGGGTTTCGTGTGCCCAGAAACCCAAGGGCTAGTGCGTGGCTGGGAGGAGGAAGTGCACGATACGGTCATCCTCATTGACCAGGAAGACTCGGAAGCTAATGCCACCTCCAGCCTACGCTGCATGGGCTCCCTAATGATGCAAAGCCTGCTAAAGGACCCCAGGATTCGTGCTATCAAGGAGAGGGATCATTACTGGTTGGCAACCCTTCTTGATCCACGATACAAGGATAAAGTTGCAGAGCTCATCCTGCCCGCACAGAGGGAGCACAGGATGAAAAAACTTGAGGACGCTCTAAAGCGACACTTGTGTAACACCTTTCCAGGCACTGGTAGATTACCAAGTGCTGACACACCTGCTTCTGAGGCTGCGGGTGATGAGAGGAATAGTGGTGAAGGCCAGGGCCGCTTGACTAATGCATTTTTTAATTTTTTTAGTCCTCGACGCCCAGGGACGTCAAATGTAGGCACCCATTGCCAGCGTCTTCACCATATGGTGCAGGACTACCTAGGGGCAAGGGCAGACCTGAATACCTTTCCAGCAGATGATCCACTTGTTTACTGGGTGTTGAGATTGGATCACTGGCCAGAACTTAGCCAATATGCTATGCAGCTACTAGGTTGCCCATCATCTAGCGTGCTTTCCGAAAGGACGTTCAGTGCCGCTGGAGGTTTTGTCACAGACAAAAGGGTGCATCTGTCCACCGACTCTGTAGACCGGCTGACAATTATAAAAATGAATCAGTCCTGGATCAGCAGTTATCAATCCCCTGATGCTGACGTAACGGAATAGATCGGGGATGTCTTCTGCATGCACAAAACCTCCAGCACTGAACTCTTCCACAATACCACAAAAGGGTTACGGTGTGAATGCACTTGCTGCCATGAAAGGCACAATATTTGGCTGCACTGACGCCTGTGCCAGATTTATATAATTTAAATTTTTTGAACAGCAGGGTCCAACCCTGCACTCTTCCACAATACCACAAAAGGGTTACAGTGTGAATGCACTTGCTGCCATGAAAGGCACAATATTTGGCTGCACTGACGCCTGTGCCAGATTTATATCATTTGAATTTTTTGAACAGCAGGGTCCAACCCTGCACTCTTCCACAATACCACAAAAGGGTTACGATGTGAATGCACTTGCTGCCATGAAAGGCACAATATTTGGCTGCACTGACGCCTGTGCCAGATTTATATAATTTTAATTTTTTGAAAAGCAGGGTCCAACCCTGCACTCTTCCACAATACCACAGAGGGGTTACTGTATGATGATACTTGCTGGCCTGGCACCAAAGGCCCACTATCTGGGTGCACTGATGCCCATTACCAGATAAAAAACTTTTCAATATAGGACCACATGGTCCACCCCTGCACTCTTCCACAATACCACAGAGGGGTTACTGTACGATGATACTTGCTGGCCTGGCAGTCTTGCACCAAAGGCACAATATCTGGGTGCACTGACGCCCATTACCAGATAAAAATCTTTTCAATATAGGACCGCAAGGTTCACCCCTGCATTCTTCCACAATACTACAGAGGGGTTGCTGTATGATGATACTTGCTGGCCTGCCAGTCTTGCACCAAAGGCAGAATATCTGGGTGCACTGACGCCTTGACCAGAATCATATCTTTTCAATATAGGAACACATGGTCCACCCCTGCATTCTTCCACAATACTACAGAGGGGTTACTGTATGATGATACGTGCTGGCCTGGCACCAAAGGCAGAATATCTGGGTGCACTGACGCCTTAACCAGATGCATATCTTTTCAATATAGGACCACATGGTCCACCCCTGCACTCTTCCACAATACCACAGAGGGGTTACTGTATGATGATACTTGCTGGCCTGGCATCAAAGGCACACTATCTGGGTGCACTGACGCCCATTACCAGATAAAAAACTTTTCAATATAGGACCACATGGTCCACCCCTGCATTCTTCCACAATACCACAGAGGGGTTGCTGTTTGATGATACTTGCTGGCCTGGCACCAAAGGCACAATATCTGGTGCACTGACGCCTTGACCAGAATCATATCTTTTCAATATAGGACCACATGGCCCACCCCTGCATTCTTCCACAATACCACAGAGGGGTTACTGTATGATGATACTTGCTGGCCTGGCACCAAAGGCACAATATCTGGGTGCACTGACGCCTTGACCAGAATCAAATCTTTTCAATATAGGACCACATGGTCCACCCCTGCATTCTTCCACAATACCACAGAGGGGTTACTGTATGATGATACTTGCTGGCCTGGCACCAAAGGCACAATATCTGGTGCACTGACGCCTTGACCAGAATCATATCTTTTCAATATTGGACCACATGGTCCACCCCTGCATTCTTCCACAATACCACAGAGGGGTTACTGTATGATGATACTTGCTGGCCTGGCACCAAAGGCACAATATCTGGGTGCACTGACGCCTTGACCAGAATCATATCTTTTTAATATAGGACCACATGGTCCACCCCTGCACTCTTCCACAATACCACAGAGGGGTTACTGTATGATGATACTTGCTGGCCTGGCACCAAAGGCACACTATCTGGGTGCACTGACGCCCATTACCAGATAAAAAACTTTTCAATATAGGACCACATGATCCACCCCTGCACTCTTCCACAATACCACAGAGGAGTTACTGTACGATGACACTTGCTGGCCTGGCAGTCTTGCACCAAAGGCACAATATCTGGGTGCACTGACGCCCATTACCAGATAAAAAACTTTTCAATATAGGACCGCAAGGTTCACCCCTGCATTCTTCCACAATACTACAGAGGGGTTACTGTATGATGATACTTGCTGGCCTGCCAGTCTTGCACCAAAGGCAGAATATCTGGGTGCACTGACGCCTTGACCAGAATCATATCTTTTCAATATAGGAACACATGGTCCACCCCTGCATTCTTCCACAATACTACAGAGGGGTTACTTTATGATGATACTTGCTGGCCTGGCACCAAAGGTAGAATATCTGGGTGCACTGACGCCTTAACCAGATGCATATCTTTTTAATATAGGACCGCTAGGTTCACCCCTGCATTCTTCCACAATACCACAGAGGGGTTACTGTATGATAGTACTTGCAGGCATGGCACCAAAAGCACAATATTTGGGTGCACTGACACTGACGCCTGTATCAGATTCATATCCTCAGAGGGGTTACGGTGTGACGGCACCGTTGGGGACGCTAAAGGACCAATTTTGAAGCACCTATTGTTACTTTCATCCAAAGCCTGCATAAGTTTCACAATAATTTAGCCCAAAAAATCAGTAAACTTTTTCTGCGTGTACGAAAATGTCTCCTCTTTTCATACAGACTGCAGCCCCAAGCAGTTGTTTATGGATAGATTAAAAGGAAAAGCATTTACTGTCATTTGAAATGTAATTTTTGTTGTTTTTAAGTGTTTCTATACATCCTAGAAATACGTCACTTCACGGGCAGGTTATGGGGACCTCCTAGGCACGATATTTGAAGGAATTTTTGGTTTTTATTTTTAACCCTTATTTCATGGAAAACTCACTGTCCCTTTAAAAACTTTTTTTATCACTTTTTTTAGTCATCACTTGGTATTGTTTACAAGAAAACAATGTGAGTGAATAAGATAACCTAGATGAAAAGATCAATTAAAATAGAAGATTTTCAGGGTTTAAATTTACACTCTCACCTTGATGAGATGTACAAAAAGTAAATAATTGTGTGCAGTGCTACACATTATTGACTAGTCTGCACTCGCAGATAATACATAGGAAGAGTAGAAAGAATTCACACTATTAATGTGAGCTGGCATTGCTACAGAAGAAGCTTACTGCAAAACATCATGTGCGTACATTGTTTAAAGAACATAAAGCAAAAGTGCAAAGATAAAATTAAAATATAGTAAGCATTGAATACAGCATTTCTATAGGTAAGGACATGATAGATTACTAAATACAAAGAGATGGTCTGTACCACCAGGTAATAAAAGTAGAAAATCATTCTACAGGTTTCTAAGCAACCCAAATGTAACCAGCACATTCTAAAATGTGTATGACGTGACTATGTTGCTAAGCAATGATTCATGTCTGTTTATGCTATGAGAACATATAAATTAAGATCCGACATAGGCATATTAGATCTTGTTTTTGTATTCTTATGCTGACCACAGTCCTGTATGTTGTGAAGTAATAGTAGAGTCTTCAGCGGTTTACATTTGAAGTACCATCTATCAGACTACGTGAATTAAATTTATGTCATTTCTAGATATTCTATCCTGGCTAAACAAGCTTTATTAAATTCAAAAAAGAGGATATCTTGCTAACTAGGTAGAGAAAAAGATACAAATATATAGATATGAATTAATCCCATAATGGTGGTCATCAGGTGATGTACAGTAGGACCTGTCAAAGGTGGGATACATTGGCGCTGTTGTCATGCTTAAGCAGTTTATGGCCATGTATTGTGTACTAAATTCCCATAATTTTGTAACATAACTTTAGGGTTAAAAACCTTGGGCTCTTTTACATTCTCTGCGCAAAAATGTGCGCCTGCGCAAAAATGCATTTTAACGGGAGGGGAAAAACCCTTTGCGCTGAACGTCGTATTACGATGTACGCGCACAAAATGCACGTTAACGTCTAACGTGAGTTACCCTGCGCGAACCCTGCGCAAGCGAAAGTTTAAACTGAACGGGAGACAATTGTGGTTCTTAATTCAGATTGGCTGAATCGCGTGAAAAAACAGTCTGCCCACCGATTTCTGCGCCTAACGGTAATGCGCGCGTGTTTTTGCGTGTCTTTTTTACGCGTGATATTTTTTGACGGATGAAAAAATGTGCTCGGATCGTAATACCAGCGTTAATTAACGCACGTTAATGTTTAACGTGCGTGCAAGAAAAATTGCGCTGTGCGTATGAATTTGCGCGGAGAATGTAATAGAGCCCCTTGTAAATAATCTTGAATGAGCTAAAAATTGTTGAAATCCTGGAAAGGTTAAAGGGTTAAAATTTGGTGAAATCCTTAAGGGCTATATTACAATCTTCGCGCAAAAACTCTCGCGCAACGCGTGAATTTGTGCGCCAAGCGTTAAACGTTTCCGCGCGCAAATCACAGCTGGAATTACAATCCTCGCGCGTTTTTTCATCCGTCGATCAATAACGCATGTAAACCGGATGCGCATAAATGCTCGCGCCGTACCATCGCGTCCAGAAATCAGTGTGCACACTGTTTTTTTCACGCGATTCAGCCAATCAGATTTAAGAACCACAATTATCTCACGTTAAGTTTTTGCGCCTGCCAAAGTCAATCTGAGCATATATGCTGCAGCAATAATAAATGCACACACAACTTCTCAATTTTATTGGTTTGGTATGAGTAGAATGTGCAACTATACTTTGCGGCATTTTTTTTTTTTGGGCTGGTGTATTTGGGTTCGGCCAGGTTGTTCAGATTTGCCATTAACACCAGCTTTTAGGAGTTGCTAAAATTATGCGCGTGAAGGCTATGCGTTAATTCCTGCACATAGATTGTAATACCATCCGCGTACCAGCACACATACGCATTTGCGCTCACAATGTTAAGTATAGGACGCGGGATGCACAGTAAGCTCGCGCAGGTTAAGACGATTACGCGCGTTTGTTGCGCAGACTATGTAATACGGCATTCGGTGCAAATGGTTTTACCCCTCGCGTTAATGTTTTTTTGCGCGAAGATTGTAATTTAGCCCTAAATGTACAGTATAAACTACTGTTGAAGTCTTTGAATGTGTTAGTTGGTGTGCTTTCCTCCTGGATCCAAATTTTGCATCGCTTTAAAAGATCAGTGTACAAGGAGTTGATACATTAGAATTCCATACATGGATGATATGGCCTGATTCAGGGGGACCATATTCCCAAGGGACCTTACAATCTATGAGAAGTACAAGTATTTTGGGAGGTAGACACATCCATATTATTAGGTGTCTTGCTATCACGTCCCACTCCCAAGCCAGTGTTGCCTGGTGCCCAGCAGCATCTTCCTCGCTGCTCGCTGGCCGGGCGCCGAATGAAGAGCAGGACAACGGCGGTCATGTGAGAACCAAGGGGAGGGGCGTGGTCTGATGACGCGGCACCTGCCAGGTTTAAAACGCCTCACTCACTCCAGTGCCCTGACGTGGTTTCACATCCCTCCAGTGCTCTCTCGTTATTTGGCTATTCTCTGTGTATCTGACCCCAGTTATTACTGGCAACCCACTCTATGTATCTGACCCCGGTTATTACTGACAACCCGCTCTGTGTACCTGACCTAGGCTATTACTGACCACCCGCTCTGTATACCAATCCTGGCTATTCTGATGGTCTCTCTGTACCGACTTTGGCATACGGCTGACTCCCTCTCCTGGTACTAAGACCTCCGATATCCTGACTAAGTGTCTTGTGGCATTCTGGCATCTATTAACCCTGACGGGGTAAGTGTCTATCTGGTCACTGACAAGTGTTAGCTTTGCCGACCATCCAAGGATCGGAAGGGTAGATAGAATTCTGTGTATATGGACCAGCACCATAGACCCAAGGGGAATCGAGACACTTGCCCAAGGACACTCGCTGTGGGCATCTTCAGAGTGGGGTCTAGCTGGCTTTCCATGATTGTAGATCAGTGACCTGGTGGTTAGGTTGTACCCGCTTCTTGTAAAGTCGAGAGTTGCTTCACCAAAGTTACATTGGAGGGATGTGCTGAATGGGATTTGACTTGCTCTCCACGGTCGAAACGCAGAGACATTACCACTGGACTCCACAGCCTATAATTGTGTGGTAGGCAAGTTTTTACCGTTAGGTGTCTTTATTGTCTACTAGTACAGAATTATACTTGGTGTTTATCTCTTTATCTATTTTTATCCTGACTAAGTACACATGTTTCACGTTAATAGAAGCAATTTCCCAGATCTGATTTCCCAGATGACACTATCCTTTTTCTTAATAACAGTCTTGTACAACGGAATGACTTTGAAGCTTAATGGTGAAACCTTACATTTTTTTCCAACATCTTCAATGTCATTTCACTCTTTTACATCTAAACTTCCTCGGCACAAATGTTTAACCTTCCTTAATTTCCAATATTATTGTAAACAGCTAACTTGTTGAAGAAATACAATTTATGGTTAAATAACGTTCCATCGCATTTTAAGTAAATGTGGTAAGCACTTATAGCAAGTATACTTACATGAATTATATGTCCATTTATTAGACAGAAAAAAGAACAACATTTTGGCTGTAACAGAGTTGACTTGAAAAGGGTTGCTGTGGCGGTGACAGATTAAATATTGTTCTGTTTGTGTGTCTAATGCATGGAAACATTTGGAATTTGAGTGCATAACTGCTTTATTAGCTACCAGACTCCAAATCAATCTGAACTGCATCTAAAAATAGGCATTTACAGTCAGAAAAGTTGCTTAATCACCCCCTACTCTTCAACTAGGATCTAGAGGGAAATGTTTCGTTTTTTAAGGTGTGGTTTTTTTTTCACGATTTTAAGAATTATTTGTTTTTCATTACATGTCTTTGTTTGCTGATAATGCAAAATTAAATGAGGTTATACAGTCTGAACAGGATTAAAGTCTGCAGAATGATTTGTGTAAAGCATAGGAATTGATTGCCAAGTGGAAGGTGACTTGTAATATAGATAAGTGTAAAGTTATGCATTTTGCGGGAAAAATCTATCTTTCTGTACTACTAGGATTTATTCGAGATCATTAGTAAATGCGAAGAAGCGTAACAGTAAATGGGAAGTATATGGAATAGCTGTACCCCTCTCCAATCTCCCACCCCCAAATCACCTAAACTGTTATTTTTATAGCTTTCTTCTCTTTTTCCGTAATGTGGAATATTTTTTTGCTCTGCCTTCTCATGATACACCCATTGTTTCCTGCTTCGATTTGTCCTGAGTGCCTTGGACTCTCTTTCACCTTCCTCATAGATTTCTTAATAATCAGCATAATCCACATCGTTTTGCAATTGACGAACTTTCAATGAGCTAGGATTTCTCTTACAACTGAATTGATGGATTACTCTCTGCTCTTTGCTATCTTGTTAGCTTGTTGCCAACTTTGTGAAATTTGCAACTGATTTTATACATATTTTACTTTGTTTATGACTTGATCTTTACTCTGGTTTTCTGCTGTACACAAAGGCTAGTCCCTTCCCCAAAGAGTACCTGATTATGCTTTACCCCTCTAGACTGTAAGCTACTATGAGCAAGGCCCTCTACACCTCTTTTTTCCATCCTATGTCCGTTTATCTGTATCGCGATCCCTTTGGCTAATGTAAAATGCTGCAATTTCAGGGATCAGTACCTGAGGGTGTGCAGAAACCATGTCTGGAGGTGTGCATCCAGGAAAAGTGCTGCCTCAGTCCTATCCAGCACTGATATGGGTTGATCCCAAGTGAAACACCAAACACACACCACACCCTGTCTAATAAAAGAGTCACTCCCACCTATGCTCACTGACTTTGCATTAGAAGTAATTTCCTGAAGTGTTCTGACCTACCCTATGATCCTGCTGACATTGTGTACCAGACCCTGCTTAACCCACCGACCTTGCCTCCTTGCTGCCAGCCTACTGACCCACGGACCGTCCAGACCACTCTATCTCTCTATCCCCTTTGTACCGCGCCCTGGACTGCTACCAGTATCAGCCAGCCTATCCTCAGGTACCACCTGCATATTCCTCCCTAAAGGGCTCTAACCTCTTGAACCTGGGTGCCACCACGGCGTATGCCAGGAGCCACCGTGACATGCGGAAATTGTTGGCGCTATATAAATGATGATAATAATAATACTATTATGTTTGGCAGTCAGCATAACCAATTAGATCCACTTCGCTTCAACTCTCCACTCCATTTGCTCGACACCTCCCCATAATTGCCACCACCAGGGGACCAATGGCTTTCTCTCCCAAGATATCAGCCTTGAAATTTACATATGTGAATGTTTAAAGCCTCAGTAGGCCTCAGAAATGGCACATTTTCCCCAGACATTTGAAGGAAACCAAATCAAACAAGACACTTATCCAAGAGACCCATTTCTCCTCTAGGATGACATTGACTAATTAAGACTTTTACTAGCTTATATCGTTATCACCATGCCATCAAGGCAAATTGTTTTGCAGTTCTCCTCCTTAAAAACAGTTTGCTATGGGTTACTGCTTCCTTTGATGATCCTATGAGAAGATTTTTGATCCTCCACTGTCTGCCTTTTATCATCTCATCAAGCATCCAATGCATTGCTTGGACTGAACATGTTGATTTTAGCACTGAATAAAAAGCTACCAAACTACCTTATCCACTGGGCCTGAAAGCCTGACTCATTGTTGCACTCTGATCAGATCAAGAGTTCTGTTGCTGCTAAGCTTGAGACTTGCTATGAATCCAAGGAGGGTATCGTGTTTGACCCGGTTATTTTATGGGCCGCCCATAATAAACCAGTCTTCAAGGCAAGTTTATTGGCCTTGCTAGTACTATAATTAATTTAGAAATGCTAAATTCCAACAACTGCAGGCCACATTGATTCCTCTTGAGCAAGCTCATAAATCCAATCCTTCTTAACACTTGACAATCTCTAGAGTGTTAGAGCTGAAGCATACTCTTGCACTATTACAACCAGTCAATGAACTTTACCAAACAGCAATACTATGAGAAGGCAAACAAAGCAGACACAATATTGCCAAGACAATTGAAAGTTGACTGTTACAGCACTGCCGTCTACGAATTGGGGTGATCTCACTATCAATCATAAGGATAATTGCCTGCATTGTTGTGAACACATTCAAAGAACTCTACCACTGCTCCCCAGACCACACTCTGACTAACCCGTATCAAATCAAGAAGATCACTGACTTCCTCAATAAAGTGGCCATAAAATCTTACCCATTTTTCATGTTTGCTGTTGGTGAATTATTTGCAAACATAATTGTAACATTAATGTAGCGATTTAATCACGGTCTGCCTTTTGTCTCCCCAAATAGCTTCTGCTTTTGAGACGTAATCTCTGCTCTACACCAGTTTTATGATAATAACCCTAATGAAATGCACGAAGGATTAGAAATTATTAAATGTACATGATTTTAGCGGTTTTGAAATAGTAATCTCTATGTAAAAATGCCATTTTACCGTATATATAAATGTTAACTATGCATTCTTTGTTTGAAATAAATGTTATGATACATTTTTCAACAAAATGTGCTTGGTAGTGAAGAGATTAAGTGAAATAGTGAGGAAATAAAACCACAATTTCCACATACATTTTTGTATTAAAAAAATACATATGAAGATACAAAGAAAGTAATATATATTTTTTGTAGTTATAGCTTTTGAAAGGCACTCACATGGGACTTTTATTATTACAAAATATTTTTTATTCATCATATGCCCACTTCCTTAGTAGAGATGAGTTATCAGCGGTGGGTTGTTGGTATTATGATGATCACAGCTGGATTTTGAGAATAATTTAAATGCAAATGACGACAAGCAGAAAAAATATACACATTGCTCGCAAAACTGTTGTAAGATGTTTAACAATACTTGCGTGATTGAAACTAAAGCAAAAATCTGTCAAATTGTGCAGGACTAGTATGGTAATTATTTTACAGTGTTGGCAGTACTCAGCAACATAATAGCAACATACTGTAGATATAAATATATAGTATATACAGTAGATATATGTAGAGAGAGAGAGATACAAATAAAACTGTACTACAATATAACACATAAACATGTTCAGCTGTTATTAAGAATTTTAATACTACTATTATTATTATATTCACAGTATAATATAGACTTGTCACAACACAAGTCTCTATAATTTGATAATTTGGTTACATCTGCAAACTAAAGCCTTTCTGTGGATAAGTCATTCAATCATTTTCAAAAGTATTGCTGTTTCTGTATAATAGCTGCAATGCATAATTAGGTTATGAGGTTAAAGGGGTTTTTCACAGAGCTCCGAAATGTTGCAAACATTTCAGTGCTGTCGTTCCCTGCACTTTCTTGCACTTCGGAGAATCAAATTTCCCCACCCTGCGGTGAATTCACCATTCACCGCAGGGTCCCCGAAGTGCAGGGAATCGGCTGCCGAATGCCACCGCCAACCCGCCGCAAACCCGCCGGACATCCGCCAACCCGCTGGACATTTGCTGGCAAACGCAGCCGACGAGCCACCGAGCACAGGGCTGAACAACAGCAGGAGAATGCTGACAAGCCGCCGGATTGGTAATAAAAAAAAAAAAAACAATATGATTGAATTTGACAATTTTTATTTTGATAACATGTCAGTGGTACATTAAAGCAAGGTAAACAACAAAACATCATATGCGAGAGACAGACACAGAGCCGAAACACAGTAAGTCACACCCGCAGGGAAAAAAAATGGCCGCTTCTACAAAGAGTCAGCAGAAGGTACACCAAAAAAATGCACCCACGCAAGAGGGGAGGGGAGGAGTGGGTAACTGCCCACAGTTAAGTGGGATTCCTGCCCTATTCCGAGGACTGACAGACCTCGGAGGACGAGGAAGAGGACACAAGGCCGGGGAACCCAGGGCTGAGGTGGGCGGCTAGAGCCATGATGGCTACCCAAACGACTCGCCTGGGCCATCCCAATTGTTCCCACACATAAAAAAAAAAACTGGGGCGGCGTCCAGGGCCCTAGGAATTCAGCATAGCCAGATCCTGTGGTGCAGCAAATATCTCAGCTTAACAGAAAAATACAATATGGGTAGGGTGGGTGTAAGGTCAACGAAAAACAAAAGTAGGGGGAAGTGAAAATGGCAAGAACATCAAGAGGTGTCACAAAAAAGAGTCTCAGGTGTCATCAGTCCCAGAAGGAGTGTCATCAGCATTGTCACAAAGGCACAAAAATAACAGGGCTAGAAAAAACCCGGCAACAGGAACGGGGGCTCCAAAGGCCTCTTGGGACTGCACTCACCCCCCAGAGCAAATTTCCCCTCGTCTCAGATGTAATAGCCACAGCTGATGACTCAGGACCGATCACCGCTCTGAGCAGCACAGGAAATCCTGGGAACTCCGCATGACCTAGACCAGGAGAAGCCAAGGCCATGAAATCCGGATCCGCATCCAGAGGAGGAGGCACAACACCTGCAGGCCCATCGCCATCCCGCATCTATGCAATACCACTGGGAGGATAAGGCTCCGGGTTCCCTGTGTCACAGTCCACCCGGGGTACCCATATTGCTCAGCCTGGTCCTGACTGCCTTTTGTCCTGGTATGCTACTGTATTGGGTTCCAATCCGGGGTTACTTCAGCCCAGTGCCATGTCCAGGCTCCTGGAGATCCAGCCTGGGTTTTCCTGTCAAGCCTAGGAATTACAGCTGAGGCCTATCTGCTATCAAGCCTCCTTATATAGCAGAGAGACCCAACTAGCAGTGGGTCTGCATTATTATTATTGTTATCCTTGACTGAGGTCTCTTGGTGGTGTGCTAACCTGCTCTTCCAGAACCAGCTTATCCTACATATCCAGGACCCATCTGTCTACCCGTGGATTACAGTTGTTGATCACCCTCTGACCTCTTTGATCCAGAATCTGCATTGCGTGACTCCTGTCTGGCCTCCCCTCTGTGTCGCCGCCTGCTGGGCTCATACCAGAACCATTTTCAATTGCGCTGCCCCACCGGTCATTGCCAGGGGCTCTGCCCCATCGAGCTTTGCCAAGGGCGCTGCCCTACTGAGCGGCACCAAGGGCGCAGCCCCACTAAGCCATGCCAAGGGCGCTGCCCTACCGAACTTTGCCAAGGGTCCATCACCCATTGTACATCTTGCTCCCGAGGGCTGCGTCTGGGCATCCAATGGCACGTTGGTCCGGAAAGAGAACCTGCCACATTTCGAGAGGGCCCTACTTGCTTATGGTGACGTTTATGGCAATCCAGACTCTGGGTACGTTGGATGGTGGTGATCTGTGCTCCGTCTCCTGTTCCAGCCTCGGTGTCCGGAGGGCACCCGTCAGGGGGGGTACTGTCACAGTCCACCCGGGGTACCCATATTGCTCAGCCTGGTCCCGACTGCCTTTTGTCCTGGTATGCTTCTGTATTGGGTTCCAATCCGGGGTTTACTTCAGCCCAGTGCCATGTCCAGGCTCCTGGAGATCCAGCCTGGGTTTTCCTGTCAAGCCTAGGA
Source organism: Leptobrachium leishanense (assembly GCA_009667805.1). Taxonomy (NCBI): domain Eukaryota; kingdom Metazoa; phylum Chordata; class Amphibia; order Anura; family Megophryidae; genus Leptobrachium; species Leptobrachium leishanense. Next base: position 284,883,915 of record CM019066.1, read on the forward strand.
ATTACAGCTGAGGCCCATCTGCTATCAAGCCTCCTTAAATAGCAGAGAGACCCAACTAGCAGTGGGTCTGCATTATTATTATTGTTATCCTTGACTGAGGTCTCTTGGTGGTGTGCTAACCTGCTCTTCCAGAACCAGCTTATCCTACGTATCCAGGACCCATCTGTCTACCCGTGGATTACAGTTGTTGATCACCCTCTGACCTCTTTGATCCAGAATCTGCATTGCGTGACTCCTGTCTGGCCTCCCCTCTGTGTCACCGCCTGCTGGGCTCATACCAGAGCCGCACACGCCTCGTGAGACCCTGTCACCTCATCCACAGCCACGTGCTCCATCGGCTCAACCACGGCTGCAGATCTACCATCTTCAGCCATGCGCTGGGCCACGCTCAGGTCACCTCTCAGCGCCGCAAGCAGGCGGCGCATGTCACCCTTTGTCAGCAGTTTGTCATCCGCCTCACTCCCGATAACATCCGCAGGCAATCTGCTAGGCTTGAGAACGAGTCCGTCAAAATCGTAGGAGAAGGGGGTCCAGACTGTAGGCCCCAGCGCATCCGTGCCGAGCAGTCAGTCAGTGGAGGTCGGAGGGTGTGGGCACCCCAGAGACGTCTCCAGGGCTCGCCCACTCTGGACTGGTACCATCACAGGACCACGAGGGCCCAGGGGTCAGTCGGGCGCACAGAGACACAGTAGCCGTGCAGGCCACAAAATGGCCACCGGATAGGACTGGCAGCCAGGAATCAGAAAGCTATGCTGCCCCAGTGCCAGGAATCACCAGAAAAACACAGCCCCAAATGTTGGGGGGTACTCAGTGCATCCGCAGGGTCGAGGTGAGGGTGAAGTATCCAAAATAATGGGGTAAAAGCACTCCATAAGTACTCTATGGAGCAGAGCTTCCATGGTCTGCAGCCTCTCAACTCAACAGTCAAGCCACGCCCCACATAAAGTGTTTTTTTACAGCAGATTAAAAGAGTAAATGGTTTATTAGATATTGTATAAAAACGGGAATATTTTTAAAATTGAAGCCTATGAGGTTTGCCTGAATAAACCTGCCAAACGAAACCACCGAACAGCAGGGAAGATCGACAGCTTTCCCTACTGTTCGGTGTTCTGCGAATAGATTAACCATTGCTTCTCTATGGGGATTTCACTGCATTCGAAAAGGCACCGTACTTTCTAGCAATTCGCCAAAATTTGGCAAACTGCCTGCTCCTTGAATAGCGGAATGGCCACGAAATGGCACCGTATGGAGAAATTTCTTGTTCGGTGCCATTTCAGGGCCAGATCGACTCTTTGTGAATAACCCTCTTTGTGTTGTAAAGAAAAAGAGATCCTTGTTATTTCTGTTTGACATGCAGAATTTGTTTATTTTTCTGTTGTATGTTTGAATGCACCTTAAAAAATGAAAAGAATTTTAGATCAAAGAGTCAGTGGGAGACTGTGTTACAGAACAGTATATGCTATAATTGTATTTGAAGTAGAGGTCAGATGGAAGGTAGTGCAGAGGTTTCATCTGGGAAAAGTGATACATATTCCTTTTGTGAAATCCTTCTTTTGTAGTAGTTTGGTAGATAGTATAATAGCACGCCCTGTGTTTTTTCACCAGAATTTGCCATTTATACATTTACAATAATAAGGTATATTTATTAAGATTAAAACTCTATTATTATATATTATTTATTTTTGTCCATTGTGTTTGTGAATGGTAGACAAAGAAGTAAAGTGAAATGCTGAATAGTGCAAATAATATTATTATGAGTAGACTATGCTTCGGGGGATCGTCGGCTTTTTTGGATGCGTTCGGCGGTTCAGCAGTTTATCAGATTGCTCCGATTTTTTTCAGCGGTTTTGCAGGCAGTTTTTCCGTTCGAATCTGCGGTTTTGCAGTGGTTTTTCGGATGCAGTTGACGGCTTCTCCCTACACTTCGGGGATCCTGTGGTGAATGCTGAAGTCACCGCAGAATTTGACTCCCCAAAGTGCGGGGAACTAAAGAGCACCGAAAATCTGATGGAATTTCGATGCTCTTTGACTAACCCTGTTAGTGAATAGACCTGATAATATAGTATTGTTCTATAGACCCCATACTTATATATGCAAAATGTTTATAAGCTCCCAGTGTCTCTGTGACTGTCATAAAATTAGAAATGTGAACACTACAGCAGTCATATGTTGTTTGTGTTTTTACACCTGTATTTGAAGGACTAATCCTTTATAAGGCAGAGTTTTTTATAAATCTTTATAAATCCACAAATCCATGTCAGAATAAAAACATTCCTGACAAAAAGGCATAGGTCAAAGACACATGTGCGCATTAAATAAAATCATGCATTAATTAAACATCATCCAATTTTGGGAGGAGGGCATGGTGTGCTCCTTTTCTACAATGAGCCATCATCATAAATAAATTCCAACAGCTGAAACAATCCAGTTATACTTCAAGGATAATTTGACATCCCATTTATATGAACATCAAAATAAATGGTGAATAAATCTGCATATCCATATTAGGTGAAGGGGCCTTATTTTACACTGAATGAAAGGCATTCTTCATATGATAATCACAAGTATTATTTGAATGTATTATTTATTTATCATATTTATCATTCCAAATGGAAAGAATTGTAACAAGTTCTTAATAGAAGAAAACTAAAATTCAATAAATACTTCAAACTAGTGTTAGGATTGTCCTTGATGTTCAACTTGGAAAATAATAATAACCTTGGTAAAAAAAATAATAAACATGCATATTTTTGTCACCTACTTTTATGCAACGATGGAATTTAAAATGTTTTAAATTTTTTGTTAAAAAGTAAAAGAATCTTTTTGATAGATGAAAAGTGATAAATTTGTCATGTTCTCTCTCCTAGTTTTTAATCATAGACAATAGCACCTCACATCAATAAATTCCCAGCTCCCTTTTACCACTTCTTATGATTATGTCTGAAGGGATTTATGATGTTTTAGTACATTTAAATAATTAATCTTATTGTTTTCCCTCTATAATTATTTGTTTACATCGTTACACTTTTAACTTTGAGAAAAAAAAGTGCTTACGTGCATTATATTTTAGATTTCAATCTTATTTAAACCAAACTATAACAGACCATATGAGATATCTCTGAGAAAATTATAATAATGACAACAGAAATCCTCCCAAAACTACAATTACAAATTAAGGGCCACATTACATTGTTGACGATAACGCTCACTTGTGTGAGCATTAACGTTAGCTGCGGTGTCTACCGCATATTACGATCCAAACGCAAACGGGTTATATTTCACCTTACTATTGCCTTTCACCATGGCTTCTGCCCAGTCACGATGAAAAAGTGCAAATAAACTCATGTAGACAATCTGGTTCAAAGGCAATGAGGGGGACCGCTATTGACCAAGAGTTGCTTTCTTCACAGAATTTTCAAGTATACGTTGAGTAATGAAGCGGGATGATAAGAAGTCATGAGTGTAAGATCCTTATCAGGCTTGGGCAATACATCGATCCTAGAGTCATTGAAGGAGACCCGGATCTGTTTCCCCTGGTGAATATTATTGTATAATACCTAATAAGCTGTTCTAATAAGAACTGCATTGCGTATATTCCAAAATATTTCTTACTGAATAAATAATGTAAAATGTTTTTCCAAAATACCACTAGTTCCTGAAAGTGTTTTTTTTGTTTAATCACTTTGGTAGTGAAGGGTTTAACTCCATAGCACAATTGCTCAATTTAGAAATGAAGCAAGGTTGGATGACTTGAAAACCTTTTAAATGTTGTTCACAAACTTGTACATTAAGAAGGTGAGCCATACCAAATTCATATTTTCAACAGTTAAGCAAACTTTCTTTTAGAAAAAATATATTTCCACATTAGGTTTACTAATTGGATTGAAAGAAAAGAAGCTGCGCTTTGTTTAAATGTTATCTATTGGTTTTTGCCAACATGTATGAACTGTCACAACTAATTGGAGATATGTTGGATGTATAAATCATTCAGGTATATCTCTACTAGTTCTCTACATAAAAAAACATGCTTGTGACTTTCCGTCAAACCTTGTCCTGTACTATGGTTCAATTGTGAGTCCCCATAGTTAACATAACTCAAAGTATCGTAATATGTCAGTCGTTGAAAGCAGAAAGCAATGATATGGTTGTGTTTAAGAAGTACATAAATAAACAGCTCTGTTAGCAAGTCCTTCTCACACAGTATGCGCCATGCGTGTCTTCTTTAGGAGTCTGCAGCAAATTAGTGCCAGCTGGGTGGAGTAGAGATAACATCACTGCTCTATAATTGTGGAGACCAGGTAGACACAAGTTTGAATCCTGGCAAGAGCACCTCTCCAGTAAGTGTCCTTGGCAGGGCCGGCGCTACTGTAAGGCAGCACAGGCGGCCGCCTAAGGGTGCTGGCCTGTTGCCAGGACAAGGGGCGCAAAAAATCAGGATCCCCTGTCACTGTCTGGGAATCCTGATTTTATAACAACCCTCAAACCTGGCACTGCACTGCCGCTATCTTGGTCTCCACCAAGATCTCGGCGAGTGGGTCCGGCCCCTCAATGACCTCATTAGGGCGCGACCCACCCCTACACATGGCCACAATTCAGGGGAGCCAGAGGGTGCCTGGATCCCTGCCCTGCACAGCCCAACTCCTGAATCCTTTCAGGAACTGTACTGTAGGCTGGCTCCCCCTTCGCTGCCTGCATTATTCAGGGAACCGAGGGACAGACTGCACAGCCTGCCTGTCTGTGTCTTCCAGCGTGCTGACCCCGCCCCCTCCAGCCCGGTAGCAGCAGGTCCTGGCAGGCAGGTAAACAAAAAGGATTCCCTGTCCGACTCTCTCTATTCTATTCACCATGATCTCTCTCTGTTTTCTTTCCCTTTCTGTCTTTTCATCTCTCACTATTACGTTCTCCTCTCCTTCACCCCCCTTCCCTCTCTCCTTCACACCCCCTTCCTCTCTCCTTCACACCCCCCTTCCCTCTCTCCTTCACACCCCCCTTCCCTCTCTCCTTCACACCCCCCTTCCCTCTCTCCTTCACACCCCCTTCCCTCTCTCCTTCACACCCCCCCTTCCCTCTCTCCTTCACACCCTCCTTCCCTCTCTCCTTCACCCCCCTTCCCTCTCTCCTTCACCCCCCTTCCCTCTCTCCTTCACCCCCCTTCCCTCTCTCCTTCACCCCCCCTTCCCTCTCTCCTTCACCCCCCTTCCCTCTCTCCTTCACCCCCCCTTCCCTCTCTCCTTCACCCCCCTTCCCTCTCTCCTTCACACCCCCCTTCCTCTCTCCTTCACCCCCCCTTCCCTCTCTCCTTCACACCCCCCTTCCCTCTCTCCTTCCCCCCCCTTCCCTCTCTCCTTCACACCCCCCTTCCCTCTCTCCTTCACCCCCCCTTCCCTCTCTCCTTCACCCCCCCTTCCCTCTCTCCTTCACCCCCCCTTCCCTCTCTCCTTCACACCCCCCTTCCCTCTCTCCTTCACACCCCCCTTCCCTCTCTCCTTCACCCCCCTTCCCTCTCTCCTTCACACCCCCCTTCCCTCTCTCCTTCACACACCCCCCCTTCCCTCTCTCCTTCACACCCCCCTTCCCTCACTCCTCTCTCTCCACTTTTCTAACTCTCCACTGTCCAACACATTGTTTTTTTTCCTCTTTTAGGTTGAAGTGTGATTCACATCACATACAGGCACCCACAGACCTCACACACAGACAATTCCTACACACCGCACATTAATGTGAGTTTTATTTTTGTGGCGCTCTGTGATACCGTAATGTGCAGTGTGTATGAGCGTATCACAGAGCGCCACAGCAATAAAACTCACAGCAATGTGTGGTGTGTATGAGCGTAAGTTTTATTGCTGTGGATTCTGTGATATGCTCATACACTGTACATTACTGTGAGTTTTATTGCTGTGGATTCTGCGATATTCTCATACACACCGCACATTACGTGATTGGGCTGGCGTGGTGATGGTGGGGGGGGGCACCAAAATAAGTTTTTGCCTAGGGTGCCAAAAGACTTTGCACCGGCCCTGGTCCTTGGGCAAGACACCTAACAGCATATGCTCGCCACCCAGGACATACTTGAAAATGAGAGAAATCTCAATGTATCCTTCCTGGTAAACTCCTTGAATGCCTGTCAATTATTCTGCACTAAATTGATCTCAAACACCAATGTTTTCCTCCCTGTCGTGCCACGCTAAAAAAGAGAAGGAAAAAAACCCAAAACAATAAAAATAAAACAAGTTTGCACTGGAAAGACAACATGCAGTAACTGTGCTTTATTTAACATACTGCAATCTGTGCATATTATCATAAACAGATATCAAATCATTTTCATGTAAATCATTTAAAACAATCATTTAACAAAATAATGCAGGTAAAGTTTTATTTAAAGAGTGTCAAATAACTCTAGTGTGTACTGTGTATTTGAGTGTACTACTTAACTTCTTTCCCATATTTTGTACATAAATTAACTCATTATGCCAAAGATAGTAACTTGAAATACATTGTTTGGAACAACTCATATTTTCTTTGGATAAAGCACTGCAATACATACTTTGAATACATTTAATCCATTGCAGATTATAATTTGTTTAGATAATACAGGAAAATATTTTCTCTTTATGACTACAGATCTGCACATCGGATAATTATAGGTATGCAGTCATTAGCTGCTACACATACTTACAGCATTCTCTGAAAAAGAATACCTGCTTAAACTAATTATGAGAAAGGAAGGAAGAAAATGTAGAGATTTTCATATTTGATACTTTGGGTTTTTATACACTCTTTATACACTTTTGAGTAAAACCAAACATTAATATATTTAGCATGTATTAACCCCTTCTCTATCATGATTCTGTAGACACGATCAGCAGTAGCAGACACAGTAGCCCGAGATCATGTTAGCATGATCTGGGTATATGCTAGATTATTGCAGGCGAAATTTGCTTGTTACTAAATAATTTCATTTGCATTTGGGCTCCAGAGGGTACCCCAAAGTGTTAACACTGTGGGTTTGAGGTGTTAGCATTTCTTAAAACCAGCTGGAGAATGTCTCTAACACACATTTCCCTAACTGATCCTGCACAGAGCCCTGTGCTGTAGTAACTTCATTTGGAAAGCAGGTGGCATGTTGAATAGGTTAATACAGTAAGAAGTACATTGGGAATATTCCAAAATATTTCTTATTGTATAAAAACTTTTTTCCCAAAAATCCACTGTTTCCTGAAATTGTTTTCTTGGTAGTGAAGGGGTTGATAAGAAATACAATTTCTCTTCAGGGCTTATACAGTAAAAATAGTGGTGAAAATCAGAATTGCCATAACCATGATATGCTTTGGCGATTTCCTTTTTTACGAATATTCGTCTGAATAAACTTGTCGAATTAAACCACCGAATGGCAGGGCATTTCGGGATACTTTCACTGCTGGTTTGTGCTCTCTGAATAGCCGAAGCATTGCTTCTCTATGGGGATTTCACTGCCCTCGAACAGGCACCGAATGTGCAGGCAATTCGCCAGGATTTGGCGTATTGCCTGCTCTCTGGATAGCCGAATGGCCAGGAAAGGTAACCGAACGCTGATTTTCAGCGTTCGGTTACCTTTCTCCAGCCATTCGGATCTCTTTGAATAACCCTGTGTGTCTCCACAACATTGCTGTAGTATATTATTTATAAAATGATATCTGGTAAAAAATTGTGATCACAATGTGTTATATTAATTCGTTTTGAGGCCTAGACTGAGCTATATTGCAGGTAGAGACACATTTTATGGCCTTAGGGGCATTAGGGTATAATAATTCAAATGAGGTGACCCCACCTAAGCTTTTTGTTTATTGGTTGGGGTATTTTTTTACATATAAAGCATCAAATGTTATGAATTATGCACGATTGAGGCCTTCAGGCTGAAACACTGCAGTTTTTTTTGTGCAGTCATTCCAGAATAAATATTCTCTTTGTGCTTTTACCCATGTGGCACACTTTCTACATTTGTATTTAAAAATGTTATGCAAATAGGTCATTGCATGCTAAATTTCATTTGGAATTCAAAAACATGCATACACATTTTGTAGTGAAAGTGCTATTGCTCATCAAAGAGAAATCCCTGAAATTTTTTTTATTTCAGTTTCGGTTTTGGTCAACAACCAAATAACACAGTTCTTTCTGGAAATTTCATACTTTTTATACTTTATTTTTGCCAGATCATTGCCATTACAGAAGATAAGAACTATGCTGACATACAAGAAACATTTTTCATTAGTTTAAGGGTTTTATTTATTTCCAAGATAAATTAAAAAATATACACATGCACTTTGAACCCTATAGTAGTGACCTTATGAAATCAAATGACATTGAGAGTATATTTAAGCAAGATGGAATAGAAGACATATTTCACATTGCCCAAATAATTTGTGAATTTTCTTAAGCATGCGTTTAAATAAAGCAAACATGTTATTAGTAAGAATTTTCATATTAGAAGGCATTATTTTCTTAGCACTCAGATTTGTTTGAAAGTAATTTTAATTTGTTTAAGACATTAAAACATTTTAAATGCATTATTAGTAATTTTAGTAGTCAACGATTTTACATTTCGCATTCTATATTGATGTAGCAATGGTACCTTTTTTGGGGGGGTGTTGACTTGTTACTTATAAAGTCTATGGGCAATCAGCATTCATCATTCAGTTCAATCAACTTTTAAACGATATCCTGAAAAATACTTAAAATTCCAAAAAAGATTTGATTTAACAAACCCATTTCTGGAATGAAATGACCATATAATGATCTTCTCAGATATTCATCAAAATGCTCCTGAGCCCAGCTAAAGATAGCTCAGTTATTAAAACTGGCTGAGTTCCATGCCTGCTGGAAATGGGGAAAGGTCAACTGAAAGTGCATGGTCAATGCGTACGCTATTCCAACTAGGGTTATACTGCTAACCTCCTCTCACATTACTGTCAGTGAGGAACTGATTTTTGGCAACTTACAGACATTGATGAATATTTGATGCCATGAATGTTTCCATGTGAAAGCGAGTTAAGTTCTATTTGAATAGGAAACCAGAAATGGGAAACTATAAACTGACTCACTTGATGTTAGACCTAATTAATGTGTATTAGTTAAATCACTCTGTCTTGGCATGTGCTATGTTGGTTCTTAAATTATTGCTTAGATCATAAATCAGTGTTTTGAGGAACTTAGAGAAATTTAGCAAAAATATCAAGATTTTGCATAACAATACAAGTGTAAGACGAAGAAAAGGCAACTGGAGATATGGCATGTATCAGATTTAATTACATATTGAAGCCTGAAATTATTTAGTGAGAATTTCTCTAAGACTGTGAGTATAGTGGAAATGATGATTAAAATGTCACCACAGGCAAAATATTTTTTCTATGTTATATTCTTTAGGCGCTCTATTAGTTATTAAAGACAAGACTAAATATTTAATAAAGCTTACTAGTCTCTTTTTTAGAGCATCACATTCTATCGGGCACACTTATTCTGAAAGTTAGATTTTAACCTTTTTTCTGAAGGAGGGATGAGGGGTGGAGCCTAATTCATTTGTTGCAAATGATGCTTTCAAAAAAGAGGCGTGCTTAACAATTCCAGTAACCATGGAAATGCATATAGAAAACAAAAGAAACCCGGAGAAGCCTGATTACACACAAAAAAAATAAAGATACACACTAACAAGATAAAAACAATACAGACCACAGTACAGGACACAAAACAGTTTAGAGCTAATAGTATGGGATATTTAGAGATATCAGATTCAGTATGAACATAAAGTATGGGAAATCTATCGCATATGGTGCTACAAATAAATGTATCATTGGACCTTGATCTATATATATATATATATACATGTTGTGACGCCGTTTCAACATATCCCCATGAAAACGGCTGTATCCGTGCAGAAGAAACAACATGTTGGACTTATCTAAGCCAAATAGAAAGATTGAATAATGGTCTATATATTCACCACAGATGTAGACAAGAAGCGTAAAAGGTTTTTCACATTCAAACCCCTAGGCGACATTGTATCCAAAGTAAAGATCCAAAATGCTTCTCATTTAAGGAGTTTATTGGCACGATCACCACCTCGACGCGTGGGGGGTACATTATCAATGCCCATCACTATGAGAGATGGAAGGGCATGGCCGGCTTCGCGAAAATGGCATTGCACAGGCTGGGGATTGTTTGCGCCAGCTAACGCGACTCTAATAGCCGATCAATGGTTTGCCATGCGTTCCCTGAGGTTGTTAATATATTTACCAATATACAGCTTGCCAGAAGGGAAAGATATTTTGTACACTATGAACTCTATAGTGCAGGTAATAAGGTACCCGACCTGGTATTTAATCCCGCTGTATGGATGGTAAAAAACTTTGCCCGGAGTAACATAATAGCAAGTAAAACAATTTAAACAGAGGATGCAGTCTAAGTTTACATAGGAGTTGGTAGAAGAGAAATAGCTCTATTGGTCAGTATGCACTAAGAGATTTCGAAGGTTACGGTTTCTTCTGGAACACAGTAAGGGAGGATCTAGAGTGACTTCTGCCAAACTTAGATCTTTTTGGAGAATGTTCTAATGATGATTCGAGAAAAGGAGTCAGATTGAGTGTGAAATGTTTGAGCAAATACAATGCGGGCTCCCTGTTTACGCAGTGTACCAGTTGTTATGAACCGCCCTCTTGCCTTGTCCAAAGCTGAATCAAGGTATGCAGGGTGACATCCATGGTGGATGAAACGGGTATAAATTCGGACAATTGAGTTTCACAATTAGAGAGGCTAGAATTATTGTGCATAACGCAAAGAAATTGAGAGATCAGAAGAGACTCTTTGCATGCAGTAAAGTATTTCTGGCTGTAGATTTATGGAACAGAGAATATTCCAGCTTATTCTTTTGATTAGAAATACACAGGTCAACGAAATTGATACTGTTGTAGCTTTATTTTGCTGATAACCCTACTGTAGTGGGCACGGAATTCAAATGAGTCATGATGGTATCGAATGCATCGGGAGTGTCCTGCTACACCATGAAGATGTCATCTATGTAGCGCATGTAATATATATATTTATATATAGTGATTTTTGTTATTACTTCATTTTATCTTATGGAAGTTTTTGACTATGGGGCGGCACATCAAACAGGTAAAAAAGGAAATAAAGTAATGCTAACATGCTAAGATTGACATAATTAAGATTTCTCAATCATATCCTTCTGCTTTAGAAGCGCTATAGTGTGCTCTACAATATACATATTTATGGTATATATTTGTCCTGCTCGTGTTCGGTACATGAAAAATTACTTTATGGATTAAATGTAAGATATATAATTAATAAAATAGAGTTTTGATTAATATTATTTGAACAATTGGACACTACTATCACACTAAACTATTGCAGTTTTCTGATATTTTGTGTTGCTTTACATTAAAAAGTGCTATAGCAACAGGTTCAATGAGGTAGAATCAATAAAACTCTCTGTTAGGCCTATAATAGAAATGGAAGGTTTCTCAGGGACCATTAAGCTCGAAAAAGGGGACATTCATTAACAGGGTTATTCAAAGAGAATCGAAAAGTCACCGCATGTTCAGTGACTTTTCATTCTCTTCAATTCAGTGCGATCTGGCGATCCCATTTCGGCGACCCTGCGGTGTATTCAGAAAGCACCACAGGGCCATCGTAGTGCAGGGAAAAACCGCCCCAAACCTGCCGAACACTCACTGCAAAACCCAGCGAATGTACACCGAAACCCGAAAAAAACATCTGTATTAACCCCGCCGAGCACGCCGGAGAAACCCGAGCAGGAGCCGATCACAGCGTAGAGCAGCCGCCGGATAAACCCGACACCGCAGACGAATGGAGTGAAAAAAAAAAGGAAACATTACACTTGAATGTTTTAAAAGTGAAACACTGTTTGCAAAGAAACTACAGAATGAAAATGTCTGAAATTTACATATAAAATCCAATGAATGATAATAAAAAGGGCTGTTACAGAAAAAAGAAAAAACGATTTAAAACAAAATATGGAAAAAAATTACGTCAAAAAAATACTGAAAAATGCCTAAAAGATCCTAAAAAATCTAAGAATAAAGAAACTTTTTACTGCAGAATATTATGTAGCGCTCACTACCGAAGGAGCCGCTGGATTTAACCTCGGGTCAGTCTCCCCGCACTAGGGAATAAATATACACCAGCACTGTTGTGGATTTTATAAGTTATATAGTTTACTGGTCTCAAATAAACTGGCATATATAAAGCAGCACGGTATACATATATATTTACAGGAATTCGTAATGCGAGAAACGCGCAGCGGAAAAGAAAAAGGAATTTTAACCCCTTCGTAGCCGGAGTGTGAGTCCCGTACAGGTTGTGTCCCAAGAAGGTGCGCGTGTATGCGTGTGTTGGTACCTGGGTACTAGATTCAACTGGCCAGTGAATGATTTCAATGTGTCTTCGACTAGTCATGTTGGGGCCCTGTAGATTCAGACAAACTGCAGCGTGCTTTATTACTATACTGTGGCCTGAAAGGCCTCTCACCCATCCGCCAGATACTCTGCACTCTGCTCGACCCAGGACGTCTCTCCGCTCGATTTGGCTGGGACTCTGTGCCACCGGATCCGCTTGTCCGTCTCTGCCACAAGATGCTCAGTTCACCCCCTGCACTCCCATTAGATCATCGCGGTCTCCTAACTCGAGGTCCAATCTGCAGCTCTGTATCTGTGTAAAACCCCTCAGTGGTGGATTACTAGGTCTCTGGCAAGTCACTGAAAGTCACTGAAACTGATCTCCAGCGTCCGCAAGGCAGCACCTGCGCTCCGGCCTGGTCACAATCGCTCCTTGTCTCACGTGCGTCTTGCTCTATTCACCCCTTGGCGCCCACTGGCTCTCCTCTGCACGAGGTTGCGGATGTGTCTCGGTTCTCCCCACCCACTTCCTGTCTCTGCCCCAAAGCATGCTGGAAAACGTAGTCCAAAAGTGTCCAGTATTGGTTTACATTGCGCTCGTCTCCCCCTGGTGGCCAGAAACAAGTAATTACAGCAGCAGAATTAAACCAGCGCTACAATTATAATAAACGAATTATTAGATATTGAATTAAAACGGGAATATTTTTAACATTGAAGCCTATGGGATTTTCCTGAATAAACCTGTCGAATGAAACCACCGAATGACAGGGCATTTTGGCAACTTTTCTCAGCTGTTTTGTGTTCTCTGAATAGATGAAACATTGCTTCTCTATGGGGATTTTACTGCCATCGAACAGGCACCGTATGTGCAGGCAATTCGCCAACATTTGGCGAACTGCCTGCTCTCTGGATAGTCAAATGGCCAGGAAAGATAACCGTATGCTGAATTTCAGCATTCGGTTACCTTTCGGCCACAATTCGGAGCTCTTTGAATAACCCTGTAAGAGTTTTATGTTTGAGTGATTTTCTCAATTTTGATGACTTTTTGAGGACTTACAATTAATTCATAAATAACATTCACTGTCAAATAGAAAATGTATTTTTCAGATAAACTATTATTGCTCAGAAAAGAAAACAACCGATAAATGATTGTCATACATGGATAAATATATATTTACAGTGAATCCGTAAAATCCAAAAACAATGTGATCGCTTATGATCTGTGCTGGAGAGTCAATCATTGTATAAGAGGCACTTCAAAAACATAGGAGAGCTTTGGGAAATCTCAATGGGACTTGAGAGTTTCTCTGACAGGCAAGCAGAAATTACCCTCATAGTGTGAACTAAGACTGCAAGAACAATGCTATAAATAAACAACCTTTTTTCTATGTCTTCCCAATTTCAGGATGTTTGTCTATTTGATATAAATCAAATTGTGCTCACCTTCCGTCCAGTGTTTAAATTGGGGTTCAATTTAAATATAGCCTATAAAAGCAGTAGGTAGGTCTGAAAAAATTGTAGAGAGTTCCCAAGTGAGACTTCCTTTAAACAAATGTAATCCCTTTACTACCAAGTGACTTTCCAAAAAAACAATGCAAGAAACCAGTGTATTTTTTCTAAAATCAATTTTAATTAATTATACAGTAAGAAATATTTGCGCATATTCCCATTTTATTTCTTACTCTAAATTACCTATTTGGCCAGTAGATGGCATCATATGGCGATAATGTTACTAAATCTAGTTCAATGGAAGTTTAAAAATAAGAAGTGTTACCAACAGCATTGAAAATAATGTGCTATAAACAAGATATCTTAAAAAACTGATTTATTTGAATTTTTATTTGAGTTTTGTATATTTATTTGAATATCGCAATGATGAAGAGTTATCAAAAATTTACGTAACTTTTCACCTTCTTACTAAAAGGTTTGATGTATACATTTAAGAAGAAAAGTTATGTCCTATTAGAGATGTCGAAATATTAATGCTAAAATGGGGATTCTAACGGGGAAAACCTGTGCCAGCAGGATTCCCCATAACGCCCCATTTTAGCGTTAGATTACGGGGCAGGAGCTACTTCAGCCCCTTACCCCGGAAGCAGCGCTACCCTCAATGATACTCGCGGTAGTGCTTCTCTGCCGCCGCAAGTATCACCTCCTGGAGTTCATAGGACTCCATTGAGGATTGCGTTGCCGGGCCGCAAGCCCTATGCAATCTTGTGAGATTTATTTGCTAGAACTATTTGTCTCCAGTCTCACTCTGCTCGCAGCCAGGAGCAGTGGCGGATCAGGCCACCGTTCTCACGGTGGGATGAGAGGTCAATATAGGGTTTATTTGGGGGTTTTAGGGGTGCTAAATAATTCTGCAAAAGTGGAGTTAGCACCATCTTTTAGGTGTCATTAAAATTTTGTTTAGCCCACCACTGCAGTAATTAGTGCTAGGACTTTGTAATACCTTACTTATATTAACATTAAATACTGATTGTGCTCCCCATGTTAAGGATAGTACAGTAAATTTGTGGAAGCTAGCGCAATCACCGATGCACTAACAAATCTTTTCTGGATTTAGCATCAGGAAGGTAATATGGGGGGGTATTAATGTAACTTATCCTAGCGTTAACGCTTACTCACCCTAGTGCTAACAGTAGTACCAACTATGTAATTTAGCCCTAAGTCTCTGAAATCAAATTTAACCCACATGCTGTCAATGTGAAATTAGCATATGTTTGCATAATGTTCATAATTTACTAGACCCTTGAGATTATTGTCAAATCGAACTTGAGCCGTTTAAAAACATAGAAACATAGAAAAATGTCGGCAGATAAGAACCTTTCGGCCCATCTAGTCTGCCCAATTACATGGATACTTTACCTGGATTTATCTTTTGTTTAGGATAGCCTTATGCCTATCCCATGCCTGCTTAAATTCAATCACTGTTTTGGCCTCTACCACTTCTACTGGAAGACTGTTCCATGTATCCACCACCCTCTCAGTAAAATAATGCTTCCTGATGTTACTTTTAAACCTTTGCCCCTCTAATCTAAGACTAAAATTAAAATAGCTCCTTTGATCATATAATTTAAATTTATCACTTTCCCACATTACGCTGAACAACAATGCAAAATAATCTAAGAAACATTAGGTTCTATAGGCTAGGTTTGACTCCCTGTTTCCAAATCTATGCTTAGTCTTCCCCCAGAACATATACAGGGTTATCCAAAGAGATTCGAATTGCTTGAGAAAGGTAACCGAACACTGAAAATCAGCGTTCGGTTACCTTTCCTGGCCATTCGGCTATCCAGAGAGCAGGCAATTCACCAAATCCTGTCGAATTGCCTGCACATACGGTGCCTGTTCGGTGCCTGTTCGAGGGCAGTGAAATCCCCATGAAAAAGCACTACTTCGGCTATTCAGAGAACACAAACCAGCAGTGAAAGGTTCCCCTAATGCCCTGCCATTCAGTGGTTTAATTCGGCAAGTTAATTCAGGAGAATCCCATAGGCTTCAATGTTAAAAATATTCCTGTTTTAATTCAATATCTAATAAACCGTTCATTATAAAATTCTGCAGCAAAAAGTCTCTTTATTTATAGATTTTTTAGGATACTTTAAGCATTTTTCTGAATTTTTTTAAAAAAAATTAAAAGTCCGATTTTTTTTTGATTTTTATTTTCAGTTTACTTATTTTTTCTGTAACAGCCCTTTTTATTATCATTCCCTGGACCTCCTGTGAAAATTTCAGACATTTTCGCTCAGTAGTTTCTTTGCAAACAGCGTTTCTTTTTCCCAGTTTCATACAAATGGTTTTTCTAATTTATTCACTGCCTCCTCTACGTCACAGCTGCTTCGGCTCTGTGTGATTCGGCTCCTTTTCGGCTCGTGTTTGGCTCGTGTTCGGCTCCTGTTCGGGTTTTTCAAAGGTTAATCCAGATGTTTTTGCTTGTTTTCAGCGTGCATTCGGTTAGTTTTCGTCAGGTTTGCGGCAGCTTTTCCCTGCAATTCGGGGACCCTGTGGTGTTTGCTGAATACACCGCAGGGTCACCGAAATGCAATCGGCAAAAGGAACCGAATTGAAGAGAACGAAAAGTCACCGAACGTGCGGTGACTTTTCAAATCTCTTTGGATAACCCTGATAGATATTGCGATGAACAAGGGTTATCATAAATTGCAGAATTTGGATATTAAAGAGTGTTAACGGTTTGTTGACATGAAATATATACAGTATTAATGGGTATGAAAGGAGAATTTGCCACATTCCGCTGCATCTTGTGCCGGTGGCACAGTATTTGTACATTTTAAAATTCCATCAAACATGACTGGGAGCCAAGACACACTTATCAGCCTGGAAAACACAGGGTTATTCAAAGAGATCCGAATTGTGGCCGAAAGGTAACCGAACGCTGAAATTCAGCGTACGCTTACCTTTCCTGGCCATTCCGTTATCCAGAGAGCAGGCAGTTCGCCAAATGCTGGCAAATTGCCTGCACATACAGTGCCTGTTCGTTGCCTGTTCGAGGGCAGTGAAATCCCCATAGAGAAGCAATGCTTTGTCTATTCAGAGAACAAAAACCAGCAGTGAAAAGTTGCCGAATTGCCCTGCTGTTCGGTGATTTAATTCGACAGGTTTATTCAGGCAAATCCCATAGGCTTCAATGTTAAAAATATTCCTGTTTTAATTCAATATCTAATAAACCGTTGATTATAATATTCTGCAGTAAAAAGTCTCTTTATTTATAGATTTTTTTTAGGCTCTTCTAGGCATTTTTCGGGATTTTTTTGCAAAATATATTTTTTTCCGTTTATTTTTTAAAATAGTTTTTTCTTTTTTCTGTAACAGCCCTTTTTATTATCATTCATTGGATCTTATATTTAAATTTCAGACATTTTCGTTCAGTAGTTTCTTTGCAAACAGCGTTTCACATTTCAAACATTCAAACGTACTGTTTTTTTTTCACTCTAGTCGTCTGCAGTGTCGGTGTTTTCTGGCGGCTGATCTGCGCTGTGATCGGCGGCTCCTCGGGTTTCTCCGGCGTGTTCGGCGGGGTTAATCCAGATGTTTTTGCGGGTTTCGGTGTACGTTCGCCGGGTTTTGCGGTGAGTGTTCGTTGGGTTTGCGGTGGCTTTTCCCTGCAATACGACTGCCCTGTGGTGCTTGCTGAATACACCGCAGGGTCGCCGAAATGGGATCGCCAAATCGCACTGAATTGAAGAGAACTAAAGTCACCGAACGTGCAGTGACTTTTTGATTCTCTTTGAATAACCCTGACAGTGTACAACATGGGTGTTGTGGACCTCTAGATGTTTTTTAGCTACATTTCTCAAAAGGCTCTACTGATTTAATGAGTGGCTGAGTATCAAGGGAGATATAGTTCAGAAACATCTGAAAGGCCAAGGCTAAGCACCCCTGGTGCACAACATGGTTTCTCATTGATATCAGCAAACTATTTCTACCTCCCCTCCACATTAAACTTTGGCAGGTAAAATGCTTGGTGAAGCCAATGGGAGAAATGAACATTCAACAGCATATGTAAACTGAAAGAAAGGGTCTTTGTTGGTCCCAGAATCCAAGATATCCTGAAAAACAGAGTGTTTGTGGAAACTCTAACTGTTGAAGAACATGAAGCTTGGTGTCAAGATCAGCAGCGGTGGGGTACCGGTCTGGGTGGTATGAGCCCAGTATGCAGTGGACCAGGACGTTTGGAACACACTGGGACTGTATCTTGGGGAGGAAAACAGGACACAAGGGGGAACTCCAGGCGAAGTACAGTAGCGTGTTCCAGGGGAGTGGTCAGGACGGTCCTTAGGTCAGAGGCTGTTAGAATTCAGGTATCTGTTGGTCAATCAGGGGGTCTGGTACACGGGAAGTCTATAGCAATATCAGGGAGCTTCAGAAGGCACGTCTGGTTAACACACAGCTAAGCGGGGTAATGCTGAAGCATCGCTGTAGGGGTGGAACAGACCTTTATGCAAGGGGAGGGGTGTGGTGTGTGTGTGTGTCAGGTGCTTAACTGTTTGTGTGCTGAACATGGAGCAGAGCATATGGCAGCACTTTTCCTGGAGTTGCTGCATGCATGAATTAGACAGCGGATGGCAGGCATGGATCATGACACTTGGACACATTTTCAGAGGGTTTGTAAACAGATGAAAGTGTTGCATGGCACTTAGCCTCTTCACTATCAAGGGATTTTCCAAAAAATCAGTATTAGGAACAAGTGATTTTTTTGAAAATCATCTTTAATAACCCAGTAAAAAAGATTTGGCAATATTCCCACTGTATTCCTTACTGTAATAACCTATTTGGCAGTCAGATGTTGTCAGGGCTGGACTGGGACAAAACAATTTGCCCTGGACTTCATCCATGAGAGTGGCCCACTCCGATTATGAAAACACACAGGGCCGGATTAAAGTCTCTATAGACTGGAGCTAAAGATTTTGTTTAGATTTATTGGCATTTAGTGAAATGAAAACATATTTTATATTATTTTAAATTGTGTGCAAGTTCTGTGCTTTGCATTTCTCCGCATTTCGTCGCTCTTCAGTGATTTTATTTCACCGAAAATACAGTGAATTCACTATTTAGTGAAAATTCACTGTGTTTTGCTGAAAATGGAGTCTCTGAAGCAGTTATCGGCCATCAGCGAAAACCGCCAAAATGTGCCAAAAATTGCCAAATTGAGCCAAATTGGCAATGGGAAATTCCTCTGAACTGAAAAAAATTAATGAAAAAAGGCTCCTATTCTCCTAATAGGAGCTTAAATCAATAAAAAATAAACTATACTTACTGTGTGTACATCTGTGTGTTAGTGTAACTCATACAGAAAACTCACAAACAGCCAAAGAATCACACATATGCAAGATTCACTCACCCATAATTACACTGGGGCAAACTGTCACTCAAAGCACACTCACATAGCAGACACACACACAAACACTATTACAGCACACTCCCATACTGACACAGTCACTCACAGCACACCCCCATAACACAAACACACCTTGTCACTCACAGCACACCCTCATAATACACACAGTGTCACAGCACACTCAACTAACACACACACTGTCACTCACAGCACTCTCACATAAAACAGATACACTCTGACACTCACAAAACACACTGTCACTCACAGTAAACTCCCATAATACACACATACTGTCACTTACAGACAGGCTCACTCCCCAGGCTCTCAGCTTGGCATCATGGCATTGTTCCACTATCTCTCCAGGGTATCAGGTTGGCTGCCAATGGATCTTCATCTTCCTGCTTCTGCTCTCTACTGCTCCTAAAGATAGTGCAGTGGATTACTGATATGGAGACCGCTGCCTGCAGCCTCCAGAACTGCATGTCCGGAACAAAGCGCCATGGTTTAAGCACACTGCCTTTGACCGGCTGTATGCCAGGAGCCTGTAAATGCTGCCGAACCCAAAAACTAGGACCTCACCGGAATTTTAAAAAGGCAGGGATTTGTAACACAAGCTGAGGAAAACTAGGAAGTTTGATGCCACTATGGACCGCAAAGGCAGCACGGGAGCCGCATATTCACCACCTGGTCCAGGGCCCTCCTATCCTAAATGGCACCCACATGAAGGAGCCCAGGTCCCGGAAGGCCTGACACAGAGGGACAGGGCTGATTTCACTCCCAGTGGGCTGGCCAGCTGCCTGACTAGGCCTGCAGTCTGGGGCTTGCGTAGGTAGGGTGGGTGACCTAGGCGAGCCCCAGGTGGCCGGCCAATCTAGGCAAGCACCAGGCTGTGGGCCCAGTCAGGTGACCAGCCCACTGAGCCATCAGCCCACTGGGATTCTCCGGTTGTCCCGATGGCCAGTACATGCCTGTATGTCGCCATCTGCTGGCTAAAAGTCATTATTGCAGTTCTGGTCTCCATGCTGGATTAGCTGGGAAATGTCTTTTAGACACATTTTCAGTGGGATTTAGGGACATATTCTGGAGCCCAAATGCAAAGAACTTTCATTTGCATTAAACAATGTTGCTTTGCATTGCTCCTACGGAATACCATATCAACCTTTCTAGATACTGGGGCACCAGCCGGTGCCTTGCAGTTCGGGTATAGTTGATCTTCATAGTGAAGGGGTAAGCTACACTTATATGCAATCCCATTTACGTTTTATCCCTACCAACCTTCCTGGTATAAGTGACAAACAAGGTATACCTTTTCAATAAGATATCAGGAATCAGGATGTCAGTGAAATAGCCCTAACAAAGATGCTGGAATGACTCTAAAATGGCAAACTACTGTTGGATGTTGTATCGACATTCTTCTAATGCTGAGTTCTAAAGACATGGATGGTCATTATACCCCCCCCCCCGTAATAAATTTTTCTATAATATATGTAGTTTCCATATTGTTGTATGTGTCATAGAAAGAACACCTTTTGCTGTACTTAAGATGTTACCCTTTTAAAAAATGGTGGAGGTCAGCACGAATCTGAGTCTAAATCCATAATCAGCATTAAAACTGGTCAAGAAAATTATGTTTGAATTTCTGTTGATTAAAAATTATTTTTTTTGGAAACCAGTGTTTTTAATTACTACTTCCTATCTGTACTTGGGCTTAAACGTCAGGATGTGTTTTATAAACTGGCTTCATCAAGAATAAAAGAAAATGCATCATGTTAGAGAAACAAAACATATGAGTTCTTTGACTTAAAAAAAATCGGAATCTAAATATCACTTTGTTAGGAATTCAATAGCCAATCTAACAACAATTAAACTCATTAAACACACAAAGGAGTCAGTTAGACAAACTGAAAGAATTGCCATACTTTGCACCTGCAGCGATTGTCAAAACTGTGGAACTGCTTGTGAAAGAAGAGTCCATTATACAAACAATCGTTTTAATGAATAGATAAAAGGAATGATACAGTGGACATCAAGATCCTCTTATGATGTCTAAAAAAGCAAGAATGAATACATTTTCCTCTGAGACTTTTTAGAATAACCATCTGGCACCGGAGAACAAATTACATATAAATATATATAGTGTTAAACAATATGTAACATTGACATAATAGCTAATTCATCAAGGACCAATATATCAAGTAACTATTTAACAAACTCCAAGGAAGAAAAAAAATCAGCTAAAGTCAGTTTTAGATAAATGCTAAGAGATTGCTAACACTAGCTGTGACAACCACCTGCTATCTGCCCAGTTGTCACGTGCGGATGGTGGGTGTGCCAGGGGTTAACGGCTCCAAGCCTCTGGACTTACTAACTCTACCCCCTCCCAGGACCCCTAGTTAAACCAACCTAGTCCCCCAAATCCATACACACCCTTCACACTATACAATGCCACCAAGAAGTAATAGGGAATTTCGAAACCCCCGTAACTGTATAGCACCCCAAATCCAGGATCCTACCATATACAGCTAATATGTCTCCCAAATGGTAATTTCTACAGTAACGCTAACACCAGAGCTTACAGGAGAACATGAATCATATAGAGCAAAGACAGTACTGGGTTACAAAGTTTTAATGGAAAAATACAAAAATAAACCTTTACACAGTGCCAATATCACATAAACGAGACATATAAAACTGTAATAAAACATACAAATACATTTCTTGAAATAAAATGGGACTTAATCAAACACTGAAGCCTAGCTTACATAGATAGCTCTTCCATGGGTAACTCGGCTTTTAAAGTCCCTTGTTCTGAGATGTACCTTCAATAAAAATCCTTGAGAAATACAAATTGTACTTGTGGGCACTGGCCCTATGTCTCCCAACACCCACCAACCCCCTTCCAATTTGGTTCATGTTTCCATTCCCCCATCCATGGAGGAGAGTATATTATCAGATAAGGGGGCCGTAAATACAGGCTGGGAAAAAACACAAATTCTGCTTTTAAATCTGGCACAGCGCCTGTGCATGACACTAGCACTATCCTCAAAATGCACAATATGAAATAAATTATTGAAACTATAATTTAATGTCTTAAAATGTGAAGAGGGAACATACATTTAAAGGGAAATTTCCATTGACAGTGCCATTTTAAACTGCGTTTCAATGTCTTAAATGTACAGATACATAAACCCACAAACATCTTAAACATGAAAAGGTTGGCAGCTATTATAGTGATTCACTTGTATCCAAAATAAATAATATATCCCAAAAGCATTTTTAACAAGTGTGCTTTTTCGTCAGCTGCTTGTTACTCTCGATATACTGCTCTGCTTGTTTATGTTTTTTTCCTGCTGTTGTTGAACTGAGATTAATTGCTTCTTGTAGTTTAAAAACCTTACTGTAGGGTTTTACTTGCGAGAGTGCTGAATGTTTCTAAAAGAAAGCAAACAATTTATTCTCTGCTGGAGTAAAAGGAAACTTCTCATCATGTTTCATGTAAAATTAGCAAACTTTAACAACTGTGCCATCAAAGCGTTACTGTTCTATATGCAGCTGCTGTAGTCATAGTTGCCTTTCATATGCATATTATTTGGTTACGTTAGCAACAACTATTCTGCTTATAACTAAATTAGCTTGCTGAGGTGGAAATAGTACATTAATCTAGGTAACTGCGAAACCATTGTAATATCACTTTAATACAAACATATCAGTCTATATCTTGTTTTTGATGACAATATTGAAAATAGTGCTAGTACTACATTAGTCAGGTTTTTTTTTTTAGAAAGTATTTTACAAGGAAGGATACATTGTGATTTCTCTTGTTTTCAAGTATGTCCTGGGTGGCGAGTATGTACCGTTAGGTGTCTTGCCCAAGGACACTTACTGGAGAGGTGCTCTTGCTGGGATTCAAACCTGTGTCTCCTCGGTCTACACGGTTGTAGAGCAGTGATGTTACCTCTACTCCACCCAGCCAGTACATTCCACCCATTTGTTGATTAAGAAAAAAAATCCTTGTTTAATATTGTTTATTTGAATGATTTATATAGCTCTTATATGGAAATGTAGTTTATATAAAAGTCAGTTTAGACCTTCTCAAATTACCACAATAAACAATTTAGTGAACATGCACCTCAGTGAGGTAAGGTTCACAAGACATTTCTCGTCTCCTTTCTTAAAAGGCAATGCCAAAGAATATTTGCTCAGATAAATCCCACTCTTGGGTATGTCTTCAGAAGTTCAAATACAGCCACAGTTGAATCATGAGCATAGAGGAGCACCATTTCTTTTTTACGTAGCTTGCCATTAATCAAGATATAATTTTTTTTCATTTTTCATATTGTTTGTGGGCAATAGCTATTAAGTCCTTCAGTACCAAGCTCAAGCATACTCGATCTTCAAAAGCACCTGCAGGTACCCGATATTGAGTATACTCGTAGTCTAATTGTGAAGCAATGCAAATTAATTTTGCTTATTGAAAATTAAATTTGGGAAGTGTAGTTTGTTTTATACATTCCCCATGTGCTACAGTGAATTCTGGGTACGACAAATGAAGTCCGCAACTTTTCACTTTTTTGCATCACAAGTCTGCTGCTGACACCCTACTTGATTCGATGGGTGAGAAGCCACCAGTTGTTGTGGAAGCTTCAACAAGGTAATTACGGTGGACAATGTGTCGAAACACCAACCACACACAAAAGGATGTTTGCCATGGCCCTCGCCACCGTCGGCGCAAGAAGGGCAAAACCGGTGCTGCTTTTATAGGAAATAAGGTATTAAGATGATTTTTTTTAAATGTAACGTTGATGCTGTGTTTTTCATTTGCTTTACTGAGAACAGCAAAGCCAGCACTATTAATAACAAAAACTATGATAAATCTGAGGCTCAGTGATTATATTAAACATAACAGTTCTATTACAGATACACATCTGAAAATCATAGAAAAACTGAAACTTAAATTGGTTCACTAGATGCAGATGTTGAGATAATATGTTATTCTTCTACAAAGACTGAACAATTCATAAAGTAGAAGGCATTTCCCTGTTAAAGGCACATTTTGCAGCATGAGCTTTAAAAATTATTCATTTAAAATCAATTTTAATGACATGATTCTTTATTATTCCTTCGATAATATGCTGTGTTTGCCATTTATTCACTTAAAAAATCAGATAGCAACTGCAGTGCACAGTTGGGTATAATTAAATAGCATAACATAAAATATATGTTCAAACATTTTATATTCTCTTGGGACGTAAATACAAAATAATTGTTATATACAAGCAGTGGTTAATAAAAACAATAAAGAACATTTTATCGAAACTCATAACTACATGCAGTTTACTAGAACACTTATACTTGTTATCTTTAAGTAAGCATTGCAAACTATTACTTCCTTAACAGCATGAAAGGTGATGATTAAGAGGCATTAAAAATGTCAGGTGAGTGACTTGTAATATGAAAATTCTTGATAGCTAAATCTGGCTACTTGTTCTCCTTGAACATATAGATGTGATTATTTTCCTTCATGTAATCTATTCAGGTGACGTTATTTATAAATATTTAACTGTAAAAAAATAATAAAACACAGAATTTTATTAAAAAGTGTGTATGACTGTACAAAGGAGAGCCTTTTTTGCAGGTTTTAGTGAAATATATCTTATGGTAGTAGGACATAATTCAGCTCAAACTAGAGAATAAAATATTAGAACTGCTATGAAGGTTAGAGAAAAACTGTTGGAGGATAGAAAGCATTACATATACAGGGTTGTTCAAAGAACACCAAAATGTCACCGACATTTCAGTGCTCTCTTGTTCCCCGCACTTCGACTAGTCCAATTCGTCGATCCTGTGGTGAATTCAGATGCAGGGTCCCCGAAATACAGCGAACGAGCTGCCGATTACATCTGAAAAACCACAGGATCGATCGAAAAAATGCCAAAAACCCACCGATTCAATCCAAAAACCCACAGAAAAAACACCAAATTGATCCAAAAAAAAAACCAAAACCTGTCAAATGCATCCAACAATTCAGCGCAAAACCGCCGAATTGATCTGAAAAAAGCCGATGACCAGACAATTTCACCTTTATTGAATAGACCTGATAGTATTTGACAGACAGTAGCCTTCCTCTTCTGGTGAAATCTTACATGGCTATTCAGAGAGAGGTGAAAACCTTGAGAATTGCCAGGAGAATGAACAATCTAGAGCAAACAGCCAATTTGGAAAGTGAGATAAATGGGAGAATTTTTCTGGTTTGACTATTTTGACCTAGAATTTTCAATTCTCCAGTCATTCTCAAGGTTTTCGCCTCTTTGGGAATAGCCCTGTTATTACTACTTTAGCATATTTCTGCAAGAACCAGCAAACATGAAACCAGTCCCAGCACTTCAGAGTTTCAGTACATCGGCTGTTTTGTTTGATGTGCTGTAAAATTTGAACATGTTCTGGACCCATATGGAAAAATTTAATTTGCAATAAAAAAAACTTGCTTGCATTCCTCCAGAAAGTCAAGTTGAGTCTAACACAGACTCCTGAAGGTGCTTTTTAAATTGAAGCTTAAAACTCGATCATGGTAGTAAAGGGGTTAAACAGATGGTTAAACTCCTATGTCTATATGAGGAAGTATCATTTAAAAGGAGCAACAACTGAGCCTAACATTTCACTTGCAGTAGTTCCCATTGTGGGGACGAAATACATCTGTGAGCAGTGGCGTCACTAGGGTTGGTGTCACCCGGTGCGGTAACTTATGGTGTCACCCCCCCCCCCGAGCTTTACAGATTTTTTTAAACTACTCTTACTCCTAAATCAGTACTCCCATATAGCACTGAATGCTCATATACACAGCGCACATTACTGTGAGGTTTATTGCTGTGGAGCTCTCTCATATGCTCACACAACTTTTTGCCAACTGCCAGCAAGTACGTTGCCTGTTCGAAGGCAGTGAAAGCACACATGGATATATATTGCCCCCAGCAGCTCAGGATATATTGCCTCCAGCAGCTCTGGATATATATTGCCCCCAGCAGCTCACCCATGGATATATATTGCCCCCAGCTCACATATGGATATATTGCCCCAGTTCACAGTTATATATTGCCCCCAGCAGCTTACCCATGGATATATATTGCCCCAGCTCACATATGGATATGTTGCGCCTCACCTCACATATGGATATATTGCCCCAGACCAGCTCACACATGGATATATTGCCCCAGACCAGCTCACACATGGATATTGCCCCAGCTCTCATGGATACTGCCCCCAGCACACATGGATATGCCCCAGCTCCTCTCATGGATATTGCCCCAGCTCCTCTCATGGAAATACTGACCCAGCTCCTCTCATGGATATACTGCCCCAGCTGCTCTCATGCATATACTGCCCCAGCTGCTCTCATGGATATACTGTCCCAGCTGCTCTCATGGATATACTGCCCCAGCTGCTCTCATGCATATACTGCCCCAGCTGCTCTCATTGATAATGCCCCAGCTACTCTCATGGATTTTGCCCCAGCTCATGGATATGCCCCAGCTCATGGATATTGCCCCAGCACATGGATATGCCCCAGCTCATGGATACTGCCCCAGCTCATGGATATACTGCCCCAGCTCATGGATATACTGCTCCAGCTCATGGATATACTGCCCCAGCAGCTCATGGATATACTGCCCCAGCACATGGATACTGCCCCAGCTCATGGATATACTGCCCCAGCTCATGGATACTGCCCCAGCTCATGGATAATGCCCCAGCACCTCATGGATATGCTCAGCACCTCATGGATATGCCCCAGCAGCTCATGGATATGCCCCAGCACCTCATGGATTTTCCCCAGCACCTCATGGATTTGCCCCAGCACCTCATGGATTTGCCACAGCACCTCATGGATATGCCACAGCAGCTCATGGATATGCCCCAGCTCCTCATGGATATGCCCCAGCTCCTCATGGATATGCCCCAGCTCATGGATAATGGCCCCAGCTCACCTCCACCGCGTGTTCGCTCCCTCTGAGCGTCCGGCGGCGCGCAGCTTGGGCGCTCGCCTGGGGGAGCCACGTGACCAGCCGCGATTGGCTGGTGACGTGTTTCCCCCAGGCGAGCGCCGAGGCTGCATGCTTCGGACGCACGCAGGGAGTGAATACGCGGCGGAGGCTGAGACACCCGCCCTTAGGGTGACGGTGTCACCCTAAGGGCGGGTGTCACCTGGTGCGGCCCAGACCCCAGGCCCCCAAGTTACGACGCCACTGTCTGTGAGTGGCATTGAACATTCACCTCTGACCACCCAGAACTTGGTCACATGATAGTTGCTAGGTCATTTAAAGGGACACTACCACTTACATAAGCTGTAACTAGATTACTTGTGCGCTACAAATAAAACCACATTATAAAACAGATGCTGCTGTTTTTTTCTTTGTTTGAAGTAATTGCATGTAAAAAAGAAAAATAAAGTAAAGTTTTGATCTCGTTTCCTTATTTAGTTTTTTCCCATTATGCAACATCTACTAACAGCTTTGTGGCTCTTGTGTATACAATCTACATTATCTAACAGATAACGAGGTAAAAGAGGGAATGTTTGATAATGTGGCAGGAGGGTATTGTTCTGCATGTTAACTGAGATAAGAGTTGTCAGCTTAATGAGATATGACAGGTAGCTTGAAAGACTTCTAATCAACCCCTGGTGATGTCCTTTGAATACATCCCACATGATACAATGATGTGATTCGGTGATCGACCAATAGACTCCATTATTTGCCCAATGCCACAAAGGGAGGAGCAAGTGATGGAAAGATACTGTGGGTGGGGGTAGTTTACAACACAAAATATCACACAATGGATGTACTGATTGACACACATCAAATAAAATATTTGCTTAACTAAACATACAAGCTGCATTGATAACAAAATAAAAAAGTTTTAATTTTTGTTTTTAGTTTTTTTTTTAGTTGTAACATGGTCATGATTGATATCATTGCAAAGACCTTGCTATGGCCTTTCCAATGATACCAATCTGACCCTGTACCTGCCACTGATCGGGAGATTCAGGGGTCCAAAGGATCCCCCTATCTCCACCATAGGGTTTCAATAGGAAAACCCCTTGCCAGCTAGGGGTTAATTCCCACACCGACATCATCGCACGATGACCTCAGTGTGCAGGGATAGGCCCACCAATGTAAGCCACCTCTGATGTCACAAGATGTCAGCCACCTATGGGAGAGGTTCGTGATCCAGTGCCGAATGGCGGTGGATCGCCGCCTGGCACCTCAGGGGTTAAGAAGAGGCATTGCTGGAAAGGTCACACTGTTCTTCCAGCTTTGCCAGGGTGGCACCTGAAACTGACGTAATCGCGCTCACCGCGATGACATCAGTGCTCCAGGAGGGGATACAAAAGCAGGGTCTGACTTCGAGAAAGTCAAACAACCACGGGACCCAGAGGGAGAGGTAAGTATTGAGCGGGAGAGCCCCTGTAGTGGATGAGGTGTGGGAAAGTCCTTTGCATATAGCGGGGAATCCCCATGAAGTTCCCCACACGTCTTCCACAGTGAAGGGGTTAATAAAATGTTTGGTGGATGCATGCTTTTAGGGTGGTGAAGCAACAAGTGGTCTGGTATAAAAAGTATTTTTTGGCGGTGGTGTGTGTTTTTCGCTATCCACTTAAAAGTCCCATGATGACTGAACTATTGATCCATCAATAAACCCTTTAACGTATTGATTAAAAAGACTCCTCTTATTACAGATATATATATATTTACATATAATGTTAAAATGTTATACAATTTAAAAAAAAAATTATATCATCAGAATTTAAATATTATTATTATTATTATATCTTTAGACAGTGAGGGATATAATTGAGCATGATTAATGAACTTCTTGAGTGTTTCAATGTATTTGGCAAACATTCATTTTATAATTTTATGAGCTGCAGCTATTTGGCAACTGCCAGAGACGTTATACAAAAAACAACCAGATTTTTATGCCACCAAAGCAGCATGATGCAATTAGCAAGCCGATTGATGAATTAACTGACTAGTGCAATCTCTGAAGATTTTTATATGTACTGTACTAATTTGAGCAGTTTGCTTTAAATCAATGGAAGGTTAAATATCGTATCTGTGTGATTTTATAATGGTTAATAGTTCTGGGTGAAATTTAGTCTTTTACTCAATCTTTTAGCCCAAATATATTTTTCTCCAGAGGAAATGGTTCTTTCAGACATGTTTGTTTCAATTCAAAGCCAGAAAGCACTATTATGATTAAACCAATTATTCTAACATTTAAAGGAGTCTATAGTTAGAAAAAGATGTAAAAATGCTGTAATCTATATTCAGTACATTTCTTAAAAATTTAAAACAGAATAATAAAGAAAATACGGTATATACATAGGGCTCTATCATCTCCTTAAAGCTAACACTAGCGTCAGTGTTAGCGCTAGCTTAAAGGAGGTCATAGCGCTGCGCCCAGATCGCCTTTGAATCGCTAAAGGGTTAAAAAAAACACAAGCGCTCGTTAATTTGTGATTCGTAGCTTGAGTTTACCGTACTTTACGCCTATACCTAACATGGGGAGCGCAAAGTAAAAGCACAGATTAACTAACAAAAAAGTTACCACCAGCTCAGAGGTGCAGGTAACGGATTCCGCTGCTGCACAAAACCCCCTGAAAAATCATATACTCACCTATCATCCCGTGATGAGAACTGCAGCCCAATCCACCGCTTCTGCCCGGCGGGAGCAGACAGAGACTGGCTGGGGGAGGAAAGTCCCCTGTCTCCCTCAACGATCACTCCGCCGACCAGCAGAATCTCGCAAAAGGCCGGTCATGCCTCGGCAGCATGATCCTCCATGGCGTCCTATGGACACCATGAAGAGGATGCGGGGGACAGCGCTGTAGCGCTGACCCCAGCATCCGCAAGCTTACCGTTTGCTAAGGGGCAGGCTGCCGGTCTCGGTGCCTGCCCCATGATCTGCTGGGGAAACCGGGATGCTAAGGGGAAGTTAGCGAACGCTAATTTTTCCCCTTAGCATCCCGGTTTTAGCTCAGGGCAGCTGATAGTGCCCATATAGTGGAAAAGTGGTCTGTCAACATAATTCTACTCATTGCTCTATGAATAGAAATCATAAAGAGTTTGTTGTGGCTGCTTATCTAATATGCATAAGGAAGGTAAATAGACAAGCCTGAGGTACCTCATTGGATTATACTGTTATTAACGAAACGATTGTCACATGTCTTCATCATACATGCAATAAGTCCTCATTGTGGATTAAGGAAAAAAAGGCAGATGAATCTATTAGCAATCAAATTGTGAGTCTTGTATAAATACCAGGGCGGTATAGGAAGTTAATATTCACACTCAAACAAGTCCCAAAAGACTGAAATGGGATCTTGAGAATAGTCAGTTTACGCTTAAGATTCTACGGTGAACAAGAGCCTACCAGGATAGTATAGTATAGAGAAAGGAATAAAGAAAAGAGGAAATGTTTCTATCAGGGTTATTCAGAGAGCGTGAAAAGCAGGAGAATGACTGGAGAATGAAAAATTCGAGGTTAAAATAGCCGATTTGCAAAGTGAGATGAAATGGAGAATTTTTCTGGTTTGACTATTTTGACCTACAATTTGTCATTCTCCAGTCATTCTCCAGTCATTCTTCTGCTTTTCACGCTCTCTGAATAACCCTGTATATGTTGGCAAACTGACTATTATTACTGGGTGGAATAGAGGTAATATCACTGCTCTATGACTGTGGAGACCGTGGAGACACAGGTTTGAATCCCGGCAAGTGCACCTTTCCAGTAAGTGTCCTTGGGCAAGACACCTAACGGTACATACTCGTCACCCAAAAGATACTTGGAAACAAGAGAAATCCCAACGTATCCTTCATGGTAAAATACTTTATCCAAAAAAATATATATATTTAACCCCTTCCCGACCACTGACGTCCTATGGGCTAATCCCCTTAATGACCGCAGACGTACTATGTATGTCACGGGCTCATATCCTCTCTCCCTATACTCACCTCTGTCCAGGCTCTGGACTGTCAGGCTGGAAATATTTTCAGGGGGCCCAGCAGTCACGATGACTTCATCAACATGCGTGATGACGTCATCACCAGGCACCCCCCCCGGGTGCCTGGAGTGAACACTAGGAAAGGGGGGGCTCGTTTGGAAGCCCTCTCCCTCCCAAATCCCTCCATGTACAAAAAAAAGAAAAATACCACTGGAAAGGGGAGAGCCTCCCTTTTTCAGCAGTACATGTCTTTAACCCCTCTATTGCCAGACCGCAATTGGTGCCAATCGGTGCCAAATCGCAATTTAAACCCGGAAGTGACTGACATCATGTCAGATAAGCCTCCTGGTTACTCCCCCACCCACTGACATCATCACCATATGTGCGATGACATCAGTGGGTCAGATAACTCCTTAGCTGCCAAGTGGAGATAGGGGGATCGTTTGGATCCCCGTATCTCCAGATCAGTGGCAGCTAGGGGGTCATTTTTGATATTGTTGGAAAGACCTGATCATGGCCTTTCCAACGATACCAAACATAACTATGTTTGGTGTAAAAAAATAATAATAATAAAAAATTGTCTAGGGGTGTAATAAAATAGAAATTAAGCTGGCATTTAAACATGATAAGCATAAAACTGCAGGGAGGTGCTGCCCCGTAGTGTGCGGAATCATTTGCTGAATTAATTATACTGCAGAGAGGAGCTTCCCTGCAATGTGTTGATTCAAATGATGCATTAATTATAATGCAGAGAGGTGCTGCTCGGCAGAGTGTGGATTCAAATGCTGCATTAATTATACTGCAGAGAGGTGCTGCCCCGCAGTGTGTGGATTCATATACTGCATTAACCCTTTCGCTGCTGAGGCTTTTCCCGCCCCTGTGCTGAGGTAATTTTTACCGGTTTTGCTCATCATGTTTAACCCTTTCGCTGCTGAGGCTTTTCCCGCCCCTGTGCTGAGGTCATTTTTTACCTGTTTTGCGCATCATGTTTAAACGTGTTTTGAAGGCTTATTTTAGTATATGACATCGACATATTATATATCGTTCTTTCCGTCAGACTCGGTAGATTCATAATATGTCATTATTATATGTATACGTTATGTCATGTTTGTATATTATAACAAAAAATGCAATAAAATATGTATTTTCAATAATTTACAGCGTGTAAAGTGTTTTTTTCCACATTTTAACATGCGAGCAATTGCGGATATATTTTGTATGGGGTGCGCTTGTTAAAAAAATTAGAGATGGGGTCTCGTTACATTTTTTTTTGGGGAAAATGACACCATTTTTAACAAACGCACCGCATACAAAAATCGTTAATGCAGCATCATTGTTCACATTATAATTGAAATGGGAACAATATTGCTGCATTAACAAAACAAAAAAAAAAAAAAAAAAAGTGTTTATTTTTTTTTTATTATTTTTTTTTTTTTAATTTTTTTTATTTTTATTTTTCTTTTTTTTTTTTTTTTTACAATTTTTTTTACTTTCATGTTTGGTATCGTTGGAACGGCCATGCTCTGGCCGATCCAACGATATCAAAATTTAACCCCTAACTGCCACGGATCGGGAGATAGGGAGTTCATTGGAACTCCCTATCTCCACACTTCGTGGCAGTTAGGGGTTAATGCTAGGACTGGCGTCATCGTGCTGCGCACGATGACGCCAGTCCTCTGGGGGAGTTCCCGAAGCTTGGCCGACATCCAAGATGTCGGCCAGCTCCCGGGAAGGATCGCAAATCGGCGCTTTTCAGCGCCGATTTGCGATCCAGCTCCCCAGGGGTTAATGCCAGGCATCATTTGGAAGGGCAGGCTGTGCCCTTCCAAATGATGCCTGGGTTAAGCCCCTGTGAGCCGCCGATCGGGAGGGAGAGAGGTCCGAAGGACCTCCCCCCCTCCCTTTCAGGCGCCTCCTCCGCACATGCGGGGGGGCGCCTGAATTATGTGTCATCGCGGGGGCGCGATGACACATAATAATGGCGGCCACTGCTCCGGATGCCGGGCTGACATCCAGGATGTCAGCCCGCACCGGAGGGGCCAGCGATCGGCCGGTACCCGGCCGAACGCTGACCCCAATGCGAGGACGCGCTCAGCGCGTCCTCCGCATACCAGCGGGAATGCTGAGGACGCGCTGAGCGCGTCCTTAGCATTCAAGTGGTTAAACGTGTTTTGAAGGCTTATTTTAGTATATGACCCAGACACATTATATATCGTTCTTTCCGTCAGACTCGGTAGATTCATAATATGTCATTATTATATGTATACGTTATGTCATGTCTGTATATTATAACAAAAAATGCAATAAAATATGTATTTTCAATAATTTACAATGTGTAAAGTGTTTTTTTTCACATTTTAACATGCGAGCAATTGCGGTTATATTTTGTATGGGGTGCGCTTGTTAAAGAAATTAGAGATGGGGTCTCGTTACATTTTTTTTTGGGGAAAATTACACTATTTTTAACAAACGCACCGCATACAAAAATCGTTAGTGCAGCATCGTTGTTCACATTATAATTGAAATGGGAACAATATTGCTGCATTAACAAACCAAAAAAAATAAAAAATAAAAAAAAAATTATAATTTTTTTTTTTATTTTTTTTTTTTTCATTTTTTTTTTTTTACAACATTTTTCACTTTCATGTTTGGTATCGTTGGAACGGCCATGCTCTGGCCGATCCAACCATACCAAAATTTAACCCCTAGCTGCTACGGATCGGGAGATAGGGAGTTCCAATGAACTCCCTATCTCCACCGTTGGTGGCAGTTAAGGGTTAAGTCCAGGACTGGCGTCATCGTGCTACGCACGATGACGCCAGTCCTCAGGGGGAGTTCCCGGAGGCTTGGCCGACATCCAAGATGTCGGCCAGCTCCGGGAAAGGATCGCGAACGGCGCTTTTCAGCGCCGATTCGCGATCCAGCTCCCCAGGGGTTAATGGCAGGCATCATTTGGAAGGGCAGGCTGTGCCCTTCCAAATGATGCCTGGGTTAACCCCCGCAGAGCTGCCGATCGGGAGGGAGAGAGGTCCGAAGGACCTCCCCCCTCCCTTTCAGGGGCCTCCTCCGCACATGCGGGGGGGCGCCTGAATTAGGTGTCATCGCGCAGCCGCGATGACACCTAATTCCGGCGGCTGTGGTCCCGGATGCCGGGCTGACATCGAGGATGTCAGCCCGCACCGGGGGGGCCAGCGATCGGCCGGAACCCGGCCGAACGCTGACCCCAATGGGAGGACGCGCTCAGCGCGTCCTCCGCATACCAGCGGGAATGCTGAGGACGCGCTGAGCGCGTCCTCAGCATCGAAGTGGTTAATTATACTGCAGAGAGGCGCTTCCCAGCAGTGTGTGGATTCATATGCTGCATTGAAACCTATGGGTTAAAAAGCCTTGTTTCTTTAAAGAAAAGTTAGGAAACCTAAAATTTCACCCAAAAAATGCCTAAAAATTCCTAAAAAAAAAAATAAGCAAAGAAACTTTAATTTTATTGGTAATAGTAATCTACTTCTCATTCTTAAATAAGCAATAAAAAACTAAATAACTCATAAAAAATGAAGAAACTAACTGACCCGAATCACCCGAAATGATCTGAAATGATTCGAAGCACCTATACGATCTGAAAGACCAAAACAATCCAAATCACCGATCCGAATCGCGACGAAATTTCGGATCGATCCAAAATTTTCAGATGGTCAATATTTCATTTTCGGAAATGCTCCCGAAAACCGAAAATGGTGAATTTCGTCCGAATTTCGATTCAGAACGGAAGGAATTGCACATCTCTACTTTGTAAGACATTTTTAAAATTGGAAAAAGACTTTATGGACACCCTGTATATTGAGCTCTATATATCAGGTCAACTCAAATAAAAGAGCACCCTGGGTGCAGTGTGACAACAACATTCTATTTATTTTTTAATACTAGCATTGAGTGCAGTACCTTGCTTTATCACTAAATGGCGAATGAGGTGACAGTTAAAAAGACTCTGTTGTTTTTTTGGTTATTGTGAAATAACTTATGCCCTTATTCTAGAATAGAGCAGAGAGTTTATAGAATATGCCACATTGTGTATGTATTCATTAAAATTGTTCTAAAAAAGTCTGTGAAATATAATTTCATATATCTAAAACGTGATTATCAGTGTGAAACATAAAACAAGGTTCAGCGGCCGCAATGAAATATGCTGCTTTGTACAATGAGAATTGATATGATAATGTCTGAGGCATTTAAATGAAAAAAAAATGCTTCTTTTTATTTGGTGAGCATGAGTGGGTTTTAACAGAGTGATTAACTGGAATAAGAACAAAAGCAGATGCAAGTGGGAAAACTGTTTACAGTGCTATAACATTGCAGAACCTCCTATACACCCAAGGCATTAAATGATAAAGTGTTTTTGATATACAAAATGTGCAAGATAATTTGAAGCTTTTAATCTAACTCATATGGGCTAGGAAGATTTCATGCTGACTCAGTTTAGTGATGAACAGGAACCATCTCCAAGTTGAGGGAACATGTAATTTAAGTCCAGCTGCTAAATACATTGAGACAGTGCTTTTTTTCTGGAAAAATAGGTGAGGGCACGCTCACGCCCGGGGAAAAACTGATTATTATGACTATTTTCATGTCCTCATAAACAATAGTTGTAGCTCACTCAAAAGAAGACACTATAAAAGGGAACCATATTTTTTAATACTGTGTTCCTTTAAATGAACTACAACTATTGTTGTAACCCTATGGGGGTTATCCACTAAGTGCCTCTGTTGCAAGAAAAATCTGTATTGCAGGGCAGTTAGCTGTTTTTTTGGGGGGGTTGTTGCAACAATGGCACTGAGTGGATAATCCCCTAGCATTTGTGAGCACCACAGCAATGAAACTCACAGTTTTGCTGAGTATGTATGAACTCCACAGCAATAAAACTCACAGTAATGCGCAGTTTTATGTGTATGGCGCTCCACAGCAATGACACTCGCACAGTGTGTATGAGCTGAAAAGCAGCAGGAGGAGCATGTAGCTGCTCAGTAGAGCA
This sequence comes from Leptobrachium leishanense, assembly GCA_009667805.1. Lineage (NCBI taxonomy): Eukaryota > Metazoa > Chordata > Amphibia > Anura > Megophryidae > Leptobrachium > Leptobrachium leishanense. Next base: position 284,920,199 of record CM019066.1, read on the forward strand.
GCTTTTGGTACATTGGTTAGGACTCACTCTACAAAGAGGTGCCTTGAAGGGGCGAGTGAGCTTACGTTTCAATGGCCATTAAAACAAACTAAAACCTTGTATAGTGTTTTGTTGTACATGGAAATACATAGAAACGAGCGCAGATGACATATTTTTTCTCTTGTTAGGAAGATTTCATGCTGACTCAGTTTAGTGATGAACAGGAACCATCTCCAAGTTGAGGGAACATGTAATTTAAGTCCAGCTGCTGAAAAACATTGAGACAGTGCTTTTTTTCTGGAAAAATAGGTGGGGGTACTCTCACGCCCGGTGAAAAACTGATTATTATGACTATTTTCATGTCCTCATAAACAATAGTTGTAGCTTACTTAAAGGAAGACACTATAAAAGGGAACCACTTTTTTTTTAATACTGTGTTCCTTTAAATGAACTACAACTATTGTTGTAACCCTGTGGGGGTTATCCACTAAGTGCCTCTGTTGCAAGAAAAATCTGTATTGCAGGGCAGTTAGCTGGTATTTTTGGGGGGTTTGCAACGATGAGTGGATAAGCACTGGGTGGATAATCCCCTAGCATTTGTGAGCACCACAGCAATGAAATTCACAGTTTTGCTGAGTATGTATGAACTCCACAGCAATAAACTCAAAGTAATGCGCAGTGTGTATGAGCTCCACAGCAATGACACTCACAGTAATGCACAGTGTGTATGAGCTCCACAGCAATAAAACTCACAGTAATGCGCAGTGTGTATGAGCTCCACAGCAATGACACTCAGTAATGCACAGTGTGTATGAGCTCCACAGAAATAAAACTCACAGTAATGCGCAGTGTGTATGAGCTCCACAGCAATGACACTCACAGTAATGCACAGTGTGTATGAGCTCCACAGCAATGAAACTCACAGTAATGCGCAGTGTGTATGAGCTCCACAGCAATGAAACTCACAGTAATGTGCAGTGTGCATGAGCTCCACAGCAATAAAACTCACTACCGCCAGCTCCTCTGATCACATCGCTTGCCTGACAATCCACAGCTCTGGCAGATGTGTGTAAACATGCTGCACCCCCCTCCCCATGCTGTTCAAAGTTTCAGCGGCTGCAGAGAGAGGGGGGAGCAGCCCTCCCTTGTCACTTACTGGGGGAGGGGGTTATCAGTCCCTACATACACTCCTGACAATCGGAAGCGTTCAGGAACAACATGAGCTGCCGAGCGCTTCCGATTCTCTGTCTGTCACTGCAGGAGGAGGGAGGAGCATCATGCTTTCTCCTGTTAGTTTTGGCTGGTGGTGAGGTGCCGGTACTGAGTGGTGAGGTGCCGGTACTGAGTACCCCCGAGTACTCCCTGAAAAAAAGCTCTGCATTGAGACACAGGCCTCTGGTAATCTCCTGGTGACCCTTAAAACCCAAGGATTATCAGTTTTTGATTTATTTAAAAACGTGATATTGCTTTGCATTAATTAGCAGTTTGCTGCAGTAAATGCTCTTTGTATCATAGGTAGAAATGAATTTTACATGTCTGCAATGGAACAGAGAAATGTAATAGCTAGAATTCAGAACACCAATTTTCTTAACTTACTTGACTTATTATTTTTGAATGCTATTGAAAAATATATATTTTTTTTATAATGTTAACTGAAGACATACAATTTCATAAATTGTTACTGCTAAAATTCACAAACAAAAAACATGCACAAAGATACTGTAAATGGATTTTAGCCAGTAAGAAATAATATGGTTCCAATTATAATCCGCACAAAAGGTGGTAATAATAATGGGTTAAAAAGGAGTATAGTATATGACAGTCACTGTATTCTTCCCCAGCAACAATACTGTATTATACTTGCCCTAGTTGGAGTGTTTTGGTGGGTGTGATGATGTCACCGACCCACCATCTTCATAGAGCTGGTTTTACAGGATGTCCATAAAGTCTCTTTACAATTTCAAAAATATATTACAAATGTAAATGAAAAGACAGATAAGTGAAATTTTTTACAAAATGAGACGCATATATTTAAGTATTTTTTGCTTTATTCTATGGGGTTATGTTAAAGATATCTTGTATCGAACAAAGGTATGGGACATCACTAATCTAAAGCAGAGGATCACTGATGCCATCGACACCATTGATGAGGGTAAGCTACAGCGAACATGGCAAGAAATCGAGTAACATCTTGATGTGCTTCATGCAACTAATTGTGCCCATATAGAGGTGTATTAAATGAAGCAAAAAAACTTAAATATATGCGTCTCATTTTGTAATAATTTTAACTTCTCTGTCTTTTTATTTGCCTTTGTAATAAATTTTTGAAATTGTAAAGAGACTTTATGGACACCCTGTATTACTGCAGGGGTTGTACTTTTAGCTACCTTTACCTCTGTTACCACACGGTCCACGCACCCACAAGAAACATCGTGCTATATTCTATAGTTGGTGCTAATGTAACATCTCGATATGTAAGCAGTAGCTCTAGGATATGTAAGTTTGACGTCTGGCATTGATATTCCAATTGTGAAGCTATTTTGCATCTTCTATCCTTAATATGTGGAGCGCAATAATTTTTTAGAGTCTCAACAAGTTATACATTACAAAGTGCACGCGCAATTTACCGTGGGGACGCTCAAAGGAGGGGCCAGGCAGAGTGCCGTTCGAGCACTGCCCCACGGACGCCGGCCGGCAAGCCAGCCCAGTGCTGGCTTCCGGTATCAGTTTAGGCATCGGGGGCCTCTGCACGAGTACCAAGTACTCGTGCAGATCCCGGTATCGGCACTAGTATCGGTATCGGTGCACCCTTTTGTTTATATATAAACTGAGAGATTGTTGTTGTGAAATTAATGTTTGTCCTGAGGAAAGTTCCTTGTAGGAACTGAAACGTCGATATTTTAAACAGATAATAAAGATTATTAATGGAAATGGAGAGTGCTGGCATATCTACGATATGATATATAAAATATATATATATATACACACAAAAGGATGATAAAATATGGAAAAATAAATCTACATTCTGTAAAAGATTGAAATCTGAATGGAAAGGTACATTGACAGCTGGATGGAGTAGAGTGTAGTAAGTGTCCTTGGGCAAGACGCCTAATGGTACATACTTGCCTACAACACACACAATATCGTCTGTGGAGTCCAGTGGCAACATCTCTAACGTTCGACCGTGGAGAAGCAAGTAAAAATACCATTCAGCACATCCCTCCAATATAACTGTGGAGAAGTCTCAACTTTCCGAGAAGCAGGTTCAACCGAACCCCCAGGTCGCTGCTCAACAATCATAAAGAAGACAACTCGATCCCACTCAGAAGACGCCACCAGCGAGTGTCCTAAGGCAAGACACCTAATGATATGGATGCGCCTACCTCACAAAATACTTGTACATTTCATAGATTGCAAGTTCCCTTGGGAAAAGGGTCCCCCTGCATCAGGCCGTATCATCCATGCATGGTATTCTAATGTATCAACCCCTTGTACACTTATCTTGTAAACTGCTGCGGACTATGTGGCACTATATAAATAAAGGATAATAATTATGTTTTGCTATAACCTAAAATGACATATATACATATTTGAATATGCTGATACATGTACCTGTCATCGGTCTACACGCACATGGCCAACTCTCATCTGCAAGACTTCTCAAGGGCAGCACCAGTCCTGTGGAATGACTTGCCTCGCCCTATCAAACTCTCCCCTGACTTTTAGGCCTTCAAGAAATCCCTCAAAACCCATCTCTTCAGATTAGCGTAACACATCACTGATGCAACTCCTTTCTCTGCTCACCTACTCACACTTGATTGAAGCTGCTTTTTTAGCCCAATCGTTCTCAAACCACTTGCACTAATGATCCTGCAATCTAGTAAAATTCCTCTTGTCTTCTTCAACCCCAATCCCTCTAGACTGTAAGCTCCTATGAGCAGGGTCCTCTATGCCTCTTGTTTCCATCATATGTCCGTTTATCTGTATCTCGTTCCCTTTGGTTATTGTAAAGTGCTGCGGAAACTGTTGGCGCTATATAAATGATAAAAATAATAATAATAATACATATATATATACAGTATATACTGTATATATATCTATACATATAATTTCTCTGGGTTCTACAATAAAACATGACTTAAAATATTGTTTAAATGTGATGAGCAAAACTAGTCAAAATGTGTTCATCTCACGGGTGAAATGGCTCAGCAGCAATGGGGTTAAAATCAGGAGGATGCTAGTTATTATTACTATCTTCATATAGTATCAGTGATAATTTGATACTGGTCACCTGCATAATAATTACAAAATACATTTCTATATAAGGTTTTCTAATTTGTTGTAGTGGCATTAAATGTCTGCCTTGAAATTTCTTTAAAAGATTTTGTATTTAAAAAGAAGAATTGGCAAGTTGGTTGTTGCTAAAAGTAAGACAAACAGTACTGTCAAGTACATAAATGGCAAGCTTACACAAACTGTATCATAATTGTCTATTTGCTGCCCCACTGTTATCCGTTCCTCTGTTGGAAGTCAGTATTTTAAATGAATAGCCCCAGCATGAGGTTTACTTTCATTGAATTAGACAAGCAAAATACCAACTGCTGGCATGAATAAGGTATAATTAAATTCTTTTTCCTTAAACCACTTTGTACACCAGAAGTCTTGTAACCTATTCTTAATGCAATTAGCTCTCCAGTACAAAATATATATGTTTAAATAAAAATAATAATGGCAATGTGTGCTTGTTCTCTATGTTGCAATGGAAATCACATTGGAAAAAGTGAAACTCTTCCTTCATTATTTGTATGACATTTCCCAACAGGGTAATATATGTAATTATGTTTGTACATTCTGTAAATAAAATAATATGTTGCTGCGTACTGAGATAATCAAAGCTAGTATTGAGATTAGGTCAGTACCATTCCTTCTCCAGGTTTACTTATCATGTTTGCTTTATATATCGCTACTTGTGTAAAGAGAACCAAAATATGGCTTACCGTGCCCCAAATATTCTTTTTTTAATTAATTATAAAATACACACAGGTCCTCTACGTAATCGGCAAACTATTAGGTAGTATGCTTTTGAAGTTAAAGTGACACACTATTGAGAGGTACACAGAGCATTCCTCAAAGAATGATACCTTGATGTATTGAATCTGCCCCTCAAAGAAAAAAATAAACTTATGTAGCGTAGGAGATCACACAGTCTTTCTTTATAGATCTGGGTGAGATTGAACCAAGCTCCACCACTCTCTTGTGCATTGACTCACTGCTTTACTGGAGGCTCTGGATTCTCCACAGGTTCCTATTTGAAGGTATAAATCTGATGCTGCCTGGTCAGTGTTCATCATGGTTCATGTGATACAGGAGTCACAGAGTGGAAATATTGCTATATAGAAGAGTGTTAGGGGAGAGTTCTCTACTTTTTCATTCAAGACTTTCTATGCTTTCACATGTACACGTGTCTCTTATGTTTTGGGACTCCTCATACCACGACAAAGTCGCACATGAAGATAAAGGAATAACGTTTTGTTATCTAAAGTGACAACTGCCTAACTGAAGATTTTGCTGTGGGGTAATCCTCTCATCCCTTACTTTTGAGATCATCCAAAAGTAAGGGATAAGAGCATTACCCTACAGCAAAATCTTCAATTAGGCAGTTGTCACTTTGGATAACAAAACGTTATTCCTTTACCTTTATGTGCGACTGTGCCGTGGTACAAGGAGTCCCCAAACATAAGAGACACGTGTCCATCGTGGGGGTATAGCTCAAATGGAGGTTACCTTTGCTGGAAAAAAGGTAGTCCAGGCAGTAAAAGTTCTTCGTTAGATTCCCTCTCTAACAAATGGTGAGCTAACCTCAGCCACCTCAAATGAACAAAATTACTTTAAGCAACATTTTCACACACCTTTTACCTTGCAGCTCCCTCAGAAGGCTTTCTGAGTCCCAGGCCAGAGCTACTTCCTGGTTCAGCCTCCCCTCTTTTATCTCCCCTGGATAAACATCAATTAATTAATTAACAATCCAGGAGAGAGACAAAAAACCCGGATTTTCCAGACCCAAAGTTAGCACGAAAACCCGGTCTGGGTTCTACTAGTGCTATACATAGGACAGGAACCGAGGGAAATATATCGCCCCTCGATGACCTTCCCTTTCCTTATGTCACACCATGTGAAAGCATAAAATGTCTTGAATGAAAAAGTGGAGAAATCTTCCCTAATACTCTTCTATATAGTAATATTTCCACTCTGTGACTCCTGTATTACACACAAGCTTCACATCCTACTATGCACCATGAAGACCTGTTTGCAGACCTCTGGACGAGCCTGGTGATTGGTATCACTAGCATGTGAGCTCTGATTGTGGTAAGTTAGAAAGGACAATCCCAAGAAGCCTACTTTGTTGAAAAATAATGAAAATGTATCAATCGATCTCTAGATTCACCCTTGTGTACCTGGTCTACTTGTAGTTTGTCCAGTTGTATATGTCTGGTAGAAAGAACAACAATAGGAAACTAGTGTAGATATGTGGGGATCAGCACGTAACTTTTTCATTTAGGCCTCAGAAAATTGTTGTATTACATTCTACAGTACTCATGCTATTCAAAATTTCTTCTTCCATAACAGCTTATGCATAAGAATCACAGCCTTAATATGTTAACTTTTAAGTATGCAAAATATTAAGCCTACTTTGACATTACGAAGACGAGTTTACCATATTACCTTCAGTTTATCTTACACTTACAATAGCAGTTAAACTATGATAACATATGTCATATAGTATAAACCCATTCATATAAAATATATTTAACTTTTAACTGTTTTTCTATTACTTAATGAACCATTTATGTTTACTGAAATGAAAGCCTGTATGTCGGTTCCATTAATTATATATAATTAGATGCGTGAAAACCAAGAAAATTATGAAATCAAATAGCAGAAAATATGAATTAAAATTGCTTCTTTTCTTATTGACGTGATGCATATATTTAACAAATGACACATTTTTCAATTGCTAATTACCTCATTAAAGATATATTTTAATATATTTGTCGAAACAACATTGTTAACAACAACACATTATTACTTCGCTACATAAACTTCAAAATGCTCACTTTTGACAACAAAGTAAATTACAGAAAAAATACCACCAGACAGTTTGAAACTCTGACTTAACTTTTGTATTACCAAGCACTTTTGGTTAAAAAATTTCATCATTACATTTGTTCGAAACATAGCATGCATAGTTAACAATGAAATGTTAGATAAAATAGCAATTTCCATTATAGATTGTGATTATTATATAGTTCAAAGCAATGTAAATTTGCACATGTTTAATTTTTGATGTATTAATTTATTCTTTGTAGAAATATTGCTTTGATGAGAGGTTCTAAATCAGTGTTTCCCAAACCTGTCGTAGTCACTGCCCACTAACAGGCCAGGTTTGCCAGATATCTGAAGCACAGCATAGGTGATATGATTTGCTGCTCAGTGATTGCACGATTCAGACTGCATTTCCCCAAGGTGATCTACAAAATCTGGCCTGGTTGAGTGTCCCGAGGACAGGTTTGGGAAAGACTGTTCTAAATGCCAGATGGTATCCCTTAACATGCACAATGTCAAACGATTCTGCACTTTAAGCACACAGGCAGAAATAGCCATGGTAATACAAACACAAATGATACAGAGTATCTATGAAATAACACAGAATGACAACACAGAGTATATCCAGGTGACAAGGCCCCTACAGGCTGAGACTCAAAGAATAGAAGTATGACTGAGGCTTATTGCCCTGCCGCCTGCAGTATGTCTCAGACAGCTTATAGTGGGGAGATATGCCTAAAAAAATCGTAAATACAGGCTACGCCGGTTCAATAAAACTAACAATTTGGCCTTACAACCATTTAAAGAATCAGCAAATTAGCAGCTAAAATTGGAAAAAACTCGAGCAAATAAAATGAACACAAATATAGAACTGAGCAGCATGCAGTACCCATCCAACACATCAGGGATCCCTGATGAGGTTGACACAAAAAGATGTGTTGGATGGGAACTGTATTTATTTATGCACATATGTAATGTCCCCATGAATGTACACATATATGCTTATGAGTTATTGTATAATAAAAGAAGGGATCTCTATGCTGAAAGCTTTCATTTCTAAACTGGTTGCTTAAATTGATCCAACATTATCAAGCGCTTCTGTTGATTTTTTTGTAAATCAAGTTCTCCTGCTGATTTTTTTTTGCTAAATCAGGTACTCCTGTTTATTTAATTTTTTGCTAACTCATAGTGGCCTTTACTTTTATGCTTATTTAATGTGTTCAAGTTCAGCACAGCAATTCCATTTAAAAAATTTAATTCATCAATTGTATTTCATTAATTTGTATATATAGATTTATGCATGAAATATAACAAACATAAAGTGCATCCTCTCCAATTTTGTATTGATTAAAATATACAAATTCCCCAAAACACAACCAATTAAAATTTACATTGTCTCTGAAAATTAACCCCATAAGGACCACTAACGTACATAGTACGTCCTCAGAAAATTCCTCTTCAGAACCAAGGACGTACTATGTACATCAGGATCTTTTAAACCCCCTCCCAATACTCACCTCTCTGACTGGGGTCCCACATCGGTTCGGCTTCCTTGAAGTCGGCCCAATGGATTTATGGGCCCCGGCCATCACGATGATGTCATTGTCGGGCGTGATAACGTCATTATAAGGCACCCCTCCTTTGGATCCCTTTTCCTCCCAAATGGATGCACATAAAAAAAAGAGAGGCATCACTGGAAAGGGCAGAGTCTGCCCTTTACAACGGTGCCTCTCTTTAACCCCCTTAGGTGCAGGATCGCAATCTGCTAATTGATGTCAGCCAAGTCTCCGGGTCACCCACTGACGTCGTCACGTATGTGCGATGACGTCAGTTGGCCAGATAACCCCCTAGCTGCCAAGTGGAGCTTGGAGGGCCATTTGGACCCCCGTATCTTGCGATCTGTGGTGGCTAGAAGATCATGTCTGGTATCACTGGAACAGCCTTATCATGGCCGTTCCAATAATATCAAACATGACCATGTTTGGTGTAAACATAAAACATAAATAATAAATAAAAAAAATTCAAAGTGTTTTTTTTAAAAAAAGAAAAAAATTGTCTGGGGTATTATAAAATAGGACTTCAAGTCACATTTAAACATGATGAGCATAAATGGTCAAAATGAGCTCAACATACAGAGTTGAAATGGCTCAGCAGTGAAGGGGTTAAAAAGCAAAACCGTGTAAAAATTGGGTATTTCTAAACTCAGGACAATATTTATAAACTATTTAGGAGTGGTCTTTTTTGGCGATTGTAGATTTTTCCGTGAGATTTCATATTTTTTTCATAGTAAATTAGAAAGTTCAGTTAATGGTGAGAAAAACGGTATATAATACGTGCGATTTACATTAACGAGTAAGATGAAAATTAGAGCTAAACACAAACAATGCAGAAATGTAAAAACAGCAGAGAGTACTTTCAGACAGACAATGGTAAAACAGCCTGGTCACTGGGATTAATGTAGTTAATTATTTTATATGCTAAATTGTAAAAAAAAAAATATTTATGTGCATCAGACTGCACATGTGTTGTTTTAGGTATGGCCAGTACCACAAAATTAAGGTTAGTGTGAATTTTTAGAACCCTCACTCTAAAAATTGTAGTGCTACAGAAGTTTAATTTAAAACCACTTCTTGAATATATTTGATTGAAGAGAGTGGACACACCAGGAGAATGATCAAAGGTTTTCTTAATAGCCTTTAGTCACAAGATAATGATATGAGTTTGAGAACTTTAGTAAGACCTTTTAAATATGTTTCCAATTCATCTTCAGAATATATGACCCACATTTTAAACTTTTTACTACTTTTTAAATTGTGTCTTTGCCTTCTACAATAATGATAACAAACGTTAATGATCTGTAACATGAGCAGTGAAATAATTAAGCTCCCTGTAGTGTCTTATAGAACCATTTTAGCCATTGCTGTTATTAGCTTTCCCTGAAATAGTGATTGCAATGTAACATAAAATAAATATGTCTGGCAAATTATTTATGTATATATAGCATAATGCCAAAAAACAAAAGTAATTAGAAAGTGAATTACAAATATTATAATGAATTTAATAATGCTTGTACATTTTTGCATACCGTATATACTCGGGTATAAGCTGAGTTTTTTGACTCAGATTTTGAGTCAAAAAACCGCGATTCGGCTTATACCCGAGTCAAGGAGCGCAGCAATGGCAACATGTTGAAGGAGATGCGGCTGCGTGCAGGCGGTCACGTGGTCCGGCTAATCAGGTGGTACAGAGTCTCTGTACCACATGACTGGCCGGACCGCGTGACCTGCGCACGCACGCAGTCGCATCCCCTTCAACACGGACGGACTCACGCTGTTCAGGACCGGGCAGGCACTCCTGCTGCCCGGCATCTGGGCCTCCTCAACCCCTGCTGGATCCAGAGCTGGGGAAGTATCCATGTGAGAGCTGGCTGCCGCTGGGGCAATATCCAGGTGAGAGCTGGGGCAAATCCATGAGCTGGGGCAAATCCATGAGCTGGGGCATATCCATGTGTGAGCTGGGGCAAATCCATGTGTGAGCTGGGGCAAATCCATGTGTGAGCTGGGGCAATCCATGTGTGAGCTGGGGAAAATCCATGAGCTGGGGCAAATCCATGAGCGAGCTGGGGCAAATCCATGTGTGAGCTGGGGCAAATCCATGTGTGAGCTGGGGCAAATCCATGTGTGAGCTGGGGCATATTCATGTGTGAGCTGGGGCAAATCCATGAGCTGGGGCAAATCCATGTGTGAGCTGGGGCAAATCCATGAGCTGGGGAAAATCCATGAGCTGGGGCATATCCATGTGTGAGCTGGGGCAAATCCATTAGCTGGGACAAATCCATGAGCTGGGGCATATCCATGTGTGAGCTGGGGCAAATCCATGAGCTGGGGCAAATCCATGAGCTGGGGCATATCCATGTGTGAGCTGGGGCAAATCCATGTGTGAGCTGGGGCATATCCATGTGTGAGCTGGGGCAAATCCATGTGTGAGCTGGGGCAATCCATGTGTGAGCTGGGGCATATTCATGTGTGAGCTGGGGCAAATCCATGAGCTGGGGCAAATCCATGTGTGAGCTGAGGCAAATCCATGAGCTGGGGAAAATCCATGAGCTGGGGCATATCCATGTGTGAGCTGGGGCAAATCCATGAGCTGGGGCAAATCCACGAGCTGGGGCATATCCATGTGTGAGCTGGGGCAAATCCATGAGCTGGGGCAAATCCATGAGCTGGAGCATATCCATGTGTGAGCTGGGGCAAATCCATGTGTGAGCTGGGGCATATCCATGTGAGCTGGGGCAAATCCATGTGTGAGCTAGGGCATATACATGAGCTGGGGCAAATCCATGAGCTGGGGCATATCCATGTGTGAGCTGGGGCAAATCCATGAGCTGGGGCATATCCATGTGTGAGCTGGGGCAATCCATGAGCTGGGGCAAATACATGAGCTGGGGCATATCCATGTGTGAGCTGGGGCAAATCCATGTGTGAGCTGGGGCATATCCATGTGTGAGCTGGGGCAAATCCATGTGTGAGCTGGGGCATATCCATGAGCTGGGGCAAATCCATGAGCTGGGGCATATCCATGTGTGAGCTGGGGCATATCCATGTGTGAGCTGGGGCATATCCATGAGCTGGGGCAAATCCATGAGCTGGGGCAAATCCATGAGCGGGGGCATATCCATGAGCTGGGGCATATCCATGTGTGAGCTGGGGCAAATCCATGTGTGAGCTGTGGCATATCCATGAGCTGGGGCATATCCATGTGTGAGCTGGGGCAAATCCATGTGTGAGCTGGGGCATATCCATGAGCTGGGGCATATCCATGAGCTGGGGCATATCCATGAGCTGGGGCATATCCATGAGCTGGGGCATATCCATGTGTGAGCTGGGGCATATCCATGTGTCAGCTGGGGCATATCCATGTGCTGGGGCAAATCCATGTGCTGGGGCAAATCCATGTGTGAGCTGGGGCATATATCATGAGCTCTGACACAGGCTGCTCTATTGAGAATTCAATCGCTATGGTACGGCATTCTTTTTGAAGTCTTTTTTTTTTATCATGTTAGAAATGGATCCCGCTACTCCTAATCCCGAGTCAAAAACAAAGCGCAGGTCATACGACGCTGGTTTCAAACTTAAAGTTGTGTCAAGAGCAGAAGAAAGCAATAACAGTATTGCAAGTAGAGAATTTTGTGTTGATGAAAAACAAGTGAGGGAGTGGTGGAAAACCAAAGCTGACTTGGAAAAGATTCCAAAAAAAAAAAAAGCTCGACGTGGTGCAAAGACTTCATATGGGGCTCTAGAGGCTGAATTGCATACATGGGTCATGGAGTGTCGTCAAAATGGTTACTGTGTAACACGCATGGGAATTCGCTTACGTGCCCTTCACATGGCTAAAGATGACAAGCTAAAAGCACCAGGTATTGAAAATTTTGTTGCGTCAGCAGGATGGTGTACCCGCTTCATGAATAGGTTTGGTCTATGTTTGCGGCAAAGAACAAAGATTTCTCAGAAGTTGCCAAAAGACCTTGATGAAAAAGTGATGTCATTCCATTCATTCATCATAAAACAAAGAAGGATCCATAACTATGACCTGGGAGATATTGGGAATATGGATGAAACACCTATGACCTTTGATCTTCCCAGCAACAAAACTGTGGCAAGTTTGGGAGAGAAAACTATTTTTCTAAGAACCACAGGAAATGAAAAAAAACATTTCACAGTCGTTCTGTCATGTTTGGCCAATGGAACTAAGCTGAGGCCTGTCATTATTTTTAAAAGGAAGACCTTGCCTAAAAAGGTCAAAATCCCACCACGAATTACAGTGCGCACACATGATAAAGGCTGGATGGATGAAGACGGAACAAAAAAATGGATAGAAGAAATTTGGAACGGACGACCAGGAGCAGCCTTGAAGAAAAAACCATCATTGCTGGTTTGGGATATGTTCAGAGCTCACACATCTGATGACATAAAACAATTGGCAAAGTCTTCTCAAGTTACTTTGGCCGTTATTCCAGGTGGCCTTACATCTGTATTGCAGCCCCTAGATGTGTGTTTGAATAAACCTTTTAAAGACCATGTGCGAAAGATGTGGCATGAATGGATGCTATCTGGTCAAGCCCAACTGACAAAAGTTGGAAATCTGAAGAAGCCTGAAATAGAACTGATAGCCAAATGGGTTCGTGATGCATGGGAAGAGATTCCAGAGGAAATGGTGCAACGCGCCTTCAAGAAATGTGGCATTAGTAATGCTATGGATGGCAGTGAAGACAGCGCTTTGTATGAGAATGACAGCAGTGATGGTGATGTTTGCGAAACTAGTGATGATGACAACGTTTATGCTGATAGCCTCACACGAGATGCAGCTGAAGCTCTGTTTGGACATACAGATGAAGAGGAATCCAGTTTTGAAGGATTTTAACTTTTGGATTTTACCTTGGTTACTGGTTGAGCTAAGGTTTTCTGTACCGTAATTTACGGTATATAAAGTTATTGTTGCTACCTTATTGTTTTTGTTGACCCTCTTTTACATTTACAGAGCTAGTTTACTGTTTTTATTTGAAATAAATATTGAAAAACATTTAACCTACTGATGCCTCATTGGTATTTTTTTTTGGTATCTATTTTTATTTTTGAAATTTACCAGTGGCTGCTGCATTTCCCACTTAGGCTTATATGCGAGTCAATAAGTTTTCACAGGTTTTTTGGGAAAAAGTAGGGGGGTCGGCTTATACACGGGTCGGCTTATACCCGTATATATAAGGTAGTTCCCATTCTTGACCACACAGGCCAAGCAAATAATATGCAATAGCTTTCATTGTACCTTATATAACAATAAAAATACATTTTCCATTTATATATATATATATATATATATATATAATAAAAGCAATACATCACCACATAAATACCTGAAGAAAAAAGGGAACTATATCACATATTACAAATGAAAAATGCAGTAGATAACCTCAACCTAAAAAGATCAAAGACACGGTGCAAGGGTGAAAATAAATTACCAAACAGGAAAAGTAATATAAAAGAAAATAAATAAATATTATTATCTTACAAAAGTCGGTGTTATGTGTTTTTTCGACTGTAAAATCATTTAACCTAGAAAACCAGAATACAATATTTCAAATTCACCTTTTATCTCTAGTGAAAAAGTATTTCTGCATTTTGAAGGACACAAAGAACCAGCAGTTCTCTAATTTACTTTGGCTCAGTGCAATACTGTAAGGTTGCGTACACACAATCTTGTGTGACCCTTGTGGACATCGTTCATCTCTTCTCTGATGGGTTTGATGTTGTGTGGCCATGTGTACACAACTGACCAATCAGAGAAGGGCGAGCTTTGATTGGTGAATTTGGCTACAAATGGCCACCGTTCTTAAACCAATGAGAGGTACACTATAAATGGAGTTCTCTCATTGGCTGAAAAAAATGTCTGACAAAGAATGCTGTTGGGTAGTATTCCTATTTAAATACTTTTGGGCCTATTGGGCTCATTCAGCCTCAAGACTCTGATGAAACTGAATCCCCTGGACTCTGTCCATCACTGGATGGTAAGTATAATCTACATCTGGGAATTATTTGCTTTTAGGAGGTTTGGTTATGGGACTTTGCACTTTATTTAGGATTAAACAATGTAGGAGGATTTGTGTACATATATTTATAAATTTATATATAATAAATTTATATTGATTTATATATATTAATCAGTGGGAATGGTGGTTATTAAAGACAAGTGGGGAATAGATAGAGTATATAGCAGTTTATACACAGTGTATATAGATATGTATGAGAGTCTATAGGTCTATATGGGGCCATGGGTTTCTGCATTGAAAGCAGGTGGACTGCACATTGGCCTACCTGCTCCCTAAATAAACCACTCACTTGCTGACTTAGGGATAGCAATGGTGGTGTGGGGGCCCTTTTATGCCATCAACCCTATGTAGTGGTATTTCTGGACAGGGTTTGCATAACATTTCAGCCACGTAACTCATGGCTGGTCAGATGCTGGCTATCCAGGTCAGAATGCCCCTTTGTGATGCACCCAATGCATAGTGAATGCAGCAGACAGCTTTGCATTGATATCGGGTAATCATGCCCATACCAACACTTGAATACCGTTCACAGAAAACGTTTGCAGGAACATTTTGTTTTAAAATATACCTGCAAACAAAATTAGACTAGGGGGGCTACTCAAAGAGCATCAGTGATTGCTGAAGCTGCAAACATCGGCAAACATTGCTGTACTGTGAAGCTTCTCATGACGCTGTATGAATCTTTCTTTTGTGAAACAACCGCACTTATCACTGTTACAACCAAATGTGAAAGGGGACCAATGCTTGGGTCCCATACCCCTTCTAGTCCCTGGATACCCCCCTTAAAGAGCTAATTTTGGGCTCTAGTCCATCCATGCTCTGAATGTTGAGGCTGGCAGTCTATAAAACCCATTTAATGATGCTTCCAAGAAACGGTATCCTAGTTAATATTGATTTCTAATTGTTTTAAAACCTCTTTACAGGCCGGGATGCTCTTTGATATTTTCACTTAATAACAACATTTACAGTTATCTGTGAAAATCTATTAGGGCATTGCATCATTCAAGTGTTCTATATCGAAAACAGTAAAATTATTAATGATTAAATCACTATTGACAGATTCTATTGATAATGCACTGGTGTGGTTTCAAGTCATTTGACTAAAAGAAAAAGAAATTTAGCAACTAGTCTGATCAACCAAGAAGCATGGATGAATTTGTTAAATTATTTAGCCCCTTAGAAGCTCACGTTCATTTCATAAATATTATGTCTATATTTTTTATTTTTTTATCTGTAAAACATCCTAATATTGGAAAAAATATTCTTTCAAAGTATTCCATATAGCTTGCTATTTTCTCATGTGTGAATTCATGAAGTATGAAGAGTAAATCACATAGTTCCTGTGCTGATACAAGGTAGGTTACTTAACTCAAAAAGTGTTCATACATACAATATTTATCTTTTTACACATGTCAGTAGGTTCTGTATAGCTCTATAATTGAATGGGATTCTTCCATTAAAAGTTGACTGTAACCTCTGATTAGCATACATTTCAATTCACGTGCCATTGAATGTCTTCATTTTCTGTCAAGATTCAGCCACGTTTTATTAAAATTAGCGCACACTCTATTGATTTAACCTGCCAATGAAGCGTCCATGCGCTTTTCTTTTATCTTATTTGGTACATCAAGTGAAAAAAAAGTGAATACAAATGATGAGCACATAAACAATCGATGTGAACAGGTTCAAAGCTTCCTCCTTGGAAAAAGCTGAAGTCAGCATTTGTGAACCAAACTATTAGTCTACTACATCAGCTGCCAAGTGCACATCAGCAGTTTAGCAAATAGATTTTATTTGCTCCATAAGCATCTTATATCTATCTGATATAATATGCCGGTCTAGAAGCATTCTTGGGATATGTGAGGGCCTCACCTTTTTTTACTTGAATATTAACCAATGTTTGTTTTTGTATTTTTCATTTCGATTTTTATCTTATAACTTCATAATGTTTGGTTAAGGTTTAATGTTATTTGACTGGGAATAAAAAGCAGTATATGGAGCATATAGAGTTGGTGTTTGCTTATGCTTGATATAAAACTCCTGTCTTCAAATTAAAAAAACAGATTGCTAAGCAATCTTTGTAAAACCTAAATTTACATAGTAATAAGAATGTATATTTAATATTTTGAGTTGTCGTATACCTACATATTATGCATTATAATTAGGAGGATTAAGGAGCAGTCTCTCAGAACTGTATATATTTGTCCATGAGATCTTTATGCTTGTGAGTGTGTGTGTTTTGCATCATTCTTGCCAAATACATAACTAGAAAGAATGTTGCAGATTTTTTTTGTTGTTGTTGTTATTCCCTGGCATGACCCACAGGAAATGCAATAAAAAAAGACTTGCCTTATAGTACCCAAAATTACTGACGTCCATGATTGGAGCGATAACAACTATTTCTGTCTGTAGATTTGCATAGTTTACATAATAATAATAATTAGCAATACATCATTAAGAACACTTTTTCTATCTTAAGTCATTTTTCTCACTTCCTAATAAAATATATTTTTCATTTGCTAGGACTCATTATTAGAATAGAGATATATTATAGAAAAGATGGGCTCTATTCCATCCGTGATGTAAACTTGACCAGAGTTGTGGTAAACCTAACAACTTCATAGACTATAATGGCTCTGGTAAGTTTACAACAGCTCTGGTTATGTTTACATCAAGGTTGGATTAGTGCCCACGTTATATATATATATATATATATTTATATATTCAGGAGGTAAGGAGGTAAGCGCACACATGAGACTTATCTTCAAAAGTTTTTTAATATTCAATAGGAGAGTCAACGTTTCAGTCCTCCCAGGACTTTCATCAAGACATAAAACATCAGGTCAATACAAACATATAAATAGTGAACACAATTAGGACATAATTACCAACAGATTTGCAGTGGAGGCTGACCTCACCACTACAAACATCCGGCCCAGAAACCCTTGTCATGGTAACATCCAAGCACAAAGTGAAAAAAAGTGAAAAACAAAAAAACCTCTCTAAGGATTGCAGTAGCATGCAGAATTACATATGTTTAAAGATTCCCAATCAACAAAGGGTTATTAACATTGATTTAACATACACTATATTACCAAAAGTATTCGCTCACCCATCCAAATAATCAGAATCCAGTGTTCCAATCACTTCCATGGCCACAGGTACAGTATATAAAATCAAATACCTAGGCATGCAGACTGTTTTTACAAACATTTGTGAAAGAATGGGTCGCTCTCAGGAGCTCAGTGAATTCCAGCGTGGAACTGTGATAGGATGCTACCTGTGCAACAAATCCAGTCGTGAAATTTCCTCGCTCCTAAATATTCCACAGTCAACTGTCAGCTGTATTATAAGAACGTGGAAGTGTTTGGGAACGACAGCAACTCTCAGCCACGAAGTGGTAGGCCACGTAAACTGACAGAGCGGAGTCAGCAGATGCTGAGGCGCATAGTGCGAAGAGGTTGCCAACTTTCTGCAGAGTCAATCGCTACAGACCTCCAAACTTCATGTGGCCTTCAGATTAGCTCAAGAACAGTGTGCAGAGAGCTTCATGGAATGGGTTTCCATGGCTGAGCAGCTGCATCCAAGCCATACATCACCAAGTACAATGCAAAGCGTCGGATGCAGTGGTGTAAAGCACACCGCCACTAGACTCTAGAGCAGTGGAGACGCATTCTCTGGAGTGACGAATCACGCTTCTCCATCTGGCAATCTGATGGACGAGTCTGGGTTTGGAGGTTGCCAGGAGAACGGTACTTGTCTGACTGCATTGTGCCAAGTGTAAAGTTTGGTGGAGGGGGGATTATGGTGTGGGGTTGTTTTTCAGGAGCTGGGCTGGACTTTCCAATGAAAGGAACTCTGAATGCTTTAGCATACCAAGACATTTTGGACAATTCCATGCTCCCAACTTTGTGGGAACAGTTTGGAGCTGGCCCCTTCCTCTTCCAACATGACTGTGCACCAGTGCACAAAGCAAGGTCCATAAAGACATGGATGACAGAGTCTGGTGTGGATGAACTTGACTGGCCTGCACAGAGTCCTGACCTTAACCCGATAGAACACCTTTGGGATGAATTAGAGTGGAGACTGAGAGCCTGGCCTTCTCGTTCAACATCAGTGTGTGACCTCACAAATGCGCTTCTGCAAGAATGGTCAAAACTTCCCATAAACACACTCCTAAACCTTGTGAACAGCCTTCCCAGAAGAGTTGAAGCTGTTATAGCTGCAAAGGGCGGACTGACGTCATATTGAACCCTATGGATTAGGAATGGGATGTCACTTAAGTTCATATGGGAGTGAAGGCAGGCGAGCGAATAGTTTTGGCAATATAGTGCATATGTTGCAAATTATTAGAGGATACAGGAGTATGATCAAAGTTACAATATTTAAATGAAAGCAAGGCTGGAAAACCAACCCATGACAAACTACAGGGTTTACATCAAGTAGTATCACCGAGTACCAAGGAACAGCGAGGAAACATTTTTCTCATTCGAGCCTAGAGGTGCTAGCGTCTCCAAGGTAAAAATCCAGAAGGATTCACGTTTTAACAATTCAGATGCCAGGTCTCCACCAAGGGGAAGAGGAGAAACATGGTCAATTGTCATCACTTTCAGAGAAGGTAGGGAGTCTTGTGCCTCTGAAATTATGGATTCATATTACCGGCCAACGCTGCTCTGATGGCAGAACAGTGATTTGCCATTGTTCGCGGAGTCCATTGATTGTCTTGCCTACATAGGAAATACCACAAGGAAACATAATTTTATAAATAACATAAGGTGTTGTACACATTATATGATGCCTGATGCACTATTTCTTGGCATTATGCGGATGCTAAAAAACTTTTCCAGGGGTCACATGAATGCAGGTAGTGCATCCCTAGCACCTGTAGAATCCTACATTGGTGAATTTCCTCTGGGAAAAATAGTTAAACTGGTCGGTATGGACCAAAAGGTCACAGAGATTTTTATTTAATTTGTAACATACTATCGGAGGGTCACGTGCCGCCTGGGATAGTTTAGGGCAAGCCTCAAAATTTCCACTCACCTGCTCGTATTTGGCGAGTGGAAATTAAGTGAGGGCGAGTGCACATGCAGGCAGCATGATAAATTATTATAGCTAACTCTGAGACAAGTGTGGATACATGGTCAGGCCGGCCTGGCCCTGCTGGGGTCTGATGTCTATGTATACATATATCTGGGGTCTGTTGTAACTGTAAATGAGGTCAGGGTATTAACGTTGATGTCATTTATTTTTGTAACTTCTGAATTAAACAATTAATTGTCATTTCATAAAATAATTTAAGAGGGTGTGTTTAGGCTCAGAGTTAAGGGCAGAGTAGGGGTTAGGTGAGGCAACTGGTGGTGAGTAACTCTTAACAACTGGCTAGTAGCTCGGGACTTGAAATTTTGAGCCCTGTTTTAGGGTCACTTTGAAGAATACCCCAATGTTTCCTCACAATGCGGGCAAAAACCTCTGATGCTGTGTGGTAGGTTTGCACAAAAGTCATTCTGGAATTAGGTTTGCGTGTTATAGGAACAGTTCGCATCCGTGTATGGGTGATAGTTAATACCTGATCAAGGAAGTGCGCCCGGTAACCTCTGTTCATAAACCTAGCATACATGTCACATATCTGAACTTCCCTAACCTCTGTCTTGGAATTGTTACGGAGAACTCTCAAGAATTGTACCACAGGTAACGATTATTTAAGTTTAGGAGGATGAAAGCTAGAGGCATGAAGAAACGTATTGCGATCAGTTGGTTTTACGGACTATATTCCAAATGATGATCAATAATAGAGACAGAAATATCCAAAAAATGTATAGATGCACTACACCATTGCTACGTAAACCACTCTGGTAATGGCAATGTATTAAAAAATTGCATAGTATCTTGTAAATCTTGTGAAGAGCCTTGCCAAATTAGTAAAACATTGTCAATGTAATTAAGGTATAATAACTCCCCGTTACCAAAAAGAGCCAGGATATGATTTCGTTTGCAAACATACATGTAAACATTAGCTTAGGCCATCATGGACATCCCAGTGAATTGCAGGAAAATTTTATCCTCAAATCTAAAGCAGTTTTTTGTGAGCGCAATCTCTAACATAGATAATACAATTTCAACAGGATAGATATTCAGCACTTCAGAGTCCACTAGCACCCTTCACATTGCAACAATACCTGCCTCTAGTGGGATGATCATGTAAAGACTGTTGACATCAATAGAAATGAGTAACAAATCTGTTGGAAATACAGTTTTCTCTTTGTCGTTCTATCACCTCCCTCGTATCCTGAACGCAGGTCGGCAATGATAGCACCGTTAATTAAAAAATCTGGGCAAACCAGACTCCAATCGGTTGTATTAGGCTGCCAATAGCTGAAACTATTGGCCTACCCGGAGGGTGAACTGCATTTTTATTTATTTAAGGCCCCGTATACAGTATAGGACATTTTAGGTGTAGAACATGAAGGTAATCAAATAGTTGTTGAGAAATATAATTAGCTTCAAGTGCCTGCTGTAATATCAAACCAATTCCCTTAATGTATGTCACCCCTAGGTCCCCCGGCAATTGCACATAGGTGTCGGCATTACTTAATTGCATAAAGATTTCATCCCAGTAATCTGAGTAGTTCATCATTACTATTGCGCCCCCCTTGTCCGCTGGGCGTACCACAATATTACAATCGTTTGCTAACCCTTGGATGGCAGACCACTCATTCCCAGAGATATTGGCTCGGGTCATCTATGTCTTGATAAAAGTCCTGAGAGGACTGAAACGTTGACTCTCCTATTGAATATTAAAAACTAAGCAACTTTTGAAGATAAGTCTCCTGTGTGCGCTTACTTGCTGCACAGTTATAGGTGTCTACCTGGTCAGTAGCTGCACCAGAGCAAGAAAATACTTTATCAACAGTGGATTACTGGGCTAATGTTTATTTATTTATTTTATTTATAAAGGATTTTACCAGGAAGGATACATTGAGATTTCTTTCATGTTCAAGTATGTCCTGGTTCAAGAACATGGTTACAGAAATACAAAGTAGTAAAATGCAAGAAATTAACACAAAACAAATATACGGATTAACAGAAAATAAATATGTAGGAAATATAGTCACTATGTTACATGTTTACAGCTGCATTCCTTATTGAGGTATGCTAATATGGAGCTCTTAAGGTACTTTAGACTGGGTGAAGATTTGATGGTGTCTGGGAGGTTATTCCATAATTGTGGTGCTCTGTAGGAAAATGAAGATCGAGACACTTTTTTTTGTACTGTGGTATTGCAAGTAAGGTGCCAGTCCTGGATCGGAGGTTATAGGATGAGGGAACTGCTGAGGGAAGCAGCCTATTCAGGTAGGGTGGTAGCTTCCCAGAAAAGCTCTTAAACACCAGGTTGGAAAGGTGAAGGGTGCGTCTAGATTCCAGCGACGGCCAGTTTAGTTCTTTTAACATGTCACAATGGTGGGTCATGTAGTTACATTGTAGCACAAAGTGACAGAATGAGTAATACAATGTAGTAAGTTTCTGGAGGTGCGTTTGCGGGGCGGCTGCATACACTACATCTCCGTATTCAATAGCTGGCATAAGCATTTGTTGTACAATCTGCTTTCTTACCGCGGGGTTCAGGCAGGATTTGTTTCTGTACAGGGCACCTAGTATGGGGTAAATTTTAGATGAAGGTTTTTCGATGTGGGGGCCAAAGGATAGATTTGGGTCTAACCACATACCTAGATATTTGAGAGAAGTGACTGTGGTCAGCGTGCCATTTGATTTTGTCCTGACACATAGATGGGGTGTTTGCAATTTGTGTAGTTTAGGTGCTGTTCCAAAGAGCATTGTAACAGTTTTGTCAGCATTTACAAAAAGTTTGTTATCTTAGATCCACTTTTCTACCTCTGTGAATTGGTCTTGCAGCACGACCTCCAGCTGTGGAAGATCTGGTTTGCTGGTATAGATTACAGTGTCGTCTGCGTACATGTGTAAAGTTGAGGCTTTGCAGACATTGGGCAGATCATTTATGAATATTGTGAATAGCAGGGAGCCGAGTATTGAGCCTTGGGGTACATCGCACGTAACTGGGAGGGGGAGGGAATTGCTGTCAGAAATGGACACATATTGCGACCAATCAGACACATATGATTGAAACCAGGTTAGCGTGCGATCACCAATGCCAGAGTTTTTAAGTTTTTGTAATAAGATGCCATGGTCTACTGTGTCAAAGGCCTTGGCAAAATCAAGGAAGATGGCTCCAGTTAGGTTTCCTTGTTCCATGCCAGCCTGGATATCATTGGAAACTTTTAAAAGGGCAGTTGTGGTTGAATGATTTGGACAGAAGCCGGATTGATCTGGGGTTAAATAGTTCCAATACTGATAGTAATCGCGTAATTGAGTGTAAACACATTTTTCCAGGATTTTTGACATTACAGGAAGCAATGATATTGGACGGTAGTTGGATACCAAAGTATTGTCTCCACTTTTATGGATAGGTACCACTCTCGCAGTCTTCCAGAGTTTGGGTATATATCCAGTCACAAGTGATTCATTGATTAGGGTTGCGACAGGTTTTGCAATTGCCGGCGCGCTGATTTTCGGCAGCATTGCTGGGATTTGGTCAGGTCCTGACTGGGGTTTCATTTTTTGGTTACAGAGAAGTTTAGTAATGGCACTGACAGGCACTGGTCTAAAACTGAATTTCTCTTTGATACAGGATTTTTATAGATTTGGAAGGATCTGACTTGTGTGCTGCCTTTCTGAATGTGTTTCAATTGCTAGCTTAGCAATCAGGGTGTTGGCGCATCCAACAAAATAGTTATTAAAGGCATTTGCTACATCTAGGGGGTGTTGCAGGGTTTGGTTGTTTACTTTGACAGCAGCTGGTTGGGAGTGGACAGGAGGCGATTGTATGTCAATTTTGATTTTCCAAAATTTTCTCGGGTTTGATATGTTATTGTTTAGATTTTCATTGAAGTATTGGGCTTTGGCCATTTTTGTTTGCTTTGTGCATGCATTCCGCCATTTTCGGTATTCACAGTGATCGTTCATGGATCCAGTACTCTTGAAATTTGACCAGAGTGAATCTCTAAGCTGGTGCATGTGTGTGAGGTCAGCTGTAACCCAGGGGAGATGTGCACCTTTGACTCGCACTTTACGCAGCGGGGCATGGGCATTCCAGACTTGCAGGAGCTGACTGAAAGTATTCAATTGCACAGTCCAGGTCTGGGATTAGGTTTAGCCTGTACCACGTGAGCCATTTGAGATCATTTAGGAAGGATTCAAGATTAAATTTCTTGAAGGATCTGGTGATTATTACTTTTGGGGGAGATTTTGTGGCCTTTATTTTGTGCACACAGTACACTAGACAGTGATCACTGAAGGTATTAGCAAGGACGCCTGCCTCCTGTATTCTATCAGGACATGAGGAAAGAATCCAGTCCAGCAGGGAATGGTTGAGGCTTTTCATATTAATGCGAGTGGGGGAAGAGATTATTTGTGTTAACTGGAAAGCCTTAAACTGGGAGCAGTGTTTATTGTTTTTAGCATTCAGCCAACATTAAAATTGCAGAGGACCAGCAGTTCACTTTTTTGGTTTTGAGCTACCAAATTACTAAGGATTTGGGTTATGTCAGAAAGGAAGTGCACTGGGGAACTCGGTGGGCGATAGAATCCAGCAACAATAATTGGTTTACTGAATGGGATCTCAATAATACCAGAAAGGAAATCAAAAGTGGCTGGGGAGCTAGTGATTTGCAGAGGGGTGAACTTTGTGGACTCGTCAACATAAATAACAATTCCTCCTCCTCTCTTTGCTCTGTCCTTTCTATAACATGAATACCATTGTATTGATATGGCAGAGTCTGGTACTTTAGGGGTTAGCCATGATTCTGTCAGCACAATGACTTTAGGTTTGTAATGGAGGCACCAAGCTTTAAGCTCCTCCAGTTTAGGGAGTAAACTGCGGATATTACTGTGCACAATGGAGAGGCTTTTTTTAGTGGGGAGATTAAACGTGGCGTCATCTGTTGGACCAGGGTTGGATTAAACATCATTTGCCAGGGCAAGCAGCAGAATAAATAGGAGTGTGGTTATATACATATGTGTATATATATATATATATTAAAGTTTATAGTTGCAGATTACATTTACACACCCCAGCAATTCAGAGAACTGCTTGCAGAGCTCATGTGCTACATTCCCCATATGCGGCAAAGAACTCTGGGTAGGACATGCAAATGAAGTCCACAACTTCTCACTTTCTTGCATCTAGGGTCTGTAATACCATAGGACCCTCCTTGCCAATACCATCCCATACTAGATGGCTTTTTTTTTAGCAATGGTCAGGTTATGCCACCAGTCTAAGTCACTCCTGTACAGCTGTTTCCGGCTCATTATGTCCTTATCAGCAAGAGATAGACTGTAACTGGTTGCAAATAATAGGTTAATAAATCAATGGATATGTAAAATCCATAAAAACAATGTAAAATTCAATAAAAAAATGTATATCATAAAGGTAAAAATATTTGTATAAAAGTCAATGAAAGTGCATAGAGTGAAGTCCAGGTCAAATGTGCAAAAAAGTGCTCAAGTATATAATAATGGAATACTCAAAAAATGATGATGAAGGATAGTGTGCTGATCTTCCTTTAAGTGCTGGTGTTGAATCCTTTTATCCGTCAGTGATCTTCAAAAGAAGCACATCACAGGAAAAAATATTAGTGCAGATGGTCGGACTAAAATTAGCTCAAATTATAATCAAGATCTAAACCACTCACATTCATGGGAGCCCACAAGGTCCCGGCTCAAGGAAAAACAGCTTGCGGCCAAATATAGGGTGGCACTTCCCTTCTTTATGTCCGTACTGGAGACTAGATGAAATGGAGAGAATCGGGAGACGGCACTCCCATAGCGTAATACTGCATATGTATGAAGATGTGAAGAGGAAAAAGTGAAACACACTCACCGATTTTGGAGCCTCGTAATGTCAGGCTCAATGTATGTAACTCTGGGTCCTCTTAGGGTGGGAACCCAAACCCCTTTGTTGCAGCGGTGGTGGGTCCAAATTTCCAAGGAGAAAAAAAGGGTCGGAGAAGGTAGCAAATGTTGGGAAATAAACAAAATTTAATGAATAAGTAAATAAAATCCAGGACAAGGTCTACCGAGACGCGTTTCGGCTTAAAAAAGCCTTCCTCAGTCGGTATAGAAATGAATGTCCATAAAAAAATCAATATAAAATGCAAGGTAAAGGTGTCCTCTTTTATAGTGCATCAGAGTAATATCACTTCCTACTTCCGGTCAGTTGACTTCCGATCGTTCGGATTTACCCAGTAGTGCTTTGCGAATACGATATATATATGTATATATAAATATACTGTATATATTTTTTTATTAAAAAAATCAGGCATCATATATATATATAATGTCGGCGAAAACAATACGAACGACTGGCCGATCGTAATAGCTTTTTGAGCAGGAGAGGTTAACCACAGAATTAACCTCTCCTGCTCAAAAAGCTATTACGATCGGCCAGTTGTTCGTATTGTTTTCGCCGACATTATATATATATATGATGCCTGATTTTTTTAATAAAAAAATATATACAGTATATTTATATATACAGTACATATATATATGAAATGTGCTATATTTGCACTATTATACTAGTTATTTTAAATATAATATTCTAATCTTACAACTCAATGATCAATGCTATGATTGTATTATTTTTTTATTCAGTCAAATAATGTAAATGACCTTTTAAAATAAAAAGAATGATAAAACTGAGCCTTGTAACGTATTGAAAACAAAATAGCAACAACAAAAAAATAGAAATGGTGGAATACGTGGGAGTTGTTGACCGTGCTGTACATGATTGATTGCAGTTCACAAAGAAAGAGATTGGCCGGTCAGGGGCATATTAAGATAAATGCAGAAGTTAATTTTTCTTACCATATAAAAGATTGAATCTGAGATCAAAGCTGCTTTGTGGAAAACAACACTACAATATATTGTAGTATAGTATATAAGAACAGTTTTATACAAAAATATGAAAAAAAAGAACTTGATGAGTGTTGCATCTATTTAAAGATATATTTTTTTAATTGTTTTAATTAACTTTATTTTAATTCGATTTTTTTGTGTGATTTAAGTGTTATCAAATTTAGCGTGTGGTTAAAAAAATAATAATAGACTACAAACCTTTGTAGATTGTCACTTGTTTTGTTCCTAACCCTTTGCCGCACTGCACATGTTTAATTTTAATTACTCATGTCATATAAGAGCACGACAAACACAAAATCAATCCAGCATATGAAACATTCTTTTAAATATCAAATATATTTAAATAAACACATAACTATTGCATTCCCATGTTGATGTATATTGACATTAGTATAATGTAGTGTAATACAAGGCAGTTACATCACGTATTAATAATTAGAATTGTCATTAGTAACTGACTTATTGCCTCAGTGAATCATCAGCGTGAGACCTGGATACTCTAAAGTACCCCTAATGTATCACTTGTCGGGTCTTTTGGAGAACAGGCGTACTCAATGCATGATCTTGATGAATCTTTTTTTTTAAGTTATATCTACTTAATTTTCAAATGTTATAGGTTTTCATGCGTTAAGCAATTTAAAACAATATTAAAAAATACAAGCACTGGAGTGACCTAAGTTTACTAAATGAGAAGCATTTACTACTAAGCAATATATAAACAAATACTAGTAGACCTACTTCTATAGCATTGCTTGTGTGTTTTTATTCCTCATGAATGATTTTGCTCCCTGCAAAGCAGGGCCGGACTGGGGATAAAAAAAACAGCCCTGGAAACAATTTCATACTGGCCCCATAGCAGACCTCAGACCAGACATACCCACTCATACATATATACAGACCTCAGACCAGACATATATATATATACACATAGACCTCAGACCAGACATACCCACTAATACATATATACAGACCTCAGACCAGACATATATACAGTATATATATACATAGACCTCAGACCAGACATACCCACTCATACAAATATATATATTGAGTTTTATATATATATCAGAGTATAGCAGTGCATAGTGATACCTTTTTATTGGACTAATGTTACATTTAAAAGACAAGCTTTTGAGAGTGGGAATCTCTTCCTCAGGTCTTGAAGCTATACAGACCTCAAACCATACATACCCACTCACCCACATACAAATTTGCGCAATATACCAGCGCCGTAGTCAGACTCGGATCTAGGGAATCCAGGTCAGGGCCAGCTGCTGGTGCAATGTCTTGCAGCCAACAGCTGTGGCTGACAGGCGGCTCCCAACAGCTGTAGGGCAGGCGGCCAACCGGGAAATTTCACACTATCCAGGTAGGCCAGTCTGACCCAGCCTGCTAGACACTCAGAGAACCTGTACCCCAGTGTTTGCCATCCCTGTCCCCCAGTGCTTGCCATCCCTGTCCCCAGGACATGAAGACATGGCAGGATTCCAAACATCTGAAGCACAGCACAGTTGATATAATTTTATGATCATTGATTGCAGTATTCGGTCTGCATTTACCCAAGTTAAGCCTTAGAATCTGGCCTGAGAGTCCTGAGGACATGCTACTGAATCACTGTACACACCTTTGCTGCACACAGCTAGTATTTTGCTTATTTCATTTCTTTGGGTGCTACAGACACAATCACCCTGGGGTACTGTTTTAGCAATCTATCCTGTAAGGAAATACCCCAATTTTTTTCTAACAATGCAATATTAACATAGAAACATAGAAACATAGAAAAATGTCGGCAGATAAGAACCTTTCGGCCCATCTAGTCTGCCCAATTACATGGATACTTTACTTGGATTTATCTTTTGTTTAGGATAGCCTTATGCCTATCCCATGCTTGCTTAAATTCAATTACTGTTTTGGCCTCTACCACTTCAACTGGAAGACTGTTCCATGTATCCACCACCCTCTCAGTAAAATAATGCTTTCTGATGTTACTTTTAAACCTTTGCCCCTCTAATCTAAGACTATGTCCTCTTGTTTTGCCACTTTGTTTCCTTTTAAATATACTCCCTTCCTCTACCTTGTGGATTCCCTTTACGTATTTAAATGTTTCTATCATATCTCCTCTGTCTCATCTTTTTTCCAAGCTGTACATGTTAAGATCATTAAACCTTTCCTGGTAACTTTTCTCCTTCAAGCCGTACACCATTTTAGTAGCCCTTCCCTGAACTCTCTCTAAGATGTCTATATCCTTCTGGAGATACGGTCTCCAGTACTGCACACAGTACTCCAAGTGAGGTCTCACCAGTGCTCTGTACAGTGGCATGAGCACTTCCCTTTTCCTACTGCTAATACCTCTCCCTACACAACCAAGCATTCTGCCAGCATTTCCTGCTGCTCTATTACATTGACTAATTAATGCATCTAGAGGTAAAAATGTTGATCAATAAAAAATATAGAAGAGATAGCATTATATAGTAGTAAACTGCATTGAATTGTATACATAGTATAAAAATATAATTATTCTCCATGAGCAAAAACTGGAAAAAAAGACATTCTAAAAGGATTACAGAAACTCATGTTGAAAAACTGTGAAATATATATGGATTTGCAGATTATAATATATTAATTCTGGTGAAAATATTAGTTACTTGAGGTAAAGATAACCGGAAAATATTAATTTACAATCAGAATATCTTGTGCCTGAGAATAAAATTATCGTAGCAAGGAAGTCACGGTTTTAAAACTATATGGCTCCTAAGGTGTGGAGGACCCTCGATCTTCATTATGTCCAAATAACCCTGCAAAAATTAAACATAAATAATACTATCTCACCCCTATTAACTGAATAAAACTTAATTGACCTTTTACCCCACTCCCCCTTAATCTAAATCTAATATGTAAACTTTTAAAATTAAATAAACACCTCCCCATTATAAATCCTATAAAATATAAGGGCCTACCCACCCTCTTTCTTGTCTAAATCTAATGTTCTAATCTCTAAAATAGTTTAAAATTAACTGAAATCCCCTAGTAAATAATATTTGCCGTCTAGAGATCAACGATGCCAAGGAAGTTATTCCATGCCGGGGTCTTCTTGTTGAATGTGTTGCATTGGCTCAGGGATAATCAGCAAGGAATACTAGTTAAGAGCATTCCTTGTTTAAATGTGATTTGGCCAATGAGAGAGCACATAGATGGAGATCCTCACATTGGCTGAAGTAGTTTGGACGTGTGTACTCAACTTGGCCAATCAGAGAATCCTTATTTCTGATTCGACAATTGTGTACACCTGGCCACCCTATAGAAAACCAATCAGAGAAGAGGTGAAAGAACAGCTCCGATTGGTTTGATGTGTATTGCTCAATTCGACCAATCAGAGAAGCTCTTCTCTAGATAGAATTTTTTTGTTAAATATCCCTGAGCCGATGTGGGTCTTACAACAAGACCCTGGCGTGGAAAGGCCTCTGAGGTGTTGCTTGGATGGAAAGCATTAATATTAAGAGTATTTTAGATCATTTTGAACCATATAGTGGGCTTAATATTTAAGGGGGTAGAGATGGTTAGGGTATTCTTTATTATAGGGTTAATAGGGGAGGGGGGACTTATTTAATAACTGCTACACTGGAAAACAATGGCCATTTGTAAATAACCCTTAAGTATCAAATGCTGTGCTAATATATACAGTACATACATACATACTCTTGCACAATTGTGCAATTACTTTTTGAGACTCTCATGGTAGGTTCCAGGCTATCTTGCTGTGAGTTCCAGGCTATCTAAGACAATGCTGAAAGCTGTGTATTTTGTTTGTAGCAAGACTATTTTATCGATTCATTACATGTACTTTGGAAAATGACTACACATGCTTAGATAAGTGTGCCATGTATTTTTAGTTTAGCACTGTCACCGTAAAAACCGATATTCACAGTATTCTATAACAATCTTTCCTAATTAGGTACTGCAACTGCATACTATTATTGTTATAGTCAGTCTATGTTTGCAGACACTGCTACTTAGGGTGAATAATTATATGTCTCTATTCCACAGTCCCTCTAATACGGGATTATTTTCAGAGGATGTTACAGTTTGCTTTGTGCAAGTGTTAATCAAGTGTCAGTATTACAGACTCTTAATGGCATCTTCTGGTGAAATTCAGCTTATCTTTCAAAATACCTCAGTGGGGTAATAATCATTTGTACGTAAAAACCTAAGATTTGCATATATACATGTTGCTTTTACATAACACTAAATGAAGACATTTTTCTCCTTATTTCCGCTCCATTACCAATGATATTAACAAACAGTAATAAGTAATATTTGGGAGCCTCTAAGCGATACTTTTCAACGCCGCCATCCGCCTCCACTGGTTCCCTCTCTTGGAATACATAGAGCATCATGGAGACTTGCACAAGCCCTGCATGAGATTGTATAGAGTCAGCAGAAGGACCATGATAATACTTGATCTCAGAGTTCTTCTGCTTACAGCACCAAATCGCGATGTTCTCTGCACTGGGAGACCTGAAGTAATGTAGGAAATTTTGAAATTTTTTGTCCTTTTTTTTGTGTATTAAGAGATTTTGCTCAAGAGCTGGTGCAAAAATATTCAACACCAATTTCTTGCCAATCTTTTTGTCATTTCTGGCTGCAGAAATAACATTGGAATGGCTTGTTATTCTCCAGCTGCCTACTAATCAGTGTTTTGTATACAAAGCATTGGACATTGGAGAGCCATTTCACAACTCAGACGTTGAATTCAGGATCACCTGTAAAGTCTGTATTACAACTAGCTGTTTTCTCAGCAGCTCGAGCTGTAATATTTTGTAGCCGCAACATAACACCAGCGGTGTTAAGCACTGCTCTGTTATCACCTCCTGGATTCCATAGGACTTCATGGAGACATATGAGATCTTGTGTGAAATTATTATTATTATTGTCATCATTTATATAGCGCCAACAGTTTCCGCAGCGCTTTACAATAACCAAAGGGAACAGAATACAAATAAACAGACATAAGATGGAAACAAGAGGTGTAGAGGGCTCTGCTCATAGGAGCTTACAGTCTAGAGGGAAATCTGCAAGAATGTGTGTGTATGGTCCGGTCGGGCGGTGGAAGGATTCGCAGATGGGTACGAGTGCCTGCATAGCATGGGCCACATTGCTGGATGAAGCACTTCACTCTTATGGAATATCTGTTCACACACAAGGGGCCCTATTCCAACACGGGTGAAAAGATTCCATTGCTGTTCTTAACCTTTTTTTTTGAGAAAGTATTTTACCAGGAAGGATACATTGAGATTTCTCTCATTTTCAAGTATCTCCTGGGTGGCAAATATGTACTGTTAGGTGTCTTGCCCAAGGACATTTACAGGAGAGGTACTCTGGCCGGGATTCAAACCTGTGTCTCCACGGTCTCCATGGTTATAGACCACAGTGATGTTACCTCTACTCCACCCAACCAGTAGACTTAACTGCTCCATACGTCATAATGGCTCTGGTGATATTCCAAAAGCTATGGTTAAGTTTACACCAACATTGAGTCCAATATAAGAGCTGTTCAGCCACATATCGAACCTCAATATAATTGTAAAGTCCTATGATAGCCTAATTTAGATCAATGTCAGATAGAAGGTAATATTGTTCTATTCACGTTTCAATTTGTTTATATGCAAAAGAATATCACCAGTATCTGAGCCTCTCGATAATTCTGAACTACTCTGTTTTATTTCCTCAGAATACATTGTGTAAATGCAGCTCTTGTCTGCAAAGAACTTTTCCAAGAGAAAAAACTTTGCAATTGGTCATTTAATAATAGAATAACTTTTGGACTAGGACTAATGGCTCAAATATATCATAAATAACATATTGTTTCATTGAAATTCCTGAAAGGTAGTACTGTCAAAGTTATTACATTTTTGTAATAAAATATTAAATAACTCCTTTATTTTGTTACCATTGATGCAGCGAGATATAACATACATTATGCAATAAGATGGTGTTAGTATTGTCTTATATAATGTAATAAAAAAGGAAATTGCTCTTAAGAAACATGGATCAGTATGAGGTCAGTTGTCTGAGTCACCCACTGCCAAGAAATACTAATAAAATACTAAATGTACATAATTTAACCTTCTTTCTACATGTTAGAATAAGAGATCTCAATTAGCATAATGTATTTAATAATTCTTTAAGCTTCAGCCTATTGTGCAAAT
The DNA here is from genome assembly GCA_009667805.1 of Leptobrachium leishanense. NCBI lineage: Eukaryota > Metazoa > Chordata > Amphibia > Anura > Megophryidae > Leptobrachium > Leptobrachium leishanense. Next base: position 284,953,085 of record CM019066.1, read on the forward strand.
CAATTCCTTTACAATGTCATACATCATGCCCATCATTAACCCTTTCACTACAAAGCACTTTTTGTTTAGAAAATATTATCATTATATTGATAAAAGAGCTACGTAGTTAACAATCAAAAGCAGGATAAAATAGATAATTAACATAAAGATTATTATTCTGCAATATCTGCATATCTATAAAGAATACAAATGAACAACGTGTTATTATTTTGTGTTTAGAAAAAATCTGGGATGTGTTGAGACAGTTACAGTAAACATTACTAACGTAAATCTAACCCAAATCTGGCAAAGTAGGGACCTACACCACTTACAATTCAGAGAGTTCCCCTTTAGTGTAGCTGTGTTTAGGAAATGCTACATAAAGCCTAGGCAACATGATACATTTTTCACTGGTTAACTTCTTGATAATATTATTAGCCATTTTTGAGGCACCGTTTCTCTAACATCAGGCATTCCCCACCTATAGTGGCAGGTAGTTTTATGACACCACCTATATTTCATGCAGCTATTCTTTCCTAAGTTGCTACTTTTATATGAGTCCTTCTCCAGTGCCTGCAACAAATCAATACATCCAGGATGCGTATGTAAGGTCATAGCTGGAACACAATCAATGTTGCTTTCGCCATGTACAGTGGCAAGAAAAAGTATGTGAACCCTTTGGGATTACGTGGAGTTTTGCATGAATTGGTCATAAAATGTGCTCTGATCTTCATCTAAGTCACAACAATTTGAAAAACACAGTCTGCTTAAAATAATACAACACAAACATTATATGTTTTCATGTGTTTATTGAACATAACATGTAAACATTCACAGTGCAGGGTGGAAAAAGTATGTGAACCCCTAGCCTAATGACTTCTCCAAGAGCTAATTGGAGCCAGGAGTGAGCCAACCTTGAGTCCAATCAGTGTGATATTATTGGATGTGTTGATGAAAGCTGTCCTGCCCTTTAAAAACACACACCAGTTTTGGGTTTACTGGTTTCAAGAAGCACTGCCTGATGTAAACCATGCCTCGCAGAAAAGAGCTCTCAGAAGACCTACGATCAAGAATTGTTGACTTGCATGAAGCTGGAAAGGGTTACAAAAGTATCTCCAAAAGCCTTGATGTTCATGTGTCCACGGTAAGAAAGACTGTCTACAAATGGAGAAAGTTCAGAACTGTTGCTACTCTCCCTAGGCGTGGTCATCCTGTAAAGATGACTGCAAGAGCACAGCGCAGAATGCTTAATGAGGTTAACAAGGATCCTAGAGTGTCAGCTAAAGACTTACAGAAATCTCTGGCACATGCTAACATTTTTGTTGACACATCTACAATAAGGAAAACATTAAACAAGAATGGAGTACATGGGAGGACACCACGGAGGAAGCCATTGCTGTCCAAAAAGAATATTGCAGCACATTTGAAGTTTGCAAAAGAGCACCTGGATGTTCCACAGCACTACTGGCAAAATATTCTGTGGACAGATGAAACCAAAATTGAGTTGTTTGGAAAAACACACAACACTATGTGTGGAGAAAAAAAGGCACAGCACACCAACATCAAAACCTCATCCCCACTGTAAAACATGGCGGAGGGAGCATCATGGTTTGGGGCTGCTTTGCTGCCTCAGGGCCTGGACGGATTATTGTCATTGATGGAAAACTGAATTCCAGAGTTTATCAAGACATTTTGCAGGAAAACGTAAGACTATCTGTCCGCCAACTGAAGCTCCGCAGAGGATGGGTGATGCAACAGGACAATGACCCAAAGCATACAAGTAATTCAACAAAAGAATGGCTTCAACTAAACAAAATACGCCTTCTGGAGTGGCCCAGTCAGAGTCCTGACCTCAACCTGATTGAAATGCTGTGGCATGACCTTAAGAGAGCGATTCACACCAGACACCCCAAGAATATTGCTACACTGAAACAGTTTTGTGAAGAGGAGTGGTCCAAAATTACTCCAGATCGTTGTGCAGGTCTGATCTGCAACTACAGGAAACATTTGGTTGAGGTTATTGCTGCCAAAGGAGGGTCAACCAGTTATTAAGTCCAAAGGTTCACATACTTTTTCCACCCTGCACTGTGAATGTTTACATGTTCTGTTCAATAAAAATATGAAAACATATAATGTTTGTGTTGCATTATTTTTAGCAGACTGTGTTTTTCAAATTGTTGTGACTTAGATGAAGATCAGAGCACATTTTATGACCAATTCATGCAAAACTCCACGTAATCCCAAAGGGTTCACATACTTTTTCTTGCCACTGTACTATGGAGGTTTGGCCAACAGATTTGCCCTGGATAGCCAACGCTGAAGTCGCGCATGCGCGTTGTCCTCAGTCCACCTGCATTGATGGCAATATCGGAAAGCATGCGCTAAATTTTACTGGGCACATGCAGGCACATTAAACCCCCTCCTTGCCTAGACAGCTATACGCTTGTGCGGACGCTTTAGTGGTGAATCCGGCCCCGTCCTTCAAACGCATGTGTGCACTAGAGCCGGCTACGTCACCTCAAGGGGAGGATCCCTCCCGGCCTAGACAGCTACACACATGCATGGACGTTTGAGGGATGATTTCGGGCCCGTCCCTCACACGCATCCGTGCACCCGAGCCAGCTATGTCACTATCACCACAAGGCGAGAAACCTCCGCTTTCGCCTGTGAGCTGTCTCCGCCTACCTCCCACCACAAATTTAATTAAAGAGGCAGACCTGCAAGTTATAGACACACCCACCCCCTCTATGTTTGGACTCTATCCTGACCAGAGTGGTTCCACCCTCTATGGTGATTTTGAATGCGGCAACTCCTAGCCACGGCTTTGGGACGGCAATGTTACGTGTTACAATTTATCAATCACTAACTACTCTCCCCATACCCGTAACCTAAAGGGATGTGTTCACAGATGTGGAACCACCTCTGCCCTGCACCTGCCTCAAGATAATCCCAATCCTTTTTTAGTATTTAATGAGCCTGTTCCATTAGGACATTTCTGTCCATTTCTTAATACCCAGCTTGTTTGTGCATCACTTTCTGCATACTCCTGATAACGCCATTTGATATGGCGAATCGCATTGAGTAAAGGAGTGAAGCTCTTATGCAGTTTTTGTTTAAAATTTTTGGTCTCTGCAGCCTGATTTGTCTTGCTAATACTGCAGCCTGGCTTTTGCTGTGCTGCGTTGTGCTGTGCTGTGAGCGCTCCCAGCACTGGCCATTGCATTTTCAGTTCCCGAATTCTATCTAACCTTGGAATTACTTGGTGTTACATTTGTCTGAAGAACTCTTTCTGTACTGTGTTCCTCTCTTTCCTATTATTATGGACCCAAGAAGGCCCGTTTCCCTACTTTGCCAGATTAGGGTTAGATTTAAGATTTGCGGTACTGGTGATTTCCTCGTTTAGTGCCATTTTTCCTATCTTTACGGACCCTAGAAGGCCCGTTTCTCTCTCGTGGAAGATATACAGAGGCATCCCCTGTTTTCAATGAGGTACACATAACGCTGACAAAAGCAATAGAGATATTTTAACTTTTTGCCTTGTTTTTTATCCTCGATTTAGTTGCCAATAAAAGTTAAGTTTTATAGTATAAGCATTTCAAAACCCTTCTGTCCACACAAGATTTAACCGAACAGCATTAATATTATAGTACTTTTATATATTCTTAGTACAAGTGACTCTATTGATTATAACAGGTGTGCTCAGCCTTGGCCCTTCAAATGCTTTGAAACTTCCTCTCCCATGATACTCAGCCTCTCATTAAGTTGGCAGAGCTTTATGGGAAATGTAGTTCCAAAACATTATTACAAAGCTTGTGCTAACTTAACCAGAGCTGTTGTAAACTTACCAGAACCATTATAGTCTATGGCGCTGTTAGGTTTACAAAAACTCTGGTTAAGTTAGCACCGACTTTGTAATATAGTCCCTGGAATTCCAAGGTTGCACACCTCAAGTTTATAATATCCTGTATTTCTATAAAATAAAAGACATATTTCAATTTATATTTTATCTTTTTATATTCTTTACGATTTACTGGTTTCATCCTGGTTAGGTTATGTGCTACAGATCTTGTTTTAAATTTTCTTTATAAGCTATTAAAAAGGATGCAATTAAAATGTAATTTTGTCTGTCCATATGGCATTTCCACTGCAATAAAAATAGAAGGTATTAATATATGTTATTAACATGTTAATTTTCCTTATTGATAGGCTAATATATTTATGACGCATAAATAGGTGCTCTGTCCATGGTTTTGAAGGTTTGCAAGTATTCTGTGTCAGAAAGAGAATGAAAACTATACAGTCTCTTAAATGCTCATCCATGTTTCATCAACATAATAAATATATTTATCTATGTTATAAATAATATATATGTTAGGTTCCAGTCACATAATGCCATCATTATATTTAGTGCTACTCTTTGTACATATCTATCTGAATTGCATACAATTTTGCTTCTAAATTAATTAAATTGATTGTTTTTCTATAATGGATGCACCCCATAAGAAGAGCACACATACGCGATAATTAATTTGCTATCAGTAATGACAATGTTTGAAAAAAAGTCATTAATTTGGATCGTTTCCAGATGGTAAACTGTTGGCTGAATTGCTCACACTGGCAGGAGCTACAGCGATCTTATATTTAAAAACAAGATGCTAATTTAAAGCTCTCTTCATTAATCTTTGATTTGCTAGAAGGGATGCAGATCATCTTTCTATGCAACACAATAAATGATTCTCTGAGGCTGAAAAGGGCTACATCCCTCTTATCACTTCACACACAGAGATGCATACATGAATAAATACTCTCAGAAATGCTACATATAAGGCTAATGTTTCATAAGACTCTATTCAATCTATGTTTATTTATATAATCAAATAATTCAACTTATTTTACAAAACCTTATGCAAACTGAAGTCTTGAATCTCCGAAGGAAATGTGTTTTTATTAAGAAATCTATAATGTTCTCAATTCTTCAATACAAATTTTCTTAAGCCTTTTAATTAAAATGTTTAGTTCATTATTTTACAAATTAAGGCTTTATTCATAGGAATAGTAAAATAAATAAGCTAATTGTTTACATTTGATATGTTTATGTTCCTACTATTTTAGTGGACCTTGGTTGGTACGTTTTACTACTTGCACTGTATCTAGTTTATGCATCTAAAGCTCCTCGTGTTATATGAACAGAAATGTTCACAATTTTGTTTAAAATGAATCTATATGTATTTAAAACAATGCAAAGAAAATAAAAATACCATGTTAAATTACTTATTCTTAATAAAATCAAAAAGTAAAAACCATTCCATATTTCATATTATTGTGCAAAATTCATATTTTTACATCAATCTATCTTTTATGTCAGATGTTCTGACCACTGGTCTAGCAAATGATGATTAGACCAGTCTATTTCATGATGTGTTCTGTGGTAGCATCCTAACAAATGTCTACTAGAAAATGCCCTAGACAAGACGTAAATATAAGGAATTGGGGTATGGATAAGGCCCCATGGCTATCAGGCACATACACATTAGCACAGCACCGCAGTATGTAGAGAGTAGTTAATCTGTCGAGCAGAAACGGAAACAACGGGCCTTCGAGGGTCCGTAATATATAGGAAAGACAGAAAGGAAAACTCAAGGGTGTGCTGTGCTTGGTAAAGCAAAAGGAAATAATACAGTAGACAGATCTGTTACAAACTGGGAAACAATGTTTCCAGACCGTCCCTTGCTGTATGAGGAAAGGGCAAATGCTAAGCAGGTTATGACGCCCCTATACCTGCAATAACAATGCAAAGAGCCACAATTTAGAATTCATAGCCAGAGGTCCTGAGTTGCCGCAGCACATTTGAGGATAAGTGCAGAACAGCTACAAAAAATATAAAAAATTTAAAGAAGGATTGCGCATGGTTGACTGCTTTGGAGATACAGTCAGCCAAATATTTTCAATTCAACGCGTTTTCCCATTAAAGTAAGGGTTCAGAAACGGCTTCATCAGGAAGCAAAACCTTCATGGTGGTGGAGAGAAGCAAGACCCAGTGAAGAGCTGGGTTTAAATAGTATCTGAAAGGAAGCATAGGTGGACAAATTCCAGCAGGGGAGCTAGTACCGCCCCTTGAGGCCAGGTGTCTGGCTCCTATAGGTTATCTGGTGCTGGGGTGCTGTGCTAATGTGTATGTGTCTGAAAGCCAAGGGGCCTTATTCATACCCCAATTCCTTATATTTACATCTTGTCTTGTACTACCAGGATCTGTGGATCCTTTTTATAGTACTCTATTAAAAGTAAATTTTTAATTCTTGTTCACACCAATTTGTGTATAGGCCATCGCGGCCATCCTGCTGAGAATTTTCCTTTTACCTGCACGAAGGTATATCATACCACATTCACCTGGGTATGTTTATTTTCTTTCTGATTATTTTTTAGGGTTACCCCTAGGGATGGGCGTTCGGTTCGATTCGAACGTGAGTTTGAATTGAACATTGGCCGTTCGGGTGTTCGGCGAACGCTGAACATTATGGGATGTTCGAGGTTTGTTCGACCACGGACATTCCATAATAAAAAATGCATCCACAGGTCTCCTAAATGTACCGGCGGCTGCCGGTACATTTAGGAGACCTGTGGCTGCGGCCTCCGGCCCCTGTAACTCACCTGTCCTGCAGCTGTCCCGGCCTCCTGTTCCCCGGTCCATCAGCTCCTCTGGTCCGTCTGGGCACGGCTCTTCTGCCCCACGTCTTCATGCTGAATGATCTGATTGGACTTTGCCCAATCAGGGCTCAATATTGAATTAGAGCCCTGATTGGGCAAAGTCCACGTCAGGCGCAGGACTTTGCCCAATCAGATCATTCAGCATGAAGATGTGGGGCAGAGGAGCCGTGGCCAGACAGACCAGAGGAGCTGATGGACCGGGGAACAGGAGGCCGGGACAGCTGCAGGACAGGTGAGTTACGGGGGCCGGGGCTGCAGCCACAGGTCTCCTAAATGTACCGGCAGCTGCCGGTACATTTAGGAGAACTGTGAACACATTTTGCGTGTTCAGCCCCCATTGATTAACATTGTGTTTGAGTTCATATTCGAACATTTCGGCCGTTCGGATACGAACCGAACACAAAGGTGTTCGGCTCATCACTAGTTACCCCCTTTCCTCCTAGCTCAGGCACTCCTGTCTTTCTAATTGCATAATCCTGAGCACCTATTTCTTTTGCCATAGAAAATGCCTTACGCAACTGATTGCTGTGCCACCATTCTAAAATCATTATTTGCCCATTTATGTGGGGCAGCAAAAAGTCTAGGTATTCTGTGAGAAAGCCACCTCTTTGTAGTGGTAGTTGGAAGTGACGCCCAACGTATTAGAAAAAAGGCAGAGCAGCAAGTATATCAAGGTTTTTTAAATTTATTAATAAACAAGTAAACTTCAATATATAACATAATAAAAATGGATAAAAATCAATAAAGGATAAACAAAAACGCGCTTTCGCCCTCAGGCTTCATCAGTTGTCAACCTTTTTAGAAGAAAGCAGTCTGTGCAAATAGCAAAAATAGTCCAGCAGTGCTACCCTTTTCTTTGGGAAATAAATACATATATTTTATCCTGAAGTTTTTCTATCCTCTGTGCCCATCCTCTCTGCAGAGATAATTGAGGTACCTTTCACGGACATTTGAACAACCGGAGAATATAGGCAAGCGGGTTGGCCTGCAACAACCTGGGAGGCTATCATATGAGGGCTGAAAGCTCCTACAAAGTGTGAGTTACCAATCTGCCACTTCTATATGCACATAATATTTAGTGTTCTTGCAATATTGCACCATGTATTGTGTATTTTATTTTTGAGGTATCCATGATACAAGTCTGATGAAAACCCCTTGATGTACTAAGAATATCTTCACATAGAGGGTTACTCAAACTGAACATCTCATGCAGAATTCATCGCTGTTTAATGTATGTATGCATAAGACAATATTATGCCAAATTTTGGCCATTGCTGATACATAATAACAACCAATATCCTGTAATATCTGTGTATCATACCTATTTTTCCCTTTACCTATTCCCCTAAGAGTGTGGAGAAGCGCTGCCTTGTATGTCAACTTTTCATGTTCATTCTTTAGATATTGGAAGATATCTTTGTCCTGGCACATATAGCGACCTCCGTCCCCTCCCCTTTTCCCTTTCTTGTAAGCGCACTACCTTGTTTCTTTTTTTTTATATATTATCTTTATGCAAATCATTAATCCTTGTATTTAAAAAAAAAAGAGTTATTATAGGTAAATCAAATGGGGAAACACACAGAAGTTACAAAACCCTGAGACTGCCCAGCAGCATCAGAATCCCCTCACCATTTTAAGTTGGGGAATCCACATCCCCATATACAAAAATGCAAATAAAACATTGAAAAAAACAGCAATGTGCCTCTAACATGTTTGCAAACAAACACAAATAGTCAAAACGTCATCAAAACATGCTATTTCCTCAACAAAAAGGCTGTCTTGCCAACGTCAAAGTGCTGAACATGAGGTTTGCCCATAGTAAGGCTAAGAAACATTTTTGTGAAGGACCATACTGATCCTTCTCATACTGAGAGAAAAATGAGAAATCCCTATGGTGCACCTCCATTCTGCCCATAAGCGGCTCAACAGTGACAGCAATCATGTGTTTGCAATCACAAATGAGAAAACCGGAACAAAAAAAAAATGGAAAAATTGATAGACTAATTTGGAACAAGCGATAGCAACTAGACATGTGCACAGCACAAAATTTCGTTTTGAACTAATGGATTAGTCCTAAAATGCAATTTATTTAGTTGCTAAAGAAATTCGTTTTCAGTTCTTTAGTATGATAACTAATTTCTTTCATCCGAAAACCAGTGGATACAATTACTATTGTAGTGGCGCCTATGGAGGTTTTCAGTTTACAACAGCTCTGGTTAAGTTAGCACCAACATTGTAATACTGCCCCGTGTCAGGCAAAGCTGTTACAGTAACTGACTGCTGCTCATCACAGCGCTCAGAGTTTCAGTAAAACTAGTAAATAATATTTTTATATATAAGAGATTAGAAGAATCTCCTTGTTTTACTGAAACTCTGAGCGCTGTTACAGTCAGTTACTGTAACAGCTGAGCCTGATACATTGTACTGAGAGATAATGTAACAAGCAGCCGATCTCAGTGCTCACAGCCACTGGATTTAAAGGGCTAAAAAAAAAGGCTCCTCTCTGTATAATGTTTAGAACATCCTCCTGCATTAATTAATACCCCTCTCTGTATAATATATAGAACATCCTCCTGAATTAATTAATGTCCCTCTCTGTATAGAACATCCTCCTCAATTTATACCTTTCTCTGTATAATGTATATAACATCCTCCTGCATTAATACCCCATCTGTATAATGTACAAAACATCCTCCTGCATTAATTAATGCCCCTCTCTGTATAGAACTTCCTACTGCATTGGCATGTGGAGGGTGCAGAACTTCAGATGTTGCGATGTTGCGCTCTTCATTGCTGGTCTCCTTCACTCATCAATGTAATATCACAAAAAGGACTGAAACTAAAATGTAGTGCATTTTATTTTAGTTTCTTTCGTTTTTTGCACTGAGCAGTTTCGTTTCTCTTGAGTCATATGAAAACTAAATTATCCCAAAATTCGGACTCAATCGTTTTAGTACTAAAACGAATGCACATGTCTAATAGCAACTGCGAATGTCACTTTTCACCTTCCATGCCACTTTCCAAGTGTCTAAAACAACTGTATGTAAGTATTTTCATGTGAATTTAACATAATGATAAGTTGTTTCAACTTCACCACCATGACTCTTATCTACAATTATGGAAAGCAGGTTCAGATCTCAGTCAGACATCGCACCAGTAAGTGTTCTTGAGCAAGACACCTAAGGGTTTATTCTGCAAAATTTCAGTGCTTTGTAGTTCGGCGCACTTCGGTGATTCCATTTTGCCGACCCTGCAGTGAATTTACTATTCACTGCAGGGTCACCAAAGTGAGCCGAAGATAGAGTCGCCGAACTGACTGCCGAACACCGCTGAACTGCACAAAAAATGTAACTCTGCTATTCTTCTAATAGGTGATTAAACCAATAAAAATGCATTAAAATGTGTCTAAATAATAAAAAGGACTTTTAAAAAATAATGAAATGACTGTTACAGAAAAAGAACTTTTTTAAAAAATTGTGAATCATAATTTTTGCCTAAAAAATCCAGAAAAATACATAAAAAATTCTAAAATATAAATAAAAAGGCTTATTGCTGAAAATAAAAAGAATAAACCATTGAATAAAAATAAATTTAAAAATAATGATATTGTTTTACATTACATTGAATCCTATGTGATTTGCATGTTTAGACCTGTCAAACTTAATCACCGAAAATCAGGGCATTTTCCCGACACTTCGGTGCAGTTCGGCGTTCTCTGAATAGATTAACCATTACTTCTCTATGGGGCAATTTGGGACAATCACCGATCTGCATTGAACTGCACCTTATTTCACTGTCAATTCACCAGTATTTGGCGAATTGACAGCTTTCTGAATAGACGTAATGACTGGAAATTGCACCGTAAGGTGAAATTCACCATTCGGTGCCCTACAGTGGCAAGTTCGGACCATTTGAAATAACCTCTGTAAAGATATATGCTCGACTTCCTCTCTATATATGTATAAATAAATCCCTTATGGGTTCTAAGTTCCTTTGGAAAGAGTTTCTCCCAATCGTACTGTATTGTTCCTGTTAAACTATCAGGGTTATTCAAAGAAAGGTGAAACTCAGAACTGGAAGGAGAAGAGAACAATCTAGAACAAATTGTCGATTTGGAAAGTGAGATAAATGGGTGAATATTTCTGGTTTGGCTATTTTGACCTGTAATTTTCACTTCTCCAGTCATTCTCCTGAGTTTCACCTTTCTTTGAATCGACCTGTATGTGTGTTGCTCACGTGTATCATCCTTGTTCACCTATCTTGTACCGCTCTATGGAATCTGCTGACCCTCTATTTAAATTTAAAAAAAATTATGGGCAATATGTAAGGAATATCAAAGAATACTTTTGAAATGTCTATTACAACCAAGAAATTATGACATGGCAGTGGGTTCCCACGGATAAATCACGTGACAAATTGCGTACAATAGTGAGTGACCCCAGAGCTCTCCCTGCATTTACATCTCTACCTGGCTGTTGTAATGCAGCAGTAAACAAAGTTGAACTTTTTGTTTTTTATACCTTGTAGCATATTTACAGTAACACAGGATGACAGGAGTGAGATCTCCCTCTCTCCCTACGTCAAGAACTAACCTTGCGTTAAGAATTTATGCAAATGATGTTTTGTTTGCAAATTATCATTTTTCATTATATTTGTCATGTTCAGGTACCAGGGTGGCACCGGGATGTGGGGGATATGAACCCAGGTGTAACGTTGGGGGCTTCCAGCCTTTCCGGTGTGCTTGAAGGCAGCATGTCTGATGCTGCTCGCTCACCAACACCCGGTTTAAATTGAAACAGGCAGGGAGGTGGCTGCATGAGGTGCGGCTTGAGAGGGGGGCACGGTCTGGTGAAGGTCTTTTAAAAACCAACAGTTCCTTCTAAGCAGTGCCAGATCGTGGTTATCCATACCTGAGCTCCTTGTACCTGAATTCTCTCGTGATTTAACCTGTTATTGACCTCTGCTTGTTTTCTGACTATTCTGCCTTCCGTTGCCCTAGACTATTTCCTTGTACTACGCTTCTGCATTGATATCGACCCGGCTATTCCATTTGACTATTCAATACTCTGTATTCCTGATTCTGGCTCGTCTGACTACCCCCATGTTGCTGACCTGGTTTTGTATTACGACATTGTCTTTGATTAACCCTTTCTGTCTAGCTAGTATACCTGGCCAATTCTAAGGACCAGACAGTTAGGGATTCTTCTACGGCTACCATGTTGGACTCCACCTCTGTGGAGTGTTGGGCTTTAAGGACGGTGTGGTGGGATCCGGGAACCATGACACCAGGATTCAGATTAGCACAAATAAACAGGTTGATAGGGATGGAGGAGGATGAACGTATGAGCAAACTGACCAGGTTGGATTCTGTAAGGAAGCGTGGAATAATTGCAGGAACCAGTAAAACAAAAATAAACAGGATCAATAGTTTTTTTTGCAGAGCAGCAGGAAATAGAACTTCTCTCTCAGAACACAAGAGCTGTAATGAATCAGCAATGTTGTAGTGTGGGGCAGAGCCCTTTATTCTGTGAGTCACGTGTGTTTGTGATTAACTGTTGCATTGCTGGATGTGCTGGTTGCGGGATGCAGGTTACAGGGCAGGAACAGTACAGGAATTGTACCACCAGGGGGATGGCAGGATGGTTGCAGCCATGGGGCATGACAATATTACACATTTTAAAGTCCTTATCTCATGGCCTTCTCATCCAGCTTTTTCGGGGAAGTTACATGTATTAACAACCTGCTTATTCATTTGCTATATAAATTCTGTATTGTAATTTGAAGAGTCTCCTCGCTGCATAAATGATGCCTAATGACGCATTAATGGTCAAATAGAGAATCAAGACCAAAGAATGACTGTTGACTTTCCTGAACATATGCTAATGAACTGTGTTGCATTTGAGGACACATTCTACTGAACTGTGTTCCATTCACGCATGGTGTATTTTGCAAACATGTGGTTGACCCAAATGTACTGGAGCTTATACTTAGAGCCGCAATCATAATTTATCCCATCCTCAATTGCTATTTGTAGTTTTACACATGCAAATTATTTTTTTATAACAGAGAATAAATATTATTTTTATTAAATAACAATGAGTATTGTTATAAATGATAAATTGTGACTTGTAATAGATTTGTGTAAGGAATAATAAAGAATTAAATGAATAAAGAAATACACAGAGACTATCTGTAATCATTATTTTTCGCTGTGGTTTCCCATTTTTGTTCAGTGATGTGTTGATTACAATTTTGTAACAAAGCTGGCAGAAAATGAAATTGTCTCTTCAGACGAATAGTACAAAAGTACTTTTATGCATGACTTTTCCAACTGCAGAACATGTAAAATGAAAGATGTTATTCTTGCTAATTTAGACTCAAATTATGAAAAGTTCATGGGGTTAAGCAAAATTCAGAGAAGCTTCGCTGCCAAGCTGCAATTGATCTTTTGATTTACCAGCAATGCAATCCACATACTTGGGAAGTGGAAATTTATTTTTGTTAATATTCCACGCAGGTCGAATGTGAATATTTATCATATTACGTTCTCAGGCATTGAAACTATAATGGGGAGTACAAAAGGTGTGCCTTAGGAAAGTTTATAATGCATAATGTCATTTTATTTTCTGATGACAAAGCACACGACAAGAAGCTGACTTATGGGAAATAGGAATGCATTAGTTATTTTGTAACGTATTGCTGGCACTTAACTCTTGTTTTATGCATGAATAACACTACTGCCGTAAAAATAAATATAAAAAAGCTAATCAAAGTATGTTTCACAGTCATATTTAAAAATGATTGAAAATCGAGACCTAAGTACTATTAGGTTTTTAAAATGTTTGGAACTCAACTATGTAAAAGATATTTTTTGTTTGTATTATTGAAATCGGAGCATAAAGATATGTGGGAAAATATTATAATGCACTAATACACAGGAAATGCCAGTAATTTGATTAGTTGAACCTTCAAGAAAATAATTCTTTCTTGCACTTTGCATTTTTGAGACTAAAATGACAAGCACTTATCTTGCCTTTGTAGTTCGAATTGTATCTGCAGCAAGTACAAAGATAGTAAAACAAAAAAATCTAAATTAAGGTGGAGCACAAACAAGATTATTAAAAATCATGTAAATAATACACTGCATTAGTGATACAGGTTACTCCACAAAAAAGCCTATGATTAAAAACTGTAAGATGACATACCAGTGCTTAAAGCTACTGTATAAATATGATATGGAATGTTGCCATAAAAAAGTGAATGTACAGTATGTCACAGAAGTGAGTACACCCCTCATATTTTTGTAAATATTTTATAATATCTTTTCATGTGACAACACTGAAGAAATAACACTTTGTTAGAATGTAAAGTAGTGAGTGTACAACTTGTATAACAGTGTAAATTTGCTGTCCCCTCAAAATAACTCAACACACAGCCATTTATGTTTGTCAATATTTACAAAAATGTCACTTCCGTGATATACTGTATATCACAAACAAGAAGGACTCTACTCCAACTGAGTCGTAGGCCTATCCGCTCGAGCTGTTAATGTCAATACATCTGAAAGTAATATTACTAGACTGAGCTGCACGCCTTTATGGGACATGGATCTTGCGACTCCTTACTGTAAATTGACGCCCCCCTGAATATTAAAACAAATTGTGATAATCAATTTACTTTGTGTTCTTATTTTCTATAAGCAGCAATGGGATAATGACACTTAATCTTGTTATGTATAGGGATATAATCCTACAGCTCAGCCCTGCTTCTAATTAAGCAAGCATATTATAATAACCTCATACACAATCACTTTTATAATCCCAAGTGCCTATTTGACACTCTGAACGCTCCCAGCAGAAGGTGCTATGCACACGAACCTCAGAGCCAATGTCTCGCCAATCTTTGTCACAGACCATATTGACCAATTAAGAAATTAATTTTCATTGCTACCCCCACATCTTCATAATGTCTGTTCTCCTATGTTTAACTCATTCCAGTGACTGAAGATTGTCTTCTCTCCCTACCACCTGCTCTATCCATTCCCTCACACCTTGCCAAAACTCTACTTCTCTTGTACAATCCTTCACTCATATATTTAATATCTCTCAGTCGTCTGTTGTCTTCCACACTCCCCTCAGGCATGCCACTGTAGTACCAATCCTAAAAATCCTATATCCTTTCTCCCTTACACCTCCAATTTTCTGGAAAAGATTACGTATATCCAACTGGCTGACTATCTCGATTCTATCTCTCATTATCCACCCGCTGCAACCAGGCTTTTGCTCCCTGCATTTGAGAGAAACAGAACTAACTACGGTAACAACTTATTTACTGCAAAATTAAAATTGAAACTACTATTTACTAATTCCTCATGGCCTCACAGCTACCTTTGACATTGCAGTGACCATGGTCTCCGTCTCCAAACTCTGCAAGACACAGGCCTGCCGTGTGTAACTCCTTCATGGTTCTTTTCCCTGTCCAAACAATTGTTCAGTGTCCTTGTTTCTGGCAGTATCTCCTCTCCGTGGCCTGTTTCTGGTCAGGTGCCCCAAGGATCAGTGCTCAGCCCTCTTCTCTAACTGTATCTCCAGGTAAACTCATCACTTGACTGATCTCTCTCCTTCTCTCCTTAATTATGTCACTGCCCTTCCTTTATTTTCCATAACTTTAGGCCTTATTCCAATATTTTGTGCATGTTTGCATAATTAAAGTGGGCCGATCTGGATGAAGTCCAGGGCTGAATTTTTGTCCCAGTCCAGCCCTGCCGGTATCCTTCCTGTACATATTCCTGAGTTGATGAAAATAACAAACTGCACTGAGCTACATATTTGTGATCTCCTAATATGTGCACAGTATAAAAATCACAGATACATGTCATTTAAAGTGAAAGGTTTTAAGGGTCACATCAGAATCATGTTATTTTGTTTCTTCTCTTTCTTAATTATTAATACTCAAGCTCTGTAAATTAGATTTTAAAGGAAAAAAACTATTTTTTTCAGTGATCAATCAATGGATACACAAGATACAAAGGTATAGAGGGATGTCCAAACACCGGCCCCCCCAGATGTTCCTGAACTACAACTCTCAGAAATCTCTGACTGCATTAGATGGATGGAGAAGCATGAGAGTTATAGCTCATGGACATCTGGGGGGCTGGAGTTTGGACATCCCTGGTATAGAGACCCAGTACATCAAAAAGTACCTTTTTATACATTAAAATTACATTTAAAAACGAGTCAAGTTTCATTATTTTTTTTACACTTGAATTGCTTAGGAATCTGCAGCATAACTAAAGTGCTTTGCTTTTTTTATTTTTGGAGGAGGGGAATCAGAATAACAATTTGTTTCCTGATGAATTCAGTTTTTGTAAGACCCTGAGGGTGTTGAAAATAAACTGTCATTTCCCAAGGCAGAAAATAGTTGAAAAATCTTGTTCAAGTCTAATGTAACAGTTAGTTCTCACGAGTGTCATTTTGCTGTATAGGGGTTTTTCTTTCATTTTAGGGAATCACATAGCTTGACATGTTCTATTTGCTTCAAGTAATTGGAACAACTTACGAAACTTAGTAGCTCCCTTGGGATAAAACTCAGCTCTACTTTTCTTAACCAGAATGAGTCTGATTCAGTAGCACATAGTTCTGGTTCAGCGCGAAAGCATTTGTGTTTTGGCATCATTCAGTGAAGGCTTTTTGCTTGGGGAAAATTGAAAAAATAGTAGCAGGTAAAACATTTACATTTCTCACCCTATAGCACTATCAGGGTTATTCAGAGAGAGTCAATCTGGCCCCGAAATTGTACCGAACAGTGAAATTCCCCGTACGGTGCAATTTCGTGGCCATTCGGCTATTCAGAAAGCAGGCAGTTCGCCAGTTATTGGCAAATTGCCATCGAAATACGGTGCCTGTTAGGCGTCAGTGAAATCCCCATAGAGATGCAATGGTTAATCTATTCAGAGTTCACCGAACAGCAGTGAAATGTCAGTTACATAGTTACATAGTTACATAGTTATATAGGCTGAAAAAAGACATGCGTCCATCGGGTTCAGCCTCTCCCACATAACCTACTGCTGTTGATCCAAAAGAAGGCAAAAAACCCAGTCTGAAATGCTCGCCAATATGCAACATACTGGGAAAAAATTCCTTCTTGACCCCAGAATGGCAGTCAGATTTCTCCTTGGATCAAGAAGCTTTTACCCACATATTAAATATTATAACCCTTAATATTCTGTGTCTGCAGGAAGTCATCCAGTCGCTTTTTAAAAGTCTGTACAGACTCTGACCCAACCACCTCAACAGGCAGAGAATTCCACAGCTTTATTGTTCTCACCGTAAAATAACCCTTCCTATGCTTTAAGCTAAATTTTCTTTCTTCCAGTCTAAATGGATGACCCCGTGTCCTGTGTATAGTCCTGTTAATGAATAGGTTATCAGACAATGGTTGATAATGGCCCGTATATATTTATATAAGGTTATCAGATCCCCTCTAAGGCGCCTTTTCTCTAAACTAAACAGGTTTAAGCTTGTTAGTCTTTCCTCATAACTTAACCCTTCCATTCCCCTTATTAATTTAGTTGCCCGTCTCTGCACTTTTTCTAGCGATATAATATCTTTTTTTAAGACAGGTGCCCAAAATTGCACGGCATATTCAAGGTGCGGCCTGACCATTGATTTATACAGAGGCAAAATTATGTTTTCATCCCGTGAGTGAACTCCCCTTTTAATGCATGCCAGTACTTTGCTGGCCTTGGCGGCTGCTGTTTGACATTGCACATTGTTACTTAGTTTGAAGTCTATGATTATTCCCAAATCCTTCTCCTGCTTGGATTTCCCTAACTCCGTACCATTTAGGGTATAAGTTGCTTGTGTGTTCTTCACTCCAAAGTGCATAACTTTGCATTTATCTAGATTAAATTTCATCTGCCATTTAAGTGCCCAGTCCCCCAATCTATCTAAATCCCTCTGCAGCGAAGTAACATCCTGCTCACATTGTATTTCTTTTCCTAGCTTTGTGTCATCTGCAAACACTGATACATGACTTTCAATGCCTATCTCAAGGTCATTTATAAATAAATTGAATAGTATTGGTCCTATAACATTGAAATACCCTGATGTTCGGTGGATTCATTTGGCAGGTTGGTTGAATCAGGGGAATCCCATAGGTTTCAATGTTTAAAGTATAACGTTTTTATACAATATCTATTAAACCGCTTATTCTTTTAATTTGCAGCAAAAATTCTCTTTGTTTATTTTTTTTAGTATTTTTCGGCATTTTTGGCAAAAAAATTCCCAATTTTTTTTAATAGCAATTTTTTTTCTGTAACAGACCTTTTTATTATTATTCATAGGAGGACCTCATATGTTAATTCCACGCATTTTCATCCGGTAGTTTTATTGCAAACCACGTTTCAAATTTGAAAATTTCAATCGTTTATTTTTTTTTGCCCCTGTTCGTCAGCTTGTCTGCTTTTTCCAGCCGTTGGCCAACGCTGTGTTCGGTGGATCGTTGGCTTTTTTTGGATGTGTTCAGGGTTTTTTTCAGTGGTTTTGCAGCGGATGGTCGGCTTTTTTCAGACACGTGCGGTGCTTTTTTCGGCAGTTCTGCTGCAGTTTTTCCGTTTGGTGCAGCGGTTTTGCAGCGCATTTTCAGAGGCGGGCAGCGGATTTTCCCTGCACTTCGGGGACCCTGCGGTTAAATGCTGAATTCACTGCAGGGTCAAGGAATTTGAGTAACAAGAGAGTACAGAAATGTCAGTGACATTTCATTGCTTTCTGAATAACCCCTTATATGTACAGTCAGGTCCAGAAATATTGGGACATTGACACAATTCTAACATCTTTGGCTGTATACACCACCGCAATGGAGTTGGAATGAAACAAACACAATCTGCTTTAACTGCAGACTGTCAGCTTTAATTTGTGGGTATGTACATCCAACTCAGGTGAACGGTGTAGGACTTACAGCAGTATGCAGATGTTCCTCTCACTTGTTAAGGGACCAAAAGTAATGGGACAATTGGCTTCTCAGCTGTTCCATGGCCAGGTGTGTGATATTCCCTCATTACCCCAATTACAATGTGCAGATAAAAGGCCCAGCGATAGCAAGAACATTAGGTGCGGCCAAAACAACTGTTTGGAACATTCTCAAAAAGAAGGAACGCACCGGTGAGCTCAGCAACACCAAAATACCCGGGAGACCACGGAAAACAACTGTGGTGGATGAATGAAGAAGTCTTTCCCTGGTGAAGAAAACACCCTTCACAACAGTTGGCCAGATCAAGAACACTCTCCAGGAGGTAGGTGTATGAGAAGAGAAGAGTATGGAGAAGGAAAGGAACTGCTCATGATTCTAAGCATACCACCTCATCGGTGAAGCGTGGTGGTGGTAGTGTCATGGCGTGGGCATGTATGGCTACCAATGGAACTGGTTCTCTTGTATTTATTGATGATGTGACTGCTGACAAAAGCAGCAGGATGAATTCTGAAGTGTTTCGGGCAACATTATCTGCTCACATTCAGCCAAATGCTGCAGAACTCATTGAACGGCGCTTCACAGTGCAGATGGACAATGACTCAAAGCATAATGCAAAAGCAACCAAAGAATTTTTGAAGGGACAGAAGTGGAATGTTATGCAATGGCCAAGTCAATCACCTGACCTGAATCCCATTGAGCATGCATTTCACTTGCTGAAGACAAAACTGAAGGGAAAATGCCCCAAGAACAAGCAGGAACTGAAGACTGTTGCAGTAGAGGCCTGGCAGAGCATCACCAGGGATGAAACCCAGAGTCTCGTGATGTCTATGCATTCCAGACTTCAGGCTGTGATTGACTGCAAAGGATTTGCAACCAAGTATTAAGAAGGGAAAGTTTGATTTATGATTATTATTCTGTCCCATTACCTTTGGTCCCTTAACAAGTGGGAGGCACATCTGCAAACTGCTGTAAATCCTACACCGTTCACCTGAGTTGGATGTACATACCCTCAAATTAAAGCTGACAGTCTGCAGTTAAAGCACATTGTGTTTGTTTCATTCCAACTCCATTGTGGTGGTGTATAGAGCCAAAGATGTTAGAATTGTGTCGATGTCCCAATATTTCTGGATCTTACTGTAGCTCTATTAGCCTGTTAACAAACAAATTTATTTATTGCCAACAAATCAATGTGGTCTTTGCAGATCCAGTGCCCATACCAAATTTCCTGACTATTTATTAATAACATTTCTAAGCAGATAAAAGGAAATGTGATTATACGTAATGATCTTGGACCTTTTCCCCTGTATTTCAATATATCTTAAATTTTTTAAAAAATGATGGAATATTGCAAATTACCTGCTATGTGTGACTGAAGAAAAGAGCACTAAATACATTTCCTGGCAGGTGGAAAATGGTGTTCCTTTTCTGGTACAGTGCTTCTAAATCTGTAAAATTGTTGTTTCTTTATTGCAATATTTTCCACTTTGATGTACAACCAGGCTTTAATAACAATAGTCACATAAACTATGGATAATTAAGTGAATTGATTTTAAATTGTTGGGAAAATAAGATATTACATACTTTGTGAAACTGTACTGTTGGCATAGACTATATTATCTTCACATAATAAATGGTGTTTCGTTGAGTTTCTTTTCCAGCCATTATTCTAGATGATTTTGTTTAGCATAATAATAATAATAATAACAATAATAGGAAAGTGTTGCAGATTTAGGGGGTTTAGCTCAGTTTATTCAATGATGATTCACGCTCCACAACTTTAATCCATAGGTTTTAATGTCACGCGTCAGTTTGACAATTTAAAAGATTGCAAAGTTAGAACAGCATTGATAAGGCTGGGGTCAGACTAACGCATTTTTAACGTGCGTTTAGGCGCACTTAATCACGGCAGCAGTAGAAGCAAATGACGGGCAATGACGGACAATATACGAAGTACAGCCGCACGAAAGTCTGGCCGCGCAACGCAAATGGAAAATTAACGCATTTTTTCGAGAACGCAGAACCGCTAGTACTGACGTACAGAGTGCGCTGCGGCGGCATAGCGGCGTGTTTGCGTGATTAGGAGATGTCAGATGCTGCTAATATCCAGCCTACATAACGTCCAGACACAAAAAGTGTTTTATTAACGATCCGTAAAAAATCACGCACGAAAATGCACGTCGTCTGACCATTTTCACGCATTCCATGAAAAAATACGTCAATGCGTTCGGACGCACTTTTTGACGATCGCTGCGAATAATGCGTTCGTTTGAGCCTAGCCTAATATGGGCATCAAAGCAATCACAGAATACATAAAAACATCACAAACCTATACAGTCTCAGAAATAGACGGGGGTAAATATGGCAGAAAGGGCTGTCACATTAAAACAAATCATGTGGTTTAATTTCCTGTTTAACAGAATAATTTTGAAAAATAAAAAGGGACGTTACATCACTTTTTAGCAATATGGTTATACTTTTGACCGTTCTACATGTCACATATACAAAGAAAAAGGACCAAATTATGCATAGGAGTTTGCATTATATATATTACTGTTTGTACATTTCCTTGAAATAGCTACAGAATAACCACATATCCAGTTAGTACATTTAGTCAACCTTTAACATATTGACTCCTAAATAACTCTTTCTATACCTAATGTACAGGAATATTTATTAAATTTCTTCTTCAGAAAACATGGAATTGATTCCAACAAAGCCATAAATAATAACAGCTGAAGCCATTAGCTTAACAGCCCGAGCTGTTAGTTTGATTACTCCATTACAAGGGGGGAGGGGCTCGCTATAAATGAATAGCTCCTATACTTTGTAAAAGAGCAATTACTGTAATTTGTGGCTTCCTAGAGGAGAAAGAGCTGCACCATGGTAGCTCGTTCTCCACAAGATAAGGTGGTATTCTATAATCAATACGACTTTCAGGCTTTGGTGTTAAATGATTTTAAAACAAGAGTGAAAGTGCGCTCTCCATTGTTATTCTTATGGGCAGCTGCAGACATAAAAATTGCCATATTTTACCATCAAAAAAAACTAAGTAACAGTGCATTATTTCTACCTTAAATTAAAAAAATAGATTTTTAGGTTATATTTTTGGGCAAAAATATGTTAAGCTCCCCTGCCATATAGTCAAGTTGACTCACTAGTGGAGTCCATTTATTAACTGTAAAAAAAATGGTTTTAAATTCACCATATGACAAAATGCAACTTGCTAGGGACCCCCCTAGGGAGGTTTGGTTTTGTGATATGGCAGGGGAGCTAAATATATTTTGGCCAAAAAATAGAACCAAAAACATCCTTTTTCATATAAGCTGATAGTAAATATAGATAATATAAATATAGTGCTCTGGTAATTTGTTGCTTTCCGTTAAGTAATTTTGCATTTTAACCTCACCAAATAATCCTAAACTAACCTCCTGCAGTGCACCTCGTGTGGTGGTCCCCCATATCCTCTGTCCTCAAATAGTGGAATGTCACAGTTCCCGGATCCCACCATGCAGTCCTTAAAGCCCAACGCCCCACAGAGCCCAAAAGCTACCAACAGGGTAGCCGTAAAAGAATCCCTAACTGTTTGGTCCTTACAATTGGGCAGGTATATATATACTAGATAGACAGAAAGGGTTAATCAAAAGACAATGTTGTAATACAAAACCAGGTCAGCAACACGGGGGTAGTCAGATGAGCCAGAATCAGGATTACAGAGTATAGAATGGTCAAAGGGAATAGCCGGGTCGATATCAGTGCAGGAGCGTAGTACAAGGAAATAGTCTAGGGCAACGGAAGGCAGAATAGTCAGAAAACAAGCAGAGGTCAATAACAGGTTCAATCACGAGAGAATACAGGTACAGGGAGCTCAGGTATGGATAACCACGATCTGGCACTGCTTAGAAGGAACTGTTGGTTTTTAAAAAACCTGGACTCCTCTGATAGGGGGGCGCGGTCTGGTGACGCGGACCTCTCAAGCCGTGCCTCATGCAGTCACCTCCCTGCCTGTCTCTATTTAAACTGGGTGCTGGCAAGCGAGCAGCATCAGACATGCTGCCGCCGAGCACACCGGAGGGGCTGGAAGCCCCCAACGTTACATGGAAGCTTTGGAACAAATAGCAGAATTTGCCAGAGACTTACTTGGTCCTATCACGTCCTAAAGACGCCAGGTGCTGATACCAGTGGTGGCAAGCGACGCCACTACCGGGAATCAGTTAGCGTCTCCCTATTTTGATGACTGGATCTGCTTATACAGCGACTTGGTTGTAATTGTCAATAACAGAAGGAAACTAAGGATTATCGGCTCATGTCAATTCCACTTGGGTTATAACTGGGCCCTATGGGTAATCAAGTGCACTAGTGTCACCCGTGTTTAACCCCTTCACTACTAAGTGATTTTCCAAAAGCAACTGTAATGAAGTGGTATTTTGGAAAATAATTTTAATTAATTATACAGTGAAGCATATTTGGGGATATTCCCATTGTATTTCTTATTGTGATAACCTATTTGGCAGGCAGATGCTACCATCTGCTGGCCAAATGGCGCTATAGCCAATTTTAAACAGTCCACAGGGCTAAATCTGGGGGCACCTTCAAGAGCACAAAAAGCAAACAAAATTCCTTTCCTAGAAAGGCATTTTGTTTACTTTTGTCCTGCAATGCTGCAGAGCGACATAAGTCGATACTGGGCACCTGATGATGCCTTTGAAGACCCAAGTTATCTCGATCTCGGGGGGGGACGTGGGTATTGCGTAGGATGAGCATCAAATAGGAACGTTTCAGGTACGGAATCTTATTTCAGTGTTATGCACACTGAAGAAGGGTTCCATAAATGAAACGTTCGTATTTGATGCTCATTCAAAGCATTAAACATAGGTGACACTAACTAGTGCACCTTTTTGAAGAAACATAATGCTGTCCCTACTCTTTCTACATTGATTCTGTATGTTTCCTACACCTACTGACCAAGGGTGTTGGTGGAGAAATGTTGTGGCGTGTTTGGGAACATCAATATCCTGTAGTGGAACTCTATGTGATCCTCCCAACTATTCTGTGTGCTATTAAACTTGACAGGAGGCTATCTCTCTCTGCTGGTCTATATCAGGATAGCATCTAAGAGACATTTCATCGACAGTTTTATAGCGGTACTGTAGTTTGGCTCATGTGATCGATGTACTGTAACATTACAGGCATATTCTGGAGCTCGTTTGCAAGCCAACATTTTTGCAATAATCAAACTTAGCTAGAAATTTACCACAATTAGTACAGTTTGAATTAATACAATCTTAGTAACCTGATGGTGGTTTACAAGGTCATGGTAGTGATTAAAATGATCAAAGCCAGGGGCGTAACTACCAGGGGTGCAGAGTGCCACCTTACCCAGGCCCTTGATTCCGGGGGGGGGGCACACTTGCCTGCCTGGGCCTGGGGGCTGTCTGTATCATTATATGTATATATATATAATTATTTTTTTTATTTATTTTATACTTATTTGTGAGTTTTACTTTGGAACTCTGTGATACCTTCATACACACCACATATTACTGTGAGCTGTGAGGTATATTGCTGTGGAGCTCTGTGATACCCTCATACACACCACATATTTCTGTGAGGTTTATTGCTGTGGAGCTCTGTGATACCCTCAAACACACCACATATTACTGAGTTTTACTTTTGTGCTCTGTGATACACTCATACACATCACATATTACTGTGAGTTTTACTTTGGAGCTCTGTGATGCACTCACACACACCACATATTACTGTGAGTTTTGTTGTTGTAAACCTCTGTAATTTACACTTATACACTGCACATTACTGTGGGTTTTATTGTTGTGGAGGTCTGTGATACACTCATACACAATGCACATTACTGTGTGTTTGATTGCTGTAGAGCTCTGTGATATGTTCATACATACTGCACATTGCTGTGGAGCTCTGTGATACGTTCATACAGACCGCACATTGCTGAGAGTTTTATTGCTGTGGAGTTCTGGGATACATTCATAAACAGCGCACATTGCTGTGAGGTTTATTGCTGTGGAGCTCTGTGAGATACTCACAGTGCACATTACATTAAAAATGGGATGGACTGAGGAGGTTATAGTGAACCTGGAAAAAAATGGGACACTGGAGTCAACATTGTGGACCTGGAGGGGATTGGAGGGGAGTCAACATTGTGGACCATTTTGACGAGAGGGGGACAAAATATGTTTTTGCCTAGGGGTCATCATGGATGGTTCCTGCACCTGGGCACTGAGGTTTCTAGTTACGCCTCTGATCAAAGCAGACATTTTACCATTACAGATGTATACAGATAAATAGCCAGAGTTAGGGAGCCCAAAAACACACAAGCAAATAGTTAGCTGCTACAATAGTGGAATGATCTCCCTGTGTAAAATTTGATACAAATAAAACAAGAAAAAACTATCACCGGAGCTTGCTGTGAAATAGTTCCTTTGGGTGACCGATTTAATCAGCATGGATCTCCAGGATGTGGACCATTTCACAGCAAGCTCTGGTAGTTGTTTTTTCTTGTTTAACAATTTGAGGTCCAGAAAACCATTTCCAGAAAGACTGGTACATTTTAATCTAGTGTTTTTGCATACAGGAAAAAAAACGAATATATCTTCTGACTTTAAAAAATACAGAGTTAAAAAAATAAAAAATTATAGAAATGTTCCACTTTGTACATCACTGTTTCTTTTCTGAAACTCTGCCAGTCTTTCATCTTATTTATGAAAATGAAATATGCAATTGGAATGAAAAATGAGAAGTAAAGTCAATTTGTTCAATTATACCTCTAAGCTGTACTTATGCTTGAAGCCAAGAAACAATGGAAAATATGCTAATGCTGGAAATGATAGCATAATGTAATTAATCAATAAGAGACGTGCAAGAGAATCTATATTTTCATTGAATTTCAAAGATCGTCTCACCAATCGAGCTGTACACTGTTCAGACAATGTTTTGCACAAAAAGGATACATTAAATCAGAAATATTCTAAGTAGGTGGTAATCAAGCAGTAACTGGGTTTAGAACATTAATAATCTTAGTCTACGATCTAAATAATGGATTAGACCTATTTTGGAAAACAAAATCATCCTAAATTATCTGCAGCAAAACAATAAACAGTATTAAGAATAAAATAAAACAAGCACGTAAAATGACTTTTAGAGAACCTCTTGAATGATTTCTCTAATTATGAGTGTCCTTCACAAAATATTCAAAATGTTTAGACTCAAAGAAAATCGAATTGTCAAGCTGTGCACAGGCTGAATGTAGCTTTAATTAAGTTTGAGTTTCCCTTGGGTCGTTGAGGTTTAGATGTGCTTGAGGAAATTCAATAAACATGATATGGTCTTCACAAATGCATATTTCTTAATATCACATAGACACATGCATGCATTTGATTAGATGGACTGTTTCCCTTCCCCAAAGTCCCAAAAATCTTGCATCGCAAACATAAAATTATAATATTAATTCTGAGTACTGAAAAACATTAACGTTTCAGTTTAAACTTAGACATTTATTCCATGTTTTTCAGATTAATATTTCGTGCATCAGACGGTCCTGGCCTTTTCTTTATACAGGGTTATTCAGAGAAAGGGGAAACTCTGAAGAACCTTTGGAGAAGTGAAAACTCTAGGTCAAAATAGCCAAACCAGAAAAATTCTCCCATTTATATCACTTTAAAATCAGCTATTTTGACCTAGAATTTTTACTTCTCCAAACGTTCTCCAGAGTTTCACCTTTCTCTGAATAACCCTGATATTTATTTTTAAGCACTATTCCTTTAATACTTTTTAGATAAAGAAGGAGGCACTTGTTAATACGGGACATGGAAAGATGCAAATACTGCAAAAGCAGGTTGAAGGGAAGGCTTAAAATTGTTAACAGTAATATATTAGAACACAAATTAAAAGACTACAGAACAAGTAATTGTTTTTAATACATTCATTACATATATATATATATATATATATGTATATATATATAGATTGGGTAGGCCGTGTTAGTCCAGATGCCAAAATCACGAGTATATATATACCAAAACACGAGCCTACAGTACTCCTACAGTACAACTGTAGTAAATGAACTTAGGTCGGGTGCTGGATCTGGAAAAAAAGATACTTGTTACATGACCAACGTTTCAGTTCTACTGAACTTTTTTCAACTTTATTTCAACTTTTTCAACTGAAAAATGTTCGGTAGAGCTGAAAGGTTGGTCATGTAGTAAACATCTTCGTTTCTAGATCTCTTGTCGTTGTATTGGATGATATTTATTTATTTATTTATAAAGTATTTTACCTGGAAGGATACATCGAGATTTCACTAGTTTTAAAGTATGTCCTAGGTATATATATATATATATATATATATATTGTGACAGAGTATTGTATATATATTGTGGCAGAGTACATGAACACCACTATGTTAGCAGCAGGATGGAACATTCAGCTTACCCTGCATAGCCGCAGCACCGAAAGAGTTAAACCTAAGTATGCAAATTGGGGAACTACAAAATCCTTCTGATGAGGATGACTAAGGTCTCACCTGTGAGGGGGTGTGCTGAAACAGAGAGTCTGGAAACCTGCCAGGGAGGCAGCAAGATCTTGACAGAGAGTCTGTTTAAAAACTGTTTATTTTTGAACTGTTAAAACTACTGGAATCAGGTTAGCCGACCAGCAGAGGGATAGGAAGGGACATTCCTGTGAGTTAGTCTCCTAAGAGGAGTAGGAGTTTATTTGTTATTGCCTTACTTTATTTTGATATTTCTGCTGTAAGGCCTAAATGCGAATAAAGCATACTTTATTTTGGAAATACTGTGTTGCCTGAAGAAAACCTTCATCCTACCACAAGATATATACCTACCTCCTAGCTCATGAGGGTTCAACAAACCCGAAACAGCGCTGTCCTAGGAGTGGTTTTGACCAGTTTCATAAACCTTATCTCTGCTATAAAGCCACGGTGTGGCATAGCATTGATTTTAGGGTTCTGTGTAATTACAGATCCAGGATGCATAAAAGTGGGGCAGAGGTCATTTGCATATCCTACCCAGAGTTCCTTGCTGAATATGGGGAATGTGGAACAGGAGCTCTGGAATGCAATTCATTGAATTGCTGTGATGTGCAAGTGGCTTCTGCAATAATAAACAAACTTATTATAGTGTGGAGGCTTTTTATCTCACTTTTAGTCCTTCACCACAACCCTTATAGACACTTACTTACCTATGGTTCAAGCATCCACTGCAACTGGTCATGCCTACCTTCTAGCTGATGAGGGTTCAACAAACCCGAAACAGTGCTGTCCTAGGAGTGGGTTTGACCAGTTGCATAAACCTTATCTCTGCTACAAAGCCATGGTGTGGCATAGCATTGATTTTAGGGTTCTGTGTAATTACAGATCCAGGATGCATAAAAGTGGGACAGAGATCATTTGCATATCCTACCCAGAGTTCCTTGCTGCATATGGGGAATGTGGCACAGGAGCTCTGGGATGCAATTCATTGAATTGCTGTGATGTGCTGGTGGCTTCTGCAATAATAAACACACTTATTATAGTGTGGAGGCTTTTTATCTCACTTTTAGTCCTTCACCACAACCCTTATAGACACTTACTTATATATATATATAAATCACGAGTTAAGCAGTACGTAGTGATACCTTTTTTATTGGACTAATGTTACATTAACGTTAGTCCAATAAAAAAGGTGTCACTATGTACTACTACAACTGTGAGTTAACCAATTTGCTCTAAATGTATAAATATTATTTCGCTTGTTTAGTTGTTTGCCTTGATAAAGGCTCAGATGGAGCCGAAACATCGGATTAACATGTGAACGCTTTAACCTCCCTGGCGGTCTATTTATTTTGAAATTTCTTGTCTAAATGCGGTCTATTTTTTTTTGCCCCCTGCCCCCCTAGCGGCATCCCGAGTGTGGCTAGGAGTTAAATTCCTATTTTGGAAGCGGTAACCCCGAGCAACACTCGGGATGCTGCTGGATACGTTACCTCTCCCTACGCTCACTCAATGTCCCCCGCAGTCTCCTCCAGTGATCGCAACCTCATTACTTCCTGGTTCCCTCCTCGCGAGAAGGAATCCAGGAAGTATGTGGTCGCGATCGCCGGGGGAGGCTGCAGAGATCATTGAGGGAGCTCAGGGAGAGGTGATGTATACAGCCCGAGTGTGTCTCGGGGTTACCGCTCTCAGCGGTGAAATTTAAACCCAAGACACACTCGGGAACACCGCCAGGGAGGTTAATAAAGATTTTTTATTTTTTCATTTATGAGTCCTGGAGTGCATCCTGCATTGTGAATCTCTCTCTCTATATATATACAGTGGCAAGAAAAAGTATGTGAACCCTTTGGGATTATGTGGAGTTTTGCATGAATTGGTCATAAAATGTGCTCTGATCTTCATCTAAGTCACAACAATTTGAAAAAGACAGTCTGCTTAAAATAATACAACACAAACATTATATGTTTTCATGTGTTTATTGAACAGAACATGTAAACATTCACAGTGCAGGGTGGAAAAAGTATGTGAAACCCTAGCCTAATGACTTCTCCAAGAGTTAATTGGAGCCAGGAATGAGCCAACCTTGAGTCCAATCAGTGTGATATTATTGGATGTGTTGCTGAAAGCTGTCCTGCCCTTTAAAAACACACACCAGTTTGGGGTTTACTGGTTTCAAGAAGCACTGCCTGATGTGAACCATGCCTAGCAGAAAAGAGCTCTCAGAAGACCTACGATCAAGAATTGTTGACTTGCATGAAGCTGGAAAGGGTTACAAAAGTATCTCCAAAAGCCTTGATGTTCATGTGTCCACGGTAAGACAGACGGTCTACAAATGGAGAAAGGTCAGCACTGTTGCTACTCTCCCTAGGCGTGGTCGTCCTGTAAAGATGACTGTAAGAGCACAGTGCAGAATGCTTAATGAGGTAAAGAAGAATCCTAGAGTGTCAGCTAAAGACTTACAGAAATCTCTGGCACATGCTAACATTTTTGTTGACACATCTACAATAAGGAAAACATTAAACAAGAATGGAGTACATGGGAGGACACCACGGAGGAAGCCATTGCTGTCCAAAAAGAATATTGCAGCACATTTGAAGTTTGCAAAAGAACACCTGGATGTTCCACAGCACTACTGGCAAAATATTCTGTGGACAGATGAAACCAAAATTGAGTTGTTTGGAAAAAACACACAACACTATGTGTGGAGAAAAAAAGGCACAGCACACCAACATCAAAACCTCCTCCCCACTGTAATACATGGCGGATGGAGTGCCATGGTTTGGGGCTGCTTTGCTGCCTCAAGGCCTGGACGGATTGTTGTCATTGATGGAAAAATGAATTCCAGAGTTTATCAAGACATTTTGCAGGAAAACGTAAAACCATCTGTCCGCCAACTGAAGCTCCGCAGAGGATGGGTGATGCAACAGGACAATGATCCAAAGCATACAAGTAATTCAACAAAAGAATGGCTTCAACAAAACAAAATACGTCTTCTGGAGTGGCCCAGTCAGAGTCCTGACCTCAACCCAATTGAAATGCTGTGGCATGACCTTAAGAGAGCAATTCACACCAGACATCCCAAGAATATTGCTACACTGAAACAGTTTTGTGAAGAGGAGTGGTCCAAAATCACTCCAGATCGTTGTGCAGGTCTGATCTGCAACTACAGGAAACGTTTGGTTGAGGTTATTGCTGCCAAAGGAGTCTAACATTCCGATCCCTCGATTCTTCCAAATTTCTTTGGATCGTTTGTTTTTTATAAAATGCAGACTAGTTATTTCAGTTCATTAATATTGATTCAGTACTAGTACATGAGCTGGAGTCCATGCCCAAAGGCATGTTACCGCACAACTAATTAATTATGAAGCGCTCACTGTTGTCAGTGGGGACTAGTTGATCAGGACAACAGGTAAGCTGCTGGGAATCCCACCTACTCCCGAAGCCCGTTGCCCAATTATGGCCAGCAGTTGAGGAGCAAAATCAGAGGACGGCAAACAGCCCACCTGCTCTGATTCAAGCCTTGTACTCTAGCCATGGGAGTGAGCTATCATGGTTAGGAATGGGGGGCTGTAAATTAACACTCTCTCTTTGATTTTATTTTAAAGGAAGGCACTTACAAATTTTTACTGACACAAAATGAATCACAGAAACTTTTCATGAACTCTTTACCCATAACATCACGAACTATCTCACAGAAGACAACCTTGGTATATACTGTAATTGTGATTATTGTAAGTTATTGAATCACAATTAAGTTACATATGCTGCCTGCTTTAACCTCCCTGATGGTTATCCCGAGTGTGTCTCGGGGTTAAATTTCACCACTGAGAGCGGTAACCCCGAGACACACTCGGGTTGTATACATTACCTCTCCGTGCGCTCCCTCGATGATCTCTGCAGTCTCCTCCGGCGATCGCAGCGTTTTACTTCCTGGATTCCTTATCGCAAGGAAGGAACCAGGAAGTATAAGGTCATGGTCACCGGACTAGGCAGCTGGGGACATCGAGGGAGCGCAGGGAGAGGTGATGTATTCAGCGGCATCCCGAGTGTTGCTCGGGGTTACCGCTTCCAACATAGGAATTTAACCCCGAGCTACAGTCGGGAATACCGCTAGGGGGAGGGACAAAAAAAATAGACGTGTTTTTTCACAAAAATTAGACCGCCAGGGAGGTTAATTGGGAAATGAGTGCTGTTTTCATACAAAGTGCCTGATGGAATACATCGAGCTTTCGATAAACTTCTGGCTCTCACACTGCTTCAAAAAGTTTTACAGTAGTGCTACATAATTATACTTTCTGCCACAGCAGCAAATTGATTACTGTGCAGGTGTGTCATTTAGGTATAATTCCTGGCATTAATGTCACATTTGTCAGTCTGCAGTTTTCCTTAAATGTATTGTGGGCAGGTGAGTCACAGAATGGATTTCACTGTCATCATTGTGAATCTTATAGTCATGCAGCAGTGACATTTTCTTTTAGTTCGGTTAGTTTGTGGCATGAAGCTGTCAGGTTTGGTGCTCAGACAGAGAAGGGGGAGAACTTCAGGATGCAGAGCATGCTGGGCTGGATGCAGGGTACTCCCAGTAATGGTGCGTTTATTGGGGATACCGCATGAAAATCGTCAGGAACAGCAAAAGGTCAAGGGACAGGCAGCTTTGGAGCGTAAATGAGGAGATAGGCTAAGGGTCGGTACATGGGAAATCAATAGAGGGAACTTGAATAAGACACTTACTAAGGAGGGTACAGAACGCTATACTAGAGCGTCTGTACCTTATGAGAGCTTGGCTTTTATAGGACTGGAAAATGTGCTCTGCCCCTCGCACGATGAGTGAGCCGCTGACATCATTACCGGGCACCCAGAGGAGGCAGGAGAGAAAAGGAGGCACGCGTCCCTAGGAGTGCAGAGGAGCCGGCAGTCTGGAGGGAGGCGGCGACGCCGAGCTCCACAAGCCAGATCATGGCAGTCCCGTGGCATCCGGCAATGCATGGGTGGACCGCTACTGCTGGATGGATTGCAGGACCACGCGGCTCCGTGACGTGTATCCCTACAACGCTGCAGCATACCATGGCGGCGTGCAGGTAAGTGGCCCTGGGCACCCTGATGGCAGATTCCTGACAGAAGCTATGCCATATTAATATTCACCATGTCAAGGAGGTGAAAAAAACAAAAGACAGTACGTTTGAAAGTTGTAAAGTTGAAACGCTGTTTGCAAAAAACTACTGAGCTCAAATGCCTGGAATTTACATATAAGATCCAATGAATGATAATAAAAAGGGCTGTTACAGTAAAAAGAAAAGACGACTTAAAAAAAGAAGGGAAAAAAATTGCCAAACAAATCCCAAAAATGCCTAAAAGATCCTAAAAAATATATAAATAAAGAGACTCTTTACTGCAGAATATAATATTAAACGGTTTATTAGATATTGAACTAAGACGGGAATATTTTTAACATTGAAGCCTATGGGATTCGCCTGAATAAATCTGTCGAATGAAACCACCGAATGGCAGGGCATTTCGGCAACTTTTCCCTTCTGTTTGGTGTTCTCTGAATAGACGAAGGATTGCTTCTTTATGGGGATTTCACTGCCCTCGAACAGGTACCGGACAGATACTGTATGTGCAGGCAATTCGCCAAGATTTGGTTAACTGTCTGCTCTCTGAATAGTCGAATGGCCAGGAAAGGTAACTGTAAGCTGAATTTTAGCGTTCGGTTACCTTTTGGCCACATTTCGGATCTCTTTCAATAACCCTGACTATTCAGTATGAGAATTTTTTTCATCTCTAGCAGGATTATAGTCTTGCATAGGCAAACAAGAACAACCAATTAGTGGTATTTTTCTTAGTGTCCTATATTTAGAAGTTCAAAGCTAAAAAATCTCCCGATAATAAAACATTTTTTAAATTTTATTCTAAATACGGTAACCTTCGGCAGCAGTGAAATCGCCATGGAGAAGTAATGGTTAATCTATTCACAGAATACTGAACAGCGCTGAAATGTCAGTGAAATGCCATGATTTTCGACAGTTTCATTTTGAGCAGGTTTGAGCAGGTGAAATCCATAGGTTTCAATGTAAAAAAAATCCCCTGCTTATTCTTTTCATTTGCGGCCAAACGTCTCTTTATTTATTTATTCTTTAGGATTTATTTAGGCATTTTGGGGATTTTTTTCCAAAACTTTTTTCAGATTTTTTTAAAATGGTGTTTTTTTTCTATAACAGACCTTTTATTATTATTATTCATAGGACCTTATATATTATTTTCAGGAATTTTCATGCACTCGTTTTTTTTGAAAAATGCCTTTTTAATAAATTGCGGGTATATTTGTTTTTTACCCCGTTCGGCGGCTTGTCGGGTTTTGCCAGCGGCTGGTCGGTAGTCTGTTCGGCAGGCCATCGGCTTTTTTTGGAT
This sequence comes from Leptobrachium leishanense, assembly GCA_009667805.1. Lineage (NCBI taxonomy): Eukaryota > Metazoa > Chordata > Amphibia > Anura > Megophryidae > Leptobrachium > Leptobrachium leishanense. The sequence continues at coordinate 284,986,665 of CM019066.1, forward strand.
CGATTCAGCCGTCTGTTCGGCAGATCGTAGGTCAGTTTAGCAGATTGTTAGATACATTTGACAGTTTTACGACAGTTTTTCAGATCGATTCTGAGGTTTCGCGGCAATTTTTTGATTCGATCAGCAGGTCGAATAGCTACACTATTGGGGCTCTCCCGTTCAACCTATCCAGTGAATTTAACTTGCCGAAGTGCAGCGAATGGTAGAGCACCGAAATGTCGGGGACGTTTCGGTGCTCTCTGAATAACCCTGTCTGTGTAAATATCATATTTTGCTCTTGTTCTAAATTGCATTGCTATTGTCCTAAATATCTCCATTAACTCCTTAAGGACGGGAGTAATTTTACAACTACAACTTCGGCGCTGTTTCGGAATTAGAAGTTTGATGAGCTCATTTTGACCGTTTTTAAGTCACGTATTATTATACCACTCAGACAAATTATATATCGTTCTTTCCGGAAGACTCGACAGATTAATAATATATCATTATTATATGTATAGGTCATGCCCTGCCAAAATGCTATAACAAAAAATGTAAAAAAAAGTTAAAAAATTTGTATTTTCAAAAAAATTTCAATCTTCCACAGTGTGTAAAGTGGGTTTTTTTATTATTTCATTATCGGAGCCTTTGCGGTCATATGCTATGGGGTAGACTTGTTAAAAAAATTAGAAAGGGGAACCCATTTTTTTTTGGGAAGAAATTGCGTGATTTTAGCTAAACCCCCCAAAAAAAATCATTAGTGAAGCATCATTGTTCACATTATAATTGAAATGTGAGCAGTAGTGCTGCATTAAAAAAAAAAGTATCTATTTTTTTATTATTTAATTAATTATTTTTTTATTATTTTTATTTTTTAATTTCTTACACTCTTATTTTACTTTTACCATGGTCATGTTTGATATCATTGGAAAGGCCATGCTCTGGCCTTTCCAGCAATATCATACATGACCCCCTAGCTTCCACCGATCAGGAGATAAAAGGGTTCAAAGAACCCCACTATCTCCTCTATGGGATTTCCATAGGAAATCCCTTTGCAGCTAGGGGGTTCCACAGTTAACTGACATCATCGTGCATGGCGCGATGAGTCAGTTGACGCGTGGGGGACCCAGAGGTGGGGGCTGCCATCCAAGATTGTGGCCCCCACCGGAAAAAGGCCACGATCTTGCACCGATTGGTGCCAGGCCGCAACCTGGCAACTAAGGGGTTAACCCCCTACATCGCTGGAAAGGTCAGGATGTGACCCTTCCAGGGATGCTGGCCACAGCCTCCTGGTCCCCAGCGATGGGGAGATAGAGGGATCCAAAGTATCCCCCCTCCACTTCAGGCGCTTCCCCTGCTCCCGCGGGGGCGGGACGCCTGAAACTGACGTCATCGCGCCCCCGGTGCGATGACATCAGTGCGCCGGAGGAGTAAACCCTGCCGATCTGACTCCGTGGGACTCAGATCAGCGAGGGAGCTGCCGGAGGAGGTGAGTATCTGCCGAGGGGGGCTGCAAACGCCGCGGACGTACCATTACGTCCTGGTGCGTTAAAGCCCGCCTAATGCAGGACGTAATTGTAAGTCCTGCGGCGTTAAGGGGTTAAGTCATGAAAACCATGTTTGTGTACATATCCGTCATGGCACAAAAAATTGGTTTATACATTACTAGCTATAAGAGTTACTCGCCACCAATGGCTCCACCCATTATTTTAATAGGTGAAACCCACAGGTTTATGCTTATCATCTGCTGCTATTATTGGTCACTGTTTTCTCCCTGTAATGCTGTCCCCACACTCACAAACCTGTCCTTCTTTCTCTATTTCATCTGTTCCTATCTCAGTCCTGTACTTAACACCACTGTACTTAACTCCAATCTTAACCCTTTAAAGACCAATGGCGTAATGTTTACGTCATAAATGCATTGACTTTAAAGACCCTTGTCCTTAAGATATTACTTAAGATATTACTATAAGGGAAAATCTAACAATTCATCTATTTACATAACAAAAATCTAATTTGATCATTGAAGCTGCTCAAGATCCAATCACTGTACTCATTTAAAGCTAGATTGCCAAGTCATGACAAAATCCAGTTACTATTCTGACAAATTTACCAACATCACTATCAGGGTTATTCAGAGAAAGGTGAAACTCTGGAGAACTTTTGGAGAAGTGAAAATTACAGGTCAAGATAGCCAAACCAGAAAAATTCTCCCATTTATCTCACTTTCCAAATCAGCTATTTGACCTCGAATTTTCACTTCTCCAAAATTTCAAAGTTTCACCTTTCTCTGAATAATCCTGTAGATCATGTTCCAGTAGACTCTTGTGATTTGGTTATTCCGAATACAAATTTTAGTAGCATCTGAATTCTGAATCATCACTGGAATCTTTTTGATTTAGATTGATTCAGATCAGACTCAACCTCAAGCTTTACCTTAGCCACAAAAGTAACTGTAAATTTTATCCTGACCTTAGCATTAAAAATAACCTTAACGTTAACCATAACCCTAAATTAAACCTATTGTCTGAATGAGCCAACCGACTATTCCAAAATGATCTGAGACAGGATTGGTCTGATATTTTCAGATTGGTCCAAATTTGAAATGAACTGACACTTTTATCCCATTCACATGTCTATATTCCAGGTTGAGCTGTAACTTTGATGTAGTTTCACGCAATCATTATTCCACAACATACTATTCTGGCTACTGATTTAATCTATATTAGTGCTTGAGTTTCAAAGGTTGTCAACTTTTTATGAACCTTAGCATGGCCCAAGCATGAGAATAATGAAGGCTCTGAGTCGCTTGTTATTTATCACTCAAGAGGAATGGTCTCCAAAAAATACTCTGATCAAAAACCTGTTGTCTTGGCACTTTCAAAGTTACCCTCATACCTCCACTGAAGAGATCTGCTGTCTACTCATGAAAATTCTGGAAGGTCAACAAGGGCACAAAAATGTTCCTTGCAGTTCTTCCAATGGTAGTCTATTATATTTCATGAACAATCTCACTGTAAAGCTCAATGGAGCTCTATAAGCTCTGGAATGTAAACATTAATCAACAGTCATATGTATGATGTTTTATTTGTAAACCAAGCACTACCCATTAACAGTTTGGGGGTGTAGATTGCTGCAGAAAAAAACAGTTAACCTATCTGGTGTTTAGAAAATTGCAAAGTGTTAAAGAAATGTATCTTTCTTCTTGCTTTTGTTCAAATGATATTGGAATTTATACTCAGCAGATGGTGACCTTATCTTTTGAGCTTTAGCTAAAATGATTTTTATTAAGCCTAAACAAGTGTGAACAGTGCTAATTTCCTGCAGCAGGCTAGGTTTGAATGAGTAGCTAAAGTGATTGGAAGTGTCCTGCCTCACCATATGGAATAGTATGTACACTGCCAGCATACTAAGTGCTAAATGAATTCCATTTTCTTTGTCTCCTTAGCCATTAGTCACAAAATCACGGATAATTTTTTTTTCTGTAATGTTTCAAATCAAGGTCTTAATTGGGCGTAGAGTGTGACAAATGAAAGATAGTTGCAAACACTGGATACAGCTGGTGGTATGTCCTGCAATGGAACATCTGGCAGGTGTGACACCTTTTCATTCAGATTTGTGCCATTTAATATGAATAATCAATTTTCTCAAAACAATTAATTATCATGTGTTGTATCACATTCTCATTGGTAACGGTTCCTAATCAATTACAGTGAAAGATGAAAGGATTACATGCAATACCATTTAAGAGAGTTGTTTTCCATTATTTAAGACCAGCAGGAATTTTGAATAGGTAAGATTTTTACATATTTTTTTTATTATCGGTTGCTCTCATCATGTCTTCTTAATATATCTTTAGCTTTTTCGATATGTTCTATGACTTTCATAATTAACTCTTTAGAATGTGATGCATGTGAGACCAAGACACACAGAGGCCCAATATTCTTACAGCCTGTCCTATCCTAACTGATAATTATACAACAGAAATGTCAACATAATTTTCTGGACTGTCAGAGATTGTCAAGGAAAATACAATATTACTATTAAATTGCAGTAAATACAAAAAGTTCCCTCATCCTATAACCTCTGATCCAGGACCAGCACCTTATTTGTAGTGCCACAATATAAAATGAAAGTGGCTCAATCCTCATTTTCCTACAGAGCACCACAATTATGGAATAACCTCCCAGGCAAAATCAAATCTTCCCCCAAAGTCACTTAAGAGAGCTCTAGACATGTGCACAGCACAAAATTTCGTTTTGAACTAATGGATTAGTCCTAAAATGCAATTTATTTAGTTACTAAAGAAATTTGTTTTCAGTTCTTTAGTATGAAAACTAATTTCATTCATCTGAAAACCAATGGATACAATTACTATTGTAGTGGCTCCTCAGAGGGCTGAGATCGCTGCTTGTTACAGTATCTCTCACTCTCAGCACAATGTGGGCCATATTACATAGTTGGTGCTAACTTAACCAGAGCTGTTGTAAACTTCCCAGAGCCATTATAGCCTATGGAGGTTTTCAGTTTACAACAGCTCTGGTTAAGTTAGCACCAACATTGTAATACTGCCCCGTGTCAGTCAAAGCTGTTACAGTAACTGACTGCTGCTCATCACAGCGCTCAGAGTTTCAGTAAAACTAGTAAATAATATTTTTATATATAAGAGGTTAGAACAATATTATTTCCTTGTTTTACTGAAACTCTGAGTGCTGTTACAGTCAGTTACTGTAACAACTGAGCCTGATACATTGTACTGAGAGATAATGTAACAAGCAGCCGATCTCCGTGCTCACAGCCACTGGATTTAAAGGGCTGAAAAAAAAGGATCCTCTCTGTATAATGTTTAGAACCTCCTCCTGCATTAATTAATACCCCTCTCTGTATAATGTATACAACATCCTCCTGCATTAATTAATACCCCTCTCTGTATAATATATAGAACATCCTCCTGAATTAATTAATTAATGTCCCTCTCTGTATAGAACATCCTCCTCAATTTATACCTTTCTCTGTATAATGTATATAACATCCTCCTGCATTAATACCACTCTCTGTATAATGTATAGAACATCCTCCTGCATTAATTAATGCCCCTCTCTGTATAGAACATCCTACTGCATTGGCATGTGGAGGGTGCAGAACTTCGGATGTTGCGCTCTCATTGCTGGTCTCCTTCACTCAATGTAATATCACAAAAAGGACTGAAACTAAAATGTAGTGCATTTTATTTTAGTTTCTTTCGTTTTCTGTACTGAGCAGTTTCGTTTCTCTTGAGTCATACTAAAACTAAATTATCACAAAATTCTGACTAAATCGTTTTAGTACTAAAACGAATGCACATGTCTAGAGAGCTCTATTAACATACTTTTGTACAGAATGCACCTGTAAACATGTAACATAATGAGACTATTTATTTCTTACATATTTATTTTCTGTTAATCTGTATTGTTTGTTAATATCTTGCATTTTATTACTTTGTATTTCCCAAGTATTTTGTACTTTTATACCCAGGATATACTTGAAAACGAGAGCGATCTCAATGTATCCTTCCTGGTAAAATACTTTATAAATATATAAATAAATAATTTAAATGTTAACAGAGAATCAAACATGTAAACTTGAAAAGGGAATGAAAATGTAAATAATATTAATAAAGATTAAAAGATTGATAATAAGTCCTCCAAATTGGGTAGCTGTTGGTAACTTTTTAAAAGGTATATCTATTTAATTATAGTGTAAAAATAAACTGTAGATACTCTAGTATACCGCTAGATTTTGGTGTCAAAAATTTACCTTAAAATTGGAGGGGTCACATTATATTCGAGACATCTGCATCACGTGTTAAAAAAAATAAAACTTGCCTTGCTCTGAATCCCAAGTCTCCCAGAAGTTACGGTAGTCTCGCTGAAGTGACTGCGGGCTCCCTGATGCTTGCAAACACTTTAGGAACTGCAAGATTCGGGAGAGGTGGGATCCATCATGGCCAGAGGGCAAGCTCGGTTTAAGCCAATCATTCACCTCACTCACCTCCGCCGGCCATGTAATCGCTAGTAAAGAAGACGGGTGGCCAGCGGCTTCATACTTAGTAACAACTGCAATCATTCTAGAGCAGAACACCCTGACCTGAGGGTAGCCTGACTGTGTTGAGAGAAACTGGAAGGATTTTAATTGTTTCCGGTACAGTATTAATTTTGCTCCTCGCGTTATATTCGAGTCTTGAGTATTCTCTCATTTCCATAATAAATCTCTATTCATTGCGTTATATTCGTACATGTACGATTTTCTTTGTGATACTTTAGAATATAATATAATATGAATGGGAAGAGGTGTAACGTGTTTTGAATAGCTTGTTAAACATTAAGACTTTACAAATGTATTTTATGTATAGATTTAATATTTTAAGTCTGAAAAAATTCTAACCATATACACTGCTTGACCAAAAAAAAGTGACCACCTATCATACAAGCCTGTTGGAGCCATGTTACAATCTGGGCTTGCTTCAGTTGGACGGATCTAGGCTCAAAAATGTTATCTGCCAAAAAAATTAGGTCAGCTGACTAACACAATATACAGAATTATCACGTTTTTCCATGATTTTTTTCTTCACTGATGACATGGGCATATTCCAAGATGGCAAAGCCTGGAGTCTTCAGACTCAGATTGTGCAAGAGTAGTTCAGGGAGCAGGAGACATCATTTTCACACATGGATTGGCCACTTCAGAAGTCCAGACCTTAACCCCATTGAGACTTTTCGGGATGTGCTGTAGAAGTATTATTATTTTTTTCGTTTGAGACACATATACCTTCTTTGGCACGTGACCACTACCAGACCACTGTGGTGGATTTATAAAATTGGGTAAGGTACAGCATTATCCAGTTAATTGATAATTCTTACTTCCCAGAATTCCCAATGGAATGGATTTAATTTTCAAGAGTTTTTTTCCAAAGTCTAGCAAATTAGGTGATGAAAAAGTACAAATAAACAAATAAAGTCAATGACATAACTTGTTTACTTGTCTAAACAAAGAAAAATTATTTACAAGTATCTAAATGAATTCAATAGTACATGTGACCATTTATGTGTACCTGAGAAAGTGTAAATTATTATCCATCATAAATGAAAATAAATCATATTGATTCAAAGCAACAGCACTAGCCACGTTTATGCAATAAATTTGCTGTTTATTTATTTCACTAGCAGCACCATAAACCTGCTCCTATAGCACTTGCAATATGAAATTGCATAAATCAAAAAATGCAAACTTAAAAAAATATTGTGAAGGATGGCATTAGCTAAACTAATGATTCTCTCCCCTTTTCCTGTCGTAGCTAATACCTATTTTCACTGCTATCACAAGTGAAGTTGTTATTTTATTATATTCAGCATCAAAATGATGAGCAGTGTGTTCTCCGAGACACCTAAAAAATGTCATTCTTCTTGGTATGCCCTCTGACAACTCTGAGAACCATAACTGTGAAGCTATAGTGCAATGCTTGACACCTAAGTACAAAAGAGATAATGAGAATCCTGATGTAGTGAAGATACATGCACAGCCTATGAGAAAAGCCATTAGCAAAAGATGCAGGAGACAGAAGTTTCATTGTGAGAGACACCTGTCTCCTCAAAATGCTTTGATGAAGACAATTTTAAGTGAGACTGCCAAGAAAGAGTGTGTGTTTTTTTTTTATGCTGTGTAAGCTACATAAATAAATAATGAGATGAGTTGATGTAAAGGAAATGGAAAGTACAGTAAATGTGTGGTTTATTCTAAACCGCAAAGTTCTATTTTATACTCATAAAATGCCTGATGAGTCCACACAATTAAACCTTTCAAGTCTTCATGTATTAATAGTTTGAAGCTGTAGACAGCTTGTCTTTAATAATGCAATTAATCAGTTTTGCACAAAAGAATACATTTAAATGTCACTGAAGAACATTGAACATGCAAATTTCTATTTTCAATAATCATTTCAGTTCCAAGTGTTAAAACTTCTCCTTACAAAAGTGAGAATTAAACCTAACAAATGTACTGTTTCTTCAACTCGGGAATTAAGAAACAGCTATTTTTCAATAGGAAGTCAATCTGTTGTTCACAATTACCCCATTATTTCGTTAACAGCTGTGTTCTATAGTGAAATTTCATTTTAAATACGCTTTACCTTCAGAAGAACAAAATAGGGGCCGAATCTTACAGGGTTATTCAAAGAGAATCGAAAAGCCACTGCACGTTCGGTGACTTTTCGTTCTCTTCAATTTGGTGCGATTTGGCGATCCCATTTCGGCGACCCTGCGGTGTATTCAGCAAGCACCACAGGGCCGTCGTAGTGCAGGGAAAAGTGCACTGAAAACTCACCGCAAAACCCAGGCGAATGCACACCGAAACCCGCAAACAAATCTGGATTAACCCCGCCAAAGACGCTGGAGAAACCCGAGCAGGAGCCGATCACAGCGCAGAGCAGCTACCGGAAAAACTCGACACCGCAGATGAATGGAGTAGAAAAAAAAAAAACAGTACGCTTGAATGTTTGAAAAGTGAAACGCTGTTTGCAAAGAAACTACTGAGCGAAAATGTCTGAAATTTATATATAAAATCCAATGAATGATAATAAAAAGGGCTGTTACAGAAAAAAGAAAAAACGATTTAAAAAAATTTAATCCCGAAAAATGCTTAAAAGATCCTAAAAAATCATTTTAAAGAATTAAAACAGGAATATTTTAACATTGAAGCCTACGGGATTCGCCTGAATAAACCTGTCAAATGAAGCAACCGAATGGCAGGGCATTTCAGCAACGTTTCACTGCTGGTTTTTGTTCTCTGAATAGCCGAAGCGTTGCTTCTCTATGGGGATTTCACTGCCCTCGAACAGGCACCGAACAGGCACCGTATGTGCAGGCAATTCGCCAACATTTGGTGAATTGCCTGCTCTCTGAATAGCCGAATGGCCAAGAAAGGTAACCGAACGCTGAATTTCGGCGGCCATTCAGATCTCTTTGAATAACCCTGTATGTGTGAAATGTTTATGTACAGTAAAATGTACATCATAAAGTTATGTAATATTTTAATGTGACATTTCCCAAAGCAGCAATGTTTTTCTTTCAGTGATTGTCCTTGAAAGATATTACTGATATTAAACTCGACCTATTGTAACTAACATACAAAGAACACGAAACTTAAATACCAAATGCATCGATTCAATTGGAGATGCAAATTAAAACTGATCTGATGTCTGATCTATATGCCTTTAACACATTGAGAGTTAAGTGCGTTGGCACAAACATATTGTGGAGCACATGCATTGTCCAGACTATATTCAGCAGCTGGTTGTCAAGATAAATAGGAAAACATTATCTATTATATCTGAACTAGTTACCGATGGATATGCTTCGGAGCGCGCATTAGCATTATGGTGATAGAGGAAGTTGGTATTGTGGGTGCTTTTCCTTTTCTATAAACTAAGGAAATGTTCCTGTTGACAGATTGCTTCTGAACTATCCTTTTGATAATGAGAAATTCACCTTACAGCCCCTTAAATTCTAAGTGAAGCAGAACACAGATACTTTGATGAGATGGTTCAGCTTTTGTACCAATCGGATCCAAGTTGATGCTGACACTCTGCAATTACAGCCCATATGACATAACATAATAAGATGTATAGCAGCATAAGAGTGCAGAATCATCAACATTTTAAAAACCACAAACACAGCAATATACCAGAAATCTCCATATATTTCTCTCATATTAGTCTTTCCATTTAGCTCTTCTATTTTTTTATATAAATAAATGTTTGTATTAAATCAAAATTATTCTGGGGTATACAGAAAAAGGTGGGTTAATGGGCATGTAATGATACATAGTGGTGTTTAGCTCTTTTGTCATCTCTTTATCATTATTTCATAGAAAAATAAAATGGATCATGAAAGAGCTTTTTTTGCATGGATGCCATCACAATGTTTCAGCTGAAGCACACACCATTTTCAGGCAAATGGGCTCCAGAATGTACCCCTAGGGCCCTATTACAATCTTCGCGCATACGTTTGCGCCTGCGCAAAACCGCATTAACGCGAGGGGCAAAACCCTTTGCGCTGAACGTCGTATTACAATGTCAGCGCAACAAATGCGCGTATACGTCTACCGTGGGTGAACCTGCGCGAACGCTGAATGAGCTTACTGTACGTTGCGCATCCTATACTTAGCATTGTGAGCGCAAATGCGTTTGTGCGCTGGTACGCGGATGGTATTACAATCTATGCGCAGGAATGAACGCATAGACGTTGCACGCATAATTTTAGCAACCCTTAAAAGCTGGTGTTAATGGCAAATTCTATCAACCTGGCTGAAACCAAATACACCAGCCCAAAAAAAAAATGCTGCAAAGTATAGTTACACATTCTACACATACCAAACCAATAAATTTGAGAAGTTGTGTGTGCATTTTTTATTGATGCAGCATATATGCGCAGATTGACTTTGACAGGCGCAAAAACTTAACGTGAGACAATTGTGGTTCTTAATTCAGATTGACTGAATCGCGTGAAAAAAACAGTCTGCGCACTGATTTCTGCGCGCAACGTTGCTGCACGTGCGTTTGTGCGTGTCTGTTTTACGCGCGTTATTGCTCGACGGATGAAAAAATGCACGAGGATTGTAATTCCAGCATTGATTTACATGTGTTAACGTTTAACGCTGGGCGCACAAATTCACGTGTGCGTTTTTGCGTGAAGAATGTAATAGGGCTGCTAAAGTTTCAACATATCCAACATGACAGCCAATGTGTTAAACATGTTTGAAAAGTTTTGGGTTCCTTTTACGCTTTGGGGGAAGCATGGAGCCCAAGCTGTAATATAAATGTATTAACACACCTGTCAAATAGAGTTTAGTGACAGTGGAAATGTACATTAGAGACGCTTCTGTATATTTCATTGTGTGGCTAAAGGGAAGTGGTTTTCCATGAATCCACAGGGTCTTGTCTTGCAAGTGGTTTTATAGAAAGCCAAATGGTAGTAAAGGGGTTACACTTTTACACTGGTACTTCAGATAAAACAATGGTTATTTATAATGATGGTTACTTTGCCATAGGGCATGCATAGATGTAGGACATATCCTGTATCCATTCTCTATTGATTAAGTGGAATTCGATTAAAGTAGCATTTACCTTCAAACCATTCTTCAGGTTTAGAAAACACAATTACCATAGAGCATGTGCATAGTGCAGAGACTTTGGATATGTTTTTGAGAACAAATGGTATACAGATTATAAAGTGGTAGAGCACAACAGAAAACCGAGCATGAGGAAGCTTAAAAGAATGTATACACAATAAAGTATAACAGTCATAGCAGTTCATTACAGAAATTCAACCTTGACAGCAATGCATGATAAAAGGTTTGAGCAAGGAGAAAATACTTTAACATTTTCTCTTTCCTAGTATTTGGTGACATTATATATATATATTGTACTTCAGTGGTTAACTCTTTTATTCCCAAGCACTTTTTGTTGAGAAGAATATTCGTGACATTTGTTTGAAACATGAGATGTGTAGTTAGCAATTAAATTAAAAATAGGCTAAAATGGTAATTTTGCATAGAGATTGTTGTTACAAGAAAGTAAAAAGAATTGTCACAAGCTGATTTTTCTTTACCTTTTCCTTTTTAACGCACCTATTCTGCAGCAGCTTCATTATTAGCAGTTGGCTACAAAATGAAGCAGAGGTGCAGCCTGTTATTGTCAATGGTACCACACACTGCTGCAAGTATCAGCTCCAGGAGTCCATAGGAATGCACAAGCTCTCACACATGGGATTTTGCTGGAGCTATGAAGAAGCGCAGAGGATGACTGGTAACTATTTGTTCCCAGTCTCCAGCTGCTAGTGGAGAGACAAAGTGGCAGATCACATCGTCCTCTCCACCATGGGAAGAGAGGTAAGTAAGGGATTTTTGTGGGTGTTATTTCAATTTGTTAAATGATTTTGAAATGCAAAATCACTTAACACCTGGTTTTAGGAGCTGCTAAGTCTGTGAGAAATAACCGCTCAATGATAAAATAATGAACTACCTTGGAATAGCTCTTTGATCTAGTCCAAGGCACAAATTAACACCTCATATACAACAAACATCAGTTTACAGTTGGTTACGCATTATGCAACAAGCACAGAGTGGAATAGTGATTCCTGATGTTAAAGTGACGTACAGAGACATTGGACAGTATTACAAAGTTGGTGCTAATTTAACCAGAGCTGTTGTAAACCTAACAACTCCATAGACTATAATAGCTCTGGGAAGTTTACAACGACTTTAAGTTTGCACCAACTTTGCAATACTGCCCATTGCATGTAATGTCTCCAATAGTTATCTCATAGTCAACTGTGAAATAGTGCCTTTGCACTATAACCATTCAAATAATTTGAATTACTCCTGGAGCCAAGAGTGTCTGTTGAGGATTTTCAAGTATACCCATAATGATGTCCAACCATACGTAGCTTTTTGCAAGGTACAATAAAACATCTGTGCCTGCAGGTTTCCCCATAGCATCCCCATTTTAACACCATATTACAGGGTAGGCTCTAATTTAGCAGTCTGCCCCGTTACATAGTTACATAGTTATATAGGCTGAAAAAAGACAGGCGTCCATCGGGTTCAGCCTCTCCCACATAACCTACTGCTGTTGATCCAAAAGAAGGCAAAAAACCCAGTCTGAAATATGCAACATACCGGGAAAAAATTCCTTCTTGACCCCAGAATGGCAGTCAGATTTCTCCTTGGATCAAGAAGCTTTTACCCACATAGTAAATATTATAACCCTTAATATTCTGTGTCTGCAGGAAGTCATCCAGTCGTTTTTTATGCAGTGATAACGGTAAGCCATAGGATACTCGAGGCTGCGCTACCGCTCTACCCTGAGTATCCCCTCCATGGAGCCTATAGGACTCCATGGAGGCTTGTGCTGCCGGGTCAGCTGAGATCCTGCAGTTCTGCGGAGAAATCGCAGTGGGACACTCGGGATTATTTGTTCCCAGTCTCACTCTGCTCGTGGCGGCCTGAAGAGGCGGATCGGGTCGCCGTTCTCACCGCAGGAAGAGAGGTGATTATCTAATTTTTTGGGGGATTTTCAGCTGCTGCTAACTGATTCCACAGAAGCGGAATCAGTTTGCGCCACCTTTTCAGTTAGCCGCAGCTGTGCATAATTAGCATTAGGACTTTCTAATCCTAACGCTAATTACTCTTTGTGCTCCCCATGTTAAGTATAGCGAGTGCAAAGTACAGTAAGCTCGCACTAGAAAGCACAATCTCCAATGCGCTAACGTGTTTTTTAACCCGTTAGTGTTCGGATTCTAAAATGAGCAGGCCGTGTTAGGGGCACTTAACCCAAAGTTAATGCTCACATAGCCGGCTCAATCAGCCGTTGCTTTATTTTCAGTTAAATGCCTGTCCGGGCATAAGGTGTAGGCAGTAGCAGTGAACCGATCACAAAAGTTTTACATTACACATTTCTTGGAATATGCTGAATACAATGTTTCAAAAATAATTAGTATTAAAGAAAATAATTGACACTTGAAGAAGCATATTTTGTTATTTCAGGAGGGTGTAAAGGCAGTTTGGATATAGGGCTAATATATGTAGACATGAAAAGACACACATTCCTATCCTCCAAACCTCATCCTGAATCCAAGGTCTCTGTAAAGATAAGCTTCCTGCCCTTTCTTTGGACACATAACAACAAACAAACTGTAAGCATATTTTTTACAGAACGCTTCTTGTAAGCATTTTATGGCACAATCTAATATTTAACTCTTTCAATTCCAACAAAAAATTTATGCTTGCTAGCTTTTAAGAATTATTTTAACTTTGTTGCACCTGTGTGAAAATGTCTTAGAATCCAGAAGTAATGAGCCTTTTTTACTTGAACATTGAATGGTTGCTGCTGTTGCAGAGCAGAAATAAAATCTTACATTCTTTTGTGAGTTCTTATGTGAGGAAAACAATGTTTTCTCATGTGCACGAGTTTTACTATCAGTACTTATTACATTCTTCCACATTTTTTTATGCGGTGCTTTTCTAACCTGATACAAGTATTGCTTAATGCTCTTTCTCTTTCTAGCCGCTCACTGGTCATTAACTCATAATGGAATTACCGATTTGAGCAAGGAAGTTTTTCACACTTGCTATCTATTGTCACAGGCAGTCCAAGCATAACCATTTAGCCTCCCGAGTGCCCAATTGAAGTTGGTGAAAATACTAACAATGGAATTCAGTTACAGCAAACTAGAAAAAAAAATCTTACTGGATTTTTTTTTTGCCATGTTTAGGGAACAAATCAAGTGTAGGAAATAGCTGCCAGTTAATGCAGCTAACGCAGGATACATAATACCACATTGACATGTTACAGTAAAAAGACCTTTGCCCATGTGATAAGGTATGCCTTCCTTTCCATACATCAGCATTTTTTCTGACCTATTACACTATATTGCCAAAAGTATTCGCTCACCTGCCTTGTCTCGCATATGAATAGTGACATCCCATTCCTAATCCATAGGGTTCAATATGACGTTGGTCCACCCTTTGCAGCTATAACAGCTTTAACTCTTCTGGGAAGGATGTCCACAAGGTTTAGGAGTGTGTTTATGGGAATTTTTGACCATTCTTCCAGAAGTGCATTTGTTAGGTCACACACTGATGTTGGATGAGAAGGCCTGGCTCTCAGTCTCCGCTCTAATTCATCCCAAAGGTGTTCTATCGGGTTGAAGTCAGGATTCTGTGCAGGTCAGTCAAGTTCATCCACACCAGACTCTGTCATCCATGTCTTTATGGACATTGCTTTGTGCACTGGTGCACAGTCATGTTGGAAGAGGAAGGGGCCATCTCCAAACTGTTCCCACAAAGTTGGGAGCATGGAATTGTCCAAAATGTCTTGGTATGCTGAAGCATTCAGAGTTCCTCTCACTGGAACTAAGGGGCCAAGCCCAGCCCCTGAAAACCAACCCCACACCATAATCCCCCTCCACCAAACTTTAAACTTGGCACAATGCAGTCAGACAAGTACCGTTCTCCTGGCAACCCGCCAAACCCAGACTCGTCCATTAGATTGCCAGATGGAGAAACGCGATTCATCACTCCAGAGAATGCGTCTCCACTACTCTAGAGTCCAGTGGCGGCGTGCTTTACACACTGCATCCAACGCTTTGCATTGTACTTGGTGATGTATGGCTTGGATGCAGCTGCTTGGCCATGGAAACCCATTCCATGAAGCACTCTGCGCACTGTTCTTGAGCTAATCTGAAGGCCACATGAAGTTTGCAGGTCTGTAGCGATTGACTCTGCAGAAAGTTGGCGACCTCTTCGCACTATGTGCCTAGAGAATCCGCTGACCCCACTCCATCAGTTTACGTGGCCTACCACTTCGTGGCTGAGTTGCTGTTGTTCTTAAACACTTCCACATTCTTATAATACAGCTGACAGTTGACTGTGGAATATTTAGGAGCAAGGAAATTTCACGACTGGATTTGTTGCACAGATGGCATCCTATCACAGTTCCACGCTGGAATTCACTGAGCTCCTGAGAGCGACTCATTCTTTCACAAATGTTTGTAAAAACAGTCTGCATGCCTAGGTGCTTGATTTTATACACCTGTGGCCATGGAAGTGATTGGAACACCTGATTCTGATTATTTGGATGGGTGAGCGAATACTTTTGGCAATAAAGTGTAAATAATGTAAAAACTGACATTCTGCTTTGAAGTTTCCTCCACCCTCCACATGATAGTAGCATGCCACAGTGAGGAGGGTGGCTACGAGCATAGCCCCAAACTACAGTCGTCTACTCACTGTGAAATGCCCTGTCAAATGAGAAAAAGTCATATAAAGGGACTCTTTCACCACTATAAAAACGTAGGCTCATGTGGCCACAGTGGTCATACTGTACCACCACCTGGTCCATCCCTGATTGTTGTACTGTATAAAAAAATATATAACTATTAGACATTTTAGTAGTTTTAAAAATCTTTATTACTTTGAATGACAATTATTAGCATCGTTACAAAATTTAAGGAACGCCGACGTTAGCTACAGCTAACACATTTTAAGAGGAAATAAAAAATGTAGCATTTTATATCTACCTAGAATAACAAATGAATTTACATTATAGCTGTTGAAAATATTCCAAGACACTGACATATTTTATATTATGCATTTTCTTCATTTTTATATTTCTCACGACTTACACAAAACTCATTTACGTTGAACAAATTCAACTCATTTTTCTGTCATTCCACCTTCGCAAGCTTTGGATGTTCCATTAGCAACAATTTAACTAAGTCTTCATGTAGATTGAAATTGTTTTTGAACAGATCCTTATAACAAAATATCAAAAGTAACAGAAATGCGTTAGCATAAAAGTTCGCAGCACTTATACGCTTCTTTGTGAATATTCCAAGATATAACCTTATTCTACACTTAAATCTACATTGCTTAATAAAAGGCTAAAACCTCACATGTATGCTTATTATGTAATATAGGTTTTGTAGATCATATCCCCTTAATTGCTCTTTACCAAAACAATGCCCTTTGTAACCCTTACAGTGTTATTCAAAGAGCGCCGAAATCCCACCCAGGTGTAACTGCTCAGGGAAATAAATAGCTCTGCATGGCAGAAACCATGAGACTGGGAGCTGGTTGTCTGCAACAGGTGCAGAAAAATGAAAGGTTGGTTTAAAAATGTATTTATAGTTGTCCTGCTATAGAGAGTGATATGTTATTTGTTAGTTATCCAGAGATAACTCAGGTCTTCAAAGGCACCAACGGATGTCTGATATTATATTATCTCGATCTGCAGCTGAGCAGGGCAAAAGCAAATGAAATTCATTTGTTGCAAACAAATTTAATTTCCTGTTGGGCTCCAGAAGGTGCTCACAAACTTTTATTCAAGTGAGCATAATGCCCAATGTGCTAAAACTGTTTAAAACCACCTAGGTAAGTCTGATATCCAAGTTCTTTTCCCAACTGATGCACGGAACCATGGGCTGCAATTCTAACTGCAGGGAGTCTATTTCGCCAGTAGATGGTGATATCTGCCTGCCAAATAGGATATTACAGTAAGGAATACATTTGGAATATTTCCAAATATTATTTACTGTATAATTCATTAAAATTATCTTTCAAAAAAGAAATTGATTCCTGGCATTGTTTTTTTTGTTTTAAAAAAAATCACTTGGTAGTGAAGGGGTTAAACTTGTTTTAATACGTAAGAATTTCCTAGGTTAGTATCAATTTAATAAAATGTTAAGATATAATTTTAAAAAATAGTATATACGCTTACATTCTGACCAATGGAGCCCCACACACGAAGTACGTCCGCACGGAAGTGGGGATGCATGGCGGACGCGGCAAAAGGACGCAGGTTAGGCAAGAACGTAATACTGCTAGAACGGACGTGCGAAGTGCGCCACGTCTGCAACGTCCGTGTAGCTTTGTGAGTGAGTGATGAAACGAGGTCAGATGGACTGCATTTATACGTCCAGCATTTTTGACGGACAGAATGTTTTTTCATTTTAATTTATTTTCCCTGCTACATCAGTCAAAAAATACGTCAGTGAAAAAAACGGACTGTGTGGTCACTACCTGTTGTCAGTCAGTAAGTACGTCCGTACTGCACGGACGCACAGTCCGTACAAAATACACTCATCTGACCCTAGCATTAGAGGACAGTGAAGTACTGCTTCATAACATCTACATCTTCTAGCATCAGGAAGATTTTATCCCAGCAATATGTTTGCAAAGAACAAAATAGCTAATGTTCTTTAAGTTTTGTAAAACTGAGTATTGTGTTGTATTTTGAGGTGATGTTATGCCTCACACTTTTTTAATAAAATTTGTCACTAGCAGTGTTTGGTTGAGGAGGAGAAAAGGTTAGGTTGAAATCGAAAGTAACACCAAGGCGGTAAACTAGAGTGGTTGGGCTAATGATTGTTCCATTTACTCATAGAGAGAAAGGTGGCAGGGGGTTCTTCTGGGAAGGAGGTATGATGAGAATGTCACTTTTGGCGAGGTTGAGTTAAAGGAAGCGGGAAGACATCCATTTAGAGATGGTAGAGTGACATTCAGTGATATGAGCCAAGATAGCAGGAGACAGATAAGGAGTGTAAAGGTATATTTGAGTGTTATCAGCGTATAGATGGTACTGGAATCCAGAAGCTGATCATTTTGACTAGAGAGGCAGTGCAGATCGAAAAAAGAAGATGGCTCAGTACTGAACCTTGGGGCTCCTCAACAGAGACAGGATGCAGGAAGGAGGTATTGTCGGAAAACGAGACACTAAAACATTGTTGGGACAGATAGGAAGAGAACCATGAAAGAGCCGTACATTGGAGACTGATATCACAGAGAGTTTGTAGGAGGAGCTATTGGTCGACCATATCAAAGGCGGTTGAGAGGTCAAGAAGATCAGTAAAGAGTAGCACCCATTAGATTTTGCACTGAAAAGGTCATTGGTTAGTTTAGCAAGAGTTGTTTCTGCCGAGTAAAGGGGGCGAAAACCAGATAGCAAAGACATGTTTATTCATTATCATAATTACAATTTCAAGTAAAAATGCTATGTTAGTTACTCAGATTTATGAAATTATAAGCCCTAAAGACAGTAATCATTCTCCTCTGTTTAATGGACTGATGATGATTTGATTATAAATTATAAACAGATATAAACTGATCAGATAATCTCTTTTAAGGATGACTCAGAATTTTGTTTGAACATAACCATTTAGCATGCCATATTTATTTTATAATTATTAGAGAGATAAACAAACCAAGCATGGTTTTTCAAATTTTTTTTAACGTGTCATGTTAATACATTGCTAGACATACAAAAAAAATGAGTGTTTTTTTTATATATTCTGTACAAAGATGTTTAAAAATATGAAAGGCAAATGCAAATTAACTTATTTTAGAAAATATTTGTTTTCTATTAATCATATGCAAATATCAGTAAGATTTGCATATTTTAATAGTTTTAATTTGGAGAATTTGTTCTATTAGATAAGTACTTTTATTTATTTATTTATTCTACTCTAAGAATTAATTACCTATTTGCATAAAAATATAACTAAAAACCTGCAGGCAAGGCACTAATATTAAGTGCTCAAAAATGATTATAAAAGTCTTGGAAATAACACATAAATATTGTCAGCAGTAATTATTTTTTATTAGTATTAAAAACCAAAATCTAAATCTGGGAATATGTGTTCGAACATTTCTGGTCATCGGCTATTTTCTACAGCACGGGTGCTCAACTTCAGCCCTCCATATGATTTGGAACTATCAGGGTTATTCAAAGAGAATCGAAAAAAGTCACCACACGTTCGGTGACTTTTTGTTCTCTTCAATTCGGTGCGATTTGGCGACACCATCCCATCCGATTTGGCGACCCTGCGTTGTATTCAGCAAGCACCACAGGGCCGTCATAGTGCAGGGAAACGCCGCCGCAAACCCGCCGAACTTTCACCGCAAAACCAGGCGAACGCACACCGAAACCTGGAAAAAACATCTGGATTAACCCCGCCGAACACGCCGGAGAAACCCGAGCAGCCGCCGATCACAGCGCAGAGCAGCCGCCGTAAAAACCCGACACCGCAGACGAATGGAGTTAAAAAAAACCAGTACACTTGAATGTTTGAAAAGTGAAACGCTTTTTGCAAAGAAACTACAGAACGAAAATGTCTGGAATTTACATATAAGATCCAATGAATGATAATAAAAAGGGCTGTTGCAGAAAAATGAAAAAACGATTAAAAAAAAAAAGAAAAAAAAATTCGCAAAGAAAACCCGAAAAATATTATAATCAACGTTTTATTAAATATTGGATTAAAACGGGAATATTTTTAATATTGAAGCCTATGGGATTTGCCTTAATAAACCTGTCGAATGAAACCACTGACCAGCAGGGCAATTCGGCAACTTTTCACTGCTGGTTTTTGTTCTCTGAATAGACGAAGCATTGCTTCTCTATGGGGATTTCACTGCCCTCGAACAGACAACGACCAGGCACCGTATGTGCAGGCAATTCGCCAACATTTAGCGAACTGCCTGCTCTCTGAATAGCCGAATGGCCAGGAAAGGTAACCGCATGCTGAATTTCAGTTTTCGGTTACCTTTCGGCCACAATTCGGATCTCTCTGTATATTTCCCAAGATACTAAGTCACTCATTAGGTTGACAGGGACTTATGTGAGACGCAGTTCCAAAACATCTGGAGGGTCGATGGTGGGCACCCCTGTTTTACTGTCTTATGTCATGATAATTATTTACTATTATATATTTCAAACAGCCTTTGTGCTATCTAGTGGTGTTTAATCATTAAGCAAAACATTCTAGACTATTTTTGCAACTCCTACATTAAAAAATAGCAGTATCAGATATTTTATTCATTCTCTGCAGCTTTGGCTTACGTCACCTTTTAGATCACTATGGCCTAATGCACAGGATACAGAATCGTGCTTCCTGATATTTACATATTTCAGGTTTTTGGATGTGCATCTTCTTTTTTCCTCACTATTGAAGCTGACTGGTATATGATCTTTCATTCAAATTTTAATGTGTGTAATCAGGGGTGAATCCAGACTCAGATTTCGGGAGGACACTCATCCGGTTTGGCTAAGAGCTGGTGTTGGGTTTGCAGTGACAGGCAGTATCGAGCCTAATCGCAGGCTGTGCTCGTCACACTCTCTCCAGAGCATTGAACAGGGTCTTTCCTCATGTGGCTCAGGTGACACAGGATAGAAACTGCAGAACAATGCTCTGCACTCTGGCATATGCTTCTCCTGTCACTGAGAATCAAGCACTACCAACAGTAACAAGCCGCAGGGCCATACACCCACTGATACCCATACATAGCCATATAACAGAAACAAATCCTGCCTGAGCCCTACGGTAAGAAAACAGATTGTACAACAAATGCTTAGGCTGGCTATTGAATACGGAGCAGCTGCCTCGCAAACGCACCTTTATAAACTTACTGCATTGTATAACTCATTCTGTCGCTTTGTGCTACAATGTACACCATTGTGACATGTTAAAAGACCTAAACAGGCCATCGCTGGAATCTAAATGTACCCTTCACCTTTCCAACCTGGTGTTTGAGAACTTTTCTGGGAAGCTTCCACCCTACCTGAATAGGCTGCTTCCCCCAACAGTTCCCTCATCCTATAACCTCCGATCCAGGACCGGCACCTTACTTGCAATACCACAATACAAAAAGAAAGTGGCTCGATCCTCATTTTCCTACAGAGCACCACAATTATGGAATAACCTCCCAGACACCATCAAATCTTCACCCAGTCTAAAGTCCCTTAAGAGATCTCTATTAACATACCTCAATACAGAATGCACCTGTAAACATGTAACATAGTGACTATATCTAGTACATGTTTGTTTTCTGTTAATCTGTATATTTGTGTTGTTTTAATATCTTGCATTTTATTAGTTTTGTATTTCTGTACCAACTGTAACAATTCAATGTTCTTGAACCCAGGACATAATTAAAAAACGAGAGAAATATCAATGTATCCTTCCTGGTAAAATACTTTATAAATAAATAAATAATAAATAAATATAACTCAGAGATACAAACAAATACATAGCTACACACACACACACACCATTTTGTGAGGCTGCTAAAGTCAGGCTCAGAAACCAGTCTGTTCCCAGCCTTTATAGAGAAACTAATGGGCCATTTATGTCAATAAAAATGTTAACTAAATTCAAAGCAAAGTATCTCATTTACATTTTATTATACAGTTGTGTTCAAAATTATTCAACCCCCACTGAAATTGAGTGTTTTGGCCAGTTTGACATTGATTTTGATCATTCAGTCATCTTGCTTACAATTAAATCAAAGAGGCACGTGTAGGTCAGACAAATATAACATAACATTTATAATGAAATAACCACAAATGTCTTTTCTGTGCTCACATCATTATCAGTTTTATTCAACCCCCAAGTGACATTCAATCTTAGTACTTAGTACAACATCCTTTTACAGTTATAACAGCTTTTAAACATGAAGCATAGCTTGACACAAGTGTCTTGCAGCGATCTACGGTATCTTCGCCCATTCGTCATGGGCAAAAGCCTCCAGTTCAGTCACATTCTTAGGCTTGCGCACTGCAACTGCTTTCTTTAAGTCCCACCAGAGGTTCTCAATCGGATTTAAGTCAGGTGACTGCGATGGCCACTCCAAAATGTTCCAGCCTTTAATCTGCAACCATGCTCTAGTGGACTTGGAGGTATGCTTGGGATCATTGTCCTGTTGAAAGGTCCAACATCTCCCAAGCCTCAGGTTTGTGACGGACTGCATCACATTGTCATCCAATATCTCCTGGTACTGAAGAGAATTCATGGTACCTTGCACACGCTGAAGCTTCCCTGTACCTGCAGAAGCAAAACAGCCCCAAAGCATGATTGACCCCCCGCCATGCTTCACAGTAGGCAAGGTGTTCTTTTCTTCATAGGCCTTGTTCTTCCTCCTCCAAACATAGCGTTGATCCATGGGCCCAAACAGTTCTAATTTTGTTTCATCAGTCCACAGAACACTATCCCAAAACTTCTGTGGTTTGTCCACATGACTTTTGGCATACTGCAGTCGACTCTTCTTATTCTTTGGAGACAGCAAGGGAGTTCTGGCAAGGAGGCCTTCATTACGCAGTGTGTGCCGTATTGTCTGAGCTGAAACTTCAGTACCCACATCTGACAAATCTTTTCTCAGTTCCTCAGCAGTCACACGGGGACTTTTCTCCACTCTACGCTTCAGGTAGCGCACAGCAGTCGAAGTCAGCATCTTCTTTCTGCCACGACCAGGTAGCGTTTCAACAGTGCCCTTTGCCTTGAATTTGCGAATGATGCTTCCTATGGTCTCTCTTGGTATGTTTAACATCTTTGCAATCTTCTTATAGCCATTGCCCTTCCTGTGAAGAGTAATCACCTCTTCTCTTGTCTTCCTGGACCATTCTCTTGACTTCACCATGTTTGTAACCACACCAGTAAATGTCTAGAAGTAGCTGAGTATCAGTCATTTTAAAGCTGCCTAATTGGTGCTTATTATGCTTTATTGCTGCTCCGTGACATCCACAGGTGTTTTCAATACCTGATTGCAAACACTTGAATGAACCTCTGTTCTTCAGAGTGGTAGTCTTTAAGGGGTTGAATAATTGTGTCAATGAAGAATTCACAAAAGAAACATTTATTACTGTATTACAAAACCAATTGATGTCATTTTAGTTGCATATGGTTCTTTAAAAAGTCCTTGTAGGATTTCATTCTGAATACAATTACAAATGTGCACTAAATTCCCTAAAACCCTTTACAGCATTGGGGGTTGAATAATTTTGAACACAACTGTAGTTTACAGACTCATTGCTGGGAATTGTATTGCTGTGCAGCTCTGTAATACACCTGCACTCCCTGAATATATTGATGAGTTCCTACAAAGAGGAACATTAGAAAAAAAGAGGGAAAGGGGTATTTGGGCCCAAAATATAGACTGTCCCTCAAAAAGGGACATTTGGGAGGTATACACCCAGATACATATCAGGTACCAGGTACACTCATTCATAGCTGTATACAGGCACACACTCATTGCCATACACTCAAAAGACACATACATAGCTATACACACATCCATATTTACACCAGATATACATACAGTATGCACACTATAGTATGCACACTATAGTATGTATATACTATATATATGTGCATGCTGTATGCAGGGATCAAGTCCTAAAAAAAGAAGTGTGGGAACTCACCAGGATTTCTGTCTCCCAATAAGCAATTATCACGTCGCACGTAACACAAACTCAGCTCTGATAAATTTATGTATGTATGTCAATAAGAAAGAAGATTGTACAACAAATGCTTATGCCAGCTATTGAATACGGAGATGTAGTGTAGTGAACACACCTTCATAAACTTACTACATTGTATAACTCATTCTGTCGCTTTGTGCTACAATGTAACTACATGACCCACCATTGTGACATGTTAAAAGAGCTAAACTGTCCGTCGCTGGAATCTAGACGCATCTTTCATCTTTCAAACATGGTGTTTAAGAGCTTTTCTGGGAAGCTGCCACCCTACCTGAATAAACTGCTTCCCCCAGCAGCTCCCTCATCCTATAACCTCAGATCCAGGACCAGCACCTTACTTGCAATACCACAATACAAAAAGAAAGTGGCTCGATCCTCATTTTCCTACAGAGCACCGCAATTATGGAATAACCTCCCAGACACCATCAAATCTTCCCCCAGTCTAAAGTCCCTTAAGAGATCTCTATTAATATACCTCAATAAGAAATGCACCTGTAAACATGTAACATAGTGGCATATTTATTTTCTGGGTTAATCTGTATATTTGTGTTTTTTTTTTTAATATCTTGCATTTTATTACTTTGAATTGTTACAGTAGGTACAGAAATACAATGTTCTTGAACCCAGTACTTACTTGAAAACGAAAGAAATCTCTATCCTTCCTGGTAAAATACATTATAAATAAATATGTGAAATATAGCAAAAATATAGGATAAATCCTATATTTATTGTGACTTAATAGAGAAATATGTGATTGAACACCTGACTACAAGCTTTATAGAGTATGGGACCAAAGGGAACTCCGTTCCCTCTGCAAAATTAGTGGAGGAACTCCGTTCCCAGGCGTTCCCCCTCGACTTGACACCTGGCTGTATGTATATACACCAGATTACAGTATGCACACTATAGAGGTTCATATATTTTGAGTGTATCCAGGAAATAGCCTTGTCAAGTGAACTCCAGACGTTTGATACATAGAAGTTAACCCCTTTGCGTCTGAGCCATTTCACTTCCCATCCTGCATTTTTCTAAGGAAATAAGCAAGGGTGTGTATGAGTTGCTTTGTGGTGTCAGCATTAAGAAATGGCCGAATTCTGGAAATATT
Organism: Leptobrachium leishanense; assembly: GCA_009667805.1. NCBI lineage: Eukaryota > Metazoa > Chordata > Amphibia > Anura > Megophryidae > Leptobrachium > Leptobrachium leishanense. The sequence goes on from CM019066.1 coordinate 285,011,594, forward strand.
ACGTAATTGGTAGCGGCAGGAGGAATGAGACTGGTCTTCGACATGTTAATCTTTAGGTGGTGAGAGGCCATCCAGGAGGAGATGCCAGAAAAACAATTGCTGACTTTGTAAAGGACAGAAGGAGAGAGATCAGGGATGGAGAGGTAGATTTGAGTGTCATCAGCATAGAGGTGGTAATTAAAGCCTATGCTGTAAATGATTTTCCCCAGGGAGGAGGTGTAGATAGAGAAGAGCAGAGGACCTAGGACAGAGCCTTGAGGTGCACCAAAAAATAAAAGCATTATAGAGGAGGAGTTACCTGCAAATGACATGGAAAAGAACCTGATAAAAGTCAATCCAAGCGAGTATAGTGTCACAGAGACCAAGAGAACTGAGAGTCTGTAGAAGAAGGGGGTGGTTGACAGTGTCAATTGCAGCTGAGAGGTCAAGTAGGATGAGAATAGAATAGTGGCCGTGGTTTTTAGCAGATAGGAGGTCATTGGTGACTTTGGTAAGGGCAGTTTTGTTTGATTGTAGGGGACGAAAGCCTTATTGCAGGGATCAAGTAGGGAATTAAAGGATAGGAAGAGGGAGAGGCAGTTGAAAACTAGTTTTTCCAAGAGCTTAGAGGTAAATAGAAGCAGGGATACAGGACGATAGTTGGATGGAGAGTTGGGATTCAGGGAACGTTTCTTTAGTTTAGGGGTAACCTGTGCATGTTTGAAGGTGGATGGGAAAGAGCCAGTGGAGAGAAATAGGATTAAGAAGTGTGTGAGAGCAGGGGTGAAGGAGGAGGAAAAGAGTGGAGGAATTAGATGCGAGGGAGTGGGGTCGAGCGGGCACATAGTGAGATGTGAGACGGACAGTAAGGAATTGATTTCCTCCCCACAGTGGCGGGGAGGAAGTGGCAGAGGGTAGAAGAGGGGTTTCTGGGAGTGGAGGTGATTGATTACTGGCTTGTGACAGGATGCTGCTTTTGATAGTGAGAGTTTTATTTAAGAAGTAATCTGCCAGGTCCTGAGCACTAAAGGCAGATGAGGGGAGAGGTGTGGGTGGAGGTAAAGGAGGAGAGTTAAAAGAGGTCCAGAATTGTTTAGGGATGGAAGACACAGTAGATATAAGGGAGGCGAGGAAGGCTTGTTTGGCCAAGGGAAGGGCAGAGTTGAATGACCACAGAATAAACTTGAAATAAATGAAATTCACTTCAGAGCAGGATTTCCTCCAGGCACTCTCGGCAGTACGTGAGCATTCTTTTCAGGTATCGTGTCTGGAGAGTGTGCCAGGGCTGAAGCTGGCCGCGTGGGACCTTTTAGAGTTGAGGAAGAGCAAGCGTGTCTAAAGCAGTGTTGCGTTAAAGTGGTCAGTGGCAGGGTCAGGGCAGGTGAAGGTTGAGGTGTGCGGGAGATGTTGAAGGAGTTTGGAGAATTAATGGGGATTCAGAGTGACCTTCACAGTGAGTAGGGAGAAGGGAGAATTGTGTAAGTCCAAGGGAGGATGTGAGTGAAAGAAGTCTGGAGGCAGTAGGAGCAGAAGGATCATCAATGGGAATATTGAAGTCTCCAAGAATTAGGCATGGAAGGTTAGTAGACAGAAAGTGAGAAAGCCAGGTAGCAAAGTGGTCGAGGAACTGGGAGGCTGGTCCCGGTGGGTGATAGATGACAGCCACCCTGAGAGCCAGGGGAGAAAACAGACAGGTGCAGTATGCTTCAAAGGAGGAGAAAGAGAGAGATGAGGGTGGAGGGATGTGCTGGTAGGTACAGGTGGGAGAGAGCTAAATTCCAACCCCGCCACCCCGTCACCTGCATAAAGTAACAGCAAGAGAGTGAGAAAGAGAAGGTAGGAATGGGTTTTGTGTGAGTGGAGATTTGAAGAACCAGATATAATGGTTTCAAACATCCAAAAGTCCCGTGTATGACCTTTATTGGGACTGCACTGGGGGGTGGTGGGCAAATGCCCCCTGTGCCCCTTCTCTGGATCCGCCAATGTGTGTAATATAGAAGCCAAACACAGCACATCATCTTTCCTAGGTTGATTTATGATGTTTCGTAGATTATCAAGTCTGATGGTGTGAATTCTTAACTTATGTGGATATAATTATCCTGTGAGCCTATATGTCTTATATCTATTTAGTTTTCCAAGGAGACCCTTGCAAAAACAGAGATTTTGATTGCTTACAAATAATTTACGGGTAAGGCTATGTACATCAAATCTGATAAAACAATGAAATTATAATGATTCAATGGCCAGTATCTCCCTTTCAGAACTCAACAGTAATAATTTAATGTATATTGAAATGGGTGCCAAAACGAAATAGATATCTGTAAAAGCAGATAACTTAAAAAAGGGAATTTGCTTAAGAATATGCTGAAGCAGTGACCTGAGTATGAACGTGACCTGGTGAGTAATTCTTTGAGATACCTAGCACAGAATTGAATTAACCAAGTATCTATAATTGGATAAAACCATGAAAGCATTTGAATCTAAAGATTACTGACTAATGTCAAAAAGACCAAAATTTACCACAGTATGAAATCAAGTTATTTCAAAAGTATACAAAACTGGCAATTATTTTGACTTTGTCATACAATTACACCAAAATCATAATTGCAAAGAGATTTTGCAATTTTACAGTATTGGAAATAATCAATGTATACAAACATAAGAGAGGCTGGAAAAAGAAGCCACATTTTGCACTGGAAAAGTAAGAATTAGCCTGCAATACTAGCTAAAAAGTATGTATAATGCAGCTTAACCTCTTCACTACCAAGGGATTTTCCAAAAACTCATTGTTAGAAACCAGAGGTTTTTGTAAAATCATTTTAAATTAATTATACAGTAAGAACTATATGGGCATATTCCTATTGTATTTCTTACTGTAAATAACCTATTTGGCCAGTAGATGGCGTCATCTACTGCCAAATTGATGTGCAGCTGTTACAGCTGCAGCTCGATTTTTCTATTATTATTATTTTTCCCCTGTATCGGCTGCTGAATGCCCAATGTCAGGGCAGTCTTCAGCCGAATTTACACAGTTTTAGCTCTTTGGGCATTATGCTCACAGGGCTAAAACTTTGGGGGCACATTCTGCAGCCCATAAGCAAACCAAATCTTTCTGCAGCAAATTAATTTCATTTGCTTTAGGGCTGCAGATCGAAATATCTCGATATCGGGCACCGGATGGTACCTTTGAAGCTCGGGATGTCTCGTTCTCAGTAGCGAAGGGGTTAATTACACCGTTTTACTGGAATCAGTGCATTATGAGCACATTTACTGTATTTTAATGACAGGCCATTTCTTTATGTCTTCTAACAATGCAGGACCTGTTTTATGTGCATGTAATAGCCCCAATGTACACAATTGCTTTACAAAAATGTTTGCTAATGTTTTTTAACAAAAAGTGCTTGGTAGTGAATAAATTATGCTTTGAAGATCATTTCCAAATCTGTTGCTGCGTATTACAAAGGGATTATATGTTAAGAGAGCTTGATATAAGTTTCTCTTGAAGTGTGGAATTCCATGTGGCTCAATGCTTGCCATATGCTTGATTGCCTACAGCAATTCTCAACACATTAATATCCCATAATACTGCCTTAGTTGTTTGCATTATAATGCAACTCAATTACAAAATCTATCCTTAAAGATTAGGAGGTTATAAATCAAACTTGTGCTGTTGAAAAGCTGAATAACTAATTATCATGCACCATGAGGTGTAAAAGCTGCATACGGCTTCTAGACAGAAACTCATTTTAAAAATCAGAAATCTAAAGGTTTATTATAGGAAAGTCAAATTTGGTCCTCGAAGACCATAATTCTGCCATATTTTGCTTTAACTTTAAACATAACAATGCAAGGTTGCACATGTTGTCCTAAAACATTAAAGGAACACTCCAGTCTGAAAATCACCACCCCCCCTTTTTTACATTATATTAAAGCTATTGCCCTAACTAGTCATTCAGTATATATACATATATATTTTTAATGTCATACTTACCCTAAAAACGACACTTTTCCAACGGCGTTTTTTTTTTTTACTCACCTCCCTCCTCTTCCGCTCCCGTCGTGGAAACTTGGAACTTGGCTACAGGTTTACGTGCAAAGCGCGCATGCGCGCCTATCACGTAAACCAGCCAATCAGCAAATCAGCAGGCTTCCTCCCGGAATCCTGCTCATTCAACCGCGCATGCGCAGAGCAGCGCACGTTCACGAGCGGCAAGGTGAGCTGAAGTTCACCCCGCCTGCTCATCTAAAAACTCGTTGGCGGAGGAGAAGGAGGAGGAGGCAGCGGCTCCGACTCCTTCTCCTGCGCGTTCCCGCGACTCTGCCGGAGTGGTGGGACGTCATCGCGCTTCTAGCGCGATGACGTCCCAGCTTTGCCGAGAGTTCCAAAACGCGGGGACCTTGAAACCCGATCGGCTGATTGACAGCTGGGAGGGCGGAGTAAAGTCCACCGCTTCTCTCAGCAATATCAGCCGATCGGGAAAAGATGGAAGGCTGTATAAAAAAATGGGATACTTCAGGCAATATGACCACCTTAAAAAGCTGAGGTGGTCATATTGCCTGGAGTATCCCTTTAACATGTATATTTCTTTCAAGAATTGCAATTCAATATATTCAACCCTTTCCCTACCATGCACTTTTGAGTGAAAATGTATTATCATTATATTTTTTTGAAACATGAAATGTCTACTTAATTAGATCTAGGATAAAATAATATTTTTATCCATACATTTTTATTCTGAGGTAACTAAAAGACAATAATAACATAAATATGCATATTTATCATTTTCCTTTGTTCATTTATATGTTTACAGAAATGTTGGTTGAATAAAACATTCTAGATACTAGATGGTGTCCATTATCCTCCGGAATTTGAAAAAAAGTCTGTATTGTTAGTTTACAGGCAGAAGTAGCCTTTGTGTCAAACACAGTAAATGAGATAAAACTAAATAATAAAAATGGTAATGGCAAATGTTATGAGATTTTTAGCACTGCACCTTCTGAAAAATATAATCAGAATATAAATATAATGTAAATTTCTGGGTATAATTTTATTTTTGCTTTATTTTGGATCTATAGCAGAGATGGGGATGTACAGTAGATGATCAAAATTTGATTGAAAATTCACCTTTTTTGCATTTTTTGTTAAAGCATTCTGGCAGGACATGATGTATGCATCTAATAATGATATATTATGAATTTGCCAAGTCTGCCAAAAAAAAAGGATATATAATTTGTCTGGGTCATACAATAAAACATGATTTCAAACCGCATTTAAACATGATGAGCACAGAACGGTCAAAATGAGTGCAGCACACAGAGGTGAAATGGCTCAGCAATGAAGGGGCTAACAACTACATTTTTTTTTTCGTTTCTTGGCATGCGCTTGAAATGTGAAAACAGTTAGTAAATCCTAGTTAGTAAATCGTCAGGATGTGTTAAATGATCAGTCTTTCGGCATTTGTAAGTTACTATCAGTATTTTCATTCTACATTTTACTCGAATCTAACTTGTAACCCTGGCATTCTAAGGATTGCAAATGTAAATAAAATTGTATTATATTCTTAATTATTTTGGTGAAACAGCGGGTTCAAAATGCATGGCCATTGATTAGTAATATGTGGCTAAACCAATAAAATAATCTCTAAAATACCAATAAATGAAATTTGGTAATCAAAATTCTAATTATTGCTGCCCATGCTTATATATATGGGTTGCCTGCTTTTCAGCCTGACTTCTTAGACACCTATTTTCAGTCAATAAATATTACAGGCCTTAGACTGATGATCTGGGGTTGATATCGCATGTTATGTTATATTAGAATTATGGCACTTTTTTTAATATTATACTGAGTATGATACTGTTTGTCATATATTTTCTAATGGTCATTATGGCCAGAAATAAAGATAGAAAACCAGATAGCTAGATAGGATATTAAAAAAATGGGGTTATCTTTAAAATATGTCTGCATATGTGCTGAAATACTGGGTAAAGCAAGTCTAAATATGAGAAAGATTGCTGCAAGCACTTGCGATTTCGATACATCTGCTCACCTCATAAAAATGCATTCTAAATTCTATAAACTCAAGGCACCTTTAGGCAACACTATATTCAGATAGAATTTTTGCTAATCTTTTGTGCTTAATGAACAGTGTTATGTCAAGACTATAAAATGTTTACCTTTATTATAGTTTTTTGTGACTATTTTTTGTATAGAGAGAATACAAAACCAATAGAAGGTTAAAATACAGATAAATAAAGTGCACCATGCTATGTAAATTACTCCCATTTTTTCGCATTGTGAATATAATATTTAAAAATATAAAAAACATTGAAACAAATAAATTTTATCAGTTTTTACATATCCTTTTGGAGCATTCTTGAAATTTGTAAAAATTTACCAAGACTTTGCAGTATCTGGTTTTCACAAATTCATAAAGTGCTGCAATAAATCAAGGGTTAGGGCAAAAACATTTTTTCAGCAATTTCTTTTATAAGATGGTATGAATATAACCGTTGACAGCAATAGCACTACTGCTGATACCAGAACACGTATAGCTCTCTTTACAGTTCTTTGAATGGGGCAATGCACTGCAATTGCCAGAGCCACCATCATTTTCAGGTTTGAGCATTACTGGAATAAAACAACTAAAACGCTCTATTTCAACTGCATGGTGGGAAATATTTAACTGTAACTTACAAAAGAAATGTTTTATAAATGTATTGAAAGAATGACACTGATTATATGATGTGGTCACAAAAGAAACCTAAATTATTATAGGAAAATACACAACTGCTCAAAACATCTTCTCTCCTAGGGGTTGGAAATCTGAATGTATAACGGTTGACTGAACCTTTTTAGAAAAACTTTCATTTAATTACTGAATAATTTAAGAAAGTGTTGAATTGAGTCATGTAAGACCTCATGTGAACTGCCTTTTCAAGTTTAAAGGGAAACATTTTTAATGATTTGTGAATGGAAAATAATTATAATGTGCGTTATTTTAGTGTCAAATTTTGTTTGCCGGATTATCTTTTATTATAAATAGCTCATTAAAACTAACAACAAAATGAAATCGGCTTCTTTGCATTTTTTTTCTGCTTTATGCTGTCAGTAGAAAAAGGTACATAGCTAAGCTGATTGCAAACATACATAGGGAATTTGGAAAAAATGCATTAAATGAGGCAAATATGAGTAGTGGAAAATCTCCTGCTTTACATCTGACTTCTTTCACTGGAAATTCTTAACATGTTTATAAAGTACTCTCCTCTATCTCACTGAGCAAGTATACTGAAGTCATTTCCGTGTATTCTCAAAATCCAAAACAACTTTTGTTCTTTTTCAAAATGTTAAAAATGTACTGTATAGTGTAAGTAGCATTGGGTGTCAGGTCATATTATTATTAATATTATTGTCATGATTTATATAGCGCCAACAGTTTCCGCAGCACTTTACAATAAACAAAGGGAGCAAGATACAGATAAACGGATATATGGTGGAAACAAGAGGTGTAGAGGGCCCGGCTCATATGAGTTTACAGTAGAGGGATTGGGGTTGGGGAAGACAATGTGTCACAATTAATGAATGATAGATATAATAAGTGGCCTAGAATGATCCTCACCCCTTCAATTGTATGCTCCTTAGTGCCTTTGGATAAGAACACCCACTCTCTTACCTCTTTTGAAACGATGTATACACACAGCACCCTCCCAGCTCATGGTATTTCCCTTCTATGTGGCCTTTTGCAAAGCCTAGACTCTGGCGCACCCATGTATGTTTCAATATAGAATACCTGAACTCACAATTAGCATTATTGAATAGAGCAATAGTTTATTCTGTATATTGTTCCAGTTTGCGATTATTCCCCTTTTTCCATACATTGTAGTAATAAAAAGTATGCAATTTTGTTCACCATCGGTTGTAGAGTAACAATCTTAAAATGAGATGTTGATCCAGTAGAGCGGGGTCAGCAACCTTGGCCCTCCATATGTTGTCTCCCTTTGATGCTCAGCCACTCAGATTGGCTGAGCCTCATGGGAAATGTAGATCCAAACATCTGGATGGCCAAGGTTACTGACCCTTGCAGTACGCCAAAACAGTCGCTTAGTTCAGTAATTTTCTTCCAAGCTCTTTGTCAGGAACGGACATGAGAGCTCTTTTCAGCGAGCCACAGGACTAAAGACTGAACCCTTTTTAAAGACCATTTTTCCTGTTTTCGTTTTGGTTTTGCATGTGAGCCTATGGACCTCTTATTTTATTGCTAGATGTGGTTTTATTGGTGTAATGTAATAAAAATGTACCCTGTATGATGTGACTGTAAAAGTATGAAAGAAACCGTTTGTATGTGTTTTTCCCCGTCGCCATTTTGCTCTTCCCAGCATGGTTTCACAGAACAAAGGATCTCATGCCCCAAGATGGAGGATGCCGCGGGCCAGAGGATTGGAGGCTTTTCCAAGACCTCATCTGCCTAATCCCCTGGACAATGGGGGAGCCTGAAAGGGCAAGATAGAGGATACAGCAAACCGGCTGATTGGAGGCTTTTCCAAAACCTCATCTGCCTAATCCCTGGACAATGGGAAGGCTGTAAGGGACCTGATAGGGAACAGGAGGCTGGGAAAGGAGCCAATCAGTGCTGGTTGTGTGGGTGGGGGAGTTGGTAATCTGTTTGTGTGAAGTTGTATAAATGACCCTGTTGAAACCCATAAAATTCAGTTCACTGTTTTAAAGCATACAGCCACGTCTGGTGTCTTCATTTCAGAGCTGCAATCACTATTGCAGGAGACACTCAGCGGTCTCCTGCATCACCACTCAACCCAGGAACGGGATCCCCAAGGCAACACCGCACCATCTCTCCAGACGCCGGACCAACGCCATTTCATCCTCCAGGCCGCTCGAGACACCGAGTGCCGTGCCACTCGGTAGTCGGGCCGGACGCCATGAAAGGGAGGGTCAGATAGAGCAGGACCGCAGGCGGACTTCCATCCCGTCACATTGGTGGCAAGCGGTGAGGATAGGCTCTCTGAACCCCCAGAAAAAGCACTCAGCATGGCAGGGTACGCCAACTACAAAAAAGACACCATGTGGGGCATCCTGGAGAGCCGAGGAGGCACCCCGGGCTCAAAAAGTAAAGCCGCCCTGATCGAGGAACTGCAGGAAATACCCCAGGGAGCCGTGGGCACGCCAACCTTACCACCCACCCAGGCATTGGTCCCAGAAGATCCCTTCCAAAGGAAAGTGCGGCAGCGGCTAGCCCTCTTCGGAGCCGCCCCATCAGAAGCCGCTATACACAATATATACACACCGCGGATGGCGGTGCTCCGAGCAAAAAGGACTGAATACCCTGCCCCTGAACCCTACCCCGTAGAACCCTGGTTCGAGGTTGACAGCTCGACTGGAGCTTCATCCAGGGAATCTACACCCCCCAGTGATACTTCTTTTTGGACTTACAGCTCGCCTGGAGTTTTAATTGAGGAAACCGCACATCTCAGCGACCCTTGGATGGAGGCTTACAGCCCGCCTGGAGCTGCATCCGAGGACGCCACACCCCCCATCGAGTGGTGGTGCCACTGTTCCAGCACCCTCGCAGACACGAGGGCTGAATTCCCGAGAAGGCTACAGGAGGGCCTGGATCAGTATCATGGATCTACAGTTGAGCCCTCTGGGCCCGAGTGGCGGGACGAGATCCGCCAAGAACTCTGGTACGAGGCACTGTACCATGAAAGGGACTACCATGGTGTCAATGTTCCCTCCGACGCTGCCATCTACCAAGTGCAGTACAATGCCAGAGCAGCATTCCTGAAAGGCCGACCCCCAGAGGAGTGGGAGGCAGAGCTCCAATACCTGGTTCAGCAAGAGATCGCACTGGACGCCGCTTACCGGGCGTCCCAGTGGTTAGTAGGCCCCCTGCTACCCCGCACCATCGACGGCGCCTCCACTGCAGGCCTCCACTACGGCGGCACAGGGCTGCTATACGAAAGGATGGCCAACGACCCCGGGTTTGGAGAAGAGGAGTCGGAGTGGTGGTTGGAGGAGATACTGGAACGCCGGGAAGAGGAACTCTCATACGAGAGCAAGGACTTTGAGATAGAGGAACTGGAGTTCCTGGTAGAGCGTGAATGGGAGCTTGAGAAGGCCTACAGAAGGTTGTTGGACGACGCTCCGCAGTCAAGCCTAAGCCCCATGACCTGGGACTGTCTGGCCGAAGAAACAGACAGTCCAAGTGACACGGAAGTATTGGAGCTCGAGATGCTCCCATGGGTCCCGTCGGGACCACAGTAGACGAGCCGGCCAGGTCGGAAAAAAAACGGCAGGTGCCAAGCGACCAGAATGGGCCGCGTAAAGGGTCCGAGTGGCCCAGAGAGGAAGTTATCCTCCCGCCCCCGCAAGATGACACTGTGCCAGTGTCCGCTTACCCAGCAGAAGAGCTGGCAACGGGGCAGAGTGCCGCTGGCCTCTGCCCATCCTCCACCATCTGCCCTGAGGAGCAGAAGGGGGATACCCTCGAGCTGCTTATCCCGCAGCCGCTTACCCCATCCATCCCCCTGGACTTTGTTCCTGTACCCACCTCCCCAGCAGAAGAGCTGGCAACGGGGCAGAGTGCCACTGGCCTCTGCCCACCCTCCCTTGTCTGTCCTGAGGAGCAGAAGGAGGATTTCCCCGAGCTCCTTATCCCGCAGCCGTTGACCCCATCTAACCGCCTGGACGTCATTCCTGCGCCCGCTTCCCCAGCAGAAGAGCTGGCAACCGGACAGAGTGCCGCCGGCCTCTGCCCAACCTTCACCGCCTGCCTCGGGGAACAGAAAGAGGATACACCCGGGCTGCTTATTCCGCAGCCACTGACCCCACCGGAGATGGAGGACGCCATTCTCCTGCCCGGGGACCCTTCCTCGGCCTTGAACCCTCCAGCCGATGCGCTGGCAATGGGGCAGAGCCTGTTTCAACTCTGCCCATCTCCACACCCCTTTGGCCCGGAGGCCCCATGCAGCCACTGTTTTTTCCAACGGCAGACCAGGGCACTCGGGGCGCGTGCATTTAGCACCCGTTTTTCCCGGGTGCGCGATACCTCCGGAGGTGGTACAGGCGGTACCCCTCCCCGACCACAGGACCCTTATTCCGGAGGGGGTACCCCCAAAGACTTGTACCCCCAACACGCCAGGCACTGCCGCAAGGACAAATGGAGAAGCCTGGTGGCTCGCCTCCTTCCCACAGACTATGGGCCACAAAGACTGCTCCGACTTCCCCGAGTTGACCCGTGTGGGTCCAACCGTGTCCGTCGGACTCTAGAAGGGGGGAGAAAAATGTGACGGGATGGAAGTCCGCCTGCGGTCCTGCTCTATCTGACCCCCCCCTTTGATGGCGTCCGGCCCGACTACCGAGTGGCACGGCACTCGGTGTCTCGAGCGGCCTGGAGGATGAAATGGCGTTGGTCCGGCGTCTGGAGAGATGGTGCGGTGTTGCCTTGGGGATCCCGTTCCTGGGTTGAGTGGTGATGCAGGAGACTGCTGAGTGTCTCCTGCAATAGTGATTGTAGCTCTGAAATGAAGACACCAGACGTGAACTGAATTTTATGGGTTTCAACAGGGTCATTTATACAACTTCACACAAACAGATTACCAACTCCCCCACCCACACAACCAGCACTGATTGGCTCCTTTCCCAGCCTCCTGTTCCCTATCAGGTCCCTTACAGCCTTCCCATTGTCCAGGGATTAGGCAGATGAGGTTTTGGAAAAGCCTCCAATCAGCTGGCTTGCTGTATCCTCTATTTTGCCCTTTCAGGCTCCCCCATTGTCCAGGGGATTAGGCAGATGAGGTCTTGGAAAAGCCTCCAATCCTCTGGCCCGCTGCATCCTCCATCTTGGGGCATGAGATCGTTTGTTCTGTGAAACCATGCTGGGATGAGCAAAATGGCGACGGGGAAAAACACATACAAACGGTTTCTTTCATACTTTTACAGTCACATCATACAGGGTACATTTTTATTACATTACACCAATAAAACCACATCTAGCAATAAAATAAGAGGTCCATAGGCTCACACGCAAAACCAAAACGAAAATAGGAAAAATGGTCTTTAAAAAGGCTTCAGTCTTTAGTCCTGTGGCTCGCTGAAAAGAGCTCTCATGTCCGTTCCGTGACACTCTTCTCATGCAATATATGTTTAGGTTTTGCTATACATTAGAATTCCACTGGTGCGTTTTAGGAGACAGTAGAACCCGTGTTGCGAGACCGAGCTGAGTTCCGGCCTCATGCTTGACTCCATTTCTGGTGGTTCCGACTTTAATAATAAGCTCATGTTTTAGAAACACAGTATGCTGTTGATAGTTGTTTATGAGTGTTTCCAAAGAAAGAGAAACAGATCATCCAGCGCTGCTTTACAAGGTGCACTCGCGTCACCACATTTATTTTGTAAATAAGGAACACACAGGCAAACGTTTCAGGGATACAACCCTTTCCTCAGTGCACAGTGCCCTGTGCACTGTGCACTGAGGAAAGGGTTGTATCCCTGAAACGTTTGCATGTATGTTCCTTATTTACAAAATAAATGTGGTGACGCGAGTGCACCGTGTAAAGCAGCGCTGGATGATCTGTTTTTCTTTTCCTTGGAGATCTGTCTACCTTTGGTTGGGAATGTCCATGAGGTTTTTCATCACTCCAGCAGCAGCTGATAAGTATATCTCTAAATATCTTTTTGGGTGCTGTAGACACCCGACCCCGGGGTCTTTTCTTACTGTAGTCAAATATTGGTTTATGAGTGTCTGCTTGAAACACAGTTAACCCCTTTTGCGGCCACATCGACCAATAGTGAATCTCACCCCCATGTGGCTATGCTGCAGCACCTCTGTCACTTGCACCTTCCATGCTGCTGCTAGGAGTGTGGGTGGAAGATCCAATGTGCTCATAGACAGTGCAAAATGGAAGCCTGAGAGTGACACATCATGCCCCATCTACATCCATTCCAAGCAACTCCTGAGGCAAGTAACGGGATGACAAATGGGCTGAGGATAAATTACTGTATGTGACTAAATGTCTGATTCTGTTTGCCAGTATCTTTGTGTGTACCATTGTTTGTGTTTGTCAGTGTCTGTGCAAGTATACAGAAAATAAAGGCTTGTATACATTACAGTAGAAAAGAGGAGAAAATAGGGCTCATGGATTGCAGAATAGCCAATGCATCTAGATGAGCAAGGGGACAACAGACACTTTGTTCCACAATCTCAAATTATTGTGATATCAAAGACAGCATTTTACTTGGGGCTCAAACCTTTATCAGACATAATAAAGGCTGCAGTTTGAGCCTAAACATTGTCTTTGATATCACAATAAATCATCACTGTTGCACAGAGTATCGGGTCTCCTCTCATTCATCTGAATTATGTGTGTGTGTTTATATGTGTCAATGTCTCTATGTGTGAAACAGAAAAAAAACTGTGCTCTTGGCTAAATCAGAGACCAATGGGAAAATATATGCAACAAAACTGTACCCCTGTTTCCCGAACAGTCAAAGAGAAATCAAAGGAAATCCACATTAAAGAAAAGATGGAAATCAGGCACACCAAAACCAAATGCAAAAACTGAGTTTTAATAGGGCATGGGCAACATTTCATTTGTTATTGCAACCTATCATGCTCAATGTTTTCGTGTGCCTAATTGTCAGTTTTTCTATAGTGTCTGTCTGTCATGGAGTCTGCGTGTGTGCGTGTGTGCGTGTGTGAGTCTGTGTATATGTCAGAGTCTGACATGTGTCAGAATTTGCTTGTGACAGTGTATATCTGGGCGTGTGTCAGTGTCTGTATCTGTCAATGTATGTTAGTCGATCTGGAGGAGTTATTCAGAGAGGTTCAAAATGTCGCCGAAATGTAACCGGACACTGAAATTCAACGTTCGGTGACATTTCAGCGCCATTCGGCTATTCAGTGAGCAGGTAGTTCGCCAAATTTTGGCGAATTGCTTGCACGTATGGTGTTGTTCGACGGCAGTGAAATTCCCCATAGAGAAGCAATGGTTAATCTATTCAGAGAACACCGAACAGCAGTGAAAAGTTGCCGAAATGCCCTGCTGTTCGGTGGTTTCATTCGGCAGGTTTATTAAGGCGAATCCCATAGGCTTCTATGTTAAAAATATTCCTGTTTAAATTTAATATCTAATAAACTGTTTATTATTTTATTCTGCAGTAAAAAGTCTCTTTATTTCTAGATTTTGTAGGATCTTTTAGGCATATTTTGGGATTTTTTCATCAAAAAATTTTTTCCTTTTTTTTCTGACCTTTTTATTATCATTCATAGGACCTTATATGTAAATTCCAGACATTTCGTTCAGTAGTTTTTTTGCAAATGGCGTTTCAATTTTGAAACATTCAAGTGTACTGTTTTTTTCGGGTTTTTTAACTGTGTTCGTCAGCGTGTTGGCTTTTTCTGGCGGCTGCTCTACGCTGTGATCAGCAGCTCGTCAGCTTTTTCCGTCGTGTTCGACGTGGTTTTTGTTGTGCTTTCTGTGGGGTTTCGGTGAGTGTCGGGTGAGTGTTCGGCGGGTGTACGCCAGGTTTGCGGCGGGTATTCCCTGCACTCCAGGGACCCTGCAGTTGTGCTTGAATACAGTGTACTGTATGTGTTTGTCAGTTGGTCAGGCCACCTTAGTCCGGAAACATTTTTCTACATGTGACCCTTCCTTAAAGCACAAGTTGTCAGGAGATATTAATGTATACTTTCAACTTCGTAAAAATTGCAAGCGAATGAAATCTTTCATAAATACTGAAAATGTGTGCAGAAAATATTCAAACATTCTATTTACGTTGGAACATAATATACAATAGATATAGCAACATCGATTTAGAAATGCATGTAGTAACTAGTTTATTTAACAACACAAAATGGTTTTATCATTTCTTATTTTATAAAATATGTCCCTGTTATCATTTGTTTGTAACTTTGAACAGATTCATTAAACAACATCAGAAAACAAAGTTGGATTTGAAAAACATGTTTAAAAGTTCAGATAGATAATTTTGAAGCAGGTTTATATATAATTATTGTATAAAAGAAAGCTCCTTTTGAGAAGTGACAGTTGGGATAAATATGATGTTTTTGCTTCAAAACATATTATTCTGTTTATACATCTCTTGAATGGATTAATCATTAAATATTGTGTATACTCCATTTTACTAGTATGCCTTACTGGCACTTCTATCGAATGTTTCTTGCTAGGGAATAGGTATAGAGTTATTTAAAGTCACATAACGAATGTTTAGATGTAAAAGGATATATTTTTTTGAGAAAGTATTTTACTAGGAAGGATATATTGAGATTTCTCTAGTTTTCAAGTATGTACCATTTGGTGTCTTGCCCAAGGACACTTACTGGAGAGGTGCTCTTGCCGGGCTTCGAACCTGGGTCTCCACAGTTATAGAGCAGTAATGTTACCTCTACTCCAACCATCCATTCAGTCAATATCATAGTTAAAAGTTAAAAATATTTTAGGTATACAAAATATGTAATAGGGGTTATTCACAAAACATTGCTGTCATAGTTTACCATTGTTGTGATGACAATAAACTTTGGGCACTATTCCAAGGTTGCCATTAAGCGCAACGCTCAAGCTGTACAGCAGAATGGATCTAGCGCTGTGCTTATTTTTTTTTTAACGGCATGGCATCCAAGCTGCAAGTTTGTTTCAAATAAATGTTATGATAAAAAAGATCACTTACTACTGAAGGGGTTAAGGATCATACATTTCATTAAATGACCTACCAATGGTAAACAGACTGGGCTTTCCATGATGAACACATTTGCAACAAGGTCAATAGCATTATCTCTACTATAAATCCAAATTCCATCCAAGAATGTTCAATGGGCAACACGTTACGGCTCTTACCTTTTTTTCCATGTGTTAATTAAATTTATACTGTGCATTTAAGACTTTAACAAATTGTCTTTCACACATAGTTTAATTAAGCAATAGTTTTATACACAGCATTTTTACAGTGTTACAAACAATGAATGCCTAAAGCAATGCAGAACACAACTTTCAAAGTCACTGTCAGTGAAGGAAAAAAGGAATAATTTAGGTAGTTAATAAAATCAATGAAATCCAATAGAAAGAGAACCTTTTCCAGTAGAGATTAATGAACAGGTCAGTGGATATTGAACACACAAGCAGCAGGTGCCATTTTCTGTTTGAGCCTAAATAGCCCAATTTCACTTAGATTTTTTCTTTTAATACAGCAGAACCAGGCAACAAAACATAACAGGCAAATGTTTATCCATAATACTGTGTTCACGAACATACAATGTATTAAGAAGGGAGATATTCTAGTTAGTCAGAATGCACTTTACATTTTTTCAAATTTTTATTAAAATTTTGGAGACCTGTTTTAAAAATGGGAATTTTTCCCACTTTAGTTAGTAATAAAATGCATATGCTAATAAAAATGAAAGGACACCTATTTTCTAAGGAAACGGCACAATCAATATTGATTTTCACATTAAAGCGTGGCAATAGTCTTTGTATTTCATATAAGTGGATGAAATAATGGTGATTGTATTTGCTCTTGTGTTTCCAAGATTGCAAGAATTAAATTCCTCCAGTAACCTATGTTTAAAGTACTTAATGCAGTAAATATGGAATTGTGTGGCAAGTTAACCTTTTTAATATGTGTGTTTCTGCGTGTGTAAATAACCTCTTTTTTTACATAAAACCTTTCAACCTTTAACATACATTTTCTTACTGTGGATTTGCATATTTGTTCTTCTTTTGCTAGCAACGAATGCATTCCGCTCTCAAAACCAATTATTAATTTGTTGGTGAAGATTGCCCAGTAAAGCTATCTTGGGGATTAAACCCATCTAGAGGCAGGATTGAGCCAACAAGGCATGTTTTATTCAGTCTTTTACACATAGTTTAATTAAGAAATTAGACTATGAATTTTACCCAAGACAGAATAATCACTTTTTCTACTAAACTGAATGTTGTCATTTGCTTTATATAATAAAAAAACAACCCCAACAGCAGATTATGCTTTTTCTAGAGCATAACCAGCTCTTCTCTACCCTTCCACCCAATAGACTTATCCTACATCTGTGCGCACATAACACATTTTAAGACACACACACATATACATACACATTATGATTATTGTGAATATATTGTAGGTATGTTCTCCACCAGTACTATACAGGTTCAGATTTACTGGCAGTACATGAGCTGTGTTTCAAGAAATAGTAAATTCATAGAAAACTAAAACGCACTATTTGTCTGGCCTCTGCCTCCAGCTTTGATATAATTTTTTCTTGCATAAAACCATCACTCAGATGAGCCCCTATAATGCCAGTGTCCCTGTTACTATATAGCTAAAAGGATAGATATCTCTCTAGGCTCTGTGCATCACATCACTCCCATAGCAACCCAGTGTATGGGGTGTCCATGATGGACATGTGGTATGGAGCAAAGTTCTTTGACCTTCTGAACCACAGCACTCTGAAGAGAAAGATACCATTAAGATGTGGCAGGGGCTGTAAAAGAGTCAAATGACCAAATTAAGCTTCCAATTGAGATGTCAAGAAGTCAAATGTTTTAAAGAAGCAGTGCAGCACACGTGTTGATCTACTTGCATTTGGAGACTCAGACTTCAGGATTCTATGGAGGCCACACAAGATGTCACTGCCAACGTTGATCGTTGAGGGGTCAGTGTTTGGTACACAGTGCACACAACAGATGAAATAATTTTAGTGTACTTCAGCAGACATCCTGGTGCTATTAGTATGCTGGATTAAATGGAAGTATACTTCAAGTCTCTGTTTATGTGTTTGTCTTGGTGTTTTTATATAGTGGTATACTATTCAAAGATTACTAATATATAAAGGATGAACTTTATGGTTTGCTCGGTTTATTTTTTGGTTGTCTCTAATGCACTTGCTGGAAATTTGTATGTCTCTCCATAAAAGCTCTACATTTGGGGTAGTCATTTTCAGGTATCTATATTAAATGTGTTGATAAGACCATTCTGTTCACAATTTATTCTTTTGCTATTAGAGTATAAATTGCACACGGGAACAGGTTAACATGGCCCTGTAACTGTGTTTATTATGGTATGACTCAACTGAATGTATCTACATTATATTTTTTTAAACTCAGTGAGATTTTCAGTGCTGCAGAATGGTTCAGAAAAGGCTCTCCCATCACTGCTCCCTTCCTCGGGCAGTACAAGTCGGACACGTGTAACCCCATGTGCAAGCTTTTATTACTATTAGTTCACTTTGTATTATGCTACCAGAGTAGCAGCATCAGATCTGCCATGGCTTGTCATGATGATCAACTGAGGAAGCCAATCGTCAGCGAAACGCGTTTTGGCATTTGTATATTCAAATATGTTTTCTCGTAATATGTTTTGTACATCATACTGCACCGTATTATTTTCTATATTTATTTACATTATAATGTAGATTAGATAGGGCGTGTTAGTCCAGATACCAAAATCATGTGTATAGCAGTACGTGGGGAGACCTTTTTTTATTGGACTAACGTTACATTTAAAAGACAAGCTTTCGAGAGTGTAACCTCTCTTCTTCAGGTCTGTAAGCTTACTGGTCAGTATCCTATAATTGAACATTAATGGGCACATGGGTGGGTGTTAGATGTCATAAATGGTGAGAGTCAAATGGTATGGTCAAAATGGGAAAATAACTACATGCTGGTGCTTGGTTCTTTTCTCTGTTTTTCTTTTCTGTTCCTTTTTTTATCTTTGTGTCTTTTTCTGCCTTCACTGACTTTTTTTGTTTTTTTATTTTCTTTCAAGCTGTCATGATCTTATCACTGTTGTTTTATATCGCTGTTGTGTCATGGGCCTAAGATCGCGCATGTGGTTATTTTTCCATTTTGGCCATACCATTTGACTCTCACCATTTATGACATCTAACCCCACCCATCAGTAAGCTTCCAGACCTGAAGAAGAGAGGTTACACTCTCGAAAGCTTGTCTTTTAAATGTAACGTTGGTCCAATAAAAAAGGTATCACCACGTACTATTATGCACGTGATATTTACATGATTGAATACTGTACCTGGATGGAGACCATATGATATTACAAATAATTGTATGTAATAAGGAGTGCACTGATCACAATTGAGGTATTATATAATGCCTACATTGTGTTTTTATTTTTTGGATGGAGGGAGACATTAAGCCCTGGCCACTTTTAGTAGCACGCCTATATTTGCTTGTTGAGCACAGATCACAGTTTGTTTTTATATCTTGTCATGATTGTCACCTTCATGTCCCCAAAACTGTGCTAATTGCATATTTTCCAAATCAGTTTTTAATTTGTATGAGAGTCTTGCTTTCTATTGTTGAGCCATAATTGCTGTATTCTACATGAAAAGGGTTACCAACCCTCAGGAAAGCACCCCTAACTGCCACACCATTGCAGGTTCTATTTAATCTTGAATCGCTGCGAGCCCCAGAAAGGATTCTGTTCTCAATAAGTAAATTAATACCATAAATGCGATCATTAGAGGTTTTAGATAAGGACCTGTTGCTAATGGGATACATTGATGTTGTGACAGGCTTAAGTAAGACATTGCCATATTTTGTGAACTAAATACCCATTGTTTATCCTATGAGCTAGGATGTGGAAAATTTGTGAAACATGTATATTTTCTTAACACTTTGAAAACCATGAGTGTTTTTAAATCTTATGAGCTTTGTGATGGTGTAATTTGTGCAATGGTGTTTAAATGGAGTTTTGGTTTGTCGTATTAAAATATTGAATATATTTAATGATTTGTCTCAAATAATGTAATAATATACCAGCAAGTTTGATCAACTTTTACAGTATCTAGATTTTTTTTATTCTTAATTTTTAAACAATTATCGTATTACTGCATTATAGTAAAATATTTCCTATACTCTTCTTTATACAGAAGTTCAATAAAATTCCCTATATAGCCATTATATGTGACTAAGCTTTACAGGCTGGTTATACCATATTCATGTGCAAAACTTGAGTTACAGTTTGCAAATTTATTCATAGCTATAAAATTAAATGAGAAAAAAAAGTATTTTATAGAGCCGGTAAGGATGGAAAATGATTTCAAGCAAATGCAATGTTGGACACCAACCTTAAATGAAAATTCACCGTGGTATATAATGTTTCAGCTCTAACGTGACAGTTATTCTGTAAATTATGTTGATGCTACAATTTTCATGTGAATGTAATATCAGCTTAAATTTGAGGCATCATAAAATAAGCAGTTAAATATGAGAAGCTATGGGTCACAGAATCGAAATGTCTGTCAACCACGCCATTTCATAGCTGCCATTGCATTATTCAACCATTTCCCAGCAATGATAGTGATGACCTCAATAATATCCTGCTTATTTCAAATCATGTGTGTCTGCTTTCTTTACAGTATTCATTTAAATCTTCAACAATATCAATCTATACCTGTTGTCTATTTAAAGTGAATATATCATAGTATTGATAACAGATTCTCTTTTATTTTTCCCTTAAAATAAAAATCTGTAATAAATCGGAAAAAAAATGATATAGAAATTAATAAAACAAGCTTCAAAACCAGTCTGAAAGAAATGTCCCTATCGTGTTCTTTTGTCCATGATTTGTCATTTGTGCTGTGTAGACATTACGATATTCACATTGCATGTCTTTCTATGTTGTTATATAATGCCAAAAATTCAAGTATATTTTTAAATAAAGAATATCTAAAGAAAAATATTAGACATAAAAAGAAAATGTAAGGTATTTTCTCAGAATATAGCCTGCGAACAAATTACATTTTCTTTTAATCCATGATATAGTTAAATTTACATACATAATGATTGTTTACTTTTAATTATTATGGATACATCTTTAATTATGTCAGGATTTGGTCCTGCCTGACAGTTAAATTATCTATTAATGCAAAGATAACCCCCCCCCCACCATTCAGCTTGTGGAGTGTTTCAAGAGTAAACATTTATTATTAATACATATGGCAGCTATTTTTAACTTGCTTTAAAGCAGCCTTTCCCGTGATTCTGATTTTGTTATGTCTTTCTCTGGAAATGAATCCCTTCGCTACCAAGATGAACTATACTCGATCTGCAAGGTGCCTTCTGGTACCTGATATCAAGTATAGTTGTTGTGGGCTAGTTCTCGAGCAACACAAACAAATTTAGTTTTCTAACAAACAAAATTTGTTTGCAGTTGGGCTCCAAAATATGCCCAGGATACTTGAGGTTCCAACATATATTTCCCACATGAAATAAAAACAGAACCCAAGCTGTGTTTACGAGATGTGGTAGCACTATTTCACCAGTAGATGGCACTCCCTGCCTGTCAAATAATGCATGCAGTTTGAAAATGCGCTTTTGATACCTTCAAGCAGTTTCATTGTATGTATAATGCAAATTTCCATAAATCCACTGATTCATGGAAGTGGTTGTATGGGAAAGCACACGGTGTTGAGAGATTAAACAACAGGAACAATTGGGGTAGACTCAGGTTTATGGATTGATAACAGTTAATTCGCTGTATTAACCCCTTCACTAACAATATTGAGATATCTCGGGCTTCAAAGGCACCATCTGGTGCCCCGATATCAAGATATTTCAATATGCTGATCTGCAGCCCAAGAGCAAATGAAGCCCACAGAAGGTGCCCCCAAAGCTTTAGCCCTGTGGGCATAATGCCCAAAGAGCTAAAACTGTAAAATCAGTAGCTGAAAGCTCTGAAATATTGGGCTTTCAGAAGCTGTCAGCAGCCGATGCAGGAGAAATAGAAGAAAATAGACCTGCTGTTAAAAGCTCTGTTACTCAATTTGGCAGTATATGGCGCCATCTACCTGCCAAATAGGTATTACTGTACAATTTATTAAAAATGATTTTTCAAAAATCACTGGTTTCTGACAATGTTTTTTTGGAAAATCACTTGGTAGTGAAGGGGTTAATTTATTTGTAACCCAATATTACATATGTATGCTATTCTAAATTTAAGCAACTGGAATGGCTTGATTTTTCACATAATGAATTGTTAATAGCCATTATGATGTGCATCCTGGATGTCAATGGACTTTCTTCAAAAGACACGCAGATGCACTATCTTTACCTGTGAATATATTGAACGTTATCTAAGAACGAGATATTTCAAGAAGATACATCCATTCTATATAGAAAAAAACATTGTATTTGTAGCACAAAAATGCAAAGAACACAAATAACACAATGTATAAATTGATTTTAATAAAGAAATGTTCCACTTATTCATATATGTAAAATATGGTAGTAACAGATTACTCTTATTTACCCATATGGTAATCCATACTTGACATGATGGTGATAAAGATGATGATGGTGATGAAGATGATGAAAACTCTGATTATGATGATGAAGCAGATTACGATTTGAATACTATCAGGAAATGCTGAAGAGCACCTGTAATAATGAAACAGCGTGTAAGTGTTCCACTTATATTTTACAATTTCAACAGGTAAAACAACCTACATTTACATTATATGTATTACTTCTTTATAAAAGCCAAGTTTGTTTTATCTTTGCAGTAAATTAATATTTTGTTAGGTAAAGATTAATGCGGGTAAGTCTGGTTCCATATGATAGTCATGCTGCCCCGAATGTTGTGTCTTGCTATCACAACCAAATCTCAATTTACAATTACACATGTTTATACACTGCCCAAACCGGAAATCTTCCACAGCCAGCATTAAAATAACCTATTTCACATCCCCATACATAGCTCCAGGCATAATTCATAAACCACATTCACTACATATAAAATGTAAAAAATCTTCAAATCAATCCAATAATTCTAGTCAGTTTCTTAACTCCATTACCAAGTGATTTTCCAAAACCCAATGGCAGGACCCATTGTTTTTTTGGAATACCACTTTTCAGTAAGCATACAGTAAAAACATGTATGCACATTGGTGTTTTTTTCTTTGTAGTATACCTTATTTGACATTGGCATCTGCTGGCGAATATGTGCTACTGCAGCTGGGGCCCATGCTGAATCAGCTGGGGAATCTGTGTTTTTGGTACAGAATCCCAGCTGTTCAAATTGTTTTGGCAGCCATGCTATCATTCTCATGTGCTAAACGTTTAGGGCACGTCCTGGTGCCAAATTGCACATTAATTTCATTTGCAATGATCAAAATTCCTTTGCATTGCTCCAGAAAAGACCAAGTCGAGTATACTCTATACCAAAGTACTAGACAATGCTTTTGAAGATCGAGTATAGTCGATCTTGGTAGTAAAAGGGTTAAAAAAAGGTTTGTAAGTTAGTCATTGAATCCCATTTATTAGTAAACACAATCCATATCCTATACATACAAGTAAGCTATTTTAATGACTTGACTTGTAACCATCTTACATTTTTTGGACATATTTACATGCTCAACCATAATAGTGAACATTTTTGTATTTAACAATTCTCCACAAATTAGAAAACTCATTAATTACATGCACTGGAGGTTCATCAATAGACACTGCTCATGTGGTTATAGTTTTCACACATAAATGTTAGATTTGCTGGGAAATAACTCCAAGTTACAAATAAGACTGAAAAGTCTTTGAAAGTTTTAACGTATACTAATTTAAAAACACATTTGATTTTCAAACAATATGATTTTTTTATCATTACTAGTTATTTAGCCTTGTTTTAAATACCCTATGCGAGCAGTTGGAACTATTTTTGGTCTTATACAGGTTTAAAAGCCTTAAATGGGTTCATATTTCTATAAACTGTACTCAGAGCATAACATTAATATTATAAGAAGCTTAGCTTTCATTTAAATATATTTGCTGAGGTTATGCTGGCAGCAACTCAAGACGCAGTGTAATACCATCAAAGTTGGCAATCCTGAACTCAATTTAAGAAAAAGCAGATAATATAGACTGGCAGCATTAAAGCAAATAAAGTCAATTAACTGATTTTTTTTCTTAATTTGTTTTCCCCAACCTCATATCGCAAGGGTTGGATAAAACTGAAAGATTAATCCAGAAAGAAATTAATGGAAATAAAAAAAGAAATGATTTAAAGTACATTTAGCGGAAAAAGTATATTCACTAAATGCTGAGTTGGATTCCATGACATCTAGATGTAATGGGTATTTTCATATAGGTAGTTTCATGAAATAACTCTGAATACAATTTTACAATCCTCTAATCCTCTTTGAATATCAAATGTATCAAAATATCAAAGAGGTAACATAACTTCTTGCATTTAGTCAAGGAAATGCCATATGTGATATTGAAAATGCAAAACTCAAACGAATGCATGTCTACATTTCTTATGTTTGCATGTTAAACACTTTTACTGTATGTGTGCATGAACTGCATCATATGTTCACATATCTTAATCATAAAGGTGTGACCTTCTGCACTACTGTAAAGCTCCACATGTTAGGCTAAGGTCAGACGAACGCATTCTGTGCGGACTGTGCGTCCGTGCACAACGGACAAACTTTCTGACTGACGACAAGGTAGTGGCCACAGTCCGTTTTTGTGACTGATGTTTTTTTTTGACTGATGTAGATGGGAAATAAAATTAATCTGAAAAACCATTTTGTCCGTCAAAAATGCTGGACGTCAAAAATGCAGTCCGTCTGACTACGTTCCATCACTCACACACAAAGCAATGTGGACATTGCGGACGTGGCTCACTCCGCACGTCCGTTCTAGCGGTTTTACGTTCTTGCCTAACTTGCACCCGTTTGCGCGTCCGCACTTCTGCGCGGACGTACTTCGTGTGGGGGTATCTATTGATCATAATTGTATGCAACCACAGACGTTAAAATGTGCGGCAACACGGACGTGAACACTGCTCTCATCTGACCCCAGCCTTAATGTCATCATAGTTAACAAATTGAAGTTGGGGGAAAAAAACGTAACTTCAATATTTCGAATTCCAAAGATAAAGCTTGATTTAAATATTTAGGCGATTTATTTATTTATTTTTTTAAAAAAAAAAATATCTTTGGGTGGAAAACCAATATTTTTTTTAAACTATCGGCTGCACCAAATAAAACCTATTCAGGCACAGACGAAAATTGAAAATTGATCTTATTACGTTAAAAAGAGGAGCAGTAAAACACCAAAAAAAGTATATTTTTGATCGACATATATCATGGCCAGTGTGGCTGTGTAACTGGTAGAAGCATCTACGCAGGAAATGTGCGGTACAATATTGGAATAACCAAGGCAGTTGTATTATGGTTCTAGATAATTATGGAAGCACACAAAGAGAAACAGCAGAATGGCAAATTATTTAGGTGCATAAAGGTAAATAAGTCATTGCAGACAGGAGAATGTCCTTTGGGGAGCTGATGGGAATCACAGGAATGTGCAGGAGATTAGAAGGGTGATAATGGAAAAACACACAAGGATACAAGAGTTTAAAGGGATTCATAGTTGGAATTAGTAGGTAATGACAAAAGGCTATGTGAGTGGGATGAGGAGTCAGGAACAATCAGGCATTGAAGAGCAACATTAATCACAGGAACAGGGGATTCAGCTTGAAAAGGGACCACAAGGTAGAGAAACAATACAGGCAGGTATGTGTCACCTGGGAGATTCTGGAACAGCTTGGATTTGGTAGCAATGAGCAGGGAAGATACAGGTTACCAGGGCACACTGAGAACAGCTGCAACAGTGCTGATAGATCTTGCAAGATCCTTAATCCCTTCACTGACAAGATCAACTAAGCTCAATTTGCAAGGCTCCTCCTGGTGCCCTAATATCGAATATAGTCGATCTGGTGTTCCACAGGAGCAATGCCAAGGAATTCCATTTATTGCTTTAATTTGCATTTTCAATATGCATTTTTGTTCAGAACATGCCCCTAAAGCAGTGGTTCCCAAACCTGTCCTCAGGACCCGCTGACACGACAGGTTTGCAGGATATCTGAAGCACAGCACAGGTGATATAATTTGCTTCTCAATGATTGCAGGATTCAGTCTGCAATTCCCCAAGGTGATCTGCAAAATCTGGTCTGGTAGAGGGTCCAGAGGACAGGTTTGGGAAACACTACCCTAAAGTATTAGTACTGTGGCCATTATGCGGAGGCGCTAACATTTTTTAAAACCTTTTGGGAATGTGTCTGAATGACATCTCCCCAGCTGATCCTGCATGGTGCTGAAAACTGTCGTATCTCCTTTTGGCAGACAGGTGGCAACATCCCCCTTCCAAATTGGTTATTACAGTAAGGAATATATTGGGAATATTCCCAAATTTTTCTTACTGTATAAATAAAAACGATTTTTCAAAAAACACTGGTTCCTGTGGTTTTCTGAAAAGTACCTTGGTAGAGCAGGAATTAAATATGATGTAGCATCCTTAAGGTCATACTCCATCTGTGCTTAACTAACGGTGCTGCAGAAGCAAAGTCTGGTCTGGAATATATGCACAGCGTTTGGAAAGCATTGCAGACATAGAACACATGAAATAAGCTGAAAACATAAACAGGGTTATTCAAAGAGAATCGAAAAGTCACTGCATGTTCGGTGACTTTTCGTTCTCTTCAATTCGGTGCGATTTGGCGATCCCATTTCGGCGACCCTGCGGTGTATTCGGCAAGCACCACAGGGTCGTCGTAGTGCAGGGAAAAGCCACCGCAAACCCGCCGAACACTCACCGCAAAACCCGGCGAAGGCACACCGAAAACCCGCAAAAACATCTGGATTAACCCCACCGAACACGCCAGAGAAACCCGAGCAGGAGCTGATCACAGCGCAGAGCAGCCGCTGGAAAAACCCGACACTGTAGACGAATGGAGTGAAGAAAAAAAAAACAGTACTCTTGAATGTTTGAAAAGTGAAACGCTGCTTGCAGAGAAACTACATAACGAGAATGTCTGAAATTTACATATAGGATCCGATGAATGATAATAAAAAGGGCTGTTACAGAAAAAAGAAAAAACGATTTAAAAAAAACAGAAAACAAATTCTCTGTTTCCTTGCCTGAAAAAACATTTATCAACCCCTCTCAGCACATAATAATAATTACGATTATTATCAATAAGTTCCATTAGAATTGGTAAAGACAAAATTTCCATTAGAAAGTATAAGCACAAGTGCAGATAATATCATTTTTTACTGGAATAGAAATACTGGTATGCCCCTATTTAAATCTGGTGAATCAAAAAGCAGCTGAATTGCAGTATAAAAATCAGTACATTTTGGTGATCGAGCCAAATTAAATTAAGCTCAGAGTTTGATCAGAATCAATATGGATAAGTTTTGTATTATTCCGATTATTTTATCGTTTGGGTAGAGTAGGTAGAGTAGACTGTCACTGCTCTACAGCTTTGGACACACAGGTTTGAGTCCCGGTCAGAGCTCTTTACTAAGTGTCCTTAGGCAAGAAACCTAATGACACATGCTCACCTTCTTCATGATATCGACTGTGTAGCGGTTACATTTCTGCTATACAGCTAAAGCGAGACATGTGCTAATCCCTGCAGTCAAGAACTTATTATCACGTCTCTGCACTACAACAATGGAAACACAGGTTCAAATCTCTCTCAAAATATCTCCCCTGCAAGTGTTCTTGGGCAAGACACCTAATAATATATTTGTCCTTTCTAGATCTCATAAATAATTTTTTTTTAAATATATATATATATATATATCACGTGTATAGCAGTACGTAGTGATACTACGTACTGCTATACTCGTGATTTTGGCATCGGGCTTATCAAATATACTTATTTGGGTTGTGGTGAAGGGCAAAACATGAGATAAAAAGCCTCCACTCAATAACCAATAAGGTTTATTATTGCAGAAGCCATTTGCACATCACAGCAATTCAAGGCCTCATAACACCCATCCATAAGAGTGGAGACCAATATGATCCAGCCAACTACAGAGGGATATGTGTCAGCAGCACGCTGGGAAAACTGTTCAATAGCATCCAGAACAAAAGAATCCTCAGCTTCCTGACACAGCATAACGTCCTCAACAGAAGCCAAGCGGGGTTCATGCCAAACCATCGCACTACAGATCACATCTACACCCTGCACAGCCTTATCAAGAACCATGTCCACAATACAAAACATGGGAAAATATTTGCCTGCTTTGTGGACTTTAAGAATGCCTTTGACTCAGTGTGGCACCCAGGCCTTTTCCTCAAATTAATAGAGAGTGGAATAGGAGGGAAAACATATGATGTCATCAAGAGCTCATATAACGAGACCTTCTGCAGCATAAAAGTGAATGGGAAGAGAACAGAGTACTTCCGGCAGGCTCGTGGAGTCAGACAAGGCTGCAGCTTAAGTCCAACCCTCTTTAACATCTACATCAATGGACTGGCTGAAGCTCTAGAATCCTCCTCAGCACCAGGACTAACTCTACATGACACCGAGGAGAAGTTCCTGTTGTATGCAGATGACCTCCTACTACTGTCACCAACAGAGAGAGGTCTACAAGACAGCCTGGAAGTGCTGGAAAAATACAGTGCGGGATGGGCACTACCCATCAACCAAAAGAAAACAAAGGTCATGGTTTTCCAAAAGAAGAACGCAAAGACCAAGAGTTCCTCTTTCACACTTAATGACTGCACTCTTGATGAAGTCAACAGCTACACATACCTCGGCCTAGAAACAAACCGATTGCGAAGTTTCAAACCAGCCATAGAGGCTCTAAGAGACAAGGTGTGTAGAACCTTCTATGCCATAAGAAGAAAACTCTACAAACTAAAACCGCCTGTAAGAGTCTGGCTTAAAATCTTTGATAGCATCATCACTCCAATCCTCCTTTATGGCAGTGAAGTATGGGACCCCATCACCTACCCAGACCAACCCAAATGGGACACCAGTCCAACAGAAATATTTCATCTGAAATTCTGCAAGCACCTCCTCCAAGTCCATCGGAGCACCACTAACAGAGATCAGGTTTATGCAACTGGTCACAGCCACTTCTGGACAACACTGTTTCGGGTTTATTGGACCCTCATCAGGAAAAGGATAGGATGGAGCACATTGATGTTGTGGCAGGTGGGAACTTCTTTTGATCATAATTTGTGACTAAAGCTCCATCATTACTCCCTAGATAGGTGGTTTTAAAAACTCTGGTATCTTGTATGCTATATATAAATATATATATTTGCTTTAATTAATCAGACATCTAAAGGCTTGCTGTAGTATAATTACTTTCCATAACCAGAACACACTTTAGCCTTTGTGTGCAAATTTTTACTTAACGTCCTAGGCAAAGCTTTAAACCATATGGGAACCCATATGTTATGTTTTCTAAGTGCATATGTTTGGTTTTTATAATGTTTTATAATTTTTCTATTGTGATTTATTTTAGCATCAACATCATTTTTTTTTTTAGATTATGTGGGTTACCGTATGCTACCCTTCAATATATATTAGTTTTGCATAATATTACAAAAATATTAGCAATGTTGTATTAATAACAACTCGCTTCTTTTACCTAAGCTTAGTTTTGTTTCTTCAGAATCATCACCAGTAAACCAAATCTTCTGTTATTATTTAAATGTATTTTCTTGTTTACATAAAACTAGAATCAATTTACTAACTGCAGTTTTCACTGAAGGAAAATAATATTTATTAAGAGTACATGATTACATTGTGAATTAAAAATACGGAGACGATATCTGGAGGTTTTTCTTAACATGGCTAACAACAAAATCTCTAACCAGTTTCAATGGACATTATATTTTAGCAGTTATTAATGTATTTTATTAATAAAAGACAGTTACTAAGATATTGAAATAATATACAGCTCTAATTTATTTTCTCGTCTTTCTTATACAGGTCATCTTTCTGATACTTCGCTGCCAATCATGATAACCGATTTGTAATAGTATTACACAAAGGTGTATCTTTAATGTATTATTTACCTGTTTTGCTATTTATATAGTAAAAGCTATTTGCTCTCTTAATTTATTATTTATTTTAATTATATTCCTAGTTCATGAGATTTTTTTTTATTTTCTTTCGAGATAATTTATTCATAAGTATGCCTAGTTTCCTTAGTGCTAGGTCAATGCATTTGTTCTGTTCACATGTATACATTTGACACATAAATCATTAATATAAAAAGAATAATGGCCTCCCAGACTTGGCAAGTGACTATTCTTGGACTGAATCCTATTCATTTCTCACAATAGCCTGCCAAATGTTTATCTGTCAACAATGTGACACTACTAAGACACTCACAATATTTTATTTTATATAATATTTTACAAACGTCAAAGAAATGTCAACAAGATTGACCATCTTTATTTGTTTTTTGTTAAATACAATACAAAGATGAGATCTTATTTAACATAGAATGTCATATAAATAACATAATGGCACACTTTTAATAATACAATATTTACAATATGCAATTTGCTTATGATGTAATAATCCTAAATATTTACCATGTTCTTCCACCAAATATTCCACCAACATACTAGAAAAATAACTCTCATAAAACTATTTAAATTCTTTATAAAGACGATTAGAGATGAAACAATAAAATCACACTGTTTTTATTATCCCCTTCACTACCAAGCGATTTTGTTGAAAAAAAAGTCATCATAACATGTATTTGAAACATGGGATGCAAGTTAACAATTAAATATAGGGTAAAATAGAAAATTTGCACAGAGATTGTTGTCCTGAGGTAGATAACATATTCAAATATTATACATTTTCTTATTTTTAAGCTTTTATGTATTAATTTATCTATTACATATTGTTGGAATGAAATATTCTAAATTCAAGATCGCATCCTGTATTTCACACAGGGTCTGAATTTGCAATGTACAGGCAGAGATGGCCTTTTTGTCAAATACTGTAACTGTGATAAAGATAAATAATAAAATTGTTCGTATTTGTAGTGATGATAATGAGCTTCTTAGCAATGTAGCTTCCAAAAAACACCAACAGAATATAAAAATAATATCTCTATATGGCATATATGCCTGTATATGAAAGTTACAGTAACACCTTGTTTCTGTACTGTACAGGGATTTTCAGTCATTATTATAACTACCCAAATCGAATCCCTGTACAGCAGTGTGTGACCCCAGAGGGATCACTGTATTCTGCCCTCTTCCTGGCTGTTGAAATGCAGCAGCAAAGTGTTTGAACTTTTTTTGAACAATGAAGTTTGGGGCTTCTATTTGCAGCTTGCTTTATCTATTTGCAGCGTGCCTGGAGAGAGATAAAACAGTGGATTTTGAAATGCTAATGAGTGATTTTCAATGTATTACAATGGAAAAATCAAGATAACTACATTTTAGTAGTGAAAGGATTAAATATTCTTACAATTACAATTTCTTAATACCATTTTGTTATATATGTAATATATATTTTTTTTTATTGTAATAAAGTTTTATTATTTTTTACACACGTATTTTACAGGACATTAAGTGCATTACAACATATTCAGGCAGCTATGTAATACTTGTGACATATGCATCTGATGGTAAGCACGCAGGTTGCAATACTGCGTTCCTCCTGACGTCTTATGTGCATGGAAACATATAAAATACCAATTTAAACAGAAAAATAAAAAAAGAAAGGAGGGAAGTAGGGCCTGTGACAAAGGGAGTGGGATAGGAAGGGGGGTATTAAGGAAGCGGTCTTTCGTTTGTTATTTAGTGGCGATCAAGAGTGGTCCACTGGGTTTTAGGGTGGTGTGCTTGCTGGTGTAGACCAATAATACCAGCGCCGCAGATGTTTGGCGGTGGTGCCAGAGGATTGATGCAGCAGATCCTCTACATCTCTGGTACGCTGGACTTCATCCAACCATTCCCGAAATGTGGGGGCTATCGCGGACTTCCAGTGTCTAGGTATCACCGCTTTGGCGGCATTCAGCAGACGAATGTCAAGGGTGTTTCTGTAAGTGTCCACAGGTAGCGGTGTGTGGTGGAGCAGCATTGCTGCTGGTGTAAAGGAGGGTGGGGTGTCAGAGACCTTGCTAATGGCATCATGAACCAGTGTCCAGAAGGGTTGCAACACTGGGCAGGACCACCATATATGCAATAGGTCTGCGCGTTGCGATCCACATCTCCAGCAGGAAGCATCTGCTGTGTCCGAATATGTGGCAATAGTGATGGGCGCCCTATACCAACGCGACAGCAGCTTGTAAGCCGTTTCTTGTGTGCGAGTAGCAATAGAGCACCGGGTACTGAGCGCAAACATTTGATCCCATTCTTCCTCTGTGAATGTCTGGTGAAGGTCCGATTCCCATTTCGCCACATACAGGGGCGTGGTGGGGAAAGGTTTTGCAAGACACCATACATGGTCGAAATGCCATGTTGGGGAAGGGTCCTACGGGTAATCACTTGCTCAAATGCGGTCAGTGGGCGAGTGTATTTGTCTAAAGGAGCCAAGGAGCGAAGATATGTAATGAGACAGTGCATGTGAAATGTCGTAAGGAAGGAGTCGGGGTGGGCCAGTGGAATGTCCTTTGGGGCTTTAGGTCGGTCACCATCTATGTAGAGGCCAGGTAAGGGGGTCTGTGTCAAAGCCGCGTCAGGGAGAGGTAGCAGTCGTGGCGAGAAGGCCGGTAAATGATTGAGCGGCAGGAGTGGTGAAGGCCAGGGGGCCAAACGTGTGGACCTCTGCAGCCGCCGCCAGATGGCCATTGTGACTGAAACTGTCGGGTGTGTGGGGATATCAGTAAGGGCAGTGGTGCCTATAAGCCAAGGGAGGGAGGTGAGCGAGCGCCCTACCAACTCATGTTCCAACGCCACCCATTGTTTACCAGAGGCACCCAAGCTCCACTCCACCAGCCGCAGAAGGTGAACAGCCTGATAGTAGCGCTGCAGATGCGGCAGAGCCAGCCCCCCACGAGAGCGAGGAGCCGTCAGCAGCGCCACCCTCAGTCTTGGTTTACGCCCGGCCCAGACATATCTAATGAAAAGGGATTGCAAGGATCGGAAGAAGGCAGTTGGGACATGTACCGGCAAGGTTTGCAATAAGTAAAGGACTCTTGGGAGAACATTCATTTTAAGGACATTTATGCGCCCAAACCATGTGATATGTGGGATGGCCCATCGAGTAAGATCTTTTTCCAGGACCCGAAGCAAAGGGACAAAGTTCGTGACATAAAGGTTTGATACCGCTGGGGTGAGGTGGACTCCGAGATATTTAAGAGACGAGGTACACCATCGAAAGGGGAATGTGGATTGAATATGTGTGCTGAGGGGGGCAGGTATTGAGATATTCAAGATTTCCGATTTTGACATATTAATTTTGTAATTACTGAGCGAGCCATATTCGCGTAGTAGTTCAATGAGTGAGGGTAAAGAAATCTGGGGCTGCTGTACAAAAAATAGCAGATCATCTGCATATGCCGCCACCTTATGAGTGTGGCGCCCAACACACACACCATGAATGGAGGGGTTAGCCCTGATAGCTTGAAGGAGGGGTTCCAGGGATAATGCAAATAAAAGAGGGGAGAGGGGACAACCCTGGCGAGTGCCATTTTTGATGTTAAAGGGGGGAGACAAGGTGCCATTTAAGTTGATGCGAGCGGTGGGTGAGTCATATAAGGCGGTTATCCAGCGTAGGGCATTGGGGCCAAACCCCATATGATGCAAAGTCTGGAATAAGAAAGGCCAGTGTACCCTGTCAAACGCCTTCTCAGCGTCGGTGGAGAGGAGCAAGGTCGGGCCGGCACCAGGTCTCTGGGCAGCGTGAATCAGGTTGATAGCCAGCGTAGTATTATCTCGTCCCTCCCTCCCCGGGATGAAGCCCGTCTGGTCAGGGTGGATCAGATGTCTCATATGGTTAGCAAGGCGCAGGGCAAGGACCTTAGCGAAAAGTTTTACGTCCTGATTCAGGAGGGAGATTGGTCTGTAGTTAGCGCACAGGGCATGATCCTTGTCTGGTTTAGGGATCAGTGTGATAGTGGCAGAGAGTGATTGTGGTGCCAGATGTGATGCAGGTTCAGTCAGGCCATTAAAAGAAGCCAGCCAAGCGCGGGAGAGGAGTTTTTCGCAGGTTTTATAGTACTTAAGGGTAAAGCCATCAGGACCCGGGGTCTTACCCACTGGTGTTCGCTTGATCGCTTCATGCAGTTCTTCCGCAGTGATTGGGCCTTCTATAGAGGACCTCATGTGCGGCGTCAGTTTTGAGCGTAAGTGGGTGCGAAGGAAGCGCTGGGTGGTGTCTGGGGCCGTCTGATCGGGAGCCGTGGGGAGGCCATATAGCTTAGTGTAATAATCATGGAAGAGGCCAAGCATATCTTTCGGGAGGGTAACGGTGGGTCCCTGTGGTGTGCGAAGATGGGTGACATATAATGCCTGTCGGTGGGTTCGGAGGGCGTTGGCCAAAAGCCTACCGCATTTATTTCCATGTTCATGGAAGGTTTTGCGTACCGTCAGGAAGGCCTTCTGAGCCCTGTTATTAAAAGAGAACGGAGCTGCGACCTCAGGTCTAATAATTCAGCGTAAGTGTCATCGTCGAAGTGCAGTTTATGGGAACGTTCCAGGACCGCTATGCGCTGCAAGAGGGACTCCTGCTCCGCAGTGCGTTCTCTCTTACGACGCGCGCCCTGCTGTATTAGGTATCCCCTAATGACGGCCTTATGAGTTTCCCAAATAATCTGCGGGGAGCAGTCAGGTGTGTCATTTTCCATAAAGTAATTTTTTAGCGCGTCCTGGAGGCCTTCTTTAATCTGGGGGTCAGTGAGAAGGGATTCATTGAGGCGCCAAAGTTTCTCCCTTGGTCGGGCTAGGGGTGAGGAGAGCGTGATCAGGACCGGGCCAGTGATCTGACCAGGTCATGGGACCAATGGTGGCAGATTCCAGGAGGTGCATACTACCGAAGGGGAGGAAAATATAGTCGAGGCGTGTGTAGAGCTGATGCGGTGCACTATAATATGTATAATCTCGTGCGGAGGGGAAGAGCGAGCGCCAGCAGTCCATCAGTCTCAGGGAGTGTAGTGCCATTCGGGTGCGGCGGAGGACGGTGTGTGGGGTGCTAGTGACGCCTCTAGAAGTGTCTAGGCGAGCGTCGAGCGGCAGGTTGAGGTCACCTCCTACCACCAAAATACCCTCCTGGAAGTCCTGAAGTTGATGAAATATAGAGCGAATGGCGGAGTGTTGCTGCCGATTCGGGAGATATATGGAAACAAAAGTGTACCATTGCGCACCAATTTGGCCCTTCACAAACGTATAGCGACCGGCCGGATCCAATAAAGAGGTCGGGTTGCTAAACGGGGTGGAGCGAGAAAACAACACGGCAGTTCCGCAAACTCTACCAGCAGTAGCATTACTGAAGTAACCAATAGGGTATTTGTGGTTTTTAAATGAGGGAGGTCGGGCATGCGAAAAGTGGGTTTCCTGCACTAACACTACATCCGCGTGAAGTGAAGTGAATTCCCTGAGGGCCGCATGGCGCTTTTCGGGGATGTTCAGGCCTTTCGCATTTATGGAGAGAACTTTAAGAGTGCGGGGGACGGTGGCCATGTCAGATTGGTGCGGAGGTTATTGATGCAAGGAGACCTGGGAGGGGGGGTATGGGGAAGCGCCCAATAGGGCAGACCAGGTACAGGGGGGTAGGAACGAACAACCAATTACAATGGTACAAATATATACACAGGGAGCACGTGCCTAATAGGACAGTTCACCGCGTCACTGAGTGAGCGCGGGAGAGTCCCAGGCCACACAG
This sequence comes from Leptobrachium leishanense, assembly GCA_009667805.1. NCBI lineage: Eukaryota > Metazoa > Chordata > Amphibia > Anura > Megophryidae > Leptobrachium > Leptobrachium leishanense. The sequence goes on from CM019066.1 coordinate 285,047,208, forward strand.
GGGGGTGCGGACACCGCCAATCACTCTGTGGAGGCACTGACTCGTGGGGGTTACCCAGCGCGGGACAATCGACAGTGAAGGTCAAATAATATAACGGTAAATTCTGAGTGTAATTTTAGCAACAGCTATTAAAAAGACAGCGAAGTATAATAAGTAATAAATTTCCAAAAAATTCAATAAGAAAAATCAAAAAACACATAGGAGACGCTGAACGCGCAGCCCCCAGAACAGATAAGTACACGGGTGTACTCCAGGAAAAAGAGAAAGAAAAAGAGAACAGCTCATTCAAGCCGCCCCTGAGGTGCATAGAAACTTGTAGTGTTTCAGACCTCAAACAATATGAGCAGGCCGTCGGAAGTTCAGGGCCGAGTAGGAGCCTTGCCTCCAGTTGTGTCACATAAATTATCCTGAGAAGAGGCTTAGGCCGTCAGGCCCACCTCAGGTCGGGGGACCCAGAGAAAAGGGGGGTCTCGCAGGGCAAGGAGCATATAAAAAGGATACTGACGTCGTCATTGTCAAGGTCTTCAGGTCGGAGAGGCACCGGTGCCAGTTGGGGGCAGCTTCCACAGTGTCGGGAGAGGTCCGGAGGGCCCAGTGCAACCCAGGCGAGACCGGTGGAGGCCAGTTCAGGTCACCCGTGCTTGCGAGGAGGAGGAACGGCGTCTGCGGCGGGATCGTCGCGGACGTTGCGGAGCCTGTTCTGGCGGCATGTACAGCAGTGCCAGGTCTGGCCAAGCCGGGAGTGTGTCCGGTGGAAGTGAGAGTTCCTCCAGGAACAGTGGGAGATCCAATTCGCTACGAAGGCTAAGAGGTCCCGATGGCGTGCGGATTTGGAGGCCAAAGGGAAAGAGCCACTTATATTGAATTTTCATGTCCTGCAAGGCAGCCGTGAGCGGACGTAGCATTCTTCTGGACTGCAATGTAGCAGGCGAGAGATCTTGGAATAGTGAGATCTTAGCCCCCGCGAAATCGATGGTGCGAGAGCCTCGGGCCGCTGCCAGTATGGAGTCTTTCAGCGGGTAGCGCAGAAGGCAGCAGATCACATCACGTGGGGGGGCGTCAGGTGGGCCCTTCGGTCTCAGTGCCCTGTGATAACGTTCCAGTTCAATAACTGTGTCAGGATCCCTTCCCAGGACATCATTAAATAAAGCGATAAGCGTGCTTTTTAATTCCTCCTGTGTATTCTCTATCTCCGGGAGACCACGAACCCTGATATTATTCCGGCGATTCCTGTTCTCCACATCTTCCAAATGACGCGCCATCATTTGTAGGGCTGAGCGCTGTGTGGTGATTGCAGCGGAGTGGGCCACTAACGTGGCAGACTGTTGTTCCTGCGTCACCTCCACGTGCTGCAGCCTGGTTTGAATGCCGCCAAGATCAGTGCGCAGCGCGCGGATTTCTGAGAGGAGAGAAGCTCCCAATTCAGTGGTGGCCATGGCTAAGTCCTCTTTACTGGGGAGGTATTGTAGAAGCTGGCGAAGGTCATTGGGGGGTCCCAGGCACTCACCGAATGTGTTGGAGAGCTGGAGACTGAGGAGCATGAGGCGGCGGCCATCTTGGATTCCGGGTCAGCGTTTTCAGCGGTCAGAAGAGGAGCTAAAAACGGCCTGATGGATCCAGTCTGCTGATTCCCAATGTTCTCTGGGGGGCCTGGAGTGTGTGGGGGTTTCCTGGCTTTACCCATGGGTGCGTATGTGCAGCGGAATAGGGGTATATGCAGCGCGCTCAGCGGAGCTCACCAGTCAAGCGGCCATCTTCCTGGACGTCCCGGCCACGCCCCTGTAATATATATTTTAGTCGATCTGACATCTTCTCCCCTAAACGATTCGCTTTCAGAGTGTCAGACTGGTTTGCGAAAATCCTGATGATGTCGGAAAATCCCTCTTAACTGCAGCAGAGTGGGAGAGAATTTAGTGGAAGGGGGATTCTTAGGGACCCTTGTGTTTCTTTTTCTGATAAGTCTTTGTCTAGCCTTTCTAATGATACGAAACATTACAAAGCAAAACGTAAACATCATTTTAAAAAAAATTAAAATCGTCAATAATAAAAAATAAAAATGATATCTCACTTAAACAATATCTAAAACATAAGCAATTACTACACCACTTTAATTTGTTCTGCAGAGAAGCTGTGGGTTATTTAGACCCTTTTCCTCTGTTATTTCATCCTAGGAACCCTAATGATACATTTTTAGAGAGAGAACTGCCTCATGTTTTCATAATGTTATTTGTGGGTGTATAACACTTACGTGAGTGTGGAGGTTGCCTGGGGAATGAACGTATTCACTATGGAATATGGGTTATGTTTCCAATAAAACCTCTGCCAGATTTACGCGCTATCAAATTTCCACTGGGAACGGCACCTTCTCGCCTTATGAACCAATCATTGTTAATCATATCCCATAAACCCTAAACCCCAGCAACGCTACATAGGATATCGAGGTGCTGATGGTGATTAGACCACGTTCTATTTACTTCTATAATTTCTACAACGTGCATTATTGGAATAATAATTGTAATATTTTTCAGTGATGTCTTGGGGCATATTTATTGTAGAATAAAAGTAAAATAAATAAATCAATAAGGATGATATAGTGACATTGGCCACTTCTAATTTTGGTGTCATGCCATCATCCTGCTGGATCACTTACCTCTTGATTTTCCATACAAACATTCTAGCATCACAGCATTTAATGTACTGGTTCTTGCTGGGGAATGCAATGATGTCAACATGCCCAATATACTAAGATGAACTAGATATACTACTTTAGTAGAGTGGGATCATTTAGCCACCAATATCTCTGCCACCATAAACCAGATTAACCTCAAAGATATATTATTTGAAAGGAATATCTCGGTCTTTCATATGTAGCTAGCTTTGGTTCTATAACTAGTGTATAAATAAAAGAATAATATAATGATGCCGGCCACTTTCTACTTATCTAGAATGCAGACAGTGGCATTATGCCGTGTTGTGGTAAGGAGGGGCCTTTTTGTTCCAAGATCCCAGCACATTGTTGAAATGAACATTGTCTGACGTAATGAATAAAAAAAATATCAAAATTATTTCAGCACTCAGTGTTGAAATGTCTCAGCGCTGAAGGGGTTATATATCCGTATAAAACAGAAGATTTTTTTCAGAAATCTGCTTCATTTGGTATAAGAGTTTACCAAATATATATATATATATATATATATATATATATATATATATATTGCTGGGAAATATATCTTCAGAAAATACAATGAGGAATTGTAATATTTATAATTCCCTGCTAGGAGGGAAGAATAATCTTAATATAGTCAAATATACTATCTATATGCAATGACTCTAGATCATAAGTCTTTAAAGAGGTTGAAATTAATGTTCATGTATGACAGAGTAATTGACCTTACCATAGCACATATTGGGATAAAACCATCTCCTAGACATGATTCCACTAATGGTAATAACTTAAAGGAACACTCTAGGTACCATGGCAACATTAGCTTATTATAATAGTTATTTTGCAAAAGAACATGTCCCTGCGGTCCCAATTTTCAAAATGATTTAGCCTTCATGAAAAGCTTCAAAGCTGATACTATAATTCCACTCAAACAACTGTCAATCAGATCTTGGGAATTACATTTCCTTACACCAAATAACTATCAGAGTTCATGTATTGAGTTAGCAATCCGTTTATTGCAAGGTTTTTTTTCTCTAATTATTATTGTTTAAGTATATGTGTGTATGTGGCAAATGTGTCATTTTATAGATAAATTAGATAGTTTGTGTTTCTGGTGTATGTGGGATAAAGACAACATATTTTGCATGTACTCTGTGCTGGCTTCCATTTCTATTGCTATTCTTAGATTATTAGCGTTGTCAGATTCTTTATTGTTTTCAGGAACTGTAATAATATCTACATGCTGATGGACAGTGTTGAAAATGTGCTGCCCTGTAGTATGTAGTATAAATACACTGCAGATAGGAAATCAATGTATTAATCAGGCTGGGATCCCATATGAATAGACTTAATTAGGGAATTGATTTCCCTTCTGCAACAACTACATGTTATAAGGCAGACACTTCCCTATGCTCCCTCTGAGTATACAGGAGTAATATGTGTCCATGAAAACAAGGTAGATCACACCATCAAATAAATTGTACAGAGTGGGTGAGTGTGTATTGTCTCGGGATAAATAAGTGATTTCATAATTGTGCTTTTTAGTGTATATTGAAAAGGAGCATTCTGTATAAAAAAAATTGATGTGAAAAGATAAACGTGGCAAGCAATGTATGGAGAGGAACCAAGTGGGTGATTCATCCTGCTGGCTCTGCAGTAGAAAAAAAGTATGCTTCACCTTTTTTTGGACAATTCTTAAAAGCAAAAAATGCAGGACATCAATTTTATGATATTAGTTTACTATTGGCTTGTAGAAATTTACAAACTACCAGGTATCTGCCCATTGTGAAGGTCTTCTGTGCCTGTTGGTGATGTATAGTCTAGGGATAATGGACGGGATTGATATGGGAATCTGGTGTGAATGGGTGATGATTTGGGGTGTAAAGTTTGCCGACAGGAAGAGGAAGGTGACTGAAATTGGAGAACAGTGATTTTTTTTTTTTTGAGAAAGGATTTTACCAGGAAGGATACATTAAGATTTCTCTTGTTTTCAAGTATGTCCTGGGTGGCGAGTATGTATGATTGATGTGTGATGGGAGGGATCTGTTATGGAAGACAGGGGAAAAAAGGGTAAATGGAAGGGTGTTGATTTGGGTATCTAAGAGTTGAAAAGGATAGATAGATATAGGTGGTGGAATGAGATTGGTATTTGTGATTGGCATCTGGAGGCAGAATGATCTGAGGTTTTTTGGGTGTAAATTGCTGATCTAGAGATCTAAGTAGAAGGAAGGGTTGGGTGGATTAATTGTGTCTGATGGGTGTAATGAAGACTGATAGGAGTATTGATTGGGGAGTAACGAGGGCTAATATTTATGTCTGGGGAGGAAAGAGACTTTCATAAGGGTGTGGAAGGGAGCTGTCTTGGGAGTCTGCAAAGGGCAGAAAAGGACTGTCATAGTTCTTGTTACTTGAACGGGTCTGACATCGATGATCTGGGAGGGAGAAAGGGGACTGATCTGGGTCATAGAAGGTGAAAGGCAATTGACTTGGGGACAGCATGGGATCTGGGAAGCGATATTAATATATTGTGAAGAGGATTTCTGCCAACCTAGGCAAAAATATATTTTGCCGCCCCTCCACTCCCCAGTGTTTCTCACCAAATATTATCTGTGCCCCTTTAACTCGTCTCATACTCTTGTGGGGCCTTGATAAGAGGGCTTGCTTGCTGTGAGACAGCGGAGTGAGCTTGCAGGCAGAGTGGTTGCAGTTAGAGAGCTCTCAGCTGCCATTCGCTAACAGTAGGAGAGGGCTGCTGCAAGCTCCGCGCAAAACAGACATAACCTGTGCCATCGTGCCTGTGGTTATATTAGCTCATGACATAGAAAATTAATATGTAAGATGGTGTTGTCTGGAATATAATGATTTGTTTTAGTGTCCGATTCATTAAATATGGTTTGTGGGTATAAGCAGTGCTTTTTTTCTAGGAAAATAGGTGGGGGTACTCACCCTTAAAGCCGGAGATACACCAAATGCGAAGCGACGCAGTACTGTGCGTAGAGATGTGCTCAGTGTATACAGGCCTATTTTCTTTGCATGCTCAGCCTCCAGCGTTGTGCCGTGCGACTGAGCATCCAAATTTGGAAATAACCAGCTTCAAATGTAATGTGACGTGGCGCAAATCAACTGCTTCCCACCTCTTTGCATTGCGTTTGTGGACAGCACTCATTTAATGCATAAACCAGCCCCTCTGTGCCTCCACTCACTGACCACTTAAATGAGTCAAAGTGGTTAAGGTGCATAGTGTCCCTTTAAATTAGTCATTAAAATAATGAAATATTATTAAAATAAATATAGTAAAATTAATATTAAGATATACTAACAGTTAAATACCAAAATAGATTTTTAAAATAAATATAATATAAATACAGTTTAATAAGTTGAAATATTAAAATATGTTAAGGAAAATATTGAAATTACGATATATATATATATAATTTAAAAAAATTAGTTAAATATCAAAATTAAAATAAATAGACTAACTCAGAGTAATGAGCGGTGAGTATAACTGTATTACAGGGCTCCACAGCAATATAACTCACAGTAGAAGGCCCCTCCATGCCCCGAATTAATTTTAGCAGCTCTTTTGTTGAATCAGTGCTTAGATTCAGCTGCAGTTGAAGCAGTGAGGGGGGGCAGGGGCCATTAGATCACAGCTAACTGCCTCACACTGATATTGGAGCCTGGCTACCCTGCTTCTCACATGCAAGGTCACACATGCTATTTAATGACAATGTGTGAAAGACGTCCTCACAGCCGGAGTGTGGGATGCAGGCGACCGAAGAATACAGAGCACGGATCTCATGCGCCATGGAGATGGGGGGTGGATTGTCACGTCCCACGCCGGTGTTGCCCGGCACCTGGCAGCGTCTTCCTCGTGTGTGGCCGGGCACCGAGTGAAGAGCAGGACCACGGCAGTCACTTGGGATGCCAAGAGGCAGGGCACGGCCTGATGATGCAGTGCCCGCTGGGTTTAAAATCCATAGTCTCACTCCAGTGTCCTGACATGGTTTCACATCCCTTCAGTGCTCGCTAAATATTTGACTATTCTTTGTGCATTTGACCTTGGCTATTCTTGACAACCCGCTGTGTACCAAATTTGGCTATTCCTGACAAACCTCTATGTGTATCACACCTGGCAAGTCTGAGAACCCGCTCTGTGTACTGATTCTGATTTGTATGAGAACCCTTCTGTGTACTGACCGTGGCATACCGCTGACTACCTCCCCGGTGCTAAGAACACCGCTATTCAATTGACCAAGTATATTGTTATTATCTGGTGTCTGTTAACCCTTTGTAGGTACATATCCGTCTGCTCTCTAGCTGTAGGTAGCTTTGCCGACCATCCAAGGATCGTAAGGGTAGATAGAATCCTGTGTATAAGGACCAGCACCATAGACCCATGGGGGAATCACGACATGGATCTGGATAAAACAGCTCCACATTATAAAAATGTAAGATGGGATATGGTGGATCTCTCTTGACAAAGCTGTTAGGGTGAAACGCGTTGAGTGACTTTTGTTATCTATTTTAACAATGTATTTTTGGGTCTATGGTCTGAGGTTTGAGTTAGGAAGCTTGATTGCATCTGGTCCTCATAAAAAGCTTTGAACTGCTGAGGTAAAGATTATATTAAGGAAAGGAGCCAAGTGTTGATCATGTGTTATTTAATTACTGGCATGGTTTAATAATATGTGGAAAGAGTTAACCCCTTGCTGCTGGGAATTCCGATCAGCAAGGCAGTACCTCAACACCACTGGGCAGCATAGCATGCCCCGCTGGTGCTGAGGCTAGTCAATGGCCTACCTACATTGTGCACATGTTGAGCGATTGGCTCATGCAAGGTAGGCAGTCCGATCGCGTCTATGGGCAGGCTGTAGTGTGTACTATGCTGTTTAAGTTTAGTGAAGTTAATAAATTTCTGGATCATTAACCCTTTGACAAATTACATATTGATATTTTGAATAGTTTTACTCCCTGAATGCTAATATTGGGGGGGGGGGAAGCTAATAATCTAGCAGAAGTTCAGATCTACTGTAATCATGCAATATACAGTATGATAGTAACATTATAATTGATTGCTTCAGAATAACCATATTTCATGATTGTTCATATCATATTTGATTGCTTTAGTACTACCATTTTTCATGATTTTTCACATTATTTCACACTGACTCGGTATAACCATACTTCTATATTCCATGAGCCAGTTTTCTGTGGCAATTTGTATGTAATTTTATTATGTTGAGCACCAAGTAAGGTGATATAGGTTCTTGGTCCCTTATATGTATTGATTATTGAGGCTTACTGTTTATATTTATTATTTATTTATTTTTATTTTGAGCCTTTGGTTTAAATTGTATTTTCTTCCTTTCGCTGTTTATGGTTGGCTCAGTGTAGTGGTTTTTTTTTAATAGGTCTTAAAAATGGCAACTCCCTGTGCACAATCTCTCAGTCTTGGGAGGTCACATCCTCTTGTCCTCTTGCGTCTAGTCAACATACGTCTTCCCAAATGGATATGTGATTTTGTACATGGCAGATTCTTAAGCCCAGGTAATAGAGCATACCATGGCAGGAAAGATATATTATTAAACTTAGAATAGATGATGTACCTGTCATGACAGCAAATGATAACTGTTCTGCTTGCTATTAAACTGTCAAGAATACGGTTTAGCAAAAACAAAGGCATTTTGTAATTTGCTACAAATTTGAAAGACATGACAGACATCATTTATAGGTATCTGCAGGGAATAAAAAAATACAAGACCTATAAAACGATATAGATGCTATTACAACCTTTCAACTCAAGTTGTTTGGATATATTTTTATGCCAGCTGCCTAGATTGCCATATTTAATATTTTAAAAATATGTATCAAAGGCTCGTATTGCTGTATAAAGACTTCATTACGTTTATAACTTTATAGGTGACATGTAAAGATATATAATAACATTACTTTCATAGCACACAAAGCGCATTGTCACTTACAGCACAAAAGAAAAAAAATCACCTTCCAGGTGGCAATTTGCAATGTACAACAGGGAACGACAAGAGCTGTACAGCCATTGGTAAAAGTGATTAATGTGATGAATTATATTGTTACGGGCTTGTCACGCCATAATAAAACCATTTCCAATACCATAGTTGTTTGAATCCCTATACAGTAATATTCCACAGAAGCATGGCATGGACTAATGCTTCAAATTTTGTCTGGATCAGGAACAAAAGGCAGAAATCGTTGCAAAAGCATTATTCTGGTTTTACCTGCAACTATTGCGAACTCCAGTGGTGTCTAGAATAATATCACGGTAGGAAAAAAAATCTTTAAGTGTATTAAAATTGAATTATAACTCAATAGTTATTGTAACTAATATTTATGTAATAATGACATTTTCCTAATTTACACTCCTTATTTACATTGTTTATTTGATTTCTCTTTTAAACATTAATCACACTGCAACTATACATGCATATTCTAATGATTTCTTACATACTCTTACGGTGCATATTTGTTCTTTCGGAATGATTTAACACTTAATACTTGCTTTGAGATATTACCTTTTCTCTCTTTACTGAGGCATCATCTTTGCTAAATAGTAATAGTTATATGGTAGTCCAATATTTAAAAAATAATAATTGCTAAGTAATAATTAAAATAATTAACCCCTTCACACCCAAAATCGAGTTATCTCGATTTTGCGTTGTAATGCATTGAAAATCACTCATTAGCATATCAAAAGACCACTTTCACACCTTATTAACGCAGGATTAGTGTGTCCCCTGTGGAGAAATTAAATCCTTTGTTTTATGACACTCCAAGCACCCTGGAGAGACATAAAACCATCTGCAAATAGAGCCCCAGTCCTCACTGTAACAAAAAGTTCAAATAGATCACTGCTGTATTAGATCAGACAGGGAGAGGTCATAATACAGGGAGAGGTCATAATATAGGGAGAGCTCTGGGGTCACTGCTGTACAGCGATAAGATTCAGGGGGGTTATAATGAGTGAAAATCCTTATACACTACAGATACAAGGTGTTACTGTAATTTAGATATACAGCAATTATGTCACGTACAGATATTATTTTTATATTCTATTGGAGTATTTTGGAAGCTGCTTTGCTTATAACCTCATTATGATCACTACAAATCCTTATAAGCAGGAGATCTGAACATTTTTATTTTTTATCTTTATCACAGTTACTGTATCTAACACAAATATTGTTATTCTGCCTGTACGATGATAAAGCAGACCCTGTTTGAAATTGTGTAAGATAAGGGGCACCATCTAGAGCTCAAAATCATTTTTCATCAAAAAAATTGCTTGGTAGTGAAGGGGTTAAGTAATGACTGAATAGGTGCAGTAATTGCTTACTTAATAATCTTAATAAAATAACACAAAATATATTTACAAGGTGAAACAGAATACTTTCTCTATGTAAAATAATATCCTTGATGAATATTAAAAGCCACAGGTCATATTGATCGTCTGTAACATTTATAATACAATAATTACATTTTTGTCGTTATATTCGTCAATTTAAACTGTTTACTAGCCATACTGATTTTACATTTAACATGCTGGTCAATTTAAAAGCCATTGATATGCATAGCTAAATCTGAATGTTAGTGAGTGTAAAAAAAGTGATTTTTTTTTTAAACTCCTAAAGAAATCAGCATTGCAATATGATAGGTAAGGATGTGCAGACTACATTTTCCTCAATTGGAATTAATTGATTAACGGCTTCAAGATTTTCCCACTGTGACATCCAAATTGATCCCATTTGTACGGGTATACAGCAGAGATATCCAATCTCTGGCCATCCAGATGTTGTTGAACAGCTCCCAGAGATATTTGAATGCAACAGATAGAAAATCATGGGAGTTGTAGTCCAGTAACATCTGGGGGCAGAGTTTGAAGATACCTGTCATATACGCTAGAGGTGCATCAAAACCTGGTAATAGGGGGAAGCCTTCTTGGTAAACCCTTCCCACCTATTTTCCTTTTTTTTATTTTTCATTGCTCCCCTTTAACTATATCACTCAAGGATAGTAAAATCCACATTTGTAGTTATAGGACCAAACTGGGAAGGAGCCTTTATTTATTTTCTAATGTGGAATTTGTATTTCTTACGCATGTCTTTAATTGGGGAACGTTGAGCCATTAACAGGTTAAGTATTTCCACAGAACTATACTTCTTTAAAAAGTTAACAACGTAGGTTATTTTGTAACTCCTGAATACATGAATACTCCATTTCTCGAAATTAAGTTTATAATATTTTGTTGTAAAAGGTTTGTACACAAATGTTGCAATATGGAAAATCTGGAGTTTTAGCCCAATGAGCCACTAGTGTTAATGGATGGGACCTCTAGACTTAATGGCTCACTCATTAACACTATTGCTGGTATTTATAAGCGGCTTCATTCTATAATGTGTTGAGCTGCTAACATAGCGGCTTGTCTCCTAATAATCTGCCTGGTATTCTCTTTTCAGGCAGAATTGGCAAATCAATCAATCAATCATTCAATCAATCAGAGAGCTCTGTGAAAGACATGGGAAGGGTTTATAAAGGCTTCCCCGCCCTAATGAGCCATAATGCACTTAACCCTACATGTCCCAGATCAGTCCCTTTCCTCCCTCATAGACCACCCATGTTGAGTGATTTCACCCCTGGGTGCTGACCTCATTTTCACCATTTTTTGCTCATCTTTTTTAAACATGTTTTGAAGTCATGTTTTTTTGTAGAAACCAGACAAATGATATATCCTTTTTCCAGCAGACTCAGGAGATTCAAAATATATAATGTCTATGTGTACATGTCTTGATCTGTCAGTGCGCCACAACAAAAATTTGTCAAAAATTTGTATATTTCCAATCGGAGTTCAATTGTTTTCAGTGTGTAAATTTATTTTTCCACATGTTATCATCCAAATCTTTGTGGCTAAATATTCTATGGGTTAATCTTTAGGAAAAGCATAAAAGCCTGTACCCGTTAGCGAATTAGTGCGGCGGCATTGTTTGCATTATAAGCAAATAATGCCACTGTCTTAGAACGGAGGGAAAAAAATATATTTTTTCTCTTTTTTTATTTCTAGACATTATATGGTCATGTTTTGTATCATTAACAAGACTATACTCTAGTCTTTTCAATGACATCTCACTTGACCTTGTGGGGAATACAGAATAGCGAAGCAGGGGTCCAAAGCACACCTGCGCTGCTTGCAGAGGCTTATGGGTCCTATTACAAGGTTGGTGTAAACTTAACTAGAGCTGTTGTAAAGTTAACAACTCCATAGACTTCAATGGCTCTGGTAAATTTACAACAGCTCTGGTTAACACCAGAATATGGCCTTTCCTAAGACACCTCAATTGACCTCCTACATTGCAAGAGTCCCAAGAAACAGTGTATTAGGATTTATCTGCTTGGCCGGGTCCCCCCTCTTTATGACATCATCACGAGCATGCACAATGACTCCAGCAGCAGGAGGGGCAGTCCCACAGTGAGGGCTGACATGCAGGATGTCAGCCCGCTGTCATTGAAGCTCCAGATTGGCGACAGAGTTTGTGCCGAGCTGGGGTAATGTGAAGACATGCGTGGAGTGTCCCCCACGCATGGGAGAAAAATGGGAGGACGATCCATGCACGTCCTTCGTATTCAAGAGGTTACATTGAAGCATATAATGACAAAATGTAATTATTGCATTAGAAATATTACAAAGGATCTATATGACCTGTAAATTTAATATTTATCAAGCATATTGTTTTTTTGTATTTTGATGGTTTTATTTTTAAAGTGGCTGCAGTTGTTATGGAGTTTACCTAACAAAGAAAAAAAATAGAAATGGTAAGTATATATTTTTTATTATACAGAAATTAAATACTGGCAACACTCCATCTATTTTACTAGATGAGGTACTATTTTATGGGTAGAGGGGTAAGCTTTTATTGAGGTTGTGAGTGGCTATGAGATCCCTATATGCATTAGAGGAGTGGTCAATGGCATTTCCGAGGGTAGGAGTTAGGGGGTGTAGAGTAGTTTTAGATATCCACAATTAATAAGTATTAAACTTCTTAACCAAAAAAAACACCTTTGTTTTAACCATTAAACTATTATAGCAACAATTGTTTATATTCACAATATTCCCAGAAAAATGGTATAAATGTATGTTTTGTCTTAAAAAAAACATGTACAGCTCTTTGTAAGAAAGATTATATTGAGATGTAAAAAAATAGTATTTAAAAATAGTATGTAATAGACATGTGCATTCGTTTTAGTACTAAAAGAATTTAGTCCGAATTTTGGGATAATTTAGTTTTCGTATGACTCAAGAGATACGAAACCGCTCAGTACAAAAAACGAAAGAAACTAAAATAAAATACACTACATTTTAGTTTCAGTCCTTTTTGTGATATTACATTGAGTGAAGGAGACCAGCAATGAAGAGCGCAAAATCGCAAAGCTACAGAAAAGGTTTGTATGCGTAATCCTTCCCGACCCCTACCTGAAAATATGACAGTGATAGAGCTCCAGAATACTCATCGCAGCACAGACAGCCACCACAGAGGAAACCTTTACTTAACCCTTGTATGTCTATGAGGCAGACAAGATGATAAAAGCAGCTGGAGAAGGAAAACATTCAAATAAATCACACTGAAAGCTAATGACAGAGGAGGGCTGGATAGTAAAAACCCCTTTATAACAAGCAGCGCTGGGAGAAGAGAGGGACTTTATAAAACGTGTGTTATCTCCCCTCCTGCTCTGCATAATAGGGGCTTAGGTCTGATACATTTTATATTATCCAGGAACACTATCCCCCTTTCCTCATCTATAATACACATTTTATATAAAGTCCCTCTCCTCTCCCAGTGCTGCTTGTTATAAAGTTGTTTTTTTACGTCTGATACATTTAGTATCCAGCTCTCACAGTTACTCTGTCATTATGAGCCTTCAGTGTAATTTATTTGAATGTTTTCCCTGGATTTAAAGTGCTTTATTTTATTATAAAAATTAATTTGCACCAGTCATCTCTTCTCTGAGCTTTCAGACCGATTTACGTTAATATTTTCCCTGTCCCCTGCTTTTATATTCCTGTCTCTCTCCTCCACAGAGATACAAACTTAAAGTAAAAGTTCCCTCTCCTGTGCTAGATAAGCATTGCATTCCGAAGTTCTGCACCCTTCACATGCCAATGCAGTAAGTCCTACTGAGTAGGATGCTCTATACAGAGAGGGGCATTAATTAATGCAAGAAGAAGGTTCTATACATTATACAGAGAGGGGTATTAATTAATGCAGGAGGATGTTAACTACATTATACAGAGAGGGGTATTAATTAATGCAGGTGGATGTTGTATACATTATACAGAGAGGGGTATTAATTAATGCAGGTGGATGTTCTATACATTATACAGAGAGGAGCCTTTTTTTTAGCCCTTTAAATCCAGTGGCTGTGAACGCTGAGATCGGCTGCTTGTTATATTATCTCTCAGTACAATGTATCAGGCTCAGCTGTGTTAGTAACTGACTGTAACAGCACTCAGAGTTTCAGTAAAACAAGGAAATAATATTGTTATAACCTCTTACATATATAAATATTATTTACTACTTTTACTGAAACTCTGAGCGCTGTGATGAGCAGCAGTTACTGTAACAGCTTTCCCTGACACATTGTGCTGAGAGTGAGAGATACTGTAACAAGCAGTGATCTCAGCCCTCTGAGGAGCCACTACAATAGTAATTGTAGCCACTGGTTTTCGGATGAATGAAATTAGTTTTCATACTAAAGAACTGAAAACAAATTTCTTTAGCAACTAAAAAATTGCATTTTAGGACTAATCCATTAGTTCAAAACGAAATTTTGTGCTGTGCACATGTCTAGTATGTAATAAACATATAGGCAGGGTACATAACGCCAAAAAAAAATGAATGACAAATAATATACCAGCAAAAACAGCGATAACTTAAATTCTGTACATAGGAGTTCCATTTATTCTCTTAGTATGTGCCAAGTTTTAATAGCTATAAAGTGAGAATAAAGTCTTATGTTATTAATTCATGGCCACTGTTGGCAAGATTTTGTACTTTGGATTCTTACTGGCATGTCAAGCCATTATTATTACTGCTAGTTATAACTGTGTGCAATGAAGCGAGAGGCCAATACTAAATTGATTTCGGAAAGTGACAGGAAGGTGAAGATCTGTTTTAAATGAAAGAATAATATTTGATTTTATTCTCTGATACAATACTGCAAGGATTAATCATATAAAAGCATTTAGAAAATCCAATACAGTACTATTAATATAAATGATTCTCTTGACATATGAAAAATGATACATGAGCTTAAAGGGGAATGTGCATTTGGTTGCACCTTTTATGCTGAGCAGACATTTAAATAGTTTTTTGGTAAAGGATTTATCATTCATGCTGTTTTGATTGTTAGATTGCAATTTCCATTGCAAGAGAGTTTTTGTGTGTGATCGGTCAGAGTACTCTTACTGGCCTCAGATGCTGCAGCCCACCGGGAAATTTTTTGTATCTTGGTGAGCCAGTGAGTGGAATGGAATGACCTTTACATTTGTGGCACTTAGACAAACTGCATGGGGTTTGGCAAGGGTCAAGGCCCACTAGAGCCACTGGGCCCATGAATATATTATGAGCTGTCACCCCCTGATGACAACCCTGATGTAAATAATATTGACTGTTTGGTGAATTATATTACTCCTTATTCTTTTATCACTTTAGTCAAAAGCTGGGGTAGAATGAAACATGGAACAAACATTACAGGCTGAGTGGACCACCATTTTTAAAATCTATTAATATATCAAGTCTTTGGAACAATTGTCAGCAAATCTTAATTATACTGTAATTTGCTGTGGGGGTGCTAAGAACATACCCACCAACCCAAAAGAAGATATGAATGAACCAGCTGCCCCAGATAGGATTGCAGTGCAGATGCTACAGACATACAGGGTTATTCAGAGAGAGGTGAAAACCAGGAGAATGACTGGAGTTACTGAAAATTCTAGGTGAAAATAGCTGATTTGGAAAGTGAGATAAATGGGAGAATTTTTCTGGTTTGGCTATTCTGACCTAGAATTTTCACTTCTCCAGTCATTCTCTTGAGTTTCACCTCTCTCTCAGAATAACCCTGTTAATAATAGCAGCATTCATGATGTTATAGTGGAGCTATAGATGTATCCTGTATAACTACAGCTCTGTCTACTTAGAAGAACTGAGGAGGCAACATAGAGAAAGATCAGACTTGCATACTTAAGGCACACTATCACGGTAAATATGAACTCATTTACTGCCATTGTTACATATGAGTGAAGGTGAAAGGTTCACTTTGGACTATATGTAACCTTTGGAAGAGAAAAAAACAGATGCAAGAAACTTCCTAGGATCATAGCCTATGAAACAATTCTACACTGTTAATGTTTTTGAAGTGCTTGTCTAACATAATGTAAGGAAAGGGCCACAACAAAAGCGTAAAAATGTACTCATTAGCTGTGAAGAATGAGATATCTCTCTTTAACACTACAGACTAATTGGTAATAGTCTATTAAATGAAAAAGTGAGACACAAGTCCAGAGAGAAAACAAAAGAATGAATTTATAAGCAAGTCTATGAAACACAAAGGCACTGCTTCAAATACATATACAAAGTGAAGGAAGATGAACAATTAGCTTTGGCTGATGTGACACTAGTACACTGTACAATTGTAGAGAGAAGTAATTTGCTCCATCCTTAGTGAATTTAATTAACTCAAACCATAAAACAGAAATTATGGTTGAACAGAAATTTCCATGAGGCATCACAATTATTTTTTTTAGGACATGCCCCTGCCTCTAGTACACATTTTGTTGAAAGTGTGGAAATCAAGTGTCAATATGTTGGGCATGGGGGCCAAGCACAACAGAAAGAAATATGGGAGCTCCCCAAAATTTCTGCATTTCTTCTTCCCCCATAAAATCATTTTCATCTCGCTCTAGCCTTCGCAGAAATTCATTATTGATACTAAAACTTTATAGCAACTTATAGAAAATTGTTATGATATTTAACATAAAAATCATATTTATTTAGACTTAAAAGGAAAGAAACAACTGAAACTGAAAATTAACATTTTAGGGTATGGGGTATAGGGGAACTCAGATCCTTCTGCAAAAAAGTGTAGCAACTACTAAGAGTTTCTGTTTGACTTGACCCCTGAGCAATATTATGAGAGTTCATAGAACGAACCACTTTTCCTGATGAAGAGCTGAAATGTCAGCAACAGTTCACAACACAGTCCAATAAACAAGCTGAAAGTCCTAGAGGAGCTACACTTGTGTATATATAGCATTATTACGACATATGCATGCTTAAGTTGAGTGGATCTTTGTTCTTGTGTTTGTTGCAGTGGCAAGCCAGACCACCTCAGAGATGTGCACCCCAACCTGTCTCATGGTTTACAGGTTCTCCAAAATAGGACCTACTTAACCTTTGATTATGCAGAGAGCATCATGGCGATGGATAGCCCTAGCAAGTGACTTCATGATCTATGATGATCTCATAAAAGGAAGCATTAGGTTGGGGTACATAGAATGGGGTACACTGACATATATATATAACAAACCAGAGAGAGAGCACTCCAGTCAGCACACTCAAAAACAAACAACAACAGCTTCATGCATGTGAACATTGTATCAGATTTTACAACATGTTGAAAAATTCTTAAATCTAAGCTTTGTTGAAAAAATGGTGGAAATTTAGTTTGCAATGAACGGCCATGAATTGCTTAAGCCTGCCAACAATGTCAATGTAAACCACCTTCTGGCAGGTGCTACACTCTGCTAACCTAATGACTGCACTTCATGGGATAAACTAACTTAATGAGGATCAAGTCCTTCCTGGAGCTCCCCGCAGATCAAGGTTAAATAGAACCTATAGGTGGAGTACCTGTGACAGGGAGGGGTGCTTACCCAAGAGATTCATATGAAAAACACATGCTGGGCAGCATGCAACCTAAGCTAAGCTATCAGTGCATCAAACAAACCAGGGAGAGAAGCATTCTAGTCAACACACTCAAAAACCAACAACAACAGCTTCATGCATGTGAACATTGTACCAGAATTTACCACATGTTGGAAAAATCTTAAATCTAAGCTTTGTTGAAAAAATGGTAGAAATGTAGTTTGCAGTGCTGCCCCCCATGTGTTTTGTGTATATATATATATATATATTTAATGGAAAAATAACCTCATGAGAGGAAATGACATAAGTTCCTTCGTTAGTTAAAGGAAACTATTCCAAGTAGCGAAAATCAAATTAGTTTCATATTTACAAACCACAAAATGGAATAACAACAACGCCTGTTTCTACAAACTCAGCTACAAGGACGCGATTCGCCGGTTTGGCTTCCTCAGCTGGTGGAAGCCAAACTGGCGAAACGCGTCCTGGTAGCTATGTTTGTTTTTATTGTTACAAATAAATGTTTTATTAACTGTTGATAGCCTGAATTCTGTCCAAGAAGGTTTGGGGGATTCCTGCAAATCCCCTTTGCGTTATTCACAGAGCCATTTGGGGCTCAGGGACATGTGAGTTTGCAATTGACCCACGTAAATAAAATTTTTGGTCTGCCGTATTATACTAGAGATATCCCCGGTTTATTTGTTCTCACTGCAGGGGAATCTAATTAGAGTCAGCTGGATCCCAAAATGGGTTAATGGGCACTTGAAGTATTTAAAAAGACCCAAAAGGCGATCAACCTTAGAGCCAGGTGTAGGCTCATAAAAATGTGAGTTGGAAAACTTAAACCCTTTTTTCAAAGATTGGAACTATATACTGCGCAATCTTGGTTTTTCCTTTTTTTCATTTTTTTCTGCAGTTTCTTGAAATATTCCCCTAAGGAAAAGAACTCTCGAGAGAAAAAAGAATATTGATGCTATGGACATGTAGTGCATACGATTTGACAACGGGTGGGCTTAAGTTCGCTGGCGCCACGTTATTTTCTCCTTTTACTTAGCAAAAAAGACTATTAGTGTTATTCAAAGAGTGCCGAACTGACCCCGAAATTGCAGTGAATTTCTCGTATGGTGCAATTTCGTGACCATTTGGCTATTCAAAAGCTGGCAATTCGCAAATATTGGCGATTTGCCAGTGACATACAGTGATCTTTGGCAGCGGTGAAATCCCCATAAAAAAGCAAAGGTTAATCTATTCAGAGAACACCAAACAGCACCTAAATGTCAATGAAATGCACCCTGATATTCAGTGGTTTCTTTCGGCAGGATTAAGGCTGGGGTCAGACTAACGCATTTTTAACGTGCGTTTAGGCGCACTTAATCACGGCCGCAGTAGCAGCAAATGACGGGCAATGACGGTCAATATACGAAGTACGGCCGCACGAAAGTCCGGCCTCGCAACGCAAGTGGAAAATGAACGCATTTTTTCGAGAACGCAGAACCGCTAGTACTGACGTACAGAGTGCGCTGCAGTGGCATAGTGGCGTGTGTGCATGATTAGGAGATGTCAGACGCTGCTAATGTCCAGCCTATAAAACGTCCAGACTCAAAAAGTGTTTTATTGACGATCCGTAAAAAATCACGCATGAAAATGCGCGTCGTCTGACCGTTTTCGCGCATTCCGTGAAAAAATACGTCAATGCATTCGGACCCACGTTTTGACGGTCGCTGCGAATAATGCGTTCGTTTGACCCTAGCCTAATCAGGCGAATCCTATAGGTTTCAATGTTAAAAATATTCCTGTTGTTATCCAATATCTAATAAACCGTTTATTCTTTTAATCTGCAGCAAAAAGTCTCTTTACTTATTAGGATTTTTTTAGACATTTTTCAGAATTTTTTAGGCGAAATCTTTTTTTTCTGTAACAGACCTTTTTATTATTATTCATACGACCTTATATGTAATTTTCAGACATTTTCATGCAGCAGTGTTTTTGCAAACAGCTTTTCAAGTCGCAGTGTATCCGGGTTTTTTACCTCATTCGTCATCTTTTTCTGACGGCTGGTCGGCGCTCTGTTCGGCAGATTGTCAGCTTTTTTCAGATGCGCTCGGTGGGTTTGTGGCAGATTGTCGGGTGTGTTTGGCTTATTTTGGGCGGTTTTTTAGGGTCCCTCCGATTTTTTTTCTGGCAGTTTTGGGGCGTTTTACCGATTGATTTGGTGGTTTTGCAGCGTTTTTTCAGATGTGGTCGGTGGCTTTTCCCTGCTTTTTGGGGACCTTGCTGTGAATACTTAATTTACCGCAGGGTGCAGGGAACAAAAGAGCACCGAAATTCCTGTGGAATTTGAATAAGCCCTTTAGAGATACATGAAAAACATAAAAAGGGGAGTAGAAAGGATTTTGCCTAAATTAATATTATAAGCTTTAATACCTCTCATCAAGAGCACTGGCAAGTTTTTAGACACTATCACTGATTGATTGATTTATTCAATACCATAAAGTTCTAGAGCGTGTGTAGTATAGGAGAAAATGTCAAAATAGTTCTCATCTGAGCTGCATTAGATATAAAGATAAAGAGGGTGAGTTTGAGAGGTCCTTTTAAAAATGATTTATATATTCATACATACTGTCGTTCAGAGGATTCTGATTAATCCCATAAGTTTTAAAGCCAACTTAAAATTTTCTGGTTCCTACAGGTAATACTTTGAAGTACAGAGACATAAGATGGTATTACTACAAAGACATTCCTAAAACCCTTGATAATTAAGGTGAAGAAGAATGATTACCCTTCTCTTGCTTGCTTAATTTTTCCACATTTAAAGGGTGATATATACATATACAGTTAGGTCCATATACGGTATGTTTGGACACAGGCACAATTTTCATACTTTTGGACCTGTATGGCACCAGAATAAAATTTAAATTAAACAATCCAAATGAATTAAGTGCAGACTTTCAGCTTTTTCAGAATTTGAAGTGCAGACTTTCAGCTTTAATTCAAGGGGTTGAACATAAATATCAAGTACAAATTTTAGGAACTGCAACCATTTTTATACACAGTTCCCTTATTTTCAGGAGCTCAAATGTAATTGGACAAATGAATATAATCATAAATAAAATGGTAATTTTTAATATTTTGTTGAGAATCCTTAGCTGGCAAGGACTGCCTGAAGTCTGGAACACATGGACATTAGCAAAGACTTGGCTTCCTCCTTTCTGAAGCTTTGCCAGGCTCTAACTGCAGCTGTCTTCAGTTGTTCTTTGTTTGTGGGTCTTTCTGCCTTCGGCAAGTGAAATGCTGCTCAATTGGTTTGAGATCAGGTGATTGATTTGGCCATTGCAGAAAATGCCACTTATTTTCCTTCAAAAACCCCTGGGTTGGTTGCTTTTGCAGTGTGTTTTGATCATTGTCCATCTGTCCTGTGAAGTGCCATCCAATCATTCAATCAACTTTGCTGCATTTGGCTGAATCTGGGCTGACAGTATATCTATAAACACTGCTGAATTTATCCGGCTGCTTCTGTCTTCTGTCACATCATCAATAAACACCAATGACCCAGTGCCACTGGAAGCCATGCATGCCCATGCCATCACACTGTCTCCACCATGTTTTACAGATGATGTTCTGTGCTTTGGATCATGAGCTGTTCCAAGCCTTCTCAACACATTTTTCTTACCGTCATAGTGGTACAGATTAATCTTAGTTTTGCCTGTCCAAACAATGCTTTTCCAGAAATGGTCTGGCTTTTTAGATGTTTTTTGGCAAAGTCTAATATGGCTTTTTTATTCAAGTATATGAATGGTTTGCACCTTGTGGTGATCCCTCTGTATTTGCTCTCGTGAAGTCTCTCGATTACAGACTTTGATACGCTCACCTCCTGGAGAGTTTCCTGCACTTGTCTGGATGTTGTGAATGGGTTTTTCTTTACCATAGAGAGGATCCTGCGATCATCCACCACTGTTGTCTTCCATGGACGTTCAGGCCCTTTTATGTTGCTGAGCTCGTCACCAGTGCGTTCTTCTTTCCTCAGAATGTCCCAAACTGTTGATTTGGCCACTCCTAATGTTCCTGCTATCTCTCTGATGGATTTGTTTTGTTTTTGAAGCCTTACAATGGCCTGTTTCACTTGTATGGACAGCTCCTTTGAACGCATGACGTAGGTTCACAGCAATAGATTCCAAATGCAAATACCACACTTAGAATCAACTCCAGACATTTTACTTGCTTAATTGTTGAAGAAATAATGGAGTAGCCCACACCTGGCCATGAAACTGTTTTTTTATTCAATTGTCCAATTACTTTTGGTCCCTTGAAAAAT
The DNA here is from genome assembly GCA_009667805.1 of Leptobrachium leishanense. Lineage (NCBI taxonomy): Eukaryota > Metazoa > Chordata > Amphibia > Anura > Megophryidae > Leptobrachium > Leptobrachium leishanense. Next base: position 285,069,133 of record CM019066.1, read on the forward strand.
GGGGTTGGCTACTCTTATGTTTTACAATTCCTAAACCCTTCCTCCAATTTAGATGTACATACCCTCAAATTAAACCTGAGAGTGTACACTTTCAGCCCATATGCATTATATAACTATAGCTTGAATATGATTTGGTAAATACCTGAAAAAAAATGAATTGTACCTATGTCCAAATATATATGGATGTAACTGTATATATTAGAAGAGACAGAGAAAATATAATTTTTAGAATAATAATAAATAGAATAAAAACCCAGCACTCTCTTCTAAAGAAGTTCTTATAAAATGTTCATGCTGGTGCAAACGGCCAAACAACAAATGCAAACAATGCAACCTGGATGCATTCGGGTTCATATAGTTGCATATAAAAAAAATCTTTATTGCATATCTCTAATATGCAATATTTATTTTTCAAAAGTCCCTAAGAGTGTCCACTTTGCTGGGTTTTTTAATATATTTTTATCTATATGGGTTGTGGTGGAGGACTAAAAGTGAGATAAAAAGCCTCCACACTATAATTAGTTGTGTTTATTATTGCAGAAGCCACCAGCACATCATAGCAATTCAAAGAATTGCATCCCAGAGCTCCTGTGCCACATTCCCCATATGCAGCAAGGAATTCTGGGTAGGATATGCAAATAACCTCCGTCTCACTTTTATGCATCCTGGATAAGAACCCTAAAATCAATTATATATATATACACACACACAACAATATATATATATATATATATATATATATATATATATACACAAGGGTTGTGGTGGAGGACAAAAAGTGAGATAAAAAGCCTCTACACTATAATAAAGGGGTCCCAAGCATCCACTGCAACTGGTCATCATGCCTAGCTCCTAGCTGATGAGGGTCCAACAAACCCGAAACAGCGCTGTCCTGGAAGTGGCTTTGACCAGTTGTATAAACCTTATCTCTGCTAGAAAGCCACAGTGTGGCATAGCATTGATTTTAGGGCTCTGTGTGATAACAGACCCAGGATGCAAAAAAGTGAGACAGATGTCATTTGCATATCCTACCCAGAATTCCTTTCTGCATATGGGGAATGTGGCACAGGAGCTCTGGGATGCAATTCATCGAATTGCTGTGATGTTCAAGTGGCTTCTGCAATATATACTATATATATATATATATATATACACCAAGATTCACCATGGGATCCGCAACCAGGATATCCACTTCTAATGGTTCTGCCGCCGAGGGCATACAACTCATCAAAAAGGTGTGCACTCCCTTATGATGAGTTATATATATATATATATACTGTATGTAATCAGAAGTTAACAGCGGCACTCTGAGGTCTTCTTACAAGTTCACATATTCTCTATTTAGCAGATTATTTATTATTTTTTATTATTCTTTAGTTATAAAGCGCCAGCATATTCCACAGCGCTGTACAATGGGCACAATATAGACAAGGTTACAATACATTGAACAACATTTTGACAAACCAGTACAGGAGGAAACGAGGGCCCTATTCCATGTGGGAATAGATCAATGTTTCAGATTTTTCACCACAAACTTTCTTCAGAATAAAGAATACAAGCACTCTATCACTTTATATAGCAAATGTTGCCTATAGAGTGATAGAGTGCTTGGCCTAGCCTTGCATCGTGACTGGGCAGTCGTGGAATGTATCTTTGAGTGCTGGATTTCAGTGAACTGGATTTATATTTCAGCTGTAGAATTCCTTTCTGTTTGGAATACATATTTAAATATTTCTGTTTTCTATCAGGGTTATTCAGAAAGAGGTGAAAAGCAGGAGAATGACTGGAGAATGGAAAATTCTAGGTCAAAATAGCCGATTTGGAAAGTGTGATAAAAGGGAGAATATTTCTGTTTTGGCTATTCTGACCTAGAATTTTCCATTCTCCAGTCATTCTCCTGCTTTTCACCTCTTTCTGAATAACCCTGTATGTCTTTTCTTGTACATATCGCGTCAATTAAAAGCTGTAAAATACCAGTCCGTTACTTGCTGACCATTAAATAAATAGTTAAGAAAATGATCTTTCTTGATGTTTTTTCCTATGTAGAGTCAAAGGAAATACCTTTATTGTTTAACATGCACTCCATAACTCGGAACCCATGCGCTTGTCATTTTGCGACTTGATTACTGCAACTCTCTCCTTATTGGCCTCCCCAATACCTGCAATGCCCCTTTGCAATCTGTAATGAATGCAGGCGCTAGGGTTATTTTCTTCACCAGGCGCACCTCGCATACCTCCCCCTTCTGCCGGTCCCTCCATTGGTCCCTCCTTCCTGTACGTTTCAGGATACAGTTTTAAATACTGACGCTCACTTTGTAATCGCTCAATAACTCAACCCCTTACGTGTCTTTGTTACTCCGCAAGCACGTCCCGTCTATGACTTGCCTCGTCCTATCAAACCCTCTCCTAATTTTCAGACCTTCAATAAATCCCTCAAAACCCATTCCTCCCGATTAGTATACCACATCACTGATGCAACTCATCCCCCTGCTCACCTACTTCCACGTGATTGAAGCCGCTTCTATTGCCCCACCATTCCCGAACCGCTGGCACTAATGATCCTGACAACCAGTTAAACGCCCCTTGTCATGGCAGCCTGGGCTGCGCTGCAGCACAGAATGTCCCTGTGACAAATGTGGGAAACTGCTGATCACTTTAAAAGATACTGTACATTACTGACACACACAGCACGTTATAGAGCTCCACAGCAATAAAACTCACCGTAATGTGTGGTGTGTATGAACGTATCACAGAGCTCCACACAGGGCTGGCCCTACGATGGAGCAGTGCGGAGCGCTTGCTCCAGGCGGCAGATTTGAAAGGCGGGAAATTTTGCACCCGCCCGCCATCTTCTATTTGCTTATTCCCCAAATTCCCGGTGTGCACGCACTATTTTTCAGTCAGTGCGGCGGCGGCAGCAGCAGGTTATGTGGTGTGTGGATGGCGGCCGGCGCTTTGCTACACTGTGCGCTGGCGCAGCCGCTGGCTGCGCCCACCCACACGCATGCTAGGCATGCGTCCATTGGTGTGCGGGTGGCGGCGCGGCCGAGGAAGAAACGACGATGTCACACTTCCTCCTCCTAGGGCGGCAGCGCACGCACACACGCTGTTGTGGTGAGGTGTGAGGCCGTGGGTGAGGTCGAGGAGAGGACAGGAGACAGGACGTGGCTGGTGAGGACGAGAGCGAGCGAGGAGGTGACTACCTGACAGTGACTGTCTGTGTGAGGCACTGAGGACAGACACAGTGTGTGAGCTGCCAGCTGCCTGAGACCCCTGACCAGCCGGATCTGAGTCGTGGGTGCTGGGTGGACCGTGGACTGGACAGGACTCGTGACTAACTTGTTGAAAGGAGTCGGAGAGGAGGAGGACCAGCCACTGCCCATTGACTGAGACTGCAAACGTAAGTGGGGTGGGGGTGGGGACAGATAGCCAGGTCTCCAAGTACTGAGGTGAGAAGATATAAAAAGTAAACTAGAGAAACAAATACTATACATTTACTACTAATGGGAAGTGAAGACTTCCTCCCGTAAGGCTGTTAGACCCCAGTGAACCTTGACCCCCATCACCCTGTACGAGTGGGAAGAGGAGGAGAAGCTGGGGACTGAGAGGCCTGCAGAGGTATGAATCACATTCCAATGATTCTGTGCAGCTCTAACCCTGACCTCCTGCCACCTGGGATAGCTGAGAGGGGGAGACCCACCAAAGGAGAAAAGAGAAACCTTCCACACCAGTGTAAAGAAAAAAACATGCAAAACATGTACACATGGGAGCATGTACATGTGTGGATAAGTTTGTGTGTGTGTGCAGTGCTTGTCTGTATGTGGATGTGTGGGTATGTGTGTGTGTGTGTAAAATCCCTTGTGTTTATTTCAGATATCCCTTTTTTTTTGCCATGTATTTTAGATATCCCTTTTTTTGCCAAGGTGTGTGTGTGTGCTTGTCTGTATGTGGATGTGTGCGTTTGTGTGTCTGGATGTGTGGGTAAGTTTGTATGTATGTGGATGTGTGTGTCTGGATGTGTGGGTAAGTTTGTATGTGGATGTGTGGGTAGGTTTGTGGATGTGTGGGTAGGTTTGTGGGTGTGTGTGTGTGTGTGTGCGCCTGTATGTGGATGTGTGGGTAAGTTTGTGTGATGGTGTCAGTCTGTATGTGGATGTGTGTGACTGTATGTGGATGTGTGTGTGTGTGTGTGCGACTGGATGTGTGTGTGTGACAGTGGGCCCGGGATATGTGGCGCACTGTGATACTCGTACACACCGCATGTTACTGTGAGTTTGATATGAGTTTTATTGCTGTGGAGCTCTGTGATACGCTCATACACACCACACATTACTGTGAGTTTTATTCCTGTGGGGCTGTGAGATACGCTCATACACACTGCACATTACTGTGACTTTTATTGCTGTTGAGCTCTGTGTTAAGTTCATACATGTCACGTATTTTTTTTTGGGGGGGGCAGCATTTCATCCTTTGCTCCAGGCAGCACAGTGGCTTGGGCAGGCCCTGGCTCCACAGCAATAAAACTCACAGAATTGTAGGGAAATCCAAGTTTTTGACATCATCGCGCATGTGTGAGATTACTCATGCGGCCCGGGGGTGGGGGCAGTTCCACAGCATGACTGACATCCAAGATAGCCCGCTGTGGCTGCAGCCCCTGCTCGGTGCGAGACTGAGCACTGCAGGGACACAGGACGGCTGTGGAGCGTCAACTGAGATGAGAAGGAAATCCCCATGATGCTCCACGGACATTCCAGCATTGCAAGGGCAGCAAGGTAGACTGATGGAGCCCCATTCCGGGCCACTCCCCAATCCGGGTTCTCAGGCAGTGCTCGAGTGACCAGTGGGTCAGTTCGCCCCTGTATAAGGTATTTTTTGAGCACTGCCCAATAAACATCTGTAACAAACATCAAATATGTGCATTTCTAAAAATAATAAAAATAATCGTAATAAACTCTCATGTATGACATTGACCACATAGTTAAAGAATGTTCTTTAGTACAAAATAATTAAACTGCACATAAAGACAGCCGATAACGTTGAGCAAATAGTGATTTTCAACAGAAAAAAAAGGATCCACTGAAGAATGTGCACTTACAAAACAAAGGTTGCACCAGCAAGACAATAAAAACGTGATCCTGTCATTTCATGGGAAACAAAGCGAAATATGTTCCTATTGTCTTCCTGTCTTGATAAATTATGTTTATGTGAACAGAATCAATACTCAAAATGAAAAGGTGGTAAGTCCCAAAATTGATAAAAGTACTACATGTTAATGTGCCCAATGCAGTTCTTCAACGTGGATTGCTACACTGGCAATACACACATCTGCTATAAATAACCATAAATGATGCCCAATTCATGCATCAGCATGACAGACCAAGAAAGGCAGCAACGAACCATGGGGATCACTGTGCAAGATATGGTCCTCAGGTGGTTAAGCCAGACTCTTTAGATCTGTCAATGCTAAATAGAAGGGGCATTCAGTGTAGGTCTACGCTAATCATTATTAATACATTAATCATTTGGCAGCGGCTACAATAAATGTAATTGCACCTTAGAGAATACTGTGAGCATTGCATAATAATATATTTGGTAATTTATTTACATAGAAATACAAGCACATTCATGTGCATGTTTACATTACTAAGTGAACAATGCAATTCATAGTTGTAAAGTTTGAATAGTATTTAAGATAAAATGTCATACTTCTATCCTTTTCGCCCATCTGAAAGGTATACTGGCAAACTAAATGTTCCTTCAAACCCTGTTTAATACATGTAAGAGTTGAAATGCTTTCAGTCTCAGCATGTGATAAAAACCTGAGCCTGAGTCCAGGGCCGGATTATCATAGGGGTGGATGGAGCAGTCGCTCCAGGCCCCTTCCTGAAAATAGGCCCACAGCCCAAAGCACGAACGGCTTGCCAGCAGGCCTGCAACTCACACACATAGGGCTGAGGCAGGATGATGCAGCTGGGCTCCTTCCTCGTGGTTCAACCCTGGTGGTCTGAGTGGCTGTGGGCATGCAATGCTGTCTGTGCTTCCAGCACAAACAGCAAAGCAGATCCACGCTGGACTCCGGCACTCACTGACTATCAGTGGCACCGGCACTCAGATGAGGTCATCAGAGAGTGCCGACACTCAGCTAACATGTCATCAGGGAGTGCTTGCATCCAGCATGTGAGCACAGCCACTCTGACCACCAGAGGGACCAGCATCACTTGCCCACTCCCCCCTTCTTCGTCTGCCACTGGACCACCAGGGATTCAGCCCCCTCCCTGCAGAAAAGGTAAGCAGGAGAGGGGACAATGTATATATATTTTTTTAGATTTATAAGATTGGGAATGGTTATATGTTTGGGGGTGATTAGGTGTGTGTGTTTCTTTAGGTGTTTGGGAGTGGATGTGTGTTTAGGTTTGTGGGAATGGCTATGTCTTTGGGGGATTAGGTCTGTGTGTGTTTAGGTGTACATGTGTCTGTGTTTTAAGGTTTATGGGAATGGCTATTGTGACATGCATCATCTTTGGGGGTCATTAGGTGTTTGTGTTTAGTTGTATGGTAGTGGATATGTGTTTTTAGGTATATGGGAATGGTTATGTGTTCGGGGGTGATTAGGTGTATGGGAGTGGCTGTGTGTGTGTTTAGGTTCATGGGAATGATTTTGTGCTTGGGGTGATTAGGTGTGTGTTTAGGTGTATGCGAGTGGATGTGTTCGTGATTAGGTGTACGGGAATGGTTATGTGTTTGGGGTGGTTAGGTTTGTGTGTATTTAGGTTTATTTGGGTTGGTGTGTAGGCGTATAATAGAAGTGCATAGGTGCACATGTAGGTGTATAATAGATGTGTGTAGGCGCACGTGTAGGTGTATAATAGTGGTACATAGGTGCACGTGTAGGTGTATAATAGTTTTGCATAGGCGTATGTGTAGGTGTATAATAGGGGTGTGTAGGCGCACATGTAGGTGTATAATAAGGACGTGTAGATGTATAATAGTGGTGCGTACGTACGTGTAGGTCTATAGTAGGGGCGCGTAGGCGCACGTGTAGGTGTAAAATAGGGGTGCGTATCTATAAAAAGGCCCACCTAAATCCTCAGCACCAGGCCCATGATACCCTGAGTCACTTAAACAGCCAGTGCTCTGTTCTGACAAATTGTGGTAACAACTCTGTGTAAGATGAATTTTCCTTTTTCCATACTGCTTCCTCCCATGCTGTATAATAAGTATTGTAAGTTTATTGTCTGCTGTTGTAGGGTTAAATCACTTGCTAAGTAAATGAAAATAATTTAACTGACTATTCATGGATCAATAGATATCTTTTTGATTATAAAAAATAATAATTTTCAATAAAGGGACACTCTACACACCCTGTTCACTTCAACTTTTTAAAGCAGTCAAGCTGTATGGAGTCCCCCCCCCCACTTCTACCCCTCCCTTCCTCCTGCCCCACTTGGCAGAAATCACAGTGTGAAGGACTGGGTTTGACAGATTGAATTTGAATATCCCACCTACTGGTCACCAAGGGCCACATTACAATCTTGACGCAAACATTTGCGCCAGCATAAGTAATTTTTAACGTGTGGGGTAAAACCATTTGTGAATTACATACTCAGCGCTACAACCGTGCGGAATCGTGTACCGCATGTGAACCTGCGCGAACCTTGCGCGAGCATACTGTACTACACGCTCCCAATACTTAACATGGGGAGTGCAAAGTGTTAATTAGCGTTAGGATTACAAAGTCCTAACGCTGATTAACGTCCGGCCATGGTTAACAAAAAGTTAACCAGAGCCAGGACTTGGTGCTAACGGATTCAGCTGTGCAGAATCCGTTAACATCAGCCAAAAAAATAAAAAAACTAATCGCATACTCACCTCCAGTCCCACGGCGAGGACTGCGGCTCTGTCCGCCTCCTCAGTCCGTCGGGAGCAGGGAAAGACTGGGGGAAACAGTCCCCCCCGGTCTCCCCCTGCATATCACTACGCGGACCGGCCGGATCTCGCAAGGCGAGATCCGACTGGTCATGTGACCTCCGGCGTCTGCTTCAATGGACTCCATTGAGGCGATGCACGCGGCTGCGCTTAACGCTGCTGCTCACACCCCGGGGTTTACTGCACGGTAACAATGCAGGCAGCATTTTTTGCGCTTGCATTGTAATCTAGCGGTAAAACAGGCACACTAGGGGGAAAGCTGTGAACGCAGTTTGGATTGGTTCTGCACATGAAAGCACACACACAATCCAAGTGATGCGCAATTTGCGTAGTTTATGCAAATTGTGTTATATAGCTGCAGGGACATCTGCATTTCTGAGACTCTAAGGCTAGGGTCAGACGAACGCATTTTTCACGTGCGTTTAGCCGCACAAAATCACGGCCGTGCTAGCAGCAAATGACGTCCAATGCCGGGGAACATACGACGAACAGCCGCACGAAAGTTCGTCCGTGCAACGCAAGTGGCCAACGAACGCATTTTTTTGAGAACGTCAAACTGCTACTACTGACGTACAGAGTGCGCTGCGGCCGCATAGAGGCGTGTGTGCGTGATTAGGAGAAGTCAGACGCTGCTAATGTCCGGCCAACATAACGTCCAGACGCAAAAAGTGTTTTATTGATGATCCGTACAAAATCACGGACGAAACGGCGCATCGTATGACCGCTATCGCGTATTCCGGGAAAAAATACGTACGTTCGTTCGAACGCACTTTTTCACGGGCAACGTGAAAAATGCGTTCGTCTGACCCTAGCCTAAGAGCTGAAGGGGAGGAGCAGCACACACCGAGAGAGAAAAGATGAGTATTTTAGCCTAATATCAAAAAATGTATTAAAAAAAGGAGGAGGGGTCTTTTTTTTGTAGAGTGCCCCTTTAAGCATTTGAAAGTATGGCAACAACTGTCTAGTCTGTAGACCGTTTTTTTAATTTGTCTTTTTGTTTTTCATGACTTTTACTATTATCTGTTCCATAAAGATGGAATGCCTTGCTTTTTGAGCAGTGGCCATAAGCAGTGTGTCTTTTTGCCAAGTGAACATGACATTTAATTTTAGGAGATTTTCTTTAAATTACACATTGCTATATTATACTTTTTCCATCTTTGACCCTAAAGGTTTAAAATGGTCTACACATTTTGGGCTCTATTAACTGCTTCGCGCAAAAGCGGCCGCGCAGCGCTATTTTTTTTGCGCGCAGTGTTAAACGTTAACGCACATAAATTAACACTGGTATCACAATCCGAGCACATTTTTTCATCCATCAAAAAATAACGCGCGTAAAAAAACGCTCAAAAACGCGCGCGCATTAACGCTGTGTGCAGGAATCGGTGGGCGGACTGTTTTTTCACACGATTCAGCCAATCTGAATTAAGAACCACAATTGTCTCCCGTTAAGTTTTTGACCTGTCAAAATCAATCTGAGTATATATGCTGCAGCAATAATAAAAACACGTACAGCTTCTCAATTTTATCGTTTGGGTATGCGTAGAATGTACTTTTCTGTATTTTTTTTTCGGGCTGGTGTATTTGGTTTCGGCCAGGACTTTCAGATTTGCCATTAACACCAGCTTTTCAAAGACGTTAAAATTATGCCCGCAAACGTTGTCCGTTAAAATTTGCGCATAGATTGTAATACCATCCGCGTACCAGCGCACAAACGCATTTGCGCTCACAATGTTAAGTATATTACGCTCGCAAAGGGTTCGCGCAGGTTCACCAGCGGTAGACATCAACGCGCATTTTTTGCGCGGACATTGTAATATGACGTTCTGCGCAAAGGGTTTTTCCCCTCGCGTAAAGGCGTTTTTGCGCACTTGTTAGCGTTTACACAAAGTATTTAATAGAGCCCTTTGTCATTAATGTTTGGCCCTATTCTATTCTTGCCATTAACAGCTGAAGTTGATACTCTAAACATGCCACAAGCTTAGCTCATGGCTCAGAATTAACATCTATCTACTTTACATTTACAGCTAGTATACATTTTATAGGGTTCATTAACAATGACTCAAAATGAGAAAAGTTAACTATTCCATGGTATCTAATTGTTCTAGGCTCAAGATGGTATTCAGAAATGAACCGCAAATCCCAAATTTAGCTCAGATCCCACGGTGTACAGTGTGGCATGATCCTCTGCATCCTCCGGCTGCGAGCAGCAGGACTCTGGGAAAAAAGCCTTGCGCAAGCCCTCTCACATGAGTTTGAGACAGGGTCGTGCTTGGGTCCATGAAGTCCTCTGGACTCCAGTAGCAGATACCAGCAGTGGTACACTGAGCTGCTACCAGTATCTGTTTGCTGCTCCAAAAAATGCCAACTCCAGCCACTAATACAGCAGCAGGGTTATAATAGACCCAATAACAAGAAACCAGTGATGGACATCAGCTTGCAACGATTTTTTGTCCCTTACCAGCTCCTGGCAATGGTGGAGTATGGCTTATTGTTTGTGCTTTTCATTCAGAATGCTTTTTATTTTTTCCCTGGCCTCTGCCTATCTGTGAAGGCAAACCAAGAGTGAGCACATACAGACTATATACAGACCAAGGACGTATGGATATGACTGGTGGTCCTAATAAATCCGAACCATTGGATGACAGGCAAGGCTCGTTGAACCACATCGAGATTGGAGACACAGTTTAAGGCTCAGTCGCACTACATAAAAAATGTGAGTGCAATTCAGTTTGAATTAATACAATCAGCGTTCACTACATAGCATCAGGCAATATCCTCGAGTCACCTTGTTCTCAGGGGGAAGCACCAGAGAATGCGTCCTTCCGGTTTTGGTGTCCTCGAATCGCCAATAAACTCTGGCACTTGGGAAAGCAGAACCATAAGCTCGACACGTTTCATCTTCTTGTATATAACGGTGACTTTATCAAGAGCTCTGCCTATTTGTATTCCTATCATATATATATTAAAAGATGTTGAAATTCAGTAAAAAAAAATATAATTGAAACCTCTACTTGACTTTTAGATAATCTTTCATATTTGTTTGCAAAATTCAACTGCCTATGCTTCAAATATTATATCTTTCGGTTTAAATGGTATTCTTTACATTTAAATATTTAATTTAAAAATTAGTATTTAATTGGTATACAATCTAGAAAATCTACAGCCATAAAAATTGGACCTGACCTCAAAATATCTTACAAAATTCTTTAAATAAATGAAAAGTGATACAGTGAGTAACATTAAATCCGCCGGATAGTATTAGTCCTATATATTTTAATTACTGCTCTGTTATAACCAGTTACAATCAAATATCTATTTGCTTAATTAAAATATTCAAAACTAGGTAGCATGAGACATATGCTCAGATTCTAACAAATAGGAAAAAAATACATGTTCATAGTAATGAGAGAGCAGTTGGCAAAGACCGAAGGAGAAATATTCTGTTGAAAGCAGAAACCATGAATGACTGCCAGTGAAGCTATAAAGTATTTAAACAAACTTTAACATGAAAGCCCTTTGCTTTTTATAATAAACACAAAATAATCATTACGTTCATGATTAATTACCATCATTATATTCCCTGGAAGCACATAGATTGCGATATTTAATTTTTTCCAGTGGCATTAAGAATAACAAGAAAAGGCAGATATATACATATTAACATGACATAAGAAGCTACTTAATGAACGTTTATCTAAATAAAAAGATGAAAAGAACAGATAATATAATTCTTAGAATGAATATCTTCAATAGGTTTTGACCCAACATTCATTACTGAGCAAAAACACAACACTCTCAAACTAATTAAGCTATAACACCAATTTATTTAGCCAATGTGGCAATGCAAAATGGTATATTATATTATTAAATGCGCACACACGGTCACAAGCCTGAAGTAGTCAAGACAAGCACAGGAGTTCAACTGTAGGGCAACCTTAAAAGGTAGCACCATCAAAAAGGCTGAACTCAAGCTCTGGATGACAATTTGATGTGCCCTGATGTTCATAAAAGAGCTGGCTGCCAAAAGGCAAATGGCAGAGTTTTAATGTTAAGTCTGTGAAAGTATTTAATTTGTTACTTTTTTGTGTATATTATCTGTAAACACAGGTTGTTGGTAGTGCTACTGCCACATTGTGCTTTCTATACAATGTACAGGAAGTGATTAACCTCCCTGGCGGTGATCCCGAGTGTGTCTCGGAGTTAAATTTCACCGCTGAGAGCGGTAACCCCAAGACACACTAGGGTTGTACACATTACCTCTCCGTGCGCTCCCTCGATGATCTCTGCAGTCTCCCCCGGCGATCATAGCATTTTACTTCCTGGATTCCTTCTCGCGAGGAGGAAACCAGGAAGTAATGAGGTCGCGGTCGCCGGAGGAGGCAGCTGGGGACATCGAGGGAGCGCAGGGAGAGGTGATGTATCCAGCGGCATCCCGAGTGTTGCTCGGGGTTACCGCTTCCAACATAGGAATTTAACCCCGAGCCACACTCGGGATGCCGCTAGGGGGGGCAATAAAAAAAATAGACCATTTTCAGCACAGAATTTGCTGAAGAAATAGACCGCCAGGGAGGTTAAGTGATGTCGACTCAGATATGGCCATAGTAGCAACATAGTTACTTCTAGAATTACAATATCAAGTCTTGGCACCATTTGCAACATTCTTACAATATCACAAACACTGGCGACTTGCCTTTCAAAAAGTATTATGTGCAATGTGTGTTAAGTTTGTTTATGATACGTTTGCCAATTTTGCTTACATCCATTTTTCTTCCCCTGAGTGTCTGGTATTCGATTGTGGATGTGGCATCGCTGTCCTCATTGATCTGGTGGTGATAAACAAAATGTAGGCATTCCTCAGTGTTTGCATATTGGGAATCGTACTCACTATTCATATGCACTAAATTCTGCATTTACCTTTCAATTGGACCTGTTTCATGTTCGATTGTTGGCACTTTGGAGTTGGTGATGTGGCCTGTTTTTTGTGGACATAAATGTTTTTTTGTACACATTTCAGTATTTTTGAATGTTTGCCAGACCTGCCAACCTTGGAAGGTCTGAGATCGGGAGATTGGAAGCATGGCCAGTGAAGGGCATGGTCATGATTCATTTTGCACCATAGATGACAGCCATTCCCTAGGAAGAGCATGTTATCTGGGTAGCATGCTCACCAAGATGAACAGCCAATCGCACTACATCATCACTTGCTTGTGTATGGGCTTAAAAAAAAACAGATTTTGACTACTTAAACATTTACCCCCATTTCTCAAAAATAAATTGGTAACAGACTAGGGCTATAGAATAACAGAGAGGGTTGGGGAAAACCATGCGTCACGCGGTAAAACCTTGTGATTTGACAGGTCTGGTTTGCAAATGCACTAGGCTCATTTAATTTTCAAGCATTATTGCAACGCCCTTTTGGGCATCACGTAGACACCTATATCAACACACACTTACGCATGTTCAGAAACGTTTAATGGCACAGAGTCTGTGGCTTTGCTGTGCTGCCACAGTTTAGCTGGTAATGACATTTGCTGTTTTCCAACAATGTTTTTCTCACAGGAACTTGCAGCTTGATCATCATTCCATTTTAGATCCTTAATGAATCTAGGCTAGCGTTATATATTTTAAACTCTTTAAGCACAGAATAAAAGATATTTTTGCACTCTTCTTCAGTGTTACATGTCTTTTTCTTTTGCTATGGAATAGAACTGAAGTATTTTTTATTTTTTCACAAATTAGTGTCTACAGTTCTACTTTGTTCTGGTTTCTAGAAACTGTGTCAGGCCTGATGCAATGTTAAAACAATTTCTTCACATATGTTAATTAAAATATTGTTTGGGGAATAGTTCCATAGAGACATAATTGTTGATCTACAAAGCAATGTGTTTCCACTATGGCAGAAAAAGGCAATTATTGTAACACATAATTATTTTCACAAATATATACATGAACAATAAATATTAGTTATAATATTTGTCTTTTTCTGCAATTGTAGGAAGTGCAATGCTTTGTAAACAAACGATAGTCCCTCTAGGACTATCCCCCTAGGCTGTCACCCAATTTTCAGGAGGCTTGAGGGAAAATGCAAAGCTAGTATCTGTTTCTTTCACTCATAGACGAGATCTATCCAAGAGCAGACCTGAATGGCAGCAGGTCACTCTGCTCTGCAAGCACTGAAATGGCATGCCCCTTTTGAGGGCGTGGGCATGATGGTGATGATATAAATCACATTGTGCATCAACGAGAAAATTTGATGTGTGCCCAACTCCCATCAGAAGGAGCTACGCAACTCCAGCAGCCAGCCCTGGAACTTGTATAAAGAAAAAAATATGTCATACGTGCTCAGCTATGTATAAAAAATTAGATTTATTAATTACATTATGGTCACTCCCATTATTGGTAACTACACCCACTTTCCCTTGATCCCAGGCCTGCCTAAGTTGGCAAGCCTTTGAACTTGCACAGCTCTGTAATACATGTAATTATGTTATGCAAGGTATACCTGCCTTCAAGTATATCAGATGCTGACTGATGTTTAATGAGACCACGCAATCTGGCTCCATTAAAATTTCTAATAATATTGAAAAATCAGCGATCACTGATTATTTTGCTTTAAATGGCAAAGGAACCCTGCAGAGAATGAATTATTACATTCCCCCTCGACCACCACTTCTCTAGTGGTTAAAAAAAAAAAACGTGCATAAAACTAAGGAATCATTTTATAGCCTTTTCACTACCAAAAATGTGTATACATTTGTTTACTTTATACACTCTACACTATACAATGCATTCTTTAATGACCATTAATAGAAACCAAAGCCTCTAATTGTGTTTTGTTTCACACGGTATAATGGGAATGGGCGCAGATGACGTTTTTCTCCTCCGTTATGTTTTATACTTGTTGCTGGGTTGGGTACATTTGGTGGTTGCAGCCACCCCTTCAGGGAATAGGCGCGACCCCACCCATCCTGTACTATACAATGCATTCTTGCTTACAAATACTATAAGAAATTTTAAAAACACCTAGCTGTGGATGCACTGACAATGATGGTGATTTGTTCTCAGGTTGCGATCACAGGATGTTATATAAAATGCATGTTAAGGGTTGAGTGCAGCAATCCCCAGTTCTGCGTACTACATGTTATTACATTAAAACCAATATATGACTATATTACTTAAACCATGCAGCCCTGCGTATATACTTATTTTTAAACCGGAATTGATGATTCACTATGGATACGCAAATTCCCATTTAGATCTCACCCTTGTTATCCAGTATGACTGAAAAGGCACTTTAAAGTGGAACACACATCCTTATAATAAAAAAGATCAACAAAACTTAATTGCTTTATTACTACAGTCAAAGGAAGTACAGAACCGAAGGAGAGCTCTGGGGTCCATCAATACGACTACAACTGTGCACTCTACTGTAAAGATAGGATTTAGTGGTCGTAATTACAGAAAATCCTTGTAGGGTCCTGTGACAGAACACAATGTCGTTGTGCGATTTGGAGGGGACTGCACGCTACCTTCCTGCCTACAGACTATGGCCCGTGGAAAAGACTATTGGGGAACTGGTGGTGGAGCTTTTAAAGATATTAGATTTTTCGCTGTTTTAAACATCCGCCAGCAAACTAAACATTACTGATGTCTGTGTGTTATTCCCTTGTGTATTATATTGTATAGTCTCTTGTTGTGTATATTGCGTACATTCTAAGAAATTCCTTTTGTTTACCCTTCTTTCTCCTTCCCCCATGCTCCATTGTTTGAAGGTCCTGTGTAGTTATCTGATCTGTGTAGTTATCTGCTTGATTGTATGCAAATGGTTGAGTGTATCTTTGTGCCTGTGTAATAAACAGTCAGTTCTATTCTGACCAAGCTTGAAGTTACAGCTCATTTTTAGGGTAGCAGGAATCTTCTGCCCACTGTGCCAAGGAAAGGCTCCAGGTCTACAGCTTCGGCTTATTTCTGGAGGTGCTAGCCAGGCTCTCTACATACACCAGGCTTTAAGCTGTGGCTAAGGTAGTAGAGAAAGGTGTGAGAGTCACGAGGAGAAACTGGGTGTCCAGCGAGGAAGCAGCATTTGGCAGATGTGACCCTGTCCGGGCACAGAGATCTGTTACAGTGGTGGCAGCACGTGGGATGCTTCCTACAGCCTAAGGACATCCAAATCACCGAGATTCGATATCCAGACAGCGCGGCAGAAGTAAGCAGAAGACGGCCACAGTCACAGAGACAGACTTCAGACGTAGGTTACGAGAATGGCAGAACCAGCATAGGGGACCGATGACGGAACAGGTCCTGCTGGAAGAGAGTGCAAAGATCCGCCTGATGATGTGGTGGGAAGCTCTTCATGCTGAGCGAATGTACAATGGCAAAACGATCTCCTTGGGCTACGTGAGGTACGAGATAATATTGGAGAGTCGTATGGTGGGCCTGGGAGAACAGCCACCAGAAGAGGATGTGCAGGAGCTCCGCAGACTGATTCTGAAGGAAATGGCACTAGAGGAAAGATACAGAGCCCTCCGATGGTATGCAGCAAAAGTGTACCCCTGGCTAGCTGATGACAGCTCGACGGAAGGCTATGGCTACAGCGGCCTAGGACTGTTACATGTGAAGCTAGTGGAGGATCCAGATTTCGGGAGTGAATCGGAGTGGCATCTGGAGGATATCTTGGAGTGCCGAGAGAGAGAGATTGAGCTCTCTGGTGAAGTTTTGTTCCAGAAGGATGTGGAATTCCTTGGTGTCCAGGAATGGGAGCTGGAAACAGCCTACAAGAAGTTGTTAGAGTCCAATCAACAGCTAGGCTTGGCTCCATTTGGCTGAGTCGACCTAGAAAGACCAGCAGACACACAGACCAGGGGGCAGAGCGCCAGTAGTTTCTGCCCAGCAAGTGCGGCAGTGTTGCAGCGTCGAGGGGAGGAAGAAGGTCAGAGGCCCCGGATGGTGGACACAGAAAAAAAGGATCTTACTGACAGTTCTGTCGAGGAGGAACAGCTACAAGGGGACTGCCAAGCAATGCTAGATTATGGTCAGCAACTTGGCTCAGAGTTTATGCCCCTAGAGCAGCAGATTTCCCTAGAAAAAGAGGCTGCGGTCCTTTCCACGGAGCTCGGAAGATTTGGGTCAGTTGGCCCAGATTCAACATTTGTATCGGCAGGCGCTCCAGTAGTTACGGATTATCATTTATGTACGGGGGAGCGGTTCCCCAACCCAGCGGAAAAGCTGGCATCACAATAGAGGGCATCTCTGGGAGAGAGTGCTGTTCGTACCTCTCCCCAACTGCAGGTAATAATCCCAGGAAGGAAGACAGCTGGTCTCACTCTTCAGCAGATCGAGCCCCAGCATGAGGATGGGGTGCCCCCTTTTTCCAGTCAAAGTGTGCTGCTGACCCCCTCGCCCGGGATGTGGGAGACATTTACTGTGGGAGTATAGATGAGACTATGGTTTCAAAGTGTGTGCCCTTTGAGTGCTGGGCAGTTGGCGCAGATCCCCAGCCATCTCCTGATGAGACGCCAGCCACCCCCATTCTCTCCAGCAGCTGATCGCAATACCAAGAGATGGGGCAGCTGTCATTTTTTCTGAGTGGACAGCACAAGCTAGGGGAGGCTGCAGAAGCAGTTTTACTCCTCAGCGCCTGAATCAAACTTTCCGGCAGGATGTTTTTCTGGGGTGGGAGTTTGCGACTAACGCAGGTCTAGACCTGTGGGAGGTCGAGGACCTGGTTAGTCTGTTTTGGAAGGGGGAGATATGTGACAGAACACAATGTCGTTGTGCGACTTGGAGGGGGCTGCACGCTAGCCTCCTGCCTACAGACTATGGCCCGTGAAAAAGACTATTAGGGAACTGGTGGTGGACCTTTTAAAGATATCTGGTTTTTAAACATGTTTAAAACATCCGCCAGCAAACTAAAGATTACTGATGTCTGTGTGTTATTACCTTGTGTATTTATTGTATAGTCTCTTGTGTATATTGCGTACATTCCCTCAAATAGCTAACCTTTTCTCTGTATAGTGCAGATCTCTGTATTAGTACCTGCTTTCTCTATTGTGTAAGTTCTCTCTGTAAGAAATTCCTTTTGTTTACCCTTGTTTCTCCTTCCCCCATGCTCCATTATTTGAAGGTCCTGTGTAGTTATCTGATCTGTGTAGTTATCTGCTTGATTGTATGCAGAGTGTATCTTTGTGCCTGTGTAATAAACAGTCAGTTCTATTCTGACCAAGCTTGAAGTTTCTGCTCATTTTTGGGGTAGCAGGAATCTTCTTCCCACTGTGCCAAGGAAAGGCTCCAGGTCTACAGCTTTGGCTTATTTCTGGGGGTGCTAGCCAGGCTCTCTACATACACCAGGCTTTAAGCTGCGGCTAAGGTAGTAGAGAAAGGTGTGAGAGTCACGAGGAGAAACTGGGTGTCCAGCGAGGAAGCAGCATTTGGCAGATGTGACTCTGTCCGGGCACAGAGATCTGTTACAGGTCCACATAGATAATTTTATTGAATTTTTTACATGCAATCATTTTGGCTGCAGGCGTATATTATTTATATATTTTGTTGGTAATTTTTGGAAAGAGAGTTTGACATAATGAATTGTAGATGAAAGATAAATGATTTTTGAAGAGTTGTTCAGAATCAAAAAACAAGGGAATTATTACATAAATAATGTCTTGTTTGTTTTGAATACATTTTTTATTGATTTACCACCTACATAGATTGTCTGCATAGTATTATTTATTTTTAACAGATTCGGTACTCTAGACCTAATGTACCTAATGTACCTAATGGGAAAAAAAGATTTTAGTCCTTGAAACTAGCCATGAAAATAAGGAAAAGGTGAACAGGCAAAATAACACACAAAAGTAAGAACAATGGGGAATCACTGTGGCCAGTGTCCAATGGGCATAACCCTATTAACAACAAAATAAATCGAGGTAGACACCGGCTACCGAAAATAAACTTTAATAAACAAGTACATTGTAAACACACAAGGGAATATATTTAAAACCACATATAAGTCATAGAGAGTGACTGTGTGGGCTGCTCGGTATAATCGTTAAACAGAATGAAATACCCAAAATGGTCAAAGTTCATTACAACTAGGAACCAAAAGAGGTACAATATTAAGGCAAGCCAGCGGACATGCATCGAGAAAAACCCATCAACGCCCTCAATGAATAGGGGCTAAACCGAGCTATACCGGCAGGTAAAATATAGACAAAACAAACTGTTAAAAGACTCTCATCTCGACGCGTTTCACCGCTTTCCAACTGCTCATCTCTTGATAAAGCCACAGTTGGAAAGCAGTGAAACGCATCGAGATGAGAGGCTCGGTTTAGCCCCTATTCAATGAGGATGTTGATGGGTTAAGTTGATGGGTTAAGGTGTATGAGCTCTACAGTTTTTTAATAACCTAAAAAACCATGTACCTATAACTGTAAATAAACTGGGGATGTCGCAATATGTAAATGATCTATGGTCTAAGCTGCATGTGAACCACAGATTGGATTTGAGGATATTGATGACAGACATAATCAATTGTGGCTCACGCATCTATTTTCTTCACATTTTGAATATAGTTAGATCCATTGTTTGTGCTTAGGAGCTCTGAATCATCTTTCTTTATACTTGTCCCTTAAAGTCTAGGATTTCCTTGACAAAATATGACTTTATGTTAACAGAATGTCAATTCTCAAGTCACCAGTCATAGTTTTTCATAGCGTTATAAATAATAATTAAAGGAAAAGAAAAACAAAACAAACAAGCAAGTCACTCAAGATAATGCCACTTGGCCATTGCTTTTGAGCCCACATAAAATTACATGCCATTCACTTTTCATTTACTGGAAAGCCTTGATTGTTATCAGGTGCATAAATATATTACAACTAGCTCGTACTTTAAATCTGATAGCATTTATTTAGCATCTATGTGTTTTGAATTCAGTACAACAGCGAAAGAAAATGAAATTTTCATCAATATTCTTTTTCAGTAGTCTTTTCCAATCTCAAATAATGAAATACATGGTTGATTTAAATAGCTAATATCAAACATACGAATTTAATAGAAAATTTGGAATAGGCGTGATACATTTCTATAAACTGTATTGCTGAGCAAGTACAGCAGGTGTTTTGTACACATCGCTTTGATTTGTATCATTATTCAGCTATAAATTGCAACATTACTGGCTAATGCATTTAAAAGCTTCAGTCCTATTGGATTTTTCAGTGCAGGGGTGGAAATCCTTAGGCTACGTATGTCACTAATTATCGATTACATTTTCAGAGTGATAAACTATTTTTAAAGCTATTGATAATATATATATGGACACTAGTGTATCCTTTATGTTGATACTTTTTTTCTCATTTACTGTATTACCTATTTTGTTAAAGATGGCAAACAGCAATGTGAATGTGCTTCAGATATTGCACGCAAACGATGGTAATGCAGTACTGTATAACATTAAAAGTGTATATAAAGCATCTATAATGATAATTCCCAAACAGCAGTCCTAGAAGCACCTGATTGGTGATACTCTCTCAAATTTTGAGAATCACTATAACTATATGTCCAGCAGACGGTCCTGTGAGGATCTGGCGTATTTAAGTATGTTTAAATATACAGGTCCAGCCACTAGCTTTTAACAGATCCTGCCAATATTACAACCGAGCTGCAAGCTCAGATGTTGAGGCAGACTACTGTAAATTAATGGCTCCTATACTTCATATTGGTTCATTTGCACCTAGATGGAGAAGAACATGCTTTCCAGCATAGATCATTCTTCTTCTTTAGAGTACATTTTAAAAATACTGGCTTTTGCAAAATTCCAGTGAAGGTGACACGTTCTGCCGCTTCCTCTGGCCATGAGTAATGCCAGACTGTCTGTTCCCTGTGCTCTTCCATGGCTCTTCTTGCAGCTCTTGCATGTCCCTGTTCAACTGAGCTCACGCAGAGCTCGTGCAGGTTCGTACTGGGCTCCAAGGAGTTCTATGAACTCCAGAAACTGATTCTCAAGGTGGCATGTAGCACCACTGCTGGTATCCAAGAATAGCTAAAAAATATTTAGACTCAAGTTGCTGGTACAACGGCTCGGCCAGACTAGGACTGTTAGTGGTGAGCCACAAATGGGAAAAGACTTGCGCAGCGTACATCTTTCTTTGGTTCACCACTAACAGGCCAGTTGTGATCTTGCTCCAAGTGTTGAAATTCTTGTGGCTATCAAAAAATGAGCACACATGGCAATCTTCAATGGAGTAGATTAATTGCTTTAACCGACAGCGGCAAGCTTCTTCTTATAATTATAGAACACACAGGTGAATGTATGGTAATATATAAAATCCTGCAACCAGGGCTCGAGTCCTGCAGGAACGCGAGAGAATGGCGTTCCCGCACTTTTCCAGCAGCGGGAACGTAGTGGGAACGCAGCTTGTCATTGTCTCTAATAACGGACCCAGCCAGGGCAGACTGCTTGATGTGCTGCAGCTGAGCCCCCATGTGATCGCAGGCTCTTCTGGCCGACACACTCGCACGTGCGTTCTGTGTGTGAGGTCATACAGAGCGACCCTGTACAGGAGGAGAATCCCACCCCTTTCACTTATGATCCTGCTAGTGGAGGAATACCATCTCACCAAAGGCATCGCTACAGGGGAGCAAGGTGTCCGTGAGTGGTCCTGCCCTTTGCAAGTTACAGGCAGACATGCAGGAGTCCAATGAGAGGAGAGCTGCGGGTCTGGCCTCTCTATGGGGGGAGGGGCTCATTCATGCTGAGGGCTGGTGCTGGCTCTCTACATGTGGAGATTGACAGATCCCAGGTCACCCTGCGCTGCCTCTGGGGCAAAAGTGAAGGAGGCTGCAAGAGGAGACTGGGACCTCTTGAAAACTTACCTGTTAACTCTCAATGTTTGGGGTGCAGGGCACTCTGGGAAGAGGAGGACCTGCTCTGACACACAAAGCCTGGGAGCTGGGATATATCCAGTGAGGTCCTGGGTGAAGAATGTTATAGTTGTGGATTCTATAGTGGCAGATTAGAGGTAAGGGGGACAGGCCTGACCCACACTGCAGAGACTGGGGGGAGGGGGTTCTTTTAAAATGCTGGATCTTCTCCAAGCATTGTCCAAGTCATGTGGCATGTCAGAGGTGACACAGAGACATGCCCTCCTCTCCCCAATCCTGTGCAGGGAGGACACCAACTTTACCAAAGTGTCACTTATGCAGTTGCAGCCCACCATGGATGGAGAGAGGGGTTACAGCAAGCCAAAACTATCAATCACTCGGCCCCCAAAATTGAACGAACAGTGAATTTCCCCATACAGTGCAATTTCGTGGCTATTCAAAAGCAGGCAATTCGTCAAATATCAGCGTATTGCCAGCAAACTACAGGTGATCTTCGGCGGCAGTGAAATCCCCCTAGAGAAGCAATGGTTAATCTATTCACATTGAACAGCAAAGAAATGTCAGTGTATTGCCCTGATGTTCAAAGGTTTCATTCGACAGGTTTAATCAGATGAATCCCATAGGTTTCAATGTTAAAAATATTCCCGTTTTAATTCTATATGTATATACACACACACAAGCATATATATTTTTTTTCCAGGTGGTGGGGTAATGGAAATCTTGGGTGTGTTCCCTCACTTTTTTTTCCCAGGACTTGATACCTGCCTGCAACATATACAAACATTGCCATCTTGACAATCTTGAGTGACTGAGGTTCACTTGAGGGACTATACACATCTGTGGCAAATATCGATGAATTTAACTCCAGTTTTGAGATTCCTTGAAGTTAAAGCAGAAAAATTAATCCACAATTCCCTCCCCCATTCCATTACAAATTATGCCTTACATTCCTAAAACAATCATGGACAATTACTGGCAAAATTAACATTTCAAACATGAATTTAGATTTTGTTTTCAAATCAGGTAGTAAGATATTGCACGCTCATTCTATGGCTGCCTACGGTGATTGTACGTCGAGCTGACATCAAGGGGCAATTGTGAGAGTGTTACTCCTCAACAGCATTGCATTTTTGACTTACCAATCATTCATATGATTTATACAAATCCCAGCTGGGCATTTAAGTTTACTCCTTAATGTCTTGCCTTCAAACTGAAAGGGGATAGAAGGTCGAGTGAATCTCTCTTAACCTCCCTCACTACCCTAGTGAGGTTTATTGCTCTGCAGGAGATCTATTGTAAATCTACTCCAATTTGTTTGAAGGCCCAGAAGCAATTAAGACAGATTTAATAGATTGTTGTTTCACATGGACCATATGGGAACCCTCTAAAGTACTGTAATAAGTTATTGCATTATTGACTTAATTTCAGAAATGAATAATATGTAAGGAATACATAATGATGTTAGGATAAACATGAAAAATTCACAACAACACCATCTACCTGCAAAGACATGCAATGTGTGCTACTTCCTTTGAACAAAATTTAAATGGAAAGATATTTAATACATGATTGAAGAGGGAAGTGGAAAAGGTGTGCTGGAGGTCTTAAAGCGAAAAAGATTACCTTTAAGTTGCCTTTCAAGATTAAAAAGCCTGAAACAAAGTCCTGGACAGAAAAAATTTCCTTGCACCCAACAGCCGAGGCACCCTAGGTGACTTGCAAGCTGTGTCAGTATGATGCCCTGTGGTGCCCACACCTCATTGGCTAGAACTGATTGAAGACAAAGTTGAACTTTCATCAAAACATCTTTAAATTTCCAACAGTTTACTTCCAGATATTCCTTTTAATAAGCAGAATAATATGTATTCTTCAACTAACAAACTTTTTTGTAAATATTAAACCACTGAATGTGTTTGACAATGAAGCAATTCAATACCCAATAATTGTTGGATGAAAATACCTTAATATTGGCTATATACATGATCTGTATGCATCCCCAATCAAAGCAATTCTTTAGATATTTCTGCATAAAGAATTCAAATGGGGTTTTTATCCACTAATTGACACAATTTAGTATTGTTGAAAACAGCAGCAAAGTTGTCTTTGTTGCAACCAGGATAAACTTTGATTCCGATCGGGTAAATCAAAGAATAGCCGAGGAGAATTTATCAATGAAACCTTCCATATTGCTCTTTAAATTCCCCTTTCTGGATTGCCAAAGTTTACATGGTTCCAATTTTTCATGTTGCCTGCAACAAGACTAAAGACACATACAGAATCATGGACCCAACAACTTAAGGTCTTTGTAGATGATCATTGACCTCCAGCAATTGAACAACTGCAACTATATAACCCATCACCTTAGTTAAAGGCATTTCAAAAGAAGGTTTATGCTTTATCTTCTTCTTCAAACTATAGAGATTAAATTTAGGAGATGATAGCATTTGAAGTTTTGCTACCATCTGTTTAGATTTAAGTTTAATTCTAATGATTGGAAGTGCTGTTGACTGCTGAATAGCGCATGCACATGCAAACATAAAAATAGAAACATTCTGCAATCTTTGAAAATGTTGTTGTCACTTTTTGACAATCACCAAATAAGTCAATGTTTAAGTCTCACTACAAATTGTTCCATCAAGTCTCATTAATATTCATATTACATAATTTATGAAAAAGTTGTACATGTTATCGTATTTACAGTAAGTCACTTTACAAGTGAAAACTTATTTTTCTGCTACATAAACACATTTTTGTTTTTGTGCTTCATAAACCTTGTTCAGAAATGCTTCTTTATACACATTTTAAATGAATATGATGTATAACCTCAATATGAGACTCTTCTTTTTTGTCACATGATATGTTTTTTATTTGACAGAATGACAGTGAATGGTTGCTAGAAGCAATTTATTTTGTAGCTGTTTAAGCGAAAATAATTGTATTTTAGATTTGTATTTCTGCAAAAGAAGACCTAGTTCACCATCAGAGAGCATCTGATTTTCACACATGCTAATAAATAGTGATGGGCCGAACACACCCGTGTTCGGTTCGCATTCGAACTCGAACACCCGAAAAAGTTTGACCGCGAACTCGAACACATTGCGAACACTATGCAAGTCGGGCTTGAACGTTCGAAAATTAAGGTCTCCTCCAAGAGGGCATATATGCAAGATATTGGCCATAAAAGGTGTATGGGGGTCCAGGTATTGCCCTGGGGGACAGTGAAAAAAAAAGTTAAAAAAAAAAAAATTAACCCTTTAACTGCTGAGTGCTGAGCCATTTCACCGCTGTGCGCTGAGCTCATTTTTACCACTTTTGCTCATGTTTAAACGCGATTTGAAGCCATGGGAAATGTTTTATCACCAACGAGTGGGAAATGTTTGACCAACAATGAGTGGGAAATGTTTGACCAACAACGAGTGAGAAATATTTCCGTTTTAATTCAATATCTAATAAACCGTTTATTATTATATTCTGCAGTAAAGAGTCTCTTTATTTTTAGATTTTTTAGGATCTTTTAAGCAGTTTTTGGAATTTTTTGGAAATTTTTAAACAGCCGATGTTCGAATCGAACTTTGAACCGATTCGAACAGGCAGCCCATCCCTACTAATAAACAGAAGTTTTTGGAAAAAAATGAAGTTAGAGATACGCTATCACTGGGTATTTTGTATATGTTTACCTAAGAGATGTTACAGCTAGCCAAAGCATTTAGCACTTACTACAGACAATGTAGGATTCTTCAAGCAGGAAAATTTCAATAAATATAGATGACAACATCTACAGCGGGGTCCAAAATTTTTTTCACAATTCAACAGTTGCTATCTATACCTTTTTTGAAAACCAGTATTGACTTATGGCAGCAATGTGTAGTATTATGTTCCATTAAAGATATCAGAAGTCACACCATTGTTGATATCATGTGACTGTCAGGAGAGAGTAAAAGAAAATGGCAGAGGCGCGCTTGCCTTTTGAGCAATGCAAGACCATTTTGAAGTGGTATTGTAAATTTGAAAATGTGTGTGAAGTTCAATGACAATGGCGACGTGAGTTTGGAACGGAACCACCGACAGGACAAACAATCACATGGATTTGTGATAAGTTCGAAATTGATGGCACTGTGTGTGATGTGCACAAGCAAAGATCTGGGAGGCGTCACACTGCAACAAGTACAGCTTCCTCGGAAACAGTGTTGCAACAGTTTACACGCTCACCGCAAAAGTCTGTCAAACATTGTGCACATGAGACAGGAATTTGCAGATCAAACATACTGCAAATTCTGAAGAGAGCACATTAGAAATTTTACATCCTGAGGCTGTTACACGGCATGATTGAAACCGACCCTGAGCAGAGAATAGAGTACTGTGAGTGGTTTCAACAAATGGTACAGGATAAGGACTTTGTACAGAAAATGGTGTGAACTGTCATCCAAGGGTTTAATTGGACTATTCTTTTTTGAAGGCGCGGTCACTGGTCCAGTGCAACTCGACATGCTACGCACATCCATTTTACCAGCCATTTGTGCATTTTATACAGATGAGCAATTTTACTTCCAGCAAGATAGCGCACCGCCTCACTACCACCGAGACGTTACAGCCCATCTCGATGACATTCTGCCAGGATGATGGGAAGGATGCAGAGGAGCTAGTGATTTCCCTTTACTTTCCCCAGACTTAACACCCCTCGGTTTCTATCTATGGGGAACACTAAAGAATGTGAGATACTGTAGAAAACAACCTATGCTGGCTGTACTAAGAGAACAAAGTGAAATATCATGCAATGCAATCCCTGTAGACACTCTAGTCAATGTTGATCATGCACTATTGTGCCGAAATCTAAAGTGTCTGGCTGCTAAGGGTAACCACTTTGAGCACCTAATGTGATTGTATAATTCAAATATGACTTACAGCTGCCCTTTGATATTTATATAAATCTAGTAATACAGTTTTTATGCATATATTTTTCATGTTGAAGTGTGTATACATTTTTTTGGGCCCTCTGTACAGTACATTAAAGTCAATATTTTGTGCCCCACAGAAGGTGGGTTCCATTGAAAGGAATCTATTCCAAATACATGTGTAAGCATTCGTTTGCTGACAGATATATTTGGAAAAATTGAGTATAAAATTGAGAAATCCCTAGTTTTGTCTTCACTCCTTTCCATGCAGTGTGCCACAGGGGACGTGACAGCTCTGAAAAGAGAGCCACCCTAGAGCACAGCCCTCCATTCCATACACATGATCGACTGCCGACGCTGACTGATTCCACTGAGGGCTAATCATCAGGTTATATCTGACACCCATAACAAGTTGTGGCCATGGAAGGAGAAACCTAATGTTGCCTGATGCTGGAACTGAGTAAGAAGCGGCTGAGGTAGCTCATCGCGGGCTGAGATGTAGCATTGATCCATAAGACCAATGTGATATCCATTTCCTAATGGTATATGGCAGCCAAAGTGCACCTGGTCAGAACAGGTGCACTTTAACATGGGCAATTAAATAGACAAATGGTCACATGTCTGTGAGGCTGGTATAAAGTGACAGTGGTTTAATGGAGATTCATTTTTGGAAGAATTATATTTTAAATCAACACACACTTAATCATCACTGTAATTGTTAACCATGATTTTTTTTCAGCATCATAAGGTGTTTTGACCTTTCCAGAATATCACCGTGCAATCCAGGTACTCGTATTCTCTAACATCACATTTCATAATCATGTAAACACCAGCGCAACAATGAGCCAACATTTTGCATAGACCGGTGTCCCCTATGTGTCCCTCTGATGGATGGTTAATTTGCTGGAAGCACTGGTGTCAGAGGAAGCAGAGCATTGACCACTTGAAGAGTGTTCCTAATTGAAAAGCTGCTCAGAATTCAAAACCCCTGGGCAGCGAACCAAATAATTGATTCCAGAAATAAACATTTGGATTAATGCCACTTGGATTTATGGATTTCTATCATTATAATTGTTTATAACTCACCAACATTCCATAGAGTGCTGTACAATAAACCAAACATATAAATAGGTGCAACTAAACAAGTTTGACATGCAGAAACAAGATGATGCAAGCCAAAGTACGTATTGTATATTTAGAAAAATGCTACATGTAAATATGAAATGACCAATCAAAGGAGGTGCAAATTCCATAGTGGTATTCTTTTAAACATTACGATGTTTTGTTGTAAGCTCGAATATATGAATAAAAACATATCAGCTATTTTTGCTTTTCTGACTAATATTGACCTACTTATGTGTATGTATCATTTGTCCGCAATACAGCAACAAGAATGGGCTAGAATAATTACAATAAGAGTCAAATAATAATAAACTGCTTTGAGAAAAACTGATCATTCAGATAAATAGCTCTGCATGATTCTATTGCTGGGAGAAAATTATTAATTTGATGATATTATGCGACGCCTGGCATTTCCTTTTCATAAAAATAAACAGCATTTTAGGCTGATAAGATCTAAAGCATGTTCAGATTTCACAGTACCTGATACAAGAATACTCTTGGCCAATGAGTCAAATGAAAAGGTTTTAAATTACATAATGGTGCACTTTTTTATAATGCATTAATAATGTGCTACATGATAAGCTATTTGACACACCCAACCTCCTACAATTTCTAATTTGGCAAAACCATTTAAATCTGAGTGTCTTTTTAACTACTTCACGTAAAAATAGCATGTTTAGATCTCTACATCACAACTGCTCTTCATATGCTGAGGAATTTTTAGGCGACAAATACATAGAAAATGTTGATATTAGTTTGAATGTTTGTATAGTCGTACTATTCCCCACCATGGGTACATGGTTCAGGCCCAAACAAGCCTCATTTAAAACTGGTTTAGAGTTTTTTATTATAATTTTTTATGGTCATTGTGAACTCTCAACAGTTCTATGCTTAATGAACATCTTCTTACTTGGGATTTATAGGCAACTTGAGAGTGGGAGAATAAGAGGCAGGAAATAAGAAAGAGGCAAAGCGTAAGAAGAACGTTCCAGTAAAGGGGAAACACATAAACGTGAGTGGGAGCAACGAAATGATACACTAAAGGCGGCCAAAATGAGATGGTAGTTGCTTTAGCAACAATTCATACTATAATAATTTTCTAGCATTCTTTTTGAAAAAAATGCATGTAAAATATGGCATGTAGGCAGGAGATGCATGAGCCTTTCTTTCACCAGCAACAAGTCATCTTGCTGTTAGAGAGACAGAGGATGGCAAAAGCTCAGCCTCTCCTATGATATTCAGTCAGTACAGACAGGGGAGGCAGTGGCCTCACCTGTCCCAAAACCCAGATGCCACTTGTTCCAGCGTAAAATGTGTGGGCATTAAACCAGGGGTCGAGTCCTAGCAAAATAAGTGTGGGAACTCACCAACATTTCTGGAAATTCTGGTCTCAAAAAATTACTGGGAGGCGCAGCAGCTGCAGCGCTTCTTTGTGCATGAAAATGCCATTCCTCTGGCAAACACTAAGAAATTGTCATTTCCATGCCTTCCCAGTGTACTTAAATCCAGGAAAGACCCTTAAATATAGACAGTTTTATAAAATTGTGTCTATATAGAAGGGTGTTGCAGCTTCCCAATATATCAGCCAACAGGGAACGACGTTCCTCCTGGCAAAATAGTGAGAGAACTGCATTCCCATGCATTCCTGCAGGGCTTGACCCATGCATTAAACTAAATGGGGTTGTATTTTTGTCTTTGTCTGCAAAAAACATTGCACCAGATATGCACTACTGCCCATCTCTCCCCTAGTGCATCCATGGCTCTCGACCTCACTGTACAGTCCTGAAATCTTGTAAACAAAAGCATTGGGTTGGAATTGCATGTGTTAAAAAAAGAAAGGGAAGAAAATAGTTTGCGGCAAAGAGATAGCATGTGAAATCTGCAATTTGCTTTAAAATAGCAATTGCATTTTACAATGAAATTCTACAGAAGAAAGCTCAAATTAAAAAGCTTCTATTAATTGTATGATTTCTTCCTGTGGCCTAAACCAGCTCCATAATTGAGTTGTATTAATATTACCTAATTCTTTTGTATCATTGTGTTTTAGTTGTTGTTATTAAATCCCTTCTGTTCTAGAAACTCAGTGCTGAAGGAAGCTTACTTAACCTACATTAAATCTTGATAATGTAATAATGAGTCTTTTAAAGGGATAATAATTTTAATTCCCCTATCTGCAGCTATAAAGATTGTATACAGCTAATCCGGTTTGCCCTTTCAATTAAACTTGTTCAGCGTGTTCTATTTAGTCAGCACCTGAATGGGCCATTAAAATTCTTGGTCTGTAAGAGTTCTATGCTGTTCGCTGTTGTTTTTAAATTCCATTAAATCCAAATAGTCTTTATCGCCCCATGACCACTGTGACTTCAATCAGCCAATTTAATTACCTTACAAAATTGTCAGTAGAAAAAAGCAAAGAAAAACAGGAAGGGATGTGACGTTATCAAATTGAAATCTTCCTCTCTGGTGTTTAATCTGGACCAGTCAATAAAATGCTCTTCTACCCTTTCCTTCAAGGGGCATTCAACCTCACGTATCTCCCAAGGAGGTTTTTTTTTGTCTCTATTTTTTTCATGTTGTTTCAGAGTCTTGAACTTTTCAGCCCATTTGATTACATAAACAATATAATATAGCACTGTATAACATATTGACAGCAGTACATGCTTAGAATAGATATTCAATTTATTTATTTATAATGTATTTTACTAGGAAGGATACATTGCAATTTCTCTCGTTTTCAAGTATGTCCTGGGTTCAAGAACATTGAGTTGTTAGTCGTTACAGAAATACAAAGTAATAAAATGCAAGTGATTAAAAAGCAAAACACAAATATACAGATTAACAGAAAATAAATATGTAAGAAATATAGTCACTATGTTACACGTTTATAGGTGCATTATGTATATAGTCACTGTGTTACATGTTTACAGGTGCATTCTGTATTGAGGTATGTTAATAGAGAGCTCTTAAGTGACTTTAGACTGGGGGAAGATTTGATGGCGTCTGGGAGGTTATTCCATAATTTCAGTGCTCTGTAGGAAAGTGAGGATCAAGCCACTTTCTTTTTGTATTGTGATACTGCAAGTAAGTTGCTGGTCCTGGATCGGAGGTTATAGGTTGAGAGAACTGCTAGGGGAAGCAGTCTATTCAGGTAGGGTGGTAGCTTCCCAGAAAAGCTCTTCAACACCAGGTTGGAAAGTGAAGGGTGCATCTAGATTCCAGCGATGGCCAGTTTAGCTCTTTTAACATGTCACAATGGTGGATCATGTAGTTACATTGTAGCACAAAGCAGCAGATTGTAGAGATACATACTGTATATGTAAGAAATAAGTGAATGGAAACCATAGTGCATATACCACTCTATAATACTTTATTCTATGGTGCAATGATTACTGTGGCAACGGCTTAAAAAAATATCCCCTTGTTGTAAAATAAGGATGAATGAGACCATGGCCCGTGTTACACGCTTTGCGCAGCGCATTTGCGTGCACGCAAATGCGCTTTTGCACAAAGACAAAACCATTTGCGCAGAACATCGTGGTACGACGTTCGCGCAAATGATGTGCATTGTCGTCTACCGCGATTGACAATGCGCGAACCCTGCGCAAGCGCGAGTTCGTGTGCGCATCCTATACTTAACATTGTGAGCACAAATGCGTTAGTGCGGATGGTATTACAATCTTCGCGCAAAGTCGTACGAGCGACGTTTGCGCAAATTTTCGTAACGTCTTTGAAAACTTGGTGTTAACTGCAAATATGATCGTTGTGGCCGAAACGAAATAACTCAGCAATAAAAAAAATAAAGCACAGAACAGTTACACATTCTACACATACCCAGACATCAAAAATTTATAATTTGTAAAAAAATTTTTTTGCTGCAGCACATATACGCAGATTGATTTTGACAGACGCAACAACCTAACTCTAGAAAATGGTGGTTCTTAATTCTGATTGGCTGAATACCATTAAAAAACAGTCTGCCCACCGATTCCTGCACGCCACGTTCATTTGCGCACGAATTTGCGCGTCGGATTTGCGCACGACTAAACATGAAGGCTAAAAATGCGCTCGGATGGGAATTCCGCGGTAATTTGCGCGCGATAACGTTTTTTTCTGTGCGCAAAAAAAATTGTGTGAAGTGTGTAATAGGGGCCCATGTTGGGTCTTCAAAATTTGGTACATATTTTTCCCTGATGTACTTATAGAAAAAAAATTCAAATAAAAAAATATTATAATTTTTAGACCAAGAGTGGGATATATATAAATATATTTACAAATACAAATGACAGACACTCAGTTTGTTAGAGAGCAAATAACAATCACTTTCAGGGTTATTCAGAGAGCGTGAAAAGCAGGAGAATGACTGGAGAATGAAAAATTCTAGGTCAAAATAGCCAAACCAGATAAATTCTCCCTTTCATCACACTTTCCAAATCGGCTATTTTGACCTAGAATTTTTCATTCTCCAGTCATTCTCCTGCTTTTCACCTCTCTCTGAATAACCCTGTTACTCTTCATGCCCCCGTGCTCACACCTCACTTAATTCTAATCCAAATTGAAAAAATAGCAGGCACTCACGAGTCTTCATTAAAATGTCGTTCACCTCTATTCCAGCTTCATGCTACAGAGTCAACATTTCAGCTCCATTGAGCCTTTATTTTACACATATAGCACCCGCAGTTTCCTCGGCGATTTACAATAAGAACTGGGGGAGTAAGCTAATTCTCAAACAGACTTAGGAGCCACATAAGAGAGGTGTAGAGCAGGGCTGTCGAATTCTGTCCCCCCCCCCAGAAGTTTCTGACCCACAATTTCCATGAATCCTCTGCCATCTATTGTATTGAAGCAATTCTGGGAATTGTAGGCCCTTAGCATATGGGGGACTGTGAGTTTGACAGCCCTGATGTAGAGGGTCCTGCACACATGAGCATAAAGTCTAGAGGAGCTTGGAAGGAGCAGCACAAGTGGGGCAACCAGTTGCCATCATATTAAGTGTAAGCATTTCAAATCACACAGGGTTATTCAGAGAGCGGTGAAAAGCAGGAGAATGACTGGAGAATGAAAAATTCTAGGTCAAAATAGCCGATTTGGAAAGTGAGATGAAAGGGAGAATTTTTCTGGTTTGGCTATTTTGACCTAGAATTTTTCATTCTCCAGTCATTCTCCTGCTTTTCACCTCTCTGAATAACCCTGAAAGTGTTTGTTTTAAAAGCATATACTGTATGTTATATGTATTTTTATTAAGACTTTCGTTTACGTTATTTACAAGTTCTTGAGAGCGTCCTCATGTTTTGCTTATATGTATAAAGGATGGGAGCACTATGGGACTTATAAAATAATACAATTTATTGGGTATGCATTTAAAATCTGACGTTTTGGCCCCTAAAAGCCTTTATCAAGGAATAAGTCATGATGTACTAAAACAAACTTTATATAGTAAATATATACACTCACCCCCAATCATGTAACACCGCGTCGTAGGCCACGCCAGGACAGAGCAAAGCCGGCGTGCCTGTGCTGGGAACTTGGCGAGTGACACATATAACAACCTAGTCGTTGCCCACGATGACGCAGTGTGTTACGAGTCACATGTCAAGCTCCCAGCACAGGCACGCCAGCTTTGCTCTGTCCCAGCGTGGCTTATAACGCGGCGTTACACGTTTGGGGGTGAGTATGTATTTTTACTATTTAAGTTTGTTTATGTACATCATGTCTTATTCCGTGATAAAGGCTCTTAGGGGCCGAAAAGTCCGAATTTAAATGCATACCAATAAATTACATTATTTTATAAGTCCCAGAATGCTTCCATCCTTTGTACTTTTTGTATTTAGCCTTGTGGGCAGCACCTGGGCACTGAACCTTTTTTTCTAATCATTAAGGACTGAGTGATTACTCTCATTTTTGGTTTTTGGTATATACAGTATCTCACAGAAGTGAGTACACCCCTCACATTTTTGTAAATATTTTATTATATCTTTTCACGTGACAGCACTGAAGAAATAACACTTTGCTACAATGTAAAGGAGTGTACAGCTTGTATAACAGTGTAAATTTGCTGTCCCCTCAAAAGAACTCAACACACAGCCATAAATGTCTAAACCGCTGGCAACAAAAGATACATATATATCAAGAAGGTTACACTCAACCTAAACTAGCAACAACAGTGGGTGCATCTAAGACATTTAATACAAAACACCAGGAAAGAGCACTCCATATCAATGACCACCTTTTTTTTGCTACAGAAAATGATTAAAGAAGATGGTTCATTGATATGGAGTGATCTTTCCTGGTATTTTGTGTATATATATATATATATATATATATACAAATTTACAATTTTGTGTGAAATAATATATCATATAGAGTGGAATACTGGGGCCTTTAAACTCATATTTAGTAATCAAAGATTACTTGTAACAGATTTATCTTATTTGAATTGGTTATGTGTTTAGGGGTGCACATGTTTATATTATTATATTTGAAATATCTCTGAAATTACCCAAAATTATTATTGTGTCTTTTATTGCAGCAGCCGTGTTGCTGCCGTCAATGAAAATATTGTGATACCAAATGAAATCAGTTTCATATACGTTCTATAAAATTCAGATTCTGCACCACAATATTTCCTTCTCATGTCTGATTAACATGAATACCGCATGTGCTTGATAAAACAAGGAACTGTTAGAATTGACCAGATTATAGGCCAAGACAGATAATCTGAAAAATTCTCCAGCTCTGTTGGGTTTCCAGTCCACTTAATTTAACCATAGATTTTTATTAATCTTCTTCACAATTTCCAGTTTTGTTAATATCCATTAGGTTAGGTTTACACTGGATTCATGGTACTTAATCAATTTATGTTTGGTATTATGAACACTTCAACATAAAATACAATTTATGAAATACTGTGGAAAACAAGCGATACCTATGAACCCTGCTTGAATTCTGAATCAACATAAATCATAAAGTTTCACTGATGACAAGCTTGGAATAATTTGTCCTGCCTTTGTCATTGTATATTTATCTCATTATTTATTATGATATTATTCATTAAGCATACATACACAAAGTTTCAAACAGTGAAATATCTCTGGTGAGGAGAAGATGCTTATTTCAGGCTAGACTTGATCATTTTACACTTCTGTCCCAACCCATGAAGAATATGCTCTGCGTGGAGAGAGTCTGTGGAGTAATGGGTTCGATCCCGACGAGCACCTCTCCAGTAAGTGTCCTTGGGCAAGACACCTAACGGTACATACTCGCCACCCAGGACATACTTGAAAATGAGAGAAATCTCAATGTATCCTTCCTGGTAAAATCCTTTCTCAAAAAAAAAATATATATATATAACTGCGTATAATGTGCAACAACACAAATGGGTTAAATTCACTCAATAATGAAAAAGTAGCATTAGCTGACAACATATTTACAAAATGTAGGCCACAAAGAATAAATTCAAGAAAAGGGATAACTTCTTAAATATTGTCTGTTTGGGTCAACTACGCTATTTTTCTTTACACGTTGCAAGCTTCTTACAGCTCATCACAATTTACTGGTAAACCAACCTGCGTTGGTGAACAGAAACAGCATCAACCATAGGAATAGTCAATCATGGTTATTCGGAGACAGGTGAAAACCAGGAGAATGAATGGAGAAGTGAAAATTCTAGGTCAAAATAGCAAAACCAGAAAAATTCTTCCATTTATCTCACTTTCCAAATCGGCTATTTTCACCTAGAATTTTCACTTCTCCAGTCATTCTCCTGGTTTTCACCTCTCTCTGAATAACCCTGATTGTGTAATTCATAGATATGCTAACATAAAGGTTTGTTAATATTTATCCATTTTATCCTTTAGTAATCCTTGGGGGGAAATAACTGTTTGTAAACACAAATGACTTTTGACTGTACGGCCTGATAACAAAATAAATAAATAAAATAAACACTTGCTGAAATAATTGATTACTGTATTTAGAGATGAAAAGAATTTTTTATTCCTTTTATTATAAGATAATGGGGAAAACATCACAATTGTATCACCCACCACATGTGAGTGGCAGCTTGCATGTCCTGATGGGACACTACAAGTCCTGCCTTTCACTCTGATAACCATTGATGTTGCCTGCACATCCCATCAGGTCACTTTGCCTGCAGTGTTCAATATGTTTAATCCCTGACAGTATACTGGTTCTTAGTGGACACTAATACTTCTAGTATTCCAAGCATAGAAAATCTTTTTACATTGTCATAAACATGGATGCACATACATGTTTTTAGAAGTAAATTGAGATATTAGAGCAGTTTCCTTTGTGTGTGACATTGCCAGTATAAGGATGATGGAACCACAGTGTGTAAAGAATCGCCTGTTGCCATAGAGCTGTAAGCAAAGGAAGAAAATCAGCCACTAGCTTGTGTTTGAAGACTCTCTCCAGACAACTCTTGACCTCAACCAAACAGAAAGAGCACAAGGGATTGCTTAATACTATTGTTATTTAAGATTGTATAATCTCCTGAAGGGAAAATAAAGGGGGTTGCTGGGGGGAAGAGGGTATCATGAAAATAAATGAATGAACGTTTGTTTTCGAGCAAGGGACAAATGTGGGAAAACATGCAACCAAAATAATGGTGCAGTGACTAAAGCTACAATTGCAAGCCATCTGTCATGTTCAGAATCAGGACAATGTCATGGGAGCATTGCCCTTTTAAAGCATTCATAGCTAGGAAGGCTAAAAGCTGCCCCTAGAGTCGTGGCACTATGGTTCAACATCATATATCTGATATAAAGAGTAAGACATACCACCCAAATGATCAAAGAGGACAGTGTATTGCCGGCTTATAGAGCCATGTGAGAACTGAGAAATGTCAGAAATACAGTGTTATGGGTTTATAGTGTGTGTGTGTGTGTATGTATATATATACTTCTGCAATAATAAACATTATATATGTTTATTATTGCAGAAGTATGTATATGTGTGTGTGCAGAAGTTATATGTGTGTGTGCAGAAGTATATATGTGTGTGTATATATATATATACTTCTGCAATAATAAACATTATATATATATATATACACACACATATATATATTATAAATAAATAAAATATAAAATTGTATATACTGTATACACACATACATATACACACATATATATGTTTGTGGGTGTGTATACAGTATATATAATTTTATATATTTATATATATATGTATATTAGATTAGTTATAGATGTACACATACATATATATGCATAGATGTATACATGTGTGCTGTACCAGACAGATAGCACTACATCATAATGTCATTTTTGGACACAATACAATTCCTTGACCACAGCATTTAATTTACAGAAGACAACCGATTGTACTATCTTTTCAAGGCGGTAACACAAACTGCCCCCGAGGATGCTCAGGAAGAGTGAGATACCGAATAAAACTAGACAGTGCTTTCATTAATGGATAATTGGCAAGCAGGTTTGTGTCTGATGTCACTACATGGCAACAATACGTTTAGCCGGTGTATAGCTTCCTTTATTGTGGCATACAGGACACATTCAGCCTGCACACAGGACTCATTGAGCATCCGTGCTGTGATATACGGACCTGTGTATCTGCTGCCAAAGAAGCAGGCATTCCTGGAGATGGTTGCTATTAGCAACGTGCCTCAAGCACCACCTCAGTACCAGATGGCAGCAAGAGAAAGTCACACACTAAGAATTCAGCACACAAGATCAATAACAACCCATCGCCAACACGACGGACTTTTTATATATATTACCCTAGCTATATTTATTGATTTATGTCCCCCACAATTGTCCTCCTTAAAAAATTGGCATTGATGTGGACCATGCAGCAGGAAAGCAGGGATAAAAATGAATGAAGCCATTTAAAGAGGCAGAACCGGTGGCGAATGTCATTTAATGGACAGCCCCATTCCCTGAATGTAAC
The DNA here is from genome assembly GCA_009667805.1 of Leptobrachium leishanense. Lineage (NCBI taxonomy): Eukaryota > Metazoa > Chordata > Amphibia > Anura > Megophryidae > Leptobrachium > Leptobrachium leishanense. The sequence continues at coordinate 285,106,887 of CM019066.1, forward strand.
ATGGGATAGAATGCACATTTTATTAATTGCATTGGGTTCTTGAGATAGTATCTGACCATTAAGCACAATGTGTCAGCTGTAGTGTGATCTGATCTGGTTGTCTGGGTTGCCCAGCTTTCCCACTTTGATAAACTTTTCAGTGGTTCCACCAGCAGAGAAATGGAATATACTATACTTTTTCGCATGGCTCTTTTTTTAACCCTTTACATCCCACACAATCTGGCATTCCCCTCATTTATCAAGACATTTTACATCTATATTTCAAAATTAATTCAATCTCAAGATGTCACCCTCATTAAATGTCACATAAAATAGAAGACATTTATACTATTTTCTACGACCATGGAGAAATAAAAAAAAAAAAAACACAGGAAAATAGAGACCCTGAACAACCTTGCATTTGGTTTACTACATCCTCAGAGTACAATCCCAGTCTGATTCAGTTTAATAGTAACTGCTGCTCTTTGGATAGTCACTGACAGCTACTTCCTTCCTGTCTTAAAAAAACAAAACAACTGAAAGCATCAATAGTTTCCAGCTATATTAGGAACAGTCCAAAGATTTAAGGGTTAATCCCACTTAGTTGCAGAGTTGCAGTGACACACTACTGTTATTATCATCATCAACATCATCACCGAGCTGTCACTGACCTGTCAATGGTCTGCAGTGACAGATATTTCATTTGTTCAGACACCAAACGTTCAGGAGTGTTTTCTATTGAAGATACAGCCACACAAATGCAAGAATAGAAAAAGAAGAAACAAGGAAGAGGAGGCGAAGCCACCCAAGACATGTCTGGACGCCCAGGAGATGTTTATTTCTTCTCCAAGCACACAATGTTTACAAAACAAAGTAGGAAAAAGAAACAATTCTTACCGAATCGTAGAACGTGCGTTGTCCCCAGTGTATCCCCAATCCAAAAAAGGCAAAGAATGAACCTCAGAGTGCATGGGAAGAATGAATTAGTTACAAAAGGGCAAATAATCTTCATGGTTCCAAAGCCCATCCGCATTTCCATTCCCCCACCCTACAGAGCTTCAGGTTCCCCGGCACGGTAAGAATGAAAGCAGATAAGAGTGATGGCCCTCAGACACGATCATGGCATGGTCACAGAGACAAGAAGCGAGGAGGATCCGCTTCCAAAACCCATTAGCAATCCCTGCATGTTCTTCACTCACTGCGCCAAGGAGCAACCTTCAATTGCAAGGAATGGTGGGACATCCATGTTAGTCAGTGCGGGGGGAGAAGCCTTGAGAAATCCAAACGTATATGTCCATCCTGGTGAGCCTGGAAGGGATGAAGGAGGAGGTGGGGGGAAGAGAGAGAGAGAGGGAGAGAATGAGAGAGGGATGGGAAGGCAATCAATAGGTAATCCAGCTCGGAAAAATCGCTGAGCTATGGTGACATAGGGGAAGTCTGTGCACAAATGCTATTTTACTGGTAAATAATCAAAAAATACAGGAAGGAAATAAGGATAGAAAAAATATCAACAAAAATGGATATATAAGGGTCTGCTGTTCTCGCTTTCTGCTGCACTGCTGCACAGCTTCTGACGTGGAGCCAAGATTAAGTGAGAGAAATTGAGATAGCTCTTCTCTTTTTAAGGCTGCCAGCCAGACAGCCATCCAGCCAGACAGCCAGCCTTCCCCTGTTTGTATCAGGCAAGTGATGTGATGAACCCAATGACTAAAAGCTGTTTGATTTTATTTACATGGATGGGGGGAAAAAACAATGGTTTCCAGCTAGATTTATCAATGCATGTGCAAATATGGTGACTGTACACAGGCGTGTGGAAGAAAAAAAAAATCGATGCATGAATCTTAATAGCTTTACTACAGGGAACCCTGTCAGATCTGCCTTTGATTTCTAGCTAAAAAAAATAGGAAGTTTGATGTATGATACTAGTTTAAATGTACCATGTTGTAGTTTATCAGTCAGATCCGCTATATGTACCAACTAGATGACAGCTGGCTTTGTTTGCTATCTTTTATGTAACTCATTGTGTGCCAGGGCTGCATGCAGTGACTGGATGTGTAGTGCCTGATGGGTTAATAGCTGTGCAGCAAGTGTCCTCGATCCATATGATTGGACGTTCCACTGAGAGTGCCCACAACTCTTTGACTGGGAAATAAACAGCTAACAAGTGCTAAACATTAACACTGAAAGTGTCATCTGGAGCCTGGACCCATATACTTTAAGATGTACACATTATATCTTATTAAAGAGAGCAGCAAACATCTGGATCCACATTACTTCACAAAATTGAACAGATTGTCATTGTGGGCAATAGAGGGGATTGGATGTTGGATGGATGTAACAGTGTGACATATAACCAACAATCTCTAACACACTTCCATGTACTGTAACTATGGTTTCTCTTGTATCAATTAATTTACATCTATGATTTACTATCATATAAGAAGGAATTGCATATGAGGGCATTTAGAAGTTCCCAATGGTTATAGTGAGCATTCAATTGGCTTGCTTTAAAGGATACACGACCAACAAATGTGGCTGTGCAACAACTTCAAAGAGACTTTATGAAAACTGATATATACCAGATAAATGCGTCTTCAACCTTCCCATCCCCTGTGCACGACAATGTAAAAAGAACCGTGTTAAAATACCATTTTGCCCCTATCTTCTAATCCATGAGATATACAAAGGCATTCATTCTATAGGGGGAAAGTGACACTGTTTCTGGTGTGTGTGTGTGTGTGTCATTTGCACACATACTCACTCAACTATGTCAAATAAATCAATAATTCATCACATATTCATTCACTCCAAAGAGAATGTCAATACTGAAAGTCTCAACTCATAACATTCAACATCATTGCCCTTCCAAATGGATTCATAAATGCAGTGTCAATGTGAGCATGTTATAAATGACCAGTTCTGGTATCTGGAATGTCTGTCAAAGGGTTTCGGTAACTCTGTATAATAACATCATGAACTTAATTCACAGACATAGAGCGACTCCTTCAGTGTATATATATACATATATATATATATATATATCTGTCTTGAGAAAAGTACCTGTGTGGACTGAAACGTCGACATATTTTCATGGAATAAACAGACATTATATCTGTATGAAGAATGCCTCCTGTGTGCACTATTTTCTGGAATTATTTTTACACACACATATATATATATATATATATATATATATATATATACTAATCAGTAGCCGAGCACTCCAGCTTCCATAATCCACAAGTGCCTGGTGCCTGCCGTTCAGCTGGATATGGTATAAATGAAGAAAATGATGGCGGCACTCCAGAACTATAAAGCAGACAAGAGGTTTATTCCATATTATCAACGTTTCAGCCCCAACACAGGGCTTTCCTCAGGACATGTCCTGAGGAAAGTCCTGTGTTGGGGCTGAAATGTTGATAAATATGGAATAAATCTCTTGTCTACTTTATAGTCCTGGAGTGCCGCCATCATTTTATATATATATATATATATACACTGAAGGATATATATAATTATCTGCAACACACGTTTATCGCCAAGTGTTGTCACGGAACTGAGATAACTGATCTACTTCACACTGAACTTGAGACAAGGACTGGCAGTGAAATGGGAAAAAAAGTGATTAAAAAAAATGCTATATGATACATATAGCAGCAGTCATGTGTTTATGTCATAGGTCTCTGGTCTGCTGTGCTGAGGTTCACAAGGAGCATTGGTGCAATGTGCCTGCCATTTAAATAATACTCAAATTGATTCCCCATATATATATATATATATATATAAACTATATATATATATCATGCAGAATTATTGACAATGGGTTGATGACGTGATCTAAAAATTGTGTTCCACAAGGTTTGGGAGCTTCTCCTTTTCTTCATAATTAAAATCTCCTTTGACCATATGCTGCCTTGGATTGATAAATCGCTTTGATTATTGGTGCAGACGTTAACAAGGTTCTGCATGACTACAATGTATGGAAAAATAATACTGTCAACGAAGGCACCACGAGCAATGGTTGATAAATCCACAGCACCAATAAGAGTGACATTTCAGCACCAAGGAGAGTGCATCAATATTACTCAGTGTGTGAGGTTTTATATGGTGTGATGACTGCAACCTGGATGATCATTATACGGCCGATCTAAAACTTCAAACAAACAGGAATATTGCATAAATTATTTAAATATAAGCAATATTCCATAATATATATATGTATATACACAATACACACAAAATATGTCATACCCACTTTTACTAGGTCATTCAGCATATTCAGTAGTCTTCTTTTCCATGCAATTGACCCTCAATGTTTCTTTGCTTTAATTCATTTTTTAAAGTTTTCTTTTCATATTTCACACCCATAATTCTATCTATCTATCTATCTATCTATCTATCTATCTATCTATCTATCTATCTATCTATCTATCTATCTATCTATCTATCCATCCATCTAATACGGCCATGTGATATATCTTCACAGTTATTCTGTCCTAACCTAGCAGCAAATGTGACACATATTCCCTTAATGCAGTTCCTTTAATGTACATTTTCGTATATAAAAAATTTAGATTTTAGAATGGTGTCATATACAGGTCATTAAATCATTATTTGTGAACCTAAATGCACCCCACTTCATGTTTTCGGTCCTGGACGTACAAAGAGAATATGCCAAGTGACCCAAAAGGCAAAGAGGACTACCAGCTCAGCATCCTCTGCTTGGAACATGTTGGACTGCAGGACATTCAGAAATCTATTCATTTAATAAAGTGAAATGTTTACAAATGCCCTGTTACATAGAATTAAGGATACAATAGACAGCAAGCAATTCATGTTTGTTTATGTGTTGCTTCTCAGACACCGTGGGATGATAGGTATGATTCCACGTATTTCCTCCCTCCATGGAATCATGTATATTATACATTGTATAGTATATATTGGTGTAGGAAAACAGTTATTATACACTCTGCATAAGGCAGGTCTACACCAAATGACACCATCAATACACACAAACCGACCTCATTTCTACTTTTTCCTTTATACCATAATTTATTACAGGTATATGCTTAAAAAGTGACAGAGTATTTGTGAAGGAAATGTAATCAATGGTCAATTTGCTCCTGAAATATTTTTCGCTTATGTGCACATGACCCCAGAACCAGGCCAAGTCAAGAACATTTCTATCTATACACGACATGATTAGTAGTTTAGGCCAATCTATGAGAACCAGCAATCAGTGTTGCTATTCATATATCTATGTATGATAAATAGATAGATAGGTAGGTAGGTAGGTAGATAGGTAGGTAGATAGACAGATAGATAGATAGATAGATAAATAGATAGATAGATAGATAGATAGATAGATGTAACGAGGACTGTGCCATGTAAAGCAGCTTGTATTGTCTTCAGAACCGAATTGGATTTAACCAAATTTCTGAGGCTACTGGAATCTCTTCACCTGTCACAGAAATAGTAAATAATCTACATAATCTACACCAGGGATAAATTATCAGCGACTAAAACATCCCTCTCGTTGGAATGTCTAGCCAAGGATTACACGACAAAGGTGATGTTTGGTTCATTTTGAATTTAGGAATGCGGCATGCTGTAAGAACATACAGTACACTTAATCTAAGCATATGTCAGCCTTCAGCTCCAACTGCAGCGTTATTCATACTCACTTTGGCAAACTATTAATAACTGTCCAGTAAAATTTAATGTATGATGACTGTAAATAGGCCAATAGCAGCAGCCCAACACTTACTGGAAGGAAGACCTCAAACATCTTATCAGGAAGGTATTGTTTTCAAAATAGAAGTGTTATTCACTGAATAGTTGCAGCTGTGTTACACGATTAAGAGCTGGATTTTTTTTTATTTGTTTATTAGTCATACTCAACATTGTATATTTTTACCAACTTAGCACAACTCCCTGTTTAGTGAATATACAGCTGGTCTCATTTGACAATTCTCCTTACAAATAGCACAAACGCTGGGCTTTCCCATGCTCCACACTATCCTATAGCTCTGCTGATTTACAGTCTCATTTCTCTGCTGCATTGATGATTAATGACAATTTAAGATGGTAATTAATGTTTAGCTTCTGAGAAACCTAAAATTCCAATTTAAAAAATGGTTCCAAACATATAGATTTACTGTTTCAGTGGTTTCCAGGTCTCAGTGACATACCTATTACATCTCCAATTGTGCTAGAATTTAGTAAGTGATTTTCAAAGACAAAAATAAGAAAAAAGATTTCCCATTTCTCCACTCTACATCCATAAGTATATATATATGTATATATATATATATATAACATATATATTACATATATATATGTATATATAATATATATACATATATATATTACATATGTAGATATATATATATAAATAATACATTCAATTTCTTTAATGTTTTTCACAGTGAAATGCAATGCATACAATGTAGCACTGAGGCTTGCTCTTCAGCTCTGTATCATTGGACATGTAATAGATAACATTTTGACATCAAAGAATAATATTCCTTAGAAGTTGAATTGTGTTCTTCCTAACACTGAAGACAAGATAAATGTGGATAAAGTATTGGGCTGCCTTTTTCCCCTCTGAGGTTATTTTCGTGGTATTTCCCAGTTGAAGCTTCCCTTTAAATTAATCTATAGGACATGAGACAAGTAAGACATAAGCACAGCACATGAGGCGAATGGTGCTTTGTCTGTCCAAGGCAAAATGCAGATGAAAAAGAGAGAAGTCCTTCCAGAGTGGGAAGTCCATCACCAAAAGTGAAAGTCAATGAAAGATCAGAAGAAGGAGGCGCCTACAGGTACAAGTCAGGTCCACTTATCCCCCATCACCTCCTCTTTGGGCATCCTTCCGTGGTCAGAAGACCTGCACACATCTGTATAGGTATCAACCGCATGTCATATGTCTTACCTTTTAAAGATGAGCACTTTGGGGCGTCCTGTTGTTTGGAAGGAGGAAGGGAGGGAGACCTTGGCTGGTATCTCAGCAGCTGTGGCAGAGCAGTGTGACACAGGAGAAGACCAGGAGGAGACCTGGGATGCATGCGAACAGGGAGACACTCCCCCTGGTGCTAGTTCCACTGCACCCTCTGCTATAGTGAAGCTCAGGTTGAAGAGTTCTGCATGCGATCCCCCTACCCCAAAATATAACACAAAGAACAAGTGTACCCTCTACATCGTGTCCAAACATCCAGAATGAATATCTATAAAATGTAACAAAGCCCAGCCCTGGGCTGAAGCTGTGTATGATATGTGGGCTGTGCTCATACTGAATGGTATCATTATCTCACTGCACATTACTCAGCTGTGCAGAGCATTTGATAAATGACTGACTCATTCATGAGAGGGGGTCTTACACTATCTACACATTCAGACAATGCAGAGAGCACACTGACAGGTACACTGGCTTCTTTTCCTGTGTGGGGAGTGAGAAACAGCATCCCCACCCCATCCCAAAAAAATCTAAATAAAGAAATATTTTATTCTAACCCACTGTAAACAAATGTCATGTATTAATACACTGTAATACTCTTTACCCACCCTAATGACCTATAAGTATACCCTTTTCCTGGTGGAAAAGGCGTTTAAACACTGATTTGACTTATAATTTTGTATTCGTGTTTTAACTGGAGTTGTACTTTGTAATCCTATACACTGCAATGTCCCAATACACTGTATACATTGCCTTTTGTGTGGTCATACAACTTTAATGTCATACACTGATATATGAAATGCCTGAATGAACATACTTCATGAATATGTGTGTGTGAGTGTGACTATATATTCTAAATTGAACACTAACACACACACACACACTATCCAATCATTTATTCTATGAGCTGTTTTCCTTGTTTTTTTCCCTTCCACCCATTAGAAAAATCCAATTAAAACAATATGTTTCACACCACTGGTTTGCTATTCAGAGTAAGGGGATTTGGGATGTGATCTGTGACACTGCCAGTAGCAAAACATACAAGCTGAACAAAATTGAGATCCTTCACAAACCCCCTCCAGGTCACAGTCCAATAAGAAAATCACTAATTGACCTCTTCTTCTCCACCGTAACAATGAGCCAGCAGAAGGTGTAGTTTATATTCTGAAGGAACACAGAAAAATAATTCCTAGCTATTCTACAGTATATCAGTTTATGTACTCATTTGTTTCACTGAAAACATACCACATCAAAAAGGATAACACATTTCATTGTAATTATCCTGTGCATTAGCCATGGAAATCTGATGAACATGCATCTGAGAAAAATGATATGTTTCAGTGGGAACGAAATACTATTTTATTGAAATCAAAACAGATCCCCAGTGGAATTTTGAGAGAACATCCAGGCACCAGTTGAGTAAGGATGCACAAAGTAGTAATCAGTTTTTGTAGTGTCTCCAGAATATATCTTTGACAGACTAAACGTATACTTCAAATAGAGCTCAGTGCAAGTTGCAAGCAACATGGAGATAGCAAGCATCCCTTTTCTATTCCATATTCGTTTAAGGGAAGATGAGGTTAAAATACAAATCCCATTCTGCATAATAGTAAAAACTGATAGGTAAAAACATTTACCTTTATTAGAGATGTGCGTTTCGTTCTGAATCAAAATACAGACGAAATTTACTAATTCGTGTTTCGGAAGCACGTCCAAAATAACGAATTGGTTCCGTCCGAAACAGAACGAAAACGAAACGGAATATAACGAATTGATTCCATTTCTGTGAATCATCGTTATTTCGTTTCAAAGATGCAGCAGCACCGCCGCCTTGTCCATTGGCCGTGGCGCTGAATCGGTTGTATTCAGCACCACATGCCATGGACAGCACTATGGTGCCGTTCAGTGCAGTTCGGCGGCAGTGAAATTCCCCATAGACAAGTAATGGTTAATTTATTCAGAGAACGCCAGACAGTACCGAAATGTCAGTAAAATGCCCTAATTTTTGGTGGTTTGTTCGAGAGGTTTAAACAGGCGAATCCCATAGGTTTCAATGAAAAAATGAATCCTCAATTTTATTAAATATTTATTCAATTTTTAATTCTTTTCACTTGCAGCATAAAGTCTCTTGATTTACTTATTATTAAGGATTTTTTAAGGCATTTTTCAGGATTTTTTGGTGAAATTTTTGGATTCCTATTTATTTTAAAACAATAATAACTAGAACAATGAGGGGGCACCAGGTACTCAACAGAAGGGCATAACCCAAACAATGATGAAAAATGGATCAATTTGCACAGAGTGCAACTAGAGTACCAAGGAATGGTTAATTTTAATAATACACATAAACAAAACAATGAATTGAAAACATGCAAGATTAGTAATAGAGGGTGTGTAGGGTGAAGCAAGGAACCACTGATAGAATTGCAGGGAGCACACAATGAGAAGGCAAGAAAACTATACCTCGGCGGTTCAAGCCACCTACATAACCAGTAATAAGGTAAAGAGTGCCAAGCAGCATATAAATATCCCAACCACTACCCTCACCAACCAAAACAGTTAAAAACAAAGAAAGGAAGAAAGAAAGAAAAACAACTAGGCTTTTTTTCTTTGGCGAACGCAGTGTTTCTTTTTTCTTTTCTTCAGTCTGGCTGCATTCGGTGGGTGCTGTCCTTGATGCTGAAACCTATTAGTACCAAGTACAGCAGCACCGCTGGGCTCCAGATCCCTGCGGAGCTACTGAATAGGTTTCAGTACCAAGGACAGGGGGATTATATATACTTTTTTTTTACCCTAATCTAAGTAATTAATTCATCCATTTCACATTCCGAAATAAGTAATAAAAAGGAAATACGAATCGATCTGAAATACGAATTACTGATCTCACGAAATAACAAATTGATCCGAAAAACGAATAACAATAACGGTATCATAACAAACTAAAAATGTAATGGATCCATCCTAAACCTAACGAAACAAAATTTTTCGTTGTGCACATGTCTAACCTTTATATTTATTTGAAATTGAGACTTGCCTTTTTTTGTTTTGTATGTTTTATCACGTTACTCTTTGTGTGCCTTCATTGAGTTATTTCCCATACTGACAGGTGTCTATACCTATTGACACTTGTTAGTACTTCAGTTGTCATAAAACTGCAATTCCCATGATTCCCAGACAGCCTTGAGCATATCGTTGTTCAGGATCCATTTCATACTCCTCTTATAAAAGAATACTTGCTTTACATTAAACCATCTAGAAATGTTACCGTCATTTTACATTGTGAGAAAAAAATATGTTTTTTTTAACATCAAAATAAAAATAATGGAGGTTGAAAGATTCTAACTAACTATTAGTTGTATGCTACTAACGTCATGAATTTCCGTTAACCCATTAGGGACCAGGCGGTTTAATCATTGTCAGTCCGAAAGTAGCCACTGCTGGTTTTACATTTCTACGCTGTTTGTGGTTAGCTCTAATTTTCCTCTTTCTCATTTATGGAACCCACACCCAAAAATGGAAAAAACCACACTTTTTCAATCTTTGATCCCCAAAACCTACATCCACCATAAAAGACCACAGCTATATAGTTTCTAAATGTTGTCCTGAGTTTAGAAATACCGAATTTTTACATGTTTTTGCTTTTAACTTCTTCACTGCTGAACCATTTCACCTGTCTGCTGAGCTCATTTTGAAAGTTTTCTGCTCAACATGTTTAAACGCAATTTAAAGTCCTATTTTATTATATGACCCAGACAATTTTTTCTTTTTTTAAAAAACGTGTTTTTTATAAAAAAAATATTTTTTACACCAAACCTAGGGCTAAATTACAATCTCCACGCTAAAATGGGGGACGGTAGGGAAAAAAAACTGCGCCCGCAGTTTTCCCCCTACCGCCCCATTTTACCGTGGAATTACAATCGAGGCACTTAAAAAGCTGCCTGCATTGTTAGCCCGCGCTACGGCCCCGCGATGCTCGCAGAAGCGGAATCCGTTAACACCAAATCCTGGCTCTGGTTAACTTTTCGCTAACCAGAGCCGGACGTTAATCAGCGTTAGGACTTTGTAATCCAAACGCTGATTAACACTTTTGCGCTCCCCATGTTATGTTTAGGGTGCAAAGTATGCGCGAAGTACAGTAACCTCACGCTGAAAAGAGCAAGGTACCAAACGCAAATGGGTTACTTAACCAGTTTGCATTTGGATTGTAATATGCGGTAGATACCGCGGCTAACGTTAATGCTCACGCAGGTGAGTGTTAACGTTAGCGACAAGATCGTAATGTGGCCCCTCGTCATTTTTGGCCATGCACTGGCCTTTCCAATGATACCAAACAAGGCCGATTTGTACCAAATCACATTCCAGCACCTAAAGGGTTAAAGAGAGGCGTCACTGAAAAGGGTAGACTATGTCCTTTCCAGTGATGCCTCTCTTTTTATTAAACGCCTGATCAAGCAGAAGAGGGTACCCTCTCAGCCCTTTCAGGCTTTCTTCCGGCAGGTCCTGGGAGCACCTGAAACTGACATCATCACACCCGGCGATGACGTCAGCACGACGGCCGGAGTCTTTAAAACCAGAGGTCTGACTTCAAGGAAGTCAAATCAGCGTGGGACCCTGACCAGAGTGGTAATTAAATGGATGGAGGGGTGTTAAAAGACCATGATGTACATTATACGTCCTCAATTCTTAACAGGCTTTTTTCCAGGACGTACCTGTACGTCATTGGTCCCCAAGGGGTTAAGCCCTTTGTTGCTGAGCCATTTCACCTTCTTGTGCTGAGTTCCTTCTGTGTTTTGTGATGATTTTAAAGTCAGTACCCTGAGAAAATATAGATCATTTTCTCCAGTAGCCTCAGGAGTTTCAAAATATATCAATTATTATGTGTATATGTCATATTACGTCAGAAAAAAAATGGAAAAATACACTATATTGCCAAAAGTATTCGCTCACCTGCCTTGACTCGCATATGAACTTAAGTGACATCCCATTCCTAATCCATACGGTTCAATATGACGTCGGTCCACCCTTTGCAGCTATAACAGCTTCAACTCTTCTGGGAAGGCTGTCCACAAGGTTTAGGAGTGTGTTTATGGGAATTTTTGACCATTCTTCCAGAAGCCCATTTGTTGAGGTCACACACTAATGTTGGACGAGAAGGCCTGGCTCTCAGTCTCCGCTCTAATTCATCCCAAAGGTGTTCTATCGGGTTGAGGTCCGGACTCTGTGCAGGCCAGTCAAGTTCATCCACACCAGATTCTGTCATCCATGTCTTTATGGACCTTGCTTTGTGCACTGGTGCACAGTCATGTTGGAAGAGGAAGGGGCCAGCTCTAAACTGTTCCCACAAAGTTGGGAGCATGGAATTGTCCAAAATGTCTTGGTATGCTGAAGCATTCAGAGTTCCTTTCACTGGAACTAAGGGGCCAAGACCAGCTCCTGAAAAACAACCCCACACCATAATCCCACCTCCACCAAACTTTACACTTGGCACAATGCAGTCAGACCCAGACTCGTCCATCAGATTGCCAGATGGAGAAGCACAATTTGTCACTCCAGAATACGTGTCTCCACTACTCTAGAATCCAGTTGCGGCGTGCTTTACACCACTGCATCCGACGCTTTGCATTGCACTTGGTGATGTATGGCTTGGATGCAGCTGCTCGGCCATTGAAATCCATTCCATGAAGCTCTCTGCGCACTGTTCTTGAGCTAATCTGAAGGCCACGTGAAGTTTGGAGGTCTGTAGCGATTGACTCTGCAGAAAGTTGGCGACCTCTTTGCACTATGCCCCTCAGCATCCCCTGACCCGCTCCGTCAGTTTACGTGGCCTACCACTTCGTGGCTGAGTTGCTGTCATTCCCAAACACTTCCACGTTCTTATAATACAGCTGACAGTTGACTGTGGAATATTTAGGAGCGAGGAAATTTCACTACTGGATTTGTTGCTCAGGTGGCATCCTATCACAGTTCCACGCTGGAATTCACTGAGCTCCTGAGAGCGACTCATTCGTTCACAAATGTTTGTAAAAATAGTCTGCATGCCTAGGTGCTTGAATGTATATACCTGTGGCCATGGAAGTGAATGGAACACCTGATTCTGATTATTTGGATGGGTGAGCGAATACCTTTGGCAATATAGTGTATATAATAATTTCCATTCAGATCATTTGAAGCATGTACATATATTTTTTTCCACATTAGGTCATCCAAGACTTTTGATTATATATTCTTTGGGTTGCTCTTTCAAAAAAAAGTCAGAAACAGAAACCCTGTTACTACATTTGTCTAAGAAAATATGAAATTTTAACCAAAATGAAAAAAGAATTGCTTCTATTTCAGTGCATTGCATTTTATTAATAATGTGATAATGTATAAAACACTGTACTCAATTCTGTAATGGAAAATGTGAGGGTGGGTAATGGCAGTGGTATGTTCATTTTATATGTGAAAAGTGAACGTTGCCACTGTCTAAGAGAAGAAAAGAAGAAAAGGAATATTATTATTTTGCTATTTCTTTACATATTATACAATGTATGTGGTCAACTTCAGTGCCATTGGAAAGGCCAGACTTTGGCCTTTCCAACAATACCGCACATGATCTTTTGGGTTTTACGGTTACAGAGATACAGGGGTCTAAAGGACCCCAGTAGCTCCTGTCGGATATAATCTCTGCACGTGAATACAACACGTTTGTATATATTGGATTTATCAGCCAAGCCTCCAATATGTCTATATTGGACTTACTGGACCTACCTCGGCAGTTGTCTCCAATATATCAGGGATTATTATTTCATAAGAAACTTATACGAGACACAAATATCAATCGTCTATATCTCTAGAAATTATCCTGAATTCTTTTAATTGTCTGTGTTTTGCTTTAAAAAATACAATAATCAATAATCGGATAAAAATATATATATATATTTATTACGTATACAAAAGAATTTCAAATCTCATATCATAAACAACAATTTATAAACCACACTCCATCAGCATATAAAAACTAGCTTCACAATATATGTATCTCCGGTTAGTAACTGCATATATGATTAATATCATTTACCCTATCTCAGTTAGTAACTAATACACAAATGGTTAATAAACATTTCTGCTTAATACAACATGCATTTCCCAGCAAACAATGTTTAACCAGCCAGCTCTTATAGATATTATATATCTCTCTGCTACATGGATCAACAAAAGATGAGCTAATTTAATAATAAGTAATAAAAACTTATTTAGTGAATCCTCCCCTAATCTCGAGAATTAAACTTCTAATCTTTTGCTTTTTATTTTGTAGTTATATAATTCCTTGCTTATTAATTTTAATCACAGTAATTTCCAAATTCAATATATATATTGGTATCAATCTTGCAACATTTCTTTAGGAATAAATCCTTATATCCACTTCTTCATATTTCCATCTGCAGAATAGAATTACTTAGAATTTGGATTTTAACCTTATCCGAGAAGTCTCAGTCTACGTTGCAAAAATCTCTACAAATATATTTTTACATTAATTCCTTATTTCATACATTACCTGTCCAATTTGGATGTTGATGAGTCTGCCTTGGAATTTTCTATGTGATGCTTTGTTTTGGAATATGTGAAAATTATCGATATTAGATAATCAATGCATGTGAGTTAGAGATTTGGTGAGAATATTGATTGCCTCATGTCTTGGGATCTGAGTGCATGGTGATGTGAGTCTGATGTGAGTCTCTGTCTGTTGGAATCTCTGACTTACAAAAGAACCTTTGCCGCCTATTATACCCAATTTGACGTCATGGTTAATTATTTTTACTATCCTCTAGAGGGCAGTATTGCACTTCTTATATTAATTCCACCATTTCTTTTTAATAGTCTATCTCGGGTCAAAGGTCAGACTAACTTAACAAAGAGCCTTGTCTTTTAACTAGACTATCTCTAGACACAGTGTCTGTCATCTGATTTATATTTTCTCACTCCCTTTTGGTTGCTTAGATCAGCTAAATTCTTTCCTGGTTAACTCACAGAATCTATTCTTTAGTAATTTTTATTATTTACCAATTATATACTTTCTACAATATTTTGGAGTATATATTTCATACTGTAATTATAATAAAATATACCTTGATTTAAACATATATTTTGTGAATATAATTTTTATTACAGAATATTTTCTCTTATTCCTATACTCAAAAACAAAATCTCTTTTGTTTTAAAAATTTAAAGCAGACCAATAAATTTACTTATGACATGTCTTAGCATTATCTCACATTCATTCTAGGTTCCTTCATGTCTGGGACTTCTTAACCCAGGAATGAACTTTGTAAAAAAAAATCTTGTTCATTTCTAAACCTAGAGAATATTTTGAAAGAAAAACTGTCTTTAAAACAAAATGGCTACAGGCATCCATTTTAAATTCGCCTTTTCTGTGTAATATACCTGACATAACCCCCCTTTGGTTTCTTGGATTTATTTATTGACCAATTAAATAAATTTGAGGAAAACATACAATATCTCCCCCTTTACCAATTAGGCTAGGTTTCCACCTTTCGCAACACGTTTTTCTTCTTTCATCCATTTAATATTGAAGATGCAGTGTTTTTAAACTTCAATGTACGTACTTTCTTTGTTAGTACAATCATCCAGACAGTTAGAAACATAATTACTATACAAATCACAATCTCTGTAATCTTCGGCCCGTTATAAGCAGATAGCAATTGATGATCAATCTGTGAATACATTGGAGCATAAATTGTTAGATTATTTCTTTATTAGAAGTTCAATAGTATGGTCATGCTAGTTCTTTAGCAAAGATTTCAAATCTGGATTCATGGGTATCTCTTGCCCTTGGAATACGACAACGATTTGTTCTCGTCATACCAGACTTCATTTATAAAAAAATAACTTCTCGATAACAACTCTTGATTCTTTAGAAACGTTCATGAGAATCACGGGTGTGGGTATGAACACTCTTGTTTTGTACCAGATTCTTCCGGTAAACATTTGCTTCTCTCTCTGTGTATCAAACAGCGGTTGCAATAAAATATGCAGCAAATCTTTTCTTTCGGTGGTTCTTGTACATAGCAATCAACGGTATCCTGGCTGTATCCCGCATGTCTTTCAGGCTTGCATGAGCTTGATGCGCATGGGACTTTAGCATTCTCCTTGGAATTGTGCGGAAAACCGTAGAATTTCCAGATAGTCGCAGTCTTTGGTGGTCCGATTCATCTTTGCGAATTTAACGTCGCAGTTCGGATTAACCATTTATCTCAATTTCTGTTGAAAGAAAGAGTATAAATAACCATTCATAGACTAGCGATTTCACTCAATTTCCCTATAGATACTCTGATCTCTGATTAATTTTAATTAACCGTACGGATCTATTCTATCTACTAGCTTGAGTTAAACATCTGAATGCTGGGAAGAAGGATCACATGTTAATTAAAACATCACTTCACATGATACCAGTTCAGTGTCTTCTGTTGGTCCATCTTCACATATCCTGAGATAATCTAGAATGACAATCATACAATTGAGCTTGGCAGTTTTATTTCTCCTAGAAATATATAACATAACTTTTTCCAATAACATTATGACTGTCTCCATCATTATCTAGACCTGTTATCCACTCATCTTGAGGATCTGGGTATCTGATCACTTTAAGGTCAGCTATTTTATTTAGCATCTTCTTGCTAATATAGCTATATTCCTGGCGCAAATCTAGCTTAGCCATGTTTTCTCCAGCTAAACTATTTACACGTATAGGGAAAAATACCTCTTCATTTATCTTCTCTATTTCAGTTAAGAACTGAGAATGGTCACTATGCCCATTTGGTTCTGTTTCCCTTTTGTGGAGGTGAATAATTAGCACGTCATTTTCCAGACATATATCTCGAATTCTCTCGGGGGGAACACATATGGTGTTATCCTCCTGCTCTCCTGTAGTCAGGGGCTTTGGCCTTAAGAAAGAGATATCAGGTGTCTGGCTATTTCTGAAGTGGACTTCAATAGAATCCGGCCTTTCCTCAATCACGTGGCAGTTACGCTGAGTGTGATGGGATTGGGATCTATCATAGCTGATTGGAACATTTACTTGGGACCAAATAACCTCATTGATAAAATCAATGATTGGATTTAACCTTTTGAGAAGGTCCATTCCAATAATTAGGCGATTTTGGGGCAGATCCACAACAAGTGTTGGATGCCGAATTACTTTATTCCCCAATTTAAAATCCAATTTAGCCGTGCCCAGAACTTTCAGAGATGTGCCACTCACACTCACTAGATTAGCATTAGATTTATCTAATCTAGGCTTCCTGGAGGACAGTTCTTGGACCTGTTCAAAAAATGTGCTGATATTAACGTAACCTGGCTTCCAGTGTCTAGCAAGGACGGAATATGTGGTAAATTATCTTGTAATTCTACATTCACATAATATCGGTCTTCAATGCTATGCAATTTACAGAGAAATTTAGAGTGAGATATGAAATTAGGTTTTGGATAGATTTTACCAACTGATTTTTCTCTCTCAAACGTGCTTTTGGCAGCTATGCTTTCCATTTCGGATCCAGTCTTCTCAGCTTGCTCGCACTTAGTCTGGGGAGATAAAATACATTTTCCTTCTCTTTGCAGGGAAGGGTTTAAATCATCAACCATACAAACATTTGTATTAATCATTTCATCATCACTTTCTGGTAAATTGTCATGGATGCTGGTTACTTCATCAGAACATCATCTAGTCAGTTGGGTGGGGACTGCAGGTATTGCATCGCTTACAACCTGACCAGGGTTATTTCCAGTCATTAACTGAGTGATCTGATCCAGTTTTTCTGTCAGCACACGGAAATCTTCCTGCATTTGACCCATACGCTGGCGTACATTATATCTCCGCTTTCTATTCGTCCTTGGGGACGAAGCTTGCGCATTATCAGACGCATCAGATTCAGTCTTACCTCTGGTTGTTTCCTGTCTAGGTACATTTTCCCTTGATTAAACCCACTGACTTCTAGGTACCCATTGCTTCCTAGATTGAAATTTACTTCCTGAATTTTCTCTGGCAAACCCTCTTTCCTGGTCTGGCTTGGATTTTCCCTTTGGGGTATGGAGTCACGCAATATTTCCGCATAACTCTTTTTGTGGGACTCAAATTTAATATCGCCCTTTTTAGCGTGAATTTCCGCTATTTCCTCAGGTGAGTTTTTCACTCTTTTCCCCTGAGTTTCTTCACTATATTCAAATACAGTAAATAGGGTCATACTTTCTTTTAGTACCCAATCCAAACCATTTCTCGGGTCATAATCTCTTGCCAAAATGACCTTTATTTTATTTGGCAATGCGTCATAAAATAATTGGATAAATTCAGGGTTTTCAAAATCTGGGTTTCTTTCAGCCAAGCTGTACGCATTTTTAAGGACTGAAAGAAATTCACGGGGGCTTTGATTAGGTCTGCATTTTAGAGTTAAAATTGCTCTTTTCGCAGCTAGACTGGTACGGTGAGGCCAAATTCGGATTTGACCTCAGAAACTACTTTACTCCATTTCCTTATACCAGATTCTTTCAAAGACTGGAAAAAATACCTATGTTTACTTTCAAAGACCCATGGAATCAACTCTATTTTCTGAGCATCTGAATTTATTCCCATTATTTCCACAGCTTCTTCAAACATCGATAAATGATTTATTATTTGTGATGATGCCTTAACATCAAAAATACCTACTGAGGTTTTGAGGAAATTAATAATTTTCGTTAAATCATTCACTTTATGATATTTCTTAATAGGCTGTGGCTGGCTAGAGTGATGTGACTTGAAATACTCCTTTGTAAGAGGTTTTACTCTTTTTTCATCATGAGATTTAGTTTCACTTTCACATTCGCTCTGCTCATTCTGGCTTTTCAGATAAACAGAGCCGTCATCAGGTCTTATCAGTGATGTATAGCTTAAAGCTTGCATAGGGAACTTCTCTAACGAAGAATCTTTAACCCTTCGAACATCAGTTTCAACCTGACGTAACTCATCAGCGAATTTCTCATGTTCGCGTTTCATTCTCGCCAATTGTTTGTTTAGCTCCTTATTTAATTTGGATAATTGAGCAATCTCATCTTGCATTTGATCTTTTTCTCTTGCACACACCTTCAATTCCATTATTATTCGTTCTGACTCATCTTTTAATTTATTTACGGTATCATGCAAGTCACAATTTTTATTTTCTAATCTGTCTCTGGTTTCTTTGTCATCATTCAATCTCTTGTTCATTTCTGCGATCAAGTATATACATTCAGGCACAATTTTTAAAGCAACATTTCTTTGTCCTTTTTATTTGTGGCTGCACTTATCTTTCGCAAACACTCAAGAAAATTTGATTGATCTGACCAGATTGAATCAATATAATTCGATATATTTGATTTCAATTCTTTTATCCATTCAAATAAATCGTCTGTGACGTGTAACTTGTCCTTTAGATAAGACATAACATCTATCAATATTATTTGATTAGTATGTATCTCTACATCTTCCTGAGTCTCAGATTCTGACTCTGACATTTTTACACTGTTTAGTAGATAACCGTAAAAACCACAAGTCAAAATACAACAAGGAATCAAAACATATATATATATTTTATCTCTGTCTAATCAGACAATACTGACAATTATATTCCAAACAAAAACTACAATCTCGGACCAGTGCCTCCAATTTGTCGGATATAATCTCTGCACGTGAATACAACACGTTTGTATATATTGGATTTATCAGCCAAGCCTCCAATATGTCTATATTGGACTTACTGGACCTACCTCGGCAGTTGTCTCCAATATATCAGGGATTATTATTTCATAAGAAATTTATACGAGACACAAATATCAATCGTCTATATCTCTTAGAAATTATCCTGAATTCTTTTAATTGTCTGTGTTTTGCTTTAAAAAATACAATAATCAATAATCGGATAAAAATATATATATATTATTTATTACGTATACAAAAGAATTTCAAATCTCATATCATAAACAACAATTTATAAACCACACTCCATCAGCATATAAAAACTAGCTTCACAATATATGTATCTCCGGTTAGTAACTGCATATATGATTAATATCATTTACCTTATCTCAGTTAGTAACTAATACACAAATGGTTAATAAACATTTCTGCTTAATACAACATGCATTTCCAGCAAACAATGTTTAACCAGCCAGCTCTTATAGATATATATATCTCTCTGCTCTACATGGATCAACAAAAGATGAGCTAATTTAATAATAAGTAATAAAAACTTATTTAGTGAATCCTCCCCTAATCTCGAGAATTAAACTTCTAATCTCTTGCTTTTTATTTTGTAGTTATATAATTCCTTGCTTATTAATTTTAATCACAGTAATTTCCAAATTCAATATATATATTGGTATCAATCTTGCAACATTTCTTTAGGAATAAATCCTTATATCCACTTCTTCATATTTCCATCTGCAGAATAGAATTACTTAGAATTTGGATTTTAACCTTATCCGAGAAGTCTCAGTCTACGTTGCAAAAATCTCTACAAATATATTTTTACATTAATTCCTTATTTCATACATTACCTGTCCAATTTGGATGTTGATGAGTCTGCCTTGGAATTTTCTATGTGATGCTTTGTTTTGGAATATGTGAAAATTATCGATATTAGATAATCAATGCATGTGAGTTAGAGATTTGGTGAGAATATTGATTGCCTCATGTCTTGGGATCTGAGTGCATGGTGATGTGAGTCTGATGTGAGTCTCTGTCTGTTGGAATCTCTGACTTACAAAAGAACTTTGCCGCCTATTATACCCAATTTGACGTCATGGTTATTTATTTTTACTATCCTCTAGAGGGCAGTATTGCACTTCTTATATTAATTCCACCATTTCTTTTTAATAGTCCTATCTCGGGTCAAAGGTCAGACTAACTTAACAAAGAGCCTTGTCTTTTAACTAGACTATCTCTAGACACAGTGTCTGTCATCTGATTTATATTTTCTCACTCCCTTTTGGTTGCTTAGATCAGCTAAATTCTTTCCTGGTTAACTCACAGAATCTATTCTTTAGTAATTTTTATTATTTACCAATTATATACTTTCTACAATATTTTGGAGTATATATTTCATACTGTAATTATAATAAAATATACCTTGATTATAAACATATATTTTGTGAATATAATTTTATATTACAGAATATTTTCTCTTATTCCTATACTCAAAAGACAAAATCTCTTTTGTTTTAAAAATTTAAAGCAGACCAATAAATTTACTTATGACATGTCTTAGCATTATCTCACATTCATTCTAGGATCCTTCATGTCTGGGACTTCTTAACCCAGGAATGAACTTTGTAAAAAAAAATCTTGTTCATTTCTAAACCTAGAGAATATTTTGAAAGAAAAACTGTCTTTAAAACAAAATGGCTACAGGCATCCATTTTAAATTCGCCTTTTCTGTGTAATATACCTGACACTCCTGTATGGGAATTTCCCAAGAGGGGAAGCACTGTTTCTGACATCATCACACCCAAGGGCGATGATGTCAGTGGGTGGGGGATGTCCCACAACTGTGGAAAACTCCAGATCCTGATGCACAGATGATGATATACAGACAACATCATATTGTCATTCACAGCGAAAGGGTTAATTTTTCAAGTATTAGAAAACCAATCTAGCAACCGATAAATAAAACTAAATAGAAATATTCTTGCATACTATACTGAAGACAGAAAATCACTTAACTCCTTAACGATGGGCGGGTGTGACCCGCTAGGGGTGGCTTAACGCCGGCGAGGTGTACAGGTCTGCCTTGCCGACAGGTGCTGTCACGAGAAGCAGATTGTGGCCTGCCCCGCAGCTGACGCTCAGCCTGCACAGGCTGCAGGGAGGGGCCGAGGTGGCCCATCGAAGACAGCTGTATGCCCTGCGTCTTCAAAGCCCTTCCGCCACCAGAACAGCATAGCATGTCCTGGGGCGGCAAGGGGTTAACACCACAAAGTATAAAATCAACAAAATAATGTAAAAATTACATCTAGTCCCTTGATGAAGAGGCGTTAGAAATCCATGAGTCCTCTTTCCATAAAGCAAAGTACACTGAGAAAAATGGTTCACTTGAGCAGGGTTGGACTGAGACCTCCATGGAACCCCCAGGCAAAAATGATAAGATGGCTCACTTGACCAACTACATTATAACTGCACTCTATACCCCACCCAGGCAAAACCCTCTCCATCACTGCCCATCCTAAGGCCTTCCCTATCATTTTTACATTTTTAGATCAAGAACTATCATTCATTTCTTTAACCAGTCTTCATAATCAACAACAATAAGCTGCAATACATCTCCAATACATTGAAAATGTTATATAGAATTATAAACAAAGTGAAATACAATTCAAACAGAATAAACACAGCAAAGCACAAAGTCATAAACTGCAAACAAATGTAATTCAAATCATACACATTTGGTAAACTCTCCATTAAGTGTCCTTGGTCAAGACACCTAACGGTACATACTCGCCACCCAGGACATAGGCTAGGGTCAGACTGAGGCAGTGCGAACGCGCGTGCAGCCGCACTTAATCACGGCCGCACTAGCAGCAGATGCCGGGCAATGACGGCCAATATACGAAGTACGGTCGCACAAAAGTCCGGCTGCGCAACGCAAGTGGAAAATGAACGCATTTTTTCGAGAACGTGAAACCGCAGGTACTGACGTACAGAGTGTGCTGCGTCCGCTAGAGGCGTGTGTGTGTGATTAGGAGACGTCAGACGCTGCTAATGTCCGGCCAACATAACGTCCAGACACAAAAAGAGTTTTATTGATGATCCGTACAAAATCACGGACGAAAATGCGCATAGTATGACCACTATCACGTATTCTGTGAAAAAATGCGTCCATTCGTTCGAACGCACTTTTTCACAGACAACATAAAAATGCGTTCGTCTGACCCTAGCCTTACTTGAAAACGAGAGAAATCTCAATGTATCCTTCCTGGTACAATACTTTCTAGAAACAAAACAATAAACCATAAGCTATCATGTGCCCTGTGCATGCCTTAAGAATAGTCTCATGATAGAAAACCAGATAATGGCATACAGCCAAACAGGAGATATGGCACCCCTTGACAGGTTTTTTGGCCTACTTAGGTAGTAAAGTATTGCTGATACCTCTCCAGAAACCTTGAGCAAAAGGTCTGTGACTGGATTACCTTCAAGACTCAAAGAGAACAAGAAAAAACATTATATCTGTGCACTAAGAATGAGCAATAGCATAAGTGTGGATATTTTCTCAAATATACAAGTAAGGGAGCTGTTGGGAAACAGTGACCATAATATGGTGTCTTTTGAAATACTCAAAAAAGCACAGTCATAGCAAGGGTTATTTTACAGTGAGAGCATTAAAGCTGTGGAATCCACTGCCTGTTGAGGTGGTTGGGTCAGAGTCTGTACAGACTATTAAACACCAGCTGGATGACTTCCTGAAATAATATAATATAAAAGGTTATAATATTTAAATTGTGGGTAAAAGCTGCTTGACCATGACTGTCATTCTGGGGTCAAAACGGATTTTTTCCTCAGTGTGTTGAATATTGACAAGTGCTTCAGACTGTGTTTTCTGCCTTGTTTTGGGTCAACAGCAGTAGCAGCAGCAGAAAGGCTGAACTCGATGGACGCATGTCTCTTTTCAGCCCATGTAACTATGTAAGTGGCCTGTCCTTCTTTGAGTCTCCACTCTGGTCTCATTAGGTTTTACCTTGCCGTTACAGAGATGTTGATACCATATGCAAATCAGACTGCTATCACCCACTAAGGGCATCTAGAACTCAAATACCTTCTCATGACAGCCAGTCTTCCTTTTGAGAAGGTCTAAACAGGCCACACCAATCATCAGGGGTTGCTTTATTTCTTGTGCAGAGAAGACCTCCCTGGTATTTCAGTTCTGGACACAATTTCTAGGTGATAGCAGCCTGATTTGCATATGGTTTCATCATCTCTCTAGTGGTGGGGAGTCACTGAAGGGCAGGAAATTTATTCTACTGCCCATTCTCTGTGCTCTGTTAAACCTATTTTTGTTCTCTTGAATATACACTCACTGGCCACTTTATTAGGTACACCTTGCTACTATCGGGTTAGACCCCCTTTGCTGCTGCTGCTGTAGCCCATCTTACATAGTTACATAGGCTGAAAAAAGACATGCGTCCATCGGGTTCAGCCTCTCACACATCACCTACTGCTGTTGATCCAAAAGAAGGCAAAAAACCCAGTCTGAAATGCTCGCCAATATGCAACAAACTGGGGAAAAATTCCTTCTTGACCCCAGAATGGCAGTCAGATTTCTCCTTGGATCAAGAAGCTTACCCACATATTAAATATTAAAACCCTTAATATTTTGTGTCTGCAGGAAGTCATCCAGTCGTTTTTTAAAAGTCTGTACAGTCTCTGACCCAACCACCTCAACAGGCAGAGAATTCCACAGCTTTATTGTTCTCTTCCTATGCTTTAGGCTGAATTTCCTTTCGTCCAGTCTAAATGGGTGACCTCGTGTCCTGTGTATAGTCCTGTTAATGAATAGGTTTCCAGACAATGGTTTATAATGGCCCGTATATATTTATATAAGGTTATCAGATCCCCTCTAAGGTGCCGTTTCTCTAAACTAAACAGGTTTAAGCGTGTTAGTCTTTCCTCATATCTTAAACCTTCCATTCCCCTTATTAATTTAGTCGCCCGTCTCTGCATTTTTTCTAGCGCTATAATATCCTTTCTTAAGACAGGTGCCCGAAATTGCGCGGCATATTCAAGGTGAGGCCTTACCACTGATTTATAATCTGATGATCTGCTTCAAGGTTAAACATGTTGTTCATTAAAAGATGGTATTTTACATACTTTGGTTGTAGCGAGTGGTTATTTGAGTTACTGTTGCCTTTCCATCATCTTGAACCAGGCTGCCCATTCTCCTCTGACCTCTGACAGCAACAAGGCACTTTGGTCCACACAACTGCCGCTCACTGGATATTTTGTCTTTTTGGGACCATTCTCTATAAACCCTAAATATGGTTGTGCATGAAAATCGAAGTAGATCAGCAGTTTTTGATATACTCAGACCAGCCACGTCTTCACCACGTCTAGATGCCTAAATGCATTGAGATTCTGCCATGTGATTGGCTGATTAGCAATTTGTGTTAAGCAGCAATTGAAAAGGTGTACCTAATAAAGTGGCCAGTAAATGCAGATCCCTATTCATTTATACATCTCATCCACACTTCCTTACCCACTTATGTATTTTCCAACAATCTCATCTGAATAATACTATCGAGAAGAAAATGTAAGATGTAAGAGTTTACAGGTGTAAACAATCAACGCATAGAGCAAAATACACCTCTACATACATGAAACCAACTAAATAGACACACAATGAATTCATAAGTATATATTGCCTTGTAAGCATATTGCAACATTT
Organism: Leptobrachium leishanense; assembly: GCA_009667805.1. Taxonomy (NCBI): domain Eukaryota; kingdom Metazoa; phylum Chordata; class Amphibia; order Anura; family Megophryidae; genus Leptobrachium; species Leptobrachium leishanense. The sequence continues at coordinate 285,132,267 of CM019066.1, forward strand.
AAATGTGACCATTTGAAACACAAAATTTCTTTATTATTATGAACCAGAATAATATTGTTATTAAAGAATTTGGCAAGTAACATTTCTGTTGCATGATTTTTTTCAAACCAATAAATTGTCCTTTCTTGACATATTTCATGCTACTACATGACTTCATCAGAGGGAACAAGGCTTTGCACTTACATTGTTAAGTACCTTTGTATGTCATGTGGCCTTAAACTAGACACTTTTTTTAACAAAACATAAAGTAAATGTGATAATGCAGTGAACCTGGAGAATTTAGGTTAGAGGCATTTTAGTTATCCATTTGTAATAAAATAAATAAAAAAATCATAAAGGGTTTAATCATTTTATGACCAATTATTTTCTACAGCCTCTGTACTATTTCTAACACACCTTTCCCCTTTTCAGATCACCACTTCCTTTACTGGAAACTTCTTCTGCCACCAACCCAGTCTCCTACTTCTACTCCCACTCCATTTCTACCTCAAAGGTACATTGGTGCCCTGAATGGAAAGCTACTTTCCACTGCTATCCATCCTCTTCTCCTTCCAATCTCATCCAACTGCTTTGACACAACCACTGATCTCTACAACTCTGCCCTCTCCACATCACTTGAGGAACTCACTCCTGCCCCTCTCCGTACCACAAGCAGGTCTAACCACCAATCGTGGCACACTAAATAGACACAATATCTTTAGCGATGTTCCAGGGCAGCTGAACGTGGCTGGAGTAAGTCTTGCACTTCAGCTGACTTCCTGCACTACAAATTCCTGCTCAGTTCCTACAGTCTTGCTTTATCTCTCTCTAAACAAACTTATTTCTCGTTCCTCATCTCCACCTTTTCTCATGTTTCCAGACGTCTTTTTCATACTTTCAATATGTTAATGCGCCCCATTTTCATTCAACCATCCATGGACTTCACTGCTGTCGGCTTCGCTGACTACTTCATCAATAAGATTTATAGGCTTAGACTAGAAATCTCTTCACTTCCCTCTTCCATTAACCATTAAACCTTACTCACTCCTTCACTCTCTGTCCCTTCTTCTACTATATTTTCCTTTTCTCCAGCCTCAGAGGAGGAGGTCTTTGGCACTACCATGTCCTCCTGCCAGCTTGAGCCAATACCATCGCACCTTATTTGGTCTGTCCTTCCACTAATTGTTCTCCTTTGACTCACATTTTCAACCTCTCCCTGTCCTATGGAGTCTTCCCCCCTGCATTCAAACATACTTTGATCACTCCCATTCTGAAGAAGCCATCTCTTGATCCTGCTTCCCTTTCAAACTACTTTGCCATCTCTTTGCTCTTCTTTGCCTCCAAAACCTTAGAATGCCTGGTCTAACACCAGCTCACCAGTTATCAGACTGCTAACTCCCTACTTGACCTGCACCAGTCAAGCTTTCGTTCCCAGAACTCTACTGCAACTGCTCTGACCAAGGTGACTACCAAAGGTTACTTCTCCCTGCATATTCTTTTCGCTGCATATGACATGGTTGACCATCCACTCCTGCTCCTTACACTGTGATGACACAGGTGCTTCTGAGGCTGCGGATGATCAGAGGAATAGTGGTGAAGGCCTGGGCCGCTTGACTGATGCCTTTTTAAAAAATTTTAGTCCACGGCGCCCATGGACGTCAAATGTAGGCACCCATTGCCATGCTGATGACACTCTACCTTTCCTCTGCCTATCGCTCTCCTCCTTTGTTGGACCATACCTACTGCCTGCCTATCAGCTGTCTCCGGCTGGATGACTTCCCGTTCCCTAAATTTCAACCTCTCTAAAACCGGACTTCTCATCTTCCCTCCCTCTAAAGCCAAAATTCCTGTGCTCATTTCCCTTCAGGTGAATGGTGCCACCATTACTTCTACCTCACAGGTTTGTTGCCTTGGTGTCCTCTTTGACTCTGATTTCTCTTTCACTCCTCACATTCAGTCGATAACCAAATCTTGCTACTTACACCTAAAAAACATTGCACGAGTCCACCCTATTATATATTTTTTTAATCAAATTTTATTAAGAGATTCAGTTCACAAAACGAATTTAAAAATACATTGCATTAGACCAACAGGCCCCCACTTCATTATCAGCAAGAAGAATCATAGAACGAAACACAGCAGACCGTGACAAACATGAACAGTAAGTCACATAATCAACCGGAAGCACTGTCCAGAAACTCTGGTAGACCCGGGGAAGGTCTGGTTCGTGGGTGGCAATGTAGACGGCCCCGATAGTGATTGTCTTAGATACCAGCATGTATTCTCAAAAGTAAGATGCAGTTTGTTATAATATGGGACCATATTATCTCCATGCCACAGTTTAAAAAAACATTTCTCCATATTGAGCTGAGGGGATCATTCTTCGAGATTTGGTGGTGGCTGTTATTAATATAAAAGGGGATTGGTGCCGGAGGTGTATGCACCAGCTAGCCAGGCCAGAAGTTGCTGAAGACCAGTCATATTGCAGGCAGAGCAGAGACTGAAACTTTATCTAAGGGATTGGAATAATCTAATATGGTTAGGGGTCACAACTGTGAGGAGGCAAAAGCAGACAACCACGCATAGTAAATGAGGTGGAAGGCCACTGGGAATAAAATAGAGCAAAGGTCATCATAAGAGCCTAGTCTCCTAGTGGTATTTTAAAAAATGGCGAAGTTGCATATAACCCTTCTACCAAAATTTTGAACGCCGGAGCTGCCGAGCCAGCATGATAAAGCAAGGTATGCAACAGGGGTTGGAAAATTTAAGTACTCCAGGACAAGCATAGGAGCCGATGTGCCCTATGTCATGCCACATGTCACATGCCACACATTTTTTCTGTTGGAAGAACTGTGCGACGGGGTGCGTTGAGGCAAAGGCTTTGATTCCGTGGCCGGCAGCTTGTTGGGTAGCAGTGTAGAGCTCGCATCCAGTGGAGAGTTGAAATAGTGAGTCGCTCCATTGTAGAAAACCTGCAGACGAGCCGGAAATAGAAGAGAAAAACTGATGTTTTGGGATACCAATTTTGAACAAAATGGTGACAAGGCTATTTTCTTGGCAGAAACCAAGGCAGATAAATCTTGGAAAGGTGCAGTGTAGATCTGTGTTATTCCAAAGCTTTCAATCAGTGAAAGGCTTGCAGCAGCTTGACATTATCAGCGTAGCTGAGAAGACTCATGATGACCACTCGTAGGTGGCCTGCCTTTGGGTTCAGATCGACTCGGGACCCACTCTGAGGACCCTTTCTATAGCAAACGACAGTGCCTCCGTGAGACAACCCAATTGACTCGACAACCAAGTAGAGGCCCATTCCTGCAGGGCCGGGCCTTTCACTGATTTGGGGAGGCCAACGACACGTAAATTATTACAGCGGCCAGTTTCTCGGTCACTGTTTGTACAAGTAATTCCTGCTTCTCCAGCTGAGTCTTGAGTGGGTTAAAGTCATCCTCGAGATATGGTTCTCAACCTCTGTGAATCTGGTGGCTTTCGAAGTCAACTGCGCAAAGATGGACTCAATTGTGGAAGTGAGCTTCTCCAGTTTCTCGTCCAAGAGTGGAGCCAAAGCCGCAGAGATATCCACCAGGCTTAGCGCCAGTCCAGCGTGTGGTGTGGCAGGAGAAGAAGCGGCAAGGTCAAGAACTGGGGAACCATTGATTGAGTCAATAGACTCACGGGAAAAAGAGAGGGAGGGAGCTAATCTCACCAGTTTTGAAGCAAAATTTAGAAAGAGAAAGGTCCACGGCTTTCATGTTGGACTTTCAAGAGGACACATATCTCTCCATGCTCAGAAACAGATGGCTGCCAATAAGGAGGCAAGGGGTGGGCAGAGAAAAATCACTAGGCACAAAACACTGTCCCAATATGGTTGTAGGAGTGATAGGATATGGAATGCAAGCATCCGTCCCCAGGCAGCGGACCAGCAGGTAGGAACAGAAAAAATTAACAAGGGCAGTACACCTCCCACGGGACAGAGTGTGTGTCGTCAGGGTGGAAACGGGAGTGTGGAGAGTGCCGACACCAGGGGACAAACACACACACAAAAAAATTGAGAATGTTGGCCCAGACTACCCTGGGACTTCAAAAACTGTGGATAATGGAAGCGCTCCAGGTTCTTTGGCTTTCACAAAAAGTCATAGTGGTCACCTGTGATACTCCAGGACAAGGGCACCCCGGGACCCCAAAGGCAGTGCAAGGTGGTGATGTTACAGGTGCCTCCAGGGGTAGTGAGAGAGCAAGGTCCCCAGAATTTAAAAGATCAGATGTATTTTTTTTGGGGAAGAGGATCTCCTATCTACAGTCTGCACCAGGGGTAGATCCAAGGGACTCATTGCAGGATCCACTGCCTTTCGAGAAACTTCTCCAGGGCTATCTACTACACTCAGCTGGCTAATGGGCAACAGAAAAATTTGAAGAGGTTTCTATAGCAGGTTAGGCCCAAATGCACACTCCAGGGAGGGCCAAAAACTGAAGAGGGTGCTCTGGGAAATCCCGGGACTAAAAAAGATTTAGGGGTAGTCCTGCACTATGGCTGAATCCCCTATGTCCATCACAAGGGGAGATCACTTGAGCAGGTGGAAAAAACAGAAACTCCCCAACCACTGTGTACTGTGCAGGGGGCAATGTTCAGGTAGGCTGCACTCAGCTCTTGTGATCTGGCTTTGCATTAGGCACAGGGGAAAGTCCTTGAGGCACTCACCACCACCAGGCGGTCCAACAGTAGCTTCTGGCCTTTCTGAGATTGCAGGAGCATGGCTGGTTGAAGAATACAGCCAGGGCAAGCTATGGTTCCACGCGTTGTGGCCTTTAGCATCCCGAGCATGTTGGCCAGACTTCGGCCTTCAGAGATCTGAGGGTTGTGCTCAGGGGTCAAGTCCTGGGAAAAAAGTGAGGGAACTCACCCACGAATTCCACAACCCCCATTACCTGAAGAAAATATATATATATATCACGAGTATAGCAGTGCGTGCCGGTGATACCATTTTTATTGGGTTAACTTTACATTTAAAAGACAAGCTTTCAAGATTGTAAACTGGAAACTATACTGATCAGTGAAAGGTATCACTACGTACAGGTACGTAGTACAGTATACTAGTGATTGTGGCAACTGGACTAACGCATTTTATATATAATATATATATATATATATATCCAGGCACAGACCCCCAGAATAATATACACAACACTGTGCCCCCAGAATAATATACACAGCACTGAGCCCCTAGAATAATATACACAGCGCTGAGCCCCCAGAATAATATACACAGCGCTGAGCCCCCAGAATAATATACACAACACTGAACCCCCAGAATAATATACACAACACTGAACCCCCAGAATAACATACACAGCACTGAGCCCCCAGAATAATATACACAGCGCTGAGCCCCCAGAATAATATACACAGCGCTGAGCCCCCAGAATAATATACACAGCGCTGAGCCCCCAGAATAATATACACAGCGCTGAACCCCCAGAATAATATACACAGTGCTGAACCCCCAGAATAACATACCCAGCACTGAGCCCCCAGAATAATATACACAACACTGAACCCCCAGAATAATATACACAACACTGAACCCCCAGAATAATATACACAACACTGAACCCCCAGAATAACATACACAGCACTGAGCCCCCAGAATAATATACACAGCACTGAGTCCCCAGAATAACATACACAGCACTGAACCCCAAGAATAATATACACAGCACTGGTTATATGGATATATTTTCCCCAGTTCACATGGATATAATTGCCCCCAGTTCACTTGGATATAATTGCCCCAGCTCATATGGGTATATATTGCCCCAGCTCTCATGGATAATGCCCCCAGGTCTCATGGATATGCCCCCAGGTCTCATGGATAATGCCCCCAGCTCTCATGGATACTGCCCCCAGCTCTCATGGATAATGCCCCAGCTCTCATGGATAATGTCCCCAGCTCTCATGGATATACCCCAGGTCTCATGGATACTGCCCCCAGGTCTCATGGATACTGCCCCCAGGTCTCATGGATATTACCCCCAGGTCTCATGGATACTGCCCCCAGGTCTCATGGATATTGCCCCCAGGTCTCATGGATACTGCCCCCAGGTCTCATGGATATTACCCCTGGTCTCATGGATAGTACCCCCTGGTCTCATGGATACTGCCCCCAGGTCTCATGGATACTGCCCCCAGGTCTCATGGATATTGCCCCCTGGTGTCATGGATACTGCCCCCAGGTCTCATGGATATTACCCCCTGGTCTCATGGATACTGCCCCCAGGTCTCATGTATATTGCCCCCTGGTCTCATGTATACTGCCCCTGGTCTCATGGATACTACCCCCTGGTCTCATGGATATTACCCCCTGGTCTCATGGATATTACCCCCTGGTCTCATGGATACTGCCCCCAGGTCTCATGTTTACTGCCCCCAGGTCTCATGGATATTGCCCCCAGGTCTCATGGATACTGCCCCCAGGTCTCATGGATATTACCCTTGGTCTCATGGATACTGCCCCCAGGTCTCATGGATACTGCCCCCAGGTCTCATGGATATTGCCCCCTGGTCTCATGGATACTGCCCCCAGGTCTCATGGATATTACCCCCTGGTCTCATGGATACTGCCCCAGGTCTCATGGACACTGCCCCCAGGTCTCATGGATATTACCCCCTGGTCTCATGGATACTGCCCCCAGGTCTCATGGATATTGCCCCCTGGTCTCATGGATACTGCCCCCAGGTCTCATGGATATTGCCCCCAGGTCTCATGGATACTGCCCCCAGGTCTCATGGATACTGCCCCCAGGTCTCATGGATATTACCCCCTGGTCTCATGGATACTGCCCCCAGGTCTCATGGATATTGCCCCCAGGTCTCATGGATACTGCCCCCAGGTCTCATGGATATTGCCCCCTGGTCTCATGGATACTGCCCCCAGGTCTCATGGTTATTACCCCCTGGTCTCATGGATACTGCCCCCAGGTCTCATGGATATTGCCCCCAGGTCTCATGGATACTGCCCCCAGGTCTCATGGATATTGCCCCCCAGGTCTCATGGATACTTCCCCCAGCCCAGCTCACCTCTGCTGCTCCTCTGGTGCTTTTCTGATGCTCCTGCCGCACATTGCCGGCGGCCGCGTGCTTCCTGCTTCAGCGGCCGCTGACAGGAAGTGCAGCCGCTCGCCTGGGATCTATGAAACAGCCAGGCGAGCGGCTCCACTTCCTGTCACCGGCCGTTCTAACAGGAAGCACGCGGCCGCCGGCAATGTGCGGCGGCCGCCTGCTAAAGCGTTCGGGCTCAGGCCACAGCGGGAACGCTGCGTTCCCGCAGCGTTCCCGCTGTGGGAGAAGTGCGGGAACGCCGTTCCCGCTCAACTCGAGCCCTGGTTGTGCTGTGTCAGAGACTCAGTCTATGCAGTGGGGATGTGGGATGGCTCCCGAGCCGATATGATGAGAAACAGAAAGGATTAAACCCTGCATCAGCGGTTCTCAGATGAGGCAACACAAAGCTCTAGATAAAAGTGGCTATTAGCGAGACCCGCCTCCCGGAAGTCCGTCCACCCTTTTCCTAATCAGGACTCTACTAAAATGCTCATCCAAACTCTTATTATCGCCGACCTTGACTACTGTAACCTCCTTTTTGCTGGCCTTAAGAGAGCCAATATTCTCTCCCTGCAGTTTGTAATGAATGCCTGTGCCAGGTTCCTCCTCCTCACATCCCACACCTCTCATACCTCACCCCTTTGTCAATCTCTACACTGGCTTCCTGTTTCCTTTGGAATCCAATTCAAAAATATTGGTGCTCACGTACAAAACTATCCATAAGTGTACCCCAGCCTACATCTCCTCTGCCAATGATCTGTGGTTATCATCTCCTCATACCCACACCTCTAACTCTCACCTTCAGGGCTTTCCCCGAGTTGCCCCCATTTTATGGATCTCCCTATCCCGCAACATTAGACTCTCCCCATCTCTCCAGTCCTTCAAGAAGTCCCTGAAAACACATTTCTTTAGAGAAGCCTACTGCCTTACTCCATGATACCCCCCACTGTACATTTCTTACTCCATCTTTCCTACATCCGTGCTACTTCACAGTCTCTGCTATTTACCCTCACCTAGTGTGTTACCCCTCTCCTCTTAGATTGTAAGCTCTCAAGCAGGGTCCTCTCTGCTACTGTTCTGTGTGTTTAACTGGTATGTATATTTGTTATTCTGTCTCACCTATTGTACAGCGCTACAAAACTTGTTAGGACTTTATAAATACTTGTAACTGTAGCTATAACATTCATTATTACAAAAGCCTTCATATGTCTCTAGTGAAATCATTCCAATGTTACTATAAAACATACTATGGCTAAACCTTACATTTACACCTATATGATGCATTTAAATGTTCAAGAAAGTAAACTTGATTGTTCTGCTTTTGCTGTTTTGCTGATACAGCCTAGTTTTCTTCATACTGCTGATTACCAGCTGCAGCTCAATGACTTACGCAGAATTGCCATGGTCTTAGATAAGCTTCCCTGGCTTTTTTCTTTGTGGCTGTGGTATTGTACCCGTCATTGAATTTTGCCAGTCTTTTCTGACAAAGAAGCAAATTAGAGGTTATGACCTGTTAGACTACCCTAAATGCGACAGAGAAATCGACCAGATGTTCATTTGTCAATGTCTATTCAGAAGACATTTTTGTACACGTGTATGTGTGTGCATGTATGGATAGACAGACAAATACAGAGATAGATAGATAGATAGATATTATAGGGGAAATGTCCACATTTCTGAAGGTCCTTTCTCACCTTAACATAACACTCCAATAAGGGGAAAAAAGAGGCCTATAAAAATCCCAGAAAATAAACCTATATCTCCTCACAAAATGTTCCAGATTAAATTTAAAGGGCTGTATCACCTCATTTAAGCTAACACTAGCATCAACGTTAGCGCTAGCTTAAAGGAGGTCAGCTGCAGCCAGATCACCTTCAAATCGCTAACGGGTTAAAAAACCCGTTAGCACTCATTAATTTGTGATTTTTAACGCAAGTTTACTGTACTTTGCGCTCCCTATATCTAACATGGGGAGCGCAAAGTGAAGCACAGATTAACTAGCGTTAGGATCACTTGGTCCTGACACTATTTACTAAGAGCTGGCACTAACAAAAAAGTTACCACCAGCTCAGAGGTGTAGGTAGCGGATTCCGCTACTGCAGAATCCGTTACCTGCAGCTCAAAACCCCCCAAAAATCACATACTCACCTCTCATTCCGCGGCGAGAACGGCGGCCCAATCCGCTGCTTTGGGCCACCGGCAACAGAGGGAGACTGGGGGAATAAAGTCCCCTGTCTCCCTCTACAATTACTCCGCCAACCAGCAGGATCTTGCAAGAGACGAGATCCTGCCCGTCATGTGACCCGGCACCACGTTCCTCCATGGAGTCCTATGGACGCCATGGAGGGGATGCTGTGGACGGTGCTGTAGCGCTGCCCCCATCATCCGCGAGCCTTGAGTTAAGTTAGATAGGACCTGTCAACGATGGGGTACATTGGCTCGACTGTGACAGGCTTATGCAAAGTATGATCATATTTTGTGAACTGAATCCCCATCATTTATTCCATCAGGCGTTTGAACATTTTTAAACTGTGTTTTGTTTGGTATAGAACATGGTGGACAAATGTGCTCATTGGTATGGAGTGCTCTTTTTTTTGGTGTTTTGCATTTAATGTCTGAGATGCACCCGCTGTTGTTGCAAGTTTAGGTTGAGTGTAACCTTCCTGTGGTTTGTAATTATATATATATATATATATATATCACATCATAATATATACATCATATATACACTTACGCATAATATACAACTAATATACACATCACATGCACATTTCCACATCATATATACACCATATACACAAATATACAACATATACACATTTCCACATCACATACACACATAATAGACACATGACACACACATTTCCACAGCATATATACATATAATATACACATTCCCACACCATATATACACATAATATAAATACCCCACACACATTCCGACACCATATATATAGTACTCTTTGCGCTCCCCATGTTAAGTATAGGGAGCGCAAAGTACAGTAACCTCGCGCTGAAAAGCACAATCTCCTGGATTTATTAACCTGTTACCATTGGGATTGTAATATGAGGGTCCTGTGCTAGGATGTGATATGGGCAGCATGCAGTAACCTCATTTAACCTAGCACCAACGCTCACATGTGTGAGTGCTAGCGTTAAGGAGGTGATGGGGCCCTACATATATAGTGCACACACAGTACATGTACAAATACAGTACACACAGAATACATGCATGTATAGCAAAAGAACATTTAGCATAATATACACCCCCCAGAATAATATACACAGCACTGAGCCCCCAGACTATTTTCCCCAGTTCACCTGGATATTATTGACCCCAGCTCATATGGATATTATTGACCCCAGCTCATATGGGTATATATTGCCCCAGTTCACATGGATATGGCCCAGCTCATGGATAATGCCCCCCAGCTCTCATGGATATTGCCCCAGCTCTCATGGATATTGCCCCAGCTCTCATGGATAATGCCCCAGCTCTCATGGATATTGCCCCCAGCTCTCATTGATAATGCCCCAGGTCTCATGGATATGCCCCAGGTCTCATGGATAATGCCCCCCAGGTCTCATGGATTATGCCCCTGCTCTCATGGATATGCCCCAGGTCTCATGGATAATGCCCCCCAGGTCTCATGGATAATGCCCCCCCAGGTCTCATGGATTATGCCCCAGCTCTCATGGATATGCCCCAGGTCTCATGGATAATGCCCCAGGTCTCATGGATATTGCCCCTAGGTCTCATGGATATTGCCCCCAGCTCTCATGGATAATGCCCCAGGTCTCATGGATATGCCCCAGGTCTCATGGATAATGCCCCCCAGGTCTCATGGATTATGCCCCAGCTCTCATGGATATGCCCCAGGTCTCATGGATAATGCCCCCCAGGTCTCATGGATAATGCCCCCCAGGTCTCATGGATTATGCCCCAGCTCTCATGGATATGCCCCAGGTCTCATGGATAATGCCCCAGGTCTCATGGATATTGCCCCTAGGTCTCATGGATATTGCCCCAGCTCTCATGGATAATGCCCCAGGTCTCATGGATATTGCCCCTAGGTCTCATGGATAGTGCCCCCAGGTCTCATGGATAGTGCCCCCAGGTCTCATGGATTGTGCCCCAGGTCTCCTGGATATTGCCCCCAGGTCTCATGGATTGTGCCCCAAGGTCTCCTGGATATTGCCCCCAGGTCTCATGAATTGTGCCCCCAGGTCTCCTGGATTGTGCCCCCAGGTCTCCTGGATATTGCCACCAGGTCTCATGGATTGTGCCCCCAGGTCTCCTGGATATTGCCCCCAGTTCTCCTGCATTGTGCCCCCAGGTCTCATGGATTGTGCCCCCAGGTCTCATGGATATTGCCCCCAGGTCTCATGGATTGTGCCCCCAGGTCTCCTGGATATTGCCCCCAGGCCTCATGGATTGTGCCCCCAGGTCTCATGGATTGTGCCCCCAGGTCTCCTGGATATTGCCCCAGCTCACCTCTCATTGCCGGTGGCCGCGTGCTTCCTGCTTGAACGGCCGCTGACAGGAAGTGCAGCCGCTCACCTGGGATCGATGAAACAGCCTGCCTGTTAGATCCCAGGCGAGCAGCTGCACTTCCTGTCAGCGGTCGTTCAAGCAGGAAGCAAGCGGCTGCCGGCAATCGTTTCCGGCTGGGCGCTTCACAGCTGTGAAGGGGCACAGCCATGATGGCTCGAGTCCTGCTGGAAAGCTGCGGGAATGCAGGTTCCCGCAACCTGCGTTCCCGCAGCATTCCCGCAGCGTTCCCGCAGGACTCGAGCCATGGCTGCGTCCCTTCACAGCTGTGCCCGAGACACGTGCCTCACTCGCCTCGCCCTTCCTACGGCCCTGCACCTAGGACCAGACACAGAGACTGCTATGTGAGAGGTGTTGTGTGAGGGTACTGTGTGAGAGGTGCTGTGTGACTGAGAGGTGCTGTGTGTGTGAGAGGTGCTGTGTGAGTGATAGGTGCTGTGTGAGAGGTGCTGTGTGTGTGAGAGGTGCTGTGTGAGGGTGCTGTGTGAGAGGTGCTGTGTGACTGAGAGGTGCTGTGTGTGTGAGAGGTGCTGTGTGAGGGTGCTGTGTGAGAGGTGCTGTGTGACTGAGAGGTGCTGTGTGTGTGAGAGGTGCTGTGTGAGAGTGCTGTGTGTGAGAGGTGCTGTGTGAGGGTGCTGTGTGTGAGAGGTGCTGTGTGAGTGAGATGTGCTGTGTGAGGGTGCTGTGTGTGAGAGTTGCTGTGTGAGTGAGATGTGCTGTGTGATGGTGCTGTGTGAGTGAGAGACGCTGTGTGAGATGTGCTGTGTGTGAGTGAGTGAGGAGCTGTCAGGGTTGGGGATGGTACCAGGGTGGCACCGAGGGTGAGGGGAATATGGGCACAGCGTGCAGTGATCTGCAGCGGTAGACAGGTGGATAAGGGTAGAGGAGGGTGGATGGATATGGTGACTAACCAGGTTGAATGCAGAAGGATTTTGGGCATGATGGATATGGTTGCAGGAGCCAGAAATGGGGAATCAGGAACAGGAATGCAGAGCAGCAATACAAGTAGAGGTGTTCACTCTTTGAGAACATAAGCTGTAATGAACCAGCAATGTTAATTGTGGAGCAGAGCCCTTTATTCTGTGAGTCACTTGTGTTTTGGTGCTTAACTGTTACATTGCTGATTGCTGGTTACAGGTTACAGGGCAGGAGCAGTACAGGACGTGTACCACCGGAGGGGGGGTGTCAGGTTGGTTGCAGTCATGGGGCATGACAGGAGCTGTGTGAGTGAGAGGCGCTGTGTTGAATGAGAGACACTGTGTGAGTTAGAGGTGCTGTGTGAGTGAGAGGCGCTGTGTGAATGAGAGGCGCTGTGTGAGTGAGAGGCGCTGTGTGAATGAGAGGCGCTGTGTGAGTGAGAAGTGCTGTGTGAGTGAGAGGTGCTGTGTGAGTGAGAGGTGTTGTGTGAATGAGAGGCGCTGTGTGAGTGAGAAGTGCTGTGTGAGTGAGAGGTGCTGTGTGAGTGAGAGGTGTTGTGTGAATGAGAGGCGCTGTGTGAGTGAGAAGTGCTGTGTGAGTGAGAGGTGCTGTGTGAATGAGAGGCGCTGTGTGAGTGAGAAGTGCTGTGTGAGTGAGAGGTGCTGTGTGAGTGAGAGGTGTTGTGTGAATGAGAGGCGCTGTGTGAGTGAGAAGTGCTGTGTGAGTGAGAGGTGCTGTGTGAATGAGAGGCGCTGTGTGAGTGAGAAGTGCTGTGTGAGTGAGAGGTGCTGTGTGAGTGAGAGGTGTTGTGTGAATGAGAGGCGCTGTGTGAGTGAGAAGTGCTGTGTGAGTGAGAGGTGCTGTGTGAATGAGAGGTGCTGTGTGAATGAGAGGACTGTGTGAGTGAGGTGCTGTGTGAGAGAGAGGTGTGTGAATGAGAGGGCTGTGTGAGTGAGGTGCTGTGTGAGTGAGAGGTGCTGTGTGAATGAGAGGCACTGTGTGTGAGTGAGAGGTGCTGTGTGAATGAGAGGCACGTTGTGAGTGATTTGCTGTATGAGTGAGAGGGCGCTGTGTGAGAGGCACTGTGTGAGTGAGAGGTGCTGTGTGAATGAGAGGCACTGTGTGTGAGTGAGAGGTGCTGTGTGAATGAGAGGCACGTTGTGAGTGATTTGCTGTATGAGTGAGAGGGCGCTGTGTGAGAGGCACTGTGTGAGTGAGAGGCACAGTGTGAGAGATGTGCTGTGTTAGTGAGAGGTGCTGTGTGAGAGATGCGCTGTGTGAGAGATGTGCTGTGTAAGAGGTGCTGTGTGAGTGAAAGGGCGGTGTGTGAGAGGCGCTGTGTGAGGTGCTCTGTGTGAGAGGTGCTATGTGAGGGTGCTGTGTGAGTGTGGTACATTTGAGAGGTGATACACTCATACACACCGCACATTACTGTGAGTTTTATTGCTGTGTATGAGCGTATGACAGAGTTCCACAGCAATAAAACTCACAGTAACGTGTGGTATGTATGAGCGTATCACAGAGCTCCACAGCAATAAAACTCACAGTAATGCGCGGTGTGTATGAGTGTATGACAGAGCTCCACAGCAATACAACTCACGGTAATGTGCGTTGTGTATGAGCGTATCACAGAGCTCCACAGCAATAAAACTCACAGTAACATGTGGAATGTATGAGAGTATCACAGCACTCCACAGCAATAAAACTCACAGTAATGTGCAGCGTGTATGAGTTTGAGCTTTATGGAAAAAGAAACCTGTATCAATGGCGCCACCTAGAGGGGATGGATGCTAGCTGTTACACAAAATACTATTCGTATATAGATTCAAACAGTTTAGTATGAGAATAAAATAAGTTCAGTTCTTGATATGAATCAGCAGCTGTCTCTTTCAATAGGTGGTATATCCAAACCCACCAAAGGATAATAAATATAGCAAAAAAAAGAGATGATCGAGTCAGCGCTTCCTTCAAAAGGTTTTTTCTTCTTTTCTGTGTACCTTTAAAATAAACAGAAACGCTGCCATAGCGTAATAAATTTCTAAACAGATGTAGATAAAAAAAGGAGAATGCAATCACATTTTTTTGTGTCTTAATCAGACACTGGATGCTCCAATCAATCGGCAAAATTAGATGGGAATGTCGAATTTCTCCTGGATATGTAGTCTTGTATTCCCAAAAAGGTGCTGCACGCCAATTATAGATTTAAAGGCAAAATTTATTTAAAATAAATAAAACAGGCACATGGGTAAAACACCTAAACGCGTTTCGAGAGTGGCCTCGCTTCCTCAGCAGGTGTGATTACTATTGTGCACAAGACTACATATATACTGCCAGAAAGACATTTAGAATAGAAAATAAAAGGTGTTTTCACTTCAGTTTAATGAGAAACATCATTGTTACATATATGATTGTTAACAGGGAGACTAGTTGTGTTCAAAAAACGATTACTTCACAGCGCAGAAAATCACCTGTATTTAAAATATTGCAATGGCAAACATATTGAGAGTATAGTTATTACAAAATACACCTCTATACTTGCTCCAAATAAAATTATAATGAATAGACAAGCACGGAATTCAGGCTTGTTAATCGATTCGATCTGTGATCCGCCGAGTTTTTAGAGAAAGGGTTTGAGTTTGAGTTTTATAGCTGTGTAGCTCTGGGATACACTCATACACACCACTCTTACCTTTCTCCATTCTGTGGCTAGACACTAAATAAGCGGCTCCCACTTTCGTCTCCCATTTACCATCTTTTGGGGGGGGGTTGGGGGACAGAGATATAAAGAAGGTGGGGGTAAGGGCCCCAAGATTTCTGATGGCTGTTCTGAAGACAGCCCTCATATTGCTCCCCGTGGGTTGAATTATTTTTTTTGCACTATTACACTATTCTATAATATCTTTGTTTTCTTACAATTTACAATCACTAAATAGTACAAGATCCAGACACGAATAGGTCATGACCCCAGACAAACACATCATCGCCAACAGCAAAGGAAATGTCAAATTAATGAGCGACATCTCTTAGGCCTCACCCTTCCGGCAGGTCTAGCATACAAAGTATCTAATAGATATACATGCTGAGAAAAAAATACTGCTAATAGAAAATGAATATTCAGTGATTGCTGGTTGCCATGAGAATCAGCCATGACAATCACTGAAAACCTCCTGCATGTGTGACCCTCATTCATATATTTATCAATGTATGTTTTCCAAAGAAAAATGTAACAGGTGTCAAAATAACATGTGTAATAAGGTAACAAGTAAAAATAAAATGGTGTCTGATAGGTAACAGTATCTGTATACAGCCTATTATAATTGGCGAGTGTTGCAATTATTGTCACATTAAGCTGAGTTGTTGTTTCGTAATTAGTACATATTAGGTAGCTGGAGGTGCAGGTCAACATTCTTTATAAGAGGATGCATCTTTCCTTTGGATACATTTTGCTACACTTAAATACAGCACCAGTAAATGGTACGTGATTATCATCAGTAGGCTCAATGTAGAAGTAGCACTGCAGCATTTTGGCCTGTGTGTGATATGCGAGTGTATTGCTCATTATGGGCTATATTACATTCTTCGCGCAAAAACCCTCGCGCAAAGCGAAATTTTTTGCGCTAAGCATTAAACTTTTGCGTACGGAAATCACCACTGGAATTACAATCCTTGCGGGTTTTTCATCCGCCGATCAATTGCGCGCGCAAACAGGATGCGCACAAATGCAGGCGCAGTGCCGCCTCGCGCAAAAATCTTTCCACGCGCAGTTTTTTGCATCCATTCAGCCAATCAAAATGAAGAAACACACCAATCAAACGCAACTGAATTGCGTCTGCCAGAGGCATCGGAGACGGGTTCTGCGTCTATGATGCAAAATGAGTACCTATGCTACAGTAATAATACATACCTGCCATCATCCATTATATTGTTGCTACATACCTTTTTATGTGCTGGTTTTTGTTTTGGGTTAGCCAGGTTGTTCAGATATGTCGTTAGCACCAGCTTTGCAGTTGCTAAAATTATGCGCGCAAAGGCTATGCGGTAATTACCGCAAATAGATTGTAATACCATCCTCGTCCAGCGCACATTCTCATTTGCACTCACAATGTTAAGTATAGGACGCGTGAAGTTTAGTAAGCTTGTGCAGGTTTACCCGCGGTAGACGATTGCTTGCGGATGTTGCGCCCACTATGTAATACGGGATTAGACGCAAATGGGTTTACCCCTCGCATTAATGTTTTTTTGCGCCAGCTCAAACGTTTGCGTTTATGATATGTTACAATATGGTACAATTTTACTGTGGAAATTTAAAGATACAGACCCCCAAATAGTCTTCCCATGATAGACTGCAGGATTTCTCACGCGCAGCCCCCACTCTCTGGAACGCTCTCCCTCGTACTGTCAGACTTTCCCCTAACTTCTCTTCCTTCAAACGCTCCCTTAAAACATTCCTATTTAGGGAAGCCTACCACCCAATTCACTGACACAACCATCAATCACTCTCACCTTACAGTCCTCTCCTCCTGTTTCCAACCCCAACCCTCCCAGATTGTGAGTTCCTACGGGAATAGGGCCCTCATCTCCTCCTGTACTGTTTGTCAAATAATGTTCAATGTATTGTAACCCTGTCTATACTGTGCTTATTGTACAGCGCTGCGGAATATGCTGGCGCTTTATAAATAATAATAATAATAATAAATATCAACCCGTAGCTTACAAAGTGACATTTTTGCAAAACTTCAAAATGGGTTAAAAAAAATAATTACCCATTGGACCACGACGTTTACAATGCAGATGGGGAGTGCGTATGACACATCTGCATTGTAAACGTTGTGGTCCAATGGGAGATTTTATTTTTAATAAATTTTTGAAGTTTTGCAAAAATGTCACTTTGTAAGCTACGGGTTGATATTTGGTTCTCTTTGAGGCTAGGGTCAGACGAAAGCCGTTTTAACGTGCATTTAGACGCACGAAATCACGGCCGTGCTAGCAGCAAATGACGTCCAATGCCGGGGAACATACAACGAACGGCCGCACGGAAGTTCATCCGCGCAACGCAAGTGGCAAACGAACGCATTTTTTCTAGAACGTCAAACCGCTAGTACGGACGTACAGAGTGCGCTGCGTCCGCTAGAGGCGTGTGTGCGTGATTGGGAGATGTCAGACGCTGCTAATGTCCGGCCAACATAACGTCCAGACACAAAAAGTGTTTTATTGATGATCCGTACAAAATCACGGACGAACAGGCGCATCGTATGACCGCTATCGCGTATTCCGTGAAAAAATACGTCCATTCGTTCGAACGCACTTTTTAACAGACAACGCGAAAAATGCGTTAGTCTGACCCTAGCCTAAAATTCCACAGTAAAATTGTACCTTATTGTAACATATTTATTTATTTGCAAAGTATTTTACCAGGAAGGATACATTGAGATTTCTCTAATTTTCAAGTACAGTATGTCCGTGGTAAGGTTCAAGAACATTGAATTGTTACAGTCGTTACGGGGGTGGGTATGACACATCTGCATTGTAAACGTTGTGGTCCAATGGGAGATTTTATTTTTAATTCATTTTGAAGCTTTGTAAATATGTCTCTTTCTAAGCTACGGGTTGATATTTGGGGCTCTGTATCTTTAAATTTCCACAGTAAAATTGTACCATATTGTAACATATCATAGAGGGGGATGCGTATGACACATCTGCATTGTAAACGTCGTGGTGCAATGGGAGATATTTTTTTTAACCCATTTTGAAGTTTTGCAAATATGTCACTTATGTCTGCCAGTATGAACTGTCTGCCAGTTTGAACTGAGATAACGGCATGTGAGGCAAGTGGTACCCACTGATGAAGCTGACCACAGCGAAACGCGTATGCGGTGTTTTATTTATTGTATTATAAACTTTTAATAAAGTAGTTTTAAACGTAGCCAGAGATTGGCTGTTCTGTTTAAGTGGATGAATCACCACCACTATCACCACTGAGGACACTATCAACTAAGGGTCCGGTGCTCCTTGGAATCACCGGCTGCTTGAGATTTGGTGCCTCTTGAAAAATAGGCACCATTAAATCTGAGTAGACTTTTTGGGGCCTATTACACTCTTAACACAAACGTTAACGCTCATTTGCGTGAGCATTAACGTTTGCCGCGGTATTTACCGCATATTACAATCCAAACGCAAACGGTTAAGAAACCCGTTTGCATTTGGTACCTTGCGCTTTTCAGTCCTATGGACTCCATTGAGTGGATGCTCGCGGCTGCGCTCAGCGCTGCCGCGAGCATCCAGGATTTTAACGCTCGTAAACAATGCAGGCAGCATTTTTTGCACCTGCATTGTAATCTAGCATTAAAAAGCAGACGCAAGGGGGAAAACTGCAGGCGCAGTTTTTCCTCCCTTGTGCCCATGTTTTAACGCGAAGATTGTAATAGGGCCCTTTATATTCTACTATAGCCATCTCTTTTAAATGGTCTGCACATTGCATTTTATTTGTTTTTACCGAGGAACATCCCACGAAGTAAAGACCTAATTTTCCAGTGTAATACTGAAAATTTAATGAATTGATCACCAGTGCGAGTGCTGATATCCACCACATCCTACAAGTGGCAGTTGGAGCAGCTTTTTTTTCAGGTGGGGAGGGGGAGCATAACTCCTTAGCATCAGAGTGGGTTAATAACTAATGCTCTGATGGTCATTTCGGAAAATCCTTTCTTAGTGAGCACCTAGAAGCCGAGAGGAACATACGTGCCGAATTTCAAGTCTGTAGGCTTTACGATTCATGAGATATTGTGATTACGCGCGAGCAGCATTTCGCTTTTATATATATAGATAATTAAACATGTACAGTATGTGTAGTAGTAATTAAACCTATACAGTATATATATAAATATATATATATTTATTTTCACTGTTTATATATATATATATATATATATATATATATATACAGTGGCAAGAAAAAGTATGTGAACCCTTTGGGATTACGTGGAGTTTTGCATGATTTGGTCATAAAATGTGCTCTGATCTTCATCTAAGTCACAACAATTTGAAAAACTGTCTGCTTAAAATAGTACAACACAAACATTATATTTTTTCATGTGTTTATTGAACATAACATGTAAACATTCACAGTGCAGGGTGAAAAACGTATGTGAACCCCTAGCCTAATGACTTCTCCAAGAGCTAATTGGAGCCAGGAGTGAGCCAATCTTGAGTCCAATCAGTGTGATATTATTGAATGTGTTGCTGAAAGCTGTCCTGCCCTTTAAAAACACACACCAGTTTTGGGTTTACTGGTTTCAAGAAGCAATGCCTGATGTGAACCATGCCTCACAGAAAAGAGCTCTCAGAAGACCTACGATCAAGAATTGTTGACTTGCATTAAGCTGGAAAGGGTTACAAAAGTATCTCCAAAAGCCTTGATTTTCATGTGTCCACGGTAAGACAGACTGTCTATAAATGGAGAAAGTTCAGCACTGTTGCAATGAAGGAGATTCAGGCCAGGAGATGGTCGCCATTCTGAGCCGGGCAGCCATCTTGTTCAGAATATTGGTTCACTTGAATATAACTAGGTAGATATTAGTTGGAATTAGAATGAAGTTTACATAGAGTTTTAGGAATGTGTTAGATTAGCAGAGAAGCAATTAAAATAGGGAAGATCCGGGCTGTTGCTGGCACGGAGAGACAGGATGAGGGATGGATACATCAAGGTCACGGAGGCCTGTTGCTGAGACAAAGAAGAGCGTGAAAGCAGACCAGGCCTTATCTAAAGCAAACAATAAACAAGCCCAAGGGAGGTGGGCACAGGCAGGATCCAGCGTAGTAGCAAATCATTTTCTGTCAAACTAACATGAAGCCTGCCAATTTATGACCAATGAATGGAATGTCTTTGTATTCGATCAAGGGAGGTACGGACCCACGTGGGGTGGGATAGTGTCACCGGGAGGTGGGCTAATTGGGATGTACCTAATTATGTATTCGGGGTATAAAACCTCATGTCACTGGGAAGTCGGGGCTCAGTCTTTGCGATTCAATCCTGTCTGAGCATCTGTGATATCACAATAAAGTTTGCCTTTCCTGAAGACACTCGTGTTCAGTCAATCCTTGTCCATGCCGGCCCGGCCTCGTCCCGAGTGAACCAAGTGGATTCCGGTTACATTTCTGGGGGCTCGTGAGCCGGGATTCGGGCCCTTGCCGGTACGGCAACGACTGCTAGACACTGTAGCGGTTGACTGCAGGTGCGAGTGATCCCGCCAGTTGGGCGTCCGTTGAAGGTGAGCTGACATCTGCAGGTGCCAAGCAGAATTTCCTGTTCAGTGGACCTCGTCTCGTCCCAAACGGACTCCCGGCCCGGGAAGCTGGGACACCCCGAGTCTGAGGAAACAGCGAGCAGCGCGGCGATAGGTAAAGTGTCTTCTATGTTTGTATGTGTATTGGAGATACCGGTATAAGGGGAACGTCCGACCATAGTTGGATAAGGAGACCCGCGGCCATGGTCTCGTTGACATACTGGACCCGCCGCTGACAGCATGGACAAGCAAAGGAGCCAGAGTGGCTAGCGCATGTCTGCACCCGGGGGATCGGATGTTGACTAAAGGGTAGTTCTGTATGTGAGGGAGAAGGTAGCCACGTTGAGTTGCATTATCATAGTCAGTGTTTGTAAATAAAGCTTCTGCACGTGGACAAGGAAAGGAGGAGGGATTTCTGTGACTGGGCTGAGAGCCCTGAGTCAGTGCTAGTGTGTACATCGTGTAGTGAAGGGGGCCAATTGGGGCCAGCGGTAGCTGCAGCGGGAGTGGTGCCGAGTGGGTAGATTGCCCATAGGCAAATTGGAATTGCAGACGGGAGTGTTGTCATAGAACGGGGTACACATAGTCACAAGCAGACAAGAGTTAGAGATCAATTAACTGGGAATAAGGAGCCAAGAGGAGGGTCAGCTAACCCTCGGCTAGTAGAAAGAGTAGAATTGTTTATGTATTGTTTTGTGCTGAATGTATCTGGTACAGTATGTGCTGTGAGAGCTGCTGAGAGTGCTGTGAGTGATTGTGCGCCTACTTGCCTATCAAGGAAGCAAATCTGAGAGTGGACTCCTAAAGTACGTTTTCGGCTCAGGCGACTGCAGTCGGCTACTGACGGAGGAAACAAACACGTTTCAAGAGAATTGTTGACTGAAATACCAGACAGTTGATTTCAAGTGTTTTTGCTGAAAGTAATATCTGCATTGTGAAAAAGTTACTGCTTTTAAGAGTAATAATGGGTAACGGGTCGTCCAAACCCAAGAAGGCTAAGAAGGGTGAGACGTCCTTGGAGTATATGGTGCGGAATTTTGAAATGTTGTATGCAACACATGATTATGGTATGAGTTTGCATTAAGGAGAAATTGCGATTGTTGTGTGCGATAGTCTGGCCACTGTTAGTCCCTGAGTGGCCAGAACAGGGGTCTATGGACCCGGAGCTAATACAGAAGATGCACTCATATATTACCGGAAAATATGGGCACCCCGATCAGTACCCGTATATAGATATATGGAAGTACTGTGTGAAAGATAAAAGTAATTTTATAATGATGGCGGGACAAAACAAAAAACAGGTACCCCCAAATAATGAGAAACAAAAGCCTGTGTTGCTAGAACATCCGGAGGATGTTGATTCCCTTCCCCCGCCCTACCCATCATGTTATGGGCCAGCTAGAGAGGCCCTGAGTGCCGTGGTTGCGTGGGCGGAGAGGAGGGAGCGGGCAGCTGCTATTTCCCGGCCAGCTCCCTCGGCTCCGGCTCGTGGTATCGCGGAGGAAGAAGAGGAGGAGGGGGCTGCGGGCGGAGGAGACAGAGAGGTCCCAGCAGGAACGATTGAAATGCCCAATGGGAATGTATATAAACTGGTTACCCCAGAAGACAGTGGGGATGAGGGAGGAGATGTAAATCCAGGGGCCACCACTCGCGCGGCGAACAATATATATAAACCCCGGGAAATGTATCAGCACAACCCCAGCAAGAGTAAAATGCAAATGCCCCTGCAGGAGGTGCCAGGTCCCTTACTGGAGAATGGAGGACCTGGGCCAGTACAATACACATACGTCCCATTTACAACGACAGATTTATTCAACTGGAAAACGCACACACCGCTGTACTCCACTAATCCAGCGGCAGTGGCTAGTATGATAGAGTCAGTCATGCTTACACATAACCCCACATGGGCAGACTGTCAACAACTAATGCTGACGATGTTCACAACTGAGGAAAGAGCCCGAATAAATAATAGCGTGCGGAAAATTCTACTTGCCCAAGCCGTAGAAGATAGCAAGCCCCAGCCAGAAGCGTGGGCAGAGGAACACTACCCCAAAACAGACCCCAAATGGCCATACAATAGTGGTGAAGGTATTGCCCACCTACAGACATACCGGACAGCGGTAATAATGGGTGTTAAAGCGGGAGGGAAGAAACCCACGAACATGGGGAAGAGAGCAGACATTGTGCAAGATTTTAAAGAAACCCCAAGTGCATTTTTAGAAAGATTACTAGATGCATATAGGATGTATAGTCCTGTTGACCCTGAGGCTGTGGAAAATCAGAGGTTAGTTAATTCTTCCTTTGTGAGTCAGTCACAAAGAGACATACAGAATAAAATACAGAGGATAGATGGGTTTTTAGGTAAAGGTATTAGCGAATTGGTAGAAATTGCTAATAAAGTGTTTCATAACCGGGATTTAGAAGAAAAGCGGGAGGAGATAAGGAAACAAAGAGGACAAACCGGTGTGGTCAGTTACATGGGTAACAGAGGGGGAAGAGGTGCCCCGGAGAGAGGGAGAGCAAGGGGCCGAGGAGGAAGAGGTAGGGGAGCCCCTAGGGAACCCCTGGGGCCTAACCAGTGCGCGTGGTGCCGGGGTGAAGGTCACTGGAAAAATGAATGTCCTGCATTTTTGGCTAAATTTGGGGTACAGGGAGAGGCTGGTGAATCGGGAGGTCAGGTCTCCAATGGCCAGGTAACAAACGGCAGATATGAGAGAAATGATGGTGCCGGTTCAGGGTTTTTTGGTTTGGCGGGAACGTCATTTGAAGGGCAAGGTATATATTGACACGGACCTGGGCCCATCCCGCTCGGTAATCACGAGCCCACGGTCACAGTAAGAGTGGGAGATAAAGATGACATTTTTATGGTTGATACTGGTGCCGAATATTCTGTTGTAACACAGCAAATTGCACCCCCAATGTGAAATGAGGTTGATATAATGGGAGCAATGGGGGTGTCTGCTAAGTACCCCTTTCTTGCTTCTCGAAAATGTAGTTTGGGTGGGCACAATGTGGAACATGAATTTTTGTATATGCCCGAATGTCCCATCCAACTCCTGGGGCGGGATATCCTTGGCAAATTGCAAGCCCAAATTACATTTCTTCCCGGGGGTCACGCTAGATTAGATCTGCCTGAGAGTGGCAGCTCTACACGGCAGTACAGCCCAGTCAGCCAGCATACCCAACCTGTAAAAATTGCAGTAATTATGCCAAGAGAAGAAGAATGGCACACGGCACCAACCCCGCCGGCCACCCCAGACCCGTACACACTACTTTTGGGAATCCCTGGAGTCTGGGCGGAAGAAAACCTGCCCGGACTGGCTGTAAATATCCCTCCAGTATATGTTGATCTGAAACCAGGCGCAACGCCTGTGGCTCTAAGACAATATCATATCCCACAAAAAGCCAAGCAGAACATTCAGACACATTTGCAAAGACTTAAAGACCATGGGATATTGAAATTCTGCGTGTCACCGTGGAACACACCACTGTTGCCAGTACTGAAAGAGGGCACACAAGAGTACCGCCCAGTCCAAGATTTACGGGCCGTCAATGAAGCCACAGATACCCTACACCCTGTGGTTCCCAACCCATGCAATTTATTGGCATTAATTCCCGGCGATACAAAATATTATACGGTGCTTGATTTAAAAGACGCTTTCTTTTGTATCCGTCTGGCTCCAGCAAGCCAGCCCCCTTTTGCATTTCAGTGGGAGGAATCTACCACGGGAGCGCGCCATCAGATGACCTGGACACGCCTCCCTCAAGGTTTCAAAAACTCGCCCACGATTTTCGGATGTGCGCTCAGCCAGGACCTCCTGTCCTTTATCGCTCAGCCAGACAAAGTCGTCTTGCTACAGTATGTAGATGATTTATTACTTGCTTCCCCCACAGAAAAAGACTGTCTCTCTGCCACAAAGGCCCTGCTGCATCTGCTGTGCCACGCAGGTTACAGAGTTTCCAAAAAGAAAGCACAAATATGCAAAGTGTAAAATACCTAGGTTTTCAATTAACAGGTACCAAGCGTGCATTGGGGGCAGAAAGAAAAGAAGCAGTATGCCGAATACCCCAACCAAAGACAAGGAGACAAGTCTGTGAATTCCTAGGAGCTGCAGGCTTCTGCCGCCTGTGGATCCCCAACTTTGCAGACATTGCTAAGCCCCTTCATCAAGCCACCAAGGGGGGAGAGCATGACCCCTTTCTCTGGGAAGAAGAACAAGCGGCAGCTTTGCTGAAATTAAAAACTCTCCTGATGGAAGCTCCAGCACTGGGTCTGCCAGATCACAGCAAGCCCTTCCAGCTGTATGTGCATGAACACAACCAAACAGCCACAGGAGTGCTGATTCAGAACTTTGGCTCATGGCCAAGGCCTGTGGCCTACCTATCCAAGCAACTTGACCCTGTGGCCTGCGGCCTACCCCCATGTCTGAAAGCAGTGGCAGCCACCGCAATGCTGATAGCGGAAGCAGACAAGCTGACCCTTGGACAAGTTCTTCATGTCAAAGTGCCACATGCAGTCAAAGCCCTGCTTGATGTAAAAGGAAGTTACTGGTTCAGTAATAGCCGGATGACAAAGTACCAAGCTATGATGTGTGAGAATAGATGGGTTCATTTGGACCTCATCGCTACCTTGAACCCTGCTACACTACTGCCTGACCGTGAAGAGGATCCAAATCATGAATGCCTCCAAGTCATGGAAGAAGTATTCAGTAGCAGACCAGTTCTGAAAGACGTACCCCTAGACAAATACGATTTACAATTATTCACTGATGGAAGCAGCTACATGGATGATGGGAAGAAAGTCTCCAGCTATGCAGTTGTATCAGCAGAAGAAATTATTGAAGCAAATCCTCTACCAGGCCATACATCAGCACAACTGGCTGAAATAACAGCCCTGACCAGGGCCCTGGAAATCTCTGAAGGCAAAAGAGTGAACATCTATACTGACTCCAAATATGCCTTTATGACTGTCAATGCACATGATGCACTCTACAAAGAAAGAGGCCTGCTTACTTCCTCAGGACAACAAATCAAGTATGCAGCTGAAATTGCAGCCCTTCTGGAAGCTGTATGGAAACCAAGTGCTGTTAGTATTATGCACTGTCGTGGCCACCAGAAAGGTCATGATGAAATCCCAAAAGGCAACAGGCGTGCTGACCAAGCCGCAAAAGCTGCTGCAAAACCATTAATACCACCTGATCAAGCCAAGGTCCTGCTCTGCAAGCAAGATGATCAACTCCCAATGTCGAATTACGAATTCTATATGAATTGGAGAAAATTCGAACCAAAAGGCGAATTCATTGAAACCATTCTACAAAAATGGCATAATAATTACGAAATGCTAGAAGACAACCATGACTATATACAGTGGCTCTTCCCAACACGGTCCCAAGGCCGAAATTTCTACTCCTCTCCTCTTCACCCTCAAGAGACACGTCTTATGATTAACACCTCAGAAGTTCAGCAAAGACTCCGCAGAGCATACAAGATGATGCTGAAATTCTTCGGCATAAAAATAGTGGGGGAGTATGGAGAAGATACAGAAGTAACCGAAGTTGAACGAGCAGAAAATTTTGCCTCACGTTTTGACAATCTAACAGCCAACCCTCTTAATAATTTGAGGATCACACGAGTACTGGTGAGCTTGGGAGAATTGGGAGCAGAAGAATATCAAGCCTCATTGGTGAGGTTCTTTCTCAAAGAGACCCTTATCAAAAACAAACTGCCAAGAATGAAGAAAAGTGTGATGAACTTCTTTGTACCAGCAGTGAGAGATACGCAGAAGAGACAAGATCTGCTGTTCTTTGCCTGGCGATACTATTTTCCAAAAGAGGAATTTATCTGGGGAAACCAGGAAGAATTGGCAAGATACAAAGCAACACCGGTGGTGGCTGCACTCCTACCGGCGCCACTTAGTGAATGGACACCTGTGTATTCAGAAAAAGAGAAGAAATGGCTATCAGAAGAACAAGGTGGATATGGAGAAGATGGATGGTTTCAGTTGAAGAATGGACAAATAGTCCTGCCAGCGACATTGGCACCCGAGATCGTGAGAGCGCTTCACGCAAGTACCCATGGAGGAAGAGAGATAATGGAACAACAGTTGGAACCACATTTCTATGTGCCAGGGATGTCAGTAATCTGCAAAGCAATAGCCCAGCAGTGCATGACATGTGCCAAGAATAATCCAAGAACAGACCCATCTCAACCTCCAGGGAAGCAGCCAATCGGGCTGTCCCCAATGGCGTCAATACAGATAGACTTCACAGTGCTGCCACCCTGCAAGGGATATAAATATCTACTGGTAATGGTGTGTACTCTCACTGGATGGGTGGAAGCCTTCCCGACGAGGACAGAGAAAACAACGGAAGTGGTGAGGAGCTTAATGAAAGAAATAATACCACGCTATGGACTTCCCCTCGAAATAGGGTCGGACAATGGCCCAGCTTTTATACAGAACTGTTTACAGCAGCTTGCCCGTCTGTTGGGCATCACCTGGAAGCTACACACAGCTTACTGCCCCAAAGCTCGGGAAAAGTCGAAAGAATGAACCGCACACTAAAAAAACGTTGATGTCCAAACTGTGCCAAGAGACGTCACTAGGCTGGTTGGATGTGCTGCCAATAGACCTATTGCACATTAGGTGGAGGCCAACCCCCCAATTGAAGCTAAGTCTGTACGAGCTTATGTTTGGACGGCCTACTCCTCTGCTTAATGGACTAAGGGGGGACCTTCGGGCATTGGGGGAAACTAAACTAAATGATCAGGTTGTATTGTTAGGTAAATCAATGCAGAAATTGAATACTTGGGTGGGAGATAATATACCTCACTTTTTGTATCCCCCATTGCATAAGTATTGTCCAGGTGACTCGGTTTGGGTGAAGGAGTGGAAAAATGACCCACTAGGCCCAAAATGGAGAGGTCCTTACCTTGTCCTGTTATCAACCCCCACAGCAGTGAAGGTTGCCGAGGTGGTCCCGTGGATACATCACTCCAGACTGAAGGTAGCTGCAGCCCTGAACCAGAGTGGAAGGTCGTCGCCAATGAGACCAATCCATTGAGGCTAAAGCTGACAAAGACCACAGTTGTGAGCACCTAAAAGACTCAACAAGTGGGTGTTTTGACGGACACAATAATGCCTGACCACCCACCAACGGAGGAGCAAAGGGATCCCCCGGGGGATACCCCAAGGGCTATTTTTAGGGGACCCGCCCCGACCCTTGATCAACCCGAATTGTCTTTTGTTTTTGAAATTCCGGTGGGGAGGGATTGGGTTTATGTGACTGTGAAAAGAATTGCCCAAGGGATTTTGACATTTGGGGCATTTGTGGTACTGATTTTGTACCTTGCAAATTTGATTTATGGACTATCACATGGAGTATGCCCCAGGTGCCCAAGCATGACCGAGAAAGTGGATATCTCCCATATCTGGAATGGTACACACCCAGTGATGGAGAACCGTACCATGTGGAGACAAAAGCGAGAGGCGATATCCGAAATTATGCCAAGAGGACATTTACTTGTGCAATTCAAATATGACTATGCTAAAAAGTCTGGGCAAACCGCATGCTGGGTGTGTAGTAGAATGCACCCAGAGACAATTCATATACCATTTGCTTCTGTTCCAATTAACTTAAGTATGTTTGCGTCAGGAAATGTCACAATACATGCTTTTGATGAACCACGAGAAAAACCAGAGGCATTCACTCCCGGGTATCCAATAACAGGACCAGTATACCCACCAGAATGGTTTTTCAATTAGGACCAGATAAAGAAACAAGTAACGAGGGGGGGTTGTGTAATTCAAGTAAGTTCAACTGGACATCGTACATTTACACATTCAACACAAAGGAGCAGGCAAATTTTCTATATATACGATGTAGAAAACTCACTAGAGAGTAGAGACCAAGAGGTGGTAATTGCGAATGTGACTAATGGCAGGCAAGGTGCATTGAATATGATGAGACGACTGAGACAACTGATGATAGAAATATCAAAGGGAACACTACATTTATCACCATTTATATTGAAAGGGGGTACCAGGTGTGTTGTGAAAGGGTGTGTTACACATGGGTACCACCTACAATAACGGGAATGTGCTACCTGGCTAAACTGATTCCAATTCAGAGAGTAAAGGGAGATGACACTGATACAGACACTGCACTACACCCTAGGTACCCACTGGTGTTTGAGAAACAGAAGAGAGAGTTGTTTAAGAAAGCGGATCGGGTGTGGGCATGGTTCCCAGCATGGACTGGATGGGGAAGAGAGTTAATGGTAAGAATGAACAGTTATGCCAGTCTGATGGACGAGATTTTGAATAAGACTAGTATGGACATTCAGTTGCTGAATCTGGAAGTACGAGAGATACGAAAGGTACAAATGATACATGATATGGCACTGGAACAGATCAGTGCAGCTCTGAATGGACTGTGTGAGATGACAATGCATTATGAATGTTGCACCTTCATCAACAACACCACACATGACGTCCCTGACTATTACCAGGTAATCCAAGATCACCAGGAGAAAGTAGCACAGTTGCAGAACACAGCAAGACGGATCGCTGCTGAAGGCTGGAATCCACTCCATGGGTTCGGAGCAATCGGAGATTGGTTTGGATCTATCCTGAGATTTATTTCACAGATTGGATCCATGATTCTGATGTTGGTGGTGATCTTGGTTGTAGGGACACTCCTGTACCGCATAGGGCTATGTCTATGGCCACTATGCAAGAGAGCACTGACACCTACACAGACACAAAAGATACCACTGATAATCCCACAAAACATGTTCCCAACAAAAATAGGTCCCCTAAAGTACGAGGAGTTCAAGGATAACACTAGTGGAGTGTAGTGGCTACAAGTCTCAGGTTCAGAACCTGAGGCTTGAGCCAAGGGGGGAATGAAGGAGATTCAGGCCAGGAGATGGTCGCCATTCTGAGCCGGGCGGCCATCTTGTTCAGAATATTGAAAAAAGAAGAAGGGTACGGCGCTTCCCAGTGCAAGTAGGTATGAAAAAATTAGTTACCCAGTAAGTAACAGGCGTCTTCAATTGAAGGAGGATCAATACCTCAAAAAGAAAACACACATAGTACAATATTGCTAATATACAAATATATGATTGGAAGTATAGTGGCTCTCACTCACGCTAAAGAGAGCCTCACCCGGCTCTGGCAATATTCGCGTGGTAGCATGCAGTGGAAGCCAAATAATAAGAACCAAATAATAGGTTAAAAAATGAATGGGGATAAAAATAAAATTAAGAATAAAAAATAAAAATAAGTAGAATTAAAAATGTAATTTTAATATATGTTCTTATTATTTGGCTTCCACTGCATGCTACCACGCGGATCCATTAGGGCTTTCATTAAGGTCTGTGCCCATCAAAACAACCTTTGGGCTTCTCTATTTGAGCCCTGGCGGCTCTTGAACACGTGAGTGGTCTGACTTTCTGTAACTAATATTGCAAGGTTTTACGGTATTACCCGATGTTGGCATTTTTCTCTCCTTTCTCCATATCTGTTGAGAATCAGCATCTGCACATACTCCTTGAAAACCTCCGTCTACTGAAGTGGCCAGTGGGAGGGCCTATCTAAATTCTACCCACGGGCGAATATTGCCAGAGCCGGGTGAGGCTCTCTTTAGCGTGAGTGAGAGCCACTATACTTCCAATCATATATTTGTATATTAGCAATATTGTACTATGTGTGTTTTCTTTTTGAGGTACTGATCCTCCTTCAATTGAAGACGCCTGTTACTTACTGGGTAACTAATTTTTTCATACCTACTTGCACTGGGAAGCGCCGTACCCTTCTTCTTTTTTCTATTGCTCTTTCTGTCTTTTAGGGATGACACATATGGGTACAGTGGCGATCGTGCTTTAGGCTCTATCCCGCATAATCACTTACTGTTGCGCCTACCTTTTTTCTATTTTTTGTTCAGAATATTGGTTCACTTGAATACAACTAGGTAGATATTAGTTGGAATTAGAATGAAGTTTACATAGAGTTTTAGGAATGTGTTAGATTAGCAGAGAAGCAATTAAAATAGGGAAGATCTGGGCAGTTGCTGGCACGGAGAGACAGGATGAGAGATGGATCCATCAAGGTCACAGAGGCCTGTTGCTGAGACAAAGAAGAGCGTGAAAGCAGACCAGGCCTTATCTAAAGAAAACAATAAACAAGCCCAAGGGAGGTGGGCACAGGCAGGATCCACGGTAGTAGCAAATCATTTTCTGTCAAACTAACATGAAGCCTGCCAATTTATGACCAATGAATGGAATGTCTTTGTATTCGATCATGGGAGGTACGGATCCACGTGGGGTGGGATAGTGTCACCGGGAGGTGGGCTAATTGGGATGTACCTAATTATGTATTCGGGGTATAAAACCTCATGTCACTGGGAAGTCGGGGCTCAGTCTTTGCGATTCAATCCTGTCTGAGCATCTGTGATATCACAATAAAGTTTGCCTTTCCTGAAGAGACTCGTGTTCAGTCAATCCTTGTCCGTGCCGGCCTGGCCTCGTCCCGAGTGAACCAAGTGGATTCCGGTTACAGCAACTCTCCCTAGGTGTGGTCGTCCTGTAAAGATGACTGCAAGAGCACAGCGCAGAATGCTTAATGAGGTAAAGAAGAATCCTAGAGTGTCAGCTAAAGACTTACAGAAATCTCTGGCACATGCTAACATTTTTGTTGACACATCTACAATAAGGAAAACATTAAACAAGAATGGAGTACATGGGAGGACACCACGGAGGAAGCCATTGCTGTCCAAAAAGAATATTGCAGC
This sequence comes from Leptobrachium leishanense, assembly GCA_009667805.1. Taxonomy (NCBI): domain Eukaryota; kingdom Metazoa; phylum Chordata; class Amphibia; order Anura; family Megophryidae; genus Leptobrachium; species Leptobrachium leishanense. The sequence goes on from CM019066.1 coordinate 285,163,881, forward strand.
ATGTTTGAAATTTGCAAAAGAGCACTTGGATGTTCCACAGCACTACTGGCAAAATATTCTGTGGACAGATGAAACCAAAATTGAGTTGTTTGGAAAAAACACACAACACTATGTGTGGAGAAAAAAAGGCAAAGCACACCAACATCAAATCCTCAACCCCACTGTAAAACATGGCGGAGGGAGCATCATGGTTTGGGGCTGCTTTGCTGCCTCAGGGCCTGGATGGATTGTTGTCATTGATGGAAAAGTGAATTCCAGAGTTTATCAAGACATTTTGCATGAAAACGTAAGACCATTTGTCCGCCAACTGAAGCTCCGCAGAGGATGGGTGATGCAACAGGACAATGACCCAAAGCATACAAGTAATTCAACAAAAGAATGGCTTCAACAAAACAAAATACGCCTTCTGGAGTGGCCCAGTCAGAGTCCTGACCTCAACCCGATTGAAATGCTGTGGCATGACCTTAAGAGAGCGATTCACACCAGACATCCCAAGAATATTGCTACACTGAAACAGTTTTGTGAAGAGGAGTGGTCCAAAATTACTCCAGATCGTTGTGCAGTTCTGATCTGCAACTACAGGAAACGTTTGGTTGAGGTTATTGCTGCCAAAGGAGCGTCAACCAGTTATTAAGTCCAAAGGTTCACATACTTTTTCCACCCTGCACTGTGAATGTTTACATGTTCTGTTAAATAAAAACATGAAAACATATAATGTTTGTGTTGTATTATTTTAAGCAGACTGTGTTTTTCAAATTGTTGTGACTTAGATGAAGATCAGAGCACATTTTATGACAAATTCATGCAAAACTCCACGTAATCCCAAAGGGTTCACATACTTTTTCTTGCCACTGTATATATATTCTGTACTTTTTATCACCTGTGTCTGTTCAAAGACACGTGTACACGTGTTCATTTATGTAATCCAATAAAAAAAATGATGCGATGTAACAATCAGGCCTTTTATATGAAAACCATCTTTTTTTTTGCTTATGTTACAATTGGTGAACCATTTAATAAAAAGCAAACTTTCAAATTAACCTTCAAATGGGTCTGACAGAGTCATAAGAAAGAATATCAGATTCCATGAAAATGAAAATATATTGATTACTGCATAATTTTGCTCAAATGTTTTCAGGCAAAATGTAAAAAAATAAATATCATTAAAATTGGATTGGAAAAAATTATCACATTGATTAATATTCTTCAACATGCATTTCCACTGAAACAGATGTAATTATAAATAAATAAACCGAAAAAAGGAGAAATTCCAACAAAAACAGTATGAACCAATAAATCCTTCCGTTAAGAACTTCCAACAGTGCAATGGATCAATACGCCTCACTGTCCAGGTGCAGCGCTGTCTCAAAACCAACAGGAAGCTGGATGGAATAATACAAAAAAAGTAGAATATCTAAGTGTGGAATGTTGTGGATCCTGTGAGACAAATAAAATCAACAAAACAAAGACAATGCTTTCCTCATATATTTTTTTCTATTTGAAATTATTTGTTTTTTGCACTTGCAAATAAGGTATTGTAAAATTAACTTTATTTCGGGGTTTTTTTTTTGGAGAAAGGATTTTACCAGGAAGGATACATTGAGATTTCTCTCGTTTTCAAGTATGTCCTGGGTGGCGAGTATGTACCGTTAGGTGTCTTGCCCAAGGACACTTACTGGAGAGGTGCTATTGTTTGCTATTGTAATCTTATGCAATTTTACAATTATTACAGAAGGATGGGCATTCATGAATCTGTCGGTGAAGAATACATTGTATAAGCAGTGCAAAAGCCAATGTTTCGGTTCTGAATGGGGACTTTTCTCAATCTTGAAAAGATCTTTTGGATACATTCTGTTTCTCATAAGCATCCAACAGCAACCCCACTGATAGAGACTGGAATCTAGCCTTTTTATGCATATGTGTGTGTAGAATATATATATATATATATATATATATACAGTTGTGTTCAAAATTATTCAACCCCCACTGAAATTGAGTGTTTTGGCCAGTTTGAGATTGATTTTGATCATTCAGTCATCTTGCTTACAATTAAATCAGAGAGGCACGTGTAGGTCAGACAAATATAACATAACATTTATAATGAAATAACCACAAATGTCTTTTCTGTGCTCACATCATTATCAGTTTTATTCAACCCCCAAGTGACATTCATTCTTAGTACTTAGTAGAACATCCTTTTACAGTTATAACAGCTTTTAAACGTGAAGCATAGCTTGACACAAGTGTCTTGCAGCGATCTACGGGTATCTTCGCCCATTCGTCATGGGCAAAAGCCTCTAGTTCAGTCACATTCTTAGGCTTGCGCACTGCAACTGCTTTCTTTAACCCCTTAGTGACCGGGCGGTTTTACACAAATCCGTCCTTTAGTGACCGCTGCTGTTTTTATGTTTCTGTGCTGTTAGTGTTTAGGACAAATTTTTCTCTTACTCCTTTATGCAACCCACACATATTTTACACTGTTTTTCTCGCCATTAAATGGACTTTATAAAGATACCATTTTTTTCATCATCTCATTTAATTTACTATAAAAAACATTGTGAAATATGACAAAAAAATTGAAAAAACACCACTTTTTCGAACTTTGATCCCCAAAAGTTCTTATGTATCAAAAACCGTCAAAATTTTTTAATTCCTTAGTAGTTTCTAAATTTAGTTCTGAGTTTAGCAATACCCAATGTTTACATATTCCTCGCTTTTTTTCTTATTTTATGCAACAATAAGTGCAAGTAGCACTTTGCCATTTCCAAAGAGTTTATTTTCAAAACTAGTGATAGTGACATTGTAACACTGATATCTGTCACTAATTCCTGAATAACCCTCCACATATACATATTTTTTTAAAGCACACAAATCAAGGTATTAAACTTGGGGTATTTTGACTCTTTCCATGCAAACCATTTTACCACAAATCTATGCCAAAGTTTGAGAAAAAAGAAAGTTTTGGTGATTTTTTTTTTGAACGCAATTTAAGAATACATGTACTGTGAACTTTAAGGTTTACTGCCAAAAAACACCCCAAAATATGTTCAGCAACATCTTCATCTTATGAGTAAATTGATACCACCCATGTATAGGTATGTCGGGTCATTTGGGGGCTAATAGGCCTTATTTGGGGGGTGCGCATTTCAGTTTTCCAACTTGGAATTTTCACATTTCGTCATCATGCACCCATGTCCTATTTGGGACATTTTTGAAGCCAGCCAAAGTAATTTACCCCCATCAAACCATATATTTTTAGAAAGGGCACGCCCTAGGGTACTTCAAAGAGTTGTATTTTAACACTTTCCATGCACTAGCTCTATGTCAAACTTTCAGGTAGTCACTTTTTGTGTTATTTTTTCACACACATTGTACTTTAGGCATGAATTGTCAAATCCAGTTATGGGTTACTGCCAAAAAACACCACAAAATATGTTCAACAACATCTTCTGAGTAAATTGATACCGCCCATGTATAGGTATGTTGGGTTATTTGGGGGCTAATAGGCCGTATTTGGGGGGTGCGCATTTCAGTTTTCCAACTTGGAATTTTCACATTTCGTCATCAGGCACCCATGTCCTATTTGGGACATTTTTGAAGCCGGCCAAAGTAATTTACCCCCATCAAACCATATATATTTAGAAAGGGAACACCCTAGGGTACTTCAAAGAGTTGTATTTTAACACTTTCCATGCACTAGCTCTATGTCAAACTTTCAGGTAGTCACTTTTTGTGTTATTTTTTCACACACATTTTACTTTAGGCATGAATTGTCAAATCCAGTTATGGGTTACTGCCAAAAAACACCCCAAAATATGTTCAGCAACATCTTCTGAGTAAATTGATACCGCCCATATATAGATTTGTTCTGTTGTTTTTGGGGTGCTACGCCAATCTTTTGACATGTGCTTGTCAATTTTCTAATTTGACATACAGTATCTTCTTTGCTTATCTTCTTTTTAGGGGCCTTTTTACATACCCCAATTTTATGAACGTGCATATATTTGGTAAGCTAACACCCCAAAGTATTGTAAATGGAGTGTTTTTATGCCATGGATGCAACCGTTTGCTCCAAACAAATTGGAAACTGTTTGGTGGTCATTTTTCATTTTCACACCCACATCAGTTTTGGACTGTGATTTAGGAGACACTGTTGTTTGTTATTGCATGAAAACTCTCCAGGTTGTTTTCTGCAAGGTCTCCTGAGTACACCCATGCCCCCCATGCATAGGTTTGCCAGGATTTTGGGAAGGTTCAAATACAATTTTTATGATTTTGTCATTGGAGTTTAAATTGAGATTATTTCTTCAGCTAGGCCTATCTTTGGTTTTGGGTCTACCGCATACCCCAGTTTGAATTATTGTCAGAAAATTGTTTATATTTGTTATGTTGACACAAAATACAGCGTGGTACTGTTTGTATGACGAGACACAGATCACCTTAATTCCCAAGTGTTTTAAAGAAATTAGTGAGCCCCAAAATACAGCGTGGTACTGTATATATGACGAGACACAAATCACCTTAATTCCCAAGTGTTTTAAAGAAATTAGTGAGCCCCAAAAAAAATTGCTGGCCGTATGACGAGACACAGAAGATCACCTTAATTCCCAAGTGTTTTAAAGAAATTAGTGAGTCCAAAATTACAACGTGGTACTGTTTGTATGACGAGACACAGATCACCTTAATTCCCAAGTGTTTTAAAAAAATTAGTGAGCCCCAAAAAAATTGCTGGCTGTGTGACGAGACACAGAAGATCACCTTAATTCCCAAGTGTTTTACAGAAATTAGTGTGCCCCAAAATACAGCGTGGTACTGTTTGTATGACGAGACACAGATCACCTTACTTCCCAAGTGTTTTAAAAAAATTAGTAAGCCCCAAAAAAAAATGCTGGCTGTGTGACGAGACACAGAAGATCACCTTAATTCCCAAGTGTTTTACAGAAATTAGTGTGCCCCAAAATACAGCGTGGTACTGTTTGTATGACGAGACACAGATCACCTTAATTCCCAAGTGTTTTAAAGAAATTAGTTAGCCCCAAAAAAATTGCTGGCTGTGTGACGAGACACAGAAGATCACCTTAATTCCCAAGTGTTTTAAAGAAATTAGTGAGCCCCAAAATACAGCGTGGTACTGTTTGTATGACGAGACACAGATCACCTTAATTCCCAAGTGTTTTAAAGAAATTAGTGAGCCCCAAAATACAGCGTGGTACTGTATATATGACGAGACACAAATCACCTTAATTCCCAAGTGTTTTAAAGAAATTAGTGAGCCCCAAAAAAAATTGCTGGCTGTGTGACGAGACACAGAAGATCACCTTAATTCCCAAGTGTTTTAAAGAAATTAGTGAGTCCCAAAATACAGCGTGGTACTGTTTGTATGACGAGACACAGATCACCTTAATTCCCAAGTGTTTTAAAGAAATTAGTGAGCCCCAAAATACAGCGTGGTACTGTTTGTATGACGAGACACAAATCACCTTAATTCCCAAGTGTTTTAAAGAAATTATTGAGCCCCAAAAAAAATTGCTGGCTGTGTGACGAGACACAGAAGATCACCTTAATTCCCAAATGTTTTAAAGAAATTAGTGAGCCCCAAAATACAGCGTGGAACTTTTTGTATGACGAGACGCAGATCACCTTAATTCCCAAGTGTTTTAAAGAAATTAGTGAGCCCCAAAATACAGCGTGGTACTGTTTGTATGACGAGACACAGATCACCTTAATTCCCAAGTGTTTTAAAGTAATTAGTGAGCCCCAAAATACAGCGTGGTACTGTTTGTATGACGAGACACAGATCACCTTAATTCACAAGTGTTTTAAAGAAATTAGTGAGCCCCAAAAAGATTTGCTGGCACAGTGACAAGACCCAGAAAATCACCTAAATTCACAAATGTTTTAAATAAAGTTGTAAACCCCAAAAAAACTTGCTGGCACAGTGACAAGACACACATCACCTAAATTCCCTGATATTTTGTATAAATGAGACCCAAAAAGACTTGCTGGCACAGTGTGACAAGACCCAGAAAATCACCTCAATACACAAATGTTTTAAATAAAGTTGTAAACCCCCAAAAAAATTGCTGGCACAGTGACAAGACACACATCAACTAAATTCCCTGATATTTGGTCGAAATGAGACCCCCCCAGACCCCCCCAGTAGCGTGGCAGACCGGCAGTAACAACACACACAACTATCTCCTTTGAAATCTCCTCTGAAATGCGTGCGATGCGCTGCGTGGAAACCTTATATAGTGTGCTGCGGGACTTAGCTCTGTGAGCCCATGATTGGGCAAAATTTGCCCAATCAGGACTCTGAGCGGTGATTGGCATAGTGTTCAACCAGTCTTGCACCAGACCTGTGGTCAGGTGCAAGGCTGTAGCCAATTACGAGCTTCAGGCAGTGGGAAAATGCATTGTGGTCCATTGTGGTCGAACATGCGGCGAACACCCGAAAATGTTCGGGGTTCACGATCTGCTCGAACCCCGAACCGTCCGAACCCGAACAGCTCATCCCTAATCCTGAGAACCCTTCATCTGGTATCCTGAGAACCCCTCATCTGGTATCCTGAGAACCCCTCATCTGGTATCCTGAGAACCCCTCATCATCGCTGTGACGCCCTCATTGCTACACTCCATTAAGGACTCCCTCATCTCTGCAACCCTCCTTCCTGGACATTCCTTACATTCCCCATTTCTGGACTCCTTGCAACTCCCATCATCCTGCTACATATTGACCTACCCATGTATGATATCTGATCTGGACTCTGACTACTCCTATGCCAGCTGCCTGCCACTGACCTCAGCTTGATTTGACCATTCTCCAGTTATACCCTTCTGATACCGCGCCTGATCTTATTGTGCCTTTTGCCCTCTGTGTCTTCTGGTCCTCCACCCTCTGTGTATCCAGTAAGTGTTCTTTAGTATATCTGTTTTCCATTTCTGTTCAGTCAGCTCTGATTGTGTTTATTCTTTATTCAGTGTTCAGTTCAGTACCTGTCCTGTCCACCCTTGTGTTATTCTTTATTCAGCGTCCAGTCCAGTACCTGTCCTGTTAGCCCTACTGTGCTATTCAGTGTCCTGTCCACCCCTTCCTATCTCTTCTGCTAAGTGTACCCTGTCCTCTGTATATAGTATCCTTTCCATCCAGCTAATACCTGTTATTATTTATCCAGATTCCCCTTCTTGATTTACTTCTGTTCATTTAATAAACCTATATTCTGATTTAAACCTCACCTTCCTGCCTCTCCATCTGTGTAACCACGTATTGGGCTCGAATCCTCAACCCCTGCAAAGTGAGACGTGACAGATACTCACTAGGGATGAGCCGAACACTCCTCGAGTTCGGTTCGAGCCCGAACCCGAACTTCCCATTTGTTCGGGTCCGAACCCGAACCCGAACTCGAACCCAATGCAAGTCAATGGGGCTGAAAATTCGGTTTTTAGAGTGCCCTCCAAGAGGGCATATATGCTACATATTTGCCATAAAAGGTATATGGGGGTCCGGGTAGTGCCCTGGGGGACAGGAAACAAGAACAAAAAGTTAAAAAAAGAAAGTTTTTAAAGGGACAGTGAGTTTTCCATGAAATAAGGGTTAAAAATAAAAAACAATTTTTTTTTCAAATATCGTGCCTAGGAGGTCCCCATAACCTGCCCGTGAAGTGGCGGATTTCTAGGATGTATAGAAACACTTAAAAACAAAAAAATTATGTTTCATGTGACGGTAAATGCTTTTCCTTTAATCTATCCATAAACAACTGCTTGGGGCAGCAGTCTGTATGAAAAGAGGAGACATTTTCGTACACGCAGAAAAAGTTTACTGATTTTTTTGGCTAAATTATTGTGAAATATATGCAGGCTTTGGATGAAAGTAACAATAGGTGCTTTAAAATTGGTCCTTTAGCATCCCCAACAGTGCCATCACACCGTAACCCCTCTGAGGATATGAATCTGATACAGGCGTCAGAGGCAGTGCACCCAAATATTGTGCCTTTAATGCCAGGCCATCAAGTATCATCATACAGTAACCCCTCTGTGGTATTGCTGAAGAATGCAGGGGTGGACCTTGCGGTCCTATATTGAAAAGTTTTTGATCTGGTAATGGGCGTCAGTGCACCCAGATATTGTGCCTTTAATGCCAGGCCAGCAAGTATCATCATACAGTAACCCCTCTGTGGTATTGTGGAAGAATGCAGGGGTGGACGATGTGGTCCTATATTGAAAAGATATGATTCTGGTCAAGACGTCAGTGCACCCAGATATTGTGCCTTTAATGCCAGGCCAGCAAGTATCATCATACAGTAACCCCTCTGTGGTATTGTGGAAGAATGCAGGGGTGGACCTTGCGGTCCTATATTGAAAAGTTTTTGATCTGGTAATGGGCGTCAGTGCACCAAGATATTGTGCATTTAATGCCAGGCCAGCAAGTATCATCATACAGTAACCCCTCTGTGGTATTGTGGAAGAATGTAGGGGTGGACCTTGCGGTCCTATATTGAAAAGTTTTTGATCTGGTAATGGGCGTCAGTGCACCCAGATATTGTGCCTTTAATGCCAGGCCAGAAAGTATCATCATACAGTAACCCCTCTGTGGTATTGTGGAAGAATGCAGGGGTGGACCTTGCGGTCCTATATTGAAAAGTTTTTGATCTGGTAATGGGCGTCAGTGCACCCAGATATTGTGCCTTTAATGCCAGGCCAGAAAGTATCATCATACAGTAACCCCTCTGTGGTATTGTGGAAGAATGCAGGGGTGGACCTTGCGGTCCTATATTGAAAAGTTTTTGATCTGGTAATGGCGTCAGTGCACCCAGATATTGTGCCTTTAATGCCAGGTCAGCAAGTATCATCATACAGTAACCCCTCTGTGGTATTGTGGAAGAATGCAGGGGTGGACCTTACGGTCCTATATTGAAAAGTTTTTGATCTGGTAATGGGCGTCAGTGCACCCAGATATTGTGCCTTTAATGCCAGGCCAGCAAGTATCATCATACAGTAACCTCTCTGTGGTATTGTGGAAGAGTGCAGGGTTGGACCCTGCTGTTCAAAAAATTAAAATGATATAAATCTGGCACAGGCGTCAGTGCAGCCAAATATTGTGCCTTTCATGGCAGCAAGTGCATTCACACCGTAACCCTTTTGTGGTATTGTGGAAGAGTTCAGTGCTGGAGGTTTTGTGCATGCAGAAGACATACCCGATCTATTCCGTTACTTCGGCATCAAGGGATTGATAGCTGCTGATCCAGGACTGTTTCATTTTAATAAATGTCAGCCGGTCTACAGAGTCTGTGGACAGAGGCACTCTTTTGTCCACCGGTTGTGGTAAATGGAGTTTATTCGGCGCAAGGTCTTGTTATCAGTGGGGTACCTCAGGGGTCAGTACTTGGACCCCTTCTCTTTAATATTTTTATTAGTGATATTGCAGAAGGTATTAATGGAAAAGTATGTCTTTTTGCTGATGATACAAAGATTTGGAACAGGGTTGACGTTCCTGGAGGGATCAGCCAAATGACAAATGATTTAGGTAAACTAAAAAAATGGTCGGAGTTGTGGCAATTGAGTTTAAATGTGGATAAGTGCAAGATAATGCACCTGGGATGTAAAAACTCAAGGGCTGAATATAGAATATTTGATACTGTCCTAACCTCAACATCTGAGGAAAGGGATTTAGGGGTCATTATTTCAGAGGATCTAAGGGTAAGTAGTCAATGTAATAGAGCAGCAGGAAATGCTAGCAGAATGCTTGGTTGTGTAGGGAGAGGTATTAGCAGTAGGAAAAGGGAAGTGCTCATGCCACTGTTCAGAGCACTGGTGAGACCTCACTTGGAGTACTGTGTGCAGTACTGGAGACCGTATCTCCAGAAGGATATAGACATCTTAGAGAGAGTTCAGAGAAGGGCTACTAAAATGGTGTACGGCTTGAAGGAGAAAAGTTACCAGGAAAGGCTTAATGATCTTAACATGTACAGCTTGGAAAAAAGACGAGACAGAGGAGATATGATAGAAACATTTAAATACGTAAAGGGAATCCACAAGGTAGAGGAAGGGAGTATATTTAAAAGGAAACAAAATAGCAAAACAAGAGGACATAGTCTTAGATTAGAGGGGCAAAGGTTTAAAAGTAACATCAGGAAGCATTATTTTACTGAGAGGGTGGTGGATACATGGAACAGTCTTCCAGTAGAAGTGGTAGAGGCCAAAACAGTAATTGAATTTAAGCAAGCATGGGATAGGCATAAGGCTATCCTAAACAAAAGATAAATCCAGGTAAAGTATCCATGTAATTGGGCAGACTAGATGGGCCGAAAGGTTCTTATCTGCCGACATTTTTCTATGTTTCTATGTTTCTATGTTTTGTCTGTGACAAAACCTCCAGCGGCACTGAACGTCCTTTCGGAAAGCACGCTAGATGAAGGGCAACCTAGTTGCTGCATAGCATATTGGCTAAGTTCTGGCCAGTGATCCAATCTCAACACCCAGTAAGCCAGTGGATCATCTGCTGGAAAGGTATCCAGGTCTGCCCTTGCCCCTAGGTAGTCCTGCACCATATGGTGAAGACGCTGGCAATGGGTGCCTACATTTGACGTCCCTGGGCGTCGAGGACTAAAAAAATTTAAAACAGCATCAGTCAAGCGGCCCTGGCCTTCACCACTATTCCTCTGATCACCCGAAGCCTCAGAAGCATGTGTGTCAGCACTTGGTAATCTACCAGTGCCTGGAAAGGTGTTACACAAGTGTCGCTTTAGAGCGTCCTAAAGTTTTTTCATCCTGTCCTCCCTCTGTGCGGGCAGGATGAGCTCTGCAACTTTCCCCTTGTATCGTGGATCAAGAAGGGTTGCCAACCAGTAATGATCCCTCGCCTTGATAGCACGAATCCTGGGGTCCTTTAGCAGGCTTTGCATCATTAGGGAGCCCATGCAGCGTAGGTTGGAGGTGGCATTAGCTTCCGAGTCTTCCTGGTCAATGAGGATGACTGTATCGTGCACTTCCTCCTCCCAGCCACGCACTAGCCCTTCTGTTTCTGGGCACACAAAACCCTCCCTTGAGGAATCCCCACCTTCAATGCCCCCACTACTTAAATATTCCTCCTCCTCATCATCCTCCTCCTGTCTGATCTGAATAGGACCCGCTGGAATGCTGTCTGCGGAAAGACTGGGGCCTTGAGAGCTAGGGAAGGCCTCCTCTTCCTCCCGCTGCTCTGCCTCTAGAGCCACATCTATAATTCCCCGCAGAGTGTGCTCCAGCAGGAACACTATAGGAATTGTGTCACTGATGCATGAACTGTCCCTGCTCACCATCCTCGTTGCCTCCTCAAATGGTGACAGTACAGTGCATGCATCCTTGATCATCAGCCACTGCGGGGGGAAAAAAAAAACAAGTTGACCTGAACCTGTCCTTGTGCCATACTCACACAGGTACTCGTTGATGGCCCTCTGCTGCTTGTGCAGACGCTGCAGCATTGCTAATGTCGAGTTCCACCTGGTGGGCATGTCACAGATCAGACGGTTTGTGGGAAGGTGGAATTCTCTTTGAATTTCTGCCAGACGAACGCTTGCTGGGAATGACCGTCTGAAGTGGCTGCAGACTTTTCTGGCCTGGATGAGAAGCTCTGGCAGCCCTGGGTACTTGGTTAGGAAACGCTGTACCACCAGATTTAGGACGTGTGCTAGGCATGGTACATGCGTCAATTTACCCTTGCGTAGGGTGGAGAGAAGGTTGCTGCCATTATCGCAGACGATCATTCCCAGCTCAAGCTGGCGTGGTGTTAACCATCTCTGCACCTGCCCCTGCAGAGCTGACAAAATATATGACCCGGTGTGGCTCCTGTCCCCTAAACAAACCAGCTCAAGCACAGTATGGCATCTTTTTGCTTGAGCCATTGCGTAGACCCTGTCAGGCGTCAGTTTAACTGCCACTTCACCAGAGACGGAGGAGGAGGAGGAGGAGGAGGAGGAGGAAGAGGTGGGGGTGGTGGAGCAGACAGACCTCATACAAGCAGCTTTCTGGAAGCGTGGTGGATGAACAAGCTCCAGCACAGAGCCCCGTCTTGGATCCCTCCCAGCTGCAATCAGAGTTACCCAGTGTGCTGTGAAGGAAATGTAACGACCCTGTCCATGCTTGCTGGACCACGTGTCTAAAGTGACATGCACCTTGCTGCTGACTGCCTTTCCCAATGACTGGATAACATTGTCTTCCACGTGCTGGTATAGTGCTGGAATGGCCTTGCGTGAAAAGTAATGGCGTTTTGGAACCTGCCACTGTGGTACAGCACATTCAGCAAATTCACGGAAGGGAGCAGAGTCCACCAGCTTGAAAGGCAGCAGCTCCAATGCGAGTAATTTTGCTAAGCTGGCATTTAGACGCTGTGCTTGGGGATGGTTGAGACTATATTTTTTCTTTCGCTGCAGCAGCTGCAGCAACGTAATCTGACTGCGTAAATCTTCAGCTACTGGGATGATGTCACATTGTGAGGAAGGACCTGGTACATCCATTACTGTAGCATCATCCCTGTCGGTGGAGGTTGTAGGCAATGACATGGCAGGACATACAGTGGGGGTAGAGACAGATGAGGAGGAGGAGGACCTACGCAAAGTTTTGCGCCATCGGGATGTGTGGCACTTGTTCATATGTCGCCTCAAGCACGTGGTACCCAAGTGTCCGGTATCTTTCCCACGTTAAGCCTCATCTGACATAGACTACAAATAGCAACGCTGCGCTCTACTGCACATTTCTTAAAGAACTCCCAGACAACAGACTTCCTGCATGTGTTCTTTGAGACAACAGCACTCTGCACCGGAGCAGAACAGACATGTGATGCCTTGGACTGGCTAGTGCTACGGTTGGTCACAGAGGATGTTGTGCCTCGTGTTTGCTGTGCCTCCTCCTCCCCCTCCTCCTCTCTTGATTCCTCTGTTCGATCTGGCACCCAGGTGGAGTCAGTGACCTCATCATCATTGTCATCTTCACCCCCTATCTCCTCGTCACTGGAGCCAACTTGGCAGTATGCTGCAGCTGCTGGGGCAACATGAGTGCCAGTTATTTGTGTGTCATCACTGGCACCCCCTTCCTCTAGGTTGATTATACTCCCTTGCTCAACCTCTGAGATTGAATCAGAGCACTGTACTTGCTGCGCATCCTCAAGCAGCATGTCACTCTCATTGTAGTCAAACAATTCAGCTGACGCCTCCATGTGTGATAGCGAGGCTACAGCAGGAGTAGCTGTGGACATGGAGGCTGCATTAGATGCATTAGATGCTGAGGATGCATTAGATTCAGCTGAGGTGGACTGTAAAGCACTAGAAACCTGGCTGGCAGAGGACTCGGAGGATGAGGATGGCCTGGTTAGCCAATCCACCAAGTCCTCGGTATGTTGCTGATGCTTAAGACGGCCAGCACCAGTTAGAAAGGACAAGCGTGCCCCTGCAGAGGATGCACCAAGTCCACCATGACCAGAGGCACAGCCTCCCGACACAGGGGCTGCTTGCCCTCTTATCTGTGTCTGGGAGCGTCTGCCTGTCCTTTTTGTTCTTTCAGACATGGTGAGTGATATATAGATTAATATATACAGAACTCTGATTCAACTCTTGTATAAAGAATTAAAGAACTCTGGTAAAACTCAGTGTGACACACTGATAGCTGGCAGCCAGTGACAAGAGACAGATCACCTCAATTCACAAATGTTTTGTAGAAATTAGTGAGCCCTGAAATACAGCGTGGTACTGGATGTGTGATGAGACACAGATCACCTCAATTCACAAATGTTTTGTAGATATTTGTGACCCCCAAAATACTTGCTGGCAGTGACAAGAGACAGATCACCTCAATTCACAATTGTTTTAAAGAAATTAGTGAGCCCCAAAATACAGCGTGGTACTGGTTGTGTGACAAGAGACAGATCACCTCAATTCACAAATGTTTTGTAGAAATTAGTGAGCCCCGAAATACAGCGTGGTACTGGATGTGTGATGAGACACAGATCACCTCAATTCCCAAATGTTTTGTAGAAATTAGTGAGCCCCAAAATAATGCGTGGTACTGGTTGTGTGACAAGAGACAGATCACCTCAATTCACAAATGTTTTGTAGAAATTAGTGAGCAATGAAATACAGCGTGGTACTGGATGTGTGACGAGACACAGATCACCTCAATTCACAAATGTTTTGTAGAAATTAGTGAGCCCCAAAATAATGCGTGGTACTGGTTGTGTGACAAGAGACAGATCACCTCAATTCACAAATGTTTTGAAGAAATTAGTGAGCCCCAAAATAATGCGTGGTACTGGTTGTGTGACAAGAGACAGATCACCTCAATTCACAAATGTTTTTTAGAAATTTATGACCCCCAAAATACTTGCTGGCAGTGACAAGACACAGATCACCTCAATTCCCAAATGTTTTGTAGAAATTTGTGACCCCCAAAATACTGCGTGGTACTGGCTGTGTGACAAGACACAGATCACCTCAATTCACAAATGTTTTAAAGAAATTTATGAGCCCCAAAAAGATTTGCTGGCACAGTGACAAGACTCAGAAGATCACCTCAATTCACAAATGTTTTAAAGAAAGTTGTAAACCCCAAAAAAACTTGCTGGCACAGTGACAAGACACACATCACCTACAGTAAATTCCCTGATATTTGGTAGAAATGAGACCCCCCCCAGACCCCCCCAGTAGCATGGCTGACCGGCAGTAACCAGACACAACTATCTCCTTTGAAATCTCCTCTGAAATGCGTGCAGAATCGGCGCGTGGAAACCTTATATAGTGTGCTGCGGGACTTAGCTCTGTGAGCCCATGATTGGGCAAAATTTGCCCAATCAGGACTCTGAGCGGTGATTGGCATAGTCTTGAACCAGTCTTGCACCAGACCTGTGGTCAGGTGCAAGGCTGTAGCCAATTACGAGCTTCAGGCCAGTGGGAAAATGCATTGTGGTCCATTGTGGTCGAACATGCGGCGAACACCCGGAAATGTTCGGTGTTCGCGATCTCATCGAACAGGCCAAGTTCGGGTCGAACCCCGAACCGTGCGAACCCGAACCGCTCATCCCTAATACTCACCTCTCTCTCCGGGGTCCTGTGGCGTTCTGACTTCCTGGAAGTCAGACACCAAATTTATGGGCATCCCCACATGAAATTACATCATCGCGCATGCGATGCCATGAGATCGCCTGAAAGGGAGGGGGGATCCTCTCGGATCCCTCTCCCTCCTGATCGGGAGGTCCCACAAGGACAACTAAGGCACCACTTAAAAGGGGAGAGTCTTCCCTTTTAAGTGGTGCCTGGCTTTAACCCCTGTAGCACCAGGCTGCGATCCAGCACCATCCGGCACCGGATCGCGGCCTAGCTCTGGTGGGGGCCACCATCTTGGATGGCGGATCCACTTCCGGGTCCCCCATCGCAACCTGATGTCATCACGCATGGCATGATGACCTCAGTTAGCCGGGGAACCCCTAGCTGCCTGGGGATTTCCTAAGGAAATCCTCTGGAGATAAGAGGGTTCATTTGAATCCCCATATCTTCTGAATGGTGGCAGCTAGGGGGTCATGGAGAGTATCATTTGAAATGACAGAGCATGGTCTTTTGAACGATACCAAACATGATCATGTTCGAAGTAAAGAAGAAAATAATAATAATTAAAAAATAAGGTGTTTTTTTGTGTGTTATTTTTATTAATGCAGCAATATTGTTCCCATTTCAATTATAATGTGAACAATGATGCTGCACTAATGATTTTTTCTATGGGGTGCGTTTGCTAAAAATCACTTAATTCCCCCCAAAAAATTTAACGAGTCCCCATTTCTAATTTTCTTAACAAGCGCACCCCATAGAAAATATAACCGCAAAGGCTCGTGTGATAAAATGTGAAAAAACCCACTTTACACACTGTAGATGTTTAAAAATTCAAATTTGATTGCATTTTTTGTAATAACACTCGGGCAGGACATGACGTATACATATATAAATGATATATTATGAATCTGCCGGGAAAGAACGATATACAGTCAGGTTCAGAAATATTGGGACATCGACACAATTCTAACATCTTTGGCTCTATACACCACCACAATGGAGTTGGAATGAAACAAGCACAATGTGCTTTAACTGCAGACTGTCAGCTTTAATTTGAGGGTATGTACATCCAACTCAGGTGAACGGTGTAGGACTTACAGCAGTTTGCAGAT
Source organism: Leptobrachium leishanense (assembly GCA_009667805.1). Taxonomy (NCBI): domain Eukaryota; kingdom Metazoa; phylum Chordata; class Amphibia; order Anura; family Megophryidae; genus Leptobrachium; species Leptobrachium leishanense. The sequence continues at coordinate 285,180,061 of CM019066.1, forward strand.
GTGCCTCCCACTTGTTAAGGGACCAAAGGTCTGGTGATGTCTATGCGTCCCAGACTTCAGGCTGTGATTGACTGCAAAGGATTTGCAAGCAAGTATTAAGAAGGGAAAGTTTGATTTATGATTATTATTCTGTCCCATTACTTTTGGTCCCTTAACAAGTGGGAGGCACATTTACAAACTGCTGTAAGTCCTACACCGTTCACCTGAGTTGGATGTACATACCCTCAAATTAAAGCTGACAGTCTGCAGTTAAAGCACATTGTGTTTGTTTCATTCCAACTCAATTGTGGTGGTGTATAGAGCCAAAGATGTTAGAATTGTGTTGATGTCCCAATATTTCTGGACCTGACTGTATAATATGTTTGGGTCATATAATAAAATATGGCTTCAAATCATGTTTAAACATTATGAGCAAAAGCGGTAAAAATGAGCTCAGCACACAGTCATGAAATAGCTCAGCAGCGAAGGGGTTAAAGAATCCAGATCCTTTAAGTACTTGAACACCAAACATTATGTTAATTAAATCAGCATTAAAAAGGGGAGAAGGTTGGGATGTCATTGTTTACTATCATACAACAGATAACTACAATTAAATGATGAGAAAACATGGGTGATAAAAGCTTGGTATACACAATGGAATCACACTAAATTGAATCCATCTCTCATGATATTTGAGTTCCACGGTGCCATTATTTAATCAACATTTCAATGTTCTGAAGTCTGCAATGTTTTTATAATTAGGTTGAGTAATTTGTTAGTTATTAAGACCTTAATATTAGAAAAGTAGTTTACATTTAGTGTAAATTTTACCAGTAAGTGCTGAAAAAATGTAAAATACATTAAATAATTATTCATTAAATAATTATTTTAATCTTTGAAAAGAAAAACTGTTGATTTTTCTTGACTAAAGTTAACTCAGCATTAGGGATGAGCTGTTCGGTTCGGACGGTTCGGAGTTCGAACCGAACTTAGCCTGTTCGGTCTGCTCGCGAACTCCGAACATTTCCGGGTGTTCGGCGTATGTTCGACCACAATGCATCACAATGGACCACAATGCATTTTCCCACTGACCTGAAGCTCGTAATTGGCTACAGCCTTGCACCTGCCCACAGGTCTGGTGCAAGACAGGTTCAACAGTATGCCAATCACGGCTCAGAATCCTGATTGGGCAAATTTTGCCCAATCATGGGCTCACAGAGCTAAGTCCCGCAACACACTATATAAGGTTTCCACGCACGGCTTCAACACGCATTTGAGAGGAGATTTCATAGGAGATTGTTGTTATGTGTTCTTACTGCCGGTCTGCCACACTATTGGGGGGTCTCATTTCTACAAAACATTTGGGAATTGAGGTGATCTGTGTCTTGTCACTGGTGCCAGCAAGTATTTTGGGGGTCTCACAAATTTCCACAAAACATTTGGGAATTGAGGTGATCTGTGTCTTGTCACTGCCAGCAAGTATTTTGGGGGTCTCACAAATTTCTTCAAAACATTTGGGAATTGAGGTGATCTGTGTCTTGTCACTGGTGCCAGCAAGTATTTTGGGGGTCTCACAAATTTCCACAAAACATTTGGGAATTGAGGTGATCTTCTCTGTCTTGTCACTGCCAGCAAGTATTTTGGGGGTCTCACAAATTTCTACAAAACATTTGGGAATTGAGGTGATCTTCTCTGTCTTGTCAATGCCAGCAAGTATTTTGGGGGTCTCACAAATTTCTACAAAACATTTGGGAATTGAGGTGATCTGTGTCTTGTCACTGGTGCCAGCAAGTATTTTGGGGGTCTCACAAATTTCCACAAAACATTTGGGAATTGAGGTGATCTGTGTCTTGTCACTGCCAGCAAGTATTTTGGGGGTCTCACAAATTTCTACAAAACATTTGGGAATTGAGGTGATCTTCTGTGTCTTGTCACTGCCAGCAAGTATTTTGGGGTCTTACAAATTTCCACAAAACATTGGGAATTGAGGTGATCTGTGTCTTGTCACTGGTGCCAGCAAGTATTTTGGGGGTCTCACACATTTCTACAAAACATTTGGGAATTGAGGTGATCTTCTGTGTCTTGTCACTGCCAGCAAGTATTTTGGGGGTCTCACAAATTTCTACAAAACATTTGGGAATTGAGGTGATCTTCTGTGTCTTGTCACTGCCAGCAAGTATTTTGGGGTCTTACAAATTTCCACAAAACATTTGGGAATTGAGGTGATCTGTGTCTTGTCACTGGTGCCAGCAAGTATTTTGGGGGTCTCACACATTTCTACAAAACATTTGGGAATTGAGGTGATCTTCTGTGTCTTGTCACTGCCAGCAAGTATTTTGGGGGTCTCACAAATTTCTACAAAACATTTGGGAATTGAGGTGATCTTCTGTGTCTTGTCACTGCCAGCAAGTATTTTGGGGGTCTCACAAATTTCTACAAAACATTTGGGAATTGAGGTGATCTGTGTCTTGTCACACAGTCATTGCCACTCAGTATTTTGGGGGGTCACTAATTTTTACTAAATATCTGGGAATTGAGGTGATCTGTCTCTTGTCACTGCCAGCAAGTATTTTGGGGGTCAATAATTTCTACAAAATATTTGGGAATTGTTATAATCCGTGTGTTCTCACTGGCTGCCACCCATCAGGGAGTCCCACATACTTCTAGCAGATTTATGTGAATTGTAATTTGTGTGTTCTCACTGCCACCCATCAGGTGGGTCTCACTGATTTATAGGAGGTTTCTGAGACTTGTAATCTGTGGCTTCTCACTGCCACCCATTAGGGGGTCCCACATACTTCTAGCAGATTTATGCGAATTGTAATCTGTGGCTTCTCACTGCCACCTATCAAGGGGTCACACTGATTTATAGGAAGTTTCTGAGATTTGTAATCTGTGGCTTCTCACTGCCACCCATCAAGGGGTCACATTGATTTATAGGAGGTTTCTGAGATTTGTAATCTGTGGCTTCTCACTGCCACCTATCAAGGGGTCACACTGATTTATAGGAGGTTTCTGAGATTTGTAATCTGTGGCTTCTCACTGCCACCCATCAAGGGGTCACATTGATTTATAGGAGGTTTCTGAGATTTGTAATCTGTGGCTTCTCACTGCCACCTATCAAGGGGTCACACTGATTTATAGGAGGTTTCTGAGACTTGTAATCTGTGGCTTCTCACTGCCACCATCAGGGGGTCCCACATACTTCTAGCAGATTTATGCGAATTGTAATTTGTGTGTTCTCACTGCCACCCATCAAGGGGTCACACTGGTTTATAGGAGGTTTCTGAGATTTGTAATCTGTGGCTTCTCACTGCCACCCATCAAGGGGTCACACTGATTTATATGAGGTTTCTGAGATTTGTAATCTGTGGCTTCTCACTGCCACCCATCAAGGGGTCACACTGATTTATAGGAGGTTTCTGAGACTTGTAATCTGTGGCTTCTCACTGCCATCCATCAGGGGGTCCCACATACTTCTAGCAGATTTATGCGAATTGTAATTTGTGTGTTCTCACTGCCACCCATCAGGGGGTCACACTGGTTTATAGGAGGTTTCTGAGATTTGTAATCTGTGGCTTCTCACTGCCACCTATCAAGGGGTCACACTGATTTATAGGAGGTTTCTGAGATTTGTAATCTGTGGCTTCTCACTGCCACCCATCAAGGGGTCACATTGATTTATAGGAGGTTTCTGAGATTTGTAATCTGTGGCTTCTCACTGCCACCTATCAAGGGGTCACACTGATTTATAGGAGGTTTCTGAGACTTGTAATCTGTGGCTTCTCACTGCCATCCATCAGGGGGTCCCACATACTTCTAGCAGATTTATGCGAATTGTAATTTGTGTGTTCTCACTGCCACCCATCAGGGGGTCACACTGGTTTATAGGAGGTTTCTGAGATTTGTAATCTGTGGCTTCTCACTGCCACCCATCAAGGGGTCACACTGATTTATATGAGGTTTCTGAGATTTGTAATCTGTGGCTTCTCACTGCCACCCATCAAGGGGTCACACTGATTTATAGGAGGTTTCTGAGACTTGTAATCTGTGGCTTCTCACTGCCACCCATCAGGGGGTCCCACATACTTCTAGAAGATTTATGCAAATTGTAATTTGTGTCTTCTCACTGACACCCATCAGGGGGGTCTCACTGATTTATAGGAGGGAATTGCAATCTGTGTCTTGTCACTGGCTGCCAGCTATCAGGGTGTCTCACTGAGTTATATCAGAGTTCTGTAAATCTTTAGTCTTTATACCAGAGTTGAATCAGAGTTCTGTATACATTTAATCTATATATCACTCACTATGTCTGAAAACACAAAAAGGACAGGCAGATGCTCCCAGACACAGATAAGAGGGCAAACAGCCCCTGTGTCGGGAGTCTGTGCCTCTGGTCGTGGTGGACGTGGTGCATCCTCTGCAGGGGCACGCTTGTCCTTTCTAACTGGTGCTGGCTGTCTTCTTAAGCAGCAGCAAACATACAGAGGATTTGGTGGATTGGCTAACCAGGCCATCCTCATCCTCCGAGTCCTCTGCCAGCCAGGCTTCTAGTGCTTTACAGTCCACCTCAGCTGCCAAAACATCTAATGCAGACTCCATGTCCACAGCTACTCCTGCCGTAGCCTCACTATCACACACGGAGGAGTCAGCTGAATTGTTTGACTACAATGAGAGTGACATGCTGCTTGAGGATGCGCAGCAAGTACAGTGCTCTGATTCAATCTCTGAGGTTGAGGAAGGGAGTATAATCAACCTAGAGGAAGGGGGTGCCAGTGATGACACACAAATAACTGGCACTCATGTTGCCCCAGCAGCTGCAGCATACTGCCAAGTTGGCTCCAGTGACGAGGAGATAGGGAGTGAAGATGACATTGATGATGAGGTCACTGATTCCACCTGGGTGCCAGATCGAACAGAGGAATCAAGTGAGGAGGAGGGGGAGGAGGAGGCACAGCAAACACGAGGCACAACATCCTCCATGACCAACCGTAGCACTAGTCAGTCCAAGGCATCAGATGTCAGAGCTGCTCCGGTGCAGAGCGCTGTTGTCTCAAAGCACACATGCAGGAACTCTGTTGTCTGGGAGTTCTTTAAGAAGTGTGCATCAGAGCGCACCATTGCTATTTGTAATCTATGTCAGATGAGGCTGAAGCGTGGGAAAGACACCGGACACTTGGGTACCACGTGCTTGAGGCGACATATGAACACCTGCCACACATCCCGTTGGCGCAAAACTTTGCGTAGGTCCCCCTCCTCCTCATCTGTCTCTACCCCCACTGTATGTCCTGCCATGTCATTGCCTGCTACAACCTCCACTGACAGGGATGATGCTACAGTAATGGATGTACCAGCTCCTTCCTCACAATGTGACATCATCCCATCAGCTGAAGATTTACGCAGTCAGATTACGTTGCCGCAGCTGCAGCAGCGTAAGAAAAAATATAGTCCCAACCATCCCCAAGCACAGCGTCTAAATGCCAGCTTAGCAAAATTACTCGCATTGCAGCTGCTGCCTTTCCAGCTGGTGGACTCTGCTCGCTTCCATGAATTTACTGAATGTGCTGTACAACAGTGGCAGGTTCCAAAACGCCATTACTTTTCACGCAAGGCCATTCCAGCACTATACCAGCACGTGGAAGACAATGTTATCCAGTCATTGGGAAAGGCAGTCAGCAACAAGGTGCATGTGACTTTAGACACGTGGTCCAGCAAGCATGGACAGGGCCGTTACATTTCCTTCACGGCACACTGGGTAACTCTGATTGCAGCTGGGAGAGATCCAAGACGGGGCTCTGTGCTGGAGCTTGTTCATCCACCACGCCTCCAGAAAGCTGCTTGTATGAGGTCTGTCTGCTCCACCACCTCTTCCTCCTCCTCCTTCTCTGTCTCTGCTGAAGTGTCAGTTAAACCGACACGTGGCAGGGGCTACGCAATGGCTCAAGCAAAAAGATGCCATACTGTGCTTGAGCTGGTTTGTTTAGGGGACAGAAGCCACACCGGGCCAGAAATTCTGTCAGCTCTGCAGGGGCAGGTGCAGAGATGGTTAACACCACGCCAGCTTCAGCTGGGAATGATTGTCTGCAATAATGGCAGCAACCTTCTCTCCGTCCTACGTAAGGGTAAATTGACGCATGTACCATGCCTAGCACACATCCTAAATCTAGTGGTACAGTGTTTCCTAACCAAGTACCCAGGGCTGCCAGAGCTTCTCAGCCAGGCCAGAAAAGTCTGCAGCCACTTCAGACGGTCATTCCCAGCAAGCGTTCGTCTGGCAGAAATTCAAAGAGAATTCCACCTTCCCACAAACTGCCTGATCTGTGACATGCCCACCAGGTGGAACTCGACATTAGCAATGCTGCAGCGTCTGCACAAGCAGCAGAGGGCCATCAACGAGTACCTGTGTGAGTATGGCACAAGGACAGGTTCAGGTCAACTTGGTTTTTTTCCCCACCGCAGTGGCTGATGATCAAGGATGCATGCACTGTACTGTCACCATTTGAGGAGGCAACGAGGATGGTGAGCAGGGACAGTGCATGCATCAGTGACAAAATTCCTTTAGTGTTCCTGCTGGAGCACACTCTGTGGGGAATTATAGATGTGGCTCTAGAGGCAGAGCAGCGGGAGGAAGAGGAGGCCTTCCCTAGCTCTCAAGGCCCCAGTCTTTCTGCAGACAGCATTCCAGCGGGTCCTACTCAGATCAAACAGGAGGAGGAAGAGGAGGAGGAATATTTAAGTAGTGGGGCATTGAAGGTGGGGGATTCCTCAAGGGAGGGTTTCGTGTGCCCAGAAACACAAGGGCTAGTGCGTGGCTGGGAGGAGGAAGTGCACGATACGGTCATCCTCATTGACCAGGAGGACTCGGAAGCTAATGCCACCTCCAACCTACGCTGCATGGGCTCCCTTATGATGCAAAGCCTGCTAAAGGACCCCAGGATTCATGCTATCAAGGAGAGGGATCATTACTGGTTGGCAACCCTTCTCGATCCACGATACAAGGGTTAAGTTGCAGAGCACATCCTGCCCGCACAGAGGGAGCACAGGATGAAAAAACTTGAGGACGCTCTAAAGCGACACTTGTGTAACACCTTTCCAGGCACTGGTAGGTTACCAAGTGATGACACATGTGCTTCTGAGGCTGCGGATGATCAGAGGAATAGTGGTGAAGGCCAGGGCCGCTTGACTGATGCATTTTTAATTTTTTTTAGTCCACGATGCCCAGGGACGTCAAATGTAGGCACCCATTGCCAGCGTCTTCACCATATGGTGCAGGACTACCTAGGGGCAAGGGCAGACCTGGATACCTTTCCAGCGGATTATCCACTGGCTTACTGGGTGTTGAGATTGGATCACTGGCCAGAATTTAGCCAATATGCTATGCAGCTACTAGGTTGCCCTTCATCTAGCGTGCTTTCTGAAAGGACGTTCAGTGCCGCTGGAGGATTTGTCACAGACAAAAGAGTGCGTCTGTCCACCGACTCTGTAGACCGGCTGACATTTATAAAAATGAATCAGTCCTGGATCAGCAGTTATCAATCCCCTGATGCTGACGTAATGGAATAGATCGGGGATGTCTTCTGCATGCACAAAACCTCCAGCACTGAACTCTTCCACAATACCACAAAAGGGTTACAGTGTGAATGCACTTGCTGCCATGAAAGGCACAATATTTGACTGCACTGACGCCTGTGCCACATCTATATCATTTTAATTTTTGGAACCGCAGGGTCCGACCCTGCACTCTTCCACAATACCACAAAAAGGTTACGGTGTGTGAATGCACTTGCTGCCATGAAAGGCACAATATTTGGCTGCACTGACGCCTGTGCCAGATTTATATCATTTTAATTTTTTGAACAGCAGGGTCCAACCCTGCACTCTTCCACAATACCACAAAAGGGTTACGGTGTGAATGCACTTGCTGCCATGAAAGGGACAATATTTGGCTGCACTGACGCCTGTGCCAGATTTATATCATTTTAATTTTTTGAACAGCAGGGTCCAACCCTGCACTCTTCCACAATACCACAAAAGGGTTACGGTGTGAATGCACTTGCTGCTATGAAAGGCACAATATTTGTCTGCACTGACGCCTGTGCCAGATTTATATCTTTTTAATATAGGACCACATGGTCCACCCCTGCATTCTTCCACAATACTACAGAAGGGTTACTGTATTATGATACTTGCTGGCCTGGCAGTCTGGCACCAAAGGCACAATATCTGGGTGCACTGACGCCTTGACCAGAATCATATCTTTTTAATATAGGACCACATGGTCCACCCCTGCATTCTTCCACAATACTACAAAGGGGTTACTGTATGATAGTACTTGCTGGCCTGGAAGTCTGGCACCAAAAGCACAATATCTGGCTGCACTGACGCCTTTACCAGATTCATATCTTTCTAATATAGGACCGCAAGGTCCACCCCTGCATTCTTCCACAATACTACAGAGGGGATACTGTATGATAGTACTTGCAGGCCTGGCACCAAAAGCACAATATTTGTGTGCACTGCCACTGACGCCTGTATCAGATTCATATCCTCAGAGGGTTTACGGTGTGACGGCACTGTTGCTGACGCTAAAGGCCCAATTCTAAAGCACCTATTGTTACTTTCATTCAAAGTCTGCATAAGTTTCACAATAATTTAGCCAAAAAATCACTAAACTTTTTCTACGTGTCCGAAAATGTCTCCTCTTTTCATACAGACTGCCGCCCCAAGCAGTTGTTTATGGATAGATTAAAGGAAAAGCATTTACCGTCATTTGAAACGTCATTTTTTTGTTTTCAAGTGTTTCTATACATCCTAGAAATCCGCCACTTCACGGGCAGGCTATGGGGACCTCCTAGGCACGATATTTGAAGGTATTTTTCGTTTTTATTTTTAACCCTTATTTCATGGAAAACTCTCTGTCCCTTTAAAAACTTTTTTTAAAACTTTTTGTCCTTGTTTCCTGTCCCCCAGGGCACTACCCGGACCCCCATACACCTTTTATGGCAAATATCTAGCATATATGCCCTCTTGGAGGGCACTCTAAAAACCGAATTTTCAGCCACATTGACTTGTATTGAGTTCGGTTTCGGATTCGGATTCGAACATTTGGAATGTTCGGGTTCGGCTCATCCCTACTCAGCATCTATTACTGTGAATGGTGTTTTAAAAATATCTGCTATCCTCTGCACACTAGCTGGGCTATTCAGAGAGAGGTGAAACCTTGAGAATGACTGGAGAATTGAAAATTCTAGGTCAAAATAGTCAAACCAGAAAAAATTCTCCCTTTTCAAATTGGCTATTTGGTCTAAATTGTTCATTCTCCTGGCAATTCTCAAGGTTTTCACCTCTCTCTGAATAACCCTGTAGAAGAATATTCAGCACTGTTTATACCAATTAATATAAATTATTTAAGCCTGTCACAATGCCAATGTATCCCATCTTCCCTTTGCAGGTTCTATTTAACCTTTAACCACATGTAGCTCCATAAAGGATTTTGTCCTCAGTAAGTGAGTTAATCACATAAGAGCGATCATAACATAAGGTTATTTACAATGGGACCTGTGGAGGATGGGATACATTGGCGTCGCGACATCCTTAATCAATTTATAGTACCGGAGGGGTGGGGTCGCGCCTATTCCCCGATGGGGCGGCTGCAACCACCAAATGCATCCAGCCTAACAACATGTGTGAAACATAACAAAGAAAAAAGTTTCATCTGCGCTTATTCCCATTATACCGTGTGAAACTAAACACAATTAGAGGTTTGGTTTCTTATTAATGGCCATTATAAGACTAAGCTCGCCCGCCAGCGTCAAGGCACCTCTAATTAGGGTGAGTCCTATCCAAAAATGAAACCACAGGCTGCTGTATAGCAAACCATACCTGCTCATGCTGCTTGTCAGACATGAGGTAGACTGGTGGGCCTTTATTTATGCTCCCCCAGAAACAAAATCCACTTTGGGATCGAAAACAAAGACATGAAGCGGGATCTTGCTGCAGGGATGACCTGGCTGGAAGTACATTGAAACATACATAGTACAGGAGGGGTGGGGTCGCGCCTATTCCCCGATGGGGCGGCTGCAACCACCAAAGGTATCCAGCCCAACAACATGTGTTCCCATTATACGTGTGAAACTAAACACAATTAGACGTTTGGTTTCTTATTAATGGCCATTATAAGACTAAGCTCGCCCGCCAGCTTCAAGGCACCTCTAATGAGGGCGAGTCCTATCCAAAAATGATAATGATCATAAGGTGATTTTCAATGGGACCTGTGGAGGATGGGATACATTGGCGTCGCGACAGCCTTAATCAATTTATGGCCATTTTTTGTTAAACAAAATTCCCATCATTTTTTAACAGAGCATAAGGGGTTATTTAAATACAGCCGAATTTGCAAATTGCAAATCCGTGAATTTCACCGTATGGTACAATTTTGCGGCAATTCGGATATTCAGAAAGCTGGCAATTCGCCAAATATTGGTGAATTGTCAGTGAAATATGGTGCAATTTGGTGACCTTTGGCGGCAGTGAAATTCCCCATAAAGAAGTAATGGTTAATCTATTCAGAGAATGATGAACAGCACAGAAAAGTTGGCGAAATGCCCAGATTTTTGATACTTTCGTTCAACAGGTTTAAACAGGTGAATCCCAAAGGTTTCAATGTAAAAGAAAATCCCAGTATTTTCAACTTTTTATTCAACCATTTATTATTTTCATTTGCAGCAGTGTTATTATTAATTAATTTTTTTACAATGTTTAGGCATTTTTCTGGATTTTTTCAGCTAAATTTTTTTAAAATTCTGTAACACACCTTTTTATTGTTGTTTACAGGACCTTATGTATTATTTCCATGCATTTCCATGCATTTCCATGCGTTATTTTGTTTTTGTTCAGCGGGTGGTCGGCTTTTTTCGGCGGCATTCGACGGCTGATCGGAGGAATTTGGCAGGATTATTAGTTGGCACATCCATTCGGCGCACTTCAGGTACCCTGCAGTGCTGAATTCACCGCAGGGTCTGCAAATTGTGCTCGTCAAAAGATGCCTTACGAGAGAGCACCGAACCTTCTGTGAAATTTAAGTGCTCCCTGAATAACCCCATTAGAGTTAAAAGCCAGGTAAAAAATCTTTACTGGGTTAGAAATTGCTAAAATCTTGAAAAAGTTAAAGTCTGTTAAAATTTTACATGCATGAGCTTCTTTAAAAGTCTTTGAATTTCTGAGTTGGTGTACTCTCCTCCTGGTTTGTATCCATTATAAGAATGCTAATTGTCCTATAGAAGAGGATTTCATTAACTGCATTTTTTTTCTGGTTTCCTGTTTTTTCATCCACATTACTCAAGGTTCATAATGTACATAAGCAATTTTTTTTTCAACTTAAAGTTTTTTTATTTTCCAATAAAAGGCAAATATGGGAAACAGAAAGGAAAAAAGGTGAAACATGGGGAGATTCAAATGTACACCATTTTGATACAATAAGCCAGTCAAATAGACCATGTTATCCCGAAAGGAGAATATACAAGAAAAGAAATTAAAAAATAAGAAAACTCAATCAAGACATCAATCGTAGAAAAACATCACATGTATTTTTCAGTTTCTGAATGTTGACTAGGTTCAATAATCTACACTTCAGTCAGAAGTGACATGTAGCTATGTTATGCAGTTAAAGTACCGGTCCAGACATGTATGCCAGTGAAAATACAAATCTGAGGGAATGCCTTCGTTTTGGTAGAATACGAGGCCTATAGGGAACGTAAATCCCATAAGAGCCAAGGATCCTCCAATGGAGGTTTTAATGACAGGAGGTGGATGGCTAGTCGCTCATAGGAACATAAAGTGGATACTTCATCTATCACCTCTTTCATCGTTGGAACCTTAGTCGTCTTCCAGTGACGCGCCACCAGTAACAAAGTGATAGCTAACACATGAAAAAATACATTTTTTTTGGCCCTTTCCTAGACGTGTAGGCAGTATCCCCAGTAACAGAGCCTCCGGTGACAGTGGTAGGATCAGACCCAGTGTTTTTTCAAGAAGGACATGTATTTGTTGCCATAACGGCAGAAGTATAGGGCAATGCCACCACATATGAATATAATTTCCTGTTCCTCCCTGGCATCTCCAGCATTGCAGAGTAATCCCCTTTTGAAATTTAGTAAGTGTTGCAGGGGTCAAATACCAATGATATAAGAATTTGCATCGTGTTTCTAAAAGGGTTACATTCCTAGTTGCCTTTATGTCAAACCAATAAGCCTGTGACCATTGCCGTTGGGTGAAAACGGTGTTCAGGTCAGTATGCCATGCTTTTTGAAATGAACAGAGTTGGGCCGAAAGCTCCGTCAAGAGGTTCGTGTAGCTAATGGTAATCAATTTAGTGGGAGTGTTAGTCATAACCGTGAGAGATTCAATCCCAGAGAGATGTGCTTTATCGGCAGTATATTGTGGCAAAATATTTACCACTTGTAACCAGTGTTTGAGTTGCATGTAAGAAAACAACAGAGTGTTTGGGAGATCATATAAAGTTTGCAATTGTGAAAAAGAATGTATTGTGGTTTTGGAGAATAAGGCTGGGTTCACACCTAAGCGTTTTACAGCGCGCTCCTGCGCGCTGTAAAACGCTCAAACAGTGACATCCCATGATTCCCTATGTGGGCATGTCACACCTGGCCGTTTCTCAGCGCGCATCAACGCGCTGATAAATGGCCGACGCAAAAAGAAGTCCGGGAGCTTCTTTTCGGCATATAGCCGTGCGTTCGCGGCCATATCATAGCCGCGAACGCGCTGCAACGCACGTTCGCGTCGTTTTTTGTATGCGCGAACGCGTGTAAAAAAACGCGCGCATCGCGCGATGCTGCGCTACGCCGTGGTGTGAAACCAGCCTAAGTCCCGAATAAAATTAATGCCTCTGACTTCCCATTTGGCCACTGGAGAGGTAGGGAGTAAAGTCCGAAGTACACGTATTGGAGTGACTAATGAGAATTGAAAAAATCTAGAAATGTGCATTTTGGAGTCATCCCATACCTTAACCGTTTGTGACATCAATGGGTCCATATGTAATATCAAGGGTCTCAATTTGGCCGGGATCCAAAGTAGCGCACCTACATCATGGGGTGAGGTTAATGACAGTTCCATTGTTACCCAACTAGGAGGAGACTTGTCTCTGAAATAAGAGAATGTAGAAGCAAGCGTCGCCGCTGCATAATACGTCGGGAAATGTGGTACATTCGCTCCCCCTATGTCCCATCTTCTGCGCAAGAGCGACGCCACCACTCTCGATTTTTTATCCAACCACAGATATTTATTAACCGCTTTTTGTATATCCTGGGTTATTAGTGTGCGCGGTACCATAATAGGGAGTAAAGTCATACGTACAGCAGCTATGCGACCAAACCAAGAAAGACGTCATAAGCAATTTTTAACAAGTAATAATGTGAATGTGGACAATGGATATAATTGCTACGTTGACAGCTGTTAATCCACTATTTTACAGTTAAGGCTAGGGTCAGACGAACGCATTTTTCATGTTGTCCGTGAAAAAGTGCGTTCGAACGAATGGACGTATTTTTTCACGGAACACGCGATAGCGGTCATACGATGTGCCTTTTCGTCCGTGATTTTGTACGCATCATCAATAAAACACTTTTTGTGTCTGGACGTTATGTTGGCCGGACATTAGCAGCGTCTGACGTCTCCCAATCACGCACACACGCCTCTAGTGGACGCAGCGCACTCTGTACGTCCGTACTAGCAGTTTGACTTTCTAGAAAAATTGCGTTCGTTTGCCACTTGCGTTGCGCGGATGAACTTTCGTGCGGCCGTACCTCGTGTGTTCCCCGGCATTGGACGTCATTTGCTGCTAGCACGGCCGTGATTTCGTGCGGCTAAACGCACGTTAAAACTGCTTTCGTCTGACCCTAGCCTAATTGTGAATTTTAGAGATGTTAAATGAGATATGCACAAAAACAAAAAGCCAAAAATCAGATACATACTTACAATGAGATACTTAAATACAAATTTAATTATTAAATAAGTGATCTTGCAATTTGAAGCAGACTGACCCTGCTGTTAATACATGTCTTGTTGGTTCCAAAAAGACCAGTATTGAAGCTACCTCAATAAAAAATAAGAACATGTTGGATTGTCTGAATAATTCATGTTGAAGCATAGAAACATAGAAAATGTCGGCAGATAAGAACCTTTTGGCCCATCTAGTCTGCCCAATTACATGGATACTTTACCTGGATTTATCTTTTGTTTAGGATAGCCTTATGCCTATCCCATGCCTGCTTAAATTCAATTACTGTTTTGGCCTCTACCACTTCAACTGGAAGGCTGTTCCATGTATCCACCACCCTCTCAGTAAAATAATGCTTCCTGATGTTACTTTTAAACCTTTGCCCCTCTAATCTAAGACTATGTCCTCTTGTTTTGCTACTTTGTTTCCTTTTAGATATACTCCCTTCCTCTACCTTGTGGATTCCCTTTACTGTCTTGTCTTTTTTCCAAGCTGTACATGTTAAGATCATTAAGCCTTTCCTGGTAACTTTTCTCCTTCAAGCCGTACACCATTTTAGTAGCCCTTCTCTGAACTCTCTCTAAGATGTCTATATCCTTCTGGAGATACGCTCTCCAGTACTGCACACAGTACTCCAAGTGAGGTCTCACCAGTGCTCTGTACAGTGGCATGAGCACTTCCCTTTTCCTACTGCTAATACCTCTCCCTACACAACCAAGCATTCTGCTAGCATTACCTGCTGCTCTATTACATTGACTACTTACCCTTAGATCCTCTGCAATAATAAGCCCTAAATCCCTTTCCTCAGATGTTAAGGTTAGGACTGTATCAAACATTCTATATTCAGCCCTTGGGTTTTTACACCCCAGGTGCATTGAAGCATGGAATATCACAGAGAAACAAAAACCTTTAACATTTGTTCAACCATTTGAGTCCAAAGGCATTTTTGATTTTTATAAAAGTAGATGGAAAGGCCAAGTTTGATAAATTTACCATTTTATTCTTTGTCGTTTGTCTCTAAAGCATGTACAACTTACTAAAAAATACTAAAAGCACTATATAAAACATAACAAGAAAAGAGTTTGTCATTTGTCCTTACCCCTGTGGCTCCATGCGTAATAAAACACATCAGAGGTTTTGGTTTACTTGACCAGAGGTGCCGTGACGTGGCAGGTGGTCTTTGCACTTTAATGGCCATTCAAGTAAACCAAAACCTCTGAGGTGTTTTGTTTTAAATGGAGCCACAGGGGCGAGTTCAAATGACAACTATTTTTCTTATTATGTTTTATACATGAAGTGGGCTGGATACTACTGGATTATGCAGTTGCCCTGAAATATATATATATATAGGTAAGGGGGCATCAGCCAGTGTCAAGTGCAGGGGGACACATAGGGCACCCAACGCATCCAACAGGAAACACAGCTGAGCATGCAACACGCCACTCTGCCAGAACACCACAGTAGAAGGGATAGGCCATCCCGCATGTGAGGCAGTAGGTCGGCAGCAACAAGGAACAAAGGGCGATCATCATGGTCTACGATGATAATTGCCAGCCAAACATCAGCAGTGAATTCCGGAGCCACTGGAGAAGACGAGTCGGCAGGAAGCCCTTTCAACCCGGAATGGAGGAGAGGCCGTCCATCCATCGCCACCACAGGCAAGACACCCAGCACTCCGCATGGATCATGTCCATGTGAGAAGGGAAATAACCTCTCTGAGCCAGCAGCCGCACTCCCGGATGCAGCTCGTGGGTCTTCTCTTGGCTGCTCCACTTCCATTATCATCATTGTCCATCCGGAATCCGCCAAAGATGGGGCCATGTCATGTTTCTCGTCGTCCACCTGCCAGTCAGCATGCTACTGCTCTTGAAATTTGGCCAGTAACTCCGGCAAGGAATCCATAGCAGAAGGCAGCACAGCAGAAGAAAACGACATTGCAGGCCTCACAGGGGCAGGTAAGTCATCAAGGGCAGGCCCACAGCCAGCAAACCCAGGGGATTTATGGCGATTATGTAAGATATCTGTTGCACTGTTGTGAATCTATGAAAATGCTGCTAGGAGTGATGCTGAATACCTAGGTTTTCAGTATATCGATTTAGAATTGTGATTTTTCAATCCCTACTCTTTTTCTTCTTTTTTACTCTCCCTATATTATGATATGATGGTCTGGTGACTTTGTAATGAAAATTCTGAATGCAAAGGAGTACTAGGAATTTAGGCACCAGTACAATGCAAAGGGAGTTGATTGCTGTGAATATACAACAGAATGGTTTTAGTATGTGATGTGCAGTGTGTTGTCTTTGTTTTATGATCATGGTCATGACTTATTATTTTAAATTAGCAATTGAGTTTATATAAAGGTTAAGTTTTATCATTGTCTGGGTAGAAGTTGTTGTCCATCTGGTTTTCTGCCAGGGCAGAAATTGACCTGATGAGGGTTAACCCCTGATTCTCCTGCGACTATTATTTGATATATTTTTTCTCTCCTATATATTTGAGTTACATCGAACTATTGTGCAGTAGATACTCAAGGTTTGGAGAAAAGCACAGAAGGTTGCTGGTGGGAGAATGGGTGTGTGGCAAGATGTGACCCAGTTGGGGTGCTGAGATCTGTAAAACATAATAAAAATGTAAGTGCTTGTAACATTTTCAAAATCTAGAATTAAGACAATCAAGAGAGGACTTTAAGGAGGTAAATGCACAGGGTGGAAATCATCGATGAGACTGAAGGAAACAGAACACTGGTAAGTCTGGAAAATACGAAATAAATATTTTCAGTAAATATGGGAAACATCTGAACTATAATTGAATGCATATAAAGGCAGAATCAGAGAAAAATAACATGTTATGTATACTCCCAATCTAAATTACTCCATTAAACTAGATTCATAATGCGCTGAGTGGAAAAATAAGGCATTTCATCATAATCAACAGTAGCAACATCATGTATTGAAAGTACCAATACTCTACTGAAAGACAAATCCTTCACACTGTACAAAACTCCTAATATGTAAGATACAGTATAATCATGCACAATAAGCAGAGGCAGAGATTAATAATATATATATTATTTAGCTTTCAATTGAAAAATTAATTCTACCACCAAGAGAGAAGGACATCATTTTGAATGTACTTCTGCAAAACTAGGAAAATCTCATGAGTGATGAAGATGATTTACTGTAAATCAATAAAGCAGCAACCAAGACTTTATAAAAGCACTTATAAATACACATGATATGATAATAGCAAAATCCGTATCATTAGACATATAGGGTATCTATACATAGATAGGAACTGCTGTTACAGGCAATACTCATTATAAGCGATTACCAATGCAACCCTGGAGTCAGCATTATCATAAGCCATAGTTTTGAAAATCTGTTGTCATAAGCTGTTTTGAAATTATTTGATGTGACGACATTAGACATTCGCCTGCATGGTACAAACAACAGAGGATTACCTGCAACTACAAGGGTAGAACATGACAGTTAGTCCTTTGATAAAAGCTGGTTTTCTAATGCATGCTCTATTTTTGATATGGATAAATCACCCTACAGACTGTGCTGATCTTGTCTTGGGATAACAACATGGGGCATACCATAAACATATATACAGAAAAAGCTGTGTCATGCCCATGCCCACCAGGGCAGCTGCAACGACCATGAGTAAAAACCCAGTTCATGTATAAAGCATAACAAGAAATAAAATGTCATCTGCACTCATTTTTATATAAAATCAGAGGTTTTGGTTTACTTGAACGGCCATTGAAGTGTAAGCCCACCTGCCCCGTCAAAGGCACCTCTTGGTAAGGTGAGTCCTACCTAGACTCACCTTACCAAGAGGAGCCTCAATGGGGCAGGTGGGCTTACACTTCAATGGCCATTCAAGTAAACCAAAACCTCTGATTGTGTTTTGTTTCACAAGGAATTATATAGAAATGAGCGCAGATGATTTTTTTTCTTGTTATGCTGCATACCATAAACGATCTAATTATAATCATTTCTTTCTTAATTCATATGCAAGGATATAAAGAGTTGTCTGAAAAACAAATGTCACATGATTCCAATCTGAGGATTACACCTTACAAATGTTTCGATTTTGCTTTTGATTTGAGACCTCTCAAACCTGGTAATCCCTGCAGTGTATGGCTCTGTCAGTGTTAGAGCAGTGTATAAGTGTGTTGATGTTAGAGCAGTATATGAGTTTGCCAGTATCAGAGAACTGTATGAGTGTGTCAGACTAGCAGTGTAGTATTGTAATAGTGTCCAGAGCTGTGTTGTAGTGTGTCAATGTCAGACCAGAGTTTTGGTGTATCAAAGCAGAGTGCCTGTGTCTCAGTGCAGCTTAAGAGCACAGTGTCTCTGTGTGTCAGAGCAGAGTGTCTGTGTGTTGACCAGAGTGCTTGAGTGTCAGAGCAAAATGTCAAAACAGAGTGTCTGTTTTTCAGAGCATAGTGACCTTACTCAAAAAACTTTCTTACAGATATAAGGCAATTGCTGGATAAGAACCATGTCTTCAAATATGTCAGTACTGGCATGAGGTGTGTGGCCTGTAAGGTTAATGGTGTTCGCAAAGCTTTCTTAAAAATAACTGAAAATAAAAAATCTAAAGTGAAGTTGTTCAAGGTGCTTATTACTGTCCATCTTGTTTTGTCTTTCCTGTGTTATATTGAAAACTCTAATATATGCATTTCTTTATTTTTCTTATCACTTGGTAGGCCAATTTCAAAATGGATGGAGATAAGGAATAGATGGACTGCGCAGTGACCACCACCTCCTATATTAACTTCTCAACCTGTGTTAGCAGTTGTTTTTAAAATAGTTACAGAGGTACTAGTTAATTTTTCTTCCAATCTGTGGCGAACTATATGGGGTGCAGGAGGTGCCATGGCACCCGGGCCCATGAGGCTGGGGGGCCCACAAGCCGCTGCCTACTATCCAGGGGCAGACTGGCCTGAGGGCCCCCGCAGGTTGGTAGGGCCCCCTGGTACATCATGCGGCAGGCTCAGCTCCGTACTCAGAGTCCGAAACAGGAGCTATCTGTGTGGCTGCCTGTGATGTGTGTTGTCCAGCAACAGACTGCCGCGGCAGCGCCGGCAACGTGCCTCCCAATTTCAAACACGAGGCTGGGAATGGATGGCACGCTGCTTTGGCGCCGCCCCCTCCAGCTGGACCTGAGAGATTGACGGCCATCACGTGATACGTAGCAGGCAGCGTAGAGTAGAGCTGCATGCAGAACAGCCTGCTGCCTGAAGGGTGCATGCTGCAGCTGTGTCGGGAGTCAGGACCAGTTGATGGTGAGTAACTGTACTTGTTTATGTTTCAGGATGGATGAGGAAGAAACTGAGCAGCGTGCAGGGGCTGTTAAAAATAATGGATGGGCCTGCTGGAGGTGCAAATGTGAATGGGGAGGGGGTGATAAGAAATTAAGTGGCTTGCTGGTGGCTGCTGGTAAAAAGAATGGATGGGCCTGCGGGGGTGCAAAAGTTAATGGGGATGGGGGATGAGAAGAAATTGAGGGGCCTGCTGGGGGAGGGGTATTAAAAGGAATAGATGGGCATGCCAGGGGGGTGTAAAAGGAGATGGGAGAGAAGAAAGTGATGGGCATGCTGGGGGAGGACGGGGTGTTAAAAAGAATGAGTGTGAGTGTCTTTTAGAGGTTTCTCCATATATTCAGGGTGTGTTTGTGTCTTTTTAGGGGCTCCTCCATATATATATTCGGGGTGTGCGGGTGTCTTTTTAGGGGCTCCTCCATATATATTCGGGATGTGCGGATGTCTTTTTAGAGGTTTCTCCATATATTCAGGGTGTACAGGTGTCTTTTTTAGGGGCTCCTCCATATATTCAGGGTGTGTTTGTGTCTTTTTAGGGGCTCCTCCATATATTCAGGGTGTGTTTGTGTCTTTTTAGGGGCTCTTCCATATATTCAGGGTGTGTTTGTGTCTTTTTAGGGGCTCCTCCATATATTCAGGGTGTGCAGGTGTCTTTTTAGGGGCTCCTTCATATATTCAAGGTGTGTTTGTGTCTTTTTAGGGGCTCCTCCATATATTCAGGGTGTACAGGTGTCTTTTTTAGGGGCTCCTCCATATATTCAGGGTGTGTTTGTGTCTTTTTAGGGGCTCCTCCATATATTCAGGGTGTGTTCAGGTGTCTTTTTAGGGGCTCCTCCATATATTCAGGGTGTGTGCAAGTGTCTTTTTAGATTTTTCTCCATATATTCAGGGTGTGCGGGTGTCTTTTTAGGGGCTCCTCCATATATTCAGGGGGTTGCGGGTATCTTTTTAGGGGCTCCTCCATATATTCAGGGTGTGCGGGTGTCTTTTTAGGGGCTCCTCCATATATCCAGGGTGTGTTTGTGTCTTTTTAGGTGCTCCTCCATATATATTCGGTGTCTTTTTAGGGGCTCTTCCATATATATTCGGGGTGTGCGGATGTCTTTTTAGGGGGCTCCTTAACTAGCTTACTATAAATAAATAAATATGTATAAATAAGTAAATATGTATATTTATTTATGGAGGGGGCCCTTCATGGATTCTTGCACTTGCACCCTAAAGTTTCTAGTTACACCTCTGCTTCCAATTATTAAAGTAGCAGAGCTTCTTTTTGTCTGTTAAAGCTCAATGAAATGCATTCAAACTGATTTCTCACATGTATTTTCTCTTTGCACATATGTTGTGGATTCATACAGGCTGACGCCTGCTTCTTTAATTGATGGAAACTAGTGTTCAGGGAAATAAGGCATGAAGTGATAAAATTTGTTTATGCAAATTTTATTGATACAAATAGAACGGACCACCTCTGTAAGCTGCTAAAGATTAAATACCTTTAGTAGAGGTAAAATTGCTTCTCTTTAACCGTGTTGACACAGGTTCGAATCCTGGTCAGAGCACCTCTCCAGAAAGTGGCCTTGGGCAAAGACACCTAACGGTATGTCTCTGCTTTTTGACCATGGAGAAGCAAGTCAAATCCCATTCGACGCATTACTCCAGTACAACTGTGGAGAAGCAATCTTAACTTTACAAGAAGCGGCTCCAGCCCAAAATATAATAGTAGTGTTTTTTTTTATTTACAGTATCTGCCACATGTTTTGCATTTTGAAGTACATTTCACACATATTCCAGAATATGTTCACCGCATATTTCACAATGCATTCCAAAATACACTTTTAAACATATTTCAGCATGCATTCTGAACATATTCAATAATATATTCACTGATATATTGAAATATATTTTTTAAATATATTGAATATGGACAAAATTGTCAAATATATTTCAATATATTTGGAAACATGTCAATATATTTGGAAAGAATATATTAAGAATGTATTGTAAAAATATATTTGAAATATATTTTTTGTCCATCTGGGTTATCTTTGATACTCTTGCTCTTATTTACAAACTCGCGAAATTATGAGAGCATAAAAGTAAAGAGGGGTTTATTAAATAAATTTAAACTGTTCATATATTTATGAATGCAAAATAAACTAATACCTTCCAACACGTAGAAGGAATGCTCACCTAGGCCACCAATAATAAACCAAAAAATATTTATGATAAAGTTCTTTGTAAAATTTTCTAAATGGTCCCTTATCTTCTAATCTAATAGCAAATTAAATCCCCCATCTTTACCCTATGTGGTGATGAAAAGTGGTGAAACATCAATAATGTTGAAAAGGACTTGATGAAGCCCCCTACTGCCATCGCCTTAGGTGTAATATATGGAGACTAACTATAGCATTTAGATAGTATAGAAAAGGTTTGTAAGTACAATGTTATTTTCAATTAGACAATATTAGTGTACAGTATAAAACAAAGATTCTTTGCTACGGTATCCTCCGGGAATATCGGAAATACCTGGATGCGGTTAAAATGGTCACATTAAAGGGAAGCATAAACTGATAACCTGTTCCTTACAATGGCCTGAATAATAAGGATAAAATACAGAATGAACAGAAATAACGAGCCGAGGTCAGGATTAAAGACATACAGGGCTCTATTACATTCTTCGCGCAAACGTTAACGCGTGCGCAAAACTGCATTAACGCGAGAGGCAAAACCCTTTGCGCAGAATGTCTTATTACAATGTCCAGAAAAAAATGCGCGTTAGCGTCTACTGCGGGTTAACCTGCGTGAACCCTTTGCGAGCGTAATCTACTTTGCACGTCCTATACTTAACATTGTGAGCGCAAATGCGTTTGTGCGCTGGTGCGCGCATGGTATTATAATCTTAGCGCGAAATTTAACGGACAACGTTTGCGCGCATAATTTTAACATCTTTGAAAAGCTGGTGTTAATGGCAAATCTGAACGTCCTGGCCGAAACCAGATACACCAGCCCAAAAAAAAATACAGCAAAGTATAGTTACACATTCTACACATACCCAAACAATAAAATGGAGAGGTTGTGCATGTTTTTATTATTGCTGCAACATAGATTGATTTTGACAGGCGCAAAATCTTAACGGGAGACAATTGTGGTTCTTAATTCTGATTGGCTGAATCGCGTGAAAAAACAGTCCGCCCACCGATTTCTGCGCAGCGTTAATGCGCACGTGTTTTTGCGCGCGTTATTTGTTGACACATGAAAAAATGCGCACGGATTGTAATACCACCGTTAATTATCGTGCGTTAACTTTTAACGCTGCACGCAAAAATTAGTGCATTGCGCAAGCTTTTTTCCGCAAAGAATGTAATAGAGCCCACAGAATCAAATAAAACAATCCGCGAGTCAAGGATTGGAGAACTGGTGGTCAGGGACAAACCAAGATCAATACACAATAATATCAAAAAACAAAAGCAATGCGCTGAGGGGCGACGGAGACCCTGATAGGGAAAAGAAGACTGGGCAGGATAGGGTTTAACTAGTATTAGAAAGTTACCCATATATCAGTTTCCTCTTTGAGTAACGGTGTGTGACTGTGCATCAAAATATGGTGATGCATCGTAACGAGTGTCAAGTATGTGACATGGGTATTAAGATACTAGGACCAAGGAGTGTTCTGCATCATCTGGACTGGCAGTATCTCAATTTCTGATTTTGCTTTCTAAAAAAGAGTAGTCTGAAGAATATATTACCACAAAGGTTTGAATCATAAAATGTGGAAAAAATAAATATGTATGGTATAAATTATTGAAGTCTGACAGGAGATTTACAGTTTTTGATATAGCATTCTGACCTGACATGCCATATTTACTTTGTAATGAGATATTTGGAATATGCTGAGTCCACTGGAAAAGGCGATATACAATTTGTCCTACAATAAAGTATGACTTCAGATATGGTTTCAGTGTCATGAGCAAAAAATGGTCAAAATTAGCTGAGTACATGGAAGTAAAATGGTAGAGAATCAAAGTACTTCTATACATATAACGTCTGGAGTTGATTTGACAAGGATTTTTCCTGGATACACTGAAAACCTATTCACTCGATTGTTTGTATACTGTAAGTCCAAGTCTGTCTGTGTGTGTGTGTATATATATATATATATATTATTGCAGAAGCTATTTGCACATCACAGCACCACAACCACAATCCACCACCACAACCCAAGTAAGTATATATATATACTTATATATATATATATATATGTATAAAATACAAAACAGCAGAAGGTTGCACTCAAAACTAAGCGGGTGCATCTAAGACATCAAATACAAAACACCAAGGAAGAGCATTCCATATTTGGAGTGCTTTTTCTTGGTGTTATATATATATATATATATATATATATATACCCTGTGCATATATCATTGCGTCTGTATATGTATCTAAGTATGTGTCTTTTTTTGTCTGAGTGTGTGTCTCAATGATGTATTCAGCAGTGTTTGTATAAAGGTTTGTATTTGCTTGGCTATGCATCTGGAAAGGACAGTCCCTAATGAGGGTTCTAGTCTCTTTGTCCCTCTTATTTTCCTTATTTCACTTTTTTAGAAGCTTCCCATATATTCTGGGTGTACAGCTGCAAATCAAATAACCAGCAACTTGTCTCTAAACTGTAACAAACGTTGTTAGAAATTGCTCTGTGTAAGTAAATATTTCGTTTTTGTTCTAACTTGCATGTTTTAATCAGACTGCTCAGAGCAGGGCAGGGAACAGTAACACTTCTAAAGAGATGCTGTGTTTAATTCTTTTGTTTATTAGATTACGGTTTCTAGATAGTTATGAGTGCTGTATGTATAGTAGGAGCTCTAATTGAGCTAGGCTTTGATTTGTAGTTTTTTGTTTAAATCACCTGCAATTGTGATTCAAGCCAAGTGTGGTGTTTGCTGCTGGAATAAAAAGACCTCTCACTAGCACAAACTTCAGGCCACATTACATTCATCGTGCTAAAATTGGGACGCTAGGGAGAAAAACCTGTGCCTGCAGGTTTCTCCTTTGCACCCCCCTTTTAGCATGATATTAAGATGCAGGCACTAGAAAAGCTGCCTGCATCATATTGCAGTGCTAAGCCCTGGGTAGAACCTTAAATCAATGCCATGCCATACTAGATGGCTTTTTTTTTTAGCAAAAAAAGCCATCTAGTATGGCATGGCATTGATTTAAGGATTCTGTGTAAAAACGGACCCAGGATCCAAAAACGTGAGACAGATGTCATTTGCATGTCCTACCCAGTTTTCCTTGCTGCATATGGGTAATGAAGCACAGGCGCTCTGGGATGCAGTTCTTTGAATTGGTGTGATGTGCAATTGGCTCATGCAATAATAAACATAACTAATTATAGTGTGGAGACTTTTTATTTCACATTTTGTCCTCCACACCAATCCCTGTAAGTACTATCTATATATATATATATATATATATATACACCTTATGTATACATACACACGCATAGGCACACAGTTATGCATTCAGTCAAATATATCATAACTATATGGTCTATTTACTAAGCACCATAACTGCACACAATTTCAGTGCTTTGTGTTACGTCATATTTCAGCGATTCCAGTTTGCCGATAAAACGGTGAATTCACTATTTATTGAATGGTCACCGTATTATGTTGAAATTAGACTCACTGAAGCAGTTATCTGACTTCTGCAAAAACACCAGTTACTACCCTAAATGGTGAATATGTGTATAATATAACATCAATGAACATAAGGAATGCACTGAGGGAATAACTGCGAAAATGATAGGATAAATAACACTGGCCAGAATAGTTTTTAAATAGTGGTAGAATGATGTCCCTAGATCAGTGTTATCTCTGAGCGTTGGTACATGACTTTGTGTCATAAACGTGGTGATTCATCGGAGTTATATGGCTATGTATGGGTATGTCTGGACCTGCGGCGTGTTATTGCTGGTGGTGCTTGATTCTCAGTGACAGTGTAATGAGCACTGCCTGAGATCCTGCACCCATTCTGCCTATCACTGCTGCTGTGAACTGAGCACCAGCCAAAATTGGTTGAGTGTCCCTTCCAAAACTTGTGTCTGGATCCCCTGTGCATGCCACTCTTCGAATTTCCCTCTCAGGATCGTTAACATTTGTCATTATTGCTACAACGGTGAAATGCAGAGCTTTATGATTAACCCCTACACATATTTCTATTGGGTTTGTTGATTTGATGAAGATTTAATCCAATTGTGTTTGAGGATTGTTCCCTGTTATTGTTTGACCCAGTTAGGAAATTGGTTTTCTGCATATATTTTTATCCTGGTGCTTACTATAGTATAGGTCCTTTCACGTCTTTGGTTTTCCAGCAAAATCTCAGGATAGGATATAATACTGTTTTCTATGTTATTCATTTAATCTACAATTTAAATTATGAAATTCACACTTAACTCACCAGCAAATGCGTTTTAATTATCACAAAAAAAGCTAATTTTGGGATTTATGCAACAGATTATTTTTATTACTGTCATCATTTATATAGCGCCAACAGTTTCCGCAGCGCTTTACAATAACCAAAGGGAACGAGATACAGATAAACGGACATATGGTGGAAACAAGAGGTGTAGAGGGCCCTGCTCATAGGAGCTTTCAGTCTAGAGGGATTGGGATGCAGGAAGACAAGGGGAACTTTCCTAGACAGCAGGATCATTGGTGCCAGTGGTTTGGTAATGGTGGGGCCATTGAAGCAGTTTCAATCACGTCTGAGTAGGGGAGCAGAGAGATGCATTACATCAGTGATGTGGTACGCTAATCTGAAGAGATGGGTTTTGAGGGCTTTTTTGACGGCCCGGAGATCAGAGGAGAGTTTGATAGGGCGAGGCAAGTCCTTCCAGATGAATATGATATTGCATTCTTTAATTAAACTCCCACATTTCATTCTAAAATCAAATGCCTCCCATATTCCATACCAACCAGATTTTTTTCCCTAAGTTTCAAAACTGCAAATAATGGGAGCAAATAGGCAAATTTGGTGGTAAGAGTTATCGATAAATGGCTCCTTATTGCCATCTATATTACAAGTGATTTGCCATATTAGTGCCTAACTTTGTAATGTATGGGAGCACTGACATTTAGGTGAATTGAGCTGTCTTCACGCCATGGAACCTGAAGAAATTGGGGATTTTTTTTGATCTTTTTATTTTTGTGTATTTTTGAGATTGAAAATTACATTAAAGAGACACTGTATGCACTGGTCTCAAATAGTAATGCTGCATAGTATGAAAACGCCTGGAGAGCTGTATGTGTGAATGTGTGTCCCTTGTGAGTGATTCGTATTGTGTGTCAATATGTGAAAGTGTTAAAGAAAACATGAAAGAGCTATTAACCTTACATGAGACTGCCAGAAAACTGCTAGTGCCGCAATCACATCCTGAAAGTCATTTAAAGAATCTTTCCAGGCCTTTGTAACTGTAAGTACAAGTTTATTGAGTAGATCGTTAGTGTTACATTCAGTCACCAAGGCTTGGGTAGATTATTCAAAATATTGGTGCATTTATTAACCTCTTAAGGTGTAATAGTGGAAAAATTTCATCATGGAAGTCTTTTCGTGAATGATGATATATCATAGAGGAAGGAAGGACCCTCTTATATCATCATATAAATGATAAATAAACAGGATGTGACACAGATTCTACAGGGACAGCAGTGTGGTGTTGGAACAAAATATAAATTGATTTTTAGTAGTTAATATATGGAATTCAATACTAACAAGCATGGTTATATCAAGTGAAGCAAGGTAACAGAGTGGGATGGAAGGTATATTATTTTATTGATCATGGCACGGAATATTCAGAATCGTTAAGAATCCGTTTAAATAATACACTTATTAAAAGAATACTTAAATTAGTGCGTGAAATGGTCTTGCATCTTGACAATATTATCTCTATGAAATTTTCCAGTATACTATCAATTTATGAAAGCGACTAACAAAGTCTAAAGCTTCTATAGGGAGAATTATGGGATAAAATTGTTAATCCAAGGTTGAACTTTTGCAATTTAAGAAGAATGTTCTGAAAAACAAATCTCTGCGGTGTTCTAAGAGAGATGAGTGAGAGGTTAATTGGCAAGGTAATTGAACTAGAAAGTGGCTTTCAGAATACAGACATTGTACAAATATGGCCTTCGATAAGTTAGCATCAAGTGCAGCTGTTTCCTGTAGCCATTTATATTTAGTTTATTTATTTTTCATAATTTCATATATATTCTCCAAAACCAGTAGATACCAGTTCTGTCTTAATATACTTGGGTTTGTACAAGCAAACCAAAAAAATTACTGTAAATGTAACTCCATGTGCTGATAACATTTATTTTGATATGTACAGGCAATTATTACTATTTTTTATTTATTTTTGTATTGAAGTACAGGGGTTCCACAAACTTAGGGTAGCATGTAGTTATACAGACTCGAAATAGAGAGGGCACTGCTCCCTATGGAGCTTACATTCTTACAAACAAGAGAAATCTCAATGTATCCTTCCTGGTAAAATACCATATAAATAAATAAATAAATACATACATTCTAAAGGGTGAGAGACAAAAGGAAGTTCCCAGTAGTATGCTGTCTACTGAAGTCCATATCAGAGATAGATTGGAGTAGTATAAAACATAAATGTTAGGGCTTCTCTAAATAGGTACCTTTTAAGGGCAGATTTCAGATTTTGAAAGGTAGGTGTCGGTGACAGTCACCTATTGTTTCTCGCCCCCATTCTAAGTGAAACTACCATCTACATGACAGGAAACCAGAAATCGATTGTGGCTTTTTATTACCAATTAAGTGAAAGTGAAGTGATAGTCCAGAAGAAGAGAATAGGAAAATAAATTCAAGAGTGACAGAAAAAAGTGGTTTTGTTTTTATTCTTCAACACCAATCAAATAAAACTACCGTTGTTGTAAATATATATATATATACAGTATATATATATGTTTTAAAATTATAATGTTATTCTTTCACAGACAGTGATGGTATTTGAACTGGTAAAGGTAATTTTTAGTAGTACATGTAAGTTGTGTTTCTACATCCAGCAAAGTCAAATTGAAACGGAGGGCATATGGAACCAATTTTAACCCCTAAGACTACAAGTATTTTTTTCCAAAAAAACATTGTCAGCAACCAGTGTTTTTTATGTAAAATAATTTTTGATTAATTATACAGTAATAAATAGTTATTACTGTAAATAACCTATTTGGCCAGTAGATGGCACCATCTATTGCTAAATTGAGTTACAGTGGTTTGAGCTGCAGGTCGATTTTTATTTTCCCCATGCATCGGCTGCTGAAAGCCTGATATTTCACAGCATTCATCAGCTGATTTTAAAGTTTTAATTATTTGCACATTATCCCCACAGAACTAAAACTTTGAGGCCATCTCCTGCAGCCCAAAAGCAAACATAATTTGTTTGCAGTAAACAAATTTCATTTGTTTTTGGGTTGCAGATCAGCAGATTGAGATATCTCGATATCAGGCACTGGATGGTGCCTTTGAAGCCCAAGGTATCTCGATCTTGGCAGTGAAGGTGTTAATGCACAGAATTGCTCTTGTAAAGTCATTTATTGCACACCCGGATGACAGAGATGTTGTGAAATAACAGTGGCCATCAGCACTCCAATTCTGAGATATTATGGAGGCGAAGCTTCAATGGATCAGAGCTGGTTGGGTAGAATAAGAGGAACCTGTAAGATATTAGGTAGTTTTAATGTTGTGGTTGATCAGTGTATATTTTTAGAAATTACTCACCTTGTAAAAACATTCTCAGCAAAACATTTGCAGCATTACAGTGGTCAGAGAGAGGACAGACCTGATGGAGAGCTCTGGGGTCACTCACTACTATACAGGGATAAGATTCATGGAGTTATAATAACTGAAAATGAATGTACAGCATAGTTACAAGTTGTCACTGTATTTTCCATATTTAAACATTATGCATCATGCTGATATTATTTATATAATCATCGGTATTTTTGGAAGCTGCATTATGATTATTGCAAATAGCCATTAGCAGAATATTTGACCATTTTTATTATCTTTATCACAGTTACTATATTGGACACAAAGGACATTTCTGTCTGTATGGCAATAATGCAGACCTTGTCTGAAATTGTGCAAAATAAGGGATGCCATACAAAATTTTGAATCTTTCACCCAAACATTATTTCAGTAACCGATACACAAAAACGTGAAACACTAATAATGTGGAAATTTACGTTATTTTAATATTTAATCATTTTACAATAACAATCTCTGTACACATTGCTATTTTACCCTATAATTAGTTGTTAACTACACATCTCATGTTATGGTATTTCGTGTTTCATATCTTATTATTTTCAATAAAAAGCACTTGGTAGTGGAGGGGTTAATAGGTGTGTACTGTCATTTAAGTAACTGCCTCAAACATAAATCAATCTATCACTAAGTTTTTTACACCTATTTTTTTCTCTTTTTAAGACCTGGAATGTCTGTTTTGGGGGCCAACATCAATTATTTATAAAGAATTAAATTCATAGGAGATAAGAAAGATACTTGAGAAAGGTGTTGTTGTCTGTCTGAATCTATGTTTGCTACATTCGCCTTCTGAAATATATTACAAACTGTTTTTAGCCTGTCACGTTCCATATGGTTATTGCACATTCATCCCATACCTTCAGAACTTAAGATTGAAGTAATAGTTCCCAGACTTGTTGAAACTGATGCCAAGTAGGGATGAGCTGTTCGGTTCGATCAGTTCGGAGTTCGATTCGAACTTTGGCCGTTCGCAAGTTCGCGAACTTCGAACTTTTTGGCGTGTTCGGTTCGAGTTCGAAAAATATATATATTTTTTAAAAAGTATAAAAAATGCTTAAAAAAATACTAAAAAATCTTGAAATAAAGAGACTCTTTACTGCAGAATATTATAAGCAACGGTTTATTAGATATTGAATTAAAAAACTACCTGATGTCATTGTCTAGGTGCAAAGATTCTCACCTCAAAATGACCTGTGCCCTCAAACGGCGTAAACAACAGGTGTTTAATTAGTGTTTGGAAATAACATGTGCTTCTAATTAGCAATTAGAATTTGATACATTGCTTGCAGACTGGGTGGGGGCTCCTCACTGGGTGGAGGCTCCTGCACATGTATGAACAAACACTGTGCTTGTTTTGAATTCTAAGAAGTGTTCATTTCTACTATATGATCCTCTCTGATATGCTGTTTAACCCCTTAAGGAAAGCCAATCATTAATGATGTAGATGTTATGTTATTTGTCATCAAGGGCTTTATGGGATAGGCATAAGGCTATCCTAAACAAAAGATAAATCCAGGTAAAGTATCCATGTAATTGGGCAGACTAGATGGGCCGAAAGGTTCTTATCTGCCGACATTTTTCTATGTTTCTATGTTTCTATGTTTCTATGTTTCTAATAAAATCTTTATCACACCCCTTAATTTGGACTTAATTTGGACAAATAAACAGGACATGTGTCAATCCTCTGACGCTAACAAGCATGCATCATTCCGCATGCACACATTCGGGCACCCAGGGAGGATGCCAGCCAATCAGAGCACTTCTACCACCATAACCACCACTGATACCCTTCATTCCTTGCCTTATCATGGTTCTGTCTGTAGTGAACCATTAGCGCACTCTAGTGTCTCTGATTCTCCTGTTACCAACTTGGTATTGTTTTTAACTATTCTGATCTCTGGCATCCCTTGACCTTGGTTTTCAGTTCACTGTTGTGCTTTTCTGATTTCCCTCGACCTTGGACTGTTTCTAATTATTCTGTCATTTGTTACTAGCCACTCGAAGTACTGGAGTTAGGTTTCTTGTTGTGCTTTATTCTCTGCATGAAAGGCCACCTATTTCTGTCTCAATTGCAAAACCCAGCTATTTTAAGGACTGGTACTGTACATGGATTCAAAGTTTTCTATTCCTGTGCACAGGTTTGACCAGGCATATACAGGAACCCTAGCAATAGGGCCATCGACCTTGCAGGTATGATCAACAGTTAACTAATATATAAAGTAATATGGAAGATCAAGATCATCACTTACACCTCTTTACCTATTTACCTCTTTTTCACTGATGAGTGTCTTACACATAGAAAGAATACTAGGCATAAACAAAAAAGTTCAACTATTAAAATTAACCCCAGGTTTCTCAACTTTGATATTCCAGCTTTACTTCCTCCTGAACATATGCAATTGGGAACAGCCAAACTTATAGAATCAGTATGACAAATAAGGAAGAGAGTGGGCTTGTGTGTGTATTGTGAGCAAAAGGGACATTTACTTCTAGATTCTCATAAACATCTCCAAAAGCTTTCAGAAAACTCCCGCACCAAAATATCCTATGTGGGCAGGCCTTGGGTGTATCACAAATTTCCCCTAAGTGTGAACAAAGGCCCTGTCCCTTCTAGTCCTCATTGTCTTATCTTGGAAGGTGTAACTAATCCTTGGATTCCCTGGGCAGTTATTGATTCTGAGGCAACAGTGTATTTTATGTCTCTGGTCTTGTCTGCAATCATGAAATTCCCTGTTGCAGTAGGGAGACACTCTTTACCATAGAGACCATATGTGGTAGACCACTTACTACTCTGATTATTACAAGGTACAAAATACCTTCACCCAGCTCTTCTGTGGTTTTAGGTTACCCTTGGTCCGCTAAACACAATCATTTGATCAATTGGAAGGGCAAACAGATCAGTGTCTGGGGTGATGACTGTCGAGTGAATTACTGTATATCAATTTACCTCAGATACTTAATACTTTGTTCCTACGTCATCTATCCTTTCTAACAACGTTCCCACAAGTATCAAGATTTAGCTGCAGTGTTTGATATGAGAAAGGATGAGAAACCTCCTCCTCATCACTCTTATAATTGTGCTATAGTGCTATTATCTGTTAACATTTCTCCTAAAGGGCAGAATATCCTCTTTCTGAAATGGAAAATAAGGTCACGGAGGAATATGTTGCTATGGGTGTTATCCACTGCTCCTCCTCTCCATCTGGAGCCAGTTTCTTTTTGGTTTTGTTTTCTTATTTGTGTTAGGACACCTATTTCTCTCATCATTGCGAAGCCCAGCTGTTTCAAGGACTGGAACCGCAGCTGGGATAAAGGTTTTCTGGTTCTGCACATAGGTCAGAACAGGCAAATACTGGATCCCTTACATTTCTCTTAAGCCAATAACTTGACAAACATGAAGCTGCAATCTCTGAAAATTTCTGTGTCAAGGCAGAGTGCTCACTGTGTGAAACAAAAAACAACTCCAGGTAGCTAGATGTAGCATAACATTTTCCTTAAAATGGATTACTGCATTGGCATTTTAAGACCTGGTGTCAGGTGCTGGTTCTGGGGTGGCAGGTTCAAACCCAATATGCAATAAACAAAGGTAGTTGAAGCAGGTATAAAAGGTTTTTATTATTTAGATACAGAGGAATGAAACAGAGGCAAAGTACATATAAAAAGAGGCTGGGTGAGACAGGGAGAACACTGAATAAATAATAAGATTAACTGAAGACACTGAGGAATAGTCAGGACGGAAACAGGGGTGAACAAAAGATAATGCAGAACTAGAGCAAAACAAAGGAACAATACAAGAAGAGACTGATTACTGGTACCGGGAGTATACAGAGAAGTCAGAAAGGAGACAATACTAATAAATTAATTATATTAAAGGTTATAGATAGAAGGGGATAGGAGTTGGAGCAAGGCTAAGCTAGATATGGAGGGGTGTATGGAAGAGGATAATGAGAGTGTGTGCACTAAGTATATATTTTGGAATGTAAGCTGTAGATGGAAGGATGCAAGTTGTAGAAAGATCTTTTGGGGGGGACAAGTGGTAGATAGGCAGAGGGTCTTTGGAGGCAGAGTAACCTTGGAGGCAGAAGGTCCTTGGAGACAGACGATCTTTAGAGACACAAAAGCAGAGTTCCTATGTGCAGTATCCGAGGGGTAGATCCATAAGCAATTCCAGAAACAGTTCCATAAGTCTCGGGTCGGTAGCAAACAAGCAAGGTTTGGATAAACAAGCCAGAAGGTCTTGAGAGGTCTCAGGAGAAAAAGATTCTGTGGGATCAGGTAGCACTCTGAACATTGGCAATACAGAAGCATTGGAGGTTAGGTGTGGATTCTTTTTTTGAAGGAAACATTAGGTGATTTAATCAACGCCTGAGGATAGAACAAGCAGAGACTCCTGAGACGAATATTGCTAGTCTCATTACTACGGGCGGCACCAGTCTTAGTCTTTTTACTGCGCCGGTGACTAGGAACCTTACACCTGGTATCAATAGTTGAAACAAAGATGCGGTTACTGATTTCAAAAAATCAAGGCTGTCAGCAAAATTTTACAAGTGATATATACAGATTTGGGTTGAAACTGTAGTCAAATCTCCAACTTCCAAATAAATCCAAAAATCACTCAAAATGATTAGAAAATAATAAAAAAGGATAAGCACTTTAAATGAGTACTGCATGCATAGGATTCCATTTTTATAGTCTATAGTTCAGATTCCACATCATTCATGATGACACAATCACGAGAGTCACTGGTGTGTTAAAGCAAAATGCACATTCTAAAATACATTCATCCACTCATCCAGGACGAGCAGTGGAAATGTGTTTCTTTGACACTACACAAATGGCTTGGAAGCACTGAAACTGTTTCAATGTTTTTGACCTAAAACCAAGTCCAGGGCTTTTCCATATGTAGAGAGCCAGTTTAACTAGTAGCTATTTCACACTTATAAACTGTAACATTTTTATTTGGACTTCAGGAACCTCTTCAACTGTAAGTGCCGATATAGCCCCTCTTGGGATGGTGTTTATTACTGCATGCCTTCCACGGACTCACATTATTTGGTATGGTAACCCCTCACTGACCCTTTGTTGGCCTCATTTTCTGCCTCTATAAAAATGCTGTTTTATTTCTTTTTCATAGATAGTGAAGATTTTCTGTATAGTTAAAAGATTTCACAGTAAATACATCACTAAATATTTTCTTCTAGAAGGCTAGAATTGTTCTTCATATATATATGATGGTTCATATGTATATGGTATGACTCATTTGTATTATGTAATTATTTTGTATGCAATACACAATGGTTTGAAGGTAGTGAAATATACAGTTGTGTGAAAAAGTGTTGGCCCCCTTCGTGATTTTTTTTTTTTGCACGTTTGTCACACTTTAATGTTTCAGATCATCAAACTAATTTAAATGTTAGTCAAAGATAACACAAGTAAACACAACATACAGTTTTAAAATTAAGGTTTTTATTATTGAGGGAAAATAAAATCCAAACCCACATGGCCCTGTGTGAAAAAGTGCTTGCCCCTAAACCTAATAACTGCTTGGGTTAGGCTTGTGCACAATTTTTTTTTCGGTTTGATTCGGTTTGTTCGTATTTTGTAAATTTTCGTTTCGACTCGTTTCGACCGATTTCCGTTTCGTTTCGGTTCGTTTCGGTTCGTTTTGCGTATCGACTTTTTTTTCGTGATTTCGGAAATTTTCGTGTTTTTCGGAACGTCTGTTCTCCTCGTTTCAAAGTGTCTATTCGTTTTGACGTAAACTAATGGTTTTTCGGATACGATAATTATACGATACGATAATTCTGCCGATACGATAATTCTGCCACTGAGATTTCTCATGTTTTACAAGAAGGATACATTGAGATTTCTCATGTGTTACAAGAAGGATACATTGAGATTTCTCTGGTTTCCCGGAAAGGATACATTGAGATTTCTCATTTTTTACAAGAAGGATACATTGAGATTTCTCATGTTTTACAAAAAGGATACATTGAGATTTCGCATGTTTTCCAGGAAGGATACATTGAGATGGGAATGATACAAAATTTAATTACAGAATCAGCGATATAAATACAATGACCGAAATTACTGAAATGGAACCGAAATCAGGAATGGAGCCGAAATCACAAATGGAACGAAAATGAATTTCGATTTTACACATTTCTAGTCCATTCGAAAATTCCGAAAAGTTTTCGTTTCGGCTCGAAAATTTGTTCGGATCTGCCTTTTTCGGATCCGAAAATTTTCAGAAAATCGGCCGAATCCGAATGCACGAATCGGGAAAGTTCGTGAAAATTCCGAAATTCCGAAACCCCAAACGCACATCCCTAGCTTGGGCCACCCTTAGCAGCAAGAACTGCAATCAAGCGTTTGCAAGAACTTGCAATGAGTCTGTTACAGCGCTGTGGAGGAATTTTAGTCCACTCATCTCTGCAGAATTGTTGTAATTCAGCCACATTGGAAGTTTTTTGAGCATGGAGGGGCCAACACTTTTTCACACAACTGTACTTACTTTATGCACCTCAGTTCCAACAGATGTATGGATAATGTGCTCACGTACATCTGTCATTAATGTCCATCATTAGATTGTATATACACACATATATTGTATAATTAAGTGAATGACAAATGTCAGCTATGAAAATCATTACTAGTACTATTTTTAGTAACACAATCCATTTATTATTTAAAAAATAGGATTATATTTAAGAAAAACATAAAACCAAATGTCTTACATGGAATTTTTGTTTTCTGTTGACTGTTCACCAAAACATGCATGGAGTGTTTTTTCTCAGGGCTAGGGAGAGATAATTTGCACTTAAAAATTAGTAATGTTACACCAG
The DNA here is from genome assembly GCA_009667805.1 of Leptobrachium leishanense. Classification (NCBI taxonomy): domain Eukaryota; kingdom Metazoa; phylum Chordata; class Amphibia; order Anura; family Megophryidae; genus Leptobrachium; species Leptobrachium leishanense. Next base: position 285,216,068 of record CM019066.1, read on the forward strand.
AACAAAATTAATAGGCTGCATTCAGTGGCGTCACTAGGGTTGGTGTCACCCGGTGCAGTAACTCATGGTGTCACCCCCCCGAGTTTTACGTTTTTTTTTAACTACTCTTACTCATAAAGCAGTACTCCCATATAACACTGAATGCTCATACACGGCGCACATTACTGTGAGGTTTATTACTGTGGAGCTCTCTTATATGCTCACACACAAATTTTGGCAAACTGCCAGGAAGTACAGTGCCTGTTCAAAGGCAGCGAAATCCCCCATAGAGAAGTATGGTTAATCTGTTCAGAGACACCGAACAGCAGAGAAATGTCCTGATGTCCGGTGGTTTCATTCGGCAGGTTTATTCAGGCGAATCCCATAGGTTTCAATGTAAAAAATATTCCCATTTTTAACTAATATCTAACAAACCGTTATTCCTTTAATCTGTAGTAAAAAGTCTCTTTACTTACTGATTTTTTTTGTATCCTTTAGGTATTTAAAGAAAAAAAAAATTCTAATAGCGGACTTTCTTTTTTTCTGTAACAGACCTTTTTATTATCACTCATAGGATCTTATATGTAAATTCCAGACATTTTCATTGAGTAGTTTTTTTGAAAACAGCGAGTGACGGGTTTGCGGCAGCATTCGGTGGCTGATTCCTTGCACTTCAGGGACCCTGCGGTGAATTCACCAGGGAAATTTTATTTCCAAAAGTGCGTGGAACAACAGAACACTGAAATGTCTGCGTCATTTCGTTGCACTGTGAATATCCCCTTTAGTGGTAGTTTTTTTGCCGCTCCCCGGAAAGTGCCAGTCTAGGCCTTGCTTACCCAGGACATACTTGAAAATGAGAGAAATCTCAATGTATCCTTACTGGCAAAATATTTTTGTGTAAATAGTTTTTTTTTTTTAGGTGTCACCCTAGGGGTGGTGTCACCCAGTGCAGGCCGCACCCCCCGCTCCCCCCCTTGTGACGCCACTGGCTGCATTATAACTAGCTCTCTATCTTTGTCCAGCTCAATTTGCACAGTGGAGACTGTTTCTACCTAACAATAGCATCTTTTTATACGGTTGCACTCAAATGTTTGCATACCCTGGCATAAATAGTGACATTTTGGCATTGATATTGAAAATAAGACTGATCATCATCGTCTTTTGTCTTTCGTTTAAGGATAGTCATCATATGAAGCCATTTATTATTATATGAAGAGAGAGACACACTCCAGAGCGCAAACCTGTACCTAATGAAAGAGTGGGAGGAGAGGTCTTTTCTCTCTAGGTGGCGTAATGCTCAAAGGTTGAGTCTATGTGTACATATAGTCACACAAAATTAAGTGCTTATAAACTGAGCACTGTATTAATTTACATAAAGAAAAATCATTGTACCTATAAGGCTAGGGTCAGACTAACGCATTTTTCACGTTGTCCGTGAAAAAGTGCGTTCGAACGAATGGACGCATTTTTTCACGGAATACGCGATAGCGGTCGTACGATGCGCATTTTCATCCGTGATTTTGTACGGTTATCAATAAAAACCTTTTTGCGTCTGGACGTGATGTTGGCCGGACATTAGCAGCGTCTGATGTCTCCTAATCTCACACACATGCTGCTAGCTGACGCAGCGCACTCTGTACGTCAGTACTAGCGGTTTGACGTTCTCGAAAAAATGCTTTGGTTTGCCACTTGCGTTGCGCGGCCGCACTTTCGTGCGGCGGTTCTTCGTATGCTGCCCGGCAATGGACGTCATTTGCTGCTAGTGCGGCCGTGATTTAGTGCGGCTAAACGCACGTTAATACTGCGTTAGTCTGACCTTAGCCTAAGAGTCTATTAACTGAGTAATGCATTTGCATATGTCTAACACAAATATAACACTGAAATCACCTGTGTGTATTTAACAGAATTGATCAATGTATAATGCACTGAAATCCTTTGAGTAATCATAACAGAATTGATCAATGCATATTGTACTATAACAGAATTGATCAATGTATATTGTACTGGAACCCCCTGAGTATCTATAATAGAATTGACTAAGGGATATTACACTGAAGCCCTCTGTGTGTATTCTAAAATATAATGATTACTGCACCAATGTAAATGCGTTATTGCACCAATGTAAAATTGCTATTACAAAGAGGATATAAAGTCCTCAGGACATTAGTCAGCCACTTTTAGTGTGCACCACCAACATGGCCGCCGGAATTGACATATTAGGACTGCTCTACAAACATGGCCGCCGAAATTGAAACTGGAATCGCTGAAACATGAAGTACCCCACCTAAGATGGCCACCAAACAAGAAGTGACATGGTGTGACCAATCAGGCGGCTGAAAAACATCACCACCCCCCCAAGATGGCGGCGCCCACAGTTTCTTGGCAGTTTTCAGCGCCATAACAGAACTTAAAACCCTTTATAAGACCTGTCCATATACACCAACTCTAACATGACTGATGAAGCCGCCACCTGAGCGGTGAAACGCGTTTTAAAGGACACCATTTATTTTAATTTGTTTTATATCTCCACCAAGCCCATTTTATTTTTTTTCTATATTTATGTGAATAAAATCCACTTCTTTGGCCATCCCTGCTTCCGGCATTACTTTCAACCAAGGCACCATACAAAGAATCCTAGCACCCTCAGAAGGGAAGTCCTGGATCTGCTGGGCCTTGGGACCAATCACCATAGGAACAGAGGAGTAAGCACCAAAAGAAGAGTCGTTTCACAGACCAGCCGCTTGCAGCACGAGGAATAAACCTGCGTAAGTGTGCATCCATCACTCAGACCATTAATATATGGTGCTTGGCACAATTCTAATCACACTCTCCTGTTCTCTCGGAGGTACAAGAGACAGAGAAGTGGCGCAGATCAGAAAGAACTTTTATTTACTACACATTTCTTCAATTGAAAGACTTTGTGAAATACGGACACTAGGTGGAGATATACCACCAATACTGCATTACAAAGGATCTTTTATATCAATCAGACCATATATGCAATGCTGTTTTTATATTTTATATGATATATGTATGCTTACATCTTTGCTTATGCAATTTTGTGTGAATGTATGTACACATAGACACAACCTTTGAGCATTACGCCACCTAGAGAGAAAAGACCTCTCCTCCCACTCTTTCATTAGGTACAGGTTTGCGCTCTGGAGTGTGTCTCTCTCTTCTAAAAATTTTTATTGCAGACAGAGTGTTTTGGGGTTTTGACTCTGTCAACCCACTCATCACAGAGCTGCACCCAAAAGGTACGATCACCATCTCACCCAGCGCTCCATATATAGGTATTCTGAAACCTTTCCTTGACCATTTATTATTATATAGTTGTTTGGCTCCTTTTTAAATCATAATGATTAATAAAATCACCAAATTGGCACCATTCAAAAGTTTACACTGGAATGTTTGGCCTTGTTACAGGCACACAAGGTGACACACACAGGTTAAAATGATAATTAAAGGTTAACTTCCCACATCTGTGGCTTTTTAAATTGCAATTAGTGCCTGTGTATAAATAGTCAATGAGTTTGTTAGCTCTCATGTGGATGTACTGAACAGGCTAGATACTGAGCAATAGGGAACAGAAAATAACTGTCTAAAAAAATTCTGTGTAACAAGGTAATGGAAATTTATAAAGATGAAAAAGGTTATACAAAGATAACCAATGCCTTGAAAATGAAAGTCAGTACTGTTCAATCACTTATTAAGAAGTGGAAAATTTGGGGATCTCTTGATCACCTAGACCAAGAAAGATTGCAGCCAAAACTGCTAGAAGAATTGTTCGGGATACAAAGAAAACCCACAGGTAATCTCAGGAGAAATACAGGCTGCTCTGGTAAAAGACTGTGTGGTTGTTTCAAGGAGCACAATACGACAATACTTAAACTACAATGAGCTGCATGGTCTAGTTGCCGGAAAGAAGCATTTACTGCACAATTGCTGCAAAAAAGCCAGGTTACAAAATGCCCGTCAACGCCTTGACATGCTTCACGGCTCCTGGCAAACTGTAATTAATTTTTTTGATTAACCCCATAAGGACCACTGATGTACATGGGTACGTCCTGGGAGAAAGTCCTGTTAAGGACCAAGGACCTACCATGTACATCATGGTCCTCTAACCCCCCCACCCACCTGATAGTCACCACTCTGGCTGGGGTCAACATTGGCCTGACTTCCTGGATGTTCTTGGATGTCAGCCAAACCTCCTGGGCCTCCCCCACCCACTGACATTGTCTCCACATGCGTCATATATACGTATATATGTGTGTGTGTGTGTATTCTTACTATTATCACCATTATTTCAGATTTATTTTTATAATTCTTATTTTTATTTTCTGTTCTTTCTTGACTATTTGAAGATTTTTTTCCATAGATGTGTATCCATACACTTTCTATGGTGTGGTTTACTATATGTGGTTTTTTTCTGTTGAGTTTCACTTGTATAATTTTCTGAATTATTCTTTCTAAATAGTCGCTTTTGTGCTGCCTCTGTAGTAAAGAACCCTCAGTCTTGATAGATATACAAACATTATAAAACTGGATTAAGAGTTCCTACTTTTCCTTAATCTTAAATTTTTTAACCTTTTTTTCTTCTCCATATTTTTTTTGTGTAACCATATTACAATACCAGTAGCTGTGTTAGATATGGGACAATCATTTTTAAGATTAAGATACAAACTAGAAATGCAAGACTGGACAAATCACCAAAATTCAGTCACTCCCTATATACAATATATGATTTGTGAATAGGATCTTATTTATTCTTTATATTTGATTTAGCGTACTATCATTTATTCCCCATCTAGAGAAACTGTGAGACCATCAAATGTAGCCCGTTTTATTATAATGTGTTTTTTTCTAATTGGGTGATCATCTCTATTCAGAGACAATTTTTATAGATTCGTAATTGAAAAGGTCTCATAATGAAAATAACAGCCTTTTTGTAAAGTCTAAATAAATAGTCAATGAGTATATTGTGATAGCAGGACAAGGCTGTACAAACATTAGCCCGGCTGTGTGTATTTAGCCTTTTCTCTTTTCTGTGACTTGCAGCTTAATTGGGACCTATAGTAAATACATTAATTACCGTATAAATGATCTTGCCATTTTCAGCGCAAAGTAATTAGTCATTCCATGTGCCTAAACCTGTAAGAAAATTGATGTAGATGTAGGCATCCAAAGATACAAACTCAATTTCTCTTATATATTTAATAAAGAAACTTTTTTTTAACCAGTGTCAGAGGACAAGCTAATTAAAGTATTCCCAATTAATAGATAACAAAAACAAAAAAGAGCAGCAAATAAATGTCATCAGTAACTGGCATGATGGATCAGCACAGATAATTGATAACTGTTACATAGAGTGTATTCTTGAAGATGTAGATAATACATATTAAATAATTGGTTTCATAATGGCAATATGCTCCTCTGGATTCAGATTTTTACATAGTAAATTTAAATTAAGGGAGTAAAAAGTGATTTTTTTTCATAGAATGTCAATAATTTGGTATCTGACAATGTAGTAAAAAGTTATATTTATGGTAACATAAATCCCCTGAGAAAGCAAGGCCATATGCATATTATTTTTGGAACTTATTTAAACTATAATTCTGTTGTAAAATTTGAAAGAATATAAGAATTTTACATGTGCCATTTCTTCAGATTGGTTTACTAGTACCATATCAACTTTAAGGCAAACTATCAATCCATCATGCCTTGTTAATTTACATTTTTCAATTTTATATAGCATTTCTGTGATGGATTTTATTGATCATTAGGTATCCATCCTTTGTACAACCCCAATTCCGAAACCGATAGGGACAGTATGAAGAATGCAAAACAACAAACAAAAAGAGTCCAAAATTCAATTCACCCAGTGCTATTTTGAAAACACATTATTAGCACATTATATGAAGTTTTACTTTGTGAATTTAATGTATTTTTGAAAACATACACTGATTTCAAATCTGATGACTGAAACACACTCCACAAAAGTTAGGAGAAGGGCAATTTAGGACTAACAGAGATGTGAGAAGTTGAACTAAGGTAATGTGAAACAAGTGAGGAAATCATCATCGTAGGAGCCTCCAAAAAAAGCGTAGTCCACCAAGAGCATGGATGGGTTGAGGCTCGCCAATCTGCCAACAGATGTGTCAGCAAATAATCCAACACTTTAAGAACAACATTCCCCAAAGACAAATTGGTAGGAGTTTGGGCATTTCACCTTTTACAGTGCACAATATAATAAAAAGATTCAAGGAATCCGGTGAAATCTCGGTGCTTAAACGGCAAGACTGAAAACCACTTTTGAATGCATATTGTCTCTGATCCCGCAGTAATCACTGCCTCAAAAACCGTAATGAGTCTGTAATGAATATCCAGACATGGGCTCAGGAATACTTTGGTAAACCTCTGTCAGTCAACAACATTTTACGCTGCATCCACAGATGCAAGTTATGGCTTTACCATGCAATTTAGAAGCCATACATCAACACTCTCCTGAAGTGCTGCCGACTTCTCTGGGCTCGGTCTCATCTGAGATGGACAGTATCACAGTGGAATTGTGTTTTGTGGTCCGATGAGTGAATATTTCAAATAGGTTTTGGACAAAACAGCCGTCATATTCTCTGGACCATAGAGGAAAAGGAAAAGTTATAACACATCATATTTTGAAGAATGATACACAGGAATTACTAAATTTATGAACATGGGTGAGTGCAGTGGTGGTCACCTAAAGCGTATTAAAAGTGGAGCTTCAGGGAAAGAAGCACGGCTTCCGAACTGATGTCATGAGTGTGCAGAGTAAAGTGGGTAAGAGCCCAAAATGCAGGAGTTTCACAACACAAAAGGCAGGGACAAGTTGTAGTGAGGGGTTTATTTAATACAGGGCACAGAAGATACAACAGAATAGCAGGGGAACTCTTGGAAAATTACATAAGGCAGGAATGATGGGGTTGACAGGAACAGTTCACAAAGGGCCTCACATGAGGAAGCTTGGAAGACATGGCAGACTCATTCAAGACAGTAACACGGCAGACTCAGGGCAAGGCAGGAATATGAACAACTGCAGGACAGCAGCGCTTAGAACTTGGGAACACAACGGGCTCAGGGCATGGCAAGGAGAGCACAGATGTAGCAGGGTCCAGGTGCAGCAAGGTCAGGTAACAGGAGCACAAGTAGATACTATACATGACAGCTCTCAAGGATCACCCTGTGTTTTTTATTTTATGTTTGAGCTACTTATCTGGAGATATTGCCTAACTGAATTGCCCATTTTGTTACAATATCTGTTTTTATGTTAGCTATAGGGTTGATTCTTTTTTTGTCATGTAAGACCACAATGCTTCCTAGAAGCATTTCATATACATCTTATTGGGGATGGGTTATTTTTAATTTTATCTATTATTATACCCCCCCCCCCTGATACCAGAGCCTATGTTGTTATCGGAGAGAAAAAAGAGGTTTGTGAGGGTCCTGAGGACAAACAACGGCACTCGTGACCTGCTCTACAGTGGGGCCCACTCAAGTCTTACAAGGTTTTTGCTCGATTGTGCCATTACAGAGAATACTATTCCATATGCAAATCAGTCTGCAATGCAGTCAGCTAGAAAGGGTGGCCAGTACTGAAATGCCAAGGACATCGTTATTTGCAGGGACAAGTTGTAGTGAGGGGTTTATTTAATACAGGGCACAGAAGATACAACAGAATAGCAGGGGAACTCTTGGAAAATTACATAAGGCAGGAATGATGGGGTTGACAGGAACAGTTCACAAAGGGCCTCACATGAGGAAGCTTGGAAGACATGGCAGACTCATTCAAGACAGTAACACGGCAGACTCAGGGCAAGGCAGGAATATGAACAACTGCAGGACAGCAGCGCTTAGAACTTGGGAACACAACGGGCTCAGGGCATGGCAAGGGAGAGCACAGATGTAGCAGGGTCCAGGTGCAGCAAGGTCAGGTAACAGGAGCACAAGTAGATACTATACATGACAGCTCTCAAGGATCACCCTGTGTTTTTTATTTTATGTTTGAGCTACTTATCTGGAGATATTGCCTAACTGAATTGCCCATTTTGTTACAATATCTGTTTTTATGTTAGCTATAGGGTTGATTCTTTTTTTGTCATGTAAGACCACAATGCTTCCTAGAAGCATTTCATATACATCTTATTGGGGATGGGTTATTTTTAATTTTATCTATTATTATACCCCCCCCCCTGATACCAGAGCCTATGTTGTTATCGGAGAGAAAAAAGAGGTTTGTGAGGGTCCTGAGGACAAACAACGGCACTCGTGACCTGCTCTACAGTGGGGCCCACTCAAGTCTTACAAGGTTTTTGCTCGATTGTGCCATTACAGAGAATACTATTCCATATGCAAATCAGTCTGCAATGCAGTCAGCTAGAAAGGGTGGCCAGTACTGAAATGCCAAGGACATCGTTATTTGCAGGTGCAGCACCCCCCGATGTTCATTTTGGCCTTGTTAGGCCTCACCGGAAGGGTGTAACTGACACCCCTCTAGGCAATTCAAGCAAAACCTACGATTTCGCAGGCAAACTGTAATTTTTTTAATACCTGATTTGTGTTGTGAGCTGGTTAAATGGCCCAATATATAACAAAGGCCCAATGTCAAAATTTAGAGTTTGTTAATCTTGCAAATCTACAAATGAGCAGGATTGTTGAATTAATGGGATGCAAGGTTAAGCAACGTGAGAATTTTCCTATACATGCATATAGAAAAAATACATTATTGGCCTAGATTCACTATCATTTGATAGAAGACCTAGGATCGAGCCACAAATTCTCATGAGGAAAACTCATATTGAAAAAACAATAGTCACTAAGATATGTGGCTTCAGGCAAGCGTGGGTTTAACTCTGCTACCCAAAGGAAATATTGCAATGTTTAGCTTAGGCAAATACAATTTCATACTTGAGCAAAAAATTACACATCATTAAAACATATGTAGAACAGTATTACAATGCAAAACTATCTATAATATTGCTCTAATTGATTAGGACTGGAGGCAACTTGCAAGTCCTTCACACTTTATTAATACCAATAGACAATAGATCGGTGATGTTCACAATGACGAAATTCACACACAACCCTGGAGTGCATTTGTCCAGCCAGTGTGACTCCTATTAGGACTTGCATGGACAAGTCCACAGATGTATTAAATATAATGAAGAAAATAAATAACATTAAACAGACTTTCCTTCTTTTTTTAATTCTTTATTTAGGATTAGAAAAATCACAAAAGGTCAGAGAGAATGAAGACTACACAGGGCCAGCAAAAATCAAGCGGAGGCAACGCGGACAGCATACATACTGTAAGTCAGCAAAGATACCACAATCAAACATAGGGGAACACAAAGTCAGTCAAAGTACATCCAAAAACATAATAAAATAAAATAAATGGGCAAGGGGGGTGACAAAACTGACCAGGCAGTCCCTACAGAGAAGCCAGGGAAGTTGCAAGGGGCAACGGGATACCTGTCCCCTTTATCTGTCCTAGTCTAATAATGTTTCAAATGCCATGAAGCAGAAGGAGCTACAGTATAACATGAGAATTTAAGAACCTGGGAAACTCACAACATTTTCTAGGGGAAGGATTATGATGTAGTGCTGTAAGTTTCCAGGATTTTATTTTCTTTTTGCTGCCATGCTACCCTGGGACTGTATATATGTAGCTCAATAAAGTTGTTGTTGCTGTTCTAAACTTCACAGATCTACAGCGTCTGCTTATTTCTGGGGGATGCTAGCATGGTTCGTCATTTGTACACGTCCTTAAGCTTTGTCTAAGGACTGGAGAAAGGCATGAAAGCTTGCTGGTGAAAGTGTGGAGGTCAGGCAAGGAAGCAGTATTAACAGATTTTACCTAGTCAGGGTACTGAGATCTGTTACACTTTGTTTTGTGGCTCTAGTTTATTTAATCTACATTATTTAACAGTTAATGAGGTGGAGGAGGGAATGTTTGGATAAGGTGACAGAAGGGTATTGTTTTTCAGGCTACCTGAGATAAGAGCTGGCAGCTGAATGAGATATTATATGGAGCTTAAAAGACTTCTAATTTACCCCCTGATGATGTTGTTTGAATACATCCAAACAATACAATGATTTGAGTCAGTGAGCAACCTATAGACTCTATTCTATGACCAAAGCCAAACAGTTAGGACCGAGTGAGGTAAAGATACTGTAGGAGTGGGGACAATTTACAGCACAAAATAGATGCACCCATTAACACATATAGAGTAAAATATTTTCTTAACTAGACATACAAGAGAAAACCAAACAACGCATAAGATACAGTATCAGCGACATAAAATAAACAAAATATTGGTAATATATTATTAATATATATAATATTGGTAAATTTGGTAATGGTCCTTTAATCATCTACTACTTAATGCCTACAATACGTAAATGCCCTACCACTAATGCTCTTACACTACTTAAACCCCTCCTGAAGGGATGGCTGGAAAGGTAACAGCCAATCACATGGCTGCACATAATCATCATGCAGTTAATTCAAGTTTAGTAATTGATAGATCTTTTTTGAGCTCTCTCACTGGCTGCAATTAGAATTTCCTCTTGAATGAAACAAAAAAAATCATATACCAAGCACTAGTACTCATTTCATAATTAGCTAGTGCATACCATCCAATATTATCACTCAATGAATAGGTAAAGCTTATTCCTAAAGCACTCTCAACGTTTGATTTTGAAAAACAGCCAAACGAGTTTGGCTAGTGGCATATGAAGCTCGGGCACACATAACAAAATTGCATGATTTTATTTAACCTTTAATTTTAAAAAACAAATAATTATAAACAATTTTGTAGCAAATTCTTAAAAGTATTTTTAATTATGAGTTAATTTTGTAGTGAGCCAGTGAATGGCATTTAGTCAGCTTGATTGTAATAGTCAATGGAAGTATTAACACTTTTTTTCTAGTCAGCAATTCTCATAGTGGTACACTGCAGACCAAAGCCTCACAAGGTTGATTGACAGCCTTCCGGGTAGAGGAAAGCTATTGAAATTGGAAGACTGAATCAGCTCCTAGGGAAACACAACAGACGTTGGTTGAGATGGGGTACCTAATACACCATGACCACTTAAAAGTAAAACGTATCAAATAGTTGTTGTTTCAATATCAACCATTTAACTATTACACATTTCAATTCCTAAACAATGTAGTATTAATTGGAAAAAAAGGTTTTATAACAGGTCCTAATTTTCTGTGTCACTTTTTAATCATAATAATTAAAAAATAGCTTAGTGTGAAAATGACATGACTCTTCTTTTTCATTTTATAAGTTATTAACAAAATATAGCCTTCTCTGCCATGATGATTCTCCAGGAACACTTGATAGTCTCTACAGGTTGTCTCAAATGATTTCTTAGTGTTGGCAATTGAGTGTATGAACCACTACAGGTTGTCTCAAATGATTTCTTGGAGATGGTAATAGAATACATAACTCCTTCCTTATATATTTTCATCTCCACAATGTTCAGAATACCTTCTGCGAAAAATGAAAATTGATTTCACAGTGCCATTCTATCGTATGACTTTATATCATAGCTAGATCATTCTATCATATAGCTATCCCAATTAGTACATGGATCCAAACGCAATTCATGAATTACAACAAAAATTAACACAGTATAAATAAATATAAAAGTATGATGAGAAAAATATATACTAAAATGTTTTGTTTTTTTAAGTCAATGCCTTTGATCTCATATTGAAACTGCTCCTACATTTTAAATATAATAGACAGCACTCACTCACTTAGGGGCAGGTCCGCTACATGGTGCACTCGATACTCAAATTTTGTCACATAAAGAATGAAGTCCAAGAAAGCCCACGTGTGCCTCATCTACATTTTAAATAATTCGAAATGTCCGTATAAAAATACGAAACTCTAAAAAAGAAGTAGGAAAATATGGTAGAAGTAAAAGCAGAATGTATGACTGTCAAGCATCTTTCAATTTGCTTCCTAAATGGCATTTGAATATTAAACTAAAATTTTAAGAAAAGTCTACAGTATAAGTGTTACTAGAGTTTTCAGATCATATTGTTGTAAATACCTGTTTTGGAATATGTAAATTAATGATCATTATTAAGGTTTCCTTGTAAATTTAGTTTTGCTTCTATTTTTTATTGAAGTTTTATTGTACACTCATGGTACAGAACGTGACAGTCAGTGATCAAGGGTGGTATGGATTTGAACAAAAAGCGTATTCATATACGCATGATAAGGCACCTAGGGCCCTATTGCAAGGTTGGTGTTAACTTAACCAGAGCAGTTGTAAACTTAAGAGAGACATTATAGGGCCCTATTACGTAGTTAACGCTAACTGTAACATTCAGGTGAGTAAGCATTAATGTCAGGATAGGTAACGTTAATGCATGTCCCACATACTACCTTCCTAGAGCTCAACAGATAAAAAATCAGTTAGTGCATCAATGATTGTGCTAGCTTACGCGTGCTTACTGTACTTTGCTCCCACTATGGTTAACATGGGGAACGCAATCAGTAATTAGCGTTAGGTTAAGCAAGATATTGCAAAATCCTAGCACCAATTACCTCACCAATGGGTTTACCGTTTTTTTTTTACCGGGACCCAAAAGCTGGTGCTAACTGATTCTGCTTTTGAAGAATCGTTTAGTACCAGTTAAACCCCCCAATAAATAAGATACTCACCTCTCATCGGCTGATGGGAATAGTTCCCAGTTCCCCTCCACGATCACTCATACGATACAGTATGTCCTCATGAAAGCTAGATCACTCAGGGCTCACAGCTTGGCAGCGGAACCCTCCATGGAATCCTATGCACTTCAGGAGTAGATACTCGCAGTAGCTCAGAAGCGCCATCTCGAATAACCCTGGGGTAGCGCTTCGTTCCGGGGCAAGGTTCTGAATTAGTGCCTGCCCCGAAATATGGTGCTAAAATGGAAGTGCTACGGGGAACCCTGCGCAGGTTTTCCCCATTAGCATCCCCATTTTAGATTATTTTCCATTCCTTTTTAAGACATTAACCCAGCCTGTACAAGGACTGGTACAGTATATAACAAGCTATTCCACTGCTTTGTCTCCATATTCCAAACTCTTTTGGACTGGTTCTGCCCTTGAAACATCTTGAAGGCATGAGTTGGGTTGTTTGGATGCCAGAGAGGACACAGTGCTGCACACAGCAGCAGATCCATACATCAGAAAATGTAAAGGAATGGTTTTCTGAGCTAATAGCAAGTAGATGATGCATTCACAGCACTGGATTTTTCTGTTGCGAGATGCCATGATGAATAACTAGTTAAAAAAATAGCATTGTTATTGGCAAAAGCAAGTAGATAATAAGCTGTTTCTACTCATTCTAATAAAATGTATTCAAGTTTATTCATACGGTTGTAAAATATTTTTATTAAACAACAGTCATTAGGATTTTAAATATGTTTTAACAATTTTCAGTGAAAACATACAGTTGTGTGCAGTTTTGTTATTATTTTATAATTACGACAACGGGAAAAGAACCCATGAATGCACAAATTATCTCTTGAATAAAGATTGAAAAGTAGCTTTTTAGTATGCAGGAAACTGATAATAAACAAAGAGGTTAATCTATCAGTATTAGTAGAAATAAATGTCACTTGTTTCCAGCCAACAGATAACATAGAAACAGTCCCTGTAAAATTTGTAAATGGCTTCATGCAAATATTTGTAATTGGCTCAGCAGAAGTATAATCAGGTGCTCTTAGCCACTTACCCGGAAAGACATGAAATGTTTTTTTTTTCTCATATAATGTGATTGTAATCATTGCTATGTGTCTTAAATATTTCTGCAATCACATGCGATGCTCCTAGAGTGAAAGTTTGTGATCTTGAGGAGCGCCCTGCTGTTTAACTTGCTGCTGTACAGGACGCAAAATACCACATGATAGTTTTTTTAATGATATTATGCAAATGCAAGTAGAATATTAAGTGACAATTACAGCAATACAGAAGCATACTGATTAAAGCAGTGCCACTTAAAAGGTATAGTTTTGTGCAACCTGTTAGCAATAAGTACAAAAACCTCAGTTGCCCTTCCTCATACGTTCTCTTATAAAAATATTCTGCAAATTATATTGCTACATTATAATTGCCAGTTTAAACACAGAACTCTACAGGGATAAGATTCAGGTTATTATAATTGCTGAAAAACTATCTACTCCACACATATATGGAGTTACCGTACCTTCCATACAAAGGCATTATGACCACATGTAGATATTATTTTTACATTCTGCTATTTTCACCAGAGGATCAAGCATTGCCTCCAATAATGCCTGGTGTGTAACTGTATATGGGATAATTCCCATTGTAGCACATATACGTTGGCATAGCATGGAATAAACCTGGCCTTCATGCTGTGGTATTCATTGTAATCTGCAAATAATTATCTTTATACAAATATAAATGTGATGTCAAAATATGAAACGGACTCCATTAAAAACCTTTTTCATATCTTTCGGCATTTTGGTATCTTCAGTTTAAAATCAATGTTCTTATATACACTTGATATTTAATAAGTACATATAAAGAGAACACATCGTATTTCCCAGCTGTACCAGGAAACCGATTGAATATACTGTATATCAAAATAAGTAATATATACAGCATATACATACATATTTTTCTAATTATCCATCACTACAATAGAAGACGCTCTTGAGTCTCCTTAACTCCATTAGTGTTAAGGAAGTGCAGGACAGGTCCAATGCATTCAATGCTTTTCTCTCCTCCCTACTCTCTGTGTAGTGGAGGTGTCTGGATAATTACATTGTTGTGATATATTGTACCCTCTATCTATTGTACCCTCTATCAAACATACACCATTAAACATTCACAGTGCTGAGGAAAAAGTAAGTGAATACTTAGATTTAATAGCTAGTTCATCCTCCTTTTTCAGCAATCATCTCAAAAATGCTGCGGATTAGACCTGCACAACATTCTGGAGGAATTTTGGATCACTCTTTCCTACAGAACTGCATCGTTCTAGGTATGTCAGGTGTAAACAGCTCTCGAGTTCATTCCACAGCAACTCTATGGGGTTAAGATCTGTTCTCTGACTCACTCCAAAATATTGACTATTTTTTTCTGAAGCCATTCTGTAGTGAATTTCCTTCAATGTTTAGGATCATTTTCCTGCTGTGTCCCCAGTTTCTATTGGGTTTCAGCTGTGCCATGCATCCGTGATGTTATCCTGTAGGATATTTTGATAGAAATTGGGAATTAATTTTCCCCATTTGTGGTAAGAGGGTAGATTAAAGGTAGCATCACAAACGTAGAGATGCAGGTTTCAATCTGTCGGTTATTTTCATAGGGAAAACAAAATGGATGCTTGTAGCCATTTTGTGTATATTCGTTCTAAAATATATTCCTTTTTTTTGGAATTACCTTTCACCTACATTGGAAAGACTGGGGTTCAAAAAGAGTTTAAATTCATTAGTGGAATAAAAGATTTGTGTGTGTTTTAAATGAATCGTGTAGACATGAAGACGCTCTAGTCTGTTTTCTATTTGATATATGTCAGTTATAAGTGCTAGACATGTCAAAGGGAAAATTTATAGCTGTCTGCTTTGATAAGAAGTTTTTGAATAAAATATATTTTCTTTAAAGTTTCTAAACACATATCTATGCAGATATATTAATTCATATATATATTGTGTATCCAACATATGTTAGTAGTATAAGATTAGATGCTTCAAAAATCATATAGTGTATAACTATTATGTATATATGTTGAAGATTTAGAAATATTTTTTAGTTTAAAAGTAGAAACATTTATATTTTAACCGATAAGATTAAATTGTTTTGAAATAAGGGAGTAGAGAAGAATCTGTGATGCTAAATTTAAAATTACAGAAGTCTGAAAAGAAAGTGAGACGGTCTTTGTGTGAGTATAAGATCCAGATAAGAGAAGATTGTGACTTATGTCAAATAAATAAGAAATAAATAGTGTAATTTTATTGTTAAATCAACACTGCCCTCTAGTGTTATATTAGGAGTTGGCAGGTATCATTGAATCTATAGGAACATATAGATATATGTTAATTAGAAGGCACGTGATAAGTGATGCCAAACACCCTATATCTGTCTAACCACAGAGAGCATTGAGGCACTCATTCATTTTCATTTATTTCTCTCAAGGCATTCTCACTCTCTCTTCCTCTCACTCACTCATATCATGAACAAAGAACATGTAGAGATGAGTAGGGATGAGCCGAACACCCCCGTGTTCGGTTCGCACTCGAACTCGAACAATTGGGACTCAAAAGTTAGATTTTTAGAGTGCCCTGCAAGAAGGCATATATGCAAGATATTTGCCATAAAAGGTGTATGGGGGTCCGGGTAGTGCCCTGGGGGACAGGAAACAAGGACAAAAAGTAAAAAAAAAGTTTTTAAAGGAACAGTGAGTTTTCCATGAAATAAGGGTTAAAAATAAAAACAAAAAATTCCTTCAAATATTGTGCCTAGGAGGTCCCCATAACCTGCCCGTGAAGTGGCGGATTTTTAGGATGTATAGAAGCATTTAAAAAAAAATGACATTTCAAATGAAGGTAAATGCTTTTCCTTTAATCTATTCTTAAACAACTGCTTGGGGCGGCAGCCTATATGAAAAGGCATTTTAGGATGCGCAGAACAAGTTTAGTGATTTTTTGGCTAAATTATGGTGAAACTTATGCAGGCTTTGGATGAAAGTAACAATAGATGCTTTAAAATTTGGGCTTTAGTGTCGGCAACAGTGCCTTCACACCGTAACCCTTTTGTGGTATTGTGGAAGAGTGCAGGGGTGGACCATGCGGTCCTATATTAAAAAGATATGAATCTGGTAAAGGCATCAGTGCACCCAAATATTGTGCCTTTGGTGGCAGCAAGTGCCTTCACACCATAACCCTTTTGTGGTATTGTGGAAAAGTGCAGGGTTGGACCCTGCGGTCCAATATTAAAATTATATGAATATGGTAATATAGGCGTCAGTCGCAGTGCGCCAAAATATTACTGCACTATAGTGTATGGCAGGATGGAAGCGCACCAGCAGTAACAAGCAGCAGAATATACCAGACAGGGGCACAGAGCAAGAGTAGTTTTTATAACAAAACCAGCTCAACAACGTTTAGGCACTAGTACTATGCTACTGTATATGGTGAGAATTGGCGCACAACAGTCCCGGCGGCTCTGCGTCATCACACCGCGCCTGCCCCCTGATCACTCACAGCTGCGCCGGGTGCCGCCGGAGCTCCTGGCATTCGGCCAGCTGGCGGAACCATGTGTCCGGGGCCCCCCCGATCGCCACCCGGGGCCCTGGATGTCACAATATTACAATCCAAATGCAAACGGGTTAAGTAACCAAATTTGTAAGAAGAATAATTAATGCAGCATATGAATCCTCACACTGCCGGGCAGCACCTTAAGGCCTGGTTCACACCTAAGCATTTTACAGCGCGTTCCTGCACGCTGTAAAACGCATAAACAGGGAAATCCCATTATTTGCTATGGGACACGTTCATACCTGGGTGTTTTACAGCGCGCAGGAACGCGCTGTAAAACGTCCTACGCCCAAAGAAGTAAAGGAGCTTCTTTGGGGCGAATTGCAGCTCATTCACTCTGCAGTCTATGGCCGTGAACGCGCTGCAATGCGCGTTCGCATGGTTTTTATGTTTGCGCAATACGCGCGTTAAAAACGCACGTATTGCGCGCGTAAAAAAACCCCACAGGTGTGAACCCAGCCTTACAGTATAAATAATGCAGCATATGATTCCGCACACTGCCGGGCAGCACCTCTACAGTTTGTGGATCCAGGAATCAGGTGAGTATTAGAAAGAAAAAAAAGGTTTTATTTTATGTTGCTGGGGACATTTAAAAATGTCCTCGGATTTAATTTTTTTAAAAAATGTGTCGCCTTACCTTAGCCTGGTGGTCAGTGGGGGCTCCCTGGATCCTGGTTGGGCGGAAGGGGTGTCTGCCGTGGCTCCCTCCCTGGAGTCCCTAAGCCACCTCTCTGCCACATGCACCAGGTTGGCCAGCCCGCACAGTGGCAGCTCTGTAATCTTGCGGCCGCATGCTCCTCAAGTCAAGGGGTCCTTGGGAGGGAGGCTCCGGCGGGCTGCCCTCTACAGTGCCTGATTTAGAGGGCCTCGTCTGCCTGATGTTTTAGCAACAAGAATGTTTTATCCCATAAGCTTCAATGTTAAAATTTTTCCCATTTTAAATCAATATCTAATAAACCATTGCTTATAATATTCTGCAGTAAAGAGTCTCTTTATTTTTAGATTTTTTAGGTTTTTTTAAGCATTTTTTATACTTTTTTTAAATATTTTTTCGAATTGCCAAAGTTCGAATCGAACTCGGAACCGAACAGCTCATCCCTAGAGATGAGTCATTCTCAAGGAGAGACTCAAAAGAGAGACAAAAAAACTAAGATGGACATATATTTATAACATCTTACAGGGTTATCCAAAGAGATCCGAATTGCTTGAGAAAGGTAACCGAACACTGAAAATCAGCGTTCAGTTACCTTTCCTGGCCATTCGGCTATCCAGAGAGCAGGCAATTCGCCAAATCCTAGTGAATTGCCTGCACATACGGTGCCTGTTCGGTTCCTGTTCGAGGGCAGTGAAATCCCCATGAAAATGCACTGCTTCGGCTATTCAGAGAACACAAACCAGCAGTGAAAGGTTCCCCTAATGCTCTGCCATTCGGTGGTTTAATTCGGCAAGTTTATTCAGGAGAATCCCATAAGCTTCAATGTTAAAAATATTCCCGTTTTAATTCAACATCTAATAAACCGTTCATTATAAAATTCTGCAGTAAAGAGTCTCTTTATTCATTGATTTTTTAGGATACTTTAAGCATTTTTCAGATTTTTTTTTTTTTTTAAAAAGTCAGATTTTTTTTTATTTTTTTTTCAGTTTACTTATTTTTTTTGTAACAGCCCTCTTTATTATCATTCCCTGGACCTCCTGTGAAAATTTCAGACATTTTCGCTCAGTAGTTTCTTTGCAAACAGCGTTTCATTTTCCCAGATTCATACATATGGTTTTTCTAATTTATTCACTGCCTCCTCTACGTCACAGCTGCTTCGGCTCTGTGTGATTCGGCTCCCTTTCGGCTCCTGTTCGGCTTTTTCGAAGGTTAATCCAGATGTTTTTGCTTGTTTTCAGCATGCATTCGGTTAGTTTTCGTCAGGTTTGCGGCAGCTTTTCCCTGCAATTCGGGGACCCTGTGGTGTTTGCTGAATACACCGCAGGGTCACCGAAATGCAATCGGCAAAAGGAACCGAATTGAAGAGAACGAAAAGTCACCGAACGTGCGGTGACTTTTCGAATCTCTTTGGATAACCCTGTTAGAAACTTTCTATAATATTCTCACAAATTCTCACACACTCTCTCTCCATTTAACTCATTACATCCACTGATAAAATCAGTCGCAGAAAGGGCTGAATCCAGTTGGAACAGGTAAATTATGAGAGCAATTTAAGTTGGATTAATGTAGATACATACTGTATATATACAGTACACTATATTGCCAAAAGTATTCGCTCACCTGCCCAGCTCCTGATTTGGATGGGTGAGCGAATACTTTTGGCAATATAGTGTATACAGTTGTGTTCAAAATTATTCAACCCCACTGAAATTGAGTGTTTTGGCCAGTTTGACATTGATTTTGATCATTCAGTCATCTTGCTTACAATTAAATCAAAGAGGCACGTGTAGGTCAGACAAATATAACATAACATTTATAATGAAATAACCACAAATGTCTTTTCTGTGCTCACATCATTATCAGTTTTATTCAACCCCCAAGTGACATTCAATCTTAGTACTTAGTACAACATCCTTTTACAGTTATAACAGCTTATAAACGTGACGCATAGCTTGACACAAGTGTCTTGCAGCGATCTACGGGTATCTTCGCCCATTCGTCATGGGCAAAAGCCTCCAGTTCAGTCACATTCTTAGGCTTGCGCACTGCAACTGCTTTCTTTAAGTCCCACCAGAGGTTCTCAATCGGATTTAAGTCAGGTGACTGCGATGGCCACTCCAAAATGTTCCAGCCTTTAATCTGCAACCATGCTCTAGTGGACTTGGAGGCACTGGTGTATTTTGGCCTAGGCCAACAAGGCCCAGGCCTAGGGCGGCACTTTCCAGGGGGCGGCGACCCGCTGGGTGGCCCCACCCCTAAAAAAAAAAAAAAAAAAAAAAATTTCTTTTACTTTTGAAAACTATTTTACCAGGAAGGAAACATTGAGATGTCACTAATTTTCAAGTATGTCCTGGGTATGCAAGGCCTAGGATTTCACTTTCCAGGGGGCAACAAAAAACCTCACCACTAATTGGGTTACTCACAGAGCACCGAAATGACGCCAACATTTTGGTGTTCTGTAGTTCCCTGCACTTCGGGGAATAAAATTTCCCCACCCTGCAGTGAATTCACCATTCACCGCAGGGTCCCTGGAGTGGATGGAGTCGGCCGCTGTATGCTGCCACCGCAAACCCATGGCCTGCTGTTTTCCAAAGAACTACTGAACGAAAATGTCTGGAATTTACATATAAGATCCTATGATTGATAATAAAAAGTTCTGTTACAGAAAAAGAAGAACCGCTATTAAAAAAAAGGGGGGGAATTTAGCCCTAACAATTCTGAAAAATCACTAAAAGGTACAAAAAAAAATCTATAAATAAATAAAGACTCTTTACTGCAGATTAAAATAATAAATGGTTTATTAGATATTGCATAAAAAACGGGAATATTTTTAACATTGAAACCTATGGGGTTCGCCTGAATAAACCTGCTGATTGAAACCACCGAACATCAGGGCATTTCACTGACATTTCTCTGCTGTTTGGTGTTTTCTGAATAGATTAACCATTAGTTCTCTATGGGGATTTGCACTGCCTTCAAACAGCACCGTACTTGCTGGCAGTTCGCCAAACTTGTGTGTGAGCATATCACCAGAGCAGTGGTGTACTTAGAGGAGTGGCGGAGGGTGGGCCACCCCAGGTACCAGTGATTATTGGGGTGTCATTAGGGGGTACTAGGAGGTGCCACTGTCACTGTGTGTCAGCTTTGAGCTGTGTTCTCAAACAACGAGCAGCGGAACATGGCGTTTGCATACGGAATAAAATCGAATAGAATAAAAATCCCCCTCTCCTCCCTCCATAGCTCCTCCCCTGCCCCGCAGCAGCTCTAGGAGAGGGGAGGGGGATGTGATTTGTGACCAGAGAGAGAAGATGACAGTAAACGGCAGGTAAAGGGGGGGGGGTTTATCAGCAGAATATGAAGCCCTGTCTGCTTACTGCTGTTTAAAGTGGACCTTTCCTTAACCAGCACTGCAGTGATAGAAATTTGTCATTGAGCTGCCTGGCTCCTGGTGAGGCTGCTTGCGTGCAGGTCACACTCGGTCCGGTGAGTCAGGTGGTACTGAGTCTCAGTACCACCTGACTGGCTGAACCACGTGACACGCATTCACGCAGCTGCCCGCCCTTTCGTTAACATGGACTGTCACTCTATTCTGGACTGAACACCCACCGGGAAGGGAATCAAAGCCACGGTGCACCCTCTGGCAGTGGCACACCACTGCTGATAAGATGGCTCCACGCACAGGCACAGCCGTGATCCTAACGTGGCCTGGAGGCACCTCCTGCTGAGTCTGTACACAGTCCCTGCTGACTCTGCACACAGCCCTACCATGGACAGAGGTCAGTAAATGTAGAATAAATAATTGCTGTGTGCTCATATACACTCAGTTTGCTGGGAGTTTTATTGCAGTGGATTCTGATGCACTCATACACACCACACATTGCATTGCTGGGAGTTTTATTGCTGTGGATTCTGATACGCTGACACACACCACACATTGCATTGCTGGGAGTTTTATTGCTGTGGGTTCTGTGATACACACTGCATAGTACTGTGAGTTTTATTGCCCTGGAGCTCTGGGATACACTCATACACACTGCACATTACTGTGAGTTTTATTGCTGTGCAGCTCTGTGATACGTTCATATGCAGTGCACGTTTCTGTGGATTTTATTGTTCAACCAATTAGAGCGGCTGTGTTCCAGTATACTTGACATGCATGGCTGTTCTTGGTAAAAATGCTTGAATTTAAACATTTCATAATTTTATTTATCTCAATAGATACATTTGAAATGGTATACAAAATATACAAGTAGGCACTTGGTATCCACTATTAATATAAAGAGAGGAAAAGGCGGAGCTCTAAGAGGAAAAGGTGGAGCTTAAAGAGGAAGGGTGGGGATTAACCAGGAAGAGGTGTGCCCTTGACAGGAGGGGGTGCCTCAAATTTAAATTAGGGGGTGCACGAGTTTAGTCAGGCCTAGGGCAGCACAAAACCTAAATACACCACTGCTTGGAGGTATGCTTGGGATCATTGACATGTTGAAAGGTCCAACGTCTCCCAAGCCTCAGGTTTGTGACGGACTGCATCACATTGTCATCCAATATCTCCTGGTACTGAAGAGAATTCATGGTACCTTGCACACGCTGAAGCTTCCCTGTACCTGCAGAAGCAAAACAGCCCCAAAGCATGATTGACCCCCCGCCATGCTTCACAGTAGGCAAGGTGTTCTTTTCTTCATAGGCCTTGTTCTTCCTCCTCCAAACATAGCGTTGATCCATGGGCCTAAAGAGTTCTAATTTTGTTTCATCAGTCCACAGAACACTATCCCAAAACTTCTGTGGTTTGTCCACATGACTTTTGGCATACTGCAGTCGACTCTTCTTATTCTTTGGAGACAGCAAGGGGGTGCGCCTGGGAGTTCTGGAATGGAGGTCTTCATTACGCAGTGTGCACCGTATTGTCTGAGCTGAAACTTCAGTACCCACATCTGACAAATCTTTTCTCAGTTCCTCAGCAGTCACACGGGGACTTTTCTCCACTCTACGCTTCAGGTAGCGCACATCAGTCGAAGTCAGCATCTTCTTTCTGCCACGACCAGGTAGCGTTTCATCAGTGCCCTTTGCCTTGAATTTGCGAATGATGCTTCCTATGCTCTCTCTTGGTATGTTTAACATCTTTGCAATCTTCTTATAGCCATTGCCCTTCCTGTGAAGAGTAATCACCTCTTCTCTTGTCTTCCTGGACCATTCTCTTGACTTCGCCATGTTTGTAACCACACCAGTAAATGTCTAGAAGGAGCTGAGTATCACTGTCATTTTAAAGCTGCCTAATTGGTTCTTATTATGCTTTATTGCTGCTCCGTGACATCCACAGGTGTTTTCAATACCTGATTGAAAACACTTGAATGAACCTCTGTTCTTCAGAGTGGTAGTCTTTAAGGGGTTGAATAATAGTGTCAATGAAGAATTCACAAAATAAACATTTACCACTGTATTACAAAACCAATTGATGTCATTTTAGTTGCATATGGTTCTTTAAAAAGTCCTTGTAGGATTTCATTCTGAATACAATTACAAATGTACACTAAATTCCCTAAAACCCTTTACAGCATTGGGGGTTGAATAATTTTGAACACAACTGTATATACACATATATATATATATATATATATATACAGGATACTAGCTTTGTTTTGAATATTTGTTTGCTGGGAAACACATGTTTTCTTAAGTTGTACTAATCATTTATGATATTACTAACATATTCTAATTAAAAGTTAGAAATTTATGTGTTGATGGTTGTTAATTTTTATAAATCCTTGATTTCTTGTTGCAAGAATAAGTCATCTTTGCATACGTAATAAATATATATATTTTTACCTAGTTTGGTTGCTGTGGTATTTTTTAGAAATGTGCATTCGTTTTAGTACTAAAACGATTTAGTCAGAATTTTGGGATAATTTAGTTTTAGTATGACTCAAGAGAAACAAAACTGTCCAGTACAAAAAACGAAAGAAACTAAAATAAAATGCACAACATTTTAGTTTCAGTCCTTTTTGTGATATTACATTGATGAGTGAAGGAGACCAGCAATGAAGAGCGCAACATCGCAACATCCGAAGTTCTGCACCCTCCACATCCCAATGCAGTAGGATGTTCTATACAGAGAGGGGCATTAATTAATGCAGGAGGATGTTCTATACATTATACCGAGAGGGTTATTAATGCAGGAGGATGTTATATACATTATACAGAGAAAGATATAAATTGGTGGAAGGATGTTCTATACAGAGAGGGACATTAATTAATTCAGGAGGATGTTCTATATATTCTACAGAGAGGGGTATTAATTAATGCAGGTGGATGTTGTATACATTATACAGAGAGGGGTATTAATTAATGCAGGAGGATGTTCTAAACATTATACAGAGAGGATCCTTTTTTTCAGCCCTTTAAATCCAGTGGCTGTGAGCACTGAGATCGGCTGCTTGTTACTAGGGATGAGCCGAACACTCCCCGAGTTCGGTTCGAGCCTGAACCCGAACTTCCCATTTGTTCGGGTCCGAACCCGAACCCGAACCCGAACTCGAACCCAATGCAAGTCAATAGGGCTGAAAATTCGGTTTTTAGACTGCCTCCAAGAGGGCATATATGCTACATATTTGACATAAAAGGTGTATGGGGGTCCAGGGAAGTGCCCTGGGGGACAGGAAACAAGAACAAAAAGTAAAAAAAAAAAGTTTTTAAAGGGACAGTGAGTATTCCATGAAATAAGGGTTCAAAATAAAAACCAAAAATTCCTTCAAATATCGTGCCTAGGAGGTCCCCATAACCTGCCCATGAAGTGGCGGATTTCTAGGATGTATAGAAACACTTAAAAACAAAAAAATGACATTTCATATGACGGTAAATGCTTTTCCTTTAATCTATCCATAAACAACCGCTTGAGGCGGCAGTCTGTATGAAAAGAGGAGACATTTTCGTACACGCAGAAAAAGTTTACTGATTTTTTGGGCTAAATTATTGTGAAATATATGCAGGCTTTGGATGAAAGTAACAATAGGTGCTTTAAAATTGGTCCTTTAGCGTCCCCAACAGTGCCGTCACACCGTAAGCCCTCTGAGGATATGAATCTGATACAGGCGTCAGTGGCAGTGCACCCAAATATTGTGCTTTTGGTGCCAGGCCTGCAAGTACTATCATACAGTAACCCCTCTGTGGTATTGTGGAAGAATGCAGGGGTAGACCATGTGGTCCTATATTGAAAAGATTTGATTCTGGTCAAGGCGTCAGTGCACCCAGATATTGTGCCTTTAATGCCAGGCCAGCAAGTATCATCATACAGTAACCCCTCTGTGGTATTGTGGAAGAATGCAGGGGTGGACCATGTGGTCCTATATTGAAAAGATTTGATTCTGGTCAAGGCGTCAGTGCACCCAGATATTGTGCCTTTAATGCCAGGCCAGCAAGTATCATCATACAGTAACCCCTCTGTGGTATTGTGGAAGAATGCAGGGGTGGACCTTGCGGTCCTATATTGAAAAGTGTTTGATCTGGTAATGGGCGTTAGTGCACCCAGATATTGTGCCTTTAATGCCAGGCCAGCAAGTATCATCATACAGTAACCCCTCTGTGGTATTGTGGAAGAATGCAGGGGTGGACCATGTGGTCCTATATTGAAAAGATATGATTCTGGTCAAGACGTCAGTGCACCCAGATGTTCTGCCTTTAATGCCAGGCCAGCAAGTATCATCATACAGTAACCCCTCTGTGGTATTGTGGAAGAATGCAGGGGTGGACCTTGCGGTCCTATATTGAAAAGTTTTTGATCTGGTAATGGGCGTCAGTGCACCCAGATATTGTGCCTTTGGTGCCAGGCCAGTAAGTATCATCATACAGTAACCCCTCTGTGGTATTGTGGAAGAGTGCAGGGTTGGATCCTACTGTTCAAAAAATTAAAATGATATAAATCTGGCACAGGCGTCAGTGCAGCCAAATATTGTGCCTTTCATGGCAGCAAGTGCATTCACACCGTAACCCTTTTGTGGTATTGTGGAAGAGTTCAGTGCTGGAGGTCTTGTGCATGCAGAAGACATACCCGATCTATTCCGTTACTTCGGCATCAGGGGATTGATAGCTTCTGATCCAGGACTGATTCATTTTTATAAATGTCAGCCGGTCTACAGAGTCGGTGGACAGACGCACTCTTTTGTCTGTGACAAAACCTCCAGCGGCACTGAACGTCCTTTCAGAAAGCACGCTAGATGAAGGGTAACCTAGTAGCTGCATAGCATATTGGCTAAATTCTGGCCAGTGATCCAATCTCAACACCCAGTGAGAAAGTGGATCATCTGCTTTAAAGGTATCCAGGTCTGCCCTTGCCCCTAGGTAGTCCTGCACCATATGGTGAAGACGCTGGCAATGGGTGCCTACATTTGACGTCCCTGGGCAAAAATTTAAAAAGACATCAGTCAAGCGGCCCTGGCCTTCACCACTATTCCTCTGATCACCCGCAGCCTCAGAAGCACGTGTGTCAGCACTTGGTAATTTACCAGTGCCTGGAAAGGTGTTACACAAGTGTCGCTTTAGAGCGTCCTCAAGTTTTTTCATCCTGTCCTCCCTCTGTGCGGGCAGGATGAGCTCTGCAACTTTCCCCTTGTATCGTGGATCAAGAAGGGTTGCCAACCAGTAATGATCCCTCTCCTTGATAGCACGAATCCTGGGGTCCTTTAGCAGGCTTTGCATCATTAGGGAGCCCATGCAGTGTAGGTTGGAGGTGGCATTAGCTTCCGAGTCTTCCTGGTCAATGAGGATGACCGTATGGTGCACTTCCTCCTCCCAGCCACGCACTAGCCCTTGTGTTTCTGGGCACACAAAACCCTCCCTTGAGGAATCCCCACCTTCAATGCCCCCACCACTTAAATATTCCTCCTCCTCCTCATCCTCCTCCTGCCTTGAGAGGTAGGGAAGGCCTCCTCTTCCTCCCGCTGCTCTGCCTCTAGAGCCACATCTATAATTCCCTGCAGAGTGTGCTCCAGCAGGAACACTAAAGGAATTGTGTCACTGATGCATGCACAGTCCCTGCTCACCATCCTCGTTGCCTCCTCAAATGGTGACAGTACATTGCATGCATCCTTGATCATCAGCCACTGCGGTGGGGAAAAAAAACAAGTTGACCTGAACCTGTCCTTGTGCCATACTCACACAGGTACTCGTTGATGACCCTCTGCTGCTTGTGCAGTTGCTGCAGCATTGCTAATGTCGAGTTCCACCTGGTGGGCATGTCACAGATCAGGCAGTTTGTGGGAAGGTGGAATTCTCTTTGAATTTCTGCCAGGCGAACGCTTGCTGGGAATGACCGTCTGAAGTGGCTGCAGACCTTTCTGGCCTGGATGAGAAGCTCTGGCAGCCCTGGGTACTTGGTTAGGAAACGTTGTACCACCAGGTTTAGGACGTGTGCTAGGCATGGTACATGCGTCAATTTACCCTTGCGTAGGGCGGAGAGAAGGTTGCTGCCCTTATCGCAGACGATCATTCCCAGCTCAAGCTGGCGTGGTGTTAACCATCTCTGCACCTGCCCCTGCAGAGCTGACAAAATTTCTGACCCGGTGTGGCTCCTGTCCCCTAAACAAACCAGCTCAAGCACAGTATGGCATCTTTTTGCTTGAGCCATTGCGTAGACCCTGTCAGGCGTCGGTTTAACTGCCACTTCGCCAGAGACAGAGAAGGAGGAGGAGGAGGAGGAAGAGGTGGTGGTGGTGGAGCAGACAGACCTCATACAAGCAGCTTTCTGGAGGCGTGGTGGATGAACAAGCTCCAGCACAGAGCCCCGTCTTGGATCCCTCCCAGCTGCAATCAGAGTTACCCGGTGTGCCGTGAAGGAAATGTAACGACCCTGTCCATGCTTGCTGGACCACGTGTCTAAAGTCACATGCACCTTGCTGCTGACTGCCTTTGCCAATGACTCGATAACATTGTCTTCCACGTGCTGGTATAGTGCTGGAATGGGCTTGCGTGAAAAGTAATGGCATTTTGGAACCTGTCACTGTGGTACAGCACATTCAGCAAATTCACGGAAGGGAGCAGAGTCCACCAGCTGGAAAGGCAGCAGCAGCAAAGCGAGTAATTTTGCTAAGCTGGCATTTAGACTCTGTGCTTGGGGATGGTTAGGACTATATTTTTTCTTTCGCTGCAGCAGCTGCAGCAGCTGCAGCAACGTAATCTGACTGCGTAAATCTTCAGCTACTGGGATGATGTCACATTGTGATGAAGGACCTGGTACATCCATTACTGTAGCATCATCCCTGTCGGTGGAGGTTGTAGGCAATGACATGGCAGGACATACAATGGGGGTAGAGACAGATGAGGAGGAGGAGGACCTACGCAAAGTTTTGCGCCAATGGGATGTGTGGCACTTATTCATATGTCGCCTCAAGCACGTGGTACCCAAGTGTCCGGCATCTTTCCCACTCTTAAGCCTCATCTGACATAGATTACAAATAGCAACGCTTCGCTCTACTGCACATTTCTTAAAGAACGCCCAGACAACAAAGTTCCTGCATGTGCTCTTTGAGACAACAGCACTCTGCACCGGAGCAGCTCTGACATGTGATGCCTTGGAATGGCTAGTGCTATGGTTGGTCACAGAGGATGTTGTGCCTCGTGTTTGCTGTGCCTCCTCCTCCCACTCTTCCTCACTTAATTCCTCTGTTCGATCTGGCACCCAGGTGGAGTCAGTGACCTCATCATCATTGTCATCATCACCCCCTATCTCCTCATCACTGGAGCCAACTTGGCAGGAAGCTGCAGCTGCTGGGGCAACATGAGTGCCAGTTATTTGTGTGTCATCACTGGCACCCCCTTCCTCTAGGTTGATTATACTCCCTTCCTCAACCTCAGAGATTGAATCAGAGCACTGTACTTGCTGCGCATCCTCAAGCAGCATGTCACTCTCATTGTAGTCAAACAATCCAGCTGACTCCTCCGTGTGTGATAGCGAGGCTACGGCAGGAGTAGCTGTGGACATGGAGGCTGCATTAGATGCTTTGGCAGCTGAGGTGGACTGTAAAGCACTAGAAGCCTGGCTGGCAGAGGACTCGGAGGATGAGGATGGCCTGGTTAGCCAATCGACCAAGTCCTCTGTATGTTGCTGCTGCTTAAGACGGCCAGCACCAGTTAGAAAGGACAAGCGTGCCCCTGCAGAGGATGCACCACGTCCACCACGACCAGAGGCACAGCCTCCCGACACAGGGGCTGCTTGCCCTCTTATCTGTGTCTGGGAGCGTCTGCCTGTCCTTTTTGTTCTTTTAGACATGGTGAGTGATATATAGATTAATATATACAGAACTCTGATTCAACTCTGGTATAAAGATTTAAAGAACTCTGGTTTAACTCAGTGAGACACACTGATAGCTGGCAGCCAGTGACAAGAGACAGATCACCTCAATTCACAAATGTTTTGTAGAAATTAGTGAGCCCCGAAATACAGCGCGGTACTGGATGTGTGACGAGACACAGATCACCTCAATTCACAAATGTTTTGTAGAAATTTGTGACCCCCAAAATACTTGCTGGCGGTGTCAAGAGACAGATCACCTAAATTCACAAATGTTTTAAAGAAATTAGTGAGCCCCAAAATACAGCGCGGTACTGGATGTGTGACGAGACACAGATCACCTAAATTCCCAAATGTTTTGTAGAAATTTGTGACCCCCAAAATACTTGCTGGCAGTGTCAAGAGACAGATCACCTCAATTCACAAATATTTTTGTAGAAATTAGTGAGCCCCGAAATACAGCGTGGTACTGGATGTGTGACGAGACACAGATCACCTCAATTCACAAATGTTTTGTAGAAATTAGTGAGCCCCAAAATACTGCGTGGTATTGGATGTGTGACGAGACACAGATCACCTCAATTCCCAAATATTTTGTAGAAATTTGTGACCCCCAAAATACTTGTTGGCAGTGACAAGAGACAGATCACCTCAATTCACATATGTTTTAAAGAAATTAGTGAGCCCCAAAATACAGCGTGGTACTGGATGTGTGACGAGACACAGATCACCTCAATTCCCAAATGTTTTGTAGAAATTAGTGAGCCCCAAAATAATGCGTGGTACTGGTTGTGTGACAAGAGACAGATCACCTCAATTCACAAATGTTTTGTAGAAATTAGTGAGCCCCAAAATACTGCATGGTACTGGATGTGTGACGAGACACAGATCACCTCAATTCCCAAATGTTTTGTAGAAATTTGTGACCCCCAAAATACTTGCTGGCAGTGACAAGAGACAGATCACCTCAATTCACAAATGTTTTAAAGAAATTAGTGTGCCCCAAAATACAGCGTGGTACTGGATGTGTGACGAGACACAGATCACTTCAATTCCTAAATCTTTTGTAGAAATTAGTGAGCCCCAAAATAATGCGTGGTACTGGTTGTGTGACAAGAGACAGATCACCTCAATTCACAAATGTTTTGTAGAAAGTAGTGAGCCCCGAAATACAGCGTGGTACTGGATGTGTGACGAGACACAGATCACCTCAATTCACAAATGTTTTGTAGAAATTAGTGAGCCCCAAAATACAGCGTGGTACTGGATGTGTGACGAGACACAGATCACCTCAATTCCCAAATGTTTTGTAGAAATTTGTAACCCCCAAAATACTTGCTGGCAGTGACAGGAGACAGGTCACCTCAATTCACAAATGTTTTAAAGAAATTAGTGAGCCCCAAAATACAGTGTGGTACTGGATGTGTGACGAGACACAGATGACCTCAATTCCCAAATGTTTTAAAGAAATTAGTGAGCCCCAAAATACAGCGTGGTACTGGATGTGTGACGAGACACAGATCACCTCAATTCCCAAATGTTTTGTAGAAATTAGTGAGCCCCAAAATAATGCGTGGTACTGGTTGTGTGACAAGAGACAGATCACCTCAATTCACAAATGTTTTGTAGAAATTAGTGAGCCCCAAAATACTGCGTGGTACTGGATGTGTGACGAGACACAGATCACCTCAATTCCCAAATGTTTTGTAGAAATTTGTGACCCCCAAAACTTGCTGGCAGGTACAAGAGACAGATCACCTCAATTCACAAATGTTTTAAAGAAATTAGTGAGCCCCAAAAACAGTGTGGTACTGGATGTGTGACGAGACACAGATCACCTCAATTCCAAATGTTTTGTAGAAATTAGTGAGCCCCTAAATAATGCGTGGTACTGGTTGTGTGACAAGAGACAGATCACCTCAATTCACAAATGTTTTGTAGAAATTAGTGAGCCCCGAAATACAGCGTGGTACTGGATGTGTGATGAGACACAGATCACCTCAATTCACAAATGTTTTGTAGAAATTAGTGAGCCCCAAAATAATGCGTGGTACTGGTTGTGTGACAAGAGACAGATCACCTCAATTCACAAATGTTTTGTAGAAATTAGTGAGCCCCAAAATAATGCGTGGTACTGGTTGTGTGACAAGAGACAGATCACCTCAATTCACAAATGTTTTGTAGAAATTAGTGAGCCCCAAAATACTGCGTGGTACTGGATGTGTGACAAAACCCGATCACCTCAATTCCCAAATGTTTTTTAGAAATTTGTGACCCCCAAAATACTTGCTGGCAGTGACAAGACACAGATCACCTCAATTCCCAAATCCGTGTGTTCTCACTAACTGCTACGCAGTATTTTGGGGGTCAGTAATTTCTACAAAATATCTGGGAATTGTTATAATCCCTGTGTTCTCACTGCCACCAAGTATTTTGGGAGTCAGTAATTTCTGCAAAATATTTGGGAATTGTTATAATCCCTGTGTTCTCACTGGCTGCCACCAAGTAATTTGGGGGGTCAGTAATCTCTACAAAATATTTGGGAATTGTTATAATCCGTGTGTTCTCACTGCCACCCAGTATTTTGGGGGGTCAGTAATTTCTACAAAATATTAGGGGAATTGTTATAATCCCTGTGTTCTCACTGGCTGCCACCAAGTATTTTGGGGGGTCAGTAATTTCTACAAAATATTTGGGAATTGTTATAATCCGTGTGTTCTCACTCACTGCCACCCAGTATTTTGGGGGTCAGTAATTTCTATAAAATATCTGGGAATTGTTCTAATCTGGGTGTTCTCACTCCGAGCAACTATTTTGGGGGGTCAGTAATTTCTACAAAATATTTGGGAATTGTTCTAATCTGTGTGATCTCACTCCCGACAACTATTTTGGGGGGTCAGTAATTTCTACAAAATATTTGGGAATTGTTATAATCCGTGTGTTCTCACTCACTGCTACCCAGTATTTTGGGGGTCAGTAATTTCTACAAAATATCTGGGAATTGTTCTAATCTGTGTTCTCACTCCGAGCAACTATTTTGGGGGTCAGTAATTTTACAAAATATTTGGGAATTGTTATAATCCGTGTGTTCTCACTGGCTGCCACCAAGTATTTTGGGGGGTCAGTAATTTCTACAAAATATTTGGGAATTGTTATAATCCGTGTGTTCTCACTGGCTGCCACCAAGTATTTTGGGGGTCAGTAATTTCTACAAAATATTTGGGAATTGTTATAATCCGTGTGTTCTCACTGGCTGCCACCCAGTAGTTTGGGGGTCAGTAATTTCTACAAAATATTTGGGAATTGTTATTTTTTTTTGTAATTCAAAGTTTATTGCAAATGGTATAAGACAGGAATTACAGAAAATAAAGACAAGTATACAAAATATAACAAAAGAAAGTACACGGAAAATGAGTCAGTCTCCTACGACCAGAGGCCCGTCTGAAGGGGGGAGGGTGACTCTGATACGGGGCAGGAATATTCGGCGTATTGTTGCTACCCATATTATTTCTTTTAATTTATAATAGCATATAGCAGAGTAAGGTAAGTTTACAAGCCCAGCATCCCGAACGATAAATACCCCTTCGTACAAAAACCCATAGGGCGTATCATACCTCAGCACTCAAAAAAGGGTGCCAACTGCCGTGAGCCCATGGTAATAGGACTAGAAAAGGGGGGAAAGGAGAAGTAAGAAAAAACAGCAAGAGAAAATAAAATAAGAAGAGGGGAAGAGGGAATCGAGAGAGATCGAAAGGGGGAGGAGGGAATAGAGAGATAAGGAGAAGGGAAGAGGAGGGGGAGACACTAGGGACGACACAGATATGTACATCAACTCAAACACAGATGAGGGCAGTCTCCCCCCTGCCCGGACATCGGCATCCACCACCATCATTCAGTGAAATCTGTCCCCCATACACACCAGGAAGGACCATCTCCAGAAAGGTCACCTCAAACATCAATCCTGCAGGTCGAGCCTAGTCCGATTAAACCCCGGGTGTATCAAATCGCAATGACGCAGTGCATCTCTCCCAGTAGAACCGCTTCCTGGCAAATTCTGGTAATAATACCCGAGACTAGGCGTCTAGTCGGTCGACCGACACCGAAGAGTCTCCACTCTTCTGACCATTCCCGCAGAGGATTTCAAACAACGGGAATCAAAGTCCGGGCAGATAGGAGCATTAGTAGCAGAACTGATCGTTTCAGAGTCTTGAGAGGCAATGGGATGTGAAGAAGTAAGAAACATTCTGGCGTGAGGGGCAAAGTCACATCTGTCATTTGGCGGACAGCATCTTGAATTTGACTCCAAAACCGCTGCAGGCCAGGACAAGACCACCAGATGTGCACATAAGTGCCGCTGTTCGACACTCGCATCTCCAACAAACTGGCGAGGTCGTGGGAAATAGGGAGTGTAAGAAATGAGGCGATCTGTACCAAAATGTCATAATTTTATACGAATTTTCTTGGATACGTGTCGCACCGCATCCTTTATGGATAAGAGCGAAGGTCTGGACCCATTGTGCATCCGAGATATTTAGAGCTAGTTCCCGATCCCAGCGTAAAACATAAGGTGGGATGGCGGTATCAGTTGTCTGTAAGAGGTTATAAAGTGTCGATATCCCGTGCGTCAATGATTGGACTACAAGGCAATAAGCCTCAAATTGAAGGGGCGACCAGCTCAAACTGTATCTACTGTCAAGTGAGCGCAAGTACGTTTTCAATTGGTGTGAAAGTTGAAGCGTCCAGAAAGGTGGGAGGTCCCAACTGCACCGAAAGTGGCAGGACATCCAGGTTGCCATCCGCAAGGACATTCATTGCCCTCAGCTTATTCCATCAGTCAAACGTCTCCGCAAGGACGGGTGAATTCCTCCCGGAAGGTTCGGATTATGATCTAGAGGCAAAGGGTTGAGATGGCGGACGTAAGGCCGTATGACATTTTACATTTATGCCAGAGTCTCAACGTCGTTGAGACAGGATCCGGATCCGTCCGTGGGAAGTCGTCAGAGCGGGAGGGAGCCACGGTATCGCCCACAGCGGCCGTTGTGCAAGGCTTCTTCAATATCCAGCCACCGTTTATCCGGGTTAGACGTAGACCAATCAACTACTCTGGCCAAATGACAAGAGTAGTAATATTTCCTGGGGTCAAGAAGAGCCAGACCGCCTTTATGTTTCTGTCGACACAAGACGGCAAAGCTGACACGTGGTGTACCTGTCGGCCAAATAAATTGCAGGAGGATCGTCCGCAGGGTTGTGAAAAAAGAAAGGAGTATGAAGATCGGTAAAGTACTGAAAAGATAAAGAAGTCGTGGTAAGAGGTTCATCTTCAGAGCAGCGATCCTGCCCATCCAGGAAATCATGCGAGTAGTCCATCCAGAGAGATTTTGGGAATTGTTATAATCCGTATGTTCTCACTGCCACCAAGTATTTTTGGGGGTCAGTAATTTCTACAAAATATCTGGGAATTGTTATAATCCGTGTTTTGTAGAAATTAGTGAGCCCCAAAATAATGCGTGGTACTGGTTGTGTGACAAGAGACAGATCACCTCAATTCACAAATGTTTTGTAGAAATTAGTGAGCCCCAAAATAATGCGTGGTACTGGTTGTGTGACAAGAGACAGATCACCTCAATTCACAAATGTTTTGTAGAAATTAGTGAGCCCCAAAATACTGCGTGGTACTGGATGTGTGACAAGACCCGATCACCTCAATTCCCAAATGTTTTTAGAAATTTGTGACCCCCAAAATACTTGCTGGCAGTGACAAGACACAGATCACCTCAATTCCCAAATCCGTGTGTTTTCACTAACTGCTACGCAGTATTTTGGGGGTCAGTAATTTCTACAAAATATCTGGGAATTGTTATAATCCCTATGTTCTCACTGCCACCAAGTATTTTGGGAGTCAGTAATTTCTGCAAAATATTTGGGAATTGTTATAATCCCTGTGTTCTCACTGGCTGCCACCAAGTAATTGGGGGGTCAGTAATCTCTACAAAATATTTGGGATTGTTATATATCCGTGTGTTCTCACTGCCACCAGTATTTTGGGGGTCAGTAATTTCTACAAAATATTAGGGGAATTGTTATAATCCCTGTGTTCTCACTGGCTGCCACCAAGTATTTTGGGGGTCAGTAATTTCTACAAAATATTTGGGAATTGTTATAATCCGTGTGTTCTCACTCACTGCCACCAGTATTTTGGGGGTCAGTAATTTCTATAAAATATCTGGAATTGTTCTAATCTGGGTGTTCTCACTCCGAGCAACTATTTTGGGGGTCAGTAATTTCTACAAAATATTTGGGAATTGTTCTAATCTGTGTGTTCTCACTCCCGACAACTATTTTGGGGGTCAGTAATTTCTACAAAATATTTGGGAATTGTTATAATCCGTGTGTTCTCACTCACTGCTACCCAGTATTTTGGGGGTCAGTAATTTCTACAAAATATCTGGGAATTGTTCTAATCTGTGTTCTCACTCCGAGCAACTATTTTGGGGGTCAGTAATTTCTACAAAATATTTGGGAATTGTTATAATCCGTGTGTTCTCACTGGCTGCCACCAAGTATTTTGGGGGGTCAGTAATTTCTACAAAATATTTGGAATTGTTATAATCCGTGTGTTCTCACTGGCTGCCACCAAGTATTTTGGGGGTCAGTAATTTCTACAAAATATTTGGGAATTGTTATAATCCGTGTGTTCTCACTGGCTGCCACCCAGTATTTTGGGGGTCAGTAATTTCTACAAAATATTTGGGAATTGTTATTTTTTTTTGTAATCAAAGTTTATTGCAAATGGTATAAGACAGGAATTACAGAAAATAAAGACAAGTATACAAAATATAACAAAAGAAAGTACACAGAAAATGAGTCAGTCTCCTACGACCAGAGGCCCGTCTGAAGGGGGGAGGGTGACTCTGATACGGGGCAGGAATATTCGGCGTATTGTTGCTACCCATATTATTTCTTTTAATTTATAATAGCATATAGCAGAGTAAGGTAAGTTTACAAGCCCAGCATCCCGAACGATAAATACCCCTTCGTACAAAAACCCATAGGGCGTATCATACCTCAGCACTCAAAAAAGGGTGCCAACTGCCGTGAGCCCATGGTAATAGGACTAGAAAAGGGGGGAAAGGAGAAGTAAGAAAAAACAGCAAGAGAAAATAAAATAAGAAGAGGGGAAGAGGGAATCGAGAGAGATCGAAAGGGGGAGGAGGAAATAGAGAGATAAGGAGAAAGGAAGAGGAGGGGGAGACACTAGGACGACACACATATGTACATCAACTCAAACACAGATGAGGGCAGTCTCCCCCCTGCCCGGACACCGGCATCCACCACCATCATTCAGTGAAATCTGTCCCCCATACACACCAGGAAGGACCATCTCCAGAAAGGTCACCTCAAACATCAATCCTGTAGGTCGAGCCTAGTCCGATTAAACCCCGGGTGTATCAAATCGCAATGACGCAGTGCATCTCTCCCAGTAGAACCGCTTCCTGGCAAATTCTGGTAATAATACCCGAGACTAGGCATCTAGTCGGTCGACCGACCGAAGAGTCTCCACTCTTCTGACCCATTCCCGCAGAGGATTTCCAAACAACGGGAATCAAAGTCCGGGCAGATAGGAGCATTAGTAGCAGAACTGATCGTTTCAGAGTCTTGAGAGGCAATGGGATGTGAAGAAGTAAGAAACATTCTGGCGTGAGGGGCAAAGTCACATCTGTCATTTGGCGGACAGCATCTTGAATTTGACTCCAAAACCGCTGCAGGTCAGGACAAGACCACCAGATGTGCACATAAGTGCCGCTGTTCGACACTCGCATCTCCAACAAACTGGCGAGGTCGTGGGAAATAGGGAGTGTAAGAAATGAGGCGATCTGTACCAAAATGTCATAATTTTATACGAATTTTCTTGGATACGTGTCGCACCGCATCCTTTATGGATAAGAGCGAAGGTCTGGACCCATTGTGCATCCGAGATATTTAGAGCTAGTTCCCGATCCCAGCGTAAAACATAAGGTGGGATGGCGGTATCAGTTGTCTGTAAGAGGTTATAAAGTGTCGATATCCCGTGCGTCAATGATTGGACTACAAGGCAATAAGCCTCAAATTGAAGGGGCGACCAGCTCAAACTGTATCTACTGTCAAGTGAGCGCAAGTACGTTTTCAATTGGTGAAAGTTGAAGCGTTCCAGAAAGGTGGGAGGTCCCAACTGCACCGAAAGTGGCAGGACATCCAGGTTGCCATCCGCAAGGACATTCATTGCCCTCAGCTTATTCCCATCAGTCAAACGTCTCCGCAAGGACGGGTGAATTCCTCCCGGAAGGTTCGGATTATGATCTGAGGCAAAAGGGTTGAGATGGCGGTCGTAAGGCCGTATGACATTTTACATTTATGCCAGAGTCTCAACGTCGTTGAGACAGGATCCGGATCCGTCCGTGGGGAAGTCGTCAGAGCGGGAGGGAGCCACGGTATCGCCCACAGCGGCCGTTGTGCAAGGGCTTCTTCAATATCCAGCCACCGTTTATCCGGGTTAGACGTAGACCAATCAACTACTCTGGCCAAATGACAAGAGTAGTAATATTTCCTGGGGTCAAGAAGAGCCAGACCGCCTTTATGTTTCTGTCGACACAAGACGGCAAAGCTGACACGTGGTGTACCTGTCGGCCAAATAAATTGCAGGAGGATCGTCCGCAGGTTGTGAAAAAAAAAGGAGTATGAAGATCGGTAAAGTACTGAAAAGATAAAGAAGTCGTGGTAAGAGGTTCCTCTTCAGAGCAGCGATCCTGCCCATCCAGGAAATCATGCGAGTAGTCCATCCAGAGAGATTTTGGGAATTGTTATAATCCGTATGTTCTCACTGCCACCAAGTATTTTTGGGGGTCAGTAATTTCTACAAAATATCTGGGAATTGTTATAATCCGTGTGTTCTCACTGCCATCAAGTATTTTGTGGGTCAGTAATTTCTACAATAATATTTGGGAATTGTTATAATCCGTGTGTTCTCACTCACTGCCACCCAGTATTTTGGGGGTCAGTAATTTCTATAAAATATCTGGGAATTGTTCTAATCTGTGTGTTCTCACTCCGAGCAACTATTTTGGGGGGTCAGTAATTTCTACAAAATATTTGGGAATTGTTATAATCCGTGTGTTCTCACTGCCACCCAGTATTTCGGGGGTCAGTAATTTCTACAAAATATTGGGGAAATGTTATAATCCGTGTGTTCTCACTGGCTGCCACCAAGTATTTTGGGGGTCAGTAATTTCTACAAAATATTTGGGAATTGTTATAATCCGTGTGTTCTCACTGCCACCCAGTATTTCGGGGGTCAGTAATTTCTACAAAATATTGGGGAAATGTTATAATCCGTGTGTTCTCACTGGCTGCCACCAAGTATTTTGGGGGTCAGTAATTTCTACAAAATATTTGGGATTGTTATAATCCATGTGTTCTCACTGCCACCCAGTATTTTGGGGGGTCAGTAATTTCTACAAAATATTTGGGAATTGTTCTAATCCGTGTGTTCTCACTCACTGCCACCCTGTATTTTGGGGGGTCAGTAATTTCTACAAAATATCTGGGAATTGTTATAATCCGTGTGTTCTCACTGCCACCCAGTATTTTGGGGGGTCAGTAATTTTTACAAAATATTTGGGAATTGTTCTAATCTGTGTGTTCTCACTGGCTGCCACCAAGTATTTTGGGGGGTCAGTAATTTCTACAAAATATCTGGGAATTGTGGTAATCGGTGTCTTGTCACTGCCACCCATCAGGGGGTCTCACTGATTTATAGGAGGTTTCTGGGAATTGTAATCTGTGTCTTGTCACTGGCTGCCAGCTATCAGGGTGTCTCACTGAGTTCTGGAAATCTTTAATGTTTATACCAGAGTTGAATCAGAGTTCTGCAGCATATCTCCAATTTTTATAACAGACTTGAATCAGAGTTCTGTATATCTTTAATCTATATATCACTCACCATGTCAGAAAGACCAAAAAGGAGAGGCAGACGCTCCCAGGCACAGATAAGAGGGCAAGCAGCCTCTGTGTCGGGAGGCTATGCCTCTGGTCGTGGTGGACGTGGTGCATCCTCTGCAGGGGCACGCTTGTCCTTTCTATCTGGTGCTGGCCGTCTTAAGCAGCAGCAACATACAGAGGATTTGGTGGATTGGCTAACCAGGCCATCCTCATCCACCAAGTCCTCTGCCAGCCAGGTTTGTAGTGGTTTACAGTCCACCTCAGCTGCCAAAGCATCTAATGCAGCCTCCATGTCCACAGCTACTCCTGCTGTAGCCTCACTATCACACACGGAGGATTCAGCTGAATTGTTTGACTACAATGAGAGTGACATGCTGCTTGAGGATGCGCAGCAGCTACAGTTCTCTTATTCAATCTCTGAGGTTGAGGGGAATATAATCAACCTAGAGGAAGGGGGTGCCAGTGATGACACACAAATAACTGGCACTCATGTTGCCCCAGCAGCTGCAGCATACTGCCAAGTTGGCTCCAGTGACGAGGAGATAGGGGATAATGACAATGATGATGAGGTCACTGATTCCACCTGGGTGCCTGATCGAACAGAGGAGTCAAGTGAGGAGGAGGAGGAGGCACAACAAACATGAGGCACAACATCCTCTATGACCAACCATAGCACCAGCCAGTCCAAGGCACAATATCCTCTATGACATTGTCCTCTATGACCAACCGTAGCACTAGCCAGTCCAAGAGTGCAGAGTGCTGTTGTCTCAAAGAACACATCCAGGAACTCTGCTGTCTGGGAGTTCTTTAAGAAATGTGCAGCAGACCCCACCATTGCTATTTGTCATCTATGTCAGATGAGGCTCAAGTGTGGGAAAGACACCGAACGCTTGGGTACCACGTGCTTGAGGCGACATATGACCACCTGCCACACATCCCGTTGGCGCAAAACTTTGCATAGGTCCTCCTCACCTGTCTCTACCCCCACTATATGTCCTGCCATGTCATTGACTCTAACCTCCACTGACAGGGATGATGCTACAGTAATGGATGTACCAGGACCTTCCTCACAATGTGACAGCATCCCACAGCTGAAGATTTACGCAGTCAGATTACGTTGCCCCAGCTGCTGCAGCGTAAGAAAAAAATATAGTCCCAACCATCCCCAAGCACAGCGTCTAAATGCCAGCTTAGCAAAATTACTCACATTGCAGCTGCTGCCTTTCCAGCTGGTGGACTCTGCTTTCTTCCATGAATTTGCTGAATGTGCTGTACCACAGTGGCAGGTTCCAAAACGCCATTACTTTCAGGGAATGCCATTCCAGCACTATACCAGCACGTGGAACACAATGTTATGTAGTCATTGGGAAAGGCAGTCAGCAGCAAGGTGCATGTGACTTTAGACACGTGGTCCAGCAAGCATGGACAGGGCCGTTACATTTCCTTCACGGCACACTGGGTAACTCTGATTGCAGATTGCAGATTCATATCTTTTTAATATAGGACCACATGGTCCACCCCTGCACTCTTCCACAATACCACAGAGGGGTAACTGTATAATGGCACTTGCTGGCCTGGCACCAAAGGCACAATATTTGGGTGCACTGACGCCTTTACCAGATTCATATCTTTTTAATTTTTTGAACCGCAGGGTCCACCCCTGCACTCTTCCACAATACCACAAAAGGGTTACAGTGTGAAGGCACTTGCTGCCATGAAAGGCACAATATTTGGGTGCACTGACGCCTGTACCAGATTTATATCATTTAAATTTTTTGGAATGCAGGGTCCAACCCTGCACTCTTCCACAATACCACAGAGGGGTTACGGTGTGACGGCACTGTTGCCGACACTAAAGGCCCAATTTTAAAGCACCTATTGTTACTTTCATCCAAAGCCTGAATAAGTTTCACCATAATTTAGCCCAAAAAATCACTAAACTTGTTCTGCGCATCCTAAAGGGTCTCCTCTTTTAATACAAACTGCCACCCCAAGCAGTTGTTTATGAATAGATTAAAGGAAAAACGTTTACCGTCATTTGAAATGTGATTTTTTTTGTTTTTAAATGTTTCTCTCCATCCTAAAAATCCGCCACTTCACGGGTAGGTTATGGGAACCTCCTAGGCATGATATTTGAAGGAATTTTTTGTTTTTATTTTTAACCCTTATTTCATGGAAAACTCACTGTCCCTTTAAAAACTTTTTTTAAAACTTTTTGTCCTTCTTTCCTGTCCCCCAGGGCACTATCCGGACCCCCATACACCTTTTATGGCAAATATATTGCATATATGCCCTCTTGGAGGGCACTCTAAAAACTGAACTTTTGACTCCCATTGACTTGCATTGAGTTCGGTTCGTGTTCGAGTTCGAACTCGAACTTTAGAAATTGTTCGAATGCGAACCGAACACGGGGGTGTTCGGCTCATCACTATTAATGATACATATTTGCCTAATACACAATAGCAACTGCATAGAATACTGGCAATATCTCCTCTTGGCAACAAGGAAGAAGCAGGTTTGAATTCCTGTTGGAACACCTGACCAGCACTTCTCTCCTCTACAATTACGGAGAAGCAATTTCAAACTCACCATCATTTCTTTTTCTCTGCAATCATGCAAACACACAAACAAGTCATTACAGATAC
Source organism: Leptobrachium leishanense (assembly GCA_009667805.1). Classification (NCBI taxonomy): domain Eukaryota; kingdom Metazoa; phylum Chordata; class Amphibia; order Anura; family Megophryidae; genus Leptobrachium; species Leptobrachium leishanense. The sequence goes on from CM019066.1 coordinate 285,257,923, forward strand.
TGTATATACATTGGTTTACATTTGAACATCAAGACAACTAGGATGCCTTACTCCCCTGGGCAGATTTCGGCCACAATAATGCCCCCCGAATGTGTCCTCGGGTCACAATCGCTGCTGTAGTTGTGTTTTCCAATAAATATGTCTAAAAATTAGGTTAAATGGAGTCCATTTAATGTCACACACACAAGCTTCATCCTAATATCTTGCCCATTACGTTTGGTCCAAGCTATGCCCAAGCTAGGCAAGCATCTCCACAAACTAGGGATGTGCGTTTCGGGTTTCGGAATTTCGGAATTTTCACGAAATTTCCCGATTCGTGTTTTCGGATGCGGCCGATTTTCCGAAAATTTTTAGATCCGAAAATGGCAGATCCGAAAAGTTTTCCGAGCCGAAACTAAATATTTTTGGAATTTTAGAATGTACTTGAAATGTGTCAAATCGAAATTTATTGCTTTGAAACGAGGAGAACAGACGTTCCGGAAAAACGAAAATTTTCGAAAATACGAAAAGTCGATACAAAAAACGAGCTAAGTGACACGAAAATATGAAAAATGGTTTATATTCCGAAACCATTTACAATTCCGAAAAACGAAAATTTCCGAAAATACGAAAAGTCAATACAAAAAACGAGCTAAGTGACACAAAAATACAAAAAATGGTCGAAATTCCGAAAAAAAATGGACACGAAAAACGAGTTGAGCCAAACCGAATCGAAACAGAAATCGGTCGAAATGAGCCGAATCGAAAAGTTTAAAAATCCGAAAAATCGAATCGAACCGAAAAAAAATCGGTGCACAAGCCTACCACAAACTGCAGATCATTCTGCAACAGGTAGTCGAGAATCTAAGCAGGGAAGGGACGCCCAAAAAGCTCAGGCAGGCAAGAGGTGAAGGGCACCCCCTCTTTATAATGTGGGTGATAGGGTGTGGTTGAGTGGTTTACGTTGGCCCTTATAAAATTTTGCTCAGAGCGAACACAAGCTCATATACCCTGGCCTTGCCTCCATACATGCAACCAATACATTTGTCATAATCTTCCTCTTCCAGTTTTGGCTGACAGAGAACCAGAATACCAAAGTATGAGGTGTAGTCCATCCATGACTCCCATCTCTTGAGGGGTAGGCTCCAAATCCTCATCCCTGGTGTGGTTATGGATCTTAGGAACAATCTTGCATTCCCTTTGCAGACCTCTATGCCCCTCAGCCTGTTCAAAGGTTCCATCACTATTTTTCCTCTTGACTTGGTCCTTCCCACCCCAAGGGCGAGTTTTCAGAGAGGGTAACTGTTGCAACACTTACGTGTTCAGATGGGCTCCATGCTCTATCAATGGGTTCCAGTGGGCATCACAAGAATAGTGTAATTACGATCTGTATTTGTCCCCCAAGGCATTGACATACCCGTTGCATAGCGACATGAGGATTTTGACACATAATGGACTATCCATGTCAATTTTGTGATGCTCACAACCAATGTCAGTTAATTGACATTGATGCACTTTCATTATTACAAAACTGTAGGTTTTGTTGCCCTAACATAACGCTGACCACTGGTAGTCATTTACCACTATTGAAACACCTCCTTCGCATCCTTACCTTGCCCTGCTGTGGTTTTTCAGTTAGTACTAAACACCTAAACAGGGCATTCGTTGTGTTTTTCTTCTCTGGTTTTTGACCTGGATTCTTCTTTGGCCATTCTCCTTTCTGTGCTCTTGACCTTGTTTTGTCTTTCATTATTGTGATTTCTGGAATCCTTGACCCTAGTTTTGTTATTTTTTTTTTTTTACAATTTGAAATTTATTAATTAAAGATAATAAAAAAAGTGCAAAAAAGTATAGAAAAATAGAGATGCATAGTAATCATGTCGTATACATATGTAATCCACAAAAGAACATAACTATAAGGCATCCATAGCCCCCTGAAAGTATATCAGAAATCCAAAACCCGGAGAGGATGTAAAATCAGCTGCAGAGTCAACCCTCCGCATCGAAGCAGGGAGTGGGAGGTACGGGCACCGGGAGCCACTCTCATGGTGTACACCATTCTAGGTCCATAGAGAAAGAACAGAAGGTACAAAATACCTTCCAGAAGGTACCAGAAGGTACAAAAAAAAGGATGGGGGAAGGAAGAAAGACAGGGAAAGGAAGAGTGGACAGAAGAGGGCGGCTAAGGTATATCATATCATGCGAGTCTCCAAGCCAGATCTTACAACATGGGCCTTTGATTAATTCTCCCACCTCCAAACAGGGCAAGATAAGCACGCCCATCCTGTACAAGATACACTGGTCAGGTCAAAAAGTCAAACACATCTCCGTCTCCCATTTACTTTGAAAGAGAGGTGAGGGTAGCATCAGAGGGCTGGATAAGAGCATACTAGGCAGAAATGTCATGTGCCATTGGAACCCCTTGACCAAATTTCTCAAAGGGAAAAAGTGACCTGCAACTATTTAGAGACCTTGCACTATTAAGGGACCTGCTGCTATTAAGGGACTGAAGCTATGACTTAATCTGATGCAGAATAAATTGCTCCATGAGTCACCTCAGCTGTTAAGGAATCTACCATTCCCATACCCCGTCCTTGAAAAGGTGCATCACCATTTGACGACCCTCGTTCGTTACGCGAATTTGAAGACTGTGACAGATGCCTCTTGGGAAAATTTGGATTGTAAATCAAGGGCAGGAGTGGAGAATTCACCTTAATAAAGGCTATAGGCAATTTTGGCCTGGTGCGCCAAATGTGCGAAGTGGTGGATACGGTGTTGGGTTAAGATAATCGGCTACCCAAATGGTTGCGCGGGAGCCAGGGCAGAGCCCTCAGTGATCCTTCTGCCAACTGCCATTCGAGGACCACCCATCTTATGCCCACATGAAACTGAGACCAATCTATTACTCTTACCAAATGACAAGCTGTATAGTATGTCTTTGCGTCAAGGAGCGCCAAGCCACCATTAGCCTCGGAGCGACACAGGTCAGCATATTTGAATTGAGAACATCTTCTGGACTAAATAAAGCCCAGGAACGCAGAACATTGGTTTTTAAAGAATGTAGACGGAAAAAATATGGGTAGTGTTTGAAGCAAGTAAAGAAGTGTAGGGATGACATTCATTTTGAGATCATTAATCCTACCCATCCCAGTTATGTATTTCCCTGACCAAACCGCCAAAACAGAACTGAATTTATAGAATAGGTCACAAAAATGAAAATCATAAAGCTTACTTGGTGTGGATACCAAACAAATCCCCAAATAACTCATTTGGCTGTGCACCATCTAAACGGGTACCACGTCATAAGACGATGTGCTGCCTGAAACGCTCAATAGCTGTTTAAAAACACAGTTTTTTTGACTGTTAATTGTATAACCTGAAAGGGTCCCGTAACCAGTCAGTTGCTGCATGAGATCCGGTAGCAAAATCATGGGATTGGTAATTAGAAGGAGGAGATCGTCAGCATAGGCAGAAACCTTGGGCCATATTACAAACTTGGTGCTAACTTAACCAGAGATGTTGTAAACTTCCCAGAGCCATTATAGCCTATGGAGGTTTTAAGTTTACAACTGCTCTGGTTAAATTAGCACCAACTATGTAATGTGGCCCTTTGTGTGGCATTGTGTGCCCCTGAACTCCATGAATATTTGCGTTGAGCCTAAAGGTCTTCAAGAGGGGCTCCAAGAGAAGGACAAACAATAATGGGGAAAATGGGCACCCCTGTTGTGCTCCATTTTGAATGTGCCCTGTGGGAGAAGGAACGCCATTCACGCGGATGCGAGCCGTTGGATTGTCATAGAGGGCAGACAACACTTCTAAAAAGGAGGGTCCAAAGCCCATGAGGCAGAGCATAGCAAAATTAAAATCTCAGCTAACTCGATCGAAGGCCTTTTCTGCATCGGCCAACCTCAGACGGAATCCCTCCCCTTCAGGCCAATCCAATTGCCACCAAGACCCGTGAAGTCATATCCTTAGTGTCTCTATTTGGAACGAAGTCTACCTGATGAGGATAAATCAACTCAGGCAGCAAGGGTGCAATCCTGTTTGCCATCACCTTAGCTAGTACTTTCAGATCAGCATTAATCAGGGATATCGGTCTGTAATTCTGAACATCGGTGTCGTCTGTACCCGTCTTAGGAAGGACGAAGATGGACTCAAATAAAGAGTGAGGATGCAGTTTTCCATCATCCTGTATTGATTGAAAAAGACTTAAAAGGTGAGATTCAAGGATATCCATAAAAGTCATATAATATTCCGATGGGAAACCATCCGGGCCTGGGAGTTTTTCTGTTTTTTAGACCCCCTCCCTTTCAGGCTCTCTCCTGGCAGTGCCGTGGGGTGCCTGAAAATGATTTCACAGCACCTGTTCCGATGACATCAGTGCGCCGGAAGGGGGATGTAAAAGCGGGGTCTGACGTCAAGAAAGTCAGACCACTGCGAAACCCCAGAGACAGAGGTAGGTATAGGGAGTAGGGATGAGCTGTTCGGTTCGATCGGTTTGGAGTTCGCATTGAACATAGCCTGTTCGCGAACTACGAACATTTCCGGGTGTTCGACGCGTGTTCGCCCACAATGCACCACAACGGACCACAATGCACTTTTCCACTGGCCTGAAGTTCGTAATTGGCTACAGCCTTGCACCTGACCACAGGTCTGGTGCAAGACAGGTTCAACACTATGCCAATCACGGCTCAGAGTCCTGATTGGGCAAATTTTGCCCAATCATGGGCTCAAAGAGCGAAGTCCCGCAGCACACTATATAAGGTTTCCACGCAGTGCTTCTGCACGCATTTGAGAGGAGATTTCATAGGAGATTGTTGTTGTGTGTTCTTGCTGCCGGTCTGCCACGCTACTGGGGGGGGTCTGGGGGGTCTCATTTCTACCAAATATCTGGGAATTGAGGTGATCTGTGTCTTGTCACTGCAAGCAAGAATTTTGGGGGGGTCACAAATTTCTACAAAATATTTGGGAATTGAGGTGATCTGTGTCTTGTCACTGCCAGCAAGTATTTTGGGGGTCACAAATTTCTACAAAATATTTGGGAATTGAGGTGATCTGTGTCTTGTCACACAGCCAGTACCACGCAGTATTTTGGGGGTCACTAATTTCTACAAAACATTTGGGAATTGAGGTGATCTGTGTCTTGTCACTGCAGCAAGTATTTTGGGGTCACAAATTTCTACAAAATATTTGGGAATTGAGGTGATCTGTGTCTTGTCACACAGCCAGCAAGTCTTTTTGGGGGTTACAAATTTCTTTAAAACATTTGTGAAATGAGGTGATCTGTGTCTTGTCACACAGCCAGTACCACGCAGTATTTTGGGGGTCACTAATTTCTACAAAACATTTGGGAATTGAGGTGATCTCTGTCTTGTCACTGACAGCAAGTATTTTGGGGGTCAAAAATTTCTACAAAGTATTTGGGAATTGAGGTGATCTGTGTCGTGTCAGACAGCCAGTACCACGCAGTATTTTGAGGGTCACTAATTTCTACAAAACATTTGGAAATTGAGGTGATCTGTGTCTTGACACTGCCAACAAAAATTTTGGGGGTCACAAATTTCTACAAAAATATTTGGGAAATGAGGTGATCTGTGTCTTGTCACACAGCCAGTGCCACGCAGTATTTTGGGGGTCACAAATTTCTACAAAACATTTGGGAATTGAGGTGATCTGTGTCTTGTCACTGCAGCAAGTATTTTGGGGTCACAAATTTCTACAAAATATTTGGGAATTGAGGTGATCTGTGTCTTGTCACACAGCCAGCAAGTCTTTTTGGGGGTTACAAATTTCTTTAAAACATTTGTGAATTGAGGTGATCTGTGTCTTGTCACACAGCCAGTACCACGCAGTATTTTGGGGGTCACTAATTTCTACAAAACATTTGGGAATTGAGGTGATCTCTATCTTGTCACTGCCAGCAAGTATTTTGGGGGTCACAAATTTCTACAAAATATTTGGGAATTGAGGTGATCTGTGTCTTGTCACACAGCCAGTACCACGCAGTATTTTGGGGGTCACTAATTTCTACAAAACATTTGGGAATTGAGGTGATCTGTGTCTTGTCACTGCCAGCAAGTATTTTGGGGGTCACAAATTTCTACAAAATATTTGGGAATTGAGGTGATCTGTGTCTTGTCACACAGCCAGTACCACGCACTATTTTGGGGTCACTAATTACTACAAAACATTTGGGAATTGAGGTGATCTGTGTCTTGTCACACAGCCAGTACCACGCAATATTTTGGGGGTCACTAATTTCTATCAAATATCTGGGAATTGAGGTGATCTGTGTCTTGTCACACATCAAGTGCAATGCAGTATTTTGGGGGTCACTAATTTCTACCAAATATTTGGGAATTGAGGTGATCTGTGTCTTGTCACACAGCCAGTGCAACGCAGTATTTTGGGCGTCAGTAATTTCTACAAAATATTTGGGAATTGTTATAATCCGTGTGTTCTCACTGGCTGCCACCCATCAGGGGTCACACTGATTTATAGGAGGTTTCTGACACTTGTAATCTGTGTCTTCTCACTGCCACCCATCAGGGGGTCACACTGATTTATAAGAGGTTTCTGCGACTTGTAATATGTGTCTTCTCACTGCCAGCAATCAGGGGGTCCCAAAACGCCATTACTTTTCACGCAAGGCCATTCAAGCACTATACCAGCACGTGGAAGACACTGTTATCGAGTCATTGGGAAAGGCAGTCAGCAGCAAGGTGCTTGTGACTTTAGACATGTGGTCCAGCAAGCATGGACAGGGTCATTACATTTCCTTCACGGCACACTGGGTAACTCTGATTGCAGCTGGGAGGGATCCAAGATGGGGCTCTGTGCTGGAGCTTGTTCATCCACCACGCCTCCAGAAAGCTGCTTGTACAAGGTCTGTCTGCTCCACCACCATCTCTCCCTCTTCCTCCTCCTCCTCCTTCTCTGTCTCTGGCGAAGTGGCAGTTAAACCGACCCCTGACAGGGTCTATGCAATAGCTCAAGCAAAAAGAAGCCATACTGTGCTTGAGCTGGTTTGTTTAGGGGACAGGAGCCACACGGGCCAGAAATTCTGTCAGCTCTGCAGGGCCAGGTGCAGAGACGGTTAACACCACGCCAGCTTCAGCTGGGAATGATCGTCTGTGATAATGGCAGCAACCTTCTCTCCGCCCTACACCAGGGTAAATAGATGCATGTACCATGCCTAGCACACGTCCTAAATCTAGTGGTACAGCATTTCCTAACCAAGTACCCAGGGCTGCCAGAGCTTCTCATCCAGGCCAGAAAAGTCTGCAGCCACTTCAGATGGTCATTCCCAGCAAGCGTTCGCCTGGCAGAAATTCAAAGAGAATTCCACCTTCCCACAAACCGTCTGATCTGTGACATGCCCACCAGGTGGAACTCGACATTAGCAATGCTGCAGCGTCTGCACAAGCAGCAGAGGGCTATCAATGACTACCTGTGTGAGTATTGCACAAGGACAGGTTCAGGTCAACTTGGTTCCCCCCCGCAGTGGCTGATGATCAAGGATGCATGCACTGTACTGTCACCATATGAGGAGGCAACGAGGATGGTGAGCAGGGACAGTGCATGCATCAGTGACACAATTCCTTTAGTGTTCCTGCTGGAGCACACTCTGCGAGGAATTTTATAGATGTGGCTCTAGAGGCAGAGCAGCGGGAGGAAGAGGAGGCCTTCCCTAGCTCTGAAGGCCCCAGTCTTCCAGCGGGTCCTACTCAAATCAGACAGGAGGAGGATGAGGAGGAGGAATATTTAAGTAGTGGTGGCATTGAAGGTTGTGATTCCTCAAGGGAGGGTTTTGTGTGCCCAGAAACACAAGGGCTAGTGCGTGGCTGGGAGGAGGAAGTGCACGATGGGGTCATCCTCATTGACCAGGAAGACTCGGAAGCTAATGCCACCTCCAACCTATGCTGCATGGGCTCCCTTATAATGCAAAGCCTGCTAAAGGACCCCAGGATTCGTGCTATCAAGGAGAGGGATCATTACTGGTTGGCAACCCTTCTTGATCCACGAAACAAGGGTAATGTTGCAGAGCTCATCCTGCCCGCACAGAGGGAGCACAGGATGAAAAAACTTGAGGACGCTCTAAAGCGACACTTGTGTAACACCTTTCCAGGCACTGGTAGGTTACCAAGTGATGACACACGTGCTTCTGAGGCTGCGGATGATCAGAGGAATAGTGGTGAAGGCCAGGGCCGCTTGACTGATGCATTTTTAATTTGTTTTAGTCCACGACGCCCAGGGACGTCAAATGTAGGCAACCCATTGCCAACGTCTTCACCATATGGTGCAGGACTACCTAGGAGCAAGGGCAGACCTGGATACATTTCCATCAGTTGATCCACTGGCTTACTGGGTGTTGAGATTGGATCACTGGCCAGAATTTAGCCAATATGCTATGCAGCTACTAGGTTGCCCTTCATCTAGCGTGCTTTCTGAAAGGACGTTCAGTGCCGCTGGAGGTTTTGTCACAGACAAAAGAGTGCGTCTGTCCACCGACTCTGTAGACCGGCTGACATTTATAAAAATGAATCAGTCCTGGATCAGCAGTTATCAATCCCCTGATGCTGACGTAACGGAATAAATCGGGGATGTCTTCTGCATTCACAAAACCTCCAGCACTGAACTCTTCCACAATACCACAAAAGGGTTACGGTGTGAATCCATTTGCTGCCATGAAAGGCACAATATTTGGGTGCACTGACGCCTGTGCCAGATTTATATCATTTTAATTTTTTGAACCGCAGGGTCCAACCGTGTACTCTTCCACAATACCACAAAAGGGTTACGGTGTGAATGCACTTGCTGCCATGAAAGGCACAATATTTGGGTGCACTGACGCCTGTGCCAGATTTATATCATTTTAATTTTTTGGACCGCAGGGTCCTACCCTGCACTCTTCCACAATACTACAGAGGGGTTACTGTATGATGGTACTTGCTGGTCTGGCAGTCTGGCACCAAAGGCACAATATCTGGGTGCACTGATGCCTGTACCAGATTCATATCTTTTTAATATAGGACCGCAAGGTCCACCCCTGCACTCTTCCACAATACTACAGATGGGTTACTGTATGATGTTAGTTGCTGGCCTGGCAGTCTGGCACCAAAGGCACAATATCTGGGTGCACTGACGCCTTTACCAGATTCGTATCTTTTTAATATAGGACCGCAAGGTCCACCCCTGCATTCTTCCACAATACTACAGAGGGGTTACTGTATGTTGGTACTTGCTGGCCTTGCACCAAAGGCACAATATTTGGGTGCACTGCCACTGACGCCTGTATCAGATTCATATCCTCAAAGGGGTTACTGTTGCCGACGCTAAAGGCCCAATTTTAAAGCACCTATTGTTACTTTCATCCAATGCCTGCATAAGTTTCACCACAATTTAGCCAAAAAATCACTAAACTTTTTCTGCGTGTCCGAAAATGGCTCCTCTTTTCATACAGACTGACGCCCCAAGCAGTGTTTATGGATAGATTAAAGGAAAACCATTTACCGTCATTTGAAATGTCATTTTTTGTTTTTTACATATTTCTATACATCCTAGAAATCCGCCACTTCACGGGCAGGTTATTGGGACCTCCTAGGCACGATTTGAAGGAATTTTTCGTATTTATTTTTAACCCTTATTTCATGGAAAACTCACTGTCCCTTTTAAAAACGTTTTTTTTTTACTTTTTGTCCTTGTTTCCTGTCCCCCAGGGCACTACCCGGACCCCCATACACCTTTTATGGCAAATATCTAGCTTTTATGCCCTCTCAGAGAGCACTCTAAAAATCGAATTTTGAGTCCCATTGACTTGCATTGAGTTCGAGTTCGAGTTCGAATCCGAACATTTGAAAAGTTCGAGTTCGAATGCGAACCGAACTCGGGGGTGTTCGGCTCATCCCTAATTTCAGGAGGGAGAGCCCCCTTAGCGGATGACATGTGGGGAATGTCCTCCACATATAGCAGGGAATCCCCATGACATTCCCCACACGTCGTACGCATCCAAGGGATTACGTTTACATATTATTTATTTGTTTATGCACCGGATTGACCCCCCCCCCAGCCTGTTCTGCAGATAATGCTGTGTGAAGCAGAGTAGTTTCCTCCAACCACACAACTGTCACTCGGCCTGACAGGGACCATCTCATGGACAAAAGATAACATCATCCTGTCTCTGCATGCTCGCAACAAAAGCACTCTGGGAGATGGCAAATGAGGACTGGTGCTACACCAATCCACTGTTCTGCACGGGAACTGCAGAACTCCAAAAGTACACAAATTTCAAGCAATACACAATGTACTTAGCATACACTGCACAATTTGCATATGATATGCAAATTGCATAAGATACTGCAGGGAGTTCAGAATTTCTAAAATTCCTGAGACAAAGAGGAGGAGGAGCCGATAGTGAGGGGAAAAAATGTGAGTTTTATCTAAAATAACAAAAATAAAAAAATTGGCAGATGCTGTTAGCAACATTTGCCCAATTATTTAAGGGACTAAAAGGGGGGTATTTTTTTAGTAGAGCGTCCCATTTAAATTGCTGTCTGTTCTTACACAAGCTAATTTTGCATTTTTTTGATGCCACCATAAAATACATCTTATTTTATTAAGCATACTTTATCTGTACTGCTTGCTGTTTTAATTTACATTGCCTTGTATGATAAAACTTTATTGGACACAAACAAAACTTTTCTCTTCACTCAACTACCCATTAGCAATTTGAACTCCAAGTAAGATAATTAAGAACATTTAGTTTTAGAGAATCTTATTATAGTCTGCAAAATTCATCAAGCAAGAACATTTCTTTGGATTTCTAATTAAAACAATTGAAATAAATAAATAAATAAAACTTTATAAAACGCTATTTTTTCCAAGTGCATTCATCAGTAAACACCGCAGAAGAACACATTCAGAAAGACATATATATATAAAATAATTATTGTTTAATAGATGAGTAAGTAATGAAGCAAAAAAAGAACATTGTTTTGCATTAAATAATAAAATATTCATGATTCTAAAATTAGAGGGAACACAACAGAAACTGTTAGAAATACATTTAGGCCATGAGCAACCTAAAAAAAATTTGGAAGCGTGTACAAATAATTCACGTTACATAAAAGAGATAAGAGGTTATTTATTAACCTCTGAGGCAATAATGTCAGACGAACGCAGTCAGAGCGCACTATGCGTGCCTGCACAAAGGACGGACGTACTAACGGAAGATACTGTAGACACCACACAGTCCGGTTATGTTGATGGACGTAGAAAAAAAAGGGAATTATGGGAAAAATTAATATGAAAAATGATAAAAATTTGAAAAGGATATGAAAAACAATTTTGTGCGTCAAGGTGCTGGACGTCGCAAATGCGCTGCGTCTGACATCTCCTCATCACTCACACAGAACGCTACACTGACGTGGTGTACTCTGCGCATCCGTCTAGCGGTTTTATCTTCTTGCCTAGCTTGTGTCCATTTGCCACATGCCTTGTGCATGCGCAGTTCGGTGCGCACGTACTTTGTGTGTGGGTCTCTATTGCTCATGATTCTATGCTACGACGGACGTTAAACTGTGCGGCAACACAGATGTGATCACTGCGATCGTCTGACGCCTGCCTGAATTGGCCCCAAATTTCCCCGCATGGTGAATTTCACCGTTCTGTGCAATTTTGGGCCAATTCGTCTATCCACTAAGCTGACAATACGTAAAAAAATGGTGAATTAACAGTAAAATACATTGCAATGTGCCGCCATATGGCAGCATTTGGCAGCACCGAAATTGCCCCTTAGAAGACTATCATGTCTTCTATTCACAGAACGCCTAATTGCACTGAAATTCTTTTGAAATACCCTGATTTTCAGTTTCAGTTCAACAGGTTTTGTTTTGGTTCGAATATCGCTTCAGGTGATAATCCTGCACGATATGCCTTTTAAAATAGATTGCTTCGCTTTAGATGAATTATTGGCACCAAAGGTTGTACAATTCTGTCATTAACATGTGCTCAAGTGAGCACCAAGATGGCCGCCAGCCCTTGGCTTAAAATGGCTGACACATGTGCTTCCCATGCGGCCTCTTAAAAATGGCCGACACAATGTGCTTGGATTAAATAACAAGCAAAATTGTACAGAGCCCCAAATGCACATAATATCATTCAAAAGCAAAGCAATATCTGGTATTCAGGCAGGTTATATGTAAAGGCAGAATTTATACAACACAATTTAGTTGCTAAGTCTCTACAGCAATAATTAACTGCTAAATATAACAACTCTATCAAAACCATTTAAATTAAAAATTAATATCAGCTGATAACATTTTAGACATTATATAAGCAAGTAATAAAAACACAGAGACATAGGTTTTAAAGTATTTACTTTGGTAGGATTTGAAAAGGTTATTAAAAGCAATATAAAATCATCTGGTACGGAGACATATTAATTATACGATTAATATTTAACTATTAAAAGACTCTCCCCAGAGATTACACTAAAATAACCCAATGGTCCTTGAGTTTAAAATAATTAATGATAGCTCTCCCCAGAGATTAAAATGTAAGAAAGTAATAAAACATTAGTAAAAACATTAACTAATTTCTAGACCCTAGCAAGAAAATAAAAGACAATGGATAGGTGATCTTTAAATGCAAATGATTAGTTACCCATTTAGATAGGGACCTCAGAAGCGCTTGCTCAGTGCAATCTGTTCCCTTCCTCAGCTCACAGCATTCTGCTAGCCCCAGAAAATCTGCCTGTGTTCCCTGGCATCCATCCAGAGGAGGTTGGGCTACAGACTTGTCTCCACCAACATGAGTGGATCTTATTGGGTATTGAATGTTATGTCACCTTCCTGGAAGGGGGGTGGGGTAGCTGGCTTATGTCACTTCCTGGTCAGAGCACAAGTTTTTAGACAAAGACTATTATGCTCTTTACTGACATCTAGTGGCAGTTACCAATTGTTACATGGCTAATTGAGGGTTTATTATTTAATATTCATTGGAGTAGATCACCCTAAATTCCATGTCCAATACAGATTTAAACAGGCGAATCCCATAGGTTTAAATGTAAAAATGGGATATCTTTTTTAAAAAATTTTAAGACAGTTTATTCTTTTAATTGTTTATTTTTTTAGAAACCTTTTTGGATTTTTTTAGACGACATTTTGGTTTTTGTTATTTTTTAAAGACCTTTTTATTTTGCAACAGACCTATATATTCTTGTTTAAAGGACTTTATTATTTGGGTAAATTTGTACTACATTTTTATCAATCTATACTTATATTCGGAGAATATGAATCTTAGAAAAAGAAAAAAAAATCTTCATTTTTTTTTGCAGTTCAGTGGAATTCGCTGATGCTAAGGCTAGCATCAGACGAACGCAGTCATCACGTCCATGTCGCCGCACAGTTTAACGTCCGTCGTAGCATTGATTTGTGATCAATAGAGACCAACACACGAAGTACATGCGCACTGAAGTGCGCACGGACCAGGCAGGTGGCAACGGCGCCATTTAAGCCTCGATTCAAAAGCGCTATGACGGACGCCCAGAGTACGCCACGTCCGCATAGCGGCCTGTGTACGTGATGAGGTGACATCAGACGCAGTGCATTTGCGACGTCCATCACGTTGACCCCAAAGTTTTTTTGGTCTGGCTGACTGTACCTGTCATTTAATTTTAATAAATTTTGATTCCCCAATATTTCCCTTTTTTTTCTACATAGTGCAGGAGGGGTGGGGTCGCGCCTATTCCCCGAAGGGTTGGCTGCAACCACCAAATGCATCCAGCCCAACAACATGTGTAGAACATAACAAAGAAAAAAATGTCATCTGCGCTTACTCCAATTATACCGTGTGAAACTAAACACAATTAGAGGTTTGGTTTCTTATTAATGGCCATTATAAGACTAGCTCGCTCGCCAACGTCACGGCACCTCTATAAGAGCGAGTCCTAACCAAAATGAAACCACAGGCTGCTACATAGCAAACCATACCTGCTCATGCTGCTTGTCAAACATGAGGTAGACTGGTGTGCCTTTATTTATGCTCCCCCAGAAACAAAATCTACGTCCGTCAAAAAAATACAGACTGTCTGGTATCTACAGTTTCTTCCGTCAGTACATCCGTCTGTTATGCACGCACACAGAGTGCGCTCAGACTGCGTTAGTCTGACATTAGCCTAAGTCGGCGCAATTCAGCAGCATAGTTTGTCGGTTTTCGTCAACGTCTGATAACTGCTTCGGCGACTCCAATTTCGATATAATTTGGTAACCATTTGCTAGGTAGTGAATTCACAATATTTTTGGTGCAATCGGATTGCCGAAAAGCAGCAAATTGCAGTGAAACAATTGCACACAATTTTGGTGCTTTGTGAGTAGACCCTAGATTAAAATGGGAGAACATAACTAGTTAAGGAGAAATGTAACCTTCAACTCTGGCACTACCAAGCACTTTTTGTTGAAAACAAATATTAACCGCTTATCTGAAACATGGGATGCATAGTTAAAACCTAAATGTAGAATAAAATCATAATTTTGTGTGATTGTTATTCTGAGATGTTTAAAAAATAAAGTGCTTAAAAATAAGTTTAAATTAGCAACATTTTACTGTATTTGTTTATAATTTAGAGAACTAAATGACAGGCTTTTTTTAGATTAACATCTTGTTAAAATGAATCTTGGTATGTTTTATTATCATATACGAATCACATTCTTTTTGATCGCCAGCATTAATTGTGTAATGCTGATAAATTTTGACGTCATGATTCCCCTCTTTATGATACCCCTTTTACTAATATGTGAAGCAAAGATATTTCAAAGATAAAATTTGCAATATTATAAGTAGCTACTGTTTCATATAAATCACTTTAATTTTCTTTTTAAACAAAATTTCTGTCAGTTTTCTGAAAATGGACCTTGCATGTACTATAAGGGAGGACAGTAAAACCTGACCTTTTTTCAGTAAAGTTGTGCTATAAATTCAGAATAATGTCAAAATACTGGTTAAAATAAAAATTATATCCTATTAATTTGCTATGTTCCATGTTTTATTCAATACCTTATTAAATACCTTATCAAAATAATTATTTAACAGAAAGTGCAATATTTCTATGGTAATTTCACTTTTTTTTCTGGACATCGTGTCTTAATTCTCAAATATGGGTCTGATTGATTCCTTTTGCTAAGGATTGTAGGGTTTTTTGATATAATTTTTGTGCTTGAAAACATTTTAGAACTTTCCCCTTTAGAACCTCATTGTTTATACTGACTTTGTTTCAGGACTATGTAACAAATAATGCTCAACTAATCAAGGCTATCTAAGAATCATTGATGTTTTATCATTACCCTAACCCTGTCTTTACCTTTCTTCATGTGACTTTCTCCACAGTGCTCACCAAAACATACTGCCATAATGGTTACTTGTAGCACATGAGTTCTTCTTAGATCTATGGAGAATAAATCTAGGGCCCTATTCTAAGGTTGGTGTTAAATTGCAGACGCTAATGGAAAACCTGAGCGTCTGCAATTTTCCATTAGCGCCTGCCATTTAACACCCGAATTATGATGGACCTGCTTTCTCAGTAGCACCAGACATAATCCTGCCGAGGTGTTAAATAATACCACCAGCAGCACTTGCAGAGCTCATGCAAACGAGATCCAGCTGGGCGGAGGAGTGATACGCGGAGGAACACTGGCAACTATTGGTTCCCAATGTACCTCCGCCGTGGAGCGAGGACACAGCAGATTGCGCCACTCTCGCCACCGATGGATCTAAGGTGAGTATGGGATTTAATGGTGGGGTTACATCAAAGTGCTAGGTGATTGTGCAGAAACAAGTTATTATTTTTTCAGAATAATGTCAGACATACAGTAGATGGAGAATGGACTCATTGGTATAGCTCTTTCTCCACCTGCTGGGGCCACATTTGTCATGCCAGCTGGTGGTCCTATAGTGAGGTTTCCTGGAGAGAGTGGGTCCCATTCTGGCAATTTGGCTTCTGGGCCTGCTGCACCTGGTCAGAGACCTAGGATGCCTTTAAATAGCAGAAACTGACAGAGCTCTGGGCCCTGTGGTTCTTAGTTATCCCTCAGTTCGTTGCTATTTTCAGTATTCCTGATCCCCTTGTTTGATTCTGGTTAAGTATTCTCGTTTCTGATGTCTGATCTTGTCCCTATCTGGTTTATATTGATTCATTGTATTGACGCTGGGCTGGCTATGTTGTTTAGACTTTGGTTTTTCTCGATATTCCCTATATTTTATTTATTATACTGATTCTGCGTACAGACCGTCCTCTGGCTTCTTATTTGTTCTACGAGATCTCTGCTGTCCTTGTGGGTTGAGTACCTATATGCATTATACTCTATTACGTTAGTACTGGCCATTCTAAAGACCAGTTTGTCAGATTAGTTTTCCTTGCTTTTAACTGCGCGCTGGGTGACTCTCTATGCTGACAAGATTAGCGTCTTCAATACAAAATATAGGAAACGCTAATGTACAGTAATTTACACGACATCCAAGATGCAAGCTGAGCTTGCGTCTCAGAAGTAAAATACTGTAAAAAAAAAAAAGACAGTGCTTGAGTCGTTCTACTGAACAGCTCGAGTTATGTGCTTAAAGGCAACATTGGAATAGTGCCTCTAGTCTTCATTGGCCTAATGCTTTCGACTAATGTGTGCGAGAGTCGTGTGTATATGTTTGTATGCAAGGTTCTATTTGTGTATTTAAAGTTGTGTAAGAGAGATGTGAATGATGGGAGGTGCATGAGCTGTATGAGTATATGTTGGGCTATATGTGTGGGTGGCAGTAAGAGTGTCATATGAAGATGGGAAGGACCCAGGGGCGGATCCAGAGACTAGTCTCGGGAGGGGCACTTACAGAAAATAAGGTGTTTTAGCAGAGAGCCCGACTCACGAGAATTTACAGAGGGCCCGGCTCACAGGAGCTTACAATCTAGAGGAGCAGAGGGCCCGGCTCACAGGAGCTTACAATCTAGAGGAGCAGAGGGCACCCATGAGCTTACAATCTAGAGGAGCAGAGGGCACCCAGGAGCTTACAATCTAGAGGAGCAGAGGACACCCAGGAGCTTACAATCTAGAGGAGCAGAGGGCACCCCGGATTTTACAATCTAGAGGAGCAGAGGGCACCCCGGATTTTACAATCTAGAGGAGCAGAGAGCCCCCAGCTCACACATGAATTTGCCCCCAGCTCAAGGATTTGCCCAGCTCATGGATTTGCCCCCAGGTCATGGATTTGCCCAGCTCATGGATTTGCCCCCAGGTCATGGATTTGCCCAGCACATGGATTTGCCCCCAGCTCATGGATTTGCCCCCAGGTCATGGATTTGCCCCCAGGTCATGGATTTGCCCAGCACATGGATTTGCCCAGCTCATGGATTTGCCCCCAGGTCATGGATTTGCCCAGCTCATGTATTTGCCCAGCTCATGGATTTGCCCCCAGGTCATGGATTTGCCCAGCACATGGATTTGCCCAGCTCATGGATTTGCCCCCAGGTCATGGATTTGCCCAGCACATGGATTTGCCCCCAGCTCATGGATTTGCCCCCAGGTCATGGATTTGCCCCCAGGTCATGGATTTGCCCAGCACATGGATTTGCCCAGCTCATGGATTTGCCCCCAGGTCATGGATTTGCCCAGCACATGGATTTGCCCAGCTCATGGATTTGCCCCCAGGTCATGGATTTGCCCAGCACATGGATTTGCCCCCAGCTCATGGATTTGCCCCCAGGTCATGGATTTGCCCAGCACATGGATTTGCCCAGCTCATGGATTTGCCCCCAGGTCATGGATTTGCCCAGCTCATGTATTTGCCCAGCTCATGTATTTGCCCCCAGGTCATGGATTTGCCAGCACATGGATTTGCCCAGCTCATGGATTTGCCCCCAGGTCATGGATTTGCCCAGCTCATGGATTTGCCCCCAGGTCATGGATTTGCCCAGCACATGGATTTGTCCAGCTCATGGATTTGCCCCCAGGTCATGGATTTGCCCAGCTCATGTATTTGCCCCCAGGTCATGGATTTGCCCCCAGGTCATGGATTTGCCCCCAGCTCATGGATTTGCCCAGCTCATGGATTTGCCCCCCAGCTCATGGATTTGCCCCAGCTCATGGATTTGCCCCCAGTTCATGGATTTGCCCCCAGGTCACACATGGATTTGCCCCCAGGTCACACATGGATTTGCCCCAGCTCATGGATTTGCCCCCAGGTCACACATGGATTTGCCCCCAGGTCACACATGGATTTGCCCCCAGGTCACACATGGATTTGCCCCAGCTCATGGTTTTGCCCCCAGGTCACACATGGATTTGCCCCCAGGTCATGGATTTGCCCCCAGGTCATGGATTTGCCCCCAGCTCTCACCTGGATTGTTGCCCCAGCTCCGGCAGGGGGTTGAGGGACCCAGATGCCGGGCAGCGCGGGAGCGCCTGCCCGATCTTGAACAGTCCGTCCTGTGAAGTGGATGCGGCTGTGTGCGTGCGCAGCCGGTCACGCGGTCCGGCCAGTCAGGTGGTACTGAGACTCAGTACCACCTGATTAGCCGGACCACGTGACCGGCTGCGCACGCACACAGCCGCATCCACTTCACAGGACGGACTGTTCAAGACCGGGCAGGCGCTCTCGCGCTGCCCGGCATCTGGGTCCCTCAACCCCCGGGCCAAATCTCGGGGGGGGGGGGCAATTGCCCCGTTGCCCCCCCCTGGATCCGCCCCTGGAAGGACCGCTAAGCTATCCCTTTGCGCATCCCTATTTATGGTGCTAGAGAAATAATGGAGATCTCCATATATCTTCCACAAGAGTGCACCATGCAAAATGAATGTTACTTAATATATGCCTATGTAAATATCAATCTATCATCTCTCTGTCACAGTCATACATCCAGACTCGGGACATAACTAGGCACACTCACTATTACACACTGTCCAGATCAGGGAAACAAATACATGTCTATTCAAAGAAAGGTGGAAAATCAGGCGAATTGGCAGAAGAGAACAATCTAGACCAGTGGGTCCCAACCGCGGTCCTCAAGTACCCCTAACAGGCCAGGTTTAAAGGATCACCTTGGGGAAATGCAGACTGAATCCTGTAATCACTGAGAAGCAAATCATATCACCTGTGCTGTGCTTAAGCTATCTGGAAAACTTGACCTGTTGGCTGTACTTGAGGGCCGCGGTTGGGAACCACTGATCTAGACAAAAGAGCCGATTTGGAAAGCGAGATAAATGGGAGAGTTATTCTGGTTTGGCTATTTTGACCTAGAATTTTTAATTCTCCAGTCATTGTCCTGAGTTTCACCTTTCTTTGTATAGACCTGATAGTAATTTTCAAGCACAAGCACAATAATTCAGACAAAACACATACATTGTAAGACTAACACATACAAAATTGTCACATACCAATTTATATACACTCTCTGTTAAACACTGGCACACACATATAGATAAACACTGTCACAATCAGGCCCACCTACATACACCAATATTTAATGTTACATGCAGGTATTCTCTACTAGTCAGGAATTACCAAGCGGTGGAGTCTAGAATCAGGGCCGGACTGGGGATAAAAACCAGCCCTGGAAAGAATTTCACACCAGCCCCAGTAATGTGCAGTGTGATTGAGGGTATCGTAGAACTATACAGTAATGTGCATTGTGTTTGAGGGTATCGCAGAACTATACAGTAATGTGCGGTGTGTAAGGGAGTATCACAGAGCTGTGCAGTAATAAAACTTATAGTAATGTGAAACGTTTGTGAACATATCACAGAATTGCACAGAAATAAAACTCACAGTAATGTGCTGTAATGGCAGTAGGTGCCCTCTGTGTGGGTGCTGGCACTGCATACAGGGTTCTGTCACTTTGTTGCAGGCAGATGACAAAGCAGCCCCTGTGCAGAGTTCTCTGTGTGCCTGGCATACCAGAGCTGCAGTTAAACTCCCTGAGCTGGATGTCCTCTGCTGGGCACATGGAGCCTCCATGCCTGTCCTCCAACAGCACACTTAAGCCCTATTCCCTCCTAACTCAGCCCTACACTGCTTAGATCCTTTGCTGCAACACCAGACCCAGGTGATCAGTGGATGGGGGTTAAATCCTCCAGCTGTACAAGGAGGGTAGGATTGTGGAGGGGTTAAACCCCCCAGATCTACACAGAGGGGGTTAAACCCCCAGCTTTACAGGGAAGGGAGGCTTGGAGGGGTAAAATCCTCTCCGTCAATCCTCCCAGCTTTAACCCCAGATTTAACCTCCACAATCCTTCCCGCACTGCAGGGAAGTAGTTAAATCCCCCCTTTTCTGCACAGGGAGGAATTGCTTAAACTACTTCTGTAAAGGAGGGGGTTAAATGCTCCAAGATTTTTAATTTCCCAATCTTTAGAGCTGGAGGGATTGGAAAGAGAAGGGGTTAAATCTTCTCTTTCCTGCAGGGGGAGGAATGTAGCGGCTGGCTCACTCACCCCTGCTCGGCCTCCGTCAATCAGAGTCTCCTCTCTCCTGCCTTCACAGGCAGCAGCAGCACGCTTTAGGGGACGGTGCCTCCTCTCAGTGCAGCCTGGTGGGAGCAGAAGGCAGGATAATTTCTGCTGCCTGGGAAGCTCCGGGTTGTGGGCTCAAAGAAGAACCCAATACCGGAACTTCCTGGCAAGAGGAGGTCACCAGTGGGGCGGTCACTTGCTGCCCCTGGGCCCATCATCTACCTTAACCTCCTGATGGTGGCCTGGAGGTAAAGTAGGCTGCTGCATGAGATATTTGGGAATATGGCTGACCGCAGATCCGTCCAAGCTCTATGAGCTCAATTTCTCAGCACTGCTTGCCAACATCAAATCCGATCTCGTAATGTGGCAAACAAAGTATATCTCGTGGCTGGGTAGAGTGAACGTCCTCAAAATGAGTATCCTGCCACGAATACTTTATGTTCTACAGGCTATGCCCATGGCATTGCCCTCGACCTTCTTCGCCACGTTGAGGTCGGTTTTCACGACCTTTGTGTGGCCTCGGTCTCGCCCACGCATTCGACTGGACACGCTCATTCTTTCTAAGTCTGGGGGTGGTCTGGCCCTTCCAGACATTCGCTCGTACTACTACGCAACCCACTTGACGCGTGTCCTGGACTGGGCAAAACTAACGTCGGACCAGATATGGCGGGACCTGGAGGAAAAAGTAGCGGGACGGCCTCTGTGGACGCTCCCTTGGCTTCTCACGGACATGGGGGACCTGAACCTGGATCGTGACTCCCCTGTCTATGCAACGTTACGAATATGGCATCAGATTCGAGTACGCTTTGCGCTTTCCTCGGCGCCCTCCCCTTTGCTCCCTTTGGAATATAACCCGGACTTTGAGCCAGGGATACGAGAGACACTGCGAAGCCGACTGACTTTGGGGGCCAGAGTATCAGCTTTTTCGGTCCTCCGAGATGGAGCGTTTATGGATTTGGCCACCGCGCCGGGAGATCCATCTCCCACGCTCCTAGACCAGTTTAATTTCCACCAAGTTCGGCATTATCTTCGGCAGGTCCCCAGGAACACAAACTTGACGCGCCCGCTCACGCATTTTGAATCACTCTGTAACCGAGGACGGCGGGTGGCCCAAACCATTTCCACATTATATGACCTCATACGAAAAGTTGGCCAGACGGTGCCATCTTATATGGGTCGCTGGGAGAGGGAGATCGGTGAGGTGCTTTCACAAGAACAATGGAACAGGACCCTCGCTCTGGTTCATACTGGATCTCAGGCCATGGCTATTGTAGAGACGTCCTTTAAAATCTTGACTTTTTGGTATAGATCCCCGAGCCTCCTCTTCCGGATTGGTGCCTTGACCTCCGCTTCCTGTTGGAGGGAATGCACACATACGGGCACGTATTTGCACTTGTGGTGGTCTTGCCCCCTTCTGGTGCCATATTGGGGGATGGTGAAAGACATCATCAAAGACAAATGTGATTTCGATCTACCATTCACGCCAAAAACCTTTCTGTTACTGGTAATAGACCTCCCAATTAAAACCTTGAGGAGGTCCCTGCTTCTCTGTATTCTGCTCTGCGCACGACTATTGATTCCGGCTCACTGGAAGACGACGGCTATACCCACTCGCGCCGAACTGGCAGCAAAGATAGGTGGGTTTAGAGATGCCGAGGAGGCGATGGTGCGGACTGCGGAGGATAGGGAGCGATTCACACAGACGTGGTTCTACTGGACGGGTTAGGAGGGGGGCGGGCGGGCGTCTGCCTCTGCTGCGGCTCCACCCTTCTCTTTCTCGTTTCTCATTTCTATACTCAATTGCTCTCCTGATGGTGCCGGGGTACCACGTTTTCGTACCTGGCCACCTCACAAGTGGCTGCCGGGGCGCGGCTCCCCCTGGCTGGGGTGGGTCCCAGGAAGATGTCCCCACCCTCCTGTATATAATTATTATTATTTTTTTTTCTCTCTCTACTTTCTCCCCCTTCTCTTCTTCCTCTTTCTCATTTCTTTTTTCAATTCTATCCCTCCCCCTCTAGCCCCTCCTCTATACCATTTCGCTTCCAACCTCGTCCCCTTCTCCCCACTATGCTCATTTCTCCCATATTTCCTCCTCCTAATTTGAAGCTCTCTTCAATATCTGGATTACTCGATCTGCCGACCTAATTAGGGCCTGGCAGGATCCTTACCACACACAATGATCTGTATTACTTGGAGGGCCACTGGAAATGTTTTTTCCCTCTGCATTTTTAGAGCCAGTTGCTGTTTCTATCGCACTGACGTAATATGTTTTTCCCATTTCCATTATATGGCTCGCTTATATTTCAACAACATCTGTATCTTTCCAAGTATGTAGTTAATGCATTGTCTAATGTGTTGTGCTCTTGTGAATTGGATTAATCTTTGAATAAACTTTTGAAATTAAAAAAAAAAAAAAAAATGTAGGCTGCTGCAAGGTCTCCATGAGTGAAGAGCAGCCAGAAAATTTGCATGATGGGGTCTGCTGGACACACTGCTCCCATGTGCAGGGTTCTGGTGGCTTTCTCTTTTTGCAGAGGTGCTGGAGAGCAATGGATCTCCATAAAACCCCTCTCCTGGTCCTGTCGCATGGAGTGACATTTGGGGCGGAGCAGCCACCCCGCCCCTCTACCTCCGGTACCTGTAAATGTGTAACCAGTCTCCTTAGGGGCTGTCCAAAGTCCTCCTCCTGTGCCACTGGCTACCAGTCGCCGTGAAACGGGGCGGAGCCGCCAGGAGTTGGCTGAGTGAGGGGAGCGGCTGGCTGGCTGGCCTGGAACTGGGTGGCAGTGATGATGACTCCTCAAGGGGACCCTTCTTCAGCGTGGCGCCTGCGCAATGCTGGCCTGGCTGGCGCTGGGCGGCCTCTCTGATCCCTCTCTAGTGCATGTGACTCGACTCGGTCTTCAGCGCGGTGCCTGCGCAATATGTCACTGTGACAGTGTCAATGTAGGGTGGGAGGTGCCAATGCAGCGTGCGTGCGTCCCATTTCCCAGCCTTGTGTTCGCTGTCAGCCTGGCGGCAAATCCTCCCTCACGAGCGCCGAGTGGAGTCACTCACTAGAGCCCAAAGCCCGCAGGCACTGACAGGCAGCAGCCAGGCCGCTGCTGGCCGGCGGTCGCAGGCCGCTGCTGAGCGGCCGCTGGCCGCTAGTACCAGCCCGCGGTTTCTCTAGTGATGCTGCAGGCGGCACAATGATTGCAGCAGCCTACCGTGATACCTCCCGGTATCCCAGTAGGCCAGTCCGGCCCTGCCTAGAATGCAGGCAATGGCACTGACCTTTACAATGCAACACACAGAGCAATCAAATGTGCCAAAGTCTTGTGAATAATGAGATTGGGCATAGGACAATGGTTCCCAAACCTGGTCTTCAAGTACTCCTAACAGGAAAGGTTTTAAGGATCACCTACAGGAAATAGAGACTGAATACTGCAATCACTTTGGTTTATAGGGGAGAAAATCATGCATGAGTTACATACAGGGTTATTCAAAGAGAATCGAAAAGTCACCGCACGTTCGGTGACTTTTCGTTCTCTTCAATTCGGTGCGATTCGGCGGTCCCATTTCGGCGACCCTGCGGTGTATTCAGCAGGCACCACAGGGCCGTCATAGTGCAGGGAAAAGCCGCCGAAAACCTGCCGAACACTCACCTCAAAACCCAGGTGAATGCACACCGAAACCTACAAAGACATCTGGATTAAAGCCGCCGAAGACGCCGGAGAAACCCGAGCAGGAGCCGATCAGAGCGCAGAGCAGCCACCGGAAAAACCCGACACCGCAGACGAATGGAGTGAAAAAAAAAACCCAGTATACTTGAATGTTTGAAAAGTGAAACGCTGTTTGCAAACAATCTACTGAGCGAAAATGTCTGAAATCTACATATGAGGTCCAATGAATGATAATAAAAAGGACTGTTACAGAAAAAAGAAAAAACGTTTAAAAAAAGAAAAAACAAAACTGGAATGCTATGCTGCCACGGACGTACAAATGTGTGGCAACACAGACGTGAACACTGCTGTCAGGTCCCACGGCGACGCCGTGGCAAAAAGACCAAGTCCTGAGACCAACCCTGGTGGCAAGCTCATGTATAGCAGTATGCCTTAGTCCAGCTTTTGGTGTACTGCATCAGGTGTATGTAATGAGCACTGGCTGGGATCCTAAAAAGAACCACTCCTACATCCAGCCAGTGCTCTGTCATTAATGTCTGATCCTTGTGAAGGAAGGAAGTTCCTGAGCCCAGTGACCAACCTTGCTGAGACTTTACTATTGATTCCTGTGTAACGGACCCCTGGCTATTTCCCTGGACTTCTCTTGCTTCATCCTAGCCGGTATTGTGTCAAGACCCCCTTCAATATAGAAAAGAAATTTAAGTCTAAAACTAGATTTACTCCTCCTTTCTCAGAGTATTCAAATATTGAGGTGTTTGTTAAACTGGTCACAAATGAAATTGAATCCATCGAAAATAAGGATCTTGAATGGGATTCTAACCTCTCAATATCTGAACAGAAAGCTTTGAAAGAGCTATGCAGCATCCAGAATGTTGTTATCAAACAATCCGATAAGGGAGGCAACCTTGTCCTCATGGATACAGAGGAGTATGTAACCATATGTATGACCCATTTACAGGATCAAGGAGGATATAGAGTTCTGGAAAAAGATCCGACTCTTCCTTTTCTAAAGAACTTGATCTTATTTTACAGATTGGAGTTACATCAGGCCTCTTATCTAATGACAACTTTAAATTTCTGCTCCCGAAATTACCAACCATCCCCACTTTATATTGTTTGCCTAAAATCCACAAGTCACAAACATCTCCCCCTGGTCGCCCAATCATCTCTGGCAATGATTCTCTTACTGAACGAATCAGCCAATTCATTGACTGTTATCTGCGTCCTTAGGTTGAGGTGACACCCTCGTATGTGAGAGACACGCAACATGTTTTATCAAAATTGTTAGATATATCAGTTCCATCAGGCACTATTCTAGCCAGTTTTGACGCGGTCTCTCTTTATAACAAAATTCCCCATGATGTAGGCCTTAGAGCCACACAATTTTTTCTTGAGGGAAAATACTCACCTATGGAAGTTGAGTTTGTGCTATTACTATTGGAATTTCTGTTGCACCACAACTATTTTATCTTCAATGGCAAATTCTACCTACAAACTCGGGGCACGGCTATGGGAACATGCTGTGCCCCGAGTTTTGCCAACCTTTACCTAGCATGGTGGGAGAGATTACATGTATTCATCCATGAGAAATCAAAGTTCACAGCTCATATTGTGAAATGGATGAGATATATCGATGACATTTTGATACTCTGGCATGGATCCCTAGAGGATCTCAATGAATTCTTTCTTGGCCTAAATATTAATGACATTGGTTTACAGCTAACCCTGGTCACAGGTGGACCAAAAATTGAGTTCTTGGATCTACTAATTATGATTGAGGATACCCACATTACCACCAAACTTCACAGGAAACCAACAGCCACAAACAATTTCCTTGATTGGTCCTCATATCATCCAATTAATTTGAAGAGAGGTATCCCTTTTGGCCAATATCTTCGAGCCAGAAGGAACTGCTCCAGTGATACTGATTTCCAAATAGAAGCTGATCAACTGAGGACGATGTTTCTGTCCAAAGGGTACCCTAAAAAATGTTTGAAACGTGCTTATCAAAGAGCTTTACTTACCTCGAAACATCAACTACTTCCTCTCAAAGATAAGAAGGAAACTGAAAACGTACTAAGGTTTATAGCCACCCATGACAATGGTTGGCATAAAGTTAAGTACATTTGTGAAAAATTCTGGCCCATACTCCGAATGGAGAAACCTTTGAATACACTCCTTTCTGTCAAACCTTTGTTCACTGCTAGACGAGCCAAAAACCTGCGTGACCAATTGACACATAGTTTTTTACAAATGGAAAAAACCCCACACACGTGGCTCCGGCGACCAAAAGGCACTTATAAGTGCACACATTGCAAGGCATGTAACTTTGTTAATAAATCTAATACATTCCTAAGTAATGTCACTGAGAGGAAGTATAAGATCAGAGACTATATGAATTGCTCCAGCAAGGCAATAGTCTATCTGATCACATGTCAATGTGGTCAACAATATGTTGGCAGGACGATCCAACAGTTTCGATGGAGAATTCTACAACATGTAAATTCGGTGCGTAATTCTCTAGAAACATCTGTCTCTAGACAGGTAAGAAATAAACACGATTCAAACCCTTCTTGTCTCACCTTCCAAGCTATTGAACAAACACGCTTAGGTCCCAGAAAAGGGAATTTTGATAAACGGCTATGCTGTCGAGAATCCTTTTGGATTTATACTCTTAAAACTTTGTATCCATATGGCCTCAATGAGGAATTCAATTATACACCATTCATATAAGTCAGTACGTCCAACATATCTGCTCAGCCTCTCCTCCATTCTTCGATGGAAAATTTATATCAATGAATTAATATTTATGTATCACCCCTTTTCTTGTACATACATACAATTGTTGATCCTAGCCCCCTTTCCTTTACAAATGATTTGGTTTCCAGGTTTCTCTATCTCCAGTGGCGGTTTATGAATTTCTTTTTCCACAATTCTCTTTAGATGCCCAATCTAACAGGACTCTTTCTATTCATTACATCTATATGGCCAAATCTGCCTTAAGATACCTCATTACAAGCAATATCTGATTATGATGCATGAATTACAATATATATATATCTACACACATATGGTGTTTTCAGCTCCAATATATATATATATGTAAGATATGTCCCTGTGTATATAGTGCTTTTAGCCTGGAGCAGGTTTATGCTATATTATATATATGTGTGGTTTTTGCTGTCATACTTATCATCTTTCTCGCTGTGGGATACTTTATTCCTTATTATTTATACCCTTATGTGTTTTGGACTATGTCATGTCAATCATATATATACTGTCAGACGGAAATTTGAATGCTTCTGTTTATTATATATTATGCATTGGTGACCTGTTGAGCATATACATGTATATATTTCACGTTTTGCAGCTGGTTTCAGTTTTATTTTTCAACCTTTTTGTGGTGGCAAGCAAGGCAGAGGCATCTAGATATTCGCCATATGTTATGTTATAGGCAAGTATATTCGCCAATCTTGCCATGACCCATTTATCGACCTAGCTGTTTAAACAATCTGCATTTGATGTGTAGGGTCCGAGATATTTGGCAGCCATTTCTTATGGTTTGTAATACTTCTCATCTATCTCTATGCCGCCTTACGATCATTTACTCTATTTAGCCTTTTAAAAGAGGACGCGATAACTCACGGTTTACAGCTTCAATGTGGCGGCTGTCAGCCACCCTATTGGTGGAAATAGATGCCAATCAAACTATGGCCCAATCACCATCTAGTTGTGTACACATAACCATAACGATAGAATGATGCCATGTGCGGATTGGATGGAGACAATGTCAAGCAGCCACCTGTTCGGTAAATCCTTCGCAATTATTGCAGGAAATCATTTAGATTGGCCACTCTTGGGTTCCTCCCTCTTGTTAAGGGGGCTTTAAATATACATTTGTACCTCGGTTTCATTCCCAACACTCCTGACGAGCCTGTGAAAGGCGAAACGCGCGTTGGGTGTGCTCTCTTTGTTGTGGGCAGCTTAATCCTTACTTCCCCCCCCAAACATTTTTTCTTGGCACAGGAAAAATCAGTCTTGTCTCTCTCTCCTATGGATTTGCAAGTTGTAGTTACTGTATCTTGAGTCTTGGACTCATGTGGTTATAGCATATTACAAAGATATTTAGTGGCGTTGTTTAGCACCTCTATATTGCAAGATATTGAGGCATGTCTATGTTTGTGGGCACTTAATCCCTACCCCCAAATTTCCCTCACACAGCAATTTACTGAATGTTCCTACCTGATACTATAATAGATATCGAAATTGCATTTGGCCGGCATGTGTTAACCTGGTTATATCTGATTGCTCTATATGTCAATTAACTCATGACATTGTATTATACAGGGCAACCAGCGATCCATTAGTCCAGCAATATTGTAAAAAACCGGTGTATCTATATATGCACACTCTGTATCATAGGTAATCTATTGGAACTTTTTCAGTCTTAAAATAATTTGTTGCTTTATTAATGTGCATCGTTTTTCCTGCGCAACCTGTGGGATTGCAATTTACATTATTGTGTCTAAAACATTTCAAAAACATCTCTGTTTGGTCTATAAGATCTCTAATACCACAGTGTATCGTGGGGACTGTGCATATATATGATCAGTGAGTGCACATAGAATTATAGTAAGGGTTTCTGCCCCTCCAATTTCTTTTATGTGTTTAGTAGGGTCTCTAATTGTGAATCTTATATTCCTGGTTCTACATATACCTCAGCATTAGCTGATTTCAACCAAATAAATCTTTTTCAGGAATTAGCTACGCTATACACATGGAGGTATCTCAATAATTGAACACGTTTTATGTTTGTGTATGTTTGTTTAAAGTGATCACTTTGTATTTCCTTTTTATTTCTGGCCTTGTGTGCCTGAATAAAAGTTAAATTTTATCCCCCTTTTTCACTAATACTCTGTAGTAGTTTTGACTCGTTCAAATAAACCAGCTGTCCTTAAGACCCCCTTCTGCATCTCCCATCTCAAGACCTCCATCCACAATCCCTTGTTCCAACTCACAAGACTTTCATCATCCGGATTCCCTTTTTCAAGCTGTGTTTTCCCCATCAACTGCATTGCTTTTCAAGGACTATTATTATTTATACAGATTCCTGCCTTTTTGTTTGCATCCAGCTTATTCAATATACGTTTCTGCTGTTTTCACCAAACCCTTTTTGTTGTTGTCATTATTTACTGCATCCTGGGTTCATATCCACATCACCGGTGTTCCCAGAACCCGGTCCCTGACAACTGCGCTCATCTGACACGGGCCTTAAACGTACACCAATGCAGGCACTCATAAACTGACACATGCAGACACTGAATGCAACACTAATGAAGACACGCACAGATACAAACACGAAGATATAGTCAAATAGACACATTGAGATACTGTAAAAAATTATAGTTGCAGACGCATGCAGACACTGCCATATTGACAAATTCAGACTCTGTCAAGTTCACACATGCAGACACAGTCAATATCTCACAAACATCTACAAAGAGACTCATTCATGCACTCTGACACACAATACTTCTCAACCTTCTTTTCATTTCCACCTATGTTACGTCATTTGCTGGGTGAACCATTGGCTTGGAGGTCTCTGCGTCCATATGTTTCTTTGCCATTTTAATTAAATCATATGATAGACGTTGCTATGCATAACCTTGCCTACCTCCTACAGATAGGTTCTTACTGGACGCCCTGGATGGTCCATGACATGACTTTGAAACATATTTTTATGTTTCCACTGCTTACAGTCTTCGTAGTTCTTGCGTAAAAACATGTTATATATTATTCATATGCTAATAAAAAAAGATTGTGCACCAGATGCAATCTCACAGCCTTTATGGGAAAACTGGGAAATGCATAATTTCAGTACAGCTTTTCAGGATACTCATCTTTCAATTGCTGCAGCTTTTAGAAATAAAAGCGGAAAAATTTACATTTTTTTTAAGTAATAAGAATAGAACGTACTGACCTCATTATTGATAAAACTTGTAAATTAAACTTGCAATTAGAATTTGAATTTCAGGAACAAAAAAGTGCTGAATAGTATGTAATCAGAAATTTAAAAATGAAAACCTGCCCCATGGATGTGGAAGGAACTTCTAAGTGGTTTAAATGGTAATAGCTGTGGAAAGTGTTGGTGCTATATAAATGATGCTAATAAAATTAATAATTTAGCATTGGTAAAATTAATAAAGCACTCATCCAAAACTACAGTAAAAAAGAAAAAATAATCTACACCAACCGCTGGTTCCATGGTGCCGAGGATGGTGCAGTCCACTGCCTCCTCCCTTTGCTAGCAGAAGGACACCGCGACCAAGTTTTTTCCAGTGTCCTTCAGCCGGACTTGCGAGATTGCGGACATGCCACCTCTCTGAGGACGTTCTCCCTTCTCCATAGAGTTTATAGACTCCAATGAGACAGGAGTGAAGCACCACTGCTGCTAACTGTTAGTGGTTCTCCGTTATTAAGAGTTGAGCCTATAGCATAGCAGCTCACTTATTCCAGAGTCAGTAATAGAGAGCTGCTAATAGTTAATGGTTATAACCAAGTTTTGCAGTTAGTTTCCCTTTATTTGCTGCTCAGACAGAATATGACCCAGAATATTTTATACGTAACGTATATATTTACTAACATCTCCATTTTAAATATAACCGTGTTGCTTTAAAAATGAGATCAGATGCAAAACAGTTGCAAAACATATTTTTCATCATTTTACTTTTTTATTTTTATTTCCTGATTCTGTGATCTTTTGCAAGATGCATTAATAGCATGGCTTTGGTAATAACAATACTATGGGCCCTATTCCAATCCTGGGGTAAACATAACCAAACTCTGGGAATTTACAACAGCTCTGGTTAAGTTTACACCAGGGTTGGAATAGAGCCTTGAGAGTTGTTACAGCTGGCAACGTCTCCAACATTACAATACCTACAGGTTTATTTAGAGAGCACCAAAATGTCACCGACATTTTTGTGCTCTCTGGTTCCCCGCAGTTTGGGAAATCAAATTCCCTGACCCCGCAATGAATTCAGCATTCACCTCAGGATCCCTGAAGTGCAGGGAAAAAATCCGCTGGACAACTGCAGAAAAAACATTGCAAGGATCCAAACAAGAACGACTAGCCACCGCAAAACCGCTGGATAAACCCCGAAAGCGTCCGAATAAAGATGACAATCCACCAAGCACAGCACTGACCAGCAGCCGGAAAATAAGCCGACAAGCCGACAAACGGGGTAAAAAAAAATTTGAAAGCTTCAAATTTAAAACGCTGTTTGCAAAAAGACTACTGGACGAAAATGTCTGGAATTAACATATGAGGTCCTATGAATAATAATAAAAAAGGTCTGTTACAGAAAAAAATGCTATTTAAAAAAAGAAAATGATTAAAAAATACTAAAAAAATAGACTTTTTGCTGCTGATTAAAAGAATAAATGGTTTATTAGATATTGGATAAAAACTGGAATATTTTTAACATTGAAACCTATGAGATTCACCTGATTATCCTCCCTGGTGGTGTTCCTGAGTGTGTCTCTGGGCTAAATTTCACCGCCAAGAGCGGTAACCCCGAGACATACTCGGGCTGTGTACATCACCTCTCCGTGCTTTCCCTCGATGATCTCTGCAGTCTCCTCCTGTGATCGCGACCTCATACTTCCTGGATTCTTTCTCATGAGGACGGAACTAGGAAGTTATGAGGTCGTGATCGCCAGAGGTGACAGCTGGGGACATCGAGGGAGCGCAGGGAGAGGTGATGTATCCAGCGGCATCCTAAATGTTGCTCGGGGTTACCGCTTCCAACATAGGAATTTAACCCCGAGCCACACTCGGGATGCCACTAGGTGGGGGGCTGAAAAATAAAATAGCCCGTTTTCAGCAAAGAATTTTCTAAATAAATAGACTGCCAGGGAGGTTAAACCTGCCGAATGAAACCACCGAACATCAGAGCATTTCACTGCCATTTCTCTGTTCTTCGGTGTGTTCTGAATAGATTAACCCTTGCTTCTCTATGGGGATTTCACTGCTGCCAAACAGCACTGTATTTCGTTGGCAATTTGCCAAAATTTGGCGAACTGCCTGCTTTCTGAATAGCCAATTGGCCACGAAATTGCACCGTACAGGGAAATTCACGGTTCAGTGCAATTTCGGGGTCAGATCGGCTCTCTCTGAATAACCCCTATAGTCTATACTTTGTTTATATCATAAACAGCAGAATAATTCCAAATCTAATAGATTTTAGGATTTAGTGACTTTGAACACAAATTCTCGTTTTTGCTCATAATAAAGGCAACAGAGTAAGGCCATTGTTTCCACGGACAAGGCCACAAGATTGCAGTTCTGTGGGAGTCCGAAAAATATTAGCAATTGGTTCAATTAGCTCAATTATAGAATCAAAAGTAGGGCTGTTACTTGATTTAATTTTAATTTTACCTGTCAATACTTTCTCAGTGTTATATTTTATAGCTAAATTGTTTGATGATTATAAAAAAAATATGAAAATACATAATTATAGCCATTCAAAGTTATTACTAACAGCAGGGGATTAAAGAGACATGAAAATAAAAATGAAAGAAAATGAAATAATTGGCAAACATCTGTTCCACTACTCCTACATTCTTCAAACAAGACTTACTATTTAGGAAGTCTTATATCAAACTCAGTTTCTTATTTACAGTGTAAACTTTTATTATTTAATCTAATAAATAAAGAGAAAATTTGGCTACAATTTATTAGAATTATATAATCTCGCTATCATAAATTAGCGTACTTATAAATACTGTATTATTTCAGATTAGAAATGGATATTGTTACACAGGATCATCGTTTTGGACTTCTATGTCTACCTCAGTTATTTTCACCAGTATTCGTTGTATTTTCAGAGTGAACAGTGTCGGGTGTATTAGAAGGAAAAATTAAAATGGATGCCTGTAGCCATCTTGTTTTAATGGAAAGTCTTTTCTTTTTCAAATTTCCCTAGTTTTAGAAATGAACAGAGATTTTTTTAAATAGTTCACGGCTAGGTGAAACTTTAAGAG
Source organism: Leptobrachium leishanense (assembly GCA_009667805.1). Taxonomy (NCBI): domain Eukaryota; kingdom Metazoa; phylum Chordata; class Amphibia; order Anura; family Megophryidae; genus Leptobrachium; species Leptobrachium leishanense. The sequence goes on from CM019066.1 coordinate 285,291,093, forward strand.
TTAAATTTTGTTTCTATAGATGCCAGACATGATTACAGACGATAAAATGTCTTTGTGTGATATAATGCTGAAGCTAAGTGCCAGATATGTCATATTTAAATTTATTGGTGTTTTAACAAGCCTTTAAAACAAAAAAATATTTTCTCTTTGGGTATAGGAATAAAAGTTAAAAATTTTGCAAATGTATGATTATATTCACGAAATATATTCTTATAATCAAGTTATATTTTATTATATTTACAGTAGAAAATAGATGCTCCAATAAGTATTTGTTGAGTATAACTGGTAAATAGTATAATTATTGAAGAATAGATTCTGTTGATTTAACTAGAAAGGAATTTACTCAGTTTTAGAGGAGTGGAAATATAAATCTAAATTTGGACAGGAGAGACTCAAAGTCTACATTGAAAATAGAGGGTCTTTGTAAGTCAGCTTGATCTCTTGACCTGAGATAAAATATATAAAAATTAAATGGTGGAAATAGTTAGAAGTGCAACACTGCCCTCTAGAAGTATAGTAAATGTTATATTTAATATAAGAATGTAATATTTAAATAGAAAGAGGTAGATTGCCAGTGACGTCAAATTGACTATAATTGAAGCTACACTGTTTCGTTGCAAAGGCATTCAGACTTACACGACAATGCAGTCAGATCATTCCAGGACATAGGGCAGTCACGCAAGCAGACCATCTCAGGACACTATGCACTTCAGATCATACTAAGACACGATTATGCATTAATTCAGACTTACACGATTATGCATTAATTCAGACTGCCGATTATTCCACCACATCTCTAACTCACATGCATTGATTATCTGACATTAATAATTTTCACATATTCCAAAACAAAAAATATTCCAAGGCTGTAACTCATTGAATCCAGATTGGAGGTAATGTATGAGAGCAAATTTAAGGGTAATGTAAATATATATATTTGGAGTATTTTTTTGCAATAGATAGACTGGGATATCTCAGATTACCGTTAGATCTAGAGTCTTCAAAGTATTTCTATATCTGCAGATAGAGATATGAAGAAGAATCGGATAATAGGATTTATCCTAAAGAAACTGTTGCAAGATTGATATACCGATATATATATATTGAATTTAGAAATTACTGTGATTGAAATTAATAAGCAAGGAATTATATAACTACAATATAAAAAGTAGAAGACTAGAAGCTTAATTCTCGATATTAGGGGAGGATTCACTAAATAAGTTTTTATTACTTATCATTCTAAAAATAGAATAAGTGATAGCTCATCTTTTGTTGATCCACGTAGCATAGAGAGATACATATATCTCTACAAGATCTAGCTTGTTAAATATTGGTTTTCTGGGAAATATATGTTAAATTTTCGTTAAGCAGAAATGTTTATTAGCCATTTGTGTATAGTTACTAACTGATAAGGTAAATGATATTAATCATATATGCAGTTACTAACAGGTGATACATATATTTGGAAGCTAGTGTCTATGTGCTGATGGATGGATTTTGTGGTTGTTTATAAATCTTTGTTTATGATATGAGATTTGAAACTTTTTTGTATACGTAATAAAAATATATATTTTTATCCGATTATTGATTAGTGTATTCTTCAAAGCAAAACACAGACAATTAAAAGAATTTAGGAGAATTTCTAGGAAATATAAACGTTTGGTATTTGTGTCTTGTATAAGTTTCTTATTGAATAATAATCCCTACCACAGTTAAACTCAATATGCATCTAGAATATTTGCTGGACCATGCGTTGCCACCATTTGCAAACAGATTTGTCACTTTACTCCTGCCCATGCCGAACAGGCTTTCAGAGCTAATGCTTTCTGCGACTAGGGTGAGAAAGTCAGGGAAGGCTCCTATTGATCCATTCAAGGAAGGGATCATCACCACAAAGGGCATATCTATACATCCCAAATTACTGGAAGCAGCTTGGAACATTCTTGAAATTCTATTTGAAGAACCATCCATTGCTGTCTACTGGCACACTTCTCTTCCTGGTGCTGGTGGTGTGGTGAAAATTCAGAGTCACTACTGATTTGCTGATGTCCAGTGATGTTCAATATTGGTCAAGTGCCTCCGATACTTTCCTGGTTCCCAACTGGAGACAGGTCATGTTGGTCTCCATGGCGGAGGAAGTTGCAGCACTTTTGGTCTCCATGGTCTCCATAGGCTGAGCCTCTGTTTCATCTTGGCTTAAAGGTGTACACTAGGGATGTGTATTTCGTTTGGGACCGATTCCCAGTTTTTTTTCATGAAACGGGCCGATTCGGTGCTTCGGACTCGTCCGATGTTCCGAATCATATGCTGCATTAATCATACTGTAGAGGTGCTGCCTGGCAATGTGCATAATCATATGCTGCAGTAATTATACTGTAGAGGTGCTGCCCGGCAGTGTGAGGGTTCATTTGCTGCAATAATTATACTGTAGAGGTGCTGCCCGGCAGTGTGTAGATTCATATGCTGCATTAATTATACGGTAGAGGTGCTGCCCGGCAGTGTGAGGATTCATATGCTGCAATAATTATAATGTAGAGGTGTTGCCTGGCCTACCCGAGACAAACCAGAAAAATTCTCCCATTTATCTCACTTTCCAAATCGGCTAATTGGTCTAGATTGTTCTCTTCTCCTGCCAGTTCTCCTCATTTTCACCTTTCTCTGAAAACCCTGATAGTGTAACACATGGGATGAAGCGCACAAATAGTTATGACGGAAGATTACAATATAAATTAATAACCAGATGAATATACCTTTTTACAAGTGTCCCTTGGGATGAAACAGACAGCAAGTCTTAATTTTTGCTGTTTGCTTATTTCTTGGTAAACATAATACCTCAAAAAAGAGGGAAAGACAAAAATAATATAGCGCACCCTTTATGCAGAGACTACAAATGGCTATTATATAAAGCCCAGCTCACTTACACAGAACAGAGCCATAGTGAAGCTCACACTTGAATCGCATGTGGGTTATTCACACTCGTCACCCATCAGCCCTTTTACAACTTGCGTGCAATTCTTCTGTTTTTGTCAAAATAGAGAATGCATAAACCAAGTGTTCTACTGTACATACTGCTGCAGAATATTATAATCAACGGTTTATTAGATATTGAATTAAAACGGGAATATTTTTAACATTGAAGCCTATGGGATTCGCCTGAATAAACCTGCCGATTGAAACCACCGAATGACAGTGCATTTTGGGAACCTTTCACTGCTGGTTTTTGTTCTCTGAATAGCCAAAGCATTGCTTCTCTATGGGGATTTCACTGCCCTCGAACAGGCGCCGTATGTGCAGGCAATTCGCCAGGATTTGTCGAATTGCCTGCTCTCTGAATAGCCGAATGGCCAAGAAAGGTAACCGAACGCTGATTTACATGTCTTTGTTACTAAGCAAGCACATCCCGTCTAGACAACTCCAGTCGGCAGGCGACCTCCGCCTGTCCTCTGTCTACACCAACTGCCAACTCTCGCCTCCAAGACTTTTCAAGGGAAGCTCCGATTCTATGGAATGACTTACTTCACCCTATCAAACACTCCCCTAATCTTCAGGCCTTCAAGAAATCCCTCAAAACCCATCTCTTCGGATTAGCGTACCCACATTACTGATGCAACTCATCCCCCTGCTCACCTACTTCCACATAATTGAAGCCGCTTCCATTGCCCCACAATTCCCAAAGTGCTGGCACTAATGATCCTGACATCCAGTAAAACTCCCTTTTTCTTCCTCAACCCCAGTCCCTCTAGACTGTAAGCTCCTATGAGCAGGGCCCTCTACACCTAATGTTTCCATCCTATATCCGTTTATATGTATCTTGTTCCCTTTTGGTTATTGTAAAGCACTGCGGAAACTGTTGGCGCTATATAAATGATGATAATAATAATAATAATATCAGTGGCTGTGTGTCAGCTGAAGGTCTGTAGAAATAGAGTGATACGGCAGGACAATGATCCTAAGCATCAATGTAAATTAAGTACAGAATGGCTTAAACAAAAAAATCTGTCTCTTGGAGTGGCCCAATCGAGCACAGACCTTATCACCATAGAGAAGCTGAGGAATTACCTCACAAGAGCTGTTCCCAGCAGACATCCCCAAAATGTAGCTGAGCTGTAGCAGGTCTGTAAGGAAGAGTGGTCAAAAACACCTCCTCAATATTGTGCAGGACTAATCCACACCTAAAGGAAATGCTTGGATGAGGTTATCGCTGCCATAGGATCAAATAACTATAAATCTAAATGTTCACTTTTTTCCCCACCGAACTGTGAATGTTTAATGAGTTGTGTTCAATAATGACATGACAGATTATAACTATTTGTGTGTTTGTCTATACTTGTGACTTTGATGAAGATGAGATGACATTTTATGACTAATTCATACAGAAAACCAACCAATTCCAAAGGGTTCATTTTTTTTTGCCACTTTATAATATGTACAGTATATATATCAGGGACGTGCCGTCAGGGTAGACAGGTGATGCAGACAGAGCCTCACCTGCCATTAAGCATTCAACTCACCTGCTCCATGCTCCTCCGCCATGGGCTCCGTCTTCTGCCTCTGCACACAGTGCGCGCATTATTTTCAAGAGCCTACGCAATTTGCGTAGCGGGACACTTCCACGTTACGCTAATCGCATAAGCTGCTCAAGAAGTCTGCAGCCGCGCGCCTGTTCAAATAGGAACAGGCGCACTCTGCCTACTACCTGAACACTGATCGTCAGACCCACAGAGAGGCACTGACAGAGCAATGGAATAGCTTGGACCAAAGGGAAAGCACCATTGGTCCAAGTCATTCAAAAAACCTCCTGCATTGGAGGCTGGCCTCTGATTGACAGGAAGGGGCCCAGGCAGCTCCCTCTGCTCCCTCTAGTGGCAGATAGCGTATGACAGACACAAGCAGCTCCCTCTGCTCCCTCTAGTGGTGGGTACAGAGTATGACAGGCACAGGCACAGAACAGTCAGGGTTATTCAAAGAGATCCGAATTGTGGCCGAAAGGTAACCGAACAGTGAAATTAAGCGTGCGGTTACCTTTCCTGGCCATTCGGCTATCCAGAGAGCAGGCAGTTCACCAAATGTTGGCGAATTACCTGCACATATGGTGCCTGTTTGTTGCCTGTTCGAGGGCAGTGAAATCCCCATAGAGAAGCAATAATTTGTCTTCAGAGAACAAAAACCAGCAGTGAAAAGTTGCCGAAATGCCCTGCTGTTCACTGGTTTCATGTGGCAGATTTATTCAGGCGAATCCCATAGGCTTCAATGTTAAAGATATTCCTGTTTTAATACAATATCTAATAAACCGTTGATTATTATTTTCTGCAGTATAAAGTCTCTTTATAGATTTTTTAGGATCTTTTAGGTATTTTTCTGGATTCGTTTGGCAAAAAAAATCAGGTTTTTTTTTAAAAAATAGTTCTCTTTTTTCTGTAACAGCTCTTTTTATTATCATTCATTGGATCTTATATGTAAATTTCAGACATTTTCGTTCAGCAGTTTCTTAGCAAACAGCGTTTCACTTTTAAAACATTCAAGCGTGCTGTTTTTTTTTTTTCACTCCATTCGTCTGCGGTGTCGGCTTTTTCCGGCGGCTGCTCTGCGCTGTGATCGACGACTGCCCGGGTTCCTCCGGCGTGTTCGGCGGGGTTAATCCAGCTGTTTTGTGGGTTTAAGTGAGTGTTCGGCAGGTTTGGCGGTCAGTGGTCGGCAAGTTTGCGGTGGGTTTTCCTTGCACTTAGGGGACCCTGTATTGATTGCTGAATACACCGCAGGGTCGCTGAAATAGGATCGCCGAATCGTGACGAATTGAAGCGGACGAAAAGTCACCGAATGTGCGGTGAATTTTCGATTCTCTTTGAATAACCCTGAGTTTTTCGATCATATTTTTTTTTATTAATAGTAAAGTATATGATATGATGAAAATAATGGTATCTTCAGAAAGTCCATGTCATGGCGAGAAAAACGGTATATAATATGTGGGGTCGCAGTAAATGACTAAAAGATAATTTACAGTTAAACCCAAACGGCAGAAAGTTAGTTATTATCTGTGTATATCTGGCTCTGATACTAGCCAGTCCCTCACCAGCCACTGACCCCACCGCATGTCCCTGATATATATATATATAGCAAGCAGATCATTTCCTTCTCCGCTAGGACTTTCATGGAGATGATCCTTATACCGAAACCTGATCTGCTCTCATGTATTTGACCAGCTGATGGTCTAATAAAATGGTCTTTTAAGCCAAGTTCAATAGTCTCTTGTATTGTGTGCTCTCCATCCATGGGATATAATTGTATAAACTTCTGTGCCCTCTATTGTTGATGGTTTAAATAGGACCTGCAATGTAGCAAATGTGACAGGGATGGCAATATATGTAGAAGTGGCAAACGGACAGATTGCGGCAGGTTTGGCTGGGTGGGAAACTTTATACTAGCAACCACAATACTGGGTCTCCAATGCTCTGGTGCCAATTCCCACTGGTTTATGTTTTTAAATTGTATCATTTTACTTATCTGTTTCCCATCTGGTTCTGTCAACTAGAAATTTTTGAAATCTTAAAAATTGTCAAAAGTAATACATGTATATTTCCAAAGCTTTCATACATATGTACGCTGTAATCAGAAAATGAGAGACTGTAACAAAAGCCTACTAATTACATGCATTTTCTAAACACATTAGTGAACATTTAGAATAATAAACACATACATTTTATAAGAAGCTCCAGCTGTGATTCCTAGAGAGTTAACAGTGAAGGCAATTTACTTAAAACTAAGAAATAAATATGTATATAAGTGGATCACATTACAAAAAACTTGAAAATGTCTAATTACGCAATGAATTTTATAATAGATTTTTAAAATGTGCATGCTGAAATAAGCATAATCCTACTTATACTTTAACCTTTGAATGTTATTCTAGAAAATTAAACCTAATATGCTCATTGCAGGATTAAACTTTCCTTAAATGTATGCTGTTTTAACCCATGCGCAAATAGCAAGCTCCCAGGGTCACGCTAATTATCCATGTACTTAATCACAAGTAAAAGAGTTCAACGCACTCACTTCAGAGAAACAATCTAGCAAAGGCTAAATGGGTGCTCAGGGAAGCTGGAGCGGCCCACAAATCTCCATATAATATTTAGAAAGAAATGAAAAGCCAGACACTCCAAGTATGGAATAAAACCACCAGTTTATTTGGTCAATGGCAGCAATGTTTCAGCTGTCCTGGCACCTTTCTAGAACTCAATACAGCTTGAGAAAGGCTGCAAGGATAGCTGAATCGTTGCTGCCGCTGACCAAACAAACTGTTGTTCTTTTACAAACTAGGGGTGCCAGGTTTCTTCTTTTTTCTTACTAAATACCCATGTAGTACATTACATTTAAAAGGATGATGTATTGTTAGTGGGGACAGGAAGTGATGTCCACCAATGGGTGGGTAACGGTAACAATAGCATGTTCCCTTCCACCCACTTTCATGAACACTTGTCATGGTTATCATGAATCACTTGCCATTGTTGAGTGGGAGCTGGGCAGTAGAAATGTTTATTGCCAGGCATGCTACCACCCACCACCATCTGAGGCACAAAGGTGGAGGCTTGAACAGGGCCAACAGCTTGCCCTTCACACACTTTTCTTTATACCTTCACATGCCATGCATGTCTTGTTTAACTAGTCCAACCACCATGTCTATATCCCTCCGAGAGTAAAAGCTCGAAGGAGCAGGGGTATGTCCTCCTGACACTTTTTTAAATAGCCTCAACCCAGTGCCCATGTGTAGGGTCTGCATTACCCTTGTTCATTACTGTGCCAATGGCTGCTCACTGTTTAGGCGTGACCCCGGATTGTTTCGCTTTGATTATTATTATTTCAAAACTTTTTACATTGACAGCTAGCAATGCTAGCCCACTGCCACCACCACTAAATTAATCCTTATGTTTCCAGTAGCCTTTTATGGCAGAATTCTGACAAAATGAATCACAGCATGAGCAATATTGTCTGATATTTTTTATAGGATTTCATTCATGTGGAACAAATGTTTTTTTTGTAATGCACACATGTATTGGTTACCTTTAGAAGACAGATATTGTGGTTTTATAGTAGACTAACAGTGCTTGGAAAGTATCTCACTATTTGGAGAAATTGTTTAGATAGCAAATTTATTTGAGAAGGACCCTTTACTCCTTTAGTGTCTGTACCCATAAATGCTCAGACTTTCTGTTTTACATAATTATTTTATATTTTAGTTAAAGCAATGTGGTAGATGCTGGTGCTGTATAGATTGAAATATTAATAGAAAGTTCTTACATTTTAATGTCATTCCTGGAAAGTCATACAGTGAATGGAAATGTAGAACTCCTGCAAGAACGCTATGATATGAACAAGGCCATGAATCAACTTATGTCCAGCTTGAACTACCACAGACAGCTGTAAATGTTTTTGTTTAAACTGGAAACGTTTTAGATGCAGTAACAATTAAGGGCTGTATTCCCAAGTGGATGCTGACACGGAGACGGTAACCAGGAAAATCTGCCCTTACCGTCTCCATGTTGACGTTGTATTCCAGGGAAGGTGCTCAGGCCTAGGGATGAGCTGTTCGGTTCGATCTGTTCGGAGTTCGCATTGACCATCGGCCATTCGAAGGTTCACGAACTTCGAACTTTTTGGGACGTTCGCCAAAATTTCGATTTTTTTTTTTGAAAAAAAGTATAAAAAATGCTTAAAGAAATACTAAAAAAAATCTAGAAATAAAGAGACTCTTTACTGCAGAATATTATAAGCAACGGTTTATTAGATATTGAATTAAAACGGGAATATTTTTAACATTGAAGCCTATGGGATAAAACATTCTTGTTACTAAAACATCAGGCAGACACGGCCCTCTAATCAGACACTGTAGAGGGCAGCCTGCAGGGGCTTCCCAAGGCTCCTTGAGGAGCATGCGGCTGCCGGATGACAGAGCTGCGACTGTGTGGGCTAGCCGCCCAGGTGCATGTGTGTCACGTGGCGTGTGCGGTTCGGATGTGAGCCCAGCAGGCGGCGACACAGAGGGGAGGCCAGACAGGATATCAAGCAAATATGAAGGTATAATGACAAAAACACGAGAGACTTGGCAGCAGGCAATGACGTGGTTTAAAGTCCTTAAGCAAGGGGTCGTGGCTGGCGGCTGGCTGGGTTTTGTAGTATATCCATAGCTGCGGTTCGGTACACAGTAATATCAGAATAAAGAACAGTCCAGAGAAAAATCTAGAATGGAGAGTCAGGATAGTGGGCTATATAGTTCAGACTGCCCAGGATCCTCCAAGTAAGAATCAGGCTGGCAGTGGTACCTTAATCACAGGTCAGAGAAGGTGATGAAAGGCTGTAATCCACAGGTAGGTCTCCAGACACTGGGGATAGAGGGCTACGCGATGGAAGTCTTTAACAAGGACCGTGGAACAGCACAGGTGAAGATTGCTTGGAGACACTTGGATACCTTGGAGACACTTGGATACCTTGGAGAAGCTTGGATCAGGTTCAGCAGATACCCACACCACCTAGTTGCCTAGGACAGGGAACAATAATGCAGAACCACTGCTAGCTGGGTCTCTCTGCCATTTAAGGAGGCTTAATCACAGATGGGCCTCAGCTGGAACTCCAGGGCTGGAAAAGGAAACCCAGGCTGGATCTCCAGGAGCTTGGTCAAGGTGCTGAGCCTGGGTAAAACCCAGAATGGAATCCAAGAAAAAGAGATCCAGGGCAAAGTTCTTAGAGCCAGGTGCAATACAGGCACATCAGCAAGTACCCAGGAGCGGACCCTGACAATGTGGCAGAGACAGGCAGCGCAGGGAGGGAGCCACTGCACCTGCGGCCACGGCAGACCCCCCCCACAACCAGGATCCAGGGAGCCCCCACTGACCACCAGGCTAAGGTAAGGCGACACATTTCTAAAAGAAATAAAATCCGAGGACATTTTTAAATGTCCCCGGGAACATAAAATATATATTTTTTCCTTTCTCTACCTGGCTGAATGTATATAATTATAGGGAGGGGGTGGCATGTGGGCTGCGCGGGGTCTCAGGCATTGGTTTGTTTTTTTTGTGTGTATATTTTTAGCAAATTTATAGGGGAAGGTAAGGGCAGTTATGATATATATATATAGATAAGATATAAATCTATATTCTTATAAATATATATATCTATCCAGACTTGTATTACACACACATTTTGGCAACTAATTGCCCTGTCCCCCCCCCCCATTTGGCTGATCCCTCCAGAAGAAATGTTGAACCCGATAGAGCAGAGAATAATATATATATTCTCTGCTCTGTCGGGCTCAACATTTCTTCTGGAGGGATCAGTCAAATGGGGGGGGGCGCATTTAGTTGAGATTGTCCACATGCCACCCCCCATGTGTGTATGTGTATATATGGTCTGAGGTCAGTGTTTAATCTGTCTGATAAACTATTATCAGCTGACCATCTATCAGTACTTAATAAAGGACTCACCTTCGTTCCGAAACAAAATATTTCCTCATTTAAAATGGAAGTTGAAGCGTACAAAATACATCGTACCCTGGCGATTCAAGAACATGTGGGTGATACACCTTTTACGGACAAACAACCTAGATCCCGAAGTGTTCACGATGTTAAGACACAAAATCATACTATTCATACTTTCTCACAACAGATTAATAACGCAATTCATAGTATTGCTGCCAAACAACCAGCACACTCGAATTTTAAGAAAACAGAATGGGACGCTGTCCGTGATTTGTCTTCTGATTCATCTATAGTCATACGTCCAGCTGACAAGGGCGGTGGCACTGTGGTTCTCAATTACTCCGATTACAGATTAGAAATTGTACGTTAATTGTCAGACTCCTCCACATATATGAAACTCACATCAGATCCAACTAAGAAAATACAGGCACGTATTTCAACGACGCTGGATATGGGTCTTCAAGCCGGTTTCATTGACAATAAAATACACCAATTTTGTACAGTACCATTTTCCATCATGCCTGTACTGTACACCTTACCAAAGATTCACAAAAGTCTTCTGTATCCCCCAGGACGACCAATCGTTTCTGCCAGAGGCAGCCTCCTAGAACCATTGGGCAAAATTATTGACCATTATTCCAAAAATTCTGTGTTAGCTCTTCCCACCTGTTTGAAGGACACACAGGATCTTATTCATCGACTTCAACAGGTTATTCTGCCCTCTCAAGACGTGTTGTTGGCTACTTTGGATGTCAAGAGTCTATACACCGTAATACCCCACCAACAGGGCATTGAAGCATTTACCAAAACATTATGTGACTCGGACTGTTATTCCGGCCCTCCTATTCAATATATTGAAGAATTGTTGCGGATTACTTTAGAGTGTAACCTTTTCCGTTTCGAAAAGGATGTTTATTTACAGACCTTTGGTACATCTATGGGCGCCGCGATGGCGCCAGGATATGCGAACTCCTATATGTATTTTTTTGAAACGGAACATTTGTTAAACCCCTATAAGAAACAGATCATTTTTTACGTAAGGTTTGTCGATGACATTTTTCTTCTTTGGTCCGATACATTGCAGACACTTGAGGAGGCTATATGCAACCTTATTGCACTTAACACCCCGATTAAATTTTCTGCCACTATTCATACAGATGCAATTAACTTTTTGGACTTACAGATCCAGATCATCAATCAACAGATTGTTTTTTCATTATTCCACAAACCTACCGACCGTAACACTATTTTACATGCAGAAAGTTTTCATCCACCTCACCTTAAACAATCTCTTCCTGTTTCACAATTTTTAAGAGCTATGCGCAACAATTCAGACCCGGATATCAAACAAATACAGTTTAAACAGATGTTTGAACGCTTCATGCAACGTGGCTATCAACATGATACTTTATCTTTGGCATACACGAAAGCCTTGTCGAAGTATACATCTAAGGCTAGGGTCAGACTAGCGCAGTTTTAACGTGCGTTAGCCGCACGAAATCACGGCCGTACTAGCAGCAAATGACGTCAATGCCGGGGAACATACGACGAACGGCCGCACGAAAGTTCGTCCGCGCAACGCAAGTGGCCAACACGCATTTTTTCGAGAACGTCAAACCGCTACTACTGACGTACAGAGTGCGCTGCGGCCGCATAGCGGCGTGTGTGCGTGATTAGGAGACGTCAGACGCTGCTAATGTCCGGCCAACATAACGTCCAGACTCAAAAAGTGTTTTATTGATGATCCGTACAAAATCACGGACGAAAAGGCGCATCGTATGACCGCTATCGCGTATTCCGGGGGAAAATACGTACGTTCGTTCGACCGAACTTTTTCACGGACGACGTGAAAAATGCGTTCGTCTGACCCTAGCCTAACATCCCTAACGTGAAGTCATCAGAAGCACGGATTTTTCTTCCTCTTACTTATCATTCCCATAGCCACGTCATGGCTCATGCTCTACGTCGACATTGGAAGCTACTACAAGATGATAGGACTTTACCTAAAAAGTTCAAACAAACACCTATGATTTCTTATAAAAGAGCTAACAATTTACGTGATCTTTTGGTTAACACAGACCCCATTAGGTCTTATTCCAATAGAATTCAACCAACTAGACTTGGCTGCTTTCGTTGTCCCAACTGCGTGACAAGTAGTCACATGACTTCTGCGTCAACCTTTCCACATCCAACTTCAGGAAAGCGTATGAAAATTAATCATTATATCACCTGCACGACGGATCATGTAGTGTATCTCATTACATGCCCCTGTGGTCTCCCCTATGTCGGCAAGACCGATAGGACGCTTAGAGACCGCATCAGAGGACATCGATCTAATATAACCACGGCATTCAGAGACAACTTTTCGGATAAGCCAGTCGCTAAACATTTTTTACAACACCATCATCAACTGTCTTCCTTACGATTTGTTGCCATTGATCATGTCCCCCCATTACCCAGGGGTGGCGATCGTTCAAAATTTTGTTACAGCGTGAAACTTTCTGGATCCGAACCTTGGATACAGTAGCCCCAAAGGGCTTGAACGAATATATATAATTTTCTTCATTTTTATGACAATTTTTTGGTGTATTATCATGGAGTTCATATTGCCACTTTGTTTGGACGCTATAGTCACTCACGTATTTACCCATTTATTCATGTTTTGATACTTTACAATGTAGGATAGAGACCGTTAAATATTCTCTCCTTTTCAGATTTAGTGACATGTGTACCCACTCAATGCTCATATATACATCACTCATTTGACACTTTTGGCCCTTTTTCAGTTTGCACCCTCATCTTTACACATCACATATTTTTTGCATTGTTGGTTGCTTTGATTGGACACGTTTTTCATTTATTTTTTATTCATTTATTCTTCATTTCTTTATTCACCAATGTCTTTTCACTTTCATTTACATTGTCCGCCTTATATTTTACATATTCTTTAACTGTATCAATATATCATTTGATCGCGGACCATATATAGATTCAGACCCTTGATTGCTATTGGGTCTTCACACATGGTAACTCTTTGCCATTTACTGTGTACTAATTCTTCCTAAATTGGATTTAATACATTCTTCTATTGCGCAGCATATTTTATACTCTGCTCTCAGCACTTCACCGATTCTTTTCTTACATGGAATTTTTCCTTTCTTTTTATATGAGTGAGGTCGCATGCCTACAATATGTTATTATTAGGTCCTCTCCACATTCCTTGTGCTTCTTAATAAGCAGATCTGTTTTCTTTTGTGTTGTATTTTCTATCTTCTGCCCGCCTCTGTAGAAGGCACTTCTTGTTTTTAAAGTCTTGCTCGCAGGGACGCGTCTCCCTGGTTACCATCCAGGGTGTTCGCACTCGGCGGACATAGACCACGTCACAGACTTGCGCGCCTCACCGGTTTCGGATGCCACTCCCCTTGGGGAATCGGCGCTTCGCCCGGCGGCACACTACAAGCGCGGTGAGTATGACTGTGATGTTTTAATATTTTGTATAAATACACTGTCTTTGCCCATATCGATCACTGCTGCGAGTATCAGTTCCTGGAGTCCATAGAAGATGACGTCACTGAAAATACATTATACTGGACTATCTAAAGCCTTGAGATATGAGCTTGCATGGACAAGAATCCCAGCTTGCCTGAAAACCAAATAATAAGATGTATTCAAGACCTGGAGAAGGCAGCAAAGTCCAATTAAAATTTGGATCTAGGGCAAGTGTAAAAAAATGGAAACTCTTGTGAAGCTGTCATGGTGAATTGGTAGAGAACCTAAGAGGATTGTATCCATCAGTTCAAATCCAGCCAAGTTTATATTTCATTCTAAGTCCTATTAAAGAAACCTCTTCCCAGGACTTTGAGACTTGGCTATAAATACACCATTTTACCATAAGTCTCAGATAACTCTTTTAAAAATGTATTATTTAGCTGAATGTAAAATGAACCCTCAGAGCTCTCTAGAAAGTAACAGACCTTTTTATTAGTATTCATGGGTCCTTATATTGAAATTCCAGGCATTTTCATTGAGTAGTTTTTTTGCAGACAGCATTACAATTTTGACACCTTCAAACTTTTTTTTCTTTTTACCCCGTTCGGCGACTTGTCAGTTTTTCCCAGAGGCTGGTCGGTGCTGTGTTTGGCAGCTTGTCGACTTTTTCGGACGTGTTCAGCATGGTTTTTGTGGCAGTTTCGGTGGGTTTGCGGCGGGTTTTCGGGTCTGTTCCCTGCACTCCGGGGACCCTGCGGTGAATTTGAATTTGCCGTATGGTGGGGAAATTTGATTCCCCAAAGTGCGGGAAAGTACAGGGAACTAGAGAGCACCGAAATGTCGGAAACATTTCGGTACTCTCTGAATAACCCCATATGTAACTAAGAATGATCAAGTCTAATGATTATAGAATATTCTCTTTTACTTCACATAGTGACACAGGGGATTTTTTTTGTATGTAGCAGAGATAACATTATGGCGAGCTGATTACAATCATTTAATAAGTCTGAAGAGTATCAGGGTTATTCAGAGAGCGTGAAAAGCAGGAGAATGACTGGAGAATAACTGGAGAATGAAAAATTCTAGGTCAAAATAGCCAAACCAGAAAAATTCTCCCTTTCATCTCACTTTCCAAATCGGCTATTTTGACCTAGAATTTTTCATTCTCCAGTTATTCTCCAGTCATTCTCCTGCTTTACACGCTCTCTGAATAACCCTGTATGTTTCACTAGTGATATTGATCCTAAGATCCTTCACAAACAGTAATAATTTCCCTGAATATTTATGACTTTGCTTGCTTTTATAGTGTATGATCTATTGAGGAAGAAAATAGTCTGCCAAGCAATACAAGCAACAAGTAAGCATGGCTCGAAAAGGTAAACGTTATAATATCAGTAATATCTATCTGTAACAAAAAGTAAAAATGTACACAAAAAACAAGTAAGCTTAGACTTTTAATTCTATATATGCTATTTTAATCTTTAATGTTAACCATTTATTTTTATAAAACAAATTAAAAAGAAAAACAAACATGTAGGGCCACATTACATTCTTGCTGCTAACGGTAGCGCTCACTTGCATGAGCACTAACGTTAGCTGCGGTATCTACCGCATATTACAATCCAAACACTAACGTTTGCATTTGGTACCTTGCGCTTTTCAGCACAAGGTTACTGTACTATGCGCTCCCTATACTTAACATGGGGAGCGCAAAGTGTTAATCAGTGTTAGTATTACAATCTACTAGCGCTGATTAATGTCCGGCTGTGGTTAGCAAAAAGTTAATCACAGGCTGGACTTGGTGTTAACGAATTCCGCTTCTGCAGAATCTGTTAACACCAGCCTAAAAGACAAAAAACTGAATTCTATACTCACCTCCTGTCCCGCGGCTCCGACCGCGGCTCCGACCGCCTCCTCCGTCCGGCGGGAGCAGGGAAAGACTGGGGGAAAACTCCCCCCAGTCTCTCCCTGCGTATCACTACGCCGACCGGCGAGATCCGGCTTGTCATGTGACCGGCAGGGTGAAACTCAATGGAGTCCTATGGAATCCATCGAGTGGATGCTCACGGCTGCGCTCAGTGCTGCCGCGAGCATCCATCCCATAGCGCGCGGTAAAAATGCAGGCAGCATTTTTTGCGCCTGCATTGTAATATAGCTGTTACATCTCGACCTTGCCCCCTGGTGGTGGGAGCAGGATTTTGCCAGTTGCTGGCTTTCATGCTCAAGCTCTGCAGACCATCTCCACTAGACATGTGCACAGCACAAAATTTCGTTTTGAACTAATAGATTAGTCCTAAAATGCAATTTATTTAGTTACTAAAGAAATTCGTTTTCAGTTCTTTAGTATGAAAACTAATTTCATTAATCCGAAAACCAATGGATACAATTACTATTGTAGTGGTGGCTCCTCAGAGGGCTGAGATCGCTGCTTGTTACAGTATCTCTCACTCTCAGCACAATGTGGGCCATATTACATAGTTGGTGCTAACATAACCAGAGCTGTTGTAAACTTCCCAGAGCCATTACAGCCTATGGAGGTTTTCAGTTTACAACAGCTCTGGTTAAGTTAGCACCAACATTGTAATACTGCCCCGTGTCAGGCAAAGCTGTTACAGTAACTGACTGCTGCTCATCACAGCGCTCAGAGTTTCAGTAAAACTAGTAAATAATATTTTTATATATAAGAGGTTAGAACAATATTATTTCCTTGTTTTACTAAAACTCTGAGCGCTATTAGTCAGTTACTGTAACAAATGAGCCTGATACATTGTACTGAGAGATGATGTAACAAGCAGCCGATCTCAGCGCTCACAGCCACTGGATTTAAAGGGCTGAAAAAAAAGGATCCTCTCTGTTTAATGTATAGAACATCCTCCTGCATTAATTAATACCCCTCTCTGTATAATGTATACAACATCCACCTGCATTAATTAATACCCCTCTCTGTATAATATATAGAAAATCCTCCTGAATTAATTAATGTCCCTCTCTGTAAAGAACATCCTCCTCAATTTATACCTTTCTCTGTATAATGTATATAACATCCTCCTGCATTAATACCCCCTCTGTATAATGTATAGAACATCCTCCTGCATTAATTAATGCCCGTCTCTGTATAGAACATCCTACTGCATTGGCATGTGGAGGGTGCAGAACTTCGGATGTTGCGATGTTGCGCTCTTCATTGCTAGTCTCCTTCACTCATCAATGTAATATCACAAAAAGGACTGAAACTAAAATGTAGTGCATTTTATTTTAGTTTCTTTCATTTTTTGTACTGAGCAGTTTCGTTTCTCTGAAGTCATACTAAAACTAAATTATCCCAAAATTCTGACTAAATCGTTTTAGTACTAAAACGAATGCACATGTCTAATCTCCACTGGGCTAATGGTCTGCAGTCACATGATCTGCTCAGCCCTATATATAGGGCCTACCATGCATTTGATCCTTGGATCAGGATAGACTGATTTCCACTGAGTTGCTGCTCCCTGTGTTATTCAAGTCCTGTATCTTGATATTCTATGTATGACTTCTTGCTCTGGTTTCTGGATTATTCTCTTGTCTGTCCCCTGAAGTATATCTGTATTTTGATTATTTTGTGTATGACCTGGCTTGGCTTCTGGAACTTCTCGTTTGTATGTCCATTGTCTGTTTAGGATTTATCTGCCTGTTTATTTAGTTTGTTTTCACTCAACAGGCATTTGGCCATGAAGCCATCTGGTGTGAGTGATACTCAGGGCTTTGTTTTGTACTCCCTGGCTGGGAGTGTTTAAATGCAGCAAACTGCTGATCCTTTGTGTTTTCAAGTACCGAGTTCAGCCTTGCAGTTTGCTGCACTCATTGTGTTTTCAAGTACTGAGTTCTGCCCTGCAGTTGGCTGTATTCATTGTCTACCCTCAGTCCTGTGATCTGTCTGTAGATGAGAAATCATACCCAGTGCAGGGCTTCCTCGTGTGTCTGTATTCTGTGCTATCCTCTTGTATTCCAAGTGCTGCAAGCAGGGGCAGACTGACAACTAATGGGGCCCCCAGGCAATAGGAGGTCATGGGGCCCCCCTTGTTGTGCACCCACAGGAGGCCACACCCATAACAAACCCCACCCCCTACAACACAACACCCACATGTACATTATTGTGCTAAAGAATTCATTTCTGAACTCCTAAAAATAACCTTTTTAAAAATCCACTTGGACCCAGCAGCGAATTGTGCCCCCCTCCATACTTACAGATGGCCACCGCACTGCTGCAGCAGCCATCACTTAGCCATTGCTGCTAAGGCTACACCCCGGCACAGAAAGTCCCTGTGGAAAACTGCCGATCACTTTAACAGATACTGTAGAATCCTGACACACTGCACATTACAGTGTGTGCAGCTCACACACGGATATATATTTCCCCAGCAGCTCACACATGGATATATATTGCCCCCAGCAGCTCAAACATGGATATATATTGCCCCAGTAGCTCACACATTGATATATATTGCCCCCGTAGCTCACACATTGATATATATTGCCCCCAGTAGCTCACACATTGATATATATTGCCCAGCTCACATACGGATATATAGTGCCCCAGCTCACACATGGATGTATACTGCCCCAGCTCACACATGGATGTATACTGCCCAGCTCACACATGGATGTATAGTGCCCAGCTCACACATGGATGTATAGTGCCCAGCTCACACATGGATGTATATTGCCCAGCTCACACATGGATGTATAATGCCCAGCTCACACTAACCCCAGCAGCAGTTTTGTAAGGGACCACGGCGGCGCACTAACAAGCCGCCTCATCGGCGGCATTTCAGCGTGCCTTCCTGGGCCTCACGTGCACCCTGCATTGACGCCGCCCCCCACGTGATGCGTGCGCTTCATGTGAGGGGGCGGCATCAATGCAGGGTGCACATGGGGCCCAGGAAGGCACACTGGAGCGCCGCCGCCATGGTCCCTTACAAAACCGGGCCCCCACTGACCTGCGGGCCCTCGGGCAGCGCCCGAGTGCCCAATGGGTCAGTCCGCCCCTGGCTGCAAGTGTGTGCTGGAGTCTGCTATTCTGCACAACAAACCATATACCTGCCCTAAAGGCTTCAAAACCACACAGCCGAAAGGCTCCCCCTCACCCTATAGGGGGCCTACCGTTACACTAATGTTAAAACGCGGGCGCAAGGGGAAAACTGCGCCTGCGTTTTAACGCTAGGGTCGTAATGTAGCCCGTAAAGTTTTGCTTATAATAAATGTAACTGAGTAGTGAGTGTACATCAACAAATAGCTTTGAAAGTAAATATTTGTCAGAATTTTTGAAATACCATACGTTCCTGAGATTAATACCACATATTAGTAAAGGATTATGGTTTGAAATAAATTTTTATAAGCAGTCTTTGAACTGAATGTTTCTAGGGATATGGTTCGTATTGTATTTTTTCCAATAAATAAATGTCAATAATTTGTGTTTAATTAAATCTATTAACCACTTGGCTGCTAAGGATGCACTCAGCGCGCATGCCAAGTGTTCCTCCTGTGCTACGGACGCGCTGAGTGCGCCCTAGCACAGGAGGCAGCAATCAGCCGGGATTCCGGCTGATTGCTGCCCCCCCCGGTGCGGGCTGACTTCTGCATGTCAGCCCGGCACTCCGGGACCCCGGGGGGTGATAGATGTCATCGCGGCGGCGCGATGACATCTATTTCAGGCGCCCCCCCGCGAGTGCGGAGGAGGCGCCTGAAAGGGAGGAGGGGAGGTCCTTCGACCTCTCTCCCTCCCGATCGCCGGGGTCCTGCGGCTGAATGCAGGCACGGTTTGGAAGGGCACAGCCTGCCCTTCCAAACCGTGCCTGTCTTTAACCCCTTGGGTGCCGGATCACGATTCGGTGCCGAAAAGCGCCCGAATTGTGATCCTCTCCCGGAGCTGGCCGACATCTTGGATGTCGGCCAAGCTTCCGGGAATGCCCCCTGACGACTGTCGTCATCGTGCATAGCACGATGACACCAGTCCAGGAGTTAACCCCTAACTGCAATGGCGGAGATAGGGGGTTTCAATGAACCCCCTATCTTCCGATCTGTGGCAGCTAGGGGTTATTGCTGGGTTATCGGCCAGAGCATGGCCTTTGCAACGATACCAAACATGACCATGTAAACGTTAAACCAAAAAAAAAATTAAAAATAAAAAATATATAAAAAAATAATAATAATAAAAAAACAAGTTTTTTTTTGGTTTTGTTAATGCAGCAATATTGTTCCCATTTCAATTATAATGGGAACAATGATGCTGCACTAACGATTTTTGTATGCAGTGCGTTTGTTAAAAATAGCGAAATTTTCCCTAAAAAAAAATGTAACGAGTCCCCATTTCTAATTTTTTTAACAAGTGCAACCCATAGAAAATATAACCGCAAATGCTCGCATGTTAAAGTGTGAAAAAAAACACTTTACACATTGTAAATGATTGAAAATTCAAATTTTATTGCATTTTTTGTTATAATATACAGACAGGACATGACGTATACATATAATAATGACATATTATGAATCTGCCGAGTCTGCCGGAAAGAATGATATATAATATGTCTGGGTCATATATTAAAATAAGGCTTCAAAACGCGGTTAAACACGATGAGCGAAACCGGTAAAAATTACCTCAGCACAGAGGTGTGAAATGGCTCAGCTGTGAAAGGGTTAACTGTGTTTTTTTCACTTTTGTGCTCTTCTTAAGTTATGATAAAAAAAAGTAGGAAGTACTCAAATTCAAATTTCAAATAAAGAATTTGGAAATTAATTTTCAGCTCTGTGACTCAATAAGGGCAGTTCACCTAACAAATTAGGTTATATTAGATAAAGATATAAGAGAGAACAGTTAGCGCTATATGATACTTAATGAATGGCTGCTCAGATAAACACCTATGTACACCCTTATACAATACAATGATAGAAAAAATGGAGCGTGAACCCCGGTGTGAGCGCACTTAGCTGATTTGATTGGAAAACTTCAATGGTACTCTCAATGTTCTGATTGGGAGATCATAAGTCCTATTGATAAAAAATAGAAAACTCCATGGTGCAAATAACGTCTGTATAGTCAAGTGACACAATTCTGTGAAGTATTGTAAGTAAAAAACTCACAAGTGTAGAGCCGAATATGGCTCAATATTAGTCGCCTCTTGACCACTCTGGGGGGTCATTCCCCTTGTATGGAATCTTCACACTTGAAATCAATCGTGGGGTTGACCTCTGGTGGGTTTCTTTCACTAAGAAAGGTGCTCACTCCCAGGACCCTCAGGCTGGATCTCCTCTGGAGTCACCAGGTGGATCTGCGGCCTCACAGGGCTCAGGACCCAAAGGACAAAGGGGATGGAGAGAATAAAATCGACCAGAAAAGTTGCAGATTATCGGTATCAGTCTCTTGCTGGAGCCTCCTATGCTCTTGGATTTGTTCTGCACACAGGAAATTTTCAGGTGAAAATCCACTAAACTGACTCCAGCCGGAAGTGCAGCAGCAGAGAAACAAACCGCGGGACCGGGACGGACACCGAGAACCTCACGTTGTTTTTTTCACTTTTGTGCTCTTCTTAAGTTATGATAAAAAAAAGTAGGAAGTACTCAAATTCAAATTTCAAATAAAGAATTTGGAAATAAATTTTCAGCTCTGTGACTCAATAAGGGCAGTTCACCTAACAAATTAGGTTATATTACATGTGGTTCATTCTGACACCAGATTACAATACTTCCCACTAAAGACAGTTTTTTTCTTTTCTTTGAATTTTTCTGAAGTTACAGGGTGTATTTTGTATATGTGATTCAGGTTAAAAAAAAATTTTACATTGGAAAAAGTTACAAAGATTAGAACTTGTAGTCCAAGGTGTTGAGAAGGTTGGGAACAAGTTAAAGATGAAAAGGAACGATTAAATAAAGGTTCAGAGATAAGAGGGTGGAAAGCAATGTTGGTTAAAGAGGGATTGTTCAGCCTAGTAGGGTGAACGTGTATGGGTAAATTCAAGGATTGAGTTTTCTTGTGTTAGACTGACCTTAGGTTAGATTAAGGTTTAGGATTTACCTATACAGCCATATCGTATGAGTTTCTGTATGTGAGTAAAAAAAAATTAGCAGACCCATGTAGTTGAGTGAACCATTTGGAAAAAACCCATAAAAATATTAAATACATACAGAAATTTAACTAATTGCAGAATCTAGCAGAGAAATGGGGATTGTAGGCATGGGGCACCTAAAAATTTATTCTGGGCGGGTGCGGAGTGGAGCCTGCGATGCAAGTGGCAGCAGAGTAGGTGAGCCCCCCATCTCCCTGCCGAATTGCACTCTATGGCCACCCATATGCCTCAAATTAATCACAGGGCTGGCAGAACATCTCCTCGACACTATGTGGACCCCGAAAAAGATAAAAGACACCGGGCAGATGGTGGCACTGATCTTTTCTTCCAGGGAGTGCACTGATGGTGTAGTCCAAGATGGTGCCCGGCCCTGCTCCCCACGGCAGAGCTCAGACGTGGATCAGACCTACAGTGGGAATTTTGGTGACTCTGGAGGATATCCTGGGCCTCCAATCATCACTGCCGAATTGGACAAATCCACTCGCCCCCTTACCACAGAGATTCACGCAGTGGGAGACTGAACGAGCCATATGGAGAAGAGGACAGAACAGGCCACAACTTATTGCAATGGAAGGCCAGATCCTCTATCCGAAGGAGGCCTTAGAGGACTTTTCGAATTGATTCCCTTGCAACATCTGATTGCGGAGTCTGGCAGAGTCGGTGTGCGGAGACCAGCTGGAGGCCACGTTAATGGTATTGTTAAATGCCTCTTACCAGAGCTCCCAACCCAAAAATTGCTCATAGATCAGGTGCATGGGGCCATGAGCCCATGCAGAGACCGTTCCTCAGCCTTTGTGCTTTTGAAACCTATCCTCGAATTCTCTCGACTGGAAAACAAGTTGATGGTGAAGATCACCGTGGCCACACGCCAGGTTTTCTTGGAGGGATGGAACAACACCTCGGTTCCCTCCTTTTCTCCCATACACGCTAAACAGCAGGATGTGCAAATCATGGGCAAACTGACTGCCCTCTCCAATCAAACCTTTCCAGCATATTACAAGATGTGGGTTCCGTGGTTGGCACTGACGTACTGCTAAGAGGGGAGGGCTTGGGGCCTACACTGTTACTGGCCATGTTCCGGCCACTGGGGCCCTGTACGTGCACGGATTTATATGAGTCTTCCTCTCCACCTGTGGCATGTTTCTGACTGTTGTTGCCATGATTCCTTATGCCTCTGACATGATATTCCTTTTTGATATTCCTGTTTCTCTCTGACCTTTTCCCCCCCTTTCCCTCTTCTTTTTCCTATCTCTTTAGGGTAAGGGCATACCCCTCTCTCCCCTCACTATTAACCGAAAAATATATGGAAAGTGTTTTCTATGACCTTGCTGTTTGTTTGAACTCATGTACTTTCCAATAATATTACATTTATAAAGAAAAGAAAAGATTCTGGTTGCTGTGGTTTGCATATTGGAGATGGGAGGATTGTAAGGTGTTTAAGCAGATTTTGGAATGGATTCTGGCACCAGAAGCATGGAGATTGGATTGTGCTCTAGGATATTTAGGTAGATCTTAATTATGTATTCTGGTTGCTAACCTTGTGGCTGCTCTGGTAAGAAGGGAAAAATGCTGCCCACATGTCTCTCATGTGGTTGACCTCACAAGACAACTTTGTGAATGTCATAAGAATACCTTTTGGCATTCAAAGGAGTAAAATATTTTGGTTCTAGCACATAACCATGTAATAAGCTCATAATATTAATTATTCTAAAATTATAAGCACACATACTGTTTATTTTTCCCCGGAAAAATTTAGTTTGACCCCTTTACTACAAAGCACTTTTTTGAAAGAAAAAAAAAAAATTCAAACATGGGACATTAAGTTAACAACTAAATATAGAGTAAAATAGACATTTTGCACAGAGATTGATGTTCTGAGATAGCTAAAAACCAAAATAATATAAATTTGCTCATTGTTAATTGTTCCCGTATTGACTTATACGTTACAGAAATATTGGTGGTATGAAAGGTTCTAAACTGTAGATGGTATCATTCATCTTACACAATTTCACACAGGGGCCCCTATTACGTACCTAATGCTAACGGTAGCACTCACCTGCGTGAGCACTACCGTTAGCTGCGGTATTAGCAGGCTATTAAGATCGAAACACAAACGGGTTAAAAAACCCGTTTGCGTTTGGTACCTTGCACTTCTCAGCGCGAGGTCACTGCACTTTGCGCTCCCTATATTTAACTTGGGGAGCGCAAAGCGTTAATCAGCGCTGGATTACAATGTCCCAGCGCTGGTTAACGCCTGGCTCTGGTCAACGAAAAGTTAACCAGAGCCAGGACCTGGTGTTAACTGATTCCGCTGGTGCGGAATCCGTTAACACCAGCTTAAAAAAGTAAAAAAAACAAATCCTATACTCACCCTCTGTCCTGCGGCGAGGACCGCGGCTCCGGTCGCCTCCTCTGGCCGGCGGGAGCAGGGAAAGACAGGGGGAAAAAGTCTCCCCTGTCTCTCCCTGCGTATCCCTACACTGACCGGCCGGATCTCGCGATGCGAGATCTGGCCGGTCACGTGACTGGCAGAGAGGAACTCAATGGAGTCCTATGGACTCCAGCGAGTGGATGCTCGCGGCTGCGCTCAGCGCTGCCGTGAGCATCCTGATTTTTAACAGGCGCTACAATGCAGGCAGCATTTTTTGCGCCTGCATTGTATTCTGGCGTTAAAAAGTGGGCGCAAGGGGGAAAACTGCGGGCACAGTTTTTCCTCCCTTGCACCCACGTTTTAACGCCCAGATTGTAATAGAGCCCAGGGTCGGCAGTATTAGCATATAGGCATAAATGACCTTTTTGTCAAATACAGCAAATGTGATAAAAATAGACAAGAAAAGTGGTATGAACTCCTGCTTGGTATGAGTAGTGATCATAATGGGATTTTAGGGATGCAGCTTCCAAAAAAAAATCAATAGAAAGTAAAAATAATATCTGTATGTGGCCTGCATATGGAAATTACAGAGACACCTTCTATCTGCACTTTACAATGATTTTCAGTCGTTATGACCCCCAGTATCTTATCCCTGTACAGTAATGAGTGACCCTGAACTCTACTTGTATTCTGTCCGGTCCCTGGATATTGTAATGCAGCAGCAATGGTTTTGAACGTTTTGTTACAGTGAGGTTTGGGACTGCTATATGCAGCTTGTTTTACTAAATTACAAAGGGACAGGAATGAATGTTCTTAGTGAATCTTGTTTGTCCACAGGGGGCCTTAAAAAGATATGCAAATTAGTTTTGTTATGCTAATGATCGCTTTTCAATGTACAATAATGATGCTAGATCGAGTAAACTTGATTTCTGTAGTGAAAGGGTTAACATTGTGCTTCCAGAACAGGATATACGTACATGACAGCGACATTTGGATGAATAGGTTGGATAGTGCATTCATAAAATTTTCATAAGATTTATGACTTTTACCCAAAGTTACTTTAGTGACATACATGTGAAATAAATTATGAAGGCTGTTGATGATTCGTCGCATGCTGCTTCTATTGTCAGTTAATTATAAAAGTGGTCAAAAGAAAGTGTTCTTTGAGGAAAAACTGAATAAAATAATTGGATGTTATTTTAGAAATATTTTTTATCTTGCATTTTTAAATTGCTTCTTAACATTGTAAAACATATGCTTGCTCAAGTTCAAGTTCAAAGAATCACAGAATCATCTTTTTAAGACTCTCTGAAGTGAAAATAGCGTAAAAGGTCCCATCTTCCAAATAAGTATTTTTGCCAGTATTTGTAGAGAGAATCATACCATTTATGTTCAGGTTCCTGGCCCATTATTGATATCTGCCGAGTTCTTATTAAAGTCTCCATCACATTCTTAGCTTTGTCGCAGTTTCAGAAAATAATTTCATATTATATAAAGTGATAGATATCTGATAAGCAACATATTAAATGGTTGATTCCAGTATGAGTTAAAAAAATATGCTGTAACTAATTAAAAATAAATATTTAATTTCCACAATACAATACTTGGTGTCACCCACATTGGAAAGACAGTTTTGAATATAAGAGCTGCGAACATCTAGCCAATCAGACAGCTTTGTTAATATTTTATAACAACTAAACCCCCACTTCATATTTCTTCAGGGCTTTTTTTGAGGCGTATGCGCCAGTACGCCGTACCGGCACCTCATCGCCAGCCGCGCTTTGCTTTTTAATGTTTGACAGCTCCGGTATCTGACTCTCGGAGTCCGAATCCGGAGCTGTCTGGTCAGCGCAGGGGCGGATCCAGCGGCCGTCGCGTTCTTTTCTTCTACGAGCGGCCGCCGGCATGGATATCTGCCGCACGCCTGGGATCCATCCACCAGCCAGCCGCGATCTCGGGCCTGACAGAGGTGAGCTGGGGCAATATATCCATGTGAGCTGGCCTGGGGCAATATATCCATGTGAGCTGGGGCAGTATATCTATGTCAGTGGTCTGGGGCAATAATTCTATGTGAGCTGGGGGCAATATATCCATGTGAGCTGGACTGTGGCAATACTGTATATCCATGTGAGCTGGTCTGGGGCAATATATCCATGTGAGCTGGCCTGGGGCAATATATCCATGTGAGCTGGTCTGGGGCAATATATCCATGTGAACTGGGGCAGTATATCCATGTGAGCTTGTCTGGGGCAATATATCCATGTGAGCTGGCCTGGGGCAATATATCCATGTGAGCTGGGGGCAATATATCCATGTGAACTGGGGCAGTATATCCATGTGAGCTTGTCTGGGGCAATATATCCATTTGAGCTGGCCTGGGGCAATATATCCATGTGAGCTGGGGGCAATATATCCATGTGAGCTGGGGGCAATATATCCATGTGTGAGCTGGGGCAATATATCCATGTGTGAGCTGGGGCAATATATCCATGTGAGCTGGCCTGGGGCAATATATCCATGTGAACTGGGGCAATATATCAATGTGTGAGCTGGGGCAAATATATCCATGTGAGCTGGGGCAATATATCCATGTGAACTGGGGCAATATATCCATGTGAACTGGGGCAATATATCAATGTGTGAGCTGGGGCAAATATATCCATGTGAGCTGGGGCAATATATCCATGTGAGCCTGGGGCAATATATCCAGTGTGAATAAAGGAGTAATTATTAGGACACGAAAAATTATCATAATAATCAGTTTTTCCCTGGGCGTGAGAGAACCCCCACCTATTTTTCCATAACAAAACACTGTATTCCTTTATTACTGAAGTAAAGGCCACCTTATGAGAAGATAAGATGGATACTATTACTGCTTATTGCCCTAAACGTTTTGCTTGTATTTTGGCACATTGCAGTTTATGAATAGCATGACTATGTATGAGGACTTGTGGGACATACAGTTCCGAAGATACTGGCACCCAAAGGGCTCTCCTGTAATGGAATTTCCCCAGCCAGGATAGGGGCAGACTTCTTCTGAAGTAATCACAACCATGCATAATGACATCAGTGGGAGGGGTAAATCCTACAGCGAGGAAGTCAGTTTGCTGGTGGAATCGAGGCAATGAGATACAGACATTCTCCAAATGGAATGGCAAATATAGATGATATCTGTTTCTCGTCCTGGGACAGGTTAAATAAAAATTGGCTACAAGAAGACAGATTATAAAAAAATAATGTCAAACAAGGAATGTATATCTTTAGATATTGAAATTTAAATTGTCACATGCAGAGCAAATAAT
Organism: Leptobrachium leishanense; assembly: GCA_009667805.1. Classification (NCBI taxonomy): domain Eukaryota; kingdom Metazoa; phylum Chordata; class Amphibia; order Anura; family Megophryidae; genus Leptobrachium; species Leptobrachium leishanense. The sequence continues at coordinate 285,318,820 of CM019066.1, forward strand.
TTGTTTTATATGCAGTTAAGAGTATATTTTTGTTTTGTGTAATTATTTGCAGATCATTTTTTCAAACAAAAAATTATTTTATATCACCTCCAAAATAAATTATATTAAAAAGAAAAACAGGCTACTACAATAGGTCAACCTAGAAAATAGGATGTGATGACGTGATGATGTAAGGACATGATGACCGATTATCTTTTCTTAGATAAAATTGTACAATATTTTCATTTTTGTGTAACTGTTGTGAACAAGTGCTGATCCTTGGCATGCTTATGATTGCCTGTTTTCTGGCAAGACAGACTCTGGTCTATCCAAAGAATGGTGGGTATTAGCACTTGTACTTAATTACTCTATCTTCTAGGACCTCCTTTGGTTCCAGTATTCTTTTGGGCCATACACCTCGATATAAAACATATAGGGCAGTATTACATAGTTGGTGCTAACTTAACCAGAGCTATTGTTAACTTAACAGCTCCATAGGCTATAATGGCTCTGGTAAGTTTACAACAGCTCTGGTTAAGTTAGCAGCAACTATGTAATAGAGCCCATAGAATATGTGCAGACTGTTTACCTGGATTTAAATGGTAAATAATGGTCATTTACTAAAATTTCTTGGTGCCCTTGGATAAGAGGCACCGAAATACTTGCAGCCAGTGAATCACGGGAGCACTGGATCTCCCATCACTCCCGGGTAGTCCTCAGGAAGCATCTGGATTGTAGGTCTTCCAGGTAAGGAACAGGGCAGGCAGTATCAATTAAAAAAATAATTTATTATTAAAACAAAAACAATATACCACAGACGCGTTTAGCTGTAAAGGCTTCCTCTGTGGGTATAATGTAAATACAGAAAAGCAGTTCCTTAAAATAGCAATGTAGTTCCTTTAAATAGCCATGTCCTAATGAAAGAGTTCCACTTTCAGTATAGTGTGGGGTTTTCCAAGATGACTGCCAGTCACATGACTGTGCAAGTGTATGATGTCACTATCCAAGATGGTGGATCCCATTACATTCTCCATATGTATGCATTCATATTCATATGCTGACAGTAACTTTTTTCCTTCTCCCCTTCTTCCACACTGCCATTTTACTCTAAGAGCATCGGTTTATTTTGCACATGGCTATTTTGCACACGAGTACAGCTGCTAGTTGACCACTGGGTGGCGCCAGAGATACACTATATCTGTGTTTTATTAGACTCTGGTCTATGAGTAAGAACAGGGGCCCCAATGGTTTGTTTAACTCTTTAAGCCTTATCTCAAGTGGGATGTGGGTAAAATAGGTAGCCCATGTTACAGTCTTGTTTCTCTAAGTTAACTCTAACTTAACAGAAACAGGTAGGGGGCATACAGAACAGCCCATTTGTGTTTTACAGAGATACACTAATGATTTTAGCATATGTGATAATGGATTTCACTAAATTCAGGCACCAATCTTATTTCCATAAAAAATGCAATATTTTGTATCCAAGAGTGTTTCACAGGCTATAAGATTCATAGGAATGTGAGAATAGGGAAGGCGACCAGGAGACCCCTAAATACAGCACCATAAATCCTCGGAGCCAGGAAGAGAAGCAGTTTTGATTACGAATGGATTGGGCTATGATGGTGGTGTGTCACAGATGGGGTCCCTGGCAGATGCCAAGGAATGCCCTTTATATATATTGTTTACAAGCCCTTTAGGCAGGTTTGCAGTCTGCTGCATTATGCAAGATCCAGCACACACACACAACACTATACTCAGAACAAGAGAGATAGTACAGAATACAGACACAAGAGGGAGCCCTGCACTGTGCACGATTTCTGACCTAATACAGATTACAGGGCTGAGGGTAGACACAATAAATGATAGGAGTTTGCAAGCACACGGAAGGATACAATAAATACACCCATGAGCCAGACAGAACCCGAAGCCCTGAATGAGGTCCTTTATAGGTGGCCTCTGTAATTACCTACACTATGCTGCTGGGCAAATACAACACAGACACATACAGGACATAAACAAGACAGTAATCCAGAAACAACGCTAGAGTCATACACGGGTATATCATGTGCAAGGTACAGGGTACAGACAAGAGAGAAAACCAGAATCAAAGCCAAAGTCATACACGGGTATATTGTATGCATGGTACAGGGTACAGACAAGAGAGAATGCCAGAAACAAAGCCAGGGGGTCAGATTATCAGAATCATCAATAGCCAAAGCCAAGGGTCATACACAGAGTATCAGATACAGGTACTCAGAAAGCACAATACACAATGCAGGTACTCAGTAGGTGAAGACCTATACTGGACCCGAGAGTAAGTGCAATGCTGGCCATATAAATAGGGCAGGGCATGAAATGTGTTCTGAAAAATCATCAACAGGACTGGCCAAGGTCTGTGATGATGGGAGATGTGTTGTTTGTCATCTGGTTCAGTGATCATATAGAGGAAACTAACTCGAGTGAGAAAAGAGATAACAGACAAACTTCTGTCGTCTCGGAAAACATTTTACCAGTAGTATTAAATATCATTCGTATTACTGCAATACCACAATGTTCCTGTAGAAGGGGAGCACGGATAAAAGTGGCACCTGGATAGTTAGTAGTTTTAGAAAAAGTAGGCAGTGAAAACAAATTATCATCAAAAAGACTAAGATTCAAAGCAACTCCCTCATATGGTATGCCATATTTAGAACGATGATTAAAAGTGAACCAACAAAAATAAAACAGTTCTTGGAAAAAGAGCAAAACATCTTGGTAGTAGTTCTAGCAATAGACACTGCAAGTGTAAAATCAGAGTTAATACAGTATGTATTACTTTGTGAAGGATGAAAAGTTCATCAAAAAATGGACAGTTTATGTAAATGAGGAGAAAAAAGGTACTACGCTTCAGGTCAATTAGGAAAGTTAATAGGCATAAAAATAAACCAGCCAACAGTTTAGCAGGGGCTTACAAATGCTGAGGCCACACTCCAGATTCTTCAACAGTATACCGCCACAGGAGGAGGTTAGCAGCTGGAGTCAGACGCAGGCACTCGTACAGATGCAGGTTGCCCTCCAGGGACCTGTGGTCAGCTAGAAGCAGGAGCCAGCGATTCCACATCCGGGGTTGAGGTCACAGGTGGATCAGGAATGAAGTCATCAGGGATGAATGGTGCTTTCTTTATCCTTGATGCATGGATCCAGGAAGGTGATTCATCGGTCAGCATGGCTGTTCTGGTTACAGCGAGGACTGTAGTCAGTTCTCCATATGGTGGATCAATGGTTTTGTGACGATGCAGGGCCTTCACGAGCACTCGATCTCCTGGGACGAAACAATGAGTAGGCTCTGTGGAGAGAGGTGGAAAAGAGCAGGAGACCGTTCTATGGAAATTATGCAATGTTTTAAACAACTGAGTGACATATGCTTCCCTAAATTCATCTAGATCACCTGGTAGCATGACCAGGGGACCTTGCTTAGGAATCCATGGGGTAGGATAGGGTCTTCCCATGAGAACTTCAAAGGGGGAGAGACCAGTGACAGAATGGGGGGGGGGTATCCTTATTTCTGCAAGAATGGCTGGAAGGTAATCCGGACAATTCTTGAAGGTACCCTCAGTGGCCTTTCTGAGCTTGTCTTTCACTTTACAATTTTGGTGCTCGACTATTAAAGAACTTTCTGCATGGTAGGGGTAGTGAAACTTCCATTGAATGGCCAATAATTTTACCAATTCCTGTGTGAAATTGGAGGTAAAGGCAGGACCATTATCTGAATCAATAGATATGGGGCAGCCATATATGGGTATTAATTCTTTACAAAGAATTTTGGCAACAGTTCTGGCATTTTCTCTTGCAGTAGGGAAGGCTTCAGGCCATCTAGAAAACTTGTCCACTATTACCAGAAGGTATTTCAGGTTACCTTTTGCAGTGGGCATGTGTGTGAAATCAATCTGAAGTTCCTGGAATGGGCCATTAGCGGGGGGGGGGGAGTAGGTGTTCAGTTTTAACTTTTGGGCCCTGCGTATTATTTTTGGCACATATAAGGCAACGAGAAAGTTGGGAATTAATCATAGCCTTAAGATTACAAACAGAAAAATGTTTAGCCAATTCACTGTATGTGAGTTTGGGAGATCTGTGACCAGGACCATGAAAATAATAAAAAAAAGGGGGGCTGCTGCAGCTGGTAAGCCCACTCTCCCTCCTTTCTCATAAATTCTAACATCAGGCGGAATTTCTTGAGACTTCACAAGACCTTCTGAGGCCCAATGAAAAACGTCAGCTTCAGTAGCACCTGCCTGAAGTTCTTTGAGCATCCATTTCTGGGGTAGCAGAAAGGGAGAAAGGTAGCAGGTGACAATTGGATGGTGAGGAACAAGAGAAATGGTAGGGGATGAAAGAGCAGCAGCTTTAGACGTAGCATCAGCAAAGTGATTGCCTCAAGAAACAAAAGAGTCAACAGGGTCATGACCTTTGCATTTGACAACAGCAAGACGAGAAGGCAATAGAATAGCAGACAGGAGATCAGAAATCAGATCAGAATGAGAAATAGGATGACCATCAGCAGTAGTAAAACCACGGCGGTGCCAGAGAGAACCAAAATCATGCACAACACCAAATGCATACCGAGAGTCAGTATAAATAGTGACAGGGAGATCTTTAAAAAGTTTACATGCAGTTTTAAAGCAAAAATTTCAGCAGCTTGACAAGAATTTGAAGGAATGGAAGCAGATTCATACACAATGTCAGGCACTTCAACCACAGCATAACCAGTCAGATACTGGGAATCAGAGGGACGAGAACAGGAGCCATCAACAACGATATGATGAACATCAGCACCTTCTAGAGGAGTGTCAGAAAGATCAGATCGAGGAGAGGTCGTTAATTGATTGAGAGGAAGACAGTCATGTAATTTGCGAGGCTCCTCATGGCCTTCGCGTAGGTGCAGAAGGGTGCTAAGGACAGCAGAGGGACCAGAAGTGACAGAAGAGTATTTGACAGACAAATTGGAGGTGGAAGTTAGTATAGTTTCAAAACCAGACAAACGTTGGGAAGAAATGTGCTGGGTGGAGAGGTTACAAAGTACATGCAAGACATTGAGTTGGGTATGGTGAATAGTGTCAGTACCTAGGGTTAAGGACTGAACCATTTCCACAGCCATGGCACAGGCAGCCAAGGAGCAGAGACAATTGGGCATTCCCTGGACAACAGGGGGCAGGACTTTTGACAAAAATGCAGTTGGACGCAGCGCCCCCCCCCCCCGTGGACCTGTGCAAGAACAGCTGCCATTGTGCTCCCATCCTCCCTACAGGTGGAAAGGCAGTTTATAGTTCGGTAGCCCCAGTGCCGGTGCAGTGGCCAACAGTTCCTTTAACATATCAAAGGCAGACAACATGTCCGGAGACCAAACAATTTGGTCCGGAGCTGTGCAAGCAGCAGATGCACGAAGAACAGAGTCATAATAGGAACAGTCTGGTAACCAGTGGCAGCATCCCTAGAAAGGAAAACATGTCTGTTTTGGAGGCGGGATGCTTGAGCTGGAGCATGCTCTGAATGTGGGACGGTGAGGGGACGCAAGATCCCTGAGTGAGAATGAAACCCAAATACTCAACAGAGGTTGAGCAAAATTGCATATTTGTTCTGGACACCCTGTGGCCTTCTGAGTGTAGGTGGTTGAGGAGAGCAACAGAGTCAGTATGACATGCAGCTTGGCTGGGGCTACAAAGGAGGAGGTCATCCACATACTGTAATAAGGTGGAGCATTCCGGCGCACTGTAACTTAACATAGTCTCACGGAGAACTCAAGAAAAAACAGCAGGACTGTCGATAAATCCCTGAGGAAGGACAGACCAAGAAAACTGGGAGCCTTCAAAAGTAAAAACCAAAAGGAACTGTGTATCTGGATGTACTGTGTCAGGGATCCCTACCGCCGATCCTGGGTTGCGCTCCGGTCCCGGGCGCTGGCGGGCATTCCGACGCTCGTAGCGTCTATCAATCCTCCTCCCTCGTGGCTCAGCTGCAGAGTGAACCGCGCGTGCGCACGTTTTCCCGGGCTAACAAAGAACGTTGTACGCAGGGACGCTCAGAACGGCCGACGGCAGTCCGCACGTCATCAGAGACCGCCCGGGAGGTTCCCCATAAAAAGTCACCTGGCTGATAGTTCCATACTAGTTTGTTCTAGTCTGTTGCGCTTGATATTTTCTTGTTTCCTGAGACCATGATTCTGACCTCTGCCTGGATATATGACTACGCTGACTGCTTTAACCCTTCGACCTCTGCCTGGATATATTACTACGTTGACTGCTTTAACCCTTCGACCTCTGCCTGGATATATTACTACGCTGACTGCTTTAACCCTTCAACCTCTGCCTGGATATATTACTACGCTGCCTGCTTTAACCCTTCGACCTCTGCCTGGATATATGACTACGCTATCATACCGCCTAGCTATAGGTACGTCTTGCATATTGGTTCCAACGCTGTCACCGCTACGTGCAACCCTGACATACTGGGACAGAAAAAAAGGCATTTTTTAGGTCTATGACTGTAAAATGTGTAGAGTCTGGAGGTGAGAAGGGTTGGGAGGTTAGGTACAATTGGAGAAATAGGAATTATGATTTCATTGAGAGATCAGAAATCCTGGGTAAAGCGATATCCATCTCCTTTAGGCACAGGATTTACGGGAGTGTTGTTGGAACTTACAATGGGACGAAGAATGCCAGTAGCAAGGAAGCGGTGAAATAATTCACGTATTCCTTCAATTTTAGCAGGTGGCAGATTATATTGCTTTTGATAGACAGGAGAAGCAGATGCTTTCAGGCTAGCAGAGTAAGGAGTGCAAGAGATAGAACCAACATCATAGTCATCAGTGGCCCGTACATCAGAATGAACATACAATTCAAGATCAGCAGGCATAGAAGAGAAAGCAGAGGGAGGGGGAGAGAGGGAGGGGAAGAGAGGGAGAGGGAGGAAGAGGGAGGGGGAGAGGGAGAGGAAGAAGGAAGGGGAGAGGGAGGAAGGACACTGCTAGGAGCAGCTTCAAGCGCACAAAATGGAGACTCAACATGTATCACTCCAGATGGCATGCAAGAGATAGACACAGCAAGCAAAGAAAGCAACTCTCAGCCTAACAAATTAACAGGACAGGTAGGGAGAACATGAAAAGAATGAAACACAGAGGCAGGGGAAGAAATTGAAGAAATAGCAATGGGTGGGGTGACAAAGGTTACTGTTAGTACTCCAGTAATCCCCAAAGATGGTGTCTCGGCAGGTTTAATTGACCATAAGCACCACTCTAATGTCAAAGTAGAATTGGTGGCACCAGTATCTACAGGAAAAGGAGTTTCATGGCCCTCTAAAGTAAGGATCACTAGGGGCAAATGGTCAACTGTTTCTGAAACCTGAACACATGAGATGGAGCATGCCTCTGGGCCACATCATGCATTTGACTGATTTTTCCAGTCAATGTTATGACGAGGTGCATTATAGGAATTGTTAGGAGAGGTAACAGCATTGCTTGTCTGAGAACATGGCTGGGGGGTTCATAGCAGTATTGCCAATGTTCATGGGATTATGAGGGCATTTTTTACACCAGTGACTTGGATCACCACAAATGAAACAAGTACCTGGGGTATGTGTGGGGTGTTGAGGACGATAATAAGTCCATTTAGGGCGAGGGCCAGTATTACCTGGGGAACCTCTGGGACCTGAAGGACCGTTAATGGCAGCTAGAATATATTTAGAATGCTGCAGTTCAAAGCAACAGCAGAATCTTTCACAAGGAACCTATTATTAAGATCAATAGGAATAACAGTTGGCCAGTTATCAATAACCTGTTTAGCAATTCTCTGGGTATCATCTCAGACGTTTATAAAGGCAAATTTTGGGGTGTAATAGGGGCACCCGTTAGAGGAGCATGGGGGGATTGGAGTGAGAGCACACGAGACCAATCAAAACCAGTGTCATCAGCATATCCCATGACACTGTTAATGATCAACTTGTAATCTTCCAAAAAAATGTATGGCTGTAGTCCAACCAGCAAAACAATCTACAAATGGCATGTGAAATAGCCGCCAGCAACATGCTGCACAGAATCGGCAGGTTTTTCAGCAGGGCCATTTTGTGGCATTAACTTCTTATTGAAGGGTTTATCTAGTTTGCCCGTTGTTTTTGGGTCTACATGGGAGGATTTTTGGGCACCCATATCGCAAAAAAAAAAGGTGCGGTGGAGATGTGAAGGAGAAGGGCCAGCGCAATTAAAAGGGTAAAGTAGAAGGGTTTGCAAAAATGCAGTTTCCTTTATTCTCACTGGGCCAAACACAAAACAAGAATCTCCATTCTATTTAAAAATCTGTTTAACTACACAATCAGAGAAAAACACGCACAAATAGGAAATAACAAGTGGTCAGGTAAATAGGCACCCAATTCCCAGGGGCAGGAACAAAATCTTAACTTAAAGGTATTAATCTTTACAATATAATACTCTTTACAATACAATAAACACGTGAGTCACTTACTGCTGGGACATCAACGATTTCTTATCAAGGGACATTAACAAAGGAAAGGATCACTATACAATACCCGACCAATTGTAAAAAACTATTTTCAGCATCATTCAATCTTTCGTATCGAAGCATTCAAATACCGAAAGACCCCTTGCAATCGACCAGAATGGAGCGCCTTTAAGAAAGCTAGTCCATAAGATCGGGCGGTTAGTCAAATGGCTTATAAAAAATGATCTATTCATGTGAAACTGCAAGACCATTCAGACAGATTAAATAAGCTTTTGCACTATCAAGTTAAATAATGCGAGTTCGAAAATTTGAACAAGCAACCCATCCAAAAAGATGAATAATAGGTTCTAAATATTTAAACCCGTACACACCTTTTTTTGTGATAAATTGATTCGTCAAATCCCCACTTCTGATACAAAATTGAAATGTTTTCTGCAAAATCATCAACAGGACTGGCCAAGCTCTGTGATGATGGGAGATGTGTTGTTTGTCATCTGGTCCAGTGATCATATAGAGGAAACTAACTCGAGTGAGAAAAGTTCTCAAACTTCTGTCGTGGAAAATTCTCTATTTCTGGAAGTTTGCAAGCAGGAGACCCAGTTTTGTTACAATAGGAGGGCCATAGAATCATGGATCACAAACCAATAAATATTTGACACGTCAGACAATTTCTAAAAAGAGTTTCAGCCCCTACATTTGACAGGACAATAGAGATGCTTTTTTTCTACTCTGGCCGTTACATAGACTTCGCAGACATTTCCTATTTTTGCCTATCAATAAGAAATTACACAGGAAACGAGATAACAATGAACAATCTGTTTCCTATCACATCCTTTTTGGCTAGCTTCGAGAGGAAATGTAGTTGAATAGAAAATATGCACTCATTGTGTTCAAACAGACAGAATGGGAGAAAAAACTATTAACTAAAATATATTTTTGAATAACAGAAATTACAAGATAAATATATGTATATATATATTCATATAGGAGATTAAAACATATCTATCAGGGCACATCATGTGATCATAGGCCAGATCAGTCACAGATTCCAGGGGTGGAGAGCCTGAAGAGATTAACCCTAAAAAACCATAAGAGCTGATAATATGCTTTCACCACCAGGAGGCCTGGTAGAGACTGGGGGAAACGTGACATGGTGTGAGGAAAACTAAACTGGACCCAATTCAGTCCTTGAGATGGCTGGGCACATGCTCTGTCAAGGACTGTCACGGGTTGGCACAGGTGCTGGAATAGATATAACTGACAATGAAGCAACAAGTCCTAGATGGCTGGTAAAAGGAGAAAGCAAAATCCAGAGACAAGCCGAGGTCAGGGCAGCAGAGAGGTGGATAAATGTTAGACCAGCCAGTTCGGCAGCGCTGACAGTAGACCAGATAAAGTCATAAACAAGTCGGGTCAAACACAGGAGATAGCAAAAGGGAAGGTCCAATAAACAAGCCACACAGTCAGTACACAGAAAAACCACCAAACACTATGACCTGCTGTTGGGTGATAAGAACCTCAACAGGGCAATGATTGACCCTCCAGCAAAGGATTGTATAGGTGACTAGGCTCAGCCTACTCTTGAGTCTTCTTGGATTTCAAGAGCATCTGTCTGCATCGCGGGTGTAATGATGCATAAGCCCCTGCATCATTAAGCAGAGGGTGACCATAAAGTGGAGTTGCAGAATTGCCAATCAAAATGATGCTGGAAGAAGTCGCATCCATATGCACGTCAAAAAATTTGTCAGCAGTATCACACAGATCAGGGCAAGGTGTCATGGAGTGTTGTCGTCTGCAAGGCCCCATGTCCTCTTGCACAGATGATTGATGCCAGCCAGATGACCCAGAGACGGTAACCCCGACAAGGAGTAAGTCTGATTTTTATGCAAAATTGCTCTGGTAAAAATAAGATATCTTTTTTCCCTTTGCCAATTTTATCTCACAAAGGATAAAAAGAAGTTCTGTGTGTGAGAAGTGATTAAACTTCTTTTTATAATTAAAACGACCTCCTGGTGTATAATGATTAAAACATTTACTATTATCACATAAAATGCAAGACAGCCAAAGTATCGAAATGCTGAAAAGTACTTGCAAAGTTTGTTGCTTTCCAGGAGGAAATATTAATTTAACATATGGTTGTAGGATTTTATTGGCAATTAGCATTTGTTCTAAGTGCCCTTGGGTTGGATTGTCCGAAATCATAAACAAAATCTTTTATGTTTAAAAGCTAATTAAATTGAGTTGGAATTAACTATAGAAACTCAAATTCTTCAGACTTTTATGTTTGTCTAAGGAAAATTGAGCAAACAATAGAATTTCTTGGGTAATAAACATATAATTGTTAATTTTCCTTTGAGTGTTGGTATTATTGGTTGCCTTTAATATGTGATGCGAATTCCTGAACTTCTAAAAGAAAATTTTAGAGTTTACCAAGTTATTGACTCCCTGTTTTCTACAGTATGCAATATAATTATTATATGTAAGTAAAACAAAACTTAAATTTAATCAAACTTGTAATAAATTAAAGGCACATATTTACAGGTATTTTTCACATATTCTAAATAACATAATAATCAAAATATTGTATATAATTGTATCTAGCTTTTATTACTCTTATTATTGTGAGGTCAAGTATTTATTTCTCTCTTTTTTTTAAGACAAGGTCATTGAAAACTGCAAAATTTACATTACATTGAGATTGTGATTTTGGTTAAATGGTGCGTGAACAAAACCACCATCAATTGTTCTAGATTTCTTATTTGGAATTGGTAGCAATATTTGTTATACGATTCTAGAACTCATTTATTATTGTTTTATACATCTAATAGCATGCATGATTTGAAAACATGATGGGTAAATGTATTTTAATGCTTATTTTTGAGGCTAAAACATTTTAATTATTATCATCTTGCATCTAAAGATTTTTTGTGCGCTCATTGTTTACTGGAAGTGTTATTCACTCACATATTATGTCTATATATTCACATGATTTGTGGTTTTCTAAATCTGTAAACTTAGTACGATGTTCTGGCAGGTTATTTTCTGCCATCGATCAGAAAAGTCCCAGGAAACAGTACAGCTTTGATATACAGGATTTATAAGAGAACCGTCATGCTTCACAGTCTTTCAGTAGATGATATGATAGAGTCTAGGAAGTATTTAAATTGGACTATCACCTTTAAAAACAACCAATGTATTTTTGAAGGCAAGAAACTATGCTGTGTTAACATTTTTGTGTAAGTGACAGCAGTATTTCTGGTTTAATTACATATTTTACTTGTTTTTCTTTTCTATTTTGTTTAAAATGTTATAACAATGATTTGTCAAGTCTGTTAACTGACAGTTCTATGGTTGATATTATTTCTTTCTTGATGTATTGTCTATTTGCACATTTTACATTTTCTATATTTAAACTATAAATTGGTCTAACAATTCATTATATAGCGCCATAATAGAGGGGACGGATCAGTCTGCAAACATATTTAAAATGGTTTACAAAATACAGATATGTGCTGATGTAATGCTCCCTTGCCTTGGTCTCCAATGGCCATACATCCTGAACAACATAAAGAATAGGGCAAAGTCCTCGGTGCTGTTCGGGTTCATTAACGTATCCCTTTTATCGTGCTGAAGAGCATAAAAATAACAAACGTTTTGGGGCAGCAACCCATTTCTCAATGCAAATATGCCTTATATACAAACAACCCCATTCAACCCAAACAAATATACACAGTAGTAAGACATGACCCCCCCCCATTGCCTTTACTGTTCTGGAACATAAGGTTTATTTAATATATAGAACTCTAATCACCATGTTACACCTTAAAATATACAATCATGGTAGGCTTTTAAAAAATTCAGCCCAATGATAAGGCATCTTTTTTACATTTATCTGCATTGTGCTTGGAATTATGTTCTTTGAACTTTACACCATCACTACCTTGATTGTGTTTACTCAAAAATCAGTAGCATACACAACAGTCTGAGACAACACGATCTGGGGCTATGCAGTATTATTGCAAACATATCCATTTGGGCTCCAGAAGGTGACCCCAAATATTTAGCAGTGTGGGCATGATGACCTGCCAGGGAATGTCTGTATCGAACTTTTTCCCAGCTGATCCTGCATGGAGTTCAGAACTGTTATAGGTCAATTTGGTCAGCAGATGGCGATATCTGCTTGACAAATAGGTTATTACAGTGAGAAATACATTGCGAATATTCCCAACCCAAATATTTCTAACTGTTTAACTATGTAAAAATTATTTTCCAAAAAAACTTTTTTTAATGGAAAACCACTTGGTAGTGAAGGGGTTAAACTGCCAGCAACCTCTGCACCCCATATGTTATAAATCCTCAGACAAGTTGAGCATTTTGGAAAATATTGCTTCAGAACATTTGGGGTGTTCTTTTCATTTAGTTTGATTGTTTCCTTGGTGTATATTTTTGGCCATTGTTTGTTCAGATTATGTCTGAACAAATGATTCGGCCTATAGCTCTGCTACAGATTTTATAAGAATAACATATGAATCCGCACACTGCCATGCAGCGCCTCTCTGCAGTATAGTTAATGCAGCATATGAATCCGCACACTGCCGGGTACTTCCCAACAATGTGTGGATTCATATGCTGCATTAATTAGAACTCATGAAAAACAAAAAACTAAATGATCAAAAAATGATTCGATCCGAATCAATGAATCGATCTGCAAAGAGGTGCTTCCCAGCAGTGTGTGGATTCATATGCTGCATTGAAACCTATGGGCTAAAAAGCCTTGTTTCTTTAAAAAAAGGTTAGAAAACCTAATAAATCCTAAAAGAATAAATAAGTATAGAAACTTTCATTCTATTGGTAGTAATCTACTTCCCATTCTTAAATAAGCAATAAAAAATGAAATAACTCATAAAAAAGCGAAAACCATCACCCAAAATGATCCAAATCGCCGAAATGATCCAAATCGCCGGAATGAACCGAATCACTGAATCGAATCCATCCGAAACAAAAGAAAAACTGTCCGAAATGATCTGAAACAAAAAAAACACCACAACTAGAGACAAGAAACCTGCAATAGCCAGTGGCTCATTATTCTAAAGTGGCAATGAATCTAAGCATTTTCTGTAGCCCTGTGCACCTTTAAAACTATTTTCAATCCAGAAATGTGCATATATAGAGCTTACCTCAAATGTTCTCTACAGTTCCCAGATTCAAACAAGTCCAAAAAAAACTTTTAGTAACAAGTATGGTTTCTTTCTATAGGGAAAAGTCATGCTTGAACCCAAGACACCTTTCAAGTTCTTAGATTTTCTAAAGAATATTTTATTTTTAAGATTCTAAAATTGGATCTGGATGTGGATCTGGATGAGTATATCTTCAAAATGTTTCAGATTTAATGATGCGAACCGAAATGCATCTTTATCATTTCCATTAAAATTATGAGGTAACAAAAAAGATGTCATCTCTAAAGTTTTCTCTACTGATGTTCCATTATATTTCTTCTTTATTCATTTTCTTTTAAAAACTTCTTTATCATTTTTATCCTATTGTGAGCTACTTTACTTTCATATGGTCTGACTCAATGCGATCTTAGTTTTGTGATGGCAACTTTTTATATGTAAAACCATTGCCATTGGTTGGTTTGAAGAGTAATTTTAACCTCCCTGGTGTTCTATTTCTGCAGCAAAATCTTTGCCGAAAGCGCTCTATTTATTTATTTTTTTGCCCCCGAGTGTTGTTCGGGGTTAAATTCCTATGTTAGAAGCCGTAACCCCGAGCAACACTCGGGATGCCGCTGGATACATTACCTCTCCCGGCGACCGGCGACCTTATTACTTCCTGGTTTCCTCCTCGCGAGAAGGAATCCAGGAAGTAAAACGCTGAGATCGCTGGGGGAGGCTGCAGAGATCATCGAGGGAGCGCACGGAGAGGTGATGTATACATCCCGAGTGTGTCTCGGGGTTACCGCTCTCAGTGGTGAAATTTAACCCCGAGACACACTCGGGATCACCACCAGGGAGGTTAAATAGTTTTGCTTTCCACAGAGTAGAAAATGTATTTCTATTTCATGGATGTGTGGAGTAATTTTCAAACAAAAAATTACTTTAACCGCTTGGACGCGTTGAGCACATCCTCTCGAACTCGCTCAGCATGCGGAAGATGCGCTGAGCGCGTCCTCTCATCACAGCTGCAATCGGCATCGGTATTTCGGCCAGTCACTGCAGTCTCTCGATGTGGGCTGACACCTTGGATGTCAGCCCCACCACCGGGACCCCTGCCAGCCTCAACATGTCATTGATGATGTCTATTTAGGGTACACCCCCTGCCAGAGCAGGGAGAGTGCCTGAAAGGGAGGGGGAGGTCCTTTCACTGGCAGCCACAGACCAAAGGCAGGCACCGCTTGAAAGGACACAGTCTGCCCTTCTCAGCAGTGCCTTCCTTTAACCCCTTAGGGGCTGGTTTGCGATTCGGTACCAATCAGCGCGGGATCGCGGTCCTCTCCCGGAGGTGGCCGCCATCTTGGTTGTCGGCCAAGCCTCCGAGATATCGTCCCACCCACTGACATCATGCTGCATGGATGGGATGACGTCAGTTCGGGAGTTAACACCTAGCTGCTAACTATGGTGGAGATAGGGCGGTGCAATGACCCCCTGTATTTCCCGATCAATGGCAACTATGGGTTAATGTTTGGCATCATTTGAATGGCCAGAGCATGGCCTTTTCAGTGTTACCAAACATGACCAGGCTAAAAGTTAAAGAAAAAAGAAAAATAAATATTATTAAAATTTTTTAAGAATTTAAAAAATAAAAACGTGTAATTAATGCAGCACTATTGTTCATGTTTCAATCATGATGTGAACAATGATGCTGCACTAACAATTTTTTTTGGGGAGGGGTTTAGCAAAAATAAAAAAACGGGTTCCCAGTTCTAATTTTTTTAAACAAGCATACCCCATAGAATATATAACTGCAAAGGATTGGATAATAAAACATGAAAAAATTAATAATTTTACACGCTGTAGATTATTAGAAATTCACTTTTTTTCTACATTTTTTGTTATAGCATTCTGACAGGACATAACATATACATATAATAATGATATATTCTGAATCTGCTGAGTCTGAAATTATATATAATTTGTCTGGGTCATGTAATAAAATGTGACTTCAAATCACGTTTAAACATGATGAGCAAAACCGGTAAAAATAAGCTCAGCACACAGAGGTGAAATGGCTCAGCAGTGAAGGGGTTAATTAAAGTGAACCTGTCATGGGTAAAACAAGTACTCTCCATTTCCTATGTCAATCTTTCCACTGATGTTAGCTGTTTGTGTGTGTCATGTTTAAGATTACGTTTATTAGATGTGGAATTCTACAAAAACCTATAAAATAAGTTTTTTTTAACCGCAGTGTCAAAATTTTAAAAATATTTCGTTTTTATAAATTAATAATTTACTTTATAAATAAATCACTCTTCTGCATTCCACATGTTACACGTAAGCATTTCATCAGAGCTAGCTCTTTACTGGTGCGAGAGGTATGCTGCACACAGTCAGTCCCACAGAGCCTGGCAGCTAGATCAAAGTGCTAGCGCATTCGATTAGAGTCCCATATGCTCTCACACTTACCATCTGAATTCACAGCGCTCAGTGCTTGGAGATGCATGTCCGTACTGCATGCTGACTCTGCCCCTTCTCCACTCAACTGGCTCTCTGTACAGACAGATACAGAGACGTTCAGTAGGTAGGTAGGGTGCGGGGAGAATAAATGGCCTGTCCATATTTACGCTACGTATTTCACTAGACTGTCAGTCAATGGTTTAAAACTAAATTTTTATATGTGGTGTGTACAAATCTCCACTAGCACAGGTGACATCACAAAACAAATGAGTACCGCTTGGTGAATATACTCCTTCTGAGGTCAGACTTCTTAAAAGTATTTTAATTTAATCTTTGCAGCATAAAATTCTTCTTATTTTAGGAGGATGTGAACATGGTAAAAACGATGAGTCAAATTAAGATGTGATTAGGCTATATTCTTTTATTACTCCTAGGTCACTCCAGCCACACAATACTTCAAAAGGTGGAGTGATCAATGGAGTGTTGCAGTGATGACCACGCAACTTTTACCCATCTGCGACACAAGCAGGGTAATTCAAAGAGAATCGAAAAGTCACCGCACGTTCGGTGACTTTTTGTTCTCTTTAATTCAGTTAGTTTTGCCGATCCGATTTCGGCGACCCTGCGGTGTATTCAGCAAGCACCACAGAGTCCCCGAATTGCAGGGAAAGGTCGCCGCAAACCTGCCGAAAACTAACCGCAAAACCCGGCGAATGCACGCCGAAAACCCGCAGAAACATCTGGACTAACCCACCGAAAACATCGGGAAAACCCGAGCAGGAGCCGATCACACGCAGGGAAGCCGCCGGAAAAAGCCGACACCGCAGACGAATGCAGTGGATAAATTAGAAAAACAGTTTGCTTGAATGTGTAAAAAGTGAAACGCTGTTTGCAAAGAAACTACTGAGCGAAAATGTCTGAAATTCACATATGAGGTCCAAGGAATGATAATAAGAAGGGCTGTTACAGAAGAAATAAGTAAACTAAAAAAAAATCGGAATTTAAAAAAAGAAAAAAGGAAAAATGCTTAAAATATCCTAAAAAAATCTATAAATAAAGAGACTCTTTACTGCAGAATCTTGTAATGAACAGTTTATTAGATATTTAATTAAAATGGGAATATTTTTAACATTGAAGCCTATGGGATTCGCCTGAATAAACCTGCCGAATTAAACCACCGAATGGGAGAGCATTTCAGGAACCTTTCACTGCTGGTTTGTGTTCTCTGAATAGCCGAAGCAGTGCTTTTTTATGGGGATTCACTGCCCTCGAACAGGCACCGTATGTGCAGGCATTTCGCCAGGATTTGGCGAATTGCCTGCTCTCTGGATAGCCGAATGGCCAAGAAACGTAACCGAATGCTGATTTTCATCTTTCAGTTACCTTTCTCCAGCCATTCGTATCTCTTTGGGATAACCCTGAAGGTCTCTGGAGTTCAGCCTGAGTGACCTTCTCAAACATTTGATTTTATCTTGCACATGGACTGAGGAAGGCTTTGTTTTACAGCCGAAACGCGTATCCCATATTTGTGACACCCTCCCACCATATTTTATATATGCTTTTAACAATAAATTTCCCTTTTTTACCATTTGCATCCGTTTAAGACCTATTTTTAAAGCAGCATATGCCCCACATGCTCCGTCTCTCTGTTTCTCCTACCATCTACATAAGATAAGACCACCCGCAGATGAAAGAGGTGAAGGTACCCACCGAATAAGCAGTACCACACACTTACAAGTTGAGCCTGGAACCTAAGGCTCCAACATCGGTGAGTTTGTTTCAACTTTCACCTATCTTATTCCAACCATTGGTTACAAGTTGCGCTATGAGGATCTCTCTTTTTCTGTATCTGAGACGATCGAACAAACATTAAGGAAAGGCAGAGACTACTCCAAGAAAACTCTAAAGAAGGGCAGAGGCTACCCTCAATTAGGCCCAAGGCATTCCACACCAGAGCCGGTACACGAGGCTCTATAAAGTGTAAGTGTTCCCTTGTCTATGGGCACTTAACTCTGTATCAGACAATACTGTACTATTTTTTTTTCTTTTTTCTGTTCCCTCTCTACTCTTCTCCTTCTTTTCTCCCATTTTTTTGGGAATCGGGAGTCTATATAGGACTTAGGTAAAGACAGTGCACCAGAACCTCACGTACACCTCTGGACTGTCCACGTGGAGACTCAACCAGACTACCTTATCTTCAATACAGAATATATGGTCGGTTGGACTGGTTTTTTGCCTTCACCAGTGATTTGGAAAACAAGACTTGATAACAATAATTCTTTGAAAGACCTCCAATTGCACTATATGCACTTATATATGCACTTTATACCCGCATTTGCACTTTATGTGATCTTTGACTATATCAGGACATCAACTGTCACCTTGCATTATATGCCTTTTTTGCACAGTGGCATTACTGCACATAGCTCCATTCACGGCAGCACTTTAGTGGTCGTTTCGACCGTGCACCACTTGGAATAGTGGGACCACTACACCCATTTATTTTAGGCACAATTTGTACTATAATTTAGACCGTATATTGACCGCTCTCAAAAGAGACTGCGCCACTAGGACCCACCCTTTCTTTCCAACCTTCTCAATCTTGTCCACTTCTCTTACCAAGTCCTTTCTCCCCCTGATTGCTTGGTTTGGTTGGGCCCCGGTTGTTTCAAACATCTTCCACTGTGATCCTGGGAATATTCAGTTCAGGTGAAATGTTCTTATAGCATCAATAAAATCTGTGCCTCAACACAATCCTGTCTCATATAACTCTGCAAGGACGTCCTTTGACCTCATGGCTTGGTGTTTGCTTGGATATGAATTTTTAGAAGCATTATAAATAGAGGTGTGTGCCTTTCCAAATCATGTCCAATCAATTTAATTTGTCACAGGTGGAACCCAGTCGAAGTATAAAAATATCTCAAAGATGTTTCAAGTATTTTAAAGTGTTATAGCACAGGATCTGAACACTTATGTAAATGTGTTCATTTAGCTTTTTACTTTGATGTGGATTTTTTTTAGCAATTTAGCATAGGACTGTAATATATAAAAGAGAAAAAATTAAGGTGTCTGGATTTCTGAATATATATATAAAATAAAAATAATACAATTCTTTGATTACTAACAGGGTTATTCAGAGAGGTATGAAAAAAACTTGAGAATGACTGCAGAATTGAAAATTCTAGGTCAAAATAGCCAAACCAGAAAAATTCTCCCATTTACCTCACTTTCCAGATTGGCTATTTGGTCTAGATTGTTCATTCTCCTGGCAATTCTCAAGGTTTTCACCTCTCTTTGAATAGCCCTGTATATACACTGTATATATTATATTATTAAAATTATACAGCACTATTTTACTGTAACTGCATTCTCTGTTGAGACCAGATTCACTTGTGATGTCTGCAGAACATAAATACCTCTTTTGATGTGTTAACAACCATATTGCTTTGTAGAAAATATATCTCCATATATAGAGAGCAATCAAACAGATCAAAGAATGCCCTACTAGCATTCTGCTCTCAGTTTCTCACTATAAGTGTCATTGCCAAAAGATCTTCTTTTTAAAGCGCATTGAATTTTCTTAAATAAGACCATTTTTAGCTACTTTAATTGATACTTATCAACATTCTCTGCAATGGGAAATATTACGAACACTGCTCAGATGTTAAATTCTATGTACAGTTTGCTATTTAATCACTATATTTTGAGATGAATAACAATTTTCCAAAAGGACGCCTTTAGGCTATTATTTCAACACTATCATGTTGTATTCAACAATAAAAAAATAAAAAATATTTGGCAAGTCTTTTCAAAGATTAAGAGTAAATCATGATGCTGTATAGTAGCAGATAAATATATTCATGATGCGATTGAACACTATTAGAATATGACTTTATGTTTTAATCAGTTTATCATTTTTTAAATTTATTTTAGAATGAATATACATAATACATTTTATATATAACTAAAATTTGGGATTAAAATCCCCCATTATGCAATTGCAGGAATATATAAGTGTCACGAGGCGTATGCGGTTCTGGTATGAGCCCAGCAGGCGGCGACACAGAGGGGAGGCCAGACAGGAATCACGCAATGCAGATTCTTTAACCCCTTAAGGACCGCTGACGTACCCTGTACGTCATGTCCACGGGTCTCCCTTAGACCCGCGGACGTACAGGGTATGTCAGCGGCGCCTAATCCCCCTCCTGCCCGATACTCACCTCCCTCGCTGGATCCCTCGGCGATCTGGCAGGGAGGAAGCCTGCCCATGTGATTTACATGGGCAGGCGAGGCTGATGACGTCGCCACGATGCGTGGTGACATCATCAGCAGGCGTCCCCATGCAAATCAATGGAGGGGGGCTCCTTCGGAGCCCTCTATCTCCCCAACCATTGAAGCTAGGGAGATGCTTTTTGCACCGCTGAAAAGGGGAGAGTCTCCGCTTTTCAGCAGTGTATGGCATTAACCATTTCGCCGCCGACTCACGTTTCGGCGCATATTGGCGCCAAAAACGCGATTTGAACCTGGAGGGGGGCTGACATCTTGGATGTCAGCCAAGCCTCCAGGTCCCCCCCACCCACTGACAACCTCACCATATGTGTGAGGATGTCAGTGGGCCAGTTAACCATCTAGCTGCCATGTGGAGATAAGGGGATCCTAAGGATCCCCTTATCTCCCGATCCATGGCAGCTAGATGGTTGTATCTATATGTCCATGGGTTCAACGTCAGCAAGCTCAGATGGCGGGGTCTCCAAGTAATCAGAGAGGGAGTCATCCTCTGTACTCTCCACAACAGAGATGTTTTCCCTACATTCAGGCCTCTTAGATCTGGGTACTGGAGTGTGGCGAGACTTGCCAACTGTGGTAGCCTGGCGAGGCCTAGCAGGAGCAGAGACTGGGCGAGGCTTGGCTGTGGGCTGGCGAAGCTTGACAGCAGCTTGGCGAGACATGGCAGGATTTGAGACTGGGCATGACTTGGCTGTGACCTGGCGAGGCTTGATAGTAGCTTGGCGAGGGCTGGCAGAGACAGGATGCTGTCGAGCTTTGGCACTTGGAGTTCACTTAGACTTTGATGGCAAGGACTCAGCAGGTAATGTCTCTTTGCTTTTAGCATGCACAGACACAGGAGGAGCAACCAGTTGAGAAGCAGGAGTAACAGGGTTGACTCTGGTCTGTGCAGGGGATGGCTTGGGTGGGCGCACAGGGCACGCAGATATGAAATGTGAGCCCGCACTACAATAGAAGCACAGTCCCAAAGACCTCCTCCTGGATCGTTCCTCCTCAGACAAGGGTCTCCTGCTGCCAGACATCGACGTTGAAGAGCACACCTTAGGTGAGGTGCCCCTTAATCCTTGCAGCACTTTAAGCAACATAGAATCCAGTTGCTGCAGGAAGTTCTCCACAGCCATTTTCATGGATGCCACCACCGCCTGTATCACCGCAGACTCGTAATAAGAAGGGGTCTGCAATATGTCCCGAGGCGTATGCGGTTCTGGTATGAGCCCAGCAGGCGGCGACACAGAGGGGAGGCCAGACAGGAATCACGCAATGCAGATTCTTTAATAAAACATAAATGGTCCTTAACTGCAGGCAAAAGAACAAAGGAAATAGCAATAAAGTCCAGGGAGAGTTCTTGGAGAGTCAGTGGATTGTGGGTAATGCAGTCCTAGACTGCAGACAGGTTTTGACAGCGGTACCTTGATCAAAAGGTCAAACGGTGAGAACAACTGTAATCCACAGGTAGACAGATGGATACTGAATACGTAGGATAAGCTGGTACAGGAAGAGCAGGTTTGCACACAACCAAGTGACCTCAGTCAGGGAGAACAATAATGCAGACCCACTGCTGGCTGGGTCTCTCTGCCTTTTAAAGGAGGCTTAAACACAGATAGGCCTCAGCTGGAAGTCCAGGGCTAGAAAGGAAAGACTCAGGCTGGATCTCCAGGAGCCTGGTCCAGGTGCAGAGCCTGGGTAAAACCTGGAACGGAATCCAAGAAAAGGAGGATACATGGCAAAGTTCTAAGATCCAGGTGTGCAAGACAGGTACACGGGGTGGACCCTGACAATAAGTAATTGCAAAAGACACTTATGTGTTGCAGAAAAATCTGATTTCTTTTACTCACAGAGCTCCTTTAGCCACACTCCCCATATGTAATGCAGACTTGTGGATAGGACATGCAAATGAAGTCCACAATTTTTCACTGATTTGTTAAAAATTCTTGTTTTGCGCAGACACCACAGTGAGTTTATCAATCTAAGTCAGTGATATTTGCACCAAAATGTGTGCTTGCATTGATGCCTTAATGATGCACCGGAACTTGCATCAATTATGTGATGCTGGTTGAAACCAGCATTAATGTCAGCAGTCGGAGTGAGCAATCTGCATCATAACAGCTGGACAAAAGCATTGAGGAAGATATTGCTTCAAACTAGGACATGCAGAACTTTGAATGATGTGATCTGTGGCTCGAGACTGCCATTATGCAGAGGAAAGAAGAGAGGTATAAGTAGACATGGTCAGCCAAAGTGACTGGTATTGGGACAGTCTAGGAACACAGAATCTTCCCAGGGTCATCCAATCATCCAATATTGCTGGATATTGTCGATGAGTGCTTGACGAATATCGTGTTTCAAAGCTATTTATACAACTGATTTGACCCTTCTTTTATTTGGTCCTATACAAAACCATTAATTAGCACACAGTCAAGTAAGAAGGGTTGACTATTTTTTTTTTGAGAAAGTATTTTACCAGGAAGGATACATTGAGATTTCTTTAATTTTCTGGTATTACCTGGGTGGCGAGTATGTGCCGTTAGGTGTCTTGCCCAAGGACACTTACTGGAGAGGTGCTCTTGCCTGGATTCAATCTCGTGTCTCCACAGTCTCCATGGTTATTGAGGAGTGATGTTACCTCTACTCCACCCAGCCGGTACTATACATTTAAGCAATAAATATGACTGATATGTCTTAGTACAGTGTTTCAAATTGATGTCCACAGATGTCAAGCCCTGCACTATATTTCTTGATAACAATAATAATTATTTAGTTATATATTAATAATAAAGACCTAAAAAGTAACTCTGCGGCGCTTAGAACAGTAGGATCGCGAGTAAATCCCCAAAAAGGTGCTTCCTGTCACCCAAAAAATAATCCAAAAATAAAAAGACACAGGGATAGTGCTCACAACAAACCCATGTGGATCACCTTATGATAGAAAAGATCTTATATACATACAGTCTGGTCCAGAAATATTGGGACATAGACACAATTCTAACATCTTTGGCTCTATACACCACCACAATGGAGTTGGAATGAAGCAAACACAATGTGCTTTAACTGCAGACTGTCAGCTTTAATTTGAGGGTATGTACATCCAACTCAGGTGAATGGTGTAGGACATACAGCAGTTTGCAGATGTGCCTCCCACTTGTTATGGGACCAAAACTAATGGGACAATTGGCTTCTCAGCTGTTCCATGACCAGGTGTGTGATATTCCCTCATTACCCCAATTACAATGTGCAGATAAAAGGCCCAGAGTTAATTTCAAGTGTGCTATTTGCATTTGGAATCTGTTGCTGTCAACTCTCAAGATGATATCCAAAGAGCTGTCACTATCAGTGAAGCAAGCCATCATTAGGCTGAAGAAACAAAGCAAACCCATCAGAGAGATAGCAAGAACATTAGGCGTGGCAAAAACAACTGTTTGGAACATTCTCAAAAAGAAGGAACGCACCGGTGAGCTCAGCAACACCAAAAGACCCGAGAGACCATGGAAAACAACTGTGGTGGATGACCGAATAATTCTTTCCCTGGTGAAGAAAACACCCTTCACAACAGTTGGCCAGATCAAGAACACTCTCCAGGAGGTAGGTGTATGTGTGTCAAAGTCAACAATCAAGAGAAGACTTCACCAGAGTGAATACAGAGGGTTCACCACAAGATGTAAACCATTGGTGAGCATCAAAAACAGGAAGGCCAGATTAGAGTTTGCCAAACAACACCTAACAAAGCCTTCACAGTTCTGGAACAAGATCCTATGGACAGATGAGACCAAGATCAACTTGTACCAGAGCGATGGGAAGAGAAGAGTATGGAGAAGGAAAGGAACTGCTCATGATCCTAAGCATACCACCTCATCAGTGAAGCATGGTGGTGGTAGTGTCATGGCGTGGGCATGTATGGCTGCCAATGGAACTGGTTCTCTTGTATTTATTGATGATGTGACTGCTGACAAAAGCAGCAGGATGAATTCTGAAGTGTTTCCGGCAATATTATCTGCTCACATTCAGCCGAATGCTGCAGAACTCATTGGATGGCGCTTCACAGTGCAGATGGACAATGACCCAAAGCATACTGCAAAAGCAACCAAAGAGTTTTTGAAGGGACAGAAGTGGAATGTTATGCAATGGCCAAGTCAATCACCTGACCTGAATCCCATTGAGCATGCATTTCACTTGCTGAAGACAAAACTGAAGGGAAAATGCCCCAAGAACAAGCAGGAACTGAAGACAGTTGCAGTAGAGGCCTGGCAGAGCATCACCAGGGATGAGACCCAGCGTCTGGTGATGTCTATGCGTTCCAGACTTCAGGCTGTGATTGACTTCAAAGGATTTGCAACCAAGTATTAAGAAGGGAAAGTTTGATTTATGATTATTATTCTGTCCCATTACCTTTGGTCCCTTAACAAGTGGGAGGCACATCTGCAAACTGCTGTAAGTCCTACACCGTTCACCTGAGTTGGATGTACATACCCTCAAATTAAAGCTGACAATCTGCAGTTAAAGCACATTGTGTTTGTTTCATTCTAACTCCATTGTGGTGGTGTATAGAGTCAAAGATGTTAGAATTGTGTCTATGTCCCAATATTTCTGGACCTGACTGTATATATATATAGGAATGTGTCTGTAAATTCCTCCTGAGCAGTAAAGTATTTTTTTCAATGATAACAAAGATAGTTTTTTTCTCAATGGATACCTTCCACGGATAGATCCTCAAAGAGAAGAAAAAAATACTAATAGTATAGCATTGTCACAACATAGAGAACATAATAAAAAGGGAGCTGTTCTTACTCACACCTTCGGAGAACTACCAGCTCTCAGATGGACGTATTCCAGGTGTTAAAGGCCACCTTGGTCGCCTCCTCTCGATCTTCAGCAGAGATAGCCCAGCAGACACAGCAACCATATGTTCCGCATCTTACCCCAAGACACTGGGCAAAAGAGCAGTCTGGAAACAGCTTCCTTTTAAAGACCACCAGAAAGTCGGTTAATGCCACGTCGAAGCCGTGTCGAGCCAGCGACAAGGTGTGATAATTCATCCGAAAAAAAACTAATCTTTGTTATCAATGAAAAAAGACTTTACTGCTCAGGAGGAATTTACAGACATATTCCCTTATGTAAGATCTTTTCTATCATAAGGTGATCCACATGGGTTTGTTGTGAGCGCTATCCCCGTGTCTTTGTATTTTTCGATTGGATAGCAAAAGTCCAGAAGGCAACCGGTGTGTGTGTGCTGGTTCTCGGAGAACTGGGTCGCAGCCCACGGATGAATTATCGCACCTTGTCGCTGGGTCGGCACAGCTTCGACTTGACATTAACTGGCTTTCTGGTTTCTTTTAAAGGAAGCTGTTTCCAGACTGCTCTTTTGCCCAGTATCTTGGAGTAAGATGCAGAACATGTGGTCACTGTGTCTGCTGGGCTATCTCTGCTGAAGATCAAGAGGAGGCGACCAAGGTGGCCTTTAACACCTGGAATACGTCCATCTGAGAGCTCTTAGCTCTCCTAAAGTGTGAGTAAGAACAGCTCCCTTTTTATTATGTTCTCCTCCACGTTGTGACAACGCTATACTATTAGTATTTTTTTCTTCTCTTTGAGGATCTATCCGTGGAAGATATCCATTGAGAAAAAACTAGCTTTGTTATCAATGAAAAAAAATACATTACTCTACTGCTCAGGAGGAATTTACAGACATATTCCCTTATGTAAGATCTTTTCTATCATAAGATGATCCACATGGGTTTGTTGTGAGCGCTATCCCTGTGTCTTTGTATTTTTGGATATATTAATAATATGTTAATATCTCACATACAATATTGCACTTGTCCTTTACTAACCTTAATGGGCAGGTGCATCTTGTGACAAATAAAAACAATACACCAAGGGGAGAGCACTCCATTACATAAATTGCACACTGCTCATAAAATTTAAAGATATTCACGGTCTTGATTTAACAAGATTTTACCTTTTTACAACCTAACTAAGGTAATAGATGATGGGAGTTTTGTTTCCAAAATATGATATCTTGCTTAAGCCTGTCACACACACATATACCGCATATATATATATATATTTATATATCTTTGAATTGCTATGATGTGCAGATAGCTTCTGCAATAATAACCATATATACAGTATATATATATTTCATTGATATATATTTAATTGATATAAAGTAGCGATAGAAATTATTAGTTATAGAGAATGCAGACTGTTTAATGCCATTAATCTCCGTGATTGTTTTTAATGTTTGTTTTTAACTTTTGATTGGCTATTCAGATCGCCATAGAACACGGACGCAGTGAACGTGACGTGATGTCGCACGTAGCAACGTGATGCTGGACAGCACTCAGAATCATCACGGATTCACTGTCACAGTTTCCACTCCAAACAAACGGATTGGTGAGTGTGTTTATTGGTATTGTATTTATACACATGTCTAAAGATACACTATAACCTTGATAATGGCTCCCTAGAGAGTCAAAATGTTAGTCCATTTTAATGATTTTGGAATAAAAGTTTATTATTTATACACACGTGTATGACTTTTTTGACACTGGAGATATATATATATATATGAATAAAACAGTTTGTTTTGTTATCTTAGCATCTAAGAGTGTGTTTTATCCACAAGTGGGTTTTCAAACAATAGCTTGCACACATTAAGAAAGCTCGCTAAAAGCAACAAGCACAGCTTGCTCCTATGGAAAGGTTGATTCAATAACTCACTGTGTGACAGGAAGGTTCTACTGTTTCATGTCAGATAGATTATATTTTTCCTGTGTTGACAAACCGATGCAATTCTTTGCAATTTTTTTAACCCTTAGTTAAAAAGAGTTGAATAACCTTTGTAAAAAAGATTACCAAGTTACCATTCCAAAGTACCAAACTGGTGGAAATTTGGACAGAAGCTTCAAACGGAACCCAGATAAAGACCTTAGAGCAACTGCCACCTTCAAACTGTATATAGTTTTTTTTTCACAAAAATACAGGAATACACACAATGGTCCAGCAATGAACTATATCTGCTCTGCTCAGTGGTTTCACTTGTTTTTTTTAACACTTGGTGAAGGCAATCTTAAGATGTTATAGTAAATAAAACATACTATATATGCAGTCTATAGAAGAGAGAGTAAGCTAAAAAAAATGAAAAGGTGTAAATATGGGTAGCGTGGATATGCTTTGTAGTTGCTTTTCAGACGTAAGAAAGCAACAATATTAATAGAACCCATTTACACCAGGAAAAAGAGTGTGGTGAAGAGTAGGTAGTTGTGCTTGCCTTTGGTGATACGGGCCTTTCATAACCTACATTTGTTATATTTTTGTTAATTATTACTAACTCCATGCCTGCTGGCTGGTATATGTGTACAGAAATTTGCTTTGTAATTGTTTAGCAAAATGTGGTCTCGACTTAAGTCAGCTCAATAGTCAAAATCAGGACCTTTTGTGGATATATGCTGGCCATTTTTCAGCTTGAGAGATACAAATTCGGGCTTATCGACATTTCAACTCCTGGTAAAAATTCAGCACAAATATCGGCACTCACGGCTTTACTTTTCAATGGAAATATCCGTTTTACCGATCCAATTAGAATTTATCAATATGCCAATTCTCCAAACAAAATTACAAATGCTGAATGGTGTTGATAAGTGGATTTTCAGGCACAAAAGTAGAGAGAATCAAACTGAAATCTTTGTTTAAACATCAGATTTTACTAATAGACGTGTTGAAAGGCACAAATCAATATGACGCTGGTAAAATATAAGCTTTTTCAGTTGGTTTACTGGCCTTCTCTTTGAACAGACCGGTAGCATTTTTCGAATATTGGATAAGGCTCATATTTTCAAATAAATCAGCCGATAATTCAAAGAAGATATTAGGGGTTATTCAGAGAGCACCGAAATTTTGGTGCTCTCTCGTTCAGCGCACTTCGAGTTCATTTCGCCCACCCTGTGGTGATTTTAGCATTCACCACAGGGTCCCCGAAGTGCACCGAAGGGATCTGTCGAACGCCGAAGATCAACCCACCGATGATCCGCAGAACGCCACCAAGCAGACCATCAAACGGCACCAATCAGCCTCTGAACACCGCTGAAAAAAGCCGATCAGCTGCTGAACTGGGGTAAAAAGAAACACAATTTTTAAAAGGCGTTTAAACCAATAACTTGCATGTAAATAAATATAAAGACCCTATAAAAATAATTAAAAGGTCTGTTACAGAATAAAAAAAAGTCATTTAAAAAAAAATTGGTATCAAAAATGTTTGATAAATCAGGTGCCCCTGATTTATTGAATGCAAAAAATAATTAATGAATTTTTCCAATGCAGAACAAGCATACATGCATAATATCTAATACCATCATATGTGAAACAATGTTCAGACTAGTGATTTCTTTCATTCAGCTAAATGATATTGTGCACAGATGGGCTGGGAATGGGATAATTATGTTAATTGCCAACATTTTTCTTCGTGATTTCTCTGCATTAAGTAAAAAGCAATGGTCTGATCTCAGACTATCTGTTTGACCTAACAACTGTTAACGTGACCTCTAAAAGCTTAGACCATGTCAGTGATGCCTCTTCTTCCTATTCTAAATGCATTAGTAATACTTCAGTGGTTGATGGATATGGCACTTTTGTATGTGACAGATTAATGAATGTGGTTGTCGTTAATGAGTTTTAAAAATATTATTATACCAAGATCATCACTCATAGGATATATGAAAGCCAATCCCAAAGTGTGTGTATACAGTATATACATATATAGTACAAAATAATATATATATATCATATCTCCTATACAATTAAAGCATCTTTGTTTACTTGCTGTATATGTTCAAGACGTAAATTATTTTTTTCAGCTTCTAAATTAATTACACAGTTTCAAGATGATGGTTTCAGCAGACAAATACAGAAAAGATCTGTAACAGTTATACTTTGTTATTCCTGGAATAGATATTCAGTTCTACAAGAGTTGCGTACATATTTAGCTGATCCTGCATCAGTATCACCACCTAACCAATTCTCAACCTAGATCTTAACAATTTTTGAGTTGCATATTACTCATTATAATCCAGGTGCTTCCTAATATGTCCTTCTTCCTTTTTGCCCCTTCCCTCTTGGTGACTAGCTATGCAGTTTTTTCCCCCTTTCATTCTTTTAATGATAATTATGCCCCAGATGTCTAATCATATCTAGCTTCTATAGTTTGTGTCACTTTTTTAGTTTCTTATTGTTCACTCTACCCATTCATGGCATTGCTGCTCATTATTTAGATTTATAAGTACAATATATAAAGGTATAAAAAAATAAAACAGTGCAAAAAAAATCAATGCTGGAGTAAACTCGGTAGATGCATAGCCTCGTCACAGACACAGGTAAAGCTAGTCGATATAAAGGTCATAAGCATTGTAAACTTTAAAAGTCTCTTTAGAATTTGTGCAGTTTGAGAAGGACAGGGTTAACAGACTGATTTTGGAATTTCAGAAAATGTGATTTAATATATAAAACGAAGAAGCAAGTAATGTGAGATAATAGTGATAAAATCTTTCAAAAGCTCTAATAGCCCTCTACTCGTTTTGCTTGTTGCTACATGTTTTCAAAAACATAAGCATAACCTTCCTTTGTTGTTGCATATTTTTGTAGTCAAGCAAAGTAAAATGCTCTCGTTTCGTCCGTTGTGAAAGGATATTTAATTAAACCACAAAATAGTTAATTAAACAATATTTTTTTCCACATTATTTGATTTAGATTAGATTCCACATATTATCTCATATTACATGGCATATACTAACAATAATTATATTTATAATGTGCACAGTCAGATTTAAAAATTACTGTATATTCTCTAGATCAGTGTTTCTCTGCTCCTGTCCTCAGGACCCTCTAACAGGCCACATTTTAAGGATCACCTTGGAGGAAATGCAGACTGAATCCTGCAATCACTGAGCAGCAAATCATAAGAAAGTATAATAACAATAATTATAAGTCATTGTTTTGAATTTATGTAGTACCAGGAGTTGGATGATGGTGATTTTTGTGGGTTCTTTGTTCAAATATGCATAACGGGCGACTGAGAATCTTTTCTTGTTCACTAATTTCAAAAGCATTTGTCCTCAACTATACAAAGTATAGAAAGCTTAAATGTGTAGTTTACGATCACACAAAATGAGCCTCAACAGAAGCTGTGTCTTGACTTGGAATAACAGTGTTTGATATTTGCAATTGGAGCTGTAGGGTTAATGGATGTTGGAGCCACATCTAGAATTGAACCCAAATCTTGTATTTTTACCTTGGCTCTTATTCTTGATCCCAAAGTTAGGGCTACATTACACTCTGGGTGCTAACGTTAGCGCTCACCTGAGTGAGCGTTAACGTTATCCCAGGTAGCCACTGCACATTACAGTCCAAACGCTAACGGGTTAAGAAACCCGTTTGCGTTTGGTACCTTGCACTTTTCAGCATGAGGTTACTTTACTTTTGCGCTCCCTATGCTTAACATGGGGAGTGCAAAGTGTTAATCAGCGTTAGAATTACAAAGTCCTAACGCTGATTATTGTCCGGCTGCGGTTAACAAAAGGTTAACCACAACCTGGACTTGGTGCTAACGGATTCCGCTGGTGCAGAATCCGTTAGCACCAGCCAAACCCCCCCCCAAAAAAATCCAGATACTCACCTCCTATCCCACGACGGGGACCACAGCTCTGTCTGCCTCCTCCGTCCGGCGGGAGCAGGGAGAGACTGGGGGAAAAAGTCCCCCAGGCTCTCCCTGCGGATCACTACGCCGACCTGCTGGATCTCGCGAGGCAAGATCCGGCCGGTCATGTGACCGCCGCAGTCAGTTTCAATGGAGTCCTATGGACTCCATTTAGAGGATGCGTGTGGCGGCGCTTAGCGCTGCGGCTCGTATCCCGGGGCTTAACCCCTGCTAACAATGCAGGCAGCTTTTTGCGCCTGCATTGTAATTTCACAGTAAAATGGGGGACGCTAGGGAGAAAACTGCAAGTGCAGTCTTTTCTCCCTAGCGCCCCCGTTTTACTGCGAATAATGTAATGTAGCCCTTAAGATTTTGTGCCTTGGTTCTTAAATTTAACTGATCAGCAGTTGGTATGGTCTGAGCAGTTTACAATAATTTATTTTAAGCTGTATTCATGAGAAATGCTCTGATTAATGATTATTATTATCATCATTTGTATAACACAACTCTTTCTGCAGCGCTTCACAATAACCAATTGGGAATGTTACAGAATTAAAAATAAACATAGGAACAAAAACAACTGGTGTAGGGCACTATCGCGTTCCCTGAGCTAAAACCGGGATGCCAAGGGGAAAAATTTTCATTCGCTACTTTCCCCTTAGCGTCGCGGTTTTCCCAGCAGATCGCATGGCAGATGCTGAGTCCGGCAGCCTGTCCATTAGCGATCGCTAACTTTGTGGATGCTGGGGATGGCGCTACAGCAACGTCCCCAGCATCCCCTCCGTGGCGTTCATAGGACTCCATGGAGGATCGTGCTGCCAGGTCACATGACATGCAGGATGTCACTTCTCGTGAGATCCTGCTGTCAGCAGAGTGATTGCGGAGGGAGACAAGGGACTTTCTTCCCCCAATCTCCCTCTGCTCCCAGCGGGCAGAAGCAGCGGATCGGGCTGCCGCTCTTGCCGTGGGATGAGAGGTAAGTACAGTATGTGAATTTTGGGGTGCTTTCCAGCTGGTGCTGACTGATTCCGCAGAAGTGAAATCAGTTAGCACCAGCTTCTAGCTGTGGTTTACTTTTCAGTTAACCACAGCAGGACGGTAATCAGCGTAAGGACTCTGTAACCCTAATGCTAATTACTCTTTGCGCTCCCTATGTTAAACATAGGGAGCGCAAAGTACAGAAAGTTCGTAGAAGCAAGCGCAATCTCCGATGCGCTAACAGGATTTTTAGCTTGTTAGCATTTGGATTGTAATATGGGCGGCCTGTGCTAGGGCCACTTAACCTAACATTAACACTCACATAACTGAGCGCTAACGTTAGCGTTAAGATTGTAATATAGCCCGTTGTGTCAAGAGCACTAGGATATACCTAGTTTCTCACTCATATGTTATTCTATTTATTTTTGTTAACTAGATGTTTGAGTTTTCACATAAGTTAAGATGAAAAGAATTGCGAACAACAAACATGAAATGAGTTAATAAAGATAAAAAAGATATCTCTGAGAAGATAAAGTGTGTAAAGTTGTTACATTTTTAGTTGATCCCTAAAGAGCCAATAATCCATTGCTGAGAAATTTCTTGATGTATTTTTATCCAAAAGTTGGTTTCAGAAACTTCCCTTTTGCAAACTGATTTATGAATATGAATAAATGCTTTATTTGCAATAAACAAATCAGGTATTATGTTTATATGTTAACGTGGCATAAAAACCACAACATTAACGCAAATATAATTCATGTATTTCCATGGCCCAGAAAACAAAAATGGTGTTGTCTTGTTTCCAAACTGTTAGTTAATTCAAACGTATGGAAATGTCTGTTCAAAATGCTAGTCATAAAACTGACAGAGATGGAAATGAAGCCCATTCTCTTGTGTGTTATGATACACTGGTTTACAGATGGACATTCTGGACATATTAGCATCTGTTGACAATTAAGTGTTGACTGATGGGATGAAAATAAATATATCTGACTTTTTACAGCATACATTAATGATTACATTGATGTACTAATATATGGAAATGGGAAATATCAATATTAATTAAAACTCACAACTTATCTCATTACTTGCAATACCTCTACTCAATCATACACGACACAGGGCACAAGAGAGAGTCCATTACAGCATATACAGTTAGGCCTATATATATTTGGACACAGGCACAATTTTCATACTTTTGACTCTGTTTGCCACCAGAATAATATTAAAATTAAGATAATATTAAAACGAAACAATGCAAATGAATTTGAAGTGCAGACTTTCAGCTTTAATTCAAGGGGTTCAACATAAATATTAAGTGCAAATTTTAGCAACTGCAACCTTTTTTATACACAGTCCCCCCCATTTTCAAGGGCTCAAATGTAATTGGACAAAACCACGTGGAAGAACCATCAGCGCATGCGCAAGATGGCGGTGAATGGAAAACATTGTTTGTATTTCAGAGTAAATATACACATTTCCCAATTGTCTTCCCCACTTGATGTTAAGATATGCTTAACCCCTTCAGACTCAATCAGCTCTTGACTGTCCCATTATAATGCTTTAGTTTCCTTTAAAAACTCACTTTTATCAGGTACTGATCTCCCTCTGATCTTTGCAGGATATGACATGCTTCCAACCGTGCTGGGTGTCCAGCCAATCCAGTTGCTCTCAATGCAGGATTGCTTTGATATTATTGGATAAGTCTAGTTCACAAAGGTCTCCAAGGCCTGAAATCTGAGCTCAGAGGCTGCTGAGCTGAGCTTTTGGGCAGCGCTATGCCCTGCATTTGAATGGCTGTATTAGGGGAATCCCCTTTCAGAGTGAGGAAAAATGAAGCTTGCAGCAGTGTGACCAGTCAGATATATTGAGTGATCAAACTCTAGATTGTTTTAACTGCACTCCCCCCAAAAAACGTTGGGCCCTATCACATGGTGTGAGCTAAATTGCAATTGCTAAAAATAAATATTAGCGAGAGTCGCTAAAACTTAGCGCCTGATGACCTACTAACAGATCACCTTGTCTGCGGGAGTCTGTGTACAAAGTTGTTTAGCGCAAGCTAGGGATAAATAAAGGAATTTATTTATTCATTATTTATTTATTTACTTATAGTATTTTACCAGGAATGATACATTGAGATTTCTCTCGTTTTCAAGTATGTCCTGGGTACCTGGGTATAATTTTGGGTCCAGTGCAGACAAATAGTGATTTTTAACCCATTTACCCACTGAGTCAAGTCACGTGCCTGCCCGGAGTCGGTGATCTAAGTGACACTAATGCTTTACAATAAAATGTTTTACTATTCTAGGTTCTAGTTATTTTAAATACCTGCTAAATATTGTTTTACTTGCTACAAAGAAATACAATGTATTGCAGCATTAATGAAATAATTAGATGTGACATTCTACCATAACCTTTTCAGTTAATTAGGTAAACAGAATTGATTGCAAAATTTTAAAATCTGTAAATGCCACCATTTTACTAGTTTAGGATACTGTAGTCGTATAGGGACAACTATAAACCAATTAATCATATACAAAACATTAACACACTAGGTAGAGCATGTACGTAAAAACTCAAGCTAACTTAAAGGAACACTATCATTTACATAAACTGTAGCTAGATTACTTGTGCATCACAAAAAAACACTTTATAAAACACATGCTGCTGTTTTTTTTTGGGGGGGTGTTCGTTTTTAGAAGTAATTGCACGTAAAAATGATGGATAAAATTAGGTATTTTATCTCCGGGTTCCAGTTTCTGGACTTTTTCAATGATGCAACATTTACCAAAAACATTTTGCTTTGTTGCTCTTATTTATTTAATCTACAATATCTTCCAGTTAATGAGGTGGAGGATGGAATGTTTAGATAAGGCTATTGTTCTCTAGGCTACTTGAGAAAATAAACACAATAACATTTTATTTTTTGGTGAAAGTGGTCCTTTTAGAAGTAAAATGTCTAACATTTTGCTACAGTAGCACCAACTGATGAAGCTTTTTATGCAAAACGCGTTTTGGTATGCTGTATATTTTATTACTAATAAAATGTGCCTTATTTTACACCTGGATGCTTATATTCACCGAGGAGGTGGCTGAGGCTGATAGGTGATCCGGTGCACCTTCTGAAGTCACCGGGTGCCTGCAAATCTGGTGTCTGATCGATAAGACACCAGCAAATGTGAGTACGATATCTCCTTTGTTTGCACTACATTTTATACAATATTGCTTTACGTGAGTCATTTTATATTTTGAGGGACACGGAGGATGGTAACCCTGTGAGGAAACCACACTTCTGAGCCATGGGGTGCAGCAGAAGGAACCACTAATAGGACAAGAAGCGCCAACTCCAGCACATCTTTCTTTTATACTTACTTACTGTACAAGGTGGAAAAGGGATATAACACCAAGTGGTCTGGAGAGGCAGCTGACTCCACAAATACGAGACACTGTTTGATTTTTATTTTTTATTCTTCCCTGCACTGATTATTAAGACTTTCGCAATCATTAAGACGTTTAAAAAATGGAGTATACAGGATAAGACTGTACATGTCACATTACTTTCTTTTATCCTAGATTGCTTTATCCTATTTGCACCATTTTACTTGCATTGTATTTTATTTGATTGTATTGAGGTTGTTTATTTGCCATCACCACCGGGTGGCGCCAGTGGCACAGATAATCACCAATTTTACATACGCTCTTAAACCCCTGTACAGCCCTGTACAGAAACAAATCCTGCCTGAACCCCACGGTAAGAAAGCACATTGTACAACAAATGCTTATGCCGACCATTGAATATGGAGATGTAGTGTATGCAGCCACTCCGCAAACACACCTTCAGAAATTTACCACATTGTATAACTGATGCTGCCGCTTTGCGCTACAATTTAACTACATGACTCACCATTGTGACATGTTAAAAGAGCTAAACTGGCCGTCGCTGGAGTCTAAATGTACCCTTCACCTTTCCAACCTGGTGTTTAAGAGCTTTTCTGGGAAGCTGCCACCCTACCTGAATAGACTACTTCCTCTAGCAGTTCCCTCATCCTATAACCTCCGATCCAGGACCAGCACCTTACTTACTATACCACAGTACAAAAAGAAAGTGGCTCGGTCCTCGTTTTCCTACAAAGCACCACAGTTATGGAATAACCTCCCAGACGCCATCAATTCTTCCCCAGTCTAAAGTCCCTTAAGAGCTCCCTATTAACATACCTCAATACAGAATGCACCTGTAAACATGTAACATAATGACTATTTCCTACATATTTATTTTATGTTATTCTGTATATTTGTGTTTTTTTAATATCTTGCATTTTATTACCTTGTATTTCTGTAGCTACTGTAACATTTTAATGTTCTTGAACCCAGGACGTACTTGAAAACAAGAGAAATCTCAATGTATCCTTCCTGGTAAAATACTTTATAAATAAATAAATAAATAAATGTTGTTCTGAATGGATGGCCTGATTCCAATGCGGAGGTGCCATTAACTGTGTTAGAATATTGGACTTTTAGAGACAAAATGGCGTACTATACAGGGGGCCAAGGGTCATCATTCCTAAATTGTTAAGATCGGAGATGCTGACACGTATTCATGCCAGTCAAATTGGTGGAGAAGCATGCTATAAACAAGCACAATATACCCTATACTGGCCCAACATGCAGAATGAGATTAAAGACTTTGTTAACCATTGCTCGGCATGCAATGAATATGCACAGGCACAACAAAAAGGACCCATTATTTTTCATGTTCTGCCCACCCACTCTTGACAAATTGTAAGCATGGATTTACAGAATTATGCCCATCAAGATTTTCTACTAATTGTTGATCACTAGACTGACTTTTGGGATATTCAGCTACTTCCTGACCTGTATACTGATACTACAATCAAGCATTGTAAAGCACAGTTTGCACATTATGGCCAGCCGGATAGGGTAATATCGGATAATGGATCTCAATTTGCATGTGAGCAATTCAGACAGTCCTCTACAGATTGGGGATTTGAGCATGTTACCTCATCCCCGCGGCACCCACATGCCAATGGCAAAGCGGAATAGGCGGACAAGGTACTAAAGAATCTTTGTAAGAAGGCTAAGTATGATGGTACGCACCCATGGAAATCCATTTTACATTGGAGGAACACCCAATCTGAAGGCATGAACAGTAGTCCTGCACAGAGCTTGATGTCAAGGAGAATGAAGACTTCATTGTCTGTGGCCAACAGATTACTTGAACCTTGTGTGGTTACCGGTGTCCTAGAGAAACTGCAGAGGAGACCGATTGCCAAACTGTCATACTATGTGTCTGCTAAAGACTTACCCGAACTAAGCATTGGAGAGCCAATCCTTATGAAGACGCTTCCTGGTGACAGGACTGGTCTCTGGAGACTGGGTTCCTGTGTTCAGAGGGCTGCTCCTCCCTCATATCTTGTGGATGTAGAAAGCAGTCTCTACTGCCGCAATTGAGTGGACATGCGAGGGGCAGAAAGACTCACAGCGCAAGCCTATGTGCCTCCTGCACATGATCCTCCTGAGGCACTCAATGCCCCTAGTACTCCAGGGCCACATACGCAAAGTGAAGAGAATACTGCTATCCTTTCAGAAGAATGAGAATGACATAATGCAGCCACATATACCATCATGTTTCCAGGTGCTGAACACCCCAGCCAGGATGGAGGGCAGCTCGTTATCAACGTCTACTGGAGCTGCACGGCTTTACCCATGCAAAATCTCTGTAGCCTTGCGTAGCGGTCGAGTTTCAAGACCACCTGATAGACTCAATCTTTACCAGTAACACAGTATGTTATATTCAAGACTGATAGGAACCGTGTTAGGTTGTTTAAAAAGTTTGAATGTAAAAAAGGGAGATGTTATGGAGTTATTCTGCATATACTGTACTGTGATTCTATTTGCTTCTGTTAATGTTGCATTTCCTTATACTTCCTGTTTCCTGTTCCTACCTTTGACCTGGATGCAGTTCAATAATCCAACGTGGTTCCTCACACTAGCAGCTTGTAATGTCTTCATTTCTGCACTTGAAACAAACACCTCAATAAAAAAACATTGCTAAAAAACACAAGTCAGTTACCAGCAAAAGAATACCCCAACTCTCCAATTAAAAAAAGCTAATTCAAACATTTAAATGAGATATGATGTTCAGAATGTTTAAATCAATAGTCTCATCCGCAAAAACAAGTAAATGAAAGTAAACACATCTTTGGCTCTAAATGGCATAGCAAACCACCGTGAACATCCAGAGGGAATATACACACATTTCATGTCTTTTCATTTTTAGTGAAGGCATTCAGGCTACATTGTAATTATAAAGAGCATGTATGGTGAACACCAGTGAAGAGATCTGACACAACAAGGTACATCAGGAGTCATCAGCATAAATGTAGTTCTGGGATCAAAAAGATCTGATTAAATTTTCAGAGGAATGAGAACCATTGGAGTATACATTTTGTTGTCATTCACTGCTGTTGAATGACATGCCAGAAAATGAGACTTAGAAATCTTAGATAAGATGAG
Organism: Leptobrachium leishanense; assembly: GCA_009667805.1. Lineage (NCBI taxonomy): Eukaryota > Metazoa > Chordata > Amphibia > Anura > Megophryidae > Leptobrachium > Leptobrachium leishanense. Next base: position 285,357,381 of record CM019066.1, read on the forward strand.
AACCACAAAAGCTTTTAAAAAAACAGATAACAGAAGTGCTGCCAATAACAAATGATAAACATAACTGGTGTAACATTGAAAGAAAAGTGACATAAACTGAACAAGACTGACAAAAGATGTACTCGTATTTTTTACTGTAATAGAAAAAAAAATAACACAGGGATCAAACACATTTGTTTTTATTGAATTTATGTAATTTAAAACTTTTATTACAAAGAATAGATATTTATTCCATGGCTGCTGCTATTGGAGTGTTCTTCCGAAGCACAGTGGGAAATGTAACTTTTTTGATTTCTTAATGTCTTAGATTCCTTTATTGAGAGCTGTGATAAAGTTCTGCTATTTGTATTTCATTGGATACTGAGAAAGAGAAATACAGTAACTTAGAGGAACAACTGTTTTTATAAACAGCATACAGAAAATCCTGAAGATATCCCAACTCCATGGTTGCACTGTGCAGATTGTGTTGAAAATGAGAGGCAATGCAAAGACTATTCTGTAGCTTATGCACCCATCCAATGCACATTAGATCAGCAACAGGGAACACAAACATGTCTATTCAGAGAAAGGTGAAAAAAATCGGGAGAATTGGCAGGAGAAGAGAACAATCTAGACCAAATAGCCGATTTGGAAAGTGAGATAAATGGGAGAATTTTTCTGGTTTGGCTATTTTGACCTATAATTTTCACTTCTCCAGTCATTCTCCTGAGTTTCACCTATCTTTGAATAGGCCCTATAGATTATGTAAGTTTCCCGATTTCAAAGAGGTAGGTGTTGTAGAATTACTTCACCTGGAATGCTTGTAGGTAGTCAGAAGGGATGGTCTGCTGGCTAAAGAAAAAGATAACTGTTTTATTTCTATTACAAGTACCATGCAACCAAAATATTCAAATTACTTCAAATACGAGTATATTTATTTACTATGAGAGAGTAAAAAACTTATTCCCAGAGTGTTTGAGATGTTTATATAAGGTCAATATATGTCACTGTATATAAAAAAATGTCTAATAAACGTACTTGTAACATTTGGTCATTAATGCACATGTTAGAAAACCATTCTGGGGCAATAAAGAGCCATAATAAGGTCTGTACAAGTGGTAGTAGCACCTAGCCTAAGCTGTCGATTCCGCGCAGACACTTCCAGCAATTTTAAATGCATTGAACCCTGTATGCCTGTTGGAACCCTGAACATTCCTTTACAAGTTTCTGTTGCTGCTCCATCTAGAGCAATGCTTCCAAACCCTCGTCCTCAAGTACTCTCTAACAGGACAGATTTGCTAGATATCTTAATCACAGCCATTGTGATATCATTCGCTGCTCAATAATTGCAGTATTCAGTCTGCATTTTCCCAACGTAATTTTTTAAATCTGGCCTGTTATGGGTACTTGATGACCAGGTTTGGGAACACTGATCAAAAGGCAAATCACCTTGCAGAAGATCTGTCACAAAAGGAAGTGTGTGTGTGTTCTCAAACTCATGGCACTACCAGTAACCTGTGTTGGGCTCCCTATCTGCTGTGACCTGTTGTGTGCAGGCTTGCTGCATTCCCAGTTACCCTTCCTGCCGTACCCCTATGTTGTGCCCTAGTGCAAACCCTGTCACCTGTAACTATAGTTAATGCTTAATAGAAAATTTAAAAAATGCAGCACATCAAAGTGTACAAGAAAACATATTTTTTTTACATCATAATAGTATGACTAGTGCACACACATACTTTGTCACTATTGTTGCTCATACAAGCATCGCTTGCTACACAGACAACTGTGACTTTCTCCTAGCTCATGAAGGTCACATATTGATATGGAAATACAGAACCAATGAGAAATTTTAAGTTTTTTCCTCGATATAGACTTCTGAGATTGCTTTCAGTGATGGACACTGAGAGTATAATTAAAGGGCATGTGCTGTGTATTTTCAATAGAAAATATGACTGAAAAAGAAATTCCATTATACATCAGACATTTCTATATTATTAGCATTCATGATTTAAACTTTAGAATCTTTTGTTTTCTTAAAATATGTATCCATGGACAGCTGGAGTATATAAAAAAGATTTAATATAGAATTAACATGAGGATATATAATGTCTGATTATATTTTATAAACTCACATCCAATATAGCCACATACCCAATTTATAGAATATTTAATAAAATGTACAATAAAATAATAATATAGAAACTATTACTTTGACAAAGCAACACATAATTTAAAAGTTAAAATGTTAAAAAAAAAATTTGTTTTAAAAAAGAATATTGTGCATGTAAAAAAAATAGTTGCAACATTCAAATACCAGTATTTAGTGCTAATGAAAAGGACACATTAAACATTCTCTAAATATTATTAGAAAGCCTAACAAAATAACCAGATGCACCAAATAAGTTTAAACTAATGAAATAAAAAAAGTTACTGATCTAAGTTACTGATTTAATAATAATGTCTCCATGTTATGTGTAAGAATATCTCTATATACGATATATAAAACAGAGATCATGCAATTTATATGCAGCATTAAATGAAGAAATATATGGGGATTTGGATTCATTTTATCAACCATAAAAAAATAATATTCCAAGTGCATTGAAAAGAACAAAACCCATGCTTTCAACTTGCCTGGGACCTGTCATTACCTGATTAGAATATTCTGTTTTAAGGTTTATTCTAGGAAAAGTAAATGACTTGCAAGATTTCATTTAAAGATACAGAAAGAAGTTCCATGAAACCAGGTACTTTGATCCAAAAGTGTCTATTTATTAGGAAATCTGTGGGAAACATTTAAATTGTATTAACAACCTTTGTCAAAACATTTAAAGTTATATAACAAGAAAAAAAGGTGTCATCTGCGCTTATTCCTCTAACACTGTGTGAAACAAAACACAATTAGAGGCTTTGGTTTACTGCAATGGCCATTGAGTGTAAGCTCACCTGCCAACGTCAAGGCACCTCTAGTGAAGGTGAGTCCTAACCAAATGAAACCACAGGCTGCTTTATAGCGAACCATATAGGCTCATGCTGCTTTTCAGTCATGAGGTAGACTGGTGGGCTTTCATTTATGCCCTCCCAGAAATAAATCCACCATGGAATAAAAAAAAACAAAGTCGCGGAACGGAATATGCTGCAAAGATGACCTGCTGGAGGTACAATCAAATATACATAGTACAGGAAGAGCGGGGTCAGGCCTATTCCCCAATGGGGCGTCTGCAAACACCAGATGTATCCAGCCCAGCTGGTTAGGACTCACGTTCACTAGAGGTGCCTTGACATTCGCAGGTGAGCTTACACTCAATGGCCATTGCAGTAAAACAAAGCCTCGAATTGTGTTTTGTTTCACACAGTGTTAGAGGAATAAGCGCAGATGACACCTTTTTTTCTTGTTATATAACTTTAAATGTTTTGACAAAGGTTGTTAATACAATTCAAACGTTTCCCACAGATTTCCTAATAAATAGACACTTTTTGATCAAAGTACCTGCTTTTTTCTCGTTATGTTTTATACATGTTGCTGGGCTGGATACATCTGGTGGATGCAGCTGCCCCGTTGGGGAATAGGCGCGACCCCGCTCTTCCTGTACTATTTAAAGTTATATTTTTTTGAACAATTATCGGATTGTTGTTTGACATGTTTTACATAGTTTCTGTTAAAGGATGTAGTAATGGAAACAGTAATCAGTAATATACTAAAAGTATTAGTAATATAGTAAAAATGATTAGCATATAAAATGAGCAACATTTCTTGGATATGAGTGAAAAGAGGAAAAATAAATAAGCATCAGAAAGCCAGTTGGGTTTAAGGCAGGACCAGATTTGCAATCCAGTGCAGCCAGATATTAACCCTTTCACTGTGTGAGGAACATCCTGGTGCATCACCGCTGTGTGCAGAAGACAATCCCCACACGTCATTGGGTCTCCGCAGTATCCCACCTGATACTCACCCTCTCAGTCTTTGAAGTCAGACCCTGCTTTTAACCTCATAAGAACCACTGATGTACATAGTATGTCCTTGGGAAAATTCCCCTTAAGAACCAAGGACATACTACGTATGTCATGGTCCTTTAACCCCCGCTCCCTATGCTCACCTCGCTGGCCGGGGTACCACGTGGGCCTGGATTCCTTGAAGGTGGCCCGATGGTTTTATGGGCTCTGGCCATCGCACTGATGTCATTGCCGGGTGCAAAGACATCAGTTTCAGGTGACCCCAGCGCCTGCAGGGGGAACCTGAAGGGGGTAGAGTCTTTTGGACCCCTCTCCCTCCCGAATGGCAGCAAATAAAAAAGAGAGAGAGGAACCGATGGAAAGGGCAGAGTCTGCCCTTTACGGCGGTGCCTCTTTTTAATCTCTTAGGTGGCGGATTACGAATCAGTGCCAATAAGTGCCAGATTGTGATCCGCTCCCGGAGGTGACTGACATCTGGGATGCCAAGACTCTAGGGTCACTCTCCCAACCACTGACGTCATGGACAAATGTGCTTTGATGTCAGTTGGCCAGTTAACCCCCTAGCTGCCAAGTGGAGTTAGGGGGGACCTTTGGATGTGGCAGCTAGAGGATCATGTTTGTCATCAGTGGAAAGTCCTGATCATTGCTTTTCCAGTGATACCAAATATGATCATGTTTGGAATGTTTGGTGTAAAGCTAAAAAAAATAGTGGGTTTGTTTAAAAAAAAAATTAGTCTTAGGTATAATAAAATGGGACTTCAAATCACGTTTAAACATGATGAGCATAAAACGGTTAAGATTAAATCAGCACACAGAGGTGAAATGGCTCAGCAGTGAAGGGGTTACATTTCAAAACTATTTAGCTGGGGGGTTCTCGGTAGTTGTAGATTTTGGGAGACAAATTTAGAAAAATTGTGTTTTTTCCATTTTTCATCAGATTTCAAATTTTATATAGTAAATTATACGATATGATGAAAATAATGATATCTTTATAAAGTCCATTTAATGGTGAAAAAAATGGTACATAAAATGTGTTGGTTCCATAAACGATTAAGAGGAAAATTAGAGCTAAACACAAACAGCACAGAAATGTAAAAGCAACAGTGGGTACTTTCAGACAGATAATGGTAAACTCACCTGGTCTCTAAGGGGTTAATCCCCTCCTGGCACATTGATACCAAAGCTGGCAGAATGCCTGAAGGGCAAGAGGGGCCCTTCGGACCCCCTATCTATTCATCAGCAAGAAGAGAGGCATCACTGGAAAGGACAAAGTCTGACCTTTCCAGTGATGCCTCTCTTAACCCCTTAGGTGCCAGGAATGCAATTCAGTGCCAATCACCCCCAGGTCACGACATTCTTCCGGTAGGTACATAGGTGTGTGGTGGTGTCAAGCTAAATAGGTGCAGTTTTTTATATTCTTCCGGTAGGGGCTGACATACATGATCCTCCAAGATGCCTCCTGGGCCTCCCCTCAAGCACTGACATCGATGTAAATGGGTGCGATGATGTCGTAAACAGAATATCCTCCTAGCCGTGCAGGGGATTCCCTAGGAAAGAGATGCTGGGGGCGTTTGGACCCCATATCTCCCAATCCGTAAATTATAGAGGGTCATGTATGGTATGATTGGAAAAGCCAGAGCATGGCCTTTCCATTGATACAAAAAAAACAAGTTATAAGTTAAAAATAAGACAATAAAAAAATATTTATCCTCCACTATATATGCACTCTTACAATCCTCATTACCTACCAAGCTCCCCGGGACAGCAATAACAAAATGGACTGCCTGAGCTTTCCTGAGCTCTCCGCACCTGACTTGATAGGGACCACTCTACTATCCAGGCGCTCCCTCCCCTCTGCAAACTACTGGGAAATGTTCTATAGAATACTTCACAGAGCATATTTGGCACCTGACAGAATGGCCCAAGCTGGACTATTACCAACAGCAAATTGTTTAAAATGTCAGGGTATCCAGGCCGACTTATGTCATTGTTTATGGTCCTGCCCTTTTATTCAATTATTCTGGGACACAGTACGACGATTTGGTTCACAGGTTCTCCGGCTAGAAATCCCGTTCACCCTGGAATGGGCCATCTTTAATCGCCCAACCCCTCCCACTCCTCGTCCTTTTGACAAGTGTCATCGGTTTTGGCTCACTCTGCTAGGAGCAACGGGCAAGAAGGCGATTTTGTCTCAATGGATCTTTCATGCCCCTCCTTCTTTTCGTATGGTCTATGATAGAATTTACGCCATATTTTTAGCAGAATGGACTGAGAATTGCACCAAGAAAAATGGACCCAGTCCTTTTTTACCAAATGGACCCCATTTATTCGACTCCTCCCATGCGAAACCAAGGACTCCCTGCATCGTACCTTTTTTTGCGCCCCCTGGTACTCTCTACAGATGTTGCGGGGTACTCCTCTGATCCCCCAGGGTCCACCTGATCGCTCATTAATCAGTTTTCTGGCTTCCTCTCCCCAAGGCCCTGTATCTTCCCGCAATTAGTTGTGCCCTCCGCGTTGGGTACTGTTCTTTACTTGTATATAGAGATGGTACTTTACACTTGCGTACGTTGGGTCGAGTGATGCCCTGTTTGGTCTAATATGAGCTGTATTGTAATTTTCTTGGTTACCGTTCGGATGCCATGTGTTTGTTTGCTTATTTGATTGTTTGTTATTAATGGATATTTTGACGTCTCTCTGTATGCTTTTCTTTGAGTTTATCCGAGATGAATAAATATATTTTGAAGAAAAAAATATATATATTTATTTGATTAATTTTGCTGTATAATTAATTTGTTAAATGATTTTACAAAAAACACTGTTTTTTGGCAATGGTATTTTGGAAAATCACTTGGTAGAGAAGGGGTTAAATTGGTCACTTTCATTAATTTACGAATATACAATAATTTTAGAATCTTTAGAGTTGTGAGAAATGGATGAAATCTTCTGCTTTATGATATTATTTTATTATGCCATATAATTTAAATAATCGTGGCACAGCAGTGCATAAAAATTAAGTAATATAAAACCTGGAATGTCAACGTTCTCACTTGGATGGAAAAAGGTACTAACCTTTTCTTTGTCTGAGGAGATAATGTAATTACAATTTAGACTCAGGCTACCAACAATGATACTTATAGGGTTCAAATGTTACATTGTCTATGCAAGGGCAACTCTTAGCTTGTTACATTATTATCTCAGTAAAGTTATCATGTATAACAATTAGGACAAATACACGAGTACATTGTGTCAATAACAATGAGGTCAATTTCTAATTTAACACAATAACCACAAAGCCTATAAAATTATCATGCGAATGGGTGAAAATCTCAACATGGTTTATTTGATTACAGTTGAAACATGCGTGGTTTTAACCCAGGTAAATGCAAACTGTATTAACTATCTGACAATTCATTTAAATGTACAGTTTAGACACCCGAGTTGTGCAAGGAGGAAAATATTGTAAAAAAAAGAGTACACTTTCAACATTTTGAAAAACGACAGAACTATAAAACTATAAAGAAATATATTTTTTAGCTATAAGCACATGTTCAACAATACTATAATGTCTGATATACTTGTATAGTAGACCCATAGCATAAATAAAAAATATACAATAGAATGAAATAAACATAAATTGGATTCTGTGCATTGAATTCTGAAAGCTGGTATGGAGGTATATATTATTTACAATTATAGCAATGTCTGAAACAACATCCACAAAATCAGATTTGTCACAGATTATGGCTTTGTAAAAAATTGATGTGCAATTTGTGGGGGTGAAGCAAATTACTCCTACAGGTAGCTGGATTTTCAAGCAGAAAGCGACTGGCTAATGGGATTTAATGATGCAGTTGATTATATCCCCTTTCCGTGATTAATCGACTCCTGTTGTTGAATAAAAAATTAGACTTTTTGAGCGTGTATTTATGTATGCTTTTATAAGCATTTTAATTTGATTTGTGTGTTCTACATCATTACTGCACATCATCCATAATGGATTTTATAGTAAACAAAAATACTATGAAAAAGCTAATACTTTTGAGTAGATACAAGTTGAAATAACAGTCATGGGTATTATCCAGGGGTAACATGTCTAAACTTTGACAAACATACAGGGTTATTCAAATAGCACAGAAATTCCACCCGTATTTCAGTGCGTTTCCGTTCCCTGCACTTCAGGGAATCAAATTCCCCGACTCAATGGTGAATTCAGCATTCTCAGGGCCTCAGAAGTGCAGGGAAAAACCACCAAACGAATCTGAAAAACCGCCACAAAACCGCCAAACCAAACAGAAAAAATGCCAAAAACCATCGGATCGGATCCGATAAACCGCTGTAAAACTGCCAAAAAAAAGCTGAAAGCATCCGAAAATATGGGAGGGTGTCCTTTGAGTGTGTTAAGTATGTTGTCCTTTGAGTGTATTGATTGGTGTGCTCTCCTTCTGGTTTGAAGTTTTATTGTAGGACCTAGAAAATATATCATCATTGTTTTCAGCTCCCTCTGCAGATTCAAAATACAGTGTATATCATTACTACCAGGGTTATTCAGAGCGCACCGAAATGTCACCGATGTATCGGTACTCTCCCGTTCGCAGCACTTCAACAAGTTCGATCCACTGACCCTGCCGAAAGCCCACTGAATGCATCCGACGATCTGCGGCAACACTACCGAATTGATCCGAAAAAGGCGATGACCCGCTGAACAGACTGCGGACCAGCTGCCGGAAAAAGCAGACAAGCCACCAAACAAGGGTAAAAAAAAGCACCGCAACTTTCAAAGGGCGTTTTCAAAAAACTTCTGCATGAAAATGACTGGAAATAATATATGAGGTTATGAATAATAATAAAAAGGTCTGTTGCAGAAAAAAACCGACCATTTTAAAATGATTTTGAAAAAGAAATCACAGAACAAATCCCGAAAAATGCCTAAAAAATCCTTAAAAATTCAATAAATAAAGAGAATTTTTGCTACAAATGAAAATAATAAAGGGTTGAATTAATATTTAATAAAAACTGGGATTTTTTTTACAATGAAACATTGAAACTATGGAATTCACCTGTTTAAACCTGTTAAATGAAACCATAGAAATTCAGGGAATTTCACTGACATTTTGGTGCTGTTCAGCGTTCTCTGAATAGATTAACCATTTCTTCTCTATGGGGAGTTCACTGTCGTCGAAGATCACCGTATTTTGCTGGCAATTCGCCAATATTTGGTGAACTGCCAGGTTTTTGAATAGTGAAATGGCCACGAAATTGTACCGTATTGGGAAATTCACTGTTTGGTGCAATTTCGGGGCCAATTCAGCTCTCTTTGAACAAAATGCATGTGTAAACAAAAATGTCTGAAAACGTTGTGCCAAAAGGTTTTTTGAGCAGCACCTACAATAAAGGCTCAAAAGATCTCCAATTGACTGCCCAGATTGATTGGCATCAGTGGGCGAGGGGCAGTTCCACAGGATAGGCTGACATCCCAAATGTTAGTCTGCTGTGGGAGATTGCAGCAACAGGCCAAAATGTTTTAACCCTATCCAATAGATTCTCTAAATTATCATTTCATTACTTAGCAACAGATTCTGCTCGCAACACTTGTATCACAAGAAGAACAGAATCTAGTGCATAAAAACAAAGAAAAATAGGATAAAAATATATTGGTTAGGGTTAACCTCAATTATATGTAAAATTAATCCTCATCCAATAGGGGATGGCTTTGTGATAGTAAACCATCTGCTTACACATTTGTTTACACATTTTTGCAGGACAATACAAGGAGTTTAAACATTTCAACATATTATGCAGAAAATAAAATGTCTCAAGATTAAACAGAATACCTAAGACTTTTACATTATTTATAATTATTTTGTGTAGTGACGCGTGTAAGAATTAACCCCTTAACGCCACAGGACGTACAGTTACGTCCTGCATTAGGCGGGCTTTAACGCCACAGAACGTAACTGTACGTCCCCGGCGTCTGCAGCTCCCCGGCGGCCGATACTAACCTCCTCCGGCGGCTCCCTCGCTGCTCTGACTCCGTCGGCACTTTTGGTGCCTCCCGGCGCACTGACGTCATCGCGCCGGATGCGAAGATGTCAGCTTCAGGCGTCCGTCCCCCCAGCCAGAGCGGGGGAAGCGCATGGAGGGGAGGGGGGATCCTTTGGATCCCTCTATCTCCCCATCGCCTGGGACTAGCAGCTAATGCCAGGCATCCCTGGAAAGGGCACAGCCTGGCCTTTCCAGGGATGTATGGCATTAACCCCTTGGTGGCAAGGCCAATCGGTGCCATGTCACAGCCTTTTTCCGGTGGGGGCCGCCATCTTGGATGGCAGCCCCACCTCCGGAACTCCCCACGTCCACTGACGTCATCGGGCATGGCCCGATGATGTCAGTTAACCAGGGAACCCCTAGCTGCCAAGGGATTTCCTAAGGAAATCCCATGGTGGAGATAGGGGGGTTCTTTGAATCCCTTTATCTCATGATCGGTGACAGCTAGGGGGTTATGTGGGGTATCGTTTGAAAGGCCTGATCATGTAAAATTAAAGTGTAAAAAAAAATAAAAATAAAAATAATTAATAAAAAATAAAAACGTGCTTTTCAATTATAATGTGAACAATGATGCTTCACTAATGATTTTTTTTGGGGGGGTTTAGCTAAAATCACGTAATTTCTCCCCAAAAAAAAATAAAAAATGGGTTCCCTGTTCAAATTTTTTTAACAAGTCTACCCCATAGAATATATCCGCAAAGGCTCGGGTAATAAAATGCAAAAAAAAAACACTTTACACACTGTGGATGATTGAAATTTTATTGAAAATTCACATTTGTTTTACAGTTTTGTTGTAGCATTTTCGCAGGATACATATAATAATGATATATTATTAATCTGCCAAGTCTGCCGGAAAGAACGATATATAATTTGTCGGGGTGGTACAATAATACGTGACTTAAAACCGCGTTTAAAACCGTCAAAATGAGCTCAGCAAACTTCTACTTCGAAACAGCGCCGAACTTGTAAAATTACTCCCGTCCTTAACCCTTTCGCTGCTGAGGCATTTCCTGCCTGTGTGCTGAGCTCATTTTTACCGTTTTGTGCTCATCATGTTTAAATGCGATTTGAAGTCAACTTTTATTATATGACCCAGACAACTTATATATCCTTTTTTTCAGCAGACTCCACAGATTCAAAATATATCATTATTATATGTATAAGTAAAGATTTAGAAAAAAAAAGGGCGAAAAAAAGTAAATTTTTGTTAAAATTCAGAAGAACAACATTGCATATTTTTTTCTATCTACACTTTATGACCAGAACTATTGTGGTTATATATTGATACATTAGGTGCCTTTTTAAAAATGGTGTAATGGAGAATATTTCATGGTTTTTTTGTACAAAAATATGCAGTTTTCTAAAAATCAAAAAAATCTGCTTTTTTCTTATGTCATGACTCATTGTATGTAATACATAAAATTAGTATATCTAAACCAATTGAAATGGAAAAGCTATATATTTTCTGAAACTAGACAAAATTCCGCAAAAAAAGAGACCTTTATGACACATTTTTAAATTTATTTTGTTATTCATAACTTTATTCAAAAAACATCATATTTAATGTAAAAAAAAAATCATAATAGGTCAAGATTTATATTGCATAATTTCATATTAATTTTTGGGGTAAAATATTTTTGTTTTGCTTAACTATATAAATATATCCCTCCTATAAAATAATAGATCCAATTTGATTGCATAGATCAAGTTTAGGCAGCGTTGGAGGTGCTAATTTGCACCGTGCGCAAAATAGATTTAGAGAAGCTTTTTATGCCGGTTTTTGAAAGGAGGCATACCTGCAATTAAATGGCTCTATCTCAACAGGGATCTAAAATATGCCAAATAAAGTATATATCCGAACAAAGTAGACTTCCAGATGAATCAAACGTGGGGTTACTTATTATTCTATCATAAATATTGAGCCCGCAGCAACTTGTGGAATTTGGATTTGTGCGCAAAAAAAAATAAAAAATTATTTCAATCACTTCAGACATGATAAAATCTTTGAAAACTAGGTCTTTCTCTAGCTCAATGCAAAGCCCCAACCCTTGTGATAAAAGTGAGACCCAGGTTTAGTGGTCCGGGTCCCCCTAGATGGAGCACGAGGCGCTAATTTGCGCCATGCGCAAAATAAATTTAGAGAAGCTTTTTATGCCGGTTTTTGAAAGGAGGCATACCTGCAATTAAATGGCTCTATCTCAACAGGGATCTAAAATATGCCAAATAAAGTATATATCCGAACAAAGTAGACTTCCAGATGAATCAAACGTGGGGTTACTTATTATTCTATCATAAATACTGAGCCCGCAACAACTTGTGGAATTTGGATTTGTGCTAAAAAAATAAATAAATGTAAATTCCACATGCTGTTGCGCCCTCTATTTTTATGATAGAATTTTATTTAACCCCTCATTTGATTCGTCTGGGTGTCTAGTTTCTCCTAATATATACTTTATGTGGTCTGTTTTAATTTTCTGTTGAGCTAGAGCCATTTAATTGCAGGTATGCCTTCTTAAAAAAACAAAAATACATTCACAAAATTTTCCCCATGAATTTTGCTCAACAATTATGTAGTCTATCAACAATTGTATAGTGACTCAAAATGCTGCACAAACACACAACAAGCCCACCACACATTTTCCATTCACTCAATCAGTTGGATTGGCACATGGGGCATTCATGTGAGCAGTAACGCCACATCAAGGCTCCAACCAGGTTACTGACCATTCACACATCTTTCACATCTGTTTCACTCACTGAATCACACACCTTTCTTGCAAGAAGCTAGTAAAAGTTGAGTGGGTGACGTTAAGGGGGCAAAGAAGGGAAAAGTGCAGAAACACGGAAGGCGAGAAGAGAAAGATAATGAGGATTAGAGGGGGTGGAATAGAAACACCCCCCCCCCATTCACATCTGTTTCACTCACTGAATCACACACCATTCATGAAAGAAGATAGGTAAGGGAAGTGGGTGAAGGGAAGGGGCAAAGAAAAGGGCAGAGACAAAGAAGTTGAAGACACACCATTAACACCGCAGTTAAATCTGTCTTCAGAGGCTTCTTTCTACATCTGACGTACGGAGGACATCAGATTGTTGGGGATGGGGCAACCTATTTTATTGTATGTGGGGTGAATTACATTATAACTGAGGGGTAGTGAACTGTAGGTGGTAGTGAAACGTGGTGGGTATTGAACCGGAGTGGGTAGTGAAACGTGGTGGGTAGTTTTTTATTAACGCTTGAATTAACACTGCTATAAAATAATGGGGCTGGTTTTGGTTTGTTTTTTTATTTGGGAAAATTTAGAGGAATAGCACTATCCAGGAATAAATGCCAGCATGATCCGCGCAAGCTCTGTCCAGATTACACTGCACTGTGTCCATCAGAATGTCATCAAGATCTGCAAAGATCTTAACGGTGCTAAAGCCAGATTTATCAAGAAGCACAAAATCAGTGGCATACCGCAACCTGAAATCTGTTTATTCTCAGCCGAGAAACAGTTCGGTCCTGGTATGCCACTAGTAATGTGTCACTGTATGATAAATCTTGAAGCAATCAGGCACACAAAGACCTGGTTTGGAGGGGCAGTCAGGGCAGTGAAGGCGGCTTTCCTTACGCCGCCCTTGGCACGCGCAAACCCGACACCTTTTACATGGGGTCACTCTTTTTTCAGTTGGTAGAATGTAGCCAGGAAAGTGGCGGTCACGCAACCTAATTACATCCTCCACCTCTCCAACAATGGGAGCATTCTCTTCTGGACAGAGAAGGGACTCGATAACAGATTCCTGAAATTTTAGGAATGTTATCTGTCGGGCATGAGTGGCCTGATACAAGATGAATGCGTTAAGCATTGACATCTGTATCAGATGGACTGCCAGATTTTTGTACCATACATATGCCTTGCGAGAAGCGAGATATGGTACAAGCATCTGGTCAGACTTGTCCACTCCCCCCATGTATCGATTATAATCCTGTACACATAGGGGTTTCATGATACGGGAATCTCTCCATCTGACGTGAACTGCAGATGTGCATTCATTATGTATAGTTGTAAGCAGATGCACATCCTTTTTGTCTGTGTATTTCACAGCCAGCAGTTCACCGCAGCGCAAGGCAGATGTTTCTCCTCTCTTTTGCTTTCCAAACTGTTTTGTTGGAAAGCCTTTCCTATTCGAACGGATCGTGCCACAGGCTCCAGTACCATTGCTGTACAAAAACTTGTACAGCGGCACACCCGTGTAAAAGTTATCTGTATAAATACAGTAACCTTTACCGTATAGTGGATAAGAGAGGTCCCACACTATTTTTTCAGTGGTGGAGAGGGCGGGGGGCAGTCAGGGGGGCCAGCTGCGAGTCCTTGCCAGTGTATACACGAAATCGATACATGTATCCACTGGAGCTGTCGCACAGCTTATAAAGTTTTATCCCATAGCGAGCTCGCTTTGAAGGATATACTGCTTGAAAGCAAGACGTCCCTTGTAAAGCATCAAGGACTCGTCGACTGACAAGTTTTGGCCTGGAGTGTATAACTCTTCAAATCTTGCCATCAGATGGTCAAGAAGTGGCCGCAACTTGTGCAGTCGGTCGTGATCTGGGTGGTCACGGGGCAAAGCATTTGCATTGTCATTATAATGCAAATACCGCAGGAGCAATAAATATCTGTCCCTGCTCATAGTAGCAGGGAAGATAGGGGTGGTTTGGGTACTCTTTTTTGACCAGTATGAGGCTATGCTGGGTTTTTGTACAATCCCCATCTGCAGAGTGAGGCCCCAGAACTTCCTCATCTCTGGCAAACTGGTTGGGGTCCATTGGCGAGCCCTGGCACGTGGCCTCAATTCTGTCCCTAGACCTTGAAAATATTGTTCAGCATACAGATTGCTCTGCTGAACAATAAATTCCAAGAACCCATCATCTATAAATAGCTGAAAAAAGTTGATGGGTTCAAAATTAGTGGTGTCCACCAGGATGCCAGGATTGCCAGAAAATTGTGGCAATTCTGGCTGGACCATATTAGGGGAGATCCAGTCATATCCTGGTTCAGGCATCGCTACAGTCTGCATTGCAGATACCCCTGCAATGGGCAGCTGGGCTGGTGCAGGATCAGGCAGTGCAACTGCAGACCGTGAGGTCCCTGCACTACCACGGGAGCACCCTGGTAACTCTGTGCGGCAACGCCGTGGCTCATCCCGTTGTTCTTCGTCACTGGAACTGTCACTATGTGACGATGCTCCAGGGACAAAGTCACTGCCTGAATCTTCAAAAGATTCATCAGCGCTGGGATCAGAGTCTGACATCATGAGGATGTCAGCTGCTTCCTCAGCGCTTAGAAATCTTTTAGCCATAATTTGCTTTCTGAAAATGTATTTTCAAAAGAAAATTATGCCGTTTGATAGTTATATATATATATATATGTGCGTATATATATATATGCACGTGTGCGTGTATATAATATATATTCTATATATTATATATATATAAGCGTGTGCGCGTGTGTGTGTGCGTGCGTGCGTGCGTGCGCTTATATACGTATATATATGTGTGCGTGCGTATATATGTGTGTGTGTGTATATATATATATATATATATGTGTGTGTGTGTGTATTCGCAATTTATCACCTATTTTATGGAGACAGCCTCTGCGACACTAACACCTCGCAATCCACATGCAGACTGAGGATACAAATATAAAATTATCAAGATTTGAAAAATTCATCCCCCGTGATTGGCTGGAGGGTCAATCGCTAGGTTACGGGGTAATTTTAGGGTTATATTTGTATCCACAGCGGCCATGTTGGAGATGGCAGTGACAATTGTGACAGCTATGTGATCATTGTTACTACAGTGATCACATAGCTGTAACAAGAAAATATGAAATAAAATAATAAAGATGGAATTGTTTTTTTATTAAATGTGGGGTTTGGGGGTCTCTGGGCAGTTATGAATTTTTTTACTACCCTTAGAGACCCTGTGTGTGGTGTTTGTGTGATTTTGTGTTTTTTTTTACTACACTTTAACATTTACAGGGTAATGAATCACATCGTTGGAAAGCTCAGACACAGAGCTTTCCACCGGTGCCTCATTTGTTCCTGCAGCCCTTACCGATGAGGAGATAGAGAGGTCATAACGACCCCCCCCCCTCTCCTCCTAAGGGCTTTCCATGCGGCCACTTAATGTGACGTCATCACGCGCTGGCGTGATGACATCACCACGACTCCCATGATCCCACAGTGAGGGCCGACATCCGGGATGTCGGCCCAGACTGTTTGCCGCCCGGGATCGGAGCCACATTGCCGCTTCGCCACCGGAAAGACAGGACGCGCTGAGCGCGTCCTCCGCACAGCAGCAGGGATTTCATGGACGCGCTCAGTGCATCCTACGCAGCGAAAGGGTTAAGGGGTTAAGAAATAAAAGAAGCATTTGTTATTTGCATAATTATTTAAAAGGTATGTCTATGAAACTCTTATATAAACTCAGGCTGGTTATATAATCATTAAAAACCGATATGTCGGTATGGGATGGGAATTTCTGCAGCTTTTCTCTTTTATTGTACATTATGAGCCCTATTACAATCTTCACGTTAAATGCTTGCGCAACGCATGAATTTGTTCGTCAAGCGTTAAACATTAATGCGCGTAAATCAACGCTGGAATTACAATCCTCGTGCATTTTTTCATCTGTTGAGCAATAACGCGCGTTAAACGGACGTGCAAAATGCGCCCGCAGCAATGTTGCGAGCAGAAATCAGTGTGCGGACTGTTTTTTTCACGCGATTCAGCCAATCAGAATTAAGAACCACAATTATCTCACATTAAGTTTTTGCGCCTGTCAAAGTCAATCTGAGTATATATGCTGCAGCAATAATAAATGCACACACAACTTCTCCATTTTATTGGTTTGGTATGAATAGAATGTGTAACTATACTTTGCTGCATTTTGTTTTTTTGGGCTGGTGTATTTGGTTTCGGCCAGGACGTTCAGATTTGCCGTTACCACCAGCTTTTCAGAGTTGCTAAAATTATGCGCGCAACGTCTATGCGTTAATTCCTGCGCATAGATTGTAATACCATCCGCGTACCAGCGCACAAACGCATTTGCGCTCACAATGTTAAGTATAGGACACGCAACGTACAGTAAGCTCACGCAGCGTTCGCGCAGGTTCACCCACGGTAGACGTATACACGTGTTTGTTGCGCTGACATTGTAATACGACGTTCAGCGCAAGGGGTTTTACCCTACGCATTAATGCGTTTTTGCGCCGGCGCAAACGTTTACGCGAAGATTGTAATAGTGCCCTATGTGTATAATACTGTATTGCTTGAATCTACCAATAAAATAAATTGTTAAAAAACGATATTTCACTGATATCAGTATAGAAGACGACTAATATGTATATATTTTTTTTTATAAAGTATTTTACCAGGAAGGATGCATTGAGACTCAGTGACCAAGGCAGAACTCCAGAATGGTTGTTGTGGCCATGATGTGAGTTGTCGGTGGCGGGAGGAGAATCTCCAAAATGACAATGCATCCCAGATGATAAACATGTGAGCTGATTGCTAAAATAGCGGCTCACTATCTGAAAGGCATATGCCTCCATCTGCTGGTCAGTCCCAGTATTGAGGCTGAGACGGCTTTTAGTAAAGGAAGTCTCAGCAGTTCAAAGAGTTACTGTACATCAGCTATCATATCCCTTGCTTCAGGGCCATATTCCATTTGCAAATAAAATCTGTTTGAGATAGGCTTGTGCACCGATTTTTTTTTCGGTTCGATTCGATTTTTCGGATTTTTAAACTTTTCGATTCGGCTCGTTTCGACCGATTTCTGTTTCAATTCGGTTCGGCTCAACTCGTTTTTCGTGTACATTTTTTCGGAATTTCGACCATTTTTCGTATTTTCGTGTCACTTAGCTCGTTTTTTGTATCGACTTTTCGTATTTTCGGAAATTTTCGTTTTTCCGGAACGTCTGTTCTCCTCCTTTCAAAGCAATAAATTTCGATTTGACACATTTCAAGTACATTCGAAAATTCCGAAAATATTTCGTTTCGGCTCGGAAAACTTTTCGGATCTGCCATTTTCGGATCTAAAAATTTTCGGAAAATCGTCCGCATCCGAAAACACGAATCGGGAAATTTCGTGAAAATTCCGAAATTCCGAAACCCGAAACGCACATCCCTAGTTTGAGATTACTTTGCTTTGTCCAAAAATATGTCAAGAGCAATGAACATGATCTTGGGCACCTGATGATACTTTTGAATTTCGAGTTAACATGATTATTTTAGTGAAGGGGATAAAAAAAAAACAAAAGGAAACGTGCTATTACGCAAACAAGGTTTTCACTATTACTTTTACCTGCTACTTCATTCACACTGCATGTTTTAGTGATTTAAAATGTCACCTGTACAAAATAAAATATATTATTTCACTGACAATACACCCAGGAAAGTCTTTCCTTACCTAACATTGAACAGAGCAAAGTAACAGTTTCAAAATAAACTTTTTGTTGCAATAACGTTTGCTCAATCCTGTTCACAATCTACTACATTAATCATTAAAATACACCTCTAATTATCCGTTTTAGCAAGACAAATAAATTTTATATACTTGTCAGTATGGACAAGTACAGAAATAAAATATTTTCCTCCAGTCCAAATTAGTAGTAAGGACAAGAAAAATCAAATGACATTGCCACTAATATTTAACTTTTCATAAATCAGTTAAACAATGTTTCTATAAGATTACATTTTGCTTTCTAAAAGATTACATTTTGTTATCTGCAATTACAGCCCAAGAGGAAGAGGTTCTTTGAACTCTTTGATGTTGTGCTTTCCCAAAGCCTGAGAAATAGCAGAGGGATATATAAATATTTAGCTTTTTATACAAAGTAGAAAATGTGACTTTCTAAAAGTATAGTTTAAATTTTTGCTGTCTTGATTTGTTGATTTTGAAAATAATTAGTTTTCCATAAATTTTCTTGCACCTAAAGAAAAGTACCCATGGGGCACTTCTATATATGCATTTAGTTTAACAACTATTGGATGTTGATTTAATTTCACCTAAATGTCAAGCTTTTCTAACACAGATTACTACAACAAAGATAATGTTCCAGATAAAATATTTTCTTCCATTATAAACAATTAGGCTGAGAGTCATTGCATAAAAACTATTGATTAATGGATAATTATTTAGCTATATTGGATTAAAACCACTAAATTGTATTCTTTGACTTTGCTACAGTAAACTGCCCAGGGGAGAATGTTGCCTCTCTCGGGTCTGCCTCTGGCTTCTTCCCTGATTTCATCACTGTAAATGACACTGATGCTGAATGAGAAAACACACAAGATTTTTATAACGTTAAAGGGACAGTCTCCCCACCCTGACCACTTTAGCTTCTTAAATTGGCCAGGCTGTGTATAGTGCACCTTTTCCCTATGCTGCAGTTTGGCTGAAAATGCTGTATGAAGCAGAGTAGTTTCCTCCACTCACACACGCATTACCAAGCAGTCAGGATTTTGAATATCCTGGCTGACGATCCCCAACTCGGTCACCGATGATGTCAGCATGCTGTTATCATCCTGTCTCAGGCCACTCAGAATATCGAGCATCCTGAGAGAAGCAACCAATGGATTACTGTTGCTTGTGTGCGCAGCTCCAATCCATTGTTCTGTGTGAGCGTAAAAAAGTACACAAGTACACAAGTGCAAAAAGTACACACTTTCTGAGCAATACCTAATTTACATACACAGCACAAATTGTGTAGGCGCCAAATTGTGTGTAAAAAGAAATGCTGCAAGGACATCCACATTTCAGAAGCCCTGAGCTGACATATACAAGCATTGCATGCCGAGGGAGAAAAGGTGAGTATGTATGGCTAAAATTTTTAAAAAAAGAAAGAAAAATCATTTAGCAGATGATGTCAGCAATATCTTCCCAATTATGAACCCAGGACATACAGTTGTGTTCAAAATTATTCAACCCCCACTGAAATTTAGTGTTTTGGCCAGTTTGACATTGATTTTGATCATTCAGTCATCTTGCTTACAATTAAATCAAAGAGGCACGTGTAGGTCAGACAAATATAACATAACATTTATAATGAAATAACCACAAATGTCTTTTCTGTGCTCACATCATTATCAGTTTTATTCAACCCCCAAGTGACATTCAATCTTAGTACTTAGTACAACATCCTTTTACAGTTATAACTGCTTTTAAACGTGAAGCATAGCATGACACAAGTGTCTTGCAGCGATCTACGGGTATCTTCGCCCATTTGTCATGGGCAAAAGCCTCCAGTTCAGTCACATTCTTAGGCTTGCGCACTGCAACTGCTTTCTTTAAGTCCCACCAGAGGTTCTCAATCGGATTTAAGTCTGGTGACTGCGATGGCCACTCCAAAATGTTTCAGCCTTTAATCTGCAACCATGCTCTAGTGGACTTGGAGGTATGCTCGGGATCATTGTCCTGTTGAAAGGTCCAACGTCTCCCAAGCCTCAGGTTTGTGACGGACTGCATCACATTGTCATCCAATATCTCCTGGTACTGAAGAGAATTCATGGTACCTTGCACACGCTGAAGCTTCCCTGTACCTGCAGAAGCAAAACAGCCCCAAAGCATGTTTGACCCCCCGCCATGCTTCACAGTAGGCAAGGTGTTCTTTTCTTCATAGGCCTTGTTCTTCCTCCTCCAAACATAGCGTTGATCCATGGGCCCAAACAGTTCTAATTTTGTTTCATCAGTCCACAGAACACTATCCCAAAACTTCTGTGGTTTGTCCACATGACTTTTGGCATACTGCAGTCGACTCTTCTTATTCTTTGGAGACAGCCTGGGAGTTCTGGCATGGAGGCCTTCATTACGCAGTGTGCGCCGTATTGTCTGAGCTGAAACTTCAGTACCCACATCTGACAAATCTTTTCTCAGTTCCTCAGCAGTCACACAGGGACTTTTCTCCACTCTATGCTTCAGGTAGCGCACAGCAGTCAAAGTCAGCATCTTCTTTCTGCCACGACCAGGTAGCGTTTCAACAGTGCCCTTTGCCTTGAATTTGCAAATGATGCTTCCTATGGTCTCTCTTGGTATGTTTAACATCTTTGCAATCTTCTTATAGTCATTGCCCTTCCTGTGAAGAGTAATCACCTCTTCTCTTGTCTTCCTGGACCATTCTCTTGACTTTACCATGTTTGTAACCACACCAGTAAATGTCTAGAAGGAGCTGAGTATCACAGTCATTGTAAAGCTGCCTAATTGCTTATTATGCTATATTGCTGCTCCGTGACATCCACAGGTGTTTTCAATACCTGATTGAAAACACTTGAATGAACCTTTGTTCTTCAGAGTGGTAGTCTTTAAGGGGTTGAATAATTGTGTCAATGAAGAATTCACAAAAGAAACATTTACTACTGTATTACAAAACCAATTGATGTCATTTTAGTTGCATATGGTTCTTTAAAAAGTCCTTGTAGGATTTCATTCTGAATACAATTACAAATGTACACTAAATTCCCTAAAACCCTTTACAGCATTGGGGGTTGAATAATTTTGAACACAACTGTACGCGAAAACGAGAGAAATCTCAATGTATCCTTCCTGGTAAACTTCTTTATGAATAAATAAATAAATAAATAATATAAGGGGCAAAAATAGGGGGTTATTAGAATGTTCCTTTGACATAAGGGGTTCACTAACCTCCAAACTTAACACTGAATTGCACCGAACTCTGAATTTCACCATTCAGTGCAATGTCGGGGCAATTAATCTATTCACTAATCTGTCAATTCACCAATACTGGCAAATTGACAGCAAAATACAGTGCAATTTGCTGCAATTCACAGCGTTTGGCGGCACCGAAATTGCCGCATGGAAGACTATCGTGGTACTAGTCACAGAATGCCGAACTGCACCAAAATTCCGTCAAAATGCCCTGAATTTCAGTTCGACAGGTTTATGTGATAAAACAAGATTGGGAAACAACTGTATAAAACCATAAAACTAACACATGATCATAGCACAACATCCAAGGAGAAATCTGAGTGCCATTCTGGGGTTAAGAAGGAATTTTTTCCCAGTATGTTGCATATTGGCGAGCATTTCAGACTGGGTTTTTTTGCCTTGTTTTGGATCAACAGCAGTAGGTGATGCGCGAGAGGCTGAACCCGATGGACACATGTCTTTTTTCAGCCTATGTAACTATGTAACACAGTTTAAAATCATGGATACTAATTGGCCCCTTTAAAAAAAATCGAACTCACAAGATAAATGAATAATAAAGTCACGTAATATGTGGAGGTGCAATCTCTCATCTGTTCTCCTTGCCTCCCAGATGTGGTCTTTCATCGTGGATGAAAATTTTCCAGCTCTCTCAACCAGGAACCAATTTCGTCCTCAGTCCACTTTACCATCAGTATCAGGATGAAATCGTCACCAAGAGACTGAAAACCTCCTGCTCGGTCTATGATGTTAAAAGGGTTTTATTTTCATCCAAAACAAATAGTATAAAAACATCTAACGTGTTTTGTGGAATACACTTCCACTTCCTCAAAGATGCAAAAGCGCTACGAGTCTCTTTTCATTGATACTACCGAACTCACGATAATATAATGAATTGAATCAGTCTCTGATTACTTCCGCGTTCCATGATTGTAACGCAAGTGCACGTCTTTCGTTCTTTTTTTCTTCACGGCTATTCGAAAAACAGCTGCATGCGTCCACGTGATTAAAAGGGCGCATCCCATAGGTTTCAAACAAGAAACCTGATATCATTTTCAGTTTCTTAAAACCACTGTTTTTTCTTTTCATTTTCAACAAAAAGCCTTTTTATTTTTTAGAAGACCTTTTTTTATTTTTTCGATGAATTTTTTTTATAAGGCCTACTTTTTAAATTCTTTAACAAACCTATTTAATATTTTAAATGACTTTTTTATTATTTAGACATATTTTAATACATTTATTTTGATTTAAACACCTATTAGGAGAAAAGGAGAATTCCATTTTTTTTTCTTCAGTTCGGTGGAATTCGCCAATGCCAATTTGGCGCAGTATAGCTCACTTCGACAGTTACCAGTGCATTTCGGCAGTTTTCCCCGACATCCAATAACTGCTTCGGTGACTCCACTTTTGACAAAATATGTTGACCATTCACTAAACAGTGAAGTCACTGTATTTGAAAATGGAATGGCCGAAATGCGGCAAACTGGGCCAAAATGCTAAGCACCAAAATTGCAAGCAATAGAAACATAGAAACATAGAAAAATGTCGGCAGATAAGAACCTTTCGGCCCATCTAGTCTGCCCAATTACATGGATAGTTTACCTGGATTTATCTTTTGTTTAGGATAGCCTTATGCCTATCCCATGCCTGCTTAAATTCATTTACTGTTTTGGCCTCTACCACTTCTACTGGAAGGCTGTTCCATGTATCCACCACCCTCTCAGTAAAATAATGCTTCCTGATGTTACTTTTAAACCTTTGCCCCTCTAATCTAAGACTATGTCCTCTTGCTTTGCTGCTTTGTTTCCTTTCAAATATACTCCCTTCGTCTACCTTGTGGATTCCCTTTACGTATTTAAATGTTTCTATCATATCTCCTCTGTCTCATCTTTTTTCCAAGTTGTACATGTTAAGATCATTAAGCCTTTCCTGGTAACTTTTCTCCTTCAAGCCGTACACCATTTTAGTAGCCCTTCTCTGAACTCTCTCTATGATGTCTATATCCTTCTGGAGATACGGTCTCCAGTACTGCACACAGTACTCCAAGTGAGGTCTCACCAGTGCTCTGTACAGTGGCATGAGCACTTCCCTTTTCCTACTGCTAATACCTCTCCCTACACAACCAAGCATTCTGCTAGCATTTCCTGCTGCTCTATTACATTGACTACTTACCCTTAGATCCTCTGAAATAATAACCTCTAAATCCCTTTCCTCAGATGTTGAGGTTAGGACTGTATCAAATATTCTATAATCAGCCTTTGGGTTTTTACATCACAGGTGCATTATCTTGCACTTATCCACATTAAAACTCAATTGCCACAGCTCCGACCATTTTTTTAGTTTACCTAAATCATTTGTCATTTGGCTGATCCCTCCAGGAATGTCAACCCTGTGGCAAATCTTTGTGTCATCAGCAAAAAGACATACTTTTCCATTAATACCCTCTGCAATATCACTAATAAAAATCTTAAAGAGAATGGGTCCAAGTACTGACCCCTGAGGTACCCCACTGGTAACAAGACCTTGCGCCGAATAAACTCCATTTACCACAACCCTCTGTTGCCTGTCACTCAGCCACTGCCTAATCCATTCAACAATATTGGAATCCAAGATCAAAGATTGCAATTTATTGATAAGCCTTCTATGCGGAACAGTATCAAAAGCCTTACTGAAATCTAAATAAGCAATGTCTACTGCACCACCTATGTCTATTATTTTTGTTACCCAATCAAAAAAATAAATAAGATTAGTTTGGCATGATCTCCCTGAGGTAAACCCATGTTGTTTCTGATCCTGTAATCGATGTGTTTTTAGATGTTCAACAATCCTTTCCTTTAACATGGTTTCCATTAATTTCCTCACTACTGACGTAAGACTAACTGGCCTATAGTTCCCCGATTCCTCCCTACTACCCTTCTTGTAAATGGGCACAAC
The DNA here is from genome assembly GCA_009667805.1 of Leptobrachium leishanense. NCBI lineage: Eukaryota > Metazoa > Chordata > Amphibia > Anura > Megophryidae > Leptobrachium > Leptobrachium leishanense. The sequence goes on from CM019066.1 coordinate 285,381,997, forward strand.
ATTTGCTAATTTCCAGTGTACTGGGAAGACTCCCGTTAACAAGGATTAGTTAAATAAATCTGTTAACGGTTTTGCTATTACACCACTGAGCTCTTTTAATAATTTAGGGTGGATCCCATCAAGCCCCATTGACTTATTTGTGTTTACTTTAGACAGCTGCTGTAGAACCTCCTCCTCTGTAAACTCATATGTAAATGTCTCGTTAGTGTTTCCTCCTAACTGAGGTCCCTTTCCTTCCTTTTCTTCTGCAAAGACTGAACAAAATATTCATTGAGGCAGTCAGCGAGACTTTTATCCTCTTCTACATACCTTCCTTCCTTTGTTTTTAATCTAACTAATCCTTGTTTTACTTTTCTTTTCTAGTTTATGTATCTAAAAAATGTTTTGTCCCCTTTTTTACTGACTGAGCTATTTTCTCTTCTGCGTGTGCTTTGGAAGCTCTTATAAATTGCTTTGCCTCTTTCTGCCTAATCTTATAGGTTTGCCTATCTTCTTCACTCTGAGTTTTTTTATAATTATTGAATGCAGTCTTTTTGTTCTTCACTATTTTGGCTACTTCTGCAGAGTACCACAGTGGTTTCTTCCCTTTTTTGTTTTTGCTAACAAGCCGAATGCAATTGCCTGTGGCCTTCAATAATGCTTCCTTTAAATAATCCCATTTCTCCTGGACTCCCTTTAAACTCCTCCAGTCTGATAATGACTCATTCACACAAAATCTCATTTTAGAAAAATCTGTTTTTTTAAAGTCTAAAACTTTTGTTTTTGTGTGGTGCGGCTCCATTCCTGTTCTTATATTAAACCACACTGACTGGTGATCACTAGATCCCAAATTTTCACCTACAACAACGTCTGATACCAAACCTCCATTTGTGAGTATTAAATCCAATATGGCCTCTTTACGGGTTGGCTCCTCAACTACTTGTGTTAGAGATAATCCCAGTAGGGAGTTTAGAATATTTTGGTTTTCCAGTTCACATCAGGAAGTTTAAAGTCCCCCATGATATTAACTTCCCCCTTCATTGCCATTTTGGCTATTTCCTCAAACAGCAGATTATCTAGCTCTTCTACTTTTCCAGGGGGTCTATAAATCACACCTACACGAGCTACTGTATGATTGCCAAATGTTAGCGTAACCCAAACTGACTCTATGTTCACCTTGCTCACTTTTATTTGGTTTGTTTTTATGTTGTTTTTCACATACAGGGCCACTCCTCCTCCTTTCCTACCTTCTCTGTCTTTTCTATATAAAGAGTACCCCGGTATTGTTATGTCCCAGTTATTTTTCTCACTGAACCATGTCTCAGTAACCGCCACTAAATCTACTTTTTCAGCTGCCTTCATTGCCTCCAGTTCATTGATTTTATTGACTAAACTGCGAGCATTTATAGACATGACTCTGAGCTTGTCATTTTTTACCCCGCATGTTGCTTGCACCCTCCGATTTAGTTTTGGGGGACAATCGGGCAGATTGTTTTTTACCCTTTTGTCCCCCCCTCCTAGTTTAAATATTCCTTTGTGAAACCTTTGAAATTCTCACTGAGAACATATGTTCCCCTATGAGTAAGATGCAACCCATCTTTTTTATTCAGTTCCTTTCTGCTCTAATTAGAGCTATCATGGGACACAAAGCCAAATCCTTGCTCCCGACACCATTCCCGAAGCCACAAATTAAATTCCCTATTGCGCATCTGACTATCCTGAATGTTATGCACAGGCAGAACTTCAGAGAATGACACAGTGGACGCAATCTGCTGTATTTCACCTCCAAGAACACAAAAATCTTCCTTATTCTCAGAAACCTCATTGCTAGCCAAGTCATTTGTCCCTAGATGGACTAGAACGTCCACTTCCCCTTGCTGCTTTGCTTGTTTGACAATATTGAGAATACGTCTCTTGTCTCTATGAGCAGTAGCCCCAGGAAGACATCTCACCAAACCACTACTCTCCAGCTCAACACCTCTTATGATAGAATCACCCAGCAACAATTGTCTTCTATCAAGTCCCACCTTTACCTTTTTGTCCTTGGTTGCAGCCCTGCATACCTTAGGCATAGGGGATGGTGGTTCCTCAACTATGGTGTCTGAGTCTACATCCGTCTTACCACTACACTCTGAAAGTGCCTCAAAAGAATTAAGAAGAGCCACAGACTGTGGGACATGCCTTCTATCCACAACTCTAAGTCTACCAGATCCTACAGTAGTCCATCTGCCGCTCCTAGGAGGCCTCTGTGGCAGTGGCTTTGTAACAGTCATAGCCTGAGTTTGTCTAACAGACAATTTACAAATCTCAGACTTCAAACAGGCAATTTCCTGCTGCAATAAAGACAACTGCCTACATATCAGGAACACTCCAAACCTCCAAAAATTGGATCTAAAAACAAATGCATGACAGCTCTTACACTGGACCAAGCCTGCCATTATAAAAGATAGGTGCTTTGTGAATATAAATATACAGAAAATAGTTAAGCGCCAAAAACCACAACAATGTCACACTCCACCCAGTGCTATGCATCTTAGCTTTGGTCTCCCCAAACACCAGTAAATACAGAATACTCAAAATATAAATACAGCACAGGTCTAAATAGACTTGCTCATGGAGTGATTCATATATCACCACAAACTTTCCAATCCATATATTGGATGCGTTGAAGCTATCAGGGTTATTCAGAGAGCATTGAAAAGCAGGAGAATGACTGGAGAATGGAATACTCCAGGTCAAAATAGCCGGTTTGGAAAGTGAGATGAATGGGAGAATTTTTCTGGTTTGACTATTTTGACCTAGAATTTTCCATTCTGCAGTCATTCTCCAGCTTTTCACAGCTCTCTGATTAACCCTGTGTATCTTCGTCTCGGGACAAAAATTAGAAGAGAAATATTCCCTAATAGTGCAGACCGTTTTTCCAAATATATTTTCTTTTCTCTATCAATTGGCTCACTGTGTATATGCAGGTGGGCACTTTTCTTCAATATTCACAGGAGCCACACGCCTTCATTCTTTTCTTTATATCAACTCCACCACACTCCTCGTTGCAGCATATATAAATTGACGATATAAAGTAGAGATATAGGGTCTCCTCTAGTGTAATAAAAGGCCTCCACTTGCTGTTGGGCCAATTTTACACTTGCACTCTGTAGAGCCTATACTGGCTCTAGATTCCCGGGCATATGAGTCTTTTTTAATTGGAAAATCCCAAAAAATCTCTTCTCGATCTCAAGCAGCAGTGCAGCAATAGTATTTTAAAAAAAAACTTTACTATAATATCATAAAACAAATAAAAGCTTTTTACAAACCGATGCAGGATGTGTTTCGCCGACTTGTGGCTTCCTCAGTTGGTACACATCCAATATATGGACTGGGGACTGGAAAGTTTTGTGGTGATATATGAAACACTCCATGAGCAAGTCTATTTAGACTTGTGTGGTATCTATCAGGGTTATTAAGAGAAAGGTGAAAACCAGGAGAACTGGCAGGAGAAGAGAACAATCTAGACCAAATAGCCGATTTGGAAAGTGAGATAAATGGGAGAATTTTCCTGGTTTGGCTATTTTGACCTAGAATTTTCACTTCTCCATTCTCCTGAGTTTCACCTTTCTTTGAATAGACCGGCTAGAATTTTCACTTCTCCAGCCATTCTCCCGAGTTTCACCTCTCTTTGAATAGTCCTTTAAATGTTGATTATTCTGCTTTGTGAATAGATCCTATAGAAATGGTTACAGATCAATTCACATATCTTTCACACATATCCTTTTTATTAAATGTATTAAAATTTATCTTGTGCAAAAAAACAGGTGACGTGGCTAAGGTCATTTAATCTTTTGCATACAATTCTTGTTATAGATCACTTTCTAAGGGCCCATAGTTCTATAGAGGTCAAAAGCAGGTAATAATTTATTATGTGTCATTTCTTAACAGTGAGTGAAGAAAACTTTAATTTGCCTATTTGATCATTAACCTAGAAAATTATTTTATTTGTATTTAATGTGCATACTTTTGAACTTAATCAATATTTTTCTTAGAAATATTATTTTAGCTTTGAACATAAATGGCTTTATTCTTGCCAAATTCTGATCTAATTATAAAAGGCCATTAAAATTGTATGTGCTCCAGTTCATCATATGGTCATTTAAAAGATCACAGATCATGGATAAAAGCTGAATGGATAGCACAAAGACAGTGCTGATTCCTATCTTGTCAAGCATTATTGTCTTTATTATGGAGATGCTATACTGCTGAACCAGCTTCTTGGTTTATGACTCTTTTTTCACTTTTTTAAACTGGTATTAAACCATAGATCTTGGGAAAATAGTTACAGATAAGTAAAAAGCTGTTAGAGAACATTGATTGAGAATAACTTTAAAATGATTCATCCCTTGCCATGTCTTTTATTTTCTTACATCTTAGTTGCACTAAAAACCTAAAAGAAAGAAGGAAACACTATAGCATTTTTTTTAAACAAAGGTGAAGGGCAGTGGATGTAAATCTAAGCTATAGATAAATAAACTTGGTGTTTTACATTGACTTTTCCTAGACCCTGGTTCAAATGATATGCCTTAAGGAGAGCACAAAGAACCGCATAAAAAAAGTCCTAAAAATAGATCTAAGCTGTAAATATAGATGGATTAAGATAACAACAAGGTGTTATCAGAAAAGTGGAGTGCTTGCAGTGAAACTAATGGTAGGGCATGTTAGTAATATCATTTTTGTTGCTATAGCTATGTTTAACCTTCTACCGAGTGTAAGAAAAGATTTCCAAAAGTATAAAATCAGCAAGGACATAGAATATTCAATATAATAAGAGAGTGAGACAACAATACATAATAAAAGCAGAATATTTTTGTATAAATGAATATAAACAATATGCACTCTTTGGAGTCACTGATATTATGTGTTTTTGTTCGAGAGAGTACATCTGTTTTCTTAAGGCAGTGGATGGAAGGACAGCTAATTTAGGTAATGAACCAACTGCTGCTTCAAACACACATCTCTGAGAGGATGGTAAAATGAGCGCCACATAACTACCTAATAACAACATCGATAACCTACACTGTCAAAAGATTTTCCAGAAATCTACACTGCCAGGAACCAATGTATTTTTGGAAAATCATTCTTAATTAATTATACAGTAACAAATATTTGGGAATATTTCCATTGTATTTCTTACTGTAATAACCTATTGTTGAAGGCAGATGTCACCATCTGCAGGCCAAACAGAGTTACTGCAGGTAGAACTGCAGCCCTTGTCTCCGTGTCGGCTGGAAAATGCCAGCCTAAAATGTGAATTTGATATGCTAGTTCAAAATTCTCACTCTGACCTACAAAACCCTCACTAACTCTGCTCCCCACTACCTGTCCTCTCTAATCACCAAATACACCCTATCCCTCTCCCTAAGGTCAAACAGCGATCACAGCTTATCTCCGCATCACCTCTTCCCATGCTAGACTCCATGATTTCTCACGTGCACCCTATCCTCTGAAATACACTCCCTTGTGCTGTCCGCCTTTCCCCTAATTTCCCTTCCTTCAAACGCTCGCTTAAGACATTCCTATTTAAGGAAGCCTACCACCCGACTCACTTATACACTTCACTACCCCAACCTGTCAGGGATCAGTACCTATGTGTGCAAAATACATTACCTGCATGTGTGCTATGACTGAAAAGTGCTGCCCTCAGTTCAATCCAGCACTGAAAGGGGTTAACAGTAAAACACCAAACACACACCACACCTGCCTGTCTGTCTGTTTAAGAAAAGAGTCACTACCCCCTATGCGCCCTGACTTTGCATTGAGAGTCAAACCCTGATACTGTGCTGATCTGTCTTATGCTATACCATGTACCAGACCACCTGCAATGCCCACTGACTCTGCCTTCTTGCTGCCAGCCACTGAACTAGGGACCATCTGACTACTTTCCCTGGATTACCCTCATGTACCACGATATGGATACTTCCCTGTATCAACCTGCCTATACTCAGGTACCACCGGTGCATCCCCGCATACTGGGCTCAAACCCACTGAACTTGGGTCCCACCATGTCCCATGCCTGGTGCCACTTTGACACAACCAATCCATCACGCTCACTTTGCAGTCCTCCTATTTCTCACCCTCCAACCCTCTAGATTATAAATTTCCACATGAATAGGACCCTCATTTCCTCCTGTGTTGGTTTATAAAATGTTGTTCATCTCAATGCATGCAACACTGCCTATGTTGTACCCAATGTTCAGTGCTGTGGAATATGTCAGACATATAAATAAAGAATACTAATAATAGTTTGTCCAGGAAATGGGAACTATTTCATCCAAAGATGGCTATCCTTAGCGATTGAAATGGTTCAGAACTACACCATTGCTGATCGACCATGCATAGTCAGGTTGGGTTGAGCATCATTGGAGATGGAGCTCTTATTCTTCTGAAGAAAAAAATCTTAGTCATTGTTGTTCTAGTCTATTGTCATGACTTGTACCTCAGTGCCATCGGATTGGTGCAACCTCCACACAATGTAGCTCGACCTTTGTTGCTGTGTGGCATCATTCCCCACATTTGTCTCAGGTAGTCATGGTGCTGATTCAGCCTAGTACAATCGCAGGTTCTGCTGTGCGTCATGGTGCCAGTAATGACATGGGACACTCATTATCAGTAGGGCATTATTAGCATCCGATACGGGCTCACGTTAATGATACAGCGTTTTCTCATAAGCTATGCATGCTCACGTTTTGGCGCTCGGATGTGACTCCGACATTTATAAACTATTTAACCTTGATCTCTTCAGATGTTCCTTGCCCTGCAGCGGTTCCATTATTACCCTTCACTGCGTTATATACCGTATTGTTTTCTGTGTAACGGATAATGACCCTTTGGCTTTTCTTGTGACTACACGTATTTCTTCTTTCATCGGCCTTTGCTGATGTTGTTGGATTCTGTGTACTTCTGGTTTCCTGATCATGGCTTACTTATGAACTACTCTTTCATAGCAGATACTGGCTGTTTGAAGGTCCAGCCTATGCATTAGGAATTTATTTCTCTATACAAGTCTGAGAGTTGAGCCCCTCCTGGTAAACTTAAAATCTGTATAATAAAGCTTGCATCTATACTTGAAATATTGTCCAAATTATTACCTCAGAAATTTTGGGATAGTGAGAAGCAATTATAGGACCTTCTCCAGATGGTAGAAAGATAAGGATATCATTGATCATTGTGTCTTGCTCCTCACACCAATGTGCATGTAGGAGACAGTTAATAAAGCTGTGAGTTCACGATCCCTTGGTGTACTAGGTATAAGCATCATGTTTAGTTCCATTACTCTGAATACAGACAATGTACACGATGACAGATGACATTTTCAATTATGATCAATCTGTCATCTACTTTTGCTTTACTACCCATGCTACTACCAAAACAACATTATTACAGTAACAACCAAGCTTTGAGTTCAGAGCAGGGGTGGCGAGCCCACAACACGCATGCTGCAAGTTGCACAAAGAGGCTTTCCAAGTGGTGGGCAGTGCACCACTTTCAGAATTTTAATAAAATTCATTATACACAGAGATCTAATCAGACATTGTTTGCATCTTTCTTTTCTGGCAAGTAATTTATTTTGTAATATACTAGTTCTTAAATGATTATTAGTGCTCTGTTACATCAGTAGGTTTAACAAAAATTTTCTCATCTTCAAAACTATTTTATTTGATGTATACAGAAATAATCATTCTTGTATCCTTTCTGGCAACCATGGAGGGGGCGTAATTTATCTTGAATGTGGCCACTTCACTGTTATCTGTATCAAAAGTGGCATGTGGTGCACGGTGGGTTGGCCACCCCTGGTCTAGAGACTACTATTATTATTTATTTGTAATGCGCCAACATATTCCATAGCATGAGAAAAGGGTAACAATAAATTGGGGCAACACATATTTATACAGACATGAGGTAGAGAAGGCACTACTCCCTGAGGAGCTTACATTTGGGTGGAGACAATAGGTTCTTTGTAGTATGTTGTCAAGTGAGGACTATATTGTATAGTGGCTCATAGACATGTGCACAGCACAAAATTTCGTTTTAAACTAATGGATTAGTACTAAAATGCAATTTATTTAGTTGCTAAAGAAATTCGTTTTCAGTTCTTTAGTATGAAAACTAATTTCGTTCATCCGAAAACCAGTGGATACAATTACTATTGTTGTGGTGGCTCCTCAGAGGGCTGAGATCGCTGCTTGTTACAGTATCTCTCACTCTCAGCACAATGTGGGCCATATTACATAGTTGGTGCTAACTTAACCAGAGCTGTTGTAACCTTCCCAGAGCCATTATAGCCTATGGAGGTTTTCAGTTTACAACAGGTTAAGTTAGCACTAACATTGTAATACTGCCCCGTGTCAGGCAAAGCTGTTACAGTAACTGACTGCTGCTCATCACAGCGCTCAGAGTTTCTGTAAAACTAGTAAATAATATTTTTATATGTAAGAGGTTAGAACAATATTATTCCTTGTTTTACTGAAACTCTGAGCGCTGTTACAGTCAGTTACTGTAACAACTGAGCCTGATTCATTGTACTGAGATATAATGTAACAAGCAGCCGATCTCAGCGCTCACAGCCACTGGATTTAAAGGGCTAAAAAAAAAAGGCTCCTCTCTGTATAATGTTTAGACCATCCTCCTGCATTAATTAATACCCCTCTTTGTATAATGTAGATAACATCCTCCTGCATTAATGTCCCTCTCTGTATAGAACATTCTCCTCAATTTATACCTTTCTCTGTATAATGTATATAACATCCTCCTGCATTAATACCCCTCTCTGTATAATGTATAGAACATACTCCTGCATTAATTAATGCCACTCTCTGTATAGAACATCCTACTGCATTGGCATGTGGAGGGTGCAGAACTTCGGATGTTGCGATGTTGCGATCTTCATTGCTGGTCTCCTTCACTCATCAATGTAATATCACAAAAAGGACTGAAACTAAAATGTAGTGCATTTTATTTTAGTTTCTTTCGTTTTTTGTACTGAGCAGTTTCGTTTCTCTTGAGTCATACTAAAACTAAATTATCCCAAAATTCGGACTAAATCGTTTTAGTACTAAAACGAATGCACATGTCTAGTGGCTCAAAATTTATAGCAGGGCTCAAAATTTCAAGTCCCAAGCTACTAACCAGGACATAAGAGTTACTTGCCACCAGTTGCTCCACCTAATTCCTACCCAGCCCTTAACTCTGCCCCTAAACACACCCCTTAAATTATCTTATGAAATTACACTGTTAAAGGTTTTATTTAGAATAAAATTACAAAAATAAAATTAATACCCAGACATCAGACCCCCAGATACATGTATACCCAGTCATTATTGTGCTGCCAGCGTGTGTATTTCCACTCGCCCTCACTTAATTTTCACTCGCCAACTGCAAGTAGGCGAGTGGAAATTTTGAGCCCTGGTGTATTGGATCATGGGTAGTGCCACGGTGGTACCTGGCATATGCCGTGGTGGGACCCAAAGTCAATGGATTTATAGTCCCAAGTGTGGGGTATGCAGAAGAAACCATGGCTTGCAAATGTACAGGAACACTGGTGTACAGGCTGTATGTTGGCACAACAAGGCTGTGGATTGTGGATTAGGTTGTACAGGGTGTTAGAAGCACTCACAGCTTGCAGGTGTTCTGGATTGCTGGTACACAGCAGAAACCACGGCTTGCAGATGTACTAGAACGTTGGTGTATAGACTGGAGAACACCAGGATGAGGACACAGGATCGAGACAGGCAAGGCTGAGGGTAATAAGGTAAAAGGCAAGGTGAGGCAGGATAGACAGTGTGGGAGCTGGAGAAGGACAGATCCAACACCTCCTTTGAGACTGAATGCAAGAGCCTATGGAAAGGGTTGAGACTCCCTTTTAAAGCAGGGCCAGCTCCAGCAGGTAGCAGGAAAGTAACTGCTGGCAGAGCAGAAATCCTGGAGTTTTGAAGTCCATGGACCGGAGTGGGGGAAGAACCAACCTGGATTAGCATACAAGTCAGAATAACTGGCCCCCAGCTGGTACCAGGGCTGGAAGTATGATAGGTAGAACATATGGCTAATTGTGTAGATCATTCTTCTCTAAATAGGCAGATGGAATGTTGATGACAGTCTCTTAGATTAGGGAAGAGAATTCCTCAGTGTGGGTATAGCCCGAAAAAAGTTCAGAAAGTATGAATAGGAGGAGATGAGATGGACAGGAAGTCAAAGATCAAAGCTGGAGTGGGTGATTGAGGGAATATGTGAAGATGAGTCAAGCGATGTAGGAGGGTGCAGCGTTGGAAAGGGCTTTATAAATAAGTGACAGAATTTTAAATGCAGAAATTAGCATAGAGGGGAGGCAGAAGGGGAGCAACATCTGAAGAAGATGAGTCATGCCAATGCATTTAGTATGGTTTTTAGCGGGGACAGTCGACTTCAGGGAAGGCCGATACAGAGGGGAAATGTGTTGCTTAATAGAACATTGTGTTCCATTTAAAGTGACAACACATTTTACTCTTTGATCAGCATAAAATCTAAATCATTAATTGGAAAATATTTGTTATACATTATCCTAACTCACCCCTTTGCTTCGGTTTGCTATCTGCACTTCATAGTGTTACTTTTCTAGAAATTGGAAGTTCTCACTATACTTTAAAAATATTTATAAAGTTTGTACTGGATCACTTTTAAGTTTACTTGGACAGTGAACTTTCTTTCATGCTTCCTGTCTTCTCTCACATCAATAGCTCTGTTGTTTTGTTCTATAATAGAACAATATATGCATCTTCTGTCTTGAAACTGTAAATCAGATGCTGCATTAAGAATATGATATAGCCAGGAGAAAAATCTCATCCAGGGGTTATTTCTGAGTTTCAAACTATTCACATATAGACAACAGAAGAGCTCATCTACGAATGCAGAGCAATAAATCATGTCTTCCTGCAAGCTTGAGGCAAGGACTTTAATGCAGATGCTTAAATACAGGTGTAGAAAAATAAAGCAAAGTGTTGTTCCTAAGGCAAGGTGAAGGCAAAACTGTTAACATTATAAAAGTGTTATGTTGCAAAAATAATATTTTTATATAACAAATATATCCTTACAATATAATAGAGGGGAATTGCAATGACTTCCAAAGTGTATAGAAAATAGAATAGACAGTGGAAGATGCTCGTCACTATAAATCTAAACTCAGATAATGTCTAGAAGACATATTTTCAATCACACTTTGAACAGTAGAAGAAAATTATTCATTTTCTCTGTCTGTATAAAAATATATCCTTATTGAGGAAAACTTGCATGTAGTGTTTCAATATTTGGTTGGCCATTACATATCACCAGACAAATATTTTCTTACATCTAAATATAAAGATTTTTGAAAAACTGTATCTGAAATAAAAAGGTAATGTAGCTTTCAAGTATAACGGCCAAATGGAGCTAAAATAGCAGGGAACCTCATTTTCTTGCATTCCTGCTCGGCCTGACCCACGTATTTGATCCTTTAAAGGGACACTACCAATTACATAAGCAGTAATTAGATTACTTGTACATTACAAGCAGGGCTACCATCAGGGCATTACAGCCTATGACGTGTTCAAGGGCCTGTGGACTGGGGGGGCACCATCAGCAGTGCCCTTTCTATTCATCAGTTCCGGTATCGGACTCTTGGAGTCCGAATCCGGAGCTGTACTGTATTATGCTGTGAACCGTGAAACACGGTTCACAGCTGGCTGGCTGGCTGGCCGGGCCCAGGCGGCCCAAACACTGCAGGATTACACTGTCATTTTGGTATCATTGGTAAGGCCAGAGCATGATTTTTCCAATAATACCGCACTTTGTTTGGTGTAATAATTAGAGGTGCAGACTAGAGTTCCAAATGAACCACGGCGTTTATCGATGCAGAGCAGCTGTTTAGGTTTTTGATAGAACAATGCATTATGCCATCGCCTCCACACTTGTTGGTGACATGGAAAATGAGATGTTGAGTTAGCGCAGCATCATTATCCACTTTATAATTGAAACGTAAACTGCATTGCTATGTTAGAAAAAAAGAAAAAAAGAAAATAAAGAAAATTGTATTGAAATGTAAATTTTATTTTTACACAATCTGGTTATGTTTGGTATCATTAGAAAGGTCATGCTCTGGCCTTTCCAACATTACCCCATATGATCCTGTAGCTACCATGGGTTCAGAAAAACAGGGGTCCAAATGACCATCACTGCAGATATAGTTATCTTTTCACAGGGCCTATTATGGGGCATGGCCCTGGGGCTGCAGCTCCAATAACCCCTAGGTCAATCCGGCCCTTGGTTACCGTAAATTACACTATCTTAACGAATGGCTCTTCTCCAGCAGCCTTTGAATTCTGCAACATACTGCAGAGAAGAATTTCCACATACTTTCCATTAACATGTAGAAGTTATGAGTGCCTGGAAAATCTAGAGGATTTCACAGGGAACTTTATTATTTAAATTGTTACATTTATTGTATCAAGACCCAAAAATGTAGTTATTTTCCATAAATTTTAGATGGACACAATGTAGCATGTTATGGCAAATAACTGAAAAGTTGACTCTTGATACAATAAATGTAACGATTGCAGTAGGAAATATAATACGTATGTATAACAGCGGTCTACGCTCATAGGTTTGTGAGGGTCAATAATTATATAACAGAGGCAGTGTAAAAACTGTTTATTAGCAACATAAAAACACTGCACTAAGGATGAGAATATAACTTTAGATATTAAGACATCTAGAGGAGCCCAACTTGATAAGCCCCATATAGTGAAATGTTTACTCGCTAATCCGTTATAAAACAGATTACACACATATTATTCGATAAATTACACTGTGATAACCACTTCTCCATATATATATATGATAAGGTGACATTTCGCGGCCATTCAGCTATTCAGAGAGCAGGCAGTTTGCCAAATTTTGGCAAACTGCCAGCAAGTACGGTGCCTGTTTGACGGCATTGAAATTCCCCATAGAGAAGCAATGGTTAATCTATTCAAAGAACACCGATCAGCAGTGAAAAGTTGCCGAAGTGCCCTGCTATTTTCATTCGGCAGGTTTATTCAGGCGAACCCCATAGGCTTCAGTGTTAAAAATATTCCTGTTTTTAACCAATGTCTAATAAACCGTTTTTTATTTTAATCTGCAGTGGAAAGTCTCTTAATTAATTGATTTTTTAGGATCTTCTAGACATTTTTTGGGATTTTTTCGGCAAAGTTTTTTTCTGTTTTTTTTTGTGTAACAGACCTTTTTATTTTCATTCATAGGACATTATATGTTAATCCAGGCATTTGCGTTCAGTATTTTTTTTTGCAAACAACGTTTCAATTTTGACACTTTCAAGCAGATTGTTTCTTTATTTTTTACCCCGTTCATCAGCTTTTCAGCTTTTTCTGGTGGCTGGCCTAGCTCAGCGGCTTTTTCTGGTGTGTTCGTGTTTTTTGTGGCAGTTCTGAAGGGTTTTCAGTGGATTTTTGGCTGGTGTTCAGCGGGATTGCAGCGGGTTTGCAACGGGTTTTCCCTTCACTCCGGGGACCCTGCATTGAATTTATTTATTTATTTGCAAAGTATTTTACCAGGAAGGGTAAATTGAGATTTCTCTCGTTTTCAAATATGTCCTGGGTTCAAGAACATTGTATTTCTGTAACGACTGTAAAATTTCAAAGTAATAAATGCAAGATATTAAAAACAAAACACAAATATATAGATTAACACAAATAAATATATAGGTAATATAGTCAATATGTTACATGTTTACAGGTGCATTCCATATTGAGGTATGTTAATAGGGAGTTCTTTAGTGATTTAAGACTGCGGGAAGATTTGATGGCGTCTGGGAGGTTATTCCATAATTGCGATGCTCTGTAGGAAAATGAGGATCGAGACACTTTCTTTTTGTATTGTGGAATGCTGAATTCACCGCAGGGTGGGGAACTTTGATTCCCCGAAGTGTGGGGAAGTGCGGGGAATGTCGCTGACATTTCGGTGCTCTCTGAATAACCCCCTGTGAGTTTTATTGCTGTGTAGGTCTGATAAACTCATACACACTGCACATTACTGTGAGTTTTATTACTTTGGAACTGGTGGCAAGCAACTCTTAAGGCCTGGCTAGTAGCTCGGGACTTGTAATTTTGAGCACTACAGACTATTAGTCACAATACCTTAAAATAAAATAAAATGTGTATTAGTGCAAACAATGCAGGATAAAAGTATAATTATATTATTCCTCTGGCTAAGATAGAGTAAAAACAGCCAGCCCAATTGATCAAATAAAGCATGTTTTGTTTTGGGGGGGGGGCATTCCCAGGTTCTGTAAGGGGCCCTAAAATTTCTGATGGGGACCCTGATTACAAGCAAAACCACATTATAGAATTCCTGCTGCTTTTTTCTTTCAAGTGATTGCATGTAAAGAGGAAAAATAAAATTATGTTTTTTTTCTCTCTTTGTTGATTTATCCCATGAGGCAACATTTACCAAAGGTTTTCTTTATTTCTGTGGCTTATCAAATCTGCAGTATGTAACAGTTTAATTCGATGGAGGAGGGAATGTTTAGATAAGGCAGCAGGTGTTATTGTTTTTCAGACTACAAGAGATAAGAGCTGAAGATGGCAGCTGAATAAGATAAAACTGGGATCTTTATAGAATACTAATCAACCCCAGGTGATGTCCTTTGAATAGATCCCACACAATACAATGAGATTTTTAGACAGTGGTCGGCCCATAGCCTCAATTATATCCCACATGGAAAATAAATATATATTTTAAAATACATTCTTCCCAAATATATTGACACATATTTGAAATAAAACAATTTTGCTCATATTCAATATACAGTATTTCAAAATATATATTTCAATATATTTGTGAACATATGTGGAGTATGCATACTGAAATATATTTCAAAGTGTTATTTTGGAATGCATTTGTGAATATATTCTTTAATATATGTTAAATGTACCTGAAAAAGCAAAATATGTGGCAGATAACTAAAAAATCACACTACTATTATATTCTGGTGGCTAGGCTGAACCCGATTCTCATAAAACTGAAACCTGCATCTCCACAGTTCTACTGGAGGAATGTGCTGAATGGGATTTGACTTGCTTCTCAATGGTCATAGAGCAGAGAAATACCGTTAGGTGTCTTTGCCCAAGGACCCTTACTGGAGAGGTGCTCTGGCCAGGATTCGAACCTGGGTCTCCACGATTATAAAGAAGTGATGTCACCTTTACTCCATCCAACCAGTATAATTGTGTTGTGCTACTGGCACATAGAAATGTTAAAACTGGCTCATATTTTAGCATAACATATTACATGGTTATAAGGCAAACCTTTATCACCATACACACACAATTTGTAGTAATCACCTGCTAGAGAGCAGTTTCTGCCTTTTAAATAACACCCCACACATAAAATAATTTATATTCTATATAGTATAATATATACTATAAAATAAACCATATACTATACATATAGTACATACATGCTGACAGCTTATGTTGAGCACAGTAGCTAGATATAAGGAAAGCCTTAAAAATGTGTTGCCAGAAATATAATATAAAGATACGAATTTTTAGCAATCGCAATCACAATAATCTCATTGACGATTAGAGAATGTTGAAAGTGTAAGAATACTTAAAAGCAATAAATTCTGCATTACTAAATGTGGAAATTAAAGTCTATTAAAAATCCTATTCAAAAGAAAAATCTACAACAGAGTAAATGTAAAGGTATCACAAGGTCACAGTTTAGCCTGAGTTAAAACATAGTGAAATATAAGTGCATAGGATTTGAGCTCAGAATGCTGTCATTTTTTTTTATATAGACAAAAGATTTTCTGCTGGGAGTTACTGGGAAATGATGCAGCTTAGGAATTGTATTATAAATTAGACAGAACAATGGGGAGAATATATGTAGATGATAGATGTTTGAGGCAAAACAATTCATAAATGTAACTTAAAGTGGGAAAAGAACAACATTAAAAATAGATTTGTATTATTATTATTATTATACTTTATTTATAAAGCGCTATCATATTCCGCAGCGCTGAACAGTGGGTATGATATAGACAGGGTTACAATACATTGAACAACAATTGATAAACTGATACATGAGGAAACGAGGGCCCTATTCCTGTGGGAACTCACAATCTAGAAGGGGTGGAAACAAGAGAAGAAGACTGCAAATGTGAGAGTGATGTACTGGTTGAGGCAGTGATGTGTATTAGTGAGTTGGGTGGGAGACTTCCCTGTATAGGAATGTCTTACACGAGATGGACAGATGTGGATAATGGAGGGGTTGGTGGTACAAAGGCAGGAGTTCCATTTTAGGATGAATGCAGAGTAAAAGAGTAGAAGAGACAGGGAGCGCATTGTGCAGCAGTATGTGGACCTTGCACTTCCCTAATTCCAGCAGAGGGAAGGGGGAGCTATTGGTCAGAAAAACACTGCAGAGTTTGCATGGGAGAAGCCAGAAGCCTGGGATTAGTAAGAGTAATTAGAGGGTAGTGGAGACAGCTGTAAAGGATGCCTGAAATTAGAGGCCAGTCCTGGGTGGGGGGGGTGGATGGGGAGGGAGGGTGGGACTGATCAGTGTTTGAAAGAAGCTTGTCCCGTGTGTTTCTGTGTGAAAAGGAAATTGGTTCAGGTAAGTGTAAGAGGCCTTTGTAATGGGGGGGAGGGGCACTAGTGAAAGACTAGATACATATTCTATCTAAAAATGCGGCAATTTAGAGGATAATCAGCCAGAAATTCATAAATGCAGACACAAAATACAATTGCGATGTTGCAATATTGCAGAATGTGATGGTGGCCATCGTGTGGAGATCTGGATACCTGGGTTGTGATTGCAGAGATGTTACTTGCAGGCTGATCAGTGTTTGAAAGAAGCTTGAAACGTGTGTTTTTGTGTGTGAAAAGGAAATTAGTTCAGGTAAGTGGAAGAGGCCTTTGTAATGGGGGGGAGGGGCACTAGTGAAAGACTAGATACATATTTTATCTAAAAATGCGGCAATTTAGAGGATAATCAGCCAGAAATTAATAAATGCAGACACAAAATACAATTGCGATGATTCAATATTGCAGAATGTGATGGTGGCCATCGTGTGGAGATCTGGATACCTGGGTTGTGATTGCAGAGATGTTACTTGCAGGCTGATCAGTGTTTGAAAGAAGCTTGTCCCGTGTGTTTTTGTGTGTGAAAAGGAAATTGGTTCAGGTAAGTGTAAGAGGCCTTTGTAATGGGGGGGAGGGGCACTAGTGAAAGACTAGATACATATTTTATATAAAAATGCAGCAATTTAGAGGATAATCAGCCAGAAATTAATAAATGCAGACACAAAATACAATTGCGATGATTCAATATTGCAGAATGTGATGGTGGCCATCGTGTGGAGATCTGGATACCTGGGTTGTGATTGCAGAGATGTTACTTGCAGGCTGATCAGTGTTTGAAAGAAGTTTGTCCCGTGTGTTTCTGTGTATAGCGATATTTGCCCTGAAATGCAACTAGAATGTAAAGCTCCCAATTTGGAGCTGTAAAGGGTGCTTACTTTGGGCTGACATTTCTGTTGGCCACAAAATTAACTCCTTGGCCATCTCTCATAGATCTGCAATAGTTAGGAACTTACAGAGGGCAGTGCAAATAACAGTAATTAGGAATTAAACCCCTTCGCAACCACAATCGAGTTTACTCAGTCTTCAACAGCACCCTCAGCTGTCCTAGGCAGAGCGTACTTGATCTGTAAATGTAGAGGAAGAATTTAAATTAATTTCTTGTATTGCAAATGAAATTATTTGCATAATTAATCCAGATGTGTCCCCAAAGTTGCTGTACATCAGACATGGTGGCCAATGTATTGTAACTCCCAGAACTCCATTCAGAGCCCAGAACAGCCCTCAGAAATGTCAAATATTGTATACCATCTGTAAATGTACTTTAAACCTCTATTACAGTGCATTTACAGTGTGTATGTGAGATGGTGGCATTCGTGTTTGTAGATTTTATGTGTGTGTGTGGTGAGGGTGATAGGGTTAAGAGGCCTTTTAACGTAGCTCTTACATAAAGCATTAGCTCCTTCAGTTCAGTATGCCGTGCATTGATTCTGTGTTCAGGTTGTATAGCAATGTGTTTCAAATCCAGTTGTCATGGAGCCCTGTTGGGTAAGAATTTAGGAAAGTGATTTAATTAGGGATAAAATACAGACAACGTATTTTGTCTGAGAAGTTACTTTATAGCCATGAGAGCATTTGGTCATAAATGCAAAAAATTTGTTGTTACATTATCCTAATGTGGAATTCTAAATCCTGCTATGTGTCATGATTAGATTTGTTGCTTTGATGCCTTCAAATTTGTCCCAGTTCTTTCTGCAGAGAAATGGCTACAAAAAGTCATATTATGCTGTACAGTAATCAGCTATCCAGCCAACTATGCCACAATAGAATCTTCTAGACACAATGACAATAAAATCAAAAAACCCTTTCTGTCTGTGGTATATGGTATGTACAGTCAGGTCCAGAAATATTGAGACATCAACACAATTCTAACATCTTTGGCTCTATACACCACCACAATTGAGTTGGAATGAAACAAACACAATGTGCTTTAACTGCAGACTGTCAGCTTTAATTTGAGGGTATGTACATCCAACTCAGGTGAACGGTGTAGGACTTACAGCAGTTTGCAGATGTGCCTGCCACTTGTTAAGGGACCAAAAGTAATGGGACAATTGGCTTCTCAGCTGTTCCATGACCAGGTGTGTGATATTCCCTCATTACCCCAATTACAATGTGAAGATAAAAGGCCCAGAGTTCATTTCAAGTGTGCTATTTGCATTTGGAATCTGTTGCTGTCAACTCTCAAGATGAGATCCAAAGAGCTGTCACTATCAGTGAAGCAAGCCATCATTAGGCTGAAGAAACAAAACAAACCCATCAGAGAGATAGCAAGAACATTAGCTGTGGCCAAAACAACTGTTTGGAACATTCTCAAAAAGAAGGAACGCACCAGTGAGCTCAGCAACACCAAAAGACCCGGGAGACCACGGAAAACTACTGTGGTGGATGACCAAATAATTCTTTCCCTGGTGAAGAAAACACTCTTCACAACAGTTGGCCAGATCAAGAACACTCTCCAGGAGGTAGGTGTATGTGTGTCAAAGTCAACGATCAAGAGAAGACTTCACCAGAGTGAATACAGAGGGTTCACCACAAGATGTAAACCATTGGTGAGCCTCAAAAACAGGAAGGCCAGATTAGAGTTTGCCAAACAACACCTAACAAAGCCTTCACAGTTCTGGAACAAGATCCTATGGACAGATGAGACCAAGATCAACTTGTACCAGAGTGATGGGAGGAGAAGAGTATGGAGAAGGAAAGGAACTGCTCATGATCCTAAGCATACCACCTCATCAGTGAAGCATGGTGGTGGTAGTGTCATGGCGTGGACATGTATGGCTGCCAATGGAACTGGTTCTCTTGTATTTATTGATGATGTGACTGCTGACAAAAGCAGCAGGATGAATTCTGAAGTGTTTCGGGCAATATTATCTGCTCACATTCAGCCAAATGCTGCAGAACTCATTGGACGGCGCTTCACAGTGCAGATGGACAATGACCCAAAGCATACTGCAAAAGCAATCAAAGAGTTTTTGAAGGGACAGAAGTGGAATGTTATGCAATGGCCAAGTCAATCACCTGACCTGAATCCCATTGAGCATACATTTCACTTGCTGAAGACAAAACTGAAGGGAAAATGCCCCAAGAACAAGCAGGAACTGAAGACAGTTGCAGTAGAGTCCTGGCAGAGCATCACCAGGGATGAAACCCAGCGTCTGGTGATGTCTATGCATTCCAGACTTCGGGCTGTGATTGACTGCAAAGGATTTGCAACCAAGTATTAAGAAGGGAAAGTTTGATTTATGATTATTATTCTGTCCCATTACCTTTGGTCCCTTAACAAGTGGGAGGCACATCTGCAAACTGCTGTAAGTCCTACACCGTTCACCTAAGTTGGATGTACATACCCTCAAATTAAAGCCGACAGTGTGCAGTTAAAGCACATTGTGTTTGTTTCATTCCAACTCCATTGTGGTGATGTATAGAGCCAAAGATATTAGAATTGTGTCACTGTCCCAATATTTATGGACCTGACTGTATATCCTCTGGTTAGTTAAGCATTCAATTATGTTGGCATTGTTTCGATCACTTCTTCAACACTTGTCATTTTGTCCATCCATTGCTCCATTTTCATTCAGTGTATAAATCACTCTCGAAATAATATATATTTGTCTTGTTCAAAGCTGACCTTTCAAAACATGTTTCCATTCTTATTCATTGCATTCTTTACGTTTATGAAAACAGTCATGTTTGCAAAGTTTCTCTTAGTAGGTCACCGTTCAGCATTTTATTTCATTGTGGGAAAATATTAAAGCAGGGCTATTAGAATAGAAAATGTATGTTGTATATGTAGTTATTATGTAAGGTTCCACCTAAAATTTATAGTGGAGGATACAAAGTGGCAAATAAAACTTAACTTTTACTGAATTCATTAAAGTAAATGTCAAAAACAGAAATCCAGACTATCACCCAGGCCCAAAACAGCATGGGGGCCTGTGATAAGACCGTGAAAACAATACAGACAGGCTCTAAGTGAGCCAAATGACAACATAAAAATATATACGTGACAGAACTACCTAGGTATGGGGATCTGTACAGGCTCCCCATCACTAGTGTTCAAACACTTTAGCAAGCCCAGTATAGTTATCTGGGTCGACTTATTAGTGTGCCCGTAGTTCCCTGTTCACAGGTGAGTAGACAATGTAGGAGGCCACAAAAGAGGGGGTAAGGGGATTTGTAGCCCGTATTTCTCTTGGAGGGTACATTACCTGCTGGTTAATAGAAAATAAGAGAAAATGGAAAAGTGAGCCTTCTTGGGTTCACAGTAAATAGGACAATATAGAAAAATACTAGCCCCTCATTTTCCCTGCTTCTCTGGTCTCTAAAAGAGTTCCAGTTAGTCACTGAAGACCCCCCTCTTCATATACATACAAGACTGAACTACCCAGGTGCTGGGATGGTAGCAGACTTTTCTCTTGAGGGGTTCACTAGCTAACTGTCCAGCTACTGGTTAGTAGAAAGAGTAGGAACAGATGGAAAGTGAGCCTTCTTGGGTTCACAGTAAATACGACAGTATAGAACAAGAACCTGGCCCTGTGCTGCGTCTAGTCTCTAAAGAGTGCCTGTTAGTGACTGAAGGCATACGTAGTGGCATGTCAACCTATGGTTCCTAGTAGACATGTGCATTCGTTTTAGTACTAAAGCGATTTAGTCCGAATTTTGGGATAATTTAGTTTTAGTATGACTCAAGAGAAACGAAACTGCTCAGTACAAAAAACGAAAGAAACTAAAATAAAATGCACTACATTTTAGTTTCAGTCCTCTTTGTGATATTATATTGATGAGTGAAGGAGACCAGCAATGAAGAGCGCAACATCGCAACATCCGAAGTTCTGCACCCTCCACATGCCAATGCAGGAAGATTTTCTATACAGAGAGGATCATTAATTCAGGAGGATGTTCTATATATTATACAGAGAGGGGTATTAATTAATGCAGGTGGATGTTGTATACATTATACAGAGAGGGGTATTAATTAATGCAGGAGGATGTTCTAAACATTATACAGAGAGGAGCCTTTTTTTTTTTAGCCCTTTAAATCCAGTGGCTGTGAGCGCGGAGATCGGCTGCTTGTTACATTATCTCTCAGTACAATGTATCAGGCTCAGCTGTTACAGTAACTGACTGCTGCTCATCACAGCGCTCAGAGTTTCAGTAAAACAAGAAAATAATATTGTTCTAACGTCTTATATATAAAAATATTATTTACTAGTTTTACTGAAACTCTGAGCGCTGTGATGAGCAGCAGTCAGTTACTGTAACAGCTTTGCCTGACACGGGGCAGTATTGCAATGTTGGTGCTAACTTAACCAGAGCTGTTGTAACTGAAAACCTCCATAGGCTATAATAGCTCTGGGAAGTTTACAACAGCTCTGGTTATGTTAGCACCAGCTATATAATATGGCCCACATTGGGCTGAGAGTGAGAGATACTGTAACAAGCAGCGATCTCAGCCCTCTGAGGAGCCACTGCAATAGTAATTGTATCCACTGGTTTTCGGATGAATGAAATTAGTTTTCATACTAAAGAACTGAAAACGAATTTCTTTAGCAACTAAATAAATTGCATTTTAGTACTAATGCATTAGTTCAAAACGAAATTTTGTGCTGTGCACATGTCTAGTTCCTAGGAAGAAAAATTAAAAACGTGAGCTAAAATAGGAAGAATTCCTAGTTTTTGTAGCTCATCAGTGGTGAGGTGCTTTGGTTTGCATAGCTCTACGCGTTTCGCCCAGAGTGCATCATCAGTAGGGATGAGCCGAACACCCCCCGAGTTCGGTTCGGGCCCGAACCCGAACTTCCCATATGTTCGGGTCCGAACCCGAACTCGAACTCCATGCAAGTCAATGGGGCTGAAAATTTGGTTTTTAGAGTGCCCTCCAAGAGGGCACATATGCTAAATATTTGCTATAAAAGGTGTATGGGGGTCCGGGTAGTGCCCTGGGGGACAGGAAACAAGGACAAAAAGTAAAAAAAAAACGTTTTTAAAGGGACAGTGAGTTTTCCATGAAATAAGGGTTAAAAATAAAAACAAAAAATTCCTTCAAATATCGTGCCTAGGAGGTCCCCATAACCTGCCCGTGAAGTGGCGGATTTCTAGGATGTATAGCAACACTTAAAAACCAAAAAATGACGTTTCAAATGACGGTAAATGCTTTTCCTTTAATCTATCCATAAACAACTGCTTGGGGCGGCAGTCTGTATGAAAAGAGGAGACATTTTCGGACACACAGAAAATGTTTACTGATTTTTTTGGCTAAATTATTGTGAAACTTATGCAGGCTTTGGATGAAAGTAACAATAGGTGCTTCAAAATTGGTCCTTTAGCGTCCCCAACAGTGCCATCACACCGTAACCCCTCTGAGGATATGAATCTGATACAGGTGTCAGTGGCAGTGCAACCTTATATTGTGCTTTTGGTGCCAGGCCTGCAAGTACTATCATACAGTAACCCCTCTGTGGTATTGTGGAAGAATGCAGGGGTGAACCTTGCGGTCCTATATTAAAAAGATATGCATCTGGTTAAGGCGTCAGTGCACCCAGATATTCTGCCTTTGGTGCAAGACTGCCAGGCCAGCAAGTGTCATCATACAGTAACCCCTCTGTGGTATTGTGGAAGAATGCAGCTGTGAACCTTGCGGTCCTATATTGAAAAGTTTTTTATCTAGTAATGGGCGTCAGTGCACTCAGATATTGTGCCTTTGGTGCCAGGCCAGCAAGTATCATCATACAGTAACCCCTCTGTAGTATTGTGGAAGAATGCAGGGGTGGACCATGTGGTCCTACATTAAAAAGATATGATTCTGGTCAAGGCGTCAGTGCAGCCAAATATTGCGCCTTTCATGGCAGCAAGTGCATTCACACCGTAACCCTTTTGTGGTATTGTGGAAGAGTGCAGGGTTGGACCCTGCGGTTCAAAAAATTAAAATGATATAAATCTGGCACAGGCGTCAGTGCAGCCAAATATTGCACCTTTCATGGCAGCAAGTGCATTCACACCGTAACCCTTTTGTGGTATTGTGGAAGAGTGCAGGGTTGGACCCTGCAGTTCAAAAAATTTAAATGATATAAATCTGGCACAGGCGTCAGTGCAGCCAAATATTGCACCTTTCATGGCAGCAAGTGCATTCACACTGTAACCCTTTTGTGGTATTGTGGAAGAGTTCAGTGCTGGAGGTTTTGTGAATGCAGAAGACATCCCCGATCTATTCCGTTACGTCAGTATCAGGGGGTTGATAGCTGCTGATCCAGGACTGATTCATTTTTATAAATGTCAGCCGGTCTACAGAGTCGGTGGACAGACGCACTCTTTTGTCTGCGACAAAACCTCCAGCGGCACTGAACGTCCTTTCAGAAAGCACGCTGGATGAAGGGCAACCTAGTAGCTGCATAGCATATTGGCTAAGTTCTGGCCAGTGATCCAATCTCAACACCCAGTAAGCCAGTGGATCATCTGCTGGAAAGGTATTCAGGTCTGCCCATGCCCCTAGGTGGTCCTGCACCACATGGTGAAGACGCCTCTGAGGATATGAATCTGATACAGGCATCAGTGGCAGTGCACCCTTATATTGTGATTGGGTGCCAGGCCTGCAAGTACTATCATACAATAACCCCTCTGAGGCTCTGTGGTATTGTGGAAGAATGCAGGGGTGAACCTTGCGGTCCTATATTAAAAAGATATGCATCTGGTTAAGGCGTCAGTGCACCCAGATATTCTGCCTTTGGTGCAAGACTGCCAGGCCAGCAAGTGTCATCATACAGTAACCCCTCTGTGGTATTGTGGAAGAATGCAGGGGTGAACCTTGCGGTCCTATATTGAAAAGTTTTTTATCTGGTAATGGGCGTCAGTGCACCCAGATATTGTGCCTATCCAATCTCAACACCCAGTAAGCCAGTGGATCATCTGCTGGAAAGGTATCCAGGTCTGCCCTTGCCCCTAGGTAGTCCTGCACCATATGGTGAAGACGCTGGCAATGGGTGCCTACATTTGACGTCCCTGGGCATCGTGGACTAAAAAATAAAATAAAATGCATCAGTTAAGCGGCCCTGGCCTTCACCACTATTCCTCTGATCATCCGCAGCCTCAGAAGCACTTGTGTCAGCACTTGGTAATCTACCAGTGCCTGGAAAGGTGTTACACAAGTGTCGCTTTAGAGCGTCCTCAAGTTTTTTCATAGAAACATAGAAAAATGTCGGCAGATAAGAACCTTTCGGCCCATCTAGTCTGCCCAATTACATGGATACTTGACCTGGATTTATCTTTTGTTTAGGATAGCCTTATGCCTATCCCATGCTTGCTTAAATTCAATTACTGTTTTGGCCTCTACCACTTCTACTGGAAGACTGTTCCATGTATCCACCACCCGCTCAGTAAAATAATGCTTCCTGATGTTACTTTTAAACCTTTGCCCCTCTAATCTAAGACTATGTCCTCTTGTTTTGCTATTTTGTTTCCTTTTAAATATACTCCCTTCCTCTACCTTGTGGATTCCCTTTACGTATTTAAATGTTTCTATCATATCTCCTCTGTCTCGTCTTTTTTCAAAGCTGTACATGTTAAGTTTTCATCATGTGCTCCCTCTGTGCGGGCAGGATGAGCTCTGCAACTTTACCCTTGTATCGTGGATCAAGAAGGGTTGCCAACCAGTAATGATCCCTCTCCTTGATAGCACGAATCCTGGGATCCTTTAGCAGGCTTTGCATTATTAGGGAGCCCATGCAGCGTAGGTTGGAGGTGGCATTAACTTCTGAATCTTCCTGGTCAATGAGGATGACCGTATCGTGCACTTCCTCCTCCCAGCCACGCACTAGCCCTTGTGTTTCTGGGCACACAAAACCCTCCCTTGAGGAATCCCCACCTTCAATGCCCCACTACTTAAATATTCCTCCTCCTCCTCCTCCTGTCTGATCTGAGGAGGACCCGCTGGAATGCTGTCTGCGGAAAGACTGGGGCCTTGAGAGCTAGGGAAGGCATCCTCTTCTTCCCGCTGCTCTGCCTCTAGAGCCACATCTATAATTCCCCGCAGAGTGTGCTCCAGCAGGAACACTAAAGGAATTGTGTCACTGATGCATGCACTGTCCCTGCTCACCATCCTCGTTGCCTTCTCAAATGGTGACAGTACAGTGCATGCATCCTTGATCATCAGCCACTGCGGGGGGGAAAAAAAACCAAGTTGACCTGAACCTGTCCTTGTGCCATACTCACACAGGTACTCGTTGATGGCCCTCCGCTGCTTGTGCAGATGCTGCAGCATTGCTAATGTCGAGTTCCACCTGCTGGGCATGTCACAGATCAGACGGTTTGTGGGAAGGTGGAATTCTCTTTGAATGCTTGCTGGGAATGACCATCTGAAGTGGCTGCAGACTTTTCTGGCCTGGCTGAGAAGCTCTGGCAGCCCTGGGTACTTGGTTAGGAAACGCTGTACCACTAGATTCTGGGTACTTGGTTAGGAAACGCTGTACCACTAGATTTAGAACGTGTGCTAGGCATGGTACATGCGTCAATTTACCCTTGCGTAGGGCGGAGAGAAGGTTGCTGCCATTATCACAGACGATCATTCCCAGCTCAAGCTGGCATGGTGTTAACCATCTCTGCACCTGGCCCTGCAGAGCTGACAGAATTTCTGGCCCCGTGTGGCTCCTGTCCCCTAAACAAACCAGCTCAAGCACAGTATGGCTTCTTTTTGCTTGAGCCATTGCGTAGACTCTGTCAGGCATCGGTTTAACTGCCACTTCACCAGAGACAGAGAAGGAGGAGGAGGAAGAGGGAGAGGTGGTGGTGGTGGAGCACACAGACCTCATACAAGCAGCTTTCTGGAGGCATGGTGGATGAACAAGCTCCAGCACAGAGCCCCGTCTTGGATCCCTCCCAGATGCAATCAGAGTTACCCAGTGTGCCGTGAAGGAAATGTAACGACCCTGTCCATGCTTGCTGGACCACGTGTCTAAAGTCGCATGCACCTTGTTGCTGACTGCCTTTCCCAATGACTGGATAACAATGTCTTCCACGTGCTGGTATAGTGCTGGAATGGCCTTGCGTGAAAAGTAATGGCATTTTGGAACCTGCCACTGTGGTACAGCACATTCAGCAAATTCAAGGAAGGGAGCTGAGTCCACCAGCTGGAAAGGCAGCAGCTGCAATGCCAGTAATTTTGCTAAGCTGGCATTTAGACGCTGTGCTTGGGGATGGTTGGGACTATATTTTTTCTTACGCTGCGGCAACGTAATCTGACTGCGTAAATCTTCAGCTGCTAGGATGATGTCACATTGTAAGGAAGGACCTTGTACGTCCATTACTGTAGCATCATCCCTGTCGGTTGAGGTTGTAGGCAATGACATGGCAGGACATACAGTGAGGGTAGAGACAGATGAGGAGGAGGAGGACCTACGCAAAGTTTTGCGCCAACGGGATGTGTGGCAGGTGTTCATATGTTGCCTCAAGCACGTGGTACCCAAGTGTCCGGTATCTTTCCCACGCTTAAGCCTCATATGACATAGATTACAAATAGCAACGCTGCGCTCTACTGCACATTTCTTAAAGAACTCCCAGACAACAGAGTTCCTGCATGTGTTCTTTGAGACAACAGCGCTCTGCACCGGAGCAGCTCTGACATGTGATGCCTTGGACTGGCTAGTGCTACGGTTGGTCACAGAGGATGTTATGCCTCATGTTTGCTGGGCCTCCTCCTCCCCCTCTTCCTCACTTAATTCCTCTGTTCGATCAGGCACCCAGGTGGAGTCAGTGACATCATCATCATTGTCATCATCACCCCCTATCTCCTCGTCACTGGAGCCAACTTGGCAGTATGCTGCAGCTGCTGGGGCAACATGAGTGCCAGTTATTTGTGTGTCATCACTGGCACCCCCTTCCTCTAGGTTGATTATACTCCCTTCCTCAACCTCAGAGATTGAATCAGAGCACTGTTCTTGCTGCGCATCCTCAAGCAGCATGTCACTGTCATTGTAGTCAAACAATTCAGCTGACTCCTCCGTGTGTGATAGCGAGGCTACGGCAGGAGTAGCTGTGGACATGGAGGCTGCATTAGATGCTTTGGCAGCTGAGGTGGACTGTAAAGCACTAGAAGACTGGCTGGCAGAGGACTTGGAGGATGAGGATTGCCTGGTTAGCCAATCCACCAAGTCCTCTGTATGTTGCTGCTGCTTAAGATGGCCAGCACCAGTTAGAAAGGACAAGAGTGCCCCTGCAGAGGATGCACCATGTCCACCATGACCAAAGGCACAGCCTCCCGACACAGGGGCTGCTTGCCCTCTTTTCTGTGTCTGAGAGCGTCTGCCTGTCCTTTTTGTTCTTTCAGAGATGGTGGGTGATATATAGATTAATATATACAGAACTCTGATTCAACTCTGGTATAAAGATTTAAGATTTAAAGAACTCTGGTATAACTCAGTGAAACACCCTGATAGCTGGCAGCCAGTGACAAGACACAGATTACAAATCTCAGACACCTCCTATAAATCAGTGAGACCCCCTGATGGGTGGCAGTGAGAAGCCACAGATTACAAATCTCAGAAACCTCTTATAAATCAGTGAGACCCCTTGATGGGTGGCAGTGAAACCTCTTATAAATCAGTGAGACCCCTTGATGGGTGGCAGTGAGAAGCCACAGATTACAAATCTCAGAAACCTCTTATAAATCAGTGAGACCCCTTGATGGGTGGCAGTGAAACCTCCTATAAATCAGTGAGACCCCTTGATGGGTGGCAGTGAGAAGCCACAGATTACAAATCTCAGAAACCTCTTATAAATCAGTGAGACCCATTGATGGGTGGCAGTGAGAAGCCACATATTACAAATCTCAGAAACCTCTTATAAATCAGTGAGACCCATTGATGGGTGGCAGTGAGAAGCCACAGATTACAAATCTCAGAAACCTCTTATAAATCAGTGAGACCCCTTGATGGGTGGCAGTGAAACCTCTTATAAATCAGTGAGACCCCTTGATGGGTGGCAGTGAGAAGCCACAGATTACAAATCTACCTCTTATAAATCAGTGAGACCCCTTGATGGGTGGCAGTGAAACCTCTTATAAATCAGTGAGACCCCTTGATGGGTGGCAGTGAGAAGCCACATATTACAAATCTCAGAAACCTCTTATAAATCAGTGAGACCCCTTGATGGGTGGCAGCCAGTGAGAACACACGGATTATAACAATTCCCAAATATTTTATAGAAATTAGTGAGCCCCAAAATACTTGCTGGCAGTGACAAGACACAGATCACCTCAATTCACAAATGTTTTGTAGAAATTAGTGACCCCCAAAATACTGCGTGGTACTGGCTGTGTGACAAGAGACAGATCACCTCAATTCACAAATGTTTTGTAGAAATTAGTGACCCCCAAAATACTGCGTGGTACTGGCTGTGTGACAAGAGACAGATCACCTCAATTCACAAATGTTTTAAAGAAATTAGTGACCCCCAAAATACTGCGTGGTACTGGCTGTGTGACAAGAGACAGATCACCTCAATTCACAAATGTTTTGTAGAAATTAGTGAACCCCAAAATACTACGTGGTACTGGCTGTGTGACAAGAGACAGATCACCTCAATTCACAAATGTTTTGTAGAAATTAGTGACCCCCAAAATACTGCGTGGTACTGGCTGTGTGACAAGAGACAGATCACCTCAATTCACAAATATTTTGTAGAAATTATAGTGAGCCCCAAAATACTGCGTGGTACTGGCTGTGTGACAAGACACAGATCACCTCAATTCACAAATGTTTTAAAGAAATTTGTAACCCCCAAAAAGACTTGCTGGCACAGTGACAAGACACAGATCACCTCAATTCACAAATGTTTTAAAGAAATTAGTGACCCCAAAAAAACTTGCTGGCACAGTGACAAGACACACATCCCTGATATGAAATTCCCTGATATTTTGTGGAAATGAGACCCCCCAGACCCCCCCAGTAGTGTGGCAGACCGGCAGTAACAACATACAACATTCTCCTATGAAATCTCCTCTCAAATGCATGGTGAATGGTGCGTGGAAACGTTATATAATGTGCTGCGGGACTTAGCTCTGTGAGCCCATGATTGGGCAAAATTTGCCCAATCAGGACTCTCAGCGGTGATTGGCATACTGTTGAACCTGTTGAACCTGTCTTGCACCAGACCTGTGGTCAGGTGCAAGGCTGTAGCCAATTATGAGCTTCAGGCCAGTGGGAAAGTGCAATATGGGCCATTGTGATGCATTGTGGTCGAACTTGCTCCGAACACCCAGAAATGTTCGGAGTTCGCGATCTAACCGAACAGGCTAAGTTCGGCCCGAATTCCGAACCGTCCGAACCGACCAGCTCATCCCTAGTCATCAGGAGCTTGTGGCAAGAATTGTGGTGAGCAGAAAATATCCTGCCAGAGAAACGTAGAAAGAGACAGAAAGATAGGACTAAATGAATGGATTGAGTAGGTGACGTATAGCTGAATTGCCTTTTGACTTTGATTTTGATCTGTGAAGATTACATATTATCTACCAAAATATATTTAATATTTTATACCTATATGTAAAATTCTGTTCCTATTTCAGTAGTGTAGACTAAAACAGATTATGTTCAACAGTGGGTACCAACCGTGGTCCACAAGCAACTGTAACAGACCTGGTTTGCCAGATAACTGAAGCAAGGAACAGGTTATATGATTTGCTGCAAAGTCATTGCAGTATTCAGTAGGTATTTCCCCAAGGTAAAACCTTAAAATCTCACCTGTAAAGAGAAACTGAGGATCAGAGTTGGGAACCACTGATGTATGACATAAGTAGACGTCTCACACATTCTCATGTCAAAAGACCCCCAAGTATAGGACCGCTGTGCAAGAGTCATTAGACATGTGCACAGCACAAAATTTCGTTTTGAACTAATGGATTAGTCCTAAAATGCAATTTATTTAGTTGCTAAAGAAATTCGTTTTCAGTTCTTTAGTATGAAAACTAATTTCATTCATCCGAAAACCAGTGGATACAATTACGATTGTAGTGGCTCCTCAGAGGGCTGAGATCGCTGCTTGTTACAGTATATCTCACTCTTAGCACAATGTGTCAGGCAAAGCTGTTACAGTAACTGACTGCTGCTCATCACAGTCCTCAGAGTTTCAGTAAAACTAATAAATAATATTTTTATATATAAAAGGTTAGAACAATATTATTTTGTTGTTTTACTGAAACTCTGAGCGCTGTTACAGTCAGTTACTGTAACAGCTGAGCTTGATACATTGTACTGAGAGATAATATAACAAGCAGCCGATCTCAGCGCTCACAGCCACTGGATTTAAAGGGCTAAAAAAAAAAAAAAAAGGCTCTATAATGTATAGAACATCCTCCTGCATTAATTAATGCCCCTCTCTGTATAGAACATCCTACAGCATTGGCATGTGGAAGGTGCAGAACTTCGGAATGAAATGCTTATCCAGCACAGGAGAGGGAACTTTTACTTAAACTTTGTATCTCTGTGGGGGAGACACAGGAATATAAAAGCAGGGGATAGGGAAAATATTAACGTAAATCGGTCTGAAAGCTCAGAGAAGAGATGACTGGTGCAATTTTATTTTTATAATAAAATAAAGCACTTTAAATCCAGGGAAAACATTCAAATAAATCACGCTGAAGGCTCATAATGACAGAGTAACTATGAGAGCTGGATACTAAATGTATCAGATGTAAAAAAAACTTTATAACAAGCAGCACTGGGAGAAGAGAGGGACTTTATATAAAACGTGTATTATAGATGAGGAAAGGGGGATAGTGCTCCTGGATAATATAAAGTGTATCAGACCTAAGCCCCTATTATGCAGAGCGGGAGGGGAGATAACAAACGTTTTATAAAGTCCCTCTCTTCTCCCAGCGCTGCTTTTTATAAAGGGGTTTTTACTATCCAGCCCTCCTCTGTCATTAGCTTTCAGTGTGAATTATTTGAATGTTTTCCTTCTCCAGCTGCTTTTATTATCTTGTCTGCCTCATAGACATGCAATGGTTAAGTAAAGGTTTCCTCTCCTGTGCTGGCTGTCTGTGCTGCGAGTGAGTATTCTGGAGCTCTATCACTGTCAGATTTTCGGGTAGGGGTCGGGGTTGGGAAGGATTACGCATACAAACCTTTTCTGTAGCTTTGCGATGTTGCGCTCTTCATTACTGGTCTCCTTCACTCATCAATGTAATATCACAAAAAGGACTGAAACTAAAATGTAGTGCATTTTATTTTAGTTTCTTTCGGTTTTTGTACTGAGCAGTTTCGTATCTCTTGAGTCATACTAAAACTAAATTATCCCAAAATTCGGACTAAATCGTTTTAGTACTAAAACGAATGCACATGTCTAAGAGTCATGACCATTTGTGACCCCTTAGTCTAATGCACATAGAGACTAGGAGAGCTGATGTATCAGCTGTTTATATGTGAACTAATGGGTATAAGGGACCATTGGCTTACGAAGGGATTGAGGGAAAGAGTGCTACTAACACTGTCAATTGCCGTGTCCTTTCCCGGTTTAACTGCTCTTGTAACATTTTCTGCACGAGTTATCATGCTTTACTGGCTAATTACTGTAAAATTCATGCTTGGTATACAAAATTAAATAATTTATTGGTAAAGATTCATATCAATCAGTATCGGCTGGATTGAGTAGAGATAACATCACTGCTCTATAACCGTGGAGACCCAGGTTCGAATCCTGGCTAGAGCACCTTCCCAGTAAGTAGGGATGTGCGTTTCGGGTTTCGGAATTTCGGAATTTTCACGAAATTTCCCGATTCGTGTTTTCGGATGCGGCCGAATTTCCGAAAAATTTTAGATCCGAAAAGTTCAGATCCGAAATGTTTTCCGAGCCGAAACGAAATATTTCCGGATTTTTCGAATGGGCTTGAAATGTGTCAAACGAGGAGAACAGATGTTTGAAAAACGAAAATTTTCCGAAAAACGAAAATTTTGTAAAAACGAAAATTTTCTGAAAAACAAAAATTTTTTGAAAAACAAAAATTTTTAGAAAAAACGAGAAGTCGATACAAAAACGGGCAAAATGACACGAAAAATACGAAAAATGGTCGATATCCTGAAAAATGTGCAATTCCGAAAAACGAAAATTTCCGAAATTACGAAAAGTCGATACATAAACCGAGTACAGTAACACGAAAATACGAAAAATGGTCTAAATTCCGAAAAAAAAATGTACCCGAAAAACGGGCCGAACCGAATCGAATCGAAACCGAAATCGGTCGAAACGAGCCGAATCGAAAAGTTTAAAAATCCGAAAAATCGAACCGAATCGAACCGAAAAAAAAAATCGGTGCACAAGCCTACCAGTAAGTGTCCTTGGGCAAGAGACTCAACAGTACATGCTTTCTTACCACACAATATTGGCTGTGGAGTCCAGTGGTAACATCTCAGCCTTTCGACTGTGGAGAAGCAATACAAAATCCCATTCAGCATATCCCTCCTATACAACTGTGGAACAGCAAGTCTCATCTTTACAAGAAGCGGGTTCATCCTAACCACCAGGTCGCTGATCTACAATCATGGAAAGCCGACTCGATCCTACTCTGAAGATACCACCAGCTAGTGTTCCTGGGTAAGACACATAACCATATAGATGCGCCTAACTCACAAAATATTTATAAATACAGAAAAAATGGCGTCGCGCCCATACTCACTTATTTTCGGAGCGGCAGCAACTGCCAGGAGTAACAGCCCAGTCAATGTATAAAACATAACAAGGAAAAAGAGTGTCATCTAGGCTCGTTTCTATGTGTTCCATGTACAACAAAAATGAGGTTCCATTGTATGTATATCATGCTTGTAACACCAGTCCGTCGTTCTGCAGCTGTTCCTCTTTCCATGTTTTTGTTTTTGATTCCAAATGGGAAGTGTTTGGTGTGTGTATAAATAAAAGCCACCATCTTTGCCTCTCCTTCGCTGAAAAGCAGCTGGAGGGGCTTGGAGCTGCTCAGTAGAGCGGCCTTTTGGTTACAATTGTTAGGTACCCACTCTAAAGAGGTGCCTTGAAGTGGCGAGTGGGCTTACGTTGCAATGGCCATTGAAACAAACAAAAACCTCATTTTTGTTGTACATGGAACACATAGAAACGAGCGCAGATGACACTCTTTTTCCTTGTTATGTTTTATACGTTGACTGGGCTGTTACTCCTGGCAGTTGCTGCCGCTCCGAAAATAAGTGAGTATGGCGCGACGCCATTTTTTCTGTATTTATGTATATCATGCTTGTAACACCAGTCCGTCGTTCTGCAGCTGTTCCTCTTTCCATGTTTTTGTTTTTGATCCCAAATGGGAAGTGTTTGGTGTGTGTATAAATAAAAGCCACCATCTTTGCCTCTCCTTCGCTGAAAAGCAGCTGGAGGGGCTTGGAGCTGCTCAGTAGAGCGGCCTTTTGGTTACAATGTTAGGTACCCACTCTAAAGAGGTGCCTTGAAGTGGCGAGTGGGCTTACGTTGCAATGGCCATTGAAACAAACAAAAACCTCATTTTTGTTGTACATGGAACACATAGAAACGAGCGCAGATGACACTCTTTTTCCTTGTTATGTTTTATACATTGACTGGGCTGTTACTCCTGGCAGTTGCTGCCGCTCCGAAAATAAGTGAGTATGGCGCGACGCCATTTTTTCTGTATTTATGTATATCATGCTTGTAACACCAGTCCGTCGTTCTGCAGCTGTTCCTCTTTCCTTGTTTTTGTTTTTGATCCCAAATGGGAAGTGTTTGGTGTGTGTATAAATAAAAGCCACCATCTTTGCCTCTCCTTCGCTGAAAAGCAGCTGGAGGGGCTTGGAGCTGCTCAGTAGAGCGGCCTTTTGGTTACAATTGTTAGGTACCCACTCTAAAGAGGTGCCTTGAAGTGGCGAGTGGGCTTACGTTGCAATGGCCATTGAAACAAACAAAAACCTCATTTTTGTTGTACATGGAACACATAGAAACGAGCGCAGATGACACTCTTTTTCCTTGTTATGTTTTATACATTGACTGGGCTGTTACTCCTGGCAGTTGCTGCCGCTCTGAAAATAAGTGAGTATGGGCGCGACGCCATTTTTTCTGTATTTATGTATATCATGCTTGTAACACCAGTCCGTCGTTCTGCAGCTGTTCCTCTTTCCATGTTTTTGTTTTTGATCCCAAATGGGAAGTGTTTGGTGTGTGTATAAATAAAAGCCACCATCTTTGCCTCTCCTTCGCTGAAAAGCAGCTGGAGGGGCTTGGAGCTGCTCAGTAGAGCGGCCTTTTGGTTACAATTGTTAGGTACCCACTCTAAAGAGGTGCCTTGAAGTGGCGAGTGGGCTTACGTTGCAATGGCCATTGAAACAAACAAAAACCTCATGTTTGTTGTACATGGAACACATAGAAACGAGCGCAGATGACACTCTTTTTCCTTGTTATGTTTTATACATTGACTGGGCTGTTACTCCTGGCAGTTGCTGCCGCTCCGAAAATAAGTGAGTATGGCGCGACGCCATTTTTTATGTATTTATGTATATCATGCTTGTAACACCAGTCCGTCGTTCTGCAGCTGTTCCTCCTTCCATGTTTTTGTTTTTGATCCCAAACGGAAGTGTTTGGTGTGTGTATAAATAAAAGCCACCATCTTTGCCTCTCCTTCGCTGAAAAGCAGCTGGAGGGGCTTGGAGCTGCTCAGTAGAGCGGCCTTTTGGTTACAATTGTTAGGTACCCACTCTAAAGAGGTGCCTTGAAGTGGCGAGTGGGCTTACGTTGCAATGGCCATTGAAACAAACAAAAACCTCATTTTTGTTGTACATGGAACACATAGAAACGAGCGCAGATGACACTCTTTTTCCTTGTTATGTTTTATACATTGACTGGGCTGTTACTCCTGGCAGTTGCTGCCGCTCCGAAAATAAGTGAGTATGGGCGCAACGCCATTTTTTCTGTATTTATGTATATCATGCTTGTAACACCAGTCCGTCGTTCTGCAGCTGTTCCTCTTTCCATGTTTTTGTTTTTGATCCCAAATGGGAAGTGTTTGGTTTGTGTATAAATAAAAGCCACCATCTTTGCCTCTCCTTCGCTGAAAAGCAGCTGGAGGGGCTTGGAGCTGCTCAGTAGAGCGGCCTTTTGTTACAATTGTTAGGTACCCACTCTAAAGAGGTGCCTTGAAGTGGCGAGTGGGCTTACGTTGCAATGGCCATTGAAACAAACAAAAACCTAATTTTTGTTGTACATGGAACACATAGAAACGAGCGCAGATGACACTCTTTTTCCTTGTTATGTTTTATACATTGACTGGGCTGTTACTCCTGGCAGTTGCTGCCGCTCTGAAAATAAGTGAGTATGGGCGCGACGCCATTTTTTCTGTATTTATGTATATCATGCTTGTAACACCAGTCCGTCGTTCTGCAGCTGTTCCTCTTTCCATGTTTTTGTTTTTGATCCCAAATGGGAAGTGTTTGGTGTGTGTATAAATAAAAGCCACCATCTTTGCCTCTCCTTCGCTGAAAAGCAGCTGGAGGGGCTTGGAGCTGCTCAGTAGAGCGGCCTTTTGGTTACAATTGTTAGGTACCCACTCTAAAGAGGTGCCTTGAAGTGGCGAGTGGGCTTACGTTGCAATGGCCATTGAAACAAACAAAAACCTCATGTTTGTTGTACATGGAACACATAGAAACGAGCGCAGATGACACTCTTTTTCCTTGTTATGTTTTATACATTGACTGGGCTGTTACTCCTGGCAGTTGCTGCCGCTCCGAAAATAAGTGAGTATGGGCGCGACGCCATTTTTTATGTATTTATGTATATCATGCTTGTAACACCAGTCCGTCGTTCTGCAGCTGTTCCTCCTTCCATGTTTTTGTTTTTGATCCCAAACGGGAAGTGTTTGGTGTGTGTATAAATAAAAGCCACCATCTTTGCCTCTCCTTCGCTGAAAAGCAGCTGGAGGGGCTTGGAGCTGCTCAGTAGAGCGGCCTTTTGGTTACAATTGTTAGGTACCCACTCTAAAGAGGTGCCTTGAAGTGGCGAGTGGGCTTACGTTGCAATGGCCATTGAAACAAACAAAAACCTCATTTTTGTTGTACATGGAACACATAGAAACGAGCGCAGATGACACTCTTTTTCCTTGTTATGTTTTATACATTGACTGGGCTGTTAC
The DNA here is from genome assembly GCA_009667805.1 of Leptobrachium leishanense. Taxonomy (NCBI): domain Eukaryota; kingdom Metazoa; phylum Chordata; class Amphibia; order Anura; family Megophryidae; genus Leptobrachium; species Leptobrachium leishanense. Next base: position 285,418,792 of record CM019066.1, read on the forward strand.
TCCTGGCAGTTGCTGCCGCTCCGAAAATAAGTGAGTATGGGCGCAACGCCATTTTTTCTGTATTTATGTATATCATGCTTGTAACACCAGTCCGTCGTTCTGCAGCTGTTCCTCTTTCCATGTTTTTGTTTTTGATCCCAAATGGGAAGTGTTTGGTTTGTGTATAAATAAAAGCCACCATCTTTGCCTCTCCTTCGCTGAAAAGCAGCTGGAGGGGCTTGGAGCTGCTCAGTAGAGCGGCCTTTTGGTTACAATTGTTAGGTACCCACTCTAAAGAGGTGCCTTGAAGTGGCGAGTGGGCTTACGTTGCAATGGCCATTGAAACAAACAAAAACCTCATTTTTGTTGTACATGGAACACCTAGAAACGAGCGCAGATGACACTCTTTTTCCTCACAAAATATTTATACTTCTCATAGATTGTAAGTTCCCTTGGGAACAGAGTCCGCTAAATCAGGCCATATCATCCATGTGTGGTATAATGTATCAACCCCTTGTACACTGATCTTGTAAAGTGCTGCAGAATTTGTGGCGCTATAATAAAAGATAATAATAAAATAAAAATAATGCATGCCCTTTAGCTTAGGTGTGTCTTTTATAAATACATCTATGAAAAGCTTCCATACAGCATAATGAGAAAGCTAACGCAACTACCCATGCTTCCAATTCTCTTCTTGAACTTGAGATAATAAATGCCTTTCTTTTCTTGTATTCTATAAGCTTACTGAAATAGCAGTTGGAATGACTTTGAAATTAATTTTGTTTATATATGTTGTGGTACCTTGAAACCTTATTTTCATGTCATGCTGTGCTTCAGAATATCAGGCAAGACTTAATATGTGTTGGATATCTGTAAGTCTTTTGTAACTGAAAAGGCCATTTTGATATAAATTAATATTTTTTTTAATTAAAATGAATAGGCAATGTACAACAAAAGATAGGTAGCTGTAAAACTCCTATAGTTAGCTGTATATACAGTAGCTAAGGAATCCAGGTAAGAACATTGTAGCAGACGCTCCCTCAAAATCCATGGCATATTTCACAGATGAAGTGGCAGAGTTAATGTTGTCATACGTATGGGTGGTTTAAACTTGTTGCGCCTTAGGAGTTTGGTTTGTGTAAGTAATCCCATGCAGAACCATTGGTAGTGTTGTCTATTCCTCCTTGTTTGGTTGTATTGTCCCTATGTTGATGTGATGCTGATAATCTGCTGATCCTGTCTAGTGTAAACCATCCATGACTGTGCATCTATTGAGGTAAATAAAGCTTGTGGAATATTAGCTTGGTCTAATTGAGCTTGGGAAGCCTTCTAAGTGAAGCCTTCAAAGTGAGCACTTAGAGATATCCTGGAGATACTCTGGAGGTAGTCTGAGGTTAGACAGGAGGTAGAAAACCTACAAAAAGGTAATATTTGTTGGTTTAAATCCATTCTTTTATAATGGCAGGCTTGGTCCAGTGTAAGAGCTGTCATGCATTTGTTTTTAGATCCAATTTTTGGAGGTTTGGAGTGTGCCTGATATGTAGGCAGCTGTCTTTATTGCAGCAGGAAATTGCCTGTTTGAAGTCTGAGATTTGTAAATTATCTGTTAGACAAACTCAGACTATGGCTATGACTGTTACAAAGCCACTGCCACAGAGGCCTCCTAGGAGCGGCAGATGGACTACTGTAGGATCTGGTAGACTTAGAGTTGTGGATAGAAGGCATGTCCCACAGTCTGTGGCTCTTCTTAATTCTTTTGAGGCACTTTCAGAGTGTAGTGGTGAGACGGAAGTAGGCTCAGACACCATAGTTGAGGAACCACCATCCCCTATGCCTAAGGTATGCAGGACTGCAACCAAGAACAATAAGGAAAAGGTGGGACATGATAGAAGGCAATTGTTGCTGGGTGATTCTATCATAATAGGTGTTGAGCTGGAGAGTAGTGGTTTGGTGAGATGTCTTCCTGGGGCTATTGCTCATAGAGACAAGAGACGTATTCTCAATATTGTCAAACAAGCAAAGCAGCAAGGGGAAGTGGATGTTCTAGTCCATCTAGGGACAAATGACTTTGGCTAGCAATGAGGTTTCTGAGATTAAGGAAGATTTTTGTGTTCTTGGAGGTGAAATACAGCAGATTCCGTCCACTGTGTCATTCTCTGAAGTTTTGCCTGTGCATAACATTCAGGATAGGCAGATACGGAATAGGGAATTTAATTTGTGGCTTCGGGAATGGTGTCGAGAGCAAGGATTTGGCTTTGTGTCCCATGATAGCTCTAATTGGAGCAGAAAGGAACTGTATAAAAAAGATGGTTTGCATCTTACTCATAGGGGAACATATGTTCTCAGTGAGAAGTTCAAAGGTTTCGCAAAGAAATATTTAAACTAGGAGGGGGGGACAAAAGGGTAAAAAACAATCTGCCTGATTGTCCCCCAAAACTAAATCGGAGGGTGCAAGCAACATGCGGGGAAAAAAATGACAAGCTCAGAGTCGTGTCTATAAATGCTCGCAGTTTAGTCAATAAAATCAATGAACTGGAGGCAATGATGGCAGCTGAAAAAGTAGATTTAGTTGCGGTTACTGAGACATGGTTCAGTGAGAAAAATAACTGGGACATAACAATACCGGGGTACTCTTTATAGAAAAGACAGAGAAGGTAGGAAAGGAGGAGAAGTGGCCCTGTATGTGAAAAACAACATAAAAACGAACCAAATAAAAGTGAGCAAGGTGAACATAGAGTCAGTTTGGGTTACGCTAACATTTGGCAATCATACAGTAGCTCGTGTAGGTGTGATCTATAGACCCCCCGGACAAGTAGAAGAGCTAGATAATCTGCTGCTTGAGGAAATAGCCAAAATGGCAATGAAGGGGGAAGTTATTATCATGGGGGACTTTAATCTTCCTGATGTGAACTGGAAAACCAAAACAGCTGGGTGCACCAGGAGTACAGATATTCTAAACTCCCTACTGGGATTATCTCTAACACAAGTAGTTGAGGAGCCGACCCGTAAAGAGGCCATATTGGATTTAATACTCACAAATGGAGGTTTGGTATCGGACGTTGTTGTAGGTGAAAATTTGGATCTAGTGATCACCAGTCAGTATGGTTTAATATAAGAACAGGGATGGAGCCGCACCACACAAAAACAAAAGTTTTAGACTTTAAAAAAACAGATTTTTCTAAAATGAGATTTTGTGTGAAGGAGTCATTATCAGACTGGAGGAGTTTAAGGGAGTCCAGGAGAAATGGGATTATTTAAAGGAAGCATTATTGAAGGCCCAGGCAATTGCATTCGACTTGTTAGCAAAAACAAAAAAGGGAAGAAACCACTGTGGTACTCTGCAGAAGTGGCCAAAATAGTGAAGAACAAAAAGACAGCATTCAATAATTATAAAACAACTCAGAGTGAAGAAGATAGGCAAACCTATAAGATTAGGCAGAAAGAGGCAAAGCAATTTATAAGGGCTTCCAAAGCACACGCAGAAGAGAAAATAGCTCAGTCAGTAAAAGGGGGACAAAACATTTTTTAGATACATAAACGAAAAAAGAAAAGTAAAACAAGGATTAGTTCGATTAAAAACAAAGGAAGGAAGGTATGTAGAAGAGGATAAAAGTCTCGCTGACTGCCTCAATGAATATTTTTGTTCAGTCTTTGCAGAAGAAAAGGAAGGAAGGGACCTCAGTTAGGAGGAAACACTAACGAGACAATTACATATCAGTTTACAGAGGAGGAGGTTCTACAGCAGCTGTCTAAAGTAAAGACAAATAAGTCAATGGGGCCTGATGGGATCCACCCTAAATTATTAAAAGAGCTCAGTGATGTAATAGCAAAACCGTTAACAGATTTATTTAACCAATCCTTGCTAACGGGAGTCGTCCCAGAAGACTGGAAATTAGCAAATGTTGTGCCCATTCACGAGAAGGGTAGTAGGGAGGAATCTGGGAACTATAGGCCAGTTAGTCTTACGTCAGTAGTAGGGAAATTAATGGAAACCATGTTAAAGGAAAGGATTGTTGAACATCTAAAAACACATAGATTACAGGATCAGAAACAACATGGGTTTACCTCAGGGAGATCATGCCAAACTAATCTTATTGATTTTTTTGATTGGGTAACAAAAATAATAGACACAGGTGGTGCAGTAGACATTGCTTATTTAGATTTCAGTAAGGCTTTTGATACTGTTCCGCATAGAAGGCTTATCAATAAATTGCAATCTTTGATCTTGGATTCCAATATTGTTGAATGGATTAGGCAGTGGCTGAGTGACAGGCAACAGAGGGTTGTGGTAAATGGAGTTTCATTCGGCGCAAGGTCTTGTTACCAGTGGGGTACCTCAGGGGTCAGTACTTGGACCCATTCTATTTAATATTTTTATTAGTGATATTGCAGAAGGTACTAATGGAAAAGTATGTCTTTTTGCTGATGACACAAAGATTTACAACAGGGTTGACGTTCCTGGAGGGATCAGCCAAATGCCAAATGATTTAGGTAAACTAAAAAAATGGTCGGAGCTGTGGCAATTGAGTTTTAATGTGGATAAGTGCAAGATAATGCACCTGGGACGTAAAAACCCAAGGGCTGAATATAAAATATTTGATACAGTCCTAACCTCAACATCTGAGGAAAGGGATTTAGGGGTTATCATTTCAGAGGATTTAAGGGTAAGTAGCCAATGTAATAGAGCAGCAGGAAATGCTAGCAGAATGCTTGGTTGTGTAGGGAGAGGTATTAGCAGTAGGAAAAGGGAAGTGCTCATGCCACTGTACAGAGCACTGGTGAGACCTCACTTGGAGTACTGTGTGCAGTACTGGAGACCGTATCTCCAGAAGGATATAGACATCATAGAGAGAGTTCAGAGAAGGGCTACTAAAATGGTGTACGGCTTGAAGGAGAAAAGTTACCAGGAAAGGCTTAATGATCTTAACATGTACAGTTTGGAAAAAAGACGAGACAGAGGAGATATGATAGAAACATTTAAATACGTAAAGGGAATCCACAAGGTAGAGGAAGGGAGTATATTTAAAAGGAAACAAAGTAGCAAAACAAAAGGACATAGTCTTAGATTAGAGGGGCAAAGGTTTAAAAGTAACATCAGAAAGCATTATTTTACTGAGAGGGTGGTGGATACATGGAACAGTCTTCCAGTTGAAGTGGCAGAGGCCAAAACAGTAATTGAATTTAAGCAAGCATGGGATAGGCATAAGGCTATCCTAAAGAAAAGATAAATCCAGGTAAAGTATCCATGTAAATGGGCAGACTAGATGGGCCGAAAAGGTTCTTATCTGCCGACATTTTTCTATGTTTCTATGTCTCTATGTTTCTATGTAAATCTAACCCCTTTCATGTAGGCAATGTTTATGTTGCTCCATTATCTTATTTGCCCCCCTCCCCCCGTTCCTGGTCTCCATTGCCAAAAAAATACTATTTTCATCCCTGCACTAAAGGGGCGAATTGCCAGCGAAATACGGTGCAATTTGGCGGCAGTGAAATTCCCCATAGAGAATTAATGGCTAATCTATTAAGAGGACGCCGAGCAGCAGGAAAAAGTTGGCGAAATACCCAGATATTCAGTGTTTTCATTCTACAAGTTTAAACCAGCAAATCTCATAGGTTTCAATGTGATTTCCCCCCCCCCTCTTTTCGGCACCTGGTTGGCTTGTTCCAGCTGCGTTCAGCAGCTGGTAGGCTTTTTTCGTGGTGTTCTGTGGCTGACCAGAGGCATTTTGCGGATCGTTGGCTGTGTTCAGTGGTTTGTGGCTGCGTTTATTGAATGTGTTTGGTGATTTTTTGGCAGTTTATCGGATGTGGTTGGCGGGTTTATCAGCGACATTCAGCAGATCCATTCTGTGCACTTTGGGGACCCTACAGTAAATGCTGAATTCACCACAGGTTCAGCTAATTAAGCTCGCTGAAGTGCACCTAACGAAAGAGCAATGACATTTTGGTGCTCTTTGTATCATCCCTTAAATTGTGTCTGGTGTTTGGAGAAATTTACATAGCACTCACTCAAGTTTTTGCTGAAGGTTATGGAGGAAGGAAAGCACTGCAGATCTCCTTAACCTGGTAGAAAGGATGAATGTTGTAACAAGTTAAGGTGTGGTCCTCAAGCCTGAGACCATCCTCCGCCCATTCCTGTTACAAAAATATAAATTTCCAGGTTTATTATGTCCGAGCTCCAGCCTGAGCCTAAACTGAGGTGTCTTTATAGCCTAACGGAAGCAGTAAAAAAACAATCTTACATTTGCATTGTTTAACTTCAATACCAAGTGGTTTTCCATAAACCCACTACCAGGACCCATAGCATTCTTGGAAAACCACTTTCTTTTATAGTAGGTAGTTGTATAGGAAAAAGGAACTAGAATGTGGTGAGCTCCATTTATCGCAGTTCAGCAATGTGTGAGGGGGTAACCGCAATAGAGGTAACAGAAGAGAGGGGTTTGGATCTGTGATTAGAGGGCAAAAAAGTCTAATTAAAACTTAGTTATTTTCTACAACACACTTATCCTGAATCTTATTCCTGTTGAATTTACAGCAAAACGCGTAGAGTTCTACAATGCCTCTCCATTCACTCAAACAATGACTTATCCCCGGTAACCTTGGTTTCTCTGAGTCTGGTTGAGCGCTCACAGACCCTTTCCAGACACGCTCCAGCTCTCTTCTAATACTATATTTATGAATGCTATATAGACTGGATGTGTCCTATATACCAGGTTCTCCATTAATAATGTGTGTGTTTATATAGTTATCTTTTGGGTAGCTTGGCTCCTTTAACAACTATTTTTTTTAGTAATTATTTCTATAGGTTACCATGTATGTCTAATGGCTGCTCTTTTCACCGTAATGTCAGACCTATCACCTGTAGATTAACATAGACGTACAGTTGTGTTCAAAATTATTCAACCCCCACTGAAATTGAGTGTTTTGGCCAGTTTGACATTGATTTTGATCATTCAGTCATCTTGCTTACAATTAAATCAAAGAGGCACGTGTAGGTCAGACAAATATAACATAACATTTATAATGAAATAACCACAAATGTCTTTTCTGTGCTCACATCATTATCCGTTTTATTCAACCCCCAAGTGACATTCAATCTTAGTACTTAGTACAACATCCTTTTACAGTTATAACAGCTTTTAAATGTGAAGCATAGCTTGACACAAGTGTCTTGCAGCGATCTACGGGTATCTTCGCCCATTCGTCATGGGCGAAAGCCTCCAGTTCAGTCACATTCTTAGGCTTGCGCACTGCAACTGCTTTCTTTAAGTCCCACCAGAGGTTCTCAATCGGATTTAAGTCAGGTGACTGCGATGGCCACTTCAAAATGTTCCAGCCTTTAATCTGCAACCATGCTCTAGTGGACTTGGAGGTATGCTTGGGATCATTGTCCTGTTGAAAGGTCCAACGTCTCCCAAGCCTCAGGTTTGTGACGGACTGCATCACATTGTCATCCAATATCTCCTGGTACTGAAGAGAATTCATGGTACCTTGCACACGCTGAAACTTCCCTGTACCTGCAGAAGCAAAACAGCCCCAAAGCATGATTGACCCCCCGCCATGCATCACAGTAGGCAAGGTGTTCTTTTCTTCATAGGCCTTGTTCTTCCTCCTCCAAACATAGCGTTGATCCATGGGCCCAAACAGTTCTAATTTTGTTTCATCAGTCCACAGAACACTATCCCAAAACTTCTGTGGTTTGTCCACATGACTTTTGGCATACTGCAGTCGACTCTTCTTATTCTTTGGAGACAGCAAGGGGGTCCGCCTGGGAGTTCTGGCATGGAGGCCTTCATTACGCAGTGTGCGCCGTATTGTCTGAGCTGAAACTTCAGTACCCACATCTGACAAATCTTTTCTCAGTTCCTCAGCAGTCACACGGGGACTTTTCTCCACTCTACGCTTCAGGTAGCGCACAGCAGTCGAAGTCAGCATCTTCTTTCTGCCATGACCAGGTAGCGTTTCAACAGTGCTTTTGCCTTGAATTTGCGAATGATGCTTCCTATGGTCGCTCTTGGTATGTTTAACATCTTTGCAATCTTCTTATAGCCATTGCCCTTCCTGTGAAGAGTAATCACCTCTTCTCTTGTCTTCCTGGACCATTCTCTTGACTTCACCATGTTTGTAACCACACCAGTAAATGTCTAGAAGGAGCTGAGTATCACAGTCATTTTAAAGCTGCCTAATTGGTGCTTATTATGCTTTATTGCTGCTCCGTGACATCCACAGGTGTTTTCAATACCTGATTGAAAACACTTGAATGAACCTCTGTTCTTCAGAGTGGTAGTCTTTAAGGGTTTGAATAATTGTGTCAATGAAGAATTCACAAAAGAAACATTTACTACTGTATTACAAAACCAATTGATGTCATTTTAGTTGCATATGGTTCTTTAAAAAGTCCTTGTAGGATTTCATTCTGAATACAATTACAAATGTACACTAAATTCCCTAAAACCCTTTACAGCATTGGGGGTTGAATAATTTTGAACACAACTGTATGCACTATCCTCACAACGTCTTGTATGGTTTAACAATTTACAATAAAAGCCAAGTATTAAATAGACTTTTTTCCCCTAATTGCAGATCCAATCCCATCTCATCACTTTCTATTATAGATAATGTAAAGTGTATGTGCCCTTAATACATACATTTGTGCGACAGTAGGCTTAGTAACAGGCTGAGGGGTCCCCTGTTGGCCAAAAATGCATTATAATACTACATGCATAATAATGCTGGATGTCCATTTTTCTGTGATGGAAAACCATAACTCCAAGGTGTTCTAAACAGCTTCAGTAGATATCAGAGTTGCACTCTGCAGAGTTGCACCCATTTGCACTCTGCACTCTGCAGAGTTGCACCCATTTGCACATGAATTTCATTTGCAATAAAGAGAATACCCTTCCATGTTTTTACGTGATCTACCAAAGCTCCTGCATGAGCCCAACATCAAGCTTACTCAATCATGGTAGTGAATGGGGTTGAATAAATTGTACCAAAACTAGAAATACACACAATTTTCAAACCAGGAGCAGAAACGTAATGAAATGGAATACACTTTTGTTGTAGTTAATGGCGGTCCTTTTCAAAAGGTTCGATGAGAACCACCCTGAAGAGACATTGGGGCCACACAGGAACTTGGGAAACCACAGGATAATGTAGTCAACGTCCAATCCAACGTCAGATGAACAGAAATTCGGATCCAGGTTACACAGCACAGGTATGACATTGTACACACCATAACTATATAAAAAAAGCACTGAGAAAACAGAGGCTCTCTTTGAAATAGGGTGGTTTTGCCAAGCATCTATTAAAGTGCTCTTCCCATTGGCCTAGAGCACCAGGTTCTCTCTTCATCATAAATAAGTAATAATGAAGGCCTGAAGCACCTAAGGCGTAGGGCCCTTAAGTTGCCTCTGATGCCAGGACACAGGGAGGATTTTTCTAGAAGTGTTACAGCGCGTGTGGAGTCTTGAGTGGGAGAGGTGTGGGAGGAGTCCCCAGGAGGGTACTCCTGGGGACTCCTCCCACACCTCTCCCGCTCAAAACTAAAGGCGCTTAGTGGAGAGGCTCTGCGCACCTTTTTCTTCTGAGGTAGAGCTGGAAAAATCTTGAGCTGCGTCAGAGAGCGGTGTTTTCGGCTTTTCTGCTTTAAAATGGTCTTTAAGTATGGCGGAAGGCGGTGAGCTGGAGTCGCTGTTGGAGGAAGTGCAGGAGGCGGCTTGGCATCGTGGTGTGGAGTGGGCGAGAAGATGTTTGTCGGAGGTGCTGGCGGCGGAGTCGGAAGTGGGAGCTTGGCTTGTCAGGGTTTCTAGGCCTCCGGAGCGGTTCAGTTCGGGAGGAGAATCCAGCGGTGGATCAGCATCTGAGAGGTTGAGGTGGAGGCAGTGAGAGGCCGAGGACGGTTGGTATGGCGGATGTTGGCTGGAGGTGACACAGTTGGGACTGAGGCTGGCATGAGCGTTTCCAGAAGTGTGGACGGTAGGAGCTCGAGGCCCGTATCGGGGGCTAAGGATCCTTCTTTCTGGTCGGAGGGATGGTGTGGTGAGCGCTACCAGGAGAGAAGGAATGCGGAGGTCGAGGAGATCCTCGGGTAGAAGAAGAGTTCGGTTGTCCGCCAGGGGTCCCAGAGGTGGAGCGAGGTCTGTCTCGGGGACTGATGTTTCGGCGGTAAGGCAGTTGGTGGATGGGGGTGTGGACAGTGGTGTGGCACAAGGTGGTGTTGTGCAGGATGAGGTCACTCGGGAGCTCAAACTAAATTGGTGTTCAGATGGTGAAGGTGAAGTGGCTTCGGATTTTGGTGTGGTGGAGTGGGATAATGGTTATGGTACTTCGGGTTCTGAGGCTCATCGCACAAATGTTTTTTCGACCACAGTTCCGATGGTTCAGGAGCGGAGTCCGCAGCCGGTTGGTGGTTTCCAGGCAGGTGGAGTCGGTGGAGTTGGAGTGAGGGGTTCGGAGAGTGTGGCGCAGGATGTTCCAGGAAGTTCAGCTGGACCTAGTGTGGCGGCAGGTAATGGAAGTGGAGGTGATATGAGTTCTTTCATGTCTTTTTTACAGGGGGCCTTTGAAGCTTGGTCCCGTTCAAAAGGGGGTGTGAGCCAGGGAGTTGATTTGGCTCAAGCATGGAAGGGTGCAGGTGGGCCAGTTGGGAGAGTTGGTGGAGCTCTTGGTGGTGAAGCACTGGCTTCAATAGTACCGAGTGGTGTGTCGGGTTCACTCAGTGAGTCCTCAGGGGTGGCGGATGTGGCCAGGAGGAATGCATATGTGTCATTTTCTGGTCCTTTGGGGTTTCATTTGAAAGAGGAAGTTAAAGAAGGTATCTGGCAGGTGAGTATGTGGAGCTTTTTTCCCTGTTTCCTTTGGATGAGGTGGCAGGGGTTAAGGATGATTCGCCTAAGTAAGGTTTAAAGGAGGAAGAGGAAAGGAAAAAGAGGTATCGGAGGATTCCTAAGTCGTTTGGGAATCGGCTCCGGGCTTTTTGTATTTTGGCAAGTGTGGTGGGGGAGAAGAACCCACAGCACTGTTCGGCTCTTTTTTGTTATGTGGATGGGATTTGGGAGGCTTATCGGATTTATGGTGGTTGGGAGTGGAGGAAATACGATGAGCAGTTTTGGCAACGTTTGGCGGCTCACCCAGGGATGGGGTGGGATCAGATGGACATTACGCTGTAGTTGCGTCTGATGGGGGCTCAGAAGGCTTTGCCTTTTCCAGGGGGCGTCGGAGGGGTCAGTTCTCCACCGGCAGGTGTTAAAAAGGGATCTTGCTGGCAGTTTAACGAGGGTCAGTGCAAGTTTGGTAATGGGTGCAGGTTCAAGCACGAATGTTCAAATTGTGGAGGATTGCATTCATTGTTCAGATGTTTTAGGAGGGCGAGACAGGGAGGTCTGCCTTTTGCAGGGTCTGGAGAGGGGGGCTTCCCCAGTGAAACTTGACGCAATGTTACCGTGGCTAAGGCTTTACGGAAGATGTAGGGATACGGAGATTCTGCAGGACGGTTTTGATGATGGTTTTCAGATTCCTTTTGTGGTAAGGCCAAGGGGTGGCAAGTTTAGGAATTTAAAGTCGGCTAGAGTTTATCCGGAGGTAGTTTGGGAGAAGGTGTTTATTTCGGCTCTTACCTATTCATCCTTCGTGTCATCATCTTCTAGGGTTTTGGTTTGAAGGTGAATTTTATGTGGATCTATGTTTGCCTATGGGTTGTTCCATTTCCTGTTCCTTTTTTGAGTGTTTTAGTACATTTTTGGAATGGGTGGGTCGTGAATAGGGATGAGCTGTTCGGTTCGATGTGTTCGGAGTTCGATTCGAACATCGCCAGTTTGTATGTTCGCGAACTTCGAACAATTCCACGTGTTCTCAGCATGTTCGCCCACAATGCACCACAATGGACCACAATGCACTTTTCCACTGGCCTGAAGCTTGTAATTGGCTACAGCCTGCACCTGACCACAGTTTAGGTGCAAGACAGGTGCAAGACTATGCCAATCAAGGCTCAGAGTCCTGATTGGACAAATTTTCCCCAATCATGGGCTCACAGAGCTAAGTCCCACAGCACACTATATAAGGCTTTACACAGCCTTCAGCACGTTTTTTTGAGACGAGATTGTTGTGTTAGTGTGTGTTCTCACTGCCAGTCTGCCAGCAGCTATTGGGGGGGTCTCATTTCTACAAAATATCTGGGAATTGTTGTAATCTTTGTATTCTCACAACCACCAACTATTTTGGGGGTCAGTCATTTATACAAAATATCTGGGAATTGTTCTAATCTTTGTGTTCTCACTGCCACCAACTATTATGGGGGTCAGTCATTTATACCATATATCTGGGAATTGTTCTAATCTTTGTGTTCTCACTACCAGCAACTATTTTGGGGGTCTCATTTCTACAAAATATCTGGGAATTGTTCTAATCTTTGTGTTCTCACTGCCACCAGCAATTGTGGGGGTCTCATTTCTACAAAATATCTGTGAATTGTTCTAATCTTTGTGTTCTCACTGCCACCAGCAATTGTGGGGGTCTCATTTCTACAAAATATCTGGGAATTGTTCTAATCTTTGTGTTCTCACTGCCACCAACTATTTTGGGGGTCTCATTTCTACAAAATATCTGGGAATTGTTGTAATCTTTGTTCTCACTGCCACCAGCAATTGTGGGGGTCTCAATTCTACAAAATATCTGGGAATTGTTCTAATCTTTGTGTTCTCACTGCCACCAACTATTTTGGGGGTCTCATTTCTACAAAATATCTGGGAATTGTTGTAGTCTTTGTGTTCTCACAGCCACCAACTATTTTGGGGGTCTCATTTCTACAAAATATCTGGGAAATGTTGTAATCTTTGTGTTCTCACTGCCACCCATCAGGGGGTCTCACTGATTTATAGGAGGTTTCTGGGAATTTGTAATCTGTGTCTTCTCACTGCCAGCTATCAGAGGATCCCACATACCTCTAGCAGATTTCTGTGAATTGTAATCTGTGTCTTTTCACTGTTGCCAGCTATCAGGGGGTCCTGTCAGGGGGTCTCACTGACTTATAGGTGGTTTCTGGGAATTGTAATTTGTGTCTTGTCACTGCCACCCATCAGGGGGTCTCACTGATTTACAAGAGGTTTCTGGGAATTGTAATCTGTGTCTTGTCACTGGCTGCCAGCTATCAGGGTGTCTCACTGAGTTATACCAGAGTTCTGGAAATCTTTAATCTTTATACCAGAGTTGAATCAGAGTTCTGTATATCTTTCATCTATATATCACTCACCATGTCAGAAAGACCAAAAAGGACAGCAAGACGCTCCCAGACACAGATAAGAGGGCAAGCAGCCTCTATGTCAGGAGGCTGTGCCTATGGTCGTCGTAGACGTGGTGCATCCTCTGCAGGGGCACGCTTGTGCTTTCTAACTGGTGCTGGCCGTCTTAAGCAGCAGCAACATACAGAGGATTTGGTGGATTGGCTAACCAGGCCATCCTCATCCTCCCAGTCCTCTGCCAGCCAGGCTTGTAGTGCTTTACAGTCCACCTCAGCTGCCAAAGCATCTAATGCAGCCTCCATGTCCAGAGCTACTCCTGCCGTAGCCTCACTATCACACACGGAGGAGTCAGCTGAATTGTTTGACTACATTGACAGTGACATGCTGCTTGAGGATGCGCAGCAACTACAGTGCTCTGATTCATTCTCTGAGGTTGAGGAAGGGAGTATAATCAACCTAGAGGAAGGGGGTGCCAGTGATGACACACAAATAACTGGCACTCATGTTGCCCCAGCAGCTGCAGCATACTGCCAAGTTGGCTCCAGTGACGAGGAGATAGGGGGTGATGACAATGATGATGAGGTAACTGACTCCACCTGGGTGCTTGATCGAACAGAAGAGTCAAGTGAGGAGGAGGAGGCACAACAAACACAAGGCACAACGTCCTCTATGACCAACCATAGCACTAGCCAGTCCAAGGCATCAGATGTCAGAGCTGCTCAGATGCAGAGCACTGTTGTCTCAAAGCACACATCAAGGAACTCTGCTGTCTGGGAGTTCTTTAAGAAATGTGCAGCAGAACGCACCGTTGCTATTTGTAATCTGTGTCAGATGAGGCTCAAGCGTGGGAAAGACACCGGACGCTTGGGTACCACGTGCTTGAGGCGACATATGACCACCTGCCATGCATCCCGTTGGCGCGAAACTTTGCGTAGGTCCTCCTCACCTGTCTCTACCCCCACTATATGTCCTGCCATGTCATTGACTCCAACCTCCACTGACAGGGATGATGCTACAGTAATGGATGTATCAGGTCCTTCCTCACAATGTGACAGCATCCCATCAGCTGAAGATTTACGCAGTCAGATTACGTTGCCCCAGCTGCTGCAGTGTAAGAAAAAATATAGTCCCAACCATCCCCAAGCACAGCGTCTAAAAGCCAATTTAGCAAAATTACTCGCATTGCAGCTGCTGCCTTCACAGCTGTGGACTCTGCTTCCTTCCGTGAATTTGCTGAATGTGCTGTACCACAGTGGCAGGTTCCAAAATGCCCTTTTTTCACGGAAGGCCATTCCAGCACTATACCAGCACGTGGAAGACAATTTTATGGAGTCATTGGGAAAGGCAGTCAGCAGCAAGGTGCATGTGACTTTAGACACGTGGTCCAGCAAGCATGGACAGGGCCGTTACATTTTCTTCACGGCACACTGGGTAACTCTGATTGCAGCTGGGAGGGATCCCAGATGGGGCTCTGTGCTGGAGCTTGTTCATCCACCACGCCTCCAGAAAGCTGCTTGTATGAGGGCTGTCTGCTCCACCACCACCTCTCCCTCTTCCTCCTCCTCCTCCTTCTCTGTCTCTGGCGTAGTGGTAGTTAAACCGATGCGTGGCAGGGGCTACGCAATGGCTCAAGCAAAAAGATGCCATACTGTGCTTGAGCTGGTTTGTTTAGGGGACAGGAGCCACACTGGGCCAGAAATTCTGTCAGCTCTACAGGGGCAGGTGCAGAGATGGTTAACACCACGCCAGCTTGAGCTGGGAATGGTCGTCTGTGATAATGGCAGCAACCTTCATGCCTAGCACACATCCTAAATCTGGTGGTACAGAGTTTCCTAACCAGGTACCCAGGGCTGGCAGAGCTTCTCAGCCAGGCCAGAAAAGTCTGCAGCCACTTCAGATGGTCATTCCCAGCAAGCGTTCGCCTGGCAGAAATTCAAAAAGAATTCCACCTTCCCACAAAACCGTCTGATCTGTGACATGCCCACCAGGTGGAACTCGACATTAGCAATGCTGCAGCATCTGCACAAGAAGAGGGCCATCAATGAGTACCTGTGTGAGTATGGCACAAGGACAGGTTCAGGTCAACTTGTTTTTCCCCCCCACGCAGTGGCTGATGCTCAAGGATGCATGCATTGTACTGTCACCATTTGAGGAGGCAATGAGGATGGTGAGCAGGGACAGTGCATGCATAAGTGACATAATTCCTTTAGTGTTCCTGCTGGAGCACACTCTTCGGGGAATTATAGTTGTGGCTCTAGAGGCAGAGCAGCGGGAGGAAGAGGAGGTCTTCCCTAGCTCTCAAGGCCCCAGTCTTTCCGCAGACAGCATTCCAGCGGGTCCTCCTCAGATCAGACAGGAGGAGGATGAGGAGGAGGAGGAATATTTAAGTAGTGGGGGCATTGAAGGTGGGGATTCCTCAAGGGAGGGTTTTGTGTGCCCAGAAACCCAAGGACTTGTACATGGCTGGGAGGAGGAAGTGCACGAAGGGGTCATCCTCATTGACCAGGAAGACTCGGAAGCTAATGCCACCTCCAACCTACGCTGCATGGGCTCCCTTATCCTGCAAAGCCTGGTAAAGGACCCCAGGATTCGTGCTATCAAGGAGAGGGATCATTACTGGCTGGCAAGCCTTCTTGATCCACGATACAAGGGTAAAGTTGCAGAGCTCATCCTGCCCGCACAGAGGGAGGACAGGATGAAAAAACTTGAAGACGCTCTAAAGCGACACTTGTGTAACACCTTTCCAGGCACTGTTAGGTTACCAAGTGATGACACAGGTGCTTCTGAGGCTGCGGTTGATCAGAGGAAGAGCGGTGAAAGGGGCCGCTTGACTGATGCCTTTTCCAAGTTTTTTAGTCCACGACGCCCAGGGACGTCAAATGTAGGCACCCATTGCCAGCGTCTTCACCATATGGTGCAGGACTACCTAGGGGCAAGGGCAGACCTGGATACCTTTACAGCAGATGATCCACTGACTTATTGGGTGTTGAGATTGGATCACTGGCCAGAACGTAGCCAATATGCTATGCAGCTACTAGGTTACCCTTCATCCAGCATACTTTCTGAAAGGACATTCAGTGCCGCTGGAGTTTTTGTCACAGACAAAAGAGTGCGTCTGTCCACCGACTCTGTAGACCGGCTGACAATTATAAAAATGAATCAGTCCTGGATCAGCAGCTATCAATCCCCTGATGCTGACGGAACGGAATAGTTCGGGGATCTCTTCTGCATTCACAAAACCTCCACCACTGCACTCTTCCACAATACCACAGAGGGGTTACGGTGTGACGGCACTGTTGCCGACACTAAAGGCCCAATTTTAAAGCACCTATTGTTACTTTCATCCAAAGCCTGCATACGTTTCACTATAATTTAGCCCAAAAATAACTAAACTTGTTCTGCGTGTACTAAAATGTCTCCTTTTTTAATACAGATTTCCTCCAAGCAGTTGTTTTTGAATAGATTAAAGGAAAACCGTTTACCGTCATTTGAAACGTAATTTTTTTTGTTTTTAAATGTTTCTATACATCCTACAAATCCGCCACTTCACGGGCAGGTTATGGGGACCTCCTAGGCACGATATTTGAAGGAATTTTCCATTTTTATTTTTAACCCTTATTTCATGGAAAACTCACTGTTGCTTTAAAAACGTTTTTTTAAAAATCTTTTTGTCCTTGTATCCTGTCCCCCAGGGCACTACCCGGACCCCCATACACCTTTCATGGCAAATATCTTGTATATTTGCCCTCTTGCAGGGCACTCTAAAAATCTAACTTTTGAGTCCCATTGACTTGCATTGAGTTCGGTTCGTGTTTGAACTCGAACTTTTGAAATTGTTCAAGTTCGAATGCGAACCGAACACGGGGATGTTTGGCTCATCCCTAGTCGTGAAGTGGCAGGGTCGGCTAATTTGACACGTTATGTGAATGATTTTCTGTGAGTGGGTAGGGAAGGGACAGGAGGAGAGTGTCTGCACATTCTTCGGTCTTTTCAGTGGGTGGCACACCGATTTGGTGTTCCTTTGGTTTCTGATAAAACAGAAGGTCTGGCGTCAGTCATCACTTTCTTGGGGATTGAGATTGATTCGGTTAAGGGTGAGTGTCGTCTATCTTTGGGGAAAGTGGTGGAAGCTTTGAGGCAAGTGGAAGGGGCCCTGTTAGTTAGGAAATTGCAGATGAGAGAGCTGCAATCGCTGATTGGTCGTTTGAATGTTGCGTGCAGTTGGAAGAGTCTTTTTGCGAGGTTTGGCTTTGGCGACACGGGGTATTTGGGAAGGTCGTCATTTTGTTAGAATATCTGGTGCCATGAAGGAAGATTTGGAAGTGTGGAGATCCTTTTTGGTTTTGTTTTATGGGGTGGCCATATTCCCTTCGAAAGAAGTTTTGGCGAAGGAACTGGAATTTTTTCACAGACGCCTTGGGAGGTGATGGTTTTGGGGTTTACTTTGGGGGGCATTGGTGTGCTTCTCGTTGGCCTGATGGTTGGTTAGCATCTGTATTGGTGCGGAATTTGGCATTTTTGGAGTTGTTTCCATTAGCGGTGGCCTTGGAGCTGTGGGGAGGTGTTCTGGAGGGGAGAAGGATTATGTTCCGTTCTGACAACATGGCGGTGGTGTCGGCGGTTAATTCTTTGTCGGCTTCATCATTGCCAGTCATTAGATTGCTGAACAGGTTTGCGTTGCTTTGTCTTAAATTTAATGTTTCATGCAGGGCAAGGCATGTTCCGGGTCGTCTTAACTCAGTGACGGATGCTTTGTCTCATTTACAGTGGGGCAGGTTTTGTTCTCTGGCTCCGTTGGCAGAAGAGGTGGGCACCCCTTGTCCGGAGGGCCTTTGGCAGCTAGGCTCGGAATTTTTGGAACATGGGTGAGAGGTTCTTTGTCTGAGTCCACTTGGAAGGCCTACTCGCGAGTTTGGAGGGATTGGGGTGCATTGGCTGAACGGTTCAGGAATGTTTCGGTGGGTGGATTGGACGAGGAGAGTTTGCTTAGGGCATACCTCATTTGGTTATTCGAATCAGGGGCATCTCCTGGGGTGGTACAGCAGTCGTTGGCCGCCTTGGCTTTCCTTTTCCAGGTATCGGGGAAAAGAGATGTCACCAAGGATTTTGTTATCAGGTGTGCAGTTCGGGGTTATGTGAGGGGGAGGTGCAGGGTAGACGCTCGGTGTCCAGTTTCGAAGCAGTTATTGGAGGGTCTATGGGATTTTGTCGGGAATTTTTGTTCCTCACCTTGTGAGGTTCTGCTTATGAGGGTGGCTTTTTGTTTTGGGCTTTTTGGGGCATTTCGAGTGGGTGAGCTGGTGTGCAATTCTAGGAGAGGAGGTGGTGGTTTGGGAACTGACGCGGTTTGTTTGGGAGGTGAGGAAATTTTTATTTGGGTTTCTAACTCCAAGACTAATCAGTTGGGTAGGGGGCGTAGAGTTGGTTTATCCAGTGTGGATAACTGCGTGGTTTGTCCGGTGAAGAACGTTAAGGAATTTTTGGAGGTACGGGTGGAGTCTGGAGTGGCCTTTTTATGTCATGTGGACGGATCGGCTTTATCGAGGTATCCGTTTGTTTCCATTTTTAAGAAGGGTTTGTTGAGTTTAGGGAGAAATCTGGAGGAATTTGGTTCTTACTCCTTTCGTATTGGGGCAGCAACAGGAGCTTCGAGGTTGGGTTTGTCGGCAGCGGAAATTCAAGAATTGGGAGATGGAACTCGAGGGCTTTTCAGTCCTACGTGCGGCCAGGTTCGGTGGTATGAATTTTGGAAACACTTGTTAATGCTGGGAGGTTATGTGGAGAAAAGTTTTCTGTATGATCTGTTCTGTTTTTCACTTTAAAAAAAAAAAAAAAAATCAAACTTCTACATGGAATATGAATTTATACCTTTTATATGGAATATATATATTTATTCTATTTTATCTTTGGATATTTGTTTGTTGTTTGTGGAGGAGTGTGGGGGTTGGAGGATTTGGAGGTGAGGAGTATGGTCATTGTTTATGTTATGTTTTCTTTGCAGGTACGGACATCGTTTATTTGGTGGGGTGTGTGGTGGTTTGGCGGGGAGTTTTTTCTTTTTTCTGAGTATTTTGTGTGATGGAGATGTTGGTAACTTGTCTTTGTTTTTTGCAGATCCTTCGAGCGTTGTATGGATCGTTGGAGACTCGTTGGTTTTTTGGGCGAGGAGAAGGGCATTGGTGCGAACATCTGGAGTACAGATGGGTTTGCATGGGTTGGCAACACGGGTACGGTGGTTTGGAATCCGTGGACTCCTATGGGAGGAGTTTAAGCCAATGGTTTTGGGTGCCCTTAGGCACTGTGAAGTTCCCCATGTGCTGGTGGTACACATGGGAGGGAATGATTTGGGTGTGGTCCCTCTTGGTGTGCTGCAGGAGCGGATGCAGGCGGATCTGCGGCAGTTGAGGGATTTGGGAGTGGTCCCTCACGGAAAGTTGCTGGAGCAGATGAGAGCGGATCGGTGGCAGCTGAGGGAGTGGTCGCCATGGATGGTGGTGGTGTGGTAGGAGATGTTGTCAAGGATGGTGTGGAGGCAGTCGGAGAATGAGGAGTCGGTGCGACTTTGCCGGATCAAGGTGAATCGCTGTGTGGGAAGGTTTGTGAGGCAGATGGATGGTGTGGTGGTGCGGCATCTACCCTTTGAAGAGGGGGATGCGGCGTGTTATTTTATGGAGGATGGCATTCACCTGAATGATGCGGGCAAGGATCTGTTCATCCTGGGACTCAAGGAGGGGATTGAACAAGCCCTGTTTTTCCTTGGTGGGGGAGCTCTCCCATAAGGGGGTTATGTGAGGAGCTCTTGGCGGCGGCTTGTAGGCAGTGCTGAGTTGGGGTTCCTTTTATTTAGGCTAATTTTGACCAGATGGTTGGGAGTTGGGAGGTTATTGTGGTTGGTTGGTTTGGAGGTGTGTGGTGGTTGTATGGAGTCCTCTTTCAGCACTGGGTTATTGTATTATTTTGTTACTAGGTGGAAAGCCTGCCCAGAGGGCAGTCTATTGTTAAGTGAAGAAGCTCACATGGATATATATATTGCCCCAGCTCACATAGGTATATTTGCCCCCGCTCACATGGGTATATTTGCCCCCAGCTCACATGGGTCTATTTGGCCCCAGCTCACATGGGTATATTTGCCCCCAGCTCACATGGGTATATTTGCCCCCAGCTCACATGGGTAAATTTGCCCCCAGCTCACATGGTTATATTTGCCCTCAGCTGACATGGGAATAATTGCCCCCAGCTCACATGGGTATAATTGCCCCCAGCTCACATGGGTATAATTGCCCCCAACAAACATGGGTATATTTGCCCCAGCTCACATGGGTATATTTGCCCCCCAGCTCACATGGGTAAATTTGCCCCCAGCAAACATGCATATAATTGCCCCCAGCAAACATGGGTATAATTGCCCCCAAGCAAACATGGGTATATTTGCCCCAGCTCACATGGGTATATTTGCCCCAGCTCACATGGGTAAATTTGCCCCCAGCTCACATGGTTATATTTGCCCTCAGCTGACATGGGAATAATTGCCCCCATCTCACATGGGTATAATTGCCCCCAGCTCACATGGGTATAATTGCCCCCAGCTCACATGGGTATAATTGCCCCCAACAAACATGGGTATATTTGCCCCAGCTCACATGGGTATATTTGCCCCCCAGCTCACATGGGTAAATTTGCCCCCAGCAAACATGGGTATAATTGCCCCCAGCAAGCATGGGTATAATTGTCCCCAAGCAAACATGGGTATTAGTGCCCCCAGCTCACATGGGTATAAGTGCCCCCAGCTCACATGGGTATAAATGCTCCCCAGCTCACATGGGTTAAAGTGCTCCCCAGCTCACATGGGTTAAAGTGCCCCCCAGCTCACATGGGTTAAAGTGCCCCCCAGCTCACATGGGTTAAAGTGGCCCCCAGCTCACATGGGTTTAAGTGCCCCCTCGCTGGATGCGCGCACAGGCTCTACCTGTCGGCCGCGCGCGCATCCAGAAGAACAGGATGCGCACGCAGCAGCTGGGTAGAGGCTGCGCACGCATCCTGTCTACTGGATGCGCGCGCAGCCTCTACCCGGCTGCTGTGTGCGCATCCTGTAACCGCCGCAGTGGATGTATGCGCACGCGACAGCCGGGTAGACGCTGCGAGTGTGTCCGGCTCTACAGGATGTGCGCGCAGCCTCTACCCGGCTGCTGCGTGCACATCTTGTAACCCTCGTGGCACGCGCACAGCCGGCGCGTGCCGCGGTGGTTGCATGCGCGCGCAGCCAACCGCCGCTGGTTGCGCACGCATGCGCAGTATAGGCTTGGCGACGGACACGCCAAGCCTTACTGTATTATAGTATAGATGGAAATTTTTATGTCGTGGTGGTGGGTATATTGTGTGGAGTTTTAGCTGTGGCCTGTGTATATAATTAATATATATATATATTATTCCACAGTTATGTGTCATGTATCTTTGAGTATTTATTGTCTCCCTGCGTACGACTCGGTCATCAGTAGGCGACTTATAATTTAATAACTTGCATCATCTACTCTCTGGCTCCCTTAAAAAGGGGGAGAAATAGGGAACCGCTAATGGATAATGGCTCCTGCATCAATTTCCTTTACTTGCTAACTATAACCACTTAAGGTCAATTTGCCTAATCCCCAAAATTGAGTGTATTTCTTCTGGAGCAATTCAGCCATTTTTTGGTTCATTACATTTAAATAAGATCATATACAAGTGCCGCAATCTCAAAAGCATCGGGAGCCCACCAGGTCTAGCGCAGAGTCACCGTGTGTGGGGGCGCCGACAGCCCCCCTCCTCATCCAGAAAATCAAAGTAAACGGGTCTCAGGCAGCTAGAATTTATTCATGGGAGTAAAAACCCCAAGGAAAAATCGTGACGTTTCGGCCTCAGATCATGTATGATTAAGGCCGTCTGAGGCCGAAACGTCACGATTTTTCCTTCGGGTTTTTACTCCCATGAATAAATTCTAGCTGCCTGAGACTCGTTTACTTTTATTTTCTACATTTAAATAAGGTCATACCAGAGTTTTGATTATGATTAAAGGTTGGCGCAGTTATCGACACTTATAATATTAGATGAAAATTTTGGTTTTAGGGATTTCATTCAAAATTATCAGTAAGCTGAATTCGAAAAAAATATCAAGTATTGGACATGTTGATAAATGGATTTTTGGGCAGAGAAACAGTCAAAATCAACTGAAACCCTCAATATTAATATTAGTGTTAGTGTTGATTTATCACTAAAAACCTAAACTTGAAAACAACCCTGTGTATTGCTACCCCTCTATATACATATAGGGCCAAATTACAAAATGTTTGCGCGGGCGCAAAAAACCATTAACGCGAGGGGTAAAACCCTTTGCGCTGAACGTCTTATTACATTGTCGGCGCAACAAACGCAAGTTATTGTCTACCTCGGGTGAACCTGCGCGAACCCTGCGCTAGCATACTTTACTGAGCGCGTCCTATACTTAACATTGTGAGCGCAAACACGAATGTGCTCTGGTACGCGGATGGTATTACAATCTATGCGCAGGAATTAACGCATAGCCGTTGCACGCATAATTTTAGCAACTCCTAAAAGCTGGTGTTAATGGCAAATCTGAACAACTTGCGCGAACCCAAATAAACCAGCCAAAAAAAATACACAACAAAGTATAATTACACATTCTACTCATACCAAAGCAATTTGAGAAGTTATGTGTGCATTTATTATTTCTGCAGCATATATGCTCAGATTGACTTTGACAGGTGCAAAAACTTACCATGAGATAATTGTGGTTCTTAATTCTGATTGACTGAATCGCGTGAAAAAAACAGTCCGCACACTGATATCTGCGCGCAACGTTACTGTGCGAGCATTTGTGCGCGTCCGTTTAATGCGCGTTATTGATCGACGGATGAAAAAATGCGCGAGGATTGTAATTCCAGCATTGATTTAGGCGCGCTAACGTTTGGCACACAAATTCACACGTTGCGCGTGCGTTTTTGCGTGAAGAATGTAATTTGGCCCATACTGTTTATTTTTACCTACTCCCTAGGGTTTTCGTTACTTCCTCAACCTCTTACTTATTTTTTTTCTCCCTAACCATTATAGTGGTTCCATAGCCAAGCATTTTTATGCATAATATTTCTAGATCACTTTTGGTTATCACAGAAGCGTCAAAAATATTTTTTTTCACCTTACTAGAGTTTTGTTCTTTACTTCTCCAGTTACAATTATTTTCCTGGGGAGAGTCATTGTTATTACAATATCTTAATAATTCCTAATTTTCTCTTCAATTCTTAATCCACTTCTTAATATTTAGACTTCTCGGGTTCAAATGAAATACTTCCTATAAAAGGGAAAGCAGAATAATGATGTAGAGCAGTGGTTCCCAACCGGGTCCTCAAGTACCCCCAACAGGTCAGGTTTGCCAGATATCTGTAGCACAGCCCAGGGGAAATGATTTGCTGCTCAGTGATTGCAGTATTCAGTCTGCAATTCATTTCTCAAAGGCAATCCTCAAAACCTGGCCTGTTAGGGGTACTTGAGGACCGCGGTTGGGAACCACTGATGTATAGAATATTATAAGAGTACACAGTATGGTAGACCATCTCTATCATGCTTCCAACAATGTTGTTCATTGTCTTGTTGGATATAAACATTTTAAATGGTTTCTATGGACTGATGTACTCATTCATATAGGTTTGGGATCTGACTTCAGTTCCTGATAATGTGGCATTATAAAGGGTTTTATATACGGGGTGCTGCTGGCAAAATATATAACAATTTCTAGTGAGAATGACATAGAGCTGAATATATATCCATATTTTTTTCCCACATAGTAAATAATGCAGCATGCTGGGTATGCTTTATAAAAATGAATTTGAATTTTAAAAAACAAACTTTGTGCTTCTGCTATGACTTCTTACTACTTCAATGACGAACAAAAATTACCACTTTGGCACAAAGACAATGTCAATTCTGTATCTCCAAAGAAGGTAGAATTAGATGCAATTTTGTAGCATTTCATCCCATTGGACAGTAACTATATCCTTTCATAGGATACACTACTTTCGATACAGATTTTCCTTAAGATGAAAAGAGCATGTCATGAATCAACTACATACTACAGCTGTGAGAGCTATCAGTTACAAGAGCCCTGATCTTCATAGTGAAGGCACTAAAAGTATGATTTTCTTTAGCAACAAAAGGTAAGTGATAAGGAACAAAATAGCATTGCGAATTAGAATTTTATCCATTATTCTTTGTTTTTAGAAATCTAAACCATATTGTTGCTAGTATTTGAACAACTGTTTATAAGATTGCACAACCATTTAATTATTAAATATGCTTCAAAACACTTCAGTCAAACTTCCATTTATATATATGTTACGGGTAAAGCCAGGAGTGCGGTTAATTTTAGGATTACCTGGGTAATCCTGACATAACCCAAAACCGCTGGGTAAAGCTAGAAAATAATTAAAATTTCGGACTTTACCCGAGTAATTTTAGGACTAACCAACTGCCCTTGGGTAACAGTCTGGAAGAGCTGAAAAATTCATACTTTACCCAGATAATGTGCAAGTCTGAAGCTTCACCCGGGTAATCTGAGGACTATCCACAGCTTCACCTGGGTAATCTGCAGAGCATCCAACCCCGCTTGGGTAACAGTGAATTTTGCTATTATCTATGGATATTATCAACGAAAATGGCACAAGACAAACATTAAAATGTATTAAGGATATAATGAATATATAGAGTGACAGGATATGTTCCTTATATGAATGTAAAAAGTTACATGATCTTTATTATGTGTCATATGTGCTTATATATCATTTAAAAAACATAATAACCATAAGGTTACTCTTTATATAATATCTTTATCTTCATAAATTAATTTTCAGACAATTAATGCACAGAGTAACCTTGCGGTTATTTAGTGTGGTTTGTGACTGTGGATACAATTTCATTAAAAATAACAAAAAAACACTATTTTGTTATCAGTCAGATAATAGTTTGCAGCTTTATCTGGGTAATCCTCGGAATTCAGTCAACTGTAACCTGCTGAAAACCCAAGGAAAGTGGAGAACCCAGAGGTGTTTGGATATTTTGCAGATTACCCGGATAAAGTCAGATGTTTCGTTGCACATCACACTTTATCCAGCAACACTAGAGTAATGTGCGAATTACCCGGTTACAACAGAGCAGAAAACTGGAGTACCCAGAGGCCTCTGGATACTTTGCAGATTACCGGGGTAAAGTCCGAAATTTCATTTCACTTCGGACTTTTGCTAATGACGCCTGGGTAATGTCAGGATTACCCGGGTAATACTAGGATTAACTGCACTTTGGGCTTTAACCGTAACATATATATATATATATATATATATATATATTGAAAGTCCAGGTTCTCAGCACTCATCTATGGATATTCCACATGGGTTGCCGTGGTGCTAAAATCCTTAATTATATAATATATCAA
The DNA here is from genome assembly GCA_009667805.1 of Leptobrachium leishanense. Lineage (NCBI taxonomy): Eukaryota > Metazoa > Chordata > Amphibia > Anura > Megophryidae > Leptobrachium > Leptobrachium leishanense. The sequence continues at coordinate 285,444,481 of CM019066.1, forward strand.
CCGGGTAAGGAGCACTCACAGACTTGCAGAAAAAATAAAATAACTCTTTATTGGTATGCCATTAAAAAATCGATGTTTTGGCCCACACTGGAGCCTTCATCAAGGATACTGTATATATATCCATAGAGTTTTTTGTTGTTAGTGTTCTTTAGAAATATGATATGTTCACATATTTTCTTTCATTTTTATAAAAGTATTCATCCAATAAAAATATTTTTTCGAATTCCCTAATTGACCCATCTGCCAATACAGAATAAGTAATTTGTTTCCTGTACAGAGTCTTCGTGTCTTTGCATTTCAATGCTAAATAAATCAGCAAGCTACACCAGTGTCCAAAAAGGTATTTACTGTACTCTATGTTGCATTACTGCAAAACACCAGCAAATTTCAACCTTCAGAAGATCATGTAATATACTCTTGGAAACTTAGAAGCACTTAATAATTTACTTTCAACCTTCTCAGGGCCCTATTCTCTAGCTAACACTAAAATGGGGACACCAACGCAAAAAATCTGTGCCAGCAGGTTTCCCCATAGCATCCCCATTTTAGCATTAGTTTCCAGGGCAGGCACCACCTCGGCATCTTGCCCCGGAACGAAGCGTTACCCTCAGTGATACCCATGAATATCAGCTCCTGTAGTCCATAGAACTCCATGGAGGGTTGTGCTGCCAGATCGCGCAGGGTCGCAGAGTGATCACGGAGGGAGACTGCCATTAACTCCTTGGCACCGCTGGATGTGCTATGCCGTCCTCGCGGCAGGAGGGCTTTGAAGATGTAGGGCGCACAAGTACGCCCTGCTGTCTTCAATGGGCCTGCCCGGCCCCTACCCTGAACTCAGGCCATCCCTTTGCAAACAATGACGCACTTCACATACCAGCTGCATTGCCGGCCGAAATCAGCAGCTCGCGTCGCACCTGTACGCCTCACCAGTGTTTACCCCCGCTGGATATGTGCCACCCACCCGTCCTTAAGGGGTTAAAAAGAATGATTTCAGCCAGCTTATTTTAGAAAATATATATTTGTTACATAGTAAATATCTGATGCGTTTTGCTCATAATAACCCAAAGTTTTAACAAATATTATTTTACATCTTCCTGAATCTCACTCCCCAAAGTTTAGTGAAAAATGGTATTTGCCAATTATTTAATTTGTTTTAGAAATATTTCCTTGCATATTTTTTATTTTTTATGATTGCTTTTAAATTAAAAATTGAAAATAGAAGTTAATTTTGTAATAAACATAAAATAAATATATATATTATTACCGATTCTTTATTTGTATTGTGCCAATTTATCTAATAGGTGAAGGCAGTACATAGAGAGCGGCCTGGTCCATAAGGTGCTTACATTCTATGCAAGGGAATATGCAAGAAATGCATTTCATGATTTGCATGAGAAAATACTATATTTGAATCAATTTCTTTGCAATGAATTACTGCAAATGCATTTTAAGATCATGTTGATATTTCCTATGGATAATCTCAGGAACTGGAGGTCACAGAATTTTTTAAATAAAACAGAAACTGAATACGAACATGTTAGACTACAAGCACCTGTCTGAATGACAACGAAATGGAATGAAAACCATTCCATTAACAGGGTTTGGCTCTTTGTTAAAGGACATGTTATGTATAGAAGTTGAAATGGAAAACACTACTTTTCCACTGTTAGAGAATATCAATGTTTATTACATTAGCCAGCTGCAAGGACAGCTGCTTTTAAGCAAAAATCTTTTTAATTCAAATGACAGAGGTATATATTACTCAATCAATGATGCAGCAGGGATTTGCCTAAAACAGGGCATTTTGGTGACTTTCAAAGAAAGAGAATGAATTGTAGAGCAATAAAAGGACGTTCATGAATAAAATAGAGAATATGAAGAATAGGTTTGATTATGCTACAAATGGATCTATTGATATTTGGCATGTATAATTTGCATGGTTGTTAATCATAATGTACATGCATGTATTATATTTTCCCTCATTTAGTTGTTTTATGAGTTTTTGTTTCACATATATTTTCCTTACTGTTAGCTGTAATGATTCTTCATAAAGTCTAATTCTTGACAATTACAATACTATAGCATACAACGTATGTTTGGCAGATCTTTCAGGATCTAAATCCCTGAGTCATTCGATCAATGTCATGCCTTGCTTTATCTCTCACTCGAATTAACTACCACTTGCACCTCCAGGTGCTCCCTGTCAGTTCCCCAAATGGTAAGACCATGTTAATGTTATTAGTTCTGACAGTGATCGGGCACCAATTTACTAATATTCATTTGGGCTTTCCCTAGATAAAGGCAGATACAGTAGATATACCCTCTAGGTGAGGGATTTAATGAACGCTGTGGAGGAGTGATGGCTTTTGACAGCTGATGTGTCATTTCCATTTGGGGACTTACCCCTTGGGATTATGGTAGCCCCAGTGGCATTCTTCAAATCCATGAACCAGGTCCTGCCCTTCCACCATTATGGCATCTTCACAGCCATACGAGTCCAACAGGTGACCTTCATCTTGAGGCATGAGGACATCAAAGCGACCTGGCATCACAGAGTCATGCGTCTATGAAAAGCCCACAACAGCCATTGGTCAGACCAACACAGGTGTCTGAACCACAGGGTCCATTGGCCAGAAAGACATCTGCCTCACTCCTGCTCCTCCGACAACCTCCTGTGCAGATCTGGTACCAATACCTCAGTTCTGTACAGGTGTGAGTCAGAACAATGCCACAACTACAGACCCAGCCATTGGAAACCATGGAGGTTGGTCATACAGTCACAGGTACTTCTGCTCAGACTCTTACTATAAGAAACCAAATGTCCAATCCATCATTGCTCATTTATTCAGTAGCCTCTTTGTGTAAAACTAATTGGTTTTGTCTTGAAATCCTTGTTCCTGTACCTGCCTGCCCTGTTTCCATTCGGATTCCCTGTTACCCATCCTCAGTAATGTTCTTGACTACAATACGTTTCTACTGCTCCTCATTTCACAGTGGCGACCATAGGTTTGTATTACAGATTCTGCTAGTTCCTGTGCCAAGCTGTCTCTGTACCTGCACCCTGTACCAGTCCGCCCATACCTGTATCCTGCACCTATGCCCTTTTGCAGTATGTACCTACATCCAGTACCTGCACCCAGTCTGCAATCTGTATTTACATCCAGTACCTGTAACCCGGTCCTGAGTGCGAAACACCAGTATCCACTTACAATTCCTGGTATTTGTTCCTGGACTGTAGTGTATAAACGTTGTTTCCGCTCAGTACCTGCTACTAGGTACCTCCCCTATCAAGCTCAAAATTATTCCCTTACTGTCTTGACATGATATTGAATATGCTTCCTGGGTTTTATCAAAGTAAATAATATTTTCAGGTGATTAGTCTCTTGTATCACATTCTCCCTCATATCCTTCACTTTATTGCTGCTTTTTACCTTCCTTCTATCACATTTTCTAGTGGCCTTATATCAGCTTATAGTAAGTATTTAACATGCTATTTGGCTCATGACTTCACATTTATAATATCTTATGTTATAAAAACCCTCACTAACTCAGCTCCCCACTACCTGTCCTCACTAATCACCAAATACACCCCAGCCCGCTCCCTAAGGTCAAACAGTGACCTGCGACTAGCTTCTCCCCGCATCACCTCTTCCCATGATAGACTGCAGGATTTCTCACGCGCAGCCCCCACTCTCTGGAACGCTCTCCCTCGTACTGTCAGACTTTCCCCTAACTTCTCTTCCTTCAAACTCTCCCTTAAAACGTTCCTATTTAGGGAAGCCTACCACCCAACTCACTGACGCAACCATCAATCACTCTCACCTTACAGTCCTCTCCTCCTGTTTCCAACCCCAACCCTCCCAGATTGTGAGTTCCTACGGGAATAGGGCCCTCATCTCCTCCTGTACTGTTTGTCAAATGTTGTTCAATGTATTGTAACCCTGTCTATACTGTGCTTATTGTACAGCGCTGCGGAATATGCTGGCGCTTTATAAATAAAGAATAATAATAATAATAATAAAAAACATTCTCAACAATGACTCTATGTAATGTACAAATAAAACTATTCAAAAGCTATTGCAATTAAAAGAGACAAATATAATTCAAATATGACCATATTATATTATTAATCTCTGGCGTTTAATAGTTTTTTCAATTATTTTTACATTGTGAGAAGGGCTTAATTGTCCCTCTATCACCTCCATTATTCATTCAACCAACTAGGACAAGTTGGCTAAAGTTCATTTGCTATATTCAGTGTCCTAAGCAACTTACATAAGAGAACTTAAAATTGACACACAAACTGTCACTGGCTCCATGCCAAAGGTTCCATAATTATGTCAGTTCATATACTGCTCTGCATCTCTGATCCCTCATCTCCATTTCCCACTATTAAAAGCTTCTCTACAAATTAGTAAATACTTAAGAACCCTACTTTCCACCAAAACTGGCTAATCATTTTAGACAGCTCATATCAGACCTTGTTACAATGATTTTGTCTTACTTCTCAATCAGCAGATTGGTAGACTTAAACATAAAATCCTTCCAACTAGAATATATAAAAGAAGATAACTAAGTAAAAAAAATGATAAGCTTTTAACATAAAACTGTATATTCATGTGAATATGGCAGAAGTAAGAAATTTAGGTCTTTAATACAAATTTATATGAATTTGTTACTGTTTTTCATACATGTTATGGGCATTCTCAGTCTTGGTCATTTGATATATTTACCAAAAACCTTTTGAATTAGCATAAGTAAGGGTCCGGAGGGCTGTTTACATTTCACAACACCTGAAGACAGTGAAGAAGGAAACATCTTCTGCAGACTTTCTGTCTTCTTCCAGGATTGTTGTAAACTATTTATTCTCTGTATTACCAGAAACCCTACATATCAAAAGATTTTGCCTTGATAACACCCCTGCTTCAGACATGCATAAGAAAAGTCAGGGTAAATAAAATCTGACTCAGGACTCGACTACAAAAGCAATGATTAGTATCTGTAAGAGTCTTCCCCAACTGGTCACTCGTTACTAGAATTTTCTATAATAGCTGAGGAGGGGAGAGAGATCATAGGGCAACATCTGTAACAGAGCCCAGATCAATCTGTTGAGTGGGGAGTTCCAAGGCGGCCACATCTGGGACAGAACTAGTGCCACAAGACCTTGATGGTAACTATACTCTAATCAATGTTTCTCCCTCTGATAACGGTCTATTGGGGTGTATTGAATAAGTTCCTTGTGTATTGCCTAAAGTAAGACTTCACGTCACATGGTGGTTAATGCAAGCTAAAGTGTTAGAACTGTGTGGAAGACTATTATAGCATTGAAGCCTTCGGGATTTACTCAAACAGTGATTATTGTGTTTTTTATATTTTGGTGCATTGTGATGGTTTGCTGATTCTTCCTTAAACCTTCCTGTTAGCTATTGTCCATAACATGGAGTTATATTGTTATAAGTAACGTATTTGTTCTTTTGTGAATTGCTTGTTTTTCATAGAATTTATCAATCTGTTATTTTTACTTTCACTTGTCTATTTCATTTGTCCACAACCCCCAAAGAGTTAACCCAGTTAGAGGGTCATAATTTCTTACACAGGTTTTTATTTCTTTTTCCCCTTCACACAATTTTTGACTAGATGATGAGACTACAGGATCCTGCAAGCATTTTAATTTTATATAAAGGAAAAGAGTGTTAGAATATAAGGAAAATAATAATTTTGATGGAATAAATTTTCTAACATCAATACAGATGAAAAAACAATAGAAGAAGATAGATTGACCACAGAAAGAACAAAATAGACTTGGTAGTAGTGAATGTAAAAAGCCTTGTGCTGAGTAGATGCTTGTTGAAATTTTAGGAAGAATGAGTTGTGGTAAATAATATTTTAAATTACAGCAGCCTTAGTTAGGGATTAGTCCCTATTGGGAATTAGTCCCAATTCCGAACTAGTAGGTAACAGGGAACCACTGAAGGGGAAAAATAGACACAAGCTTATAACCCATAGCAGCACCCTGTTAAAGGCGCTATTATGTATGTAACGCCATGTTAGAGGCTTGACTCGTAAGAAGAGGAGTCCACTAATACCAATTCCAGTGGCAGTGCCACGGCTCATAGTGGCTCCTGGAGTCCATAGGACTCATTGGAGAATATGTGAATCTATGTGAGCTTGTGTAAACAGAGTCGCTCACACTGGTTCCATTAAAGGACACTTGGGACAGTTTGTTCCATGTGTTATTCTGCATATAGCCGGAAGAGGTGGCTTATCGGCTGCCTTTGTCACTGTAGGATCAGAAGTAAGCAAGTGATAAATTTACTGTGTTTACTTTTTAGTAGTAAGTGATTTTGCAAAATCATGTAACGCCAGGGTCTCCGAGCTTGAATTATTTTTTTTAATATCAACTTCAGTCAAAAATAGCAAGCTACCATGGAATAGCTCATTATTCTCTGTCTAGCTGATAGGTACACTTCCTATACTTTGAAGGAAGGTTTATCTTACAGTGAGATACTGACTAAACGGGCAAAAAGCAAAGTTGGTGGCTCGGCTGGAATTACTCTACCTGTTAAGCTTGCCGACTGGGTTGGAGTAGGGTACTTTGAGTCTGTGGAATGGTATATGTATCCTATAATAGAAGATATATGCCCAGTTAACACATTGCTCTACATTAATGACTCATTGTTTTTCTTTATAGGTATAGGTAGTAGATGTATGTGGAATACCTGTATCTATAGCTCTGCTTATTCCTCTTTGGATAACTGACAGAGAAGATGGCCTTCAGTTTTATTTAAATGTATTTTCATGGATAAATAGGCTAAAACAGAGGAAGTGAATTATCAATCTGACAATTTAGGTACAAAATGTTTTTAAGTGACTGATCATATATTTCAGCAAGATGGAAAGTCATCATATCCTAGATCAGTGCTTCCCAACAGCGGTCCTCAAGTACCCCTAACAGGCCAGATTTTACAGATCACCTTGGTAAAATAGAGACTGAATCCTTCAATCACTGAGCAGCAAATCATATCACCTGTGCTGTGTTCAGATACAGTCAGATCCAGAAATATTGGGACATCGACACAATTCTACCATCTTTGGCTCTATACACCACCACAATGGAGTTGGAATGAAACAAATACAATGTGCTTTAGCTGCAGACTGTCAGCTTTAATTTGAGAGTATGTACATCCAACTCAGGTGAACGGTGTAGGACTTACAGCAGTTTGCAGATGTCTCTCCCACTTGTTAAGGGACCAAAGGTAATGGGACAATTGGCTTCTCAGCTGTTCCATGGCCAGGTGTGTGATATTCCCTCATTACCCCAATTACAATGTGCAGATAAAAGGCCCAGAGTTAATTTCAAGTGTGCTATTTGCATTTGGAATCTGTTGCTGTCAACTCTCAAGATGAGATCCAAAGAGCTGTCACTATCAGTGAAGCAAGCCATCATTAGGCTGAAGAAACAAAACAAACCCATCAGAGAGATAGCAAGAACATTAGCTGTGGCCAAAACAACTGTTTGGAACATTCTCAATGGGAAGGAACGCATTGGTGAGCTCAGCAACATCAAAAGACCCGGGAGACCACGGAAAACAACTGTGGTGGATTACCGAAGAATTCTTTCCCTGGTGAAGAAAACACCCTTCACAACAGTTGACCAGATCAAGAACACTCTCCAGGAGGTTGGTGAAGTCTTCTCTTGATTGTTGACTTTGACACACATACACCTTAGTGAATACAGAGGGTTCACCACAAGATGTAAACCATTGGTGAGCCTCATAAACAGGAAGGCCAGATTAGATTTTGCCAAACAACACCTAACAAAGCCTTCACAGTTCTGGAACAAGATTCTATGGATAGATGAGACCAAGATCAACTTGTACCAGAGTGATGGGAAGAGAAGAGTATGGAGAAGGAAAGGAACTGCTCATGATCCTAAGCATACCACCTCATCAGTGAAGCATGGCGGTGGTAGTGTCATGGCATGGGCATGTAAGGCTGCCAATGGAACTGGTTCTCTTGTATTTATTGATGATGTGACTGCTGACAAAAGCAGCAGGATGAATTCTGAAGTGTTTCGGGCAATATTATCTGCTCACATTCAGCCAAATGCTGCAGAACTCATTGGACGGCGCTTCACAGTGCAGATGGACAATGACCCAAAGCATACTGCAAAAGCAACCAAAGAGTTTTTGAAAGGACAGAAGTGGAATGTTATGCAATGGCCAAGTCAATCACCTGACCTGAATCCCATTGAGCATGCATTTCACTTGCTGAAGACAAAACTGAAAGGAAATTGCCCCAAGAACAAGCAGGAACTGAAGACAGTTGCAGTAGAGGCCTGGCAGAGCATCACCAGGGATGAGACCCAGCGTCTGGTGATGTCTATGCATTCCAGACTTCAGGCTGTGATTGACTGCAAAGGATTTGCAGCCAAGTATTAAGAAGGGAAAGTTTGATTTATGATTATTATTCTGTCCCATTACCGTTGGTCCCTTAACAAGTGGGAGGCACATCTGCAAACTGCAGTAAGTCCTACACCGTTCACCTGAGTTGGATGTACATACCCTCAAATTAAAGCTGACAGTCTGCAGTTAAAGCACATTGTGTTTGTTTCATTCCAACTCCATTGTGGTGGTGTATAGAGCCAAAGATGTTAGAATTGTGTTGATGTCTCAATATTTCTGGACCTGATTGTATCTTGGGGTACTTGAGGACCGCGGTTGGGAACCACTGTCCTAGATATTATTTATATAATTGTGTGACATATTTCCAAGATAGAATAGGCATTGGTTGGGAAAATAATGGTCTTTTCAAATTCGAAAACATGTGTATTATAAATATTATGGATTTGTATTTAATGCCACATATCAAACTATCACGTTGTGAACAGGTGAAACGACATCATTTATACATTAAGATCAGAAAGTTGTTAATAAGAAGGCTATGTGATTGTTACAATATTTTACTATGGTTACATCACAAAAACATTTGATTATAATAGGGTGCAGCATTCATTGATAGAAGTGCTATGTGAGAAATGTAAAAATAAAGGAAATACATATTCTGCACTATGTCTTCAGACGTTTCTAGTATTGAAAAAGACTTTCAAAATGTTCCTATTCTTGGCACGATATGAAACTGGAGGAGACAATTATTTTCCTTTTTGTAGTGTAAAGCCAAGATGAAAAACAGATAGGTCATGGGCGCAATGTCTCTTGCACACATTGTTAGAGTCCTAATTTGGCAGATCTTTCAAAAGGCTGAGCTTCTGCATCAAACTATAGTATTATGATAGAGTACTGTTTGAAAAATCCATCATAGTCCAAGTCAAGGTGAAACACAATGCTGAAATAAAATTCTATTCCCGATTCTTTTTTTTCTCTCGGAAATTGGCACCCTGTTAAGTCCAGTCAATGCAAGAAAACAGTGGAAACATTGTCTGAAACTCAAAATGAGAAAGAAATTTTTTTGTTTCTGTAGAACTGTGAAAACTTAATATTGCGAGGGGCTGACAGTTGTTTTCTTCCTCTATGAAATTGTTTGGTAAACTATATTGTCAGTTTATCAGAGAAATCAGTTTTTACATGAATGAATGAATACAGGAGAAAGGATGTAGGAAAATAAAACCGTGGCCTTTTCTACAACACTATCTTTGTTTTTAGCTAGATAGACTGTCTGTTCCAGTCTTATTTTTAATAAAGAAGACCTTCACGTTGCAAAACATATTCATGAAAAGCTCATTATTTTGGCACAGGTGGGAAGATTTAGAGCTAGTGGTAAGAAACTTGATTAACAAGCAACAATTATAAGTTTAAATCCAATGAAAACTGCAACAAAATAAAACACATAAATAAAAATGCAGGTTGAGGATTCTAGATGTTGGATTCTTCTGGATTTTGGAATCTGAGAGAATCCGATGACAGAGGGGTAGAGGAATGTGGCAGGAGAGTTGAAACCCTCTTCCTGCTGCTGTGCACTGGGAAACACTGAGCAGCCTTTTTCAAAGGACATGCTGCAAAGAGTCCCCATGCCTCTGAGCAGTACGTCACACACTTGAGCAGCACAGATTCTCCCAAAGTGTTCCCCATTGTTCTGCAGCCGTCGGAGGAGCAGAGAATCCAATAAGCACCCATCTGGAGCAAAAAGAAGGAAAGTAATTCTGAAAATTGGCAAGCCTCGGAAAATTTGGGATTGTGCAAACTGTAAACTAAACTTAAAAATGCCATTATCAGCTTAATATAGTCTAGTGAATTTGGATTTGCAGGGGCACTCATTGTACCGTGTCCAATTCATTTAAGTTAATTGTCATGGTCTAAAGAGTGTCATTTCCCCCAAACCCTGGCTGCCATCCAAAGGTTGGTCTTCCCTCCATCCAGTAGACTGTCAATCCACTGACACTGGGACAGCCATCCTGGGTTACAATCAATATTACAAAGTGCAGAATGTCCAACCTTTGCATTTGCTTTGAGAAGCTACATATTGGCTACGAATTTAGCAGAACCCTTAGCACATCAGTGTCTGCTCCTTCTTGAATCAGGGGCAGTCATTATGGACGAGCTTCGAAGGAGGTCCCATTGCTAGAGATGATGTAAGTTTTTTAAAAATAGAAATAAGCTAACAATCAGTGAAGACCGTGGAGGGGGTAGGAGAGTTTAATAATTAAGTTCTTTATGCATCACGTACCACACTGTTGCTTTTAGTATAGAGTATTCCTTTAAATGTGGTGGTAGTTTGAATTATTTTCAATTTATTGCTTACATTTTCTGTTTTGAAGTCTGAATTGAGTGTTGCTCTTCTTCTCAAAGTAGAGTGCTAATGCATGTGATGTATGTATGTATTAGTAACTTTGGTGTTGGTAACCTTGGTAACTAGTGTAAGTGAATTGTAAGTGGTTTCAGAAATTGTCATATGATTAGGAATAACAAAAATAGTGAAAATGCAATAAAACACGCTGAAGTCTACAGGTCATTCATTAGAATAGTGTAGGTGATTTTTATACTCAAGTAGGTATATTGGCAGCACAATATAATAAATAAGCCTTTAAAGTAATGTCTTTAAGGGTAACTCCTTAATTATAACAGTTGAACAAGTTAATAACATAAATGACTAAAGGTACATATGAAACAAGGTCTTCTGTATCTTCAGACGCTGTGCTTATTATCACTCCCAGTACACTCCTGAGGACGCTACTCTGTAGGCGAAACGCGTAGAGCGATGGGTGATGAGTGATTTTTAAATCTCCTTTTTTGATTTTGGTCTCCTATGGCAATAGTGTTATTTTTCAGAGAGGACTAATTTGAAGCACTTTTGGTCACTCTGTTTCCATATATATGTTCAGTTAGGTGGACTAGCTACTTTGTATGCAAGATATGCTCACTATGCTACGGCTCTCATTATACTAATGCAATAAATTTTTCTCCTTTCCAATTTATTGTGAACCCATGAAGGTTCACATTCCTACTGTACCAGGAATTTTTACACTAGTTTCAGAATCCAGTTATTCAATAATATTTTGTCTCACAGCCAAAGGGGTAACGTTTTGAGTTTTTTTATTTGTCACATGTCCTCTGTTTGTCAGTTTGTGTCTGCCTGAGTTACGGCAACAGGTTTTCTTAGTGACAAGTTATTACAAGTTACAATAGGCGAAAAAATATAGATGGGGCCTCGCGCAAAAGTAACTCAGATGAAGCGTATGGAAATCCTCCTATGGAGTGGAGCCTAAAAGAAAGCAAATGGGACATACATTGCGCAGTATATCAATTGTAATGTATGTCCCATTTGCTTTCTTTTAGGCTCCACTCCATAGGAGGATTTCCATACGCTTCATCTGAGCTACTTTTGCGCGAGGCCCCATCTATATTTTTTCGCTATTGGGACTTTGTATGTATATCTTGGTGGTGTAGATATACGGGACCTTGCAGCATTCTTTGTTCATTCACATGCACCATTAACCTTTTCTGTATTTTATGCTATTAAAAGTTACATTTTAATTATATCTACCATGTTGTGCTTCTAAGTTGTTTTCTAGGACCAGGCTTAACCCATGATATTTTGACCACAATATTGGTTTATTTCTAGTAAGATAGGAAATCTACGAGCTCTACCTATTGAACTAAAACCACAGCTGTATTGTATTACTTTGTATCTAACGCTTTAATTATCGCAGATGAACAAGTTCATAATGAAACGATTAAATGTACTTATGAAAACAAGGTAATTATACCACACGCTAGTGCTATGGAGGCAAAATGGGATTGTTGTATTCAAGTGATTTTATGTATAATAAAAATGGGTTTGTAAAAGTGAGAACAGATGTACAAAATGTAGGGTAAACATTTGGTAGTGAAAAATTATTATGATATGGAGAAAAAAAGAAACCAAAGCATTTGGAATAGATAGCAGTATCTATTGAAGTATAAATTAGTATAAAGTTTCATGCATTCAATATCAACTGAAACAGTCCTTCCTAAAGTGGGCAACATAGCCCCCTTGGGAGCCTAGGAGCTTGGAGGCCCATAAACATTTGGGTTCCACTGGACTAAACTGACCAATGACAGCTGCTCCAACTCTTTAGATCAAATTGACTAACCACCAAATGCTTCACTTTTGAACATTGTATCCCCAATGCTGCCAACCCACACCCTGATAAAGAATTAAATCACTGCCTACAATGTTTTCCTTCCCTGTTAGTCAATGAATAATTTATGACTACCATTCCATATTGCCCACCGTGCCAGCTGCTCCTTATTAAAAAGTGTATTTTAATTTGATATGCTACTCCTACAACTGATTTCTTTAATGGGTAAGAGAGTCAATAATGACTGGCCAAGATGTGGTAAGGTGAGATAGAATTCTGTCATTGCTTGTAGAAATGTCTCTTCATAGATGATCTTTGGGGAGCAATTGAATGTTTTTTTTACATGCTGAACCAAAAAACCTTCAGACTACTAAGGTGGCCGCCAATTTAGTAAACTTTGAAAAACATTCAAGAGAAATGAAGAAGCTGCTTGGAATTACACTAGCTGTTGCTAGGAAATCAAGCTTACAACACTCTTTCACATTCGTCACATTCTTCACCTAATTTCCTATGTTGTTCTTAATTTCTGAACTGGTTGCCAGCTGCCACCAAAAGGTCACACTCAAAACAGATTCTTTACTATGTGACACTGTTACATTGAAGACTCCACGAGTAACCTCTTCACTACCATAATTGTGTAGACATGAACAACAGTAGAAGATACAGCAGCCCGAGACCATATTAATACGATCGGCGGCTATGCTGTATCATTACAAATTAAATTGGTTTATTACAAACTAATTTAGTTTACATTTCGACTCCAGCAGGTGCCCCAAAGGTTTTTGCACTTTGGGCATGATGTTCAAGGTGCTAAAATATTTTAAAACCAGCTGGCAATGTGTCTAAATAGGATCTCTTCAGCGTATCCTGCACAGAGCTCAGAACTACAATGTCACGTTCACACTCGATAACCAAGGAGTGGATCCCTTTCGACAGACCTCTAAACCCTCCGATCCTTAAGTGGTCGGGACCGCTAATCCTATCACTCCCAGCCAGGGAAAACAAACACACTAGTAACAATGAGTATAACTTCGAGGTATCGGCAGTAGGTGTCCGTGCTGAACATACACTGGGGCAGAAAGGGTTAACCTCGTTGTCAATGAGGAATAACCTGCGTTAGGCCTGTACTGGTTGTTTATATAACACGAGGCAGAAACAACTTGGTCAATATCACAATCCGGGTTGGCAACAGAGGAGGTACTCATACAGACTGAATCGGTAGCAGAGAGGGTTCATATACAAGCAGGGTTGGCAATTGATATATATTCTGAGTCAGCGTGTGGCAGGATCAGCAATCGTTCTGAGGCTGCTCTGGGGTACACCATACATACAGGCTGAGTAGGAGATAGAATCGTCAATAAGCAGTCTGGGTCAGTAACAGAGTGGGTCCTCGTACAATCAGAATCGGCAACAGTGACTGAATCAAAGAAATAGAGAAACATTGAATCGAATACACGAAACACTTATCGATGCGGGAAAATGACTGCAGGAATGAATGCGGGAATGACTCCACGTCAAGGCAATGACTCAGGGCGCGCTCTCTTTACTTAAAGGCCGGCGGCTACGTGTCCCGCCCCCTGGTCAGCCGCAGACATGCCGGGGACTGCCGGAGCTCCTGGCTCTCGGCCAGCCAGCGGGTCATGCCCCCGGGACCCCCCCCCGAGACCCACAAGGTACCCCAGGTGTGACATACAATTACTCTTCTTGGCCAACAGATGGAGACATCTGCCTGCCCAAGAGGTTATTAATATTATTATTATTGTTTATTTATTACAATAAGAATATATATTGGGGAAATTACCAAATATTTCTTACTGTATAATAAATTGAAAAATATTTTCTTAAACAACACTGAATTCTGATAGTCTTGTTTGGAAAATCAATTGGTAGTGAAAGGGTTAAGCATTAGATACACACCACCATTCGCTGAATGACATATATGTTAGAAATAAGTGAACAGGGCCTCTATGAATCTACATGCTAATTGAGTGTTGATCAACACTTTACACTATCGGGTCTATTCAAAGGTGAAACTCAGGAGAATGACTGGAGAAGTGAAAATTCTAGGTCAAAATAGACAAACCAGAAAAATTCGCCCTTTTATTTCACTTTCCAAATCTGCTATTTGGTCTAGATTGTTCTCTTCTCCTGCCAATTCTCCTGATTTTTGCCTTTCTTTGAATAGACCTGCATGAATTTCGAATACACATATTTTTTCTTTGCCTAATGCATGTGTTTTAAAAAAACACTCTGTCAACTAAGATATCTTTTGAAAATTGTTGCTCCTTTTCCATATGTCCTTATAATAAAAGATTTGAATTTGATTGCAAGTAGAGTGGCTGAAAGGAAATCTAAACTACTGATCACAAGGAAATGTAAAACAGTCAGGGTTATTCAGAGAAAGGTGAAAACCAGGAGAATTGCCAGGAGAATGAACAATCTAGACCAAATAGCCGATTTGGAAAGTGAGATAAATGGGAGAATTTTTCTGGTTTGGCTATTTTAACCTAGAATTTTCACTTCTCCAGTCATTCTCCTGATTTTCACCTTTCTCTGAATAACCCTGAATATGTCTATATAATAAACAGTGACATGGAAAGCGAGGCACTAAAACAATTTAATAAAACGTGTATAGATTAAAGGTGAAAAGTAAATTAAAAGACTAGCTAATTAATAAAAGTTAAAAAAAAAGAGGAAGCAAATCTGTAAACTCCTGATGATGCGTGGATTATATACTTGAGGGGTTATTCAAAGAGAGCCGAACTGGTCCCAAAATTGAACCGAACAGTGAATTCCCCCATACAGTGCAATTTCAGAGCAATTTGGCTATTCAAAAGCTGGCAATTCGCCAAATATTGGCAAATTACCAGCCAAATACGGGTGATCTTTGGCAGCAGTGAAATCCCCAATGGGGATTCCCCATAGAGAAGAAATGGTTAATCTAATCAGAGAACACCGAACATCAGTGAAATGTTTCATTCGGCAGGTTTAATCAGGCGAATCTCATATGTTTCAATGTATAAAATATCCGCGTTTTTATTAAATATCTATAAAGCCATTTATTCTTTTAATTTGCGGCAAAAAGTCTCTTTTATTTTCTTTAGGATTTTTTAGCCATTTTTCTGGATTTTTTTCGGCAAACCGTTTTTCCGTTTTCTTTTTAAATAGCTTTTTTTCTATAACAGACCTTTTCATTATTATTCAAAATCATATTATTAAATGTTATTTTCAGACATTTTTCCACAGCAGATTTTATGCAAAGAGCTTTTAAAAGTGTTTTTTTTTTATTTTACATTGTTTGTCGGCTTGACGGCTTTTTCCGGCAGCTGGTCTGCACTCTGGTCGGCAGATTGTCGACTTTTTAAAAGAAAATTGGTGTGTTTACTGATCCGATCCGATTTTAGTGTATTATTTTATCGGATCTGATCATTTCGGAGGGTTTTCAGCAGTTATTTTCAATTCAGCGTTTTTTTGGTAGATTTTCCCTGTACTTCGAGGACCCTGTAGTGAATGCTGAATTCACGGCAAGTTTGGGGAATTTGACTCCCCGAGGTGCGGGGAACGAAAGAGCACCGAAATTCCGGTGGTATTTCAGTGCTCTTTGAATAACCCCTTTAGATGTGAAAAACACTAGGGGGGAGAATTGATGTCCCTATTCTACTGTATGTAGACAAAAGGTATATGAGTGAGCATGTAAACGATACGACTATATAAGGTATATATAACAAGGTAACGTCTATTCTACTCAAGTCGTTAATCTTAGCACATCTCTCATTAGTAAATATACCCCCAGTTGGTAATGTGAACACCTCAGCAGCTACTCCAGTCGAGATGGAAATTGCTATTGCAGATTCGCTGTTACGGCTGCCTACAGTACATTAGTGTTCCTATAAGCACTTGCAATGAAGAGGATGGTGCAAGCTGCTGTCTCCTATCATCATAAACTGAGCATCACGGAGAACAAATGTGTCACGTTTGATGTACCGGGGTGGGGGTGAAAGGTTGAGCCCAGGATGTGGTGACACACATGCAATTGCTGGAGTAAGATACAAACAGGGTTTTATTATGATAAATCCGGGTAACACAGCAGACTGGTATGGCTGAAGGTGGGAGTTTGGAGTCAAGGAGAGGAACAAGACAGGAAAAGGGCCGGTAGTTGGACAAGGCAGGGAGGAGAGATAGAGCCTGGGTAAAATGGAACCAGAACAGAGTAACAAGACACAGAGAGTAATACATCAGGAACTCAGAGGAGGCACAAAACGGTAGATAGACAGGACAGGAAAAGGGCTGGCTGTAGGTGCAGGCAGGGATACAGAGTGCAGAGGACACTGTGGGTTGCAAGTAGTGGTAGTGAGCAAAGGTAGTGAGCAAAGCAGTAGACTTGAAACTAGAGGAAAACAGGGTCTTGATGAATCATGACAGGAGTGTTGAAGAATCATGGCAGGAGGCTTGTGGAACATGACTTGAGGCTTGGGTAACTTGGGGAACAAGTGACTGGAGGCTTGGAAGTTGAGCAGGCTTCTTGCAGAGACTCACACCAAGTGTTTGGCAATGTTGAAGCAATGCCTTCTAGGAACTCCACTCTTATGTATGCATTCACAGGGCTCATTAATGGAGGCACCTGTGGCTGCCTTCAGGGGACCCAGAGAGCATTACTAGACCTAGCATAGAAGCCACAGGTGCTGTCATGACAAGAAGGAGATTGCTATGTCAGGTATGCGTGTGGGTTTGTCTGTGGTTTTGCCGAGCGCCTCCGCTGGATTAAGGACATTATTCTCCAGTGTCCTTCCTTTAGCCCTTTGTATTCTCTTGAGATTGCGTTTACAAGATCTTGCTCAGGTTTTGCCCTTGTGTGCATGGAGTCCTATAGACTCTAGGAGAGATTAACAAAAGCGACTTGTGGCAGCACTTTCAGTATCCTTAACAGCTGCCTAGGGTTATGATACCAGCTATTGTAACATAGTAATTTATCAATAAATTGATGTACTTGGTGATTTATGCCTATTGCTAATACCACTTGTGGTGATGATGGGCATCACTAGCAGGGTTATTCAGAGAAAGGTGAAAACCGGGAGAACTGGCAGAAGAGAACAATCTAGACCAAATAGCCGATTTGGAAAGTGAAATAAATGGGAGAATTTTTCAGGTTTGGCTATTTTGACCTAGAATTTTAACTTCTCCAGTAATTCTCCTGAGGTTCACCTTTCTTTGAATAGACATTTAAACGTATTCACTCTAGAGTCCATAGGACTCCATGGAACTCCAACAAGATACTATAGAAGCAAGTTTGTAAACATGGAAAAATCTGCCAGAAGGGCCAAAAGTGCCAACATGAGACAATGGACTAAGTTCTTCTCTTCACATGGGCATTTGAGATCTGTATTTTAGGGATGTGTGTTTTTTCACTTGATTCACCCTCACAAAATCGCTTTACAGCAGGTTATGTGAGAGACGTAAGGTACACAAGTTATGAGAAGCTTGATTTTCATATATTACAGGAAATACTCAATTTTAATGTGTGTGTGTCTACATGTGAGATATGTCTACATATGATACTAATATTATTATTATTCTATATGTATAAAGCGCCAGCATGTTCCGCAGCACTGTACAATAGGCACAGTATAGACAGGGTTACAATACATTGAACAACATTTGACAAACAGTACAGGAGGAGATGAGGGCCCTATTCCCATAGGAACTCACAATCTAGGAGGGTTGGGGTTGGAAACAGGAGGAGGGGACTGCAAGGTGAGAGTGATTGATGGTTGCGTCAGTGAGTTGGGTGGTAGGCTTCCCTAAATAGGAACGTTTTAAGGGAGCGTTTGAAGGAAGAGAAGTTAGGGGAAAGTCTGACAGTACGAGGGAGAGCGTTCCAGAGAGTGGGGGCTGCGCGTGAGAAATCCTGCAGTCTATCATGGGAAGAGGTGATGCGGGGAGAAGCTAGGCGCAGGTCACTGTTTGACCTTAGGGAGCGGGCTGGGGTGTATTTGGTGATTAGTGAGGACAGGTAGTGGGGAGCTGAGTTAGTGAGGGTTTCGTAGGTAAGGATAAGGATTTTGAACTTAATTCTGCAGTGGATGGGGAGCCAGTGAAGGGACTCGCAGAGGGGAGCGGCAGAGACAGAGCGGCGGGTGAGGTGAATTAGCCTGGCGGAGGTGTTCAGGATGGATTGTAGGGGGGAGAGGCGGGACAGAGGGAGGCCAGATAAGAGATTATTGCAATAGTCGAGTCGGGAGATTACCAGGGCGTGCATGAGTTGTTTTGTGGTGACAGCGGTAAGAAATGGCCGAATTCTGGAAATATTACGCAGTTGGTATCGGCAGGAGGAGGAAAGAGACTTGATGTGGGGGATGAAGGAAAGAGCAGAGTCAAGTGTAACTCCAAGACAGCGAACTTGGTTTGATGGGGAGATGGTGATACCCTCCACCGTGATAGTGAAGTCAGGAGGTGGGGAGGCATTGGAGGGAGGAATAAGTAGGAGCTCAGTCTTTGACATGTTGATCTTTAGGTGGTGGGAGGCCATCCAGGAGGAGATGCCAGATAAACAGTCACTGACTTTGGAAAGGACAGGGGGAGAGAGATCAGGGGTAGAGAGATAGATCTGAGTGTCATCAGCGTAGAGGTGGTAATTAAAGCCAAAGCTGTTGATGATTTTGCCCAGGGAGGAGGTGTAGATGGAAAAGAGCAGAGGACCAAGGACAGAGCCTTGAGGTACATCAACAGATAAAGGCAATGAAGAGGAGGAGTTACCAGCAAAGGACACACAGAAGGACCTGTTGGATAAATAGGAGTCAACCCAAGCAAGTGCAGTGTCACCGAGACCCAGAGAGTTGAGGGTCTGTAGAAGGAGGGGGTGGTCAACAGTGTCAAAAGCAGCCTAGAGGTCAAGCAGGATGAGAATAGAATAGTGGCCATGTTTTTTTAGCAGTTAGGAGGTCGTTAGTGACTTTGGTGAGGGCAGTTTCAGTTGAGTGTAGGGGACGGAAGCCAGATTGCAGGGGGTCAAGTAGGGAATTGGAGGACAGGAAGAGGGAGAGGCGGTTGAAGACTAGTTTTTCTAAGAGATTAGAGGTAAAGGGAAGCAGGGATACAGGGTGGTAGTTGGATGGAGAGTTGGGATCGAGGGATGGATTCTTTAGTAAAGGGGTAACTAACGCATGTTTGAAGGCGGATGGAAAGGAGCCAGTGGAGAGAGATAGGTTGAAGACGTGTGTGAGAGCAGGGGTGAGGGAGGAGGAGAGGGGAGGAATTAGATGTGAGGGAATGGGGTTGAGCGGGCACGTGGTGAGATGTGAGGAGGACAATAAGCAATTGACTTCCTCCTCAGTGGCTGGGAGGAAGCGGCAGAGGGTGACAGAGGGGACCTCTGGGAGTGGAGGTGGCAGATAACTATCTTGTGTTGGGATGTTGCTTCTGATAGTTAGAGTTTTACTGAGGAAGTAGTCTGCCAGGTCTTGAGCGCTGAAGGCAGCTGAGGGGGGAGGTGCAGGTGGGTAGAGGAGGGTGTTGAAGGTGGACCAGAGCCGTTTAGGGTTGGAGGACAGCGTAGATATAAGAGATGAGAAGAAGGATTGTTTGGCCAAGTGGAGGGCAGAGGTGTATGACCGGAGAATAAACTTGAAGTGAACAAAATCAGCTTCAGAGCGGGATTTCCTCCAGGCACGTTCTGCAGTGCGGGAGCATCTTTGCAGGTAGCGTGTCTGGAGGGTGTGCCAGGGCTGAAGCTGGCAGCGTGGGGCCCTACAGAGTCGAAGAGGAGCAAGAGTATCTAGAGCAGAGATAAGAGTAGTGTTGTAGTGATTAGTGGCAGCATCAGGGCAGGTGAAGGATGAGGTGTGAGGGAGGTGGTGAAGTAGATTGGAGAATTTATGGGGATCCACAGCATGTAGATTTCTGCAAGTGTGTGTGCGGGGTGGGGGAGCAGGGTGTTTAGGAAGTCCAGATAGGTTGAAAGAGAGAAGGTGGTGGTCAGAGATGGGGAAAGGGCGACAGTTGAACTCAGAAATGGAGCAGAGGTTGGAAAAGACAAGGTCAATAGCGTGACCATCACGGTGGGTAGGGAGGAGGGAGGATTGTGTGAGTCCAAGGGAGGACGTGAGTGAAAGAAGTTTGGAGGCAGCAGGGGCAGAAGAATCATCAATAGGAATGTTGAAGTCCCCGAGAATTAGGCATGGAAGATTAGAAGACAGGAAGTGAGAAAGCCAGTTAGCAAAGTGGTCAAAGAACTGGGAGGTTGGTCCCGGTGGCCAGTAGATGACTGCCACCCTGAGGGCCAGAGGAGAGAACAGGTGGATGCAGTGTGTCTCGAAGGAGGAGAAGGAGAGGGATGGGGGTGGAGGGAGATGCTGGTAGGTGCAGGTGGGAGAGAGCAGGATTCCGACCCCACCACCATTTCTCTCACCCGGTCTGGGGGTATGGCTCAAGTGTAGACCGCCATGTGAGAGAGCAGCAATGGAGGCCGTGTCAGAGGGGGTTAGCCAGGTTTCAGTTAAAGCTAGGAGGTTGAAGGAGTTTGAAAGGAAGAGGTCATGGATTGCTGTGAGTTTGTACTAATACATTACAAACAACATTATTATGAACATTGTATGGCCAGCAATATATTTTTACCACTTTTTTTTCTCTTTTTTTTAAAGCCGAGCAGAAATGTATCGAGGGATTTGTATAATAAATATATCACTCATCTTGTAATGCAATACATCCTAATGAAAGCTGAAAAAAATCTATACATTTTTTAAACATCACAGATCTCACTTTCATGTGTTTGCACTAAGATGTCTCAGGAAAGCCCCTGTGATGTTTCAGTCTCCGAACATTATAATTTCATCTATGAAATACTCTCATGTTGGCTCTTGAAAGAATAACAAACTACAACAAATCTATACTTCTTCAGGGCAAAGTTTTCTGTCAGAACCTTAAATTCTTTGTGCAGAACAATTTAGAAATAAATGCTGAAGTTAAACAACTATATTCAAAATAATCATGCTTGCAGCACATTCTATATCAGATAGTTCATTTTGTATTGAAAAAATAAAAACAATCAACTCATATTAAAGAAACTGGCTTCTTAACCCCTTCACTACCAAGATATCTCAGGTTTCAAAGGCACCATCCAGTGCCCCGATACCAACATATCTCGATCTGCTGATCTGCAGCCCAAAAGTAAATGAATTTCATTTGCTTTTGGGCTGCAGAAGGTGCCCCCAAAGTGTTAGCCCTGTGGGCACAATGCCCGAAGAGCTAAAACTAAAATCAGCTGAAGAATGCTCTGAAATATCAGCCTTTCAGCAGCTGATGCAGGGGAAAAAAATAGACCTGCTGCTCAATCCTCTGAAACTCAATTTGGCAGTAGATGGTGCCATGTACTGCCAAATAGGTTATTGAAAGTAAAAGCTATTCTTTACTGTATTATTAATTTTAAATGAATTTACATAAAAACACTGCTTTCTGACAGTGTTTTTTTGGAAAATCACTTGGTAGTGAAGGGGTTAAGTAAAAGATACAACTCTATGCACTTGAAGTATCACTAAACCCTTCACTACTAATTGGTTTTAACTGAAAAAAACCATAAAAATATTATATATTTTTATTTATTTGAAGTTTGGGACGTGCATTTATCACTTGACAGTGTTAAGTAAAATAGATATTTTTCATAAAGATTCTTAAAACACTAAGTGCATTCCTTACTGCAATAACCTATTTGGAAGACTGATGGTGCCATCTACTGGCCAAATGGATTTACAGCAGTTTGAGCTGCAGCCCATGATTCCCTGCACTGACTTCAGAAAGGCCAATATGTCAGAGCACTCTTCAGCCAACTTTAACCTATTCATTACCGATATCTAGGTATGCAGATCTGCAGCCCAAAATCAAATGAAATTTGTTTGCTGCAAATTAATTTTGTTCGATTTGGGCTGCAGAAGGTGCCCTCAAAGTTTTAGCCCTGTGAGCATAATGCCCAAACAGCTAAAACTGTAAAATCAGCTGCTCAATGCTCTGAAATATCAGGCTTTCAGCAGCCAATGCAGGGAGAAAAAGAAGAAAATAGACCTGGCGCTCAAACCTCTAACTCAATTTGGCAGTAGATGGCGCCATCTACTGGCCAAAAATAGGTTAGTTACACTAAGAAATACAATGAGCATATACTCAAATATTTTTTATTTTGCAATTAATTAAAAATAATTTTACAAGAAAACACTGGTTTCTGACAATGTTTTTTTGGAAAATCACTTGGTAGTTGTCATGGACCTGACATGGTGCTCCCCTGTTTGGAGCCAGAAACTGACTTTTGTTCCCTTTATTTTACTCTGTGAACTTATGGATTGCAAACCGTTACTCCTCTAGCCCATTCCCTGTTTATAGCCCACTTCCCCATAAAACAGGGAAAGGGCACAAACAACACAAACACCCTGTAACTAGACTGCAGGCACAGTGTGACTTAAACCCAATATCAGGTCAGGGAAGCAATACAAAACATCAGCCCCGCACCTTCCAAACAAATCCCCAGGTCCATTTACCACCAGCCCCAAGTGACTCACATCTCAGTAGTGAAGGGGTTAAATAGTTTTATCACCTTGGGCATTATGCCCACAGGGCTAAAACTTTGGAGGCATCTTCTGCAGCCCAAAAGCGAACTAAATTTGTTTGCACCCAACAAATTTAATTTGCTTTTGTCCTTCCGAGCTGCAGATTGAGAACTCGACATCGGGACCTGTGTACTGAGCTCATTTTGACCGTTTTGTGCTCATCATATTTAAATGCAATTTGAGGTCCTGTTTTTTTATTTTACCCAGACAAATTATATATCCTTATTTTCAGCAGACCAGGCAGATTCAATATATATCATTATTATATGTATGTGTCATGTCCTGTCAAAATTCTATTACAAAAAATGTAAAAAATTTAAATTTCTGTTCAGATTTTGATCATTTACAGAGTATAATATAATGATTTTCACATTTTATCATTTAAATCGTTGTGGTTATATATTTTATGGGGTACTTTTGTTAAAAAAAAACCTTAGAAATGGGAACCTGTTACTGCATTTTTCTGACAAAATATTTAATTTCAACTAAAGCTGAAAAAAACCAAGGGCTCTATTCCATAGCTGGTGCTAATGTAGCTTTTCGATATGTAAGAGTTACTGCTAGGATAAGTGAGTTAAACGCATGGCATTCATATTGCATTCCTGATGCTACACAAAGAAACATAGAAACATAGAAAATGTCGGCAGATAAGAACCTTTGGCCCATCTAGTCTGCCCAATTACATGGATACTTTACCTGGATTTATCTTTTGTTTAGGATAGCCTTATGCCTATCCCATGCCTGCTTAAATTCAATTACTGTTTTGGCCTCTACCACTTCAACTGGAAGCAGTGGCGACTCTAGGAACAATATTTAGGGGGGGCACAGAAGATACCGCAGTCAAAACTGGGGGGGCACTAATAATTTTCACCACTAAATCATATCACTGAATAAAACTAAGGACCCAATCACCTGTGTGAGCTAAAACACCATCGCTAAAGGAAACATTTAGCGCGAGTTGCTAAAACATAGTGCCTGACGACCCACGAACAGATCACCTTGTCTGCAGTAGTCCATGAACAAGGTCGTTTAGCGCACGCTAGGAAAACTAGGAAAAGACCCGGGCTGAGACCCAGCGCTAATGCGGTTGTGTACAGGATAGAACGTTTTTTTTTCCAGTGCCGGGCCATACCTATCCCCCGCCCTCACAAGCTTGAATATGAACACATCCAGTGAATAATCTCACACCCCTGCATTATTAAAATCATCCAAGGTGGCCGTATCATCCATGGTTTGATGCACACATATATTAAGGCTGATGGACATTGCATGATAAATGCCACCCAACAGCAGGTAGAATCCTTACACTGCATTTAATAGATCCAAAAGGAAGGCCAGGTGAGCGACAAAAATTTCCCTGCTGCAGCATATAAATAATACATGTTTCAGGGCAAGACTTATTCACATGTCCCTTTAAACATGGTCCACACAGTCACCCTAATAATCAACTGCTTCCATACTATGAATAACCCCAGCATAAAATGTTTAAAATTAATTAGGCAATATATTAGAATTAGGATATATCTGGATAAAGGATACTTTTATAACAGAGCCGACTGCAACAGCAACGACAATGCGGACCAGATCCATTGCTATAGTGTATGGGGCCAAGAGAATACCTGTGCTGCATTCCTTTTAATTGCCTGTTAATTTTGGGCAAAGATCTGTTTTTTTTGGAGTTAGCACCAGGGTTAAGCAGTAGGTAAAATGGTGCAATTAGCGCCCCTCAAAAAATTAGCGCTGGCACCAACTGATCTGTTAGCTGCAAAAGCGCTAGAGATCTCTAGCGCTCCCCATGTTAAGTAAAGGACGCGGAAAGTACAGTAAGCTCGAGCTACAAATCGCTAATAGCAACGCGCTAAGTGATTTTTCCCGTTTGTAGTGAGAGGCAAAAGATCTGTTGGTCAGGCGCTAGACTCGATTAACCTGGCGCTAACGCAAAACCATGCCGACGCAAGGGTTTACTCACACCAGGTAATAGTGCCCTAAATAAGTATATATAAATAAGATTCCAAAACCCCAGAGTAATGTGATGCAATGATGCCTTTTTATTGTACTAACATGATACTTTATTTGCCGCAGTTCAGCAGTTTTCACTGAATGTCTGATTGCTCCTTCAGCGACTCCACTTTTAGCAAATTACAGTGACCATTCGCTAAATAGGGAATTCATTTTATTTTCGGCAAAATAAATTCCCCGAAATGTGACAAAAAGCAGAGGATCTAAAGATGATTAGACCCTTTAGATTCTAACTTCCATAATAACCCCTGAAATGCCATAAACCCAGGGAAATACAATAAAAATAATAAACAATGTGGCATTTAGCCTACTCCTAACCCCTAAAATGCCATTGATCAAGGTAAAACATGAAATGAATACACTGTGAGGCATATAGCTAACACATTAACCCCTAAAATGCCATTAATCAAGGAAAAAATAAAATGTATAATGTGAGGGATGAAGCCTACCCATTAACCCTTAATATACAACTAAACCAAGGCAAAAACTAATGTAATACACAATGTAATGTATAGTCTGAACATTAACCACTTCACTGCTGAGACATTTCAACCCTGTGAAAATGCTTAAGTTTAAGTGCCTGTTATTATTTAATGTTTTTGACTTTTATTTCAAATGGAATATGGTCATGTTGGATATCATTGGAAAGGCCAGAATCTGCTCTTTCCAATGACACCTAGATCGTCCATATACGATGCACAGGGATGGAGATACACTGGTCCGAAGAAGTGTGGTAAGCTGGAAGCTGATTTTTGGTGGGGGGGGGGCACATGGGGGGCAAGGAATAACCTAGGGGGGGCAATTGCCCCCCCTTGCCCGCCTGTAGAGTCGCCTATGACTGGAAGGCTGTTCCATGTATCCACCACCCTCTCAGTAAAATAATGCTTCCTGATGTTATACTGGGGTGAAATCCGTTTGTGCATCAGAGCTTGCGCAAGCTTATTGTACTTTGCACATCATATACCTAACATGGGAGAACAAACAATCATTAGCGTTTCGACAAGCGAGTTATTACAAATTAATATTGGGATATGGAGAGTCAAAAGTTAGCACCTCCTAAAAGCTGACCCTAAATGATTCTGCAATTGCAGGATCATTTAACACCCTCTAAATTAAATTCAGTTCTCACCTCTCATCCCATGGCGAGAAGGTCGGCCTGGCCCGTCGCTTCTTCTGACTGGGAGCAGAGAGAGACTGGGAACAAACAGTTCCTAGTCTCCCTCCGTGATTACTCTATGGTGCTGTGTGATCTCGTAAGAGTGAGGTCACGCAGGGCTCGTGGCCCAGAAGCGCAACACTCCATGGAGTCCATGATACTCACAGTGGTGCAGAATTGCTACCGCTGGTGTCACTGTGGTTACTGCTATGTTCCAGGGTGAGGTGCTGGGCTAGAGCCTGCCTCAGAACACCACGCAAACTTGGGGACGTTACAGGAAAATCTGCAGGCACAGATTTCCCAGTTAGCATCCCATGTTAGCATTAGGTTTGTAATAAAGCCATAAATTTTTTGATTGTATTTTGCCCCATTGTGTTTTATGAATAATATGAAAACGTATAAAACACTGACCTTGCTCACGGTGTGGGAAATGAGAAGGTGAGTAACAGCAGTGGTATTGCTCATTTTATACGTGACAAATGGACAATGTCATTGCTTTGGAACAAAAATTAAATAAATGTAAAAAGTTTAAAAAATATTATATTTTGGTTTGCATGTGGGTGTTTACATAACACTTCACCTGGTCATGTTTGATATAGAAAGGCCAGACTCTGACCTGTCCAATGACACCTAACATGACTTTGTGGGGTGTAAAGAAAGGAAATATATGGATCCAAAGAACCCTGCTCTCCTCACAGCAGTGAAGCAGCTTGTGTTTTAGATGGACCAATGTGTAATAACACTTTGCACCATCACCTCCACATTTGGTCCTGATATGGGAAAAGAGAAGGTGAGTTAGGGCAGTAGCATTGTTCGCTTTACAAGTAAAAGCACATATAGCCCCCGCCTTAGAACAAAGGAAAAAAAGTAGATTTTGCAATTCATTTTTTTCCCTTTTTTCTACTTTTATACATTATGTGCTCATGTATGATATCGTTGGAAAAATCAGACTCTGACCTTTCCAATGATGTCTCACTTGACTTTGAGTGGTGTAAAAATCAAAGACTCAGGGTTTCAAAGTGCTTCCTACGTCCTTCGCAGCAGTACACCATTACGGTTTCGATGAACCATGTGCCATCGCCTTCAAACTTGCTGACATCATGGGAAATGAGAAGGTGAGTTAGTGCAGCATCATTGTTCATGCTATAATTGAAAAGTGAACAATGGTGCTGCATTAGAAAAAAAAGTATTTTTTTTATTGTTCTAATAAAATATTTTCAAAAAAATGTGAGCGTTTGTACTCACTTCTGTGAGATACTGTATGTATATAATAGAGTAAGAATGATGGATTATTTCTGGAATTGAAAAGAAAGAAAACAAATTTATGCATTCAAATTTTCTATATCACTTACCAGGGTTCATACATTAGTAATAACGTATGTTGGAACTAATATATTTTAATTTTTAGAGCTGACATTACGCTTTTCATAGAGTAGTACATGAAACAGCTATGTATTATCAAAATGTGTAAAAGTAAACACAAATCTCACTAATTAACTAATTTAGTATCTTTGGCCCATAAAATGTTCTGTAACCCCATTTTTCGAATTCTTTAAACGCTACAAGAAAATATATCATCTGTCAAATTTGAATTATATTTAAAGATTACAAAATGCTGAACTGGAAGCTTAGCCGGAAACAGCTAAAGTACCGTATTTTTCGCTCCATAAGACGCACTTTTTCCCCCCAAAAAGTGGGGGGAAAAGTGGTGCGTCTTATGGAGCGAATATGGCCCAGCAGCTCGTGGATGTGCCTCCGCTCACCTGCCGCCGCCGCGTTCGTCTCCCTCTGAGCATGCGTCCGGCGGCAGGAAGCTTGGGCACTCGCCTGGGGGAGCCACGTGACCGCGATCTCCCGAGATCGCGGTCACGTGGCTCCCCCAGGCGAGTGCCCAAGCTTCCTGCCGCCGGACGCATGCTCAGAGGGAGACGAACGCGGCGGCGGCAGGTGAGCGGAGGCACATCCACGAGCTGCTGGGCCATATCCATATGTGAGCTGGGGCATTATCAATGTGTGAGCTGATGGGGCAAATCCATGCTGGCTGGGGCAAATCAATGTGTGAGCTGGCTGGGGCAAATCCATGTGTGAGCTGATGGGGCAAATCAATGTGTGAGCTGGCTGGGGCAAATCCATGTGTGAGCTGGCTGGGGCAAATCCATGTGTGAGCTGATGGGGCAAATCCATGTGTGAGCTGATGGGGCAAATCCATGTGTGAGCTGATGGGGCAAATCCATGTGTGAGCTGATGGGGCAAATCCATGTGTGAGCTGATGGGGCAAATCCATGTGTGAGCTGATGGGGCAAATCCATGTGAGAGCTGGCTGGGGCAAATCCATGTGTGAGCTGATGGGGCAAATCCATGTGTGAGCTGATGGGGCAAATCCATGTGTGAGCTGATGGGGCAAATCCATGTGTGAGCTGATGGGGCAAATCCATGTGTGAGCTGATGGGGCAAATCCATGTGAGAGCTGGCTGGGGCAAATCCATGTGTGAGCTGATGGGGCAAATCCATGTGTGAGCTGGCTGGGGCAAATCCATGTGAAGAGCTGATGGGGCAAATCCATGTGTGAGCTGGCTGGGGCAAATCCATGTGTGAGCTGATGGGGCAAATCCATGTGTGAGCTGGCTGGGGCAAATCCATGTGAGAGCTGATGGGGCAAATCCATGTGTGAGCTGATGGGGCAAATCCATGTGTGAGCTGATGGGGCAAATCCATGTGTGAGCTGATGGGGCAAATCCATGTGTGAGCTGATGGGGCAAATCCATGTGTGAGCTGATGGGGCAAATCCATGTGTGAGCTGATGGGGCAAATCCATGTGAGAGCTGATGGGGCAAATCCATGTGTGAGCTGATGGGGCAAATCCATGTGTGAGCTGGCTGGGGCAAATCCATGTGTGAGCTGGCTGGGGCAAATCCATGTGAGAGCTGGGGAAAATCCATGTGTGAGCTAAGGCATATCCACGTGTGAGCTAAGGCATATCCACGAGCTGGGGCAGTATATCCATTATTACACTATTTCATTCAGAATATTTATTTTCCGGTTTTCCTCCTCTAAAAACTAGGTGCGTCTTATGGTCAGGTGCGTCTTATGGAGCGAAAAATACGGTATTTACAGAAAGCAATTAGACTGACGTTTGTTTTTGTAGCTAATGTTTGCTGAAACAATTATATCCATTTTAAAATTGTGATATTTCTGATAGAAATTTTTAATTTATTGCGATAACTGGAAAATATTTATTAAAAGTATTATTAAAAATATTTATGACAGTTTATGTTAACGTCTAATAAAACGTTTAGTTTTTTTTACTACAGTTGTCTCAGGCCGCTCATAATTTCCTGTCAAAGTTGTTAACAGATTATTTAGCCATCTGAGGACAATAAAAAAAATTTAGTTAGATAATTAAGCATTTACCTTGTAACATCATTAAGGCACACATAGGAGCAATTACATATGAATATTATTTCCTAGCGTTTTCAGTGACATGTACAGTGTTCATGTTTCTTGAAAAAAAAGCTTTACATTCAAAGGATCTTTTGAATATTGTAACTGTGCCCTTGTGACTTTCGCAAATTCAGTCAGGTCAGAAGCACTCGAAGGATTTATCACAAGGACGTAAAATAGGCATTTTGATGGAAATAATATTACAATGTAAAAATTAATTGCAGTAGAAACTCTGGTAATGATTTGATAGAATACAAATTGGTAGTCAAATTATTCTATCAGATAAGAATGGAAGGAAAGCAAAATCTTTACAATTGTAGTTTGAAAAGTAGGATTTCAAGAAAAGCTTTTTGTAATATTTGTATGGTGTAAATGAGATATATATTATACTGGTTGGATGGAGTAGAGGTAACATTACTGCTCAATAACCGTGGAGACACAGGTTCAAAGCCTGGCCAGAGCACCTCTCCAGTAAGTGTCCTTAGTCAAGACACCTAATGGGTCATACTTGCCTACCACATAATATCAGCTGTGGAGTCCATTGGTAACGTCTCTACCCTTCGACTGTGGAAAAGCAAGTCAAAATACCATTCATTCTTCCAATACAACTGTGGAGAAGCAAGTCTCGACTTTACGAGAAGTGGGTTCAACCTAACCACCAGGTTACTGCTCTACAATAATGAATAGCTGACTCGATCACATTCAGAAGATGCCATCAGCGAGTGTCCTTGAGCAAGACACCCAATGATATGGATGTGTCTACCTCACAAAATACTTGTACATCTCATAGATTGTAAGTTTCCTTGGGAACAGGGTCCCCCAGAATCAGGTCATCATCCATGTGTGGCATTCTAATGTATCAACTCCTTGTACACTGACCTTGTAAAGTGCTGCAGAATTTGTGGCACTATTTAAATAAAGGAGAATAATAATATATTGTACATGATGCTGGAATAATCTGCAGCCCAACAATTGTTTCTGTGTATGTTGGATCTCCTGTTGCTAGACATCAGCTTGTATACTCACTACTGATCCTTTGTCACCTGTCCTTGACCACCCACCTGCCCTATGACCAAGGGTCAAGTTCTAAAAATAGGTGTGGGAAGTTGTCACTATTTTTTTGTCACTATTGACCCCCTCACTCAAGTGATTTTCAAAAAGTCCACTGTCAGAAAACCAGCAGTTTTTAGGAAAATATAATTTAATTAATTATACATTAAGACATATTTGGGGATATTCCCAATGTATTTCTTACTGTAATAATCTATTTGGCAGGCAGATTTATCTACTGGCCAAAATGGAGTTGCTGCAGTCAGCGGCATACTGTTGGTTGTCAGCGCCCGAGGCCAGAATTGTGCGCCCCCAACCTGTGGACACGGTAACACACCCTGATTCTCTTCTACCAGTAGAGTATTGACCCCCTTACCCCACAAGCACATGTATTGTATATTAACAAAATAATGATGTAATAAAAAATTAAACGCACATGCCCCCTACGCTACACCACTTCTACCAGTCACCCTGTACCAGTATACCCTAGCATAGTTCCACTCTCTCAATATACCCAGTCACTCTCTCCCAGTACCCCCAGTCACCCACTCCCTCAAGTACCCCAATCACTCTCTCCCTCAAGTACCCCCAGTCACTCTGTCTCTCCCAAGTACCTCCAGTCACTCTCTCTCAGTACCCCAGTCACTCTTTCCCAGTACCCCCAGTCACTCTCTCTCCATGTACCCCCAGTCACTCTATCCAAGTACCCCAGTTATTCTCCCAGCACCCCCAGACACTCTCCCAGTACCCCCACTTTTCCCCAGTACCTCCAGTCACTCTCTCCCAGTACCCCAGTCACTCTCTCTCTCAATCCAAGTACCTCCAGTCACTCTCTCCCAGTATCCCCAGTTATTCTCTCCCTGAACCTCCAGTCACCCTCTCCCCATACCCCTAGTACCCCTCACTGTGTGTTGGTCACGCTGCTCTGGTGTCACACAGTGTCGCCTACCTGCATGGAGTTGCTGTTGGCCTGGGGGAGCTGTCCAGGGGGCTTAGTGGAGACTGGATTTTATATGTGCTGCAGGGCAGGCGTCTCCCTCCCTCCTTCCTGTTCGGCGGCTGCAGGGCTGCCAGGGGCAGGGGACTGGAACAGGGCTTCAAAGGGGCAGACAAGCGTGGTACAGGGTGTTCTGTCGGATAATGCTGCGCTGCTTTACGTGACTCATTCAGCATTAACCCCTTAGTGACCGGGCGGTTTTACACAAATCCGTCTTTTAGTGACCGCTGCTGTTTTTACGTTTCTGCGCTGTTAGTGTTTAGGTCAAATTTTCCTCTTACTCGTTTATTCAACCCACACATATTATACACCCTTTTTCCCGCCATTAAATGGACTTTCTAGAAATACCATTATTTCCATCATATCGAATAATTTACTATAAAAAAAAATATGAAATATGAGGAAAAAAATGGTAAAAACACACTTTTTTGTAATTTAATCCCCAAAATCTACAACCACCCAAAACGACCCCGGCTAAATAGGTTCAAAATTTTGTCCCGAGACTAGAAATACTACTAATACTCACTATAATTGTAAAGGGTCATCCAGACGTGGACCCCTTGCTTGATGTGCCTAGAGGGGTGTCAGCTATACCCTCCTGACGAGGCCCAAGAAGGCCGAAACGATCGTCGAGGGTTGCTGCACCTCTCGTGC
Source organism: Leptobrachium leishanense (assembly GCA_009667805.1). Classification (NCBI taxonomy): domain Eukaryota; kingdom Metazoa; phylum Chordata; class Amphibia; order Anura; family Megophryidae; genus Leptobrachium; species Leptobrachium leishanense. The sequence goes on from CM019066.1 coordinate 285,476,961, forward strand.
AGGGATGACGTCCTTGGCAGTCAGCACTGGCCACCCTTTCTGGGTGAGAGCAGGCTGATTTGCATATGGAAAATTCATCCCTGTAATGGCACAAGCAAGCTAAAACCCTGTTTGTGAGACCTGAGCGGGCACCCACCGTAGAGCAGGCCATTGTGCTGTTGCTCGTTCTCAGGACCCTCACAAACACCCCCCCCTTGCTTCTCACTATAATTGTAAAGGGTCATCCAGACGTGGACCCCTTGCTTGATGTGCCTAGAGGGGTGTCAGCTATACCCTCCTGACGAGGCCCAAGAAGGCCGAAACGATCGTCGGGGGTTGCTGCACCTCTCGTGCAGGGATGACGTCCTTGGCAGTCAGCACTGGCTACCCTTTCTGGGTGAGAGCAGGCTGATTTGCATATGGAAAATTCATCCCTGTAATGGCACAAGCAAGCTAAAACCCTGTTTGTGAGACCTGAGCGGGCACCCACCGTTAGAGCAGGCCATTGTGCTGTTGCTCATTCTCAGGACCCTCACAAACACGCCCCCCCCCTTGCATCCCGAGACTAGAAATACCCAATTTTTACATGCTTTTTAACCCCTTCACTGCTGAGACAGTTCACCTATGTGCGCTGCGCTCATTCTGACCATTTTGTGCTAATTATTTTTAGATGACAGCCTAGGTCCTATTTAATTAAACCCCCCAGACAAAAAAAACTTTAAAAAAAAAACATTTTTTTATTTTATTTAATTTTTTTATTATTTTTTTTGTTATTTAATTTTTTTTTAAAATTTTTTTTAAAACCAAACCTGGTCATGTTTGGTATCATTTGAAAGGCCATAATCAGGCCTTTCAAATGATGGCAAATATGACCATCTAGCTGCCATGGATCGGGAGATAAAGGGATCCTTAGGATCCCCTTATCTCTACATGGCAGCTAGATGGTTAACTGGCCCACTGACATCCTCACACATATGGTTGTCAGTGGGTGGGGGGGACCTGGAGGCTTGGCTGACATCCAAGATGTCAGCCCCCCTCCAGGTTTGAATCGCGTTTTGGCGCCAATTGGCGCCGCAACGTGATCCGGCGGCGAAACGGTTATTACCATACACCGCTGGAAAGGGGAGGCTCTCCCCTCTCCAGTGGTGCAAACAGCATCTCCCTATCTTCAATGGTTGGGGAGATAGAGTGCTCCGAAGGAGCCCCCCTCCCCTCCATTGAAATGCATGGGGACGCCTGCTGATGACGTCACCACGCAGCGTGGCGACGTCATCAGCCTCGCCTGCCCATGTAAATCACATGGGCAGGCTTCCTCCCTGCCAGATCGCCGTGGGATCCGGCGAGGGAGGTGAGTATCGGGCGGGAGGGGGATTAGGCGCCGCTGACGTACCCTGTACGTCCGCGGGTCTAAGGGAGACCCGAGGACAAGACGTACAGGGTACGTCAGCGGCCCTTAAGGGGTTAAGGAGGAGTCAAAGACAGGACCAGAATTTTCTTTCCTGGTCCTCCCTTCCGGACGCTGAGTGCTAAGTCACTGCCGGTGCTGCAAAACTGGCAGCTGCAAGGGCCTCTCACAGACACCAGTGTCTGTGAGCAGACACCTTGCTGATACCTGCTGGAAAATATTAGTGGTTCAAATTTCTTTTGAAATTTTGCGCCCCTAAGAAAATTTGCCCAGGGTGAGCGCTGCTGAGGCCCTCCCCCACGCTACTTCACTGGCTGCAGTTACAACTGCAGCTCCTGGCTCCATGCCTTGTCAGCTATGAATCATCCGATAAGGATATTTTTAACTGATTTTAACCAGGTTTAATACGTTGGCCATCATGCCCACAGGGCTAAAATTTTGAGGGCACCTTCAGGAGCACAAAAGCAAGCATAATTAATTTGCAACAAAAGAATTTAATTTGCAATCATACCGCACAGCCCCAGATCATGTTAACACAATCTCGAGCTGCTGTGTCTGGTACCGCTGATAGTGTATACATGATCTTGGTAGTGAAGGGGTTAAGAGCATTGTCATCTTGCATGTAACCATCCATACCACACTCAGATTGATATCTCTATATATAAAAGCTACTTGCGCATTGCGCATGCGCGCTGTGATTAGCAGCCGGCGTGCGCAAGGGACAAAAAAAAATGTTGGAGAGGCGTGCGCACAGCGCCTCTCCAACGGATCAGCTTTTTTTTTGTCCCTCGCAGATCACCCCTGCCCTGGGTCTCCCCCGATGGCTGGTGCAGGGGAGGCTCTGAGCGCCGCATGCCAGAACCAGCGCAGGGAAGACCTTGGGACTTGATCACGGGCCCTGGAACTAGGTAAGTATTGGCCTCCCTACAACTGGGCACCCCACCACCTTGAGCCTGCTCCCATGAGCTTACAATGTAAGGGGTCCGAAGAGCTTACAATCTATCCCATGAGTTTACAATCTAAGGGGTCCCATGAGCTTACAATCTAACAGGTCCTGTTCCCGTGAGCTTACAGTCTAAGGGTTCCTGTTCCTGTGAGCTTACAATCTAAGTGGTCCTGTTCCCGTGAGTTTACAATCTAAGAGGGTCCTGTTCCCGTGAACTTGCAATCTAAGAGGGTCCTGTTCCCGTAAGCTTTCACTCTAATAGGGTCCTATTCCCGTGAGTTTACAATCTTGGTGGTCCTGTTCCCCATGAGCTTACAATCTAAGAGGGAAGAGGAGCCTGCTCTAATATACTGTATAAATGCATTTGTAATGCGCTGTCAGCTGAACGCGCACCCATCACAGCTGCTCATTCGACCCTCCTGTTGTGGATGGGACAGCGACGGATGCGTTACAAACGCATTTATATATGGAGATACTTTTGGATAGGACATTGAAAAACAAATATGTGGACACGAATTCTGAACTTGCAACAACAACTACAATAGACTGCCCTCCAAGCAGGCTTAACAACTAGTTATAATATATATACAAATCAGATGGATTTATGGAATCATTATGATAATCATAATAAATACCATGTTCACTGTGACTTTACAGGGATAGCATGTGATTGGCCAACTATACAAAAGCTTCATGGAATGTGGACTCTATTTCCTCTACAAAAATAGTGGAGTAAGTGCATTCTCATGCGTTCCTTCTCGACTTGACCCATACCCAGGATTCTGCCATCTATTCATACCTTATTTGACTTTATTGTCTTGGCAATGTCAGCCACATTTTCCAACTCCTCAGAAACTATGCTTGCCTGGTATGTGCTTTTTGGACTCAGCCACCCTGGCTGGTTGATTTTTGTGTTTCACCCGAATATACCAATATTTATCTGCCAAAATAATAAAACCATACAATGGAAGTTGCCACACAATACCTGTCTCTGTCACTTCCTGTAAATGGATTCTACCTGCGTTCCCTGGCATGGTTCATGACATTACTAAAGTTCATAAATTTGCATTTACTATTTATATGTTTATGATGGATGATAGTTATTGTTATGAGAAAGTTATGGACTGCGTATCAATCATAAATTGGACCTGTATATTTTGAAATGTGAGAATTATAAATAAAATAAAAAAAACACCAACATGGAACCAATTTAGAGTTTCCAATCCAAAATATCACTAAAATAAGTTCAGTTTTTTTAATGACAGCCGTGAAACGTACCAGGTTTAAAAGGGGATCAACAGGTCTATTCACTTAAGGGGAAACTCAGGAGAATGACAGGAGAAGTGAAAATTCTAGGTCAAATAGCCAAACTAGAAAAAAATTCCCATTTATCTCACTTTCCAAATCGGCTGTTTGATCTAGATTGTTCTTCTCTCCTGCCAATTCTTCTGATTTTCATCTTTAGTGAATAGACCTGTTAGTGTTAGTATTTCCTTTACCCTAGTAACAATTAATGTCCGTCAAAGACATCAATAGAAACTGGTCATTTGATACCTTACTGACACAAAATGGAATTATCATTTAAAATTAATATGGCTCCTTATAGCTGATGATAGTAATTTACTTTGGAACTCCAGGAGAGCAAAAAGTCAAGTACCATACTGTGAATATGAAGTGGATTTCCATTAGTCCTAAAGAGGTTAATGTATATATTATGGATCAGGTATCAATGTTCTTCTGAGGATACTTCTACAAAAAAAACCACTTAAGATTCTGTAAACTGCATCTACATGTACGATCATCACAACTGTAGTCGTGTATGTCCATAACGCATAGGAATGGGAACAAAACTGTCATATGGCACCTAAGTTATTCCTTGCTTTTGAGGACTAAACCTTGGAAGATCAATAAACTTAAGGCTAGACATGGCTTAAGTCTAATTTGAGAACAAAATAATTATATATAATATAGATAATAATAAATATATTGGCTAATTATATCATTAAAAAATTAGATGCCTGTGGACTGACCACTAATGGAGATGTAAAATTCAAAACGAAATGACAAACATAGAAATAAAGGTTGCCAGGCAGTATTATAACTTTATAAATAGAGCCCAATTAATTTCATCCCATTAATAGAAGTACGGGTTTTATTTTAACCAGCTACTTCTTCAATTGGAGTAGTGGACTAACAGCCCTCCACCCAGTCAGTGTGCTGTGTTAGCAGACTGTCAAGATCTAACTGAGCACAGGATGGTCCTGTAAAATGGCTGACTGTTCAGAGCTGACCCTCTCTCCTGTGGCATGCTGCGGTCATATGGCAGAACGGGAAAACTTTGACAGCGAATAACTCCTTTTTGTCAGTTATATAGGTCAGCAAAAAATGCTGATCAAAGAAAAGCTAGAGATTCCGTTTTAAAAAAGCAAAACTTGTTTTGTTCATTAGAGTGGACACTTTAATTACTCTGTTGCATTCTGGAAGGGGCTTATTCACCAATTGGTGTTCACTAATGTCCCACATATGATGGTCGCGATATGTATATATACATTTATGGGTAAACACAACATAAAAAGTGAGGTGTGCCTGTTGCTGAGTGCAGGACAGGCTCATAGCTGAGATGCCAGATTACAGGCTTGGCTCCTCTCTGGTTGCTGTTGATAGCTGATCCTGTAGTACAGATAGAGCTGATGGTGGAATCTGCTCCCCCTTGGCCAACCTACTTGTCTCTATTTCTGTACAATAAGTGGAACCAGAGCAACAGTAGAGTGAGTCCTGTCAAGATATATTCAATTAAGAAACTTATACGAGATATAAATATCAATCGTTTATATTTCCTAGAAATTCTCCTAAATTCTTTTAATTGTATGTGTTTTGCTTTGAAAAATATAATAATCAATAACCGGATAAAAACATATATATATTTATTATGTATACAAAAAAGTTTCAAATCTCATATCATAAACAAAGATTTATAAACAACCACATCCATCCATCAGCACATAGACTACTAGCTTCCCAATATATGTATCTCCTGTTAGTAACTGCATATATGATTAATATAATTTACTTTATCAGTTAGTAACTATACACAAATGGTTAATAAACATTTCTGCTTAACGAAAACAATTAACATGTATTTCCCAGCAAACCAATGTTTAACAAGCTAGATCTTGTAGAGATATATGTATCTCTCTGTGCTACGTGGATCAACAAAAGATGAGCTATCACTTATTCTATTTCTAGAATGATAAGTAATAAAAACTTATTTAGTGAATCCTCCCCTAATATCGAGAATTAAGCTTCTAATCTTCTGCTTTTTATGTTGTAGTTATATAATTCCTTGCTTATAAATTTCAGTCACAGTAACTTCCGAATTCAATATATATATCTGTATATCATTGAAACAAATACTTTAGGATAAAATCCTTATATCCGATTCTTCTTCTTATCTCTATCTGCAGATTTAGAAATATTTTGAAGACTCTGGATTTAACAGTACTTGAGATATCTCAATCTATTTCATTGCAAAGTACACTCTCATATACATTTATTTCTTACATTAATCCCTTAATTTTGCTTTCTCATACATTACCTGTCCAGATCTGGATTCAAGATTTCTGTAGTTACAGCAGCAATATTCTTTAGATATAATGTAATGTTTTGGAATATGTGAAAATTATTAATGTCAGATATTTAATACATGTGAGTTAGAATTGTGCATTCCCATGAGGGAAAATTTAGGTGTGGTCTTAATTAAGTGAGATGTAATATCCTGAATGCATTGTTTGTCTTTTACTAGAATGATCTGCCTGCATTGTGTGTTGGGATGATCTGAATCAATGCATTGTGTGTTGGAATGATCTGAATCTGAATTCAACGAACAGTAGAGATCCAATTATAGTAAATTTGACGTCACTGAAAATCTACCCCTTCATTTAAATATTACTTTATCTAATTTAATATTTACTATACCTCAAGAGGGCAGTGTTGCTCTTCAAATATAATTTCACAAATTGATTTTAATTCCCTTATCTTGGGTCAGGGGTCAATTCACTATCTTAGTTTTGAACAAAGAACAACTATGGTTATTCCAGACAGTGCGTCTCGTGTTGTCAAAATTTGATTTAATATATCTCGTTATTTTTCTCTTCAAAGATTTCAAAGAACTTCTTTATCAGCTAGATTCCTTTCTAGTTGAATCAACAGAAATTCTATTCTTCAGTAATTATACTGTTTACCAGTTATACTCTACAAATATTTGGAGCATCTACTATCTACTGTAAATATATAGAATATATTGATTATAAAAATATATTTTGTGAATATATTTATACACTTGTATAGAAATTTTAAATATGTTCCTATACCCAAAAAAGAAAAATATCTTTAATTCAAGGACTTGTTAAAACAAACCAATAAATTTAAATATGACATGTCTGGCACTTAGCTCAGCATTATATCAAATAAAGACATTTTATCGTCTATAGCATTTATAAAAACACCCATAACTCTGGTTATGGTTCACCTAGCCATGAACTATTAAAAAAATCTCCGTCCATTTCTAAAACTAGGCGAAAATTGAGAAAGAAAAGACTTTACATTAAAACAAGATGGCTACAGGCATCCATTTTAATTTTCCATTATAATATACCTGACAGTCCATTGCAGTGGAGGGCAAAGACATTGCAGCTTAGGGATGGAGCCAGCACACGGATTGAGGCACCCTAAAGAGTGGGGCTGGGTGCCATGTATCTTTTGCACCTCTAAGAGCCTGCATGTGAAACCCTGAGCTGCCACAAGAACCACAAAATAGATTAGAGGAAAAGAAGGAACCATGCACTCCACTCCTCATTGTGACTTTTTAAAAACAGATTTGTTTTAGCTGGCAAAGCAGCTTCTGGATACCCGTTGTAAACACAGCTCCCTCCATCTTTGAGCCCTCACTCTCCAAGGCACATGTTCAATCTGGCTCACACACTATCAGGGTTATACAAAGAGAATCAAAAAGCCACCGCATGTTTGGTGACTTTTCGTTCTCTTCAATTCAGTGCAATTTGGCGATCTCATTTTGGCGACCCTGCAGTGTATTCAGCAAGCACCACATGGCCGAGTAGTGCAGGGAAAAGCCGCCGCAAACCTGCTGAACACTCACCGCAAAACCCAGGCGAATTCCCACTGAAACCGGCAAAAACATCTGGATTAACCCCGCCAAACACGCCGGAGAAACCCAAGCAGGAGCCGATCACAGCGCAGAGCAGCCGTCGGAAAAACCCGACACCGTAGACGAATAGAGTGAAAAAAAAAAACAGTACACTTGAATGTTTGAAAAGTGAAACGCTGTTTGCAAAGAAACTACAGAACGAAAATGTCTGAAATTTACAAATAAGATCCAATGAATGATAATAAAAAGGGCTGTTACATAAAAAAGAAAAAACGATAAAAAAACTGAAAAAAATTAGCAAAAAGCTCCCAAGAAATGCCTAAAAGATCCTAAAAAATCTATAAATAAAGAGACTTTTTACTGCAGTATATTATAATGAACATTTTATTAGATAGTGAATTAAAACGGGAATATTTTTAACATTGAAGCCTATGGGATTCGCCTGAATAAACCTGTCGAATTAAACCACTGAACAGCAGGGCAATTCGGCAACTTTTCACTGCTGGTCTTGTGTTCTCTGAATAGATGAAGCATTGCTTCTCTAGGGGGATTTCACTGCCCTCGTACAGGCAACGAACAGGCACTGTATGTGCAGGCAATTCGCCAACATTTAGCGAACTGCCTGCACTCTGGATAGCCGAATGGCCAGGAAAGGTAACTGAATGCTGAATTTCAGCGTTCGGTTACCTTTCGCTAGCAATTCAGAGCTTTTTGAATAACCCTGTATATATAACCTTGGTGCTCATTAAAGAAGTGTCCGCAAACTGAAGACAAGGCCCAGTTCCCATTACAACTAAAATTAGAAGATTATTGCCACGCAGGGCCCAAATCGAGACAGCACAAGGCTAGTAGCCACACAGGGCCATGTGACCGAAGGTTCACCTCATATATGGGAACAGCAAGTGGTACAGAAAAAAGAAAATAGGGAAGGGGTGGGGGAAACAACAACTACCTCAAGCCAGCAGATGGTGACCAAATGAAAAAAAAAGGGAGATGGGGGGGCGGCAAAAGCCATCACCAAGATGTTCCTGGCTTACTCCCTAAGGAGGCTATGGAAGAGCAATGTCACAAAGCCCCGGAGTCCGAGTGCCAAGTATGGTAGACAGAGACATGGTGAGTGACATAGTGTTGCGCCTTGGGGCATCCCGATGAATGCCAATAAAAGGGGGGGAAGGTACACCATCCGTGGCAGGGCAAGTGTCAACAAAAAACAATCACAGAGGTATACAAATACAGTCCCCTGGTAATGTTAGATGTCTGGAACACTGATTTTCCTATGCATAATTGATTCTGAAAAGTCACAAAGTGTCTCCTCTTTGGAGGTACCTAACCATTTTCTACTCAGTAATAATCCACTGGTCTTCACCTCTTATCAACTGGAAGGAAGACTGAACAGAGGACTTAAACATATGTTTTACATGCTGTTGTTATGGAGTAAACTTAAATGTTAAGTTGAATTATATGTATTAGGCCTTATATGAAGAAAAAACAACATTAATTAAATCCAATATCTTTTTGCAATGAGCAAGTACAATGGAAACCATAATTTTCTTGTAGCTCTCATGACCCTCCTAGTCGCTGAAACTTAAAAATTTACAAAGAATAAGAAATGCAGGACACATAACACACAGTTTATTACTAAATAATGCTGTACTTTTGCCCATGACCAATAAAATGCCATGGACAACATAACCTTAAATATGAAAACAAATTACATCCAGTAAAATTATGGCAGGTATTCAGCGATTCTAATTTACAGTAAACGTTTAATCTATTTTGCCAATTATACAATCAGAAGAATGAGAAAGATAATAACAATTTTTGAACATCAATTGGTCATTGTACAAACATCCTGCTTTTCTGCAAAAGTGTGTACTAATAAAGTACACATTTCTGGAAATGTCAGTTTATTTTAATGCCAATAAAATTCAGTTGCATGATACCTTAAAATTAATTATTGTCCATTTATTCATCTGCAGCCAAGTTCTTCAATGTGCTTTCTTGACATAGATTGATAAAGTCAATTCCATAATGCGTTTTGTGGAAGTTTCTCTTCAGCATGAGATGGTAATTATGATGAGAAGTGGTAAAAATGATTGATGACTGTTTGCGCTATGAAGTGATTACAAGAAAACTTTATTTTTTAGGAATATTTTCAAGATGAGTTATTCTGTGCCGCATTTCATCATTTTTTTGAGCATATATATTGTTAATCTTTGGTAATGCGGTAAATTGCAGTTATTGTTGTAAACTTGTTAAGAAATATTTATTTTCCTTGGATTTATTAACATATTTACATTTAGATTGTGAATATAACATTTCTGCCCTTCAGGCAGACTAGTGGCAGAGAAATGAGCAGGCAATGCAATAATAATGGTAAATAGACATTTTATAATATTTATGTTCAACTATAAACGTATGGCAATGCTTCAACATAAGATAAATATATTTAAAAGCAGTATATTAAGAGGTGTTTATTTATGTATGTTGTACATGTGTCAAAGATAAATAGCATGCCTCCTGGTTTCTTCTGGGTTTTAGAAAATGTTTGGTTGTTTTAATAACAGATGGAAAGAAGGATAACATAGGATTGTTCTCAGCCGTGTAATTTTTTTTAATCTTTTAACATAGATTAAGATAAAAAACATAGCTAATTCTGAAAAAATGCCAAACAAATGCCAGGCGTTTATTTGAAATGATCACAACTAGCCCTTTATTCATTGCCACCTCCTGTTATGCACTTTTTTGCCAGAATTTGCTTAGTACTCGTTGGGCCACATTACATTCTTGTTGCTAACGGTAGCGCTCACCTGCACGAACACAAACGTTAGCTGCGGTATCTGACGCATATTATAATCCAAACGCAAACGGGTTAAGTAACCCGTTTGCGTTTGGCACCTTGCGCTTTTCAGCGCAAGGTTACTGTACTTTGCGCTCCCTATACTTAACATGGGTAGCGCAAAGTGTTAATCAGCGTTAGGATTACAAAGTCCTAACGCTGATTAACGTCCTGCTCTGGTTAGCGGAAAGTTAACCAGAGCCAGGACCTGGTGTTAACGGATTCTGCTTCTGCAAAATCCGTTAACACCAGCCTAAAAAAAAAACCAGAATGCTATACTCACCTCCTGTCCCGCGGCGAGGACCGCGTCTCCGACTGCCTCCTCTGTCTGGCTGGAGCAGGGAAAGACTGGGGGAAAAATACACAGTTTCTCCCTGCGTATCCCTACGCCGACCGGCCGGATCTCACGAGGCGAGGGGGAAACTCAATGGAGTCCTATGGACTCCTTCCAGTGGGTGCTCACGGCTGCGCTCAGTGCTGCCACGAGCATCGCGGGGCGGTAGCATCCACAAACAATGCAGGCAGCATTTTTTGCGCCTGCATTGTAATCCAGCGTTAAAACGCGGGCACAAGGGGAAAACTGCGGATGCAGTTTTTCCTCCCTTGCGTCTGCATTTTAACGCTAGGATTGTAACGTGGCCCATAGCCACTAAGACCTTCATTGTATTCATTTTCAGCCATAACAAAAAATTATTTTCAGTAATTTGTAGAAATATTTTTCATACATAGAATATACATTTATTTGTGGCCTACATTGTAAATCTCTCCAAATGCGCTGAACTCAAAACAAGTAAAAACAATAAGACTGACAGATGAGTTTTGTATTATCCATGAAGTGCAAACGTCTTGGGCTCTATCACCTCCTTAAAGATTACGCTAGCGCTCACATAAATGAGTGTTAGCAGTACATTAGAAGAGGAGATTGCGGTCCGCACAGATCACCTCCGAATCGCTAAAACACCCATTAGCGAATCTGTATTAGCACTTTTTAGCACTTGCTTACTGTACTTGCGCTCCCTATACTTAACATAGGGAGTGGAAAGTGCAAGCACTCAGTAATTAGCGTTAGGATCACAAGGTCTAAAGGGTAATTACAAAGAGTTGTCGGTTGCTAAAAACGTTAACACCAGCTCTGAGCTGCTGCTAACTGATTCCACTATTGCAGAATCAGTTAGCAACAGCTGAAAAGCCCCCAAAAATCGAATACACACCTCTTATCCAGTGACGAGAACGGCGGCCAGATCCATCACTTCTGGCTGCCGGGAGTAGAGAGACTGGGGAAAAGAGTCCCCAGCCTCCCTCCGCGATCACTCCACAGACCAGCAGGATCTCACGAGAGGCGAGATCCTGACGGTCATGTGACCCAGCAGCAGAAGCCTCCAAGGAGGGGTTGCTCGAGGCGACACTTTAAGACTACTGGTGGCTTAGCTTTATCAGTTGTTTCCTGCAAGTACAGGGGGCTACATTCACATAGGGGCCATTAACAGTGTATCAGACAGAGAATATTCTCTGGTAGTTCACTATTTTGACCTTGAGACAATATTCTCAAATGAATACCAGTTTAGAAGTTCAAGTGTTAAGTGATTTTCCGTATGCAAAATAATAGGTGTCTCTTTGGGCTAATTGCACCAGCTGGGAGGCTGTCAATCAGCTTGCCTGGGGTTTAATACTGGAATCCACAGCTTTCCTGACCAGCCAATAGTTTTCAATGCAGAAGCATTGAGAGTTATTGGATTGTTTGGATGCTCAATTGAGTGTGCAACCCACTGACAGCACTCCTCCTTTGGATGAAACCAAGAGATATCAAGCCGAGCTGAGGAAGACCCAGGCACAGGAGAAAAGGTGAATATTATTATTTACTTATCTACTTTTATGCAAAAATATCAATTTTTTGTGAAATTCGTAGCTAATTTAATTTTATCAGTGCCAGAAAAGGGTGACTATAACAAAAACCCAAATATATTTTAAGGTGACATTAGTCTGCATTTACCCTTCCTAAAGGATGTTCAATTTTCACAAGTAAATTGCACTTTTTAAAATAAATATTTGCACACTATCCACACAGGCAAAAACTGAAACAAAGATTCCCTATGGTGTACAGACATTAAAGGAACACTCTAAAAATCCACAATGGTCAGGAGATTAGTAAAGTGGCCAGGATGAGTACAGTCACCCCCCAGCTCCCCCAATCCGGTTAAAAAGCTTGATGTTTCTTCACCCCACCCAGCATTAACAGCATCTGGATAATTTGAATTTCCCGGCTTCCGGTTACTAGATCAGTTACTAGTGACGTAGCCACGCACACTGCATAGCGATGTAACTAGAGACCTATCACGTGAGTGAGTGGTCTCATAGAGGCAATGATGGATCGGATCTGTGCATGCAAGAAACTACGATCCATAATTCTGCAGGCGCTATGGAACTTGCATACTAAAGTTTGCAAGTCGCGTTGAGTTGTGCAATATACAGTTCCTACACTACTCAAGTAATGTAAAAGCACAAATTGCCCAGAAAAGACTCAGTTATTTCTGGGTTCGGTAGTCCCTGAGCCAGTAGAGTGTTCCTTTTAGGTGAAATAAATATGGCATAATTAATGTGACTGGATATCTATAGCTCCTATCAGTGGTAAGTGTTTTAATTGTGTTTTGATATATTTAAAGATTATACTGTTTGCAAATGTACTAGGTGCTTACCTTCTGTCATTTATAAATAACCCTGTAGTGTTATGTATCCTACCTAATCTACACTCTGGAATACCTCCAGCATGCAGCACTTACAGGCCAAATGAGTAATTCACTGTTTGGCATTGTGCGCCACTATATTAAAAATAGAGATAGATAGATAGATAGATAGATAGATAGATAGATAGATAGATAGATAGATAGATAGATAGATAGATAGATAGATAGATTGTACATGTTGTTATTTCTACCCAATATCTGGTCTTCATGAAGAAATTCTACTTATAGTTTGCTTGGCTGAATGAAACATATATTCCCCATATTCTTTACATATACAGTATAGTTATTCCCCATTTAGTTTTACATTAAACATTTTGCATCTCATTTGCTTTGTTCGAAAAGGATTACACAAATTGATGTGGAATTAATTAAATGTAGCAGTTGCACATTATAACTATAGTATACATAAATGTTATGGACTTTTCTGCAATGAGATAAAATAAACAATGGTTTAGAAATAACAAATCTATGGAGCTCCTGACAGTGAAGATAATTTATAAATATGTGTCTGCCCTCATGTACTAGCCATAGGGACTACAGGGAGATTCCTGATGGGCCGATGGCTCAGTGGGCCAGTGAGAATTCTGTTTCACCGCGCCGTGCACTGCCCTTAATAGGTTAGGTGAGAAATTCCTCACTGTCTGTAAAACAGGCGCAGCCTGCCAAAAGCTCATATTGGGGCCACCGTGCCATTGAGACCCGCTGCGCATCCGCCTCAACTTAAGACATGGTGCACACTCAATCTCAGTGCCGCTGCATTGCTTTACCCAACCGCTCTGTAGCAACTCCGGTATCTGTAGAGCGATTAGTTGAGCGATCCAGTTAGTTTATACACTATTTTTGTGCACGTTTGCATAATTAAAGTGGGCCGGTCTGGATGAAATCCAGTGCTGAATATTTGTCCCAGTCCAGCCCTGTGTGTCTGTAACGTTTATATTTAATTAATTAGTTAAGATGGACTTGCAATGGGATGGACATGATATTCCATATGGTTTCCATGCTGATTGACATTTTGATTTCAATATTTAAACAGAAAAAAAGCTGTACACGTCTGTGAATACTAGTGCATCTACTTTGGACAACTTGATGACACTTGCTCAAAGTAATGATTCTTAATTTCTCATATTTGGAATTGTGAACTATTTGAGCTTAATTTTAGATCTGGAATTGTTATTTTTTTGCGAAAGGATTTTACCAGGAAAGATACATTGAGATTTCTCTTGTTTTCAAGTATGTCCTGGGTGGCGAGTATGTACCGTTAGGTGTCTTGCCAAGGACACTTACTGGAATGAAAATTTACATTGATTTAAAATCCTTGAGCTTTTACTATGCTTGAGATCTCTTCCTCGTGATGAGGCCTAACAAGATCAAAATGATTGGACCCATTCTATTTAATATTTTTATTAGTGATATTGCAGAAGGTACTAATGGAAAAGTATGTATTTTTGCTGATGACACAAAGATTTGCAACAGGGTTGACGTTCCTGGAGGGATCAGCCAAATGACAAATGATTTAGGTAAACTAAAAAAATGGTCGGAGCTGTGGCAATTGAGTTTTAACGTGGATAAGTGCAAGATAATGCACCTGGGGCGTAAAAACCCAAGGGCTGAATATAGAATATTTGATACAGTCCTAACCTCAACATCTGAGGAAAGGGATTTAGGGGTTATTATTTCAGAGGATCTAAAGGTAAGTAGTCGATGTAATAGAGCAGCAGAAAATGCTAGCAGAATGCTTGGTTGTGTAGGGAGAGGTATTAGCAGTAGGAAAAGGGAAGTGCTCATGCCACTGTACAGAGCACTGGTGAGACCTCACTTGGAGTACTGTGTGCAGTACTGGAGACCGTATCTCCAGAAGGATATAGACATCTTAGAGAGAGTTCAGAGAAGGGCTACTAAAATGGTGTACGGCTTGAAGGAGAAAAGTTACCAAGAAAGGCTTAATGATCTTAACATGTACAGCTTGGAAAAAAGACGAGACAGAGGAGATATGATAGAAACATTTAAATACGTAAAGGGAATCCACAAGGTAGAGGAGGGAGTATATTTAAAAGTAAACAAAGTAGCAAAACAAGAGGACATAGTCTTAGATTAGAGGGGCAAAGGTTTAAAAGTAACATCAGAAAGCATTATTTTACTGAGAGGGTGGTGGATACATGGAACAGTCTTCCAGTTGAAGTGGTAGAGGCCAAAACAGTAATTGAATTTAAGCAGGCATTGGATAGGCATAAGGCTATCCTAAACAAAAGATAAATCCAGGTAAAGTATCCATGTAATTGGGCAGACTAGATGGGCCGAAAGGTTCTTATCTGCCGACATTTTTCTATGTTTCTATGTTTCTATGTTTCTATGATTGTCGCAGGTTGAGGTTCCTCTTGCCCATGGGAGCCTACCTGGGGAACTGGCAACCCTTTTTGGGCGATAATGGACTGATTTCATATGGCCTTGTCTGTAATGGCACCGTCGAGCTAAAACCTTATGTGACCTGAGCAGGAACCCAATCAGGGTTATTCAAAAGAGATCCAAATGGCTGCCGAAAGGGAACTGAACGCTGAAAATCAGCGTTCGGTTACCTTTCTTGGCCATTCGGCTATCCAGAGAGCAGGCAATTCGCCAAATCTTGTCGAATTGCCTGCACATACGGTGCCTGTTCGAGGGCAGTGAAATCCCGATGAAAAGCACTGCTTCGGCTATTCAGAGAACAAAACCAGCAGTGAAAGGTTCCCGAAATGCCCTGTCATTCGATGGTTTAATTCGGCAGGTTTATTCAGGCGAATCCCATAGGCTTCAATGTTAAAAATATTCCCGTTTTAATTCAATATCTAATAAACCGTTCATTATAATATTCTGCAGTAAAGAGTCTCTTTATTTATAGATTTTGTAGGATACATTAAGCATTTTTTTGGATTTTAAAAAATTCACGAATTTTTTTTTCTTTTTAATTTCTTTTATTAACCCTTTCGCTGCTGAGGCTTTTCCCGCCCCTGTGCTGAGGTCATTTTTACCTGTTTTGCGCATCATGTTTAACCGTGTTTTGAAGGCTTATTTTAGTATATGACCCAGACATATTATATATCGTTCTTTCCGTCAGACTCGGTAGATTCATAATATGTCATTATTATATGTATACGTTATGTCATGTCTGTATATTATAACAAAAAATGCAATAAAATATGTATTTTCAATAATTTACAATGTGTAAAGTGTTTTTTTTTACATTTTAACATGCGAGCAATTGCGGTTATATTTTGTATGGGGTGCGCTTGTTAAAAAAATTAGAGATGGGGTCTCGTTACATTTTTTTTGGGGGAAAATTACACTATTTTTAACAAACGCACCGCATACAAAAATCGTTAGTGCAGCATCATTGTTCACATTATAATTGAAATGGGAACAATATTGCTACACTAACAAACCAAAAAAAAATAAAAAAAAGTGTTTATTTTTTTTTTATAATTTTTTTTTTAATTTTTTTTTATTTTTATTTTTCATTTTTTTTTTTTACAACTTTTTTCACTTTTATGTTTGGTATCGTTGGAACGGCCATGCTCTGGCCGATCCAACCATACCAAAATTTAACCCCTAACTGCCACGGATCGGGAGATAGGGAGTTCATTGGAACTCCCTATCTCCACCGTTGGTGGCAGTTAAGGGTTAACTCTAGGACTGGCGTCATCGTGCTACGCACGATGACGCCAGTCCTCAGGGGGAGTTCCCGGAGGCTTAGCCGACATCCAAGATGTCGGCCAGCTCCGGGAAAGGATCGCGAACCGGCGCTTTTCAGCGCCGATTCGCGATCCAGCTCCCCAGGGGTTAATGCCAGGCATCATTTGGAAGGGCAGGCTGTGCCCTTCCAAATGATGCCTGGGTTAACCCCCGCAGAGCCGCCGATCGGGAGGGAGAGAGGTCCGAAGGACCTCCCCCCCTCCCTTTCAGGCGCCTCCTCCGCACATGCGGGGGGACGCCTGAATTTGGTGTCATCGCGCTGCCGCGATGACACCAAATTCCGGCGGCTGCTGTTCCGGATGCCGGGCTGACATCCAGGATGTCAGCCCGCACCGGAGGGGCCAGCGATCGGCCGGAACCCGGCCGAACGCTGACCCCAATGGGAGGACGCGCTCAGCGCGTCCTCCGCATACCAGCGGGAATGCTGAGGACGCGCTGAGTTCGTCCTCAGCATCGAAGTGGTTAACTTTACTTAGTTTTTCTGTAACAGCCCTATCATTCATTGGATCTCATATGTAAATTTCAGACATTTTCGCTCAGTAGTTTCTTTGCAAACAGCGTTTCACTTTTCACACATTCAAGCAAACTGTTTTTCTAAATTATTCACTCCATTCGTCTGCGGTGTCGGCTTTTTCCGGCGGCTGCGTGTGATCGGCTCCTGCTCGGGTTTTTCCAGCGTTTTCGGTGGATTAATCAAGATGTTTTTGCGGGTTTCGGTGTGCGTTCGCCCTCGTTTTGTTTTGAGTTTTCGGCGGGTTTGCGACGACCTTTCCCTGCAATTCGGCGGCCCTGTGGTGCTTGCTGAATACACCGCAGGGTTGCCGAAATGGGATCGCCAAATCGAACCATATTGAAGAGAATGAAAAGTCACCAAAAGTGTGGTGGCTTTTTGATTCTCTTTGAATAACCCTGAATGTAAGAAATTCCATTAGCTCTGCTAGCCATTCTCAAATCCCATAAAGCTTGTTTTTGCTCACATTTGGTGCCATTTCTCACGTGTCAACATGGCTTGAATGAACAATTTTTCTCATGGCAATGGCTACAAATTGTTTACTAGTTGATTATATGTTAATTTGGAATATGTATCAATGTATTAATTAGGAGAGACTGTGCTTTACTGGATCTCGCCATGTTTGGTGAAATTTCCTGTTGTATTTGCAAGAGGTGACCCCAATTAGGATCAAGCTAGGTGATTGTATAAGAAATCATGTTTCTTTCACTGTGAGAAGTATTGAATAAAATATCCAGGCCATTCCATCTATTCTGCATTATTCAGATTGAAGCAGGCAGGGTCTGGGTACAATGCGCACTTTAAATGCTACACAGAATTCATTTTCAAACTTCTTAGGAACAAAAGTGCATTTGCGTTTGCGATTAGAGAAGAAAAAGATATGTAAAGTTAATAAATCTGTGGTAGGTTTGCTACAAAATACTTAAGATTATATTTCAGAGTCAGTTTGTTTAGCATGCTTGACAAAGACAAAGTAAGAGAAAAGACTCTTATATGGTTTATGTGTACACAGGCAGAATATTGATACAATAGCTAAGTATATCAAGCGTCTTGTACAATGTTTGGGTGAACATCACAGTTCTCTGAAATATCGTGCTGTTATGTAGTCTGGACTCGGAGCACATACCTGGAATTGTAAGAACCAGGATTATTTTTTATATTGTATGTCAAATTGAGTTTTTGGAAACTTGCAAAACAAGAATTTTAAAACCTTTGTCACTTACAATAACATAAACTTTAACTCAACAAGTAATGCAAAATTAGTTTTATGGGGGAATATAATGCCATACAAACATAATTATATTAAAATATATATTTTCATTATATTTAGCAGACCTACTGAGGGTACACACGTTTTAATTATTACATACTATCCGAGGTGTTAATTTAGCCTTAGTTATAAATGGTTATTCAAAGAGATTCGAAAAGTCACCGTACGTTTGGTGTCTTTTCGCTTCCCGCACTTCGGGGCGATTTGGCGATTCCTAGTTCGCTGGCCCTGTGGTGTATTCAGCAAGCACTGCAGGACCCCCATAGTGCAGGGAATACTCACCGCAAACCCGCAGAACACTCGCCGAACACTCGCCGAACACTCACCGAATACTCACCGAACACTCATCGACCACTCGCCAGAAACAGCGGCAAAAAACCAAGCCGAACACGGCAGAAAAATCCGACCAGCCGCTGATCACAGCGCAGAGCAGTCACCAGAAAAAGCCAACACACAGACGACCGATGTTAAAAAAAAAAAGATTGTTTGAAATTTGAAACGCTGTTTGCAAAAAAACTACTGAACGAAAATGTCTGGAATTTACATATAAGATCCAATGAAGGATAATATAAGGGGCAGTTACAGAAAAAAGAAAAAACGATTTTTTTAAAAAAATGGAAAAAAATTAGCAAAAAAGATCCAAAAAATGCCTAAAAGATCCTAAAAAAATCTATAAAAAAAGAGACTTTTTACTGCAGAATAAAATAATAAACGGTTTATTAGATATTGAATTAAAAGGGGAATATTTTTAACATTGAAGCCTATGGGATTCTCCTGAATAAACGTGTCGAATGAAACCACCGAACAGCATTATTATTATTATTATTATTATTAAGCATGATATTTCGGCAACTTTTCACTGCTGTTCAGTGTTCTCTGAATAGACAAAGCATTGCTTCTCTATGGGGGATTTCACTGCCCTCGAACAGGCAACGAACAGGCACCGTATGTGCAGGCAATTCGCCAACATTTGGTGAACCGCCTTCTCTCAGAATAGCCAAATGGCCAGGAAAGGTAACCGAACGCTGAATTTTAGGCTTGTGCACCGATTTTTTTTCGGTTCGATTCGGTTCGATTTGTTCGGATGTTTAAACTTTTCGATTCGGCTCGTTTCGACCAATTTCTGTTTCGATTCGGTTCGGTTCGGATCGTTTTTCGTGTACATTTTTTTTTCGGAATATCGACCATTTTTCGTATTTTCGTGTCACTTTGCTCGTTTTTTGTATCGACTTTTCGGAAATTTCGGAAATTTTCGTTTTTTCGGAACATCTGTTCTCCTCGTTTCAAAGTGTCTACGATAATTCTGGGGATTCTATCGTGTTTTTTTTTATTAAATAAAGATCCTTTTTTTCTTATGAATAATTGAATATACATTTCACAACTTTATTTAATCATATTAAAATGGTATGAAAGCCAAGGAACAAAAAAAATGAACAAAACGATTTAAAAAACGCTAAACCGACCCGAATGCCACAAGAAACAAGTGATACGCATTTACAAATACAAAATTTACAGAATCAGCGATATAACCAATAATAGTTAAATATACGATGTCCAGAATTACCGAAATGGAACCGAAATCACGAATGGAACCGAAATCATGAATAGAGCGAAAATAAATTTCGATTTGACACATTTCAAGTCCATTCGAAAATTCCGAAAAATTTTCGTTTTGGCTCGGAAAACTTTTCGGATCTGCCATTTTCGGATCTAAAAATTTTCGGAAAATAAGACGCATCCGAAAACACGAATTGGGAAATTTCGTAAAAATTCCGAAATTCCGAAACCCGAAACGCACATCCCTAAATTTCAGTGTCCGGTTACATTTCGGGCCAGATCAGCTCTCTTTGAATAACCCTGAAGGTCTAGTTTTTGGCACTGAAAAAATTGTAGTCGACTAAGTTATGAGGACTAAAACTATGACGAAAGTCTATTGACATTTTCATGGATTTGTAAAAACTTGATGAAAATGTTGGGGTGACTAATTCTAATATAGTTTTAGGCAATGACTAAAACTATGAGGAAATTGCATTGAAAATTTTCGTCAACTAATAAAAAGTAAACATCTGTTATCTTGCCAAATTTGAGACATAATAATGATTATAATCCAAAACACTGGAATAAAAAAATGTAGAGAAATATTACAACTTAACGCGAACGTTAGCGC
Organism: Leptobrachium leishanense; assembly: GCA_009667805.1. Lineage (NCBI taxonomy): Eukaryota > Metazoa > Chordata > Amphibia > Anura > Megophryidae > Leptobrachium > Leptobrachium leishanense. The sequence continues at coordinate 285,497,709 of CM019066.1, forward strand.
TCAGCTATGTGAGCGTTAACATCATAGGTGTGCGCAGGGGGTGTGCCTGGTGTGCCATGTTGGGTGAAGAGGTACTCTTTTTAACGCTTGACAAACAAAAAAACAGAGGTAAAGGATGGCCAAAGCCATGTAGTATACAGAGGGGAAGACCAGGGATATTGGACCGATAGTGGAAAGCAACGCTGCAGAGGAAACCAAATTTAATACATCGACGTGCTGGGCAGTACTTAAGTCAGGGAAGCTGTACAATACCAGTGAGAATATTTAAGTGCAAATCATTGGATATGTATCACAGGCTCGGATGCCAATTATAAATCCTGACTTCAACTCACAACTTATATTATAATACAAGACCTGACAATATATAGGCATGAACCTGCGAGACCAGGGGGCCTAAGACCATGGTGAGATGTAACTGATCATGCATCTACAGAGGACTAGTTGCTGACTCTAGAAAACGCATTGATATTTTAGCTGTCCCTTATCTGGTTCATGACAAATAACATAAAAACTGTCTGTATCTCTGATTACAGGCTTGTTATTTGTAATGAAAAATGTGCATTTTGTGTAAAATCTTCTAAACATAAGTTTTCAATTAATAAAGTTTCCATGGGTGCACACCCTTATGTAATGATTTGCGCATGCCAGTGGTTAACATTAGGTTAAGTGGCGCTAGCGTGAGCCACCCATATTACAGTACGAACACAATGGGTTAAAAAATCCATTAGCGATTCGAAGCTTGCGCTTTTCAGCGCGAGGTTACTGTACTTTGCACTCCCTATGCTTAACATAGGGAGCGCAAAGTGTTAATTAGCGCTAGGATTACAAGTCCTAACGCTAACTACGCCTCGCTGCGATTAACTGAAAAGTTAACCACAGATAGGAGCTGGTGCTAACTGATACCACTTCTGCGGAATCAGTCAGCAACAGCTGAACCCCCCCCAAAAAAAGATACTCACCTCTCACCCGCGGTGAGAACAGAGACCCGATCTGTCACTTTTGGCCGCCGAGAGCACAGGGAAACTGGGGGAAAAAGTGCCGCCCCCAGCCTCCCTCTGCGAATCACTTCGCCAGCCTGCCGGATCTCATGGGGCAAGATCCTGTAGGTCATGCGACTGGCAGTGGAAGCCTCAATGGAGTCCTATGGTCTCCATGGAGAGGATGCTCGCAGCTGTGCTTAGCGCTGTCTCAAGCATCCTCCTGAGGCTTAGCGCCGTGTTACGGGATAGGCTGCTGGATTGGCATCTGCCCCATAATATCACATTAAAATGGGGATGCTAAGGAGAAACCTGCAGGCTCTGGTTTTCCTCCTTAGCATCCCCGTTTTAGCGTTAAAAACATAATATGGCCCATAATGTTTTCAACATTAGATGAGTAAAATTGATCAGTTTTCCCTACTTAGGGGTGTTTGTAATCAACTTTACTGATTTTTGGAATCATAGCTTCCTAAAATGTCACAGGACTATTAAAAACAATGACCCATATTACATTTATGGCGCTAAATTGGGGATGCTAACAGGGAAAACATGTGCCTGCAGGTTAAACTGTAGTGTCCCTGTTTTAGCTCCCCTAATTCACCAGCCTGCCCCGTAACGCAGCAATACCCTCACTGATACTTGTGGCAGCGCTACAGCGATGCCGCGAGTATCACCTCTTGGAGTTCATAGGACTCCGTATATGATCATGCTGCCGGGCCTCGAGCCCTGCACGATCTCGCTCGCGTGAGATCCTGCAGGGTTGCAGAGTATTTCACGAAAATTGCGGACTATTTGTCCCCAGTCTCACTCTGCTGCTCGCTGCCAGAAGTGGCAAATAGGGTCACCTTAGCTGGTGCTAACTGATTCTGCAGAAGCGCAAACAGCACCAGCTTCTAGCTGCGGTTAACTCTTTCGCTACCACAGCGGTGTGGTAATTAACTTTAGGACTTTGTAATCCTAACGCTAATTAGTGATTGTGCTCCCCGTGTTAAGTGAGCTCAATCACCAATGCTGTAATGGATTTTTTTAACCCGTTGGTGTTAGGGATGTATTATGGGGGCACGCATTAAAGCCACGTAACCTAGTGTTAACACACGCATTTCTGAGCGCTAACGCTAGCGTTAAAATTGTAATAGTGCCCACTGCGTGTAAGTTGGCAAAACAGTCACATATGGCAAAGAACGTCAAATCATATATACTTACTCTGCAGAGCTTTTAAGTTGCAATGGCCGCCTAGAAACTATCACTATAATGTACCAAAATGATCAAATTCTTTTATATGCTCCTCCTTAACCAATTAATTTCTGGAATAATCTAAAATATCATATGATATATTATTGTATCAATTTTGAGAAGGCAGGATGGAGCTTCCCTTCATCAAGTCAGAGGAACACAACAAAGCCTTGACATAGAAAAAAAATTCTGCAGATGTAAACCATCACTAAGCAGATACTTAAGGGTTAAATGTCATTAGCACTGATTTGTGTCAATGTCACTGTTAACAATTAACCCCTTCACTACCAAGTTCATCGAATTGGCCACTGAATTGCACCGAACGATGATTCTCCCAGTACGGTGCAATTTCGTGGCCATTTGGCTATTCAATAAGCTGGCGATTCACCAAATATTGGAAAATATGATGACTTTCGGTGGCAGTGAAATTCCCCTTATAGAATTAATGGTTAATCTGTTCAGAGAACACCGAACAGCACAGATTGAAATACCCTGTTTTTCAGTGATTTAATTCGTCAGGTTTAAATAGGCGAATCTCACAGGTGTCAATGTAAATATAAATCCCCCGTTTTTCTGGAATATTTATTCAACTTTTTAGTCTTTTCATTTGTAGAAAAAATCTCTTTATACATTTTTTAGGCTTTTTTTAGGCATTTTTCAGGATTCCAATGTTTTTTTACATGGCTTTTTTATTTTATTTTGTGACAGAACTTTTTATTGTTATTCATAGGACCTCATATATTATTTCCAGGCATTTCATGCACTATTGTTTTTTAAACGGCTTTTAAAAGTGATTTTTAGACATGTGCATTCGTTTTAGTACTAAAACAATTTAGTCCGAATTTTGGGATAATTTAGTTTTCGTATGACTCAAGAGATACGAAACTGCTCAGTCCAAAAAATGAAAGAAACGAAAGGAAAATGCATTACATTTTAGTTTCAGTCCTTTTTGTAATATTACATTGATGAGTGAAGGAGACCAGCAATGAAGAGCGCAACATCGCAAAGCTACAGAAAAAGTTTGTATGTGTAATCCTTCCCGACCCCTACCCGAAAATCTGACAGTAATAGAGCTCCAGAATACTCTCTCGCAGCGCAGACAGCCAGCACAGGAGAGGAAACCTTTACTTAACCCTTGCATGTCTATGAGACAGACGAGATGATAAAAGCAGCTGGAGAGGGAAAACATTCAAATAAATCACACTGAAAGCTAATGACAGAGGAGGGCTGGATAGTAAAAACCCCTTTATAACAAGCAGCGCTGGGAGAAGAGAGGGATTTTATAAAACGTGTATTATCTCCCCTCCCGCTCTGCATAATAGGGGCTTAGGTCTGATACATTTTATATTATCCAGAAGCACTATCCCCCTTTCCTCATCTATAATACAAATTTATATAAAGTCCCTCTCCTCTCCCAGTGCTGCTTGTTATAAAGGTTTTTTTACATCTGATACATTTAGTATCCAGCTCTCACAGTTACTCTGTCATTATGAGCCTTCAGTGTTATTTATTTGAATGTTTTCCCTGGATTTAAAGTGCTTTATTTTATAAAAAATAAATTGCACCAGTCATCTCTTCTCTGAGCTTTCAGACCGATTTACGTTAATATTTTCCCTCTCCCCTGCTTTTATAATCCTGTCTGTCTCCCCCACAGACATACAAAGTTTAAGTAAAGGTTCCCTCTCCTGTGCTGGATAAGCATTGCATTCCGAAGTTCTGCACCCTCCACATTCCAATGCAGTAGGATGTTCTATACAGAGAGGGGCATTAATTAATGCAGGAGGATGTTCTCATCTCATGTATACATTATACAGAGAGGGGTATTAATGCAGGAGGATGTTATATACATTATACAGAGAGGGGTATTAATTAATGCGGGAGGATGTTCTATACATTATACAGAGAGGGGTATTAATGCAAGAGGATGTTATTTACATTATACAGTGAGGGGTATTAATTAATGCAGGAGGATGTTCTATACATTATACAGAGAGGAGCATTTTTTTTGCCCTTTAAATCCAGTGGCTGTGAGCGCTGAGATCAGCTGCTTGTTACATTATTTCTCAGTACAATGTATGAGGCTCAGCTGTTACAGTAACTGGATGTTGATCATCATCACAGCGCTCAGAGTTTCAGTAAAACAAGGAAATAATATTGTTATAACCTCTTATATATAAAAATATTATTTACTAGTTTTACTGAAACTCTGAGCGCTGTGATGAGCAGCAGTCAGTTACTGTAACAGTATTGCCTGACACATTGTGCTGAGAGCAAGCGATACTGTAACAAGCAGCTGATCTGAGCCCTCTGAGGAGCCACTGCAATAGTAATTGTATCCGCTGGTTTTCGGATGAATGAAATTAGTTTTCATACTAAGGAACTGAAAACAAATTTCTTTAGCAACTAAATAAATTGCGTTTTAGGACTAATCTATTAGTTCAAAACGAAATTTTGTGCTGTGCACATGTCTAGTGTTTTTTTTGTTTATTTTCACTCTGTTCGGCGGGTGGTCGGTTTTCTTTCAGATATGTTCAGCGAATCTTCGGATGCATCTGTTGTTTTTTCAACAGTTTGAGGGTGGATTTGGCGGTTTATCGGATCAATTTTATCAGTGTTTTTTCTGATTGATTCGGTGCTGTTTCGTTCGGTGGTTTTTCGGCAGTTCGCAGCTGTGTTGGCGAGTTTATCGGCGGCATTCGGAACATCGATTCGTCGCACATCGGGGAGCCTGTGGTGAATGCTTATTTCACCACAGGGTCAATGAATTAAGGGTCCCGAGGTGCGCCGAGGGACAGAGCACTGAAATGTCACAGAAATTAGCCAGGTGGCTAAAACTTTTGGGGCAAGTTCTGGAGCCCAAATGTAAATCAAATTTGTTTGCAACAAATGAAATTCCTTTGCAATGATACAGCAGAGCTCCAGGTCCTGTTAACACGATCTCAGGTTGCTGTGTCTGCTGATGATGAGAATTGTGCAAACACAATCACAGTAATAAAGGGGTTAAATATGTAAGGGTTCCATTTACAATGGCTAACAAAAAATACTAAGGCTGATTAGAGATACTGTAGAGATGATATAGTTGTGTTATGTGTGATTAAGAACATTTTACATAATTAAAGAGCTTTTATGAGTATCTCTTTGCTTGTCTCTTAGATAAAGTATATCATTTATACTTACAGTAAAATCTCAAAAGCTGGATTAAAGTGGAAAGTGAGATAATTAAAAATCAAACTAATGTGGAATAGCAGCAGAATTTGAGGAATATTAAACTGTCCCATCAGTGGTAACACCAGTTATCATTTTATTACTTACTCATTCCCTTTGAAGGAGACATAAATGAGGATACCTCAAGAGTTCATCAAAACTCAACAGATTACATCAAACTGAGCATTTTCAGAATTTACATCTGTGGCGGGATGGAAGTCCGCCTGCGGTCCTGCTCTATCTGACCCCCCCCCCTTTGATGGCGTCCGGCCCGACTACCGAGTGGCACGGCACTCGGCGTCTGGAGCGGCCTGGAGGATGAAATGGCGTTGGTCCGGCGTCTGGAGAGATGGTGCGGTGTTGCCTTGGGGATCCCGTTCCTGGGTTGAGTGGTGATGCAGGAGACCGCTGAGTGTCTCCTGCAATAGTGATTGTAGCTCTGAAATGAAGACACCAGACGCGGCTGTATGCTTTAAAACAGTGGACTCAATTTTATGGGTTTCAACAGGGTCATTTATACAACTTCACACAAACAGATTACCAACTCCCCCACCCACACAACCAGCACTGATTGGCTCCTTTCCCAGCCTCCTGTTCCCTATCAGGTCCCTTTCAGCCTTCCCATTGTCCAGGGATTAGGCAGATGAGGTTTTGGAAAAGCCTCCAATCAGCTGGCTTGCTGTATCCTCTATTTTGCCCTTTCAGGCTCCCCCATTGTCCAGGGGATTAGGCAGATGAGGTCTTGGAAAAGCCTTCAATCCTCTGGCCCGCTGCATCCTCCATCTTGGGGCATGAGATCCTTTGTTCTGTGAAACCATGCTGGGATGAGCAAAATGGCGACGGGGAAAAACACATACAAACGGTTTCTTTCATACTTTTACAGTCACATCATACAGGGTACATTTTCATTACATTACACCAATAAAACCACATCTAGCAATAAAATAAGAGGTCCATAGGCACACACGCAAAACCAAAATGAAAACAGGAAAAATGGTCTTTAAAAAAGGTTCAGTCTAGTCCTGTGGCTCGCTGAAAAGAGCTCTCATGTCCGTGGCTCGCTGAAAAGAGCTCTCATGTCTCATGTTCCGTGACATTTCTCCCCCCTTCTAGAGTCCGACGGACACGGTTGGACCCACACGGGTCGACTCGGGGAAGTCGGTGAACGGAGGTCTCCGGGTTCCTGGGCCGTTTTCCGCGATAATCCATCGGCGTTCCCATTTTGAGGACCGGGCCGATATTGGATTGTGAAGTTAAACGGTTGGAGGGCCAGGCTCCACCGTAGCAGGCAGCCGTTCTCCCCAGCCACTCAGTTCAGCCACACCAGGGGATTGTGGTCAGTCATTACGGTGAAGGAGCACCCGTAAACATAGGGCTGAAACTTTCTCAGGGCCCAAACCAGGGCCAAACACTCCTTCTCCACTCTGGCATATCCAACCTCCCTGGGGAGAAGTTTGCGACTGATGAACGCCACCGGATGTTCCCCCCATCGTCTCCCAGCTGACTCAGCACGGCTCCCAGTCCAAACATGGAGGCGTCTATATGGACGACAAAACGTTTATTATAATTCAGAGCGGCTAAGAGGGGAGCTTGGGTTAGGGCAGTCTTCAGTTGTTGGAAGGCCGCCTCGCACTCCCGGGACCACAGGACTTGGCGGGGTAGGGATTTTTTGGTCAGGTCAGTCAGGGGTTTGGCGAGGGCGCTGTACTGGGGGACGAACTTTCGGTAGTAGCCTGCGGTCCCTAGGAAGGAAAGGACCTGAGTCTTGGTCCCGGGGGTGGGCCAGTTGAGAATGGCTTCTATCTTGGCGGGTTCCGGTCGCTGTTTCCCGCAGCCCACCCGGTGGCCGAGGTACTGTACCTCGGACATCCCTATTTTACATTTCTCCGGTTTAAGGGTCAGGTTGGCGTCCTTGATCCGCTCTAACACTACCCCTAGATGGTGAAGGTGTTCCTCCAGGTTTGGCTGTAGATGGCTATGTCGTCTAAGTAGGCACAGGCAAACTCCTGTAGGCCATCGAGGAGGTGATCAATCAACCGCTGGAAAGTAGCCGGGGCGTTCTTCATCCCGAACGGCATGACCTGAAATTGGTACAGGCCGAACGGGGTGATGAAGGCCGACTTCGGGGTCGCCTCCTCTGCCAGGGGAATCTGCCAATACCCTTACACAAATCTACGGTGGTCAGATAGTGCCCCTGGGAGATCTGATCTAACAGCTCGTCAACTCGGGCATGGGGTATGCGTCAGTCGTGGTACAGTCGTTTAACCTCTGGTAGTCCACGCAGAACCGGGTGGTCCCGTCCTTTTTGGGGACCAACACTACGGGGAGGCCCATGGGCTGGCGGAGGGCTCGATAACCCCCAGCTCCAGCATCTCCCGGATTTCAGCCCGCATGGGTTCGCGGACTGCCTCCGGGAGTTGGTAGGCTGGCTGCTGGAGTCCCGGACGCCCTCAGCGGCCCGTCCGTTGATCCACACGGCCTGTCGGTGGTGTTGGCGGTTGTCGGCCGAGGCAGCCTGTACAGGGTCGGCCTCGTGTAACATCCCCCATTCTTTCGGGGAGTCCAACCACGGGGTTTCGGTGTGGTAGCAGTGAGCTGCGGGTGGTGCTCGGGTGGGGGCCCGCGAAATGGGGTGTTGGTGGGGGCAATTCCGGCGGTAGTGCCCCACCTGGTCGCATCCGTAACAGCGGATGTTGGCCGATGAGTTTGGACGGCTCGCCGGTCTGACTGCGGGCCAGCGGGTCGACAGCTCTGGGGGAGGGGCGGGTAGTGCGGGTCGAGGGGGTGGGGGTTGTTCACCCGTTGGGTTTCCTCATGTCTGTGTACTCGTCTGCCCAGGTAGCAGCTTGCTGCACCGTCTGGGGTTTCTTGTCCCGTACCCACTCCTGTACTGCTATGGCGGTGTGTTCAAAAAATTGTTCCAGTAGTAGCAGCTGGGTGATTTCTTTCACCATTCTGGCCTTGCTCCCCAGGAACCAAGTCTTTGGGTCTCGTTGTAGCCAATGCGCCCACTCTACATGCGTTGTGCCGTTGGGCCGGCATGAGTTTTGGAACTTCACCCGGCTGGCTTCAGGAGTGATGGCAAAGCGGCTCAGTAAAGCTTGCTTTACGTAGTCATAGTTCTTGGCCTTTTCGTCCGGAACGGTCCGATATGCCTCTGCAGCTCGACCTGTCAATTTACAGGCCAGAATACCGACCCAAGCGGAGCGTTGGACCTCGTGTACCTGGCACAACCGCTCAAAGTCCTGGAGGAAGCTTTCAATCTCTTCCTCGCCTCACTGAAGGTTTTTAAACGCCTGGAAGGGAACCTTCCGGCCCGCTGATTGTTCTGGGTTGGGGCTCTCAACCCTATGGTTCTGCATTTCGGCCAGCCGAAGTTCATGCTGGCGCCCCTTGTCTTGTTCCTCTTCCTGCCGGATCTCCTGGATGGCGTTGTGTATAGCGGCTTCTGACAGGGCGACTCCGAAGAGGGCTACCCGCTGCCGCACTTTCCTTTGGAAGGGATCTTCTGGGACCAATGCCTGGGTGGGTGGTAAGGTTTGGCGTGCCCACGGCTCCCTGGTCCATTTCCTGCAGTTCCTCGATCAGGGCGGCTTTACTTTTTGAGCCCGGGGTGCCTCCTCGGCTCTCCAGGATGCCCCGCAGGGTGTCTTTTTTGTAGTTGGCGTACCCTGCCATGCTGAGTGCTTTTTCTGGGGGTTCAAAGAGCTATCCCACTGCTGCCACCAGTGTGGCGGGATGGAAGTCCGCCTGCGGTCCTGCTCTATCTGACCCCCCCCTTTGTTGGCGTCCGGCCCGACTACCGAGTGGCACGGCACTCGGCGTCTGGAGCGGCCTGGAGGATGAAATGGCGTTGGTCCGGCGTCTGGAGAGATGGTGCAGTGTTGCCTTGAGGATCCCGTTCCTGGGTTGAGTGGTGATGCAGGAGACCGCTGAGTGTCTCCTGCAATAGTGATTGTAGCTCTGAAATGAAGATACCAGACGCGGCTGTATGCTTTAAAACAGTGAACTCAATTTTATGGGTTTTAACAGGGTCATTTATACAACTTCACACAAACAGATTACCAACTCCCCCACCCACACAACCAGCACTGATTGGCTCCTTTCCCAGCCTCCTGTTCCCTATCAGGTCCCTTTCAACCTTCCCATTGTCCAGGGATTAGGCAGATGAGGTCTTGGAAAAGCCTCCAATCAGCTGGTTTGCTGTATCCTCTATCTTGCCCTTTCAAGCTCCCCCATTGTCCAGGGGATTAGGCAGATGAGGTCTTTGAAAAGCCTCCAATCCTCTGGCCCGCTGCATCCTCCATCTTGGATGAGCAAAATGGCGACGGGGAAAAACACATACAATCGGTTTCTTTCATACTTTTACAGTCACATCATACAGGGTACATTTTTATTACATTACACCAATAAAACCACATCTAGCAATAAAATAAGAGGTCCATAGGCTCACACGTAAAACCAAAATGAAAATAGGAAAAATGGTCTTTAAAAAAGGTTCAGTCTTTAGTCCTGTGGCTCGCTGAAAAGAGCTCTCATTTCCGTTCTGTGACAACATCATATTGGACACTTTTCAAATACATAGGAAAACAATGGAAACAACATTCTTAATTAATGAAACTGGTATTGCTGAATATGAATGTATTAAATATGTAAGAGAGAGAGATGACCTTACCCTCTTGAAATTTTACTTATTATACATATTATTTACATGGCATTTTGGGTACACATATGGTTTTCCACAGTAAGTGTGTGACTTAATCTATAAAGAGTCTTAAGGCTCTAACCCCTAGTAAACGCTAACTGTAGCATTCAAGTGAGTAAGGGGGTTATTCAGAGAGCACCGAAATGTCACTGAACTTCACCACAGGGTCCCCGAAAGTGCACCCAATGGGGTCTGCCAACAATCAGCCTGTCGAATGCAGCTGCCTATCCGCCGAACGCATCCGCCTATCTTCCAAACGCAGCCGACGATCCGCCAAACGCAGCCGATGATCTACCAAACGCAGCTGATGATCCACCAAGCTCAGTTGACGATCCGCTGAATGCCGCCGAACTGATTGGAGAACGCAACCGTAAACACTCGTTTAGCCGCTGAACACTGTAGAACTGACGGTAAAACAAAAAAGGCAATAATTTCCAGTTTGCTTTGTATTTTTGGGTAGTGTCATATACAGCACCGCTGGATGGCAGGGATGGCATTGCAGAGATACTGGAGTGTTAATATGAGCCCAGTATGCAGTGAGTTCTGTGGCTGAATAGGCCTTGAGGGAACAGGGTGGCTAGGCAGACAGTACCATGCAGAAATAAGCATGGTGCCAAAGGGATATGCAATATTCGTAGTCAGGGGAGATCCGTGGTTCAAGGGCTGGCAAAAAGGAGGCAAATCAGGAGGTCTAGTACACAAATAGGAGCAAGCAGGAACAGGTCTATTAATGTAAAGGGATGAAGCGACAATGCTGACGTATTGTGGGAATTGCAGAGTGGACTTTTATTGAGCAGGAGGGTGTGGTGTATGTGAACAGTGGTTAACTATGTGAGATCTGGTTGCTTGTGCTGAGCCTGAGGACAGCACTTTTCAAGGAGTTGCTGCAGGCACGGATCATGACATCAGGCAGCGGGCATGGATCATGACAGATAGTAGTTCATGATGGATGTTTTTGGATCAAAAGTAATAGATGATGTGAAGAGCTGAACTCAGTGGACGCACGTCTTTTTTCAGCCTATGTAACTATATCACAAACCAAACATAGTGCATTCATAAAGTACAGTTGAGCACTTCAAATTTGGACAAGTAGGGCCAATTCACCAAGTAAACACTCTCTCCACATGCCAATGAGTGTGTTAGAAGTAGAGGATGATTTTGTCAATGAAATGTTAAACTTAGCAATAATTACACAATATTATTATAATCTTCTATTGATTTAACCATGTAAAAACAAATTATTACAAGTGCGATTTCAGAAAATCTGCCATTGCAGTAACTGCTGTACAAGCCTTACAATGTGAAAACAGGATAGGGAAACCATACCCTTAGTAACACATGTCATATACACTCTTTGCATTTCTCAGAAAGAAAGTGGGATGGCATTTTCTTTATACACCCTCACGAAGACATATTCTTTGGTTCAAAATATTCTATTTTGTCTGCTTTTATAGTTGCATATTTTAACATGCTGTGATCAGAGGCCCAACCTACATCAAAGCTCAGCTCTTGGGACCTTAAACCTTCTTATTATAAAGTGTTATGGTGGTTTTGGCTACTGAATGGTAATACATTACAAAGGGAAATGTGTCCTTCATGAACCTATTCCGATGATTGCCTTGTGCGGTCTGTGTTACAATAAGCCTTAATCGTCACTGTCAGTTAATATACTCTTGGCATCTTTTTCTACATTCTTTTCTTCTTTCTCCTGTAATTGGAAAAAAATCTTATGAAATGAATGCAATTGTGATGTGATGAATTATGCAAGGATAAATGAATTCCCAGGTTTGCTTGGCTCAACCTTACACGTTATGGATTAATCTAAAAGGATTGTTCGTGTTCGAGCATCAGCTTTATAATGACATTACATTAAATGTGAAAGAAATGACAAACAGAATACCTAAGGTGAGGGAGTATGTAAATCATATTATCTCTAAAAGATGCAAGTATGTTTTTATATTATTACAACGGGTGTTTTAGCAGAATTTTGTGATATACAGAAGTGTATAAAAAAACAAAAAAAACAAATATGCACATCCAGTCTATGACGAGTACTGTTAAAATCAGCAAGATTAGTTGAAAATAATTACAGGTTTGTTTTATAATCTTGGTTCTTATAATCAGAAACGATCAAAAGTAAATATATAACTGTTGTAAAATGTAACCAGAGACAATATTTAATGCGGAAACATTAGGAACCTGGGGGGCGGGAAGGGGACGTGAATTTTTTTTTGTCCAGGGTTGCAGAAATCCTTGCTCCATCCCTGTCTATACCCTTCTGACAAGGACTTACAAGGCCAAAATGATTGTAGGTAGTTACATTATCTCTATTACAGAGGAGCCCTACTTGGGTATTTAATTTTTTGGGTGCTATCAGACTGATTTGCATATGGTAACATCTTCTCTGTAATGGTGTAATCGAGCTAAAACCTTATGAGACCTGAGAGAGTACACATCGTGGGGCCAAGGTTATCAAACTTGGCCCTGCGGATGTTTTGGAGCTACATCTCCCATGATGCTGAGACACTTAAGGCTATATTACATAGTTGGTGCTAACTTAACCAGAGCAGTTGTAAACTTAAAACCTCCATAGGCTATAATGGCTCTGGGAAGTTTACAACATCTCTGGTTAAGTTAGCACCAACTATGTAATATGGCCCTTATTAGGTTAGCTGAGCCTCATGGGAGATGTAGTTCCAAAACATCTGGAGGGCCAGGTTTGATGACCCCCTGCCATAGGGCATGCTACTAGAGTTCACCTCCATCCTCCCTCTGAAACAAGCCTGAAGCCAGCAAGCCACTCACCTTCATCTTCCCTCTGAAACAAGCCAGCAAGGAATTCTTCAATCAACACATTTGCCACATTGTTTCTTCTCTAATAATATTACTGTTTTTATCTTTGCATCTATTATCAGGGTTATTCAAAGAGCTCCGAATTGTGGCCGAAAGGTAACCGAACACTGAAATTCAGCGTGCGGTTACCTTTCCTGGCCATTCGGCTATTCAGAGAGCAGGCAGTTAACCAAATGTTAGCAAATTGCCTACACATACGTTGCCTGTCCGAGGGCAGTGATATCCCCATAGAGAAGCAATGCTTCGTCTATTCAGAGAACAAAAACCAGCATTGAAAAGTTGCCAAAATGCCCTGCTGTTCGGTGGTTTAATTCGACAGGTTTATTCAGGTGAATCCCATAGGTTTCAATGTTAAAAATATTCCCGTTTTAATGAACTATCTAATAAACCGTTTATTATAATATTCTGCAGTAAAAGGTTTCGTTATTTTTCGATTTTTTAGGATTTTTAGGCATTTCAGGGATTTCTTTGCAAAAAAAAAATTCTGTTTTCTTTTTAATCGTTTTTCCTTTTTTCTGTAACAGCCCTTTATTATCATTCATTGGATCTTACACGTAAATTTCAAACATTTTCGTTCTGTAGTTTCTCTGCAAACCGCATTTCACTTTTCAAACATTCAAGCGTACTGTTTGTTTTCTTCTCACTCCATTCGTCTGCGGTGTCGACTTTTTCCGGCAACTGCTCTGCACTGTAATCGGCAGCTGCTCGGGTTTCTCCGGTGTGTTTGGCGGGGTTAATCCAGATGTTTTTGCCGGTTTCGGTGTGCCTTCGCCAGGTTTTGCGGTGAGTGTTCGTCGGGTTTGCGGCGGCTTTTCGCTGCACTACAACGGCTCTGTGGTGCTTGCTGGATACACCGCAGGGTCGCCAAAATGGGATCGCCAAATTGCACCGAATTGAAGAGAACGAAAAGTCGGGAAATACAGGGGTCCGAAGGAGCCTACTAGCTCCACTTGGCAGCTAGGGGGTTAACTGGCCAACTGACATCATCACACATTTTTTTTCAACAAGAGCAACCCAAAGAATATATAATCACAAAGCTCTGGATGATATAACGTGAAAAAAAATTGTTTACAAGTTGTAAAGGATTGAAATTTGAATGGAAATTCAAATTTTTCTTTTTACATTTTTTGTTATAGCACTCTGACAGGACATGATGTATACACATAATAATGATATATTTTTAATCTGCAGAGTCTGATGAAAATAAGAATATATTATACGACTGGGTCCTATAATAAAACATGACTTCAAATCGTGTTTACACGTGATAAGAACAAAACTGTCAAAATGTTGTTCATAAATGTATGCAGGAATCTGAAGCCGTCTCTGTAAAAGTGACGATTGGCCTTGGTGTCGTTAGAACAATCATTTGTGGACTCTGCACTGACCGGTTCAGTGGATCATGTGAACTTATTGTAAACTCTCTACAGGAAAAGAAAGAATAATCAACACAGAGACATAGAGGGTTATTCAAAGAGAATCGAAAAGACACTGCATGTTCGGTGACTTTTCGTTCCCTTCAATTCGGTGCGAATCGGCGATCCTAGTTCGCTGACCATGCGGTGTATTCAGCAAGGACCACAGGGTCGCACCCAGTCCGTTTTTTATGACGGACGTAGAAAAAAAGGGAAATATGGGAAACAAAATTAATATGAAAAGACATTTTGTGCATCAAGGTGCTGGACGCTGCAAATGCGCTGCATCTGACGTCTCCTCATCACGCACACAGAACGCTATGCGGACGTGGTGGATGTGGCGCATTCTGTGTGTCCGTGTTGGCGTTTTCACATTCTTGCCTAACTTGCGTCCATTTGCCACATGCGTTGTGCATGCGCAGTTAGTGTATGGGTCTCTATTGCTCATGATTCTATGCTACGACGGACGATAAATTGTGTGGCAACACGGACGTGATTACTGCGTTCGTCTGACACGGGCCTGAAAGTTTGAAATGTGCAAAAATACTACTGAACGAAAATGCCTGGAATTTACATATAAGATGCTATGAATGATAATAAAAAGGGCTGTTACAGTAAAAAGAAAAGACAATTTAAAAAAAGACGGGAAAACATTTAAGGCTAGGGTCAGACTGAGGCAGTGCGAACGCGCGTGCAGGCGCACTTAATCACGGCCGTGCTAGCAGAAAATGACGGGCAATGACGGCCAATATACGAAGTACGGTCGCACAAAAGTCCGGCTGCGCAACGCAAGTGGCAAACGAACGCATTTTGTCGAGAACGTAAAACCGCTAGTACGGTTGTACAGAGTGCGCTGCGTCCGCTAGCGGCGTGTGTGCGTGATTTGGAGATGTCAGACACTGCTAATGTCCGGCCAACATAACGTCCAGATGCACAAAGTGTTTTATTGATGATCCATACAAAATCACGGACGCAAATGCGCATAGTATGACCGCTATCGCATACTCCATGAAAAAATGCGTCCATTCGTTCGAACGCACTTTTTCACAGACAACGTGAAAATGCGTTCGTCTGACCCTAGCCTTAGCCAAAAAAAAAATGCCTAACAGCTCCTAAAAAAATCTATATACAGTCATGGCCGAAATTGTTGGCACCCCAGACATTTTTCCAGAAAATCAAGTATTTCTCACAGAAAAGTATTGCAGTAACACATGTTTTGCTATACACATGTTTATTCCCTTTGTGTGTATTGGAACAAAACAAAAAAAGGGAGGAAAAAATCAAATTGGACATAATGTCACACAAAACTCCAAAAATGGGCTGGACAAAATTCTTGGCACCCTTTACTTAATATTTGTTTGCACACCCTTTGGAAAAAATAACTGAAATCAGTCGCTTCCTATAACCATCAATAAGCTTCTTACACCTCTCACCCGGAATTTTGCACCACTCTTCCTTTGCAAACTGCTCCAGGTCTTTCTTGTTGGAAGGGCGCCTTTTCCCAACAGCAATTTTAAGATCTCTCCACAGGTGTTCAATGGGATTTAGATCTGGACTCATTGCTGGCCACTTCAGAACTCTCCAGCGCTTTGTTGCCATCCATTTCTGGGTGCTTTTTGACGTATTTTGGGGTCATTGTCCTGCTGGAAGACCCAAGATCTCGGATGCAAACCCAGCTTTCTGACACTGGGCTCTACAGTTTGACCCAAAATCCTTTGGTAATCCTCAGATTTCATGATGCCTTGCACACATTCAAGGCACCCAGTGTCAGAGGCAGCAAAACAACCCCAAAACATCATTGAACATGTGTTCTTTTCTTTATAGGCCTCATTCCGTTTTCAGTAAACAGTAGAATGATGTGATTTACCAAAAAACTCTATCTTGGTCTCATCTGTCCACAAGACGTTTTCCCAGAAGGATTTTGGCTTACTCAAGTACATTTTGGCAAACTGTAGTCTTGCTTTTTTATGTCTCTGTGTCAGCAGTGGGGTCCTCCTGGGTCTCCTGCCATAGTGTTTCATTTCATTTAAATGTCGACAGATAGTTCGCGCTGACACTGATGCCCTGAGCCTGCCCTGAGCCTGCAGGACAGCTTAAATTTCTTTGGAACTTGTTTGGGGCTGCTTATCCACCATCCAGACTATCCTGCATTGCAACCTTTCATCAATTTTTCTCTTCCGTCCACCCACAGAGAGATTAGCTACAGTGCCATGGGTTGCAAACTTCTTGATAATGTTGCGCACTGTGGACAAAGGCAAATCTAGATCTCTGGAGATGGACTTGTAACCTTGAGATTGTTGATATTTTTCCACAATTTTGGTTTTCAAGTCCTCAGACAGTTCTCTTCTCCTCTTTCTGTTGTCCATGCTTAGTGTGGCACACACAGACACACAATGCAAAGACTAAGTGAACTTCTCTCCTTTTTATCTGCATTCAGGTGTGATTTTTATATTGCCCACACCTGTTACTTGCCCCAGGTGAGTTTACAGGATCATCACATGCTTGAAACAATCTTATTTATCCACAATTTTGAAAGGGTGCCAAGAATTTTGTCCAGTCCATTTTTGGAGTTTTGTGTGACATTACGTCCAATTTGCTTTCTTCCTCCCTTTTTTTGTTTTGTTCTAATACACACAAAGGGAATAAACATGTGTATAGCAAAACATGTGTTACTGCAATACTTTTCTGTGAGAAATACTTGATTTTCTGGAAAAATGTCTGGGGTGCCAACAGTTTCAGCCATGACTGTATAAAAAGACTTTTTACTGCAGAATATAATACGGTTTATTAGATATTGAATTAAAACGGTAATATTTTTAACATTGAAACCTATGGGATTCTCCTGAATAATAATGTTGAATGAGACCACCGAATAGCAGGGTATTTTGGCAACTTTTCCCTGCTGTTTTGTGTTCTCTGAATAGATGAAGCATTGCTTTTCTATGGGGATTCACTGCCCTTGAACAGGTAATGAACAGGCACCGTATGTGCAGGCAATTTGCCAAGATTTGGCGAACTGCCTGCTCTCTGAATAGCCGAATGGCCAGGAAAGGTAACCATACGCTGAATTTCAGTGTTCGGTTACCTTTCGACCACAATTCAGATCTCTTTGAATAACCCCCATGGATAGACAGGCATACATGTTAAATTCAGGATTATTCTGTGTATTAGTGAATATGCAAAGTTGTGTCTATGGGGATATTTGTCTTCTTTAGAAGGGATTTTAAAAGGTGTGTTAAATGCTGTGCACCTGCCTGTAACATTTATTGGGCATTCTTTAGAAAAATAAAAAAAAGACAACTTTTTCATTGCCAACAGTTTTCTATGACAACTCTTTCTGTCACACTGAACTTGCGTTTACAGAATCCTTTAATCATTTCAATAAATCATTTCCGAAACGTAATGCTAATGCTGGCAGTGAAAATATACAGGCTTTGAGATGGTAATGTGTGCCTTTTATCCCATCTTCTAAACAGCTGTTATACTGCAGAGATTGTACTGCATACTCCATAGTCTGCACTGGCATGCGCTCTATGATTACCTAGAATATAAATAAATTCACACAATCATCATTCTGACTGCAATGATGAATGAAAACATATTTTACTTGACAAAAGTCAATGACAAAAAAAATGACGATTTTCCATCTATATCACTTTCTTTAGATGGGCATTGGTTACATGACATATTTCAATTGGAGTTTACAAGCATTGCTGCTTTTAGTGGTTTGTTGGAGTCACTCTGTTCAATCCAAGATAGCTTATTTTATTTGCAGACATTTTGTTTCCCTGTAAAATGTGAGAGTCCACTATAGAGGAAAGTAGAAATAACTGCATTTACAGCATTCCAGATTATATAGAATAATACACAAACACATATTTTTTGATGACTGTATGATATGTGTGGAAGCCCGTCAAAGGAAATGGTTCTCCGGTGATGGATTCTAAATATAGTGTATGGTATTAAAGTACATGTTGCTTTTACCTGTTTTTTTTGTCCAAAATTTGCTGCTGCTGTAAGATTTTATGAGGAAAATACAATAATGTAATAACAAGTGTTTACCTGCACTCTAACTTCCGAATTGCACTGATTGGTGCAATTCCGGGTCAATTCATCTATACTCGTGATTTTGGCATTTGGACTAACACTATCTATGGTGCTCGTTGGCTCTAAGTAGGTAATTGTTTTTCAAGTCTGTGTTGTATCTGTGTAACGATATATGTTATATATGTGTTGTTTCAGTATGTATTAGTTATGTCTTGAGAAAAGTCTGGATTCAGATGGACTGAAACGTAGACTTGTTTAAATAAATATTTACACTTTATTATCAAGTCTCCAGAGTGTGCTATTCATCCTCCATGATTCCTGTTTATACGGTATAGCAGCACCAGAGCACGTACATTCTGCTGTAAAGGGTTGAAAACCAGGCACCCGTTGGATTATATACAGTGGTGTATTTAGGTTTTGTGCTGCCCTAGGCCTGACTAAACTCGTGCACCCCCTAATTTAAATTTGAGGCACCCCTTCCTGTCAAGGGCACACCTCTTCCTGGTTAATCCCACCCTTCCTCTTTAAGCTCCACCTTTTCCTCTTAGAGCTCCGCCTTTTCCTCTCTTTATATTAAAAGTGGATACCAAGTGCCTACTTGTATATTTTGTATACCATTTCAAATGTATCTATTGAGATAAATAAAATTATGAAATGTTTAAATTCAAGTATTTTTACAAAGAACAGCCACACATGTCAAGTATACTGGATCACAGCCGCTCTAATTGTTTGAACAATAAAATCCACAGAAACGTGCCCTGCATATGAGTGTATCACAGAGCTGCACAGCAATAAAACCCACAGAAATGGGCACTGTGTATGAGCATATCAGAACTGCACAGCAATAAAACTCACAGTAATGTGCAGTGTGTATGAGCGTATCCCAGAGCTCCAGGGCAATAAAACTCACAGTAATATGCAGTGTGTATCACAGAATCAACAGCAATAAAACTCCCAGCAATGCACTGTGCAGTGTGTATGAGTGTATCAGAATCCACAGCAATAAAACTCACAGCAATGCAAAGCCACTGCCAGAGGGTGCACCGTGGCTTTGATTCCCATCCCAGTGAGTGTTCAGTCCAGAATAGAGTGAGAGACCGTGTTAACGAAAGGGCGGGCAGCTGCGTGCGTGTCACGTGGTTCAGCCAGTCAGGTGGTACTGAGACTCAGTACCACCTGACTGGCTGGACCGCATGACCTGCACGCACGCAGCCTCACCAGTTGCCAGGCAGCTCAATGACAAATTTCTATCACTGCAGTGCTGGTTAAGGAAAGGTCCACTTTAAACAGCAGTAAGCACACAGGGCTTCATATCCTGCTGATATCCTTTACCTGCCATTTACTGTCATCTTCTCTCTCTGCACACAAATCACATCCCCCTCCCCTCTCCTAGAGCTGCTGTGAGGCAGGGGAGGAACTATGGAGGGAGGAGAGGCGGATTTTTATTCTGTTAGATTTTATTCCGTATGCAAACGTCCTTCTCCGCTGCTCGTTGTTTGAGAACACAGCTCAAAGCTGACACACAGTGACAGTGGCACCTCCTAGTACCCACTAATGACACCCAAATAATCACTGGTACCTGGGGCGGCCCGCCCTCCACCACTCCCCTAAGTACACCACTGCTCTGTGATATGCTCACACACAAGTTTGGCGAACTGCCAGCAATTACGGTGCTGTTTGAAGGCATTGCAAATCCCCATAGAGAAGTAATGGTTAATCTATTCAGAGAACACCAAACAACAGAGAAATGGCAGTGAAATTCCCTGATGTTCGGTGGTTTCAATCAGCAGGTTTATTCAGGCGAACCCCATAGGTTTCAATGTTAAAAATATTCCCGTTTTTATGCAATATCTAATAAACCATTTATTATTTTAATCTGCAGTAAAAAGTCTTTATTGATTTATTTTTTTTAGTACCTTCTAGTAAATTTTCAGCAAAATTTCCCCCCCTTTTTTTTAATAGCGGTTTTTCTTTTTTCTGTAACAGAACTTTTTATTATCAATCATAGGATCTTATATCTAAATTTCAGACATTTTCGTTCAGTAGTTCTTTTGAAAACAGCAGGCCAAGGGTTTGCGGTGGCAGCATTCAGCGTCCGACTCCATGCACTTTGGGGACCCTGCGGTGAATGGTGAATTCACTGCAGGGTGGGGAAATTTTTTTCCCTGAAGTGCAGGGAACTACAGAACACCAAAATGTTGGCGTCATTTCGGTGCTCTGTGAGTAACCCATTTAGTGGTGAGGTTTTTTGCTGCCCCCTGGAAAGTGAAAGCCTAGGCCTTGCCTACCCAGGACATACTTGAAAATTTGTGAAATCTCAATGTATCCTTCCTGGTAAAATACTTTGCAAAAGTAAAAAAAAAAATAAAAAAAATTTGGGGGGTGGGGCCACCAGTGCGGGCCGCCGCCCCCTGGAAAGTGCCACCCTAGACTAACATGGCCTATCTAACCTATATACATATATATATAATTACACAATTTTGATACTTTTGACTCTGCCACCAGAATAAAATTAAAACAAAACAATCCAAATTAATTTGAAGTGCAGACTGTCAGCTTTAATTCAAGGGGTTGAACATAAATATCAACAACAAATTTTAGGAACTGTAACCATTTTTATACACAGACCCCCATTTTCAAGGGCTCAAATGTAATTGAACAAATGAATATAATCATAAATAAAATGTTCATTTTTAATATGTTGTTGAGAATCCTTTACTGAAGACTGGAACCCATGGACATTACCAAAGACTTGGTTTTCTACTTTCTGATGCTTTGCCAGGCTCTAACTGGAGCTGTCTTCAGTTGTTCTTTTGTCGGTCTTTCTGCCTTTAGTTTGCCTTCGAGTGAAATGCATGTTCAATTGGGTTGAGATCAGGTGATTGACTCGGCCATTGCAGAATATTTCACTTCTTTTCCATCGGAAACTCCTGGGTTGATTTTGCAGTTTGTTTAGGATCATTGTCCTTCTGTACTGTGAAGCTCCGTCCAATCAACTCTGCTGCATTTGGCTGAATTTGGGCTGACAGTATATCTCTGAACAACGCTGAATTAATCCGGCTGCTTCTGTCTTCTGTCACATCATCAATAAACACCAATGACCCAGTGCCACTGGAAGCCATGCATGCCCATTCCAGCACACTGCCTCCACCATGTTTTACAGATGACGTTGTGTGCTTTGGATCATGGGCTGTTCCAAGTCTTCTCCACACTTTTTTTTCTTCCCGTCATTCTGGTACAGCTTAATCTTAGTTTCATCCGTCCAAAGAATGTTTTTCCAGACTGGTGTGTCTTTTTTAGATGTTTTTATGTAAAGTCTAATCTGGCTTTTCTATTCTTCAAGTTTATGAAAGGTTTGCACCTCGTGGTGAATCCTCTGTATTTGCTCTCGTGAAGTCTTCTCTTGATTGTAGACTTTGACAATGATACGCCCACCTCCGGGAGAGTGTCCTGCACTTGTCTGGATGTTGTGAATGAATTTTTCTTTGCCATAGAGAGGACTCTGCGATCATCCACCACTGTTCCGTGGATGTTCAGGCCTTTTTTTTGCTGAGCTCACCAGTGCATTTCACTGTCATCAGAATGTACCAAACTGATGAATTGGCCACTCCTAATGTTACTGCTATCTCTCTGATGGATTTGTTTTTGAAGTCTTACAATGGCCTGTTTCCCTTGCATGGACAACTCCTTTGAACGCATGATGTAGGTTCACAGCAATAGATTGTAAATGCCAATACCACACTTAGAATCATATCCAGAACTTTTACCCACTTAATTTCCTTAATTTCCAAAGGTAATAATGGAGTAGCCCACACCTGGCCATGAAACAGCTTTTGATTCAATTGTCCAATTACTTTTGATCCCTTGAAAAAGGGGGTTGACTACTCTTAAGAGCTGTAATTCCTAAACCCTTCTTCAATTTGAATGTACATACCCTCAAATTAAACCTGAAAGTGTGCACTTTAAGCCCATAATCAATATATAACTATAGCTTGAATATGTTTTGGCAAATACCAGAAAAAACTAAAATTGTGCCTGTATCCAAATACATATATGGACCTAACTGTGTATATACAGTATCTCACAAAAGTGAGTGCGCCCCTTACATATTTGTAAATATTTTATTATATCTTTTCATGTGACAACACTGAACAAATGACACTTTTTTACAATGTAAAGTAGTGAGTGTACAGCTTGTATAACAGCGTAAAATAACTCGACACACAGCCATTAATGTCTAAACCGCTGGCAACAAAAGTGAGTACACCCCTAAGTGAAAATGTCCAAATTGGACCCAATGTGTCAATATTTTGTGTGGCCACCATTATTTTCCAGCACTGCCTTAACCCTCTTGGACATGGAGTTCACCAGAGTTTCACAGGTTGCTCTTGAGTCATATTCCACTCCTCCATGATGACATCACCGAGCTGGGTGTTAGAGACCAGGCGCTCCTCCACCTTCCATTTGAGGATGCCTCACAGATGCTCAATAGGGTTTAGGTCTGGAAACATGCACAGCCAGTCAATCACCTTTACCCTCAGCTTCTTTAGCAAGGCAGCGGTCGTCTTGGAGGTTAGTGATGAGCCGAACACCCCCGTGTTCGGTTCGCATTCGAACTCGAACAATTTCAAAAGTTCGAGTTCGAACTCGAACACGAACCGAACTCAATGCAAGTCAATCGGTCTCGAAAGTTCGAATTTTAGAGTGCCCTCCAAGAGGGCATATATGCAAGATATTTGCCATAAAAGGTGTTTGGGGGACAGGAAACAAGGACAAAAAGTAAAAAAAAAACGTTTTTAAAGGAACAGTGAGTTTTCCATGAAATAAAGGTTAAGAATAAAAACGAAAAATTCCTTCAAATATCGTGCCTAGGAGGTCCCCATAACCTGCCCGTGAAGTGGCGGATTTGTAGGATATATAGAAACATTTAAATACAAAAAAATGACATTTCAAATGACGGTAAATGTTTTTCCTTTAATCTATTCATAAACAACTGCTTGGTCGGCGGTCTGTATGAAAAGAGGAGACATTTTCGGACACGCAGAACAAGTTTAGTGATTTTTTGGCTAAATTATGGTGAAACTTATGCAGGCTTTGGATGAAAGTAACAATAGGTGCTTTAAAATTGGGCCTTTAGTGTCGGGAACAGTGTCGTCACACCGTAACCCCTCTGTGGTATTGTGGAAGAGTGCAGGGTTGGACCCTGCGGTCAAATATTAAAATTATATGACTCTGGTATAGGCGTCAGTGGCAGTGCACCCAAATATTGTGCCTTTGGTGGCAGCAAGTGCCTTCACACCGTAAGTAACCCCTCTGTGGTATTGGGGAAGAGTGCAGTGGTGGAGGTTTTGGTAATGCATCCCCGATCTATTCAGTTACATCAGCAGCTATAACAAAACCGGGTCAGCAATGTTTAGGCACTTGTACTGCGCTACTGTATATGGTGAGAATTGGCACACACCAGTAGCAACAGGAAGCAAACAGAACAGGCAGAGAATACACAGAAAGAATAGTCAAGTGGCAGGCAAAGTCGGCAACAGATCGGGTCCTCAGAACAAGCAGGGTCAGTAACAAGTATAGAAACTGATTCGGTAAGCTAGCGATGCAGGAATAAAGGCTGAGACACACTGAGCGTCTAGCGACGCACAGCGTCGCGAAGAGAAGCAAACATTTTGCAGGCTTGACTTCACTCTGCTCCGCCTCGCAGCATGTCTACACTACATTACGTTTGCTTCTCACCACACTGGACAGGAATCCACTAACTAAATTAAAATGTACACACAAAACCGTATTATTTTCACAAAGCACATGTTATATAGGCAAAACAAGCTTCTACTGAATAAAATACATCAAAAATTACTGTTAATTTAATAGGAATTGTATAAAAATATAAAAAAAGGTAACTCCTGATCATACATATTATAGGGACACTGAGCGCCGTGTATAGAGTAGGGATGCATTGATACCACACACAGACATATACGTATATATCAACACGCAGACCTCTATATACGTATATATCAACACGCAGATATATATATACACCCACCCATAGACCTCAGACCATATATACACATACGCACATGGGGGGTGGCATGTGGACAATCTCAACTAAATGCGCCCCCCCATTTGGCTGATCCCTCCAGAAGAAATGTTGAACCCAACAGAGCAGAGAAAATATATATTATTCTCTGCTCTATCGGGTTCAACATCTCTTCTGGAGGGATCAGCCAAATGGGGGGGGCAATTAGTTGCCAAAATGTGTGTGTAATACAAGTCTGGATATATATATTTATAAGAATATAGATATATATCTTATATATATATATATATATATATCATACCTGCCCTTACCTTCCCCCATAAATTTGATAAAAATGTACACACAAAAAAAACAAACCACTGCCTGAGACCCCACGCAGCCCACATGCCACCCCCCTCTACCTGGCTGAATGTATGTAATATATATAATTAAATACATTCAGCCAGGTAGAGAAAGAAAAAAAAGGTTTTATTTTATGTTCCTTTGGACATTTAAAAATGTCCTCAGATTTTTTATTTTTTTTAAATGTGTCACCTTACCTTTAGCCTGGTGGTCAGTGGGGGCTCCCTGTATCCTAGTTGTGGGGGGGGGGTCTGCCGTGGCCGCAGGTGCAGTGGCTCCCTCCCTGCGCTGCCTGTCTCTGCCACATGCACCCGGGCGGCTAGCTCGCACAGTCGCAGCTCTGTCATCCGGCGGCCGCATGCTCCTCAATGCTCCTCAAGGGGATCCTTGAGAGGCCCCTGCAGGCTGCCCTCTACAGTGCCTGAGTAGAGGGCCGTGTCTGCCTGATGTTTTAGTAACAAGAATGTTTTATCCCATAGGCTTCAATGTTATAAATATTCCCATTTTAATTCAATATCTAATAAACCGTTGCTTATAATATTCTGCAGTAAAGAGTCTCTTCATTTTTCGATTTATTAGTATTTTTTAAGCATTTTGTATACTTTTTTCAACATCCCAAAAAGTTTGAAGTGTTGAACGGCCGATGTTCGATGCGAACTCCGAACAGATCGACCTGAACAGCTCATCCCTATTGGAGGTGTGTTTGGGGTCATTATCATGTTGGAATAATGCAATGCGGGCCAGTCACCGAAGGGAGGGGTTCGTGCTCAGCTTCAGTATGTCACAGTAAGTGTTGGCATTCATGGCTACCTCAATGTACTGAAGCTCTCCAGTGCCGGCAGCACTCATGCAGCCCCAGACCATGACACTCCAACTGCTATGCTTGACTGTAGGCAAGACACACTTGTCTTTGTACTCCTCACCTGGTTGCCACAACACACGCTTGACACCATCTGAACCAAATAAGTTTATCTTGGTCTCATCAGACCACAGGACATGGTTCCAGTAATCCATGTCCTTAGTCTGCTTCTCTTCAGCAAACTGTTTGCGGGCTTTCTTGTGCATCTTCTTTAGAAGAGGCTTCCTTCTGGGACCACAGCCATGCAGACCAATTTGATGCAGTGTGAAGTGTACGGTCTGAGCACTGACAGACTGACCCCTCCTACCCCTTCAACCTCTGCAGTAATGCTGGCAGCACTATGTCTATTTCCCCCAAAGATAACCTCTTGAAATGATGCTGAGCACGTGCACTCAACTTCTCATGGCGAATCCTGTTCTGAGTGGAACCTGTACTGTTAAACTACTGTATGGTCTTGGCCACCGTTCTGCAGCTCCGTTTCAGTGTCATGGCAATCTTCTCATAGCCTAGGCCATTTTTATGTAGAGCAACAATTCTTTTTTTTCAGATCCTCAGAGAGTTCTTTACCATGACGTGCCATGTTGAACTTCCAGTGACCAGTATGAGTGAGAGTGATAACACCAAATTTAACACACCTGCTCCCCATTCACACCTCATGCCTTGTAACACTCTTGAGTCACATGACACCGAGGAAGGAAAATGGCTAATTGGGCCCAATTTGGACATTTTCACTTAGGGGTGTACTCACTTTTTTTTGCCAACGGTTTAGACATTACTGGCTGTGTGTTGAGTTATTTTGAGGGACAGCAAATTTACACTGTTATAAAAGCTGTACGCTCACTACTTTACATTGTAACAAAGTGTCATTTTCACAGCAAAAGATATACCGAGTTATTCAGAGAAAGGTGAATCTCTGGAGAACTTTTGGAGAAGTGAAAATTCTAACAGGGTTATTCAGAGAGCGTGAAGAGCAGGAGAATGACTGGAGAATGACTGGAGAATTAAAAATTCTAGGTCAAAATAGCCAAACCAGAAAAATTCTCCATTTCATCTCACTTTCCAAATCAGCTACTTTGACCTAGAATTATCACTTCTCCAAAAGTTCTCCAGAGTTTCACCTTTCTCTGAATAACCCATATAATAAAATATTTACAAAAATGTGAGGGGTGTACTCACTTCTGTGAGATACACACACATATATATATATATATATATATATATTATAATGTGTGTGTATAAGCGTCTTTGTATACAGCTGTGTATGAGTGTGAACCTAGATCTCCCAACTGTCCCTGTTTTCAAGCATAGTCCCTATTCTGGGTCCAAATCCCTCTGGTCCTCTTTATTTTGTTAATGCTTCTCCTCTTCTACGTTGCTCCTCCATATATTCAGGGAGTGCAGGTATATATCAGAGCTGCAAAGCAATAAGTCTTGCAGCAACATGTCACTAAACTATAATAAATGTTATTAGAAATTGCTCTGTGTAAATAAGATATGTTGATTTTACTGTACATTACATTTCTATTGACATAAATGGCCTGATAGGTTGTGATGCTGACTAAAAAGTCTGGGAACAGCCTAGTTTCTGTGACTGCCTCCAGCAGTTTCTCTAAATGGTATGTGTGTATATAGCTATGTATGTATTTGTATCTCTGTGATGTATGAATTGGTGTTTGGGCCTGTGGTATGTTATTGCTGGTGGAGCTCAATTCTCAAGTGGAATGTTAGAAAAAGCATGGAGACCCATAGTAATTGCCAAGACTCATGCAATTGTTACTGCTCGACTTTGATTATTGCCCACCACTGGTTAATCCAGTGGTGTGGGGTGTATCCCACGTACTGCTGTCTAGCGGTGTTGCAATCGTGATGAAATTTGGCGATCTTGAGTGGGATCTTATCTTAAATTAAAATGATTGTTTCATACTTTAAATAATATATTGATCATTCGCATTGACTACGCTCTCTTAAGTGCTTCTCGAGCAATAGTTTGTTGCAGGAAGGAAAAAAACTGTGTATAATTAATTATTCAAAGAAAAATGTAATACAATTGATGTCATATAGACAATTAATGCAATGAAATGAAAAACGGCAGAGCTCATAGGAATAGATAATGGAAGATTGTTGAATTGTCCCTAGAACAGAGACCATACAGGGGGAGGAAATCATTTGAAGGCTAGTATGATGGAGAGATGAACTGATTGCATTCTGTAATGGAAACTGCAGGATGACACTTGCCAAAGAATAAGATAAGTGGAAACAGCAGGACTTCTGCAGCATAGTATACTGCAGTTTGATAGCTAATGCTAATATCTACAGATGCAATGCTGTCTCTTTACTGGAATAAAATATACTGAAGAAAACTGAATGTTTCCACTCTCTAAACGCAATACATTGTTGAAAACAACACTTTATTTTACATTAAAAAAAGCACTTTAAGTTACTACAGCAAAATCATCTAATATTCTATTAATCATGCCACAATTTGCTTTAAATATAAGGAATTTTAAAAAACTCACAGTATTTAATTTTAAATCATGTTTTCAAACAAAGCAACAAAATACTTAAAAAAATGTTATGCCATTAACCCCTCAAGGACCAAAGGACTTTAAAGTCAATGCATTTTAGGGATGAGCTGTTCGGGTTCGGACGGTTCGGGGTTCGACCCGAACTTAGCCTGTTCGAGCAGATTGCGAACACCGAACATTTCCGGGTGTTCGCCGCATGTTCGACCACAATGGACCACAATGCATTTTCCCACTGGCCTGAAGCTCATAATTGGCTACAGCCTTGCACCTGACCACAGGTCTGGTGCAAGACTGGTTCAACACTATGCCAATCACCGCTCAGAGTCCTGATTGGGCAAATCATGGGCTCACAGAGCTAAGTCCCGCAGCACACTATATAACGTTTCCATGCAGCGCTTCTGCACGCATTTCAGAGGAGATTTCAGAGGAGATAGTTGGGTCTAGTTACTGCCGGTCTGACACGCTACTGGGGGGTCTGGGGTGTCTCATTTCTACCAAATATCAGGGAATTTAGGTGATGTGTGTCTTGTCACTGTGCCAGCAATTTATTTGGGGGTTTACAACTTTCTTTAAAACATTTGTGAATTAAGGTGATCTTCTGGGTCTTCTCACTGTGCCAGCAAGTCTTTTTGGGTCTCATTTCTACCAAATATCAGAGAATTTATGTGATGTGTGTCTTGTCACTGTGCCAGCAAGTTTTTTGGGGGATTACAACTTTCTTTAAAACATTTGTGAATTAAGGTGATCTTCTGGGTCTTCTCACTGTGCCAGCAAGTCTTTTTGGGTCTCATTTCTACCAAATATCAGGGAATTTATGTGATGTGTGTCTTGCCACTGTGCCAGCAATTTTTTTGGGGGTTTACAACTTTAAAACATTTGTGAATTGAGGTGATCTTCTGGGTCTTGTCACTGTGCCAGCAAATCTTTTTGGGGCTCACTAATTTCTTTAAAAACATTTGTGAATTAAGGTGATCTGTGTCTTGTCACACAAACAGTAGCACGCATTATTTTGGGGCTCACTAATTTCTTTAAAACATTTGTGAATTAAGGTGATCTGTGTCTCGTCACACAGCCAGCAAGTTTTTTTGAGGCTCACTAATTTCTTTAAAACATTTGTGAATTAAGGTGATCTGTGTCTTGTCACACAAACAGTACCACGCATTATTTTGGGGCTCAATAATTTCTTTAAAACATTTGTGAATTAAGGTGATCTGTGTCTTGTCACACAAACAGTACCACGCATTATTTTGGGGCTCACTAATTTCTTTAAAACATTTGTGAATTAAGGTGATCTGTGTCTTGTCACACAAACAGTACCACGCATTATTTTGGGGCTCACTAATTTCTTTAAAACATTTGTGAATTAAGGTGATCTGTGTCTTGTCACACATCCAGCAAGTTTTTTGGGGCTCACTAATTTCTTTAAAACATTTGTGAATTAAGGTGATCTGTGTCTTGTCACACAAACAGTACCACGCATTATTTTGGGGCTCACTAATTTCTTTAAAACATTTGTGAATTAAGGTGATCTGTGTCTCGTCACACAAACAGTACCACGCATTATTTTGGGGCTCACTAATTTCTTTAAAACATTTGTGAATTAAGGTGATCTGTGTCTCGTCACACAAACAGTACCACGCATTATTTTGGGGCTCACTAATTTCTTTAAAACATTTGTGAATTAAGGTGATCTGTGTCTTGTCACACAGCCAGCAAGTTTTTTTGGGGCTCACTAATTTCTTTAAAACATTTGTGAATTAAGGTGATCTGTGTCTTGTCACACAAACAGTACCATGCATTATTTTGGGGCTCACTAATTTCTTTAAAACATTTGTGAATTAAGGTCGACTCCAGAAAGCTGCTTGTATGAGGTCTGTCTGCTCCACCACCACCACCTCTTCCTCCTCCTCCTCCTTCTTTGTCTCTGGCGAAGTGGCAGTTAAACTGACACCTGACAGGGTCTACGCAATGGCTCAAGCAAAAAGATGCCATACTGTGCTTGAGCTGGTTTGTTTAGGGGACAGGAGCCACACCGGGTCAGAAATTTTGTCAGCTCTGCAGGGGCAGGTGCAGAGATGGTTAACACCACGCCAGCTTGAGCTGGGAATGATCGTCTGCGTTAATGTCAGCAACCTTCTCTCTGCCCTACGCAAGGGTAAATTGACGCATGTACCATGCCTAGCACACATCCTAAATCTGGTGGTACAGCGTTTCCTAACCAAGTACCCAGGGCTGCCAGAGCTTCTCATCCAGGGCAGAAAAGTCTGCAGCCACTTCAGATGGTCATTCCCAGCAAGCGTTCGCCTGGCAGAAATTCAAAGAGAATTCCACCTTCCCACAAACTGTCTGATCTGTGACATGCCCACCAGGTGGAACTCGACATTAGCAATGCTGCAGCATCTGCACAAGCAGCAGAGGGCCATCAACGAGTACCTGTGTGAGTATGGCACAAGGACAGGTTCAGGTCAACTTGGTTTCCCCCACCCGCAGTGGCTGATGATCAAGGATGCATGCACTGCACTGTCACCATTTGAGGAGGCACCGAGGATGGTGAGCAGGGACAGTGCATGCATCAGTGACACAATTCCTTTAGTGTTCCTGCTGGAGCACACTCTGCGGGGAATTATAGATGTGGCTCTAGAGGCAGAGCAGCGGGAAGAAGAGGAGGCCTTCCCTAGCTCTCAAGGCACCAGTCTTTCCGCAGACAGCATTCCAGCGGGTCCTACTCAGATCAGACAGGAGGAGGATGAGGAGGAGGAGGACTATTTAAGTAGTGGGGGCATTGAAGGTGGGGATTCCTCAAGGGAGGGTTTTGTGTGCCCAGAAACAGAAGGGCTAGTGCGTGGCTGGGAGGAGGAAGTGCACGATACGGTCATCCTCATTGACCAGGAAGACTCGGCAGCAAATGCCACCTCCAACCTACGCTGCATGGGCTCCCTAATGATAGGACCCCAGGATTCATGCTATCAAGGAGAGGGATCATTACTGGTTGGCAACCCTTCTTGATCCACGATACAAGGGGAAAGTTGCAGAGCTCATCCTGCCCGCACAGAGGGAGCACAGGATGAAAAAACTTGAGGACGCTCTAAAGCGACACTTGTGTAACACCTTTCCAGGCACTGGTAGATTACCAAGTGCTGACACACGTGCTTCTGAGGCTGCGGGTGATCAGAGGAATAGCGGTGAAGGCCAGGGCCGCTTGACTGATGCTTTTTTGATTTTTTTTAGTCCACGACGCCCAAGGACGTCAAATGTAGTCACCCATTGACAGCGTCTTCACCATATGGTGCAGGACTACCTAGGGGCAAGGGCAGACCTGGATACCTTTCCAGCAGATGATCCACTGGCTTACTGGGTGTTGAGATTGGATCACTGGCCAGAACTTAGCCAATATGCTATGCAGCTACTAGGATGCCCTTCATCTAGCGTGCTTTCCGAAAGGACGTTCAGTGCCGCTGGAGGTTTTGTCACAGACAAAAGAGTGCGTCTGTCCACCGACTCTGTAGACCGGCTGACATTTATAAAAATGAATCAGTCCTGGATCAGCAGCTATCAATCCCCTGATGCTGAAGTAATGGAATAGATAGGGGATGTCCTCTTCTGCATTCACAAAACCTCCAGCACTGAACTCTTCCACAATACCACAAAAGGGTTACGGTGTGAAGGCACTTGCTGCCATGAAAGGCACAATATTTGGCTGCACTGACACCTGTGCCAGATTTATATCATTTTATTTTTTTGAATCGCAGATCAAAAACTTTTCAATATAGGACCGCAAGGTTCACCCCTGCACTCTTCCACAATACTACAGAGGGGTTACTGTATGATGATACTTGCTGGCCTGGCAGTCTTGCACCAAAGGCAGAATATCTGGGTGCACTGACGCCCATTACCAGGTTTAAAACTTTTCAATATAGGACCACATGGTCCACCCCTGCATTCTTCCACAATACCACAGAGGGGTTACTGTATGATGATACTTGATGGCCTGGCATTAAAGGCACAATATTTGGGTGCACTGATGCCTTAACCAGATGCTTATCTTTTTAATATAGGACCGCAAGGTTCACCCCTGCACTCTTCCACAATAACACAGAGGGGTTACTGTATGATGATACTTGCTGGCCTGGCATTACAGGCACAATATCTGGGTGCACTGACGCCCATTACCAGATAAAAAACCTTTCAATATAGGACCACATGGTCCACCCCAGTAACCATACCACAGAGGGGTTACTGTATGATGATACTTGCTGCCCTGGCAGTCTTGCACCAAAGGCAGAATATCTGGGTGCACTGACGCCTTAACCAGATGCATATCTTTTTAATATAGGACCGCAAGTTTCACCCCTGCACTCTTCCACAATAACACAGAGGGGTTACTGTATGATGATACTTACTGCCCTGGCAGTCTTGCACCAAAGGCAGAATATCTGGGTGCACTGACGCCCATTCCCAGATTCATATCTTTTTAAAATAGGACCGCATGGTCCACCCCTGCATTCTTCCACAATACCACAGAGGGGTTACTGTATGATAGTACTTGCATGCCTGGCACTAAAGGCACAATATCTGGGTGCACTGCCACTGACGCTTGTATCAGATTCATATCCTCAGAGGGGTTACGGTGTGACGGCACTGTTGCCGGCGCTAAAAGCCCAATTTTAAAGCACCTATTGTTACTTTCATCCAAAGCCTGCATAAGTTTCACAATAATTTTGCTA
This sequence comes from Leptobrachium leishanense, assembly GCA_009667805.1. NCBI lineage: Eukaryota > Metazoa > Chordata > Amphibia > Anura > Megophryidae > Leptobrachium > Leptobrachium leishanense. Next base: position 285,530,636 of record CM019066.1, read on the forward strand.
AAAAAATCACTAAACTTTTTCTGCGCGTCCTAAAATGTCTTTTCATACAGGCTGCCGCCCCAAGCAGTTGTTTATGGGTAGATTAAAGGAAAAGCATTTACCGTCATATGAAACGTCATTTTTTTTGTTTTTAAGTGTTTCTATACATCCTAGAAATCCGCCACTTCACGGGCAGGTTATGGGGACCTCCTAGGCACGATATTTGAAGGAATTTTTGGTTTTTATTTTTAACCCTTATTTCATGGAAAACTCACTGGGTCTTTAAAAAAGTATTTTTTTTACTTTTTGTCCTTGTTTCCTGTCCCCCAGGGCACTACCCGGACCCCCATACACCTTTTATGGCAAATATGTAGCATATATGCCCTCTTGGAGGGCACTCTAGAAAACTGAATTTTTAGCCCCATTAACTTGCATTGGGTTCGGGTTCGACAAAGAATGGGACGACAGAGAATGTGGTGGCTGAATGGAGTCACTGAAGCCCTAGGCGTGAGCTTAAATAGACTCCAGAAGATGATAGAGGACAGGAATGCCTGGAGGAAGGTTGTTTGTGGGGTTGCGATGGGACGGACACAACTTCGCAACTAACAACAACCAGAAAGCTTAGCCTCTGTGTTTAGGTGATTGTGTAAAAATTATTCATGGATACCTTTTGAACTATAATGTCATAATTAAGAGCCAACCGTATATTGTTAAGATTTTTATACATATATAATTTGCAGGATTATTCAGAGAGAGGTGAAAAGTAGGAGAATGGCTGGAGAAAGGAAAATTCTAACAGGGTTATTCAAAGAGAATCGAAAAGCCAACGCACGTTCGGTGACTTTTCGTTCTCTTCAATTCGGTGCTATTTGGCGATCCCATTTCGGCGACCCTGTGGTGTATTCAGCAAGCACCACAGGGCCGTCGTAATGCAGGGAAAAGTCGCCACAAACCCGACGAAAACTCACCGCAAAACCCAGCAAAGGCTCACAGAAACCCGCATAAACATCTGGATTAACCCCGCCGGAGAAACCCGAGCAGGAGCCGATCAGAGCGCAGAGCAGCTGCCGGTAAAACCCAACCCCTCAGACGAATGGAGTGAAAAAAAAAAAGAAAGTACGCTTGAATGTTTGAAAAGTGAAACGCTGTTTGCAAACAAACTACTGAGCGAAAATGTCTGAAATTTACACATAAGATCCAATGAATGATAATAAAAGGTCTGTTACAAAAAAAAGAAAAAAGAAAGAACGTGTAAAAAAAAAAAAAGAAACACTTTTTTTGCAACAAACTCCCGAAAAATGCTTAAAAGATCCTAAAAAATCGATAAATAAAGAGACTTTTTACTGCAGAATATTATAATAAACGGTTTATTAGATATTGAATTAAAACAGGATTATTTTTAACATTGAAGCCTATGGGATTCGCCTGAATAAATCTGCTGCATGAAGCCACTGAATGGCAGGGCATTTCGGCAACTTTTCACTGCTGGTTTTTGTTCTCTGAATAGACGAAGCTTTGCTTCTCTATGGGGATTTCACTGCCCTTGAACAGGCACCGAACAGGCACCGTATGTGCAGGCAATTCACCAACATTTTGCAAACTGCCTGCTCTCTGAATAGCCGAATGGCCAGGAAAGGTAACCGAACGCTGATTTTCAGCGTTCGGTTACCTTTCGGCAGCCATTCGCATCTCTTTGAATAACCCTGTAGGTCAATATAGCTGATTTGGAAAGTGAGATAAATGGGAGAATTTTTCTGGTTCGGCTATTTTGACCTAGAATTTTCCATTCTCCAGTCATTCTCCTGCTTTTCACCTCTCTCTGAATAACCCTGATAGTGTTTAGAATTCGTTAGTGATCAATATGTACATTTTGTTTAAATCATTTAAATTAAATCAAACACTTCTACAACAATATTAATTCTGCTTTATTAGTGATGTTGAAGATGAGTTGCACAATGATGTGTAAACTCACAGCTAGACGTAGAAGTGCATAGCGACATACTAGTACCTTTCCTTCACACTGCACATCTCTTTGATCCCTTCGTAAATTATGTGACAGTATCATATAAACACAGTGCATGAACAATTTTTGGATTGACATTCTAATTTAAGTCTGAGTAGTCTGTATTTTCCAACATGCCTTGCTGTGTTTCAGCCATTTTTTATACTGTCAATTTAAGCATTTGTATATATTCAACTTCTTGATTCAGTGCTACTAGATCATTCATGTGACCTGTATGAAGGCATCGCTAGTGTAACCATTGAATCCCATGCCATTACTTGGCAAATCAACGGAATTCTTTTGTGTTTACAACTTGCCGGAATTTCATATTGCCAAGTATATTTCTGTGAGACATATTTTAAAATATGCATCTAATTCTTAATTGTTAAGTATATGTTAGTATTCTCCCTCATCAGATCACGAATGTTAAAAAAAAGCACAAAAACCCTCATCTCTTTTTTCAATAGAATTTCTGAGTTTTAAAACATCTGTATGAATGACTCTAAAATATTAGACCTAAACATATAATTATCTACTCTGATAACTTAAAACATTGTGAAGCAGAAACATAATAATTTAAAAAAATTATAGAGTGGATACAATCTAAGGTTTCAAAGAGGAAAATCATGGTATCAGTTTTTGAATGTCTGAAATGTTTATTTACAAACAGGTAAATGAATTTTAACCCCTTAAGGACGGGAGTAAATTAAAGTTCGGCGCTGTTTCGAAGTAGAAGTTTGCTGAGCTCATTTTGACGGTTTTAAACGTGGTTTTAAGTCACGTATTATTGTACCACCCAGACAAATTATATATCGTTCTTTCCGGCAGACTTTGCAGATTAATAATATATCATTATTATATGTATACGTCATGCCCTGCGAAAATGCTATAACAAAACTGTAAAAAAATATGTGAATTTTCAATAAAATTTCAATCATCCACAGTGTGTAAAGAGATTTTTTTTTGCATTTTATTACCCGAGCCTTTGCGGATATATTCTATGGGGTAGACTTGTTAAAAAAATTTGAACAGGGAACCCATTTTATTTTTTATTTTTTTGGGGAGAAATTACGTGATTTTAGCTAAACCCCCCAAAAAAAAATCATTAGTGAAGCATCATTGTTCAAATTATAATTGATATGTGAACAAAGTGCTGCATTAAAAAAAATAAAAAAAGCACGTTTTTATTTTTTATTAATTATTTGCTTTATTATTATTATTTTTTTTACACTTTCATTTTACTAGTAATATGGTCGTGTTTGATATCATTCGAAAGGCCATGATCAGGCCTTTCAAACAATACCCCCATGACCCCCTAGCTGTCACCGATCATGAGATAAAGGAGTTCAAAGAACCCTCCTATGTCCACCATGGGATTTCCTTAGGAAATCCCTTGGCAGCTAGGGGTTCCCTGGTTAACTGACGTCATCGGGCCACGCCCGATGACGTCAGTGGACGTGGGGAGTTCTGGAGGTGGGGCTGATTGGTGCTGGGTCACAGCCTTGCCACCAAGGGGTTAATGCCATACATCCCTGGAAAGGCCAGGCTGTGCCCTTTCCAGGGATGCCTGACATTAGCTGCTAGCCTCCGGCGATGGGGAGATAGAGGGATCCAAAGGATCCCCCCTCCCTTCCAGGCGCTTCCCCTGCTCCGGCAGGGGGGGGACGCCTGAAACTGACGTCATCGCGTCCGGCGCGATGATGTCAGTGCACCGGGAGGCGCCAAAAGTGCCGATCTGACTATGTGGGAGTCAGAGCAGTGAGGGAGCCACCGGAGGAGGTGAGTATCGTCCACCGGGGGGGCTGCAGACGCCGGGGACGTACAGTTACGTCCTGCGGCGTTAAAGCCCGCCTAATGCAGGACGTAACTGTACGTCCTGCAGTGTTAAGGGGTTAAGTTATTGCACTACAGGTATTTCACAGGATAGTATATGAACTACAACATTATGTTTACAGATACAAGTCTATCGAACTGATGTTAATTTTTTGGACCCTTTTCAAGGAAAGCAAAATATAAAGGGGGGAAATATTTGCAAACACTGTTAGTTAAGCACAAGTACCCTGTTAGTCTACATGAAGAAATTGACCATTGGTGTTATTTAGTAAGTGCCAGTGTTTGCCGAAATTGTAAACAACACTAGTAATAATAATATCTATTTATATAGCGCCACAAATTCCAGCGCTTTACAAGATCAGCGTCCAAGGGGTTGATACATTAGAATACCACACATGGATGATATGACTTGATTTAGGGGGACCCTGTTCCCAAGGGAACTTACAATCTATGAAATGTACAAGTATTTTGTGAGGTAGGAGCAGACATATATCGTTAGGTGTCTTGCCCAAGGACACTTGTGGCGTCTTCTGAGTGGAGTCGAGTCATCTTTCCATGATTGTATAGCAGCGACCTGATGGTTAGATTGAACCCACTTCTCGTAAAGTCGAGATTTGCTTCTCCACAGTTGTTTTGAGGGATGTGCTGAATGGGATTTTGACTTTCTTCCCCACGGTCAAAGGTCAGAGATGTTACCACTGGTCTCCACAGCCGATATTGTGTGGCTGGCAAGTATGTACCGTTAGGCGTCTTGCCCAAGGACACTTACTAGAGAGGTGCTCTGGCCGGGATTCTAACCTGGGTCTCCACAGTTATAGAGCAATAATGTTACCTCTACTCCTCACAGCTGGTACAATGAATACAGATTAAGATTTTTCTCCTGTGAACATCCAGAGTTGCACTAGCTTGCAAATCTCAGGTATTATACAGTAGCTGTAGTTTTCCTCTATGGTTCTGTCAAACATAATTTAAAAAATAGATATTAGAATAAATATGACATAGGCAAAACATAAATAAAAAAACAGAATATCCATATCTCCCCAACTTCTCTTGTAGATCAAAATACAATATATATTTATATAATTTAATTAAAATTTCATGTTTGTTGAAGATTATTATATTCTTGCCACAATGCTCATGAAATACTGTATTATACTCTTAGATTTTAAATTATATTATTTTGCTAACGTTAGGATATGATTTTCAGATAATGATTGACAGATAATACACTTAAGTACTTGATTCTGATATATTTTCCCTCAGTGGCATAAATATAGCCCAAAATTGTATTTTTATTTTGTCATTATACAAAGTCAAAGTAAATAAATTAATCTGGGAGTCCCAGCATAATCTTGCAGCAATATTCATTTAAAAAAAAATCTTTAAAATGTAAGATTTACTCAATTTAATAAGCAGAACTGTCAAGGAATAACTCTGGCTATAACTTACAGTGTGGACTATGTTTCAAAAACATGATACTTAATGTTCCAGCACATTTTCGCTCTACTTTATTCTTGCTATAAATAACATTATTTTTGATGTGTAACTATTTGAACATACTACTACAGAGAGCACATTTCCAAAATTAAAATAGAAATGCCTAACAATTAATATACTGGACTATTACTCTATAGTCATAATCACAAATATTTTTGTCAAGCTCTTACCTCTTTGTATGAAGTGCCACTGCAGACTGGCATTTACAGAAGAACCGTTACTACCAGCCTGTCACTTCACTTTTTATCTAGATGGTAATCCATTAGTGATAGTGAGTGAGTTAGCTAGGACAGTGAATTTGCAAGCGGTTCACTCCACATGCAAAAAGGTAGCCTATCGAAAGGAAGTCACACATTGTTTTCTGAATAAATTTTCAGAAGCAATTGAAAAATATCAATCCGGAATTGGATTGTTTCCAGACACTATTGAATTTTAGAATAAGGGTTAGTTACTTTAGGGTTAGGATATGTAACTAGGGATAGGATTAGAATTTTTTTCAGCCGGTACTAAGTATTGGCACTTCCCAGCAGGGCCTATATTTTGTCAGCGCCGCCGCGTCAGCATCTCTTGGAGGTTGACACAGCGGCTGCCAACCCCGAGTGCGAGAGCCAGACAAAGGTGCATGTGGACGGGCCGGATCTCATTCTACAGCAAACTGTTATCTGACTGATAACAAAATTGTATTTTTAGTTATTTTGAACCAAATTGTATCCACAGTCACATACCACACTAAATAACCGTCATGCTACCCTGTGCGTTAATTGTCTGAAAATTAGTTTATAAAGATAAAGAAATGATATAAAGAGTAACCTGATGGTTATTATGTTTTATAAATGATATATGACATATGACACATTGTAAAAATCATGTAACTCTTTCACATTATTATAAGAAACATATCCTGTTACTCTGTATATTCATTATATCCTTAATACATTTTAATGTTTGTCTTTTTGCCACTTTCATTGATAATATCCATAGATAATAGCAAAATTCACTTTAGACTTGTGCACCGATTTTTTTTTCGGTTCGATTCGATTTGATTTTTCCGATTTTTAAACTTTTCGATTCGGCTCGTTTCGACCGATTTCTGTTTCGATTCGGTTCGGCTCGACTCGTTTTTCGTGCACATTTTTTCGGAATATCGACCATTTTTCGTATTTTCGTGTCACTTAGCTCGTTTTTTGTATCGACTTTCCGTATTTTCGGAAATTTTCGTTTTTTCGGAACGTGTGTTCTCCTCGTTTCAAAGCAATAAATTTCGATTTGACACATTTCAAGTACATTCGAAAATTCCGAAAATATTTCGTTTCGGCTCGGAAAACTTTTCGGATCTGCCATTTTCGGATCTAAAAATTTGGCCGCATCCGAAAACACGAATCGGGAAATTTCGTGAAAATTCCGAAACCCGAAACGCACATCCCTACTTTTACCCAAGCGGGGTTGGATGCTCTGAAGATTATCCAAGTGAAGCTGTGGATAGTCCTCAGATTACCCTGGTAAAGCGTCAGATGTTTATCTGAACGATAACAAAATTCGATTTTAACCTAACTGGGTTGGATAGTATGCAGATCATCCGGATAAACTATGAATTTTTCAGCTCTTCCAGACTGTTACCCAAGGACAGTTGGTTAGTCCTAAAATTACCCGAGTAAAGTCAGAATTTTTCATTTTTTTGCGGCTTTACGCAGCGGTTTTGGGTAATGTCAGGATCACCCGGGTACTCCTAGGATTAACCACACTTCGGGCTTTAACTGTAACATATATATAAATATGTTTAGAAAAATGCATCTACATACTGTAAATTAAAGTTGTATTAAAATTTGACACTATTTTTAGCGTAACCCTCTGAAGTGACATAAATAAAAAAACGTTATATATTGGTTAGTATATGCTAAATATAAATATATTATTAGTGGCTTATTGTGAGTCTGCTCTGCTGAAAAAACCCAAATATATAATTTGTGTGGGTCCTATTCCAAAGCACCGCTGTTTGCCATAGTTGCAAACATCAGCAAAAACTGCCGTTGTTGCTCCCACAACAAACTTTGCTTTTTCGCAAAGGTAAATTCAAGCAGTCACAGGAGAAAATTCATTGACGAAGAACAAAAATGAGTGTGTGGTGTGGATTGACTTGGCACTGAAAAATTTAATTGGACTTGTAAGGTGATGTCCGGGTGAGCAAAAATGGGTTTGTGTGCGTCCTGAGAACGAACAAAGGCACTAGTGGCCAGTTCTACTGTGGGGCCCGCTCAGATCTCACAATGCTTTAGCTCAATTGTGACATTACAGGGACAACAGCTCCATATGCAAATCAGACTGTAATCACCCAGAAAGGGTGACCAATACTGAAATGCCAAGGATGTGATCCGTGCACGAGAGGTGCAGCAACCCCTGACGATCGTTTCGGCCTTGTTAGGCCTCATCAGGAGGGTATAGCTGACACCTCTCTAGGCATCTCGAGTAAGGGGTCCACGTCTGGATTACCCTGTATATTTAAAGAGAGCAAAAAGGGGTTTGTGGGGGTCCTGAGAACTAACAACGGCACTAGTGGCCTGTTCTATGGTAGGGCCTGCTCAGATCTCACAATTCTTTAGCTCAATTGTGCCATTACACTGACAACAGTCCCTGTCCTGGTGTACTAGGGAATTTTATATTTATTTTTAAATAAAATCTCACAGTCTGTGGAGAAATTCAATAAAACTCTCAAATGGGCTTGCAACGTGCTTCTTCTTGCTGTTGAGTGAGCCATTCAGGATTTATGACATTGCAATTTCTTTGCATATCTCTGAATTTACTACTATTGTTTACATAATTATTCATTGATAGCAATTATTTCAATGTTGCTCATTCTTCCATTTTAAAATTTCCAATGGTTCTGCAACAACTCGCCTTTTCTAGTTATCCAGCTTAACAGTAGTTGTTTCAGAGCAGCTACGAAAAATTCATGCTTATTCACTATGTTTTGCCACTGATAGAGAGGAGACTCTTGTCACAATCAATGAGCTCTGTGAAGCTGCCCCCTACAATCATCACAAACGAGTAATCCAGTGTATTTTGTCAGTGCTACGTTTGTGCAGTTTTGTGCCATAACATTTATTATTTGTGCTGCTTATATTTGTGAGATAACAGCAATTGTTTTCTGCAGGTGATGACATAATCCAGCCCCCCTACAACAGCTACGGGAATTGAAACCAGGCCTGTTGTATTCTGTAAAATTTATGCTGGTTTGTGCTGTTTAAATCGTTGTTTTTATCTCTCCTTTTTTCAGTTATTACAGATTTAATATTCTCGGATATAATAAATATACATATATAATATAAAAAATATCTGTTTTATCTCATTTTGTTTCTGAGTTATTGTCACGGTCCTCGCCGCCAGCACCGTCACACTCGGCGGCATCACTGGCTGGCCGGGTGCCAGAAATTCCAGCTGTTCGTGCACCAGGAAGGGCGGGGTGGGGCGTGGCGTGTTGACACAGAGCCACCGACCTTAAATACAGGGCTCGCGAGACAGCTCATCGCCCTGACGTGGAGTTAGTTCCCACATCGCCTGGTGTATTCACTTCATTGATTCACTGATTACATTGCTCTGTTGCCGAATCGAATTGTATGAGGACCCTGATTGTTGCTGACTCGGACTGCCTTCTTGACCATTCTCTTTCTGACTACTTTTGTATGTGTATTTTGCCCAAAGCAGATTCAGAGTGTATGTTGAATTTGTACCATGCTGACTCAGAGTGTATAACTATTTTGCAAAACCTTGATACAGAGTATATGTCTGTCCTGCATAGCGCTGACTCTGATTATCCATCGATCTGCCCTGTTGCTGAACTGGAGTGTATGAGAACCTTGTTTGCTGCCAACTCTGCCTGTACGAAAACCCTCTCTGTTGCCGAATTGGAATGTTTATATGACCACGCTTCTGTTAAACCTTGATGTATGAGCACCAAGCTAAAACCTCTTCCTGACTGCTTTCCTCTTATCAGTGTAGTTAACCCATTTTGGTTCAGTAGACACTTGGTCTCGAAACCATTTGGTACTGGGTTGTTCTTAGTGTTGTTGGTTTGTCTGCCCTCCCTGGCTGGGAGTACTAGGGTTAGCAGTCCCGGCCGTTTGAGGCTCACAGGGCTTAGAAGTCTGTCCAAAAGGATTCCCACCACGATTGTGAGGGGTGAGCGGCACAGCGAACGTGACAGCCACCTTCCATCCATGATGCTGGACTACTACTGTGACCAGAGCTGTAGGTAGCTCCTTTTGCACCCGAGGCAAGACCAGTAAATTGTGCTCCCCACAATATTTTTACAGAATATATATATAAACATTCGTGATATCTGATTGGCTGAGAATGCTAATCACAGATTGTAAATAAATTGAGCACTTTGTTATGAATTTTACAGATCTTCAGTTCCAGTTCAAACTCACCGGCAGCAGGGCTGCAAAGCAAAGTAATTGCACACTGTCAGAAGGAGAAACTGAAACTGAAGATCTGTAAAATTCATAACAAAGTGTCAAGTTATTATCGAATCTGTGATTAGCATTCTCAGCCAATCAGATATCACGGATGTCATGTTTATGGGGCGCATGCACAGGTGATCCTGTTTCCACATTATATGGAGGGTACGCATATCAGCATATTGCCAAATTTGAGAGCTAGGGATGCTCATGGTTGCAGGGACAGATTTAGCTGCAACAGTGTTTGCAGCAGCTGTAGGAGTTGCTTTCTTTGTGGGTGGGGGCACTGCGCTGTAAACACCTGGCTTTGGCTTTTTCTTTGCTGCTGAGCTCCACAGCAATAAAACTCACAGTAATGTGCAGTGTGTATGAGCATATCCCAGAGCTCCACAGCAATAAAACTCACAGTAATGGGCCGTGTGTTGACCATATCACAGAGCTCCACAGCAATAAAACTCACAGTAATGTGCAGTGTGAATGAGCGTATCACAGAATCCACAGCAACAAAACTCACAGAAATTAAAGAGAAAATTTAAAACTCAGAAAAAGGGGAGAGAGAGGAAGAGAGCGCTGGAGAAGGGGAGACAAAAAGGAGAGGGAGCAGAGACAAAAGGAGTGAACTATAGCGTGGAGAGCTAGACAGAGATCGCTGGAGAAAGGGAAAACATGCTGACAGTGCTGAAGTCAGACGTAGAGCTGGCGACAGAGTGGAGAAAGAAGAAAGACAGGAGTTAAAAAAAGGAGAGAGGACAAGAGGAGAGAGGACTAGAGGAGACCACTGGACACTGCTGAAGACAGAGAGCTGGAGATGAAGCTAGAGAAAAATAGCTTTAGCTGGAGAGAAAGAGAGCTGGAGACGGAGAGAAAGAGCTGGAAAGAGAGAGCTGGAGACAGAGTTAGAGATGGAGAAAGAGAGCTGGGACAGAGAAAGAGACAGCCGGGACAGACAGCTGGAGACAGAGGAAGAGAGAGCTCGAGACAGAGGAAGAGACAGCTGAGACAGACAGCGGGGGACAAAGCTGAAGACAGCTGGGACAGAGAAAGAGAAAGCCGGGACAGACAGCTGGAGACAGATCAAGAAACAGCTGGAGACGGAGGAACAGACAGCTGGGACAGACAGCTGGAGACGGAGGAAGAGACAGCTGGGACAGAGCTGGAGACAGCTCAGACAGAGAAAGCGACAGCCGGGACAGAGAAAGCGACAGCCGGGACAGAGAAAGCGACAGTCGAGACAGAGAAAGAGACAGCCGGGACAGAGAAAGAGACAGCCGGGACAGAGAAAGAGACAGCTGGGACAGAGAAAGAGACAGCCGGGACAGAGAAAGAGACAGCTGGGACAGAGAAAGAGACAGCTGGGACAGAGAAAGAGACAGATGGGACAGAAAGAGACAGCCAGGACAGACAGCTTGAGACAGAGAAAGAGACAGCTGGGACAGAGAAAGAGACAGAAAGTACAGAGAAAGAGACAGCTGGGACAGAGAGACAGCCGGGACAGAGAAAGCGACAGCCGGGACAGAGAAAGAGACAGATGGGACAGAGAAAGAGACAGATGTTACAGACAGCTTGAGACAGAGAAAGAGACAGCTGGGACAGAGAAAGAGACAGAAAGGACAGAGAAAGAGACAGAAAGGACAGAGGAAAAGACAGATGGGACAGAGGAAGAGACAGATGGGACAGAGGAAGAGACAGAAAGGACAGAGGAAGAGACAGAAAGGACAGAGGAAGAGACAGTCGGAACAGAGAAAGAGACAGATGGGACAGAGAAAGAGACAGATGGGACAGAAAGAGACAGCCAGGACAGACAGCTTGAGACAGAAAGAGACAGCCAGGACAGAGAAAGAGACAGACGGTACAGAGAAAAAGACAGATGGGACAGAGGAAGAGACAGAGGAAGAGACAGAAAGGACAGAGGAAGAGACAGTCGGGACAGAGAAAGAGACAGATGGGACAGAGAAAGAGACAGATGGGACAGAAAGAGACAGCCGGGACAGACAGCTTGAGACAGAAAGAGACAGCCGGGACAGAGAAAGAGACAGATGGTACAGAGAAAGAGACAGATGGGACAGAGGAAGAGACAGAGGAAGAGACAGAAAGGACAGAGAAAGAGACAGATGGGACAGAGGAAGAGACAGCCGGGACAGAGAAAGAGACAGCCGGGACAGAGAAAGAGACAGATAGTACAGAGAAAGAGACAGATGGTACAGAGAAAGAGACAGCCAGGACAGAGAAAGAGACAGATGGGACAGAGGAAGAGACAGATGGGACAGAGAAAGAGACAGCCGGGACAGAGAAAGAGACAGATGGGACAGAGAAAGAGACAGATGGGACAGAGGAAGAGACAGATGGGACAGAGAAAGAGACAGATGGGACAGAGAAAGAGACAAATGGGACAGAGGAAGAGACAGATGGGACAGAGAGAATTTGTAAATCTAGGTTAGCAGGTTTTTTTAATGTTTGCCTTGCCGTTGCTCTGGCTGCAGCATGTGGAGTGGAGGAGTTCAGACAGACTTTGCCACGGCCTCTGCTTATGACGTTCCTGTCAGCTTTATGTCAAATTGCTGTCCCGGAACTGATGGCAGAGGGACACAGCTGGGACCTCTAGTGACTGGGGGATGGAGAAAAGATGTGCACACAGAGGAAGTCCAGCGCGGAGTTCACTATGCCTTTTGTTTTGAGTGAGAAGCGCGCTGGGCTCATGCTGCCTGCAAATATAATACAGCTCCGGCAACATTTTTTTTTTCTGCAGGGGCTCCCAACACAAGCAGTAGCCAGAGCGGCCCTCTGTGCCTTAAGAGTAACGGTGCTTGCGTGTGCCTGCCCCTGTGGCAGCTCAAAGCTACACTGCCACTACACTGCTGCTGATCACCCCTGGCTGCACCCCCTTGCAGCTGTGCCCAAGGCACGTGCCTCACTCGCCTCGCCCTCCCTACGGCCCTGACTGTGACCCTCCATTGCCACCCTACTTTTGTGTTTCTGTACCATATGATCCTGCCAAACCTCAAGTGCCACTGATTACTCATGTTTGACTTCTTCTAAGGACATTGACCATTCTTCTTCCAGCTGTCTGCCCTGACTTATGCTAAGGACATTAACTAATTTTTTTACCAGATTACCTCTTTCTGAAACCTCACCTGGATACCCATTTTGTGTCTGAACTTCTGCCCTCTGTGTCTCCTGGTCCTCAGCCCTCCTCTTATCCTGACTATCTATTTCAGTAAGTCTCCTTGTGTTCTTTAGTTTATCTATCAATCTAGATCAGTGGTTCCCAACCGCGGTCCTCAAGTACCCCAACAGGTCAGGTTTTCCAGCACAGCACAGGTGATATGATTTGCTGCTCAGTGAGTGCAGGACCCAGTCTGCATTTCCCCAAGGTAAACCCTGGCCTGTTAGGGGTACTTGGGGACCGCGGTTGGGAAACACTGATCTAGACCAAATAGCCAACCTGGAAAGTGACATAAATGGGAGATTTCTTCTGGTTTGGCTATTTTGACTTCTCCAGTCAATTCTCTGAAGTTTCACCTTTAGTGAATAGACCTGTTAATCTTTTCTTCTCTTGATATCGCCACAGCAGCACCAAGGCATGTTGGAGGCATTCCAGAGAGTACCTGTCAGGATTCGAAAGCCCAGAGTAGAAAGAACCCTGGGAGAGCCAATATTATTTATTGATTTGAGCTCTGCGCTACAATCGTTATATACTTCCATACATTTTCTATTTATTTTTTATTGCTTCCTTTTGTATCTACTGTTGGCCTAAATATGGGATATAAGTATGGTCACTGCTTTCTGCTCCTATCAGATCAAATACCCCTGAGAGCAGTCAATTCATCTCATGACTGTGACCCATGTAGCCTTTGTCAGTCTTGCAAAATTGGGACATGTGACTTGCAGATCCATTGTGGTGCCTGATGAGGCTGGCGGCATAGTTGTGGCTGTCTCCCGGCTTCCGCTCTTCAGACTGCACATGTGCCGGGTCCTCTGTGGAAGGCACACATGCAGATCCTCATGGTCAGACTCTGGTCTTCCCACTAAATTCATATTCATTAAATATTACATTTGAAATAATTGTAAGTAGTATCACTAAAAGTTATGTCTGGACAAACAATATAAATAACCATACACTTTGCAAAATATATGTACATCCAGTTGCTTCTTTAAACTATAACTAAAGGGGTAATTCAAAGAACACCAAATTGGCCACAAAATTGCACCGAACAGTGAATTTCCCTGTACGCTACAATTTTGTGGCCATTCGGCTATTCAAAAAGCTGTCAATTCGCCAAATATTGGCGAATTGCCAGCAAAATACTTCAGCAAATCTTCGGCGGCAGTGAAATCCCCATAGAGAAGTAGTGTCTAATCTATTCAGAGAATGCCGAATAGTACCGAAATGTCAGTGAAATGCCCTGATTTCCAATGGTTTCATTTGACAGGTTTAAACAGGCAAATCCCCTAAATTTCAATGTAAAAACAATTCCCTGATTTTCTTAAATATTTATTCAACCATGTATTCTTTTGTCTTGCAGCAAAAAGGTCTCTTTATTTTTTCAGATTTTTTTTAGGCATTTTTCAGGATTTTTTCAGTGATTTATTTTTTTCCGATTTATTTTCGGTGCTCTCTGAATAACTCTGTAGGTAAGAGTGTAAAATGAGAGTGCAGTTTCTGAAGAACTTGGGTTATATACAAAAGCATATGATGTAGGCAATGCAACAAGATTGATCATGACGGCATTAATCTAAAAAGTCACATTTGCTGACAACACTATAATAAATTGTTTGTGAATACTAATTTTATGTTCCTATGTGCAAAAGGCATTTAATGTATTTTAAACATAGTCCTTTTAAAAAAGTAATGATTGTGAATGCATTTAAACATCACCCCATTAATTTTCTCAGTGATGTGATACACAAGTTTACATATTTAAATTAATTATTGGACTTAATGGAATTTTGAATGCATTCGGAATCTTTAAAGTTGATAAAATATTTCTTTTTTATTTGCCTTGTATACTTGAACATAACCACAAAACCTTGACTTTAAGTAATGTTTTCTAAAATTATAGTATTAATGGCAAGGACATTGAGTAAACATTCTGCTTTTATTAGTTTATTTTCTATTCGTATTTTCTACAACATTGAGTTTGACTAACAACTGCTGTTTAGTTAAAACGATGTATGCAGGCTTGCTTTGTAATGAAGATAAAATAAGCTCTACAAAGGAAATTTATTATACAAATGTTGTTTGTTTTTTTTCTTCACTTGCACAATACAACTTTTATTCTATGTCTGCAAGAAAATGAATCGGAAATCTCAATAACCTTTATCTGTACCACGGCTAATTTAACCTTTTCAAACCAGTCTTAGAACATTTTTACAATAATAATTTTTGAGGCTAAAAATAATTTGTCTCGATTTCACACATTTACTACTAAGCATGTCTTGCTTCTGCTTCTTGAAACATAAGTCTAACATTCATTTTGAACTTAACTATTATCATCATCTTTTATATAGCACCAAATGTTTCCGCATCAGTTTATAATAAGAATTGGGGGATCAACTAACAAATTTACAAAAAAACGTTTTATTCAGACACGAAAAGTTCAGGGGGCTCTGCTCAGACAAGCTGACAGTCTGAAGGAGATGGTGAGGAGGAACACCAGAAGAGTTACCATCGTATTAGTGATTAGGATTTTTAATGAAAGTGGCCTATTAATATTGAATAAAATGTCAATTTTGGGGTTTTGCCGATAAATGAGAAAAATCTCTTAAAATTATAGAAATGCACACATACTGTATAAAATGTTAATTATTAGTTACGAAAACTTAACTGAAATTTTATTTGGGTAAAAAAAATTAGACACTACTTCTTATGTTGTTATACAGTGGCTATAAAAAGTTTATGTATGAAATTGCAGGTTTTTGAAATATATAAATTTTTTCCATCTATGATGGATGCCACAAAAAAAAGTTGAATATTAGAAATGTTATAAAACAGCATACCCCATCTTACAAATATAGTGGAAGCATCATTTGTATTTATTACAGCAGTACGTTTTAGTGAATAAATAAGTCTCTATTAACTTTGCACATCTAGGGCTCTATCACCTCCTTAAAGCTAATGCTAGCGCTCACATAAATGAGCGTTAGCGTTAGATTACTTGAGGTGATAGCGCTACGCCCAGATCACCTCCCGATCACTAACGGGTTAAACCCGTTAGCGAATCGGTATTAGCACTTTTTAGCGAGACCTTACTGTACTTTGTGCTCACTATACTTAACATGTGGAGTGAAAGCATAGAGCAACCGGCGTTAGGATCACAAAGTCCTAACGCTAGTTACTCACAGCTGTTGCAAACTCAAAAAGTTTGCGACAGCTTAGACCTGGTGCTAACTGATTCTGCTGCTGCAGAATCGGGTATCACCAGCTGTAAACGACCCACCCCCCAAAAAAAGATGAAATACTCACCTCTCATCCCGTGGCGGGAAGGATGGCCTGATCCGTCACTTCTGGCCACCGGGAGCAGAGTGAGACTGGGGAAAAAAGTCTCCCTCCACGATCATTCCGCTGACCTTCAGGATCTCGTAAGAGGCAGCAAAAACCTCCATGGAGTCCTATGGTCTCCATGGAGAGGATGCTCAGGAAGGTGCTTTAGCTCTGCCCGAGCATTCAGGATCCTAGAGGCTGCTACAGGGCAGGCTGCTGGACTCAGCGCCTGCCTTATAATCTAATGGTAAAACCAGGACACAAAAAGGAAATTAGCGAATGCTAATTTTTCCCCTTATCATCCCGGTTTTAGCCAGGCCAGGTGATAGGGCCCCTAGACTTTGGAATTGTATCCCCTTCGTCTTTGAAAAAAATTTTGAAGTTCCTTTTAAATTGTGGAGGTATCTCCTGCATTAAAATCTCTTTAAGACTTTTCCCAGGTTTCTCAATGAGGTCTAGGCTCTGACTGGGCCATTCTGTGACTTTGATTTTGCTTTTCTAAGGCCATGCCTTAGTCGACTTGACTGTGTGCCAAATATACCTTATTCAACCTTTGTCTTTTAAGGCCATAGTACATTTTTCACACATAATTTGGGGGTGACTCTATTAATTTTCTGGCTCATTTTAGATGAGCCTGGAAGCTCCTTTTGCTAATAAAGGGATTCTGTCTTGCAGCACTACTTCATAGTCTAAACATGTGTTGCATACTTTTTAGGATGGATATATACAATGAGTGACTGGTAACTAACAGAAATTCCTGTATCTTCTTCTATGTTGCTATTGGCCTCTTGATAGCCTTACTGATAAGTTTTTCATTTAAATGTTTATGGTGTGCTGCGTGCTTCTTCTCTCCAAGCCTCTGAGGTTTTGGTCACCTTCAAACACCTGCAGAAGCATGGAAAAGCATTCAGTTGACTGCTGGTGCACTGTGTGTGGTCGCCAAACATCATCAACCTGGAAAAGAACCAAGGTTATACCATTGCCATAGAGCAGAAGAAGAAATATATTTTACCATTCTCTGGGCTAAATGCAATGGGAAGAACAGTGGGATCATAAGGGATTAATTACCGTTTTTGGTTTTTGCCCCCTCTCCTCTTTTTTTAGTCAAAACTGCTCACTTAAGTAATACTTCGTCAAGTAAGGCTGCTATAGGCAGCTATTAAAAGTGGATCATTGGTTGATTGAACCACTGTAAATACTGTGGATTCTCTTGTTTATTTACAAAGTGGGAATCAGTGTAAATAGGAATACCAAGCGATAGTATCACTGGCTTCTCGTTGCACTCTTCGACAATCTCTGGTCTATAAACTCTACCACTCCTTTGGTACAATCATTAAATTAAGGGTTACAATTTTCATTGTCCACAGGAAGGATCATTTATTGAGCATATCTTTAATAGATCATCAGCTCTGTTATTGCCAACCTTTTATGTCATTTATGTTATAGGTGTAGGATTGATGAGATCACAAGCTATTGTTTTCTATTGCTTGCCAGCTCTGTTGTGTTCGATGTACTTCAGGCAATTTTTATCTTTTTATTTAGGTAATCTTTTGTTACTGAAGTCATGTTCTCTCATTTTTTTACATTTTTTTCATTATTGTACGGCCCCCTCTTTAGAATAGTTGATTCTGTAGCCGGTTTAGCATGCATGCTCCAATAGTGAACAAGTTATGACTGAATAGGAGGGGGTTTTGCAATTCTGTCAGGGTCATTCAAAGAGATTCGAAAAGTCACCGCACTTTCGGTGACTTTTCGTTCTCTTCATTTCGGTTCGTTTTGACGATCCCATTTCGGTGACCCTGCGGTGTATTCAGCAAGCACCACAGGGTCCCCGAATTGCAGGGAAAGGCTGCCGCAAACCCGACGAAAACTAACTGCAAAACCCGGCGAATGCACGCCGAAAACCCACAAAAACATCTGGATTAACCGGCCGAAAACCACGGAAAAACCCGAGCAGGAGCTGATCACACGCAGTGAAGCCACCGGAAAAAGCCGAGACCGCAGACGAGTGAAGTGAATAAATTAGCAAAACAGTTTGCTTGAATGTTTGAAAAGTGAAACGCTGTTTGCAAAGAAACTACTGAGCGAAAATGTCTGAAATTTACATATGAGGTCCAGGGAATGATAATAAAAAGGGCTGTTACAGAAAAAATAAGTAAAGTTAAAAAAATAAATAAATAAAATCTGATTTTTTTTTAAAAAAAAAAAAATCCAGAAAAATGCTTAAAATATCCTAAAAAAATCTATAAATAAAGAGACTGCAGAATTTTATAATCAATGGTTTATTAGATATTGAATTAAAGTGGGAATAATTTTAACATTGAAGCCTATGGGATTCGCCTGAATAAATCTGCCGCATGGAACCACCGAATGGCAGGGCATTAGGGGAACCTTTCATTGCTGGTTTGTGTTCTCTGAATAGCCGAAGCAGTACTTTTTATGGGGATTTCACTGCCCTCGAACAGGCACCGAACAGGCACCGTATGTGCAGGCAATTCGCCAGGATTTGGCGAATTGCCTGCTCTCTGGATAGCCGAATGTCCAGGAAAGGTAACCGAACGCTGATTTTCAGTGATCGGTTACCTTTCTCAAGCAAATCGGATCTCTTTGAATTACCCTGTGTGCGTGTTCTGGCTTTTGTGCCTGCATCGAGTTTCACACCAAATACTGCTACTACTGCTTGACCATTGTCAATCTGCTGATATGCACAACACATCGCAAAATGTTTGTGAGTAGCCTCAACTTGCTTTCAAGCCAAGGTCATTCTAAGTTTGCAATGTCTCAGCATTTCGTCGTATAGTATGCTCTAAAGCAGGGGTAGGGAACCTATGGCTCGCGAGCCAGATGTGGCTCTTTTGATGGCTGCATCTGGCTCGCAGACAAATCTTTAATAAAAAAATATTAACGTTAAAAATATAAAACATTCTCATGTATTTCAATCCATTCATTTCCTAACGCTCATATTCATGGTTGCGGGTGGATGGAGCCAATCACAGCTGTCCTCTGGGACAGCATCAAATTTTTATTGGATAATGCGTAACGTACACGGGTCATTGTGAGGTCAGGAAGTAAACTTCCCTCCTTTTAATCAAGTAGTCAGCTAGCTAATTGCAGAAACCCTTTTATCGAAGAAGAAAAAAAGATGAGAAGTATCGTACTTTTCAGCAGGAATAGACAGAGGAACTCGCCTTTGTGGAGAGAGCAGGTTATGCAGTGTGTCTAATACACAATGATAAAATTGCATCGATGAAACGGTCAAATATAAAGCAGCACTTCGACACACTCCATACTACATTTGCATCGAAATATCCTGCGGGGGACAGCAGGAAGAAAGCATGTCAAGAGCTACTGTGCAGAGTGCAAGCTAGTCAGCAGCAACTCCGTGTTTGGACCCAACAAGGTGACTGGAATTCGGCTAGCTTTGCTGGTGCTTTAGCAATTGTGAGAAACGGAAAGCCATTCACAGATGGGGAGTATGCCAAAACATTCATGCTTGATGTTGCCAATGAACTTTTTGATGACTCTTCGGATAAAGACAAAATAATCAAACGAATAAAAAACATGCCTCTGTCGGCAAGAACTGTTCACGATCGTACCATCATGATGGCAAATCAAATTGAGGCAACACAAGTGAAGGACATAAATGCAGTACCATTCTTTTCTCTTGCTTTGGATGAGTCAACAGACGTAAGCCATTTATCCCAGTTCAGCGTGATTGCAAGGTATGCTGTCGGTGACACACTACGTGTGGAAAGTCTTGCTGTTTTGCCTATGAAAGGGACAACAAGAGGGGAGGATTTATTCAAGTCTTTCACTGAGCTCGCTAAAGAAAAAAATCTACCGATGGATAAACTTATTTCGGTGTGTACTGATGGTGCTCCGTGCATGGTGGGGAAAAACAAAGGATTCGTAGCGCTTCTTCGTGAACATGAAAAGAGACCCATCCTAAGTTTTCACTGCATCCTACATCAGGAGGCGCTTTGTGCTCAGTTGTGTGGCGAGCAGCTTGGTGAGGTGATGTCGCTGGTCATTCGGGTGGTCAACTTTATTGTTGGCTGAGCTTTAAATGATCGCCAGTTTAAAACACTGGTGGATGAAGTTGGGAATAATTATCCTGGTCTGCTTCTGCACAGCAATATGCGTTGGTTGTCCAGAGGGAAGGTGCTCAGCCGTTTCGTGGCTTGTCTGAGCGAAATCCGGACTTTTCTTGAAATGAAAAACATCGAGCATCCTGAGTTAGCTAACACTGAGTGGCTCCTGAAGTTCTACTATCTCGTGGACATGACTGAACATCTGAACCAGGTCAATGTGAAAATGCAAGGCGTTGGAAATACAGTCTTATCCCTTCAACAAGCAGTGTTTGCATTTGAAAACAAGCTAGAACTCTTCATCGCCGACATTGAAACAGGTCGTTTACTACACTTTGAAAAAACTGGGAGAGTTTAAAGATGCATGCACAGCAAGTGACCCTGCTCAACATCTTGATCTTCAGCAGCTAGCGGGCTTCACATCTAATCTCCTGCAGTCATTCAAAGCGCGCTTTGGAGAATTTCGTGAGCGCACTCGTCTTTTTAAGTTCATTACCCATCCAAACGAGTGTGCAGTGGACAGCGCCGACCTGAGTTACATCTCTGATGTCTCCGTCAGAGATTTTGAGCTACAAGCTGCTGACCTGAAGGCCTCAGACATGTGGGTGAATAAGTTCAAGTCACTGAATGAAGATTTGGAAAGACTTGCACGTCAGCAGAGTTGGCAAGCAAACACAAGTGGGGAGAAATGAATAAACTTCAACCCGCGGACCAGCTGATTGTCAAAACTTGGAACGCGCTTCCCGTCACATACCACACACTGCAGCGTGTGAGTATTGCTGTACTGACAATGTTTGGCTCTACGTATGCATGTGAGCAGTCTTTCTCACATCTAAAGAACATTAAGACCAACCTACGATCACGTTTAACGGAGGGAAGTCTCAACGCCTGCATGAAGCTTAACCTCACCACGTATCAACCAGACTACAAAGCCATCAGCAAAACCATGCAGCACCAGAAGTCGCATTAATGGTAAGAAGTACTTTATTCATCATTGGTTAGCAACAGCATAACAACGTTATTAAAAAGAATTCAGAGACAATAGTACTTTAAAAGTGTTGGTCTTAACATAAAATGCACACATTTACTTGTATTTAGTTTTAAACATATTGTATGGCTCTCACAGAATTACATTTTAAAATATGTGGAGTTCATGGCTCACTCAGCCAAAAAGGTCCCCGACCCCTGCTCTAAAGTGTTTGTTTGAGCTGTAATAAATGTAAGATGTAAAGCTGTAAAACTCACAACTTTCTTTTTAAGCTGTTGATCTTAATGAATATCTCATTTTTGACCTGTAATTTCCTCATGGGAACTAATGCAAATTAATAATGTACTATTATTGCTTTTTTCAGTCATTCCTAATCTTATAGATGATAAATATACTGATGGATTTATTAACACCTGAAGGGCCAAGTGTTACAGTTTTTATCCTCACAATCTCCCTCTGTCTTTCTTAGCTATATGCAGTCATTAACCCCTTCACTACACAATTTTGCAAAAATGCAAGATTAGTGATCTCTCTGGGGAAAAAACAGAATTCTCTGAGATACCATTAGGCTGGGGTCAGACTAACGCATTTTTAACGTGCGTTTAGGCGCACTTAATCACGGCCGCAGTAGCAGCAAATGATGGGCAATGACGGCCAATATACGAAGTATGGCCGCACAAAAGTCCGGCCGCGCAACGCAAGTGGAAAATGAATGCATTTTTTCGAGAACGCAGAACCGCTAGTACTGACGTACAGAGTGCGCTGCGGCAACATAGCGGCGTATGTGCGTGATTAGGAGATGTCAGACGCCGCTAATGTCCAGCCTACATAACGTCCAGACGCAAAAAGTGTTTTAATGACGATCCGTAAAAAAGTCACGCACGAAAATGCGCGTCGTCTGACCGTTTTCGCACATTCCGTGAAAAAATACGTCAATGCGTTCGGACGCACTTTTTGACTGTCACTGCGAATAATGCGTTCGTTTGACCCTAGCCTAAATATCGCCTTGTATTATTTTGAAAAAGATGCTAGTAGCAGCCCCACTCAAGACAGCTGGAATGTTAATGTTGCATAATGTTTTTTATTCTGAAATCGTTAAAATTGAAATAATGTATATTTGCTCATTTATGGTTTATAGTTTTTTGGGTATTCTTTACAGATATATTGCAAGGAGGAAAAGTTCTAAACCCTAGATTTTGTTCCATAATGTGCAGTATCTCATATTATTCCACATTATTAATATAATCAACTACTCCTTTTTCTTTCCTTTCAGTCACATGGGGATGTGAGCAGCCTCATGACGTTTGAAGTCAGGAACCCAGTCTGGACATTGCACATGCTGATCATGTGACTGGAGAGAACAGACGAAGGAGTAGTAGAAACAGAGCTTGTGCCTTGAGAGAGGGGGGGGTTCAGAAATATCGTGGCACCTCGATTCAAAGCTTTGCTTCTCCAAGAACTGAATTTATAGTATCAATGTAAGCTGTCATTAATAAGATTTGTTTATTCAGACCAACAACGTCATCTCTCATTATTTCACCATCCTGGAATGAAAAGGTGAATGCTGTGGATCCAGGACCCATGATTCAGATAAGCCTGTTCCTTTTTATTGCGTCTGGTTGGCATAATAGGTTCCTAATGCTTAGTGTGATACATTTACCTGACAATTACGCTATGCTGCTCTTTATCTCTATTTTCCACAGGCATCCGTATTTGTGCTTATTTTGACATGTTCTGTTGAGTATTTTTGGAAGGGGCACTAAAAGAATTCCTTTGTTTTAGTATATCTTCCATTTATTTGTAAACAGACATCTATCGAGTGCTCTATACTTTCCATTGTTTGTATGGAGGGTTTCAAACCAGTTGTTTAAGCTATCAAAAGCCCAAACACTTAAGGGTGTACTTCTTCTCATAACTTTTAGCTAACCCAAATCCCCAAGGCCAATGCCTCAGTCTTCATCTGCCCTACACATCACCTTGGATTTTAGATTACCTGCTACAAGTCTTCTGCCTACAAACCCCTTTATGCCCCTTAATTACCATGACTGACTGAAACACCATGGGCTAAAGTACATTCTCCACGCTAAAACGGGGGCGCTAGGGAGGAAAATCTGTGCCTGCAGTTTTCCCCCTAGGGCCCCCGTTTTAGCATGGAATTACAATGCAGGCACTAAAAAAGCTGCCTGCATTGTTACTGGGCATAAAGCCCCAGGATGCTCACGGCAGCGCTGAGCGTCGCCGAGAGCATACACTCGATGGAGTCCATAGGACTCCATTGAGCCAGACATCGGCGATCACATGACCAGCCGGGTCTCACCTCGCGAGATCCGGCCGGTCAGTGTAGTGATACGCAGGGGGAGACTGAGGAACTTTTCCCCCAGTCTCTCCCTGCTCCTGCCGGACGGAGGAGGCGGTTGGAGCCGTGGTCCTCACCGCGGGACAGGAGGTGAGTATCTGATCACTTTTTTTATTCTTTTGGCTGGTGTTAACGTTAAAGTTAACACCAAGTCCTGGCTGTGGTTAACTTTTTGATAACCACAGTTGGATGTTAATCAGCGCTAGGACTTTGTAATTCTAACGCTGATTAACACTTTGTGCTCCCCATGTTAAGCATAGGGAGCGCAAAGTATAGTAACCTTGCGCTGAAAAGCACAAGGTACCAAATGCAAACGGGTTTCTTAACCCGTTAGCATTTTGATTGTAATATGTGTAGCCACCGCGGCTATCGTTAATGCTCATGCAGGCGAGCGTTAACGTTAGCACCAAGATTGTAATGTGGCCCCATGAATATTGTCTTGCCCTTGATCTATGTTTGTTTTCTGTTTCACCTCAGCTTGTATACTTGACCTAATCTGGACTCAGCCCACCTCGAACTACTACTTTGACAATCAGGTCTATTCAGTAAAGGAGAAGCTCAGGAGAATTGGCAGCAGAAGTGAAAATTCTAGATCAAAATAGCCAAACCATTCTCCCATTTATCTAACTTCCAAATCGGCTATTTGGTCTAAACTGTTCTCTTCTCCTGCCAATTCTCCTGAGTTTCAACTTTAATGAATAGACCTGTATGTCTTTTGGATTGCCCTTTGGATCAATATACATTGCGACTTTGCCATGACTTTTCGCTCTCATCACAGTTCCTAATGGTCCTTCCAGGACAAATAAACCCTCGCTCAGTTTGTCTTGTGATTTTGTGGACTCTGCTACCCCATGGTATTTTTTTCTCTACTTGTTAAACTTGAAAATACTTATATATGTCTGTCTAATAAGCCGTATAATTGAATTTGCCACTCAAATCTTGTCTCTGTTACTTCTTGTACATGGGTTCAACTTGGATTTCGTAAAAGTTCTTGACAAAGCCAATTTCAAAACTTTAGAAAAAGTCAAACTTATTTTGTCACAATGTCAACTGAATATTGAACATAAATGTGTGAAATACCGGTGAGAGAAAACATATTTTCATTTTATATGGCGTTTTTCTACAATGATTCATAAATCTCCCTCTTTTCTATTGGTGCTAGCTCAATGTAATATTTAAAATTACTAACATTACTAAAATTACTAACAAGTCTATTCACTGAAAGGTGGAATTGTAGTGAAAAGGGTGAGAATTGGCAAAGTGAAAAATCTAGCAGGGTAATTCAAAGAGATTCGAAAAGTCACCGCACGTTCGGTGACTTTTCGTTCTCTTCAATTCGGTTCCTTTTGCCGATCCCATTTCGGTGACCCTGCTGTGTATTCAGCAAACTCCACAGGGTCCCCGAATTGCAGGGAAAAGTTACCGCAAACCCGACGAAAGCTAACCGCAAAACCCGGCGAATGCACGCCGAAAACCCGCAAAAACATCTGGATTAGCATGCTGAAAACCACGGGAAAATCCGAGCAGGAGCCGATCACACACAGCGCAGCCTCCGGAAAAAGCCGAGACCGCAGACAGAGTGAAGTGAATAAATTAGGAAAACAGTTTGCATGAATGATTGAAAAGTGAAACGCTGTTTGCAAAGAAACTACTGAGCGAAAATGTCTGAAATTTACACATGAGGTCCAGGGAATGATAACAAAAAGGGCTGTTACAGAAAAAATAAGTAAATTTAAAAAGAAAATCAAAAAAAAATTGAACTTTAACCTCCCTGGCGGTCTAATTTTTTCAAAATTTTGTGTCTAAAAGTGTCTCAATTTTTTTTAAAAGGAAACGTGTTTTTGTACATAGTTAGCCTGTAATAATTTGGAATCACGCACTGAAATCCGTGAAATCAAGAGACCTTACTGGTAAAATCCTTTATAAATAAATTAATTAATTAATTAAAAAAAAATATTAAATACACTGAGTCCTATAACGTTTGAAACACGACATAATAATTTATTAACCCAAAAATAATTATCCAAAATAATGCAAATAAATGATATTCAATAAAATACAACAAAAAACACTGAAATCTGTCTGAGAACAAGGATGAGACGATGTATGGTCTATTTCTTATCCTGTACTGCCACCTAGTGGCCGTTCATAAATTTTGCCATTTGTATTCAGTGTGTTTTGTGAATGAAGTTTGCTGCGTCCAGCCCCCCTGCATCATGTGACTCGCAGGGAGCCATCCAGGAAGCAGCTCGCCGCGATCACACTGCAGGGACAGCGAGGTAGCCAGGAGGAGGTGAGTAAACATCCAGCCCGAGTGTGGCTCGGGGTTACCGTTTGTGGTAGTGAAATTTAACCCCGAGTCACAGGGAGATTAAAAAAAATCTGAAAAATGCTTAAAATATCCTAAAAAAATCTATAAAGAAAGAGACTCTTTACTGCAGAATTTTATAATGAACAGTTTATTAGATATTGAATTAAAACGGGAATATTTTTAACATTGAAGCCTATGAGATTCTCCTGAATAAAGTTGCCGAATTAAACCACCGAATGGCAGGGCATTTTGGGAACCTTTCACTGCTGGTTTGTGTTCTCTGAATAGCCGAAGCAGTGCTTTTTCATGGGGTTTTCACTGCCCTCGAACAGGCACCGAACAGGCACCGTATGTTCAGGCAATTCGCCAGGATTTGGCGAATTGCCTGCTCTCTGGATAGCCGAATGGCCAAGAAAGGTAACCGAATGCTGATTTTCAGCGTTCGGTTATCTTTCTCAAGCAATTCGGAGCTCTTTGAATTACCCTGTAGGTCAAAATAGCCAAACCAGAACATTCTTCCATTTATCTAACTTTCCAAATCGGCTATTTGGTCTAGATTACTTTCTTCTCCTGCCAATTCTCCAAGCTTCACCCTTTAGTGGATAGACCTGTATATTAAATATCCTGGAATGTGAGATAAAATATCAAATATAATGATAATTTCACTCATATTTTTCTAAATACTCATGAAGCGTTCTCAATAATCCTATAAATCCTATATCAATTTGTTTCAAGTTATATTAATTAACCTGTTTGATAATAACATATTTGAACAACTTAACAGGAAGTACATGGAGTAAAATTCATTAACATACATAATGTAGAGTGCATAATAAATTATTAGAGCTTTGATGTGTTTTTGGATTGAGTATATAGTTAAGTGCCTCTGGAGTGTGATGTCCAGAAAAAAAATTAGCATGAGAGAATTAATATTAAGCTCTTGGCTAAGCGCATATGTTTTGTACTAAGTGATATTCATCAACTGAGATTAATGGAGAAAGTAGCGGTACACAGGTAAAAAGGGTCAAGATTATTTCTTACAATATGTCAGCCATATCTATTATTTCGTATACAAATGATTTTTCAAAAAGGTTTAATATGGAAAGGTGATTTACATTCTCACATTGGGTTACATTTTATTTTGTTAACTTACACTAAAGAATTTTTAAAGTACTATTACTTTTGCAAATAGCTTTTCCAAAATTCATTCGAGACAGAAACTGTTTCACGTTACATAAGAATATGTGGTGTAGACAGTAAATTAGTATTAAGTGTATGCTTCCACGCTTTATGAAGTGTCAATGTCCTGGATGTCTCTTTCATAATATATTTTTTTTCTTTTTGTCATAATCGATAGTTGTTAACTTTACCATCCATTTTGAAGCACAATGTGAGCTGTGTTTTACACATTTTTCATTGGCCTTCCTATCTCTTACACAAACTTGGATCAATATTTTCTTTTGAAAACACAGAAGAGAAAATCTAATTCCCAGAGCAAACTGTCCTTATTCATTTTATACTTTCTGTCTCCTGAGTTTCATTTGCTTCTTTATAGAAATTAAAAATCAAAGAAGAATTCCTAGAAAATCAATTTCAATTAGGAATAATCTGTAAAGGATGGTTTTAAAAGTAAGTAGACATACTTCACTGTTATTTGGCACTCTTGGAACATGAAATACGTTATTTTGTATCCACTTCACCAAGAAAAATATATTTCCTGAAATTAATTATATTTACATGATGCTTTGAGCTCCGACAGCAGTGACAAAACCATTATGAAAATATCATAAATAAATAGTAGTTTGCAACAATATGCACAAGGGATTAAGCACAAAGCTAGTAGGGAAATTTAAAATTTATTACAAGACTTGGAGGTTCATATTTTACATTTCTGGTTGGCTATGGCTCTCGTGTGCCTTATATGTTATGCTACCACATAACTAATACACATAATAAAAGTGCCCTGAGCATCTAACAACGGATGTTGTTTTCTCTAGTATAAAAAGATAAATGACTATTGTCCTAATTTATTTATGTTAAAGGTTAACCTGCTCGCCAGGATCTTTTAGCCTTACTTTATTGATTATTCGCCTTCAAGTGATTTTGTCCTGGAGTCTTTTCCTAAAAATGGTACCAATGGTTTTATTCTTGACATTATAAAACAAGCTCTTGATTCAGAATGGGCACATCTGGCTTTAAGACAATACTTTTAAAGCCACATTTTAAAAATGTAATGTAGTAATATGTCTACAATTATAAGAACCGTGCACTACAATCCTATCAGGAAAAATGAATTCATACATATGATATTATCGAGAATTTGTTATCTCCACAATTTACCAGTAGACGTCACCAAATTATCTAGTTGGATACAAAGAACTCATTGACTTTTTGAAAATGCTACCAATACTCTATTTACACAGAGATTGCTGGTGGTTGTAATTAACGTCAACAGAAATTAGTGCATGTGGTATTTTCAGATCCCAGTACTGAAGCAAAAGGACAACTTTTTGGTGACATTTTTAATAGCAAACAGGATCCAAATGGGTGTTTGGAGTGAAAGTAGTGTAAAGTAGTGTGTGACCCAAAGTTCTCCCAAAACGGGGAAAACCTGCACCAGTAGGTTTCTCAGTAACGTCCCAATTTTAGCTTTAGTTTCCAGGGCAGGCATAAAGCTAATTACTGATTGTGCTCCCCATGTTAAGTATTGTTTTAGGCCGTGTCACACAAACGCAGTGATCACGTCCATGTTGCCACACAGTTTAACAACACGTCTGTTGTAGCATAGAATCATGAGGAATAGAGACCCACACACAAAGTATGTGCGCACCGAACTGCGCACACACAGCGCACGTGGCAAACGGACGCAAGTTAGGCAAGAACATAAAATCGCTAGAACATAAAAACGGACGTGCAGAGTGCGCCACGTCCGCGTAGCGTTGTGTGTGTGTGATGGAACGAAGTCAGACGGACCGCATTTGCGACGTCCAGCACCTTGAAGCACAAAATGGTTTTCATATCATATATCAATTTTTATCATTTTTCATATTAATTTTGCTTCCCATAGTTCCCTTTTTTTCCTATGTCCGTCAAGAAAAATGGATCGTGTGGTGTCTAAGGTATCTTCCGTCAGTACGTCCATCCGTTGTGCACGGATGCACAGTGCGCTCAGAATGCAATCATCTGACATTAGCCTTAGCAGAGTAGAGTAAACTCATGCAAGCTGGTGCAAGCACGAATGTGCTAAAGGATTTTTTAGGGGTTTAGCGTCAGGAAGGTAATGTGGGTGGCATGCGTTAAAGTCACTTATCCTGACCGTAACATTTAGGCTAGGGTCAGACTAGCGTGATTTCTACGGACTGTACATCCGTGTACACGGACGTACGTCAGTATGGAAGACGCAGTAGTGGCCACACAGTCCATTTATCACTGACGTATATTTTGACGGATGTAGGAGAGAAAATAAAATAAAAAGCAAAACCATTTTGTCCGTGAAAAATGCTGGACGTATAAATGCAGTCCGTCTGACCACGTTCCATCACTCACACACAAAGCTATGCGGACGTTGCGGACGCAGCGCACTTTGTGCGGCCGTTCTAGGAGTTGTACTTTCTTGCCTGCCTTGCGTCCGTGGGCCGCGACCGTTTTGCGTCCGCAGTTCAGTGCGGACGTACTTTGTGTAACGGGCTCCGATGGGCTTTCTTTCATGCTATCACGGACGTACTGCTAGGCGCAATCACGGACGTGAACACTACGCTCGTCTGACCCCAGCCTTAATCATCTGAACGTTACAGTTGGCATCCACTAGGGAATAGAGCCCGTAGTGTGGTATAGTTCAAAGACTTGGTATATGATAGTAAAATAATGCACTTTCCAATAGTGGAGCCCCTATACACGTTAGCTCTCGATTATGTGCATTTGAAACTGCGGTGGAACGCATGCTTTTATCACCAGAGTTGGGTAAGCTAAGGCTCGGGAAAATGTGAGTTGCTTGTGGAAATATACAGATAACTTAATTCTATCTAAGACTGTGATGTTATTGTACTATTATTTTCTCTGCTTTGAGTTTTATGGGAAGTTATTACCATACCTGTGTTCACAGAAGGATATTGAATTTGGACTATATATATATGTAATGTTGTTCTCTCGCTGTCATCACTTTTATTATATGGTGCATGAGTACTGTCACTATCATGTAACTCATTTATATTGTTTTATTATTTTCCATCATTCCCGTGAAGTGATCATGTCTATATAGAGGCACCTATGCTTTTTTAAAAGCAGTTTTTAGTTCTATTGTAGGCAGTGGTGTATTTAGGTTTTGTGCTGCCCTAGGCCTGGCTAAACTCGTGCACCCCCTAATTTAAATTTGACGTACCCCTTCCTGTCAAGGGCAAACCTCTTCCTGGTTAATCCCTACCCTTCCTATTTAAGCTCCACCTTTTCCTCTTAGAGCTCCGCCTTTTCCTCTTAGAGCTCCACCTTTTCTTCTTAGAGCTCCGCCTTTTCCTCTTTTTATATTAAAAGTGGATACCAAGTGCCTACTTGTATATTTTGTATACCATTTCAAATGTATCTATTGAGATAAATAAAATTATGAAATGTTTAAATTCAAGCATTTTTACAAAGAACAGCCACGCATGTCAAGTATACTGGATCACAGCCACTCTAATTGGTTGAACAATAAAATCCACAGAAACGTGCACTGCATATGAGCGTATCACAGAGCTGCACAGCAATAAAACCCACAGAAATGGGCACTGTGTATGAGCATATCAGAGCTGCACAGCAATAAAACCCACAGAAATGTGCACTGGGTATGAGCATATCACAGAACTGCACAGCAATAAAACTCACAGTAATGTGCAGTGTATATCACAGAATCCACAGCAATAAAACTCCCAGCAATGCAATGTTTGGTGTGTGTCAGCATATCAGAATCCACAGCAATAACAATTTCAGCAATGCAATGTGCAGTGTGTGTATGAGTGTATCAGAATCCACAGCAATAAAACTCACAGCAATGCAATGTGCGGTGTGTTTCAGCATATCAGAATCCACAGCAATAAAACTCCCAGCAATGCAATGTGCGGTGTGTGTCAGCGTATCAGAATCCACTGCAATAAAACTCCCAGCAAACCAAGTGTATATGAGCACACCGCAATTATTTATTCTATATTTACCGGCCTCCATCCACAGTAGGGCTGTGTGCAGAGTCAGCAGGGACTGTGTACGGACTCAGCATGAGGTCCCTCCAGGTCACGTTATGATCGCGGCTGTGCCTGTGCGTGGAGCCATCTTGTCAGCAGTGGGGTGCCACTACCAGAGGGTGCACCGTGGCTTTGATTCCCTTCCCAGTGGGTGTTCAGTCCAGAATAGAGTGAGAGTCAGTGTTAACGAAAGGGCGGGCAGCTGCGTGCGTGCGTGTCACGTGGTTCAGCCAGTCAGGTGGTACTGAGACTCCGTACCACCTGACTGGCCGGACCGCGTGACCTGCACGCACGCAGCCTCACCAGGAAGCTCAATGACAAATTTCTATCACTGCAGTGCTGGTTAAGGAAAGGTCCACTTTAAACAGCAGTAGGCAGACAGGGCTTCATATTCTGCTGATACACCCCCCCCCCTTTACCTGCCGTTTACGGTCATCTTCTCTCTCTGCACACAAATCACATCCCCCTCCCCTCTCCTAGAGCTGCTGCGGGGCAGGGGAGGAGCTATGGAGGGAGGAGTGGGGGATTTTTATTCTATTCGATTTTATTCCGTATGCAACCGCCCTGCTCCGCTGCTCGTTGTTTGAGAACAGAGCTCAAAGCTGACACACAGTGACAGTGGCATCTCCTAGTACCCCCTAATGACACCCCAATAATCACTGGTACCTGGGGCGGGCCGCCCTCCACCACTCCCCTAAGTACACCACTGCTCTGTGATATGCTCACACACAAGTTTGGCGAACTGCCAGCAAGTACGGTGCTATTTGAAGGCATTGCAAATCTCCATAGAGAAGTAATGGTTAATCTATTCAGAGAACACCAAACAGCAGAGAAATGGCAGTGAAATGCCTTGATGTTCGGTAGTTTCAATCTGCAGGTTTATTCAGGCGAACCCCATAGGTTTCAATGTTAAAAATATTCCAGTTTTTATGCAATATCTAATAAACCATTTATTATTTTAATCTGCAGTAAAAAGTCTTTATTTATTGATTTATTTTTTTGAGTACCTTTTAGTCATTTTTCATATTTTTTTGGGCAAAATCCCCCCCCCCTTTTTTTTAATAGCAGTTTTTCTTTTTTCTGTAACAGAACTTTTTATTATCAATCATAGGATCTTATATGTAAATTCCAGACATTTTTGTTCAGTAGTTCTTTTGAAAACCGCAGGCCACGGGTTTGCGGTAGCAGCATTCAGCGGCTGACTCCATTCACTTTGGGGACCCTGCTGTGAATGGTGAATTCACTGCAGGGTGGGGAAATTTTATTCCCCGAAGTGCAGGGAACTACAGACCACCAAACTGTTAGCGTCATATCGGTGCTCTGTGAGTAACCCATTTAGTGGTGAGATTTTTTGCTGCCCCCTGGAAAGTGAAAGCCTAGGCCTTGCCTACCCAGGACATACTTGAAAATTTGTGAAATCTCAATGTATCCTTCCTGGTAAAATACTTTGCAAAAGTAAAAAAAAAATTTTTTTTTTTTTTAGGGGTGGGGCCACCCGGTGCGGGACGTCGCCCCCTGGAGAGTGCCGCCCTAGGCCTAGGCCTAGTCGGCCTAGGCCAAAATACACCACTGATTGTAGGTGTACTTTCATGTAAGGTTTTGTTCACAGCACTTGTATTGCACTTGGGCTGCACTTTTCTCTGTTCATGATTGCATTTGTCGATATTACTGTATTTCTTTAAGCACCCATACTATACATATGTATATACAGCTCTGATTACCATGACACCAGTAGAAATAATTAACCCATTAATGCCACAGGACATACTATGCCATCTCTGTGGTGGGTGGGCTTTAATGCCGCGGGACAGCATAGCACGCTCTGCTGGCATCTATGGGCTGCCTCCCACCCTCTTCTTTCGCTGCCACGGGATGGCTTGAACTCAAGTTTTTCCCCCTGCAGCTAATGACATGTGCGGCGAGTTAGCTGCATAGGCGGAGTGGAGGAGAGACAGTTGCAGCAGCAGGAACGCCCCTTACCCACCCGGCGGTAAGGGGTTAAGGAAAAAGTGCAGAGACGGGCAACTAAATTAATAAGGGGAATGGAAGGGTTAAGTTATGAGGAAAGACTAACAAGCTTAAACCTGTTTAGTTTAGAGACACGGCGCCTTAGAGGGGATCTGATAACCTTATATAAATATATACGGGGCCATTATCAACCATTGTCTGATAACCTATTCATTAACAGGACTATACATAGGACAAGGGGTCATCCATTTAGACTGGAAGAAAGAAAATTTAGCTTAAAGCATAGGAAGGGTTATTTTACGGTGAGAACAATAAAGCTGTGGAATTCTCTGCCTGTTGAGGTGGTTGGGTCAGAGTCTGTACAGACTTTTATAAAATGACTGGATGACTTCCTGCAGACACAGAATATTAAGGGTTATAATATTTAATATGTGGGTAAAAGCTTCTTGATCCAAGGAGAAATCTGACTGCCATTCTGGGGTCAAGAAGGAATTTTTTCCCAGTATGTTGCATATTGGCAAACATTTCAGACTGTTTTTTTTGCCTTCTTTTGGATCAACAGCAGTAGGTTATGTGGGAGAGGCTGAACCCGATGGACGCATGTCTTTTTTCAGCCTATATAACTATGTAACTATGTAACTATGTAACTGTTTTCACTGCTTAAAGATTTCTAGGACATTTACTATTCAGAAATGGCCTTTACAGCAAGTTATGGATATAATTTTAGAAAATTCAAAGTCATGTATCATGACAGTCCTCTTGGACACCACCAAGGATGCAATAGGGAACTACTCAACTTCAGCAGTGATTGATTAATTTATAAAAACTTATCTGACTGCTGTAGAGATGTCTCATGATAGGAGCCAGGTAGTCTGCCTGCAATGCTGGCATCGCGTGTTAGAGCTCCTTTCTTCTTTAAACCTACATTTGGCTGTTTTGTTTTCAGATGCCATCTATTAGTCGTATGCTTCTTCCCTATAAACACCAGCTTTATTTCCAACCGGACCTTTTGTGCTTTCTTACTTCTGAACTCGTTCCCGACTTAATTTTTTGATTCTTTTTCAAACCGAGGTAGCTTTTTAACTTCTAAAACCTGTATTCATGGCTTCAACTTTTGTTTTATTTTCCTTTGCTTTCTTTTTCCCCTTGACCTTTTGGTTTTCTGACTACTATATTTTCGGTGATTTTTGTACTTTTTATAATGCAAATTATAGTTATTTCTCATTAAAATGTTACAAGTGACAGATATTCCTCAGCAATGAAATAGGTGTGCATGTTTCAAAACTAAAGGCAACCATCATGAAACAAAACAACCTTTAGCATACTTAAAAATAGGATATTCATATTTGTATGTTTACAAATTAAATAACTGCTCAATGCATCAGGATAGCTGGCATATTCCTCATCTTGTTTATAATCTTCTGGGAGCCATTGTTATTTACAGCTGGTACGCAGGACCGTTTTGATATCCATAACACTTCTTTCTATTTTGTGTCTAGCACTAAAAAAGTTATTGCTATAAAACTATTGAAAAAATCTTGAATTTCTTGTGAACGTTGTAAAAGTGTTAAGTATGCCCTTAACTGATTTATAATTAATGTCAGTGTAAATAAAAGACATGAATGCAAGACAATAAGCATTTAAAATTATAGATACAATATGATGGCTAAAATATCTGTGTTGTGTTAGAAAACAAGGTAGGTAATAATAGGTTGCAGATGGAGGAGTACAATCTAGATTAAATGAAGCAAGTGCATAGCAAAAAAGCTCTCGGAATGTTCATGCAATAGAAACAATGAAACAATTACCATGAAATTCCAAAGAAAAATATATACTGTATCTCCCCCAAATTATAAAACCAGCACTTAGATAACTATAAGGTCTATTCACAAAAGGTGAAACTCAGGAGAATTGACAGGAGAGAACAATCTAGACCAAATAGCCAATTTGGAAAGTTAGATAAATGGGAGAATTTTTCTGGTTTGGCTATTTTGACCTAGCATTTTCACTTCTCCAGTCATTCTCCTGAGTTGTATGCCTTCCTGGAATCCATCGGACTCTATAAGGAATAGCATGGAGAGCAATAGCTTTAATGGCCACATTTGTTAGTGCTAACAGCTCACATATTAATGCTTATGGCTTGAATGAAATAAGGCACAGAATCCTCACATGCAGTAAATCAAGTAGCATGCATTGGTGTTGGTTTAGACAGAGCAGATTACCTAAACATTTCTAAATAATCCAAAATAGCCACCATCAAAATGTGGTAATATTTAAAGGGACACTACCACTACATAAACTAGATTACTTGTGCATTACACATAAAACCACCTTTACAAAACACATGCTGCTATATTTTTTTACTTGTTTGAAGCAATTGCATGTAAAATATATAAAAAAATAAAATTAGTTTTTTTTATGTCCCAACCAATTTGTTGATTTTTCCCATAACGCAACATTTACCAATGTTTTTTCTTTTATGGTTTATCTAATCTATAGGATTTAACAATTTTAATTAAAAGGCGGGGGAATGTCTAGATAAAGCGGCAGGGGACTTTTATTCTTCAGGCTACTCAAGATAAGAGATGGCTGCTGAATGAGAAAAAACAGGGATCTTAAAAGACTTCTAATCTACTCCCTGGTGATGTCCCTTGAATACATTTCACACAATACTATGAGATTTGAGACAGTGATCGACCCATAGACTCCATTCTATGTCCATTGCCACAGAGTGAAGAGCAAGTGATGTAAAGATACTCGGGAGGGCGCAGTTAACAACACAAAAGATCACACAATGGATGCACCCAGTGACACATACATACAGGGTTATTCAAAGAGATCCGAATTGCTTGAGAAAGGTAACCGAACGCTGAAAATCAGCGTTCGGTTACCTTTCCTGACCATTCGGCTATCCAGAGAGCAGGCAATTCGCCAAATCCTAGCGAATTGCCTGAACATACGGTGCCTGTTCGGTGCCTGTTCGAGGGCAGTGAATCCCCATGAAAAAGCACTGCTTCGGCTATTCAGAGAATACAAACCAGCAGTGAAAGGTTCCCCTAATACCCTGCCATTCGGTGGTTTCATGCGGCAAATTTATTCAGGAGAATCCCATAGACTTCAATGTTAAAAATATTCCCGTTTTAATTCAATATCTAATAAACTGTTCATTATAAAATTCTGCAGTAAAGAGTCTCTTTATTTATAAATTTTTTAGGATACTTTAAAAAAAAAAAAAAAATCAGAAAAATGCTTAAAGTCCGATTTTGTTTTTGATTTTTTTTTAACCACTTCAATGCGGAGGACGCGCTCAGCGCGTCCTCCGCATTACTGCTGGTATGCGGAGGACACGCTGAGCGCGTCCTCCCATTGGGGTCAGCGTTCGGCCGGGTTCCGGCCGATCGCTGGCCTCTCCGGTGCGGGCTGACATCCTCGATGTCAGCCCAGCATCCGGAACCGCAGCCGCTGAAATTAGGTGTCATCGCGGCAGCGCGATGACACCTAATTCAGGCGCCCCCCCGCATGTGAGGAGGAGGCGCCTGAAAGGGAGGGGGGGAGGTCCTTCGGACCTCTCTCCCTCCCGATCGGCGGCGTTGCGGGGGTTAACCCAGGCACCATTTGGAAGGGCACAGCCTGCCCTTCCAAATGGTGCCTGGCATTAACCCCTGGGGAGCTGGATCGCGAATCGGCGCTGAAAAGCGCCGGTTCGCGATGCTTTCCCGGAGCTGGCCGACATCTTGGATGTCGGCCAAGCCTCCGGGAACTCCCCTGAGGACTGGCGTCATCGTGCATAGCACGATGACGCCAGTCCTAGAGTTAACCCCTAACTGCCACCAACGGTGGAGATAGGGAGTTCATTGGAACTCCCTATCTCCCGATCCGTGGCAGCTAGGGGTTAAAGTTTGGTGTGGTTGGATCGGCCAGAGCATGGCCGTTCCAACGATACCAAACTCGAATGTGAAAAAAGTTTTTAAAAAAAAAAAATAAATAAAATTAAAAATAAAAATATATTTAAAAAAAAATTATAAAGATAAATTGACATTTTTTTTTCTTTTTTTTGGTTCGTTAATGCAGCAATATTGTTCCCATTTCAATTATAATGTGAACAATGATGCTGCACTAACGATTTTTGTATGCGGTGCGTTTGTTAAAAATCGCGTAATTTTCCCCAAATAAAAATGTAACGAGACCCCATCTCTAATTTTTTTAACAAGCGCACCCCATACAAAATATAACCGCAATTGCTCGCATGTTAAAATGTGAAAAAAAACACTTTACACGTTGTAAATTATTGAAAATACATGTTTTATTGCATTTTTTGTTATAATATACAGACATGACATAACGTATACATATAATAATGACATATTATGAATCTACCGAGTCTGACGGAAAGAACGATATATAATATGTCTGGGTCATATACTAAAATAAGCCTTCAAAACACGTTTAAACATGACGAGCAAAACCGGTAAAAATGACCTCAGCACAGAGGTGTGAAAAGCCTCAGCAGCGAAACGGTTAAGTTTACTTCTTTTTTCTGTAACACCCCTCTTTATTAT
Organism: Leptobrachium leishanense; assembly: GCA_009667805.1. Classification (NCBI taxonomy): domain Eukaryota; kingdom Metazoa; phylum Chordata; class Amphibia; order Anura; family Megophryidae; genus Leptobrachium; species Leptobrachium leishanense. The sequence continues at coordinate 285,568,362 of CM019066.1, forward strand.
CATTCCCTGGACCTCCTGTGTGAATTTCAGACATTTTTGCTCAGTAGTTTCTTTGCAAACAGCTTTTCATTTTCACAGATTCATACAAATGGTTTTGCTAATTTATTCACTGCCTCCTCTGCGTCTCAGCTGCTTCGGCTCTGTGTGATTCGGCTCCTGTTCGGCTGCTTCGCTGCCTGTGATCGGCTCCTGCTCGGGTTTTTCGAAGGTTAATCCAGATGTTTTTGCTTGTTTTCAGCCTGCATTCGCTGGCTTTTGCGGTTCGTTTTCGTCGGGTTTTCGGCAGCTTTTCCCTGCAATTCGGGGGCCCTGTGGTGTTTGCTGAATACACCGCAGGGTCACCGAAATGGGATAGGCAAAAGGAACCGAATAGAAGAGAACGAAAAGTCACCGAACGTGCGGTGACTTTTCGAATCTCTTTGAATAACCCTGATAGTAAAATATTTTAACTACAAATACAAGAGAAAAACAAAGCACATGTAGAATTATGCAACATAAAATATTCATAATAAAGACATTTCATTGATCGGTGGTAGTGGCCATTGTAAACTAACATGTTTTTTTAGATTTTAAAGCAATACCGGGTTCTTATAGTTATCTGTAAGGAAAGGGAAAGAGGAAGGTGCAGAGAAGGGTGAAGCTATGGAGAACGTTTGGTCAAGTGACAATTCTAGGTCAATAGAGTTGATTTGGAAAGTGAGATAAATGGGAGAAGTTTTCTGGTTTGGCTATTTTGACCTAGAATTTTCACTTCTCCAAAAGTTCTCCAGAGTTTCACCTTTCTCTGAATAGCCCTGTAAGTAATTCTTCTCCTGGTTCAGCAGAGTATGCCGCTGGTGGCCATGACTACTATATATGTATGTTCTTATTAAATGCACCTTCTTGCCAAGGACCCTTTCAAATGCAGTTATAATGGTTAGGAAAAGTTTAGTTTTAATTAAAATTAAGTTTGTTCATGAATCACAGTTGTCAGGTGAAGAACTGAGCATTGTCATTAGTTTTAGTTCACTAGTGCCTGTAGCATACAACATCAAAGCAACTACATTTCCTTTCCGCTTAAAAAGCAATTTTATAATCTTAAAATGCCACAGCTTTCTCACAAATGTTGCTATAATTATTTCAAACTGCATTATAATATCCCCAGACAAACTTAAAAGTAATTGTGTTACGTAAGTTCATATAGTCAGAATTTCCAGAACCCTAGAGCGGTCAGATCTTTTATAACAATAGCAACGTTAGAATTTCTTCTTTGTCACAAATTGAATAATATATAGAATAATGTGAAATACTTTATATATATAATATTATATAACCCTCCTTTTTAAGTGAAATAATAAAATATCAAGATTGTAAAATTAAATAAGAGACTAATGCTTATAAATACTATTCTGACAGTATTAAACATTTAATTGCTATGTCACCTGTATAAATGCTAAACTAACTTCCTCTTTGTACACATTTGTCATGCTGGACTTTTCCACTGAGATGGGGGGACAGGTGCTTTTCAACATGTTGGAAGATTCTAACATGAGCATCATGGTGGGTGGCAAGTAATGCCTAGCAATTCTGCAGGGCATTAGTGTGGCATGATTCGATAAACATTGCATCACAATGCAAGATCCCTCTTCCATGCATGGAGATGCTGGAAGCAGGTAATTTACCTGCTTAATGCATCTAATAGGCACCCTATTTAAATCCCCTCTGCGCCTTATCATTACTCAGGCATTCTAAGGGTTTCCCTGTTCTTCTTCTTGTACAACCGTATCCCAGGCCCTTTAGACTTACTACATCGCACAAGAACCTTTGCTGCCTTGACTGACCTGGGACTTTACTGACTTTCCATATGAATTGTGCATATCATCATTAAAGTTTATCCAATTATTTCAAAGTATTTAACATCAGAAAGAGCTGGGCTGAGGAAGCTGAGTGTTAGTCTGGTAGGTCATTAGCACCTTCACTACCATGTTCCTGTATAGTTGATCTTCAAAAGCTGCTGCAGGAGGACTAGATTGTACAGATTGTTTTTTTTTTCGTTTCGAGTCGTTTCACACAGTTTTCGTTTCGATTCGGTGATTCGATATTGATTCGAAATTTCAGATCGATTCGAAATTTCGGATTGATTCTAAATTTCGAATTGATATAAAAAAAATCGATCTTTTTTTTAAAAAAATGCTCAAAGATCCTAAAAAATCTAAATATAAAGAGATTCTTCACTGCAAAATATTATACGCAACGGTTTATTAGATATTGAATTAAAACGGGAATATTTTTAACATTGAAGCCAATGGGGTAAAACATTTTCCACACTATCGAATTTGATATCAACTATCGCATTTGAAATCAAATTTCGAATTGATATGAATTATCAAATTGATCTTAATTTACAATACAAGTAACAGTCAGCAAAGGGCTTTATGAAACAAATTAATTTCATTTTACTGTTTAGTTTGACTCAAGTACAAAATCTGTGACACAGCTTGATATTTAACCCATGATTGTCTTTTAACACCAAGATTTAATTAATTGGAATTGAATTAAAACGGGAATATTCAGATCAAGGTGTGGGAAATGTTTGACCAACAAGGTGTGGGTAATGTTGTATCCCATAGGCTTCAATGTTAAAAAATATTCCCATTTTAATTCAATATCTAATAAACCGTTGCTTATACTATTCTGCAGTAAAGAGTCTCTTTATTTTTAGTTTGTTTAGGATCTTTTAAGCATTTTAAAAAACAAAATCGATTCTTTTTTAGATCAATTCGAAATTTGATATCAAATTCGATAGTTGATATCAATTCGTATTTTGGATCACTAAATAAAACCCCAAATAATAAAATTTTGCTGTTAAAAGACAATCATGGGTTAAATATTAAGCTGTCACACATTTTGTACTTTAGTCAAATTAAAGAGTGACATGAAATTAATTTGTTTCATAAAATCCTTTGCTGACTATTATTGCTGACTATTACTTGTATTGTAAATTAAGATCAATTTGATAGTTGATATCAATTCGAAATTTGATTTTAAAATTCGACAGTTGATATCAAATTCGATAGTGTGGGAAAAGTTTTACCCCATGGGCTTCTATGTTAAAAATATTCCCTCTTTAATTGAATATCTAATAAACAATTGCTTATTTCTGCAGTAAAGAGTCTCTTTATTTTAAAAACTTTTAGGATCTTTTAAGCAATTTTTAAAAAAAAAAAAATGTTTTATATCAGTTCGAAATTTGATCCGAAATTTCTTGTGGTCGACATTTCGGATTCGGGATGCCCTCGGAAGCACGAAAATGGTAAATTTCGTAGGAAAAACAAATCTGTACGAAACGAATTATACAGCCCTACCTCTAACAGGCCAGGTTTGCCAGATATATGAAGCACAGCACAGGTGATATGATTTGCTGCTCAGTGATTGCAGGATTCAGTCTGCATCTCCCCAAAGTAATCCTTAAAATCTGGCCTGTTAGGGGTACTTGAGGACCAGGGTTGGGAACTTCTGTGTTAGTGCTCTGAGATTTCCCTCGGAGAGTGAAAGAGAACAGTGAGGTCACGGCAGTGTGCTCACTCCCATTGGATGTTCACACTGTGTAGTCTGCCTTAAACAGGCTATCGGGGTTATTCAGAGAGAGGTGAAAAAATTCTAGGTCAAAATAGCCAAACCAGAAAAATTCTCCCATTTATCTCCGTTTCCAAATCGGCTATTTTGACCTAGAATTTTCACTTCTCCAGTCATTCTCCTGGTTTTCACCTCTCTCTGAATAACCCTGTATATGTATTGTACATACAACCTCCAATGGTACACAAAATTATATTCATGTTTCATAAATAAATTTTTACAATATTAAAATAAATAATCCTTCTTAAGAAAAACATTTTTTTTGTGCATGAAATAGCCATAGAAATACATTTGTATGCAATGCATTGCGTTCCCTTTCAATTTACTGCACTTTACTGTTATGGAGTTTTCAAACGACTTCAATCTAATCTTATATTTCATTAAACCTTAAAAAGGCAAGGCACTTTGGACTATAAAATAATTTTAGAAATTTGATTGATCTTTGATTTATTGAAGTGTTTCAGTTCTCTGTGGCTTTTAAACCTAACAAAAAAAATATTCTACCTGTATTAAGAGATTTCCAGAAAACTGTAAGGAAACTATAAACAAACTTAAATCATTTCCGGCAACTTACTATATTTCTTGCTGTAGTTTTCAATAGTGAGAAACCAGTGAAGCCAAGTGTGATGACCTGCAAACACCAAGTCACCCAATTCAATCAATGCTAATGTCAATCTATGCTCTTTATCTCATTACGTAACTAGGTCTCCTGACATACAGGTCTGTTTACTAAAAGGTGAAACTCAGGAGAACTGGCAGAAAAAGAGAACAATCTAGACCAAATAGCATGTTTGAAAAGTCAGACAAATGAGAGAATTTTTCTGTTTTGGCTATTTTGACCTAGATTTTTCATTATCTTGCCAATCCTCTTGAGTTTCACCGTTTTGAATAGACCTGATAGTTTTCTAAATCAGTGTTTGTCAACCCCTGATCCTCAGAGCCCACTAGCAGGCCAGGTTTTAAAGATCACCTTGGTGAAATGCAGACTGAATCCTGCATTCACTGAGCAGCAAATCATATCATATCTGGCAAATATGGCAATTTTTTTGGTTCCTGAGGACTGGAGTTGAGAAATACAGTTCTAAATGAAACCATTGATATGTATAGAAAACAAATATAGTAGAGAAGATAGAATCTGTTGGCATCAGACGTAAAACATGTACACTTCTCAAAGCCGGCAACACACGATTGCTCTCAACTGAACTTCATCTCTGAGTATCATGGTTTAGAGCAAAAGGACACCAAATAAATACATTTTTGCCATTTATTTTTCTTTAGGACAGGAGGCAGCGGGGAACACATCTTACTTTAAACTAGGGACCTGAGGAGAGAGCTATTTTTTTATTTTTCAAATATTTTTTATTAAAGTATTTGGTTTTTGTACAAAAAATAAAATGAAGACATATACAATAGTTGCATACCAAATCTGGTCACGGGCGCCCAAGACTCATTGATGTGGGAGTGGGAGGGCATGTGGGAATGAATACAATGCCAAAATCCCAGAATAGGGTGATAAGGTAAGGACCTCACTTCTTCTCACCACAGCTATAACTCTTAACTTAATATGCATTAGTCACCCCAAAATAAGGAAATAGAAGGGGATAACCCTAATTGGGAGTTCCTAACAAACAAGCCTTCAAAAAGGCTGGATTGGGACAACACATATATTAAACGTATATTTTTTAGAACTTAAAAAAGGAATCAAAATATATATAATACACTGACAAAAAATAAAATAAAATTAACAATAAAATTTATAAAGTTGACAATTTATTTCACTGTTACATTGTTCTTGTGATCTACCACCATACCATCTATTTACTTCAGACCTAAATGTTAATAGAGTCATCCATCTGTATACTCAATAGATGGTTGTTATACTTTGCACATGTTGGCCAGGACAAAAAACATTCATAGTATTGTAAGAAGACAATCAATATAAAAAATGGCCAACATCTACAGTAAAAAATGAAAGGTCAAATTTTATATTTCATATACGCTCTATGAGCAACTTCCAATCTTAAACGTTGTATATTTACAGCCACTACCATCACCGTAAGGTCATAGGACAATAGAAACAATATAAGTGGCTAGAAACAATAACTCAACGGTGCTAATTTGCTCAAAGTCTACATCTAGCATGCTACATGCTAGCATCTCTGAAGAGCATTTAGTGAAACTCGTGCTGGGTGCACTACAGTGAATCTTTGAAGTTTGATTATCTTGAGCATGGAAAATTTCAATTAATTAGCACCTTTGAATTAGTGTGGCTAGCCACTTATATTGTTCCTATTGTCTTATAACCTTATGGCGACATTTTGGTTTTGTTTCCTTTTTTTAACTCCTAAAAAATAAAAGTGAAGTTATATACACGTGGGAGTGATGGCTGTTCTGATCACAGAGAAATCTGCTATAGCTCAAAGTTTAGAAAACAGAATGCTGGCCATGATGGACAGATGTCAGAGCACACTTGGTATGTACCACCTACCTGGAGATTGTTGCATACCATGAACACCCTTTCATGGCAATGGCATTTCCTGATGGCAACGGCATCCCCCAAAACTAAATCGGAGGGTGCAAGCAACATGCGGGGTAAAAAATGACAAGCTCAGAGTCGTGTCTATAAATGCTCGCAGTTTAGTCAATAAAATCAATGAACTGGAGGCAATGATGGCAGCTGAAAAAGTAGATTTAGTGGCGGTTACTGAGACATGGTTCAGTGAGAAAAATAACTGGGTCATAACAATACCGGGGTACTCTTTATATAGAAAAGACAGAGAAGGTAGGAAAGGAGGAGGAGTGGCCCTGTATGTGAAAAACAACATAAAAACGAACCAAATAAAAGTGAGCAAGGTGAACATAGAGTCAGTTTGGGTTACGCTAACATTTGGCAATCATACAGTAGCTCGTGTAGGTGTGATCTATAGACCCCCTGGACAAGTAGAAGAGCTAGATAATCTGCTGGTTGAGGAAATAGCCAAAATGGCAATGAAGGGGGAAGTTATTATCATGTGGGACTTTAATCTTCCTGATGTGAACTGGAAAACCAAAATAGCTGGGTGCACCAGGAGTACAAATAGTCTAAACTCCCTACTGGGATTATCTCTAACACAAGTAGTTGAGGAGCCGACCCATAAAGAGGCCATATTGGATTTAATACTCACAAATGGAGGTTTGGTATCAGACGTTGTTGTAGGTGAAAATTTGGGATCTAGTGATCACCAGTCAATGTGGTTTAATATAAGAACAGGGATGGAGCCGCACCACACAAAAACATAAGGTTAAGACTTTAAAAAAACTGATTTTTCTAAAATGAGATTTTGTGTGAATGAGTCATTATCAGACTGGAGGAGTTTAAAGGGAGTCCAGGAGAAATGGGATTATTTAAAGGAGGCATTATTGAAGGCCACAGGCAATTGCATTCGGCTTGTTAGCAAAAACAAAAAAGGGAAGAAACCACTGTGGTACTCTGCAGAAGTAGCCAAAATAGTGAAGAACAAAAAGATAGCATTCAATAATTATAAAAAAAACTCAGAGTGAAGAAGATACGCAAATCTATAACATTAGGCAGAAAGAGGCAAAGCAATTTATAAGAGCTTCCAAAGCACACGCAGAAAAGAAAATAGCTCAGTCAGTAAAAAAGGGGGACAAAGCATTTTTTAGATACATAAACAAGAAAAGAAAAGTAAAATAAGGATTAGTTAGATTAAAAACAAAGGAAGGAAGGTATGTAGAAGAGGATAAAAGTCTCGCTGACTGCCTCAATGAATATTTTTGTTCAGTCTTTGCAGAAGAAAAGAAAGGAAAGGGACCTCAGTTAGGAGGAAACCCTAACGAGACATTTACATATGAGTTTACAGAGGAGGAGGTTCTACAGCAGCTGTCTAAAGTAAAGACAAATAAGTCAATGGGGCCTGATGGGATCCACCCTAAATTATTAAAAGAGTTCAGTGATGTAATAGCAAAACCGTTAACAGATTTATTTAACCAATCCTTGCTAACGGGAGTCGTCCCAGAAGACTGGAAATTAGCAAATGTTGTGCCCATTTACAAGAAGGGTAGTAGGGAGGAATCGGGGAACTATAGGCCAGTTAGTCTTACGTCAGTAGTGGGGAAATTAATGGAAACCATGTTAAAGGAAAGGATTGTTGAACAGCTAAAAACACATAGATTACAGGATCAGAAACAACATGGGTTTACCTCAGGGAGATCATGCCAAACTAATCTTATTGATTTTTTGATTGGGTAACAAAAATAATAGACAAAGGTGGTGCAGTAGACATTGCTTATTTAGATTTCAGTAAGGCTTTTGATACTGTTCCGCATAGAAGGCTTATCAATAAATTGCAATCTTTGAGTTTGGATTCCAATATTGTTGAATGGATTAGGCAGTGGCTGAGTGACAGGCAACAGAGGGTTGTGGTAAATGTAGTTTATTCGGCGCAAGGTCTTGTTACCAGTGTGGTACCTCAGGGGTCAGTACTTGGACCCATTCTCTTTAATATTTTTATTAGTGATATTGCAGAAGGTATTAATGGTAAAGTATGTCTTTTTGCTGATGACACAAAGATTTGCAACAGGGTTGACGTTCCCGGAGGGATCAGCCAAATGACAAATGATTTAGGTAAACTAAAAAAATGGTCGGAGCTGTGGCAATTGAGTTTTAATGTGGATAAGTGCAAGATAATGCACCTGGGGCGTAAAAACCCACGGGCTGAATATAGAATATTTGATACAGTCCTAACCTCAACATCTGAGGAAAGGGATTTAGGAGTTATTATTGCAGAGGATCTAAGGGTAAGTAGTCAATGTAATAGAGCAGCAGGAAATGCTAGCAGAATGCTTGGTAGTGTAGGGAGAGGTAATAGCAGTAGGAAAAGGGAAGTGCTCATGCCACTGTACAGAGCACTGGTGAGACCTCACTTGGAGTACTGTGTGCAGTACTGGAGACCGTATCTCCAGAAGGATATAGACACCTTAGAGAGAGTTCAGAGAAGGGCTACTAAAATGGTGTACGGCTTGAAGGAGAAATGTTACTAGGAAAGGCTTAATGATCTTAACATGTATAGCTTGGAAAAAAGACGAGACAGAGGAGATATGATAGAAACATTTAAATACGTAAAGGGAATCCACAAGGTAGAGGAAGGGAGTATATTTAAAAGGAAACAAAGTAGCAAAACAAGAGGACATAGTCTTAGATTAGAGGGGCAAAGGTTTAAAAGTAACATCAGGAAGCATTATTCTACTGAGAGGGTGGTGGATACATGCAACAGCCTTCCAGTTGAAGTGGTAGAGGCCAAAACAGTAATTGAATTTAAGCAGGCATGGGATAGGCATAAGGCTATCCTAAACAAAATATAAATCCAGGTAAAGTATCCATGTAATTGGGCAGATTAGATGGGCCGAAAGGTTCTTATCTGCCGACATTTTTCTATGTTTCTATGTTTCTATCTTTCAGCAGGATAATGCACCCTGCCAGACTGCAAAAAATGTTTAGGAATGGTTTGAGAAACATCAAATAGAGTTAACGGCGTTGCCTTGGACTCTACATCCCCAGATCGCAATCCAATTAAGCATCTTTGGGATGAGCAACAAATCCAATCCATAAGCGCCCTACCTCACAACTTGCTGGACTTAACGGATCTGCTGCTAAAGTTTTAGTGCCAGATGCCACAAGACACATTCAGAGGTCTTGTGAAGTCCATGGCTCAGTGCATCAGAACTTTATTGGTCGCACGAGTGGGACCTACATGATATTAGCCAAATGGTTATAACGATATGGCTCATCAGTGTAAAATATCAATCATATTATGTACATAATAAGTGACACTGTTGTACATAATATGTTTATAAAGTATATCAATCTGACCATTTGGGAATCTCTTTGCTTTCTAAACTCTAGCAATGTTGGCAAAGGTATTATATGTATAAGTGATTGCACCTGGATAGTTGGGGAATGTTTTGGGATCATATTGAGTACAGACTTAATGACTTTTTGTTTACTTTGTTTGAGACAGACACACACAGTAATTATTCTGTAGCAGGATGAATAAATAAGATTCACGAGCAAACAAGGCATGTATATACAAGATGTATTTTTGTAAACGGTGTTTAAATATTCACATTGTCACCATATATATAATTTACCACTCATTATGCATGCCCACACATTTCTGAGACTGCTGCCCACCTGGACTTACTTTGCTGTTGCATGCAATCATGCAATGTAACAGATGTAACATTCTATGTTACAAATGCTCTGTGTATAGCAATTTAAACCACTGATTGCAGCTTTTCTGTGTTAAAGCCCGTTCTAGAATATAAACTAAAGACACCTTTGCCAAGTAGTACATTTTTGTTAATTCTACAATCACATATCACACACAAGAATTGCGTTTTTAAGACAATTCCAATCTTCGACACAGTTGTGTTAGTATTTGGCCTTTAAAATGTAATTGATTATAAAAGATTAGTATGGCAATTTGCATTGTTTAAATATTTTTCAATCTTTATGCAAATTATTTAAAAATGTTGTTCTCTCTCATTAATACTTACATTTTAACCTTTCAAGAGCAGAGCCTTTCTTTCTCTCATTGCTTCTTACATCTTGATTTTGAGACACTTTAATTATAATATAGTCATCAATGCATTTTTGTACTTGGTTTCACATTCTTCTACAATCATTTTTGCGTAATTTAAATTGAATACGTAATTGTTTAAATTATTGTGTTTACTCTTTGGTAATTTGATACTTTAAAATGTTATTCTATTGCTTGTTTGTAACTTTACATTTGCTTTTATAGAGTAGACACGTATACAGGTTTACTATTTTTGTTCTATCTTTTCTTTTGTTTCTTTGTTTTCTTTTCCTTTTTTTCACACCTCACAATGAGCATATAGGCCACAATAATCGGTGTTAAACAAGTTTAACTTTTTACCTTGTGGTGGTATTATAACTGTGGAATTGTTTAATATTTCGATTACCCCTGTAAAGCATTAAAAATGAAATAATAGCAAGAAATGTAATCTTTTCAATGTGTACCCTTTATTGCAACTTTTTAGACATTAGTGATTTAGTGATTTTTTATAAGAATAAATTGTAAATATGATAATTGTTTTGCATCATATTTGTAACACCAGTGGTTTCATAAAGTTTTTATCATACACTCTTTTTTTTGTCTCTTTGGTTTTTTTTTTCCAAAAATGTCAACACTTGCAATAAACTGGACTCTCCCAATAGGAAACGTAACATTTTACAGGTTTTTTGGCTACTGCAATGCAAAATAAAGTATCACTTTGTATAGCTAAACACAAGTTCTCATTTATAGCCAGTTTTCTATGTAAGACAATTACTCTTACCAATGATAGAGGAGAAGGTGGTTCTTTGGTCCCTTCAATATAAGGGAATTTTTATAGTGCTGGGTGGCCCTTATTTCTGACATCATTGTGGCCTTAAGTGATGATGTCAGTGCCCCAGGGGGAGTAGCACAGAAAGTTTGACTTCTAGGAGGTACAATCAGCAGCATGTCCACAAGACGCTATAGAGAAACAGTGATGTGAGGGAGACGTTATCTGCACGACAGCAGGAAACTAGTTGGCATCTATCACACATTGTCTGCAGTGAATGGATTAATATCTTTAATTTTAAAAAATATATACATCTTCTGTGTATACGATGCAGCTAAATATTTTGAAAATATTTTTTCACTTTCTATTGCTTGTGTAATCCTTTGGTTTTGTTTACCTCATGTTATATTTATTTCGGCTCAAATTGACTTTTTTATGAATTATATTTTCAAAAAATGTATGATCAATACCTGGGACAGATCTACTATCAACTATTCTATAAGCAAAGATAATTATAATGTGGAGCCGTGATATCAATCACAGCTATGATGAACAAGCCTTTGATGTCCACATTTATAATGAAAACCATACTTATGATGAATAGCTCTATGATGAATTGGTCTATGATCAATAGCCTTATGATGAACAATCCCGTGTTCAAATGTCTTACAGCCAAATGTTTTAATGATGCAAAGACCTATGAAAAATGCCTATAACGTAAATTAAAAAGTGATGTGGATCTGCCTACCGTAGTTGATTCTAGATTGAACCAAAACATCGAGTTTCTATAACATCTGTGAACTAAAAGTTTTGAGAGAAATCCAACCTGACTTTGCAGCTTTTGAGGAAAACACATAGGAGCCTAAAGAAGAAAAGCATGCCAGCCCACTGAGTTTATTATATCAATAACATTACTATAAAACACACTTAGCAAGAAAAAAGGTTGTCATTTGCACTTACCACTGTAGCTGCATGCAAAACCAAAAACAATTAGAGGTTTTGTTAACCGACCTGCACCATGGTCACCTCCTGACTCTTCTGGCACCCAGTCCTCGAACTATAGGGTCAATGACAATAAGCGGTGTGAATGCTAATTGCACATTTGCTAACAGCTAACGCAGATACATTGAGAAGCATGGCAGGGCGAATGGATATTAAGCCAGTCAACTTTGATCCACAGTGTGCCCAGAAACCATGGTTTGACAGCCTCTAAAGCAGTGTTTCCCAAACCTGTCCTCAGAACCCTCCACCTTGCCAGGTTTGCTAGATATCTGAAGCACAGCACAGGTGATATGATTTGCTGCTCAGTGATTGCAGGATTCGGCCTGCTTTTCCCAAAGGTGATCTGCAAAATCTGGCCTGGTTGAGGGTCCCGAGGACAGGTTTGGGAAACACTGCTCTAAAGGCTAGCTTTGAAGAGATGTGATGGAGGGGCCATACCTCTCTCACCACGACTACATAAATTAGCTCCAGTGATCAAGGAGGCTATAGTGTCCCTATTTAGTCTTGAAGTTTGTGTAATCCATATTATTAATATACCTTCAGATAACCAATTCAATAAGCCGTGAGCTATTCTGTGCACGTACCATCAATTTGCTTTGTACACATTTGTGTGCTTCCTACCAAATTGTTAGTGTACATTTTCTGCCCCTTTCATTTGTTAATTTATCTGATCACATCTATTTTACTTTTCCTTTTCTTTCTTCATTAAACTGTAAATTAAGAAAAATTGAGTAATACACTTGTTTACCCCATGCGCCCATTTGCCAATTAAATGAAATGGATTTTTATATTAGTTTTCTATACACAAAACACAGAGTAGAGCTTTTAAATAATAATGCACTCTAAAGGTAGTTTGTGCTATTTATCCTCTTACCATGGATAATGCAAGCCTGATATACTGTATATCTTTGTGTATGTATATTATATATCTATATCAAAAATAGAACTATGAAGTAGGCAGTAAGGCAGGTTCCTTTTACATAAGCAGCACATTGCCTAAAGACTATAACGCTGCACATTAAATATTTCAAAGTGAAATAGTTTGCATTTAAAGAATGAACCAATTTGCTTCGTGATCAAAGAAACAAAAAAAAATGAACAGTTTGCTGCAGTTTGAACCTGGTTATGTATTCTGTCTGCATAGTGCAGCTGAATGCAATGGAAAAAAAAATAAAATATTTTCCATATTGAAAAACACTCATTCCAGGCAAAGAACAAGCACTCTAATCATGAAACAGAAAATATAGAAGTGTTGCAGTATATCTGTTTTATGTCTATGTAAACAGATCACCGTGAGTGTAGAAACATAACATTTTATGCACCGTTTGCGATGATGCTACATGTTCTTTCTTTTATAATGAAGAATAATGAATATGATATTACCATTGCAGGGGAGTTTCAGAAATAAGTATATGTTCGTTATAATCGAATGTTATTTATGTAAAGCATTGTTAGAAAATATAAGGAAGAGCATGATTCCCATCAAATGTTACATCTTGTTAGAATTGATATTGCTTTAAGAATTACATCAGACCAACTGTTCTGTGATAAGAGAAACAGAAACAACAGATGAAAGCACACAGTAATAGGTGTCTGCCTTTTTTCCATGTGATTGTGTATACATGTTTGTACTAGTGTATCAATCATTTCATCCAAATCAAATATGATTACTGTGAAATAGTATCTGAAAAGGTATATAACCCCACTGATATAAATAGAGTGAGGTCAATGGAAAAGCACGTCGTAAAAGAAATTACGGAGCATTATAAAAATGCAAGGAGGAAAGGACAGTTCTAATATCCAAAATAATGTAATATAGATCCTGGATAAATTTTTTGTGTTTATTCATTATATACTGTACTGAATAGCTAGATATTTAGCTAGAATTTATTTTGTTATATCGACATTTCCTGCAAAATACGTATGAGTGCACACACATATTGTGCATGTGTTTGTGTGATATATATATATATATATATATTATACAAAACCAGAATGACTGCAATCAACCCAAACGTGTATTTTCCATAATGGTGCTTCTGATACCAACAAAAAGATTATGGCCTTTCCAGTGACGCCAAAGATAACCAGGTTAAATTTTTTTAAAAATAAAATAATAATATATTTCTGTTTTTTTTCTAATGTAGCACTACTATTCAGTTTACAATTATAACATGAACAGTGATGCTAACTCACCTTCTCATTTTCCACACTGCCAGCAACTGTGGAGCTGATGATGCAACTCATTATTTCATCAACATCCTAGACTGTCGCACTGCAGTGAGGAGACAGGGGGACTTTGGAACCTTGATCTCTGAATTTTACACTGCGCAAGGTTAAGTGAGGTGACATTGGAAAGGTCAGAGTCTGTTCTTTACAATGATACCAAACATTACCATGTAATGTGTAAAAATATATATATATTTTTTAAAAAGTAAAGGCAAGGTTATATAGAACCTGTAGGTGGAGTACCTGTGACAGGGAGGGTTGCTTACCCAGCTTACCTATCTCTTGGTAAGCACCCCTCCCTGTCACAGGTACTCCACCTACAGGTTCTATTTAATCTCGATCTGCGGGGAGCTCCAGCAAGGACTTGATCCTCGGTAAGTGAGTTTATCCCATGAAGGGCAGTCATTAGATTAGCAGAGTAGGACTTGCCAGAAGGTGGTTTACACTGACGTTGTTGGCAGGCTTAAGCAATTCATGACCATTCATTGCAAACTAAATTTCAACCATATTTTCAACAAAAACTTAGATTTAAGAATTTTTCAACATATGGTAAAGTCTGGTACAATGTTCACATGCATGAAGCTGTTGTTGTTGGTTTTTGAGTGTGCTGACTGGAGTGCTTTCTCTCTGGTTTGTGTGTATATATATATATATATATATAAATCATGAGTATAGCAGTCTGTAGTGATACCTTTTTTATTGGACTAACGTTGCAGTTAAAAGACAAGCTTTCGAGAGTGATCCTCTCTTCTTCAGGTCTGGACGCATTACTGACCAAAATCATAGAATTAAACATTAAGACATTATTATACTCGTGATTTTAGCATCTGGACTAACACGGCCTACCTAATAAATAATATATATATATATATAAATATATATATATATAAAACACATGGGGGGGTTAGCGCTCAACCTAAACTAAGCATTCAGTGCGGATGCATCTCAAAAATAAAATACAAACAAAACCAGGGAGAGAGCACTCCAGTCAAACACATTCAAAAAACTTGCAACAGCTTCATGCATGGGTGCATAATACCTGCTTTTACGACATGTTGAAAAATTCTGAAATCTAAGCTTTGTTGAATAAAATGGTGGAAATTTAGTTCGCAATGAACGGCTGTGAATTGCTTTTAGCCTGCCAACAACGTCAATGTAATCCACCCTCTAGCAGGTCCTACTCTGCAAACCTAATGACTGCCCATCATGGGATAAACTCACGGAGGAACAGGTTTGTTTATTCAACAAAGCTTCGATTTCAGAATTTTTAAACAAGTGGTAAAAGCTGGTATGCACCCTCCCTGCCACATGTACTCCTCCTCCAGGTTCTATTTAACCTTGATCTGCAGGAGCTCCAGAAAGGGCCTGTTCCTCCGTGAGTTTATATACTGTATACTTGTTTTTTGTTTTTCAAGACAAATCTAAATACAAATTTTCACGTCTGTAACATCTTCTGTTTTTGAGATATAGGTAACGTTGCTCACAGTTGAGACTTGAGAAAGGAAAACCAGCAATCACTGTTATTCTATACCAGTGGTTCCCAACCGCCGTCCTCAAGTACCCTTAACAGGTCAGGTTTTCCTGATATCTGAAGCACAGCACAGGTGACCTGATTTGCTGCTCAGTGATTGCAGGATTCAGTCTGCTTTTCTCCAAGGTAATCCTTAAAACCTGGCCTGTTAGGGGTACTTGAGGACTGCGGTTGGGAACCACTGTTCTATACAAAAGCAGGGCACCAGGTGCAGTAGCGCTTTTCGACCTGCAGATGGTGACAAATGGCACTAGTACAGTAAATATACATTGTGAATATACGCAGTGATTTATTCCTGTATAATTAATGAAAAGTTATTATCCAAAAAGAAAAAAAAAACACTTGTTCTTGACAGTGGTTTTATGGAAAATCACTTGGTAATGGAGGATTTAAGAACCAGGCATTTTCAACAGTGCACACAGTCACACAAGATATGGGAATCATTTTTTTAAAAAAATACAAAAATCTGACAAGCCAAGTAACTAGGTCATATTTTCTATTGCTTCTACTTTTCATTTTACAGAAAATTCAAGCACAGTATGAAAGTACAGAAAACCTTCACTATCACGTAAAACATCATAGCTTTTGTGGTGAGTCTCAGCATGTGCACAGTATATAAACACACACAGCATTCATAACTGAGTAAAAGCTCAAGAAACACACAACATATACTTATGAAAGAAGGGTAAACCATTTGCTTTATTATAGAAATACAGCCTATTATTTAACAATATATGTTTATTCTTTTATCTATATACTGTATATAAACGTGAAAGTCCTGACTGACTAACTGACTCATCAACGCCCAGCTGAAACCGTTTAACCTAGGAATGTGAAATTTTGAAGATGCACTGTTTTTATGACGTAGGCACCCACTAAGGAAGGATTTTTGGAAACTTTGCCCCTAAGGGGGTGAAAAGGGAGGTTGAACATTTTAAACAGGATTACAGAGAAAAAGGGTGAAGCGTCCACTGGATACAGGTGCCTTAACCACACGCTGAATGCTGTAAATGGAGGTTTCTCTATAAACCTGGATAACGAATGGATAAAGATAACACAACACAGTGCTAAATGGGCCTAAGCTCGTAAGAAAGTGGAAAAGGCACAATAATATGTCCACAAATAATGACCTTCGTTTTTTCAAGCCAGTGCTTCTTTATGGTGCAGATGGTGGAACGTATACTGTAAAAAGAAGAAAAAGAGAGGACAGGGATTGCGCAGTATATCAGCAATAAAAAATATAGAGTGTTCTTGTTCTCATTCAACTCAAATTTGAAGGAGCCCACAGCCGGCTCTCAGGATTATAGCAGACAGGGACTTTAACTCAGGTGCCCATATACCCCTCAGTTGGTTTCTCCGTGTCACTACTGTGGTGAAAAGCTGAGCCTCTATTGGCTCCGTCAAAATTCGCACAGGGAATCATAAGAGTTCCCCAAACCAGGACGCATTTCGCCATTAATGGCTTCCTCAGCTGGAGATTTACCTGGTAAATCCCAGCTTTTCACCACAGTAGCGACACTGAGAAACCAACTGAGGGGTATATGGGCACCTGAGTTAAAGTCCCTGTCTGCTATAATCCTGAGAGCCGGCTGAGGGCTCCTTCAAATGTGAGTTGAATGAGAACAAGAACACTCTCTATTATTTGTTGCTGATATACTGCGCAATCCCGATCCTCTCTTTTTCTTCTTTCTACAGTATACGTTCCACCATCTGCACCATAAAGAAGCATTGGCTTGAAAAAACGAAGGTCATTATTTGTGGACATATTATTGTGCCTTTTCCACTTTCTTACGGGCTTAGGCCCATTTAGCGCTGTGTTGTGTTATCTTTATCCATTTTAAACAGGATACCTATAGCTCAAAAACAGAAGATGTTACAGATGCGACAAACGGTATTTAGATTCATCTTGAAAAATAAAAAAACACGTATTTTACCGTTTTTCAAAAATCCAAGTGGGGGGGCGAAAACAGGGGTTTGAATATTTAAAAAATTTGAAACACGATACCTATATCTCGAAAACAGATGTTACAGGCCTGAACATTGGTATTTAGATTCATCTTGAAAAATAAAAAACACGTATTTTTACCATTTTCTGTAAATTCCTTGGGGGGGTAAAAAGGGGGTCGAATACTTTTATCAGTAAACCTATATTTCAAAAACCCAAGATGTTACGGGTGTGAAATTTGGTATTTACAATGTTCGTGAAAAAAAAAACATGTGTTTTGCCGTTTTCCACAAATCCAATTAAGGGTAGTCGGGGGAATGGGGTCTGAATACCTTTATCAGTATAGCTATATTTCAAAAGCCAAAGCTGTTACAGACGTGAAATTTGGTATTTACTACGTTCTTGAAAAATAAAAAAAAGATGTTTTTTATCATTTTCCAAAAATCCCAGGTGGGGGGGTGAAAAAATGGGGGTGAATACTTTAAACAGGATACCTATCTATATATATATAAACGTGAAAGGACTGACTGACTGATTGACTGACTGACTCATCAACGCCCAGCTGAAACCGTCTAGCCAAGGAACATGAAATTTTGAAGGTACACTGTATTTATGATGTAGGCACCCACTAAGGAAGAATTTTTAGAAACTCCGCCCCTATTTTTATCAGTATACCTATATTTCAAAAACCAAAGATGTTACAGGTGTGTAGTTTGGTAATTACAATGTTCTTGAAAATAAAGTAACATGTGTTTTACCATTTTCCAAAAATCCAAGTGGGGGTGAAAAAAATGGGGGGTGAATACTTTTAAATACGATGCCTATATCTCAAAAACAGAAGATGTTACAGACGTGAAAATTTGTATTTAGATTTGTCTTGAAAAACAAAAAAACAAGTATTCTACCATTTTTCAAAAATCCAGTGGGAGGGGGCAAAAAGGGGGGGTTGGATACTTTGATCAGTATAGATATATTTCAAAAACCAAAGATGTTATTCGCTTTTCTTCCCAACTGGATGAGTGATGCATTTTAAAATACATTTTTATTAAAGTTTCGGATGATTTTTTTTGTTTTAATCGTAAATTCCCTTAATATTATACCACCTTTTGGGAGCCATTTCTTCTCTGGCTGGAGGGAGAATAACTAGTTACTCAGAATCACTCGTTCTGCAGCTGCAAGTACATTTGCACGTCCTTTACAAAATACAGGACATTTGAAAGTACAATAACCTGCGAGACAAGATGAGAAATGTTACCACTTGACTTGTAATAGCAAGCGCACTGTTGGTAACTAAGGAGAGTAAATCAATCGGGATGGAAATATCTTTCTTACTGATGGACTTTAAATTTCTCTGTTTGCTTGCACTAACTCAGTGATTACTCACACAATGACATGGCATCCCACTTTCTCTTCCAAATAGTTTTTAGACCCAATTCAGTTTCTTTTTTGAAGTTGTCATTCTTATTTTTTTTAAAAAAGTTAAAAAATTACACTTTTTAAACATTAAAGGCCCTATTCCGTTCCTGACGAAATGGGGACGCTAACAAGGAAAATATGTGCCTGCAGGTTTCCCTGCAGTATCCCCTTTTTAGCAAGATATTCAGGGGCAGGCGCTAGCTCAGCACTTTGCCTTGGAATGTAGCACTAACTGCTGGAAAAAGCATGGTAATGCTTCCGCACAGGGCCGGATTAAGAGCATCATGGGCCTGGTGCTGAGGATTTCGGTGGGCCTTTTTATAAATACTGAGGCACGCACACACTCCGCTATAATACAGAGCACATATACACACACACTCCATTATATACAGAGCACACATACACACACACTCTGCTATATACAGAGCACACATACACTCTGCTATATACAGAGCACACATACACATACACTCTGCTATATACAGAGCACACATACACACACACTCTGCTATATACAGAGCACACATACACACACTCCGCTATATACAGAGCACACATACACACACACTCCACTATATACAGAGCACACATACGCACTCTGCTACACACACCACTCACCCTGCTATACACACACTCAGCTATATACAGACACACAGCTATACACACACACACAGCTATATACACACACGCACAGCTATATACACACACACACTCCGCTATATACACACACACACTCCGCTACACACACACACCTATATACACAAACACACACTCAGCTATACACACACACAGCTATATGAACACACAGCTATATACACACACACAGCTATATATACACACAGCTATATACACACACGCACAGCTATATACACACACACACTCACTCAGCTATATACACACACACTCAGCTACACACACACACTCAGCTATATACACACACATACTCAGCTATACACACACACACAGCCACACACACATACCTACACACACACACTCAATCAGCTACACACACACACAGCTATATACACACACACACAGCACACACTCAGCTATATACACACACAAACTCAGCTATACACACACACACAGACACACACACACCTACACACAGACACACACTCAGCTATATACACACACACACAGCTATATACACACACACACTCACTCAGCTATATACACACACAGCACACACTCAGCTATACACACACACATACTCAGCTATACACACACAGCCACACACACACACCTACACACACTCACTCAGCTACACACGCACACACACTCAGCTATATACACACACACAGCTATATACACATACACTCACTCAGCTATATACACACACACAGCACACACTCAGCTATATACACACACATACTCAGCTATACACACACACAGCCACACACACATACCTACACACACACAGCTATATACACACACACAGCACACACTCAGCTATATACACACACAAACTCAGCTATACACACACACCTACACACACACACTCACTCAGCTACACACACACACACTCAGCTATATACACACACATACTCAGCTATACACACACACCTACACACACTCACTCAGCTACACACACACACTCAGCTATATACACACACACACTCACTCAGCTATATACACACACACAGCACACACTCAGCTATATACAGAACACACACTCAGCTATATACAGAACACACACTCAGCTATATACAGAACACACACTCAGCTACATACATGGCACACACTTGCACACATTACACATACATACTGCACCACCCAGACACACACCACACGCATATATACACCAGAGTGACACATGTATACACCCCCCCCCCACACACGCACAAAATTATTACTATATCAGAGCAGCAGCAGAAGTGGTAAAATTCAAATAAAGCAGTGTTTACACCTGCTTTGCAGCTTAAGTTGAAGCTGCTATCTTTAAGCAGCCTGGGTGCCTGTTAGCTACGGTCCCCCCCCCTCCATCCCATGTCATCCTGGAGTTGGTGGGCTAGTGTTTAATAAGAGGGGGAGATATTTACAAAGCAGCGTGTCCTTCTCTTATCTCCCGAGCCGGATCTTCATCACCTTCACGCTGTGCAGGAAAAGGGCAGCACGTGGCTTCAAAGAACAGCTCCGCCTCTCAGCCTCTGCCCAAAGGAAAGGATGCATTTCTATTATCTAAGCGACGGGTTCTGCTGCCGGCCAATCAAAGCCTTTGATTGGCCCGGCAGCAGAACCCGTCGCTGGGTACACTGGGTGCACTCGGCACTCACTATCAGCTGGCCGGCCAGCTCCTCGTCTTGCCTGCTGTGGGCCTATTTTTAGAAAGGGGCCTGGAGCGACCGCTCCATCCGCCCCTATGTTAATCCGGCCCTGCTTCCGCACTGCCGTGAGTATAAACTCCTTGAGTCCACAGGACTCTACGGAGGTTTGCACTTCCGAGTCTCAAGCCCTGCATGATCTCGCTCTTGTGATATCGTGCAGAGCGCCACGGAGGGTGACTGGGAACTATTTGTTCCTAGTCTCACTTTCCTCCCGGTGGCAGGAAGTCACTGGATAAGAGGTAAGTATTCGGTTTTTTTTTAGAGAGTGCTAAATGATTTTGCAAATGCAGCATCATTTAGCACCAGTTCTTAGGTGTAGCTAAAATTTTGCCTAGAGCGGCCCTGCAATAATTAGCTCTAGCACTTAATAATACCTTACTTATCAAGCCAATTAATGATTGTGCATCCTATACTTAACATGGGAAGCGCAAAGTACAGTAAGCTTGCAGGAACTAGCGCAAAAAACGATGTGCTAAGTGAGTTCTTACAGGTTTAGCGTCAGGAGATTAAAATGGGGGCATGTGTTAAAGTCACTTATCCTAGCAATACCGCTTACAAATACGATTGCTAACATTAGCGTTCAAAAGGGAGTACGGCACTATTCCTTCCATCTTTAAAAAGGACAATCTTTTTCAGCCGAGGAAAAAACTGGACGCCTATTCAATTCGGCTGCGGCTGACTTGGATGCTCTGGGCGCAAGTGGAGAGTCTTTTTCCATAGTTAGGGTTAGAAATTAGGGTTAAGGTTTGGGTTAGAAACTAGGGTTAGCAAGCGAGCATCAAAAGAAGGGGCAAAATCTATTCAGAATTTTAGGCTTAATTCAAACCCTAAATATAACCCTAATACTAAAACAAGTACAAAGAGTAACTTAAACATAACATCTAACATTAACCCTATCCCTAAATCTAATTCCTATGCCTAACCCTAATTTCTATCAATCACCTTAACTATGGAAAATAGATGCTTTATTTCTTTTTTCCATACTTGCTTTATTTCAGCCCAGAAAAAAATCAGAGCATCAAAATTCAGCCGCGGCCATATTGGACTGTCTTTGCTGAAGCTGTAACTTTTTTTAAGCGTCATTTTCTGACGTTATATTTTCGTATTACTCAATTCAGACTTACAGTAAACTGCTGGAAATCATTTAAGGGATTAGGCTCCAAAATTTCGATTCTTTCTCGTTCCGTGCACTTCTATGCGCTTTGGCTGCCATCACTGAACGCCCCCGAAGACTGCTTCACAGACCGACGAATGACGACGAAGAGCGCCGAACGCCGCTGAACTGAACAAAAAACAGACTCAGCTATTCTTTAAATGGTGTTTAAAACAATAAAAATTCATGAAAATGTATAGAAATAATAAAAAACGTCCTGTAAAAAATAATACAATGGTTTGGTACAAAATTAAATTATGCCTTTAAAAAAAAGGTTGGGAATCAAAAATTTGGCCTAAAATATTGAAATAAATGCAAAAAATATTTAAAATAAATAAATAAATAAAAATATGGTTCTCTGAAAATGAAACGAATAAATGGTTGAATAAAAAAAACGTTAAAAACAATAATATTTTTTTACATTGAATTCTATGGGATTCTAAACCTGTTGAACTGAATCACCAGAAATGAAGGCATTTCACTGACACTTCGGTGCAGCTCAGCATTATTTGAATAGATTAACCATTACTTCTCTACGGGACAATGCCGCCAAAGAGCACAGAATTACGGTGAACTGCAATGTATTTCCCTATCTGTTCGCCAGTATTTGGCGAATTGACAGCTTTCTGAATAGACAAACTGCCACGAAATTGCAACGTATGGTGAAATTCACTGATCGGCACAATTCAGTGGCAAGGTCATCGCTTATTGAATAACCCTTTATCTGTTGAGCCCAGCGGCGTAGCGTAGGGGGGCCTCGGGGGCAGTCGCCCCGGGTACACTTTTCTTAGGGGGTGCAAAATTTCAAAAGAAATTTGAACTACTAATATTTTCCAGCAGTGATCAGCAAGGTGTCCTTGAGAGGCCCTTGCATGGGCAGCCACCAGTTTTGTGGCACCGGCAGTGACTTAGCACTCAGCGTCCGGGAGGGAGGACCAGGACAGAAAATTATGGTCCTGTACTGACGCCTCTTTAACGCTGACATGAGTCACGTGAAGCAGCACAGCATTATCCGATGGGACACCCTGTACCATGCTTGTCAGCCCCCTGAAGCCCTGGGCCATCCTCCTACCATTGGCAGCCCTGTAGCCGCTGAACAGGAAGGAGGGAGGGAGGCGGCTGCCCTGCAGCACATTTAAAATCCAGCCCCCACTAAGCCCCCTGGACAGCTCCCCCCTGGGCTACCAGCAACTCCACGCAGGTAGGCGACACCGTGTGACACCAGAGCAGTGTAACCAACACAAAGTTTGGGGGTATGGGGAGAGTCTGACTGGGGTACTTGGAAAGAGTGAGAGAGAGTGTGACTGGGGTACTGTGAGAAAGTGGGGGTACTTGGAGAGAGAAAGAGTGACTGGAGGTACTGGGAGATAGTGGGGGTACTGTGAGAGAGAGAGGGAGAGAGTGACTGGGGGTACTGGGAGAGAGTGACTGAGGGTTCTAGAGAGAGTGATTGGGGGTACTGGGAAAAAGTGGGGGTATTGGGAGAAAGTGACTGGGGTACTTGGAGAGAGAGTGACTGGGGGTACTGGGAGAGAGAGTGACTGGGGGTACTGGGGAGAGAGAGAGTGACTGGAAGTACTGGGAGATAGTGGGGGTACTGTGAGAGAGAGAGAGGGAGAGAGTGACTGGGGTACTGGGAGAGAGTGACTGGGGGTACTAGAGAGAGTGACTGGGGTAGTGGGAGAAAGTGGGGGTTTTGGGAGAGAGTGACTGGGGTACTTGGAGAGAGAGTGACTGGGGGTACTGGGAGAGAGTGACTGGGGTACTGGGAGAGAATGACTGGGTATAGTGTGAGAGTGGAACTATGCTAGGGTATACTGGGACAGGGTGACTGGTAGCATTGGTGTAACATGGGGGGACATGTGTGTTTCATTTTTTTTATTATATCAGTATTTTGATAATATACAATACATGTGCTTGTGGGGTAAGGGGGTCAATACTCTACTGGTGGAAGGGAATCAGGGTGTGTTACCGTGTCCACAGGTTGGGGGGCGCACAATTCTTGCCTTGCCCCGGGCGCTGACAACCCATGCTACGCCGCTGGTTGAGCCTGCAGATTAATGAGAGGTTATATGGTCCTCCATTGAAGCCCTGTACGGAAAGGAACATTGTCAGCAGATTTTGCTATATCTCCAGTTTTCATAGTATAAATTTACTCATTTTTTTTATCAGATTTCTATTATTGTGGATTGGGTTTTGATATCTGATGCTGCCTGTGTCCACTTAGTGTGTTAAATGTCGTCTCTTTGTTTTCGAATCAGCTGTAGAATTGCTTTTACAGTGGTTGCCTGTCATATACAGGCTGCAGGATTAGGTGCAAAGGTAAAAAAATCTTGTTTAATCATTCCAGTTAATAGAGCATTGCACTGGTTTGCAGCACCTGACAATGTCAGACACTCTTTATTCTCCATAATTAATTTTCTTTTCCCAACCTCACATAAATCTCACTCCCCATCCTTCTCCCCTGTGTTTCCTTTCCCCACCTAATTTCCTTTTTTATGCCTCTTTCTCCTCTTGTCTATTTCTCTTATGTCTATGGCCTAATTTTCCTTTCTAATACCTGCCTAAATCCATTAGCGAGAGCCTTGTACCTGTAATCCTTGGCACCAAGGGTACACAGAGATTAATGGGCCCAGAACCCCACAGCCTGGTACTTTATCTTACTATAAAACTACGGAGAGTAAATCAATCGGGATGGAAATATCTTTCTTACTGATGGACTTTAAATTTCTCTGTTTGCTTGCACTAACTCAGTGATTACTCACACAATGACATGGCATCCCACTTTCTCTTCCAAATAGTTTTTAGACCCAATTCAGTTTCTTTTTTTAAAGTTGGCATTCTTATGTATATCTTCCTTTATTACTGTTATTTCCTGTTATTTCAGGCATAACGGTAGTGTTGTTAGCTCATATTACATCAGGCAAATCCTTTATCACCAGTTATTAATGGTGCACATTTTCTCTGCATGCCATTGATATAGATTCATGGTAGTCGTATTTCACCAACAGCTGGGGTGGAGTTAAGATCTGTAAACTACACTATTATAAAGATCGAGTTACACGGGTCTGCTTTTACAGCATCCACTGGTATTGTACATATTTTAACCCCATCTCTACCAATTATTTTCCATAAAAGAACTGCCAGGACGCAGTGGATTTATGGAAAACAAATTTGCTATAGCAGTACAGTGAAAATCATTAAGCTGAATAAACATGTAAAGGGTTATGCACTCACAGGTTTTAACCAATTCAGGTCAGATGGGTGCTCCAGGAATCGGCACTAATCAGCATCAGCAGGAAGAGCACCCAGAGAAAACTCCAAATGAAATAGTAAGTAACCCAGCACTCCAATGTAAAAAGACCAGTTGATTGGGCTAGCAGCATTGTTTCTCAAGCACAGTACATATTATTGAGCGTGAGAAATGCTGTTGCAATAGCCAAAATGTTGCTGCTACAACAGCCTGTCTCACGCTCAATAATATGTACTGTGCTTGAGAAACGATGTTGTGTTAGCCAAAACTTTGCTACTAGCCCATTCAACTGGTCTATTTACAGTTTGTAGTGCTGGGTTCCTTCAGCTTTTACATAAAACATAAGAGTAGGTTTTCAAACTGTATGCACTATTTGACAGGTAAATAGTGCTGTCTGCCAAAAAGTGCTACTACATATCCATAACACAGCATGGACTTTTCACAAATAAACACTGGATGGTAATCGATGCCTCTCTGCTGATTTCATCTCTCGTATTGATGCTATGGGTGTTGGTGTTCCAAATCGACGCCCGTCGGCTGACAATCGGTATCATTCTGTTGACTCTCCATCTCTCATGTTGATGACGCGAGTCATGGTCCCTCATCTGTTTGTGCTCCCATAGAGATTGATGCTGCTCGTTTGGGCTATAATCTATAATCACATATATACTTTTTTTTTTGGGCTATATAAACCCTGAAAGGACTATGGGTGCCACATGCTTTTTGTCCCTTGCCACTGATGAAGCGCCCCTGAGGCGAGAAACGAGTTTGGCTGTTCGCTTATATATTTTGTTTTAAGAAATATTTTGGCCTTTATGTTACCTTTGTTCTTATACTGAGGTTTACACACGCGGCTACCCTGGAATATTTCTGCTGGAGATTCAATTCTATTTGGTGAGTGGATATTTGCTTACCCTTTACAATCCTGTTGGATTATATGCAATCCATGTTCCTGTGCTTTTTTGGAGGTCTGAGTGCGGGAGTATGAGGCGAACAGGTTGGCTCT
Organism: Leptobrachium leishanense; assembly: GCA_009667805.1. Classification (NCBI taxonomy): domain Eukaryota; kingdom Metazoa; phylum Chordata; class Amphibia; order Anura; family Megophryidae; genus Leptobrachium; species Leptobrachium leishanense. The sequence goes on from CM019066.1 coordinate 285,595,186, forward strand.
GAACACCTGTGAGGTCTACATATGAGAGCTAGCAGCTCTCGTAAAGTGTGTGTAGTGAATATTACAACCTTACTATAGCAGTATATTCTGTGCAATACTGTACCATTATCTGTATTTTTTTTGAGGTCCTCCTATTTTGAAGACTTTGATTGATTTAGTCCACACCTAATCATCAAGGGACCTACCATTGCTTGTGAGCATTATTCCATATTTACCACTTCAATTATACACTGCATCCTTTTAAGTTGAAGCGCTGTCCCCATTTCTTTACTTCACATATATACTATACCTGACAAGCATCTTTTTTCAGGCACCTATGTTCCGTGCGTCGTTCCATCGATATCGCATCGGAACGTTTTGAATGCAGAAATCAGACAGGCCTATATATTGTTTGCTCTGTGCTTTGTTTGTAGCCCTGTCATGGTCTTTATGCCTGAGATTGCTTTCTGTGTTTCATTTCTCTCTTTTTCTTATGTGTACCAACCTGAATTGTTCTCCTGACTCTGCTGTTGTTGCCTGATCTGATTTCTGGCTTGTTTAGCCATTTATGCTGATCTCTAGTGTTCTGATAATTGGCCTTGTTTATTTTTATTCTCCTTATAACTTGGCCATTTCAAGGATCGATATTATGGCTCCTCTGTATTGCTGGGTTACTTCTATGTGCTGGGGTCACTATCAAACATGACAGGACAGGTTTTTTCTTGAGCGAACAAAAGGATTCCAAGCTGTTCAAACCATTTTGGCGCCTCTAAAGAAAGTGCAGGCGCGACTTGTGTAAATCTTTAGTAAAGCATGTACCAGGGTTAAAAAATGGATACAGTGCTAATTCATGATATGATGCTGCCTAAAAATGGGTACAGTGCTAATTCATGATATGATGCTGCCTAAAAATGGGTACATTGCTAATTCATGATATGATGCTGCCTAAAAATGGGTACATTGCTAATTCATGATATGATGCTGCCTAAAAATGGGTACATTGCTAATTCATGATATGATGCTGCCTAAAAATGGAAACAGTATGCACAAATAAACAACCAAAATCTGTGCCAAACATTATAAACTATACAAAAGACCAGTCCATATGGTGCATTGAGTGCTCAAGCAGTAAAACAAGTATATAAGCCAATAAATAGTGCAATATTAATCAGTATCGTGAAGCTATCCACACACGTAAATAGCAATCATTCCTTCCCACTGGACTATTGTTAAGTCAATAAAAATACTCATAAAACCAGTAGGATCCTCCTTATCGTGCAGCTGCTTGTGGTTGCAATCCTTGATGCCTCTCGAAGAGAAAAGAACAGATACAAAAAATGGTGCAGTATATTGTGTCAGTCGATCCCAATTCTTCTATACTGAAAGATAGAAACTCACATTTCAAAAAGCCTTAGTGGGTTCTGGCTATAGGTATATATGTCTCTGGCCAAATAAAGTGTGGCGCTACCCTTCTTTGTTGGTGCAGATCATGTGAATAAAACAGAAGACACAAGGAGACACCAGTCCCATAGCATAAAACTGTAAAGCACCAGGTTATGTTAAAAGCTGGAATGGCGCTCACCGATCCAGGAGCCTCATAGATCTTATAGGCTCAGAGTACATAGCATCAGGCACCCTAAAGGTGGGTGCCCAAATCCCTTTGTCCACCGATCCTCAGGTCCCGAAGTGCTATAGGATGCAGGAACAAAGGCAAAAGCAGATTGGCCAATTAAGGGTTAAAAATAGGTAATTTATTAAAAAATAAATACAAAATGGTACACATGTAATATCCTGAGATGCTTTTTGGCTATTGTAGCCTTCCTCAGTCAGTTTTCGAGTGTCTAGAAACTTGTCAAGTATAAAACAAAAAGTGAAAGTATATGTCTTCTGTTTCACTGTGTCCTCTCTAACACAGGCCTGCCGCCATGCTATTTTTGCTCCTCGACTGTCATGCCCGTGATGCTAAGCCTTTGGTGGCATTTTGTTGAGCACTATTACAAATTTAATTTGTAATAAATGAAATTCCCTTCCATTGCTCCCGAATTAGACCACATCCAATACACAGTGCTCAATATTGGGGCACCGTCAGGTTCTGTATTGATTGGGAATACCAGATATTGGTATTGAAAGTTTTATACATTATGGAATAACATACAACATGAAAATAATTTCTATTGTAGAATGAAATTCAAACACCTGCCATTATCTATTTCCCCCTTAACCCCTTCTTCACTACTGAGATCGAGATATCTCAGACTTCAAAGGCACATCCTGGGCCCCAATATCGAGATATCTCGATCTGCAGCTCTGCAGTCCAAAAGCAAATGAAATTTGTTTGCTGCAAACAAATGTAATTTGCGTTTGGGCTGCAGAAGGTGCCCCCAAAGTTTTAGCCCTGTGGACATAATGCCCAAAGAGCTAAAACTGTGTAAATTAGGCTAACTGGATGTCCTGACATCAGACATTCAGCAAATCGATACAGTTGCAGCCCGTGGTTCCCTGCATTGGCTGTAACTCGATTTGGCAGGAGATGGCACCAACTACTGGCCAAATATGCATATGTGGATGTGCAGCACTAATAATGGAGTTATGCAAAATATGAAGACAGGCGCTGGTAAATACTTAATGGGGTCGATCCTGTCTTGACAACCAAAATTCAAACACAACAAAAACAATAAGTATAGCGCACGCAATGTCTTGAAGGTACTCTGGAGGCTAGATGTCTCAATAGAACCTCGGAGAGAAAGAGAAGGACATCATTGTGTAGATTTTACAATCAAAAGGTCATATGTTTATCACACCTAATTGGTCCAACTCACATTATTTTGAGCCCAACTGGCTCTGTGGATTTCACTTCTGGGTTACTTATGGCCACCCAACAGCCCAAATGATCCTCTTGACAGTAGGTTTCCTTAAATGCAAATATAGAGACAAAAGAGTATAGACTGCAAACACATTATATTTTAAAAAGATCAAAGATGGAAACTCTTTTTAAAATATAATGGGCTACATTACAATCTTCACGCAAACGTTAACGCTCACGGTGTTAACATAATACAATCCAAACGCAAACGGGTTAAGTAACCCATTTGCGTTTGGTACCTTGCGCTTTTCAGCATGAGGTTACTGTACTTTGTGCTCTCTATACTTAACATGGGGAGCGCAAAGTGTTAATCAGCGCTGGATTACAAAGTCTCAGCGTTGATTAACGTCCGGCTGTGGTTAGCAAAAGGTTAACCACAGCCAGGATTTGGTATTAACGGATTCCTCTTCTGCAGAATCTGTTAGCACCAGCCTCATAAATTAAAAAATGAATCACATACCCATCCTCTGTCCCGCAGCGAGGAACGCGGCTCCAACTGCCTCCTCTGTCTGGCAGGAGCAGGGAAAGACTAGGTCAAAAAGTCCCCCCAGTCTCTCTCTGCGTACCACTATGCTGACTGACCGGATCTCGCGAGGTGAAATCCGGCTGGTCATGTGACCGGCAGGGGGGAACTCAATGGAGTCCTATGGACTCCATCGAGTGGATGCTCGCGGCTGCGCTCAGCGCTGCCGCGAGCATCCCTGATGTTAACGCGCGGTAACAATGCAGGCAGCTTTTATTGCGCCTGCATTGTAATCCAGCGTTAAAACGCGGGCGCAAGGGGGAAAACTGCAGGTGCAGTTTTTCCTCCCTTGTGCCCGCGTTTTAACTCTAACATTGTAATTTGAGCCCAATGTGTTTGCAGTCTACACTATTTTGTTGCTATTGCTATTGGGGCTATCGCTCTAAAGGCTAACTGAGATAATACCAAAACAAGGTGGTAGGCGCCCCTGCTTGTACCACCACCAACTTTCCAAAGCCAGCCAGCAATCAGTGGTTTCCCCCAAACCAATGTGCAAAGGTTACAAAAAATACGTAGCTGGCGGCGCGATGGTGGTCGCTCTTGGATCGTATGGTGGTTCTCTTATGATGTATCGTCCTTACATGTCATGAAAGAGAAGCAAATAATATAATAGTGAAGAGTGAATATATAGTGTTAGATATAAGTTTAAGATCCATTCATCCCACTCACAAATAAGAGGGTGTGCATAATAGAGGGTGAACGTATTAAATCAAGAACCTTCTTTAAAGATGTTGATAAGAATACTTACATCGATCTCACCAGTTGCCATCACTCCCCATGGCTTAAGGGATGTCCCTAAGGGACAGTTTATTAGATTAAGGCGTAATTGCACTGATATAGAAACGTATAGAGAACAAGCCCTAACTCTCAAAAAAGATTTTTTAGAGAAAGGATACAAAGAAGTAGATCTAGACACCATTATTTCTGATGTAGCACAAAGAGATAGAAGTGAATTTCTTCAGTATAAGCCTAAGAACAGGGCAGCGAAAGAAGAAGTCCTTTTTATTTGTGACTATAATAATAAAGCAAACAGTATTAAAAAGATCCTAAAAAAACATTGGCCTATTCTTAGAAATGATGTAGATTTAAAAGAGTATATAGGGACAGCTCCCAGAATAGTCTTTAGAGGAACTAAAAATATTAAATCCAATTTAGTCCATAGTAAAACTAAAAAGAAGGACGACACCACCAAGAATCATTTTGGGCTTAAAGAGGGCTTCTATCAATGCGGTTTGTGCCTGGCTTGTAGATCTACCGGCAATAAAAAAAAATTAATTAGCTCATATTTTAACCGCAAACAGAATAAAATTGTTAAAATAGGTGGTATTCTAAATTGTTGCTCAAAAAATGTTATCTATATGTTAGAATGCCCCTGTGGTCTGGGCTATGTAGGCCGTACAAAAAGGGCCCTCAAAGTCAGAATAGCTGAACACGCCAGAAACATCAGAAATGGCTATGAAAAACATTCACAGGGTTATCCAAAGAGATTCGAAAAGTCACCGCACGTTCGGTGACTTTTCGTTCTCTTCAATTCGGTTCCTTTTGCCGATTGCATTTCGGTGACCCTGCGGTGTATTCAGCAAACACCACAGGGTCCCCGAATTGCAGGGAAAAGCTGCCGCACACCCACCGAAAACTAACCGAATGCACGCTGAAAACAAGCAAAAACATCTGGATTAACCTTTGAAAAAGAGGAACAGGAGCCGAACAGGAGCCGAACATGAGCCGAATCACACAGAGCCGAAGCAGCTGTGACGTAGAGGAGGCAGTGAATAAATTAGAAAAACCATTTGTATGAATCTGGGAAAAAGAAACGCTGTTTGCAAAGAACTACTGAGCGAAAATGTCTGAAATTTTCACAGGAGGTCCAGGGAATGATAATAAAGAGGGCTGTTACAAAAAAAATAAGTAAACTGAAAAAAAAAAAAAAAAAAAATCGGACTTTTAATAAAAATAAAAAAAAAACAGAAAAATGCTTAAAGTATCCTAAAAAATCTATAAATAAAGAGACTTTTTGCTGCAGAATTTTATAATGAACGGTTTATTAGATATTGAATTAAAACGGGAATATTTTTAACATTGAAGTCTATGGGATTCTCCTGAATAAATTTGCCGAATTAAACCACCGAATGGCAGGGCATTAGGGGAACCTTTCACTGCTGGTTTGTGTTCTCTGAATAGCCGAAGCAGTGCTTCTCTATGGGGATTTCACTGCCCTCGAACAGGGACCGAACAGGCACCGTATGTGCAGACAATTCGCCAGGATTTGGCGAATTGCCTGCTCTCTGGATAGCCGAATGGCCAGGAAAGGTAACCGAACGCTGATTTTCAGCGTTCGGTTACCTTTCTCAAGCAATTCGGATCTCTTTGGATAACCCTGTTAGTCTCTCTCCATTGTAGAACACATCATAACAGCTCGCCTGTAGGTGTAAAATTCTGGGCTATAAAACAGATTAAGAAAGTGGAGACTGAAGAAGACCTACCCAATAAGCTAGGAAGGGAAGAAATGAGACATATCTTCGAAAATGGCACATTAGCGCCGAATGGATAAAATGATGATTTCGAGGTCATTCACTTTCTTTAGAGGTATTCGAGGCTCCTCCCACTCCACATTTGGAAGAAAATATGGATATGATACACTGTCTCCTAATAATCATCACCACACTTCATAAGTTTATTTCAATTCCACTATTTTAATCAATAGCATCTGCACCATATTCATAAATTATTGGTGCACATACCTACATCTAATATTTCACACATAGTACGGTTATTTGTTTTATTAATTTATGAATCCATAAACTTTGTACACCCATTAAATTGGTATATACACCTTTTTTCACATCACTACATGTAGCTAGTTCTTGGACATTTACACATCACACTATGTATCACCAAATTTATAGTCACATTTAGATGTACTATCCATTCAAGTCCATATGGAATGTGGAGTTGGGGAAGTTTCATGCAATACTATTGGTCAGATTAGGTCTAATTACCGTTTCTCTCCCTCTATAGAGTTATATTATATCCTCACATCTAATATAAGTTATATTGAGAGTCATCTGGGGATCTCTCCCGGTTGTCTTGAGGATAGCGGACACGGCGATCTTTCCTGGTTGTTTTGGCTGATAGAGGACATTGCGGATCGCACGACGACCGGAAGCGCAGCGTGACACGCATCATGGAACGCAAACGCCGCCAGAGCGCATGCGCAAGATGGCGGAGCCGCCTGGAATATGGAAACAGCGCGATTTGAGGTGTGGAACGGACGCCAACTGTGTAATGAAACACCTGGGGACAATTACATTTAATAGAAGGACAATATATATACAATTTCATCAGTATCACCTGTAAACCAGCTGAGGAAGCCACAATACGCGTCCTGGTCACCTGGCTGTGCCAGGTTTACTTTGTTTTATTTTCTTTTAAGTTTTAAATAAATTTATTTTAATTGCACCAGTCTCTGGTGTTTGTGGAATCCTAAGGGTTTTCATGGACTTAACCTCTAATAAGTCCATAGGTGCTCTAACCTAGAGCTTGGCTATAAGCTCCACCAAACGTGAGTTAAACCTTTGTCTAAGTACACCCACTTTAGTACCAGTGGACTTGCACAAGGAAGTTTTCTTGCTTTATGTCTTCACATATACCATGATCGAAAGAGGATTCCCTCTCCTAAAAGGTGTGGGTCACCTTTCTGTGTATAGAAGCAAAGGACCCGAACTCATTGACCCACTCAGAGCCAGTGTTGGGGCTCTTTATTTGTGAGTGGGATGAGTGGATCTTAAACTTATATCTAACACTATATATTCGCTCTGCACTATTATATTATTTGCTTCTCTTTCATGATACGTATGGACGATACATCATAAGAGAACCACCATACGATCCAAGAGCGACCACCATCGCGCCACCAGATACGTATTTTTTGTAACTGAGATAAAAGATGGCCGCTGAATGCGATATGACAGGGAGCTTAAAATACTTCTAAACTAGCCCTGGTGATGTCCTTTGATTACATCCATATAATACAATGATTTGAGACAATGATCAACCTATAGACTCCATTGAATGCCAATGCCACACAATGAGAACCAACTGAGATACAAATACTGTGGTACTGTGGGGGGGCAGTTTACAACACAATAGATCACACAATGAATACACCCAGTGACACATATAGAGTAAAATATTTTCTTAACTAAACTAACAAGAGAAAAACAAAGCACATGTAAGATAACAGCAACACAAAATAAACACAATAGGACATTTCATTTTTTTTGTTGTAGTGTCCCTTTAAAAATATCAAAAATAATACATATAACCTCTCTTAGTTTTCTTATTTTTTTTATACCATCTGTATGTGAAAGTTAAAGGATAACATATATGCTGTCCTAATGAACAGGATTGTATGTGCTCTAAAACTAGTTACACCTTTTCATGTAAATAATGATCAAATAAGCTAATGAAAACTGAAATAGTGTACATTTTCTTAAAGGGATACTCTGGGATAGAACAGGAGGGAACCTTTAGTCTGGTTTTAAAGTTACCCTCTTTACATCGCCAGGCACCCTTGCCACTGCCAGAGAGTGAAATGCTATAAGCACCCTGTAAGCTGCAGCATTTCACGTGATGAGAGGCTGGAGCATCCAGCCAATCCACAAACTCTATATGCTGTAGTGCATTGAGAGCCATTCGTAAGAACTAGGTTTTGAAATCCAGGAACTGCGTGGGACTAATCACCTGTACTCAGAAGGCTGAATCTGCCTTCTGAGACCCTCCAGGGGAGAGTGGTTTAGGCACTAAGGTCTTTGAGTGGTCACAGTGCGTAGTGTCCCTTTAACCCCTTCACTACTGATATCTAGATATCTCGGGCTTCAAAGGTACCGTCTGGTGCCCCGATATCGAGATATCTCGATGTGCTAATCTGCAGCCCAAAAGCAAATGAAATTTGTTTGCTGCAAAATAATTTTGTTAGTTTTTGGGCTACAGAAGGTGCCCTCAAAGTTTTAGTCCTGTGGGCATAATGCCCAAAGAGCTATAACTGTAAAATCGGCAGCTGAAAGCTCTGAAATATCGGGCGTTCAGATGCTGTCAGCAGCCGATGCAGGAGAAATAGAAGAAAATAGACCTGCTGTTAAAACCTCAATTTGGCAGTAGATGGAGCCTTCTACTGGCCAAATAGGTTATTTACAGTAATAGGTATTACTGTACAATTTATTAATGATTTTTCAAAAAAACACTGGTTTCTGACAATGTTATTTTGGAAAATCACTTGGTAGTGAAGGAGTTAATGTTATTATTCAGGTAGCTATGCACATCGGTACATGCATTTGCATTCTATGTCCTTTAAGTTAAAACATAGAAACATAGAAAATGTCGGCAGATAAGAACCTTTCGGCCCATTTAGTCTGCCCAATTACATGGATACTTTACCTGGATTTATCTTTTATTTAGGATAGCCTTATGCCTATCCCATGCCTGCTTAAATTCAATCACTGTTTTGGCCTCTACCACTTCTACTGGAAGGCTGTTCCATGTATCCACCACCCTCTCAGTGAAATAATGCTTCCTGATGTTACTTTTAAACCTTTGCCCCTCTAATCTAAGACTATGTCCTCTTGTTTTGCTACTTTGTTTCCTTTTAAATATACTCCCTTCCTCTACCTTGTGGATTCCCTTTACGTATTTAAATGTTTCTATCATATCTCCTCTGTCTCGTCTTTTTTCCAAGCTGTACATGTTAAGATCATTAAGCCTTTCTTGGTAACTTTTCTCCTTCAAGCCGTACACCATTTTAGTAGCCCTTCTCTGAACTCTCTCTAAGATGTCTATATCCTTCTGGAGATACGGTCTCCAGTACTGCACACAGTACTCCAAGTGAGGTCTCACCAGTGCTCTGTACAGTGGCATGAGCACTTCCCTTTTCCTACTGCTAATACCTCTCCCAACACTACCAAGCATTCTGCTAGCATTTCCTGCTGCTCTATTACATTGACTACTTACCCTTAGATCCTCTGCAATAATAACTCCTAAATCCCTTTCCTCAGATGTTGAGGTTAGGACTGTATCAAATATTCTATATTCAGCCCTTGGGTTTTTACGCCCCAGGTACATTATCTTGCACTTATCCACATTAAAACTCAATTGCCACAGCTCCGACCATTTTTTTAGTTTACCTAAATCATTTGTCATGTGGCTGATCCTTCCAGGAACGTCAACGCTGTTGCAAATCTTTGTGTCATCAGCAAAAAGACATACTTTACCATTAATACCTTCTGCAATATCACTAATAAAAATATTAAAGAGAATGGGTCCAAGTACTGACACCCTAAGGTACCCCACTGGTAACAAGACCTTGCGCCGAATAAACTCCATTTACCACAACCCTCTGTTGCCTGTCACTCAGCCACTGCCTAATCCATTCAACAGTATTGGAATCCAAGCTCAAAGATTGCAATTTATTGATAAGCCTTCTATACGGAACAGTATCAAAAGCCTTACTGAAATCTAAATAAGCAATGTCTACTGCACCACCTTTGTCTATTATTTTTGTTACCCAATCAAAAAATCAATAAGATTAGTTTGGCATGATCTCCCTGAGGTAAACCCATGTTGTTTCTGATCTTGTAATCTATGTGTTTTTAGCTGTTCAACAATCCTTTCCTTTATCATGGTTTCTATTAATTTCCCCACTACTGACGTAAGACTAACTGGCCTACAGTTCCCCGATTCCTCCCTACTAACCTTCTTGTAAATGGGCACAACATTTGCTAATTTCCAGTCTTCTGGGACGACTCCCGTTAACAAGGATTGGTTAAATAAATCTGTTAACGGTTTTGCTATTACACCCCTGAGCTCATTTAATAACTTAGGGTGGATCCCATCAGGCCCCATTGGCTTATTTGTCTTTACTTTAGACAGGTGCTGTAGAACCTCCTCCTCTTTAAACTCATATGTAAATGTCTCTTTAGTGTTTCCTCCTGAGCTCCCTTTCCTTCCTTTTCTTCTGCAAAGACTGAACAAAAATATTCATTGAGGCAGTCAGTGAGACTTTTATCCTCTTCTACATACCTTCCTTCGTTTGTATTTAATCTAACTAATCCTTGTTTTACTTTTCTTTTCTCGTTTATGTATCTAAAAAATGTTTTGTCCCCCTTTTTTACTGACTGAGCTATTTTCTCTTCTGCGTGTGCTTTGGAAGCTCTTATAAATTGCTTTGCCTCTTTCTGCCTAATCTTATAGGTTTGCCTATCTTCTTCACTCTGAGTTTTTTAATAATTATAGAATGCTATCTTTTTGTTCTTCACTATTTTGGCCACTTCTGCAGAGTACCACAGTGGTTTCTTCCCTTTTTGTTTTTGCTAACAAGCCGAATGCAATTGCCTGTGGCCTTCAATAATGCCTCCTTTAAATAATCCCATTTCTCCTGGACTCCCTTTAAACTCCTCCAGTCTGATAATGACTCATTCACACAAAATCCCATTTTAGAAAAATCTGTTTTTTTAAAGTCTAAAACGTTTGTTTTTCTGTGGTGCGGCTCCATCCCTGTTCTTATATTAAACCACGCTGACTGGTGATCACTAGATCCCAAATTTTCACCTACAACAACGTCTGATACCAAACCTCCAATTGTGAGTATTAAATCCAAGATGGCCTCTTTACGAGTCGGCTCCTCAACTACTTGTGTTAGAGATAATCCCAGTAAGGAGTTTAGACTATTTGTACTCCTGGTGCACCCAGCTAGTTTGGTTTTCCAGTTCACATCAGGAAGATTAAAGTCCCCCATGATAATAATTTCCCTTCATTGTCATTTTGGCTATTTCCTCAAACAGCAGATTATCTAGCTCTTCTACTTGTCCAGGGGGTCTATAGATCACACCTACACGAGCTACTGTATGATTGCCAAATGTTAGCGTAACCCAAACTGACTCTATGTTCTCCTCGCTCACTTTTATTTGGTTCGTTTTTATGTTGTTTTTCACATACAGGGCCACTCCTCCTCCTTTCCTACCTTCTCTGTCTTTTCTATATAAAGAGTACCCCGGTATTGTTATGTCCCAGTTATTTTTCTCACTGAACCATGTCTCAGTAACCGCCACTAAATCTACTTTTTCAGCTGCCATCATTGCCGCCAGTTCATTGATTTTATTGACTAAACTGCGAGTATCTATAGACACGACTCTGAGCTTGTCATTTTTTACCCCGCATGTTGCTTGCACCCTCAGATTTCGTTTTGGGGGACAATCGGGCAGATTGTTTTTTACCCTTTCGTCCCCCCCCTCCTAGTTTAAATATTCCTTTGTGAAACCTTTGAACTTCTCACTGAGAAAAGACCTTCTGTGGCACAGACATAAACCACCACCTAGTATTTTGAGCTCTCTTAGTTTTACCCTGCTGACTATAGTAGGTTTGGTAACTTTATTAATGTTTCTGCCACATTTGAAATCTAATCTAGAAACAGAGATGTTATTAATTCAAGCAGAAAATTGTACTTAAAACTGGTAATAGTTTCAAGGGTTCGTTAAATAGATTTCTAGCAAAATACTTATATCCCGTTTGCTCTATATTAAAGTATACAGTGTATTTGCCGGCAGGCTTTCTTGTAAAAGCAGGGGAAAGGCTTTGTTTACTGCTGATAAAGCAAATTAATGCATCCCTGTGTTAACTGTGCAGAACTAGAATTTGCATTCATAAGTATGTTTATTTCTATTGTACATCAGGCATCCAAAAAAATTTTAGGATACTACAGACATCGTTCAAAAAGCTCAGCGAGGTTCCGCGCAGAATTTCTACCAAATGCAGAACACATCTGTCCTTAACCCAATTTCACTAACCCAGTAGTTGAGTTAAAGAGAATACAGTATTTCCTTCCTTGAAGTACCTCATCATTTTCAGTGTCAAATTCCTTAGCTAGGCCTGAAAAACACTGCACCAGTAGTAAATCCTCTGCCTTTTCGTAAAAGGCTATGTCATCTACAGGTTTTATTGGAGCTATTTCAGTGAAATGAGCTTTTCTAATGCCAAATTGGAAGAGTGTCGTGCTCCATAAACTTTGTCGTTTGTTCATGCAAAAAATATATATATATATATTTTTTTTTTATTCATTCATTCAGCTATTACCGGTAGAACCCAAATTAGATTTGTTAAATATGTCCAAAAAAATCCATTTTTTGTTTGAGAGCCAGAAAACCTGTATTTATTTAAGAAAGGATAAAATTAAATATCAATTTATTACCCCCCGAGAAAATTTTTAATAACTATAGAAAGTTGTAAAACAATTTAATCTGATTAATGCAACTTTTGTTCAGCGCTCATGATTGACTTCAAACCCGTTCTGGTTTTAAAGCTGTGATTTTTCTTCAAAAAGCAGGGTGGGTGTAATGAGATTTAATAATTCTTGAGTGTTTAAGCATTTCTCCTTTTTTTCCCTTTTTATAAATCACAGGACATTGACAAACACTCTGGAAAATAAACCTATACCTGATATGAAATTATTTTTTTCTGTTTTACTTTTACTAAACACAAGATTTAAGAAAAGGGGATGTGGACGGCTTGATCTAGAAAGGGTTTTTTTTCAATAAACAGTCAGTAATAAGGTTATTTGACAAACTGTACCCTTGTTGACAACTGTGATAGATTTTCAATTTATTTAGAATTTTTTATTAACCGCTATAAACGATATTTTATGAAGCAAAATGTAGCATTCATTAAATGTTTTTGTATAATCAGAAAAGTTAAACAAATCCATTAACAAACACATTTGCCGTTGTGTGATATTGTAACAGTGAAAATCACCATGCTTCAACCGTAATAAACTTTGGGGATCAAGCGAGGAATATTCAAACAGGATAAGTTTCATTGACAACAAATGAAAAAATAAAAAAAATAAAAAAGGATTAAAAATGAATATACAGGTTCAAAATTCCCAAATGTATTTGGTTTGTCGATCAACCCAAGAGACCCATCATTTTCCATCATTGTTAGGTTTGTCTACTAGCACAATGTCCTCTTTTTACCTGATGTAGATATTTTAATGGGGTTACTGGAGAGGATCACAACTTTGTTATAGCACATCTAAAACACAAGGCAGTGCACTTGATATTCATTTCCAAATCAATTTTTAAACCACCGATGGGAGTAGTATATGTGTTCTATTTAGAAACCATATACCGGAAAACACTGATTACGAAGTAGCAGCGCAATTCCCACATATCTATTAAAAGCTTTATGATTATGACAGTGTTGTACAGGTAGCCCTATTTTAGCACCGTTATTTCGACACAAAAAACTGTAAAGCCCTATATCACTCTGGGGTTCCTAGTAAAACCTTGGTTATTGCAGTTTCTTACTGTATAGTAATGATTCCTGTACTTAGTATAGAAAACATTAACCCCTTCACTACCGAGCTCAAGATTTATCGGGCTTCAAAGGCACCATCCGGTGCCCCGAAATCGAGATATCACAATCTGCAGATCTGCAGCCCATAAGCAAATTTAATTTGTTTGCCACAAACAAATTTTCGTTTGCTTTTGGGCTGCAGAAGGTGTCCCCAAAGTTTTAGCCCCGTGGGCACAATGCTCAAAGAGCTAAAACTGTGTAAAACTCTCCGATGATACCCTTACATCAGACTTTCAGCAGTCTATGCAGGGAAAAAAAGAAGAAAATAGACTAGTAGATCAAACTGCTGTAACTCAGTTTGGCAGTAGATGGCACCATCTACTGGCCAAAATAGGTTATTTACAGTAAGAAATACAATGGGTATATGCTCAAATATATCTTTACTGTATAATTAATTTAAAATGATTTTTACAAAAAACACTCAGGGTTATCCAAAGAGATCCGAATTGCTGGAGAAAGGTAACCGAATGCTGAAAATCAGCGTTCGGTTACCTTTCCTGGCCATTCGGCTATTCAGAGAGCAGGCAATTCACCAAATCCTGGCGAATTGCCTGAACATACGGTGCCTGTTCGGTCCCTGTTCGAGGGCAGTGAAATCCCCATAGAGAAGCACTGCTTCGGCTATTCAGAGAACGAAAACCAGCAGTGAAAGGTTCCCCTAATGCCCTGCCATTCGGTGGTTTAATTCGGCAAATTAATTCAGGAGAATCCCATAGGCTTCAATGTTAAAAATATTCCCGTTTTAATTCAATATCTAATAAACCGTTCATTATAAAATTCTGCAGCAAAAAGTCTCTTTATTTATAGATTTTTTAGGATACTTTAAGCATTTTTCTGATTTTTTTTTTTTTTTAAAAGTCCGATTTTTTTTTGATTTTTTTTTCAGTTTACTTATTTTTTTTGTAGCAGCCCTCTTTATTATCATTCCCTGGACCTCCTGTGAAAATTTCAGACATTTTCGCTCAGTAGTTTCTTTGCAAACAGCGTTTCATTTTCCCAGATTCATACAAATGGTTTTTCTAATTTATTCACTGCCTCCTCTACGTCACAGCTGCTTCGGCTCTGTGTGATTCGGCTCCTGTTCGGCTCCTGTTCGGCTTCTTCGAAGGTTAATCCAGATGTTTTTGCTTGTTTTCAGCGTGCATTCGGTTAGTGTTCGTCAGGTTTTCGGTAGCCTTTCCCTGCAATTCGGGGACCCTGTGGTGTTTGCTGAATACACCGCAGGGTCACCGAAATGGGATCGGCAAAAGGAACCGAATTGAAGAGAACGAAAAGTCACCGAACGTGCGGTGACTTTTCGAATCTCTTTGGATAACCCTGACTGGTTTCTGACAATGTTTTTTTTGGAAAATCACTTGGTATTGAAGGGGTGAATTAGCAGCCAGAATGAGAAAAAATGAGCTAGTCCAATGCAAAATCTCTTAACACATTAAAATAATTCCCACAAAAAATGCCCGACTTACCTTTGATTCCACAGCAAAGAGAACATCGTATCAATTCCTCACATTATGCACAGTGTAAAACTGGGAACAAATGGTTCCCAGATTCCTGACGTGCCCGCTTGTTCATGCTCAAAGCATGCTTCAAACATTCCACACACACATACCTGATCCACAGCAACATATTTTATATACCTAGAAGAATTTTCATAATTTATATATTATTGTAGCATTCAGTATGCAGTTAAGTAATCTACATGGTAGCTATACTTTCAACAGGTTTCGTTTAGCTCTACTCGTATTCATGAAATTTTCCATGGCTTGATTGTCCTTAGGCTGTGTCTTATTGCCATGACAACATAACGCAAGCAGCAAGTAAAACGTAATTACGTTTTTTCAACACGTGCAGAGCCGGCATTGACGCGTCACTTCCGGGTTTCGGGTTGACACGGTCAGAGGCAGCGCGGTACATGGTTGGTGAGTAATCATTGCTTAAACTTATAAAAGTACAGGTTGTTGTTACTGTTCTTATCCTTGATAAAGGCTCTTGTCTGAGTCGAAACGTCGTTTTTTTTTTTAAATGACTACATAATAAATAGTTGTTTTATTTTTCTATAAGTCCGTGAGTGTTCCTTGCCTAGTCTTTATATTATATTTTTGAGGAGTTTTCATCACCACGGCACCCTTTAAAGACATATCCAGAGCGTGAGTGCTGAGTAGGTGGACTGTTTAATATATATAGTGGTCTAGTCGCCTTATAGTGATGCAAATGAATTTAGGAAATATGTACTAAAAATATATCACTATTAAATAGTGTGATGCTGCCTAGAATGGATGAAAAAGGCACAAACAAAACAACCAAAATATGTGCCAATCTTATACAAACAACAAAACGTACCATATAGCGCATCAATGAATTAAAATTAAATAAGAGTGAAAGTAGCGCATCAATAAATAAAGATTGAATAAAGGTGAAATTAGTGGTACAAATATTGTGTCAATAGTCAATAAAGTGCAACAGTGCTTATCATCATTTAAACATGCATTAATGAAATGAGGCTATAAGTCCAATGGTGTAAAAAAGTCCAAATGAAGTTAAATGATACTCAAAGAGTTAACTTGATCCTCCGTGATGAATTATAGCAGATCCCTGTAGTCCTCAATGTTTCTCAAAAATAAAAGGAGACACAGGAATAATAGTGTAGATGGTTACAACATATGGTCCCAATTAATAATAGCAAGGGTTCCAGTCCACTCACATTTGCATGAGCCTTAGACAAATCCCGGCTCTAGGTGTGGGTGCCTCTGGCCATATAAAGAGTGGCACTTCCCTTCTTTAATCTGCAATGCCACTAGATAAAGCACAAAAAATCAGGAGGCGGCGCTCCCATAGTATAACACTGTATAAAACAGCAGAAAAATATGTATTTAAAAATACACTCACCGATGCAGGGGCCCTATATAGGTTAGCTCGATCTGTATAGCGTCGGGCACTTCTTAGGTGAATACCCAAGACCTCTCTGTCTCAGCAGCCGATATTGATAACGTGCTGACCGATGCCAGGGTTGATATTAGAAGAGATAGGAGAGACTAGCCAGTATGGGGTTAAAATATATATGTAATTTATTAAAATAAATCAATAAAAAGCAAAATAAAAGGAATGGACACACGGTTTTACTGAGACGTGTTTTGGCTAGTAAGCCTTCTTCAGCCAGTATCTTTAAATGTCCATAAGTGAAAGCAAAGGCAAAAAACGCTATTTTTACATAAACCTGGTCATGTTTGCTATCATTGGAAAGACCATACCATGGCCTTTCCAAAAAATATCTGACATTGCAATCTAGCATGCTTAGTTTCAGAGATACAGTGGTCTAAAATGATTGTAAACTGTAACATTATTTTTTCTCGAGCAAGGCACCAGCCTGTGGTTGGCGCCTGTAGGCACATACCTACATACCCTAATTATAAAAATAGCCCTTAGAGAACATAGGACCAGATGGAGCCAAATGCAGCCATCTATGCATTACTCGAAAGTCAGCGTGCCTCTGTAATTTTCTTTTACTCTCTCCTGACAGTCACTAGGGATGGGCCAAACTCGCTCGAGTTCGGTTGGCCGTCGAACCCGAACAATACCCAAGTTCGAATCCAATGCAAGTCAATGGGACTCAAATGTTCGTTTTTTAGAGTGCCCTCCAAGAGGGCATATATGCAAGATATTTGCCATAAAAGGTGTATGGGGGTCCGGGTAGTGCCCTGGGGGACAGGAAACAAGGAAAAAAGTTTTAAAAAAACTTTTTAAAGGAACAGTGAGTTTTCCATGAAATAAGGGTTAAAAATAAAAATAAAAAATTCCTTCAAATATCGTGCCTAGGAGGTCCCCGTAACCTGCCCGTGAAGTCGCGGATTTTTCGGATGTATAGGAATATGTAAAAAACAAAAAATTACATTTCAAATGACGGTAAATGGTTTCCCTTTAATCTATCCATAAACAACTGCTTGGGACGGCAGTCTGTATGAAAAGAGGAGACATTTTAGGACACGCAGAACAAGTTTAGTGATTTTTTGGCTAAATTATTGTGAAACTTATGCAGGCTTTGGATGAAAGTAACAATAGGTGCTTTAAAATTGGGCCTTTAGAGTCGGCAACAGTGCCGTCACACAGTAACTCCTCTGAGGATATGAATCTGGTACAGGCGTCAGTGGCAGTGCACCCAAATATTGTGCCTTTAGTGGCAGGCCAGCAAGTGCCATCATATAGTAACCCCTCTGTGGTATTGTGGAAGAGTGCAGGGGTGGACCATGTGGAAGAGTGCAGTGCTGGAGGTTTTGGGAATGTAGAGGAGATCCCCGATCTATTCAGTTCCGTCAGCATCAGGGGAGTGAGTGATAGCTGCTGATCCAGGACTGATTCATTTTTATAAATGTCAGCCGGTCTACAGAGTCGTGGACAGACGCACTCTTTTGTCTGTGACAAAACCTCCAGCGGCACTGAACGTCCTTTCAGAAAGCACGCAGGATGAAGGGTAACCTAGTAGCTGCATAGCATATTGCTTGGGGCAGCAGTCTATATGAAAAGAGGAGACATTTTAGGACACGCAGAACAAGTTTAGTGATTTTTTTGGCTAAATTATGGTGAAACTTATGCAGGCTTTGGATGAAAGTAACAATAGGTGCTTTAAAATTGGGCCTTTAGTGTCGGCAACAGTGCCGTTACACCGTAACCCCTCTGTGGTATGGTGGAAGAGTGCCGGGTTGGACCCTGCGGTCCAATATTAAAATGATATGAATCTGGTACAGGCGTCAGTGCACCCAAATATTTTGCCTTTGGTGGCAGCAAGTGCCCTGATAGCTGACTGTCAGTGACTGAGAAGACACGGATTACAATTCACAGAAATTTTATGGAAGTATGTGACACCCCCTGATAGCTGACTGTCAGTGACTGAGAAGACACACTTTCCACCAATTTCCAGATATCTGCAACAAGTGAGCCCCCAAATTGCTGCTTTCACTGACTGAGAAGACACACTTTCCACCAATTCCCAGATATCTGCAACAAGTGAGACCCCCCCCAATAGCTGTCACTGGCAGTGAGAAGACACACTAACAGAACAATCTCCTCTCACTCCTGCAGAAAAACACGTGCTGGCTGGGCTGGGTTGAAAGCCTTATATAGTGTGCTGCGGGACTTAGCTCTGTGAGCCCATGATTGGGCAAAATTTGCCAAATCAGGACTCTGAGCCGTGATTGGCATAGTCTTGCACCTGTCTTGTCTTCAGGTCCGAGGCTCTAGCCAATTACAAGCTTCAGGGAAGTGGAAAACTGCATTGTGGTCCATAGTGGTGCATTGTTGGCGAACTCGAGACGAACACGCGGAAATGTTCGCAGTTCGCGAACTATCGAACATGCGATGTTCGATGCGAACTCTTGAACGCATCGAACCGAACGCCCATCCCTAACAGTCACATGATAATAACAGCTATGGTGCAACTACTGAAATCTTTAAAGGAAACATAATACTACACATTGCTGCCATAATTCATACTGGTTTTAAAAACTGGTATAGATAACAACTGTTGCCCTATGTATACATGCAGTATATCAATGCAGTCGTATCATCTCTAATATAATTCAGTTAATATCCTTGCACACATTTCAAACATGTAAATGTATCATACTTATCACTATAAAAAATGTGAGATTCCACAACGTGAATAAAAAGCAAGGGTATCAGACAACAAAAGCTTTCTGTATTTACCAAAAATAAACTGGTATAAAAATAAACTATGCCCTTTTTAAAGATCATATCTTTATTGAGATGATGTACGCATGAATACAATGAATAGCACAACATAATGATAACAGTCATAATGTACAGAATGTAGAAGTACAATAAAAGATGGGTGAATCATGTATAAACCAAATGACACTAAAATGCAATAAGTTATGGATCAGGCAGTATTAGAGTTTCAGCGGATACAAATTGTGGTCAGGTTGACATGGGGGGTTATTGTAAAACCAGCATTGTAAAATGAATTTACTGTAAACAACCAATAAGGTTGTGAGCAGAAGTGGTTCACTCTTAGTCGACCTCCAGTTCCCTGCTGCCGATATAATGCCACATATGGCCCATTGAGGGTATAATAAACGATGGCAGTTTAATATTTGATCGGCTAACTCATGAGTTTGAGATCATAAGGGTTGTATAAATGGGTATGAGCAGAGGCAGTGGAACAATGTTGTCCTGGGTTTAGAGTATTTTGGGCATGTACTGGAAGTGAAGATGCCGTTGGTGTGGCTAAGCACTGCAGAGACATAGGCTGTGTGAAGTAGTTTATACGTCATGTTGAGGAATTGTGCTGCTGGTAGGAAAAATATGATCCAGGCTGGGCATCAACCATGTTTTTTACTGTGAGTCGTGGAATGTACTTAGGCCACTTGGCTAGTCCACAGGTGTCAGGGACTTACCAGGTGTTAGAGCCCAGGATGCAGAAGATGTCGCACACCCTTGATGAACCTCACTATACAGAGTGACCAGGAGGATATTAGACTCTGCGTAATGGAGCAGGCACGGGGGCAGGTCTGGGTACTGTCAGAGATATTACAGGTAAGAAATTTATACGCAATATAAATATCAATCGTCTACACGGTACAGAGCAGGGATAATCCAGGGATGTTGCCAGACGGTGTAAAGGTCGGGCTGGCAGGACAGGATCATACACAGTTAAACAGCCAGAGGTAAGGTCCCGAAAAGAAAGATATCCGTGCCTATATTTGCCTTTGTTGTTCACAATCCTTATATCCTACCTTATCACTTTGTGCTACCACTATTATCCACAATACTATAAAGCTAACATCATATCACATAGGAAAAGCAATCATGCTAAGTCAGCACCCAACTGTCCCACTTAGGCTAGGGTCAGAGTGGGGCAGTCGGAACGCGCGTGCAGGCGCACTAAATCACGGCGGCAGTAGCAGCACATAACGGCCAATGACGGCCAATATACGCAGTACGTGCGTACAAAAGTGCGCCGACACCACGCAACCGGCAAATGAACGCATTTTTATCAGAACGTGAAACCGCTGCTACTGACGTACAGAGTGCGCTGCGGCCGCATGGCAGCGTGTGTGCGTGATTAGGAGACGTCAGACGCTGCTAGTGTGCGGCCTACATAACGTTCAAACAGCCGGATTTCCCTAGACTTCTTTTTACCCCACCGTCATGAAATACGTCCAGAATTGCGCATCGTCTGACCACTTAAGCGTATTCCGTGATAAAATGCGTGCGCACGCATCGACGTACATTTTGACGGTGGCTGCAGAAAATGCGCTCATCTGTCCCTAGCCTAAAATCCCGCTAAAATATTCAATACGTAATCATAAAGTATACCTGTACAAGTGCAAATGGCATATTGCGGACATGCTAATAATACTTTTAAATGTAATTACTAGACATGTGCACAGCACAAAATTTCGTTTTGAACTAATGGATTAGTCCTAAAATGCAATTTATTTAGTTGCTAAAGAAACTCGTTTTCAGTTGTTTAGTATGAAAACTAATTTCATTCATCCGAAAACCAGTGGATACAATTACTATTGTAGTGGCGTCTATGGAGGTTTTCAGTTTACAACAGCTCTGGTTAAGTTAGCACCAACATTGTAATACTGCCCTGTGTCAGGCAAAGCTGTTACAGTAACTGACTGCTGCTCATCACAGCGCTCAGAGTTTCAGTAAAACTAGTAAATAATATTTTTATATATAAGAGATTAGAAGAATATTATTTCCTTGTTTTACTGAAACTCTGAGCGCTGTTACAGTCAGTTACTGTAACAGCTGAGCCTGATACATTATCTCTCAGTACAATGTAACAAGCAGCCGATCTCAGTGCTCACAGCCACTGGATTTAAAGGGCTAAAAAAAAAAAAGGCTCCTCTCTGTATAATGTATATAACATCCTCCTGCATTAATTAATACCCCTCTCTGTATAATATATAGAACATCCTCCTGAATTAATTAATGTCCCTCTCTGTATAGAACATCCTCCTCAATTTATACCTTTCTCTGTATAATGTATATAACATCCTCCTGCATTAATACCCCTATCTGTATAATGTATAGAACCTCCTCCTGCATTAATTAATGCCCCTCTCTGTATAGAACTTCCTACTGCATTGGCATGTGGAGGGTGCAGAACTTCGGATGTTGCGATGTTGCGCTCTTCATTGCTGGTCTCCTTCACTCATCAATGTAATATCACAAAAAGGACTGAAACTAAAATGTAGTGCATTTTATTTTAGTTTCTTTCGTTTTTTGGACTGAGCAGTTTCGTTTCTCTTGAGTCATATGAAAACTAAATTATCCCAAAATTCGGACTAAATCGTTTTAGTACTAAAACGAATGCACATGTCTAGTAATTACACTATTAGAAATGACATATGAACACTAGTTTGAGATAAAACAAATTCCCTTGTTATTATTTAGGAATATTTCCGTATAGCACTAAGATTACCTTCTGGTACATGATTAAAGTTTTTAAGGTTTCCATTGGTGGGGATTGCACCTAATTTATAAATTCAGTTGGACATTTATAAAGGACGTGTTAAATTAATAAAACTGTAGTATGTATGTTTGCATTTTGGCATTCTTTCTCATTCTCCATAGAGTTAAATTCCCTTAGCTGGAGTCCTCATCTTATAAGGCACTGCAGGATTTCCGCCATTTGCATTATTGATGTCAATGTGTTCTGCCTGTCAAAATAGTTTGCGTAAGTGCCTGGAGTTAATTGCTTTGAACCATTACTTTATACATGTGTCCAAGTGTCATGCAGTTTAAAGTTGCTATTGTGTCTATCAGAGGAAGTGAGGAAAGTTTTTAATGCACCCAACGAGCTAACTTTTTTATGGGCTGTCCTCCTAACACATCATTTTCTATGAAAAAGCTATGTCAGCAAATATCTTAAAATTTGAAAAGTAGTGATTTTCATTATCATTCAGTTGTTTACAAGGGCGAAATTCTGCTTTATTCCAGCACTACATCTGAATACATGACTTAAGTGGCAGCCTTGACAGAATACTCTTTGTATCAACTGTTATGTCGTATTGTATTCCTGCCAGCAAAATAAATCCTTCTGATACATAAATGCATTGCTAAATATACGTCACTGTAATAACCTGTCAGATGTGAAAGATGCTAAAGAAAGTTCATGGTCCATGAATCATGAATTTTCAATGTATTAGCCACTATGACATTCTAGCACCTGTGAAATGATTCTTGCATTATGTTATCTTTTACCGAATATCAAGCATTTTTTTTTTAAGAAAGTCAATTCATGTTTTGAGTAGTACCTGACTTATTATGCGAAAAGGAATCTAATTTAGAAATAGTTGCATTAAGTAGATGAGTTATATTTAACCAGACTTCCCAACACATCTGAAATTTAAATTCAGCGTACAAATCCTATTTACCATCTCTTACCGAACGGCTGACAAACATTTTTCCCCTCAGATAATTAATTTTTGCTTCAGACCACCTAATATACAAACGGGACAATCAAGATACTGACAACTAATATAAAAACAACTAATGTCTTACAAATCTCTGAGGGGGTGGACGTGAGAGAAGTTGGAGAAGATGAGATTTTCCACATAACCTGGGGATTGTGAGATGCAGGCAGCGGTTTTAAATTGCAGACATTATGCTGTCCTAGTGTGTTGTAGAAGATTGCTGCTTGATGAATCCTTTTAAAACAAGCATAACAATGAAACAAAAGACTTGTTACCAAAGCAATTGTGCGGGCTATATTGTTATATCGGAGTAGGGAAATATGATGCTCTTACATCTAGCATGCAAAATGAATCTCTAAATGCTTATTCAGTAATAACGAATGCTTAATGTTTTCATTTTAATTAAAATAAAGAAGATAAACAGCATTGTTTACTGTATTTACTGAGGCTTTTCCTATATATTCTGTGGAGTGTGTCCAGTATGAGAAGAGTTGGGAACTGGAGTGTTTTACGAGGAGAAAACAATATTCTATATAAATATAAAAAAAAGAAAACAACTCTGTTTTGTCCTTCCAAACATACTCATGGTTAATTTTCTAAGAACTATATCAAGAACATGTTTTGAATATGAACCTCAGAATTTATTTATTTATTTATTACAATCCCCGCGCTAAACCGGGGGCGGTAGGGAGAAAAAACTGCGCCTGCGGTATTCCCCCTACCGTCCCCGGTTTAGCGGGGGATTACAATGCAGGCGCAAAATATGCTGCCTGCATTGTTTTCGCCCGCTAAGCGCAGCCACGCACATCCTCTCAATGGTGTCCATAGGACTCCATTGAGAGAGAAGCCGGCGGTCACATGACCAGCCGGATCTCGCCACGCGAGATCCAGTCATCGGCGTAGGGATACCCAGGGAGAGACTGGGGGGACTTTTTCCGGAGGAGGCGATCGGAGCCGCGGTCCTCGCTGCGGGACATAGGGTGAGTATTAGATTTATTTTTTTATTTTTTAAGCTGGTGTTAACGGATTCTGCAGAAGCGGAATCCGTTAACATCAGTTCCTGGCTCTGGTTAACTTTTCGTTGAGCCAGGTGTTAATCAGCGCGGGGACTTTGTAATACCAGCGCTGATTAACGCTTTGTGCTCCCCATGTTAAGTATAGGGAGCGCATAGTGCAGTAACCTTGCGCTGAGAAGTACAAGGTCCCAAACGCAAATGAGTTTTTTAACCCGTTTGCGTTTGGATTGTAATAGGCAGTAAATACCGCAGCTAACGGTAGTGCTCATGCAGGTGAACGCTACCATTAGCGTGGAGATCGTAAAAGGGGCCAAAGTATTTTACCGGGAAGGATTGAGATTTCTCTCATTTTGAAGTATGCCCTGGGTTCAAGAATATTGAATTGTTACAGTTGTTGCATTTATTTGCTTTGTATTAATGTAAGATATTAAAAACAAAAACACAAATATAAAGATTAACACAGAAAATAAATATGTAGGAAATAGTCATTATGTTACATGTTTACAGGTGTATTCTGTATTGAGGTATGTTAATAGAGAGCTCTTGAGGGACTTAAGACTGGGGCAAGATATGATGGCGTCTGGGAGATTATTCCATAATTGCGGTGCTCTGTAGGAAAATGAGGATCGAGCCACTTTCTTTTTTAATTGTGGTATTGCAAGTAAGGTGCTGGTCCTAGATCAGAGGTTATAGGATGAGGGAACTGCTAGGGGACGCAGCCTATTCAGGTAGGGTGGTAGCTTCCCAGAATATCTCTTAAACACCAGGTTGGAAAGGTGAAGGATGCATCTGAATTCCAGCGACGGACAGTTTAGCTCTTTTAACATGTCACAATGGTGGGTCACGTAGTTACTTTGTAGCACAAAGCGACAGAATGAGTTATACAATGTAGTAAGTTTCTGATGGTGTGTTCGCGGGGCAGCTGCATACACTACATCTCCGTATTCAATAGCCGGCATAAGCATCTGTTGTACAATTTGCTTTCTTACCGCGGGGATAAGGCAGGATTTGTTTCTGCAAACAATCGATTTTGTCACATTTTCCCTGCTTTTGGCCGCGCCCCCTGGTGGTTAGAGGCATTCATGTTTTTTTTCTCATGTTTTATATTTGGCTGTGCTGTCTGGGGCTGCTCTGGGGTTCTGCTGTGATCTTCTGGTCTGAGGTCACATGGCCCAATCACACGGACCCACTCCCTATATAACTCCCAGCAGCACAGTGCTTCATTGTTTGTGGAGTTCTATGGTGGTTGTGACCACTCCTATGTTTCATGTTTTGTGTGTCTTGTTTGTCTGAGTTTAGTTTAGTCAGAGGCCAACATACAAGGACCTCTGCAGTCTAGGATTTCTGTCTGTCTTGTTAACCCTTGCCCTTCTTGCTCCCCTTGCTCTGTTATTCTTTGTGAAGTTTTCTTAGATATAAATCATTCCCAGCAAAGGGATCCCTTTAGTTTTCTTCCTGGCCCTCCTGTCCCTTGTGTCTCAGTCTGGTTCCTGTATTGCCCTGGAATCTGCATTGTATATCTGTCCTGTATCAAGCCAGAAGCTCACCTGCCTAAAGGGCTACACTCTTTGTTCCAAGCCACCACGATGGCCCAAGTGGGCGCCCAGCGTGACAGATTTCCCCAGTGTCGACACCATAAGCAGTGTAATGCTTAAATACTGTAGTTGGGAACAACTTTAAGCGACGAAACGGGTCGAGTGCTCATGTTTCTCTTTTGGTTTTAACTGTTTATTGCTCCAGGACCTGGGTTTATTATGGCTATGGCGGCTACCTTCTAGACAGCATGAAATTATCAGTCCCTATGCAATTATATGGCTATCTAACTATTCATGGGAAAGAAAATATTATAAGCTGTATTGCTTCCCTTTGTCTATCATAGCTGGGTATAGTAGGTGGCATGAACCGCCAAGGTTAGATACATAGGGAATTTTCTCACCCTACCATCACCTCCTCAGCACTATTTCACTCTAAAATGGATATGTCTGTTTGTGTTCTGCTGCCTCAGTAATTTACTGCTTATTCTTTGCTCGAATTCTCTGGCAAGCCAGGTCATTACAAAATAATTTCTTCATCACCTCTTTTTCTTTTTTTTTCGTTCACTTATGTGTGCTTTTTTGCTTACCAATATATTAAAGGTATTTTAACTATTATCCCTGGTACCAGTATCTAGCCTGTTTTTACAGGTCTCTGGTTTTTGGCATCACCTTTAACCCTTTCACTGCCAAAATGTGTCAACTTGATTTTGTATTTAATACAATGAAAGACATCTTAGCATGTAGTAAGCCTTTACCATACCATTATACCACAAGATTAGTGGGCCCCCTGAAGAGAAGGAAATTCTCAGTGAGCTCGCACTCCTGTCATCCTGTAACAAAGCTTCAAAGAGCATGCTCCACCCTCACAGTAATAAAAACATCAACAATTTTGCTTCTGCATTACAACAGCCATCGAGAGGGCAGAATACACTGATAGCTCTAGGGTCACTCACTACTGGACAGGGATAAGATTCAGGCGGTTATAATGTCTTTAACACAAAGGCCATTTCTGCCTATATGCTAAGCGTGCAGACCCTGTGTGCAATTGTGCAAGATTAGGGACGTCATCTGGAGTATAGAATATTTATCCCTATAATGTTTCTGTAAAGAAGAAACAAATACATGAAATTTAGATGTGTTTAATCCTTTAACTCTCAGAATAATGGTCTCTAATCAAAACCACCATTTTATAATTATTGTTAACTATGCATCCCGTGTTTCAAAGAAATATTATGGTGATATTTATTTATCCATTTTATTCCAGCTGAGTTTTTCACCGCACTGAAGGCTCCGAAATATGCACTGGATTACTTTCTTTTTGAGTGCTGAAATGAAAATGAAAGTGTCAATCACAGGAGAGGGCGAGCAGGAGCCACCCTCAAGCAGATTACTGATGTATTCATCCTTTTGTGTGGCCGGAGAATGGGGATGATGAGCAGGAGCCGTCCTCACTTGCCGCCTCCCAATGATATCACGATCACGTGCCGGGGAGGATACGCGAACCCGGAAGTGACCACAGATTCCTTTCCATGCGGTTTCACTTTGCCTTCTGGACATAATTTTGTTTTTAGGGCTATATAAACCCTCAAAGACTATAGGGGTCCTCCATTTTTTGTTCCTTGCCACGTATGAAGCACCCTTGAGGTGAGAAACATGTTTGGCTGTCTTAAATATCCATTTTTATATAGTTTTTTTTAAAAAAATTATCTTTCCAGAATATTTAGCTATTGATGTTACCTTTGTTCCTGCTCTAAGGTGTACATACACTGCTACCTTGGAAAGATCCTTCTGGAGATTCCATCCCATTCGGTGAGTGGATACAGTATTTGTTCACCCTCTATAATCCTGTTGAATTTTGTACAACCCATGTTCTTGTGCTTTCTCTGAGGTCTAATTGCGGGAGTGTGCAGCGAACAGGTGGGCCCTTAATGCCTGTGAGGCCTTCATATGAGAACTAGCAGCTCTCATAAAGTGTGAGTAATGAGCGATACAATTTTTTCATAGCAATAATATTCTATGCAATATTGTACCATTGTTTGTTTTTTGTTCATTGTATTTTGAGGTTATCCTGTTACGAGGAATTTGTATGTATTCATCCACATCCAACCTTCCTTAAGGAACCTACCATTGCTTGTGAGCATCATCTCTTAATACATTGTACTTTTTTAAGTTGAAGCGTTGTCCCCATTTTTTTCAGTTACAATGGCCATTTCTGCCTATATGCTAATCGTGCAGACCCTGTGTGAAATTGTGCAAGATGAGGGACGCCATCTGGAGTTTAGACTATTTTATCCCTGTAATATTTCTGTAAAGAAGAAACAAATACATGAAAATTTAGATGTATTTAATCCTTTAACTCTCAGAATAATGGTCTATATTCAAAATTACTATTTTATAACTAATTGTTAGCTATGCATCACGTGTTTCAAAGACATATTATAGTGATATTTTTTTATCCAAAAAGCATTTGATAGTGAATGGGTTAACCTGCATATTTAATAAGATTACTATGCATATGTCCCATCCCCAGTTGATCTTTGTATCTTTCTCACAAGTCAATATGCAATTCTACAAAAAAAATAATGGAATGTGTTTAGAGCACTACGCATGAAAGGTTCTGATATTTTAGCTTGAAATACTATGTATAAAGACCGAACTCGCTAATAGAGATCAGAGGGCAGAATCAGCTCATGGAATAAATTATATCTTTAGGTACACTCTTTAAGTAGGACATGCTATTACAATTAATTTATTGAGCACTATAAAAGGAAGAACGGGCCTATATTACATAGTGATATACTCAACAACCAGCTCAGGAAAATTGCTCATTAAATTAACAGCACCTTGTCCTGAACCTTTCTGTTGATAATGGCTATGAAAAGCATGCCCTTAATGCTCCCGGACCTTTAAACCTCTAACGATACTTTGTCACCTATGACATCTTTCAAATCAGCCACACATTGATTTTCTTAACATTAGTCCATTGAGGGTTGCATACATGGATGAAACGAGGATGTAATGGAATATAATCAGACTAGATAGCGATGTCGGATAGAAAATAGTTCCCAGTGGCCTATGATACATAAAGCCTCTACCTGGGATGATTGATGATTTTTTAAATACTATCGTAGGAGTTTGTACAAGTGTTGCTTAGTCAATCTCATAGTATTCTTGTTAGGGCAAAATCACTCACAATTGACTAGAATAAACTGTTAGTATACGGACTATGACAATAAGTCCTTGCACTGGCAATTCTAATATCCATATACGGGTTTATTCAGAGAGAGAGGTGCAAAGCAGGAGAATGACTGGAGAATGGAAAAGTCTAGGGCAAAATAGCCAATTTGGAAAGTGAGATGAATGGGAGAATTTTTCTGGTTTTGCTATTTTGACCTAGAATTTTCCATTCTCCAGTCATTCTCCTGCTTTTCACCTCTCTCTGAATAACCCTGATAGTGTTTTAACCCTTTGGGTACAATGTCTTTTTCAATAAAGAAGGTTGGTATTCCATTCTCTCAGGGTTATTGAGAGAGAGCCGATCTGGGCCCGAAATGGCACAGAACAGTGAATTTTCCCGTACGGTGCAATTTCGGGGCCATTCAGAGAGCAGGCAGTTTGCCAATTTTTGGGGAATTGTCAGCAAAATATGGTGCCTGTTCAACAGCAGTGAACTCCCCATAGAGAAGCAATGGTTAATCTATTCACAGAACACGGAACAGCAGAGAAATGTCAGAGAAATGTCTTGATGTTCGGTGGTTTCATTTGGCAGGTTTATTCAGGCGAATCCCATAGGTTTCAATGTTAAAAATATTCCCAATGTTATCCAATATCTATTAACCCCTTAGTGACCGGGCGGTTTTACACAAATCCGTCCTTTAGTGACCGCTGCTGTTTTTACGTTTCTGCGCTGTTAGGGTTTAGGTCAAATTTTCCTCTTACTCGTTTATTCAACCCACACATATTATACACCCTTTTTCCCGCCATTAAATGGACTTTCTAGAAATACCATTATTTCCATCATATCCAATAATTTAATATAAAAAAAATATGAAATATGATGAAAAAAATGGTAAAAACCCACTTTTTCGTAATTTAATCCCCTAAAGCTATAACCACCAATAAAGACCCCGGCTAAATAGTTTCCAAATTTTATCCCGAGAATAGAAATACCCAATTTTTACATGTTTTTACCTTTTAACCCTTTCACTGCTGAGCCAGTTCACCTATGTGCGCTGCGCTCATTCTGACCATTTTGTGTGAATTATTTTTAGATGACAGCCTAGGTCCTATTTAATTAAACTCCCCCCAGACAAAAAAACTTTTAAAAAAAAACCATTTTTTTATTTTATTTAATTTTTTTATTATTTTTTATTTATTTAATTTTTTTTTACATTTTTTTTTAAAACCAAACCTGGTCATGTTTGGTATCATTTGAAAGGCCATAATCAGGCCTTTCAAATGATGGCAAATATGACCATCTAGCTGCCATGGATCGGGAGATAAAGGGATCCTTAGGATCCCCTTATCTCTACATGGCAGCTAGAGGGTTAACTGGCCCACTGACATCCTCACACATATGGTGAGGTTGTCAGTGGGTGGGGGGGACCTGGAGGCTTGGCTGACATCCAAGATGTCAGCCCCCCTCCAGGTTTGAATCACGTTTTGGTGCCAATTGGCGCCGCAACGTGATCCGGCAGCGAAATGGTTAATGCCATACACCGCTGGAAAGGGGAGGCTCTCCCCGCTCCAGCGGTGCAAACGGCATCTCCCTAGCTTCAATGGTTGGGGAGATAGAGGGCTCCGAAGGAGCCCCCCCTCCCCTCCATTGAAACACATGGGGGCACCTTCTGATGACGTCACCACGCAGCGTGGCGACGTCATCAGCCTCGCCTGCCCATGTAAATCACATGGGCAGGCTTCCTCCCTGCCAGATCGCCGTGGGATCCGACGAGGGAGGTGAGTATCGGGCGGGAGGGGGATTTGGCGCCGCTGACGTACCCTGTACGTCCGCGGGTCTAAGGGAGACCCGAGGACAGGACGTACAGGGTACGTCAGCGGTCCTTAAGGGGTTAAACCGTTTATTCTTTTAATCTGCAGCAAAAAGTCTCTTTTTTTTTAACCCCTTAACGACCGCTGACATACCATGTACGTCCTGCCCATGGGTCTCCCTTAGAACCGCGGACATACATAGTACGTCAGCGGTCTCCTAACCTCCCTCCCGCCGAAACTTACCTCCCTCGCTGTCTCCCACGGAGTTCTGGCAGGAAGGAAGCCTGCCCCTCTGTTTCAGAGGGGCCGGCGTGCACAATGACATCACCACGCTGCGTGGTAACGTCATCAGGGGCCGCCTGCATTGAAATCAAGGTAGGGGAGGGGGGCTCCTTTGGAGCCCTCTATCTCCCCAACCATTCACCCTACAACGATGCTTTTTGCACCGCTGGGAAGGGGAGAGCCTTTACTGATTCATTATTCTCAGTGGGTATTCTTGAATGCATTTTAGGGCCCAGAATGAATAGGCACCATAACTACTTACGGATTCATGATTGTTAATAAGAAGTCAGTAGTAAATTTAGGATTGCTGCTGCTCCAGGAACTCCAAATTGTGCTGCTCTTCTTTCCACCCCATATCAATTGAATATGAACCTACCAGGGCTATTTGTGTGATTAAAATGTAACAGAACAAAAGCAACATATCTTATGTACACCAAATGATTTTAAACATTCATTAGTTTAGAGAATAATTGCTGCAAGTTTCATGGCAGCTCTGTAATACACCTGCAATAGCTATATTTTCAAGATAACACAGTAAACCGTATTGTGTACGTTAACACAGGAGGTTTATATGCAAATATTAAGCAGGTTGGGGTACCTCTTGGGGTACTTCCTATCCAGACAACAACTTTGTCTTTCTTATATCAACTTTGCCCATATAAACCTTTAATATCGTTGTAAAACAAACAAAACATGTACATTTAACATTTTCAGTTTTACCATCTTAGCAATGTGAAAGAAAAAAAATAGGGCATAAAGACTACCTGTGCTTCCCCACAAACACTAGAGGGGTTATTGTTATATGTCGCCAACATTTCGGTGCTCTTTGGGGAATCAAATTTCCCCACCCTGCGGTGAATTCTGCATTTACGGCACGGTCCCCAGAGTACGGGGAAAAGCCGCCGCAGAGCCAACAAAAGGGAAAAAAATGCCGCAAAACCACCGAAATTATCGAATCCTATAATTTCAGTGAGTCTGTGCCAGTTTTTTCAAAAATGTCATCCTATAAACGGCGCAAACATACCGGAGGGCTGTGAAACGCAGCTGATGAGCAGCCGAACACAGCGCCCACCAGCCGCAGAAGAAAGCCGACAAGCTGCCAGACAGGAAAAAGAAAACAAAATGATTGAAAGTGTCAAAATTTAAACGGTGTTTGCCAAAAACTACTGAACAAAAATGTCTGCAATTAACATATAAAGTCCTATGAATGATAATAAAAAGGTCTGTTACAGAAAAAAGACAATCCGCTATTTAAAAATACGGAATAATTTTTTTGCGGAAAACAACCTAAAAATGCCTAAAGGATCCTAAAAAAATTCAATAAATATACTTTTTGCTACAGATTAAAAGAATAAACGGTTTATTAGATAATAAGTAAAAATGAGAATATTTTTAACTTTGAAGCCTATGGGATTTGCCTGATTTAACCTGCCAAATGAAAGCCCCGAAAATCAGGGCATCTCTCTGACAGTTCTCTGCTGTTCGGTGTTCTGTGAATAGGTTAACCATTGCTTCTCTATGGGGACTTTTCACTGCCATCAAACAGGCACCGTACTTTCAAACTTGGCGAACTGCCTGCTTTCTGCATAGCCGAATAGCCAGGAAATAGCACTGTAGGGGGAAATTCCCTGTTTGGTGCCATTTCGGGGCCATATCGGCTCTAAGTGAATAACGCTGTAGATATAGAGGGTAAATGTTAAAATTATACAATATAACAAAAATGAAAATTAATGAATATAGGGTTAAAAAAATAAACCAGCTTTGTTATTTCAAAAAGTAACACTTAAATGCAGAACATTTTACCAAAGGGAGAAAATACAGTATGATTGTTCAAAGTCGGTGTCCCTTTTATTAGGAGCACCTTAACCACTTCAATGCTAAGGACGCGCTCAGCGCGTCCTCAGCATTGCCCCTGGTATGCGGAGGACGCGCTGAGCGCGTCCTCGCATTGGGGTCAGCGTTCGGCCGGGTTCCGGCCGATCGCTGGCCCCTCCGGTGCGGGCTGACATCCTGGATGTCAGCCCGGCATCCGGAGCAGTGGCCGCCATTGTTATGTGTCATCGCGCCCCCGCGATGACACATAATTCAGGCGCCCCCCCGCATGTGCGGAGGAGGCGCCTGAAAGGGAGGGGGGGAGGTCCTTCGGACCTCTCTCCCTCCCGATCGGCGGCTCACAGGGGCTTAACCCAGGCATCATTTGGAAGGGCACAGCCTGCCCTTCCAAATGATGCCTGGCATTAACCCCTGGGGAGCTGGATCGCAAATCGGCGCTGAAAAGCGCCGATTTGCGATCCTTCCCGGGAGCTGGCCGACATCTTGGATGTCGGCCAAGCTTCCGGGAACTCCCCCAGAGGACTGGCGTCATCGTGCGCAGCACGATGACGCCAGTCCTAGCATTAACCCCTAACTGCCACGAAGTGTGGAGATAGGGAGTTCCAATGAACTCCCTATCTCCCGATCCGTGGCAGTTAGGGGTTAAATTTTGATATCGTTGGATCGGCCAGAGCATGGCCGTTCCAACGATACCAAACATGAAAGTAAAAAAAAATGTAAAAAAAAATAAAAATAAAAATAAAAATAAAAAAAATAAAAAAAAAAAAATTAAAAAAAAAAAATAAACACTTTTTTTTTTTGTTTTTTGTTTTGTTAATGCAGCAATATTGTTCCCATTTCAATTATAATGTGAACAATAATGCTGCATTAACGATTTTTGTATGCGGTGCGTTTGTTAAAAATGGTGTCATTTTCCCCAAAAAAAAATGTAACGAGACCCCATCTCTAATTTTTTTAACAAGCGCACCCCATACAAAATATAACCGCAATTGCTCGCATGTTAAAATGTGGAAAAAAACACTTTACACGCTGTAAATTATTGAAAATACATATTTTATTGCATTTTTTGTTATAATATACAAACATGACATAACGTATACATATAATAATGACATATTATGAATCTACCGAGTCTGACGGAAAGAACGATATATAATATGTCGATGTCATATACTAAAATAAGCCTTCAAAACAGGTTTAAACATGATGCGCAAAACAGGTAAAAAATGACCTCAGCACAGGGGCGGGAAAAGCCTCAGCAGCGAAAGGGTTAAAACATTTGTGTCATTGTCTATAGACACACCAGGTGTGAAACTCCATACAAATTCAAAACTGAAAAAAGTAAATTAAAAGTATAAAAAAATAATAATATGTAACTGTAATCTATTTCAACACAGCAAGTCTGATTACCTCCATTTATATATCACAGCTGGGATGGTGAATTTTCTACTTGGGTTGTAATGTGAAAAGAGCTGATCAGTACTCTGTGCGTGTGCTAAAGTCAGAGCTGTAGACCTCTCACACAATGCCAAAAGGAAATATTGCTAAGGGTTTATGCAAAAGTATAATGATAAAGATTAGACCTGAATACACATTGTCTGCTAACACAGAAAGTACGTGCTGCAGAGACTGCCTTAAATGAGAAATTGTGCCAATGTGCAGTCTGTGGGTCAATCAGAGAAACAAGTTGTCAAACAAAGCTTTCTAAGGCAATGGGTCCCAACTTTGGTACAAAAGGATCCCAGGTTTGTCAGATATGTGAAGCACAGCACAGGTGATATGATTTGCTGCTCAGTGATTGCAGGATCCAGTTTGCATTTCCTCAAGGCGATCCTTAAAGCATAGCCTATTAGGTGTAATTGAGGACCAGGGTTGGGTACCACTAATCTGAGGAATGGCGGCCCTGCCGTATGTGCTTACTGGGTGGGCACATTACACACATAGCTTCGTAAAAATTCAGTGGAGCAAGACTAACAGGGTTATCCAAAGAGATTCGAAAAGTCACCGCACGTTCGGTGACTTTTCGTTCTCTTCAATTCGGTTCCTTTTGCCGATTGCATTTCGGTGACCCTGCGGTGTATTCAGCAAGCACCACAGGGTCCCCGAAATGCAGGGAAAAGCTGCCGCAAACCCGACGAAAACTAACCGAATGCACGCTGAAAACAAGCAAAAACATCTGGATTAACCTTCGAAAAAGCCGAACAGGAGCCGAACAGGAGCCGAATCACACAGAGGGGAAGCAGCTGTGACGTAGAGGAGGCAGTGGATAAATTAGAAAAACCATTTGTATGAATCTGGGAAAAAGAAACGCTGTTTGCAAAGAAACTACTGAGCGAAAATGTCTGAAATTTTCACAGGAGGTCCAGGGAATGATAATAAAGAGGGCTGTTACAAAAAAAATAAGTAAACTGAAAAAAAAAAAACGGACTTTTTAAAAAAAAAAAAAAAAAAATCTGAAAAATGCTTAAAGTATCCTAAAAAATCAATGAATAAAGAGACTTTTTGCTGCAGAATTTTATAATGAACGGTTTATTAGATATTGAATTAAAACGGGAATATTTTTAACATTGAAGCCTATGGGATTCTCCTGAATAAATTTGCCGAATTAAACCACCGAATGGCAGGGCATTAGGGGAACCTTTCACTGCTGGTTTGTGTTCTCTGAATAGCCGAAGCAGTGCTTTTTCATGGGGTTTTCACTGCCCTCGAACAGGCACCGAACAGTCACCGTATGTGCAGGCAATTCGCCAGGATTTGGCGAATTGCCTGCTCTCTGGATAGCCGAATGGCCAGGAAAGGTAACCGAACGCTGATTTTCAGCGTTCGGTTACCTTTCTCAAGCAATTCGGATCTCTTTGGATAACCCTGTATGTTTCATCTTTTGATAATGCTAAAAGGATCTTAAGTTATAGCTGAATTGGTTTTGTAAGCTGCTGGCGTATAGACTATTTACTCCATAACTTTAAGGATTGCAGTGTCTCCTTCCTTATATGTTTTCTTTGAAACCAAATGTTTTAAACTTAAAGAGACACTATACACTGTAAACAATCAATTTTATTTGAGTGGTCACAGTCATCTGACTGCCCACACTCCTCTCCCGCTGTGGTGGAGTTTCAGAGGGCTGATTCAGCAGTCTGTACAGCTGCAGTCTAAGGCTAGGGTCAGACGAACGCATTTTTCACGTTGTCCGTGAAAAAGTGCGTTCGAACGAACGTACGTATTTTTTCTCGGAATACGCGATAGCGGTCATACGATGCGCCTTTTCGTCCGTGATTTTGTACGGATCATCAATAAAACACTTTTTGTGTCTGGACGTTATGTTGGCCGGACATTAGCAGCGTCTGACGTCTCCTAATCACACACATACGCCGCTATGCGGCCGCAGCGCACTCTGTACGTCAGTAGTAGCGGTTTGACGTTCTCGAAAAAATGCGTTCGTTGGCCACTTGCGTTGCACGGACGAACATTCGTGCGGCCGTTCGTCGTATGTTCCCCGGCATTGGACGTCATTTGCTGCTAGCATGGCCGTGATTTCGTGCGGCTAAACGCACGTGAAAAATGCGTTCGTCTGACCCTAGCCTTATAGTGCAAGGGTCAGAAACCTTGACTATCAGATATTTTGGAATTACATATCCCATGGTGCTTAGATTGACTGAGCATCATGAGAGGTTTAGTTCCAAAATTCCTAGAGCCATATTACAATGTTCACGGTAAAACGGG
This sequence comes from Leptobrachium leishanense, assembly GCA_009667805.1. NCBI lineage: Eukaryota > Metazoa > Chordata > Amphibia > Anura > Megophryidae > Leptobrachium > Leptobrachium leishanense. The sequence continues at coordinate 285,631,767 of CM019066.1, forward strand.
GACGCTAAGGAGAAAAACCTGTGCCGGCAGGTTTCTTCTTACCATCCCCATTTTATCGTGATATTACAGTGCAGGCGCTAATCCAGCAGCCTGCACTGTAGCACAGTGCTAAGCCTCAGGTGCTTGCGGCAGCGCTAAGCGCCACCATAAACATCCTCCCCATGGAGTCCGTAGGACTCCATTGAGGCCTCCTCTGCCAGTCACATGACCTGCAGGAGCGAAGCCGCCGGAAAAAGCCGAGAAAGCCGAGACCGCAGACAGAGTGAAGTGAAATTAGGAAAACAGTTTGCATGAATGATTGAAAAGTGAAACACTGTTTGCAAAGAAACTACTGAGCGAAAATGTCTGAAATTGACATATGAGGTCCAGGGAATGATAATAAAGAGGGCTGTTACAGAAAAAAAAAATCGGACTTTTAACCCTTTCGCTGCTGAGGCTTTTCCCGCCCCTATGCTGAGGTCATTTTTACCTGTTTTGCGCATCATGTTTAAACGTGTTTTGAAGGCTTATTTTAGTATATGACCCAGACATATTATATATCGTTCTTTCCGTCAGACTCAGTAGATTCATAATATGTCATTATTATATGTATACGTTATATCATGTCTGTATATTATAACAAAAAATGCAATAAAATATGTATTTTCAATAATTTACAATGTGTAAAGTGTTTTTTTCCACATTTTAACATGCGAGCAATTGCGGTTATATTTTGTATGGGGTGCGCTTGTTAAAAAAATTAGAGATGGGGTCTCGTTACATTTTTTTTTGGGGAAAATGACACTATTTTTAACAAACGCACCGCATACAAAAATCGTTAGTGCAGCATCATTGTTCACATTATAATTGAAATGGGAAATATTGCTGCATTAACAAACCAAAAAAAATATTTTTTTTTTTTTTTTTTTTTTTTTTTTTTTTTAATATTTTTTTATTTTTTTTCATTTTTTTTTTTTTTACAAAATTTTTCACTTTCATGTTTGGTATCGTTGGAACGGCCATGCTCTGGCCGATCCAACGATACCAAAATTTAACCCCTAGCTGCCACGGATCGGGAGATAGGGAGTTCATTGGAACTCCCTATCTCAACAGTTGGTGGCAGTTAGGGGTTAAGTCTAGGACTGGCGTCATCGTGCTACGCACGATGACGCCAGTCCTCTGGGGGAGTTCCCGGAGGCTTGGTCGACATCCAAGATGTCGGCCAGCTCCGGGAAAGGATCGCGAACCGGCGCTTTTCAGCGCCGATTCGCGATCCAGCTCCCCAGGGGTTAATGCCAGGCATCATTTGGAAGGGCAGGCTGTGCCCTTCCAAATGATGCCTGGGTTAACCCCCTGTGCGCCGCCGATCGGGAGGGAGAGAGGTCCGAAGGACCTCCCCCCCCTCCCTTTCAGGCGCCTCCTCCGCACATGCGGGGGGGGCGCCTGAATTAGGTGTCATCGCGCCCCCGCGATGACACCTAATTCTGGCGGCTGCTGGTCCGGATGCCGGGCTGACATCCAGGATGTCAGCCCGCACCGGAGGGGCCAGCGATCGGCCGGAACCCGGCCGAACGCTGACCCCGATGGGAGGACGCGCTCAGCGCGTCCTCCGCATACCAGCGAGACTGCTGAGGACGCGCTGAGCGCGTCCTCAGCAGCGGAGTGGTAAAAAAATAAAAAACAAAAAAATAAGAAAAATGCTTAAAGAGGGCATTTCGGGAACCTTTCACTGCTGGTTTGTGTTCTCTGAATAGCCGAAGCAGTGCTTTTTCATGGGGATTTCACTGCCCTCGAACAGGCACCGAACAGTCACCGTATGTTCAGGCAATTCGCCAGGATTTGGCGCATTGCCTGCTCTCTGGATAGCCGAATGGCCAAGAAAGGTAACCAAACGCCGATTTTCAGCGTTCGGTTACCTTTCTCAAGCAATTCGGATCTCTTTGAATAACCCTGTGAGGTAATTTTTCCCTCAGTCTTGCTCTACAAGAAGAGGCGATGGAGCCGCCGTTCTCGCCGTGGGATGAGAGGGGAGTATGTGATTTTTGGGGGGGGGGTTTCTGCTGGGGCTGACTGATTCCGCAGCAGCGGAATCAGTTAGCACCAGGTCCTAACTGTGGTAAACTTTTCAGTTAACCGCAGCAGGACGGTAATTAACGTTAGGACTTTGTAATCCTAATGCTAATTAACACTTTGCGCTCCCCATGTTAAGCATTGGGAGCGCAAAGTACAGCAAGCTCGCACAGAAAAGCGCAAGATCCGAATCGGTAACAGGTTTTTTAACCTGTTAGTGTTTGGATTGTAATATGGTTCGCCTGTGCCTGGGCAACCACAGCTAACGTTAGCGCTCACACAGCTGAGCAATAACGTTAGCGTTAGGAATGTAATATGGCCCCTAGAGGGCTATGGTTGGAGATCCATGCATGATAGAGGTGCTGGAACCTCAATGACAGCTCTGATGATCTAAGCTGTTACAACCTGGTGGCATAGACACCTCCTGAGACCACTGTGCCAACAATTTCTTTATATAGATGGACATCCCTATATATAGGGGCTTTCTTACCAAAACTTTAATTTGCTAGTGATTTGGCCAGTACAATACAGAATTTAATAGATTTGAATCCCTTTCTATAGAGTCTGCGTTGTGTGAATGATCCACTTTGAAATTAGATCAAAATAGCTTAGTTTGTGAAAACCTCCAACTCAAAGTGTGTCCAGTCAATATTTTGCGAATTGTTACTGCCACACCTTGTTTAGTAAAATAAATCCAGTAATTTGTCCATAAAACATTATATTCGAATGAATATGGAAGGAAAAAATACCAAACACTAGCAATAATTATAGCCATTATCAAATATTTGCTCAATTTTGTACTGTGACGAAAATGTGGAAAAAAATTACACATACGGAGCAATTTCTATAACTGCTCAGTCTGGCGACTAATAAGATGAAAGTATAATCAGAAAAGCAGCACAGTTAAATGTACCTTTCTGCTTGTTTTCAGGCACACTGGAATTAAATAGATTGGTATCAGGCCTTGCCAATTTTATTTAAGGCCTAGGGGGGGCACTTGTTTGACAGGTTGGATATCATGGAGAAAGGTTGCATAAGTGGAATTTGGCTAGAAGGAATGTCAGTGCTGATAATGTCAATGTTGCCCTTCAAGAAAATGGTACAATGGAGTTTTATCATGAAGAAGATGAGATCTGGATAGTTTAGAAAGTATTTTCTACCTACAAGCTTTACTTTTTTAATATATGCACTTCTTTCCTTTGTGTAATATTATCTGTAGTATATTCACAATGTGGTCATACAGATTTTTTCAATTACTATCAGGGTAATTCAAAGAGATTCGAAAAGTCACTGCATATTCGGTGACTTTTCGTTCTCTTCAATTCGGTTCCTTTTGCCGATCCCATTTCGGTGACCCTGCGGTGTATTCAGCAAGCACCACAGGGTCCCCGAATTGCAGGGAAAAGCTACCGCAAACCTGACGAAAACTAACCGCAAAACCCACGGAATGCACGCCGAAAACCCGCAAAAACATCTGGATTAACCCGTCGAAAAACCCGAGCAGGAGCCGTTCACACGCAGAGAAGCCGCCCACACCGCAGACGAGGCAGTGAATAAATTAGCAAAACAGTTTGTGTGAATGATTGAAAAGTGAAACGCTGTTTGCAAAGAAACTACTGAGCGGAAATGGCTGAAAGTTACATATGAGGTCCAGGGAATGATAATAAAGAGGGCTGCTACAGAAAAAATACGTAAATTTAGAAAAAAAAAAATACAGAAAAATGCTTAAAATATCCTAAAAAATCTATAAATAAAGAGACTCTTTACTGCAGAATTTTATAATGAACAGTTTATTAGATATTGGATTAAAACGGGAATATTTTTAACATTGAAGCCTATGGGATTCTCCTGAATAAATTTGCCGAATTAAACCACCGAATGGCAGGGCATTTCAGGAACCTTTCACTGCTGGTTTGTGTTCTCTGAATAGCCGAAGCAGTGCTTTTTCATGGGGATTTCACTGCCCTCGAAAAGGCACCGAACAGGCACCGTATGTTCAGGCAATTCGCTAGGATTTGGCGAATTGCCTGCTCTCTGGATAGCCGAATAGCCAGGAAAGGTAACCGAAAGCTGATTTTCAGCGTTCGGTTACCTTTCTCAAGCAATTCGGATCTCTTTGAATAACCTTGTATATATCCTGGTTTTCATTAACGTGACCGTGTAACAGCCAGGTTCCCAATCCCTGTGATATACAATCAAGAAATCCTAAAGATCAAATAGAGGTGTGCATGGCTGAAAAACTAGTTTTGTTTCATATGGGAAAAATTCTGTCCGACACTAAATTCGCTGAACTACCCATTCATTTTGTTAATTAGGATCGTTTTGTATTGATTTAGATGCTAAAAAAAAATAATAAATGCTGCTCAATCAGTCTTAGATTAGGGTTTGAAATGAGTGTTAAAAGCAATTTTTTTAAATTAGTCTTAGGGGGTTACCTAGAGAGCACCGAAATGTCGGTGACGTTTTGGTGGTCTCACGTTCCCTGCACTTTTGTGCACTACAGGGAATCAAATTCCCCCACCGTGCGGTGAATTCAGCATTTACCGCAGGGTCCCCGAAGTGCAGGGAATCGAATGCCGCCTCAAACCCAATGGCCTCTGCCACAAACCCGTCGCCACCAACCTGCCAAACATCCGCCACAAACTCGCCAGACAGCCGTCAAACGCAGCCGATGAGCTGCCGAGCACAGTGCCGACTGGCCGCAAGAGATGATTAAGCTGACAAGCTGCCTGACTGGTAAAAAAAACAATATGATTGAAAGTTTCAAAATTGAAACCCGGTTTACAAAAAAGTCATCGAAAATGCCTGAAATTAACATATAAGGTCCTATGAATGATAATAAAAAGGTCTGCTACAGAAAAAATAAAAAAAGGCTTTAAGACAAACGGTAAAAAATGTAGCTGAAAAAATCACCAAATATGCCTAAACGATCCTAAAATAATCAATAAATAAAGAGACTTTTTAATGCAGATTAAAGTAATAAACGGTTTATTCGATATTGAATAAAAACAGGAATATTTTTAGCATTGACGCCTATGGGGTTCGCCTTAATAAACCTGCCGAATGAAACCACCGAACATCAGGGCATTTCAACAACTTTTCTCTACTGTTTGTTGTTCTCCGAATAGATTAACCATTGCTTCTCTATGGGGGATTTCACTGCCTTCAAACAGGCACCGTACTTGCCGGCTCTCTGAATAGCCCCGAAATATCACCATATGGGGAAATTCCCTGTTCGGTGCCATTTCGGGACCAGATCGGCTGTTTCTGAATAACCCCTTTAAATTATGGTTAGAGGCTAGAGTTAAACATTAGGTTCAAAAAAGCTTAAAGATGGGGTTAGATTAGGTTTGGAAGCTAGAGTTAGAAACTAGCGTTAGAATAGAAAGATTAGGGTTAGAAATTAGTGTGAGAAGCTAGCCTTAGCAATAAGGGTGAGGAATTACAGTTAGGAATTTACAGGGTAATTCAAAGAGAATCGAAAAGTCACCGCACGTTCGTTGACTTTTCGTTCTCTTCAATTCGGTGCAAATCGGCTTTCCCATTTCGGCTACCCTGCGGTGTATTCAGCAAGCACCACAGGGCTGTCAAAGTGCAGGGAAAAGCTGCCGAAAACCCGCCGAAAACCTGGCGAAAACCCGGCGAATGCACCCCGAAAACCTGTAAAAACATCTGGATTAACCCGTCGAAGACGCCGGAAAAACTCGAGCAGGAGCCGATCACACACAGCGAAGCCGCCGGAAAAAGCCGACACCGCAGAAGAGGCAGTGAATAAATTAGCAAAACAGTTTGCATGAATGAGTGAAAAGTGAAACGCTATTTGCAAAGAAACTACTGAGCGAAAATGTCTGAAATTTACATATGAGGTCCAGGGAATGATAATAAAGAGGGCTGTTACAGAAAAAATATAAAAATAATAAAAAATCTGACTTTTTTTAAAAACAAAATCCAGAAAAATGCTTAAAATTTCCGAAAAAATCTATAAATAAAGAGACTCTTTACTGCAGAATTTTATAATGAACAGTTTATTAGATATTGAATTAAAACGGGAATATTTTTAACATTGAAGCCTATGGGATTCGCCTGAATAAACCTGTCGAATGAAACCACCGAATGGCAGGGCATTAGGGGAACCTTTCACTGCTGGTTTGTGTTCTCTGAATAGCCGAAGCAGTGCTTTTTTATCGGGATTTCACTGCCCTCGAACAGGCACCGTATGTGCAGGCAATTCGCCAGGATTTGGCGAATTGCCTGCTCTCTGGATAGCCGAATGGCCAAGAAAGGTAATCGAACGCTGATTTTCAGCGTTCGGTTACCTTTCTCCAGCCATTCGGATCTCTTTGAATAACCCTGTTAGTGTTAGAAGCTAGACTTAGAATTCAGGATTTGAAATTAGGGTTAGTATAGAAGCTAAGCTTGATTTACAGTTAGGATTCAGGGTTAGGAATAGGAATTAGAGTTAGAAATAAAGTAGAGATTTGGATAAGGAATTTAGGAATAGACTTATTGAAACTGAAAACATTCTTTATGCTTCTTTTAGTTTTGGACGAAAAGGTTTTTGTCATAAGGCATAACTATCACATGTAGTAAAGTGAGTACACATGATTAGCATATCATATAAGGCTAGTAAGGTATTGGCATGCATTAATAGGGGAATTCCCTTTCGGGATGAAAACATAATTTTGCTTCTTTATAAATCAATGGAAAGACCGTACCTTGAATATGCCGCGCAATTTTGGGCACCTGCTTTAAGAAAAGATATTATAGCGCTAGAAAAAGTGCAGAGACGGCGACTAAATTAATAAGGGGAATGGAAGGTTTAAGTTATGAGGAAAGACTAACACGCTTAAACCTGTTTAGTTTAGAGAAACGGCACCTTAGAGGGGATCTGATAACTTTATATAAATATATACAGGGCCATTATAAATCATTGTCTGGAAACCTATTCATTAACAGGACTATACACAGGACACAAGGTCACCCATTAAGACTGGACGAAAGGAAATTCAGCCTAAAGCATAGGAAGGATTATTTTACGTTGAGAACAATAAAGCTGTGGAATTCTCTGCCTGTTGAGGTGGTTGGGTCAGAGTCTGTACAGACTTTTAAAAAACAACTGGATGACTTCCTGTAGACATGGAATATTAAGGGTTATAATATTTAATATGTGCGTAAAAGCTTCTTGTTCCAAGGAGAAATCTGACTGCCATTCTGGGGTCAAGAAGGAATTTTTCCCCCCCTATGTTGTTGCATATTGGCGAGCGCTTCAGACTGCGTTTTTTGCCTTCTTTTGGATCAACAGCAGTAGGTGATATGTGAAAAGCTGAACCCGATGAACACATGTCTTTTTTCAGCCTATGTAACTATGTAATATATATATACAAGACATGACAAGCAAAAAAAGATGTCATCTGCGTTTACCCCTATAACACCATGGGAAACAAAACACAATTAGAGGTTTTAGTTTGCTTGGCTGGCCATTGAAGTTTTAAACCTACCTTCCACATCAAGGCACCTCTGGTAAGGCAGGTCCTATTTTATGAAGCCAAAAAGCTGCTCCCTAAGCAACCATATACACTCATGCTGTTTCTCAGTCATGAGACAAGCTAGTGGGTTTTCCTTTAAACCCTCCTTTCATTAGATAGGACCTGCTTTACCAGAGGTGCCTTGACGTGGTCAGTGAGACTAATAATGTTCTCATGCTTACAGTATGACGGGCGTTAAGGAAATGAATGCATTTTTCCATCCATCTCCGTATTAAAGGTGATTAAAGCCAGGATTTTTTTTCTTCTTCTATATCATTTTAAATGAAACAATTACAGTCGTCTGTATTATAGGCTTAAAATATACAGTATGAGGGGGGGGGTCAAAGGTATTTTAGTAATGCGGCTCTCCTCTTGGCTGATCTCTCACTGGTGTGGCTCCCGAACAAAAAGGCTAATCATCCACAACATTAAAACCACTGACAGGCAAAGTTAATAACATTGATTACATGGTTGCAGTGTCATCTGTCAAAGAGTGGGATGTATTAGACAGCAAGTGAACAGTCAGTCCTTGAATTGTATGTCCCGGAAGCAGGAAAATGGGCAAGTGGAAAGGTCTGAGTGATGTTGACAAGGACCAAATATTGATGGCTAGTGTCACGTTCCCACGTTCCAACCCTGTCTCCCTGCCCTCTGTATTCCTTATGTCTGTGTTTCCCTGTTCTGCTTTCCCTGACATGCAGCTCAGGGGTTAAGTTCTTTGCTCGTTGAGCTTCTGCTGGTGATATGGGCTGATTACTCCCCTATATAAAGCCATGGGCCCATATCACCATGCTCTTGCATCCTGGTTCACTTCAGCTACAGATTTGTTCCTGAGAGCTCCCTGTCATTCTATCCTAGTGCTTTCTCAGTGTTTCCCCCTTGTCTGAGTTATAGGTTTCTGATTGACTTCCTGGTATTGACCCTCTGGCCTGGCTGACAGATTTCTCTGGTGCTATATCCCCGCTTTGGCTCAAGGTATACGTTTTGGTTTTGACCCTTGGCTTATTCATTGACCACTCTTCTGGACATCCCTAGCGGTTCTGTGCATATTGTATTATATGTTGTGTATCCCTTTAGACCACGGCTTTTGTATATTGAAGTCCTTCCCTGCAAGTTGTTGAGTACACTCCTTCAGGTGTCTGTGTTTTCCCCAGGACTCTGCACGGCTACAAAGGTAACCTTTTTCTATTAGTGCAGATTCGGCCACTCTAAGGACCGATCTATCAGTATAGGGCTCCTTCGGTATAGTCGTACAGAGGTCCCCAGTGTCTCCTGTGGTTTATTCACATATCCTAGATCATTGTGTCACGCATCTCTGCATATAGCGGCTTTTCCTCATACCTGGGCCCTACTTGGCGCATGCCGGGTACCGCCATTGTGGCTGAACGTGACAGCTAGATGACAGGGTCAGAGCATCTCCAAAATGGCAAATCTAATGGGTTGTTCCAAGAATGCAGAGTTTAATACTTACCAAAGTGATGCAAGGAAAACTGGAGAACTGGCATCAGGATCGTGGGCACCCAAGGATCGTAGGGTAGTCTGTTTTGTCCCATCACGCAGTAGAACGTGATGGGTCAAATTGCTGATAAACCTAATGCTGACCAAGATAGGGATGTGTCGGGTGCATCTTACCTGTCTCTTTCACCTGTTCCCTGAATCTGCAGAAATGTGTGGTTTTGTTTCTTAGCACTCTTCACTCTCTCATAAATATATTTATCATCCACAATGTACATAGATACATCAGTTGGAAGACATTTATCTTTTAAGTTGGTTTCCATAATGTAGATTTAACAGTCAGTTTGAAGTGATCTCCACCGCATTATACAATTAATAGAATTACGTTTTCCACTTTAAGAAGAGTAATTTCTTGATGAAACAGAAGAAAAGATAATCTAATTAAGAAATTGCATTACTGAGGAGAGGAAGGTAGAAGTGTTCTGATTTAATCACTTACTATATGTGATCTTAGAAATGCTTAATCACCAATGCAAGAACTATGTATAACTTTGTAAGAAAAGGAGTAAAAATTGGGGCCCAATTCCACCATTGCCTTTAACAGGGGACTGGTAAGTTGGAATATCGCATGAGTCAATGACCCTTAGTGGCTCAATGTTAATAACTCTAATTCGATCGAGCTGCTATGTTAGTGTCTCAAGTTGGAATATTTGGACGCTGCTCATAGATACTGTCAGCACCACTGCTGGTATCAGCTCCCGGAGTCCTCCGGACCATGAAGCCAAGCATATCCCTGCACAAGTTTGTGCATGCTGGGTCCCCCTGATACTGTGGAAGGACATTGAGAACTATTTGTTCCCAGTGTTCTGCTACTCATGGCTGACGGATGCAGTGGATTGCACTGCCCATTGCATCGTGGAATCACGAGCAAGTATCGATTGTTATAGTCTATTAATTTTGAGTGTTGAAGGAATGCAAATGCAAACTCACTTAGCATTAGTCTCTGAGAGACAGTATTGTTTTTAGAACATCAGCCAGAGCTGAGAACCGCAAGCTAGCATGCAAAAGCTCTATGTTCTGGAGCTGAGCCTTTATTAATGCCACCTATACAAAGTATAGGAACCGTTAATGTATGGTATGGAGGCCTAATTCTGAAGGTGGAATAGTGAATCAATAGCGTTAGTAATTAGTGTTAGGGTTAATATTTGCACTTGTTTTAAAGTTATGGTTATTTTTGGGGTTAGGATTAAACCTAAACCTAATCAACAGATTATGCTTCATTTTTTTCTTCATTTTTAAACAGTCATTGCTTCTTTTGACGTGTGTTGGTCATGTCAAAATAAGTAGACTCAGATGCAGCGCAGGTGCTGCCTACAAAAAAAAAGCGAAAAAGGAGCAGAATCTGGTGATTGGAATATTGGAGCACAAATCTGTAAACAGATAAGAAGACAATCACAGAGATGCCAAGTAGGTGCCAACATGTGCAACTTGGCTGTAATCAGCAAGCTGTACTTGTGTGTGTTGGACTAGCAATCACAAATTCGACCAACACTGACAAGTAAAACTCAGTGATTACAGCGGAGTTGCATTTGTTCGTTCCTATTTTGCACTTAGTGAATGATACCCAATATGTTACCCTACAATTGCCTATTGTTAAGGTATCAAAATATGGAATACAGACAAGGATATATCAAGAAAAATAGATGAGCATACCTTTAATTTTAAATCTCCTTCCCAGCTGTCTTCACTTTTCTTTCTAATTACTCACACTAAGCCCAGGCTTCATGTCCTTCCCATGCAATTCCTGCTAACCATCTTCACATTCCCTCTGCTCCCATATATTTTACCTACCCCAGTCCCTTAGATTGTAAGCTCACGGGGATGTCTGACTGAGCACTTGGTTAAGTGCTGTACTACCTGGACAGTTGTCCTATGGGCAGGATAATCTTTTCATCATGTATCATGTACCATGTACGTCTCTGTTTGTTCTCCCCCATTGTAAAGCGCTGCAGAATATTCTGACGCTGTATAAATGCCTGTAACCGTAACTTTAAAGTAGATTGAAATAATAAAACACCTGACTAAGGTAAAAGAACATGTTACTGACTAGTAACATTGCTTACTCCTACTGCAGTATCAATGTACCACATTTTTGCAGGTCCTTTTTAATCCTGATGATGATATGAGATTAACCCAACTGCTTCAGATATACATCCTTCTGGGCTTCTCTACATTGAACTTATCTGACATGATGATTTGAGATGTTATGTAAGTATTTGGTAGAAAATGTATAAACAATGAGAATATTTATGCTTTACGGAATTGTTTTACATGTTATTATCATCATCAGATATTTATCAACCACCCAATTTACCTTTGCTTAAGAGTTTATTAAACAATTATTAACATATTTATAAAAGAAAAATAGATAAGAGCAGCTGACTGTTAACCTAAACACAAACCTAAATAGAGTTGTGGAATGACCTGCAAAATGGATATTACTTAACCAGTATTACTATGTATGATGATGGTAAAGTAATGCTTTGCATTACTACTGAATGAGTATAGCATACTGACGAAACATTTGTCAAGTAAATATACTTCTGTAGACACTTGTATTTCATTTATTTAACTATAGTAGCAATCATAATAAATGCAGTAGTGCTTGAATTATTCTACATTGTGTTCAAAGTCTTAAGGACATTTGTTCAAGGATGTACTAAATTTAACATGAATGCACGCAGCCTTAAAGAACTTGAGAACTTAAAGCCACAAAGTATCACAATCAAGTAAAATTGAGTAAGCAAAGGATTGTTACAATTTGAGAATCACAGCTACTTGTAAGCTGACATTCAGTTCATATTTTGAGCAGTATTACATAGTTGGTGCTAACTTAACCAGAGCTGTTGTTAACTGTTGTTAACAGCGCCAAAGGCTATAATGGCTCTGGTAAGTTTACAACAGCTCTGGTTAAGTTAACACCAACTATGTAATATGGCCCTTTATGTGTATATGTATGTATGTATGTAACCCTTTCACTACCGAATTGATAGCCATAGAAGCAATGCCAGGACCAAATGATTTATGGAAAACAACTGTCCGTTGCAGACAGTGTAAAATTGAATGTCCCCTTCATAAAATACATTTTAGAGACAACTTATTGAACAGGTACAGGGCTCCCCCTGCTGGCAGAAAAATGCTAGTACACATATTATAATACAGCTATTGAACTCAGGTTGGCATCTATAGGGCAGTGGACACCAGGTTATTTATGTGTATGTAGCGCTACTCCCACGAGAGCCGCTATAGTTTACGGGCCTTCTTTCCCACTCCAGTGATCACTCACCTCCACCGCCAGCGCCAAGTAACACCAAGACACTGCTATACTATAAATAAAAGGGTTTATTAGGACTAGCAAGCAGCCCCTCTGATGGACAAAGTGATCAACAGTATAACAATATCGATTGGAATGATTTACCACCACTATGCAGAGCAATGATGAATGAACGAAACAGTAAGTTTTACAATACTTCAACACTGTTCAATTATTGACTATAATTGACGTGACTCGCATCCATAACCTATCTAAACCTCATAGATTCTACCTAACCACTGGCCAGTGGGAGTTACACAAACTCTCGAGTCTGCTTGCGTTGGGGCCCTTTGGATTCTGTCGTTGGGTACCTTTTATTGTGAAACCATATTTGTACTCCACAAAGAAGGAAAGAAATCTTCGCAAAGTGTCACAGAGTAACAAGATTTGTAACTGCAGCGATCCTCCTTTTGGAAGGAGCTGCGCGGGAAGTAGACAACAAAGATAGCAATATCAACTCACGCTGGGTAACTGAATACCTCTCTCCGTTAGATGCACTCAATCTCTCTCTCTGGCACTGGAAGCACGAGGACAACCAGATATCTTCTCCGCTCGAAGCACTCGATCATTCTCTCTGGCACTGGAAGCACGAGGACAGCCACATCTCTTCTGCGCTGGATGTACTTGATTGCTCTCTGGCACTGAAGCACGAGGACAGCCGGATGCACGAATCACAAACAGGACCATCCACGCCATCCGTCTCGCCCTCTCTGCCCCTCACCTTCCCTGACACGTGCTCTTCCTCCTCTGGAAAGCGCGGGCCGTCCCGCCCTCTGCTGGGAGGTGTAGTTTTCTTTCTGTCAAATTGCATTAGGCCCTCTGTACTCAAAACTACATGTTCCAGAATCCTTTTGTGATACCTTCAGTCTTCCTGTATTAACAACTTCCTTTGCCATTGAAGAGACATGGAAGGGAGGGGGAAATTCCCCCACAGCTGTGACAGGCTGCATGTGTCTGTTTAAGTCTGGGCTGCAGTGGGAAACACAAGTCCACAAACAATCTGAGAAGTCCCCGCTACATGTATATTTTTTCGAATCCTAATCCTTTACACCATGATTCCTTCTGGTCTTGTATTTCTTTGTACCTTCTTTCTCCTCTGTTGTACATAATTATCTTGCACTTTGTATTTTAAATCCCGTAATAAACTTTGAATTATACAATAAGCTGGAGCTCCAAACTGTCTGTGACACAAAAACAGATCTCCAAATTGTTCAAACAGCTTCAGCACCTTGGATGACAAGTCAAAGGAGTTGAAAATGTGCAGGCAGATAAGTGAAATTCCTTTGCACTACTCCACAATCTGAGCAGATCAATTTTATTTGATGTTGGACTCCTGCAGGAGTTTTACATTGAGTATACTTGACAATGGTAGTTAAGGGATTAAGTCAGTCTTAATTATATTAAACATATAAACAAGCTAAATCAGAGAGTGCTGTTCCCACAAAGCTTCCTCAAATGCAGATTTGCATTAACATTAACCCCATAATGACCACTGACGTACATAGCATGTCCTGGGGAAAATTCCCCTTAAGGACCAAGGATGTACTATTTTCAGATGGCCCCCGGCGCCTGCAGGGAGAATCTGAAAGGGGAGGTCCTTTGGACCCCTCTCCCTCCTCAACGGCTGAATGTAGAATAAAAAGAGAGGCACCACTGGAGAGGGCAGAATCTGCCTTTTCCAGCAGTGCCTCTCTTTAACCTCTTAGGTGCCGGATCACTATCCGCTCCTGGAAGTGGCTAAAATCTTGGATGTCAGCCACGCCTCCAGTCAACCCCCACCCACTGACATTGTTGCCATATGAGCGATGATACCAGTTGGCCAGTTAACCCCCTAGCTGCCAAGTGGAGCTAAGGGTTTCCTTTGGACACCCGTATCTCCCAATCTGTGGCAGCTAGAGGGTCATGTTTGGTATCATTGGAAAGGCCTGACCATGGCCTTTCCAATGATTGCAAACATAACCAGGTTTGGTGTAAAAACAAAAAATATATATTTTTTTTTTTTAAAAATGTTTGTCTGGGGGTATAATAAAATAGGACTTCAAATCTCGTTTAAACATGATGATCATATAATGGTCAAAATGAGCTCAGCATACAGAAGTGAAATGGCTCAGCAATAAAGGGGTTAAAAAACAAAAACATGTAAAAATTGGGTATTTCTCATTTCAGGACAAAATGTTGAAACTGCTTAGCCGGGGTCTTTTTTGGCAGTTAAGATTTTGGGGAATAAAGTTTGAAAAAAATGGGTTTTTCCATTATTTCATCATATTTCATAAATATTTTTATAGTAAATTATTTGATATGATGAAAATAATGGTATCTTTAGAAATGCCATTTAATGGCGAGAAAAACGGTATATAATATGTATGGCTTCCATAAACTAGGAAAATTAGAGCTAAAAACAAACATCGCAAAAATGTGAAAACAGCAGTGGCTACTTTCGGGCAGACAATGGCCTGGTCACTATGGGGGTTAATATTTTTTGTATAGCTCTAATGATAGACCACTTTTCCCACTGCAAGATGCTTTGTTACCCCACTGGCAGCTTGCTTTTTACCACCCTCTCCCCTCCACCACTTTTTTATGCTGTTAATGTTACTTGTGCAAAAGTGGGCATTCTGTGGAAGCACTGGCCCTAGTTACAGTACTGTTTAATGTATAGAATATTTGAATTGTTCTTTTGGTGTACATGAGTTATGGTGGTTTATAAACAATGTGCTATCTGGATTGAATTTGAACCATCTACTTTATCATACATTGGTTTCAGAGGGCATGGTTAAACTTTTCAGCAGGTGGACTTGTACATAGATATTGCTGAAATTAATTTCGAAAGAAATTCTGAAAGATTTTTTTATTTAAAGTAAAATCTTGGATAAAAATATATGCAGTATATTAGACATTACAGAACATCAGCAGGAATAAGCTATTATTTCCAAAAGAAAGGGTTTTAATTTTGAACCATTATTTAGATTGTAAATTCCCATGGGAATAGGGTCCTCATATCCTCCTGTATCTGCTGGCAGGAATACTGACCGGCCTGTATGTATTGTAGAATTGTCCTGTCTTTACCCATTGCACCTTGTACAGCGCTGCAGAATGTGTGGGCGCTTAATAAATAATAATAATAATAATAATAGGTAATTTATTTGGTTAATGTGCATTTCCCACAAAGAATCTGATATCTTGCAGTGAATACTACAGAAGGGGACACATTCATGTACCAAGTCATTTCAACAATAAAACCATACATGTTTTCCTCCATTGATCCCTTTTCAAAATGAGCAGACAACTACGGAACAGAAAATGAATTGCACATTCACCTGCACGTTAATACATTCCTTACACTGTCATTTCATCCTTTAAGTCCTGGTACTTAGCATTTAGAGTAGAAATTTGGTCCACACATTTAGTTACCGCTCATGTTCTGTTTACCCTGTTATAAAACACCTATTTAAAGTCATTTCTGTTGTAATCATGCCTTCTCTTCAACCAAAATCAAACAAATCATTATTGCACTTAAAACATAAAATGCAAAGGAAAAAAATAAACCCAATAGTTCATGTTCATGTTTATTTTGACTTCTGATGTCAAAGAACTTATACAAAGATTATAGGGTATATTCACAAAGCACTGAAATCGCATGCAATTTCGCTGCTTTGATTTGTGCCATACATTGGCGCACTTGTGATTCCATTTCACCGAAAATACGGTAAATTCATCATTTATCGAACGGTCACCGTATTTTGCCAAAATTGGTATCTCCAAAGCAGATGTGGGACGTTGGTGAGAACCGCCAAACTGCGCCGATAACTGGCCGACTGTGCTGAATTGGCATCAGCGAATTCTCATTCTCCTAATAGGTGTATAAACCAATGAAAATGCATTAAAATGTGTCTAAATAATAAAAAAGTTCTTTAAAAAATAATTAAAAGGTCTGTTATAGAATTAAAAAAAACACCTTTTAGAAAAAATTGGCTAATAAAAATTTCATCTAAAAACACAAAATGGTGTTCTTAAAAATAAAAAGGCTTTTTTGCTGAAACGAAAAAAAAGTCTTTAAAAAGCAATTTAAAGTAACATTACTTTGAATCTTATGGGATTTGCCTGTTCAAATCTGTCGAATTGAAACACCCAAAATCTGGTTATTTCATGGCATTTCAGTGCAGTTTGGCGTTCTGTGAATAGACAAACTACTACTTCTCTATGGGACAATTTTGGTGCAGCCAAAGACCCCCAAACTGGAGTGACTGCAGTATTTTACCATCAATTCCATTGTATTTGGCGAATTTCTGAATAGTCCAACTGCCCCGAAATTGTGACATTGTGAAATTCACCATTCAGTGCAATTCGGTGGCAAGTTCATAGGTTAGTGGATAACCGCTTATATCGATATTTCAGGAACTTTAACCAGGCAAAGAGTTACATCTCAACTAACATAAATATACTGGGAGAAGATGTAGTGAGATGAGTTTCAGCTGCATTATTTCTATTATTCCACAGAAATGCAATCGTTCTGAATGAGCAAAGCAAATCCATCGCAAAAAAAATGATAATTAATAGGCTCTCTTTACATTCTTTGTCAAAGTATCTGAACAGAAATGCATTGTATATATAGACGATAATCAATCCACCATTATAAGCCTGACATAAATTAAAATAATTAATAGCATTAACCTAATTACAAGAGATAATAATGAACTAATTGCATCGTCAATAGCATAAATGAAATGCAGTGTCATTATGATGAACCTTTTCAATGTTATTAGAGAAAATTTATATTCTTTCAATAATCAAGTTAATATAAAGTAACTGAATTTAAAATGAAGTAAAGAAAAAAATATTATGGTGTATTATTCAGGAAGGTAAACTGACAGCAATCATCCCTCTGCAGTTGAACATATTTAACCCCTTCACTACCACAATGGTGCATAATAAGCAGTAGCAGACACAGCAGCCTGAGATCATGTTAACACTATATATCCTGTATAACAAAATCAATTTGTTGCAAACTAATTGCATCTATACTTGGGCTCCTGAAGGTGACCACACACAGGGTTATTCAAAGAGATCCGAATTGTGGCCGAAAGGTAACCGAACAGTGAAATTCAGCGTACGGTTACCTTTCCTGGCCATTCGGCTATACAGAGAGCAGGCAGTTCACCAAATCCTGGCGAATTGCCTGCACATACGGTGGCTTGTTGTTGCCTGTTCGAGGGCAGTGAAATCCCCACAGAGAAGCAATGCGTCTATTCAGAGAACAAAAACCAGCAGTGAAAAGTTGCCGAATTGCCCTGCTGTTCAGTGGTTTCATTCAACAGGTTTATTCATGCGAATCCCATAGGTTTCAATGTTAAAAATATTACCGTTTTAATTCAGTATCTAATAAACTGTTGATTATAATATTCTGCAGTATAAAGTCTTAAAATTTTTTAGAATCTTTTAGGCATTTTTCAGCATTTTTTTGCAAAAAAAATTCCGTTAGTTTTTTTTAATGTTTTTTTGATTTTTTCTGTAACTGCCCTTTTTATTATGGTTCATCAGATCTTATATGTAAATTTCAGACATTTTCGTTCTGTACTTTCTTTGCAAACAACGTTTCACTTTTCAAACATTCAAGCGTACTGTTTTTTTTTTTTTCACTCCATTCGTCTCCGGTGTCGGCTTCTTCCGGCGGCTGTGATCGGCAGCTGCTCGGGTTTCTCCGGCGTGTTCGGTGGGGTTAATCCAGATGTTTTTGCAGGTTTCAGTTTGGGTTTTTGCGGTGAGTGTTCGGTGGGTTTGCGGCGGCTTTTCCCTGCACTACGACGGCCCTGTGGTGCTTGTTGAATACACCACAGGGTCGCCGAAATGGGATCGCGAATCGTGCCGAATTGAAGAGAACGAAAAGTCACCGAACGTGCGGTGACTTTTCGATTCTCTTTGAATAACCCTGTATGTGTTTTCTGCTTGTTCTTTTCTGCTTTTTGTTGCTGCAACTGAAAAACTGATGGAGGAATCACTGCTGTAAGGATTTGTATGTATTATACGCTGGCACTAACCTCAAAGGCAAATGGTTATGTTTGCTCTATAATCGGATGGTTATTGTATTTAACCACTTCGATGCGGAGGACGCGCTCAGCACGTCCTCCGCATGGCTGCTGCTGTGCTGAGGACGCGCTGAGCGCATCCTCACTTTGGGGTCAGCTTCGGCCGAGTTGCGGCCGATCGCTGGCCCCCCCGGTGCGGGCTGACATCCTCAATGTCAGCCCAACATCCGGAACCGCCGCTGGTGAAATTAGGTGTCATCGCGGCAGCGCGATGACACCTAATTCAGGCGCCCCCCCCCGCATGTGCGGAGGAGGCGCCTGAAAGGGAGGGGGGGAGGTCCTTTGGACCTCTCTCCCTCCCGATCGGCGGCATTGCGGGGGTTAACCCAGGCACCATTTGGAAGGGCACAGCCTGCCCTTCCAAATGGTACCTGGCATTAACCCCTGGGGAGCTGGATCGCGAATCGGCGCTGAAAAGCGCCGGTTCGTGATCCTTTCCCGGAGCTGGCCGACATCTTGGATGTCGGCCAAGCCTCCGGGAATTCCCCCTGAGGACTGGAGTCATCGTGCATAGCACGATGATGCCAGTCCTAGAGTTAACCCCTAACTGCCACCAACGGTGGAGATAGGGAGTTCCAATGAACTCCCTATCTCCCGATCCGTGGCAGCTAGGGGTTAATGTTTGGTATTGTTGGATCGGCCAGAGCATGGCCGTTCCAACGATACCAAACTCGAATGTGAAAAAAGTTAGTAAAAATAAATAAATAAATAAAATAAAAATAAAAAAATATTTAAAAAAAAATTATAAAACAAAATAAACACTTTTTTTTCTTTTTTTTGGTTTGTTAATGCAGCAATATTGTTCCCATTTCAATTATAATGTGAACAATGATACAGCACTAACGATTTTTGTATGCGGTGCGTTTGTTAAAAATCGTGTAATTTTCCCCAAAAAAATGTAACGAGACC
Organism: Leptobrachium leishanense; assembly: GCA_009667805.1. NCBI lineage: Eukaryota > Metazoa > Chordata > Amphibia > Anura > Megophryidae > Leptobrachium > Leptobrachium leishanense. Next base: position 285,651,161 of record CM019066.1, read on the forward strand.
CCATCTCTAATTTTTTTAACAAGCGCACCCCATAAAAAATATAACCGCAATTGCTCGCATGTTAAAATGTGAAAAAAAAACACTTTACACGCTGTAAATTATTGAAAATTCATATTTTATTGCATTTTTTGTTATAATATACAGACAGGTCATGACGTATACATATAATAATGACATATTATTAATCTGCCGAGTCTGACGGAAAGAACAATATATAATATGTCTGGGTCATATACTAAAATAAGCCTTAAAAACACGTTTAAACATGATGAGCAAAACCGGTAAAAATGACCTCAGCACAGAGGCGGGAAAAGCCTCAGCAGCGAAAGGGTTAAAACTCGGTTTTATAATGTGTCTTTTTGTAATAAACAAGTGAACTACTTTGAGCTTATGTTAGTGGGAGTGTTCCTTTAAAACATGAAACCGAATCATTTAAAATAGCAAATGCCTCGATGACTGAATCATAGTTCCGAAAAATACCCATTCATAAAGAAATCATGTTAAAGTGTAATTGTGAATTAAGACATCCTTTTGCACCCAATGTCTAGATTACTCCATCACTATTTGTATTTAGATGATACATAATATTCTATAGCAAATTATTTGTTGATAAATATAAAACTTTTCTTCTCTTTAAGACACATGGGTAATAAGTGTATATCTAGTAGGGATTGGTCAAGCATTCTTTACATCCTGCTTATTTGACATCTATTTTTAAGCTTAGGAGATATAGTAAATAAACAGGGAAAATCAATTTAAAAAAACATAAACATTAAGCAATTTATTTTCCACAAAGAATATCAAATTCACAGCTTTATACAGTATATTTAAAGATATATTTTTTATCTACACAGCTCACTTTGTATTCTCAGCTTTTTCTCCAACGCATCTACCTCTTACTATAAATGTGTTTGAAGAATTCTTCAAGAAGAGGTGTCTTAGCAAAAGTCTTTTCATTTGGAAGTGTTCTTATGATTAGCATTTTAAAAAAATGTTTTTTCCAAAATCCCAATTCATTGTGTGAAATGTACCTGCCTTGTTTATAAATAAATAAATTTGAAAATATATAAAGTATTTTACCAGGAAGGATGCATAGTTACATACAGGGTTATCCAAAGAGATCCGAATTGCTTGAGAAAGGTAACCGAATGCTGAAAATCAGCGTTCGGTTACCTTTCCTGACCATTCGGCTATCCAGAGAGCAGGCAATTCGCCAAATCCTGGCGAATTGCCTGAACATACGGTGCCTGTTCGGTGCCTGTTCGAGGGCAGTGAAATCCCCATGAAAAAGCACTGCTTCGGCTATTCAGAGAACACAAACCAGCAGTGAAAGGTTCCCCTAATGCCCTGCCATTCGGTGGTTTAATTCGGCAAATTTATTCAGGAGAATCCCATAGACTTCAATGTTAAAAATATTCCCGTTTTAATTCAATATCTAATAAACCGTTCATTATAAAATTCTGCAGCAAAAAGTCTCTTTATTTATAGATTTTTTATGATATTTTAAGCATTTTTCAGAATTTTTTTATTTATTTTTTAAAAGTCTGATTTTTTTTTTTTTTTTTCAGTTTACTTATTTTTTTTGTAACATCCCTCTTTATTATCATTCCCTGGACCTCCTGTGTAAATTTCAGACATTTTCGCTCAGTAGTTTCTTTGCAAACAGCGTTTCATTTTCCCAGATTCATACAAATGGTTTTGCTAATTTATTCACCTCCCTCTGTCTGTGTCACAGCTGCTTCGGCTCTGTGTGATTTGGCTCCTGTTCGGCTCCTGCTCGGGTTTTTCGAAGGTTAATCCAGATGTTTTTGCTTGTTTTCTGCGTGCATTCGGTGGATTTTGCGGTTAGTTTTCGTCAGGTTTGCGGCAGCTTTTCCCTGCAATTCGGGGCCCTGTGCTGTTTGCTGAATACACCGCAGGGTCACCGAAATGCAATCGGCAAAAGGAACCGAATTGAAGAGAACGAAAAGTCACCGAACGTGCGGTGACTTTTCGAATCTCTTTGGATAACCCTGTAAGTTACATGGGCTGAAAAAAGACATGCGTCCATCGGGTTCAGCCTCTCCCACATCATCTACTGCTGTTGATCCAAAAGAAGGCAAAAAACCCAGTCTGAAGCGCTCGCCAATATGCAACATACTGGGAAAAAATTCCTTCTTGACCCCAGAAAGGCAGTCAGATTTCTCCTTGGATAAAGAAGCTTTTACCCACATATTAAATATTATAACCCTTAATATTCTGTGTCTGCAGGAAGTCATCCAGTCTGTACAGTCTCTGACCCAACCACCTCAACAGGCAGAGAATTCCACAGCTTTATTGTTCTCACCATAAAATAACCCTTCCTATGCTTTAGGCTGAATTTTCTTTTTTCCAGTCTAAATGGATGACACGGTGTCCTGTGTATAGTCCTGTTAATGAATAGGTTATCAGACAATGGTTGATAAAGGCCCCGTACATATTTATATAAGGATATCAGATGCCCTCTAAGGCGCCATTTCTCTAAACTAAACAGGTTTAAGCTTGTTAGTCTTTCCTCATAACTTAACCCTTCCATTCCCCTTATTAATTTAGTTACCCTTCTCTATACTTTTTCTAGCGCTATAATATCCTTTTTTAAGACAGGTGCCCAAAATTGCACGGCATATTCAAGGTGCGGTCTGACCATTGATTTATACATACAGTCATGGCCGAAATTGTTGGCACCCCAGACATTTTTACAGAAAATCAAGTATTTCTCACAGAAAAGGACTTGAGAACCAAAATTCTGGAAAAATATCAACAATCTCAAGGTTACAAGTCCATCTCCAGAAATCTAGATTTGCCTTTGTCCACAGTGCACAACATTATCAAGAAGTTTGCAACCCATGGCACTGTAGCTAATCTCTCTATGTCACGGTGGCCCCCGCGCCCCCCCGGCGCCTGGCAGCAGCTTCCTCGCTGCTCGCTGGCCAGGCGCTGAGTGATATTGCGGACGCTTCCGCACACGTGAGACGCCGGGGGGCGGGGCCTGGCGGCGAGACGCGGACCCGCCGGGTTTAAAGCCCAGACTCACAGAGACGCCGGTGCCCTGACGTGGTAGTTACCTCCCGCAGAGCTCTTGAATATTTTGGCTAATTATCGATTCTGTGTATGACCCTTGGCATTGGCAAACTAACGATTCTGTGTATGACCCTTGGCATTGGCAAACTAACGATTCTGTGTATGACCCTTGGCATTGGCAAACTAACGATTCTGTGTATGACTCCTGGCATTGGCAAATTAACGATTCTGTGCATGACCCCTGGCATTGGCAAACTAACGATTCTGTGTATGACCCCTGGCATTGGCGAACGAACCACTCTGTGTATGATCCTTGGTATTGGCGAACGAACCACTCTGTGTATGATCCTTGGTACTGGCGAACGAACCATTCTGTGCGTAACTCCTGGTATTAGCATTAACTCTTCTAATTCTGGTATTGAGGTCAGTCTGTGTGGCACCCGAAGCACACATCAGACTACCCCTTGTGTTGTTAGGGCCTTGGGAAGAGCTAATTGTTCTAAGGTCTTGTGTATCATCCTATGTCTGTCTAGTCGTGCCGACCACTCTAAGGATCGGAAGGGTAGAGAGTGTCCTGCGTATAGGGACCACCACTCTAGTATCAGGGGGATCCGTGACATTACGTCAGGGCCAATGGATCCCGCAGACCTCTCTAATCAATTGACTCGTATTGCAGCTAGACAAGAAGAGCAGGACCATAGGATGGACCAGATTGCTCTTGCCCTGCAGACCCTGTTAAACCGATCTAGTTCTGGGACTGCAAGCCCTCCAGACCCAGTAGTGCCTAGGGTCAGTCCGGCCTCTCCTGAGGGATGCAGGCTCAGTATGAAAGCACCCGTACGCTATGATGGGACACCAAACTTGTGCCGGGGCTTTCTGACCCAACTGGAGATATTGTTCGAGAACAACCCCGGATCATGTATGTCAGATAAAGCTAAGGTGGGCTATCTAATTAGTCATTTAACGGAGAAGGCTTTATTGTGGGCTACTCCCTTTGGGAGAACAAAAAGCCCATCATATACAATTATGAGGGTTTTACTTCAGAGCTTAAACGCACCTTTGACCCCTCTAGAAGGGCTACCAATGCAGGGAGGTCATTATTTCATATTAAACAAGGTAATAGGAGGGTTGCTGAATACGCAATAGAATTTAAGACCTTGACTTCAGAGGTCCTCTGGCCGAACGATGTCCTAACCTTGGCCTTTACTGAAGGGCTGAACGACGCGTTTATGTTCGAGTTGGCTCCTCTAAGATTGCCAGAGACTCTTGATCATTTGATCGACTTCTGTATCGCTATGGATGATCAAATTAGGGGAACACCCCAGGGATAGACCTAGAAGGCTCTTGCCTCCTTTACCCTTATCATCCCGAACTACCGTTACTTCCGGTAACCAGGAAAACGTTAAATCAGATCTACCTGTTGTTGAGCCTATGCAGATAGGAAAGACTGGTATATCGGAGGCAGAGAGAGCTCACAGAAGGGAGAAGGGACTCTGCTTCTATTGCGCCGGGGCAGACCACTTCCGCCTTCAATGTCCTCAGAGACCTAGGGGGAGCAGGGGTGAGAGTGGCCGAGCAAGCCAGAGACCAGCCAATACCCAGGTTATAGGGTCTCTTTATGCCTCTTTCGTAAACAACGAAAAAAAAAAGTCCAGGATCCTGGTACAATATCATTGACCTGGGACAAGGTTCACATTAAGACTGAGGCCTTCTTAGATTCTGGGGCCTCAGGCAATTTTATGGATAAACAGTTTGCTGCTAAATGTCTCATACCCCTGGTCCTCAAGGACAGACCTCTTATGGTGGAAGCTATAGATGGTAACCCTCTATCCTGCCCCCATATCACCCACGACACTGTTTCTGTATGTATGAAAACAGGAGTATTGCACCACGAAAACATATGTTTCCAAATCATTGAGTCCCCTTCTTGCCCTGTCGTGCTTGGGTTTCCGTGGTTGGCAGAACACAACCCGGTTATTGATTGGGTCCAAAGAGACATCAAATACTGGAGTCCTCGTTGTCAATCGCACTGTCTGGGGAGGGTCAACGTAATCGCTAGCCTCAACGTTGCCACAGCCCCTCCCTTGTCTACAGAGGTGCCTGAACAATATTTGGGATTGAAAGAGGTCTTCTCTAAGGCCAGGACTGAGGTCCTACCGCCGCACCGCCCGTACGACTGTGCTATAAATTTACTCCCTGGTACTAAGCCTCCTAGGGGACATGTATACCCCTTGTCCCAAAAAGAAAATGACGTTATGGAGGAGTACATAAGGGAGAACCTGGAGCGAGGTTTCATCAGACGGTCCTCTTCTCCAGCAGGGGCAGGTTTCTTTTTTGTATCGAAAAAAGAGGGAGACCTGCGGCCTTGTATAGATTATAGAGGTTTGAACAGGATTACCATAAGGAACGCCTATCCCATACCACTTATCGCAGAACTGTTCGATCGCCTAAAGGGGCCAATATTTATACCAAACTTGATTTACGCGGGGCTTACAACCTCGTAAGGGTTAAAGAGGGACACGAATGGAAAACGGCTTTTAATACTAGAAGTGGGCATTATGAGTACCTGGTGATGCCTTTTGGCCTATGCAATGCGCCGGCTGTTTTTCAAGACCTCATAAATGATACCTTACGAGAATTCCTGCAAGTATTTGTCATAGTATATCTTGATGACATCCTGATATACTCGCCTGATATCGTAACCCATCATGTCCACGTGAAAAAAGTACTGAAAAAATTGTTGGAGGCTGGATTGTATTGTAAATTAGAGAAATTTATTTGACATAAGGACAGTACATTTCCTTGGCTACATAATAACACCGGAGGGGTTCCAGATGGACCCTAAGAAACTTACAGCAATCCTAGACTGGCCTCTACCCCAAGGACTTAAAGCCATCCAAAGGTTTCTAGGATTCACAAATTATTATAGGAGGTTCATTAAAGAGTTTTCGGTTTTGGTATCTCCCCTCACGGCCATGACTAGGAAAGGGGTGGGTAATCAGAAATGGACACCCCAAGCCAGTCAGCCTTTGAAGCACTTAAACAAGCGTTTACTACGGCCCCGGTACTCAGACATCCGGATCCGGCTCTGCCGTTCCAAGTGGAAGTTGATGCCTCCGAGATAGGCCTTGGTGCAGTCTTGTCCCAGAGGGAGGCACCCGACAAACCATTGCATCCATGCGGCTTCTATTCCCGGAAACTCTCCCCGGCAGAGAGGAACTATGACATAGGAAACAGAGAGTTGTTAGCAGTCATATCAGCCTTGCAGAATGGAGATACCTACTGGAAGGGTCTAGTGACCCCATCCTTATCATAACCGATCATAAAAATCTCACATACATTGGAGATGCTAAACGGTTAAAATCCCCGACAAGCTAGATGGTCGTTGTTTCTTTCAAGCTTTAATTACGTACTGACCTATAGACCTGGGTCCAGAAATGTTAAGGCAGATGCTTTATCTAGACAACATGAGTCCTACGAATTTAACGTCCAAGATCAGCATCCCATTGTACCCCAAGAAAGGATTATAGCCTCTACCACAATCAATGTCTCGTCTCCCTTGTTGCAAAGGTTACAAACCGTGCAGGGCACGGCTCCTGAAGGGAAACCTCCTGCGAAACTCTTGTACCTGAATGTGAAAGAGAAGAAATATTAAACCTTTACCATGATAATAAAACGTCCGGGCATATGGGAATCACCAAAACGGTGTCCAGCATCAATAAAATCTTTTGGTGGCCCACGTTGCGCCGAGATGTTCAGGATTACATAGCTGTGTGCGAGGTTTGCGCAAGACATAAAAATCCCAAAACAGCACCCATTGGTTTGCTCCAACCTCTGCCTATCCCAGAACGACCATGGTCGCACTTAGCTATGGACTTCATAGTGGAGTTACCCGATTCTAGAGGGAACACAGTTATACTTACGATCATCGATCGGTTCTCCAAGATGGGTCACTATGTTCCTCTTCGTAAACTACCGTCGGCAGCCGAACTGGTGCCCATATTCATTAACCACGTGGTCCGCATACATGGTATTCCTCTTGGGATTGTCTCCGATAGGGGTACCCAATTCGTCTCCAGGTTTTGGAAAGGGTTTTGTAAGAATGTGGGGATAGACTTGTCTTTCTCTTCGGCCTATCACCCCCAGACCAACGGAGCAGCAGAACGTGCAAATCAGAACGTAGAAAAGTATCTCAGGTGCTTTATCTCAGAACAGCAAGATAACTGGTCAGACCTGCTACCATGGGCTGAGTATGCTTTGAACAGCGCGGTGAGCGAATCCACAGGACATTCCCCTTTCTTCACCGTTTATGGTTTCGATCCTCCTATGTTACCGACTACATTTTCGGATACCACGATACCTGCTTTGGATGACCATTTGGCGTCCTTGAAGGACACCTGGGGGAAAGTCAAGGAGGCACTCAAGAAAAGTAGTGCCATCCAGAAAATCAAGGCTGACAGACACAGGAGGCAGGCACCCGTATATCAGGTTGGGGACAGGGTATGGCTTTCCTCGCGGAATATTAAGCTCCTAGTGCCTTCCATGAAGTTGGCACCTAGATTCATAGGCCCTTACAAGGTTTTACGACGACTCAACCCCGTCTCCTATGCTTTGGCATTACCTCCCCATATCCGGATACACAACGTGTTCCACGTGAGCCTCTTAAAACCTCTCTTGTGTAATCGGTACACCAGGGCCCGTATCCCACCTCCTCCTATCTCAGTGGAGGGTGAGGAAGAGTTTGAAGTCCGGGCCATTTTGGACGCCAGGGTATCAAGGGGCACATTGCAGTATCTGGTCGATTGGGTGGGCTACGGGCGGAGGATCGTTCTTGGCTCCCGGCTGCTGAGGTCCATGCGCCTCGGTTGGTGAAGGCCTTCTACGTGGCTCATCCCCGCGCTCCTGTGGGTCGTCCAGTGGCCGCCCGTAGAGGGGGGTTCTGTCACGGTGGCCCCGCGCCCCCCCGGCGCCTGGCAGCAGCTTCCTCGCTGCTCGCTGGCCAGGCGCCGAGTGATATTGCGGACGCTTCCGCACACGTGAGACGCCGGGGGGGCGGGGCTGGCGGCGAGACGCGGACCCGCCGGGTTTAAAGCCCAGACTCACAGAGACGCCGGTGCCCTGACGTGGTAGTTACCTCCCGCAGAGCTCTTGAATATTTTGGCTAATTATCGATTCTGTGTATGACCCTTGGCATTGGCAAACTAACGATTCTGTGTATGACCCTTGGCATTGGCAAACTAACGATTCTGTGTATGACCTTGGCATTGGCAAACTAACGATTCTGTGTATGACCCTTGGCATTGGCAAACTAACGATTCTGTGTATGACCCCTGGCATTGGCAAATTAACGATTCTGTGCATGACCCCTGGCATTGGCAAACTAACGATTCTGTGTATGACCCCTGGCATTGGCGAACGAACCACTCTGTGTATGATCCTTGGTATTGGCGAACGAACCTCTGTGTATGATCCTTGGTACTGGCGAACGAACCATTCTGTGCGTAACTCCTGGTATTAGCATTAACTCTTCTAATTCTGGTATTGAGGTCAGTCTGTGTGGCACCCGAAGCACACATCAGACTACCCTTTGTGTTGTTAGGGTCTTGGGAAGAGCTAATTGTTCTAAGGTCTTGTGTATCATCCTATGTCTGTCTAGTCGTGCGACCACTCTAAGGATCGGAAGGGTAGAGAGTGTCCTGCGTATAGGGACCACCACTCTAGTATCAGGGGGATCCGTGACACTCTATGGGTGGACGGAAGAGAAAAATTGATGAAAGGTTGCAACGCAGGATAGTCCGGATGGTGGATAAGCAGCCCCAAACAAGTTCCAAAGAAATTCAAGCTGTCCTGCAGGCCCAGGTAGCATCAGTGTCAGCACGAACTATCCGTCGACATTTAAGTGAAATGAAACGCTACGGCAGGAGACCCAGGAGGACCCCACTGCTGACACACAGACCTAAAAAGGCAAGCCTACAGTTTGCCAAAATGTACTTGAGTAAGCCAAAATCCTTCTGGAAAACGTCTTTTGGACAGATGAGACCAAGATAGAGCTTTTTGGTAAAGCACATCATTCTATTGTTTACTGAAAACGGAATGAGGCCTACAAAGAAAAGAACACAGTAGCTACAGTGAAATATGGTGCAGGTTCAATGATGTTTGGGATTGTTTTGCTGCCTCTGGCACTGGGTGCCTTGAATGTGTGCAATGCATCATGAAATCTGAGGATTACCAAAGGATTTTGGGTCGCACTGTAGAGCCCAGTGTCAGAAAGCTGGGTTTGCGTCCGAGATCTTGGGTCTTCCAGGAGAACAATGACCCCAAACATACATCAAAAAGCACCCAGAAATGGATGGCAACAAAGCTCTGGAAAGTTCTGAAGTGGCCAGCAATGAGTCCAGATCTAAATCCCATTGAACACCTGTGGAGAGATCTTAAAATTGCTGTTGGGAAAAGGCACCTTTCCAATAAGAGAGACCTGGAGCAGTTTGCAAAGGAAGAGTGGTCCAAAATTGCGGGTAAGAGGTGTAAGAAGCTTATTGATGGTTATAGGAAGCGACCGATTTCAGTTATTTTTCCAAAGGGTGTGCAACCAAATATTAAGTTAAGGGTGCCAAGAATTTTGTTCAGCCCATTTTTGGATTTTTGTGTGACATTATGTCCAATTTGTTTTTTTCCTCTCTTTTTTTGTTTTGTTCCAATACACACAAAGGGAATAAACATGTGTATAGCAAAACATGTGTTACTGCAATACTTTTCTGTGAGAAATTGAGCTTGGGAAGCCTTCTAAGTGAAGTCTTCAAAGTGAGCACTTACAGGAGATCTTCTGGAGATACTCTGGAGGTAGTCTGAGGTTAGACAGGAGGTAGAAAACCTACAAAAAGGTAAGATTTGCTGGTTTTAAATCCATTCTCTTATAATGGCAGGCTTGGTCCAGTGTAAGAGCTGTCATGCTTTTTGTTTTAGATCCATTTTTGGAGGTTTGGAGTGTGCCTGATATGTAGGCAGCTCTCTTTATTGCAGCAGGAAATTGCCTGTTTGAAGTCTGAGATTTGTAAATTATCTGTTAGAGAAACTCAGGCTATGACTGTTACTAAGCCACTGCCACAGAGGCCTCCTAGGAGCGGCAGATGGACTACTGTAGGATCTGGTAGACTTAGAGTTGTGGATAGAAGGCATGTCCCACAATCTGTGGCTCTTCTTAATTCTTTTGAGGCACTTTCAGAGTGTAGTGATAAGACGGATGTAGGCTCAGACACCATAGTGGAGGAACCACCATCCACTATGCCTAAGGTATGCAGCACTGCAACCAAGGACAAAAATGAAAAGGTGGGACTTGATAGAAGGCAATTGTTGCTGGGTGATTCTATCATAAGAGGTGTTGAGCTGGAGAGTAGTGGTTTGGTGAGATGTCTTCCTGGGGCTACTGCTCGTAGAGACAAGAGACGTATTCTCAATATTGTCAAACAAGCAAAGCAACAAGGGGAAGTGGACGTTCTAGTCCATCTAGGGACAAATGACTTGGCTAGCAATGAGGTTTCTGAGATTAAGGAAGATTTTTGTTCTTGGAGGTGAAATACAGCAGATTGAGTCCACTGTGTCATTCTCTGAAGTTTTGCCTGTGCATAACATTCAAGATAGGGAGATGTGCAATAGGGAATTCAATTTGTGGCTTCGGGAATGGTGTCGGGAGCAAGGATTTGGCTTTGTGTCCCATGATAGCTCTAATTGGAGCAGAAAGGAACTGTATAAAAAAGATGGTTTGCATCTTACTCATAGGGGAACATATGTTCTCAGTGAGAAGTTCAAAGGTTTCGCAAAGAAATATTTAAACTAGGAGGGGGGGACAAAAGGGTAAAAAACAATCTGCCCGATTGTCCCCCAAAACTAAATCGGAGGGTGCAAGCAACATGCGAGGTAAAAAAATGACAAGCTCAGAGTCGTGTCTACAAATGCTCGCAGTTTAGTCAATAAAATCAATGAACTAGAGGCAATGATGGCAGCTGAAAAAGTAGATTTAGTGGCGGTTACTGAGACATGGTTCAGTGAGAAAAATAACTGGGACATAACAATACCGGGGTACTCTTTATATAGAAAAGACAGAGAAGGTAGGAAAGGAGGAGGAGTGGCCCTGTATGTGAAAAACAACATAAAAACGAACCAAATAAAAGTGAGCGAGGTGAACATAGTCAGTTTGGGTTACGCTAACATTTGGCAATCATACAGTAGCTCGTGTAGGTGTGATCTATAGACCCCCTGGACAAGCAGAAGAACTAGATAATCTGCTGGTTGAGGAAATAGCCAAAATGGCAATGAAGGGGGAAGTTATTATCATGGGGGACTTTAATCTTCCTGATGTGAACTGGAAAACCAAAACAGCTGGGTGCACCAGGAGTACAAATATTCTAAACTCCCTACTGGGATTATCTCTAACACAAGTAGTTGAGGAGCCGACCCGTAAAGAGGCCATATTGGATTTAATACTCACAAATGGAGGTTTGGTATCAGACGTTGTTGTAGGTGAAAATTTGGGATCTAGTGATCACCAGTCAGTATGGTTTAATATAACAACAGGGATGGAGCCGCACCACACAAGAACGAAAGTTTTAGACTTTAAAAAAACAGATTTTTCTAAAATGAGATTTTGTGTGAAGGAGTCATTATCAGACTGGAGGAGTTTAAAGGGAGTCAAGAGAGAAATGGGATTATTTAAAGGAAGCATTATTGAAGGCCACAGGAAATTGCATTCGGCTTGTTAGCAAAAACAAAAAAGGGAAGAAACCACTGTGGTACTCTGCAGAAGTGGCCAAAATAGTGAAGAACAAAAAGATAGCATTCAATAATTATAAAACAACTCAGAGTGAAGAAGATAGGCAAACCTATAAGATTAGGCAGAAAGAGGCAAAGCAATTTATAAGAGCTTCCAAAGCACACGCAGAAGAGAAAATAGCTCAGTCAGTAAAAAAGGGGGACAAAACATTTTTTAGATACATAAACGAGAAAAGAAAAGTAAAACAAGGATTAGTTAGATTAAAAACAAAGGAAGGAAGGTATGTAGAAGAGGATAAAGGTCTCGCTGACTGCCTCAATGAATATTTTTGTTCAGTCTTTGCAGAAGAAAAGGAAGGAAAGGGACCTCAGTTAGGAGAGAACACTAAAGAGACATTTACATATCAGTTTACAGAGGAGGAGGTTCTACAGCAGCTGTCTAAAGTAAAGACAAATAAGTCAATGGGGCCTGATGGGATCCACCCTAAATTATTAAAAGAGCTCAGTGATGTAATAGCAAAACCATTAACAGATTTATTTAACCAATCCTTGTTAACGGGAGTCGTCCCAGAAGACTGGAAATTAGCAAATGTTGTGCCCATTTACAAGAAGGGTAGTAGGGAGGAATCGGGGAACTATAGGCCAGTTAGTCTTACGTCAGTAGTGGGAAAATTAATGGAAACCATGTTAAAGGAAAGGATTGTTGAACATCTAAAAACACATAGATTACAGGATCAGAAACAACATGGGTTTACCTCAGGGAGATCATGCCAAACTAATCTTAATGATTTTTTTGATTGGGTAACAAAAATAATAGACACAGGTGGTGCAGTAGACATTGCTTATTTAGATTTCAGTAAGGCTTTTGATACTGTTCCGCATAGAAGGCTTATCAATAAATTGCAATCTTTGAGTTTAGATTCCAATATTGTTGACTGGATTAGGCAGTGGCTGAGTGACAGACAACAGAGGGTTGTGGTAAATGGAGTTTATTCGGCACAAGGTCTTGTTACCAGTGGGGTACCTCAGGGGTCAGTACTTGGACCCATTCTCTTTAATATTTTTATTAGTGATATTGCAGAAGGTATTAATGGAAAAGTATGTCTTTTTGCTGATGACACAAAGATTGGCAACAGGGTTGACGTTCCTGGAGGGATCAGCCAAATGACAAATGATTTAGGTAAACTAAAAAAATGGTCGGAGTTGTGGCAATTGAGTTTTAATGTGGATAATTGCAAGATAATGCACCTGGGACGTAAAAACCCAAGGGCTGAATATAGAATATTTGATACAGTCCTAACCTCAACATCTGAGGAAAGGGATTTAGGGGTCATTATTTCAGAGGATCTAAGGGTAAGTAGTCAATGTAATAGAGCAGCAGGAAATGCTAGCAGAATGCTTGGTTGTGTAGGGAGAGGTATTAGCAGTAGGAAAAGGGAAGTGCTCATGCCACTGTACAGAGCACTGGTGAGACCTCACTTGGAGTACTGTGTGCAGTACTGGTGACCGTATCTCCAGAAGGATATAGACATCTTAGAGAGAGTTCAGAGAAGGCTACTAAAATGGTGTACGGCTTGAAGGAGAAAAGTTACCAGGAAAGGCTTAATGATCTTAACATGTACAGCTTGAAAAAAGACGAGACAGAGGAGATATGATAGAAACATTTAAATATGTAAAGGGAATCCACAAGGTAGAGGAAGGGAGTATATTTAAAAGGAAACAAAATAGCAAAACAAGAGGACATAGTCTTAGATTAGAGGGGCAAAGGTTTGAAAGTAACATCAGAAAGCATTATTTTACTGAGAGGGTGGTGGATACATGGAACAGTCTTCCAGTAGAAGTGGTAGAGGCCAAAACAGTAATTGAATTTAAGCAAGCATGGGATAGGCATAAGGCTATCCTAAACAAAAGATAAATCCAGGTTAAGTATCCATGTAATTGGGCAGACTAGATGGGCCGAAAGGTTCTTATCTGCCGACATTTTTTCTATGTTTCTATGTTTCTAAATACTTGATTTTTTGGAAAAATGTCTGGGGTGCCAACAATTTCGGCCATGACTGTACCAATACCACTGCTATTTCTACTCATATATCAGTAAAGTGTATATTAGAAAGGCCCCTATTATACCAGAGCTGGGAATCAGCACAAAATCTTCAGAATTAGAGGCAGCTACTATTATAAAAAAATAAACAAAACGCTATTAAAATAGATTGGGGTGTAAAATTTGAGATCTGATCTTTTATCGGCATTGGATACCATTGGTAATTTCAACCTGGAGTACATACAAATCTCTTAAGACAAGCATGAAACCCAGAGGACACAAATAATATTATTTCATTGGATCCAGTGGGGTCAGCAAAGAGAGACTGAATTCTGGTTGCTACATTGTTCTCAGTGTCATTCAGTTTGTGTTTAAGGGAGGTAGTGGATCATGCTCTCATCTTCTTCAAGGGTCTAGAGGTGAGTAGAGAATTGTCTAAGGGTTTTATTTCTGCATTCAGTGATTTTAATAATGTACAATCACTGAGCACCAACTTTTAGCAGCCTGTAGTTGATTTCCATCACCAGTCGTGATCTTGAAACCACTCAATATTGTTTGCCTGCCTCAGCTTTTGCATTCCCTTTACAAAGTACAGGAAACAACACTGCATCATCTCCTCTACACTTGCTATTGGGGCTGGAAATAATCAGGTGACCAATAGAAGTGGCATGGTTCCCTTATAAATGAAAAGCAATCAATACCACCTTGTCAGAGCAAAAAAAAAAGGGAAAATATTGTTTTGTGAATATAATTTTCTTTTATTTTTACATTTTCTAATTACACCTCACTTGACCTTGTGGTGGGCAATGAGGTGGAGATACAGGGGTTCAGTATGCTGAAGTTAAGGTGTTTAATTGATATTGTGATGTACAATTTATTTTTACAATCACATTTTTTTGTACAATTTAAAAATTCCATTTTGCTCTATAAACTTAAGGTAAAGTATAGGTGGTAAACTTGTGATAAATTAGTTTACACTTTTAAAAAGCAATTTTCAATTTTATTACCATTAAATTGGATACATTAATTAATATATTATTACAGAATATATACTTACACGGGTATAAGCCGACCCGTGTATTAGCCGACCCCCCTACTTTTTCCCAAAAAACCTGTGAAAACCTATTGACTCACGTATAAGCCTAAGTGGGAAATGCAGCAGCCACTGGTAAATTGGGAAACTCAAGAAGGAGCTCGACCGCGACGATGGTCACCTGAATTTAGATGACACAGCCAAACTCTTGCACGAGTTTCACGACGTGCACGCGGAGAGGATGGGTTCTAGACTGTCCTCTAACATCATTTCCCTGTCTGGCAACTCGGATCGAGACCATCATCACCACCACCACCACCACCATCTGGGAAGCCCTCAGCTCAGCATTGGGGAGCAGCAAGATATCCCTGATCCTTATGAGTTCCTCGAGTCTCCAGACCCTGACAGCACCAACTAAACTGACCAAATTAAATATTAAATGTTTTATTTAACAGAAGGAATTTCTCTAGGTTTGTTGAAATCTTTTTGCTCCTCACGAGGATATTTGATGACCCATTAATTTGGGAAGGGTCTCTGCGTCCAAGATAAACCTGGTAATTTAAAAAAATAACCATTAAAAAAAGAAAAAAAAAACGTAAATCATCCCGCCAGTCTCAAATGACAGCAGCGCCTGGAGCGGAAGACGCGCATTTCCGGCTCCTCCGCTACGGGGTGCTGCTGTCATCAAAGGAGCAGGCCGGCGTGGGCCGGGTGTCCGTGAAATTATCACGGACACCGGCGGGCCTTAATTCTACAGCCGGCGGGCCGGGTATGGCCCGCGGGCCATAGGTTGCCGATTGCTGCTCTCCTTGACTCGCGTATAAGCCGAATCGCGTTTTTTTTACTCAAAAGCGGAGTCAAAAAACTCGGCTTATAGGCGAGTATATACGGTAAATCTTATTTTTAGAATAGTGCAAATATATTTGTTTTAGGAAAAAAAAACATTTGGGGTGATAACGTTTATATAAATATTTGAACTGATATTTAATTTATTACATTGTAGATCTGTATACACACTGTGACTTGTTCAACATGCAAAAATATTAGCTGCATCATGTCAAAATTTATCTTACAAATAGGATCTTGATTTTTGAAAAATGTAATTTATACAACTATAATTAAATTTTTTGGATACTTTTAAGAACATTGATTGCGATTAAAAAAACTGTCTTTAAATAACTAACATGTTTATCAAATAGAAATGCACCATCGTATACAAGAAATTGTCCTTGCTTTTTCCATAGGTTAAAGACAAAGCCCCGCCTTTCCTTGTTTCACACAAATTGACATTCATCCTCCTGCATATTCATCTACATCAAGAAAAATATAAACATTGCTAAATATTGATAGAAATGGTTATTTGGATGTCATGAGTAGTTGAAACAATAATGTGATAAGTGTCATGAAGCAAATTAAATCATGAAACAGTAGGCAAAAATATATGAAAATATAGTATTGTAAATTTATGCACTGTTCTATATTCTGAGATATTACATGTTTGTTATTTTTTGCTGAACATATTTTAATGAAGCAATCACATTTAACTAGATATTATCAGTAGCGTTTGTTTAATTTAATCTTGCACTTATATGATGGAGGTTTTCCATTGTCTTTATTAATTATTCAGGCTCATCAATATTCCCAGGCTCTGCCAAAAGTAGTTATTTTTATTATGCATATATATCAGTCGCTAATTTAATTAGGTGTATGTCGTTGATGCACATGTATAGTACATTGTATCACACCTCTCCACTTTAACTCATTCAGTTTATTAATATGATGTTGTGAATCATTTCTTAGTCATGATTTATACAATAATTTATTCATTTTTATTTTTAAAAAAATGCCACATAAGGAGTTTCTAATTTTAATGCTTGATATAGATTTCATGCACAATATGATCATTTGTGTCTACAAAGCACAAACTCAATACTTCAGTTTAGTGTTTTTAAAAGCACTAGATTATCTAAAACAGGCAACTTTCCTGTAAGTTTGGGTCAAGGTTATTTGAAGATTGTTTGGGTAAAAAAATAAAAGCATGCTACTTTTAATGACGTTGTGAATTCAGTATTAAACAAACATGGATCTTCACAACCTTCATTTTAGGTTTCATCAAGGATAGTATACCTAAATGTATTTTAACAGATTAAAATGTCAGAATATTTTTATTTATTTTTTTGCTTTCAAAACTATGATAAGTTAGAACTATGTTAACTCGATTTTGGGTGTGAAGGAGTTATCTCGATTTTGCATTGTAATGCATTGAAAAGCACTTATTAACATATCAAAAGACAAATTACACACCTTTGAAAAGTTGGATTTTTCCCCTATGGAGAAACAAAATCCTTTGTTTTACGGCTCTCCAGGCACCCTGGAGAGACCTAAAAACATCTGCAAATAAGGCCCCAGTCCTCACTATAACAAAAAGTTCAAATAGATTACTGCTGCATTATAGCTGCCAGGAAGTCAGCAAAATACCGGGAGAGAAAGTGTATAAAGGATGCGTTTATAGCATGTGTAGATAGGATGGGGATGGGCATATAACGTGTATATATAGGGTGTCTTTGTTATTTTTTTATAGATGTACTCCATAATTTTCTCTTTAATTAGTCATTTACGTATGGGATATAAGCTCCTAAAGTAGTTTATTTTACTAAATTTTCCCTGGCTGCATCTTAGCAGACGGTCAGTAACAAGTTATTCCACCTGACATATCGATGTACTGAATAAATTAGTCTCAGTTCCTCCTGCGTAAATTCCTCCCCCCACAAAACCCCCAAAAGACCCAATAGCAAATCAATATTTGTGATCAATTTAGCATTTTTCAATGTCTGACAAGCATCATGGAGCATGGAAAGATATTGAGAGATCTTCATATGATTGTCATCTCAAATAACATCTCTTGTGATTCAGTTGGGTAACTGACAGTGGTGATTCTGAGTTTAGCCAGATATAGTAGCTGGAAGCATTTTCTTGTCTGGCAACAGCTTGATCTATGGAATTCTTTACCTTTTGTCAAATCTGGGAAAATAATGCTATTGATGTCTTGGGAGCTGAGGAAGTCTTTTGGCGGTACGCCCGCAGAATAGCTGTCTTGTCCACAAAGTTGAGGAGGTGCAAGATAAGAGGTCTCTGTTTCATGGCCTTCTCCATTGCCCTGCCTATGCCCATGCAGTGTGCCCTCTATATGGGTAAGGGGTAATAAGCCTCACATGGTAATTGGAGTTCCATTGCTATCCAGGGCTGCAGTACTAGTATAAGAGCTTGGGTTTTGACAGATTCAGGGAGCCTGATTAGCCATAGTTTATTACACCTGGTGCAGTTTTTTTTAAAGTTATTGAGCTTGTCAGTTCATAGTTCAGTTTGGTGGGCTTGAATTGTGACTTTGGTTTGGAAAGAGGTGACCTATCTTCCAGATTGCTCTATTGTTGTTCCACTTCAGCCAATCGAGTGGTGATGGAGGACATTTTGGAGAGCGCTGTGTCAATAGAAACTTTAATATCTGCTAGATATTTGTTTAGTATAGGCCATATAACTTCCATCATTTCAGCAGCTGTAGTCAAAGCTGCTGATTTAGAAGGATGGGAGACATCTGGTGGGATGGCTGTTTCTCCCTCTAACCCTACGTTCAAAAATTATGTCCATGACTACAGCAAAGGACAGGTTGCAAGGATTTGGTGGCTTTGGCAGAGTTCTTTTGAGTTGATATTTTTACAACGTACAAGATTTATTTTCTTTTACAGGTTCCTTTGCCTAGTTTTAGAATATGAATAAATGAAAGGGAACCCTCGTTCCCCACTCTTCTTTCAAATTTGATAAAAGTATGGCAAGATTGCTTTACCTAAGCCATTTTATAACACATCAATACTCTGTGGTGCTGATCTGGATATAGTAAATACAGATTTAGATAGAACTGACCCCAGAGATAAATAGACAATCTGAAAAAATGACTGATTTACTATGGCAACTGATTTCTTATTTAAGCGAAATAATTACATGACACCAACTCAACTTTCAATCATGAACAGATGTCAACATGAATCATGATCATGTACGTTACAGAAAAGTCTTCCATTTTTCTTATGCCTATTCCAGCAGCGTATATCTGGCATCCTTAGCACTTAGAGAAATTGATATATTATAGCACAATAAAATTTATACTAATGGATGTGGTATTCTCTGATGCAAATATCTAAAACAAAATGTTTTAGCAGTTTTGACTCTTAATAGGATTTTCAAATATAAGAGATTTTTCACTAACCTCTGAATTAGCCCTATGCAGTGCAATTACGAACCAATTTGTCTATTCACTAAGCTGTCAATTTGCCGAAAACTGGTGAATTGACAGCAAAGTACAGTGCAATTCACAATAGTTCATTGGAATTCGGCGTCAGCAAAATTGCTCCATAGACTATTGATTTTTCAGCATTCTATAAATAGAAGACACAGTTTTAATTAATTGTACAGTAAGAAATATTTGGGAATATTGTCTTATTATTTCTTACTGTTATAACATATTTGGCAGGCAGCTGGCACCATTTACTGGTCAAATGGAGTTACACTAGTTTCAGCTGCTGCTCGTGGTTCCCTGCATCGGTTGCTAAAAGCATTTAAACAGTTTTAGCACCTCGTGCATTATGCCCACAGTCTAAAAATTTGGGGGCACCTTCTGCAGCCCAAAAGCAAATGAAATCCTTGTGCATCAAATAAATTTCATTTGCTTTTGTCTTTCAGAGCTGCAGATTCAGATAACTCGATATCAGGACTTGATTGTGCCTTAGAAGTTCAGAGTTATCTCGATCACGGTAGTGAAGGGGTTAAATGTGATTTCAAGTAATGTTTTATTGTAGAACCCAGACAAATTATATATCCTTATTTCCAGCAGACTTGGCAGATTCATAATATGTAATTATTATATGTATGTGTCATGTCCTGTCAGAATGCTACAACAAAAAATGGTCTCTAATGATTGGGAGATATGGGTCCAAGTGTCCCCCATATCTCTATGGGCAATTCCCTTTCTGATGTCATCGCGCCCATGCACAACAATGTCAGTGGATGAGGGGAGGCCCTGGAGACGGGGCTAACATCCAAGAGGTCAGCCCCCACAGGATGCGGTACGGCGCCGATTGGAGTCTGTTCGCAGTACTGTCCAGCGATAAATAAATAAATCTGGTACTCCTCAATATTAATGATGGATTTTATTCCTCAGCATAAGAAAAACAATGTTTCGACCCAAGGCTTGACTTATGCTGAGGAATAAAATCCATCATTAATATTGAAGAGTGCCAGATTTATTTATTTATCGCTGTATGTTACTGGATTTGGGAGTGGATCCATTCTGGCACAAAACAAGTGGTGAGCAGTATCTAGAACTATTGCTTGATTGTTCGCAGTACTGGTCGTGACATTTTGGTGGTCTCCGAATAACCCTGTAAGTCTTTCTGGGAGGACTCATGGAAAACTGAGTCACATGAGGACATGATATGGCTTGGCAAGTCTATAATAATAATTCCCAGTCCCTGGCTGTCATTCAGTGCCATGGGAGATGCAGCAGGGAAGTGTTTGAGGAGGGAGAGAAACTTGGAGAGAGTTCACATCACCAGAGCTGGCTACCACCTGGCAGGAGTAAGAAGAGTTCTGCTGTGGTCTCAGTGGGGCTGCACTTGCCGTGGTGCACTCACATTGGATTTACCACTAACGGTGTAAGGGTACCATAATGCAAACATATTCAGCATATTACAGTTATTTGTATGTGTTACAATTTTTTTCTGTATTAGTTAAATGTCTAATCTTTATTGTGGAAACATCCACGTATTTTACTTTACGGGTATTTATGAGGTTGTTAAGATATTAAAGCCTTAGATAAATAGTTGTTGACTCTTATTTGTATGCAAAAGAATTCTTGTAAAAAGTAGTTGATGCTTTTTCTACTTGGAATATCGGAAAAACTGTTTCTGATGGTTAATAAGTCAGCTGTCAATGTTTTTTTCTTCAGTGGTTTTGACGGTCTTTATAGAAAGGAGTTTTATACCAGTAAACAAAACACAGCTAAACTTCACATAAATAATATGTGATAGGAAGCAATAGATTTCTCTGATTGCTTACCATTGCAACTATTAATAGCATACATGTACTATAGGTCCCAAATGCAAATGTTACAAGATGTTCAGAACACACAGACATTGTTATTGCCTTTGACACAATTTCCAGACATTAATATCATACAGATGAATGCAATACTTTTTTTACAATCTTAATGTTTCAAATGACTAGATATATTATGCTCAGAGCAATAATTGAAACCAAATTTTCATTTCCTTTGAAATTTTATCACAAGTTGATCACACTATAGATACTCTATGCACTGAGACACTTTAATTAGATGATATTTACAAATAGCCTTGGAAATTGTGAGAACATTGTACTCATTTTGCCTCCTTGTTTCAATCATATGGCACATGGGGATTCTGAGTCTTCTCACATGATGAAACTTTAATGAGATCTCTCTTTGAAATGATACAGCATTCATTCTAGAAGAGAAAAAAAACATACACATGTCAAAAGTGTATTGACAGCCGGCAGGCTCAAAGGAGGAGACGCAGAATATCTACACCAGTGTTTTTTTCACGGAAAATTATTAAAAGTGACTAAGAGACTGGCTAATAAACAAACAAGTGCACATATTTTTAATCTTTGATTCTAAGAGCTGTGAATTAAATTTATTATGGTTGTGGGAATGGCAAATAGAACAACAAATGAAATAGCAATTAGAATACTGTAAACATTAATTAGTATTCAGAAGAATCAATATTCTTTTTATGTTTGCATTGCAGATATGAAAGATTTTGGCACATTTTCAAATTTGAACTAGTATACAATAGATATGGTTTCAACCTGGCTCTTTTTGTTAGAATGCAGCCTTGTCCATTTGTCTTTTAATGTAATGTCTACACCACCTGGCATTCCGGCCTCAGTGCTAATTTGCAATCAGGAATGGTATGCTTGATTGGGCCATAGGTATTGACTGCATCCTTGACTGTGCTACATACCTACTGTATTGGACATTGAATTTAGGCTGATCGACTCCAATGAATAATAATTAACCACTTCAATGCAGAGGACGCGCTCAGCGCGTCCTCCGCATTACTGCTGGTATGCGGAGGATGCGCTGAGCGCGTCCTCCCATTGGGGTCAGCGTTCGGCCAGGTTCCGGCCGATCGCTGGCCCCCCCCGTGCGGGCTGACATCCTCGATGTCAGCCCAGCATCCGGGACCGCAGCCGCTGAAATTAGGTGTCATTGCGGCAGCGCGATGACACCTAATTCAGGCGCCCCCCCGCATGTGCGGAGGAGGCGCCTGAAAGGGAGGGGGAGGTCCTTCGGACCTCTCTCCCTCCCGATCGGTGGCGTTGCGGGGGTTAACCCAGGCACCATTTGGAAGGGCACAGCCTGCCCTTCCAAATGGTGCCTGGCATTAACCCCTGGGGAGCTAAATCGCGAATCGGCGCTGAAAAGCGCCGGTTCGCGATCCTTTCCCGGAGCTGGCCGACATCTTGGATGTCGGCCAAGCCTCCGGGAACTCCCCCTGAGGACTGGCGTCATCGTGTGTAGCACGATGACGCCAGTCCTAGAGTTAACCCCTAACTGCCACCAACGGTGGAGATAGGGAGTTCCAATGAACTCCCTATCTCCTGATCCGTGGCAGCTAGGGGTTAACGTTTGGTATGGTTGGATCGGCCAGA
Source organism: Leptobrachium leishanense (assembly GCA_009667805.1). NCBI lineage: Eukaryota > Metazoa > Chordata > Amphibia > Anura > Megophryidae > Leptobrachium > Leptobrachium leishanense. Next base: position 285,673,783 of record CM019066.1, read on the forward strand.
GCATGGCCGTTCCAACGATACCAAACACTACTGTGAAATTTTTTTTGTAAAAAATAAATAAAAATAAAAATAAAAAAAAAAATAAATAAAAAATTATAAAAAAAAAAAAACCAATTTTTTTTTCTTTTTTTTGGTTTGTTAATGCAGCAATATTGTTCCCATTTCAATTATAATGTGAACAATGATGCTGCACTAACGATTTTTGTATGCGGTGCGTTTGTTAAAAATTGCGTAATTTTCCCCAAAAAAAAATGTAACGAGACCCCATCTCTAATTTTTTTAACAAGCGCATCCCATACAAAATATGACCGCAATTGCTCGCATGTTAAAATGTGAAAAAAAACACTTTACACGTTGTAAATTATTGAAAATACATATTTTATTGCATTTTTTGTTATAATATACAGACATGACATAACGTATACATATAATAATGACATATTATGAATCTACCGAGTCTGACGGAAAGAACGATATATAATATGTCTGGGTAATATACTAAAATAAGCCTTCAAAACATGTTTAAACATGATGAGCAAAACCAGTAAAAATGACCTCAGCACAGAGGCGGGAAAAGCCTCAGCAGCGAAAGGGTTAAATAAAACCCATAGTCATGTAACAATTGGTAACTGCCACTAGATGTCAGTAAAGAGCATAATAGTCTTTGTCTAAAAACATGTGCTCTGACCAGGAAGTGACATAAACCAGTTACCCCCCTCAATCCAGGAAGGTGACATAACATTCATTACCCAATAAGATCCACTCATGTGGGTGGAGACAAGACTGTAGATCAACCTCCTCTGGATTGATTTCCAGGGAAACACGGGAAGTGAGGAACAGATTTGCTGGGGCTACCAAATCAAACACATTGCACTGCGTAAATGCATCTAAATGGGTAACTAATCATTTTGCATTTAAAGATCACCTATGCATTTTTTTTTCTTGCTAGGGTCTAGAAATGAGTTTATGTTTAACTAATGTTTTTATTACTTTCTTATATTTTAATCTATGGGGAGAGCCATCATTATTTTAAACTCAAGGACCATGGGGTTATTTTAGCGTAATCTCTGGGGAGAGTATTTTAATAGTTAAAAAGTAATTATATAATTAATTTTTCTCCGGACTAGATGATTTATATTGCTTTTAATTACCTTTTTAAGTCCTACCAAAGTAAATATTTTTAAAACCTATGTCTCTGTGTCATTTTTACTTGCTTATATTTTGTCTAAAAGTTATCAGCTGATATAACTTTTAATATAAATGGTTTAGATAGAGTTGTGTTATATTTAGCAGTTAATAATTATTGCTGCAGAGATTTAGCAAATAAATTGTGTTGTATAAGTTCTGCCTTTACATATAACCTGCCTGAATACCAGATATTGCTTTGCTTTTGAATGATATTAAGTGCATTTGGGGCTCTGTACAATTTTGACACTTTGTGTCAGACATTTTAGGACACCGCATGGGAAGAACATGTGTCGGCCGTTTTAAGTCAAGGGCTGGCGGCCATCTTGGTGCTCACTTGAGCACATGTTATTGACAGCATTAATTGTACAACCTTTGGTGCCAATAATTCATCTAAAGCAAAGCAATCTATTTTAAAAGGCATATCACACAGGATTATCACCTGAAGCGATATGTCGGACTGATACACCTACCTATTCCTGGCTGAATTGGGGATTGGATAGCTTCATCCTGACTGAACTGTAGGTGGAAAAATAATTAGCACAGCACTCTTCCGCAAGTAGAGGATGACTCCACAGTGGAGAGTGACTCATACAAGTGATCATACAAGAAAAAGACCAGCACTCATATAGCCATCCATGTACCGTTGTGGTTTTTTTCCACTTGAAATATAGATGTGTGAATCTATACCCCAATCCCACTGCCAATTGCCACCTATCCTATACTGCAGGGCTCAAAATTTCCTCTCGTCTACTAGCATTTGGTGAGTGGAAATTAAGTGAGGGCGAGTAGAAATGCAGGGGTCAAAATTTCCACTCGCCTGCTCGCAATTGGTGAGTGGAAATTAAGCGTTGGCGAGTGGAACTTCACATGCAGGCAGCACGATAAATTATATTGTGCTGCCTGCGCTGCGTATTCCAGTGGCAGCCATTTTTAAAAAAAAATATTTTCGGCCGGCCGAAGTCACACTAAGAGCTCCGCATGCCCTTTTCCTGCTGTAGCTGTAGCTCTGTCTCTCGATGCTGCACTCACTGATGCTGCTTCGGGGAGACGCCGGGTTGAACCTCTTACTGATTCAGGATGTTTGCTCAGGCAGTTTCCCGTGTTCCGTTCACATGGTGCAGCAAACGGATCACAGTCGAGTGTGTCGAGCAAAACTCCGAGATCAGAAAGAGGTTCAACCCGTCTCCCCGAAGCGGCATCAGTGAGTGCAGCATCGAGAGACCTCAGAGTGCCACAATAGGGGGGTGCAAATTCCTTGTCCCACACCCCTTTTACCAGACCTCGCTGCTGCACGCTGGATCTCCCTTCACGCTGCACCCCTCATCTTCCAGGCACAGTGTGAAGGAGGATCCGGTGAGCCTCAGCGAGTGAGGGAAGCAGGGATTATCCCCGCCCCCTCATTCTACTACTTGCGAGGACAGGTAAAGGGAGGGGGATGGATTAAAGAGAGGGGATGAATTGCAGGGGAGGGGGAGAATTGAATTGTAGGGGAGTGGGAGGAATGAATTGCAGGGGAGGGGGAGAAATTTATTGCAGGGGAGGGGGAAATAAATTGCACTGGAGGGGGGGGAAATAAATTGCTGGGGAGGGGGATGAATTACCGGGGGGGATGAATTGCAGGGGAGGGAGAGAAATAAATTGCACTGGAGGGGGGAGAAATAAATTGTAGGGGAGGGGGAGAAATAAATTGTAGGGGAGGGGGAGAAATAAATTGCAGGGGAGAAATAAATTGCAGGGGAGGAGGGGAAATAAATTGCACTGGAGGGGGAGAAATAAATTGCAGGGGAGGGGGAGAAAGGAATTGCAGGGGAGGGGAGAAATAAATTGCAGGGGAGGGGGAGAAATAAATTGTAGGGGAGGAGGGGAAATAAATTGCAGGGGAGGGGGAGAATTGAATTGTAGGGGAGTGGGAGGAATGAATTGCAGGGGAGGGGGAGAAAAAAATTGCAGGGGAGGGGGAGAAATAAATTGCAGGGGAGGGGGAGAAATAAATTGCAGGGGAGAAATAAATTGCAGGGGAGGAGGGGAAATAAATTGCACTGGAGGGGGAGAAATAAATTGCAGGGGAGGGGAGAAATGAATTGCAGGGGAGGGGGAGAAATAAATTGCAGGGGAGGGGGAGAAATAAATTGCAGGGGAGGAGGGGAAATAAATTGCAGGGGAGGAGGGGAAATAAATTGCACTGGAGGGGGAGAAATAAATTGCAGTGGGGGAGAGGAATGAATTGTAGGGGGGGAGAGGAAAGAATTACGGGGGGGAGAGAAATTAATTAAAGGGGGCCCTTGGCAGAACTAACATCTCCCGTGAGGGGTCATAATTGGTGTAATGGTGGCGTAGGCGTTTGAGGTTCAGCAAAATATATCTATTTTTTAAAGAAAGATGAGTGAAAAGAGCAAAATACGGAAAGAGCAAAAAAAAGAAAAACAATGGGGATGGAAGTATCTCACACGAATATTAATGGATTCGTCTGTATAAGCATCCAAGGGGGAAAACTGACTCTGGGGTCCTCTAACATCTATTGATAATCTGGCATACAAACAATTAAAAGAGAGTAATCGGTTCCCCTTGATATATCGGATGAATAAACCCCAAATTAATTTGGTCCTAAAAACTGTTGGAGAGGAGTGTGTACTTGGAAGATATTACTTGGGTCTGATGTCTGGATATACATGTATCTGGGGTCTCGGTCCGGTCATTAAAGTTATTTATCTTTGTAACTTTATTCTGAATAAAACCTTTAACAGTGTAATTTCAAAAGATAATTTAAAAGGGTGTGATTAGGGGCGGAGTTCAGGGCAGGGTAGGTGGGGCAACTGGTGGCGAGTAACTCTTAAGGTCTGAAGTAAAGAAATGGGGACAGCGCTTCAACTTAAGTTGAAGCGCTGTCCCCATTTCTTTACTTCACATTTTGCAATTTGTTCTGGTGACGGGAGCACCACAGTGTGGGAATAGAGCGAATCCTTAAAAGTGTATATCTAGCGCCACGGAGTATAGCCATTTTTCCTTTTTAACTCTTAAGGTCGGGCTAGTAGCTTGGGACTTGAAATTTTGAGCCCTGGAAATGTACACGTAGGCAGCACAATAAATTATTTCATGCAGCATATTATGGTGGTGCCTCCATGCAGCCCCCCCTTCCCCAGGCTGCAACAAACACGAGGCACAACGTCCTCTATGACCAACCGTAGCACTAGCCAGTCCAAGGCATCAGATGTCAGAGCTGCTCAGGTGCAGAGCGTTGTTGTCTCACAGCACACATCCAGGAACTCTGCTGTCTGGGAGTTATTTAAGAAATGTGCAGCAGACCGCACCATTGCTATTTGTAATCTATGTCAGATGACAATCAAGCGTGGGAAAGACACCGGACGCTTGGGTACCACGTGCTTGAGGCGACATATGACCACCTGCCACGCATCCCATTGGCACAACACTTTACATAGGTCCTCCTCCTCATCTGTCTCTAACCCACTATATGTCCTGCCATGTCATTGCCTGCTACAACCTCCACTGATAGGGATGCTGCTACAGTAATGGGTGTACCAGGTCCTTCCTCAGAATGTGACAGCATCCCATCAGCTGAAGATTTACGCAGTCAGATTGCTTTGCCCCAGCTGCTGCAGCGTAAGAAAAAATGTAGTCCCAACCATCCCCAAGCACAGCGTCTAAATGCCAGCTTAGCAAAATTACTCGCATTGCAGCTGCTGCCTTTCCAGCTGGTGGACTCTGCTTCCTTCTGTGAATTTGCTGTATGTGCTGTACCACAGTGGCAGGTTCCAAAATGCCATTTCTTTTCAAGGAAGGCCATTCCAGCACTATACCAGCACGTGGAAGACAATGTTATGGAGTCATTGGGAAAGGCAGTCAGCAGCAAGGTGCACGTGACTTTAGACACGTGGTCCAGCAAGCATGGACAGGGCCGTTACATTTCCTTCACGGCACACTGGGTAACTCTGATTGCAGCTGGGAGGGATCCAAGACGGGACTCTGTGCTGGAGCTTGTTCATCCACCACGCCTCCAGAAAGCTGCTTGTATGAGGTCTGTCTGCTCCACCACCACCTCTCCCTCTTCCTCCTCCTCCTCCTCCTTCTCTGTCTCTGGCGAAGTGGCAGTTAAACCGAGTTTAAGTGGCAGGGGCTACGCAATGGCTCAAGCAAAAAGATGCCATACTGTGCTTGAGCTGGTTTGTTTAGGGGACAGGAGCCACACCGGCTAGAAATTCTGTCAGCTCTGCAGGGGCAGGTGCAGAGATAGTTAACACCATGCCAGCTTCAGCTGGGAATGGTCGTCTGTGATAGCAACCTTCTCTCCGCCCTACGCCAGGGTAAGTTGACGCATGTACCATGCCTAGCACACGTCCTAAATCTGGTGGTACAGCGTTTCCTAACCAGGTACCCAGGGCTGGCAGAGCTTCTCAGCGAGGCCAGAAAAGTCTGCAGCCACTTCAGATGGTCATTCCCAGCAAGTGTTCGCCTGGCAGAAATTCAAAGAGAATTCCACCTTCCCACAAACCTGTCTGATCTGTGACATGCCCACCAGGTGGAACTCGACATTAGCAATGCTGCAGCTTCTGCACAAGCAGCAGAGGGCCATCAACGAATACCTGTGTGAGTATGGCACAAGGACAGGTTCAGGTCAACTTGTTTATTTTTCCCCCTGCAGTTGCTGATGATCAAGGATGCATGCACTGTACTGTCACCATTTGAGGAGGCAATGAGGATGGTGAGCAGGGACAGTGCATGCATCAGTGACACAATTCCTTTAGTGTTCCTGCTGGAGCACACTCTGCAGGGAATTATAGATGTGGCTCTAGAGGCAGAGCAGCGGGAAGAAGAGGAGGCCTACCCTAGCTCTCAAGGCCCCAGTCTTTCCGCAGACAGCATTCCTGCGGGTCCTCCTCAGATCAGACAGGAGGAGGATGAGGAGGAGGAGGAATATTTAAGTAGTGGGGGCATTGAAGGTGGGGATTCTTCAAGGGAGGGTTTTGTGTGCCCTGAAACCCAAGGTCTAGTACGTGGCTGGGAGGAGGAAGTGCACGATGGGGTCATCCTCATTGACCAGGAAGACTCGGAAGCTAATGCCACCTCCAACCTACGCTGCATGGGCTCCCTTATTCTACAAAGCCTGGTAAAGGACCCCAGGATTCGTGCTATCAAGAAGAGGGATCATTACTGGTTGGCAAGCCTTCTTGATCCACGATCACGTAAAGTTGCAGAGCTCATCCTGCCCGCACAGAGGGAGCACAGGATGAAAAAACTTGCGGACGCTCTAAAGCGACACTTGTGTAACACCTTTCCAGGCACTGGTAGGTTACCAAGTGATGACACACGTGCTTCTGAGGCAGCGGATGATCAGAGGAAGAGTGGTGAAGGCCGGGGCTGCTTGACTGATGTCTTTTTAAATTGTTTTAGTCCACGACGCCCAGTGATGTCAAATGTAGGTGTCCATTGCCAGCGTCTTCACCGTATGGTGCAGGACTACCTAGGGGCAAGGGCAGACCTGGATACCTGTCCAGCAGATGATCCACTGGCTTACTGGGTGTTGAGATTGGATCACTGGCCAGAATTTAGCCAATATGCTATGTAGCTACTAGGTTGCCCTTCATCCAGCGTGCTTTCTGAAAGGACATTCAGTGCCATTGGAGGTTTTGTCACAGACAAAAGAGTGCGTCTGTCCACCGACTCTGTAGACCAGCTGACATTTATAAAAATGAACCCCCAGGTCTCATGGATATGCCCCAGGTCTCATGGATATGCCCCAGCTCTCATGGATAATGCCCCCCAGGTCTCATGGATAATGCCTCCCAGGTCTCATGGATAATGCCCCCCAGGTCTCATGGATAATGCCCCAGGTCTCATGGATATGCCCCCAGGTATCATGGATATGCGCCAGGTCTCATGGATATGCCCCAGCTCTCATGGATAATGGCCCCCAGGTCTCATGGATAATGCCTCCCAGGTCTCATGGATAATGCCCCCCAGGTCTCATGGATAACGCCCCAGGTCTCATGGATATGCCCCCAGGTCACATAGATATGCACCCATGTCTCATGGATATTGCCCCCAGGTCTCATGGATAGTGCCCCCAGGTCTCATGGATATTGCCCCCAGGTCTCATGGATAGTGCCCCCAGGTCTCATGGATAGTGCCCCCAGTTCTCATGGATAGCACCCCCAGGTCTCATGGATAGTGCCCCCAGGTCTTATGGATATGCCCCAGGTCTCATGGACATTGCCCCAGGTCTCATGGATAGTGCCCCAGGTCTCATGGATAATGCCCCCCAGGTCTCATGGATAGTGCCCCCAGGTCTCATGGATAGTGCCCCCAGGTCTCATGGATAATGCCCAAGCTCACCTCTCATTGCCGCCGCACATTGCCGGCGGCCGCGTGCTTCCTGCTAGAATGGCCGCTGACCGGAAGTGCAGCCTCTCACCTGGGATCGATGAAACAGCCTGCCGCGATCTCGCGACATCGCGGCTGGCTGTTAGATCCTAGGCGAGCGGCTGCACTTCCTGTCAGTGGCCGTTCTAGCAAGAAGCATGCGGCCACCGGCAATCGTTCCCTCAGGACTAGAGCCATGGCTGCGCCCCTTCACAGCTGTGCCTGAGGCACGTGCCTCACTTGCCTTGCCCTTCCTATGGCCCTGGTCACAACGTAACCCCTCTGTGGTATTGTGGAAGAGGGCAGGGTTGGACCCTGCGGTCCAATATTAAAATAATATGAAAATGGTACAGGCGTCAGTGCAGCCAAATATTGTGCCTTTGGTGGCAGCAAGTGCCTTCACACTGTAACCCTTTTGTGGTATTGTGGAAGAGTGCAAGGTTGGACCCTGCGGTCCAATATTAAAATGATATGAATCTGGTAATATAGGCGTCAGTGTCAGTGCAGCCAAATATTGTGCCGTTGGTGGCAGCGAGTGCCTTCACACCGTAACCCTTTTGTGGTATTGTGGAAGAGTGCAGTGGTAGAGGTTTTGTGAAAGCAGAAGAGGACATCCTCGATCTATTCCGTTACGTCAGCATCAGGGGATTGATAGGCTGCTGATCCAGGACTGATTCATTTTTATAAATGTCAGCCGGTCTACAGAGTCTATGACAAAACCTCCAGCGGCACTGAACATCCTTTCGGAAAGCACGCTAGATGAAGGGTAACCTAGTAGCTGCATAGCATATTGGCTAAATTCTGGCCAGTGATCCAATCTCAACACCCAGTAAACCAGTGGATCATCTGCTGGAAAGGTATCCAGGTCTGCCCTTGCCCCTAGGTAGTCCTGCACCATATGGTGAAGACGCTGGCAATGGGTGCCTACATTTGACATCCCTGGGCGTCGTGGATTAAAAAAATTTAAAAAAGCATCAGTCAAGCGGCCCTGGCCTTCACCACTATTCCTCTGATCACCCGCAGCCTCAGAAGCACGTGTGTCAGCACTTGGTAATCTACCAGTGCCTGGAAAGGTGTTACACAAGTGTCGCTTTAGAGCGTCCTCAAGTTTTTTCATCCTGTGCTCCCTCTGTGTGGGCAGGATGAGCTCTGCAACTTTCCCCTTGTATCGTGGATCAAGAAGGGTTGCCAACCAGTAATGATCCCTCTCCTTGATAGCACGTATCCTGGGGTCCTTTAGCAGGCTTTGCATCATTAGGGAGCCCATGCAGCGTAGGTTGGAGGTGGCATTAGCTTCCGAGTTCCTGGTCAATGAGGATGACCGTATCATGCACTTCCTCCTCCCAGTCACGCACTAGCCCTTCTGTTCTGGGCACACAAAACCCTCCCTTGAGGAATCCCCACCTTCAATGCCCCCACTACTTAACCCCTTCGCTGCTATGGACGCGCTCAGCGCGTCCAACCGCAGGTAACGTTCCTTGCGGTGGGGCCAGCGTTCGGCCGGGTTCCGGCCGATCGCTGGCCCCCCCGGTGCGGGCTGACATCCTCGATGTCAGCCCAGCACCCGGAACCGCCGCCGGAGAAATTAGGTGTCATCGCGGGGGCGTGATGACACCTAATTCAGGCGCCCCCCGCATGTGTGGAGGAGGCGCCTGAAAGGGAGGGGGCGTGCAGGGGGTTAACCCAGGCACCGTTTGGAAGGGCACAGCCTGCCCTTCCAAATGGTACCTGGCATTAACCCCATGGGGGCCGGATCACGAATCGGCGCCGAAAAGCGCCGGTTCGTGATCCTTTCCCGGAGCTGGCCGACATCTTGGATGTCGGCCAAGCTTCCGGGAATGCCCCCTGAGGCCTGGCATCATCGTGCATAGCACGATGACGCCAGTCCTGGAGTTAACCCTAACTGCCACCAATGGTGGAGATAGGGGGTTCCAATGAACCCCCTATCTCCCGATCCGTGGCAGTTAGGTGTTAATGTTTGGTATTGTTGGATCGGTCAGAGCATGGCCGTTCCAACAATACCAAACATGAATATGAAAAAAGTATTTAAAAAAAAATAAAAAAATAATAAAAAAAAAAAAATATTAAAAAAATATAAAAAAAATAAACAAGGTTTTTTTTTCTTTTTTTTGGTTCGTTAATGCAGCAATATTGTTCCCATTTCAATTATAATGTGAACAATAATGCTGCACTAACGATTTTTGTATGCGGTGCGTTTGTTAAAAATCGCGTAATTTTCCTCAAAAAAAGTAACGAGACCCCATCTCTAGTTTTTTAACAAGCGCACCCCATACAAAATATAACCGCAATTGCTCGCATGTTAAAATGTGAAAAAAAAACACTTTACACGTTGTAAATTATTGAAAATTCATATTTTATTGCATTTTTTGTTATAATATACAGACAGGTCATGACGTATACATATGATAATGACATATTATGAATCTGCCGAGTCTGACGGAAGGAACGATATATAATATGTCTGGGTCATATACTAAAATAAGCCTTCAAAACTCATTTAAACATGATGAGCAAAATCGGTAAAAATTAGCTCAGCACAGAGGCGGGAAAAGCATCAGCAGTGAAAGGGTTAAATATTCCTCCTCCTCCTCATGTCTGATCTGAGTAGGACCCGCTGGAATGCTGTCTGCGGAAAGACTGGGGCCTTGAGAGCTAGGGAAGGCCTCCTCTTCCTCCCGCTGCTCTGCCTCTAGAGCCACATCTATAATTCCCCGCAGAGTGTGCTCCAGCAGGAACACTAAAGGAATTGTGTCACTGATGCATGCACTGTCCCTGCTCACCATCCTCGTTGCCTCCTCAAATGGTGACAGTGCAGTGCCGCATCCTTGATCATCAGCCACTGCGGGGGGGGGGGAAACCAAGTTGACCTGAACCTGTCCTTGTGCCATACTCACACAGGTACTCGTTGATGGCCCTCTGCTGCTTGTGCAGACGCTGCAGCATTGCTAATGTCGAGTTCCACCTGGTGGGCATGTCACAGATCAGACGGTTTGTGGGAAGGTTGAATTCTCTTTGAATTTTTGCCAGGCGAACGCTTGCTGGGAATGACCGTCTGAAGTGGCTGCAGACCTTTCTGGCCTGGATGAGAAGCTCTGGCAGCCCTGGGTACTTGGTTAGGAAACGCTGTACCACCAGATTTAGGACGTGTGCTAGGCATGGTACATGCGTCAATTTACCCTTGCGTAGGGCGGAGAGAAGGTTGCTGCATTATCGCAGACGATCATTCCAGCTCAAGCTGGCATGGTGTTAACCATCTCTGCACCTGCCTCTGCAGAGCTGACAAAATTTCTGACCCGGTGTGGCTCCTGTCCCCTAAACAAACCAGCTCAAGCACAGTATGGCATCTTTTTGCATGAGCCATTGCGTAGACCCTGTCAGGCGTCGGTTTAACTGCCACTTCGCCAGAGACAGAGAAGGAGGAGGAGGAGGAAGAGGAGGTGGTGGTGGAGCAGACAGAACTCATACAAGCAGCTTTCTGGAGGCGTGGTGGATGAACAAGCTCCTGCACAGAGCCGCGTCTTGGATCACTCCCAGCTGCAATCATAGTTACCCAGTATGCCGTGAAGGAAATGTAACGACCCTGTCCATGCTTGCTGGACCACGTGTCTAAAGTCACATGCACCTTGCTGCTGACTGCCTTTCCCAATGACTGGATAACATTGTCTTCCACGTGCTGGTATAGTGCTGGAATGGCCTTGCGTGGAAAGTAATGGCGTTTTGGAACCTGCCACTGTGGTACAGCACATTCAGCAAATTCATGGAAGGGAGCAGAGTCCACCAGCTGGAAAGGCAGCAGCTGCAATGCGAGTAATTTTGCTAAGCTGGCATTTAGATGCTGTGCTTGGGGATGGTTGGGACTATATTTTTTCTTTTGCTGCAGCAGCTGCGGCAACATAATCTGACTGCATAAATCTTCAGCTACTGGGATGATGTCACATTGTGAGGAAGGACCTGGTACATCCATTACTGTAGCATCATCCCTGTCGGTGGAGGTTGTAGGCAATGACATCGCAGGACATACAGTGGGGGTAGAGACAGATGAGGAGGAGGGGACCTACGCAAAATTTTGCGCCAACGGGATGTGTGGCACTTGTTCATAT